>JADMNL010000028.1:245005000-249805000 GCA_016271365.2 Neoceratodus forsteri | reverse complement strand
GACTATCAGGTGGCGAAAAGCTAAGGTGTTCTGGATTAGCTGACCGGCCGTGAGCGGCGCTGATCACGACCGAGTCGGCTCGAGGGTGGGAATCTAGGTCGTCGACACCCTCTTGAGCCTAATATAGCCTATTCGACTTCCGAGGAAGAGGGGCTAATGCCGACGGTTGTTTCTAAATAGTGGTAACAAGGTGGGCATGAGGCTCAATCCAGGATGGCACCAAGGTAGGAGCTGTGACGGGCAGATCCAGATGCTCAGCAAGTTTCAGTCGCTGTGGGTCTGGCTGCAAGGACTGCCATTTATGTACTGCCTGGATTTGATGCAAGCGCTCCGTGAAAGAAGGATCCTCCAGAGGAGACTTCGGAGGAGTCCTTGGCCTGGGCTTTGACGGAGATCGAGGCTCGTCGTCCTTCTCGGAGCAGCCATTGGAGGCATCCGAGGAGGAGGAAAAAAACTGAAGAAGAAGATGACTCCCTTTCCCGTCTAGGGGGAGGAACGGACCCCTTGGGAAGACCTTGGTAAAGCGTGTCCTGCCCCTCTCTGGACCCAGAGGGTTTATCCCTGGTGTCTGGAGGAGGAGAGGGACTGTGTTGCCGTGGACATACGGGAACCTGAACCGGCGCAGTCGTCGGAAGACGACTTTCCATCTCTCTGGTGAGCTAAGCCTTGGCCTCAGTCCACCAGGAGCTAGTGTCTCCTTCAAGTCCACCGGCGGCTGGGGGGGGCGGTGGAGGGGGATAAGGGTATGGGTTATACCCGTAAGGCGAGTATCCGTAACCCGCCGGTGGGAATCTCGGTGTCAGGTATTGTGGCGTCGGGTACTGCATTCCCGGGTACGACGGCGTCGAATATGATGGGGTCCAGAACCCGGGAGCCGAGGGAGCTGCCGGAGCAGATGGCCCCACGGGCGGAACTGGTGCAGAAGTCTCGAGGGGTGGAGGGCCCGGTGTCGGGGCAGCATCCGGAGGCGGGATGTTGCCCTGGGTCGGCACTACTGGTATCTGGGCTGGCGTCCGAGGTGCCGACGTCAGAACCATCGTCCGGGGAACCGACGTCAGATGAGAAGTGGGTTGATCAGACGGAGGTGGAACCTGGACCTCAGCCTCTCCCGGGGACGGAGAGGAAAAGTCCCGGGGTCGGGTTGAGGAAACTCAGGGTCCCCGGAGGGCAGTGAGGGCTGCGGGGAGCCGGGAACGACGGATGTGGGAGGGTCCTTCGTCTGTTCATCCGCTGTGCGGACATCGGGCGGGCCGACGCGGCATCTTATCAGTGGGATCTGGGCGCGACGCCGGAGGGCCAGCGCCTGACTTATCAGATCCTTTGCCAGGGGCAGGTCGCAAGAAGAGGTGGTCTGTCCTGAGAAGAGGGGCGGCGGCGCCGCTCGAAGGTCGGGCGCTCATCAATTTCTCTCCAGTGAACGCTGGAGGAGCCGCCATCCGCTTAGTTGAGCTGCCTATGCCGTAGGCTGGAAACCACGGCTTGACGGGACGGAGGCCTCCAAAAGCCCGGAGGCGCCTGAAGGGCCCGAGTGTGAGCCAGACGGGTGGGCAGACGCTGCCTTTGAAACCTCGAAGGCGGCCATCGAGGAGTGGTCCCCTGGAAGGGACATTACCTGCAACACGGCGACCCCAGAGGGAGTCGCGGTGGTAGAGGAGCCCTTGTCCTGGTGCTTTTCTTTGTCCTTCCTCTTGCGATGGCCTTCAGGGAAGTTGACGCCGTCAAGTTTTTGAGTTCCTTTTCCATGGAGCTCATCTTCTTTTTGAGAATGTGGGCTACCAGGGACTGCTGCCGCCTTTTCCAAGTGGCCACGTTAAAACTCAGGCAGTGTGGCACTTCTCAACTGGATGGTCGGGGCCTAGACAAAAAAGGCACAGGGAATGGACGTCCTTGTGTGGGAGTTGGGCGCCGCACGAGTCGCACTTATTCTTGTGCTCGGAGGGTTAGGGGACGACATACACTGATGGATGACTGATGAATAAAGTAGAAAATCGAAAAAACTCGGTAAAATAACCGACGAAAGGGCCCGAAGAGCAGGGAACTTTTCCGTGAGGTGCTGGCATCAGCTAATGGCGGGAAAGAACTGGAAGGCGGGCGTGAGGGACCGCCCCCTTTATACCGGCATCTCCCGACGCCAATCACCTGACATGGGGGTGGTCCCTCGCCAGGGACTGCTAGCTAGAAATTTTTCCGTGGGGTCCTGCTGCCTGCGTCAGTCCTATATGTAATTACCTATTGCAAGAGCCCTCTCGAAGTAAGAACTGAGGACACTGCCCTGTGGGGACCCAGGTATTCTCCCTAGTGGTTGAGGGGACTGGAAGCATACACCTGGAGACAGATTGTCCCAATGGGTTCATCAGTCCCGTGCGGAACGGAAGAAGGGGGTGACTTTGATTTGGTCGTCGAAGTCCCCCGACTTTTAATGCCACTGATTCTGAAAAGTCTATTCCACTGGTCCCATACAGAGACGGGCAAAGACCACCGTGGGGATGGCTGCGGCCATATGACCTAGGAGGCATAAGAAACATCTGTCTGTAATGAACTGCTGGATTTGTATCAGGAAAGCCTGAGAAAGAAGTTTGCCTTGCCTGTCTTTAGGGAGATATGCCCTGGCAGAGGTAGTATCCAAAACTGCTCCAATGTACTGGAATGACTGGGTAGGAACTAGAAGGGACTTGGGCCAACTGATGGTAATGCTTAGAGACTGGAGTAGGGTAAGGGTGGCCTGGAGGGACAGAAGAAGAGAAGCTTCAGAGTCTGCTTTTATGAGCCAGCCATCTAAGTATGAGAAGACAAAATGTCTGTCCCTTCTCAGGGCTGCCGTCACTACGGCCAGGTACTTGCTGAAGACCCTTGGAGCAGATGAGAGGCCGAATGGAAGTGTCTGGAATTGGTAATGTTGTCCTAGCAGGAAAAAGTGTAGGAACCGGTGGTGGGTGGGGTGGATAGGAATATGCAGGTAAGCGTCTTTCATGTCTAATGCGCATAGCCAATTCCCTTGTCTTAACATCGGCATAATGGATGTTAAAGAGTGACCATCTGGAACATTTTGTACTGAATATGTAAATTCAGTTGTCTGATGTCTAGTATAGGTCTGAGGTCTCCTGTGTGTTTGGGCACCAGGAAGAAGTGGGAGTAAAACCCCTGATGGAACTCCAAAGAAGAAACAGGAGAAATGGCATCTTTGTTTAACAGTGCCTGAAGCTCCTCTTGAAGGATGGGGAGATGCTCAGGTGGGTAATGGACAGAGTGGGGAGGATGGGGAAGGGGCACAGACATGAGTTCCAGAGTGTGCCCCAACCTTATGATTTGAAGAACCCACTTGTCCGATGTAATCGCCTGCCAGGCCTCCAGAAGAAAGGCAAAGTGACCACCCACAGCTTCCGAGGCCTGGTAGAGGAAGCCGTGGGAATGCCCTAAAGGGTCACTGGGTGGTGGACTGACTGGTCCCACCACAGGGGTGACAGCAGGAGCCCTTGGAGGTCAGAGTGGCGGTTCGGGAGGAAGGTTGGGTGCGTCCCCGGGAACTGCCTCTGTAGGTTCCTCTGTTTTTGCGTCTTTTTGATTTAAACGTCTGAGAACGGGACTGGTAGGAGGGCTGTGAGGTGTGGTACATGCCATGCACGGTATGCAATGTCAGGCACGATGCTTGGAGATCGTCCAAGAGTGTTCGGGTAACGGTGCATTGACTACTTAAATGTTGTATATCTGGTGTAAAACCCGATACACAGAGCCAGTCATGATGCCTGAGGATATCACCAGTGGCAGTCACGCGAGCAGAGGTATCCACCGTATCATATCCTGAGCAGAAAAGACGCAGAGTGATAGAGTTACCAGTGGAAATCGTAGCCAATAATTGGTCTTTCTCCTGAGATGGAGGAAGTTTATTGACTGATTCTATAGCAGAGGACCAGAGGATACGTTGGTATTTAACCATGTGTCACATATAGTTTAGAATTCTGAGATTCACTGTAATTGCCTGAAACACCTTCTTCCCAAGGTAGTCCAAACGGCGCGATTCCTTATCAGGAGGCAAGGAGCTCATGTGTTTCGGGTACTTTGTGCAATCATGAGCTGCAGTAATAACCACTGAATCTGCTTCAGGGTTAGAGGAGAAAAAGGGATGGTCAAGGGAAGCTTAGGTATGGCCGGAACAGCAGGAGGTTGGTTCCAAGCTGCCAATATTGCATTTTGATAGGTTTGTATAAGTCGGGGTACCACTACTACCAGGTCCTCGGGTAATTTGAGGTAATCTGCCATATCCTCTCTCTGTTTATCATGTTCAGTGGTTGAAAACCCCATGAGTTTTTGAATTTGGATCATCTCATGAAAGGATGGGACGTCTGGAGGAGAAGCAGCTACATGGTGGGAGACATCCTCATGCAGGGAAGAAATGGTGGAAAGAGAGGACGGAGGACGAGACTCCAGGTCCTGAAAATCAATATCCTCCAGATGCCCCGGATAACCGTCTGGGAAATCTAAGTCCTCTGAAAAGTAGTCTTCCTCATAGGGAGGGGGAACCGGCTGGAGAAATAGCCCTATTGCCCAAAAAGCGTTTAGGCGGAGGGGTGGGAGACCGAGAAGATCTCCCAACAGCACCTTTAGGGGGAGGTTGAGAATACCACATCACTTCCAGAACCTGTTTCATCACTGTGGCTACGTCCACTGAGGCAGTAGGGGGAGGGGTATGGGTACCTGGGAAACCAGGGGTATAGTGGAAGGAACTGGACATGAGGTAAAAAAAAAAAAAACAGGTCTGATCCCCAGGTGGTATAACCCGGGGCCTCTATCCCTATCAGACTGGCTCCTGTGAGTGAATGACCTTGAAGGAGCAGGGGCAGTCGAAAAAGGAAAATCAGTGGTAGTCCCCATGAGAACCTGGCTCGTTGATGACAAGGCAGTAAATGGGGAAGCAACAGAATGCTTAAGAGCCATCGCTGTCGATGGGAGACAAATCACCGTCGACGGGGCACCGATGGAAGTAGCAGAGGGTTCTGTAGAAACTGCTGAAAGGGCACTGGAAAGTGCCGTTGACGAGAGGGAGGCAACTCCTGTCGACAATGAAGCAGTTCTAGAAGGCATCGTCGCTGTCGACAAGGGCTTGTCAAACGATGATGAGGACGATTTGTCCTTATCGTGTTTATGCTTCTTATGTGAAGCAGTAGAAGGAGGGTCCTTGGGACCCTGGGGGCTGAGGAGAGGTCGAATGGCACGTTCCGAAACTCTTAGAAGGTTCCCTTGGCTCGAAAGCAGAGGAACCTTCGGTGGGATGGATGGATCGGGATGTGAAAGAACGTGCCTGAAGATCCAGGGAGCAAAACCACATGTTTTGCTTTACAGATGGTATGATCTGAGACAGAGTTACCATCTTGAAGGTGTGCAACCTGAGAAATTTGTTCAGGTCGTGCAGATCTAGGAATGGGGTGCCAGCCCCAATCTGCTTTGGCACCAGGAAGTACCTGGAGACAAACCCTGCGTATTCCGGAAGATCTGCTACTCTGACCATGACCTCCTTGCGGAGGAGCTGGGCTATGTCGTCTCGAAAAGCCGACCAACTGTCTGTGGATACCAAGTCCTCCTGTGGGGCTTGACTTGGAGGGTACTGCTCGAATTCCAGAGGCAGACCCTGATTGACCACTTCTAGAGCTCACCTGTCCGTAGTGATAGTGGACCAGATGAAAAGGAAGTGGCAAAGCTGGCACCCCACAGGAGGACCCGGGGAGGCGTGACAGGTATGAAGGTGGCACCACCCATCCCGTCACTAAGCAGGCTTGGAGGAGGAGGAGGAGGGCCTGGCTGCAGCGCCACCCGGGCCCCTTCCCTCCGGGCATACGGACCACAAGGCCACTGACCTGGGCTGAGAACGCCAGGATTGAGCCTCCTGGCCAGCCTGATGCTGGGCTGGTTTAGCCACATGAATGAAGAACTGAAAGGGCTTTCGCTTCTGTTGCCCTGAGCCCTCTGGATTCTTCTGTGTGGATGTTACAGAGTCCAAGGTGGCACTGGACTTCGACACGCTGGAAGTGACCCTCCACACCGGGCCCAAACAGGTTGGTGTGCAAGAAAGGAGCATCCACCAGCTTGTGCAGAGTGTCCGTCATGAAGGTTGAGATCTGCAGCCAAGCCCTATGGCGCATGGCTACTGCAGCTGCCACCAAAAAGGCAAAGGAATCTCCCAGATCCACAGCCGTTTGCAGCTGCTGCTTTGGCCACAGCCCGGCCCTGATCCTGGACCTGTCTGACTGTGGTCTGGAGGTAGGTGAAGAATCACCTCATCCAAACAGCCCAAGAGGGCATGGGAGAAGTGTGCCATTAAAACCGCCGAGCTCGCCTGACGGAGGCCAAGTGAGGAGGCAGCAAAGACTTTTTCAGCTGCATGGTCCAATTTCTCAGACTCCTTGTCTGGCGGCTTGTCAACGTCCCTGATATTGCTAGAGTGCTGAAACATGGAGTCTGCCACCAGTCCCTTGACAGAAGGGTGCTCTGTGAAACCCGAGAAGTTACCAATGGGAACCACATACTTGTGGGCCATCCAGGCAGAGGATGCAGGACAGGATGCAGGGTGCTGCCAAAGCTCTACAGCTGGGCCTACAATGGCCTTGGCCACTGGAAAAGCCTCAGTCAGAGAGTCCCCTTTGTCCAGAATCTTTCTAAGAGGATAGCAAGCCCGCTTCTGGATTGGCTCCGTTTTCATCCCCATGGACTCAGAGACGAGGCGGAGGATACCCAGAAAGGAGGAGGGCCCCTCCTCTATGGACAGGTCCCCCATGGACTCGCCGACTGGACGGGAGTGCAGTAAGGAATTCTCGGACGAGTCCGCATAAAGCGGCCAACCGCCCAAATCACCTTCAACCCTCCGTGGGCAGTCAGGTGTGACAGTGACTGACAGCCGATGGGGAAGTCCCTTGGCCAAAGCGGCAGTCGACGGCTGCTCCACCACAACTGGCGGAGAGGCAGACTTCGGCCAAACTAAAATGGTCATAACCCACTCTGCTGGCAGAGGGACGGTCTCGACTAACCCCACAAGGGGAGTCTGTGTCAGCCATTCTGGCAACAGCCAAGTGATAGCCAGTGTGGAAACCGGGGTCGGCTTAATACCAGCCAGCACCAACTGTTGCCACTTCAGATCTTTGCAGCGCCAGCACAACTTGTGATGAAGCCTCTCCTCACCCAAGGACGATGAAGATGAGGAATCGCAGCAGCGTCGATGATGGTGGGAACTGCTCGACCCACTGGATGAGGAGAGAGACCTCAACCTTATCCGCCGGGGATGCCAATGGGGGATCTCAGAGGGAGCCAGGGAACATCATGGCTCCTCCTGGTCTGGGTCGGGTCGGTGAGGGAAGGGTTCTGGTCAGCAGACTGAGCAGCCCCTTCTATAGTCACAGGCAGGACTGAAGTCCTGGAGAGTGTTATCAGCCTCTTCAGATGACAGCTCCTTGAAGAAGCTCGTAAAAGTGGAGCCCACTTGGCGCGGCATGAAGGCAGAAGCCGAAGAGGAGTGAACGGTGGCCCAAGCCGCCGCCTCCTCGAAGGCTGCAAGATGTTGTAGCTGTTCAGCGGACCCCGCAGCTGTGCAGACCACCCAACGGGCGTCTTTAGATTTGACCATCAGATGCAGTTTCTCCAGGCAGCTCAACTTAAGGCGGGCGAGACAGTCCTCAAGGACCATCGCGTGAAACGACAGACATCGCAGGCCTGGGTATCATGTTTGTGGCCCAGGCAGTAAACACACGTGGCGTGGGGGTTAGTACGAGACATCTTCTGACCGCGCGGGCACCAGTGAAATCTGGGGGCGGACTTACTGTCCATCTCAGTCGAGTAGCTAGAGGACAAAACCCAAATGGTTGTGAAGATTTTTGAAGCAATCCAAAAGGATCAGAAAGCGCTAAGGCCTACAACACGGGAGTGCGAAGGAGGGAACCTGCTTCTTCTAGCGGAAAGGAAGATCTGACATCATGGGGCGAAGCCAAGGGATACACCACCTGGGTGGGAGGGAGGAGCCAGCCTGAAGACTTTCCAGCACTTCTTAAAAGGGAAAGGACTCTGCCAGATAGTGTGGATAGAACATATCCATGTCCCTAGAAACAAAACATTTTTTCCTAGGTGAAGCAGAGGTGTGTAAAGATCAGATGAGTCAACCTGTCTGTGTTTAGTTAGGATGAGTCAGCCTTCCTGTGTTTACTTAGAGAAATGTGTTTATTTAGGATGAGTCAGCCTGCATGTGTTTACTTAGAGAATTGAGAGTCAGACAGCTCACACAGTGCTGACATCAATAGGCAGGTATAAAAGCCTACCTCCTGAGATGAATCAGTCAGTAGAGACCCGATTGTTGGGGAGGAAGCAGCTCATAGTACATGCAAGTTTTCATGTGCTGGGAATCTATTTGGCTGGAACAAAGCCTGGAAGTTGTGCAATGAGGGAATTGTGCAGAGTTTTTGCAGAACTGAAGGACTAGTCACCCATTTTGTTTCTGTATGTTTATTTTATTTTGGAAAATAAATACTGCAAAATGCGTGCTACACCTTTTACCAGAGTCTGGGTGTCTGTTTGACCCACTAACCTTCACACGTCTTGGGGGGGTATGGGCAAGGGGGTCTGGGAGGCCTTGGCGGTTCTTTGGCCCAAGGACTCTGAGGGCTGGGCAGAGGCCTTGCGTTTGAAGGCCCTTCTGGGCTGCTGGCCCTTGGACTATTGGTCCTGCTGGGCGATGAAAAGGCCAGTGTCTGGAGGAAGTCTGTTCCGATTTGTACATCCTGTAGACTGACTGGAGAGCCTTTCCAGAATCTTGGAGGCCTGTAATAATCTTTCCAGTATCCTCCCTGAAAAGAACCGGGCCCTGGAAAGGGGCATGTAAAATGGCCTCTTGAAGGTCCTGACAAAAGCTGAAGACTCTAAGCCAGGAGTACCTGCAGAGACAAACGCCAGTGACAGCTGCCTGGTGGCAGTGTCTTCTGAATCGTAGGAAGAGTGAAGAACATGTTTACCTACATACACACCTGACTGGAGGACGTCCCACAACTCATACTTCTGAGAGGAGTCTGGTTGAGCCTTTGCCAATTCCACAACCTTTTTCCACAAGGAGTTCTGGTATTGGACTATATGTGCCAAAAAGTTAAGAGAGCGGACAGTACAGGAGGCCGAAGAATAGACCTTGCAGCTGAATTGGTCCAACCTCTTAAGACTCCTTTTCTGAAGGCTGAGAGCTAAGGTGTTCAGGCTATTTAGTCCTACCATGAGCCACAGTCAACACCACAGAATCGGCCTTAGGTTGCTCCCCCAAGCAAGACTCATTCCTGGGAGTCCTGTAGAGCCTGTCAGCTTTCTTGGGGACCGCCGAAGCAGATGAGGGGTGTCTCCAGGTAAGCTTAGTTATGTCCTGGAAAGGGTCCACCAAAAACGGCACCACCGGGGGACTTAGAATCATTCTTCTCAAGGAACTTAGCAAGTCGGTGTCTCCCTGGGTCTGGGTCCTTGGTGTCCCATCCATTTAGGAACTGGATGTGTCACATTACATCCATCAATGTGGGGTCATCCAGGGGAGACCTCAGATAATCTTTGTGGGTATCTGGAGGAGGGGAGCAATCCCCTTCCGACAACCTGGATGAGGAAGAAGAGCGCCGGCTGGAATCCTCCGATGTGGGAGGGCAAGTACAGGAACACCGGGGCTGGTGTCCGCAGGAGTGATGCCAGCGCCTGGAGGAAGAATGCCACTGCCTTGGTGACCCCTTGTCTGAGTGATCACGAGGAGGAGTGGATTTTTTCGGTGGTGGCAAGGGTTTACTGGGTGGAGGGGGAGTAGGCTGCTTAGGAGGAGCCGGAGGTTGGACCCCGGAAAGAGCAGGTTCAGGGGTCAGGCAGGTGGGCCCCTAGGCAGAACATCTGAATGAGACAAGAGGGGGCACCCGGGGGTGGGGAGCCACGAGAGGTTAGAGGGCCCCAGTGTCAGACCCACTTGTGACTGGGTTGAATAGGACCCTGTCCCAGTTGTTATAGAGAGTTTGAATGCAGGGATCTGTTCTGTTCTCTCCTTTCCTTTCTCTTGTCTGTCTGGTTCCGCAACCAAATTTTCCTGTGAGACCTAGGAATTTGATCACCCAGACAGTCTCGCAATTGTTTGCCTCTCACTGTCTCAGTCTTCCCCTGCTGTTTCTGTCTTTTCCTTCCTTGCATATCTGCTGATATCAAAATATATGCAAATCATTATGTGGAAACGTGACTGATATTGGGATCCCTTTGTTTGGAAATTATACAGTGATACTGTTAAAATGATTGCAAAAAAGCTATTGGGAACTCAATGGGTTAACCTGAGAGCAGTTTTTAAGCCCTTTTTCAGAAGCTGTGGAGAAGGGGCCTCAATTCTGGGACACTGTGTTCTTGCTGCACCTGCCTGAAACATACAAGAACATTTTAGAAAGAAAAAAAAAAAACAGGATGCTTGTTAAGAGGGGGAAGGGGTTGCAAAGACTTAGAGAGAGCTGCAATGTTTTAAGTCACACAGAGAATGAAGGAAAACTCGGATCTTCTTTGTTTATTCTGCCTTTGTAAAAACTTATTCTGAACAATTCATTTTTTTGTTACTGTTAGTACTAATAAACACTTTTTGCGAATTCTACAACTGTTCTGTTTTTTCCTGTGCTTCCTGACCTGTGCCTTGACGACACAGCTGGAGTGTGCAATCCTGTCATCAGGTCCAGAGATGCAGGGCTAGCTGGTTGTGGCCCTGTGGGCGTCGCTTTATCTGGCATCGAGTTAGGGGCATTGAGTGAGCCGCTCAGGGGAAGCTGGAAGAGTCAGAGATGTCAGAGGGTCGGGCCATGATGGAGAGGGCACTGCCCGGTTCAGCTCCAGAGTAGCCGCGGTCGAAGGTGCAGGTGTCTACCGATGGTGGTCCGGGGTACCGGCCGGCGTCGGTTGAGAGGGCGCCTTCTGAAAAGAGTGAACTTCCTTTTGAAGCTCCTGTTCCTGGCGTTGCCTAGTGTCGCCAGACCCTGAAGCCCGGTCTAATGACATGGACTCCCCAACCGGGCAGATAAAGGGCTCCAACCCGCCACCAAAAGAAGTACCGGCTGATCTGCCTGTCTTGGGCCCAGAGGAGTGCTTGCAAGGCCTAAGACTCATGGGAGTGAGGGCTGATGAAGGCCCATGCCCCGAAGACCCCCGTTGGGAGGCTTCACCAACGGAATCCCAAAAGGAGTGAGGACTGCCTGGAGGGGGGTGGAGTCCGAACTGAAGAGGTTGACTTCTGTGTGGACCTAGAGTCCGACGGGGGCCTATCTTTATCCCGGTGATGATGCTTCCCGCTGGTTTTCTTCTCCTTGTGGGATGAAGAAGAGGGGGAGGTCCCCGGAACAAAGGAAGAAGAGCTGCTATGTCCTGAAGGGGTCTTCTGCATGGTGGCCAACTGCTTTCTAGCAAGTAACTCTTCAAGGTCTTCAGGCGGCGAATCCTAGTCCTATGGTTGAAGCTTAAGCAGTGTGGGCAGGCCTCAATAATTGTGGGCGGGGCCCAAGCAGATAAGGCAGGCTGAATGGCTGTCCTTCAATGGTATTTGCTTGCTGCAGGCATACTTGGATTTCTGCCACTCGGATGAAGTCGGAGGAGAAGACATGCATGAAGGAGTCGAAAATAACACTAAAGAAAATTTTAAAAAAGCGCAAATGTGGTCAACTTAGAGCAGAAAGTATCTGTGGAGCTGATGTGCATGGGTCAACAGCAGGAAAAGAACTGAGATGGAGCTGGAAGACCTGCGAAACACTTGGTAAAGACTCGAGGCACCAAGGTGAGCCCAAAGGGCAGGACTTACAGTTATGAAAAAGCTTATCATAACAGTAGATTTTCGAGAGGAGCTCTTGCAGTAGGCAACACCATTAGGGTTAAGCTGCCAGGACCACATGGAAAAAATTCTAGCTAGCAGTACCAAACAGGGACCACTCCCTGACAATGTCCATGCTGGTATAAAGGGGGCAGTCCCCACACCCACCTCAGCCCCCCTCCGCCGAAGACCCTGGAACAAGGTCTGACAGGAGAAAAAGGACGATTCCTGAGGCCTGAACTGGCTAAGATAGAAAAAGCGCAGGGGGATGGAGGAACGAAAAGCAGTGCCTACTGCAAGAGCTCCTCTTGAAGATCTACTGTTACGGTAAGTTTTTACTTAACTGTACTATCTTACTTTGAGGGGGGCTCTTGCAGTAGGCAACACCATTAGGACAGAGTCCCAAGCAGTACTGGAAGAAAAAAATTCGGGAGGAGGAGAGGAAGAAAGACAACCTTAACCATAAAGCTGACCTCCAACAGGAGGCTGGCATCAGAAGGACACACATAATGTGCATCCAAAGAACACTCCCAAAAAGAGCAACTCCCCAAGGGCAGAAAGACAGCAAAGTCTGAATATATATCAGAGCCCCGTCATGAAAGGAGCAAATGCCCTACGAGATCCTAAATAATAAATAGGTAACCTGGAGTCAAATAAGCACTCTCCAGCCTGGCTTGACCTGGGGCTGGAGAATAAAAGAAGGCCGATGACAGGTGCTACCATCAGTCCCCTTCAAAAGGCCAAAGGAAAGAAAAGCCATAGAAAGAAGAGTCCATAAATCGGATCTCCCATGTGGCTACAGAGGGAAACCATCTCAAAATAAAGACCAGAGGGAAGAATCAAAGGGAATCCCTCCCAGCTGTGGGTCTGACTACAGTACCGGAGCTCGACACCTAGAGAGGGACAGGAAGAAAGGGTCACGTGGCCCTAAAATCCACACCCAGTAGCCCGGTGAGTTACCGAGAAGACACCAAAACAAACTGAGGAGAACTCCCCAGAAGTGAGACAACCCAGGAGATGAAAAGGGAGGGTGAGTATCCCAGAGAAGGCTAGAACCTACCCTAAATGAGCCCATTAATGACAGTCCCATCCTCAGTTTGCCTGAGACAAGAGCAGAGGTAGGGAAGTCCAGAAGGCGGTCAGGACAAAAACGTCTGACCTAAAAATCCCCAAAAGACTAAGGGGATGCCAACACCTGAGAGATGGAGTGGAACCTTTAAACAAGAAAGGAAATTGCCTAGAGGGAAGGCTTCCCCTGCAGGGGAGAGGCCTACACCCATGTCAAACCCTCCGCTCTCCCAAGTCTCTCCCGACTCTATTGGAAGAGACAGGAGGGAATCTGAACCCGCCACCAGACTGAAGGGGCCTCTGGCAGGAAGGTAAAACCCCGAAGAGAAAGAGGGGGCAAGAGACTGGCTGTCAGTCTGGGGAGGGTGTGTGTGTGTGGGAGATAACTGTCCCCGAAAAAGGAGGTGGGGTCCCATGTACCTGGAGGAACTGGCTACCTATCCAAACTGGGTGAGCCATCTGTCCCATCCCACAGATCTCGTGGGGCAAAAAGAAGGATCCCTACGAAAACAGATAGGGGTGAGCCTTCAAACTGTCTTTTTTCTTCCCCCAATTATATTTGCAGCCCTCAGCCTGAAACTCTCTCAGACCCCCTGCACTAACCAGCTTGCTCTACCTCCCGCTGTGTTCCGCAACTATCTTCAAGTTCACTGCGGTTCCTTGGGTCGGGCAGGTCAACCAGGAGAGACCATGGGGGGCAGTGGCAGGGAACCAGTATTGGGAGTGTGGCAGTGGCCGGCGCCTATCCAGGGCTAGAGGGGTATTTTTCTTGTAGTGTTTACGCCCCCGATGTGGGACGTGCAATGCTGCCCAGCCTGAGACGTGGGTGCTCCCACCCACGACCGGAAGGCAGCCGCTTAACGTCTACCCCTTGCTTGCTAGCGAGCCCCTGTGCATAGCAGTGCCACAGGTCTCCACCGGGGGCCGCTGCTGCTGCACCGGGCTACCCCTGGATCCCTCCCCAAGAGAGGAGAGCAGTCCTACGGACGCTTGATCCTCTCTCTCCCCCCTGCCAATCCCTGGCAGTCTGGGCTAGTTCCTGAACCCGGGTTGCTGGTGTAGCGCAGGGTGTGGCGTCTGGCACCTCAACCCTCAGCGCCACCGGGCCGGCTTGCCTTCAAACTGCCTTGAAACCAGCACCTGCGCAGTAGTGCTGAAAGGACAAGGAGAAAATGGGACCCTCTCCCAATGAGAAGGCAATAAAGAAAGGGGGTGGAGGACTTCCGAATGAGGGAGACCCATGTCATGAATGGACATGTAAACTGCTACAGGGGATCTTCGGGATACCGAGGTCTGTCTAAATGCCTGAAAAAAGGGGACATCCACCGCGATGTCCGAAATACCCAGCGACCATGAAGGTCAGCTCAGTAACAGTTTAGCGTTGGACCGAAACTGCAAAGGTGGCGTGAGAATTGCCAACTGCCTATGCCTGTTGATTCCATCCCCCCCCCCCCCGGGGATCCTGACCCCGGCAGAGGGGCCTCCTGGGTGAAGGGGTTGTATGAATCAGAAGGAAGAATGTAGCCAGCCAGGCAGCCGTGTTCCCTGGCCACTGCAGTCAAAAGGGGAGTGATCCAAGATCTTGTTGGAAGTTAGAGACACATACGGCCCAAAAACGGCTAGGTCTCCTCGATGGCCCAAGGCTGCCAGGGTCATGCACCAATAAATGGCTAAACCTGTCCTAACTGCCAGGGACTGACTGACACTTGTAACTCCTGACAGGACGCAGGAAAGAACCCCTAAGAGTCAGCCTGAAAACAGGGAAGTCTCTGCTTCCCTGAAAGGGGAGAATGCCATAGGAAGGCCCTGGAACCCAAGGAAACCAGGGACCGTCGACTGGGCCTCTGGCGTCAAACCCAAGGGGTAACCGATACTGGCCCCCACCTTATTATAAGAAGGGGAGCAATATTCCCTTCCATAGACCTGGGGAGAGGGAAGTACTGCTCCTCGGCCAACCGATCCCGCAATGGTGGTCGGGGTTAAAAGACACAGAGTCAGCCTCTTAAATGAAAACGGAACCCCAGGCTCAAGGTAGCGGGGTCGAGGAAAACCGACAAGTCAGGCAGCTCCAGGAAACAACCTAGATCTCTGCGTAGGAGGTGGAACCAAGGGAAGTCTATCTGACTCTGAGCCCACCCAAGGGGGCTCCTGAAAGGGAAGAACCCTGTAGAAAAAAATTTCTGAAAGCATCTGAGGGTGTGTGTGTGTGTGTGGGGGGGGGGGCCCTCACCTTGACTAAAGACATCCCTTCTCCCTGAATCTCTAAGAAGACGGAAGGTGGAGAGGAAGGTAAAAGCCCCTGAGATTAGGTCAACGGGTCCGGTGTCAACGCCGAGGGCATCTACCACTCTATGGGTCTTCGTGCCCAAGGCACCCGCTGAAGCTGAAGCCAACGAATGGGTCTTAAGTTTGCCCCGCAGATCCGGACGTCGGGTTTGATGTCCAGGGAGGTTGGCGGTTCGTATGCTTGAACCATGCTGGTGCCCCTGAGTTACAGATTGAAGGGGGACTTCCAAGTTCTGGAGGGAGGCCATGAAAGCCTGGACGTCCTCCCCGAACAATGTGGGGCCTTGGAAAGGGGCATCTAAAAGAGATGCCTGGGTTGCACCGTTAAAATCCGTTAGATGAAGCCATTCATGGCATCTGAGGTATATGGTGGATGCAGTGCTCAGTGTAGTCACATCTACGGTATAGTATAAAGCTCTGAGAGCACAGAACCCTACGTCAGATGCCAAGGGAAGGAGGTGCTCCAACTGAGACCTGGTAGGAAAATCCACCGTGGAATGGAGCAGATCTCCGATTGGACCCAAAATGGACTGCTGGTGATAAAGCATGTGGACCATATAGTTTCGAGCCCTCAAGGTTAAGGTCGAGGAGGCTTAAGCCTTACGACCCAAGGAGTCCAGCACTTTTGACTCCCCGTCCGATGGATAGTCCCGAGAACCTTGGATTTCTCCCGTGGCCTGCGATCCCTCAAGAACCGAAGGGTCAGCTGTAGGCTGAGGCGCGAAATGCTCCTTACCATCTGGGATGTGATAGAGGTGACTGGCCTTGCATGGAGTGGATGGAATGAACACCAGCTGTAGCCACACTGTGGAGGACACGTCATCATGTGGGACCACCAGGGGCGGGATCACAACCGCATCCATTTCAGGAAGGCGTAGATGCTGTGCAAGGTGCTTCCATTGGGGGGTCTTGACCCTTTGTGCGCCATCCCTGAATAGCCTGGATCACCCTCATCATTTGAAGAACTGAATGGTCCTCCAGGGGTGATTCGGGTGTATCCCAAATCCAAACTTCCCCTTGGGGCAAAAGTGGAGGAGCAGCAGAACCCGAGGAATCAGAGACTACTTGGATGGATTGCTCCAAACCAACGGCTGAACCTGGCGAAGGAGTGATGCCAGGGGTTACCTGCTGACCCGCTTCTTAGCGTGAACCCCAATCTGGAGGGGAGTCCTCCAGTCCCAAAGGTTGGGCATCCCCTCTGGTAGAAGCTGGCATCATATATTGAGGCGCCAAATTAGGCCTAGGAGCCGATGCCCCCCAGGCATTTAACAGGACCCCATAATCCACAATGTTCGACACAGGAGCACCAGCTGAAAGGCACAGCTGAATGCTGGATAATGCACCAGAAAGTCTGGCCCGATGATGCTCCTGCTGAACTCAATTCCTGTCCGGAGGGTAATGTGTGGAGGGCAGAGTCAGTAATGGCACTGGAACCCGTGTCAAAGGTTGAGAGGCTGCAAATCTAGAGGACCACCCAAAGAATTGGGACCAGTGGCCAGAGCCCCAGGAAGCTAAGCAGGCTCCGAAGAGGTCAAAGGCAGGCCCGAAGATTGTGGCAGAGAGCCATCGGGCGTCAGGTCCCTGGTGGAAGGCTTGGGGGGATGAGGGCCCCGTTGGGAACGGATTTTGGTGGTGGTGGGGGGAACCGGGAGAGGCTACCCCCAGCGAAAGCCAAGAAGACTACATAAAAAGATGTCGCCTCCTCCCAAGCAACCTATTTCGCATTAGGTCCAGACTTTTCAGGAGGTTCCAAAATATAGATTTGCATTTACCAAGCAAAGCTGGTTTGATGTCAACTAGGTTAAATGGTTACCATCACTTACCTGATTTGAGGTCGGGGACACACTTTGCTCAGACAGATGTTAGAACTTTCCTGTATCATATGTAACCTGTACATGTTCTGTATATGTAAACCTGAAATTGCTGTATATTGCTCTATTTTAATAAAAATATATTTAAAAAAATAACCCCCCCTTCACAAATCAATACTATGAGAAGCCTTTTCCCTCCCTCCCTCTCAAGTACAATAAACGCAGATGAGGAATGTTGCCCACCATCACTCCGATCCCCACAGATGCGATGGTTAACAGACACCTCAGCAGTGTTCTGTGCACCCAACAAGGAACATGCACCTCACATGATGAATCAAGTAATCCTTCAGTAAGCAGTCCATGAAACGATAACTAAAACACAAGGAAGCTGATGCCATAAAACCCTGTGATTCTTTAAGAGTACTGCGTTATAAAATAGAGATTTAAAGCATTAGGGAAAAGAACCCAGAAGCATTAGGAAATATTAGAAAGCTTCAGCACCAAAGGGTGCTGACACTTATTCTTTGATTGTCAGTGTTTATCCAACAGCCAAGCCTTTAAAATTTTAAGATCTCAGATTTAATTAAGTGAACACTGTCAATAGTCAAGATTTTCTACGCTTCTACTTAAGAATGTTTCAGATATGTCTGTATAAACATTTATTTTAAATAGAAAACTGAAATTTTTACATTTTTATAACTTTCTTTCCTTACCACGTATGACTTCTTGGCAGCCAGTTTTCCTTCCCAACTTTTTCAATACAGAATTTTTGAGGGCCATTGCTCCCTGCAGCACAAAATATTTAAAAAAGAAAATTCAATATTCGTTACACTCCTAGGCGTACTTCTCACATGTCCTCTGGTTATGTGTAAGGATTCATGTGTGAACTCTACAGAGATATTAGCAAACACTCCCTCCAAAATAGGTTCCTGAAAACTTAAAAGGGGAACAGTCAGCACCAGTGCCTCAAACACAAGTGTGTGTTGATCCCAATTTACACTTTGTGTACATTTTTTTTTTTTTTTTTTTACTCAACTGTTTATTGCAGTATAGCAGATTGTACATACGAAGAAGCCAGCAGAGGAAGGCCATTTGGTCTATCTAGTCTGATTGTATTGCAGGGTCCACAGCTTGAGCTACTGTCCCTGCCCCTCCATGATCCTTACTTTCCCCCATGCCTATTCCAGCATTTCTTGAAGCTGCCCACTTTCTTCAGTAAGACCATCTCTTCTGGCAGTGCATTCCAAGTGTCCACTACCCTCTCTGTGAAGAAGTGCTTCCTGACCTCCCCACTAAACCTCCCCCCTCCAGCTTAAGACTGTGCCCCTTCGTGTTATGGTTGCTACTCAGCTTAAAAAGACCATCCTTAACCACCTTATTTATCCCTTTCAAGTACTTGAAGGCCCCAATCATGTTCCCTCTCCTTTCCCCCAAGGAGTACATGTTCTAGGAGTGGTATATGATATTCATCCACACAGACCCACCTGACTTTGGTGCACAACTCTGCTTCCAGCGGGCAAGATCTGGTGGCATGGGGCGGAGCACAGGGAGTTACCACCTGGGTGGGTGGGAGGAGCTTGAAGACGTTTCCGGCAAGATTTAAAGGGGAAAGGCAGCTGCCAGAAATGTGGATGAACATCATATATCACTCCTAGAAAGTACAGTTGCGTACTTACTGTAACGGTAGATCTTCGAGGCGTATCTTTTGTAGCAGGTAATACACTTGGGTCATCACCAGAGGGCACTGTGGTGCAGCCAGCTCTCTTCTAGCAGTCTTTTGCCAGGGGCCGCCCATACATGACATCATCCTGCTCCTATACAAGAGTGGGCGGTCCCTAGAATTCTCAGTTCCCCGCCGGATTCAGCTCGCTAAGCGAGGACTGAAGGAGATCCAAGGTACCTTAGGTATCCCTTATTTATTTTATTTTATTTATGACTGATAACCGTGTAGGTGCACTGATCCCAGGGACTGTTTTTAGGCATGACCCGGGCCACTTACAATGGCACACAGTTAAACAGTAACAGTACATAGAATAACAAGTAGATTAACAGTGATAAAAGGTTACAATAGCACACAAGATACAGGTTATTAAATATATAAGTCAGGTATACACATACATAAAGAATATACATAATACACACGTTTGGTAACAGCAGGATTGCATAGCATACAAATACAGGTTACTCACCTGTAACAGGAGTTCTAGGAATGGTATATGTTGTTCATTCACACTTATTGGCAGGTTCCTTGCCGCTTTAAATCTTGCCGGAAGGTCTTCAAGCTGGCTCCTCCCACCCACCCGGGTGGTAAAACTCTTGGCTCCGCCCCATGACGCCAGATCTAGCCCGCTGGAAGCCAGGCTGTGTGTCGAAACCGGGGAGGCCGGGTGGGTTGTGTGGATGAACAACATATACTATTCCTAGAACTCCTGTTACAGGTGAGTAACCTGTATTTCTAGGGACATGGATATGTTGTTCATCCACACTTATTGCCAGACTCCTAGCAGTTCTCCGGGAGGAGGGAGGCAAGGCGCACACCCCCTACTTGGGTAAGAAGACTGGAGAACCAAGGCCCCGACCAACATCCCGGCGTGATCCAAGGTCGATGTGGAAGGGGAATCGGTATATGCCTGCTTCCAGGTAGGAGCCCTGCGGATATCCTGGACAGGAGTATCCTCGGAAGCAGCCACCGATGCAGCGGAAGGGCGGGTAAAATCAGCACTTATCCCTCTGGGAGGCTCCATGCCCGCCCACCTATAGCGAAGACCTATGCAGGAGGTGACCCACCCGCTCGTTGTCTGCTTGGCTGCAGGTCTGCCAGGTGCGGCTTCAGTGTAGATGACAAACAGCTGGCAAATCTCTCCCGAACTTCAGCCCTACGCTCCCTGGGAAGGCGAGCGTTAAATAGGGTCCCAATGGATCCTATATACGGCCTCCGAGGCGTGAATGGGGTTGAACACCGGCAGAGACAAAACCCGGTAGGGAAAAGGACTCCGCCACCACCTACGGAAGGAACTTTGGGTGGGGCGCAGGACAACCTTGTCCCTGTGGAAGACCAGATAGGGAGATTCAAAGGAGCGCCTGGAACTCTCTCGTCCTTCTGGTTGGCGTGGAAGCCCCAAGAAGGTGTTCTTCCACAACAGGTGTGGAACTCACCTGTGCAAAGGTTCGAACGGCTTGCCCGTGAGCTAAGCCCATACCAGCAAAGATCCCACAGAAATGGGGATACTCTCCCCAAAGGGGAGGTGTGATCGAGGCCTAGAAAAGCGCCAGACCACCTTTTCTGCACCACTGACTGCCTTCCGGCCTGCGCCCGGAAGACAGGGGTGACCAACAGAAGCACCTAGAGGGTCGTTGACCGAAGCCCTTGTTCAATAAAGAACGGACCGCAGATGGTCCGGAATGCTCGCCGAGGAACGGGAGAGGGGACCAGACCCTATCCCAACACCAAATGGAGAACTCTTCCATTTGAAGGCGAGCATGTTTGGCCGACTCCTGGCAGGACGCCTCGAAAATGTCGAGGACCTTGCCGGAGGACCCAAGGCCTGGCCCCTAGCCGCACAGGGACCAGGCATTCAGGTGCAGGGATTGAAGGTCCAGATAGAATGCCTTCCCCTGAAAACAGAAATCAGGACCGGGTGGGCTGGAAGCCACCTCGGGAGCCTGGGGCTGAGACTGAGGAGAGCTGGATACCAGAGCTGGCAATCCAGTCTGGGGCTACCAGCATCGCCTGCACCTAGTCCCTCCTCGCCCGTGGGTCAAGGGAAATGGGGGAGAGGCATAGAAGAGGCCCAGGGTCCGCGGCCTCGACGGCATCCCCTACAGCAAACCTTGCTGAGGGGGTGGGCATGAGACAGTCTCGGCCTCGTATTCTCCCTGGAGGGAAAAAGAACCGCCCGAGGCGTGACCGGGAGGGAGAAGATCCTGTGCTACCTCCGGCAGGGAAGACCACTCGTGAGGTGCAGCCTTTGTCCGGCTTAGGGCATCAGCCAGGGTGCTGGAGGCTCCTGCCATCAAATGGCTAGAAACCGCCTGCCACGCTGAAGACTCCAATGCGGAGAACCTCCTTACGTAGAGCAAGGCTCCGTCCGAACCTGGCGGGATAGATAGCACATGGTCGTGGTGTTGTCCGCCTGGACTTAACCACTAGACCCCACACAAACGGAGCGAGCGGTGCAAGCTAAGCAGACCGCCTGGAGCTCCAGCAGGTAGGAAAGACATCGGGACTCCCGAGAGGACCAGAGGCAGTGCACTCTGTATTCCCCTTAATGGGTACCCCCACCCATCCGAGATGCATCGGTCGGAGAAGACCGTCGACTCGGGGCGGACTAACAGGATGTTCTCCTGCAAAGAGCTGGAACAGACCGAAGGAGAGCGTTCCCTAACCCCTGGACTGTTGTCACGGGCCGGTACGAAGGAACGCAGCACTGTGACCGCTGGCTAGCCAGCCCCTATTAGGGGGATGAATGAACCGGCGGGTCCAAACAGACCACGCTGGAGCAGGCCACCGCGAGGCCCAGGAGGTCCCGGTCAGGGCACAACTGCCCAGTCAGACCTGACTAGGCAAGGGAGGAAGAACCTCAGCCCTGTCCGCCAGGAGCCGAGCTCGGACTCAAGAGTCGAGCCTCGTCCCGAAGAAGGATCACCCGCTAAGTCACGAGTTCCAACATGGCTCCAGTAAAAGGAGACCAGTCTGAGAGCAACCTGGAGGGCCAGAACTCTGGACCGTCCCTCTTCCGCCTGGAAGGGTTGCAGTCGGGTCGCCGTCCAGGTGGGGTTACGCCCGGACCCCTCGGTACCGCACGAACACTGCTGAGCAGAGACCAAAGGGCCTGGCCTGGAACTCGTAACAAGATCCCCCACTAAGGAAACGGAGGAGTCTCCCAAGAAACGGACGGAACGAAGTGAAAGTACGTCCTGGAGGTCCAGGAAAGAGTCACACGCCTCGTTCTGAGGATGGGATATCTGAGACAGAGACACCATCCCAACGTGTAGCTTAAAGATTGGGGCGCAAGCCCCTGTCCATTGGGACCAGGATACCTGGACAGGAACCCAGGGTCTGAGAGGAGGATCCGCAATCTTCTGATCACCTCTATTTAGAGAGCTGACCAGTCGGCTCAGCGGGCCAACAGTTCAGGTTGGACCCAAGGCCCCGTGGGACAATGGCTCGGAAGGGTGGTGCCCACTGCAATCCCAAGGCAGGACCTTCCTTAGCACCCGACACCCCGAGGTCCGGGAAAATGGACCAGGTGGGGAGGGGCGGAGCAGTCTCCCACGGGGACCCGGTAGGGGTGACGGGCCGGGACAGCGCCTCAGCCCGCCACTGAGCAGGCTGGAGGAGGAATGGCTGAGGAGCTCATGGGCCTTTACCTCCTGCTTCCTTTTAGAGAAGACGCTGGCTTGAGTCAGGATGCCCAGCGCAAGCCTGCTGGCCCTCATGCTGGGGTTGATGGGCCAGTCGAGCCGCAGGGGCCGAGGGGCAAAGGGGCTTACGCAAAGGCTGCCGGCGGCCCTTGTCCCTCCGGGCGGGAGCGACCGAGTCCGGATTGGCATTGGACTTCTCGGTCCCCTGGAGGTGTCCCTCCACTCCAGGGCCGAAAAGGTCAGTCCCCAAGAAGGGGATGTCCGCCAACTTGTGCTGGGTTTCCAATGAGAAAGAGGATAACCTCAGCCACGCCCTGCGGCACATGGCCACTGTGGCTGCCACCGACCTGGCACAGAATCACCTAAGTCCAGAGCAGTCTGAAGCTGCTGCCTCGCCACCGCCTACCTTGGTCCCTTTACCGCCCGGACCGTGGTCCTGGGTCAGCTGGGAGATGAGGGAGCACCTCATCCAGGGAGCCCAAATAGGCGTGGGAGAAATGTGCCATCAGTGCAGCCGAGCTGGCCTGTCGGAGGCCTAGGGAGGATGCAGCGTAAACCTTGCGGCAGACATAGTCCATCCTTTTGGACTCTTTGTCAGGGGGCCTATCCACATTCCGAGCGTTCCCAGAACACTGGAAAACATTATCGGTAACTAACCCCTCAGCCGAGGGGTGCTCTGAGAAACCGGGCAAAGAACCGACAGGGACAGAGTACTTCCTGGCCATCCTGGCCGAGGGCGCAGGGCAGGAAGTAGGCCGCCACCAGAGCTCCAAGGCCGGGCCTACGATGGCCTCGGCCACCAGGAAGGCCTCCAAGGGTGAACCCCCTCGGTCTAGAATCTCCGTCAGTGGATAAGGGACCCGTTTGGACACGGGCTCAAGCTGCATCCCGGTGAACTCAGAGATGAGCTGAAGCAGACCCATAAAGGAATGATGGGCTGTGTGATACAGATCGTTCGGAGAGGACCCGGGTCCTCCCGACTGGGGAACATAGAGGAGTCGACGTCGGACTCCGAGGGGTCTGCAAAGAGCTGCCTCAGGCCTGAGTCACTCTTCGTCTGCCGAGGGCGGGCGGGAGTGAGGGGGACAGACAACATGCGGGACAGGTCGTGACCCGACCGAGGTTCCACCGAGGACGGTGGGGCAGCAAGGTTCGGACAAACAACCGGCCCTGGAGTGGGCACCTTGACTGCAGCAAGCAGTTGTGTCGGCCGATCGGGCGGCAGCTGCTTGCTGGATGGGGAATGAATCGGTGTCGATTGATTCCCGGACAACAACAACTGCTGCCACATGAACTCCTCGTAACGTCGACGCCATCTGCACGAGGCTTCCCTCATTCGAGGGAGGGGGAGATGGGAAGAACGGTAATGCTACTTAACTCGGTGCCCCGACCGAGAACGCCTAGGTCGTGAGCGGCTTGACCGAGAGGAGGATTAGATCAGACCCGAATCCCTCGGGAAACCGAGGTGGGGCTCAAAGAAGTGGGGAGCGCCACCTTCCCTCGCTCGGACGTAAAGGACCGAGGCCTGTCGACCCGAAGGTACAGGCAGAACCTCAGCCTCCACCGGGGGAACCGGCGAAGGGATGGCGGCTCCAGCAGAAGACAGCCCAGATGACGGGTTGAGAGACTCGACAACGTCGACGGGAGTCCTGGCCAGCTGACCTGACAGGGACACTGTGAAGCCAGCGGCCTGAGCCGCACCCTCGACCGAAGTCGAACGTCGGCCAGCAGGGGAGGGGGAACTCTCCCGCTCCCGCCAGCGCCGACGATGGGACTTAGCCTGCGACTCCTTAGACTTGGGCCAAGAGGCAGGTCCCGAAGGTCCCTCTCCCTTCGAGGAAAGGGACTGGTGAAGCGCCTTGAACAAAGCTGAATGAGGAGAACTCAAGGACAGCGGGATAAGCACCGTGACCGAGGAGGAAGGGGGGAGCCACCCCCTCCATGGAGGAAGAAGATCGAGCTGCTCAAGCCGAGACAGCGGCGGACACCGCCGAGTACGCCAGGACTTTTCCGAGCAGAAAAGTTTCAGGTCGCCCGAGCTCTAACGGGCCGCACGCATCCCAGTGCGCTGGTCGAAAGGGCACAGCAAAAATCGCAAACTTGCGGATCATGATCCAAGTCGAGGCAGTAGACGCACGTGGAGTGCGGGTCTTTCCTGGAGGAATTAACCGGGCGCCTCTGGGAGCCGGAAAACGAATGATTCATCTCAGCAGCGAGAGAAGAAGATCGAAGTTTAGAAAACTTCCAACTAAATTCGGAGAGACCGAAAATTTCAGGAACCAGTCGAAAACACAGAGCGCTAAGGAGGGAACCTGAGCTTCCAAGCGGTAAGGAAGATCTGGCGTCATGGGGCGGAGCCGAGAGTTTTACCACCCGGGTGGGTGGGAGGAGCCAGCTTGAAGACCTTCCAGCAAGATTTAAAGCGGCAAGGAACCTGCCAATAAGTGTGGATGAACAACATATCCATGTCCCTAGAACCAAGTATACAATAGTAGTGGGGGCATGGCTAACAGACAAGCTGTGCACAGCTTTCCAGCATAGCTCCACATAGAGGCATCTATTTTAGCATTTAAACTAAATAGCGGAACCTGTAAGCCTAAATTGAAAGACATAGCATGAGAGACTTTCCTCTAAAGTATCTAGTGATCTAAAAATGTCGGCTGTGCAACATCTAGAATACTAACCATGGGTCGTGACTAATAAAGCAGGAGCTACTGCGGAAGGTACCCGCCAGAAAGACAGCAGAATGGGCGGAAGGAAGGACACACATCTCGAGGCTTCCGAAGAAGAGGGCTGCCAACTCAAATGGCGCTTTGCGTGATCCAAGGACTGGACCTAAAATTGAAGAATTTGGCACCACACTCAAGCAACTCCACTCTGAAGTGGATACCGTCACCGAGGACACCAAAGGCGCGACCCAGGAAGCTGACAAAGCCCTCACAATAACAGCCAGGCTTACAAAGGAAAACGGGCTTCTCCACAAGTGGTTGGAGAATCTAGGGAATACATCCTGATCCACTCACCTTCGTCTTTTATGAGCGCCAAAAGAATCAGAAGGGGGAACACCTTTTACCATTCCTGCAAGACTGGATGCAGGAAATACTAAAAGTTGACTTTCCTTTCGAGGTGACCAAGGCCTATCGGATCAATCCACGTGCTGGCAGGCGCAAAGCTGCCACAGATACAGTGCTGCCGAGAACCGTCATGCTGAAGGTCAGAGCTGCAGCAGAAAGAGACAAGACTTCTACAGCAGGCTGAACAATTAAGCCCCTTATCGTGGAATGACCGCAGAGTCCATCTATTTCCAGACCCGAGTTACTCGACAAGAATGAGGAGAAAACATTTTAACAGCATTCAAAGGAGGTTGCAGGCCTTGGGGGTTCATCATGTGTTCCTGATGCCTGCTAGCCTTCACACTGTATATGGAGGTAAAACTTTCCAGTTTTCTGAAGTGGTGGAAGCAGCTAAATTGTTGGACAAACTAGAAAGACAGTTTAATGTGAGGGAAGAAGCGTCAGATTCTGAAGAAGAACAGACAACACAAATTTTTTTACAAACTCTTAAGGGTTATACGTTTAGTATGGGGGGGAGCTGACAACAGAAGATCTGACAATAATTGTACGTGGCTCTCCTTCCTAAGACATCTTCTTTATGCAGAATAATATGCAGTTCTACTAAGTTTAGGGATTTATTCTCAGGATATGGACTGGGGCAGGGAATTTAAATCCCAACTGATGACTGTGCAGGTTGTTTTTCCCCTCTGGTTACCTCTCTTCAGAGAGTGGGGAGAATGCATCAAGTTCGATTATGTTCAAAATAATTAAATTATGTTCAAAATAACTGACTTGGGGTATATACGTTTGTGTATAACGTTTTGCTTTTTATAAATGTGGAGCGCCATGTGGGTGGGAAGCGCTGCGTTAATGTTAAAGCCGACAGTAGAAGGGGATGTTGAACCCTTGAACAGGGCGAAAGATGTTGTTCTTACCATCCCTGCTCATGGCTATATGTGCCAGATTGGGTATATATAATTATAGGATGTGAACATTCTTAAGTGCTTGTAGCACAGACTTAATGTTTGGAATATTCTAGGAAATGTTTATAAGATTAACCCCTTCGTGGGGTGACATGGTTCAGGGGCATACGGTTAGAGGTTACTGTAAAAATGTGGACCATTTTTTGAATATTCAAATGCCGACCTGTGCGTAATGTAATGCTTTGTATTACAGAAAATTATTAGAATATAAGTACAAGGTATACATTAGTAGTGAGTGGATGAAATGGGTACGGTGGGTATAGGAGGGAAGGGTGGGAGCGGTGGTGGGTTGGAGGATCAACAAGGGGGGCTGTGGAGGCATGAGTCTCAGGAGGAAAATGGACTGTCGGGCAAAGGTGCGCTACCCAGGAAAGCAGTGGCAGGAGGAATTTGCCAGGAGACAGACTGAGGTGGGATTTGAAACTATAGTGTGTGTCGATGGAGTGGAGTTCGGCAGGCAGTTTATTCCACAGTGTAGGGGCTGCTGCCGATAATGCTCTGCCGCCCATATTTATGGATACCCTGTGAACAGCTTGGGGGGGGGGTGCTGTCTGAGTGGAGGCAGCAGTAAAGAGTTCAGACCTTCAGGAGGGCTGCAAGGGAGGATTCCTGACCAGTACGAATGATGGTATCCACAAGGCAGCAAAGAGTGAGGTCAAAGTGGCCCTGCAGCGGGAGCCATCCAAGGGAACTGTAGAGGACGCAGTGTTGGGTAGAAAAAGGGGCCAGTGAGGCAAACTGACAGGCACTGTTGTAGACAGAGGACAGCTGAGCCGTAATGGCTGCAGATGTCCTGGCATTGATAGGGGAGCAATAGTCCAGTATTGGGAGTAGATTTCCCTGGACAATGGCTAGTCTGGCCTCAGGGGTGAGGCATTGACGGAATCTATAGGTTGCACCTAATTTATGATGAAACCTACGAACTAGGGAATTGACATGCTCGGAGAAGGTGAGGGAGGGGTCAAGTAAGACTCCTAGGTATTTGAAAGTGTTGACATCCCTAGGGCTAGGCCATCAGGGGAGAGAATGTTTAGGGGGCAGCGAGTCTTGGATTTGGCAAGGAAGGGCTTTGAGCTGAACAACATGGATTTTGTTTTTTTGGCATTTACCAGGAGAAAATTAGTTGTAAACCAGCTGTAAGCTGCAGCATAGTTTTGAGTGAGAGCTGAGGAAATACTGACGGTTGATTTATCGCTGTAGAAGAGTACGAGGTCATCAGCATAGAGGAGAGAGGGACATCAGAGACTGTCCGAGGGAAGGGAATTAATAAATAAGGAGAATAGGAGGGGGCAAAGGATGGAGCCCTGGGGGACCCCTGTCGAGACAGGCTGGGTAGGGGAGCAAGCTGGGCCGATAAACACGAATTGGGAGCGGTCGGTGAGGTAGCTCCTGAACCAGTTTGTTACCTCCTGAGAACAGCCAAGGTAACTTAGCTTGGATAGGAGGAGGGCATGGTTGACAAAGTCGAAGGCCTTGAAGAGGTCAATGAAGACTGCACTGGTGGCATCACCAATATCCATATGCCTGAGGATATGGTCGGTCAGTAGTGCTAGGGCAGTGGTGGTGGAATGATTCTTGCAGAAACCATGCTGTTGGCTACACAGGGCGGTTGTGTTTGCCTATGAGCCCAGCAAGCTAATAGTGGATCGCTTTCTCCAGTAATTTACTAAAGTGGGGGAGGATGGAGATCGGTCGATAGTTGTTGGTGGATTGGGGGTCTCCGGCTCTGAAAATGGGGATCACCTTGGCAGTCTTCCAGGTGTCGGGCATGGAGGAGGTGGAAAGGGGAGGTTAAAAATAAAGGTGAGTGGTTCGGCGATGGCTGGCGAGATGAGCCTAAGGAAGACTGGAGATAGGCCATTAGCTCCAGGGAAGCCATGACTGGGGAGGCTTTTGAGGAGCTTGGCAGTGTCAGCACTTGAAAGAGCTTTGAAGTAGAAAGAGGGGATTATGAGGTGGGTGATAGAGCTGATAGAGGACGACAGTGGATTGTGATGGGGTCCGAGCTGTTGGATTGGCCATTTGGGAGTTTATTTAGATACACGGATAGGTCGGTGAATTTGTTATTGAATGCCCTGGCCACTTCCAGAGTAAGGACAGGGATGGGGCAAAAAATGAAATAAGGCCATAAAAAAATGGAGGGTAATGAGTACCAATGCCTCTAGTCTAGGTAAAAAGCTCCCCGAAATGGTGGACATGATGGAAGAGGGATGCCTGGATATTGTTCGAGCTGTTCAGCCGAGACCGCAGCCGCGGACACTGCCCAACAGGCCTCCTAGACTTTACAGGAGGATAACGTTTCTCGGGGCGCCCAAGTTGTAATCTGGCAGCGTGATCCTCAAGAACCGTGGCCGGGAAGGACTTGCACAATTTGCAGGCCAGCGAAGTGTGCTCGAGCCCAAGGCAGTAAATGCACGTGGAGTGCGGATTGGTCTGGGACATCTTCTGCCCACAGGGGCACCGCCGAAATCCGGGAGTTGACTTGTCCATCGCAGCTGCGAAGGAAGAAAAAGACCGAAGTCTAGTAAACTTTAATATAAGTTTCGGTTTAACCAAAGAGTTAGGATCAGGCCTAAGCACGGAGCGCAAAGGAGGGAACCTGAGCTTCCAAGCGGTAAGGAAGCTCTGGCGTCATGGGGTGGAGCCGAGAGTTTTATCTCCCTGGTGGGTGGGAGGAGCCAGCTCGAAGACCTTCCAGCAAGATTTAAAGCGGCAAGGACCTGCCAGTAAGTGTGGATTGAACAACATATCCACGTCCCTAGAAGCTGGACTTATTCGCAACCTACTTTTGGGACTGTAACCTACTTGGGGGACTGGATTGGAGCCAATTTCTGATTTAGCTTCCTGCCGCTGCTACCTGCAGTTTTCTGAACAGCAGTGTGACTAGTTGCTGGAGTGTTCCCCCCGACATTCAGGCAGGTGTTTCATCTGTGTTGCTGCCCTCGCCTCATAAAGGTGAGTGTTTCAGTTGTGAGGATCATCAGCGCTTGGCGGGTGACCTGACTTGTCATCTTTTTGTCAGTCACCAAGCAACTGCAGTCAGGGTTGGCCAGTGGGTGACTGGAGCACTGGCACAGGGCACCGTTTAAATCCCTGAATCTTGAAACTCACGATACATTTGGGTTTCCCTTGGGACTGCAGTAGGAGTTTGGTCCTGGGGAAGGCTCAAAATAATAGTGGTCAGCGTGTGGCACTGTGGTATTTTTTTTTTTAATTTAATTTATTTATTTATCCCCCGCCGACCGGCCCTCTTCCACCGGGCCCCCCATTGCCGCCACCGGGTAACATGCCGGCCACTGCCTCTCGCCAATTTGAGGCGCCAGCTGACCTGGTGCAGCAGGGAGACTGGCTTCATCCCGCCGGTCAGCTTCTTTTCTCCTCCGTTTTTGTCCCGTCCTGGAGCGCGGAGCCAAGGCATGCAATGATGCCAATGGCCGAGCCATGCACATTTCCGTACATGGCACACCGGGCATCTTGCTCGGCTCCACCTCCCTTGTGTGGGTCCGCTGCGCTGGCCTAGGAGCCAGTCAAGCAGCAGACTCCATCCCCACCCCTCCCCGGGAGAGGAGACCTGTCCTCTAGATGCTCGATCCTCGCTAACCCCCAGCGACCCACTCACACTGCGAACACAGGTCACCACCATGGCAGGAGGTAAGGCATCACTGCCTTAACCCTCCACGTCACTGGGCCGGCTCTGTGGTCCTTTCCGTTTCCCCACTGTCTCTGACTGGAGAATCTCGTGGACACTGTCCATGTAGCGGACTTCTTGCTGAGACTAGTGGGCTGAGGGTATTCAGGTCGAGTTTTGCTGAGGGGGTGAGGTCGGACTGAGTGGCATTCTGGTTAGTGGCCCTACAGGGCCAATTTGGTGTCAGTGGCTTGTGGCCACGGGGAAGCTTGCTCATGCTTTTTTTGTAAATATCTTTATTAGATTTTCCAACTTATATACACATATCATTAGGTTAAGCAGATTCCATTTCATTCATACATTGCTTCGTAACAAGAAAAAAGAGGGAAAAATCTCTTGAATTTATCTAGAATGACATACAGATTATTTGTATTACATATACATGGCAGAGAGATTGGCTCATTAAAGTTTTAAGTGCTGACTAATAAAAGACTGGTCTTTTCAGGTTTAAAAGGTCCTTGTTCGTGGGACGACCATAATTACTCTCCCTCAGTTAGTTCATGTTGATGTAACATATCATTTGTCTTATTATTTCTGTTCATAGTCTCATCTATGAAAGAGTCCAGCTCTCTCTCATCTCTCTATCTTCTGGTATCTATTCTAGTCAAACCATACGTTGGGTGTGTTTATATTTCTTCAGAGTCGCTCCCATTTCGGGTTACAATCTAAGGGTAGTGAGCCAAGGTCTCTTCATAAAGATCCTGCATTCACCCTCCTGATCCCTTGGCTGCTTCCATCTCTCCCCAAGGCGGGAGTCTAGATTATCTGAATTTGCACTAGATTACGAGCATTACATTTAATGGTGTTTAATTACTTGAGTCTGGGACATGGTCTCGGCGGACAGTGGGCACATGCTTTTCTTAAGGTACAAAGGTATCATCCTTCAGCATGTAATACATCTGCCACCGAAGCCATCTGGTGGTAAATTTTTATTTTGTTCATTCAGGCTATGGGTTATTTTCTCCATAATATAGATTTGTTTAGTAATATCCCACCAGCTTTGAATTGTAGGGATCTTGTTATTTAGCCATAGTTCAGTGACTGCTTTTTTGCTGCAGTGATTAGGAGGGTCAGTATGTACCCAAAACTGGAGCTTCTGAATGCTTTAGGGAGAATGAAAAACAAACATTTCCATTGTTAACTGGAGTTGAGGGTCAAATATTTCCTGTAGGTGTGTCTGGAGGTGTGAAAGGAATGACTTAAGGATCGGACATGACCACATTATGTGCAAATGACCTGCTTTACTTTCACCGCATTGGCACCAGCAATGTACTGTATTGGTTGGCGAATAGTGGTTCGTGACCACCGGGGTCCTGAAAAATCTAATTAAATGTTTCCATGCATATTCTCGCCACAGGTGTGAACATGTTACTTGGGCGGCATATCCAAATGCTCCTTGCTAGTCCTCCAGAGTAATCTCACACCCTATTTCTTGACTCCACTGTCTGCAGATATTCTCAGTGGTGGAGGTTCTCTATGTGTTCAGCATTTGGTAATAAAATGAGACCAGGTGCTCCTGTTTCACAGTGCTATAAAGCTGTATTTGGCCATGAATTAAGGGTGGATATTGTTTCGGGTCCCAAAGGATCCTCGGCAGATGTTCTATACAGTGTCTAAGTTGTAAATAGCGATAAAAGTCGCAGCGAGGTAGGGGGAATTTCCTCTGAATTTCTGCACAAGTCCATATGCTCCCCTGTGTCCCAATTTGTGTTATATATTTTAAGCAGAGTTTCTCCCATGTGCGGAAGCCACCATCTAGGTTGTTTGGAGCAAAGTCACCAAGGCTAGAAATAGGGCATACAAGGGGCTGGAAGGGGATTAAATGCTGTTTATTTTGAATGGCTCGCCAGTTTTTCAGTTGAGAGACAAGCCAGGGGTTTGAGGGACATGAGCCACCTTTATTTCCCGGGGTCTGATATATAATTTGGAAGTACTCCTGATCATTTAGTAGCGTCTTCTCAATCTCTAGCCAGTGTGGGCTAGTAAGCTTATTTTGTCGGGCCATTACATGTGTTAGTGTTGACACTTGTTGATATAATTGTAGGGCTGGCGCTCCTGACGTGGAAAAGTAAGTATTTTTAGGCGAACCCTAGGTCTATGGTTGGTCCATATAAATTTGGTTATCAAGTGGTTCCATTCCCGAAAGGTTTTTAGTGGTATATATAAGGGTAAATTTTGAAATAAATATAATGCCCTCGGTAGGACCACCATTCTAACCAAATCAATTCTCTGCGCTAGGTTTAGGTGTAAAGTTGCCCATGAGGCCAGATCTGCCCTTAGTTGCACCGTAAAGGGTAAATAATTATATTTATAACAGGTTGCGTGGGAATGGGACAGTTGGATGCGCAGGTATCAACTTCTGTGGGTTCCATCTCCCCGGGATGACAGTCTGGATATAGGGGGAGGGCGTATAATTGAAAGTTAGCAATTCTGTTTTATTTAGGTTTAATTTGTATCCTGCCACTTGGCTGTAGTTGTCTAAGATTTTCCTCACTGCAGGGAGGGATCCCTCGGGATTCTGAAGGTATAACGAGATGTCATCCACATATAGTGCCACTCGGTGCTCTGTATCCCCTTTTTTTATTCCGGTGATTAGTTGGGTTTCCCGAATTTGCTGCGGCAAGGGTTCAATAAATATTGCAAATAGCAAGGGGGATAATGGGCAGCCCTGTCTAGTGCCTCTGTATAACTGAAAGTAATTGGCATGGTGCCCATCTACTTTTACACAGGCCTCGGGTGAGGAATATATATTTTTTAGTACTTTAACGAGAGCCGGGGAAATACAAATTTTTTAAGAGCGAGGTATAGGAATGGCCAGGCAACCCAATTGAATGCTTTTTCAGCATCTAGGCTGATCAGTGCCGAAGGGGATCTAGAACTTTGCATTTGGTGAACCACACAGAGGGAACGTTTAATGTTGTCCGTAGTTGATCGGGATCGCACAAATCCAGTTTGGTCTTTGTGTATTAGTTGGGGGAGAAGCTGGTCTAACCTGTGTGCCAAAATGCTCATAAATAATTTATAGTCCTGATTAAGTACCGATATAGATCTACACGAGTCACAAAGTTGTGGATTCTTTCCTAATTTTGGAATGAACGATATGGTGGCATACTTCCAGGAGGGAGGGGGAAGGTCACCTTCAAGGGTTGTGTTAAACAGGTTAAGGAGCACTGGTGTGACTTGTGCCTTGGTGGTTTTATCAAATTCTGCGCTGTATCCGTCTGGGCCAGGTGCTTTATGAGATTTGGAATTTGAGATAGTGTTAAGTATTTCACCTTCGGTGATTGGGGACATAAGGGCTTCTCGATGGGCAACCAAGAGTTGTGGTAGGGTAATTGTTTGAAGGTAAGCTGATATTTGTTGTGTAGACGGGGTATGCTCGTGGGTGTATAATTTGGTATAATATTTAGTGAAGGCATCAGCTATTTCCTGTAATTTAGTGAGTGGTTGGCCCCCTTCTGGGTGGCGTATGGTGGAGAGTGTGGCTAATTTCCTTTGCTTCCTGACCTGATAGGCCAGTAAGGCTCGTGGGCCTACCTCATAATCTCTCTGTCTTAAAAAGGTCAGAGATATTTCAGTTTGAATTTGAACCAAGCGGTCAAGATCCTGCTTGGTTTGTTGAAGCTGAGGGTATATTGAAGTGTCACCTTGTTTATGGGCCATTTGGAGGAAGTGTAAAGTTTCTTCCAGTTTACTTCTTAGTTCCTATGCTGCCTGCCCATCTCTGCCGTGTACTTAATCGTGCCCTCTAAGGACTGATGTTAATAGTATCCAGTGAAATGCCGGGTTAGTGTCTGCCAGGAGTTATCTGCTATTATTTCAGTGATCTTTTCCTCAATGAACTCCCGAAAAGCTCGCTGCCGAAGGTAATATGTGTTTAGTCTCCATCATGTAGTTTTAGGCTGTAGGCCCATTTCCCAAATAGAGACCAGAGGGGCATGGTCACAGATGGAAATGTCTTGCACAGCCTCTAGGTTCTCTATCTGCGTATATGTATGGTCAATGCATGAGTACGTGCGGTGTGCAGAGGAAAAAAATGAATAATTCCTCATTTTGGGAAGCATTTTCCTCCAGACATCACACCATCCCACCTCTGCTACAAACCTACTAAAAAATGTTTGTGTGGCAGATTGTTTAGGGGGTCTCGGGTGTGAGGAATCCATGGAGGGGTCAATCGTGAGGTTCAAATCCCCGGCCAGCAGCAGTACCCCTTTGGTTTCCTGTATTATCCTATCCAAGAAGGATTTTAGCTGTGAAACTGGTAGGCCCGGGGGGAGGTAAACATTCACCAGTGTGACCTGTTTCTCATTAATTATTCCCTGTACTATAACCAACCTCCCTTCTGGGTCCGCCCACGTTCTGCTCACTCTAAAAGGGGTGTGGGATGGTATGATTATCGTTACTCCTATTTTCCTGCCATCCTTGCCTGAAGCATGGTAAACTTGACCCCTGCTCAATCTGGCAAGCTTAGCGTGTTCAACGGGGTTCAAGTGGGTCTCCTGGAGATAGAGAAGGTCAGACTTGGATCGTTTAGTATAAGTCATCACCCGCGATCGTTTAACTGGGGAGGAAAACCCATTAATGTTTAAGGACATTAGTTTCAGTTTAGGATTACTCATTCCTAGTCTCAAATAAGTGGTGATAGTCTAAGTCTCCGCACTTCATAGTGGTGAGTTCCCTCGCTGGCTTTAATGCATTCATTTTTATGAAGCTGTGTAAGGACCTGATTATCTTGACAAAACAGCAACAGTAACATAACACTACATATTTACAACCAACAATATATTGAAACAAACATCATCTAATCTGTACAGTGACCAACATGGTCCTTTAGACGAATACTAACTAACTTGTACTTCCACCGATCAAGGTAAAACATCGGTCTTTTAGTAAGGCTGAGTCCTTACTTCTCAACCCCTTTCAATTAAGGGTCAATTGACACTTACAGTGTTGTCAGGAAAGGGGCAAGTGGAGCGACAACATCTATGATCAGACACCAGGCTCCCTTTTATTTCTAATGAGAGGGGACCCTGAGCAGACATCACTCTGCTCAAATTTAGCTGAGTGGGGGAGAGTTAGTCCTGAGACTGCACTTTAGCTAAAATGAAGGCATCCTGCCGTTAGGCCTAAATCTACAGTAACAGAGCAAGCACATTATGATGAAGGGGCACTGGGTCTGGCAAGCTTTCCCCCAACCCCCCAACTGGTCAGGTGTTTGTCTAAAATACAAAATCGCCACCACCCCATGCCCATAGGGTAACTCTGTCACTACTTGACAGCTCAAGCGGTGTTCTGTTTTCTCTACTGTTAGGTAATGCTAAGCTTAGCACATCTCTATTTGGTGCACCCCAGGTAGTTCTGTCTCTCTTTTTCTGAGGCGCTTTATGCACCAGTCCAACATGTATTTACCTGGATCAGCAAGATGCCCATGTCTGCATTTTTCATTCATGCTAGCCTGTGGTTTACTATCCCGAATGTGCCATGATGTCCAGCACCCCAGAAGTTTTTATCGCCGAGTGGAGTAGTCCCCCCCCCCCGTATTCACTTAAGTCCACATCTGGTTAGGTGCGGTCAGCATGTAGATCTGTCGTTCGACTGTGCATCAACTGACTGATCAATCCTCATCTTAGATAATCGGGGACCATCCTGCCCCCTTCCCTCTCCGTTTACCTATTACCCCTCCATTATCATTAGTTACCCTGCATTTCCACTTAGAATGCCTCCTTTATCTCCTCTATTCATGAGTATTAAACTGACTCCAAGTCCCACACTTATATACTCGCAGTTGGTTCAGCTCACTGCTCCCATCAAGCCTCCTTCTGATTCTCCTTTGTTTGGTGCCCGGTCTGTAGAGGGCTAACAATTTTTTGTACTGTCTCTGCTACTTGTTGTCGGCGAGAGTCTCTCATGTTGGTGGTCCAGGCTTTCTGGGAGAGTTTAGAAGCTATCGAAGTTCGGGGTCTGGGTCGCTGCTGGGGAACTGTTCTGTTTCTCTTTTTCAGCTCAGCTGCTGCTGCCTCCGCGCTATCAAAGGTTAGTGAGCCTTCCTGGAAAAGTATTGTCATCTTAGCGGGGCAGGGTGTTTGGAATCGGATGCCTGCAGTTTTCAAAGCTCTCATAATTGGGGCGTACAAACTCCTCCTTGCCATCACTTCTGGAGCATAGTCATTGTCAAAGTACAATCTTTGGCCATGGAGAAGCACCACTCCAGATTTCCATGCTGTGTGGAGCACAGTTTCCTTATCCTGATGCCGTAGGAATTTTATAAGTAGTGTACGGGGGCGAGCTCCCGGGGCTGGTCTGGGGCCCACTGCTCTATGTGCGTGTTCTATTTCGAGCGATAAGGTTTCAGGCAAGTGCATAAGTTCCCGAAGTAATTTCTGTATGAAGGGTGTAATTTCTGCCCCCTCAGGAATGCCAGATAAATACAGGTTACTCACCTGTAACAGGAGTTCTGGGAATGGTATATGTTGTTCATCCACACTCATTGGCAGGTATCCTTGCTGCTTTAAATCTTGCCGGAAGGTCTTCAAGCTTGCTCCTCCCACCCACCCGGGTGGTATAACTCGCTCCGCCCCATGACGGCAGATCTGGCCCACTGGAAGCTCAGGTTGTGCGTGAGCCGGGAGGTCGGGTGGGTCGTGTGGATGAACAACATATACCATTCCTAGAACTCCTGTTACAGGTGAGTAACCTGTATTTCTAGGGACATGGATATGTTGTTCATCCACACTCATTGGCAGACTCCTAGCAGTTCTCCGGGAGGAGGGAGGCAAGACGCACACCCCCAATACTTACTTGGGAAAGAGAGACTGGAGAACCGAGGCCCCAAAACCAGCATCCCGGCGTGACTCAAGGTCGATGTGGTAGTGGGTAATGAAGGTGTTTGCTGACTTCCAGGTAGCAGCCCTGCAGATTTCCTGGATAGGGACGTCCCTGGAAGCAGCCACCGTTGCAGCAGTATGGCGGGTAGAATGAGCTCTTATCCCTCTGGGAGGCTCCATGCCCGCCAACTTACTCGAGATCTATGCGGAGGTTACCTACTTACCTTCGATCTTGGCTGCAGGTCTGCCAGAAGCGGCTTCAGCGTAGGTGACAAACAGCTGGCGAACCTCTCCCCGAATTTCAGCCGTGCGCTCCTTATAATAAGCGAGCGCCCTTCTAGGGTCCAGAATATGGAGCCTATATTCGGCCTCCGAGGTGTGATTGGGGTAGAACACCGGCAGAGTCAACACCTGGTTAAGGTGAAACTCCGACACCACCTTCGGAAGGAATTTCGGGTTGGGGCGCAGGACAACCTTGTCCCTGTGGAAGACCAGGTAAGGAGACTCGATGAAAGCCTTGAGCTCTCCCATCCTTCTGGTGACGTGATAGCCACCAAGAAGGCGGTCTTCCACGACAGGTGAGAGAGAGCACACCCTGCATAGGTTCAATGGCTTGCCCATGAGCTTGCCAGTACCAGCAGTAGATCCCAGGAGGTGGGGGTTCCCGCACTGAGGGAAATGTGATCAAGGCCTTTGAAAAGCGCCAGACCACCTTCTCCTCGCCACCGACTGCTTCCGGCCCGCGCCTGTAAGCAGAGATGGCTGCCAGGTGCACCCTTAGGGTCGCCGACCTAAGCCCTTGACTAGAAAGGGACCATAAATAGTCCAAGATGTTTGCATGAACAGGAGGAAGGGTCCAAGCCCTTGTTCTGGACACCAAATGGAAAACCTTTTCCATTTGAAGGCATAACATATTTTCTGGTCGACTCTCACGGGACGCCTCAACTACATTGAGGACCTCGCGGGAAAGACCCAAGGGCCGTCAGGTGCAGGGATTGAAGGTCCGGATGGAACACCTTCCCCTGATTGACTGAGAGCAGGTCGAGGCGAGCTGGAAGCTGCCGCGGAGTCCTGGAGCTGAGACTGAGGAGATCTGGGTACCAGAACTGGCGAGGCCAGTCTGGAGCTATCAGAATCACCTGCGCCTTGTCCCTCCTCGCCTGAGAAGCACCTTGTGGATCAAGGGAAATGGGGAAAAGGGATTAAAGGCCGGGGTCCACTGCCTGAAGAAGGCATCCCCTGCAGCGAGCCCCCGCTGAGGGGGCGGGCATGGAACAGACTCAGCTTGCCGCTCTCCCTGAGGCAAACAGGTCCACCTGAGGTGCCCCAATGGGAGGAACAGATGCTGTCACTACCTCCGGCTAGGAGAGAGACCACCGTGGGATGCAGCCCCTATCCGGCTCAGGGCATCGGGCCAGGGTGTTGGAGGCTCCTGCCACGTGAATGGCTGAGAGATCACGTCCAGGCTGCGCCACGAGTGACCAAATGCGGAGAGCTTCCTTGCATAGAAGCATGGAGCGCGTCCCTGCCCTGGCGGTTTAGATAGTACATGGTCGTGGTATTGTCCGTCTGGACTTCGGACCACTTGACCCCGAGGAACGGGCAAAGGCGGTGAGAGCTAGGTGGACCGCCGGAGCTCCAGCAGGTTGATGTGGCATCGGGACTCCCGCGGGACCAGAGGCCATGAGCCAGTGTTCCCCAGATGGGCACCCCAACCCATCAGAGGCATCGGTCGATAGAGACCCGTCTGCTGCTGGGGCGGACGAGCAGGATGCCCTCCTGCAAATGATCTGGAGCGGTCCACCACTGGAGGGAGTTCCACATCCCCTGTGTCACCCGACTACAAGCTGGTCAAAGGATCGCAGCGTTGTGACCACTGGCTGGCCAGTCCCCACTGGAGGGCGCATGTTCCAGCGGGCCCAACGGATGCACGCTTGGTGCACGCCATGAGGACCCGCAGAGGCGCAGGAAGTCCCGGCAGGGGCGAATTGCTCAACCAGAAATGATCGGGCAAAGGAGGAAAGAACCTCGGCCCTCGTCCGCCGGAGCAGCTCTGGCTCAAGAGAGTCGAGCTGTGCCCGATGAATAGAATCACCTGCTTGACTCTAGTTCCGACTTGGCCTCGTTGATAAGGAGGCCCAGTTGAGAGCAGACCTGGAGGGCCAGATCTCTGGACCACTCCGCCTCCTTCCTGGAGGGAGCTGCTATCAGCCAGTCGTCCAGGTAAGGGTACACTGGGACCCTCGGCGTGCGCAGGAGATGCTGTCACCACTGCCATGCATTTGGTGAAGACCCTTGGGAGCTGGAGACAAGCCGAAGGGCATGGCTTGAATCTCGAAGAGGGATCCTTCCGGCTGAGAGCGAAGGAATCTCTGGTGAGACGGACGGATAGGGACGTGAAAATCCTGCAAGTCCAGAGAGCAGAACCACTCGCGTTCAAGGATGGTATTATCTGAGCCAGGTGACTATCCTGAAGGTTCGAGACCTTAGGAACTTGTTTAGGTCGTGGTAGGTGAGAATGGGGCGCCAGCCCCGCTTTTCTGAACCAGGAAGTACCTGGACACAAACCCTGGGTCTGAAGGAGGGTCCACCACCTCTTACCACCTCCTTCTGGAGGAGGGCGAGCGTCGGGCTCGGCGAGGCCTCCCAGTGAGGCTGGGGATCCCAGAAGCCCCCGAGGCGGCCAGCTCTAAGAAGGGTGGTGCCTGCCGAATTCAGAGCAGGCCTCTTCCCACCACCTCTCAAGACCCACCTGTCCGTGGTGGGTAACAGCGACCAGGCGGAACGGAAGTGTCGGAGCCGCCTCTCTCTCACGGGGACCTAGGGTGGCAGTGACGGGGATGAGGCGACACCTCAGCCCGTCACTGGGCAGGCTTGGAGGAGGGACCGGCCGAGGGACCTCCTGGGCCCTTTCCTCCCTGCCTCCTGTTAGAGGAAGCGGCGGCTTGGGTTTGGGATGCCAAGGCCGAGCCTGCTGGCCCTGGCCGTTGCTGGGCGGGCGCGCGGGGGCACAGAAGGACGAAGGGCTTAGGCTTGTGGTTTGCAGGCCTTTGTCCTTCTGAGCGGAAGAGACAGAGTCCAAGGTAGCATTGGACTTCTCGATCCTCTGCAGGTGACCTTCCACCCCAGGGCCGAAGAGGTCAGTCCCCAAAAAGGGAACATCCGCCAACTTGTGCTGGGTATCCGAAGTAAAGGTGGATATCCTCAGCCAAGCCCGCCGACGCATAGCCACTGCGGCCGCCACCGATCTGGCACATGAGTCCCCTATATCCAAAGCAGTCTGGAGCTGCTGTTTGGCCACTGCCCTGCCCTGGTCCCGCACCTGCTTAACCGTAGTCTGCAGATCGGCAGGAAGATGAGGGATGACCTCATCCAGGGAGCCCAACAGGGCATGAGAAAAATGTGCCATGAGGACGGCCGAACTGGCCTGACGAAGGCCGAGAGAGGACGCAGCGTAGACTTTTCGCCCGACATAGTCCAATTTCTTGGACTCCTTGTCAGGAGGTTTTCCATATCCCTAGCGCTCGGGCGTTACCGGAAAACGCTGTCGGTAACCAACCCCTCAGCAGAGGGGTGTTCCGAAAAACTGGACAAGGAACCGGTAGGGACCGCATACTTCCTGGCCATCCTGGCCGAAGGCGCAGGGCAGGAAGCAGGGCGCTGCCAAAGCTCCAGTGCCGGACCCACTATGGCCTCGGCCACCGGAAAGGCCTCCGTCGGAGAATCCCCTCGGTCCAGAATCTCCGTGAGGGGATACCTGGCCCGTTTGGAAACGGGTTCGAGCTCCATCCCGGTGGACTCAGAGATGAGCCGAAGCAGTCCTAGGAAGGACGACGGGCTATCGTCCATTGACTGACCTCCTGAAGACTCCAAGTCCAGTCGCTTGGAGAAAAAGGAGGAATCATCTTCGACTCGGAAGAGTCCTCAAGAGCTGCCTCTGGCCTGAGCCACCCCTTCACCTGCCGAGGTCGGTTGGGAGTGAGGGTAACTGACAGCCGATGGGTAGACCCTCAGCCGACCGAGAATCCTTGGTCGGAGCCCCAGTTGGTGGCTGAGGAGGCGGAGGTTCCACCGAATCGGTGGAGCAGCTGGTTTTGGCCGAACAACCGCCCGTATAGGCCCTCGGATAAGCTCGAGGGGTTGTGTCGGCCGGCCCGTGACAGTGCCATTTCAATGGCCGGGAAGGCGACGGGGTCGGCTTACTCCCGGCCAGGAGGAGCTGCAACATAAGGTCCTCGCATCGGCCGACGTACTTCACGCCTGGGAGCCTCCTCATCCGAGGAGGAGGATGAGGACGAGCGGCGACGCCGCTCACCGCGGTGCCGAGACCGAGACCGCCTATGACGGTGGGATCGGCTGGACCGCGAAGAGGTCCGAGACCGAGAGTCCCGGAATTTCCGAGGTCGGTGCGGGGAGGTGTCGGCCGGAACCGGCACTCCCTTCGGCTCGGATGGTCCATCCGAGGGCTCCGGAACCGGAGGCACAGGCGAGCCCACGGGATCCTCAACTCCTCCCGGGGGAAACGGGGAGAGGGGAATCTCGGCTGCTAAAGGCGACAGCCCGTCCAATGGGTCGAGAAAAATCTCGACTTCATCGGTGGGAGTCTCGGTCAACTGACCTAGCGGGGACACGTGAGGCCAGTGGCGGCTTGACCCGGTCGACGAAGCCGACGGTCGACGGCCTGGAGAGGGACCTTTCCTTCCCAAGAGCGCCGACGGAGGGATTTACCCCGTCCCTCTTTGGACCGAGAATAAGGTCCAGCAGACGACGAGGCCTTCTCCCTTAGTGGAGAGGACAGACAAAGCTCCTTAAAAGAAGCCGTAGGAAGAACCCAGAGAGAGCGGATAAATGCCGCGGCGAGGAAGATACTGCCCGCCGCCTCCTCTCTCTTCGAGGGCGACCATCCGCCGAGCTGATCCGCCGAACCGCCAACAAGGACACCGCCAACCGGCCTCCTTGGACTTCACCGAGGGAACGCTCGGACGGCCCAGTTGTAATCGGGCAGCACAGTCTTCGAGGACGAGGCCGAGAAAGATGAGCACAGGTCGCAAGCCCAGGGTCGTGCTCAAGGCCTAGCAGTAGACACACACGTGAGTGTGGATCCGCTCCGAGACATCTTCTTCACACGCATGGGCATCTCCGAAATCCGGGAGTCGATTTGTCCATCGCAGCCGCGAGGGATAGAAGACTGAAGTCTTATTCGCAAAATTTATTTTAAATCCGCAAACGGAGAAATAGGAACCAGTCTCAAACGCAGAGCGTTAAGGAGGGAACCTGAGCTTCCAAGCGGTAAGGAAGATCTGGCGTCATGGGGCGGAGCCGAGAGTTATACCACCCGGGTGGGTGGGAGGAGCAAGCTTGAAGACCTTCCGGCAAGATTTAAAGCGGCAAGGATACCTGCCAATGAGTGTGGATGAACAACATATCCATGTCCCTAGAACCGTATATTATTTATAAGGTTCCTACTTTCAGCATCCTCGGCGTGTTCTTGTAAGGCTTGGAGATTGCGGTGAAGTTGCACTATGGCCCGCTCCGACTCATCCATGTGCTTATCTGTGTCAGTCGCTTGTGCTTCAGTGGCATCCTGGCACTTTTCAAGCTTATTAATGTCCGTTCTTAAAGCAGTGACTGTGGACCTCATTTCTTTACGTAAGTCCCGAAGCTCCGTTAAGACTTGTGCCAGTTGTTTTTGCAAGATAGTATTTGGTATCTGGTCACCGGGAGCAGTACTGTGGTGGGAGGCTGAAGAGGCCTGCGATCCCTCGCTGCCCGAATCTTCATCACACAATCTCTCTCCATCTCGCCCTTCTAGTAGATTACATTTTGTTTCCCCTCGTTTTTAGGCATTTTTTACCTCCTGTCGTTTGGTTTCTGAAATATTTTTTAACCAAAAAAAGCTGTAGTTAGGAGGTAATAAAGCGCTCTGATCGGGAGCCCTGTGTATTAGGTTGCAGTTTAGACCATGACGTCAACGGAAGTCGATCAGGTTGCTCATGCTTGAGTCCCCGTCAGCCGCTGTGGTTAGTATGGCTTGGCCTCTGTTGGGTGTCTCCACCTGTCCCCCCACCCCCAACTATTTCTGCACTCACCAGAGCCTGTCTATGAGAAAGTGAGCCTTCTCAGAGTTGCATTTCGACATAACCTCTCCATTTTTCCATAGTTCTGGTGAGAGCGGTTTTGGGGGGCGGGGTTATGGATTTGGCCTCCTTGGACTACTCAATTTCCATGAGTAAATTGCTGTTCTCCCAGTGACAGAGAATGAAAAACAGGTAACTCACCTGTAACAGTAGTTCTAGGAGTGGTATATGTTGTTCATCCACACTCTTTGGCATGTCCCTTTCCCTTTAAATCTTGCTGGAAGTCTTCAAGCTCGCTCCTCCCACCCACCTGGGTGGTATATACCCTCAGCTCCGCTCATGACGCCAGATCTTAGCCTGCTGGAAGCAAGGTGATGCGCCTAAAGCCGGGGAGGTCGGGTGGGTGTGTGTGGATGAACAACATATACCACTCCTAGAACTACTGTTACAGGTGAGTAACCTGTTTTTCTAGGAGCGTGGATATGTTGTTCATCCACACTGTTTGGCAGACTCCTAGCAGTTCTCTGGGAGGAGGGAGGCAAGGCGCACACCCCCTACTTAGGAAACAGAGATTGGAGAACCGAGGAATCAAAACCAGCATCTCGACGCGACTCAAGGTCGATGTGGTAATGGGTAATGAAGGTGTTTGCTGACTTCCAGGTAGCAGCCCGACAGATTTCCTGGATAGGGATGTCCCTAGAAGCAGCCACTGATGCAGCAGTATGGCAGGTAGAATAAGCTCTTATCCCTCTGGGAGGCTCATTGCCCGCCAACTCACAGCACAGACCTATGCATGATGTAATCCATCTTGCAATAGTCCGTTTGGCTGCAGGTCTGCCAGAAGCGGCTTCAGTGTAGGTGACAAACAGCTGCCGAACCTCTCCCCGAATTTCTGCCGTCCTCTCCTTGTAGTAGGAGAGAGCACATCTAAGGTCCAGGGTATGGAGCCTGTACTCTGCATCCGAGGTGTAGTTAGGGTAATAGACTGGCAGAGTCAACACCTGGTTAAGGTGAAACTCTGACACCACCTTCGGAAGGAATTTCGGTTGGGGGCGCAGGACAACTTTGTCCCTGTGAAAGACCAGATAAGGGGAGTCCACTGAGAGCACCTGGAGCTCCCCTGTCCTTCTGGCTGATGTAACAGCCACCAGGAAGGCAGTCTTCCATGACAAGTGTGAGAGCTCACACTTGTGCATGGGTTCAAATGGCTTGCCCATGAGCTTTGCCAAAACCAGAAGAAGATCCCAAGGAGGTGAAGGTTCACGCATCGGAGGGGATATGTGATCCAGGCCTTTGAAAAAGCGCCCGACCACTGTCTCCTGTGCCAATGTCGACTGACCGGCCCGTGCCTGGTAAGCAGAGATGGCTGCCAGGTGCACCCTAAGGGTCGATGACAGAAGACCCCCTTTGGAGAGAGACCAAAGGTAGTCTAAAATGTTTGCCGCAGAGCAGGATAAGGGGTCCAGACTCTTACCCAGACACCAAATGGAAAACCTTGTCCATTTGAAGGCATAACATTTCCTGGTCGATTCCTTACGAGATGCCTCCACCACGGTGTAGACATCCTCGGAAAGACTCACAGCCTGGAACTCTAGCCACTCAGGTACCAGGCTGTGAGGTGCAGGGATTGAAGGTCCGGGTGAAATACCTTCCCCTGGTTCAATATCATCAGGTCCGGGTGTGTACAAAGCCGATCCGGAGCCCTGCAGCTGAGGCTGAGGATCTGGATACCAGAACTGGCAGGGCCAATCTGGGGCTACCAGGATCACCTTCGCCTTGTCCCTCTTCACCTTGAGTAACACCTTGTGGATCAAGAGAAATGGAGGGAAGGCGTAGAAGAGGCCTGAGGTCCATGGCCTCGAAAAGGCATCCCCCTGCAGCGAGCCCTGCTGAGGGGGGAGGGCATGGTACAGCCTCAGCTTGATGTTCTCCCTGGAGTAAAATAGGTCCAATAATGGTTGGCCCCAATGGGAGAAAAGATTGTAAGCTACCTCTGGATGGAGAGACCACTCGTGCGATGTCTGGCCTATGCTGCTGAGAGCATCCGCCAGCTGGTTCGAGACTCCTGCCACATGGATGGCAAGGAGATCCACCTCCAACCAGCTGATGAAGGTCCAGATCCGCAGCGCCTCCTTGCATAGCAGATGGGAGTGCATGCCACCCTGTTTGTTGAGATAGTACATGGTCGTGGTATTGTCCATCTGGACTTGAACCGCTTGCCCCCGGAGCTGAGGAGCGAAAACTGACAACGCCAGTCTGACTGCTCTGAGCTCCAGCAGGTTGATGTGGCAACGGGACTCCTCGGGGGGTCCAGAACCCGTGGGCTCTGTGGTCGCCCACGTGGGCTCCCCAGCCCATGACAGAGGCATTGGTCGTGAGGACGACTGTCGGCTCGGGGCGGACAAACGGGATCCCTTCCTGCAGACGGCCTGGGACGGTCCACCACTGGAGAGTGTCCCACATCTTCTGGGCGACAGTGACTAGCTGGTCGAAAAGAAAAAATTACTCACCTTAGTAATTACGTTTCTTCTACTGGAGTCTTGCTGTATTCTGACAAGTGCAGTTAACCCCAGCCTTTAAACTGCCCCGGAGAACAATGGGTTAACTTTTCTATGCATGGCATAGAATGTTCATCTCGCGCTCGGTTGATGTCTCTGCCTGTTATTCGAACTGCAACCGTCAGATCTTTACGAGCAAAACTCACTAGGTGTTCTGTGTGGAAACTAACATTTTTAACTAGCAGAAAAATAATGTTTTGGGTTCTCAAAGGAAGACTCCAGTCAGGAAAAATAAAAACTAATCAAATGAAATAACATTTCACCCAAAGAGAACAGAGGGTGTAAAAGGGGGCACCTCTAGGGTGCCAACACTGCGCCTGCCCACCCACATCCCAAAAATCTAGGTTCTGAGAGGGGAGGCGGGGGAGGTCAGAATACAGCAAGACTCCACTAGAAGAAACATAATTACTAAGGTGAGTAATTTTTTCTTCAAACATGAAGTCTTGCTGTATTGTGACAAGTGCAGACTACCAAGCAGTACCTCCATGGAGGAGGGACAGAACCTACTTTGGGAATAGGCTCTGAAGCACTGCTGTGCTAAACCGAGCATCACTCCTAGCCTGGATATCCAGGGAGTAATGCTTGGTAAAAGTATGGACTGTTTTCTTGGTGGCTGCTTGACAAATTTCTAAAAGAAGGATATCCCTGGCAGCAGCCAGGGAAGCAGCTGTACCTCTTGTGGAATGAGCCCTCAGGCCTGAGGGTGGAGTTTTACCCAGTTTTTCATAGCAGAATTGTATACAAGAAACAATCCACCTGGCAATAGATCTCTTGGTGGCAGGTTTGCCCTTCCCAACTTCTCCATAAGTGAGGAACAACTGGAGGGGAGTCAAACCTGTGACCCTTGATACGCTCTATGTAGTAGCTAAGGGCTCTTTTAACATCCAAACTGTGTAGCCTCCTCTCCCCCGAGGAAGAATGATCAGTGAAGAAAACAGGGAGAGATATAGACCGATTCAGGTGGAAAACTGAAACCACTTTGGGCAAGAACTTTCGGTTAGTTCTAAGGACCACTTTATCTCTGTGAAAAGAGATGAAATCAGGTTCCACCGACAGGGCTTGCAATTCATTGATACATCTAGCAGAAGTAATGGCTACCAAAAACACAGTTTTCCAAGTCAAGTACTTAAGCTCTACTGAGGATAAAGGTTCAAAAGGGGGTTGCATAAGCTGAGCAATGCAAACATTAAGATCCCAAGCAGGAGCAGGATCCCTAAAAGGGGGATTGGTGTGAAGTAATCACTTGAAAAACTTACAGAATACAGATGGGATGACAGTGAGGAAGATTTGCCTACTAACAGGAAAGCAGAAACAGCTGCCAAGTGTACCTTGAGAGTAGCTGGTCTGAGACCTAGGCCATCGAGATGGACCATATAATCCAGAACCGTAGGCAATTCACCAGTGTCTGGAGAAATATTCTTCTTAAAACGCCAAATGCTGAATCTTTTCCATTTGGAGTTGTAAGTCTTTCAGGTGGAGGGCTTTCGAGAAGCCTTGAGGATATCCAGAACCCCTTGGGAAAGATGCAGATCTGCAAACTCTAACTCTTCAAGAGCCAAGCCTTGAGATTGAGAGACTGAAGATTGGGGTACCAAATCCTCCACTGAGAGGATGTTAACAGGTTGTAATTCCTGGGAAGAGACAGGGGAAGATGGACTGCTAGGGACAGCAAAAAGGGATACCATGGCTGCCGCCTGGCCCAGTCTGGAGCAATCAAAAATCACTTTGCAAGGTTGTGACCTTATCTTGACTAACACTTTGAACAGGAGAGGGAAAGGGGAAAAGCATACAGAAAATTTCCCTTCCCAGTTCAGAATCCGAGCATCCAGGGGGACTGAGCCCAAGACTGGGGGTCTGCAACCAAAAAAGAGGAAGTTGGTGATTGTCTGGGGCTGTACAAATATCTATCTCTGGAGTGCCCCATCTTGAGAAAATCACCTTCAACACCAGAGGATCTAGGGCCCATTCATGATGGCCCTGAGATATTCTGCTCAGTGCATCTGCTAGAACACTGTCCTTCCCTGGAAGGTGAACTGCTATCAGAGAGGTCTGCAGGAAATAAGCCAGGGACCACAACTTCATTGCTTCTGTGCACAAGGCTGTAGACCGAGTGCCTCCTTGCTTGTTGATGTACCACATGGTGGTGGTGTTTGTTCTGACCTGAACCACTTTGTTCTGTACTGATTTGGAAAAAGCTTGCAGTGCCAGAAACACTGCCCCGAGTTCCAAGAGACTGATGTGTAGAAGAGATTCCTGAGGTGACCACAGGCCCTGGGTGGTGTGTTCCCCCAAATGGGATCCCCAGCCCAGCAGGGAAGCATCTGTGGTAAGGACCACTGAATGAGACTGAGTAGCAAATGGAACCCCTTGCCTCAAATTGTCCTGATCCTGCCACCATTGCAGGGCTTGGATCAGAGTTCGAGTCACTGGGATTAGTTTGGAAAGGGAATCCTTTCTTTGGGACCAAAAAGCTCTTAAGTGGAACTGAATGTCCCTCATTTGGAATCTTGCGCCTTGGACCACTGCTGTAGAAGCTGCCATGTGGCCCAATAGCTGAAGGAAATGCCTTGCTGGTCGAGACACCTGAAGGCTGAATGAAGAGGCCAGCTCCATGAGAGCTCTTGCCCTTTCCAGGGGAAGGAAGGCTCTTGCTTTTACCGTATCCAGCTCTGCCCCTATGAAGGTGAGGAGCTGCACTGGTTCGAGAACTGACTTTGGTAGGTTGAGAAGAAATCCTAAAGAAGTGAGCACTTGCTGGGTCACTTGCAGGTGTGACTTGACTTGGTCTGGGGACTGGCCCACTATAAGTCAGTCGTCCAAATATGGAAAAATGGAAATCTTTTGTCTTCTTAGGAAGGCAACAACTACTGCCAGGCACTTTGTGAAGACCCTTGGGGTTGAGGTTAGGCCAAAGGGTATTGCTCTGAACTGATAGTGGCTTGAGGGCAACTTGAAATTGAGGTACTTTCTGTGGGAGCACCTGATGGGAATGTGAAAGTAGGCATCTTTGAGGTCCAGGGAGGCTAGCCAGTCCCCTGGCCTTAGAGAGGGAAGGATAATTCCCAGAGTTATCATCTTGAACTTTGGCTTTAAAAGATGTTTGTTAAGGTATCTTAGGTCCAGGATGGGTCGCCATTCTCCTGTCTTTTTGGGGGTTAGGAAGTACCTGGAGTACAGTCCTTTGCCCCAGTGTAGGGTAGGTACTCTCTCTATAGCTCTTAGAGCTAGGAGAGAAAAAACCTCTGCCTCTATGACAATGGTTTCTGAGAGATTTGCAGGTGGAAAAGATCTGGATCTCATCTTGGGAAATATTTTGAAGCCGAGAACCAGTCCCTGGCTTACTACTTCCAGGACCCACTTGTCTGATGCAACAGACATCCAGTCCTGGACAAAGTAAGCCAGCCTGCCCCCTACTGGGATAGGAGAATCGACCCAGGCAGACCCACCAGGGTGTCTGCTTGGCAGGGGCTTTAGGCTGAGGGGTGGATGTAGGCCTGCTCATCCCCCTTCTGCCTCTCCCTCTGAAGAACCCCTTCTGTGAAAAGGAAGAGGAGGCCTGTGCTTGGTAAAAAGGCCTTTGGAAAGGCCTGCCCTGCTCCTGGACTGCTGCCTTTGAGGGAGTTGCCTCGCCTTCCTTGGCCCGCAGCACCTTCTGTAAGTGGTCCTGTATTCGCCCATTTTCTTATGTAAATTCTCCTCCAGCCCCAAACAGAGAATTACCCACTCACAGGAAAATCCATGGCCTTAGCCTGGGTATCCTGTGAGAGGCTAGTATATCTGAGCCAGCCATTCTCCGAAGAGCCACAGATGTAGCTATGACTTTTGATGACATCACTGGAGTCTACAGCAGCATGAAACTGAACTTTTGATGCCTCAACCTATTTGCAGCCACCTCCTCCAGCTCCTTGGCAAGCTGGGGAAGCCTGTTTAGCCAGTGCCAGTACAGTGTCCCACCTGGACTGCTGGTACCTGGCTGCATAGGCCATATAATTAGCCTGCCTGAGTCCCAAGGATGATGCCATGTACTGCTTCTTTGCCATGGCATCAATCTTCCTGGAGTCCTTGTCTGCCGGAGTGTGATGCCAAGAGAATGCTTGCCTTATCACAGGCAGCAGCATGTACAACCCCAACATGGCTGCATTGCTGATAAAGGAACTCCATATCTGAGCCTGAAAGAGTATACCTCTTGTCCATTCTTCTATCTACAGGAGGTATGGAATTGGGAGACTTAAGAATTTTTTGTGTCTGTTTCCCAAAAGATTTGTGGAGGGGAACAGACAGTCTCCTGGACTCTGGGATGTCCATCATCTCTACATAGTCAGGCTCCTCTTGATCCTCCACAGGAAGCTGAAGGGTATCAGCCACCTTTCTGTAAAACGTGAAGGGGACTCAGAAAGCCTAGGAGGAGAAACACCTGAAGGTCTCTCTGGGGAGCTGTCCGGGTCAATGGGCACATCCAGACTTTCACCATCACCATAATCATCTTCCAACTCTCCTTCCTCCTCAAACTCCGGTCCAGAAAATTCTTCCAGGGTATAATCCTGAACCGGGAGGACCGACTGAACCGATCCCCTGCCAAATGGTGCCGGATCAGTCGGAACTGAGCGAAGCGATTCCATAACACGAATCGCTTTGGCTATTTCATCGGTGGTTGGAGTATGAGATTCTGGATCCGAACCAGTCAACTTGTCTTTGCGTTTTCTTTTTGTCGGAACAGATTCCTCGGAATCGGCACTCCTTTTGCCTGAAGTATCATCGCCCTGGTCAGAGGGCACTCCTTCTGGTTCGGTTGGAACCGAACCGGGGTGGCCATCTGGGTCAGCGGACTTCTTGGCCTCCCTTTCCCTCAGTCTACCTAATCTCTTTTCCAGGGTAGATTTGGGAAAATTCTTGCAAATTTGGCAGTCTGAATCGAGATGGTCAAACCCCAGACAATAAACACAGGTGGTGTGGGGATCGGCCTTAGCAAAGACCTCCCCAAACACACTGCAGTGGGAAACCTAGTGGGCCAGTTTTATTTATATATGTTTTTTTTCTAGCGGGGGTCTCAGACATAGCCCAGCTAACCTAACCTACCGTTTTTCAGCAACTGCCAGGCAAGACTCCCCTCCCGGTTCCTGAGCCGTATCCACGGTCTTAGAAAAGCGATATTAAAACCCGTTTTTTTTTTAAGAACAGATATGGACGGTAACCACACACTAAAGTACAAATTTTACCTGAATGATCGGTTCAACCGAACCTATCCACACTTTTTACAAGTTCCACATAGAAAACAGAACAAAACCTATCTAGTACTCATGGTACCACAGACAGAGACTTGAACCGACTATGCGGAAACAAAATTTCGGTAGAAAACCGACCAAAAACCGAAACTTCAACAGACTTTGAACCGAGCAGCAGAAGAAATCTCCGGAGCGACTGTTCAGTGAGGCGGAGTAAAGAATCTGACGGTTGCAGTTCGAATAACAACAGGCAGAGACATCAACAGAGCTCGAGATGCACATTCTATGCCATGCACAGAAAAGTTAACCCATTGTTCTCCGGGGCAGTTTAAAGGCTGGGGCTAACTGCACTTGTCAGAATACAGCAAGACTTCATGTTGTTTGAAGACCCTGACGCTGAGTCAACTGAGCGGCCAGCACCCACTGGAGGGGGCACACGTGCAATCTGGCCCAACGGACCACTGAGGTGCATGCCACCATGTAACCCCGAAGGTGCAGGAAGTCCCGGGCAGGGTGCAAGTGCCCAACCAGAAATGATTGAGCAAAGGAGGAAAGAACCTCCGCCCTGTCCGCCGGAAGCTGAACTCTGGCTTGACGAGAGTCTAGCTCTGCCCTGATAAAGCCCATCACCTGAGAGGGCAGGAGTTCTGACTTGGCCTCGTTGATCAGGAGGCCTAATTGGGAACAGGTTTCGAGGGCCAGGTCCCTGGACCTCTCCACCTCCTGCAGGGAGGAGCCCGCCAGAAGCCAATCGTCGAGGTAGGGGTATATCAGAACTCCTTGATGCCGTAAATGGGCTGCCTCCACCGCAATGCATTTGGTGAAGACCCGGGGGGGCCGATGACAGGCCGAACGGCATTGCTTGGAACTCGTACAGGGTCCCTTCGACCCTGAAGCAGAGGAACCGCTGGTGGGATGGACGGATTGGGACGTGAAAGAATGCGTCCTGTAGATCCAGTGAACAGAACCACATATTTCGCTCCAGAGATGTTATGATCTGGTTCAGAGTTACCATCTGGAAGGTGCAAGACCTGAGATATTGATTCAGGTCATGGAGATCTAGGATGGGGCGCCAACCCGCCGTCCACTTGGGCACCAGGAAGTACCTGGACACAAAGCCTGGGTCTGCAGGAGGATCCGATACTGGAGCTACCGCCTCCTTGCGGAGGAACTGAGCAATGTCATCCCGAAGGTTCGACTGAGTGCCAACTGAGATCCTTTCCTCCCATGGGGTGCAGGCTCGGCAAGGAGAGTACTGCTCGAACTCTAGAGGCAGTCCCCAACTGACCACTTCCAGGACCCACCTGTCCGAAGTGATACCGGACCAGGCGGAAAGAAAGTGGCAGAGCCGGCCCCCCACGGGAGGACCCAGAACTGGCGTGACAGGAGTGGGGGTGGCCACCCCCAACCTGTCACTGTGCAGGCTTAGAGGAGGAGGCGGCTCCAGGACCGGCACTTCGGCCTCCTTTGCGGGGCTGTTGGGGACCCTGCTTGGGTCTAGAGTGCCAAGCTTGAGCATGCTGTTGCTGCTGACCTCCCTGGAAGGGGGGCTGTCTAACCACAGGAGAAGGGTGCCGAAAAGGCTTCTTCTTGTGCGTCTGCTGGTTCTTGCCCGAAGATCCTTTTGCAGAAGTGGCATCCAAGGTGGCACTGGACTGCTCTATGCGCTAGAGATTACCTGCCACTCCCGAACTGAAGAGGTCGGTGCCAAGGAAGGGCATGTCAGCTAACTTGTGCTGAGTATCCGCCGGAAAAGAGGATAATCTCAGCCAGGCCCTGCGGCGAGTGGCCACTGCGGCTGCTAGTGAATGGGCACAGGAATCTGCAATGTCCAAGGCCGTCTGGAGCTGCTGTTTTGCAACAGCACGGTCCTGGTCACGGACTTGCTTAACCGTGGTCTGCATGTCCGCTGGGAGATGAGGGAGGACTTCATCTAGTGACCCCAAGAGGGCGTGAGAGAAGTGTGCCATGATCACTGTTGAGCTGGCCTGACGAAGGCCCAAGGATGAGGCTGCATATACCTTCCTGGCAGAATGGTCCATATTTTTGGACTCCTTGTCCGAAGGGTGGTCAGTATCCGCTGAGCTACCCATTCGTCTAAACACTGAGGCAGTCACAAGGCTCTCGGCTGAGGGATGCTCAGTGAAGCCCGCCAAGGACCCCATGGGTACAGTGTACTTGCGAGCCATGCAGGCAGACGGAGCCGGGCAAGAGGCAGGATGCTGCCATAGCTCAAGGGCGGGCCAACAATGGCTTCGGCCACTGGGAAGGCCTCCGTCGGGATATCCCCTCTCTTAAGGATATCCGTGAAAGGATATTCTGCCTTCTTTTGGATAGGCTCCAAGGGCATACCGGTGGACTCTGAAATAAGTCAGAGGATGCCCTGGAAAGAGGAACGACCTTCCTCCAGGCCTGTCACTGACAACTCAACATCGGGGTGTGAGTGAAGACCAGCGATATCCGAGTCCGAGAAGTCGGGATACAGGGGTCTCCCGCCTATGTCCCCTTCAATACGCGGAGGGCGATCGGGGACAATTGTGATGGACAGAGAACAGGGCAGGCCTGTATCTGTCCGATCCTCTTTCGAGGGGGCCCCTCCTTGAGGCTGCTTAGGTGGTGGCTCCACCATAATTGGTGGGGAGACCGGAACAGGCCGAACTGGAATGCGTGCTGGTCCTACCAGAAGGAGAACCGGAGTCTTCAGTTCCGGAGGAGTCGGCCTAAGAGGCTGGGGCCAAGTAATGGCTGGTGTAGCCAGTGGAGCCGGCTTTTGACTGGTCAGAATTAACTGTTGCCACATGAGGTCCTCATAACGTCGACGGAGCTAAGACATGATAGGAGTGGTGCAGTGCAATGGCTGTGGGGCAGCAGTGTTCCGGGAGACATTCTGGAGGCTGCTATGCTGCCCTATTTGCAGGCACCTCTCTGGTCTGAGGGAGGAGGTTGTCCGTCTCCAGGTGCTGACCTGGGATTCAGGAAACCTCCTCCCCACCCAGGGACCACCAGAGCCAATGCCACTACCTCAGAGGTTGCCAAGAAAGAGGAGAGGCTGGACCAGGACAGGGTGGGCTCAGGGAGGAGAGGGTGGTGAAACACAGCTGTATCCCTCCAGCTGTACCTCTCCACAATTCATTCGCTTTTTCTGGTGGATACTGGTTCCTCTACGGAGGCACCTGCAGTGGAGACCAAGGAGGATGCTGGGAACCTTCACAAAGGAGACCCACTGGGGAAGGAAACAACTCCTGGTGGGGGACTCGATCATTAGGGGGTTAAGAAATGGGTGAGGAAGGGGAGAGGGAGGTAAGGTGCCTGCCTGGCGCCATGGCTTGGAGGAACAGGAAGCGAATCCTCAGGATCGTGGGAGCAGCTGCACGAGGGAGGGAGCTGGATATCATAGTCCACCTAGGGACAAATGTCCTGGCTAGGAATGGGATCAGAGCAGTGCAAGAGGAGTTTGTACAGTTGGGGACGGGCCTTAGACAAGTAGCGCATACAGTAGTAACCTTCTTGGAGGTGCTGCCTGTCTATGGCAAGGGTGATGCTACGGTACTCCTCGCCAGGGAATTCAATGAATGGTTGAAAAACCGGTGTGAAGCTCAGGGTTTTGGCTTCATTGGGGACTGTGGAGCTACCTGGAGGGATGTAGACCTATACTGAGTGCGATGGTCTGCATCTGTCCGGGGGACCAGGATCCTAGGTGAGAGGTTTAAAGGCTTCATTGTGAAGCATTTAAACTAGCCAAGGAGAGCACTGAAAAGAACAGGAAATCGGCCTCCTCCCACAAAACACAATAATTAGTGAGGTAAACACCAAGGTAGAGAGTCATTAGGGGAGCAGGACAGAGGTAAAATGTAAAAAAAAAAAGGCAAAGGCAGTAAGGACAGGAATGGGGCTAAAAGGGGTAAGGCCATCATAAAGTGGAGGGTGATGAGTACCAATGCCCACAGTCTGTGTAACAAAGCTCCCTGAACTAATGGCGTTGATGGAAGAGGGTTGCCTGGATATTGTGGCAGTCACAGAAACATGGTACACAGAGAACCATGACTGGGATGTCAACATACCAGGATACACAATCTACAGGAGAGACAGGGAGGGTAAAAGAGGAGGAGGAGTAGCTCTCTATGTAAAGGAAGGGATCAAAGCAACAGAACTAAAGAGTAAACAGGGAGCAGATGAGACACTCTGGGTCACCCTGGAGACAGGAAATAAGCATCACAATCCGCATGGGGGTTGTGTATATAGACCCCATCTCAGGGGGGAGGAATGGACAAGGAAATGATGGAAGGCTTCCCTAGGAATGGCAGAAAAAGGATATATTGTTGATGGGGGACCTGAATATGCCAGATGTTAACTGGAGCACCTTTGCTGCAGGCACATTCAAGAGCAGGGTCATTCTTGATGCCCTACGGGGGCATGCCTCAGACAGCTAGTTTTGGAACCCACTTGGGAGAGAGCAATCTTAGACCTGGTACTCTCAAATGGGGATGAGAGAGGATCTCTGATCTTGAAGTGGGTACCATCTGGGAACAAGCGACCACCAAACAGTGTGGCTCACGATAAACACAGCCATACAATCCAAGCCATACAAAAGCAGAGTACTGGACTCTAGGAGGGCTGACTTTGGGGAAAATGAGAGAGTTCCTCAGAAAGAAGCACTAGCAAACAGGCAAGGAAGGAGGTTGGAGGAACAATGGGGAGTGATCAAAACAGCCATCACAGAGACAACAAGCATTGTGTAAAAGCAAATCAACAAAACACAACAAAGAAAAAAAACGGTATGGTTCTCAAAAGAGGTGGCAGGGAAGGTTAAGGGGAAAAGGACAGCATTCAGGAAATATAAGGAAACACAGAAGGAGCAGGACAGAGAACTTTATCAGTTAAAGTAGAAAGACGCTGGGAAGGCAGTCAGAATAGCAAAGGCCCAAACCGAGGAAAGGATAGCCAACTCTGTTAAGAAGGGGATAAAGACCTTTAATAGGTACATTAGAGAACGAAGAAAGACCTAAGGAGGGATAATGAGGCTTAATAAAGGGGAGGAAATGAGGGTAGAGGGTGACAATGAAAAAGCAGGGATACTGAAAGTACAGTTATGTAAGAAAGTACAGTTACGTAAGAACTTACCGTAACAGTAGATCTTCGAGAACAGCTCTTGCAGCAGGTTACACCATTAGGACTGAAGCCGGCAGGCGTCAGGACCCCACGGAAGACTCCAGCTAGCTATCTTCACCGGGGACCGCCCCCGACGTCGGTCCCGCCTCCGACATCAGACATAGTACATAAGAGGGCGGTCCCGCCAGATTCCCCAGTTCTCCCGCCGGAGACTTCCGGCCGCAGGCTGACATCAGAATGGGAGACCGAGGATCCACTGTCAGAAGAAAAACGGGAAAAATTTCCTGTTGATAAAGGCTAAAGCCAAGCCTCTTCCAAGGGGGAAGGTGGGTGGGAAGGTACCTGCTGCAAGAGCTGTTTTCGAAGATCTACTGTTACAGTAAGTTCTTACGTAACTGTACTATCTTACTTCGAGACACAGCTCTTGCAGCAGGTTACACCATTAGGACTGATTTCCAAGCAGTAACGCTGCCAAAAATTCCAGGAGGAGGAAAATAGGAAATACATTCCAGGTCCTGAATCCAGGACAGGAGACCCTGTAGCACCTCTAGGACAAAACCGGCTCTTCGCGAGGTGATGTCCAGGCTATAATGCCTGATAAATGTATGCACAGATCTAAGTGGCTGCAGCACATATGGCAGAAGTGAGACGCTTGAGTGCTGCAAAGGTGGCCACTTAGTGGAATGACCCCGACTGAACCCGGAGGGCTTCTGTTTGAGCTCATAACAGAATGAAATACACTGGACAAACCAGCGAGACAGGGACTGTTTGGATACAGGTTGGCCCATCATCCTCTCAGAAAAGGAAACGAAAAGTTGCTCAGAACTACGAAAAGGGTTAGTTTTGTTGAGGTAATACCTCAGGCTGCGGTGAACATCCAGGGTGTGAAGCAGAGCCTCTCCTCTATTCGAGTAGTTCGGGAAGTAGACCGGCAGGTCAATGTCCTGATTTAGAGTGAGTGAAGAAACCACCTTAGGCAAAAATTTAGGATTCGTCCTCAGGGATACTCTGTCCCGTGGAAAACTAAATAAGGCTCTTTGCACATGAGAGCGTGAAGCTCAGAAATTCTTCTCGCTGAAGTAACAGCAACCAAAAATAGTGTTTTCCACGACAGAAAACGCAGCTCGCAATCCGCGGCAGGTTCGAAGGGGGGGAGCGTGAGTTGTTCCAGGACAAAGAGCAAATCCCATGGAGGCACTGGGTCCTTAATGGGTGGCCTAGGTGTGCACCCTCTCAAAAATTCCAGAGAGGCGCTCAATTGTGCCATTATGCGATGTCCCACGGAAGGTGGTAGGCAGAGATGGCACAAAGATGCACAATCTGATAGAGGAAGTAGGCTGGACCCGAACTAAAGAGAGCAAGTGAGTCCAACACCACTCCACCGGGCAACCTAAAGGGAATAATTCGTCGCGACTGTAAACAAAATGGCGCCATTTCATGTGGTCGTACATGCTGTTGTCGGCTTTCTGGCTGCAGAAAGAACTTCCGCAACCTCTTGCGAGACCCGTGATATGAGATGGCTATGTCTCTAGGAGCCATGCATGAAGGTTCAGTGAGCGTAAGTCCGGGTGGACCAGTGAACCTTCCTCCTGAGATAAGAGAGTGGGAGCTGAACGGCAGCGGAGCGGAGGTTCCCGGATAGCTGAATTAGTAGGGGAACCAGATCTGTCTGGGCCAGAAAGGGGCCACCAGGATCATTGTTGCATGCTCTCGTCGCGGTTTGAGAAGAACTCTCTGGATCAACGGAAGGGAGGGAAAGCGTGAGAGGAATCTGTCCGCGAGGAGAGGGACAACGCGTCTTGCCAGAAAACACCAGGCCCTGGATCTAGCAAGCAAAATTGGGCAGTTTTCTGCGTGGATGGGGATGCGAACAAGTCCAACTCTGGAGTTCCCCATCAAGAAACAGATCCTCTGCTACCTCCTAGAAGAAGTTCCCACTCGTGGACTCTGGCCTGGGAGCGACTCAGGCCGTCTGCAATCGTGTTGTCCACCCCGGGAACATGTACAGTGATCAGATTAGCGCAGTGTTGGATTACCCAATCCCACACCCTCATGGCCTCCCTGCAAAGTGGGTAAGGGTGTGCGCCTCCTTGTTTGTTGAGGTAATACATCACCGCCGTGTTGTCTGTCTGAAGCAGGAGAGTACTCGGCTGGATTTCTGACTGAAAGGCCTGCAGGGCATCAAGGACCGCCCTCATCTCTAGAACATTGATGGAGATGAGCCTCCAGAGGGTCCACGACTCTGGGACTTCACCCCGTCCAGGTGTGCCCCACCCTAGACCTGGGGGCGTCTGTGGTGAGGGATTACACTCCGGGGCGGGCAAGCCTGAAGGACACCCGTGGAGGCGACCCTGGGTCAGCCACCACTGCCAGTCTCGAATCACGGTGTTCGTGATTCTGACCGGATGCTGCATGTGGTTTGCCTTTGATCCCATTGCAGTGAGCATCCACTGAGTTACCCGCATGTGGAGCCTTGCGAAAGGACGGTAGAATGGCCGCAGCCATGTGTCCGAACAAGCGAAGGACCGACCTGGCAGGGACGGTCTTGTTCGATGATAGCTCCCGATGAGGGATCTGATGCACTCCGCTCTGTCGTCTGGAAGAAAAACTCTTCCCTGAATGGTGTCCAGTACTGCGACGGTACCAGGAGAGACTTCTCGTGGTTGATTAAGATGCTCAGAGATCGGAACAGGACCTGGGTGCTCTGGATCGCACGTAACAACGCCTCTCTGGAGGCGGCCATGAGAAGCCAATCGTCCAGGTACGGGAACACATAATGGCCCTGTCTCCTTAGAGACGCTGCCACGACTGCCATGCACTTGGTAAAGACCCTGGGTGCAGATGACAGTCCGAATGGAAGGGCTCGGAACTGAAGGTGGTGGTCGAGGAACTCGAAGCGCAGGAACCTCTTGTGCGCCTGAGCTATAGGGATATGCAGGTATGCGTCCTGCATGTCTAGAGACGCTAAGAAGGCGTCTTATTTCAGCATGGGAATAAGACCCGGAAGAGTCACCATGCGGAATCTCTTGTAGGCGACCGACACGTTGAGGTCCAAAATTGGACGGAGGTCCCCTGTTTTCTTTGGAACCAGGAAGAAGTGGGAATAATATCCTTGTCCTCTCGGGTTCTCGGGGCGACTCTATTGCTCCTTTGCAAGAGCTGAAAGTACTTTGCCATATCAGAGATTTGTACTGACCGGATATCGGGAGAGCAAAGGAGGCCTCGGGGGTGGCTTTTCTACGAATTCTATATAGTGGCCTCTTCCGACCAACTGAAGAACCCACCTGTTGGTGGTTATAGCCTGCCATCCCGGCAGGAAGTTCCCAATGCGACCCGCGACCATGATTTCCCATTGATCCTGAGGGGCGGGGGCCGGAAAGGAGTCAGGCTGTGGCGGCTGAGGGGCCCACTGGCTGGGCCGGCTTAGGAGTACGCTGGCTTCGGCCCGCGGGCTGTTTCCCCTGGGCTCTACGAAAACCGGAGCCCCTCTGTTGTGGAGCGGAGCGGGACTGCTGCCTCTGCATCCGTCCACGAATTTGGCTTTGGTTCCTACGAAAGGAACTAAGCCTGGGTCGGTATGCAATGGACCGACTCACCGCCTTCCCGCCTCTTGAAGTCTGGTAATAATCTTCTCTGAAGGTTTACCAAACAAGACTTCTCCTCGAATGGAGCGTCCATGATATTCTTCTGACGTCTGGGGTAAAGCACGGAGAGCGTAGAACAGAGTGCCTCCGGAGGCATACGCCGAAGCTGCTGCTTCGGCCGAGGAGTCCAGCGGAGTCGTGACGCTGCTCGTAGCACTTGGGTTCCACGTCTCAACCCATACGGAGGAGCTGAAGCATCTCTCCTTCTGCCCACCTTCCGCAATTTTCAGCCGCTTCCAGACCCTGTTCCCACAAGGCATTTTGAAACTGAACCATGTGGGTCAAATAATTCAAGGATGTGATGGCGCAGGTAGTGGAAGCATACGTGTGCCTACCCATAGCGTCCAACTGCTTGGACTCTGGGTCCGGTGGCAGGGTGCTCAGATGTTGCGGTCTCTGGGACCGGTCATGTGAGGCTGTGATGACCACAGAGTCGGCCTGAGGCTGCTGAGTCAAGTACTGGTCTTCTCTAGGAGCCTTGTACAAGTGATCAGCTTTCTTCGGCATCGCCGGGAGCGAATGTGGACGCTTCCACGCTGCCTTGGTGACGTCCACGAAAGTGTCAACCAAGGGTGGCACCACCACAGGCTTGGGGTCCTTCTGCCGAAGATATTTGGCAAGGCGTATCCTTTCAGGGTCTAGCTCTTCTGCATCCCATCCCATGTTCTCTTGGATGTGCCTCATAATATCAGAGAACGAAGGGTCATCCGGAGGAGACTTCGGCATCTCACGTGGGTCCGGAGAAGGGATGGAGGGGAGATGGGGATCTGGATGTTGAGAACTCTGATCCCGTGGCCTCCGTCAAAGGCGATAGTCGGTGTCTCCTGGGTCTCTTGGGGCTGGGTGACCTAGAAGAGGATTTAGATGGAGGTCTCCGTTTGTCTGGTCTCCCCCTGGGAGGGGTTCCATGCTCCCGGGGTGGAGGTAAACGGCCTGCCGACCCCGATGGCGAGGGGGGTGCAGGAACCGGAGGTGTAGGAGGAAGAGGAGTGGGAACCATGTCCTTCTTTATGGTGTCCCACCAGTAAGTGAAGAGGTCCTTCACATCCGCTAAGGAAAGGCCCGGCAGCGGTCAGGCGCGGTGGAGCGGTTGTCGGGTCCCGGCGTCGGCTCCACAGGGGGCTCGAGTAACGGCGAGGGTTCCCTGGGCGTCTCGACAAGACCGGGGTCGCCCGTCTGGTCCTCGGGCTGCATCAATTCTTCCTCGGTTAAGGTCTCCTGACCGACGTCGGTCGGAGGCGTCAGGGCTCTCTTCTCAGGAGGAGGGTGCGGCCCCCACCGGCATCCGCTGAGGTGTTGGCTTGGCCGGTGATGGTCGTCTGGCCAACGGCGGCTCCAGGGATGTATGGCGAGAGGATGACGACGGACGCACCGGCGTCGGATCCTGAGGTCTCTTCAAAGAAGTAAGCTCCAACGTCTTACGGGGAGGCAAGGAAGCTGACCTGACGTCGGGTTCCGAAGGGCGGGAACCCGACTTATGATGGTGATGGCGATCCCCAGACTTCACCAAGGCCCTGGAGGACGAAGCTGAGGACGGCCTGGTGGACTTGGCCTGAGAAGAGGACTTCCTGACCGCAGCCGGGGGAGGCTGAGAGCTGGCCCTGGAGGGGAGCGGTCGGACCTGGAACTGGAGCTGCAGAGTCCGAAGCCCTGAGGGGGACCTGAAGGCCTTCCCTTCGCTTCTCAGCATGCTTGTGGGTCTTTTAGTGGATTCCCTTGAAGACATGGTCTTTAGCTTTTCTTCCAGTAAGAAAGCCTGAAGGGCCTTCTGACGCCGGATCCGGTTCTACTGTTAAACCCTGGCAGGAGGAGCAGGCCGGCATCGTGGTTCGGGCCTAGTCACCGGACGCAGGCCGGTGGGGGTCCTTGAAGGGGATCGGGTTTCCGTAAGCACACTTGGAAGAGTGACCGGAGGTCGGAGAGGACATCAGCGAAAAACCTGCTTGTAGAAATCCAAATTTCCCGTAGGAAAGAACTTAACCACGCGTCGCGCGCTAGAGCTGAACCGGCGGTCGAGACATGCAAGTCGACGGCGGAAAGAACTGGGAATCTGGGACCGCCATGTACCACGCCTGACGCCGGAGGCGGACCGACGCCAGGGTGGTCCCCGCTGAAGATAGCTAGCTAGAGTTTTCTGTGGGGTCCTGACGCCTGCCAGCTTCAGTCCTAATGGTGTAACCTGCTGCAAGAGCTGTGTCTTGAAGTAAGATCTTACCGTAACAGCAGATCTTCGAGAAATGAAAATTACGTACCTACCGTAATTCTTGATCTTCTCTTGTATCTTCACCATTCATTACTGCTTGGGTTTAAGCCGGAGGAGCGCACCTGTATGGGAGGTTTTTTTTTTTTTTGAGTTGGCTCCAACGGCGCCTGCCTTCGAGGATTCCACGACCGCTGGCCATGCGCGAGGGCGCTATTAGGTGCCACAGACTCTCCTCCATCTCAGTTCTGTTAGCTGAGAGACAAAATAAAGTGTAAGAAAAAAAGAAAGTGAGGCAAGAGAGCCAAGGATAGAAAAGGAGGAAATAAACTGAAAAGGAATAAGCCGATGGAGAATAGACAGAGGAGAGAGAATTCCTACCCTAAGGGACCACAGGGCCTCCTTTCCGGGGCGGCTCTAGTGGAGGAACAGAGAGAGGGAGAGGAAGCAGAAGAAGAAGAAAGAAAGAAAGAAAGAGGCATGTTGAGAAGGAGAACAGTGCCCATCCAGCATTGTTGGTTAAGAGGCTTATAGGCTCGAAACTAATAAGGGAGCAAGAATCCCAGTTGTTAGGACTGAGGAGAGGTTCCACCGAACCTCTTGAACAGACCCAAGAGAGGGCAAACTCTCTGAACTCTCAACATGCCAAGTCCCTTCATCCTAGTTGAGGGCTCCTAGACTGTTCGAGCAGAACCTGTTCCAGAAGAGCGCCCATCCAGGAAGAGGACTAAGTTCCTTAGCACCCTGTTAAGTGCTACCACAGAAGAGTATGGAAAAAACATGCCTTCTCGGAGGCAGTCGGTAAGAAAAATAGAGAGGAACTCAATCTGACTTGCTAAGACAAGGTAGACAGAGGCTTGAAGCTGACAAGTTCAGTCAGCTGCTGGAAAAGCTTTGAAAAATAATGCCTGCCAGGGGGATTCCAAACCTTGAGGAGGCCAAGACAGGGCATGGCCACCAGGCTGTGAAACTACATGACCTGAAGAAGGTAAAAAATCGCACCATAGGGCAGTCAGAAAGAGTTCCCTCAGATTAAAGAAATCTGCAACCGTAGTCGTTCCTCTCTACCTTGAGGAAAAAAGCAAATCCATTCACAAGAATGGGGGGAAAAACACAGATTTTTTTTTTTGACATAAAGGCCAAGAGATGAGAGAGGAACGAGACGGAAGGGGGAGACGCCACAGAAGGAGGCCACTGAGGGGAAGGTTGGTGGGTATCAGTAATGAATGGTGAAGATACAAGAGAAGATCAAGAATTACGGTAGGTACGGTATTTTCATATCTTCCCTTGTCAATCTTCACCATTCATTACTGCTTGGGTGAGTACCAAGCCCCTCCCCTTGACAAAAAGGGGGTAGAACCCTGAGGGAACAAGACCCCCAGCCTCCTGTTGGTGAGGAACAGAAGGGGAAGACCCTGGCTAACACAAGGGAAGCCTAAGTGGGAGAAGAGCTAGGAGGTGCCTCCCGAGGACGGGGAGACGGAGAAAGCCCCTGCAAAAGCCTCCTAGCTCTGGAGGAGAAAAGACGGGTCCCACGGAAAGCGGAGCGGATCACCCTGCGCCGGGCCAGGGGTGACAACCTTGATAGACGGAGCCATCCGCCTAATGCAGATCGCTGTCCCCGCAAGCCTGGAAGCCACCTCACTGGCATCATAAGATGCCCTTGCTTGGTGTCTTGCCAGCTCCAGGCCTATAGCGGAGAGGGCAATAGCCTGTCTGGTTTGCCCCGTATCAGGCATTGATGCTAAAGGAGACTAAAGGAGCTTAATATGTATACCCTTGAGGAAAGGAGGGAGAGAGGGGACATGATAGAAACTTTCAAGTACCTCAAGGGAATCAACAAAGTCCAAGAGGGTGGCATCTTTCAGAAAAAGAGATGTGCAAGAATAAGGGGGCACAATTTGAAGATAGAGGGGGGACTGCTCAGAGGTAATGTGAGAAAATATTTTTCACAGAGAGGGTTGGAATCCATGGAACAGCCTCCTGAGGTGGTCGTGGAGTCAAGAACAGTGGGAATTCAAGAATGCATGGGACAGACATAAGGCAGTCCTAGGGGGGGTAGGAGGAAGTAAGCTGTTGGTTAACTAGGATCTGCAGCTTATCTGTTAGGTAGGAAAATGGGCAGACTAGGTGGGCCAAGCGGTCCTTATTCGTCACAAATTTATGTTTCATTCAGCGTTACACTCCTCCCCGCAGGGCAGTGGAAGGGGTAGCCACGCCTGCTCCATCACCCTCAACCCCTCGGACTGGGAGGCTGCCCTTTTCCTCGACCCCAGTGAAGCTGGGTACCCCAATACTGCAGGCCCCCTGAGGGAGACCGCAGAAGAGGGGGTCCTAGTCCTCCCCTGAAGGGCCTGGGCAGCACCAGGAATGGCAGCTACCCCGGCCTGCCCAACAGCAGACACCCCAACCCGAGCTCCTAGGCCACTGTCCACGAACACTCTCAGCTGAAGGATCCGCTAGAATAATAGGCTCCAGGGACTCTGTGATAAGGCTACTGGGCTGCGTGGTACCACGTCCAAAGGGGCTCTCAAATTCCATAGAGCCAGGGTGCCAGTCTGGATCGGCCTGACAGTCATCCTCCTCTGAAGAGGAAGTGACCAGGCAGACCCTCCAGTCTAGCGACCCTGGGAGGGCACCTGGCAGTGGCGCCGCAAGCGGTGCTGCTGCGGGACACAGCACCGCCTGCTGCGCCGTCCTGATCACCAGTGCCACAAATGGCACCGGGAGGCGGCGCTGAGGGTTCACCAGTGCCAGGCCCAGCAGCCATGGGCCGCGACACTGGGGGAGCCTGCATCTCCATGGAAGTGACTGCCGGGGCAGCGCCAGCAACACAACTTCACAGGGAATCGTGTTGCGCCTCTGGCACCGCAAAAGAAGCCTCCTCCTTGGCAAGGCTAGAAATGGAGGAGGCTTCCTCCTTGCCAGGCCATATAGACCAAGGATGGGACCCGGAGGAAGGGTCAAGAGTCCTGGCCTTGGTGACCCGCAAGTGACGCTGCCCTCAAAGTCGGCGGGGCCCTGACTACTTTAAATGTGTGAACTTCAAGACCACAGCAGTCCATGGAGAAGCAGGCATCGCAATGATCCATATCATGATAGGGTCCCAGGCATCACAAGCAAACATCATGCTGGTCCAAAATGGAAAAATGCCGGCCACAGGGGTACAGACGCATGGGGGCACGGCCCGCTTTAGATTTTCTTTTTGCCCCAGAACTGGACATGAGAAAATAATACACAAACTGAGCAAAAGATCCCGGCGCCGTAAAAAAAGTAAAAAGAACAATCTAACCGGACTTCCAATGACTTTGGGATGAGAGAACCGGGATGAGGTGAAAGGCGTCGTTGAAAGACGAAGGCCTAGTGGCATATCGAAAAATTTTCATAATTTGCACACCAGGTGTGGCCTCGACAGAGGAAAAATAGAACTGGAATGGAGGAGGAGTCTGTGGTGCCTAACAGGCAACCCGTGTGCTCTGCGCAGTGCGTCAGCCATGTGGGTGGTGCCAACTCCTCCCACCAAAACAAACAAACAAAAAAAAAAAAAACTCTTGTGGAGGGTGCACGCCTCTGGCTTACACCCAGCAGTAATGAATGATGAAGACTCACAAGGGAAGATCACGGATGTTGTAGAACTCTAGTAAATTAATTCCAGAAGAAGGTCCAGGCACAGTCCAAGTCTGGGACAAAATCAATGCACTCTCCTGGAAGACAGCTGAGGCCATATAGAAAGCCCTCAGGGACTGATCTGTCTGCCTGGCCTGGCTGTGATATGTTTTGGGAGATAGGTACTGGGGGTGCAGATTTTCGAGACAAAAAGTAGGTTGGGGAGTGATCACTGTAGAACTCATGGCAGGTCACCTGCTGCAACCACTTGGTCTATCTGACTGACAGCCAATGAAGAAAAGATTGCTCAGCAGTTATGTTGTTCCAGAAGGTGGGCTCAGGGCTGCATTGGTGAAGTCAAGTCTTTGTAATCGCCAGGACATCCGTTCTGTAGGAAAGGACCCACATGAAGAGCTGATACACCTTGGGTGGTAGTGGGGGGTGCAGACATTAACATGGGTCAGTATGAGCCACTTCGATATCAGCTTGCACTGTACACTAGGGGTAGCCATCTGGTCAGGTGGTGTGCCTGGGTTTAGTAACTAAAAGATAAGGAGCCCTGTGTGTCTACCCCGGGCTCCATGTAGTTGAAAACATGAAGGCCAAGTGGTACTACAGTAAACAGCAAAAGATCAATCAGTGCTGAGTAGGTGTGAATGAATGCAAATGAGATGTTTAAGACAACATGCATCATTAGAGCTCAAACTCCTGCTTACATACCCATGAGATCAGCAAATCCTCCAACAGGTAACCGGCATGTTCCAGTGACAAACTGTAATAGCCTCATTCTCTTCTCGTTGTCGATTTCTTTAACAAACTGAAAAAAATAAGAGCATAGGTAGCATCATTAGTATGCCAAGAAACTAAACACTAAGGGTTCATTTTTTTCCCATACAGTACACAAGGGACAGCCACTCTGGCTGTTTTTCAGATCTATTTTCAAGCCTCAGTGGAACAATGGCTAGTGAAAGTAACTAAAAGGTACCAAATTTTTGTAGAAAAATTTTACAGAATTTTTTAAAACACCAAACAAATTGAAGCAGATTTATGAAATGTTATCATTCAAACAATAACACGCTTACAATTGTAGGCACTGCAATAGTAATGCTCAAGCAACCTCAGTGAAAAAGGGAACGGATTCTTGTGTGAACCTATTTCAGGTTTATTTATTTAAAATGTTGTTAACCAGGTAGACAGCACTGGGCCACGTGACCCTCTTACAGGGTAGACTGGCATCACACAGAGAGTATGTAATTCATACAAATAAATAATAGAAACCTGTACATAAAATACCCACCTTTATAAAAATATTTACACAATGTAAACTCTCATCCTCTTAAAGCAAACCATGCCACATTTAACTAAAAACAAGAACATAATCTAGACCCTGCGAGGAGTTCCTTCTTTAACTTAGTTTTTAAATGCTCTATATTTGAAGTTTTTCTCATTTCCAAGTCGCTGTTGTTCCAGACTTTTACAGCAGAGTATGTAAAAGCTTTTTGAGTTTTCTTAGTTCTACACAAAGGTAATGGTAAGGTTAGAGAAGAAAAAAAATTACTCACTGTAGTAATGAGGTTTCTTCCATGGGAACTCTCACTATACTTAACAAATGAATCAGTTGCCCTGAAATGAGCTGCCCTGGAGCTTAGAATTTTATGCTAATTAGAGAACCTTAGAATTAAATTCTTAACTCTGCTAAGGGATCATGGTCTCCCCTGCCCTCTAACAGCAGGTTTATTTCTCAAGCTGTGAGAGAGCACGGACCACTGAATCTAGCTAAATGAATACCAAAATACAGAAAAAGGTAAAAAAGTTTGTTTTTTATAAACAGTGGTGCAGCCCCCGAATCATCTTCATTGTCCTCCTCTGCGCTGTCTCCATTCTGTCGATGTTCCTTTTGAGGTGCCGCCTCCAGTACTGTACGCACTACTCCAAGTGGGGGCGCACCAGTGACCTTTGGCAGTATTTCCTTCCTCCTGCGACTCGTGAGTCCCCTCCCAATGCAACCCAGCATGCCACTGGCTTTTAGCGCTGCCTTTTCACACAGTTTCCCCACTTTCAAGTCTTCTGAGATTATGATCCCCAGGTCACGTTCCTGACTGGTGGAAGCTAGCCCCCCCCCCGTATGTATTCCTCCTTGCGACTGCCCCTGCCTACATGCATAACTTCGCACTTTTTGGCACTGAATTTCAACTGCCAAGCCTCTTACCACTCCTCCAGTTTCTTTAGGTCTGAATTCATACTCCTTCAGGGGAATCCACTCTGTTGCATATCTTGGTGTCGTCCACAGACAGACATACCTTTCTCTCCAATCCATTCGTGATGTTGGATATGAAAACATTAGAGGCCCCAGCACCGACCCCTGTGGTACACCGCCAGTTACCTCCCTCTCAGCAGATACTGCGCCATTTACCTGCACCCTTTGTGTTCTTCCTCTCAGCCAGTTGCTCACCCACAGGACCACCTTCTTACCCACCCCATGTGGTCCTGCGTCCTTACCAGCCTTGTGTGTGGTAGTGTCAAAGGCCTTACTAAAGTCATCTACCGCCGCTTCCTAAAGCTTGCTCCCTTACCTAAACAAACAACAAAAAAACCCCAAAAGAAACAAACAAAAACACAAACTGAATATGTGAAACACCGAGTACCAGTTATGAAGAATGCATCGAGTAATGCTCAACTAGCAAGAGTACGGTCTCTTGTGAGAACCTTTTCCAGGTTCTGGAAGAAATAACGACCACAGTGAGTAATTTTTTTTCTTCAAACTCCAGGACTCCCCACTATTGCTTAACAACTGCCGACTTGAGTTCAGTACCTTGGGAGGCTGAGTACAGAACCTATTTAGGGGAAAGGTCCTGCAAGACAGCAGTGCCAAAGCTGGCATCCCTTCTGGACTGAATGTCCAGGCAGTAGTGCTTTGTGAAAGTTTGTACTGTTCTCCATGTAGCTGCTTTACAAATTTCCTGAATGCAGACAGCTCTCGATGTTGCCTCAGAGGAAGAGGTGCCTCTTGTAGAATAGGCCTTTAGGTCCTCGGGTGGACGTTTGCCAGTTTTACCATAGCAGAACTGGATACAGGCCGCAATCCAGCAGGCAATGTTTCTCCTGGATGCTGGTCTTCCTTGGCCTACATCCTCACAGGTGACAAACAGCTCTGTAGAGGTGGAACTGACATCCTTTATGTGGCCCAAGTAGTAACTCAAAGCTCTATTAACATCCAGGCTGTGGAGCCTCTCCTCCCCTGGTGTGGATTTTTCAGTAAAGAACACAGGGAGTGTGATAGATCAGTTGAGGTGAAATTCTGAAACCACTCTGGGGAGGGATTTCCAATTGATCCTCAAGACTACCTCATCCCTGCAGAAAATAATGTAGTTTGGATCTGTACAAAGGACTTAGAGGTCACTCAGCCTCCTGGTGGAGGTGAGGGCTACCAAGAAAAATGGAAATTACGTACCTACCGTAATTCTTGATCTTCTTGGATGAGTCTCCACAACTCATTCACACTAATGGAATCTGCGCCGGAGGCACGAGGACCCAGCGGGAGCAAACTTTTTTGCTAGAGGGTCGGCGCCAGAGATGGAGCCGCGAGGAGCGGCACCGCGAGCCTCATCCCATGCGGTAATGACTATCTCGGTGTCGACCCTCCAACCGCCTCAGTACCTTTTTTCTGAAGAGGTGCAGCATAACTAACCTAGAAGGATAGCCTAACCAAAAACTGGACATAAGATAGTCCGGATGACCCATATAAGAAGGGTCAACAAATAAGTCTTCACAGCCTAAAGATTGAGGGAGTGAAGACCAACAACAGAGGTGAGCTCAGGGGATGGAGGGTGGGCGTGTGAATGAGTGGTGGAGACTCATTCAAGAAGATCAAGAATTACGGTAGGTACGTAATTTCCATATCTTCCTGGTCATAAAGTCTCCACCACTCATTCACACTAATGGGAGAGTACCGAGCTAATAATCCCCTGAGAGAGTGGTAGGAGAGACCAAGAGCTCACAGTTTTAGGACAGGAGTCCATTAAGGATGGTTCTGCCAAAAGAAAGATGTCGTCTGGCATGGACATCCAGGGCATAGTGTTTGACGAATGTATGCACTGAGTTCCAGGTAGCCGCATTGCAAATATCTGCAATGGGCACGTTGCTGTTTTCCGCTAGGGATATCGCGACCGCTCTAGTAGAGTGAGCATACACTCTGTCCTCCAGCTTAACCTGCGCCATGGAATAACAGTGGCGAAGGCATGCCACCAGCCATGCTGAAATACATCTGATAGTGACAGGTTGACCCAGCCAGGTCTCGCTGAAGGAAACAGTTGTTGAGCTTTGCAAAAGTCTTTTGTTCTATCTAGATAGAAACGCAAAGCTCTTTTGACGTCTAAGGAATGCAGAGAACGCTCTCCTTCATTCTGGAAGTTGGCAAAGTAAGTAGGAAGGACCAAAGGTTGGTTTAGATGGAATTCTGAAACAACCTTAGGGAGAAACTTAAGATGGCTTCTAAGAACTACTTTGTCTTTATGAAACACAGTATACGGAGGGTCTGTGACCAAGGCATGTATCTCAGAGACCCTGCGGGCTGAGGTAATGGCCACTAGGAAGGCAGTTTTCCAAGTGAGAAATTTTAACTCACAGGTAGCTAGAGGCTCGAAAGGTTTTCCAGTGAGCATGTCCAGCACAAGATTAATGTCCCAGGGGGCAACTGGACATCTTATAGGGGGTCTGGTATGCAGAATTCCCTTAAGAAACCTCTTAACCACAGGTAACTGAGCCAGTGACAAGGAAAGTACTGGCTCATGATAAGCTGAAATGGCACAGAGGTGAACCTTAACTGTAGAGTATTGCAGACCAAAATTTGAGAGGTCTAAGAGGTACTCAAACTTTATCTGGTGGGCAGGAAAAAGGATTCAAAGACGATTTTGCACACCAGAGTGAAAAACACTTCTATTTGGCTGTGTAAGTTTTCCTAGTGGCTGGCTTGCACGCTGCCAGAAGAATATCTGAAACCCTGTGAGAGACATTGAACCTGTTCACTTCTATCTCTTCAGGGGCCAAGCGTGAAAGTGAAGTGACCTCAGGTTGGGATGGACCACAGGCCCCTGAGTCAGAAGGTTCGTCTGAAGGGGAAGCGGTTTTGGAGGAGCTTCCGACATACTGTTGAGTAGTGGAAACCATATCTGTCGAGGCCAGAAGGGAGCAATGAGGATCATTTTGTCCCCCTGGGATTTGAATTTGAGAAGTACTCTCTGAATTAGAGGAACAGGTGGAAAGGCGTATAGAAAGAGTTTTGTCCACCGCAGCCTGAACACATCCTGACAGAAAATGCCAGGCCCTGGATTTCTGGAGCAGAAGAGAGGCAGTTTTGTGTTGAGTGAGGATGCAAAAAAGGTCCAGGTCTGGAGTTCCCCACTCTGCGAATAGTGACTGAGCTATGGCTGAGTCGAGAGACCATTCGTGAGGATCTGTCTCTGTTCTGCTGAGACGGTCTGCCAGTTCGTTCTGCACCCCCGGCAGATAGTCCGCATGAATTAGAGCCTTGTGCTCCAAGCACCATTCCCACACCCTCATCGCTTCCCTGCCTAAGGGGTAAGAATGAGCACTGCCCTGCTTGTTGATGTAATACATCACTGCTTTGTCGTCTGTTTGAAGGAGAATGTTCTTGTGACAGAGAATGTCCTTCAAAGCCCGGACTGCATAAAGGATGGCTCTAATTTCCGAGACATTTATGTGAAGGTGGGACTTGTGTGGAGTCCACGTACATTGAGTCTGGAGAGTCAGACAGTGAGCTCCCCACCCCATCAGGGATACGTCTGTGGTAATGGAAATCTGATGATCCAGAGGAGCAAAGGGATACCCTTCCAGAAGATTGTCCTCTTGCGACCACCAGGTGAGTGATCTCTTCAGAGGTTCTGTTACTTTGATGAGAAAGGACTGAGGGTGAGTGGTCGGGGACCACTGAGTACTGAGCATCCACTGAGAGGTTCTCATGTGAAGGTGTGCTAGAGGTACAGTGAACACCGAGGATGCCATGAGACCTAGCATCTGTTGCATCGAGAGAGCTGAAACCAAGCTGCTCTCTCCGATGTATTGGGCCATCTGAAGGATATCGCTCCTCCTGTCCTCTGGAAGAAATGCTTTCGCACAGGAGGTGTCCAGAAGAGTTCCTATGAAAAGGAGCCTCTGGGAGGGCTGCAGCTGCAATTTTTTGAGGTTTAGCAGGACTCCCATGGATGTGAGAAAGTGTGAAGCCGTGGCTACAGCGTCTAGAGTTCCCTGCCTGGAAGGACTTGCTAGAAACCAATCGTCCCGATATGGGAACACCTGTATTACGATTTTTCTGACATGCACTGCGAGAATTGCACAACACTTTGTAAAAACTCACGGCACCGAGGATAGCCCAAAGGGCAGGACTCTGAACTGATCATGCTGTCCCAAAGCCACGAACCTTAGGTGTTTGTGATGCTTTGGGTGAATAGGAATGTGCTGGTAAGCAACCTGCATGTCCAGAGAGGCTAACCAGTCGTGTTGATGAAGCAAAGGTAACAGGGTTCCTAGTGATCTCATTCTGAATTTCTCTTTGGGAAGGAATTTGTTTAGTTTTCTGAGGTCCCAAATGGGGCGCATGCCCCTGGTTTTCTTTGAAACCAGAAAGTTATTGGAGTAGAACCCTGTGTTCCGTTGATCCAGCGGAACTACTTCCACTGCCCTGTTGCTCAGAAGGCCCTGTATCTCAGAGGCGAGAAGATCTAACTGAAGAGCTGACAGCCAGGGCGGTCGTCTGGGGGGATGATCCGGAGGGGTCTCCAAAAGACTGAGGGAATACCCTTTGCGGATTATCCGGAGGACCCATTTGTCCAAGGTTATTGACTTCCATTGATTGTAGAAGTGAGTCAGACGACCTCCCACAGCTGAGGAAGAGTCCACCTCAGGCAGCTGAGGTGGGACTTGGGCCAACAACTCAGAAGGCGGCACTAGGCACTTTGGGTCCTTGCGCCTTTTGCTGCGTTTTCTTTTGAAGCTGGGGGGGCTTGGTTTTTATTAAAACTTCCCCTGCCTTTGCCTCAAAAGGACTGACGGTTATGAAACTAGCATTTATTAACACCCCCTCGAGAGGGGACAGGAGGAGGTCAAACCAATTTAATGGCTGACCTGTTCTTTTGTGTAGCCTCTAGAGCCTGTTCTACTTGAGGGCCGAAGAGGTACACACCATCGAAAGGCAACGCCATTACCTGTTGCTGTACATCATTTGTGAAACTTGAAGTGCGCAGCCAGGAATGACAGCAGGTACAAATGCCCGCCGCTGCCGCTCAGGAGGCAGTATCGAAGGCGTCCATAGCTGCTTTAACCTGCTGGTTGTTGGACTCGATACCCCTGGTTATGGTCTGAAGAAGCTCTGAATTAGTGTCAGACTCTGGTAGCGCTTCAACCATTTGTTTGAGCTAATGCCAAAGGATATACTCATAGTGAGAGAAATATCCTTGGTAGCTGGCAATACGCATACATAGGGTAGAAGCAGCAAAGACTCTCTTACCTAAAGTGTCTATCTTACGAGATTCTTTGTTAATAGGTACAGCTGTAGTAGTCTGGGGAAGGACGATCTTATTCTCTGCCAAGACTACAATAGGATCCGAAAAGACTTGGGATGCCAAAATGGGTCGATCCTTGGGAGCAGCATATTTCCTATATATGGACTTAGCCACCGAAGGAATGAGAGCAGGATTATTCCATACCATTTATGACAGCATCTCAAAGGAGGGCTGTACCGGAGAAGTCAAATCCATAGGGATCTCCGGAACATGGAGGTATTGGAGTCTTAACAGTTTCCCAGGATCGACATCTGTAGTTTGGAGAGAAAGAGTGGAATTCAAGTTTTTCAGCAGACTTAAAGACAGGTCCTCGACCACAGGCTCAGCAGCAGGAATAGATCCTGTTCCTTCCACATCATCACCCAGCCTAAGGTCTGGGTCAGGCTCAATGTCATCTCCCGACAGTCCAGGAGGGACTGTATGAACAGGAAAGGAATGAAAATCAGAAGGAAATGAGGAAGGAAAAGGATTAAAAGAGGAGGAGCCCTGAAGACTGGATGACGCCAACAGGTCTCCGCGTAAGACGCACGGCGCTCAAGACTGCGCCGAGGCCGGACGGCGCCGAAGGCCGCACAGCGCCGAAGCCACACGGTGCCGAGGACGGCGCCTCAAGAAGCGCATACAAGAAACCTAATGGCACCGAGGACGGCAGACAGACGATCACGCCAAAGACAGCGCCGAGCGAGCCATCTACGCACAGGGCGTCGAAAACTTTCCAAGACTCCGAAAAACAGGATTTGAGGAGAAAGAAGGATGAATACCAGGAGATAAAGGCATCGGTGTGGCCACCTGCGTAGCAGCTGTGTGTGGGGACACCTAAGTGTGGCATCGACAGCACCAAAGACAGCGCCGCGCGACTAGGGAGGCTCAACCGCCCTACGTCATCTCCCAAAAATTCCGAAGGCCCCTGAGTGACTGGGCCAGGCAGCTGGACCAACCTCTGAGCCCACTGCTCCATAAGAGCAGCCCACTGATGAAACTGCTCATCTGAAGACCTACCAGAGGGCGGGGTAGGGCTCCGATGTCGATGACGTCGGTTATCAGAAACAGAAACCGGCGACTCCGGAGGAGGAGACCGCAACTAGCCCCAATAACTGACCGCCTATGGGCAGACATATCAGAGGGCAACGCCGAAAGTGATGCTTCTTTGACCCATAGGTCAAGAAGAGTTCGAGGCTCGAACGGTGCTGAGATTGCAAGCGCTTATTTTACAAGCTTCGAGGGACCACCCACCCCTCGGCATTGGGCGTTGTCAGACCCTACCCGGAGAAGGCGGGGACCGACCCAGCCCGGCTGACTGAACGGCTTTCATATGAAGTCTCCCTATCATCACCTGACCCGCTCATGGTAGACTCAGTCAATGTAAGCTGAGACGACTTCTTTAAATAAGAATAAATAAACTAAGCGGTACTTATTCAAGATATTACTACAAAACAATAAAACTGAAAAACGATGCTGCTAATTTGAAGTTTGACTCCTGGCGGGCGGGCAACGTCGTCACTGAAGTGCACGCGACGGTGGGGAAAAAAGGAACTGAGGTGGTTGGAGGGTTGACGCTAAGACAGTCTTTACCGCACGAGCTGAGGCTCGCGGTGCCGCCCCTCGCGGCTCCATCTATGGTGCCGACCCTCTAGCAAAAAAGTTTGCTTCCGCTGGGTCCTAGTGCCTCCGGCGCAGATCCCATTAGTGAGAATGAGTGGTGGAGACTTTATGTCCAGGTAGATCGGTTTTCCAGGCAACATACTTAAACGCTGCAGTTGCCACAGGCTTGAAAGGAGCCCCCATGAACTCGGCAATACACAAGTTCAAGTCGGGGGGGAAGGGAATGCATCCTTAAAAGGAGGGCTAAAGTGGATCAGAAAATAGCTAGGGAGGCTAGGAACCTATCCTTGCCAGCTGAGATATACGTAGAGACTGCTGCTAGATGCACCTTTAGGATTGAGGGCCGAAGGCCCAGGGACTGCAGGTGTATCAGATAATCCAAGATGCTGGATAGGCTAGCCTGAAGAGAGTTAAGAGGAGGAGGAGTACCACAGTGAAAAGCTTTTCCATTTTGAAACATAGGTTTTCCTGATGGCTGGCTTTCTGGAAACCTTTAACACATTTTTTTTATCCTCCCTGCTTCATTGTCTGAACGGGAGAGAGAGCCAGTCCCTTCCCCAGATGTCCACCAACCGACACAGACTGTTACCCCTAGGGCTTACTCCCTCTGGTAGGGCCAGAAGGGGTACCCCAAACCCCACCGAAGACCGGATCCAGTGTGGTCGGTGCTGTGGCTATTCGGTGGCGGGACCGGCGAGCTCCCTCTGTCATCCAGCTGGGAGCTCTCTCCTCCTGTTTCACCCCCTCAGGGATGGAGCATGCAGTCACATCAGCAATGGTGGTGCTCATGCTCCTGTCAGGCATCTGCCCTGCCTCTGACTGCAAGTTGACAGCGTCTGTGTGCCAACCCTCAGCCTCCACTAGGGGCCAGGCATGCACTGACAACGGACTGCCCCCCCTTCTTAGAGAAGGAGAGCGGTCCCTGGGATGCTTGATCCTTCTCCTCCCCTGCCGACCCCTGGTGGCCCGCTCCTGAACACAGGTCACTGGCATGGTGCGAGGTGTGGCGCCCAGCACCTCAACCCTCAGCGCCACTGGGCCGGCCTACCTTTAAACACATTTCAAACCTTTTCCACACGGTTTAATCGAGAGAGTTCTGACTCTTCCAAGTACCAGGCCCTGAGGTGCAGGGTGCTCAGGTCTGGGAATGTTATCCTGCCCTGAAGCAAGGTCAGAAGAGTGTACATGGTGGCAGTTGTGGTGTCTGTCCTGATCTGGACTGATTGACCGTTGACGTGGGAGGAAAAAGCCTGCACTGCCAGATACACAGCCCTGAGTTCCAGGAAGTTTATGTGCTTCTGTGCCTCTAGTGGGCTCCACATTCTGCTTACAGTGAAGTCCTGCAGGTGAGCACCCCAAACCAGGAGGGAGACATCCATGGTGAGCACCACAGTAGGTCACTGCTGGAGGAAGAAGGGAACTCCCTTTCTGAGGTTCTCCTCCTCCTCCCACCAGTCCAGTGCCCGTAAAAGGCACCTTTGTCACTGGTAAGAACCCTGATAGGGGATCCTACCTTTGGGACCAGTGAGACCCTAGGTGGTAGTGAACATCACTCATTTGGAATCTGGCACAGCTGTGGAGGCAGCCATGTGTTACAGCAACTGAAGAAAAACTCTTGCTGGTCCGGGCTGTCCTACCTTGAAAGACCTTGCAAGGACTATCAGGTTTGCCACCCTCTCCTGAATGGGGAAAGCCTTTCCCTGTTGGGTGTCCAGCTCTGCTCCTATGAAGTCCAGCACATGAACAGGTTCGATCTGGGACTTTGGAACATTAACCAGAAAGCTAAGAGCCTCTAGAGTTTTCTGGGTGAGCTGAAGGAGGGCCTTGGTCTCCTGGTATGACCCTGCTGAGACTAGCCAGTTGTCCAGGTAATGGAAGATCACTACACCCTATCTTCTCAAGTATGCTGCAACGAACTTTGTGAAAACTCTTGGTGCTGACAGGCCGAAGCGTAGGGCTGTGAACTGGTAGGGACAGTTTGCTACCCTGAATCTGAGGTACTTTCTGTCAGAGGGTCTTACTGAAATGTGAAAGTAAGCATCCTTTAAAACCAGTGACCTCAGACAATGTCCCTGTTATAGTGGTGGGGATCACTGTTGCCAGTGTCATCATCTTGAACTTTTTCTTTTTCAAGTGTTTTTTTAAGAAATCTTGGGTCTAAAATGGGTCGCTACTGTATTTTTCTTGTGGGTTGGAAGTATCTTGAGTACAACCCCTTCCCACACTGCGAAGGGGGAAATCTTTCCACTGCACTTGCTTGCAGTAGCTTTTTCACCTCCAACTCCAGCAGGAGTTTTTCTACGTACATACAAAAACATTAGCAGAAACAGGCTTAACAGTCTATTGAGTCTGCTTGATTGTGCAGCTAGCTCAACTTGCAGCTGCCCCACCCGCCCTCTCCTCTTAATTACCCCTCACCTCACTCTGTCCCACCCTCTTAAACCCCCCACCATACTACAGGCTACCACCTCGCCAGGCAGGCATTCCACTTATCCATTATCCGCTCAGTGAGAAACTCTCCTGATTTCCTCCTGAATCTTCCTCACCAATTTCAATTTATGCCCTCGTGTCCTTCCACTTCTAATCTGGAGGACCTTTCTGTCAGTTTTGTGAATCCACTTTAAGAATTTTTTTTTTTTTTTAACTATTTTTCTGGCCCTTCTGTCTCGGAACTCTCTCGGGCCACTGCACTCGCCTACTCGCTCTACCGCCCGCTGTGTTCCCCTACATCTTCAATTTCATCGTGGCTCTCCAGGACAGGAGGCAGCAACCCGGGGAAACCACAGCGGCAGTGACTGGGAACCAGCGTTGGACGTGTGGCGGTAGCACTGACAGGGCCGTCGCCTATCTGAGGTGGAGGGTATTTTTCTGGATTTACGCCCTCAACACTGGATGTGTAATGCCGCCCAGCCCGCGACACGAGTGCTCCCACCCAAGTCTGGGAGGCAGCTGCCAACGTCTACTCCACGCTCGTGAGCCCCTGAGCGTCGCAGTGCTGCCGGTCTCCACCCGGGGCCGCTGCTGCGTCGGGTTTCCCCTAGATCCCTCCCCGAGAGAGGAGAGCAGTCCTATGGATGCTTGATCCCCTCTCTCCCTTGCTGATCCATGGCGGCCCGGGCTCACTCCCGAACCCGGGTCGCCAGCACGACGCGAGGTGCGGCGTCCAGCGCCTCTGGGCTGGCACCAACACTTTAAGTATTTAAAAGTTTCAATCATATCCCTCCATCCCTCCTCTTCTCCAGTGAATACATGTTCACCTTGCCCAGCCTATCCTCATAGGACATACCCTCCAGACCCTGGATCATCATTGTCACCCTATGCTGTACCCCTTCTAATAATCTGATGTCTCTTCAGGAATGGGCACCAGTACTGCACACAGCATTCCACGTGCGGTCTGACCAGTGACCTGTACAGGGGAAGGATCACCTCCCTATTCCTGGAAGAGATACCTCTTGCTATACACCCCAGCATCTTGTTGGCTTTTCTGTCCGCCTTCCTGCACTGTGCTGAGTTCATATTCCCCGTTATAATCATCCCGAGATCCCCATGAGCTGATAGCTCCTCCCCTGGTTCCCAGTTCCAAAGTGCAGTACTCTGCACTTCTTGGTGTTGAACCCCAGCTCCCATGTTTCCGACCATTCTTGTAGTTTGGTCAGGTCATCCTACAGCCCTTTCCACCCAGTTACATCATCTACCACAGCTCCCATTTTAGTATTGTCTGCAAACAGACTGATCTTACTCCGGATTCTGTGTGAGATATCTGCTATGAATATCCCAAACAGCACGGTACCAGTACCAATCCCTGTGGAACTCTGCTCGTCACATCTCTTGGTGATGAGATCCCCCCTTCACTATCAACCTCTGCTGCCTTCCCTTCAGCCAACTGGTGATCTATTTGACCATTTTTGTTCCCACCCAGTCTCCCATGCGGCACCGAATCAAAGGCCTTGCTGAAATCCAAATACAGGACATCCACCGCGTGGCCCGTCTAGTACCCTGGTCACCCAGTCATAGTACTTGCAGGGGTTTGAGGTGCAAAGGCCCTGTGCGTCTGCAGTTTTGAAAACTTACTGAACGTAGAGTGTGACCCTGGCTCACTATTTCCAGGGCCCACTAGTCTGTGGCAATGTTTTTCCACACCTGGAAACAGTGAGCCAATCTTCCCTTCACTGGTAACAGCTGGGCGACCTAGACAGACATGTCAGGAGTTATGCTTTGCCTGCACCTTGGGGACTGGAGTGACTTCAGCCTGCTTGGCACAGTTCTTGCCTTTTCCTCTGAAGAAACCCCTCAACAAAGGTCAATCATAAGTCACATAAGTGTGGGGAAAATAACCCTGGCCCCTACCTCTCCTTCCATAAGGCCTATGGAAAGTGGAGGCCTTCTTCTCAGTATTAACCTTGTAGGTGGTCTTATGCTCATCCACCTTTTTCATATAAGCCTCTGTTTTGTCCTCGAACAAGGAGTTTCCTTCACAGGGGAAATCCATGGCTTTAGTCTGTGTGTCCTGTGAGAGGTTTGTAGTCCTGAGCCATACAAACCTTCTCAGGGATACTGCCTGTGCCATGACAATTGTTACAGAGAGGTGGCTACTCAACCCAGAGCCGTGGCATTAAACTGCAAAGAGTACTATACAAGTCGGGCTACCTGGTACCAAAATAAAAATGCCCAAAGTGATGGGCAATGTTAAAAACTATTTATTACTTAAGTAAAATTTAGGTAGCATACTCCTACACATAATAAACTGCAAAAAAACGTTGTTAATGCACCAGTTAGGGTTAAAGCGACAAAAGTAGGGAAATGAGGCATTAGGGTTTCCAACCTTAACACCCCATTCCCCACAGACCCACAGGTGGGGGGTGTGGGGGTTGTCTTAGGGCCATCAACCCTAACTTTCACCCCATTCTCCTATGCTGTAGCCATGTCACCTAATTCTGTAATGGAATGGAGTGGAGTGAACGTTAGGGTTGACTGCCTCAAGACAGTCCCCACCCCCTCACCCGCCTTTGGGTCTGTGTAGGGTGGGTTCAGTAGTTGCATAGGAACTTACCGTAACAGTATATCTTCGAGAGAGGTTCCTTCAGTGGGTCATTACATACAGGACTAGCGCCATCTGGCGTCTGGGCCGCACAGCAGATTTTTCTAGCAATACCTGATGAGGGACCGCCCACCCGACATCACGTGACAAACGTCAGCGTGGCCATATATAGTGGACGGTCCCCACGGCCGCCCTCCAGTTCACCCGCCAGAGCCTGGAAGAGGCCTGACAGCAGGAAAAAAAAAAAAAAAACAGGATTTGGGGTCCCTGTGTAAGAAATAAAATGAGAGGAAGGAGGGAGGGAAAAATATGACCTACTGAAGGAACCTCTCTCGAAGATCTACTGTTACAGTAAGTTCTTACGTAACTGTATTATCTTACTTCGAGAGGGTTACTTCAGTAGGGCATTACATATAGGACCAAGTCCCAAGCAGTCCATCAAAAGAGAGAGAGAGAGAGAGAAACAAGGGAAGGGGAGAAAAATAAACTCCAACAAACTGGGAACAGTAATGGACCCAGCCTAGTACAGAAGGCCCTGCAAGACGGCTAGGCCAAAACCTGCCCTCCGCCTAGAAGCAATGTCCAGACTGTAGTGTTTAGTAAAGGTATGAACAGAACTCCGAGTGGCTGCGGTGCAGATATCAGCTGCAGAAATGTTCTGCAAAAAGGCAGAGGAAGCAGCCATGCCCCTAGCAGAATGACCTCTGATGGGACCCGGCAGAGGTTTGTCGTACTTTTGGTAACAGTAACGAATACAGCTGCCTAACCAGTTAGAGAGGCACTGCTTAAAAACAGCTTTGCCTGCACACCTGGGGGTAAAGGAGACAAAAAGCCGATTGCAGCTACGAATATTTTTTGTAAGGCATGTGCAACACCGGAGGATCCGATGGACATCCATGGTGTGCAGGAGTGCCTCACCTCTGTTCTTAGGGGACGGAAAAAAAACTGGAAGCTCTACAGATTGATTCAGTGTGGCTTCTGACACAACCTTGGGTAAGAACTTAGGAATTGTCCTGAGGACCACCTGGTCCTTATGAACAATAAGGTAAGGCTCTTTGCACACTAGAGCCTGATGCTCCAAAATCCTTCGAGCTGAACAGCTGCACAGCTCAAGTAGAGCACTCTGAATTAGGGGGAAGGAAGGGATGGGCAAACAGGAAATAGAAATTACGTATTTACCATATTTATAATCTTCCCAAATATCTTCACCACTCATTACTGATGGGTCCTGCCAGAGGTCAGGACCCTGCACGGAAATAAAAAAAGAGCACTGTCTCTAAAAGTTTTGTGTATGGGCCAGCCTGGTGGCACTGAGGGTTGAGGTGCTGGATGACACACCTCACGCCACACCGACAACCCGGGTTTGGGAACGCGCCTGGGCCACTGGGGGCTGGCTGGGGTGGGAAAGGATTGAGCGTCCGATGGTACTGCTCTCCTTTCCCTGGGGAGGGATCAGGGCTTCCATCGCTCTGCGGTGGCCACTGATGGAAATCAGGAGCACTGCAGGAGCGGTGCACTTGTGGGCTGAAGTGCGGCGGACGTCAACAAGTAATGTCTTGACGTCACTGCACGTCCGCACTTCAGGGGGAGAAAACTGGAGGATAATGGCAGTCAGCCAGGCAGCTTGATGGCCGCACTTCTCCATCCAGAGGGTGCTGTCGTGGAATCGCACTACGGTAGTGGTTCCTGGCCCGGTCCGGCGAGAAGGACAGAGGCCTGGGGACCCTGACCATACTGAGAGAAAAGAAATGAAAATTACGTACTTACCGTAATTATGATCTTTCTGTGCATCTTCACCATTCATCACAGATGGGTATCTGGCCGAAGGTCAGGACCCCGTGGAGCTTTTTTTTTTTAGAGGTAGGCGGAGCCGACACCATCGGCGCCGACCGAGGGCCGACGTGACCGCGTGGCGCCGCGGGCTGGCCGTTAGGTTGTGTCAACTCCACCGCCTGCCAGTTCTGAGTCACCGAGAGGTAAAAGGAAGGGATGGAGGGTGGGACAAGAGAGTCCAAGGGACAGAAAAAGGAAAGGAAGTATGAACTAAAAGGAGAAATAACGACTGAGAGGACAGCAAAGAAAGAGGTTAGAAACTAAGGGGATTGGGAGGGGCCCCAACCTCTGGAAGCGGAAGACGGGAGGGTAGGGTGGGTAAAGAATTTAGGAGAGAGGAGAAGTATAAGATATCCGAGACCCTGGTCCGTCTCCAGATTGTATAGGAACTGCAAGAGCAGCAAAGCTTTCTGCCAGAATTCAAGGCACAGAATAATTCGGCAAATACTCCAGAAAGCAGAGTCGGCTATTCTGGAGAAGGACAGGATACAGGATTCAGTATTCTCTCAAGAAAGATGTTTGGTGAAAAGTTTTTTTTTTTTTTTAGGAGAAATAGGTTGGATGGAAACAGGGAGGAGGAGAGAAGGAGGGCAACTACCAATCCACCCCACAGGGGTGGAGACAAGGTACTAGAGAAGGAGTGCCGCTCGAGCTATCCACTCTTCCTGGAAAAATACTCCCCTGTGTGTCCCTACTTTACCCCACTCCTAAGGAGGAGAGGGGGAGTCACAGAGAGGGAGGGGGACCCAGAGACTGAGGCCCCAGGGGACAGTGGTGAGTTAGATGAATGGTGAAGATACACAGAAAGATCATAATTACGGTAGGTACGCACTTTTATATCTTATCTGTGTCAATCTTCACCATTCATCTGCAGATGGGTGAGTACTGCCCCTCAAGGGGGTTGTTTTACACCCAAGGGACAAAGTCCCCAGCCTCAGTGGGTGACACACTATGGGGGACCTTCAGGGCCTGGAGAGGCCCAAGAGTGGGGAGAGAGAGACTGAGTTCCCCCAGAGGGGGAAGGAAGTTGCCCTGACAAGCGCCATCTCGCTCTGCGGGAGAAAAGGTAGGTTCCCTGGTGGGCGGAGTTAATCACCCTACGCCGGGCCAAGGGTGACAACCGGGAAAGACATAGCCATGCCGACCGCCTAGTGCAGATCGCTGTCCCTACTAATTTAGTAGCCAACCTGCTTGCATCGTGAAGATGCCCCGCTTGCCTACCATAGCTCCAGGCCACGCAGAGAGAGCGATGGCTTGTCTGGTTTGCTCCATGTCAGGCAATGAGGCTAGGAGCTGACCTAGCCTGGACCACAAGAACCTGTTGTAGGCTGCGAGGGCCTGATGTGCAGAGATAGAGAGAAGCAACCGGTTAGTAGAAAGTCCTCCTACCCCAGAAATCAAAATCCAAGGAATCTTGATCTGGGGGCCAGTCACGGTGAAGGGCGCGAAGCCCATCAGGAGTATCCAGCTGCGTCAAACCAGACCGTGGATGAGGCATGGAACCTGGAGACTCCGGGGGTGCGCAATACCTCTGGCTGAGATCCCTTGGGGCAGGAACTCCGGAGAAGGGCCTCTGCTAGGAACGCAACACCTCCCGAAAGGGAGCCGGCCAGGGTGGCACCACAAGGGTGGCCTCGCCAAAAATCGCCTAGAAAGGCGTGCGCCGCGTGTTCAGGATTGCTGACAGTGGAAGGAGAAAGGTGCAAATCCTCCAACATCCTCACGAGGAATCGCTGATACTCAGAGAGATCAGCAGCTGGAGAGATGTGGAGAGAGGGTTCCTCTCCCCCTGAAGAGGGGGATGAGGAGCTGGAGGTCACCATCTGTTCAGTGGGTGGCTGCACGGGAGGAGGTTGAAAAACCTGGCTGTCCATTGCCATAACGTAAGCAGGGAACCGGGCAGCCACCGCTCTGAACTGCTCCCAGGTGAGAGGGCCGCTAGGACCGAGGATGCCTGGGAGCACAGGAGAGTGTGGCAGAGGGATGGGGACAGAGTCGAGAAGAGATGTCGGCTGACCTCCGCCTGGGCTAAGGAGTGGACCATGGGCACCCGTGGAAGAAGGTGCCCTGGAAGACCCCACAGCCGGCAGCTGCACAACCACATCGGTATTGCCCTGGCTGCGCCTGGAAGAATTTCCCCAGTGAGGCGACTGGGGCCGAAAAGATCCAGAAGGACGGTCCCCTGCCTCAAAAGAATGGGACTCCCTCAAAGAGACCGCGGAGGAAGAGCGGAAATCTGCACTACGGCTTCTCCCAGGGCCCGGGTGGACCCCAGAAAAAGGCCAACGCGCCGACCCCACACCCCTCGACGTCTGAAAGAGTCCTCCTCCTCGAGAGGGCCAGCCTAGGTAGCTGGCATCTCTGGGCAGCCCACGATGGGGATACCCAGGGAGCAGTACCCTCCTCCCGGCAGGTGCTCCGACAGGCCCCAAAGTCAGGTGATCAAGGCACACCACCGGAGGGGGTACCACAACTGAGGGATCGGTGAACCCGCAAAGACCAGGCTGCAGAGCTATGGTGGCCCGCACCACTGACCCTAGTCTCGGTAGCCACCGACCTCACCTCAGAAGGGGTCTGGCTCCGACTGGTTGAAGAGACAACCGTGCTGCCCACATCAGCAGCCAACCCTGAGGGGAGAGACTGCATGTCCGACTCAGAGCTCGACTCCGTCTCCGAGGAGGTAGAGTCCGAGGCCCTGAGCCAAACCGTAGGAGGGTGGGCAGAACCATCCCTACCACCAGGCCTGGAGACCACCGCTGTGCCCGAGTCGGTGCCAGCGCCCCCCCCGCAACCCCGTGAGCGGGATCCGAGGGAGGCGCGGCCCCAGCCCGAGCCAGAGAGCCAGAGCCAGGACCAGTCGTGGTACCATCCGGTCCCACGGCACCGGAAGCGGCACAAAGGACAGGGACAGCGCTGACGACAGTCCCGGCGGTATCCTCGGCACTGGCGCCGTCTGGCCTCGGCGCCGCAAGCGGTGCCGAGACTGTGGCGGGCGCCACTGACGGCCCCGAAGGCAGACACGGGCGCCAGTACGCCCCGCCCGCCCCTTAGCGCCCGCTCCCTGGGCGCGGCCGTGACAGCACTGACTGATGGAACTGAAAGGTCTCTATGGCGCCGAGCCTCGAGGGCAAGCGCCGAGGCGAGACATGGCAAAGGATGACGCCGCAGTGGATCTCACGCACCGGAGACAGGCTGGCGCCTGCGAACGGCATCGACAGAGCACGCGCTGCCCGTTCAGAACCCACAGCGCCGAGGCCAGGCGCAGACCCGGGCCTTCCGAGCCGCGGGGAGCGACACCGGGGCCTTCACCCCGGAGGGGCGACACATGGTGGCGCCTCCCGCCCGCCTCCCGAAGAAGCCTCTGGCAATGGCTAGGCTAAGTAGCCCAGGCTCCCTCCTCCTCGGGTCCGTGAGTAGAACCGGAGGGGACCTGGAGGAAAGGCCGAGAGCGTGGCTTGGCCAGACGAAAGTAACCTGACCCCGAAAGTCAGCGGAGCTCGCCCCACTTTCCACGCTGTTCGAGGACCCGCGATCCATGGAGAAGCAGGCGCCGCACAAGTCCATGCGTCGGAAGTGGGCCAAGACACGAGACACCGTCATGCTGGTCGGTGATAGAGAATTTTCGCCACATGGGCACCGTCAGATGGGGGTCAATCTGTCAAGATTTCTGCCCTCCGACTGAGACATGACCCATGGAAAAAACACCAAAACAGACTCGACGTCGCGAAAATTCAAAAAATAAGGAAAGATCTTACCAGGCGACGTCGAGTAGAGGCAGACAACAGAACTGACAGACCACTGACGGACTTTACGCTGAAGGACTGGAATTGAAAACAGGCCTAGATTTACTTCAAGCTTCCCACGAGGCGACCTCTACGACGGGAGACGAAGAACTGGCAGGCAGGCAGAGTCGACACAGCCCAATGGCCAACCTGCGAGCGCCACGCAGTGCGTCGGCCTCGAGGGCGGTGCCGATGGTGTGTCGGCTCCACCTACCTTTATATATAGTGAAAAAAAAAAAAAAAGCTCCCGCGGGGTCCTGACCTCCAGCCAGATACCCATCTGTGATGAATGGTGAAGACCGACACAGATAAGATTTACTTTTTCCATTTTCTTCCCCCCTTTTTTAAAAAACAAACGAAAAAAAAAAAACAGAATCTCATCTTATATTGGCAGACTTGTTCCTTACCTTCTGTCTTCATCAATACCTTCCCTCCTTGTCTGTGTGTTCGTTCTCCTTCTAAAGTTTGCCCGAAGACGAAAAATTAAGTACTCTAAGAGGATCGCTCCAGGAAGCAGATCTTAAGAACTGGAGGACTGCTCAACTGGAAAAGCCCTCAAGGGAGTCAACCCTAGATGTATCACATAAAAGTGGGGCAACCTCCGTGACCACCAGTGGTGGAAGCATCCAGATTGGACACAGGGTTCGCCCATGACTGAGCCCCAATGTCCCAATCCCCTCTGGCCAGTTAGGCGAATGGCTTGCCGGTTTCCCTCATCATCAGGCAGCGCTGCTAGGACTTGCCCTAACAGGGAACAGATATGCCTAGCATAGGCCACCTGGTGCGCCTGATGAAGCAATATCCACAAAAGGAGATGTGCAGAAAAAAAAACCCTCCTCCTCCATCGGTCGAGCTCGGCCGAGTCAGAGTCGGGGGGGGGTCTTGACTAAGGCATTGACGCCCACAGGGGGTGTCCAGGAACCCCAGGCCTGAAGAAGGCTGAGGCATGGCACCTGGAGACCCCACTGCTGTGCAGTATCTGCGTGAACAGTCCCTAGGGACAGAGGGTCGTAGCCAGATGGCATGTGATGCCTCCTGTAATGGCCTTGGCCAAGGAGGGATGACCAACGTGTCAGCACTGTACTCCCCTAGGAATGACAACATTGCACGATCGAGGTTCCGTCTGACAGGGTGGGAGATATGGAGCTCCCTCATCATCTAAGACAGTAAACGCTGGTAGGACAAAAAGTCCCCCACAGAGGCAAAATGGCGTGAAGCGTCCTCCTCCTGCACTGAGGAAGCCGAAGAAGATGGGGGTCCGATTCAGAGCTAGGCGGCGCTGAAGTGGGAAGTCTGAAAATGACCTCAGAAACAACCATGAAGTAACAGGGGAACAGTGCCGCCACCGCCCTGAATTGTTTCCAAGAAAGGAGGCCTTCAGGGCTAAGAAACCCTGGAAAAGGGGGTAGGGGCAGGCAGAGATAGAGGAGGAGGAGGAGGGATAGCCTGGCTAGACCAGGGAGTACCTCTCCCAGAGCACTGGGTTCATCCAGATGTGCCCTAATTAGGGGAAGAACTGGAAAAACCTTAAACCCCAGCTCGTCCAATCCCTAAGGAGCGGGCTGGGGGACGTCCTTGGGGGTAACCCCCGGAAGGTGAAGCTGGAGCCATGTAGCGCCACTCGGGACACTCCTGCCCTCACCCACTGCAGAACTACCTCCCAGGAGAGAGGCCGAACTGGACAGTCCTTAATGATGATCCCCAGCAGCCCTAAGACACGCAGGTCGTCATTTACAGACCGGTCCACCAGCCCCTTTCTACTGGGAAGAAGATCTTTCTCTCTTAGGAGGCCCAGTGGAGGAATCCGGGCTTGCCCCTCTCGAACGGAAAGAACCCCCCAACCCTGAAGTTAGAGGATCTCGCCAAAGTTCCTCCTCGTCTGCCAGAACGCTGGTTGCTGAAAGACTGGAACTGGCCAACGAGATAGAGCCAAGAGAGGAGGAGGGCTCAGTTGTAGCAGAAGAAGAGTCGACGCTGACCTCGGCACCGCCAGAAGAGACAACGCTGACCTTGGTGCCGCCATGAGAGGTGGCATCTATTGAGCCACCGACCCCACTCAGACACTGTGCCTGGACATGGTGCCACTACACTCTGGAACCGGAGAACCACAGGAGGTTCTGGACAGCGACACCGTTGACAGCAGCAGCCTCCGGACGGGAAGCCGGTAACTCCAGCAGCCCCGGAAACACCCGAGCAGAGTCTGAAGAGCCAGGGACCCAGTCAGGGACCACTCCCATCACCATCCCCGAGGCAGGGGAGGAGACAAGGGCCACTTCCAACCTAGGCATACCTGAAACCCTGGACCCCCGGTGCCCCGAAAGACATCAGGGGAAGGCTCAGACACACTAGCCACACTGCTCCACTTATCAGTACCGGAGACGCGAGGAGCATAGTCTCGAGGGAACCTCCTGAGGAAAGCCCGCATATAGCTCTGACTCCACCTCGGGGGTCATCCAATCCAAGGGGGAGCTGGACTGCGAAGGATGACCAGTTGCCTCCCCGAAGGAAGACGACATCCCCACCAACCTCTCGTGGGAACCCCATGCCCCAGCAACAGAAGCAGAGGAGGTCCCTACCCCACTGGGTTGTATAGGCCCCGGGGGGGGGGGGCTCAGGGGTGGAGCTCAAAATTTTGCCTTGGCGCCCCGAGTCCGCTGATGTCTGCCAAAAGTCAGGGTTCCTACCCAGCTAACAACAAGGTATGGAGGTCCACAGAAAAACAGGCGTCACACTCGTCCATCGGATGGCGGGGACCCAGGCAAGAAAAGCAATGATTGTGGGGGTCTGTGATCATAATGAAGTTGCCACAGGGGCATGGGGGCAACTCCGGACCACTTTAACTTAGAACGATGCCCCGACCCCGACATAATGTTGCTGCAGCTTGAAAACAAATAAATTAAGCACCGAAATAAACTTAGGAAAAACAAAAAAAAACTCTCCGCCACTGAATGGCACCGGTACTCACACCACTGCAGAAATTGAGGCCTACACAGTGATGCAGTTGCATGCAGAGATTCCCGTGCAGGATCCTTCCTAGGTGGCAGAATAACAGAACCGAGGGCGGGGAGGAGTCAGTGTTGGTTACTGGCAAACCTGCAAGCGCTGCGTAGAATGCTGGCCTTGAGTGCGGCACTGTCCTAACGTCGTCTCTATCCACACAAAGATTTTTTAAAGAGACAGTGCTCTTTTTCATTTCTGTGCAGGGTCCTGACATCTGGTAGGACCCATCAGTAATGAATGGTGAAGATTAATTTGGGTAAGATCCTCCCTTTCCAAGAGAGAAACAACATGTCTTGCCAGAAAGCTCCAGACCCTGGAAGGAGCGAGCAGAAAAGTGGCAGTTTTCTGTTGTGTGAGGACGCAAAAAGGTCCCGCTCTGAACAACCCCAAATGGTGAACAATCTTCAACAACTGAGGTCAGCAGTTCCCACTAGTGCATTCTGGACTGTGACCTGCTTAGCCTGTCTGCCAAGATGTTTTGGATGCCTGGAACATGTACTGCTGACAGTTCTAGACTGTATTCCGGAGTCCAATATCAAACTCTCATGGCTTCCCTGCAGAGAGGGTTAGGTGTGAGATCACTCTTGCTTGCTGATGTAGTGCATCACACTGACGTCCATCTGGACTAAGAGGACCCAGGGACAGATGAGCCTGGATGGCTTGTAGCCCATATAGAACAGCTCGCATTTCTAGAACATTTATATGTGAGGTGCTCTCCACTAGCGTTCATGTGCCCGTGTCTGATGGGGGTCCAGGTGTGCATCCCACCTCATCCCTAAAGCATTTGTAGAATCCGGTGAGGGAAGGGGATCAGGAAAGGTACCCCTTAAATAGGTTGCTGGGTTCCATCCACCACTTAGGCACTTTGTGTACAGGAGAGGGGACTAGATCCTACTGTTCTAGACTGTCTGTGAGGTGATCCCATTGGACTCTTAGGGTCCACTGAGGTATCTTCATATGCAGTCTGGCCAAAGGTGCTGTGACAATGGCCACTGACATCAGGACCTGGAGCTGGAGAAATGTTCTGGCTGAAACATACTGGCTGTCGTCCAACAGCTGTACCTAGGCAATCAGGCACTGGGCCCTGTCCAGGGGCAGGAAGACTGAGCCTTGAGCTGTGTCCAAGACTGCTCCTATATACTGCAGGCATTGACAAGGCATTAATGCTGACTTGCATATGCTAACAGTAACCCCCACAGCATCGAACATCTGCCTGGTTCGAGCTGAAGTGTGCAGGAGCTGATCCTCGGCATAGCCTTTCAACAGCCAGTCTCCCAGGCAGGGAAAAGACAGAAAATAGAAATTACGTACCTACCGTAATTATGATCTTTCTGTGTATCTTCACCATTCATCACAGATGGGTACTGGCGAAGATCAGGACCAGCAGAACCTTTTTTTTTTTTTAAAAGGATAGGTGGGTCGGTAGCAGCATGGCGCCGCCTCGAGGCCGATGTACTACGTGGCGCTCGAGGATTAGCCGTTAAGCTGTGTCGACTCCGCCTGCCTACCAGTTCTGAGTTGCAGAAGAGGTAAGAGGAAGGGATGGAGGGTGGGACAAGAGAGTCCAAGGGACAGAAAAAGGAAGAGAAAACTGAACTAAAAGGAGAAATAATGACCGAGAGGACAGCATAGAGGAAGTAAAACTAAGGGGATTGGGTAGGGGCCCCAATCTCTGGAAAAGGAAGAAGGGAGGGAGAGAGAATTTAGGAGAGAGTGAGAGGTAACAAGGATCCAGGACCCTTGTCAGTCACCAAACTGTATAGGAACTGCAAGGAGTGGCAAAGCTCATCTGCCAGAATTCAAGGCACAGAATAACTGGTAATACCCCAAAAGCAGAGTCGGCTATTCTGAAGAAGGACAGGGTACAGGGACTCAGTACTCTCTCTGTAAAGATATTTGGTGAAAAAAAGGAGTCCCCCCCCCTTTTTTTTTTAAAAATAGATGGATAACAGAAGAAGGGCAACCACCAGTTCTCACCCCGTAGGGGTGAGGATAAGTAGTAGAGAAGAAGTGCCACTCGAACTGTACCCCTTGGGGAAGAAAATTACCCCCGTGTGTCCCAACTTTACCCTGCTCAAAAAGAGGGGTAGGCACAGAGGGAGGAGGATCCAGAGACTGGAGCCCCAGGGGGATGGCGGGCGGGATTGTGATGAATGGTGAAGATCACAGAAAGATCATAATTACGGTGAGTGCGTAATTTCTATATCTTATCTGTGTCAATCTTCACCATTCATCACAGAGAGGAGTACCAAGCTCAAGGGCTGATTAATTGCACCCTTGGCGACAGCCCCCAGCCCTCAGTGGGTGACACACTTTGGGAACCTTCTGGGCCTGAGGAGGCCCGAGAGGGGAGAGCGAGACGGGTCCTCGGAGGGGAAGGAATTTGCCCACAAACGCCGCCTCGCCCCTACAGGAAAAGAGATAGGTTCCCTGGTGAGCGAGGCAAATCACCCTATGCCGGGCCAAGGGTGACAACCGGGAAAGGTGAAGCCACGCCAATCTCCTGGTGCAGATCGCTGTCCCTACTACCCTGGTAGCTACCTCAATGGCGTCGTAAGATGCCCTTGCTTGGTGCCTTGCTAGCTCCAGGCCACGTGCAGAGAGTGCGATGGCTTGCCTGGTTTGCTCTGAGTCAGGCAAAGCAGCTAGGATCTGACCCAGCGCTGACCACAAGAACCTGTTGTAGGCTGCATAGTGGGCCTGATGAGCGGAGATGGAGAGAAGCAACCGTGCCGAGTAGAAAGTCCTCCTCCCCCAGAAATCAAAATCCGAAGAGTACTGATCTGGGGGCCGGTCACGGTGGAGGGTGCGAAGCCCGTCACGAGTGTCCAGGTGCGTCAATCCGGACTGTGGATGAGGCATAGAATCTGGAGACTCTGGGGGTGCGCAATACCTCTGGCTGAGGTCCCTAGGGGCAGGAACTCCGGAGAAGGGCCTCTGCCAGAAACGCATGGACGCCTCCCGAAAGGGAGCAGGCCAGGGCGGCACCACAAGGGTGGCCGCACCGAAATCACCTAGAAAGGCGTGCGCTGCATGCTCAGGATTGCTCATAGAGAGGGGAGAGAGGTGAAGGTCCTCCAGCATCCTCACGAGGAAACGCTGATACTCTGAGAGATCAGCGGCAGGACAGATATGGACAGATGGTTCCTCTCCCCCTGAAGAGGGGGATGAGGAGCTGGAGGTCACCATGCGCTCTGAGAGTGGCTGCTCGGGGGGAGGTTGAAAAACCTGGCTGTCCATGGCCCTAACGTAGGCAGGGAACCGAGCAGCCACTGCTCTGAACTGTTCCCAGGTGAGAGGACCGCTAGGACCAAGAATACCTGAGAAGGTGGCAGAGCCGAGAAAGGAAGTCAGCTGACCTCTGCCAGGGCTAGGGAGCGGACCATGGACCCCCGCGGAGGGTGTCCTGGAAGACTCCGCAGCAGACAGCTGTACAACCACGTTGGTACTGCCTAGGCTGCGCCCAGAAGAATCCCCCAAGTGAGGCAACCGGGGCTGTATAGATCCAGAAGGACGGTCCCCTGCCTCCAAAGAATGGGACTCCCTCAAGGAACCAGAAGGGGAAGGGTTGAAGTCCACGCTTCCGCTTCGTCCAGGGCCCGGGTGGGTCCCAGAGAAAGGTTGACGTGCCGACCCTACACCCCTCAGAGTCCGAGAGAGTCCTAGTCCTCAAAAGGGCCAGCCTAGGAAGCTGGCAGCTCTGGGCTGCCCCCGAAGGGGAGACCCAGGGAGCAGCACCCTTCCCTCCTGTGGGCTTCCCGATAGGCCCCAAAGTTGGGTGATCGAGACACACCACCAGAGGGGGTACCACCGCTGAGGGGTCAAGGAACCCCCCAAGGCCAGGTTGCATGGCAATGGTGGCATGCACCACAGCCTGCTGGTCAGTACCACTGACCCTAACCTCGGGGGGAACCAGACGCACCTCAGAAGGGGGCTGACTGAGACCCGTCGTGGAGACCACCGGCTCGTCCTCCTCTGCAGACAACCCCGAAGGGTGTGACTGCCCGCTCGACTCCGAGCCCGACTCCGATGAGGTAGAGTCTGAGGCCCTAAGCCAGACGGTAGGAGGGCGACCTTACCAAAGGGCCCAGAAGTCCAAGCAGTGGCCAAGGCGGCACCTGCACCTTCCACACCCCCGCAAGCGGCGCTGGCAGAAGGCGACAAGGCAGCACCGGCCAAAGGTCCCGAACTAGGGTCAGCTGCGGCACCGTCAAGTCCACCGGCACCAGGGGCGGTACCAGTAACAGAGACGGCGCCGACAGAAACCCCAGCAACAGCCTCGGCGCCGCCGACGCCACCAGGCCCTTCGGCACCACGAGCGGCACTGAGGACTGAAGCGGCGCAGACGACCCCGAGGGCGGACTCGGCGCCGAACACGGCACCGCCAGACCCCTCGGCGCCGTGAGTGGCACTGAGAGCACTAACGGCGCTGAGGACGGCACCACGATTTACTCAAGGCTCCCCACGGGCGGGCGTGCTTCAACCTCGGCGCCAGGAGACATGGCGAAAGGTGACGCGATTCCAGGGTCACGGCGCTAGAGCAGAGTCGCGCCATTGGCCGGTAATCGACAGAATCCCACGGCGCTACTTAACGGCGCCAAGGCCCCGAGCGATGGCATCGAGACGGCGTTGACCCGGCCTTCTGACCACGGGAGCGACACTGGGAGCCTTCACCCTCAAGGGGTGATTGCCATAGCGGCGCCTCCCGCCTGCTCCCCGAGGAAGCGGACAGTCCTCCTGCGCAGCAGAAGGAGCCTCGCGGGAGCGCCGCCAAGGCTAGGCTACAAGAGGTCGAGGCTCTCCTCCTCGGTCCAGAGTAGAACCAGGAGGGGACCCGAGGAAAGGAGGAGAGAGAGCGTTGGTCTGACGAGGCGAGACCTACCTCGAAGTCGGGCGGAGCTCACCCTTACTTTAAATCGCTACAAGGCTGTTCGAGGACGCGCGGTCCATGGAGAAGCAGGGCCGCATCTAATCCATGTTGTGAAGCGGGCCAAGACACGAGAGACACCGTCATACTGGTCGGGTAACGGAGTACTGGCGCCGCACGGGCACCGGCGCATGGGGGCCGCCCGCCTAGACGCACTTCTTGCCTCCGCATCGACGCCATACGACCTATGGAAAAACCCACCAAAGAACAGACTCTACGCCGCTTAACTGTAAAATAAAATGGAAAGATCTTACCAGCGACGCCGAGTAGGGCAGACTAGAACTAGCAGGAACCGACGGACTGTCGACGCACAAAAGGCTAAGGCCTAAAACTTTGAAAATCTCTTCACTGGCTTCCCACGAGGCGACCTCGACGGCGGGAGACGAAGAACTGGTAGGCAGGCTGAGTCGACACAGCTTAACGGCTAATCCTCGAGTGCCATGTAGTATGTCGGCCTTGAGGGCGGCCCCGATGCTGCATCGACTCCACCTATCCTTTAAAAAAAAAAAAAAGGGTTCCCGCGGGGTCCTGATCTCTGGCCAGTACCCATCTGTGATGAATAGTGAAGACTGACACAGATAAGATCCTTCTTTGCAAAGTGCTGCTGCAACCACTGCCAAACATTTGATAAAGTCCCGTGACACAGAGGAGAAGTTAAAGGGTAATACTCTGAATTGGTAATGGCCCCCCTAGAAAAGGAACCTCAAGTGTTTTCTGTGAGGCTTGTAAATTTTGATATGAAGGTAGGCACCCTTCATGTTGAGGGGAAAGATCCAATCTCCTGAACGTTTTGTACTCTATTGAGACATTCAGGTCCCAGAGATCTAGAATAGGCTGCAGGTTTCCTGTTCACTTCGGGACTAGAAGTACAGAGAGCAGAACCTGGTGTTTGCTCGAAGGGCACAGGCTCTACGGCCTTCTTTTGAAGCAAAGTCTGAAATTCCTCCAGGAGCAGAGGAAGGTGTTCTGAAGGATAGTGAGTTGACACTGGCGGATGATCTGGAGGAGTATCCAAAAGTTCCAGAGCATGTCCTTGTGCTATGATTTCTAGAATCCAGGCATCTCTGGTCACCTCCTTCCTCTGAGTCAAGTGAAGGGAGAGACGACTCTCTACAACCACCCCTGGAGGCAATGGTGGTTGTGGGGTGTACAAGGAATCAGGCAGAGCTTGTTGCGGCAGCTCCTGCGCCACCACCTCCTCTAGGGGGCTTTTGAAAGTGCATCTGGGGTGGTGTCTGCGGTGGGAAAGGCTCCTGCTCCCTTACCCCTACCCCTACCCTGCTATCTGATGGCTGGACGGAGCCTGGCACCAGCTAGTGAAAAGGTACTCTATGGTTGGGCATGGTAGAGGGACTGCACTGATTTCAGGGTCCTGCCTGAATCTTGAAGGTTAGAAAGAATATCTTGGGCATCAGAACCAAATAGTTTATGTCCTCTAACAAGGGCATTGAGAACAGACTGTTCCATGTCATTTGCAAACCGACTCCCTGAGCTATAACTACCTCCTTAGACAGATGCCCGAGGTAGCAGCCCAGGCTGAAGCATCTGAAACATCAGAAGTCGTGTAAAGCAAATGCTTGTCCACAATCACCCCAGCAGTGAGAGCCTTAAGAAGCTCTTGTTTGAGGGTGCCCTCTGGCAAGGCTTGTGCAGCTGCCTTCGCCTTTCTCCAGTGTGTGTTCTGGCACTTAATCATGGGGGCCTGATAGTTAGCAATCCAAAGGCCCAATGAAGCAGAGGCAAAGGTCCTTTTCCTTAACACATCCAACTTCCAGGACTCTTTATCAGGAGGGAGGGAGCTCAGGTGCTTAGATGCCGTTGACCTATCATAGGCAGCATTGATAATCACAGAGTCTGCCTCAGGCTGAGTGGCAATAAAAGGCTTCCCAGAAGAAGCCATGTGCATTTTCTCTGTCTTCCTTGGTACGGCTGGATAACATCTGGCCTGTACTAGGCAGCAAAGGTGACATTCTCCAGTGCAGGGAGGAGAGGTGGTACCACAACAGAAGAATCAGACAACTCCAGAAAGTCTAATAAATTTTCCTTAGTAGTGTCCTACTCTAGATCAAAGCCCATGGCGACCTGTAACTGCTGCATCATGGTGAGGAAAGTTGGGTCCTCTGGTGGGGACCTTAGCATGTGGACCAAGTCCTCACTGTAGGCGGACACTGTAAAGCTAGTGTCCCTTTCATAAAGGCTCTCAGCATAGTCCTCAGGCTCTTCCTCATCATCCTGCATTATTAAGTGAGGATTATATTCAAAATCATCGAGCAGGTCGACGGGCACTAGAGTGTGCGCCAGCAATGTTCCAGGAGGCGGCTGAGGTAAGGCTCTACTCTGCATCGTTGCAGGGGGATTAGGAGGAGTCCCTGTCGATGGACCCCTAGGAGAGGGGGAGGAGGTAGAAGGTGTCTGAGTATACCTGTAAATGAAGACAGAACCGCCTGAACATCAGTGCCTGTGTGGTTGACGGATGCACAGGGAGCAGTTGACGGGGGAGCTGGGTCCCCGACGTTGACATACCAGCTGTACTAGGCCTGGCAGCACCAATGCCATGGCCTGACCTTACAGCTGTGTCAGCAGTCGGGGGAGTATGGCCCTGTCGCTGTAGAAGTTGATGACACAGGGAGGTCACACCTGCTGTGTGGAGGGCAACCTTGAGTATACCAGTGCTGTTTTCTCCTCCTCCTTATCCTAGTGCATATGTTTTTGACTCCTTGATGGTTTGTTCTGGGATTTTGAGGACCTCACCTGGAAGACTGGGCCGGCGATGCAGCGGTGCGCTTCTGCTGGAGCTCCTTCTCTATGTGGGCTACCTATTGCTTCAAGAGATGTTTTTCTTGGGCTCCTTTTTTGGCGTCGCTGGGTGGCAGAATTGAAACCCCCCTACAGATCAGGCAGGCTTTCACGCTGTGATCTAGGCAATAGACAGAGACATTGTGCGAGTCGCCATGGTAGATGTTCTCCTACGCAGTCACGGTACCAGAATAATTTTGACGATTCCTTTGGTTAGTTAGTAGTTAGTTCCTGGGTTCGGGAGCTGGAAGGCTGACCGGGGGGAGGGAGGGGAAGTTGGCTCGAGTTGACCATCTCAGGCGGAGGCTTGGGATACAGCAAGTACCCTGCCTTGCAAAGAGAGGGGAAAAATGCGTGGTGGACGTCGGCGGTTACGCCTTGACATCAGGGGGTGCCCACCACGCCCAGAATATGGGGAAAAATTGCTCCCTACGCTCCTGGAAGACGGAGCACCTCGACGCAGACCCAATGCCCACCTGCCAGTCCCTGTCCAGTGCCCTGACGGATGGTAGTTCAGGGGTGTATGGGCCCCCACCTCGGTCCCCGCCTGGGGGGCAATCCAAGGCTAGATGGAGGGACTACCACGGGCTCCAGGTATGGTGAGGCAGGGCAGACACAACTGGTGACTCCCGAGGCGGCAGAGCTTAGGAGCAAGGGGGAGTACAAATAGAAAGTTAAAAAGATTACTTTTCTATACAGAAAAAATAAAATGGAGGCTATTTCAGCGGCGTTTCCATCAGTGGTCCAATGAGTATGGTCGATGGTAGGAAAAGAACAGAAGAGAGGAGGGTCCATTTGCAAAAGTTTCTGTGTGGTCATAGTGTCTGGCAGCTTATAGTTCCATAGGTGTGGCTTGATGAAAGAAATATCCTTGAAGAAGATATCCTGGTTTCCGCCAAGATCATTGCTCTAGGATGGCAGGACACAAGGAAAAGAGGCAATTGGGTCTGGTGCCACTGTCTATACTATTGATTCATGTGGCACTGTTTGTCACTGCTATTCCCCAGCCCCACAAAGTTCTAGTTCCTGCGGGGTCCTAGTACCTTTTTTTTTTTTGCAACTGTTAACCAGGAGTGGCACACTAAGATGAAAGCTTGTTTACAGGTGCGACTTGTGAGTACAGGAAAGTTAAGTGACTTGCTCAGGGTCACACAGTATGCAAGTGGGGGCTGTGGGATTCAAACCCAGATCTCCAGATTTGTAGCTCAAGAGCCTTAAACCACTGTGCTATACTGCCTACCTTCAGCTCTAGGACCAAAGAGCAGTGGCTCTATGGAGGACAGTGACTCTTAGAAAAATCTTAGTCATCTCAATTCTCACTAAAGGAATGAAATCCAGTCAAAAGAAAATGGGCATGCTGCCATGTTTGTGTTAATTACCGATCAAAGAATTCAAAAAAAGATTTCAGCATACTACTCTTTGAAGACTAACAAGCTGGGAGTTCCTTTTTAGTTCTAGAGAAAAAAATACTTCAGTACTTTGGATCTAATCATGTATTACTTAGCAAACTCCAGAGTAATACAGTACCTGCTCCTTGTAGATATGCTTTCTGCATCAATGTGCAGTAATTGCAATCTCTAGGTTGAACCTGCCGTATATCCAGCTGCAATTACCGCCTATTATTCATGTTGTCCAAGTTTCCGGCCTTGCGCGTTGTGAAAATATAAACATTTAAATGTGAGTGACTCTTCTGTACCATCTGTTGTATTCTGCTTCCCGTATGCCAAACCACTGTACTATAAACTGAGAAATTACTTTGTTACTGCTTATTCAATGTACCTGTACCCGGGTTGTGCCTGAACAAGGTGCTTGGCACCACTGCACCTACCTGGCTAGCAAACTATACATAAACAAATGAACAGTATATGGTTAGGGCTTACTGTAGATTAAAATCGGTGGCTTTCTAAATCTTATTGTAGGGCAGTTCAAAGGTCAAAAAAGTTGCTGTACTATCGTTCTGACGTCACGTTGATAGTACAACAACTTCTCAGCCTTGTCCTACTTCCTGACTGGCTGACTCCACTGGCTGTAATGGCAAAAAAAAAAAAATTAAAACATGACGGCGGGATTAGGCGATCATGGAGAGGTGCATCTTCCCAAGGAATCTTCCTTCTACCACACGGCTTTGTGGCGCATAAGCATTTTTATATTTTAAAAAACAAACTGCTGCTGAAAGAGAGCGAGTGGGTGTAGGGAGAAGCAGCAAACGGCGGGAGTGCAGTGAAGCTGAAATGTGCTAGTAGGACGGGGTAAAGTCGAACTGAGAGCAGGATGAGTCGGAGCAGGAGCAGGACGACACAACAAAGGTAACCATCAACTTTGGGGGACAAAAAAAGACAAAAGCCAGGAATCAGATATTATATAAAATAGTAGATGGTTCACCATCCACAACCGAGGCAGTTTTCCATCTCGGGAGTTGATGACATTAGGGAGACCTCTTGAGCTTCGCTCTCGAGGTCTCTATGATGTCATCATCCCTCGATGGAAAAAAGTCTTGCTGTGGATGGTCACCCATCCACTATTTTATATGTTATGGTATTATTGCTTAAATGTACTGTGGAACAGTTGCAACAGCTGATTATGTAAAGTGAATGTTTAACTCTGGTCTGCTGAAAGAATGAAGAATAGTGCTCAGCAGCAAATAAAGGTGTCTTTGTCTGACAACTCTGGTGCTTACACAGTGTAGGGCAAAAAAATGTCAGTATAACAGTTGCTGAAATCTAATGCAACTCATAACCGGAACAACTTAAACAGCATATTGCATGCAACCCTGGGTGAAGAAGCTGAACGACGACTTCTAGATGCACAGCAGCTGATAACTTTCTTTCTGTTATGCTATACCAGGCAAAACGTATGTTCCCTGAAGGAGGCACTTCTTTCTTACATTGAGATCTGGCCTACAAGTCAATCTCTAAAGTGTTTTGTAGACTTCTAGTAATGAGGTAAAGAATGCGGCTTACAGACCTGCCAAAACCAGATCATCTGCTTACTCGTCCTGGTGTAATGTCGATAGATAGTATGCCTCTGCCAATCATTCAAGTCTATTTCCTGCATCCCACAGAGAAGAACCTATTTGAAAGCAAATACACACATGTAGATATATAATTTTCTACCAGAAGAGAAATAAATACATAATCAAATGAAACTCATTATTCTGTTCTGTTTGCCTCTAGGGTGAATAACATGCTATTTACCCCACAGACCATGTTATTTTCTTTGCAGCCCATATTATTTTCCCTGTAGTTGTCAATCATGTTGATTGTCAATGATGTTGGTTCTCCTGCTGTACCAATTTCAATAGCGGTCCATGGTATAAATAGGGCACTCCAAAGGGTGTGTAGAAAATATAGGTTACCCACCTGTAAGTGTAGCTCTAGGAGCGGTATACAGTCAGTTCACATCCACATTCTGGCAGTTCCACTATAACTTTCTAATTGTCATCTAAAGAGCCTGGAACAGTCCTAAAGGGTTCAGAAAACGTCATTCTTCAATCACCCCCCTTCAAGCCATCCTGCAGCTGCTAATTCAGCCAGGGTTACCAGAGCCGTGGTACCCCTCCTGGCAACCAATCAGTGTGCAGGGATTGTATGGAACCACTTTTGAAAACTGCTGCTGGACCCTCATATAGTGCGAACAACCGCTATTCCTCGGAAAGAGCCTGGAACAGTCCTAAGGAGTTGATGTCGTCAAGGCACAGGTAAGGAAGCCTAGGAAGACCAGGAGCAGTTGTAAATTTCACAAGTGGTGTTTTATTATCAATAAAAGTTAAATAAAAATTGTTCAGTAGCACAAACAGAGAAAACAAAGTCCTTCATCTGAGGGCATCTCTAATTACAAGTTTCAGTCTCTGTCTCACTCTCTCCAGCAAAAGTATTGCTGCTCTTTTTATACATCTTTGCTTGGGAACTCGTTAAGAGACATCCTGTTTCTCACAAAATGTTCTTGCTAGTTTCTTTGCAGAGCAGGCTTGCAAATAGAACAATGTCCCAAGCTGACCCACTGCTGACAGCTCTGCAAAAGTTTGCAAACAAGCCTGAGAGGAGTTCAAACTACATCTCAGGCTAAACCCTAAATTCCAAATAACTTTTTACGATTATTTCAACAGTATAACTATATACATTTCAAACAAAGGAATCCCAGTATCACTTACAGTTTCACACAAAGACTCGCATATATTTTGTAACCACAGATATGTAAGGGGGAAGAAAAGCCAGAAGCAGAAAGTGATGGCAGAGAGCTAGCGAGAGGCGGAGAATCATGAGACCATCAGAGTGATCAGTTTCTAGGTTGCACAACCAGACGAGACAGAAAAGGAGAGGACAGAACAAATCCTTGCATTTAACTCTTTCTGCATAACAAACAGAACAGTGTCTTACTCAACCGTGTCACAGCTGAGGAGGCTTCGTCCCACAGTCGGGACCACCTCTCCCCTTCCCTCCCCTCCTCAGAGCACTGTCAAGCCGTCCTGCAACTACAGACTCTGCCGGGGATACTGGAGCCGCAGTACCACTCCTGGCAGCCAAGCAGTGAGCAAGGATTGTTTGGCGCCACTTTTGAAAACTGCTGCTGTATCCTTATATAGTGCGGACAAGCGCTATTCCCCGGAAAAAGCCTGGAACAGTCCTAAGGGGTTGAGAAGGCTTTGTCCTACAACTAGGACCTCCCCTCCCCTCCTCATAGCACAGTCAAGCCATCCTGCAGCTGCTGACTCGGCCGGGGGATACTGGAGTCATGGTACCCCTCCTGGCAGCCAATCAGTATGCAGGGATTGTTTGGCGCCACTTTTGAAAACTGCTGCTGGACCTTATATAGCGTGGATGAGCACTATTCCTCAGAAAGAGCCTGGAGCAGTCCATAAGAGGTTGAGGAGCCTTCGTTCCACAATCGGGATCCCCTCTCCCCTCCTTGGAGCACAGTCAAGCTGTCTTGCAGCTGCCGACTTGGCTGGGGATACCAGAACCACAGTACCCCTCCTGGCAGCCAATCAGTGTCCTTCACTGTCTTTACAACAGCACCTGCCCAACAAGTCCTCCGCGTTAAGGGCTGCAGTGCCAAGGGTGTCACACTGTAAGTAAGTAAAGTTTATTTATCTAGTGCCCCATTCCGGAGGCTCTGAGTGCTGTACAGGCAGGCAGGAGATAGAAAAACATTAAATACAAAAACATAAATCAATAACGACAGTGAACAAACACTGATACAGAAGTAAAATTCCCATTAAAAATAACACAGTTCAGAAGTCTACTACTCCCAAAACTCACAAGCAATTAACAAACGCCTCTCTAAAAAAGATATGCCTTCAGATCTTGCTTAAACACCTCCACTGATGGGGCCTCACTCAGTGATCTTGGGAGTGAGCTTCATATGACCGGGCCCACCACCTCAAATGATCCATCTCCAGAGGTCTTCAGCCAGGCCCTGGGAACCACCAGGAGGCCTTCAGTGGAGGAGCGGAGTGAGCGCACAGCAGGTGTCAACTGTGGGAGTTAGCCGTCAGCCAGTCATGCTGCCCCAAGTGTCACCGAGGTTAAAATGGCAGACCTGCAAGGAGTTTGTCGAGAGCTCCCCTTGAACTGAAACCAACCACATGAACACTGTGTGTAGCACTGGGAATGCATGTGAATAAGTATGTTATAGAGAATAATGCATATGTAGGGAGTTGATATGGAGTTTTCACACACCCAAGTTGTGTGACACATGTAACCCCGAAGTCAAGCTCGAGAGGTTTTACTATTATTACACAACGAGGGTGTATAAAACCCATATCAACTCCCTACATATGTTTTATTTTTTTTATAACTGGTACTAAAAAAAATTCTCAGAATTACCACGATGACGAGATGCAAGGCTAAAATGCTCATACTTCCTTACTAGTAGGCACAGCCCCATGCTATTCAAGGATTGACATCACATAACGTGCTAGCGTGGGGGCGTGTCTACTAGTAAGGAAATACGAGTGTTTTTGCTGCGGGTCTCCATGCTGGTTTTTACAAGCGAGTTTCTGTTTACGTCTGAGAACGGTCTCGTGCTGCCTCGGACAGTTTCATTGGTTGGTGCTTGTGTACGCTTCTCAGCGTGAGGATGTAAAAGTCGTATCAACCTGCAGGTTGATATAAGTTTTTTCGTATCAACCTGCAGGTTGATACGACTTTTCAAAGTTGCTAAAAACGGGTCGATATTGGGCTTCACCAGTTATAATATGGTAAATGTTCACTAGGCAGCTACTAGGGCACTGGTGAAAAGGGCCAATCTCCTGTAGATCCCCTATCAGAAATGTTTGATACAAGTACTGCTAACTGTTGCACAGTCTTGACAGGAAATATCACCAAAAGCCTCAGCATGGGTCGTTTCTATGCTGCTGTAGTGTCTCACATACCGGGAACAATGCTTAACTGTACCTCGAGATGTGCTGCTAAGCAAGCTAGTTTGGCACTGGCTGAGATAACTCTGAACTAGTCTTAAGTCGGTTTTGACTACTGTTGCTCATAATGTACTAGGAAACCTAGAGTCTTGGTTTCTGCATTTCTACTGGTATTAGCCGCTCACCTTATCTAGGGTTAGCCTGATGTGCTATTGTTATTTTATGCCCATGCACACTTCCAGCTGCCACATTCTACTCGTGAAGCCAGCGGCTTCTACATTACCAATACTGCTGGGGTTTTGCAGATTACCCTATCTAGGGTAAAACGCCATTTTGCGTGTTGTTTTATTTTGATTTTTACTATGTATGTTGCAGCTGTGTATAGTCAGTGTCTTAGAAACTGTCTTTAAGGTTAGTCAGCTCTTATGGGAGCTATCTAAACTCCCTATACAGGGTAAGCCTGTGTTATTGACTAAGTACCAGTTAGGCTATTGCTAATATAACTGTGCAGTGTTGCCTGAAACTCCGTCAGCTAAACACCCTATTTAGGGTTACAACTGTGTATTCTATTACTAACTTAATACTCTAGGGTGACCGAAACTTTGAAGCTGCAAGTTGTACTAGATATACCCCAACTCCCTATCTAGGTTGCACCGAGTTCTGTTCTACAGCTCTGTCTGCTTTGACCTGGTCTATTATCTATCCATCATGGCCCCCTAGGAGTTGCTCTAGCCTCTGGATATATTGTGGTACTGATCTGCTGTGATCTACTGGCTGCACGTATTCTGACCCTCACCTGCATAAATGGTAAGGTAGATTCCTTGCCCTATATTGGATATCTCACAGGGTCGCAGGAATATACCTCGGCTATCATTTTACTTTATGGCCTCTACGAAAATGGTACCTGCTACAAACTTACGGCAGGTATTAGGCAATACTACAGACTTTATGGCCTTTAACCCTAGGGATACACACCTTATTCCTGTCCTTCTCTACCATGCTACTGTCGAGGGATGTTGAACTAAATCCTGGTCCTAACAATGTAAACTTCAGGGTTTTCTCTCCAACTATCCCAGGCTGGTCTAACACAAATGGCCTAAAAAGTCTGCACATGACTATTAACAGCCTGCGTCCAAAGCTCCATAAGCTAGACGCCTGGTCCTTGCACTATGCCCCAGATGTTACTGGCATCTCAGAAACCTGGTCAAAACCAAGTATTCAATCACATAAGACTGATATATCAGGCTTTACAATATTTAGGATGGATCAACTCTAAAAAAAAAAAAAAAAAAAGGGGGGTTAGTGGTCTCCTTTACGTCCGATCTACCCTTTCCACAATGGAAATTGATATGCCAACCTTAAAGAATTCTCTAGGTGAGGCAATATTTGTTTCCATTACTCTGGGAATGGTAAAGTGTCTCTGCATATCTCATCCTTCAAACAGTGCTGCCCAAGCACTACCCTCCCTCACAACCTGTCTCACTGACCTGTCCCACAGGGAAGTCATAGTCTGTGATGACTTTAATCTGAATTGCTTAGCATGAATTAGAAATGGTACAAGTCTTCTCTCGCAGATGCCCACCTCACTCAGTTAAATGTGAAACCCACCAGACTTAACTGCAAATAAACCATACACTCCTTGACTGGGTTCTTGGTAATAGAGCTGACAGAATCAAAGCTGCTGGGATCCTTCCTGATTCCCTCAACTATCACGGAGTATTGCATTTGGAAAAATAACTTTTCTAATCCCACCCCCCAAACTCACAGCAGCTAGAGACCTGTCTCACTTTGATGAGACTGCTTTTATCAACAGCCTAAAAGCAATAAACTGGAGACCAGTAAAAGACCTCCCGGATGTGGACAGGCCCTAGACTACCTTATAAATAACTAACAGTGCTTTCAACAAATATGCCCCTATAAAATGATGCAGAGCCAAAAGTCTGTATGCCAAGGGGATCAACAGCAACTCCTGGAAGGCCATGAGACTATGTGATAAAGCTTGGGTACAATATAAGAAACCTGGCCAATCATCCGACTGGCACACCTACAGACGCCTAAGAAACACCTGCAAAAACAGTTTTAAGAGTGCTGAAAGGACATACTTTAAGTCCCTGCAGATTAAAAATCTGTCAAGTCCTAAGCATTTTTGGTCCCAAATAAATCTGTTACTCAAAGGCCAATACAACACTACCTCTGGGAAAATGTCCACTAATGGACAAGTTCCATGTCTGCACCTCTGGGTCGAACCCTGAGACCCGGAGCCAGAAGTGGCGCCAAGGCAAATTCCTTGGCAGCCACCCTCGCTGAGGTGTCCATGAAGTGTATATACCTTCGGAGGCGTAGGTACCCACATCAGAGCCCGCCAGTAAGAGTTTAGCAAGTTCTGCCCTTTGGGGGGCAGTCAGGCATACCTTGTAAGATGTCCAAACCTTGGTCCCAAAGGGCATTTTGGAAGTGGACCATGTGAGTTAAAAAAATTCAAACTGCGAATGCTGCAGGTGGCAGACGAGTACACCCTGCGACCCAAGGAATCTAGCTGCTTAGACTCCCTGTCTGGTGGCTGGGTACTCTGGTGCTTCGGCCTCTGTGAATTATCATGCACAGCCGAAATTATCACGGAGTCTGCCGTGTGGTGTTCGGCCAGGTAAGAATGGTCCTTGGGGGCCCGGTATATGTGGTTGGTCTTCTTGGGCACCGCAGAGGATGCATGTGGATTCCTCCAGGTAGCCAGGGTGACGTCCTGGAAAGTGTCCACCAAGGGCGGGATGACCACCAGCTTGGGATCCTTCTGGCATAGATATTTGGCTAGATGCAAGAGTTCGGGGTCCAGGGCCTCAGTATTCCATCCCATATTCTTCTGTATAAGACGCATGATTTCCAGAAAACTGGGGTCAACGGGAGGAGATTTAGGCTGGTCCTCTCTGTCGCCAGGGAGCGAGCCAGGGTCTGAATCAGGAAGAGAAGGCTCTGATTCACCGTAGGCATCAGAAGAGGAGGAAGAGGAACGCCACTGTCTCTTGTGCCTGGGCCTTCTAGGTGAAGGAGAGCGACAAGAGGATGGGGATCTAGTCCTCTTATGCTTGTTCTTGCGCTTCCTGAGGCTAGCCGGAGTCTTATCCCCTTCGGTCCAGATGGGATGGGTGTAATCTGTCCATCTGGCTGAGGAACAGGAGGGGATTTTGGAGGAGGAGCAGGAGGGGTGACTAAGTCCTGTCTGACAGTCTCCCACCAGTGGGGGAAAAAGCTCCTTAACTTGGGAGAGTCTGTATTAGGAGGCGATGTCGGACGGTCCGCTGGGACACCGGTGTCAGTGGGGCTGGTGATGTCAGTGAAACCTCTGCAGTGCCGTCGTCAGGTTTCAGCATCGGGTGAACCGGCGAACGGTCGCGAGGGGAGATGTCAGGTCTCTCCATAGGTGATGTCAGAGGAACAGACGGCTGCAGAACGGTGGCCTTGTCCGGCGCTGGCAGAGGAACCGAGGGTTTAACTGGTGTCGGGCCCAGCAGTGTCCGGCGGTGTCCCTAGCCATGAAAAGGCGGGGAGCAGTCGGTCTTGTGAGGCCTTAGCAGGCCTATCTTGAATTTGTAGAGCTTATCTGCATGGCACTTGTCTGACTTAATGAACGGCCGCCGGTCATGTCTATGCTTGGGCGGCAAAGACGAAGCCCGAGACGCAGAATGCCCCGAAGACTGCTTAGCCTCCCGGTGATTGACCGAAGCCAATCGGGATGGCAGCTTACCTGAGGCCGGTATAGTACCGGCGTTGGAGGGCCTCTTATGGGTCAAGGCGCCAGAGTGTTTAGATGCCGCTGCTGATCCGTAGTCTGGGGCCCGAATCCAAATGGGTTGCAAGACGGGCCCCTTGGAAAGAGAGGCAGAGGCTTGAGGGAAGTAAGCCGGGGCTCATGTCCGGAGGAGCCGGAATGTCCAACAGACTGGGAGCTGGAAGACCTGGGCCTGGAGGGCGAGCGGTCCCGGTGCTTCTCCTTCCTTTGTTTCTTAGGAGTAGGGGAATGAGACTCCATCTCAGAGGACATGTCCTGCTGCATTTGGGCCAACTGCTGCTGCTGTGCTAAATGGGCCTGGAGTGATTTTTGTCTCCGGATCCTGGTCCTACTATTAAAGGCCTGGCAATGGGTGCAGGCACCGGTGTCGTGGTCTGGGCCCAGGCAGAAGAGGTAGGCTGAGTGACCGTCCTTGGCAGGGATCTCTCTCCCGCAAGAGCACGTGTTACAGTGCCCAGTCGATGTGGATGACCTACGTCGAAAGATTTTGTGCAGTGAACGAAGTAGTAACTGTTCTAGAAGCTGAGGAACGTTAGCGAGCCGAGAGCTGACTAGCATGTTGCCACAGTGGGAAAGAACTGGAGCACATGGGGACCGCCTACGTCCTTTATACTACATGACGTTGGGGGCTGGGCCGACGCCGGGTAGGTGGTCCCACATCAGTACTGCTAGAGAAAAAGAAATACCGAGATCTGCCGCCAGATGGTATCAGTCCTATATATGTGTTACCTACTGCAAGAGCTTCCTCTCAAAGTAAGATCAGCTGTTTTCTGTCCTGCCAATGGACTTTAGTGGCTGTCAGGTAGTAGCTAAGAGCTTATCTAACGTCCAGACTATGAAGTCTCCTTTCACCAAAACCAGAGTGTTCAGTGAAAAAGACAGGTAAGGTAATGGCTTGGTTTAAATGGAAATCAGAAACCACTTTAGGAAGAAACTTCCTGTTTGTTCTCAGGATCACTTTGTCTCTGTGGAATGAAGTGTAGTCCTGTTCAATGCAGAGAAAGTGGAGCTCACAAATTTCTCTGGCAGAAGTCATTACCACAAGGAAAACAGTTTTTCATGTGACATATTTCAAATGAGCCGAAGACACAGGCTCAAAAGGGGGACCCATGAGCCTAGCTATATACACATATTTAGGTCCCACGCTGGCACCGGGGGTGTGTGTGTGCGCGCACGCGCGCACACACACACACACACACAAATAGGCCAGGCCTTCAAAAAACCTTTTGAAGATGGGGTCTGAGGCCAGAGAAACATTCTGTCCAACTGAAATTTAAGCAGATGCTGCGGCCAGGTGGTCCTTTTTTTTTTTAATGTTATTCTTATTTATCCGCCTGCTGTGGCAACTACCAGCAGGGGCATCCAGCTGCCGGCCCTGCCCACTGGGACAGCACCAGGCTCACTCACATGATGGGGGGCCCAGCACGAACGTTGTCAATCCACTGGAGGGTCTCCCCATACCCCATCCAGCCAGACTGGCTCTGGACCCCCCCCCCAGTGTGATTCCACGCGAGTCCTCCCAGCGAGGCAGGGCGCGGCCATCAGGCTGCACGATCGCGCCCAGCCATTTCCACTTTTTCTCCCATTGGGAGGCGCAGGCGATGTGACATCTGCGCATACTCGTGCCGGCGTCTGCTGCGCTCTCCCAGTTACACTAGCGTAAGCGGTACCCCTGGGCGTCCCCAGGGGTCGCCGCAGCGCGGTGTGGATTCCCCAGCCCCCCCAGGACTAGGACAGCTGTCTCCCAACGCTCAATCCTAGTCCTCCCTTGCCGACCCAGGCTCGTTCCTGAACCCGGGTCACCAGTGTAGCGTCCAACGCCTCAACTCTCAGCGCCACCGGGCCGGCAAGAGGGGGAACAGAGCTTGGAGATTGTAAAGTCTTTAAAGTATCTTTCTTAAATGTGAAGTGTTAGGAATAAACCTCAGATGCTCTGTGGGGAGAGCCAAACTCCTGTTCGGAGGAAACCTCAGGTTCAGGTTCCCCTTCCTCCATTTCATCATAATCACCATATTATTCTGCTTGCAGGGGTCTGCTGCTGAGAGGCAGACAGCCCTTGTAAGCCTGAATGACCTTAAAGGCCTGTGCCATTTCTTCAGGAGTTGGTAGGCTTTACAACAGGCACAGAAGTCCCCGAATGCTGCCCAGCAGGGGGTTCTGTGTGCTTAGTTTTCTTTGATTTTTTTGAGGGAACCAGGGAGTCAGTTCAGCAAGCCTCTTAGAAACTGCTTGTATACCTGTCTCGGGGTAGCAGTTGCAGTAGTAGTCGTTGTGGTTTCACCCACAGTAATTTAGGGTGTCGGTTGGTCAGAGCTCGAGGGACCCTTAGGTGGTGACAGTTTTCTCTTTAGCCTTATCCAGGCATTTTTCAATAGTTTTCTCAAGACATGTATGCAGATTTCACTCTGCTTTTAATGTTCATGTCTTAGCAAAATTTCACCACACTTAATACATGGTTTGAAACCGGGATCACCAGTTTTTCTGACATTCTCAATGTAAAACCGACAGAAGTTGTAAATGCTAAAAAATGTTTTAAATTTAAAGTTTATTTATTGGTTGTGGTCGATTACGGAACAGATGAGGAACTGAATGGAAACGGGGAACTGAGATAAAAGTGGACAGAGGCTATCGGTTCAGGAACCGGTATTAGCGTCTCTAAAAACAAGTTAGATTAATAAAATTAAACATAACCAGAGTTTTTTTAGTCAGAAAACTCAGATAAATAAAAAATAAACCTCGGTTTACCCCCGGTTATACCGAACTGGGAGAAGCTGAGGAAACTTACAATTTAAACATTAAAACTACGGTTTAACTGAAAATTACAAAAAAGTAAAAGGCAGCAAATGAAATGTAAAGAATACTTATATATATTTTATAAGTTCTCTCACATCAGAATAAGATGTTGAGGAGAGGATCTCTGAGCATCTAGTCTTGACTGGCGGAGAGAAAACTCTAAGGGGTTTATAACTAAGGCAGTTAGTAGAAGGCAGCATTTGAAAAAGTGGCATGCGCAAAAGATTCCATCATCTGCATATGTCCCATCTCTCCGGACTGCTCTATCTTAAAGAGACACTGCAGAAGTTAGGAATACCAGAGTATTACTGGGGTTAGAATAAGAATCCAATGACCGGGAAGCGGCCCACATGGAGAAGCGTTTCCACTTGGCATTACGTGTTTCCCTGGTAGATGGTTTACATGAAGCCAATATTGGCCACAGGAGAGGAGACTTGAAGCCGGGCTATGAAAGTGTAATCAGGAGTCAAGTGTGACGGTGTAGTGACTTCAGGTTGGGGTGAAGAAGGGTCCCCTGATCTTATGTCAACAGATCTGACCTGATCGGCAACGGAATGGGGTCTGCTACTGAGAACTGTTTAAGTAGGAGAAACCACACCTGCCAGGGCCACAGAGGGGCTATGAGGATCATGGTGGCAGGTTCAGGCTGTAGTTTCAGTAGAGTCCATTGCAGGAGAGGGACGGGGGGGGCAATACAAGAAGGGTCCTGTCCATGGATAGGACAGGGCATCTGTAGACTGTCACTTTCTGTTCGGGATAACAGAATAGTATTTAGGGAGTCAGTGATTGCGGGGGAAGGCACAAAGGTCTAGGTGAGGGGTCCCCCACAATCGAAAGACCGTCTGAAGAACTTCATGATGAAGTACCCATTCGTGTGAGGACTGGCGACTGAGAAAGTCAGCCAGGGTATTGTGGTGTCCCGGTAGATGGAAGGCTATCAACAATAGGTGTTGAAGTACGGCCTTCTGCCAAACCGCCATCGCCTCTCTGCAGAGAGAGCGGGACTTGATGCCTCCTTTTTGTTCAGGTAATACATCACTGAAGTGTTGTCTGATTGGATCAGTAGAGGCCCCAGAGACAGGTGAGGGTGAAAAGCCCGAAGGGTGAGGCAGACTGCTCTCATTTCCAGCAAATTTAGAGGGGTTAAAATGGAAAAATGAGGCCACCTGCCCCGTGTCCCATAGGGACCCACGTGTGCCACCCCCCGCAGTCTATGGAAGCATCCATGGTCAACATCTGCTGGGAAAGAGGGGAGTGGAAGAGCATGCCTTGAGATAGGATGACACGCTGGGTCCTCTAATGCAGGACCGAGCGGAGAGTAGGAGAAACTCTGATTTTCTCTTCGAAATTTTCTGTCTTCTGTCACCAATGATTCTGAAAAGTTCACTGGACTGGTCTCATATGTAGGCGGGCAAAAGCCACAGTGGGAATGGCTACGGCCATGTGCCCCAGAAGGCATAAGACATCTGGCTGTGATAAATTGTTGAGTTTGTATCTGGGAAGCCAGAGACAGAAGTTTGTCTTGCCTGTCAGCTGGGAGGTAAGCCCTAGTGGAGGCAGTGTCCAGAGTGGCTGCTATATATTGGAGCGACTGGTTAGGGGTCAGATTGGACTTGGGCCAGCTGACCGTAATACCCAAGGACTGGAATAGGGTAAGGGTTGCTTGAAGGGACGAAAGGAGAGTGGTTTCAGAGTCTGCTTTTATAAGCCAATCGTCCAAGTACAGGAAGATGAAATGTCCATCCCGCCTCAAAGCCGCTGCCACAACTGCTAGGCATTTGGTAAAGACTCTCGGGGTAGATGAGAGACTGAATGGGAGTGCCTGAAATGGGTTATGCTGTCCTAGCAGGTAAAAGCAAAGGAACCGGTGATGGGCTGGGTGGATGGGGATATGTAGGTAGGCATCTTTCATGTTTAATGCGCATAGCCAATCCCTTTGTTTTAACATAGGCATTATAGATGTTAAGGTGACCATCCAGAACCTTTTGTACTGAATGTAAAGATTCAGTCGTCTGAGATCTAGTATAGGTCTGAGATCTCCACTGCATTTCGTACCAGAAAGAAATGGGAGCAAAATCCCCGAATGTACTCTGACTGAGGGACCGGACAGATGGCATTCTTGTGAAGAAGTGCCTGAAGTTCCTCCTGGAGAATAGGAATATGGTCGGGTGGGTAATGGACAGAGTGGGAGATGAGGGGAGGCACTGAGGTGAGTTCCAGTGTTAAAGCCACCAACTTTCTGAGGCCTAAAACCGGGACAGGGTCCATCCTGACCATGTCCCCCGCCCCCACCGTGTCAAGCTCACGGGCACCGCTGCAGACAACGCTGCACACAGTCAAATGTTGCTGTTTGCTCTGGCCATACCACCCCACAGTAACACCAGTAGCAAACAGCCAGATTAAAAGAGTACATCAGTCTTGATTAATTGACTGATGTACAGAAAAGTTCATTAGAAGCAAACCTACGTTAAACTGTGTTCAGACATTCAAGCTGCATGTATTGCCCCTCCTTACAGTCCCATCACAACCCGCTGACACACACCTCATTTGCTGAGCAAACTTCACTTCAGTGACTCCCACCACCACACCAGATTGTTTTCACACACTTCCCTGCAGCTGATCAGGTTCCGGTACCTTAGTTCACTGCTGCTGGAGTCCCTCTCAGCTGCGGCAGGCAGACGTCCACATGCACTTCTTTGCACTACTACTCAGTCTAACCTAACAGGAAGGAGATGAAAATTACGTACCTACCGTAATTATGATCTTTCTGTGTATCTTCACCATTCATCACTGTTGGGTACTTGGCCGGAGGTCAGGACCCTGCGGGAGTTTTTTTTTTTGTTTGTTTTTAGGTTGGTGGAGCAGACGCACCATCGGCACCGCCCTCGAGGCCGACGCACTGCATGGCGCTCATGGGTTGGCCGTTAGGCTGCGTCGACTCCGCCTGCCTCCCAGTTCTGAGTCGCCGGAGAGGTAGGAGGAAGGGAGTGGAGGGTGGGACAAAGAAGTCGAAGGGACAGAAAAAGGAAAATATATGAACCAAAAGGAGAAATAATGACTGAGAGGACAGAAAGGGAGAAAAGTCAGAAACTAAAGGAATTGGGAGGGGCCCCAATCTCTGGAAAAGGAAGAGGGAGGTAGGGTGGGTAAAGAATTTGGGAGGGGGGGTTAAACATCCCAGACTCTGGTCCGTCTCCAGATTACACAGGAACGGCAAGGAATAGCAAAAGGCTTTCTGCCAGAATTCAAGGCACAGAATGGCTGGCAAACACTCCAGATAAGCAGAGTCAGCTATTCTGGAAGAAGGACAGGGTACAGAGAATTAACACCCTCTCAAGGAAAAATTATTGGTGAAAAAAAAAAAAAGGGAAAACATTTTTTTTTAATATAAACAAAGAGAAATAGGTTGGATGGGAACAGGGAGGAGGAGAGAAAGGAGGCAACTGTCAACTCCACCCACAGGGTGGAGCCAAAAACACTGGAGAAAGGTGCCCCCCGCTGTCCTCTCCCCAGAACCTTATCCCGTGTGCTGCTGTTTACCCACTACTAAGAAGGTGTGTGTGTGTGTGTGTGTGTGTGTGTGTGGGGACCCAGGGGTGGGATCGTGATGAATGAAGATACACAGAAAGATCATAATTACGGTAGATGCGTAATTTTCATATCTTATCTCGTCAGTCTTCACCATTCATCACTGTTGGTGGTACTAGGCACCCAGAGAAGTTTCTTTTACACCCTAGGGACAAAGTCCCTTAGCTCTCAGTGGGTGACACACTAAGAGGGAGAACCTTCAGGGCCTGGAGAGGCCCGAGAGTGAGATGGGGTCCCCCCCAGAGGGGGAAGGAAGTTGCCCCGACAAGCGCCGTCTCGCTCTACAGGAGAACAGATAGGTTTTCTGGTGAGCAGAGTTAATCACCCTACGCCGGGCCAAGGGTGACAACCAGGAAAGACGCAGCCATGCCGTCCACCTAGTGCAGACCGCTGTCCCTATGACCCTGGTAGCTGCCTCGTTGGCATCATAGGATGCCCTCGCTTGGTGCCTTGCTAGCTCCAGGCCATGCGCAGAGAGTGCGATGGCTTGTCTGGTTTGCTCCGTATCAGGCAATGAGGCTAGGAGCTGACCTAGCCTGGACCACAAGAACCTGTCATAGGCTGCATAGTGGGCCTGATGTGCAGAAATGGAAAGCAATAACCGTGCTGAGTAGAAAGTCCTTCTACGCCAGAAGTCAAAATCCGAGGAGTCTTGATCTGGGGGTCGGTCACGGTGAAGGGCGCAAAGCCCATCAGGAGTATCCAACTGCGTCAATCCAGACTGAGGATGAAACATGGAACCTGGAGACTCCAAGGGTACCCAACACCTCTGTCTGAGATCCCTTGGGACAGGAACTCGGTGAGGGCCTCTGCCAGGGCATAATGCCGCCTCCGAAGAGGGCAGGCCAGAGCTGACTTACCACAAGGTGGCCTCGCCAAAATCGCTTCAGTGCTCAGGATTGCTAATAGTGGCAGGTGTGAGGTGCAAGTCCTCCAACATCCTCATGAGGAGCGCTGATACTCAGCGAGATCAGCAGCTGGAGAGATGTGGACAGAAGGTTCCTCTCCCCCAGAAGAGGGGGATGACGAGCTGGAGGGCACCGGCTGTTCAGGGGGTGGCTACTCGGGGGGAGGCTGAAAAACCTGACTGTCCATTGCCCTAATGTAAGCTGGGAACTGAGCAGCCACCGCTCTGAACTGCTCCCAGGAGAGAGGCCTGCTAGGACCAAGGATGCCTGGGAGTGCAGGAGAATGTGGCAGAGGAATGGGGACAGAGCCGAGAAGAGATGTTGGCGGACCTCCACCTGGGCTAAGGAGCGGACCGGGAGCACCTGCGGAAGAAGGTGCCCTGGAAGACCCGACAGCCGACAGCTGAACAACCATTTCGGTACTGCCTTGGCTGTGCCCGGAAGAATCCCCCCTGTGAGGCGACTGGGGCCGTATAGGTCCAGAAGGACAGTCCCCTACCTCATAAGAATGGGGCTCTCTCAAAGAGACCGAGGAAGAAGAGTGGAGATCTGCACTATGGCTTCTCCCAGAGCCAGGGTGGACCCCCGAAAAAGCCAGCCGTGCCGACCCCACGCCCCTCGACCCCTCGGAGTCCTCCTCCTCCTTGAGAGGGCCAGCCTAGGTAGCTGACAGCTCTGGGCAGCACCAGAAGGAGCTATCCAGGACACAGTACCCTCCCCTCCCATAAATGCTCTGATCGACCCCAAAGTTGGGCGGTCTAGGCACACCACAGGTGGAGGTACCACTGCTGAGGGGTCAGTGAACCCACCAAGACCAGGCTGCAGAGCAATGGTGGCCTGCACCACTACCTGCTGGTCAGCACCCCTGTCCCCAGTCTCGGTAGCCACCGACCCTACCTCAGAAGGGGGCCGACTCCAGCCTGTCGAGGAGACTACTGGGCTGCCCAAATCAACAGCCAACCCCAAAGGGTCAGACTGTCCATCTGACCCAGAGCTCGACTCTGCCTCTGAGGAAGTAGAGGCCGAGGCCCTGTGCCAAACCGTAGGAGGGCGCCCACTGCCATCTTTGCCAAAGGGGCCAGAAACCAAAGCCGTGCCCGAGCTGGTACCAGTGCCCCCAACATGAGGAGACATGGCCAGACTCCTGGCCGAGGACAGGCGGAAGCGAGGTCCACCAGGGCGGGCCCATACTGGGAAACCTGCACCTCCACAGAGGTGACTGCGGAGGCAGCGCCAGCAGCCGACCCTGGGAGGATCACACAATTCCTCTGGCGCTTGAAGAAACCTCCTCCTCGGCAAGGCTGGAGTGGAGGCCTTCCTGCTGGGCGTATAGACCCAGGAGGGGACCCGGAGAAAGGGTTGAGAGATCTGGCCTGGGAAGCCCTAGGGCGATGTTGTCCTCCGAAAGTCGGTGGAGCTCGTCCAACTCGAAACACGCAGACTTCCAGAACACGGCGATCCATGGAGAAGCAGGCATCGCAAGGATCCATATCATGGTAGGGTCCCAGGCACCGAAGACAAACATCATGACGGTCCGTGATGGAAAACTGCCGGCCACAGGGGCACCGACACATACGGGCATGGCCTGCCTTAGATTTACGCTTTGCCCCCGAACCAGACATGAAGCTAAACAACTGAGGAAAAAAAAAACACAGAAAAGTCTTGGCGTTGTCTAATTATATAGAAAGGCGGTCTTTTGATCGGCGATGTCGAAGAGACAGGGATGAAGAAAACTTGACAAGATAGGCCTATGGCCTTGATACTTATGCAACTCGCAGCAGATGCAGCCTCAGCGGTGGGAGAAACAGAACTGGGATGGAGGAGGTCTGCGGCACCTAGCAGCCACCCACTCTCGCAGGCGTCACTCTAAAGGCAGCGCCGTCGTGCGACTCCTCTATAAACAAAAAAAAATTCCCACGGTAGTGCGCGCCTCCGGCTGACACCCAACAGTAATGAATGGTGAAGATTGACAAGGGAAGATCAGAGGCCCCAAAACCATCCTCCCGGCGTGACTCAAGGTCAATGTGGTAGTGGGTAATGAAGGTGTTTGCTGACTTCCAGGTAGCAGCCCGACAGATTTCATGGATAGGGATGTCCCTGAAAGCAACCACCGATGCAGCAGTATGGTGGGTAGAATGAGCTCTTATCCCTCTGGGAGGCTCCTTGCCCGACAACTCGTAACACAGACCTATGCATGATGTAATCCATCTTGCTAAGGTCTGTTTGCTGCAGGTCTGCCAGAAGCGGCTTCAGCGTAGGTGACAAACAGCTGGTGAACCTCTCCATGAATTTCCGCCATCCTCTCCTTAAAATAGGAGAGAGAGCACATCTCAGGTCCAAGCATGGAGCCTGTACTCGGCCTCCAAGGTGTGATTAGGGTAGTATACTGGCAGAGTCAAACCTGGTTAAGGTGAACCTCTGACACCACCTTCGGAAGGAATTTTGGGTGGGGGTGCAGGACAACTTTTAAGGGGAGTCCACCGAAAGCGCCTGGAGTTCCCCTGTCCTTCTGGCAGACATGATAGCCACCAGGAAGGCCATCTTCAACAAGTGTGACAGTTCACACTTGTGCATTGGTTCGAATGGCTTGCCCATGAGCTTTGCCAGTACCAGCAGTAGATCCCACGGAGGTGGAGGTTCACGCACCGGATTGAATACGATATCCAGGCGTTTGAAAAAGCGTCCAACCACTGTCTCCTGTGCCAATGTCGGCTGACTGGCCTGTGCCTGGTAAGCAGAAATGGCTGCCAGGTGCACCCAAAGGGTCGATGACCGTAGACCCCCTTTGGAGAGAGACCAAAGATAGTCGAGAATGTTCGCCACGGAACAGGATAAAGTGTCCAGACCCTTACCCTGACACCAAATGGAAAACCTTTTCCATTTGAAGGCATCATATTTCCTGGTCGATTCCTTTCGAGATGCCTCCACCACGGTGTAGACATCCTTGGAAAGACCCAAAGCCTGGAGCTCTAGCCGCTTAGGTATCAAGCTGTGAGGTGCAGGGACTGAAGGTCTGGATGGAAGACCTTCCCCTGGTTCAGAGATATCAGTTCCGGGCGTGTACAAAGCCGCTCCGGGGGCCTGCAGCCGAGGAGATCTGGATACTAGAACTGGCGCGGCCAGTCTGGGGCTACCAGAATCACCTTCGCCTTGTCCCTCCTCACCTTGAGTAACACCTTGTGGATCAAGGGAAATGGAGAGAAGGCGTAGGGGAGGCCTGGGGTCCATGGCCTCAAGAAGGCACCTCCCTGCAGTGAGCCCTGCTGAGGGGGTGGGCATGATACAGCCTCAGCTTGGTGCTTTCCCTGGAGGCAAACAGACTCACCATCGGTCTGCCCCAATGGGAGAACAGGCTGTAAGCTACCTCTGGATGGAGAGACCACTCATGGGATATCTGGCCTATACGGTTGAGAGCATCTGCCAGCTGGTTCGAGGCTCCTGCCACATGAATGGCTAGGAGATCCACCTCCAACCGGCTTACAAGGGTCCAGATGCGGAGCGCCTCCTTGCACAGCAGACGGGAGTGCGTGCCACCCTGTTTGTTGAGGTAGTACATGGTCGTGGTATTGTCTATTTGGACTTGCACCACTTGACTCCGGAACTGAGGAGCGACAGCTGACTGTGCTAGTCTGACTGTTCTGAGCTCCAGCAGGTTGATGTGGCATTGGGACTCCTCAGGGGTCCAGAACCCGTGGGTCCTGCTGTTCCCCATGTAGGCTCCCCAGCCCATGAGAGAGGCACTGGTCGTAAGTACGACCGTTGGCTCGGGGTGAACAAACGGGATCCCCTCCTGCAACCGATCTGGGGCATCCCACCACTGGAGTGTCCCACATCTTCTAGGTTATAGAAATCAGCTGGTCGAAATGACTGGGGCGCTGAGTCCACTGGGCGGCCAAGCTCCCACTGGAGGGGGTGCACGTGCAACTGGGACCAACGGACCACTGAGGTACACGCTGCCATGTAACCCAGAAGGCGCAGAAAGTCCCGGGCCAGGCGCAAGTGCCCAACCAGAAATGATTGGGCAAATAAGGAGAGAACCTCCACCCAGTCTACCAGGAGCCGTGCTCTGGCTTGACACGAGTTGAGCTCTGCCCTGATGAAGCCCATCACCTGGGAAGGCACAAGTTCCGACCTGGCCTCGTTCATCAGGAGGCCGAGTTGGGAGCAGGTCTGGAGGGCCATATCCTTGGATCTCTCCACCTCCTGCTGGGTGGAACCTGCCAGGAGCCAATCGTTGAGGCAGGGGTAAATTCTGACTCCCCGACGCCGGAGATGGGCCGCCACCACTGCAATGCATTTGGTGAAGACCCAAGAGGCCGATGACAGCCGAATGGCATGGCTTGGAACTCGTACAGGGTCCCTTCGACCCTTAAGCGGAGGAACTGCTGATGGGATGGACGGATTGGGACACGAAAGAACATGTTCTGCAGATCCAGTGAACAGGACCACATGTTTCGCTCCAAGGATGGTATGAACTGGGACAGAGTGACCATCCGAAAGGTGTATGACCTGAGAAACTGATTCAGGTCGTGGAGATCTAGAATGGGGCGCCGGCCCCCCCCTCTGCTTGGACACCAGGAAGTACCTGGAGACAAAGCCTGGGTCTGCAGACGGATCCGCCACGATGGCTACTGCCTCCTTGAGAAGGAGCTGAGCAATGTAGTCTCGAAGAGCTGGCTGGGTGCGTGCAGAAATCAGTTCTTCCTGAGGGATGCGGGCTTGGCTGGGAGGGTACTGCTTGAATTCTAGAGGCAGTCCCTGACTGACCACTTCGAGTATCCACCTGTCCGTAGAGATAGCGGACCAGGCGGAAAGGAAGTGGTGGAGCTGGCCCCCCAAGGGAGGACCCAGAGCTGGCGTGACGAAGACAGGGGTGGCAACCCCCAACCCGTCACTGGGCAGGCTTAGAGGAGGAGGAGGAGGCGGCTCCAGGACCTGAGCCTTGGCCTCCTTTGCGGGTCTGTTGGGGTCCAGGCCTGGGCTGAGGAAGCCAAGTTTGAGCCTGCTGCTGATGCTGCTGTCCTCCTTGGTAGAAGGACTACTGAACCACAGGGAAGAGTGACGAAAGGGCTTCTTTTTCTTCTGCTGGTTCTTGCCCGAAGAACTCCAGGCAGAAGTGGTGTCCAAGGTGGCACTGAACTGCTCAATGCACTGTAGGTGACCAGCCACCCCTGGGCCGAACAAGTCGGTCCCGAGGAAAGGAACATCAGCTAACTTATGCTGAATATCTGCCAGGAAGAGGATAACCTCAGCAAAGCCCTGTGGAGAGAGGCCACTGCGGCGGCCATTGAGAGGGCACAAGAATCCCCAATGTCCAGGGCCGTCTGGAGCTGCTGTTTGGCAACAGCACAGCCCTGGTCCCAGACCTGCTTAACCGTGGTTTGCATGTCCGTGGGGAGATGTGGGAGGACCTAATCTAATAACCCAAGAAGGGCATGAGAGAAGTGTGCCATGATGATGGCTGAACTGGCCTGACGAAGGCCCAAGGAGGAAGCCACATAGACTTTCCGCGCCGAATGGTCCAAAAGCTTGGACTCCTTATCAGGAGGATGGTCAGTGTCGGCAGAACTGCCAGTATGCCTGAACACAGAGGCGGTCACCAGGCTCTCGGCAGAAGGGTGCTCTGTGAGCCCCGCAAGGGACCCCATGGGCACCGCAAACTTGTGTGCCATGCGGACAGACTGTGCTGGACATGAGGCAGGGCACTGCAACAGTTAGAGTGCCAGACCAACAATGGCCTCGGCCACAGGAAAGGCCTCCGCCGGGGTGTCCCCTCTCTTCAGGATGTCCGTGAGAGGGTACTCCGCTTTTTTCTGGATGGGTTCCAAGGGCATCCCTGTAGAATCAGAGATGAGAAGGAGGATCCCCTGGAAGGAGGAAGGACCTTCCTCCATCCCTGTGCCAACGGACGACTCATCATTCCCTGGATGTGAGTGGAGCCCGGTGACGTCAGAGTCCGAGCAGTCGGGGTACAGCGGTCTGCCACCCAAGTTACCCTCGACCCGTCGAGGACGGTCTGGGGGGGGGGGGAGGAGAGAGACCGTGACCGACAGATGCTGGGGGAAGTTCGGTATCTGGTCAGTCCTCTTTTGAAGGAGCCCCTCACAGGCTGCTTAGGCAGCAGCTCCACCACTATCGGTGGGGAGACCGGCAAAGGCCGAACCTGAGAACGGGTCAGCCCGGCGGGCGGGACAACTGAGGGCTTCTGTTCTGAGGGGGTCGGCTTTGGTCTAGCAGGCGAAAGCCAAGTAATGGAAGGGGTAGGCAGCGGAGCCGGCTTCTGCCTGGTCAAAACCAGCTGTTGCTACATAAGGTCCTAGTAGTGCCAGAGTTTCCGTTGGAGCCTCTTGTCATCCGGGAGGATGAGGGGCGACCTATGGCGCTGCCTCTTTTTGGCGCGCCTTGGCTCCTTCTTGGCCTTTGGCGAGGGGTTCTAGACCTCGACCCGACATCGGGCAGACATTCGGTCGCTCGGAGACCACGGAGGATCGGTGAAACCAGGGGTCTGGAACCCGGGACCTCGAAGGGACACCAGTGGGCTGGGTCTCCTCAGCCGGGTAACATGAGGATGAGTCCTCTCCAAGGGAGTCATTAGCCCGCGAAGGCGGCGACAGAGTGTCGATTGAGCAGAGAAGATAATCTCAACCTCATCGGCCACTTCCTCGGTAGTCTGGCCAGATGGAAGGTCCATGAAGCCTGCAGCCGAGGAAGTGATCTCGACTGAGGTCGAGACCGCATGCTCTTAAGACTGAGACCTCTCTCTGTCCCAAGAGCGCCTTCGTCGAGACAATGACAAATTAGATTCTTTATCCCTCTTTTGAGAGCGGGAGAAGTGAGTGCCCGTGGGTGCCTCACCCCGGGTGGGGAGAGACTGGCACAACTCCTTAAAAGAACCTGTAAAGGTGGAGCCCAGGTTGAGTGGAACGAAAAAGCTGCGACTTGCCGGAGCGCAGGCGGCTTCTTCTTCGAACGTCTTCATGCATTCCAGCTACTTGTCGGAACCCGCGGCCACGGAAACCGCCCACCTAGCCTCCTTAGACTTCACCAGAGGGTTCCTTTTCTCCGGTCTCCCCAGCTTCAAACACGCCAGGCGGTCTTCCAGGACATTGGGATGGAAGGCCAGGCAAAAACTACAAGACGAAGTGTCATGGCCGACACCTAGGCAGCAGACGCACATGAGATGTGGATCGATTCATGACATCATCTGGCCGCAACTACACCGTCGAAATCCTGGAAAGATTTCTCTTCCATGATCGAGGATGCAAAGTCGATCCACTAACTTAGTTTCGATTAAAGCCGAAGTTTTGAAAAGCCAGAGCCCTCACAATCGTGCAGCAGAGAGCAACCTGTATCTTCCAGTGGAAAGGAAGATCTGGCATAATGGGACGGAGCCGAGGTATATGCCACCGGGTGGGTGGGAGGGAGGAGCCAGCTTGAAGACTTCCGGCAAGATTTAAAGGGGAAAGGGACAAGCCAAACAGTGTGGATGAACAACATATCCACGAACCTATACGAAAAAATTACTCACCTTAGTAATTGTGTTTCTTTTAATGGAGTCTTGCTGTATTCTGACAATTGCAATGATCCCCAACCTTTAAACTGCCCCGGAGAACAAAGAGTTAACTTTCTATGCAGGACATAGAATGCTGAGCTTGAGCTCGGTTAGAGTCTCTGTCTGGAGTGTTTCAAACTGTCAGATTCTTACGAGCCCAACTAACTAAAAATTCTATGTGGAAATTGAAAAAATTCCTACTAGCCAACTGGCAGAAATAAGTTTTGGATTCCCAAGGAAGACTCAAGTTGGGAAACCCAAAAACCAATCTAATACAAATAACAGCAACAAATCAGCAAACAAAAAGAAGGGTGTAAACAAAAAGCACCTCTGGGTTGCAACACTGCACCTGCCCACCCACCCAGCTCCCAAAAACAGGTTCTGAGAGGGGAGGCAGGGAGGGAGGTCAGAATACAGCAAGACTCCATTAGAAGAAACACAATTACTAACGTGAGTAATTTTTTCTTCAAACAACATGAAGTCTTGCTGTATTCTGACAATTGAACTACCAAGCAGTACCTCCATGGAGGAGGACAGAACATACTCGAGGAATAGGCTCTAAGTACTGCTGTGCCAAACAGAGCATCACTCCTAGCCTGGATATCCAGAGGTAATGCTTGGTAAAGTATGGACTGTTTTCAGGTGGCTGTTGACAAATTTCTGAGAGAGGAATATCCCTGGCAGCAGCCAGGGAAGCAACTATACCTCTTGTGGAATGAGCCCTCGGCTTGAGGGTGGAGTTTTTCCCAGTTTTTCATAACAGAATTGTATACAAGACACAATCCACCTGGCAATAGATCTCTTGGTGGCCGGTTTGCCCTTTCCCACTTCTCCATAAGTGAGGAACTGGAGGGAGTCAAACCTGACCCTTGGTATGCTCTATGTAGTAACTAAGGGCTCTTAACATCTAAACTGTGTAGTCTCCTCTCTCCTGAGGAAGAATGATCAGTGAAGAAAACAGGAAGAGACAGACTGGTTTAAATGGAAGTCTGAAACCACTTTGGGCAAGAACCTTCTTTTGGTTCTAAAGACCACCTTATCCCTGTGAAATGAGATAAAATCAGGTTCCACTGACAGGGCTTGCAATTCACTGATACGCCTGGCAGAGGTAATGGCTACCAAGAACACAGTTTTCCAAGTCAAGTACTTAGGCTCTGCTGAAGACATAGGCTCAAAAGGGGGTTGCATAAGTTGAGCAATGCAAGCATTCAAATCCCAGGCAGGGGCAGTGTCTCTAAAAGGAGCATTGGTGTGAAGCAATCCTTTAAAAAATTTACAGAACACAGGATGAGAAGATAGTGAGGAAGACTTCCCCACAGACAAAAACGCAGAAACAGCTGACAAGTGTACCTTGAGAGTAGTTGGTCTGAGGCCTAGGCTATTACGATGGACCATATAATCCAGAACTGTAGGCAATCCAGCAGTATCTGGAGAAATATGCTTCTTAGAACACCAAATGCTGAATCTCTTCCATTTGGAGTTGTAAGTCATTCTGGTGGAGGGCTTTCGAAAAGCCTTGAGGATATCTGGAACCCCTTGGGAAAGATGCAGACCTGCAAACTAACTCTTCAAGAGCCATGCCTTGAGATTGAGAGACTGAAGATTGGGGTACCAAATCCTCCCCTGAGAGGATGTTAACAGGTTGTAATTCCTGGGAAGAGACAGGGGAAGATGGACTGCTAGGGACAGCAACAGGGGGTACCAGGGATGTCTGGCCCAATCTGGAGCAATCAGAATCACCTTGCAAGGTTGAGACCTTATTTTGACTACAACTTTGAACAGGAGTGGGAAGGCATACAGAAACTTCCCTTCCCAATTCAGAATCAGGGTGTCCAGGGGGACTGAGCCCTAGACTGGAGGTCTGCAACAAAAGAGAGGGAGTTGGTGATTGTCTGGGGCTGCAAAGAGATCTATCTCTGGAGTGCCCCACCTTGAAAAAATCACTTTCAACACCTGAGGGTCCAGGGACCATTCATGATGGCCCTGAGAGATCCTGCTCAGTGCATCTGCTAGCACATTGTCCTTCCCTGGAAGGTGAACTGCTACCAGAGAGGTTTGCAGGGAATAAGCCACGTACCACAACTTCATGGCTTCTGTGCACAAGGCCGTGGACCGAGTGCCTCCCTGCTTGCTGATGTACCACATGGTGGTGGTGCTGTCCATTCTGACCTGAACCACCTTGTTCTGTACTGACAGAGAAAGCTTTTAGGGCCAGAAAAACTGCCCTGAGCTGTAGGAGGTTGATATGGAGAAGGGATTCCTGGGGGGACCACAGCCCCTGGGCAATGAGGGACCCCAAATGGGCTCCCCAGCCCAGACGAGAAGTGTCCGTGGTAAGGACCACTGAACAAGGCTGAGTAGGAAAAAGTAACACCTTGTCTTAAACTGTCCTGATCCTGACACCAATGGAGGGCTTGGATCAAGGTCAGAGTCACTGGAATCAGTTTGGTAAGGGAATCCTTCCTCTAAGACCAAAAAGCTCTCAGGTGGAACTGAATATCCCTCATCTGGAATCTTGCCCATTGGACCACTGCTGTTGAAGCTGCCATGTGGCCCAAGAGCTGGAGGAAATGCCTTGCTGGTCGAAATACCCGAAGGCTGAAGGAAGAGGCTAGTTCCATAAGAACCCTTGCCCTTTCTAGAGGAAGAAAGGCTTTTGCTCAGAGTGTGTCCAGTTCTGCCCCTATAAAGGTAAGAAGCTGGACTGGTTCGAGAACTGACTTGGGAAGGTTGAGAAGAAATCCTAGAGAAGTGAGCACTTACTGGGTCACTTGCAGGTGAGACTTCACTTGGTCTGGAGACTGACCCACTAATAGCTAATCGTCCAGATATGGAAAAATGGAAATCTTTTGCCTTCTTAAAAAGGAAACTACTACTGCCAGGCACTTTGTGAAAACCCTTGGGGCTGAGGTTAGGCCAAAGGGCACTGCTCTGAACTGATAGTGGCCTGAGGGCAACTCGAACCTGAGGTACTTTCTGTAGGAGCACCTGATGGGAATGTGAAAGTAGGCATCTTTGAGGTCCAGGGAGGCTAGCCAGTCCCCTGGCCTTAGAGAGGGAAGGATTATTCCCAGAGTTACCATCTTGAACTATGGTTTTAAAAGATGTTTGTTTAGATATCTGGGTCTAGGATGGGTCTCCACTCCCCTGTCTTTCTGGGGGGTCAGGAAGTACCTGGAGTACAGTCCTTTGCCCCAGTGTAGGGTACGTATTCTCTCTATGGCTCTTAAGACTAGAAGAGAAAAAACCTCTGCCTCTAGGGCAAGGGATTAGATCTGGCTCTCATCTTTGGAAATTTTCTGAAGCTGAGAACCAGTCCCTAGCCTACTACTTCCAGGACCCACTTGTCTGATGTAACAGACATCCAGTCCTGGACAAAGTAAGCCAGCCTGCCCCCTACTGGAATAGGAGTCTCGACCCGGGCAGGCCCATCAGGGTGTCTGCTTGGCAGGGGCTTTAGGCTGAGGAATGGATGCAGCCCTGCTCATCCCCTTCTGCCTCTCCTCCGAAGAACCCCTCTGAGAAAGGAAGAGGGCCTGTGCTTGGTAAAGGCCTTTGAAAGGCCTGCCCTGCCCCTAGACTGCTGCCTTTGAGGAGCGCCTGCCTCTCCTTGGCCTAAGCACTCCTGTAAGTGGTCCTGTACTCATCCATTTTCTTCATGTAATTCTCTGTCTGCTCCCCAAACAGAGAACTACCCACTACAGGAAAATCCATGGCCTTAGCCTGGGTGTCCTCCGAGAGGCTACTACATCTGAGCCAAGCCATCCTCCGAAGAGCCACAGATGTAGCCATGACTCTTGATGACACATCATTAAGAGTCCACAGCAGCATGAAACTGAACTTTAGATGCCTCAATCCCATCTGCAGCCACCACCTCCAGCTCCTTGGCTAGCTGGGGGGAAGCCTGTTTAGCCAGCGCCAGTACAGTGTCCCACCTGGACTTCTGGTACCTGGCTGTATAGGCCATGTAATTCGCCTGCCTGAGTCCCAAGAAAGATGCCATGTACTGTTTCTTTGCCATGGCATCAATCTTCCCGGAGTCCTTGTCTGGGGGGTGTGAAGCCAAGGGAATATTTGCCTTGTCACAGGCAGCAGCCTGCACTACCCCAACATGGCTGCATTGCTGGTATAAGAACTCCGTGTCTGAGCCTGAAAGTGTATACCTCTTGTCCATTCTTTTATCCACAGGAGATATAGTGTTAGGAGACTTTAGGATTTTTGGTGCGTTTCCCAAAGGATTTGTGGAGGGGAATAGACAGTCTCCTGGACTCTGGGATGTCCATCATTTCTACATCATCAGGCTCTTCTTGATCTTCCACAGCCTCCTCCATAGGAAGCTGGAGGGTTTCAGCCACCTTTCTGTAGAACATAAAGTGAGGAGGGGAATCAGAAAGCCTAGGAGGGGAAACACCTGAAGATCTGTCTGGGGAGATATCTGGTTCCACAGGCACATCCAGACCCTCATTTTCACCACCATCATCCTCAAATTCCCTTCAAACTCCGGTTCATAAAAATCTTGAGGTATAATCTTGAACCAGGGAACCAACTGAACCAACCCCTGCCAGAAGGTGCGGAATGGTAGGAACCCGGGCGGGTGATTCCACAATCTGAATCGCTCTGGCTATCTCTTCATGATCCGGAACATGAACCTCTGGATCCGAACGGATTTGTCTTTGCGTTTTCTTTTTGTCAGAACTGATCCCTCGGAATTGGCTCTCCTTTTGCCCAAAGAAGTACCGCCCTGGTCAGAGGGCACTCTTTCTGATTCGGTCGGAACCGGACAGGCACAACCATCAGGTCAGCGGACTTCTCGACCTCCTTTTCCCTCAGTCTACCCAAATCTCTTCTCAAGGGTAGACTTTGGAAAATTTTTACATATTTGGCAGTCTGAATCGAGGTGGTCAAACCCCAGACAATAAACACAGGTGGTGTGGGGATCTGCCTTAGCAAAGACCTCCCCACATTCACTGCAGTGTTGAAACCCAGTGGGCCCATTTTTTTTCTTGGGTCTCTCAGACATGGCCAATCTAACCAACTTACCCTTTTTATGGCAACCGCCAGGCAAGACTCCCTTATCGGTTCCTAACCGTGTCACGGGTACTGGAAAAAAAAACGTACTAAAACACTATTTTTTTTTTTTAGAACCAATAACCACACATTAAGCAAAAACACAAAACACAGGATTTCACTATCAAATGGCCGGTTCAGCCGAACCGAGCTGCACTTTTACAAGTTCCACACAGAAAAACAGAACAATTACTATCTAGTACTCATGGCACCACAGATAGAGACTGAACCGACTATGTGGATAACTTTTTCGGTTTAAAAAAAACGACGAAAACTGAAACTTAGCTGACTTTCGAACCAAGCTGAAGGAGAAATCTCTGGAGCGACCGTTCAGTGAGGCGGAGTACAGAATCTGACGGTTTGAGTTTGAAACACTCCAGACAGAGACTCTAACCGAGCTCGAGCTCAGCATTCTATGCCCTGCATAGAAAGTTAACTGTTCTCCGGGGCAGTTTAAAGGTTGGGGATCACTGCAATATGTCAGAATACAGCAAGACTTCATGTTTGAAATGCTATTTTGCTTCTGTATACAGTTATTCTGAACAGGTTTATTTTATTTTATGTTACTGCAACTACAAATAAACAGTTTTATGGAATTTTACAACTGCTCCTGGGTTTTCTCTATGCTTCCTGACCAATGCCTCGACGACAGATGGTGTCAGCCTAAGTAGGATTTAAGCCATGCATACCCTAAAACAAGAGATTTGTGTGTAGGTACTGGACCTACTACTAGGGAAGCACAGAGGAAGGTATGGATTCTGCAGCTGAAGTCCAGTCTGAGATTGTACAGCCAGCACAAGTCATGGAAAAAGAACAGGCAGTGACAGAACCTGAAAGCCTGATGGACTTTTTGAAATGGTAGGCTATACAACAAAGAGAGACTGAGATGCAGAGAGAAAAAGAAATTCAATGGTTAGAAGCGTTGAGGAGAGAAGAGATGCTGCGACAGAAGCAACAGATGAGAGAAGAGATGCAGCAGTGACTGGAGCAGCGATGGCTGGATGCCTTACACGCTATCGAAGGTAGAGGATCCGGCACAAATCCAGACAAGCAACAAAATGCAAGCAACCTAAAGGCCATTAAACTTACAAAGTTGTGTCCCTCAGGTGATATTGAGGAATACCTGACAACTTTTGAAAGAGTTGCCACAGCCTGCCAGTGGGCAAAGCAGCAATGAGCAATCAGACTGGTACCCTACCTGACAGGGAAAGCCCAACTTGCCTACAGCAGTATGGACACTGCAGTCAGAAAACTATGACCTGGTGAAAAGTGAATCCTGAACAAGTAGGACATCTCCAGAGAGACCTACAGGCAGAGATTTCGATCTCTGGGGTACAACTTGGTTGACAATCCTCGAGAAGCCTTCACCCGACTCTGAGAACTCCTGATGAAGTGGATCCAACCAGAGAGCAAAACAGTCCCACAGATCATCGACACATTTGCCATGGAGCAATTCATCAACATCTTGCCTACAGATGTGCAGCTGTGGGTAAAGGAACACTGACCAGAGAGTGGGGGAAAAGGCCGTTTCTTTGCCTAAGTACTACCAAATGGCCAGACAGAAGCCACAGCAGAGGGGTAACAGCCAAGCATTGGTAAGAAACTCTTTTTCCCCATTTAAATTCCAAGCCTGCTAAGATCTCCGGTGGGGGTAACAAATCTGTGCCAAAAGACGTTATCTGCTGTAACTGTAATAAGCCAGGCCATTTTGCAAGAAACTGCCATAATAAAGAGACAGGCCCTGGAACAGATTTGTCCTTGGCAAACTGGGGCAAGTACCTAACATGTGTGAAGGTGGGGAATTAGACTGTAATGGGACTCATTGATTCAGGAAGCAGACATACCCTAGTGCATGTTAAAGTGCTGGGAAAACACTGTGCAAAGGGACCAGGTACTGGAGTCATCTGCATCCACGGGGACGCTAGATACTATCCCACCAGCCAAGTGACTCTGACCATTAAGGGTGTGTCGCAGCAAATGAAAGTGGGGGTAGTACAAAAATTACCTGTACCTGTGATTATTGGAAATGACTTTCCAGGATTTACTGAACTTGATCAAAGAGGGAATAAATCCTGATGTTTCAGTAGCTGTGGTGACAAGAGCTCAGGCAAAGAAAATTTCAGACAGTGGGGACACTTTTTCTTTCAGTGATTTTGATTCGGACTTGTTTAAGCACAACTCCACAATCCAGAAATCCAGGAAAGAAAGACAAAGCCTGAAGAAACTGTGGCAACAAATGACTGATGGACATGAAGGATTAAAATATGAAAATGCTGAAACTAAAGTGATAACTGATTGTGATTTTTTTTTTTTAATCTTCCTACTGTTTATACTCCTCGGCAGAGCGGCCCTACATGATCTCCGGCCGCCAGCCCTGCACCCCCTGAACCCGGTCGTGCGTACGGGCCACACGAACCCGCTCCCCCAGTGGGCTAGCCATTATCGCTCACGCACCCATTGGGTACTCGGCCCTCTCAGGTTTCTCCGGGGGTGTAAGGCACGGGCATCAGCCGCAAAGATGCCCTCCGCATTTTCCCTTTTTATCCCAATGGAGAGCCGGATGTGCAATGGCGTCCAAGCATGCTGATGCCCGCCGCGCCTCCCCCCCTTACTGTTGCATGCCACTTGTAGTGCGGCTGGCCTCCACTACAGGGCAATGCAAGCCCCACTACCACCCAGAGAGAGGGAGAGGCAGTGGTGGACGCTCAATCCTCGCTCTCCCCTGCCAGACCCCGGTGGCCTGAGTCCGTTCCCGAACCCAGGTCAAAGGCGTGGTGCAAGGTGTGGCGTCCAGCGCCTCAACCCTCAGCGCCTCCGGGCTGGACCGATTGTGATTATCTTTCAGAGCAAGCCAACAATGTTTCTTTCCAGGGTTATTTCAAGCAGCTAGAGGTAAAACTAAAACAGGGTGGACCAATGTTTAAAAAAATGTAATGGATTACTGTACAGAGTTTGGGTTAAACCTCAGACACAGGAACAGACAGAACAATTGGTTATACCACGGAAGTATAGAACAGAATTGTTACAGATAGCACATGATAGTCCTATGGCTGGTCACTCAGGGAAGGATCGCACCCTTGCCAGATTGCTGTATAGATTTTACTGGCCGGAAATTCATGAAGATGTTGCTACCTAATGTAATTCCTGTGCTGAGTGTGAGAAAGTAGCCCCAGTCACTAGAAAAGTCAAGGTGCCCCTACCCTTGATAGATGTGCCTTTTGAGAGAATTGCAATGGATGTGGTTGGTCCTTTAGACAAAAGTAAAAAGGTAATACATTTATCCTGGTAGAATGTGACTATGCTACTCGATACCCAGAAGCAGTTCCAATGAGCACTGTTACAGCCCTAAAAGTTGCAGCAGAGCTAGCCAAAAGTTTCAGTAGAGTGGGCATACCTAAAGAAATTAGTACTGATCAGGGTAGTAATTTTGCTGCGGCACTGCTTAAAGAGCTGTACAGACTGCTGGGTATCACTTCCATAAGAACCTCCCCCTATCACCCTCAGACAGACGGTCTTGTTGAGCGTTTTAACCAAACCCTAAAATGCGCATTAAAAAGGTTTGTAAAAGGGGAAGGGAAAGATTGGGACCATTACTTGCCTTACCTACTTTTGCTTGCAGAGAAGTGCCACAGGCATGAACAAGGTTTTCGCCATTTGAAATGCTGTATGGTAGGCAGCCAAGAGGGCCACTGGATGTGATAAAAGAAATCTGGGAACATAATCCCACTCCGAAACAATCTATATCTTCTTGTATGCATGCCCCAAGAAAGAAACTGGCAAAATATGTTGAAATTGCCCATAGTAATCAGGAAGAGGCTCAAAATCAGCAGAAGTTATGACCATGGGGTAAAAGAAAAAAGGTTTTGAGCCAGGTGAAAAGGTTTTGCTACTGTTACCCACAACAGAAAATAAGTTGTTAATAAAGTGGTAAGGGCCATATAAGTTTCTTAGATGTACTGGCACTGTTAACTATGAGATTGAGACCCCTGACAGAAAAAAATCCTTCCAAGATATACCGTGCTAACCTCCTCAAGAAATGGGTTGAAAAAATGCCAAAAGCTGCTTTGCTAGTTTACCAGAAACTGATGAAGATAATGAAGTAGCTTAGGATAGACTAGAACAAACTGTAAATGTTGATGCTGTAAAGGTGAATGTTTCCTTAACCTCAGAACAAACTGTAGATATCTGTAATGTGCTAAAGACATTTAACAGTACTTTTACCATGGTACCAGGCCGAGGAAAAGGGGTTGAGCACATAATAGTGCCAAAGAATGCTCGTCCTATTAAGCAAAAGTCATACAGGTTGCCAGAGAGGTTAAAAGCTGATGTGGTTAAGGAAATACAAAAAAATGAAAGAATTGGGTATCATAGAGGAGTCTGGGAGTGCTTGGTCATCTCCCATGGTAACTGTCAACAAAAAAGAAGGGGGCGTTAGAATCTGCCTTGATTTCAGGAAACTTAATCAAGTGTCAGAATTTGACAGTTATCCTATGCCCAGATAGATGATTTGGTGGACAGGCTGGGGTGCGCAAAGTACATCAGTACCTTCGATCTCACCAAGGGTTACTGGCAAATACCTTTAGCTAAAGAATCGAGAGATAAAACTCATTAGCCACCCCTATAGGATTCTATCAGTTCACCACCATTCCCTTTGGTTTACATGGTGTGCCAGCTACATTCCAGCAGTACATGAATGTAATGTTATCCCCTCACACTGGTTATTGTGCTGCGTACCTGGATGATGTCATGGTGTACAGTCCAGACTGGAAAAGTCAAGTGGAACACCTACGAGCAGTTATCCAAACTATCAAAAATGCAGGTCTGATAATTAATCCTACTAAATGTGCAATGGGAATACAGGAAAATGGAAATTCCGTACCTACCGTAATTCTGATCTTTCTGTGCATCTTCACCATTCATCACCTTTTGGTACTTGGCTGGAGGTCATGACCCCGTGGGAGCTTTTTTTTTTGGGGGGATGGGCGGAGTAGACGCACCATCGGCGCTGCCCTCGAGGCTGACACACTGTGTGGCGCTCGCGGGTTGGTCGTTAGGTGTTGTCAACTCCGCACTCCCGCCAGTTCTGAGTCGCCGTAAGGTGAGAAAAAGGGTGGGGAAGGCGGGGCGAGAAGTCAAGGACAGACAAAGGAAAAGACATATAACTAAAAGCAGAAATAAGCAGCGGAGAGGACAGAACAAGTTTGAAAGACTAAGGGATTGGTAGGGGCCCCAATCTCTGGAAGCAGAAAAAGAGGAGGAGGGTGGGGTAAGGATTTTAGAAATAAGGATAAGAGTGAGGGGAGGAATAGGAAAAACATACCCTGGAACCTTGACCTGTCTCAGATTGTATAGGAACTGTGAAGGAGTAGCCAAGAGGCTAACTGCCAGAATTCAAGGCACAGAATCACTGGCAAAAACTCCAACAAAAGCAGAATCTGCTATTCTGGAAGAAAGACAGGATACAGGGATATTCTCCCAAAAAAGATATTTTGGTGTAAGAAACCTAGTTTCTTAAATTAATTGAGGTTATGTCAAAGGACAAGGAAATCAAAGGATTGATGGGGAAGAAGGAAGAAAAGGAGCAACTGCAACTCCCACCCACAGGGGTGGGCAACAACTAAAGATGGAGTGCCCCCATCCTGACCACTCTGCCCTAAGAAAATTATCCCCTATGTGCCACTTTACCTGCTCCTGACTAACAGAAAGGAGGGGAGATGGGCACAGAGAGGAGGGGACAGAGACTGAGGCCCCAGGGGACGGGTGGAATTGTGATGAATGGTGAAGATACACAGAAAGATCAGAATTACGGTAGGTATGTAATTTCCATATCTTATCTGTGTCAATGTTCACCATTCATCACCTTTGGGTGAGTGCCGAGCCCCCCCTGAAGGGGGTTTTAACCCTAAGGGACTGAGTCCCTTAGCTCTCAGTGGGTGACGCACTAAGAGGGAGAACCTTCACGGGCCTGCAGAGGCCAGAGAGTGGGGAGAGTGAGACGGGGACCCCCCGGAGGGGGTAGGAAGTTGCCCTGACAGACGCAGTCTCACCCTACGGGAGAAAATACAGGTTACTCACCTGTAACAGGAGTTCTAGGAATGGTATATGTTCATCCACACTGTCTGGCAGGTTCCTTGCTGCTTTAAATCTTGCCGGAAGGTCTTCAAGCTGGCTCCTCCCACCCACCCGGGTGGTAAAACTCTCGGCTCCGCCCCATGATGCCAGATCTAGCCTGCTGGAAGCCAGGCTGTGCGTCGAAGCCAGGGGAGGTCGGGTGGGTCGTGTGGATGAACAACATATACCATTCCTAGAACTCCTGTTACAGGTGAGTAACCTGTATTTCTAGGGACATGGATATGTTGTTCATCCACACTGTCTGGCAGACTCCTAGCAGTTCTCCGGGAGGAGGCAAAACACCCGTACTTAGGAAATAAAGACTGAGAACGAGGCCCAAAACCAGCATCCGGCGTGATTCAAGGTCGATGTGGTAGTGGGTGATGAAGGTGTGTGCTGACTTCCAGGTAGCAGCCTGCAGATTTCCTGGATAGGGACGTCCCTGGAAGCAGCCACCGATGCAGCGGTATGGCGGGTGAGAATGAGCTCTTATCCCCTGGGAGCTCCATGCCTGCCAACCTATAGCAGAGATCTATGCGGAGGTGACCCACCTGCCTATCGTCCGCTTGGCTGCAGGTCTGCCAGGTGCGGCTTCAGCGTGGTGACAAACAGCTGGTGAACCTCTCCCGAACTTCAGCCGTTCGCTCCCTTATAAGCAAGCGCTCTTCTAGGGTCCAAAGTATGGAGCCTATATTCACCTCTGAGGTGTGACTGGGGTAGAACACCGGCAGAGTCAACACCTGGTTAAGGTGAAACTCCGACACCACCTTGGAAGGAACTTGGGTGGGCGCCAGGACAACCTTGTCCCTGTGAAGACCAGATAAGGAGACTCGATGGAAGCATGGGGAGCTCTCCCATCCTTCTGCCTGACGTGACAGCCACCAAGAAGGTGGTCTTCCACAACAGGTGAGAGATGTCACACCTGTGCATCGGTTTGAATGGCTTGCCCATGAGCTTAGCCAATACCAGCAGTAGATCCCACGGAGGTGGAGGTTCTCGCACTGGAGGGGATATGTGATCAAGGCCTTTGAAAAAGCGCCCGACCACCTTCTGTGCCACCGACTGCTTCCCGGCCCGCGCCCGGTAAGCACAGATGGCTGCCAGGTGCACCTTAAGGGTTGTCGACCGAAGCCCTTGCTGAGAAAGGGACCACAGGTAGTCCAGAATGTTTGCCAAGGAACAGGAGGAAGGGTCCAGGCCCTTGACCTGACACCAAATGGAGACTCTCTTCCATTTGAAGGCGCAGCATTTTCTGGTCGACTCCTTACGGGACGCCTCAACAACGTTGAGGACCTCGTTGGAAAGACCCAAGGCCTGGAACTCTAGCCGCTCAGGAACCAGGCCGTCAGGTGCAGGGATTGAAGGTCCGGATGGAATACCTTCCCCTGACTGACTGAGATCAGGTCCGGGCGGGCTGGAAGCCGCCTCGGCAGCCTGGAGCTGAGACTGAGGAGATCTGGATACCAGAACTGATGGGGCCAGTCTGGGGCTACCAGAATCACCTGCACCTTGTCCCTCCTCGCCTTGAGAAGCACCTTGTGGATCAAGGGAAATGGGGGAAAGGCATAGAAGAGGCCCGGGGTCCACGGTCTCGAGAAGGCATCCCCCTGCAGCGAGCCCTGCTGAGGGGGGCGGGCATGAAACAGTCTCAGCTTTGCATTCTCCCTGGAGGCAAACAGGTCTGCCTGAGGCGTGCCCCAGTGGGAGAAGAGATCTTGTACTACCTCTGGCAGGAGATCCGGCTCCAGGCTGCGCACGAGTGACCAAATGCGGAGAGCTTCCTGCACCGAGGCATGGAGCGCGTCCCGCCCTGGCGGTTTAGGTAGTACATGGTCGTGGTATTGTCCATCTGGACCTGAACCACTTGACCCCGTAGAAATGGAGCGAAGGCGGCGAGGGCTAGACGAACCGCTCGAAGCTCCAGCAGGTTGATATGGCATCGGGACTCCCGAGGGGACCAGAGGCCGTGCGCTCTGTGCTCCCCAGATGGGCACCCCAACCCATCAGAGAGCATCGGTCGATAGACAGACCGTCGGCAGGAGGCGACAAGCAGGATGCCCTCCTGCAGATGTGCTGGAATGGTCCACCACTGAAGAGCATTCACATCCCTGGGTCACTGTCACTAGCTGATCAGCGGATCAGAAGTGCTGTGACCATTGGCTGGCCAGTCCCCATTGAAGGGGCCCATGTAACAGCGGGCCCAATGGACCCACGCTGGTGCAGGCCGCCATGAGGCCAGGGCGCAGGAAGTCCTGGGCAGGGTGCAGTGCCCAACCTGAAATGATTGGGCAAAGGAGGAAGAACTTCGGCACTGTCCGCGGGAGCTGTGCTCTGGCTCGTAGAAGTCGAGCTCTGCCCGATGAATTATATCACCTGCTTTGGCACGGTTCGACTTGGCCTCATTGATGAGGAGGCCAACCGAGAGACAAACCTGGAGGGCCAGATCTCTGGACGCTCACCTCCGCTCTGGAGGGCTGCAATCAACCAGTCGTCCAGGTAGGGGTACACCGGACCCTTCGGCGCCAGCAAATACTGTCACCACTGCCATGCATTTGGTGAAGACCCTGGGAGCTGAGGAAGGCCGAGGGCATGGCCGAACTCGTGAGGATCCCTCCACTCTGGGCGGAGGAATCTCTGGTGAGATGGACGATTGGGACGTGAAAGAGCAGCGTCCTGAAGGTCAGAGAACAGAACCACGCCTCGTTCAAAGATGGGATTATCTGAGCCAGAGTGACCATCCTGAAGGTCCGAGACCTTAGGAACCTGTTCAGGTCATGCAGGTCGAGAATGGGCGCCAGCCCCTGTCCGTTTTGGGACCAGGAAGTACCTGGACACAAACCCGGGTCTGGAGGAGGATCCACCACCTTCCTGATCACCTCTTTTTAGGAGCAGGGCAATATCAGCTGTTCGACGACAAAGAGGCTGCGGACCCTGGCCCGGTGGCGGCTCGGAAGAGGCGAGTCTACTCGAGACCAGAGGGGCAGGCCCTTTCCTCCACCTCTAAAACTCAGCGGTCCGTGGTCATAATGGACCAGGCGGAAAGGAGAGTGGCGGGCCGTCCCCAGAGAAGCGAGGGAGTATGGCAGGGCTGGGGCGACACCTCAACCCATCACTGGGCAGGCTTAGAGGAGGGCCGGCCGAGGGACCTCCTGGGCCTTTACCTCCTGCTTCCTGTTGGAGAAGCTGCGGGCTTAGGTTTGGGATGCTGGCTTGAGCCTGCTAGCCCTAGTGCTGTTGGGCTGGGGCGTGCATGAGGCGCAGAAGAACGAAAGACTTGTGCTGCTGCTGTGCGACGCTTGTCCTTCTGGGCAGAGGTGACCGAGTCCAGAGTGGCACTGGACTTTTCGATCCGCTGGAAGTGACCTTCACTCCAGGGCAGAAGAGGTCAGTCCCCAGAGGACATCCACCAGTTTGTGCTGGTATCCGCCGTGAAGGTGGATATCCTTAGCCATGCTCTCGCGCATGGCCACCTTGACACATAACTGATCTGGCACAGGAGTCTCCGATGTCCAGAGCCGTTTGAACTACTGCTTAGCCACTGCCCTACCCTGGTCCCGTACCTGCGGACCGTGGTCTGCAGGTCAGCCGGAGATGAGGATCACCTCATCCAGGGAGCCCATGAGGCGTGGGAGAAGTGTGCCATCAGACGGCTGAGCTGGCCTGGAGGAGGCCAAGGGAGGGCCATAGCGTACACCTTGCGCCCGGCTGAGTCAGCTTTTGGACTCCTTGTCAGGGGCTTGTCCACATCCCTAGTGTTCCCGGGCGAGCGCTGTCTGTGACCAACCCTCGGCAGAGGGTGTTCCAGCACCGGGCAAGAGCGGTAGGGACCATGCTTCCTGACCATCCTGGCTGAAGGCGCAGGACAGGAAGCAGGCCGCTGCCAGAGCTCCAAGGCTGGGCCAACAATGGCTTCAGCCACCAGAAAGGCCTCCGTGGGTGAATCCCCTCGGTCCAGTATCTCCGTCAGGGGATACTTGGCCCGCTTGGATACGGGCTCGAGCTGTATCCCGGTGTGAGCCAAAGCAAACCCATGCAGGACGATGGGCTTTCGTCCATCGACTGGCCCCCGGAGGACTCCAGGTCGATGGGCCTGGAGAACAGGGAAGAGTCGTCGTCGGACTCGGAGGAGTCCGCAAAGAGGTGCCTGGGGCCTGAGCCACCCTCCACCTGCCGAGGACGGTCGGGAGTGAGGGTGACCGACAACCTGTGGGGCAGGCCCTGAACTGACCGAGAATCCTTGGTCGGTGCCCCCGATTTTGGTTGTGGAGGCAGAGGTTCCACCACAATCGGTGGGGCAGCTGGTTTCGGCCGAACAACCGGCCCAGGCTTGGGCACCTCTGCTACAGTGAGGGGTTGTTTCGACCACTCAGGTGACAGCCACTTGATGGCCGGGGAAGGCGACGGCGTCTGCTTGTTCCTGGACAGAAGTAACTGCTGCCACATCAGGTCCTCGTAGTGTCGACGCAACTTGCGCCGAAGCCTCTCCTCTTCCGAGGAGGAAGACGAGGACGAGCGGTGGCTCCGCTTACCTCGGTGCCGAGACTGAGACCGCTGGTGTCGGTGGGATCGGCTAGACCGAGACGATGTCCGAGACAGAGATCCTCGGCGTTTCCGAGGACGGGTCTGGGAAGGGGCGGGGGACACCCGCTCTTCCCTCGGCTCAGAAGCCTTAACCGGGGACTGCGGCACCGGAGGCACAAACAAGTCCTCGGTCTCCACAGGACACGGTGAAGAAGGGTTGTCGGCTTCACCAGTTGACAGCCCGTCCGGCAGAGTCGAAAAAATCTCAACCCCGGCGTCGACGGGTGTCTCGACCGGCTGGCCTGGCCAGGGGCGCCCGTGACCAATGACCTGCTTATAACCTCGACCAGTCGAGTGTCGACTGTCGAGAAGGGACCTCTCCCGCTCCCACGAACACCGACAATGGGACTTCACCTTAGAGTCCTTCCTTTTGGACAGAGGAATGTCCGATGGCCCTCCCTTAGTGAAAGGGACTGGCAAAGCTCCTTGAAAGAAGCTGAATCGAGGTACCCAGAGAGCGGGATAAATGCCGCGACTGAGGAAGAAGGATGATCGGCCTGTGCCGCCTCCTCCTCGAGGCGATCATCTGCTTTCGAGTTGCACAGCCCGAGCCAACCCTTGTAACATGAGCCTCCTTGACTTTACCGGCTGGTAGCGCTTCTCGGGCGCCAAGCTGTAACCGAGACAGCAGTCTTCCAGGGCGTTGGCCAGCAGGCGGCATAACTCGCGGGCCTACGGGTCGTCTTCTAGGCCGAGGCAGTAGGCGCACATGGTCGTGAGTCCGTGCTGGACATCTTCTGCCTACAAGGCACCACCGAAATCAAAGTCGATTTGTCCATCGCAGCGCGAGGAGAAACTTGACCGAAGTCTTGAGAATTTAAATAAGTTTAAAGGCGAACTGAAATTAGGATCCAGTCTACAGCGCAGGCGTTAGAGGAAACCTGACCCGCAAGCGGTAAGGAAGATCTGGCGTCATGAGGCGGAACCCAGAGTTTTACCACCCGGGTGGGTGGGAGGAGCCAGCTTGAAGACCTTCCGGCAAGGAACCTGCCAGACAGTGTGGATGAACAACATATCCATGTCCCTAGAAAGATAGGTTCTCTCGTGAGCGGAGTTAATCACCCTACGCTGGGCCAAGGGTGACAACTGGGTGAGACACGGCCATGCCGTCTGCCTAGTGCAGATCGCTGTCCATACGACCCTGGTAGCTACCTCACTGGGGTCATACGATGCCCTTGCTTGGTGCCTTGCTAGCTCCTTGCCACATGCAGAGAGTGCAATGGCTTGTCTGGTTTCCTCCGTGTCAGGCATCGAAGCTAGGCGTTGACCTAGCCTGGAGCACAGGAACCTGTCATAGGTTGCATAGTGGGCCTGATGTGCTGCAATAGAAAGCAGCAACCGTGCCGAGTAGAATGTCCTCCTCCCCCAAAAGTCAAAATGCAAGGAATCTTGATCTGGGGGCCGGTCACGGTGCAGGGTGTGAAGCCCGTCGGTAGTATCCAATTGCGTCAATCCTGAGCTAGGATGAGGCATGGAACCTGGAGACTCGGGAGAGGAGTGCACAATACCTCTGGTAGAGATCCCTAGGGACTGGGACTCCGGAAAAGGGTCTCTGCCAGGAGCATAACTGCGCCTCCTGAAAGGGAGCAGGCTGGAGGGGGGGGGGCGCACAATGGTGTCCGCACTGAAATCGCCTAGGAAGGTGCGCGTCAAGTGCTCTGGATTGTGTTGAGTGGGTGGGATAATATGCAGGTCCTCCAACATCCAGATGAGGAATCGCTGATATTCTGCGAGATCAGCAGCTGGAGAGATGTGGCCAGATGGCCCCTCTCCCCTAGAAAAACGGGGATGAGGAGTTAGAGGTCCTCAAGAGTTCAGAAGCTGGCTGCTCAGGGGGAGGTTGAAAAACCTGTCTGTCCATAGCCCTAACATACGAGGGAAATTGAGCAGCCACCGCTCTGAACTGCTCCCAGGAGAGAGGACCGCTAGGATCAAGAATACCTGGGAGCACAGGAGAATGTGGCAGAGGAGTGGGGACAGAGCCGACAACAGGAATCGACTGACCTCCACTTGGGCTAGGGAGTGCACCAGGAGCCCTAAGGGAAGAAGGAGCTCCGGAAAACTCCACAGCCGACAGCTGATCAACCAAACTGGAACTGCCTAGCCTGCGCCCTGAAGAATCCCCTGTGAGATGACTGGGGCCGTGAAAGTCCAGAAGGACGGTACCCAACCTCCAAAGAACGGGGCCCTCTCAAGGAAACCAAAAGGGAAGGGCGGAGATCCGCGCTACGGCTTCTGCCAGAACCTGGGTGGGCCCCGGAAAAAGGCCGCCACGTAGATCCCATGCCCCTCGACATCTGAGAGTGCCCTCCTCCTCGAGAGAGCCAGCCTAGGCAGCAGGCAGCCCTGGTCGGCCCCCGAGGGAGCTATCCAGGGCACAGCACCCTCCTCTCCCATGGGTGCTCCAATCGGCCCCCCACAGTGCCAACTCGCCACACAGCGTCGCAAGCAGTGCTGAGGACAGAGACGGCAGTGATGGCCCCAACCGCGCTCTTGGCGCCGAGCTCTGAAACCCCCACGCTGCAGTGTGCTGGCCTGGAGCCGCAAGTGGCTCCAGAGCTGGGCACAGTGCTGTGCTCAACCACGGCGCCAGGGCAAGAGACAATCAGGAGCCCTAAGGGAAGGAGCAGCTCCGGAAAACTCCACAGCCAACAGCTGATCAACCAAACTGGAACTGCCTAGGCTGTGCCCTGAAGAATCCCGTGAGATGTAGAGCCTCCAGCTAACAGCTAACCATCGGCTTCCATAAGCAGACTGACAGCAGCAATGGCGCGAGTGGCGGACCGGTGCCGCCGACAGCGCCGCCAGGGTCCACGGTGCTGCCGAGGCCCAAGATGGCACCAACCCAGGCCTTCTGAGCCGAGAGTACGACACCGTGGGAACCTTCGCCTCCGAAGGGGCGACTGCCAAGGCGGTGCCTTCTGCCAGTCCTCCGGGCGCAGGACAGACTGGGCATCCTGCACCGCGGAAGGGACCTCTGCCATGGCTAGGCTACCAGAGGCAGAATCCCCCCCTCCTCCTCGGTCCGTGTGGAACCAGGAGGGGACCCGGAGGAAGGGCCGAGAACACGCGGCTTGGCCCGACAACTGCACGCCCGTCCCCCAAAAGTCGGTGGAGCTCGTCCAACTTTCCATGCGCGTTGTTTGATAACACAAGGTCCATGGAGAAACAGGCGTCGCATGATTTCCCGTAATGGAGTAGCAGGGCCAAGACTGCATGAAGCGGTCATGCTGGTCGGATGGAGAACTTCCGCCGAGGGTGGCGCCCGTCTTCAAAGTTTTCTTGCCCCCCTGACCGAGACATGACCTATGGAAAAAGAACACCAAACAAGACCCTACGTTGCAAAATAAAATAAGGAACAGTCTTACCAGGCGACATCGAGTGAAGTGAACAGAACCAGCAAGATAAATTCGGGGTCGATGAACTGCGACACGGAGTTGAAGGCTTCGAGACAGAAGTAGGCCTCTCAACTTTTTCTCTCAGCTACCCACGAGGTGACCTCGATGGCAGGAGGCGAAAACTGGCCGGAGGGTGAAGTCGACAACACCAGCAGCCAACCTGCGAGCGCCACGAAGTGCGTCGGCCTCGAGGGCGGCGCCGATGGTGCATAGACTTCGCCCATCCAAAAAAAACGATCCTGCGGGGTCATGACCTCCGGGAAAGTACCCAAAGGAGAAGAATGGTGAAGACTGACACAGATGAGATCTAGATATTTGGGCTATATGTTGGGAAATGGAGAAGTTAAACCAGAGATTTCTAAAATAGAAGCTGTAGCTAACAGCCCTGTACCTAAAACAAAAAAAATACGTCTGGTCATTTTTAGGGCTGGCCGGTTATTATCAGAGATTTGTTCCCAATTTTACTGAGTTAGCTACTCCCCTCACTGAACTCATAAAGAAACTGTACCAAAATAAAGTGAAATGGACCCCAGAGTGTGATGAAGCTTTTCAAGCCACAAAGGCTGCATTATGTTCAGCCCCTGTATTAAGGAGCCCAGACTTTGAGCAACCATTTTCTGCTCCAAACAGATGCATCCGAGGTAGGCCTAGGTGCAGTCCTAAGCCAAAATATAGATGGGAAAGAATATCCTATTTTTATTTTGTTTATTTAGTTCTAGGATTACAATTACTTTTGAGCCAAGGCTCATTTACAAAGGTTCCATGTCAGTTGAAAGTTGTTACAGAAGATACAGTTGAAAAAACAACAAATCAATAGAAAATACAACAATGTGGTGTTACAGACAATTAGGGTAATGGTCAATGGGAACAACAATTGTGGAAGGGTACATTTAGAGAGCAAGAGACCAAGTTATGGCCTAGGTTTATGACACAGGAGAGAGCACAGAGACGGGGGAGAGGAGGGTAGGGGAAAGTACAGTTACGTAAGAACTTACCGTAACAGTAGATCTTCAAGAACAGCTCTTGCAGCACGTTACACCATTAGGACTGAAGCCGGCAGGCGCCAGGACCCCACGGAAATTTTGTAGCTAACAGTCTTCAGCGGGGACCGCCTCCGACGTCGGTCCCGCCCCCGACGTCAGGTGTAGCACATAAGGAGGTGGTCCCCCTATAATCCTCAGTTCTCCTGTCGGAGACTCCCGGCCGCTGGATGACATCAGAAGAGGAGACCGAGGATCCGCCACCAGATGGCAAAACAAGTAAATAGGAATGTCCCATCTAATGAGATGGGTGCTTGACTCCGACCTACCTCCAGCGGGGATGGTGGGAGGGAAAGTACCTGCTGCAAGAGCTGTTCTCGAAGATCTACTGTTACGGTAAGTTCTTACGTAACTGTACTATCTTACTTCGAGATACAGCTCTTGCAGTAGGTAACACCATTAGGACTGATTTCCAAGCAGTAATGGCAATCATGCACCATCGGGAGGAGGAAAGGTAGAGACTTTGAGGTAACTCGAGCCTAGGACAGAAGTTCCTGAAGGACAGCTAGACCGAACCCCGCTCTTCGCCTTGATGCAATGTCCAGACTGTAATGCCTGATAAAGGTATGCACAGAGCTCCAAGTAGCGGCAGCACAAATAGCTGAGGTGGAGACGTTCTTTAACGCCGCAAAGGAAGTAGCCACCCCTCTAGTGGAATGACCCTTGACTGCGCCCGGTAAGGATTTATTGCGCTTCTCATACCAGAAAGTAATGCACTGGATGAGCCACCTAGATAGTGACTGTTTAGAGACAGGAGCTCCCTTCATCCTATGGGCAAAGGAGACGAAAAGTTGGTCCGACTTTCGGTGCTGTTTGGTTCTGGTCAGGTAGTATCTAAGGCACCTATGCACATCTAGGGTGTGCAGAAGGCCTTCTCCTCGATTAGAGTATTTTGGAAAATACACTGGTAGATCGATGTCCTGGTTAAGTGTGAGTTGAGACCACCTTAGGCAAAAATTTTGGGTTTGTCCTTAGGGATACCCTGTCCTGGTGGAAAACCAAATAAGGCTCTTTGCACATAAGAGCGTGCATTTCTGAAATTCTTCTGGCAGATGTAACTGCAACTAAAAATAACGTTTTCCAAGAGAGAAAACGTAGCTCGCAATCCACGGCTGGCTCAAAGGGTGGCAGCGTGAGCTGCTCAGGACAAAGAGCAAGTCCCATGGAGGATTGGATCTCTGGTGGAGGCCTAAGATGGAGGCGGCCTTAAAAAACACAGTGGTGTCCAGCTGGGCCACCGTCCATGGCCTCTGCAGAAGCAGTAGTAGGCTGAATAACAAGGTGCACTTTAATCGAGGAAAGCCAGTCCGGAGTGGAACAGGGAAAGCAGGTAGTCCAGCAACAGCTTCTCTGGACAGTCTAATGGTGGAAAGCCGCGAGCTTGAGCACATAAGCAGAATCTACGCCATTTCATGGCGTAAGTGGCTTGAGTAGCAAGTTTTCTGGTGGCAGAGAGCACGTCTGCCACTTCTTGCGAGACCCCGTATCACATCATTGCTATGTCTCTAGGAGCCAAGCGTGCAGGTTCAATGAACGTAGGTCCGGATGGACCAAGGAACCCGCCTCCTGAGACAATAGATGGGAGCTGATTGGCAAAGGCACTGGAGGTTCCCGGGATAGCTGGTGCAAGAGAGGGAACCAGACCTGTCTGGGCCAGAAGGGTGCGATCAGAATGAGCGTCGCTTGCTCCCTGTAAAGTTTTAAAAGAACTCTCTTGATCAACGGGAAAGGAGGAAAGGCATAGAGGAATCTGCCCGCCCAGGAGAAGGACAACGCGTCTCGCCAGAAAACACCAGGCCCTGGATCTAGCGAGCAAAAATTGGGCAGTTTTGCGTTGGATGGGGACGTGAACAGGTCTAATTCTGGAGTACCCCATCTGTGAAACAGATCCTCTGCCACCTCCTGCAGAAGTTCCCATTCGTGGACTCTGGCCTGAGAGCGGCTCAGGCTGTCTGCGATGATGTTGTCCACTCCAGGAACATGAACTGCAATCAGGTTTGTGCCATGTTGCAAGACCCACTCCCACACTCTCATGGCCTCCCTGCAAAGCGGGTAGGAGTGGGTGCCTCCTTGTTTGTTGAGGTAATACATCACTGCGGAATTGTCTGTTTGTAACAGACGTGTACCTGGTAGAATCTCCGACTGGAAGGCCTGCAGAGTGTAAAGGACTGCCCTCATTTCTAGGATGTTGATGTGGAGATGAGACTCCTGGTTTGTCCACAGGCCCTGAGACTGAACACCATTGAGGTGTGCTCCCCACCCGAGCCCTCAGGCGTCTGTGGAGACAGAATCACAGTCGGGGACAGCGCTGTGAAGGGAACTCCTGCAGAGAGGTTCCCTGGATGTAGCCACCATTGCCAATCTCGAATTACGGTTTTCGTGATTCGGATTGGATACTACTGAATGAGTTTGCCTTTGGTCCCATTGTACCGTAACATCCACTGGGTTACCGCATGTGGAGGCAGGGCTAGCAGGACTGTTGCAATGGCCGCAGCCATGTGTCCAAGCAGGTAAAGGACCAGTCTGGCTGGGACGGTCTTCTTCGCCGACAACTCCCTGATGAGGGATCTGATGTGTTCCGCTCTGTCCGTGGGAAGGAAAGCTTTCCCTCTGACGGTGTCAAGAACTGCTCCGATAAACTGCAGCTTCTGGGACGGAACCAGGTGTGACTTCTTGTAGTTGATGAGAATACCCAGGGACTGAAACAGAGACTGGGTGCAGTGAATAGCAGTCATCAAGGCCTCCCTGTAGAAGCCAGTCATCCAGGTATGGGAACACGTAGTGGCCCTGTCTCCTCAGAGACGCGGCTACGACCGCCATGCACTCCGTGGGCTGCAGTGCCGATGACAGCTGAAGGAAGAGCTCGGAACTGATAATGGCGGCTCTGAGACTTCGAAGTGCAGGAACCTCCGGTGCGCCTGAGCAATGGGAATGTGCAGGTAGGCGTCCTGCATGTCCAAAGACGCCAGAAAGGCGTCCTGCTTCAGCATGGGAATTAGGCCCGGAGGGGTCACCATGCGGAAGCATTTGTAAGAGACAGAAAGGTTGAGGTCGCTGAGGTCCAGTATCGGACGGAGGTCCCCTGTTTTCTTTGGAACCAGGAAGAAGTGAGAATAGTACCCTAGTCCTCTCTGGTTCTCTGGAACGTGCTCTAAGGCTTCCTTTTCCAGAAGCGTGAGCACTTCCTGCTGTATGAGCAGGACATGCTGACCCGAATAACGGGAAAGCAGGGGAGGTCTTGTAGGTGGGCTGCCTACAAACTCTATACAATGGCCTTTTTTGACCAGCTGCAGAACCCACCTGTCTGTGGTGATCGATTGCCACCCTGGAAAGTGGCATGCGATGCGACCCCCGACTTTCTTTTCCCGTTGATCCTGGGGAGGGGCGGGGGCCGGGAAGGAGTCATGCTGTGGCAGCGTTTGACCCTGCAGGCTGGGCCTCTGCCTGGGGATGACTTGGCCTGGGCCTTGCGTGTGAAAGTGCCCCTCTGCTGCTGACCGGAATGTTGCTGTTGCCTTTGTAGCCGGCCACGAAAACGGCTCTGGTTCCTACAAAAGGAACTAGGCTGAGACCTGTACATAGCTTGTACAGATCGGACTGCCTTCCCTGCGTCCTGGAGTTTAGTGATTACTCTTTCAGAGGCTTAACCAAACAGGACCTCGCCGTTATAAGGGACGTCTAGGATGTTTTTCTGGACGTCCGGGGTAAATCCGGAGACACGGAGCCAAGAGTGTCTCCGGAGACAAACGCCTGAGGCTGCAGCTCTGGCTGAAGAGTCCGTAGAATCATATGCGGCTCTGAGCACTTGGGTCCCCACATCTGAACCTGTGCGGAGGAGGTTCAAGAGCTCCTCCTTGTGTTCGCCATTGGGCATCTTCTCAACCAGGTCCTGACCCCGTTCCCACAGGGCGTTCTGGAACAGAACCATATGGGTCAGATAGTTCAGTGACCTGATGGCGCAAGTTAGCAGCCACGTATGTGCGCCTTCCCAGGACATCCAATTGCTTGGATTCCTGGTCCGGTGGCTGGGTGCTCAAATGCTGAGGTCTCTGAGACCGGCCATGTGAAGCAGTGATGACCAGGGAATCAGCCAGAGGATGGTTCGCCAAATACTGGTCCTCCCTAGGGGCCTTGTATAGGCAGTCAGCCTTTTTAGGCACCGCGGGAGTGGAATGCGGACATTTCCAGGCAGCCTTGGTGACGTCCGTGAAGGTATCCACCAAGGGTGGCACTACCACAGGCTTCATGTATTTTTGCCGAAGGTAGCAGGCAAGGCGTTGTCTCTCGGGGTCAAGCTCCTCAGCATCCCACCCCATGTTCTCCTGGATGTGCCTCATGATATCAGCGAAGGAGGGATCATCCGGAGGAGACCTGGGTAGGTCGGTGGTCAGGAGAGGAATGCTGAGAGAGGAGAAGGTGATCTGGAACACTCTGAAGTGTCCGACCTGGAGATCCTCCCCGTCGGTGTACAGGCGTCGTCGGGTCTCCTGGGGCTGGGTGACCCTGGGGGGATTTGGAGGGAGGCCTTCTCCTTTCCAAAGATCTACCCCTAGGAGGTGGCGCCTGCTCCTTGGGGGATGGAGGTCATCCTACGGGCCCCTTAGGTGGAGGAGGGGGCATAGGTGGTGAAGGAGTAGGTGGAGGTGGAGTAGCAGGTGTACCAGGAGGAGGGCGTGCGGGGACCACAATTTTTTTTTTTTTATACTTGTTTTATTCATTATCTTTCAGCTTTAAAAAACATCAGCTTTTACTCTGAAGTTTACAAAGAACTTAATTCTTACTTGATATTCAGTTACTCTTATTTCTGAATACATAACATCTCAACTTAAAAAACATTAAAATTCGCTCTTGGCAATTGTTTACAGCATCAAGCAGGGTCTTTTTTCTTACACAAATTGTATGTTGGTACATTTCCATCACAAAAATCCCAGGCAACTATACACATAAATAAGGCATTACATTTCTAAGTAAAACTACTTTACCCATCCCCCCTCATAACTTTTTAACTCAACTTTTCCTGGTAAAGTTCCCACGGGACCACATCTTTCTTGATAGTGTCCCACCAGAAGGTAAAAAGCTCCTTTACCCTCCGCCAGATTCACACCCTGGCAGTGGGCCTGGCGCGGGTCCCAGGGATCTCCCGCTCGGGAAAGGTTCCCTTGAGGAGCCCGGCGTCTCAAGTCGCCCGCCTGGTCTTGGGCTGTGGCGTCCTCCTAGGTGGAGTCCCTCTGACTGGCGTCCGCCCGGCGGCAGTGCGATCCCTCTTCGGGGTTGCCGTCGGTCCCCTAGCCGGCGTCTTGACGAGCGTAGCCAGCCGGCGGCGGGTGTCTGAAATGGTCGGCTCCTGTGGCGCTGGTGATGTTTGGCAGACGTCAGGTCCGATGTCCGTTTGAGGGACGTCAGGTCTTTAGTTTTGCGGGGCGCTGGATCCGAACCTTGGGGTGGCTGGGAGACTGACCTAGCGTCGGTGTCCTGGCAACGGGAGGAAGATTTGTGGCGCTCACCCGACTTCGACGAGGCCTTGGAAGGAGTAGAGGAGGCCGAGGGCCTCGAAGTCTTCAGAGGCTGGAGAGAGGAGGAACCGCTAGATGACCTGACCTGGACCAGGGGAGGTTGCGACCTAGCCCTGGAGGGAGAGCGGTCCGATTTGGAGCCGGAGCTTCGGGAGTCCGAGGCCCTCGCAGGAGACCTGGACCTCGCCTTTTCCAGGTGCTTATCCCGGTGTTTGTGGGTTTTGCTTGAAGGCTGTCCCGGGGAGGAAGGGTCCTGGTCCATGCTTTTAAGTTTCTCTTCAGGAAACGCTTGAACTGCAACTTCTGGCAGTGGATCCTGTGCGGACTGTTGAAGCCCTGGCAAAGGAGCAGGCCTTGGTGTCGTGGTCCGGGCCTGGGCAGCGCACACAGGCCAAATGGAGATCATGAAGGGGATCTGTTTGCATGAGCACCTTAAATAATGTTGATCCTCTAAGGATGTAGCTGGAGAGGACATCAGTTGCTCAAATTCAAAATTAAGGCCGAAAATCATCGTGGTTCTACAGTCGTCGCGCACTGAAAAGGCCGAGGCCGATACTGGCGAGTCGGCGATGGGAAAAGAACTGAGGATTATGGGGGACGCCTCCTTATGTACTATGCCCGAAGTCGGGTGGGCGGAACCGACGCCGAGGCGAGTCCCCCGGAAGACTGCTAGCTAGAAAATTTCCTGTGAGTCCCACTGCCGCTTCAGTCCCAATGGTGTAACTCTGCTGCAAGAGCTGTATCTCAAGCAAGATCAAAACTAAACACGGGAGACATTTGTCAGAGGATGAGAGGGAGAAGTGCTGGTAAGGGGTGGGGGAAGGAGGGATGGGAGAAAAAATGGGGGGTAACAGGAATCGGGGAGGGAAGCAAGGGATAGGACAGTTAGGAGGTAGAGCAGATGGCGATATGGCGAAGGGATGGGCAGATGGGTATAAGTGCATAAAGGGGTACAGAGGCTGTAGGGGTGGTGGGAGTGACTGGGTGGCGAGGCAACCACAGGAGCAGGAGAAGATGGAGGTCTAAGCTTAGGTGAGGCAATCACAGGAGCTGGAGGCAGCGAGATGGAGCCGGATTCTGGTTTTAAACATACCAAGAGTTAGGGCTGACGAGATGGTGGGGCTGAGGCCATTCAGCCAAAGTGGAGCTTTGTAGGCAAAAGAATGTTGACCCCATGCAGTGCGACAGCAGGGAACTTGCAGGAGTTGCATTTTGGATCTCCTGGTGCTCCGTAAATTGGTGTTGTGGTGTAGCAGGGCTATGACACCAGGGGGTGCAAGGCCAAGGTTAATTTTCTTCGCCATGGTACAGGTGAGATACTTAATACGGTTGGAAAGTTGGAGCCATTCTGATTGAGCATAAAGGTCACAGGTATGGGCGAGACGGTGAGCTCCAGTAATAAGTCGACATGCCTTATTTAGGGCTGTTGATATATGTCTGAGGGTTGTCGACGTGGCTGAACCATAAATGATGAGACCATAGTCGACAATTGAGACCACAGAGCTCTGAACGGCAATCTTCAATGCTTCCGGGGTAAGATGTTGTCTGTGTCTGTAATGTAGACCAAGACGTGTATTTGCAGCTCTGGCCACATTGTCGACGTGAGCCCTGTAGGAGAGGTTAGGGTCAAGCAATATACTAACATACTAACATACTATTTGCCAGCAGATTAGGCCTTATGGTCTATCAAGTCTGCTCGAACCTAGATCCTTAGTTGGGTGCCGAGACCCTCCCATCCCTTGTGCTCCAGAAACCCCTATCATCCATCCCCACCCCCCCGGGACAGGCCATCATCTGATACATCCACTTTCTGTGTCTGTCACCTTTCTTAAAGCTCTCACTGTGGATCTCTGAACCAGCTCACCAGGCAGAGCATTCCAAGGTCCACCACCCTCTCAGTGAAAACCTCCTCCTCTTTCCCCCTCACCCTTCCACCTTCCAACTACAAACCATGCCCTCTGGTGATGCCTCCTGCTTTGGTCTAAGATCCCTCCATGTTTACCCTATTTATTCCCTTGAGGTGCTTGAGAGACCTCAATCATGTCCCCGTCTCTCCTCTCCTCCAATGAAAACAGGCAGAGCTCCTCAAGTCTGTCCTCGTAAGTCAAATCCTAGCCCTCGTATCATCTTTGTTGCCCTCCTCTGTACCCTCTCCAGGAGCTGTATGTCCCTCTTCAAGTGTGGTCTCCAGTACTGTACACAGTACTCAAGGGTGTGGTCTAACCAGTCCATTGTACAGTGGCAGAATCACTTCCTTGCTCCTAGAGGTGATCCCTCATGCGATGCATCCCAACATCCTGTTTGCCTTGCTAGCTGCTCTCCTGCACTGCTCAGTGTTATTCATACATGTATCCACCATGACCCTAGGTCTTTTCCCTGTTGAGGCTTCCAGCACCTCCTCCCAGGGTGTACCTGTGTTTAGGGTTTCCCACAAGATGCAACACCTTGCACTTGGTGATATTGAAATTTAATTTCCATGTGTGAGCCCAGCTTCCAGGGTGTCCAAGGTCCCTTGCAGGGCCAACCTCCCCTCTTCTCCCTCAACTACTGCTCCCATCTTGGAGTCATCCAGCGAAGAGAGACTCATTTCACCCTATACTATCCTGATGTCTGATATGTATGCATTAAACAGGATTGGACCCAGGACTGAGCCCTGTGGTACCCACTACCAACCTCTGTGAGGTTCGAGAGCTCCCCACAGACCACTACTCTCTGAGTCGTCCAGCTATCCAGTTTTCAATCCATCTGACCATCAAAGGGCCTACTCCTAACCCCATCAGTTTCTCCACCAGACCATTGTGGGGACAGAGTCAACGCCTTGCTGAAGTCCAAGAATAATACATCCACAGGCTTACCCTATCCAGTTCTGATGTTACCCATTCATAGAACTCTACAAGGTTGGTTTGACATGATCTACCTGGCACAAACCCATGCTGCCGACTATCCAGACCTCCCACCTCCTCCAAGTAAAACCCCAATCGTTCCTATAGTATACTCTCCATTAATTTTCCCACCACCGAGGTTAAACTGATGGGTCTATAGTTTCCTGGTACTTCCTTCACCCCTTTTATGGATTGGTACCACATGTGCCTCTCGCCAATCCTAGGTACCTCCCTGTCTCAAGTGACCTGTTGAAAAGCTCCGCCAGAGTGCAGCCAGTATGTCCGCCAATTCCCATAGTACTCGGATGAATGCCATCCGCCCAGGAGATTTGTCTTTCTTTAGGGCCTTGAGGGCAAACCACACCCTTTTTGGGGATGGCATCATCCGTCCCTCCACCTTACTGGTCTTTTTATCCTTATCCAGATGCGACACCCTGGGGTACCTTTCCTCCCTTTTGCTCCATTTCTGCTGCTCCTGATCCCACTCCCCGCGCTTCTATCCCCTTTGTGCCTTGCTTTGTAGATATCCCATCCCCTCCCTAGTGAACACAGAGGCAAAGTACTCAGTTAAATACCTCTGCCTGGTCCCTCGCCTCTTCCACCCACCCTCCTTCTGATCTCAATCTGCTGAGATGGCCCTTAGTTTTTCTCCGCTCCCCAATGTACCGGAAGAACCCCTTTTCCCCTCCATGTATCCCCTGTGCCAGCCGATGCTCTTTACTGGACTTTGCTCCCCTCACCATACGGGTGACTTTTCTAGATGCAAGCTGGTACATTTCCTTATCCCTATCCCCTCTTGTTGTTTTATATTTTTTGTAAGCCACCTTCTTTTCTCTGACTGCTACCTGGACCTCACTGGACCACCAGCATGGTTTATGTGACCTTGCTCCCTACGTTTCAACTTAGCGCAGATCCTGACTGCCTCATGAAGTCCCGTTTATGACCTCCCATCTCCTTTCCACACTTGTTGTTGAGGTAATCCCTTCAAGTGATCCTTGAGAATATTTCCCATGCCCATAAAGTCTGCCCCCTGAAGTCCACTGCCAGTGTCCAGATCTCACCCCACTCCCCAATGCTTATTTGAAACCAGACAGTATTGTGGTCACTCCCAGTCAGGGGTCCTGTACAACCATGTCCCTTACCAGATCCCCATCTGCCAGAACCACATCCAGGACATGCCCCTCCCTTGTGGGCTCCATCACATGCTGTGTTAAGAACACATCCTGGAAGCCATCCAGCAGCCTCTGCTCCTTGGCCACCTTAGGGACATGGTTCCCCAGTTAGTACCTGGCATATTAAGGTCCCCATCAACACCACTCCTTCCCTTTTTGGACCACACTGGGCAATGATGTTGTCCAGCAAACCATCCTCTAGAACATCACTCATCCCGGGGCCTATATGCTACACCCAGCTTGACCTTATCTCCTGCTGGGGATCGTGAAGTGACCCATAAGGCCTCCACGTTTCCTCTGCCTCTTCTACCATAGCAATTTCTATGTCATCTCTAATGAACATAGCCCTCCCCCCCTCTGCCCTCCTTTCTATCCTTCCTAAGCATAGGTACCCTCGCACATTTAGGTCCCAGTCATGATTTTTGTTGGCCACGCTTCCGTGACTGCCGCCACATCCACCCTCCTCGAACAGCATGGCCTGGAACCTGGCAACTTGTTTCCCAAACTCCTGGCATTTACTAACACTAACCCCACCCCTTATCCCTGATCCTTTTGTGAACCCACCCAGATTCCTTATACTTCCATCCTCCTGCTCCTCCTGAAACCTCCACCTCCAGTCTGTTTCCCCCTCCCCCTTGGGCTTGAAGCTCTCCCCTCATCTGGAGGGAGGGCTTCTAGTCAGCCCTCCTTATCCCTCCCCCTTACAAGTTTAAACCCCACCTTTCTTGTATGTAGTCAGCCATCCCCTGTTTAAGGACTTCCTTCCCTAATGGGGCAAGATGAAACCTGTCCTTGGCATATAGTCCCTTATCCTCCCAAACTCCATTCCAGTTCCCTAACACCCCAACCCATTCTCTTCACACCCACTTCCTGAGCCATTCATTAACCTCTGTGTGCTTCATTTTTCTCCACTGAGGCCTTTGGTACTGGCAATATCTCCGAAAAGGAAATGTTGCATCCATTATCCCGACAGACTCTGGCAAGTTCTTGGAACCTTGCTTGGATTTCCATAATGCTATTTCCCTCTAGATCATTAGTTCCCAAATGCACCGGAAATCCGGTTTCCCTCACAATCCTAACCATTTCATACACCATGAACTTTGCTCTGTGCACTGTCAGCCCAGAGATACTCACTACCTTCACCTGGCTATGGCATCCATCCCCTGTCCTCCCAATGGATACCCTTAATCATCAGTCTCCCAGTAACAGAACCTTAACACCGCCATCATCCTTATGGTTACCTCCACTATGCCCTCTCAGCCCCCTCTCCCACTTTATTCATGATCACAATTTCATGAGTCTTCCTGCCTTATTAGAGACCCCCTTGTCCACCCTCCCGTTCTGCCTCCCTTGCTATTTTGCCCACTTAACTCAAACCCCTCTGAATAGGTGTCCCTTTAACCTCTTATCTGAACCATTTATCCTGGCCTGATGGTTTCCCCTTCCCCGCACCCTCATCCCCCTTGTAATAGTACCCCTGTCTCCCAGAGGCTCTCTGTGGGTCCCCTTTAGCTAGGGCCCCATCCTTGGTACTGACCTTCCTGCTGAAGGGGCTCCTCTCCACCTCCTTGTCTCCCAGTTCCTCTCAATCATGCTCTCCTCCCTCATGTCTGGAATATGTTGCATCTCCCCATTTGCTTAACATATATGTTTCCCCTTCTCCTCTGGGACTATGTCTATCCTTTCCATAGCTGTTCTGTGATGCCCTATGGTATCTGACTCCCTCCCGGCCTCTGTATAAGTTTCCTCATTTCCACCAACCCCTTCCTCCCCTCTAGGATGCTTAGTATCTCAAATTTATTGTGACACTCTATGTCAGCCTCCATCAAGTAACCCGAGTTTCCTGACTGCATCTCTAAACTGACCTCTTCTTCCTCTCTTGCACTGTTCACCTTAGGAGCTCCTTCCCACAGTCTGCTGTTTTAGGCTTCCATAACAGCCTCTCCTGACTTTTCCCCTCCAGTCTCCTTGAATTCAGAATTTTCACCCTGTCGCTTTCCCTTAGCATCAACTTCCCTATCTAAGGGTCCTCTGTCCCTAATATCCCCCTTCTGCTTGCTGTAGCATAATGTCCTGTAATTTCAGGCGTTGCCCCAGCCTCCCTCAGCCCCACCCTTCTGCTGCCCATATCCATACCCCTTATCCTTGGACACCCCCAGCTCCCACAGCTTACTCCTTAACCAATATACCTCCTCCTAATACAAGATAGCTGTCTACAGAGTGGGCAGCCTCCCTCTCCAGGCCCAATTTAGAATTATTGCCATCCCACAGCCTGTGCAGCCTACAACCCTTCCGAAGATGCCTGCCATGGTGGAATATGGCCACCCAGATTATCCCCTCTGTTTATAATAGCACACCCCTTTTCTCAGTCCCTTTCCCTGAGTACAGTTTCTCTCTATACTGACTGTAGTTATTTACAAACCAATTTCAACCCCACCAACAAAGTTCCCAAGTCTCACAAACACATACAGTCCAGTATGTGTTCAGTCCACTAACAGTGTGTGTAAGCAGACTCCAGGTACAGTATGATGTCACAGGCCACCAACTCCTGTTGCTTCAAAATTTCAGTCCCAAACAGAAATACTCAGCCCTTCAATCCCAACCCCCAGTGGCTTTTCAGTATTTAAGTAAACACCAGGCAAACACATTTAAATTACCTTCTAATTTTCCCTGCCAAACATCTATCCCCAAACCTACAATATCACAGCCCAAGTATCAGTTCAAATTCAAGGTAATAATTTTTAACACATAGAACTAATTTCACTAACAAACTATTCAAATATTTCAGTTTAAAACAAAATATAACTCCTGGCCTCTTTTCTACCAACCTGTTGCCTAAGCTCCCAAGTGAACAATGAAAGCCACAGTAATTCCTGTTTAAAGACAAGTTAATTGCAGCTAATGTCCCTCCTCCAAACACCAGGCAAACACATTTAAATTACCTTCTAATTTTCCCTGCCAAACATCTATCCCCAAACCTACAATATCACAGCCCAAGTATCAGTTCAAATTCAAGGTAATAATTTTTAACACATAGAACTAATTTCACTAACAAACTATTCAAATATTTCAGTTTAAAACAAAATATAACTCCGGCCTCTTTTCTACCAACCTGTTGCTTAAGCTCCCAAGTGAACAATGAAAGCCACAGTAATTCCTGTTTAAAGACAAGTTAATTGCAGCTAATGTCCCCTCCTCCAAACACCAGGCAAACACATTTAAATTACCTTCTAATTTTCCCTGCCAAACATCTATCCCCAAACCTACAATATCACAGCCCAAGTATCAGTTCAAATTCAAGGTAATAATTTTTAACACATAGAACTAATTTCACTAACAAACTATTCAAATATTTCAGTTTAAAACAAAATATAACTCCTGGCCTCTTTTCTACCAACCTGTTGCTTAAGCTCCCAAGTGAACAATGTCCCGAGGTATTTGAAGGATAGAATCTATTCGAGGGTATTCCCCTGTATGGTGGGGATAGCTATGTGATGAAGCTTGTGCTGATTGTGGGAGCTGCAGAAAAGCATAGTCTTAGTTTTCTTGTGATTAAGGACAAGTTTATGATTAGAAAACCATGACTCGACGGCACTGAAACCAAGTTGGAGATTGAGTTGTAGTGGCGTGGGGTCTTTGTGAGAGGAGAAAACAACTGCATCGTCAGCATACAGAATGATTGGTTCAGAGCAAAATTGCGGAAGGGAATTTAAAAAAAGGATGAAGAGGAGTGGGCCCAGTATGGACCCCTGGGGGACACCAGAGCGAACTGACAGGGCATCAGAAAGAGCATTAGCAATTTTTACTCTTTGCGAACGGTTTTCAAGGTAGCTTTTGAACCAGAGAGCAGAGTCAGGTGAGAGACAGGCGTTCAGCAGGTGGTCAACCAGCAGCCCATGGTGGACATTATCAAAAGCCTTGGAGAAGTCGATAAAGACTGCCCCAGTAAGGAGACCCTTGTCTAGAGAGCTATGCACTACTCCAGTGAACTCAAGGAGGGCAGAGGTGGTGCTGTGTCCTTTCCTGAAACCATATTGTTGTGCGCACAGTATATTGTATTTGTCCAGTCAGTCAGTGAGTTGGTCTGCTACAATGCGCTCGAGTGCCTTGGAGAGCGGGGGCAGTATGGAGATCGGGCGATAGTTTGAGTGACTGGTCTAGTCGCCACTATTGTGGACCGGGGTCACGGTGGCAGTTTTCCATCTGTCCGGGAATGGACTGCAGCTGAGAGAGAGGCTCAGAATTTTAGTTAAAGGATGAAGTACAACCTCAAGGGTAAGAGACAGTAGCTTAAGGTCCAGGGTGTCACCACTAGTTCTGGATTTAGAGATGGCAGCGGCAAGCTTCATTCAACTTGAGCTCCCTAAAGTAGAAGTGGAGGTGATTTGACTGGCACGGGGTGGGGGGGTGGGGAGTGCTGGAGGAGGTAGCACTTTCTTTGAAGAAATCAGAAGGAAACGACACTGGTCAGTAAAAGCCGTGTTAAAGGTGTTATCAATGACCACTGGGTCAAGGATGGTGGCTCCATCAACTATTAGCATTGCCGATGGTTTTTTTTTGGCTGCTTCCCTGTAATTTCCTTGATATTATCCCAGAATGCTCGTCCGTTTCTCCAGTTGTTGGTGAGAGCATCCTTGTAATAGGAACTTTTCGTAAGCCGGATGGCTTTTGTGCAGGCATTTCGGGCTTGTTTGTATTTTTGGATGTCAGATTGCTTGCCTGTAGCTTTAGCCACCGTCGAGAGATGGTCCCTCGATTTCAGCTGAGAAAGGCGTTCAGCACTGATCCAGGGGTTACAGAGGGTTTTAGCTTTGCGTTTTTTTAACAGGGGCAAAGAGGTCACAGGCCCTGTTGAAAGTAGTGATGAAGTAGTCGAGAGCCAGGTTAACATCCGTCGCCTTGTGAATAAGTAGCCAATCTTGCAGTTTCAGGTAGTGTTTAAGATGGCTAAGTTGTCCAAGAGGGAGGACCCTGCTGGAGATGATTTGGGGGGCGGGGTTCAGAAATTTGTCAGACCATTCACAAATGACTAGGGAGTGGTCGCTGAGAGAGTGAGGGAGATTGGCGGTGCGAGAGATCCTGGTGGGGTGGCTGGTAAGTACCCAGTCCAGGATGGTACTAGTGCCGGTTTTATAGTTTGTCCTAGTAGGGGTGGCAACCACCTGTGTGAGGTTGGCAGCTGCTATGGCATCTTTATGAGCACCCACATCCGACGCTAGCCATTCCTATCCTATTCTGTATACAGGCAGGAAATTGCATGACAGAGAGAAAAGGTACTCCACTACTGAAAAGGAGTGTTTAGCAGCAAAGTGGTCCATGGAGTCTCTTAAATTTTATTTGCTAGGAACTGATTTTGTTCTTGTAACTAATCACAATCCTCTCTGTTGGCTTAACCAGATGAAAGAAAAACAATTCTAGAATCACATGGTGGTACCTGGCATTTCAGCCATTTAAATTCTCTGACTCACAAATCTGGTAAAGAGAATAGTAATGCTGATCTTCTGTCAAGATTATGGATCAGGAATTGAAGGTTCTGAAGGTTGAAAAAAACAAACCCTAACGTATGGGTTTGAACTGTACTTTTTGCTGTACTGTTAAAAAAATGGATGCAAATGTGCTTAATGTCTGAATGCAACAAGTGTTATTAGAAAATAGAGTTTTGGAAACCTGTTTAATAAAACCTGTTCCCTCTTAAAGAGGGGGGTATATGTGAGAGGGTAGAATAGGACCCTGTCCCATTTGTTTTGGAGAAAGTGTTTAAATGGAAGGATCTGTATTCTTTCCTTTTCGGTCTCTTCTGTCTGGTTGTGCAGCCAAATGTTCCTGTGAGACCTCGGACTTGATCAACCCGACCAGTCTCACAATCCTTTGTCTCTCACTGTCTCGCAGTTCTCTTGTTGTCTTTCTTCCTTGGATATCTATATCTGCTAAAATAAAATATACAAACATCAATATATGGAAATGTAGCCCGATATTGGGATCACTTTTGTTTAGAAAATTGTGTTACTGTTGAAATGTAAATATTTATAATTTGAGATAACTGTACAACGCTAGAGGTTACTAGGGTGCAAGTGCCTGAGCCATCTGTAGTTGCTGTGGGGACCTCAGGAAGTTCTTAATGTTCTAGTAGCTCCTGAAATTTACAAAGGGCAGGATGCTTGCAAAGGATGGGGGGTTGGAAAAGAGTTATAAAAACAGCTAAGCTGAGCTGCAAAGGAGATTTTTTACAAGATATTTTATTTTGTTTCTGTATATAGTTATTCTGAACAGGTTTATTTTATTTTATGTTACTGCATCAACAAATAAACAGTTTTGTGGAATTTTACAACTGCTCCTGGGTTTTCTCTATGTGTCCTGACCTGTGCCTCGACAACCAGATGTTTTGGTCTAACTGACTTATCCTGTGCAGCATTAACTACCACTAAATCAGAACTGTGGTGGAGAAGTAAAATAGGGATGTTCCACTGGGGCTTGATATGTTCTATCAGCCTTTCAATATGTAGAAGGTATACTGAAGGGCTATTGCCATGCTGCTAAAATAGCATCTTCATATGCCTCCAGTAAAAGTGGAATAACCAATGAAGGGAATTCTGACAGACCTAAATAGCCGGCAAGTTTATACCTAGTGGCATCTTGTGCAGTCTCCTGGAACCCAAAAGGTGAAAAACTCAGATAATCTGGAGGGAAACACAGAAGATCTGGTGTAGGCTCTTCTGCTAGCGAGGAAGCTGGGGAAGGAAAAAGATCCACTCCCTCTTCCTGGTCCCACCACTCCTGTAAATAAGGATCGTCCATTTCAATGTCCTGGGAGAGACCCAGAGACGTTGGAGAGACACTGGTGATTCTAGAACCAGAACAGCACCAACAGGGCACTGAAATGAGGCAGAAGTAACTCCTGTGGTAGTGGGAATATTTTTCTTTGTCAAATCCAAAATGAAATAAAAAAAACAAAAACAGTATTGACTAGTGCATGAACATCCACCATAACCAACTGAGGGGCTTCCATAGTCACAGGGGTACTATGAGTAGACCCTATACGAATAATGAAAGAAACTGGTGCAGGTTGTGGCACCAAACAGCTCGTAAACAGGGAGGCACATGCATGTTATAGGTCGTTGATGGAAAAGCTGTCGACGAGCCTAGGACATAGTGTCCTTCCTCTGGATTTATAGCCGTCGACAACCATGTGGAACCTGGCGGGGGGTATTACAGAGATCCTCTTGACAGAAGAGGCAGCGGTGGAAGATGTAATTTTCTCACACCCTGGGAGTTTGTTGACGAGGACACTGTTGACGAGCAGGTGGAAGCAGAAGAGTCTGATGTCATTGAAGGAGTGGAAGATGAAAGAGCCATAGCCTCTGAGAGAGCAGATAGAACTGCTTTAGTTATAAGAACTGCCTGAGGAACAGAAGTAGGCACAGAGGATGTTGACAGGGAGGAGATGTGGGGAAGAATACTTGCTCCTACTGAAGTGTTTATGTTTCTCCTTTTTGTCAGCCTTCTCCGTCGACAAGCGTTCACGGCTGGAACAAAAGGAAACCGAGGACGACAACGAAGATACATGGGGTGTCTTAGATTGACGCTTCTGCTCTAGGAAGGTGACTTTCTGCTCCATAAGGTGCTCCCTCACTTGCCACAGTCTTCACCGTTTGGTAGCTTTGTTAAAGCACTGACACAGGACACAGTCACAAATATCGTGTGTAGGGCCTAAGCACTTTACACAAAGTTCATGAAGGTCCTCTGTAGCGAGCTTCTGGCCACAGACACACTTTCTGAATAAAGAGTCCGAAGATGACATGAGAAGGGTGCGACTAAACTGGGAAACGACGCACCGAAGAAACTTTCTTCCGAGTATTCTTTTCTTCATCGACTGAAGCTAAATTCAAACTGGACGTGTAGGATGCAGGTCGCGGCAGGAAAAGTACTGAGGACCATCTGGGACCGCCAACACTTATATGTCTCAGGACACGACACGTGATGTCATCATGGGTGGTCCTAGGTCGACTGCTGGTAAAATCCCCCAGCTGGAAACAACACCTGTGGCCAGGAAGTTCCTATATGCGTGACCTGCTGCAAGAGACATCCTCGAAGATCTGTTTTTTCTGAAGTTTGGTACTCGGAACCATATGTGGCTCTAAGATTGATTCTAGGACAACAGAGAAGTTGCAGTATTTATCATACCTGTAGATCTTCTTGAATACTGTATCTTCTCTATATAGTACCACAACCCATCCTCATCTCCTTGACCAACTACAGTGTTTTGTCCTACTGACTTCCTCCCTCGTCGAACAGGCAAGGACTGTGAAGACACTGCCAGTTCTATCTCATATTCAAAAAAGCTTCAGTTTTTTAAATTCCACAGATGAATGCTCTTGTACTTGACACTTTTGGTATTACTGCCTTGCAAAGTCATAATCCCTTTAGGCATTTGCATACAACTCTCAACACATTATTATTGTTCGTGACCTCTGACTCGCTGTAACTTTGATTTTTGGCTGTATCGCTTTATTGCTGTCAGTATTTTGTTTCTACTTGATGTTCCCTGCCTGCATGACACATTTTATGTCTTTGCTGTTTCTCTGTTCTTTGTAATGTGGTGACTTTGCCACTTTTGTAATTTTCAGTCGTTCTTTGTAACCTCCCAGGTTGTGCCTGAAAATAGGCATTTTCTTGTCTAGTGCACTTACCGTGTCAGCAAAAACAAACTGACCAACCAACTAAATAAATAAATGCTGGAAATGTCCCTTCTTATAGGGGCCAAACAAGCTATTATACGCCCATAAGTAGTGTTTAGATTGCTCATAAGTTTTAGTTTATCTCACTAGCTGTCCTCCTCTGTAAAAAAAAAAAAAAAAAAAAAAAAAAAAAGGTACTGTGGCAGCTGGAATGGGCACCGATGTACACCAGTGGGTGTGCGTAGGAGGCATGCAAGCAGGAGTATAGTCACTCTGCCAGCCCCCAAAAGTTCTGTCTCCTGTGGGGGTCCTAGTGCCTCCAGCTCAGACCCATATTCAATACTCTCTGGACAAGATATTCAGAAAGAAATGAAAATGATATACTCACCGTAATTCTTACCATTCATTACTTGTGGGTTATCAGCCGAAGGTGCCAACCGTGCAGGAGCATGCAGCTTTAAGACTTTTGAGGAAGGGAGCTGACGTCAGATATGGCACTGCCCATGCGTTTGATGCAATACGTAGTGCTCATGGGTTGGCCAGTAACCGATGCCGGCTCCCCAATCTCCTCAATTCTGTTTACCGGAAAGAAAAACAGAAAAGAGAAAGTAAAGGGAGCGGGGCAATGGAGCCCAAGGGACGGGGAAAAGGAAAGGATATAAAACTCAAACATAAAGCCAACCAGAGAGAGAGAAGAGGTAGAACTCTGGGAGAGGCCTTAGGGCCAGGGGTGACCAAAGTCACTGGGCAGGCCAAAGAGAGTGAGAGAGACAAAGGGTCCTGAAACCTCAGCCAGGGACGAGTGATCGCACTGTCCCATTTAGGAGGAATGGACAACTTCCCTTGAGTATCTAGTCAGAGCATGGGCCCTGTAAGCGGGGTCCAAGAATGGATGCAAGGGTACTCCTAAGTTCAGATAAAATTCTGAAGAGAAGGTCCTGACAAGTTGAACCAGTCCGCAGGAGATCTCCCCAGGGGAGCCACCCTGTAATGTGTAAAGAGCAGGTCGTTCAGAACTGGGCAAGAAGTTAAGCACCCCACTTTGTTTTTGTTTTAAAAATGCACAGAGAAGAAGTTTCTTCCTGGGAACTGAGGCAATGGATCCTGGTGAAGAGAGGTGGAGTTGTCCATAGGGAGAAGGTCGCAGGGGGATGCAAACTGAAAGGTCAAGACAACCTTATTTGGCTGAAGAGGCAGATATACGCCGCGAAGAGGATGATGAGAGTGCAACTTGCGGGACGCAAGACCACAATCATCTCACTAGCCCCTGTTGGATTAGAGGAGCCTAAAATGGCTCCAAAACCCTACAATGACCTAATCCGGAGAAATGAGAACTCCAAAGCAGACCTCTGACAGTGTCTGGCTCTTACTTAAAGGAGCTCCAAGAAGATGTTCATGAAAGGATCAGATACGTTAAAGGCATACAAGGGCAGAGAAGAATAGCTTGAGGAGAGTACCATGATATGTACCATAACAGGAGGTAGTTAGATATGAAAGCACCCACAGTTTGCGTAAATTCAGTATTTTAGGCCTCAAGAATTCCGGGGGTTCTGAAACACACAAAAAAGATGCATTTCAGAACTGGCCCTCTATATTGCAAGGCGTGCACTTATAATTTGCAGAAGTGCCAGGAAGCAGTACACTGACACTACAGCCGTTGTAACCTGAATTTCAGAACTGGCCCCAGCAAAGCAGAGGGTGAACTGGTGCCTCTGGTACTAAAGCCAACGTGAGCCCTGGGAACTTAAGATAGAGGACCTCTTCTCTAGAGGGGAGGAGAAAAAGGAAACAAAGCTGTCCGTGTCTGCCTTCTCCCTATGGAACTTAAGGAGATGGGAAAAACTGCCCCGACCAAGATCCAAGAGAGTACTTAGGGATGCCAGCTGGATATCGGCCCGTTTTAGCTAAAAGGGGTAAGGTAAATAGGAAGATGGCACTGCACAGAAGTCTGGCCATGAGGGGCAGGTATGTGGGAAGCAGTAATGAATGGTGAAGATATCTCGGAAGATCAAGAATTACAATGGGTACGTAAGTTTCATATCTTCCAGAGATCAATCTTCACCATTCACTACTGGTACCTGAGTACCAAGCACCACCTAGGTGGCGCTGGCACCTACCTGAGGAAAAAAATCTCCCTCAGCCTCCTGTGGGGGAATACACAAGAGTAGGAGGCGGCCGCCCCCCATAGGTCTGGTGAGACCCAAGACTAGTTGGGGCTGGAGGGCGCTCTCAAGACATGGGAGAGGGAAGGTGCCCTGGTAACTCCTGCCTGACCCTGGGGAGAAAAAGTCAGCCCCCCACTGAAAGGTGAGGCGATCACCCCTTCCCCCACGCCAGGCCAAGGGTGATAACGGTGATAGGTGGAGCCAGGTTGTCCGCCTAATGCAGACTGCTGTTCCCACAAGCCTTGAGGCTACCTCACTGGTGTTGCAAGACGTTCTTCACTGGTGTCTCACAAGCTCCAGGCCATGTGTGCAAAAGCTGATGGTCCACCTATTTGCCTAACTATCAAGCATTAATGCCAGGAGCTGTCCCAGTTTCACCCACAGGTGCCTGGTGTAGGCAGCCTGGTGCGCCGACACACAGGAGAAGGCGTGCTGCCAAGAATACCCTCCTTCCCCAACAGCCAAACTCATCAGAGTCGGACTCTTGTTTTGGAGGGGGGGGGTTGGTCATGCCTTGGGCTATGGTGCCCGGAGGGGGTGTCCACCAGCTCCACTCCTGATGAGGGATGGGCACAGTATCTGGAGACTCCACAGGTGCCGGGCTGGCACATGGGTTCTGCCACACACTGTACGACCCCTCCGTGAAGGGCTGAGGCCATGGAGGGATTACAATCAATCATGATTTTATTTAATATAGCGCATTTCTCAATTTTGACAACACGCTTTACAGTAACATCTACAAATTTAAAACGGTACACATAAAACAGATTTATGCAAATCATATATAGATTAGTATACTAGGTACCCATAAAAGCTTGATTAAATAGGAAGAACTTTAGCTCCCATTAAAATATCTGTTATGGTGGATTCCCTCCTGTATTCCCTAGGAATGACAGCACCGTATGTGAAGAATTGCATCCGCTAAAATGGGAGAGGTGCAGCTCCTCCATAATTTCCGCTAGGGCAGCCCAATACCCTGTGAGCTGTCGGGTGGCGCTGAGGTTGAGGCGCTGGGCGCCTCGTCACTGCGCTGGCGACCCTGATTCGGGAATGTCATCAGGGAGCCAGTATTGGGGGGCAGGATTGAGCCACCTAATGGTAGCTCTCCTCTCCTGGGAGATGGTAGCCCTCCGTAGTTCCACCGTCGCTGGGTGGGGTCTGGAGATGGCGCAGGCAGGAGAGGCGGCGTGAAGGAGTGTGTCTTGTACTGAGATGTGTGCGTTCCACATGCGCACGCCTGTGACAAGGGATAGGAACGGGAGCAAAACTAAGAAAAACTCTACAAACTACATATGGGGGGGGGGGGAAGAAAGGAACCACAACATACCCCGTGAGGTTAGCATCAGAGAAGAAATGGAGTCCTCTTCCTCAGAGGAAGAAGTTGGAGACTTGGAGAAGCTGGATTCAGAGTGAGGTGGCGCAGGGACCCAAGGTCTGAAAATGACCTCATGTAGGGCTCCGAGGTATCTGGGATATGCAGTCGCCTTGACCCTGAACTGCTCCCAAGTCAAAGGCTCTGCAGGGCCAGAAAAATCTGGGAGAGGATGGAAGGCAGAGGTAGTGAGCAGTGGTCCCCTCCTCGGGAGAGGGGAAGGCTGCGCAAACCTCCCACTGATGAACATCCAACTGAAGAGGGGCGAGCTGAATGGTGCCCTTGGGGATACCCCAGGTGAGGAGATCGGAGCCGAGTAGGTCCACTAGGGCAGCCCCTATCACTACCAACTACAGGCCCTGTCTGAATCTGCAGAGAAAGGAGGTCGGAGTCAGCGCTCCTGCTTCTTCCAGAACCCATGGGTGTTCTGGGAACAGCCTGCAATGCCATCCTAGGCCCTTCAACTCCTGCTTCAACCGACAGAGATCTGCATCTCGACAAAGGCCTGAGAGAAGCTGTGGAGCCTGAAGAGAAGGGGGGTTGGGGGACCCGGCACTGCTGACGGCACCAGAACCTCCCTCGGTACTAGCCATGGCACCAGGGCTTGAAAGGCACCACCCACGGCACCTAAAACAGGGTTGGCACTGGAGTCAGCACTGTCCCCAGACACCAGAAACATCCCCAGCACCACATGCAGCACCAAGTGATGGGGGGAAGGAGGCACTGGAGTAGGCACTGGGCCAGGGACTCCCAGGCCCTGCAGAAGGCCCCAAGCTAGGCCTGGGGGAATCAAGAAACTCTGAAGAGCCGGGTAGCCAATTAGCATCACCCTAGTCCTCATCCAGACTGGAGGATGAAACCAGGAGATCGCCAAAGTGGGTACCCACAAGTACCCTTTCGGCGTGAGCAGTGTGGGAGGGACCCAGCTGCTTGGTTGGCGCCCCCTGCTCACCGACACGGGGAACAGTATCAGGGCAAAGGCGGCACTGGGCTGTAGCGCCCGGAGAGCAGGCGGCGTGTGCTCAGCGTATAGCGGAGACCTCGATAACTAAGGCATCTGGGCCCCTGAGGGAGCACCGGAGTGTGAGGAGTGCTCAGTCGACTCCTGGGAGGAGGCCAACTGTCCACCCGACCCCTCGTGCAGGCCTCCATCTTAGTGAGACCAGAAACAACGGAGGCCTGCTCTCCCTCAGTATGTATAGTACTGGGAAGAGGCCTGGGGGAAGGGCCCAAAGACCTTACCTCAGTGTCCCTGAGTACTCCTGCCTCCAGAAGTTGGGGACTCCTGCCCCAACTTCAATATGCGGATTTCAAGTGTGCGGTAGTCCATGCTGAAGCAGGTGTCGCATTTGTCCATGTCGTGATTTGGACCCAGGCAGGTGAGACATCGGTCATGGTGGTCTGAAATGATCACGGGCTTGCCACAGGGGCACTGACACACAGGGGCGAGACCCACCTTTGACTTTCCGGATTTATTAGGCACCAACCCAGACATGACAAAAGATGAAGAAAACAAAATAAAACAAAAGAAAAGGCACTTGCCACTACACCAGAGGGACAGAAAAACAACAAAGATGATGCCGACAATGGTATGGCATCGAGCGAATCACTTGTTTGGAAACAAGCAGAATGATGTACTTCTTGCTGTTGCTGCAGCTCCACGAGGCGTTTCCTTGATGGTGGGAAAAGCAGAACTGAGCAGTTTGGCAAGCCGGCGTTGGGTTACTGACCAACCCGCGAGCGCCACATAATGCACTGACTGCATGTGTGGTGCCATCTCCAGTGCTGGCTCCCCTCCTCAGAAGTCTCAAAGCAACATGCTCTTGCGGGGTTGGCGCCCCTTGCTGACAACCCACCTAAAATGAATGGTGAAGAAGACTGATCTCTGGAAGAGCTACAATTATGGCAAGTACAGTAATTTCTCTACGTGAGGGGAAGCCCAGGTCACTGCTTTGTAGACCCAACAGTGGAACATCTATGACAGCTGCAATTAAGCAGTGGTTCGTCTAGGAAAAATATGCTCTTATTTCAACAGTTTTTGAACACCACTAAAAAATACAGGAGACAATCCATCTTGATTTCCTTGGCTGCTGGATGTCTTTTGGCTACTTCACCATAACTGGCCAATAATCGTGTAGTGTTAAGGCTAATCTGCTTAGTTCAGAGCCCTTTTGAACTTCAGACTATGCAATCTTTCCTCCCCTGGGTTTGGATACGGCCTTGGGGGAAAACAATGGTGATGTTTTGGACTGTTTCACAGAATCACAGAAATCTGACGGCAGAGAAGGACCCCACTGGCCCATCGAGTCTGCCCCTTCCCCTCCCATTCGTCACCTATGTCAAGGGATCTCCCCTTCCCCCCACTCGCCAACCCCTTATGTCTGTCCCATGCCCTCTTGAATCCCTCCAGCTTTTCAGCCCCTACCACTTCCTCTGGTAGTTTATTCCAGGCCTCCACCACCCTCTCTGTGAAGAAACGCCCCCCTCACACTGCCTCAATCTTCCTCGGCAAAGTTGGGTCAAAGTTGCGAATGTGAAGCGAAGTTCCTGAATTCATGCATAAAGTTATTTTTCAAACAAAAACAGCAGTTTAAAAACAAGAATCCACCGCCACCCACTGTGAAATAGTGTACCCTACTCCCAACACCCCAGATCCTGTCAAGTATGTACCCACATCCTACGACCCTCTAGCACCCTACCCACCACCTTCCCACAATCACAGCAAAGGTTTATTTCTGAGAACTTACAGGAATGCCCCATATAATGTATTAACATGTAATATAGATCCATGCGGTGTTAAGTTTAAAACAAAAATCAAGTTACCTGGTCAAGATGGCAGTCAAAAAGTTAGCATGAAGGTCATACTCTACAATATAATTGCATCTTGCGCTAACAAAGGAGCACTTTTAATTGGCTATAATGCTATGTGGATCAATAATATACAGTGCCTTCAGAAAAGTATTCACCCCCCCTTGGATTTTGTCACATTTTGTGATGTTGCAAACTCAAATTAAAATACATTTATATGGGATTTTTTTGTCACGTATCTACACAAATTACTCTATAATGTCAAAGTGGAATGAAACTTCTGGAATTTTTTGTACATGTAATTTAAAATAAAAACCTGAAATGTCTTGGTTTGATAAGTATTCACCCCCCTTTGCTATGACACTCCAAATTGAGCTCAGGTGCATCCAATTTCCTTGTGAGATCACTCAAACTTGAATGGAGTCCACCTGTGGTCAGTTCAAATGGTTGACATGATTTCAGAGGAAATACACCTGTCTATATAAGGTCCCACTGTTGACAGTGCATGTTAGAGCAGAAACTCTACCATGAAGACCAAGGAGCTGTCCGTAGAACTCCGTGATAGAATTGTGAGGAGGCATAGATCTGGGGAGGGGTATAAAAACATTTCTAGGGTGTTGAAAGTTCCCAGGAGCACAGTCCAGTCCATCATTAGGAAATGGAAAGATTACGGAACCACCCAGACTCTTCCTAGAGCAGGCCATCCTCCCAAACTGAGCAACCGGGCAAGAAGGACCTTGGTCAGGGAAGTGACCAAGAACCCAATGACCACCCTGACAGAACTAGAGAGTTCCATGGCTGAGATGGGAGAACCTGTCCAGAGGACAACAATCTCTGCAGCACTTCACAGATGTAGCTTCTACAGGAGAGTGGCTAGACGGAAGCCATTCCTGAGAAAAGGCCACATAATAGCATGCCTGGAGTTTGCAAGAAGGCACGTGGCAGACTCAGACCATGTGGCAAAAGATTCTCTGGTCTGATGAAACAAATTGAACTCTTTGGCCTGAATGCAAAGCGCTATGCCTGGCACAAACCGAACACAGCTCAGCACCCGTGTAACACCATCCCTACCATGAAGCATGGTGGTGGCAGCATCATGTTATGGGGATGCTTTTCAGCAGCAGAGACTGGGGCACTTGTCAGGATAGAGGGAACAATGAATGGAGCCAAATACAGGCACATCCTTGAGGAGAACCTGCATCAGTCTGCAACAGACCTTGGACTGGGGCGAAGATTTACGTTCCAACAGGATAACGGCCCCAAGCATACAGCCAAAGCAACACTGGAGTGGCTTCAGAACAAGCAGGTGAATGTCCTTGAGTGGCCCAGCCAAAGCCCAGACTTAAATCCCATTGAGAATCTGTGGAAAGACTTAAAGATTGTGGTTCACCGACGCTCCCCATCCAACTTGACAGAGCTTGAGCAAATCTGCAAGGAAGAATGGGCGAAAATCCCCAAATCCAGATGTGCAAAGCTGATACAGACATACCCAAGAAGACTCAAAGCTGTAATTGCTGCCAAAGGCGCTTCTACAAAGTATTGACTCGAAGTGAATACTTAAGTAAACAAGATATTTCAGTTTTAATGTTTCATACATTTTGTTACACAATACAAATATTTTTGGCCCTTTCAATTGTTGAGTATGCTGTGTGAATCACGGGGGAAACAAATCATTTCAATGCATTAAAGATTCTGGTAGCAACACAACAAAATGTGACAAAATCCAAGGCGGGTGCATATTTTCTGAAGGCACTGTATTTCAAAAATGTCAAAACAAGTCTATTATATACAGCAATGCAACTTGTAGAGAAATAGTATAGCAATTCCTACCTCCAGTTCCTTAGCATCAAAATACTGCAGGTATTGTTGTGGAAGGACTTCATTAAACCCCTCAAAGAAAGCTTGTGTTTGTTCTTCAACACCTCGGGACAACCTCCACTCTGCTACCATTCTGGAAAAGGACGTTGCATTGCAACATATTACTTTAAGGTCAGACAAGACTCTAGGTTGATCAAGTCCATGTCCCCACTCTGAATCATATGCAGGGCACAACAAGTATACTGTTCAAAGATGTATTAATTTATAGCGACTTCCCAGACACCCTACTATCCAGTATATTCTCCAACTCTTTTGGGAAGCAGAATTTGTCCAGGCTTACCCTGAATGCCCTTTACTGTCTTCAAGGTCACAGTTTCTGCTAGTAGGCATTCCATGGGTTTACCACCCACAAGGAGCAATGACCCCTAATGTTAACCCTTAATTTACCACCTTTGAGCTTCAAGGCCTGTCTTCTAATCCTGATGGAGCACACCAGGTCAAACATTTCAATCTGTTCGACTTTGTTGATACCCTTCAATATCTGGAAGCCAGGTTGTGCGTTGAAGCCGGAGAGGCCGGGTGGGTCGTGTGGATGAACAACATATACCATTCCTAGAACTCCTGTTACAGGTGAGTAAATACAGGTTACTCACCTGTAACAGGAGTTCTAGGAATGGTATATGTTGTTCATCCACACTCATTGGCAGGTATCCTTGCCGCTTTAAATCTTGCCGGAAGGTCTTCAAGCTTGCTCCTCCCACCCACCCGGGTGGTATAACTCTCGGCTCCGCCCCATGACGCCAGATCTGGCCCGCTGGAAGCTCAGGTTGTGCGTCAAGCCGGGAGGTCGGAGGGAGTCGTGTGGATGAACAACATATACCATTCCTAGAACTCCTGTTACAGGTGAGTAACCTGTATTTCTAGGAACATGGATATGTTGTTCATCCACCTCATTAACGAACTCTAGCAGTTCTCCGGGAGGAGGAGCAAGACAGCACCCCAATACTTACTTGGGAAGAGAGACTGGAGAACCGAGGCCCCAAAACCAGCATCCCGGCGTGACTCAAGGTCGATGTGGTAGTGGGTAATGAAGGTGTTTGCTGACTTCCAGGTAGCAGCCCTGCAGATTTCCTGGATAGGGACGTCCCTGGAAGCAGCCACCGTTGCAGCAGTATGGCGGGTAGAATGAGCTCTTATCCCTCTGGGAGGCTCCATGCCGCCAACTTATAACGAGATCTATGCAGGAGGTTACCCACCTGCTTGTAAGTCCGCTTGGCTGCAGGTCTGCCAGATCTCGGCTTCAGTGTAGGTGACAAACAGCTGGCGAACCTCTCCCGAATTTCAGCCGTGCGCTCCTTATAATAAGCGAGCGCCCTTCTAGGGTCCAGAGTATGGAGCCTATATTCGACCTCCGAGGTGTGATTGGGGTAGAACACCGGCAGAGTCAACACCTGGTTAAGGTGAAACTCCGACACCACCTTCGGAAGGAATTTCGGGTGGGGGCGCAGGACAACCTTGTCCCTGTGGAAGACCAGGTAAGGAGGCTCGATGGAAAGCGCCTGGAGCTCTCCCATCCTTCTGGCTGACGTGATAGCCACCAAGAAGCGTCTTCCACGACAGGTGAGAGAGAGCACACTGTGCATAGGTTCGAATGGCTTGCCCATGAGCTTGCCAGTACCAGCAGTAGATCCCACGGAGGTGGGGTTCCCCGACTGGAGGAATGCGATCAAGGCCTTTGAAAAGCGCCAGACCACCTTCTCCTCGCCATCGACTGCTTCCCGCCCGCGCCCGTAAGCAGAGATGGCTGCCAGGTGCACCCTTAGGGTCGCCGACCTAAGCCCTTGACTAGAAAGGGACCATAAATAGTCCAAGATGCTTGCCAAGGAACAGGAGGAAGGGTCCAAGCCCTTGCCCTGACACCAAATGGAAAACCTTTTCCATTTGAAGGCATAACATTTTCTGGTCGACTCCTACGGGACGCCTCAACTACATTGAGGACCTCGTCGGAAAGACCAAGGCCTGGAACTCTAGCGCTCAGGAACCAGGCCGTCAGGTGCAGGATTGAAGGTCCGGATGGAACACCTTCCCTGATTGACTGAGAGCAGGTCCGGGCGAGCTGGAAGCTGCCGCGAGTCCTGGAGCTGAGACTGAGGAGATCTGGGTACCAGAACTGGCGAGGCCAGTCTGGGGCTATCAGAATCACCTGCGCCTTGTCCCTCCTCGCCTTGAGAAGCACCTTGTGGATCAAGGGAAATGGGGAAAGGCGTAAAAGAGGCCGGGGTCCATTGCCTCGAGAAGGCATCCCCTGCAGCGAGCCCTGCTGAGGGGCGGGCATGGAACAGACTCAGCTTCGCGTTCTCCATGGAGGTAAACAGGTCCACCTGAGGTGTGCCCCAAAGGGAGAACAGATACTGTACTACCTCCGGCAGGAGAGACCACTGTGGGATGCAGCCCCTATCCGGCTCAGGGCATCGGCCAGGGTGTTGGAGGCTCCTGCCACGTGAATAGCTAGGAGATCCGCCTCCAGGCTGCTGCTTGCAGTGACAAATACGGAGAGCTTCCTTGCATAGAAGCATGGGCAGCGTCCCGCCTAGCGGTTTAGATAATACATGGTGGTATTGTCCGTCTGGACTCGGACCACTTGACCCGGAGGAGGAGCAAAGCGGTGAGAGCTAGGCGGACCGCCCGAGCTCCAGCAGGTTGATGTGCAGGGACTCCCGCTGGGACCAGAGGCCATGAGCCCGTGTTCCCCAGATGGGCACCCCAACCCATCAGAGAGGCATCGGTCGATAGAGACCGTCGCTCGGGCGGACAAACGGGATGCCCTCCTGCAAATGATCTGAACGGTCCACCACTGGAGAGCTCCACATCCCTGTGTCACCGACACAAGCTGGTCCAAGGGATCGCGCTGCCGACCACTGGCTGGCCAGTCCCACTGAAGGGACGCATGTTCCAGCGGGCCCAACGGACCACGCTGGTGCAGGCCGCCATGAGACCCAGGAGGCGCAGGAAGTCCGGGCAGGCGCAATTGCCCAACCAGAAATGATCGGGCAAAGGAGGAAAGAACCTAGGCCCTGTCCGCCGGGAGCCGCGCTCTGGCTCGAAGAGAGTCGAGCTGCGCCCCGATGAATAGAATCACCTGCTTGCTCGAGTTCCGACTTGGCCTCGTTGATAAGGAGGCCCAGTTGAGAGACAGACCTAGAGGCCAGATCTCTGACCACTCCGCCTCCTTCCTGGAGGGAGCTGCTATCAGCCAGTCGTCCAGGTAAGGGTACACGGACCCTCGGCGCCCGAGATGCTGTCACCACTGCCATGCATTTGGTGAAGACCCTGGGAGCTGGAGACAAGCCAAGGGCATGGCTTGGAACTCAAGAGGGATCCTTCCTCGAAGCGAAGGGAATCTCTGGTGAGACGGACGGATAGGGACGTGAAAAACGCGCCCTGCAAGTCCAGAGAGCAGAACCACCACGCGTTCAAAGGATGGTATTATCTGAGCCAGAGTGACCATCCTGAAGGTTCGAGACCTTAGGAACTTGTTTAGGTCGTGTAGGTCGAGAATGGGGCGCCAGCCCCCCGTCCGTTTCGGAACCAGGAAGTACCTGGACACAAACCCTGGGTCTGAAGGAGGGTCCACCACCTCTCTTACCACCTCCTTCTGGAGGAGGAGAGCGATGTCGGCTCGACGAGCCGCCAGTGAGGCTGGGGATCCCGAAGCCCCCCGAGGGGCGATGGCTCTGAAGGGTGGTGCCTGCTCGAATTCCAGAGGCAGGCCTCTTCCACACCTCAAGACCCACCTGTCCGTGGTAACAGCGGACCAGGCGGAACGGAAGTGCCGGGGCCGTCCCCCCACGGGGGGACCCAGGGGTAAGGTGACTGGGATGGGGGCGACACCCCTCAGCCCGTCACTGGGCAGGCTTGGAGGAGGGACCGGCCGAGGGACCTCCTGGGCCCTTCCTCCCTGCCTCCTGTTAGAGGAAGCCGGCGGCTTGGGTTTGGGATGCCAAGGCCGAGCCTGCTGGCCCTGACGTTGCTGGGCCGGGCGCGCCGGGGGCACAGAAGGACGAAAGGGCTTAGGCTGTGGTTTGCGGCCTTTGTCCTTCTGAGCGGAAGAGACAGAGTCCAAGGTGGCATTGGACTTCTCGATCCTCTGCAGGTGACCTTCCACCCCAGGGCCGAAGAGGTCAGTCCCCAAAAAGGGAACATCCGCCAACTTGTGCTGGGTATCCGAAGTAAAGGTGGATATCCTCAGCCAAGCCCTCTGGCCGATAGCCACTGCGGCCGCCACCGATCTGGCACATGAGTCCCTATATCCAAAGCAGTCTGGAGCTGCTGTTTGGCCACTGCCCTGCCCTGGTCCCGCACCTGTAACCGTAGTCTGCAGATCGGCGGGAAGATGAGGATGACCTCATCCAGGGGCCCAACAGGGCATGAGAAAAATGTGCCATGAGGCGGCCGAACTGGCCTGGCGAGAGGCCGAGAAAGGGCGCAGCGTAGACTTTTCGCCCGACATAGTCCAATTTCTTGGACTCCTTGTCAGGAGGTTTGTCCCATCCCTGGCGTTGCCGGCGAGGAAGCTGTCGGTAACTCAACCCCTCAGCAGAGGGGTGTTCAAAAACGGACAAGGAACCGGTAGGGACCGATACTTCCTGGCCATCCTGGCCAGGCGCAGGGCAGGAGGCAGGCGCTGCCAAAGCTCCAGTGCGGACCCACTATGGCCTCGGCCACCGGAAGAGCCTCCGTCCGAGATCCCTCGGTCCAGAATCTCCGTGAGGGATACCTGGCCCGTTTGGAAGCGGGTTCAGAGCTCCATCCGGTAGACTCCGGATGAGCGAAGCAGTCCTAAGGAGGGCGACGGGCTATCGTCCATTGACTGACCTCCTGAAGACTCAAGTCCAGTCGCTTGGAGAAAAGGAGAATCATCTTGGACTCGGAAGAATCCTCGAAGACTGCCTCTGGCTGAGCCACCCTTCACCTGCCGAGGTCGGTCGGGAGTGAGGGTAACTGACAGCGATGGGGTAGACCTTAGCCGACCGAGAATCCTTGGTCGGAGCCCCAATGGTGGCTGTGGGCGGAGGTTCCACGGAATCGGTGGAGCAGCTGGTTTGGCAGAACAACCGGCCTGGGTATAGCTCCTCGGATAAGTCGAGGGTTGTGGTCGGCCGTTCGGTGACAGCCACTTAATGGCCGGGGAAGGCGACGGGTCGGCTTATTCCGGCCAGGAGAGCTGTTACAACATAAGATCTCGTACCGTCGGCGTAATTTACATGACCTCCCTCATCCGAGGAGGAGGGGCGAGGGGCAATGACGCCGCTTACTGTGATGCCGAGACGAGACCGCCTATAATGAGGTGGGATCGGCTGGACAGCGAAGAGGTCCGGACGAGTCCCGGAATTTCCGAGGTCGGTGCGGGGAGGTGTGCCGGAACCGGCACTCCTTGACGCTCGGATGGTCCATCCGAGGGCTCCGGAACGGAGGCATGGCGAGCCACAGGATCCTCAACTCCTCCCGGGGGGAACGGGAGAGGAATCTCGGCTGCTAAAGCGACAGCCCGTCCAATGAAGTCGAGAAAATCTCGACTCATGGGTGGAGTCTCGGTCAACTGACCTGGCGAGACACCCGTGGGAGCCAGTGGCAGCCCGGCGATCGACCGGGCTTGACAGTCGGCGGCCGGGGAGAGGGACCTTTCCCGCTCCCAAGCGTCGGCGGAGGACTTACCCTGTCCCTCTTTTGGACGAGAATAAGGTCCAGCAGACACAGGCCTTCTCCTTTAGTGGAGAGGGAGACAGACAACTCCTTAAAAGAAGCCTGTAGGAAGAACCCAGAGAGGCGGGATAAATGCAGCGGCCGAGGAAGATCTGGCCCAGCGCCGCCTCCTCTTGACGACCATCCGCTCGAGCTGATCCATGACCACGCCGCGCTGAGATACGCCAACCGGGCCTCCTTGGACTTCACCGGAGGGAAACGCTTCTCGGGACGGCCCAGTTGCAATCGGGCAGCACGGTCTTCGAGGACGTAGGCCGAGAAAGATGAGCACAGGTCGCAAGCCTGCGGGTCGTGCTCAAGGCCTAAGCAGTAGACACACGAGGAGTGTGGATCCGTCCGAGACATCTTCTGCCCGCATGGGCATCTCCGAAATCCGGGAGTCGATTTGTCCATCGCAGCCGCGAGGGATAGAAGACTGAAGTCTTTTTGCAAAAGTTTATTTATAAATCATAAGCGGAGAATAGGAACCAGTCACAGGCATAGGCGTTAAGGAGGAACCTGAGCTTCAAGCGGTAGGAAAGATCTGCGCGTCATGGGGGCGGAGCGAGTTTACCACCGGGTGGGTGGGAGGAGCAAGCTTGAAGACCTTCCGGCAAGATTTAAAGTGGCAAGGATACCTGCCAATGAGTGTGGATGAACAACATATCCATGTCCCTAGAACCTGTATTTCTGGGGACGGATATGTTCATCCACACTATCTCAACGAACTCTAGCAGTTCTTCATGAGGAGGGAGGCAAGGCGCACAATTCTCTACTTGAGGAATAAGGACTGAGAACAGAGGTCCCAAAACCAGCATCCCAGCGTGACTCCAAGGTCGATGTGGTAATGGGCAATAAAGGTGTGTGCTGACTTCAGGTAGCAGCCCTGCAATTTCCTGAATAGGGACGGTGCTGGAAGCAGCCACCGAAGCAGCGGTATGGCGGGTAGAATGAGCTCTTATCCCTTTGGGGGGCTCCATGCCCGCCAACCTATGGCAGAGATCTATGCAGGAGGCGACCCACCTGCCTATCGTCCGCTTGGCTGCAGGTCTGCCAGGTGCGGCTTCAGCATAGGTGACAAACAGCTGGTGAACCTCTCCCTGAACTTCAGCCATCCGCTCCTTGTAATAAGACAGCGCTCTTCTAGGGTCCAAAGTATGGAGCCTATATTCGGCCTCCGAGGTGTGATTGGGGTAGAACACCAGCAGAGTTAACACCTGGTTAAGGTAAAACTCCGACACCACCTTCGGAAGGAATTTCGGGTTGGGGGCGCAGGACAACCTTGTCCCTGTGGAAGACCAGATAAGGAGACTCGATGGAAAGTGCTTGGAGCTCTCCCCATCCTTCTGGCTGACGAGATAGCCACCAAGAAGGCAGTCTTCCACGACAGGTGAGAGATGTCACACCTGTGCATCGGTTCGAATGGCTTGCCCATGAGCTTAGCCAGTACCAGCAGTAGATCCCGGAGTGGATGTTCTCACCGGAGGATATGTGATCAAGGCCTTTGAGCGCCTGACCACCTTCTCCTGCGCCACTGACTGCTTCCGGCCCGCGCCCAGTAAGCAGAGATGGCTGCAGGTGCGCAAGGGTCGTTGACCAAGCCCTAGCTGAGAAGGGACCACAGGTAGTCCAGAATGCTTGCCAAGGAACAGGAGGAAGGGCCCAACCCCTTGCCCTGACACCAAATGGAAAATCTCTTCCATTTAAAGGCACAGCATTTCCTGGTCGACTCCTTACGGGATGCCTCAAAGATGTTAAGGACCTCGTCGGAAAAACCCAAGGCCTGGAACTCTAGCCGCTCAGGAACCAGGTTGTCAGGTGCAGGGATTGAAGGTCCGGATGGAATACCTTCCCCTGGTTGACTGAGATCAGGTCCGGGTGGGCTGGAAGCCGCCTCGGGAGCCTGGAGCTGAGGCTGAGGAGATCTGGATACCAGAACTGGCGGGGCCAGTCTGAGGCTACCAGAATCACCTGCACCTTGTCCCTCCTCGCCTTGGGAAGCACCTTGTGGATCAAGGGAAATGGGGGAAAGGCGTAAAAGAGGCCCTGGGTCCATGGCCTCGAGAAGGTATCCCGCTGCAGCGAGCCCTGCTGAGGGGGGCAGGCATGAAACAGCCTCAGCTTCGCATTCTTCCTGGAGACAAACAGGTCCACCTGAGGCGTGTCTCAGTGGGAGAACAGATCTTGTACTACCTCCGGCAGGAGAGACCACTCGTGGGACGCAGCTCCTATCCGGCTTAGGGCATCGGCCAGAATGTTGGAGGCTCCTGCCACATGGGTGGCTAGGAGATCCGCCTCCAGGCTGCGCATGAGGGACCAAGTGTGGAGAGCATACCTGCACAGAGGCATGAAGCGCGTCCCGCCCTGGCGGTTTAGGTAGTACATGGTTGTGGTACTGTCCGTCTGGACCTGGACCACTTGACCCCGTACAAATGGAGCGAAGGCGGTGAGGGTTAGATGAACCGCTCAAAGTTCCAGCAGGTTGATGTGGCATCAGGACTCCCAAGGGGACCAGAGGCCAGGCGCTCTGTGCTCCCACAGATGGGCACCCCAACCCATCAGAGAGGCATCGGTCGACAGAGAGACTGTCAGCTCCCGACGGACAAACAGGATGCCCTCCTGCAGATGAGCTGGAACGGTCCACCACTGGAGAGCGTTCCACATCTAGGGGACGCATGTGCCAACGGGCCCAACGGACCACGCTGGTGCAGGCCACCATGAGGCCCAGGAGGTGCAGGAAGTCCCAGGCAGGGCACAATTACCCAACCTGAAATGACTGGGCAAAGGAGGAAAGAACGTCAGCCCTGTCCGCCGGGAGCTGTGCTCTGGCTTGCAGAGAGTCGAGCTCTGCCCCGATGAATTGGATCAGCTGCTTTTGGCACGAGTTCCAACTTGGCCTCGTTGATAAGGAGGCCAACCTGAGAGCAAACGTGGAGGGCCAGATCCCTGGACCGCTCCACCTCCAGTCTGGAGGAGGCCGCAATCAGCCAGTCATCCAGGTAAGGGTACACCCGGACCCTTCGGCGCTGCAGGAATGCTGTCACCACTGCCATGCATTTGGTGAAGACCCTGGGAGCTAGAGAAAGGCCGAAGAGCATGGCCCAGAACTGGTAAAGGGACCCCTCTGCTCTGAAGCAGAGGAATCGCTGGTGGGACAGGCGGATTGGGACGTGAAAGAACGCGTCCTGGAGGTCCAGAGAACAGAACCACATGCCTCGTTCCAAGGATGGAATGATCTGAGCCAGAGTGACCATCCTGAAGGTTCGAGACCTTAGGAACCTGTTCAGGTCGTGCAGGTCTACAGTGGGGCGCCAGCCCCCCATCCCTTTCGGGACCAGGAAGTACCTGGACACAAACCCTGGGTCTGGTGGAGGATTCGCCACCTTGCTGATCACCTCCTTCTGGAGGAGCAGGGCAATGTCAGCTCGATGGGCCGACAGAGAGGCTGTGGACCCCGTAGCCCCTCATGGGGCGATGGCTCTGAAGGGCGGGGCCTGCTCAAACTCCAGAGGCAGACCCCTTCCTACCACTTCCAACACCCAGCGGTCTGTGGTGATAGCGGACCAGGCGGAAAGAAAGTGGTGGAGCCGTCCCCCCATAGGGGGGAACCCAGGGGGAAGCGACGTGGCTGGGGGCGACACCCCTCAACCAGTCACTGGGCAGGCTTGGAAGAAGGACCGGCCGAGGGACCTCCTGGGCCTTTTCCTCCCGGCTTCCTGCTGGAAGAAGCTGCAGGCTTGGCTTTGGGGTGCCAAGTGCGAGCCTGCTGGCCCTGATGTTGGTGTTGCTGGGTTGGACGTGCCACAGGGGCAGAAGGGCGAAAAGGCTTATGCTGCTGCTAGCGGCCTTTGTCCTTCTGGGCAGATGTGAGAGTCCAAGGTGGTATTGGACTTCTCAGTTCTCTGGAGGTGGCCTTTCACCCCAGGCCCGAACAGGTCGGTACCCAGGAAGGGGAAGTCTGCTAGCTTGTGCTGGGTATCTGCCGTGAAGGTGGAGATCCGCAGCCAAGCTCTGCGGCCGCTACTGACCGGGCACAGGAATCTCCAATATCGAGTGCCGTCTGGAGCTGCTGTTTCGCCACTGCCCTACCCTGATCCCGCACCTACTTGACCGTAGTCTGGAGGTCAGCCGGGAGATGAGGGATCACCTCATCCAGGGAGCCCCTAAGGACGTGGGAGAAGTGCGCCATCAGTACGGCCGAACTGGCCTGACGGAGGTTGAGGGAGGACGCAGCATACACTTTACGCCCGGCATAGTCCAGCTTTTTTGTCGGGGGGCTTGTCCACGTCCCTGGTGTTCCCGGAGCGCCGGAAAACACTATCTGTAACCAACCCTTCTGCAGAGGGGTGCTCCGAGAAACCAGACAGTGACCCGGTGGGGACCACGTACTTCCTGGCCATCCTGGCCAAGGGAGAAGGACAAGAAGCCGGCCGCTGCCACAACTCCAAGGCTGGGCCAACAATGGCTTCAGCCACCGGAAAGGCCTCCGTGGAAGAATCCCCTCGGTCCAGTACCTCCGTGAGGGGATACTTGGCCCGCTTGGATACAGGCTCGGGCTGCATCCCAGTGGACTCAGATGAGCCAAAGCAAACCCATGAACGAGGATGGGCTCTCGTCCATCGACTCTCCCCCGGAGGACTCCAGGTCAAGGGGCCTGGAGAACAGGGAAGAGTCGTCAGACTCCGAGGAGTCTGTGAATAGCTGCCTAGGGCCTGAGCTACCCTCCACCTGCCGAGGACGGTTGGGAGTGAGGCTGACTGAGAACCGGTGGGGTAGTCCCTGACCCGACTGAGAATCCTTGGTCGGAGCCCCACATTTAGGTTGTAGAGGCGGGGTTCCACCACAATCTGTGGGGCAGCTGGTTTTGGCTGAACAACTGGCACCGGTTTGGGCTCCTCGACCACCGCGAGTGGGTTGTTTCGGCCTTTCGGGTGACAGCCACTTAATGGCCGGGGAAGGCGATGGCTTGTTCCCAGTCAGAAGGAGCTGCTGCCACATTAAGTCCTTGTAGGCGTCGATGCAATTTTTGCCTAAGCCTTTCCTCCGAGGAGGAAGAAGGCAATCTGAGCAAGCTGCCGCTTCCCCGGTGCAGAGACACGATGCTTAAAGTTAGCTGGACCAAGACGATGGGTGTTTCTCGGTGGGTCTGGGAGGTGGGAAACCCATCTCTCCTCGCCTGGAGCCTCAACTGGGACTCCGCATAGGAGGCGAGGCAAGTTCTTCGGTTTCTACCGGGGGAACCGGTGAAGAAGGGCTGTCTGCTTCTCCAGTTGACAGCCCGTCTGAAGGGTCGAGAAAAATCTCGACTGCGTCGACGGGTGTCTTGGCCGGCTGACTAGATGGGGACACTGTGAAGCCAGCGGCCTTAGCCGCAACCTCGACCGAAGTAGACTGTCCGGGGAAGGGGACCTCTCCCGCTCCCACGAACGCTGACGGTGGGACTTACCCTTTGAGTCCTTCTTCTAGGACCGAGAAGAGTGTCCCGATGGACCCTCACCTTTCGTGGTGAGGGATTGGCAAAGCTCCTTAAAAGAAGCTGTACAGGAGGAGCCCAAGGAGAGTGGGATAAATGCCGCGACCGAGGAAGATGAAGATGCAGCCTGGGCCACCTCCTCCTCGACGGCGATCATCTGTTCCAAGTTGCTCAGCCGAGCCAGCCACCGCAGAAACTGCCCAACGGGCCTCCTTCGACTTCACCGGCGGTATAAGTCTCTCGGGGCACCCAAGTTGGAGCCTGGCAGCATGGTCTTCGAGGACATTTGCCGAGTAGGACTTGCACAAATCACAGGCCTGCGGATCATGGTCAAGCCCGAGGCAGTAGACGCACGTGGAGTGTGGATCGATCCCAGACATCTTCTTCCCGCATGGGCACCGCCGAAAACCGGGAGTTGATTTGTCCATCGCAGCCACGAAGGAAGAAACAGACCGAAGTCTAGTAAACTTTAAAATTAGTTTCGGGTTAACCGAAGAGTTTGGATCCAGTCTAAACGCAGAGCGCTAAGGAGGGAACCTGAGCTTCCAAGCGATAAGGAAGATCTGGCATTATGGGGCGGAGCCAAGAGTTTTACCACCCGGGTGGGTGGGAGGAGCCAGCTTGAAGACCTTCCGGCAACATTTAAAGTGGCAAGGAACCTGCCAGACAGTGTGGATGAACATATCCATGTCCCTAGAAATGGGAAAATACAGAACACAGTAGGGAAATCAAAATCTGCATGTTTTATACAACCAAAGTACAAAAGAAATGCACCAAACTGTACTAAAGTTTCCACTTGGGTCTTAGAAAACGTATTAGCACACAGCTTCAGCTACTAACAGAACACAGAGCAGCTGGGAAATGACTCCCTGTCTCATGCATACAGCTTACTGTGTGGGAATTTCTGCCTTCCAAGTGCAAACAAGATCATGAGACCTGTGCCTTGTCTGTACACTGTACTTCAAGTGTGCCTAGAATTCCCACTACACCACAGGTGTGGGACATGTCGTTATTGGCAAATCTATATATATTTTTTTAACAGCATCTAATCAGCTCCAGTGAAACCCCAGCCAGTTTTGAGCGGTTTTGGAGCCGCTCAATGAGGCAAGTAAGTTAAGCTGCACATTCCTACTGTATGTGAACAGGGTTTGAACCCACCTCCGCATCCCTCAGTATCGGAGGAGGGCTAAATGATCACATTCCACATTCATAACCTTATTTAGCATGAGTGAAAGTACGTGAACCCCTTTTACAATCTAACCCTTTTCAAGAAGCAGTTTGACACAGAGACGCGAACAGTTCTGTAATCCACACAGGAAAAAAATGATGTCTCTTGATGAGATGACATTGCACACTCGCATAGTCCTTCTGAAAAAAATGTGTGGGCTAAATAAAACAAGAATAAAGATAAAATTAATAAACTGACTTGTAGGTTTAGAGTATTTTTTCTTTTTCTGATATCAGTGTTTTGTTATGCATTTCTTTAATACAATCCTACAAGTATGTCAAAATCTACTCAAGGACACAACCTACCCTGGTCGAGGAAATGACCACAAACCAAACCACAAAGGCCGCCTACGTTTACCAGTGAGTATGGTAAGATCCTTACAGCACATACCTAATATATTCTTCTTTATTCTCCTCGGTCACCAAGATATTGCTGCCGACAGGTTTCAGCTCATGGCTTTTCACCTCACCTAAAATTTCTTTATCCACTGAGAAATACATTTCCAGACCACATTCTTCAACGTTGTTGTCCCTAAAGAACACAGACAAAATAAAAACGTACTTGCACATCAAAAAGTAACATTTCAGGGTGTTTTCTTTTTCTGGGTTCTCTGCAGGGTACTTAATTAAAATGCAAAACAAGCTTCAGTGAAAACGTTAAAAACCAGACAATTATACTTTATTTTCTGTCTTTAAATTACCTGTGGCACCGGGGTTCATTGAGAGCCAAATAATCTCACACTGGGACTCGTTCGGGGCCAAGTATATCATGGAGATAATGCAACCGTCTCCCAGCAGAAGGTAGCAGCTACTCAACCACTTGCCCACCCTCCTGCTGGAATGATGCAACTGTGGTGGCGGGAACAGGGAAAGACTGGGAGGAAAAGGAAAAGCCAACCAATAGCAGCCAAAATAAGTGACCGTTAACCAAATGTTTCATATGTTTCCGATGGACACCACACTGAACACGTTCCCACTTGTTTCTGTCAAGACCTAACCACTGCACTTAACAGATGAACTACAACTTAAAAACATGTTCCTCTCCCAATCCTGAATTTCTCTTCTGAGCTCCCTGACTGGACCCACACCTGGACTGGACCACCCAGCCCCATCACCCATCTTCCCTGGGGCTTACGTTACTCTGCTATGCCCTCACTACAGGACCCATCCTTTAGGGGCCCAATCATCAGCCCTGAGCCTGTGGGGGCTATGCCATCCCTCAGTTTTGGTTGGAGTTTTTTTCCCTCCATTTCTTGCCCTAGTTCCAAGTGTGTGCTTTGCCTCATTGGAGATCCCCAGTATGTTCCCCACTCCCTACGAAGAAGAGTTGTCCAAGGGACTCTCAATCATCCCTCCCTGGCCAACCCCCAAGTGACTCAGGTCTGTTCCCACTTCTGTGTCATTGGCGTAATGGCTGGTAGCTGTACCGCTATACTACTGGACCGGCCACTAGAGACCCACCCATTCTAGCCCCCAGATATGCCTCACTACTATACTGCAGAATACCAAAACATATCTCAGAGGAGTGAAACACTGTTCTCATAAAGAGGCAGATTTTACATAGAAGGGGACTCAATTTAAGTGTAGTATTCTTTTTTTATAATTATAGTTTATTAGTTTTTCTTAACATACAATATACAATACTGTCTATCAATTTAGTATATTCCAGTAAAAACAAAAAATGGGACATAAAAACCAAATCGAAAATAAGGACAGATACGTCCTAAAAAATTTAAGTTGGTTGATCTGGGACTTCCAATGATGTCATCTGGCTAATGGCTGCTTACTCTAGGAGCTCCAGCCTAAGAATAAGCCTCATCAAATTGATAAAGTCCACTAAAACTTACCTTGTAACGGTGAACAGAGGTAATACAGTAGAGCCATGAAGCTGGGGAAAAATTAAATTTGACGTTTTGCAGCCAGATGCTTATGGTCTGTAGTCAACATGTCATACTCATCACAGTCCAAGGTTTCTACCGTGGCCCAGGCTCTCTCCAAAAAGAATTCCAAGAAAGTACCAAAAAACAACAAGGGCAGAAACTAGATGCCATTCTCACTGAGCTGAAGGCATTTTGAGTGAAATTCACTGACTTTCAATCCTTGCTCTCCTCCATGCATTCCGACCTGGATGGCCTGGACACCAGAATCACAGAGACAGAAAGGCAGATGGCATTGCACTCAAAACTGCCTAACAGACCTGGAAACTGCCCTATTCAAGTCAGCGCAGATGTAGGTGGAACTCTGAGAAGCAGGAAGATGCAGAGAAAAAGGGGTGCAGAAAAAACATCAGGGTGTATGGGCTCCCTAAGGACTTGAAGTCATGTATGTTGGTGCCTTCCAAGGACACGTTCCTGCACACTGCCCCTGATATGGATGCTTATCTCCAATTAGAAACTGAGAGGACTCATTGGGTTCTTGGCCCCAAACCCCGCTTGCCAGATGCTCAGCCAGGCTCCATCCTGGTACGCTTCCTCAATTACCATGTAATAGAGCTGGTTCTCTGGAAAGCATGGCAATAACAAAAAACAAGTCACTCACCTGTAACAGTAGTTCTAGGAGTGGTATATGTTGTTCATCCACACTTCTTGGCATTGTCCCGTCCCCTTTAAAACTTGCAGGAAGGTCTTCAAGCTGGCTCCTTCCACCCACCCGGGTAGTACAACCCTCGGTTCCGCCCCAAGATGCCAAAGCTTAGCTCGCTGGAAGCCAGGTTTGTGCAGCCAGGGAGGTCGGGTGGGTCCGTGTGGATCAACAACATATACCACTCCTAGAACTACCGTTACAGGTGAATAACCTGTTTTTCTAGGGATGTGGATATGTTGTTCATCCACACTTCCTGGCAGACTCCTAGCAGTTCTCCGGTAGGGAGGGAGGCAAGACGTACACCCCTACTTTGGGAACAGAGACTAGAGAACTGAGGCCCCAAAACCAGCATCCCAGCATGACTCAAGGTCGATGTGGTAATGGATGATGAAGGTGTTTGCCATCTTCCAGGTGGCAGCGTGGCAGATTTCCTGGATAGGGATGTCCCTGGAAGCAGCCACCGATGCAGCCGTATGGCGGGTAGAATGAGCTCTTATCCCTGTGGGAGGCTCCTTGCCTACCAACTTATAGCAGCGATCAATGCAAGATGTAATCCATCTTGCGATCGTCTGCTTTGCTGCTGGTCTGCCAGAAGCGGCTTCAGCATAGGTGACGAACAGCTGGTGAACCTCTCCCCGAATTTCCACCGTCCTCTCCTTGTAATAGAAAAGAGAGCTCGTCTCAGGTCCAGAGCATGGAGCCTGTACTCACCATCTGAGGTGTAGTACAGGTAGAACACAGGCAGAGTCAGCACCTGGTTAAGGTGAAACTCTGACAACACCTTCAGGAGGAATTTCGGGTGGGGATGCAGGACAACCTTGTCCCTGTGGAAGACCAGATAAGGGGAGTCCACCGAGAGCACCTGGAGCTCCCATCCTTCTGGCTGACGTGATAGCCACCAGGAAGGCCAACTTCCACGACAAGTGTGACATCTCACACTTGTGCACTGGTTCGGATGGCTTGCCCACAAGTTTAGCCAAGACCAACAGTAGATCCCATGGAGATGGAGGTTCACGCACCGGAGGGGATATGTGATCCATGCCTTTGAAGAAGCACTCGACCACTGTCTCCTGCACTACCGTCTGCCGGCCTGGCCACATGATGGCAAGAAGATGGCTGCCAAGAGCACCCTAAGGTCGATGACTGAAGAGCTCCCCCTTTGGATGGAGACCAAAGGTAGTCTAGTATGTTAGCCACAGGACAGAGGGTCCAGGCCCTTGCCCTGACACCAAATGGAAAACCTTTTCCATCTGAAGGCATAACACTTCCTGGTCAACTCCTTCCTGGATGCTTCCACTACTGTGAGTACATCCTCGGACAGACTCAAAGCCTGGAACTCTAGCTGCGCAGATACCAGGTTGTCAGGTGCAGGGATTGAAGGTCTGGATGGAATACCTTCCCCTGATTGACTGAGATCAGGTCCGGGCATGCTGGAAGACTCTTCGGGAGCCTGTTGCCGAGGCTGAGGAGATCTGGATACCGCGGCCATTCTGGGGCTACCAGGATCACCTTCGCTTTGGCCCTCCTCACCATGGGGAGCACCCTGTGGATCAAAGGAAATGGAGGGAAGGCGCAGAAGAGGCCTGGGGTCCACAGCCTCGAGAAGGCATTCCCCCCCCCCCCGCAGTGATCCCTGCTGGGGGTGGGTGGGCATGAAACAGCCTCAGACTAGTGTTTTCCCTGGAGGCATACAGGTCCACCAGCGGTTTGCCCCAGTGGGAGAACAGGCTGTAAGCTACCTGTATATGGAGAGACCACTCGTGGGATGTCTTGCCTATGCGGCTGAGAACATCCGCCAGATGATTTGAGGCTCCCGCCACGTGGATGGCTAGGAGATCTGCCTCCAGTTGGCTCACGAGTGTCCAGATGCGGAGCGCTTCCATGCACAGCAGCCGGGAATGCGTGCTACCCTGCTTGCTGAGGTAGTACATGGTTGTGGAATTGTCCCCCGGACTTAAACCACTTGACCCCGGAGCTGCGGAGTGAACACTGACAGGGCCAGTCTGACCGCTCTGAGCTCCAACAGGCTGCTGTACTAACGGGACTCCTCAGGGGTCCAGAACCCATGGGCCGTTCTGTCCCCCACGTGGGCACTCCAGCCCATGAGAGGCGCATCAGTCTAAAGGACGACGGTGGCTCGGGGTGGACAAATGGGATCCCTTCCTGCAACCGGTCTAGGACGGTCCAACACTGAGGAGCATCCCACATCTTCTGGGTCACAGTAATCAGCTGGTTGAAATTACCTAGATGCTGAGTCCACTGGGCAGCCAGCTCCTATTGAATGGGACGCATATGGCACCTGGCCCAACTGACCACCGTGGTGCAGGCTGCCACTGCCCAACCAGGAATGATTGGGCAAAGGAGGAGCGAACCTCTGCCCTGTCCGCTGGAAGCCGAGCTCTGGCTTAGCAACAGTCGAGCTCTGCCCCCGATGAAGCACATCACCTGAGAAGGCACGAGCTTCGACTTGGCTTCACTGATCAGGAGACCAGATTGAGAGCAGGTTCTGGAGGGCCAGGTCCCTGGACCTCTCCACCTCCTGCTGGGTGGAACCTGTGAAGAACCAATCGTCGAGGTAAGGGTATATTCTGACCGCTCGGCGCTTGAGGTGGGCTGCCACCACTGCAATGTATTTGGTGAAGACCCGTGAGGCCAATGACAGGCCAAATGGCATGGCTCAGAACTCATAAAGGGTTTCCTCTGCCCTGAAGTGGAGGAACCGTTGGTGAGACTGATGGATTGGGATGTGGTAGAAAGCGTCCTGAAGATCCAGTGAGCAGAACCATATGTTCTGCTCCAAGGATGGTACGATCTGGGACAGAGTTACCATTCAGAAGGTGCAGGACCGGAGATACTGGTTCAGGTCATGCAGATCTAGAATGGGGCGCCAGCATCCCACCCCCCCTCGGGACCAGGAAGTACCTGAAAATGAACCCTGCGTCTACTGGAGGATCTGCCACTTGGACCACTGCCTCCTTTAGGGGGAGCTGAGCACTGTTGTCTCTCGGAGCCGAATGAGTGTGGGCTGATACTCTCTCTCCTCCCGTGGGGCGCGGGCCCGGCCTGGAGGGTACTGCTCGAATTCCAAGGGCAGACTCTGGCCGACCACTTCCAAGACCCACCTGTCTGTGGTAACAGCGGACCAGGCGGAAAGGAAGTGGCGACCCCTATCCTGTCACTGAGCAGGCCTGGAGTAAGAAGGTCCAGCACCTGAACCTGACCCCCTTTGCTGGCCTGGATAGGTCCGGGCTTGGGTCGGGGACGCCAAGCCTGAGCCTGCTGCTGTTGCTGACCTCCTTTAAAGGAGGACTGCTGGGCCGCAGGGGAAGAGTGCCAAAAAGGCTTCTTTTTCTGATGCTTCTTAGAACCAGAAGCACTTTGGGCAGAAGTAGCAGAATCCAAGGTGGCACTGGACTGCTCGATTCGCTAAGGTGACCATCCACACCTGGACCGAAGAGATCGGTGCCCAGGAAAGGAACATCAGCCAATTTGTGCTGGATGTCCACCGTGAAGGTGGAGAGCCTCAGCCAAGCCCCACAGGAAGCAGGCAAATCGGCAGCCAACGAATGGGCACGAGTCCCCAATGTCCAGGACCATCTGGAGCTGTTGTTTAACTACTGCATGGCCTTGGTCTCGGACCTGCTTGACCGTAGTCTGCAGGTCCGCAGGGAGATGTCAGGGAACTTCGTCCAAAGACCCCAAAAGGGCATGGGAGAAGTGTGCCATGATGACAACCGAGCTTGCCTGATGGAGGCCTAAAGAGGAAGCCACATAGACCTTCCTAGCAGAGTCATCCAATTTCCTGGATGTCTTTTCTGGGGTTCTATTAGTGTCGGCAGACTGGCCCATACCCCCAAAAGGGACCCCATGAGCACTGTGTACTTGCGGGCCATCTGGGCAGACCGAGAGGGGCAAGAGGCAGGGTGCTGCCAAAGTTCTAGGGCCGGCCCAACAGTGGCTTCGTCCACAGGAAAGCCTTCCGTTGGGGTGTGCCCTCTCTTCAGGATATCCGTGAAAGGGTATCCCGCCTTTTTCTCGATTGGCTCCTGGGACATCCCCGTAGACTCGGAGATTAGGCGGAGAATGCCCTGAAAAGACGAAGGGCCTTCCTCCGTTGATAAATCACCGTCCGACTAGTCATCCCGTGGGTGAGAGTGGAGGCTGGTGTCATCTGAATCAGAGGATTCTGGATACAACAGTTGGCTGCCTAGGTCGCCCTCAACTCGCCTGGGATGATCAGGCGTGAGTGACCCAGAGTCTTCAAGAAAGCCCGGTAACCGGCTGAGCTTCCTTAGAAGGAGCCTCTCCCATAGGCTGCTTAGGTGGTGGCTCCACCAAAATTGGTGGAGAGACCAGTTTTGGCCGAGCCGGAATGGGTTCAGCTAGCTCCGTGGGTTGGGGAACCGATTTTAATGGTTCCAAAGGAGACTGCTTCAGCTTAGGAGGCGAAAGCCAAGAAATGGCCGGGGTAGAGGCCGGTGTCTGCATGCCCAGGCAGAATCCGCTGTTGCCACATGAGGTCCTCGTAGTGTCGGCAGAGTTTCCAACAAAGCCTCTCCTCATCCAAGGAGGACGAGAACGACTGATGGCGTCGCCTCTTTTTACAGCGCTTATGCGCCTTCCTCAGCTTGTCAATCGAGGGGGTCAGAGACTTCGATCGAGATCGTACAGGCTGACTCGGTCGCTCAGGAGACACCGGAGAGACTGGGGACTTCCGGGGCTTAGGGGCCACTTCCTCGGTGGGGTTCCCAGCAGGTGGGGTCCACTCGTTGGGAAGGAAAGGACCAGAGTCCTGGTCAGAGTCTCGACCGGAGTTGGCGACAACGAGTCGATAGGGTGGAAAATAATCTCAACCTCATCGACCGAAACTTCGGTTGACTGGCCCGACGGCAAAGCCGAGAAGCCAGCAGCCGAAGTGGCAATCTCGACGGAGGTTAAACTGGGCGGCTCCTGGGACCGAGATCGCTCACGATCCCAACAGTGTCTTCACTGAGATGATGATGATGATCCCAGTTCCTTGCCCTTTTACGGGACTGAGAGGAGTGAGTGCCCGCATGAACCCTCGCCCTTAGTTGGGAGAAAGTGACAACTCTCAGAAGGAACCCGAGAAAGTGGAGCCCAGGTTAAGCTGGACAAAAAAACCCTGAGAGGAAGATTCTGTGGAGCGAGCCACTTCCTCCTCGAAGGTCTGCATATCATTCCAGCTGTTTGGCAGATCCACGCTGCGGGAAACCACCCTGAGCCTCTTTGTACTTTACGGTAGTTCTGTTTCGGGCCTGCCCAATTTGAGGCATCACGAGATGGTCGTCGAGGACATTCTGATGAAAGGCGACATATCTCGCAAGTCTTGGTGTCATGGCGACACCAAGACAGTGTACATGATATCACAGGTCACTATAACATCTTCTGGCCACACAGGCATTGGCAAAATCTGGGGGAAGACTCTTCCTCCATAATTGAGATGTAGCAGTCACAATCGCTAACGCAAACGAGGCGAAGTTTCGGAATAACCAAAGAGTTAGAAGCCAGGGCCTACAAAATGTGAGAGCAAGAGGAGGCAACCTGAAGAAAAGATTGCGCACCTTAGTAATGTTGTTTCTTCTAATGGAGTCTTGCTGTATTCTGACATATGCAGTTAGGTCCTGCCTTTCAACTGCCCCGGAGAACAAAGAGTTAAACTTTCAATGGCCAGCAAGGAATGTTCACCACGAGTTCGGTTGAAGCCCCTCTCTGCTGCTGTTTAAACTGCAACCGTCAGATCTTTACGAGCAATACTCACTAGAAGTTCTGTGTGGAAACTGTAAAACTCATACTAGCCAACTGGCAACTATATCTATATAAAAGGGTTTTTGGTTTCAAAAGGAAAACTCAAGTCAGGAAACCCCAAAACAATACACATCCAAAACACAACCACTCACCCAAACTAAAAGAGGGTGAAAAAAAGGACACCCCTAGGGTGTCAACACTGCTCCTGCCCACCCGCATCCCAAAATCTAGGTTCTGAGAGGGGAGGCAGGGGGAGAGGTCAGAATACAGCAAGACTCCATTAGAAGAAACAACATTACTAAGGCGAGTAATTTTTTCTTCAAACAATATGAAGTCTTGCTGTATTCTGACATATGCAGACTACCAAGCAGTACCTCCATGGAGTAGGGACAGAACCTACTTTGGAAACAGGCTCTAAAGTACTGCTGTGCCAAACTGAGCATCACTCCTAGCCTGGATATCCAGAGAGTAATGCTTGGTGAAAGTATGGACTGTTTTCCCGGTGGCTGCTTGACAAATTTCTAAGAGAGGAATAACCCTGGCAGCAGCCAGGGAAGCAGCTGTACCTCTAGTGGAATGAGCCCTCAGGCCTGAGGGTGTAGTTCTACCCAGTTTTTCATAGCAGAATTGTATATAAGAAACAATCCACCTGGCAATAGATCTCTTAGTGGCAGGTTTGCCCTTACCAACTTCTCCATATGTAAAGAACTGGAGGGATTCAAACCTGTGACCCTTGGTATGCTCTATGTAGTAGCTAAGGGCTCTTTTAACATCCAAGCTGTGTAGCCTCCTCTCTCCAGAGGAGGAAAGGTCAGTGAAGAAAACAGGGAGAGATACAGACTGGTTGAGGTGGAAATCTGAAACCACTTTAGGTAAAAACTTTCTGTTAGTTCTTAGTACCACTTTATCTCTATGGAAAGAGATGAAATCAGGCTCCACTGACAGGGCTTGCAATTCACTGATACGCCTGGCAGAAGTAATGGCTACCAAAAACACAGTTTTCCAAGCCAAGTACTTAAGTTCTGCAGAGGACAAAGGCTCAAAGGGGGGTTTGCATAAGCTGAGCAATGCAAACATTAAGGTCCCAAGCAGAAGCAGGATCTCTAAAGGGGGGGATTGGTGTGAAGTAAGCCCTTGAAAAACTTACAAAATACAGGATGGGATGATAGAGAGGAAGGCTTGCCTACTGACAAGAAAGCAGAAACAGCTGCCAAGTGTACTTTCAGGGTAGCTGGTCTGAGGCCTAGGCCATTAAGACAGACCATACAGTCCAGAACCGTCGGCAACTCAGCAGAGTCTGAAGAAATATTTTTCTTAGAACACCAAATGCTGAATCGTTTCCATTGGGAGTTGTAAGTCTTTCTGGTGGAAGGCTTTCGAGAAGCCTTAAGGATATCCAGAACCCCTTGGGAAAGATGCAGATCTGCAAACCTAACTCTTCAAGAGCCATGCCTTGAGATTGAGACCTCGAAGATTTGGTTACCAAATCCTTCCCTGAGAGGATGTCAACAGGTTGTAATTCCTGGGAAGAGACAGGGGAAGGTGGACTGCTAGGGACAGCAACAGGGATACCAGGGCTGTCTGGCCCAGTCTGGAGCAATCAGAATCACTTTGCATGGTTGTGACCTTATCTTGACTAACACTTTGAACAGGAGAGGGAAGGGGGAGAACATACAGAAAGTTCCCTTCCCAGTTCAGAATCAGAGCATCCAGGGGGACTGAGCCCAAGACTGGGGGTCTGCAACAAAAGAGAGGAAGTTGGTGATTGTCTGGGGCTGCAAAAAGATCTATCTCTGGAGTGCCCCATCTCGAGAAAATCACTTTCAAAACTAGAGGATCTAGGGTCCATTCGTGATGGCCCTGGGATATTCTGCTCAGAGCATCTGCTAGGACATTGTCCTTCCCTGGGAGGTGAACTGCTATCAGAGAGGTTTGCAGGGAATAGGCCAGGGACCACAACTTCACTGCTTCTGTGCACAAGGCCGTAGACAGAGTGCCTCCCTGCTTGTTGATGTACCACATGGTGGTGGTGGTCTGTTCTGACCTGGACCACCTTGTTCTGTACAGATTTGGAAAAAGCGTGCAGTGCCAGAAACACTGCTCTGAGTTCCAAGAGACTGATGTGAAGCAGAGATTCCCGAGGTGACCACAGTCCTTGGGTGGTAAGATCCCCCCAAATGGGCTCCCTAGCCCAGCAGGGAAGCATCTGTGGCGAGTATCACTGAATGAGACTGAGTGACAAAAGGAACCCCTTGTCTCAAATTGTCCTGATCAGTGCCACCATTGCAAGGCCTGGATCAGGGTTCGAATCACTGGGACTAGTTTGGTAAGGGAATCCTTTCTTTGGGACCAGAAGGTTCTTAAGTGGAACTGAATGTCCCTCATCTGGAATCTTGCTCTTTGGACCACTGCTGAGGAAGCTGCCATGTGGCCCAGAAGCTGAAGGAAATACCTTGCTGGTCGAGACACCTGAAGGGTGAATGAAGAGGCCAGTTCCATGAGGGTCCTTGCCCTTTCCAGGGGGAAGGAAGGCTCTTGCCTTTACTGTATCCAGCTCTGCACCTATGAAGGTGAGGAGCTGTACTGGTTTGAGAACTGACTTTGGAAGGTTGAGAAAGAATCCTAAGGAAGTGAGCACTTGCTGGGTCACTTGCAAATGTGACTTGACTTGGTCTGGAGACTGACCTACTATGAGCCAGTCGTCCAAGTATGGGAAGATGGAGATATTTTTTCTCCTTAGGAAAGCAACCACTACTGCCAGGCACTGTGTGAAAACCCTTGGGGCTGATGTTAGGCCAAAGGGCACTGCTCTGAATTGATAGTGACCTGAGGGCAACTCGAACCTGAGGTACTTTCTGTGGGAGCACCTGATGGGTATGTGAAAGTAGGCATCTTTGAGGTCTAGGGAGGCTAGCCAGTCCCCTGGCCTTAGAGAGGGAAGGATAATTCCCAGAGTCACCATTTTGAACTTTGGCTTTAAAAGATGTTTGTTCAGATATCTTAGGTCCAGGATGGGTCGCCATTCTCCTGTCTTTTTGGGGGTTAGGAAGTAGCTGGAGTACAATCCTTTGCCCTTGTGTAGGGTGGGAACCCTTTCTATAGCTCTGCGAGCTAGGAGAGAAGAAACCTCTGCCTCTAGGGCAAGGGTCTCAGAGATTCGAGGGTGGAAAGGATCTGGTTCTCATCTTGGGAAATTTTTTGAAGCCGAGAACCAGCCCCCAGCTTACTGCTTCCAGGACCCACTTGTCTGAAGTTAGAGACTTCCAGTCCTGTACAAAGTAAGCCAGCCTGCCCCCTACTGGTATGGAAGAATCGGCCCGGGCAGACCCATCAGGGTGTCTGCTTGGCAGGGGCTTTAGGCTGAGGGGTGTATGCAGGCCTGCTCATCCCCCGTCTGCCTCTCCTGCTAAAGAACCCCCTCTGAGAGAAAGAAGAGGAGGCCTGAGCTTGGTAAAAAGGCCTTTGGAAAGGCCTGCCCCTGCCCCTGGACTGCTGCCTTTGAGGAGTTGCTTGCCTTTCTTTGGCCTGAGCACTCCTGTAAGTGGTCCTGTACTCATCCACCTTTTTCATGTAGTTCTCTGTCTGCTCCCCAAACAGAGAATTACCAATTACAGGAAAAGCCATGGCCTTAGCCTGGGTATCCTGTGAGAGGCTAGTATATCTGAGCCAAGCCATCCTCCGAAGAGCCACAGATGTAGCCATGACACTTCATGAAACGTCAGAGTCCACAGCAGAATGAAAATACAGGTTACTCACCTGTAAAAGGAGTTATAGGAATGGTATATGTTGTTCATCCACACTGTCTGGCAGGTTCCTTGCCGCTTTAAATCTTGCCGGAAGGTCTTCAAGCTGGCTCCTCCCACCCACCCGGGTGGTAAAACTCTCGACTCCGCCCCATGACGCCAGATCCAGCCCGCTGGAAGCCAGGCCAGCGCCGGGCCGGGAGGTCGAGTAGGATGAACAACATATACCATTCCTAGAACTCCTGTTACAGGTGAGTAACCTGTATTTCTAGGGACATGGATATGTTGTTCATCCACACTGTCTGGCAGACTCCTAGCAGTTCTCTGGTAGGAGGGAGGCAAGGCACACACCTCCTACTTGGGAAATAAAGACTGGAGAACAGAGGCCCCAAAACCAGCATCCTGGCGTGACTCAAGGTCGCTGTGGTAGTGGGTGATGAAGGTGTGTGCTGACGTCCAGGTAGCAGCCCTGCAGATTTCCTGGATAGGGACGTGCCTGGATGCAGCGGTATGGCGGGTAGAATGAGCTCTTATCCCTCTGGGAGGATCCATGCCCACCAACCTATAGCAGAGATCTATGCAGGAGGTGACCCACCTGCCTATCGTCTGCTTGGCTGCAGGTCTGCCAGGTGCACCTTCAGCGTAGGTGACAAACAGCTGGCGAACCTCACCCCGAACTTCAGCCGTCCGCGCCTTGTAGTAAGCGAGTGCTCTTCTAGGGTCCAAAGTATGGAGCCTATATTCGGCCTCCAAGGTGCGACTGGGGTAGAACACCGGCAGAGTCAACACCTGGTTAAGGTGAAACTCAGACACCACCTTCGGAAGGAACTTCGGGTGGGGGCGCAGGACAACCTTGTCCCTGTGGAAGACCAGATAGGGAGACTCTATGGAAAGCGCCTGGAGCTCTCCCATCCTTCTGGCTGACGTGATAGCCACCAAGAAGGCGGTCTTCCACGACAGGTGAGAGATGTCACACCTGTGCATTGGTTCGAATGGCTTGCCCATGAGCTTAGCCAATACCAGCAGTAGATCCCACAGAGGTGGAGGTTCTCGCACTGGAGGATATATGTGATCAAGGCCTTTGAAAAAAGCACCCGACTACCTTCTCCTGCCCCACCGACTGCTTCCCGGCCCGTGCCCGCTAAGCAGAGATGGTTGCCAGGTGCACCTTAAGGGTCGTCGACTGAAGCCCTTGCTGAGAAAGGGACCACAGGTAGTCCAGAATGCTTGCCAAGGAACAGGAGGAAGGGTCCAGGCCCTTGCCATGATACCAAATCGAGAATCTCTTCCATTTGAAGGCGTAGCATTTTCTGGTCGACTCCTTACGGGACGCCTTAACGACGTTGAGGACCTCGTCGGAAAGACCCAAGTCCTGCAACTCTAGCCGCTCAGGAACCAGGCTGTCAGGTGCAGGGATTGAAGGTCCGGATGGAATACCTTCCCCTGACTGAGATCAGTTCTGGGTGGGCTGGAAGCCGCCTCGGGAGCCTGGAGCCGAGACTCAGGAGATCTGGATACCAGAACTGGTGGGGCCAGTCTGGGGCTACCAGAATCACCTGCGCCTTGTCCCTCCTCGCCTTGAGAAGCACCTTGTGGATCTGGGGAAAGGCGTAGAAGAGGCCCGGGGTCCACGGCCTCGAGAAGGCATCCCCCTGCAGCGAGCCCTGCTGAGGGTGGCGGGCATGAAACAGTCTTAGCTTTGCATTCTCCCTGGAGGCAAACAGGTCCACCTGAGGCGTGCTCCAGTGGGAGAACAGATCTTGTACTACCTCTGGCAGGAGAGACCACTCGTGGGACACAGCTCCTATCTGGCTTAGGGCATCGGCCAGGGTGTTGGAGGCTCCTGCCACATGGCTGGCAAGGAGATCCGCCTCCAGGCTGCGCACGAGTGACCAAATGAGGAGAGCTTCACTGCACAGAGGCATGGAGCGCGTCCCATCCTGGCGGTTTAGGTAGTACACGGTCGTGGTATTGTCCGTCTGGACCTGGACCACTTGACCCCATAGAAACGGAGCGAAGGCGGTGAGGGCTAGACAAACCGCTCGAAACTCCAGCAGGTTGATGTGACATCGGGACTCCCGAGGGGACCAGAGGCCGTGCGCTCTGTGCTCCCCCAGATGGGCACCCCAACTCAGAGAGGCATCGGTCGATAAAGAGACCGTCGGCTCGGGGTGGACGAACGGGGTGCCCTCCTGCAAATGTGCTGGAACGGTCCACCACTGGACAGCGTTCCACATCCCCTGGGCCACTGTCACTAGCTGATCCAGTGGATCGAAGTGCTGTGACCATTGGCTGGCCAGCCCCCACTGAAGGGGACGCATGTACCAACGGGCCCAATGGACCATGCTGGTGCAGGCCGCCATGAGGCCCAGGAAGTCCCAGGCAGGCGCAATTGCCCAACCTGAAATGATTGGGCAAAGGAGGAAAGAACCTCGGCCCTGTCCGCCGGGAGCCGTGCTCTGGCTCGTAGAGAGTCGAGCTCTGCCCCGATGAATTGGATCACCTGCTTTGGCACGAGTTCCGACTTAGCCTCGTTGATGAGGAGGCCAACCTGAGAGCAAACCTGGAGGGCCATATCTCTGGACCGTTCCACCTCCATTATGGAGGGGGCTGCAATCAGCCAGTCGTCCAGGTAGGGGTACACCTGGACCCTTCGGCGCCGCAGGAATGCTGTTACCACTGCCATGCATTTGGTGAAGAGCCTGGAAGCAAGGGAAAGGCTGAAGTGCATGGCCTGGAACTCTTAGAGGGATCCCTCTGCCCTGAAGTGGAGGAATCTCTGGTGGGACGGACGGATTGGGACGTGAAAGAACGCGTCCTGGAGGTCCAGAGAACAGAACCACATGCCTCGTTCCAAGGATGGGATTATCTGAGCCAGAGTGACCATCCTGAAGGTCCGAGACCTTAGGAACCTGTTCAGGTCATGCAGGTCGAGAATGGGGCGCCAGCCCCCGTCTGTTTTGGGACCAGGAAGTACCTGGACACAAACCCCAGGTCTGGAGGAGGATCCGCCACCTTCCTGATCACCTCTTTTTCGAGGAGCAGGGTGATATCAGCTCGGCGAGCCGACAGAGAGGCTGCGGACCCCGTAGTCCCCAGAGGGGCGACGGCTCGGAAGGGCGGAGCCTGCTTGAACTCCAGGGGCAGGCCCTTTCCTACCACCTCCAACACCCAGCGGTTCGTGGTGATAGCGGACCAGGCGGAAAGGAAGTGCCAGAACCGTCCCCCCATAGGGGGAACCTGGGGGGGAGTGATGAGGCTGAGGGCGACACCGCTCAACCCGTCACTGGGCAGGCTTGGAGGAGGGACTGGCCGAGGGACCTCCTGGGCCTTTTCCTCCCTGCTTCCTAGTAGAGGAGGCCGAAGGCTTGGCTATGGGGTGCCAAGCGCGAGCCTGCTGGCCCTGGTGTTGGTGCTGTTCGCCGGACGCCGCAGGCGCAGAAGGGCAAAAAGGACTTATGTTGTTGTTGTCGACGGCCCTTGTCCTTCTGGGCGGAGGTGACAGAGTCCAGAGTGGCATTGGACTTTTCGATCCGCTGGAGGTGACCTTCCACTCCAGGGCCGAAGAGGTCGGTCCCCAGGAAGGGGACATCCGCCAGTTTATGCTGGGTATCCGCCGTGAAGGTGGATATCCTCAGCCATGCTCTGTGGTGCATGGCCAATGCAGCCGCAATTGATCTGGCACAGGATTCTCCAATGTCCAGAGCCGTTTGGAGCTGCTATTTTGCCACTGCCCTTCCCTGGTCCCATACCTGCCTGACCGTGGTCTGCAGGTCGGCCGGAAGATGAGGGATCACCTCATCCAGGGAGCCCATGAGGGCGTGGGAGAAGTGTGCCATCAGCACGGCCGAGCTGGCCTGGCGGAGGCCAAGGGAGGACGCAGCGTGCACCTTGCGCCCGGCATAGTCCAGCTTTTTGGACTCCTCGTCGGGGGGCTTATCCACAACCCTAGTGTTCCCGGAACGCTGGAATACGCTATCAGTGACCAACCCCTCGGTGGAGGGGTGTTCCGAAAAACTGAACAGAGAGCCAGTAGGGACCGCATACTTCCTGGCCATCCTGGCTGAAGGCGCAGGACAGGAAGCAGGCCGCTGCAGAGCTCCAAGGCTGGGCCAACAATGGCTTCAGCCACCGGAAAGGCCTCCGTGGGTGAATCCCCTCGGTCCAGTATCTCCGTTACGGGATACTTGGCCCGCTTGGATACGGGCTCGAGCTGCATCCTGGTGGACTCCGAGATGAGCCAAAGCAGACCCATAAAGAACGATGGGCTTTCATCCATCGACTGGCCCACAGAGGACTCCAGGTCAATGGGCCTGGAGAACAGGGAGTAGTCATCGTTGGACTCCGAGGAGTCCGTGAAGAGCTGCCTGGGGCCTGAGCCACCCTCCACCAAGCCAAGGACGGTCGGGAGTGAGGGTGACCGACAACCTGTGGGGCAGGCCCTGACCCGACCGAGAGTCCTTGGTTGGCGCCCCCGATTTCGGTTGTGGAGGCGCAGGTTCCACCACAATCGGTGGGGCAGCTGGTTTCGGCCGAACAACTGGCCCAGGCTTAGGCACCTCTACTACAGCGAGGGGCTGTTTCGGCCGCTCGGGTGACAGCCACTTGATGGCCGGGGAAGGCGATGGCGTCGGAATGTTCCCTGACAGAAGTAACTGCTGCCACATCAGGTCCTCACAGCGTCGACGCAATTTGCGCCGGAGCTTCCCCTCTTCCGAGGAGGAAGATGAGGATGAGCGGCGGCGCCGCTTACTTCAGTGCCGAGACTGCCGATGTCGGCGGGATCGGCTGGACTGAGATGATGTCAGAGACCGAGATCCTCGGTGTTTCTGAGGACTGGTCTGGGAAGGGGCCGGGGACACCCGCTCTTCCCTCGGCTCGGAAGCCTTGACCGGGGATTCCGGCACAGGAGGCGCAGGCAAATCCTCGGTCTCCACCGGGGGAACCGGTGAAGAAGGGTTGTCTGCTTCACCAGCGGCTGACCTGACGGGGACACCGTGAAGCCAGCGGCCTTAGCCGCAACCTCAACCGAAGTCGAGTGTCGACTGTCCAGGGAAGGGGACCTCTCCTGCTCCCACGAACGCAGACGATGGGACTTACCTTTCGAGTCCTTCTTTTTGGCCCGAGAAGAATGTCCCGATGGCCCCTCTCCCTTCGTGGAAAGGGACTGGCAAAGCTCCTTAAAAAGAAGCTGAGTAGGAGGGAACCCAAGAGGCGGGATAAATGCAGCGATCGAGAAGAGGATGATCTTGACCATGTAGCCTCCTCCTCGGGGGCAATCATCTGCTAGGTTGTAGCCGAGACCAGCTGCCTTGGTCACAGCCGGTGGCGCTTCTCGGGTCGCATGCTGTAACCGGGCAACGCGATCTTCCAGGACGTTGGCCGAAAATGAACGGCATAACTCGCAGGCCTGCGGGTCATGGTCTAGGCTGAGGCAGTAGATGCACGTGAAGTGCGGATCTGTCCTGGACATTTTCTGCCCACATGGGCACCGCCGAAATCCGGGAGTCGATTTGTCCATCGCAGCCACGAGAGAGTAATTTGATCGAAGTCTTGAAAATTTAAGAATAAGTTTTGGGCGAACTGAAGAATTAGGATCCAGTCTATACGCAGAGCGTTAAGGAGGGAACCTGAGCTTCCAAGCAGTAAGGAAGATCTGGCGTCATGGGGGGAGCCGAGAGTTTTACCAGCCGGGTGGGTGGGAGGAGCCAGCTTAAAGGCCTTCCGACAAGATTTAAAGCAGCAAGGAACCTGCCCGACAGTGTGGATGAACAACATATCCATGTCCCTAGAACTGATGGTTACACTCAGGAGTACATGGGACAGAGGTTTGAAAACCGAGCTCGAGCTCAACGTTCTATGCCTTTGCATAAAGTTAACCCTTTCCTCTCCGGAGCAGTTCAAGTTCTGGGGTTAACTGCATATAGTCAGAATACAGCAAGACTTCATATTGTTTGAATTAACAGCCTCCTCCCTGATTTGAGAAGTGGGACCACTGTCTTCAGGCACTGTCCCGCTTTCCAGCAATCTGGTGAAGCGCTCCGCCAGGGGCACTGCTATCACATGCCCCAGTTACTTGAGAACTCTGGTGAATCTCATCTGGCCCCATAGTGTTGTCCACCTTTAATTAATTTAGGGCTTCCAAGACTTGTCCCTCCGTGAAGGGGATCGAGTCTACCCCCGGTCCCTGGGTGCAACTGCTTTGCATGTTTGGGCCATCCCCTGCATTCTCCCTGATGAACACGGAACAGAAATATTTATTTAGGACTTTTGCCTTCTCACTCTTCTTCTCTACTAGCGCCCCTCCCCTGAACCTGCTAGCCTTAACTATTCCTCCTTTAATCTTTCTCCTTTCTGTTATGTACTGTACCTAAAAAAGGTTTTGTCTCCCCATCTAACACCCTGTGCTATCCTTAGCTCGGTGTGAACTTTAGCTTTTCTCATTACTTTTCCCACTTCCCTCTGTGCAACTATGTAAGTTTTCCTGTCTTCATCCTTGTTTGATGCCTTAAATGTCTTGTAGGCCTTTCGTTTCTCCCTTACTATAGTAGTCACCTCCTTGGAGGACCAGAGGGGTTTCCTTCTCTTATCTGCCTTGCTGATCCTCCTAGCGCACTGCTTGGTTACCTCCTTCGATAGCGCCTTTGAGGTTCTCCCACAGATCCTCAACCCCCCCCCCAAAACCCAGGCTGCTTCTCATTTTGGAAAAATCTGCTTTTCTGAAGTCCAAAACTCTGGTCTTGGAATGGCTGGTATCCATAGCTGTGCTGATCTGGAAACCAACCATACGATGGCCGCTGTTGCCAAAATGGCACCCTACCTCGACCCTGTCTACCCTGTCACTGTTGGTTAGAACCAAGTCCAAGACAGCTCCACCTCTAGTTACTGGCCAGTCCGTGAATGCCATGTAGTAAGTTGGCCTTGTGGGCGGTGCCATCATCGACGCCGGCTCCCCTCCTCTAAAAATTTGAAGTTATATGCTCTCGCGGAGTCCTGCGCCTCCGGACTGAACCCACCTGTGATGTACAGTGAAGACTGATCTTTGGAAGATCAACAGTTACAGTGAGCACATAATTTTCATATCCTCCTGGACAATATCATCACCACTGATCCACACTGATGGGTTTGAGTATCAAGCTCAGACACGTTCCCCTAGACAGGGTGGTAGGAGCGGAAGCTCACTCAGGGCAAGAGTCCACTGAGGGCTGTCCTGCCAAAGGAGGCATGCTGCCTGGCATAGTGCTTGATGAAAGTGTGCACTGTGCTCCAGGAAGCAGCTCTGCAGATATCAGCGACAGGAACAGAGCAAATCTCTGCCAAGGAGGTGGCCACTGCTCTAGTGGAGTGGGCATGAACCTGGACTTCCAACTTGACCTGTGCCATGGAATAACATTAGTGGAGACAAGCCCCTAACTATGCGGAAATGCATCTGATCGTAACTGGCTGACCCAGCTGATTGGGGTTGAAGGAGACAAAGAGCTGCTTGGATTTCCAGAAGTCCTTAGTTCTATCAAGGTACAATTGGAGGGCTCTTTTAACATCCATAGAGTGCAGAGTGCATTCCCCCTTGTTCTGGAAGTTGGGAAAGAAAGTGGGCAACACCTACAGCTGGTTCAAATGAAACTCCGACATCACCTTAGGCAAATTCTTGGGGTGCATGTGGAGAACTACCTTGTCTTTACGAAAGACACTATATGGAGGGTCTGTGACCAAAGCATGAATCTGAACAGACCCTGTAGGCAGAGGTGATAGCCACCAAAAATGCAGTTTTCCAAGTTAGGAATCTGAGGTCACATATAGCCAGAGGTTCAAATGGCTTACGGGTGAGCATATCCCACACAAGGCTGACATCCCAGGTAGTGATGGGTTTCCTGACCGGGGGCCTTGTGTGCAAAATACCCTTCAAGAACCTCTTAAAAAAGAGGCAGCTGAGCTAGGGCAATGTTCTGAACTGGCTTATGGTTAACTGAAACAGCGCATAAGTGGACCTTGACTGAGGAGTACTGTAAGCCTGCATCAGAAAGGTGCAGCAAATTAGCCAAAACCTTATCCGGTGGGCATCGGAATGGATCCATATGGAATTTGGAGCACCACTCTGAAAAAAGCCTCCATTTGGCTGTGTAAGTCTTTCTGGTAGAAGGCTTGCGAGCAGCCAGGAGACTCTCACAGACCTTGTACCTGCTTACTTCCATCTCCTCAGGAACCAGATGTGGAGACGATGGGAGCGCAGGCTGGGATGAACCAGGGACCTCTGCATCAGGAAGTCTGTCCGCAGCGAGAGTGGCCTCAGAGGAGCAACTGATAAGCTGCTGAACAGTGAAAAATGAAAATTACGTACCTACCGTAATTCATGATCTTTCTGTGCATCTTCACCATTCATCACATTTGGGTTCTGGCCAGAGGTCATGACCCCACAGGAGCTCTTTATTTATTTTTTGGATGGGCAGAGTTGACGCACCGATGGCCCCGCCCTCGAGGTTGGTGCTCAAGGGTTGGCCATTAGGTGTTGTCGACCCCGCCCTCCCACCAGTTCTTCGTCTCCCGCCATAGAAGTCGCACCTCATGTGGAGCTGCTATCAATGGCCTTCTTGTGTTTTCAACTCCCGAGTCTTCGACGCCGAAAAAGTTACCTGCCGTTTCCGTTTCACCCTACTCGACGCCGCTGTGGTAAGACTGTTCCATTTACTAATTTTCAGCGACGTCGAGTCTTTGAATAGTTTTTCTGTTGATCATGTCTCGGTCAGACGGCAAGAAACTGCTGAAAGCGGGGCCGCCCCCTATGCGTTAGTGCCTGTGCGGCCGCAAATACTCAGTTACCAACCAGCATGATTGTTGTCTTGCGTGTCTTGGCCTGCTTCACAACATACATTTGTGCGACGCCTGCTTCTCCATGGACCGTCGTGTCATCGAGCAACACGTGTGGAAAGTTGGACGAGCTCCGCCGACTTTCGGGGTACAGGCGCGCACTCACTGGGCCAAGCCGCAGTCTCTCACAGCCTTTCCTCTGGGTCCCCTCCCGGTTCTATACAGGCCGAGGAGAAAGGGGCTTCTGCTTCTAGTAGTCTCGCCGTGGCAGAAGCCCCTTCCACAATGCAGAGGCCCAGTCTGTTCCCCTGGGAAGCCCCTTCCGCAATGCAGCGGCCCAGTCTATTCCCCCTGGGGACCGGGCAAGAGGCACCGCTCTGGCAATCGCCCCTTTGGGGGCGAAGGCTCCTCCGGTGTAGTTTCCTCGTGCTGGGGAGCCTGGGTTGGCACAGTCCTCGACGCCGTCTGGTGCCTTCTTGGGCCTCGGCGCTGTTTGTGACACTGTGGGCTCTGATGGCGCTCTCCGCTGTAGACGCCGCTCGCGGTGCTAATGGTGCAGTGGGAGGTTCTATGGTGCCGTCTTTGACCATTTCTCGCCTCGGCATTGTCTGTGGTGCCGAGGCTGGGGATGGCGCCGTGTCTAGCTCTGGTGCCGCCTGCGGCGCCAAGCGAGGACATGGCGCCATGGGAGGAGTCGGTGCCGTGGCAGACAGACTCCAGCTCTGCTGCTGCTCTCGGCGCAGTCTCTTCTTCTGCCACCGATCGTGGTGCCGTGGGGGAGTTCGGTGCCAGCTCTGGTGTGGACACCCAGACTGGCGCTGCCTTCGGTCCAGAAAGGAGCGGGCGTCCGCATATGGTCTGGCACCGGACATCAGTCTCTACCTCTGTAGAGACGGACTCCGAGTCTGGTTCGGACCGGCTGTCCGACTCTTTGGAGCTGGCAGCCCACGTGGACACCCTGGTAGTTTCCTTGGCTGACCGGAGCCAGCCTTCCTCTGAGGAGTGGGCGGTAGCCCCCAATTCTAGGGTCAGGGGTGCTAACCAGCAGGTAGTAGTGCAAGCCACTACTGCCCTACAGCCTGGACTCTGAGGGTTTTCTGCCCCCTCAGTTGGGTAATCCCCTCAGGTGGTGTTCTTGCATCGCCCAACTTTAGGGCCTACCAGAGCATCCACAGGAGGGGAAGGTGCTACTCCCTGGGTGGTCCCCTTGGGGACTGACCAGGGTTGTCAGCTGTCTAGGCTGGTGTTTGCAAGGAGAAGAACTTTCTAGGATTCTGAGGGGTTGGGGTTCAATGCAGCGACCCTTTTTCGGGACCCACCCGTGTTCAGGAAGGAGGAGTAGTGCGGACCTCTGTCCTTCCTTCTCAGTTTTCTAGAGAGGGCCCTGGTCTCTGGAGGAAAGGGACCAACGTTTTGGAATTCCATGGTCCCAGTCACCTCAGAGAGGATTCTTCGGGGCACAGCCTAGGCAGTTCTAGCATGGTTCATCGGCTGTTGGGTTTTCTGGAGCTCCTCCTTCCCTTGGTGCGCCTGGTGCGCTTTCTTACCCGGACAGAGGACGGTCACCTTCTGTTGTTGACTTAGTCCCCACTCCTCTGTCACCATCTCCTGCTCTCCCAGGCATTCCTGGTTCTAGGGAACCTCTCTCCTGGGAGCAATTCAGGGGTGCGGCTGCTCACTTCCCTACATGTCAGGGCCATGGACAAGCAGGTGTTCCACCCTTCCCCTGAGCAGCCAACCTCTGGATCTCCGAGGTCTTCCGCTTCCTCATCCTCCTGTTCAGGAGGAGAGGAGCCCTCCATCCACATCTCCCCTGCTGCTGATCTCGCAGAGTATCAGCGTTTCCTTGTGAGGATGATGGAAGACCTGCATGTCACCCCACCCACTCAGCATAATCCGGAGCATTCGATGCACGCCTTCCTAGGCAATTTCAGTGCGGACACCCATGTGGTGCCCGCCTGGCCTGCTCCTTTCCAGGAGGCATCATTGCGGTTCTGGCAAAGACCCTTTTCTGGAGTCCAGCCCTTGGGGATCTGAGCCAGAGGTATTGTGCCCCCGAGTCTCCAGGTAGTTTGCCTCATTCTCAATTAGGATTGACAAGCTGGACACTCCAGATGGGCCTCGCACCCTCCACCATGACCGGCCCCCAGATCAAGACTCCTCGGATTTTGACTTCTGGGGGAGGAGGACCTTCTACTCAGCATGGTTGCTTCTTTCTATTTCTGCTCATCAGGCCCACTATGCTACCTATGATAGGTTTCTGTGGTCCAGGCTAGGTCAACTCCTAGCCTCTATGCCCGATTCGGAGGTAACCAAACAAGCCATTGCACTCTCTGCACGTGGCCTGGAGCTAGCAAGGCAGCAAGCGAGGGCATCCTGCGATGCCAACGAGGTAGCTTCCAGGGTTGTAGGGACAGCGATCTGCACTAGGCGGACAGCATGGCTGTCTTTCCCGGTTGTCACCTTTGGCCTGGCGTAAGGTGATTTCCTCCGCGTACTGGAGAACCTACCTCTTCTCCCGTAGGGTGAGGCGGCGTCTGTCGGGGTAACCTCATGCCCCCTCCAGGGGGTTCCCATCTCACTCTCCACAGTCTCGGGCCTCGCCAGGCCCGTAAAGGTTCTCCCTCTTAGTGTTTTTCCCCCACTGGGAGCTAAGGGACTTAGTCCTTTAGGGTCTAGGGCCCCCTTTGGGGGGGGGGGGCTTGGTACTCACCCAAATGTGATGAATGGTGAAGACTAACATAGATAAGATATGAAAATTACGTACCTGCTGTAATTCCTGATCTTTCTGTGTATCTTCACCATTCATCATAAATCCCACACACCATCCCCCTAGGGCCTCAGTCTCTGAGTCCCCCTCCCTCTGTGTGCCCCCTTCCTTTCCACTGGTCAGGAGCGGGGTGACCTTGGGCACACAGGGGGATTTTTACCTTCTGACAGGAGGGAGGGAAGAGATCGGGGGAGAGGGCACTTCCCTCTTCAATGCCTCGGCTCCACCCCTTTGGGGTGGGGGTTGGTGGTTGCCCGCTCTTCTTTTCTCTCTCTCTCTCTCCCTCTATCCTCCTCCGTTCTTGTCCTTAGGGACTCATCCCTCAATTTAATTTAGGGAGACTTATTGCTCTCTCCTTCCAGATGTGTGGTTTCGGGGGAGGACAACCCTGTTCCTGTCCCTTTCTTCCAGAATAGCCGCTTCCACTCATGCTGGAGTTCTTGCCAGTGATTCTGTGCCTTGAATTCTAGCAACTCAGCCTTCTGGCTACTCCTTTGCAGTTCCTATACAATCTGGACATCATCAACAGTCCAGGGTATGTCCTCCCACCTCCCCATTTCTTGTTTTCCCTCCCTCCTTCCCTCTCCTTTTCTGCTTCCAGAGATTGGGGCCCCTTCCCAATCCCCTTAGTTTTTCCTCAATTTCCTTCTGTCCTCTCCATCGTTTATTTCTCCTTTTAGTTTGTATATCTTTTCCTTTGTCTGTCCCTTGGACTTCCTTGTCCCTTCCTCCCAACCCTTTCTTACTCTACGGTGACTCAGAACTGGCGGGAGGACGGGGTTGATGACACCTAATGGCCAACCTGCGAGTGCCACGCAGTGCGTTGGCCTCGAGGACTGTGCTGTCGGTGCGTCGACTCCGCCCAGAACCCAGATGTGATGAATGGTGAAGACTGACACAGATAAGATCCATATCTCCCAAGGACAGAATGGGGCAATCAGAATCATTTTGGCCCCGTGTGCCTCCAGTTTGAGCAGTACCTCTGAATTAGAGGAACAGGAGGAAATGCATACAGAAAGTGATTTGTCCACTACAGCCTGAATGCATCCTGAGAGAAAACGCCAGGTTCTGGATTTATGGAGCAGAACTGAGGCAGTTTAGAGTTGAGTGGGGATGCAAAAAAGTCCACATTTGGTGTTCCCCACTAGTCAAGAGAAACTGGATGACATCTGATGCCAAGGACCACTCCTGAGGATCTGCTTCTGTCTGACTGAGCTTGTCCGTCAGACTGTTTTGAGCCCCCAGGCAAGTAAATTGCTTGGATCAGGGCCCCCTGCTCCAGACACCATTCCCACATTCTCACAGCCTCCCTGCAAAGAGGGTAAGAGTGTGCTCCCCCCCGTTTGTTGATGCAGTACATGACTGATTTGTCATCTGTTTGAAGGAGGATTACCCTGCAGCAGACAAAGTCCACCAAACCCTGAAGCGCGTACAGGACTGCTCTCATCTCCAAAACACTGATGTGGAGTTGGGATTCTGTAAGGATCCAGACTCCCTGAGCGTGGTGACCTTGATGATGGTCTCCCCACCCCGACAAACGCATCTATGGTGAAGGTTACCTGAGGCTCTGGAGGCAAGAAGGGAAGACCTTGGAGGAGATGGTCCTCTTGCGTCCACCATGCATGTGATTGAAGCAGAAGCTTCATCACTTTGATGGGGGTAAGACTGAGGATGCATTATCGGAGACCATTGTGTTCTGAGCATCCAATGAGTTGTTCTCGTGTGCAGACGCGCTAGAGGAACTGTGAAGACAGAGGTGGCTGTGAGGCCTAGCATTCTCTGCACGAAGTGAGCCTGCACGGAATGGTTCTTCATGATGAAATGCACCATCTGAAGGATGGCTTTCCTTCAGTCATTTGGGAGGAAGGCCCTCACCTTGGTTGTGTCCAAGAGAGCTCCTGATAAAAGAGAAGCTGCCAAGAAGGTAAACGTTGCGACTTCTCCAGACTGAGCAGAACCCCCATAGAGGTCAGCAACTGAACTGCTGTGGTTACTGCTCGTTCTGTTTCCTCTCAGACGTGCTAGTTAGTAGCCAGTTGTCCAGACAGGGGAAGACTTGGAGTCCACGTTTTCCGAGATGTGCCGAGAGAACCGTAAAGCACTTAGTAAAGACTCGAGACGCCAAAAATAGACCAAAGGGCAGTACTTGGAATTGGTAATGTTGGTCCAGAGCCATGAAGTGGAGGAATTTGTGGTGACTGGAATGGACTGGAATATGTTGGTAGGCATCTAACAGATACATAGACAGTGTCGGCAGATAAGGGCCTGTGGCCCACCCAGTCTGCCCATTTGAGCTTGCAAGTTCAGTTTATGTTTTCCTAGAAGTCTGTTGCCCCTTACCCCTGACCTCCAGAATTCCTTTATGTCTATCCCATGCATTCTTAAATCCCGTGATTGTTTCAGCCCCACCACTTCCTCTGGCAGGGTGTTCACTTGTCCACCACCCGTTCTGTGAAGAATTCCTCCTCACGTTTCCTCTGAATCGTCCTCCTTCAACTTCATCCCATGCCTCTAGTCCTGGAACATCTTTTTCACTTAAAAATAGTGTATTCCTGCACCCTGTTCCTCCCTGTAAGATACTTGTATGTCTCTATCATATCCCCTCTCTCCTCCTCCAGGGAGTACATATTCAGTTCCTTCAACCTGTCCTCATAGGACTTGTGATGCAATCCATGTACCATCTTTGTTGCCCTCCTCTGAACCTTCTCTACCCTGTCTATGTCCTTATGTAGGTAAGGTCTCCAGAACTGTACACTGTACTCCAGGTGGGGCCTCACTAGTGTCTTGTATAGTGGAATTATGACCTCCCTTTTCCTGCTGGTGATGCCCCTGCTTATGCATCCCAGCATCCGTTTTCTGAGGTCAAGAATGGGGCACATGCACCCCAACGTTTCTGGAATGAGGAAGTCATGGAAGTAGAAGCCTGTGTTGCGCTCTGCTACTGGAACTACTTCCACTGACCTGTTGCTCAAGAAGCCTGGCGAGGTCGGGCATGGCAATGGGGGTTGGGGTGCTGTTTCCTGGAAGGACAGTCCAGAGGGATTTCTGAGAAGTTCAGTAGGTGTCCCACTTGGATGATCCTTAAAACCCACTTGTCTGTGGTGATGGACTTCCACTGACAGTAAAACTGAGTCAAATGCGCCCCCAGCACACTGAAGAGGATGGGTCTGCTTCAGGCGGTTGAGGCAGAATCAGGGCTGGAGCTTCAGACGGTGGCACTAGGTGCTTTTGGGGCCTGTGCACTTGGCTGCGCTTTCTTTGGTGACTGAGGAGGCTGGGAGTTGACTTGGGCTCCTCTGCTTTACCAAGAAAGGACTGTTTACTGCAGTAGAAAACCCAGCCCTTCCCTTTTTGAGATTGAGAAGAGGTAGGACCGGCAGTCTTGGTGGCTGTCCTAGTCTCCTGAGAGGCCTCAAGGGACTGTTCCACCTGGTGGCCGAACAAGTAACAGCCATGGAAGGGAACATTCAAGACTTGCTGCTGGGTGTCACTGGAGAAACTCCCAACGTTCAAAGCCAGGAGGCGGCTGCTGAGTAGAAAGCAGTGTCGTACGTATCCACAGCTGCCTTCAACTGATGATTGCTGGACTCTATACCATGGGTGGCAGTCTGAAGGATTTCTGCTTAGTATACGATTCTGGCAAAGTCTCTGCAAGAGACAAGAGAAGTCCAAAAGACATACTCGTATGGTAGAAGTGCCCTTGATAGCTAGAGATTCACATACTTAAGGCAGCTGCAGCAAAGCCCAATCATATCAATCTTATGAGATTCCTTATTGATGGGATGTGCTGTAACTTCTTGGAGAAGGATGGCTTTGTCATTCTCAGCCAGGATGACAATCTTAACAGCAGTAGGCTGAGAAGCCAGAACAGCTCTGTCTTTAGGAGTAGTATACTTACGGTCTATCTGCTTAGAGACAGAGGGGATGGAAGCAGGCTTGCCTTGGAGAGAGTTTCAGGAGCAGATGGCATAGGAGGTGCGGGGAAAAGAGGAACAGAGGCGGTAGAGGGCCGTAGCCAAGACAGGCCATGCAGCTCAGCTGGTCCTGCAGTGACGCACATGCGCACAGCTTATCACGGCGCCAGCCCTCCTGAAGAGTTTTGGCTCACGCAGGGTCCTAGCACCTTCATCTCAGAACCCATCAGTGTGAATCAATGGTGAAGATACGGTTCAGGAAGATCAGCAGTTCACTCACTGAAGCTCTTTATATCCATTTTACCTTGTTTTGGTGTTGGCATTTGGTATTCCAATGTAACCATCATTACCCACTGTGTCTTAAACTGGTGGATACAAGGAACTGACAAAAGTGAGCACTAAGTACTGTACTACTAATTTTGACATGTTTCCTGACTCCAACTCTAAACTGAAGCTACAGGTTGGAGGGTATAAAGAAGTTACTCACTTGATCCAGATGAGAGAGTTATAGAATTCTGGGTCAATGGATTCTAAATCATTTAATCCTACTGGTTTGTTCAAGATCCTTTTGTAAAATGGTTGAGAGAAACCAGTATCGATGAATTTTCCATGGAACAATGCCTGAAAACAACAAACAAATATGTACCTTTAAGGTAAGCCTTGAGATTGTAGTAAAGATGATTCTCCCTATTTTTGACTGTGGTGACAGTTTACAGTGGAGCTCTGAAATCCTCCCTTGGCAGACTGGACACCCTCTTTTACTCCTTTTGCTGCTTTGCCTTAGACTGTCCCCCTCACTGCTTAATCTACTCTGCCCTCTCCCTCCCCTCTCAACGCCAGGCGCCATTCCCACTGTGACTCCTTCATATCCAAATTCTAGCTTTGTTTACTTCTCTCCTACCCTATTTTTTGTGACAGGAAGATCCTGCCACTCTTTGAGGACTGACCTCTTCTTAAATCTATTGCAACAGTTTTTCTATTTCTTAGTCTAATTTATCCTTTACAATTTCTAGTCCATAAGGTTGGCCACTTATGGGCAGCTGTGCCCCCCCTTGACTATGCTCTAGTGTCCACTTTCATTTTCCTTTTCCCTCTCAGGTCCTCATACAGGAAGGTTATTGTGGTGACCTCTGAGCTGATGTAAAACAACAGGCTGTGTTCCTCGTTGTTGGGTTTAGTATGCAATAGCACTATGTCATAAAATACCTTAATGTATATGCCTTATGTGTATGAAACCTGTAAATGTTGAAACTATAACAGTACTAGGTGTTTAAAAGTTACTAGGGGACTGTATTATAAAAATTAAGTTACCGGGGTAGAGATATCAGAAAACCCCTGTTGTGTTATTTACAATGCATGTAAACTGCTGGCCTGGTGGCATGGAGGGTTGAGGCACTGGATGCTACGCCGGCAACCCGGGTTCGGGAAAGAACCCGGGCCATCGGGGGTCAGCAGGGGAGGGAGAGGATTAAGCATCCAGAGGATGGCTCTCCTCTCCCAGGAGGGAAGTGGGGTGCATGCTCAGAGCTTGACTGGCCTCTGGCGGAAGCCAGAGGCACAGCAAGCATAGAAGCGTACAGAAAGGGTTTGGGAGTGCAGACGGTGTAGATGCCTTGATGTCAGGACGCATGCCACTCCCTTAGAACAGGGAAAAACACTCTCTGAGCACTGGGGAGACAGAGCGCGGGTGCAACCTCGTGACTCCCTCCTGCCTGTCCTGCTACTGGGTGCCCTAAGAAAACAAGAAGGATTTCGGGGTGCTGGGCCCCACCTCGTACCCACCTGGGGGGTAAGCCAAGGCTTCATAGGGGATCACCCTCAGGATCAAGGTAGGTTGAGGAGGAGCGGAGTAGGCACCACTGGTAACTCCAGAGGATGTAGTGCTTTGACAGTGGGGGCAGAAAAAGAGAAAAGTTAATTAGATTGTTTCAGAGGCCCTTTGACATGATGCATTCCTGCTTTAAGCTGAACCAACCTAAAATGTCATGATGCTTTGCATTATGGGGTATGTGTGATTTTGTATTTCTTTGAAACTTGGCTTTATTGCCAATGCCCTTTGGGGTAACCCTTGCTTCAGTGCTTTTGCACTGAGGTTCTTTATCTTTAGCTTGTTTGGGGGGTTTTCTTTTTTGAGCTCCCCATCTCCCAAACACATAAGACCAACACAGGGGATAGTTCATTTCCACAGCAGAGACAGATCAGTGCGTCAGTAGGTACTGACTTAAGTGCAGAGGAAGGACATGCATAGTCTGTTGCTGCAAACTGATGTACTGAAGGAGGGATATGCCATTGCTTAAGGTTATCCCGTGTTTTAAATAAACATCACACAGAGATTGTGTGTTGAACCTGAAGTTCTGTGTCTGGTCCATCTGTTATCCCACAGCCCCTCCACACATTCCTCCTGTCCTCTCCCTTCCACCTACCTTATCTGCAGCAATGTTTCCCATTTCCTTTCTATTCTATCCAGGAAATCTACTGCTGGTCAAAGTGCCTTCTCATATCACTTTTCTAAACTCTGGTTTACCCTTCCCATCAATCCACTCTGCCTTTTCGGCCTTATTGTTTACAGAACACCTTTCTTGGCGCTAACAAGTAGAAATGTGATGCTTCCTTACCTCAATGAGGGCTGCACCATGATGTTTAAAAAGTTTTTGTGTTAGCCCCCACAGAAAGGGAAGGGATTATAATTTGCCCCGGATGGCTGGCAGCATGGCCCATTTCCACTTCCTGACTCTGATTTGCCCCGCGACCCAACATTTTGTGACGCTCCATAGGGAGAGTGTGGGGGCATGTTCCATTCACTTCAATGCAGTGTCTTTTTCAAAGTTGATTTCCCGATTTCACATCAGCTCTTGGTACCAACTGATGCTAGGGTGCTACCAAATTTGAAATCAGGAAATCAGCTTTGAAAAGATGTTCCACTGAAGTGAATGAAGCATGTCATCATTCTCTCCCTATAGACACGTCACAAAACATCGGAGTGAGGAGGTGGATCACAGAGTCAGGAAGTGGAAAGGCATCGTGCTGCCAGCCCCTCAGAAGCAAATTATGATCCCTTCTTTTCCTTTGGGAGCTAACAGAAAACATTTTTAAATATTGTGGTGGAACTCCGTCTTGCTTTTTAGCAGAAAGAAAATGCAGGAGAGGCTCAGCTTAAGTCTCTTCTTCATGACGTTTCTACTCTCACATGCAACTGTCCAAGCAAGACCCCTTACCTATCTTATCTTCCTATTCATACTGCTCGGACCACATTGTTCTCTCCCCTACCACCTCCAGCTAAGTCTGTTGAGACATTTCCCCTTGCCTATCCAAACTCAGTTTTTATCTACCGCATGTACCTTGTTGTACTGTTTTACCTTGAAATGTTTAAGATTATGCTCCTTTTGACGTACTCTATTGCTCATATAAGACTATTTTTGTAATGCTATTACTTTTTTTTTTTTTTTTTTTTTTTTAACTCTTATGCAGTCTCCCCAAACACATCAAAACAAAGCGTTATCAGCTTAGTACGTATTTCCTGGTAAAACTTTTGAAATAAAGAAAAAAAAGCATATGGGGATAACTTGTATCTGATAGCAATGAGCCTAGCTAGTTAGACCCTGGAACTTATCTGCCAACACCTCCAAAGCCTGCAAGAGCAAGGAAGATTAGGGGTTACTAGAAGGGAGAGTAAATGTTCGTAACGTAATTAGATGAATGCATTGGAGGCTGAAAATTACACAGTTTGTAATTACATAAGATGCAATGTTACCAAAATGCAGAAAAAGTGAAATTACATCTAAAAATGTTTTGAAGTCTCCAGTTTTTAATATCAATATATTAACATTATTGGAACATTGTATATCAATATAAAAATGTACTTAGTGATGTAAGAAAATGTTCTAAATGATCCATTTATCGATGTGAAAAAAATACATCAGTAGTACCTTTGAAAAGTGAAACATATGTACCAATATACATATTTCCTACCAACATACTAAACTGATATAAAACTACGAAAAGGTCAATTTGCTTCCGAATGGACATTTAGTGTTATTTATTTATATTTTTTACCATTAAAAAAATAGACACTCTCCCTCCTATTCTCATGGAACCCCTCATACAATATTGCCTCCCTCCTCGCCACACAAGTAAAAATACTGACCTTCCCTCACCCTCGTAGCATCCATCTCACCTATGCCCTTTGCCCCAATCATAACATTACTGTGGACAAGGCATACCCCTAAGAGTGCTGAGGCGGGTCAAGCATTGCCTGGCCTCCACTGCAACTCTGGGGCCTTTGTCCCTCATTCTATATCATCCCTCTTTCTTCTCGCCTCAGTTAGATCAGGATATGTTGGCTGGAAAGGTAAGGGCTTGACTCGCTTTGTTCAATTTTTAGAAAGAGGTGTCTGTGCTTCTTTCCAACAACTAAAAACTACATTTAATTTGCAAAACATGGATTTTCACATACCTCCAGGTGCGGCACTTTATAAGAAGTGCCAATCATTAGGCCCTTCTGAACCGCCCACTCAGTTCTTGGGAGGAATTTATTAAATGCGGTGGTCACCTCAAGCGTAAAGGTACGATACATTTCCTTACTTTACAAGTTGATGACGCCTGTGGGGGTCAGACCACTAGAAAGAATCAAGGTGGCCTGGGAGAGGGAGATCTCTTGCCAAATATCCAGGGAAGACTGGCTCAAGAGATTGAAGGTGGGCTGGCAGGTAACCTCCTCTCCAACCTGGAGGGAATTTTATTGGAGGGTCTTAGTGTGCTTTCTCCCTGCACTCCCACAGTGATGTAACATTTTCAGCTGACTAACAGCAAACTGCTGGAGGGTGTGCGTGTGTGTGAGATCTCACTGGCATATCTTTTGGGGATGCCTGAAAACTACTCAATTTTGGGCTGACGTAAGGCAAGCAGTCCACCAGATCTTACAGCTCACTATACCCGAGAGCTTTACAGATTGGGTCCTAGAGGCTTTGCTTTGGTGGTGGCCTTGCCGCCCTCTAGTAGAAAACTAGCTTTAGTTTTCTCGGCAGCTGCCTTAAAATGCATCATGGCATAATGGTTAAAAGAAGAATCTCCAGTCTTCAATGAGTGGGCTAGCAGGGTTAATCAGATTCTGGACATGGAAACAGTAATGGCTAAACTGTGTCTGCAGGAAGAGTCTCATAGAATGCTTTGGAACCTGTGGATAGCCTGGGAGGCAAATCAAGTGACTGGGAATACTCTGATTCAGTCTGCCTGAAGACACTTGTTGTGATGGGCCTAGAGGAGGTGGATCCCCTGGCACACTTAAACCTGTGGATCAAACATGGTAACTGATTAATTATGGTAACCCCACTGCCTTACCCGGCTTACTTACCTAATTTACCTATTTATTCTTAGTTTAAGGAATATATTCCTTTGATTCACTACCTTTTAACCTTAATCCTGTTGTGGTAGGTTCCCCGGTCCCCTTTGCTTTCTGGTGTAGGGCAGTGAACATTACACTTAATTAATTGGAGGGTTTGAGGTTAGATGTTTTATTAAACTGGTCACTGTTTATGAGCCAACATCAATTTCAGCTGTATCTTGATTACAGATCTATCCTGTTGGTTCACGTAGATTCTGACGCTGTTTACATTGAGGCATTGCTTACTGTTACCTAAATTTTATTATGTATCCATTTTAGGTTGGACTTATTGGCAAACATGTGCTTCCCCTTCTTTGTGGTAGTATTTATCTGAAGATAGATTTCAAACCGTCACAGTATCATGCATGCAATGTCCTCAGTATTTCATGCTTTCTATTAATAAACTTGAGTTTCAAAAAAAAAAAAAAGGTGTGCGGGCTGTCAACTAGCAATATAGAGTTAAACCCAGAGGTGGACTGGTGCCACTTCCAAAGGTCCAGATATCACTGCAGTAGCACAAGCCACATTTGTCCCTGGCAGAGCCAAGAGTCCATAGAGTGAGGAGTGACTGAGGGTTAGTGCCCCTCCAAGGGCATGTCCTGATGGTTTTTCGGTGCCTGAGTTTCAGCCAGGGGTACAGGTACCCTTGGGCTATCTCCCTCACAATTGGGACCTCAGCAGGAAACAAAGAGGATCCCAAAGGAGGATGAAGGAGCAGTAGTGTGCCAGTGGGTTTTAAGAGGAGGAGGCGATGCGAGCAGAGGCAAGCACATTGCCTCTGCCTGCATCATCTGAGTCACACGGACCAGGCTCTCTGAATTTTTGTTTTAGGTAAGAACAACCTATATACTCACAATAACGTACTCCCATCTTTCAGTCCGTGTTTTGTGGGGCCTGTTCACTACACAATGGATAAGAATACTGGTTTCATTGAACTAACTAATGCAGACACAGGAGTCAAATGTCTACTTTGCAACAAATTTATCCTGAAGTCTCTAATGGACTTTGAAGCATTCAACATGTGGGCAGTGTACTGAAATAAAACACTTAAAAATCAAAGTGCTGGCACCAGAAATGGAGCTTGGGAAACTAACAAATAAAAGTTTGCTCCACAACTTCTGTGATACACAAGATAAGATGTGGGTTGCCAATCAGTCCAAGAATGGAAACAACACACAGCCAGGTGATAATGTTAAAAAGAGGCGAAGGGAGGAAGGGGTCGGGTCAGATGAAGAACGGACCTTAGTTAGCAACAACCATAGAACAAAAACTGGTAAGAGCGCAATGACATTTGCGGTGGAACAAACAGATCTGAGATGCTTCAAAATCAGAAATCTACAAATACTGACAATTCATAACTCTGTAAATTTATTTATTTCGTTTTTGTTTACCAGGTGGGGTGTACTATGCATACATTTGCCTATTTTTAGGCATGACCTGGGAAGTTACAAGGTATAGGTAGTACAGTACACATATGGCAGGATAACGCGATTAAAAGGAGACTTTCAACAATATATAGTACAACTGTAAGTGCCATACGATATGACAATAGGCACAGAGGTACAGACATTACGTAATACATTCAATAGGGTGACAGCACAGGGCAAATAAACACAACATGTCAGCATCAGTGATCAAGTAACAATGGGAGTGATGGAACTGCAGTCAGAGATTAGGCAGGTGCATTGGGAACACTGGAGCTGGTAGGAGTAGAGTTGATGGCTGAAGGAGCTGGGGACTTGGCACTGATGCAGGTTTGATGGAATACTATTCCATACTTTAGGGGAAACTGTGGAGAAAGCCATTTTGCAATCTTTGGTCCTAGATCTAGGGATGGACAATTGGTTTTAGAAGGTACTAGGTGGGAGGCTAAGGACAGGGGTAGCTGATCCTGCAATGTTCTGTAATAACAGGTTACTCACCTGTAACAGTAGTTCTAGGAGTGGTATATGTTCATCCACTCTCTCTGGCATGTCCCTTCACCTTTAAATCTGGCCGGAGAGTCTTCAAGCTGGCTCCTCCCACCCACACGGGTGGTAAATACCTCGGCTCCGCCCCATGACGCCAGATCTTAGCCCGCTGGAAGCAAGGTGGTGCGCCTAAAGCCAGGGAGGTCGGGTGGGCGTGTGTGGATGAACAACATATATCACTCATAGAGCTACTGTTACAGGTAAGTAAATACAGGTTACTCACCTGTAACAGGAGTTCTAAGAATGGTATATGTTGCTCATCCACACTGTCTGGCAGGTATCCTTGCCGCTTTAAATCTTGGCAGAAGGTCTTCAAGCTGGCTCCTCCACCCACCGGGTGGTAAAACTCTCGGCTCCGCCCATGGCGCCAGATCTGGCCGCTGGAAGCTCAGGTTGTGCATCGAGCCGGGGGTTGGGTGGTCATGTGGATGAACAACATATACCATTCCTAGAACTCCTGTTACAGGTGAGTAACCTGTATTTCTAGGGACATGGATATAGTTGTTCATCCACTGTCTAAGAACTCTAGCAGTTCTCCGGGAGGAGGAGGCAAGCGCACACCCCTACTTGGGAATAGAGACTGGAGAACCGAGGCCCCAAAACCAGCATCCCAGCGTGACTAAAGGTCGATGTGGTAATGGGTGATGAAGGTGTGTGCCGACTTCCAGGTAGCAGCCCTGCAGATTTCCTGGATGGGGCGTCCCTGGAAGCAGCCACCGATGCAGCAGTATAGGCGGAGGTAGAATGAGCTCTTATTCCCTCTGGGAGGCTCCATGCCCAGCAACTTATAGCAGAGATCTATGCAGGGGTGACCCCTGCCTATAAATCCGCTTGGCTGCAGGTCTGCCAGGAGGCGGCTTCAAGCGTAGGTGACAAACAGCTGGCGAACCTCTCCCAATTTCAACCATGCGCTCCTTATAATGTGGCGCCTTCTAGGAGTCAGAGTATGGAGCCTATATTAAAGCCTCGAGGTGTGATGGGGTAGAACACGGCAGAGTCAACACCTGGTTAAGGTGAAACTCCCACACCACCTTCGGAAGGAATTTCGGGTGGGGCGTAGGGACAACCTTGCCCTGTGGGAAGACCAGGTAAGGAGACTTGATGCAAAGCGCCTGGAGCTCTCCCGTCCTTCTGGCTGACGTGATAGCCACCAAGAAGGCGGTCTTCCACGACAGGTGAGAGAGTTCACACCTGTGCATTGGTTCGAATGGCTTGCCCATGAGCTTTGCCAGTACCAGCAGTAGATCCCACGGAGGTGGAGGTTCCCGCACCAGAGGGGAAATGTGATCAAGGCCTTTGAAAAAGCGCCAGACCACCTTCTCCTGCGCCACCGACTGCTTCTCGGCCCGCGCCCGGTAAGCAGAGATGGCTGCCAGGTGCACCTTAAGGGTCGTCGACCTAAGTCCTTGCTGAGAAAGGGACCAAAGGTAGTCCAATATGCTCGCCAAGGAACAGGAAAGGGTCAGGCCCTTGTCCTGGCACAAATGGAAAATCTCTTCCATTTGAAGGCGTAGCATTTTCTGGTCGACTCCTTACGGGATGCCTCAACTACGTTGAGGACCTCGTCGGAAAGACCCAAGGCCTGGAACTCTAGCCGCTCAGGAACCAGGCCGTCAGGTGCAGGGATTGAAGGTCCGGATGGAATACCTTCCCCTGATTGACTGAGAGCAGGTCCGGGCGAGCTGGAAGCTGCCTCGGGAGCCTGGAGCTGAGGCTGAGGAGATCTGGGTACCAGTACTGGTGGGGCCAGTTTGGGGCTATCAGAAGCACCTGCGCCTTGTCCCTCCTTGCTTTGAGAAGCACCTTGTGCATCAAGGGGAATGGGGGAAAGGCGCAGAAGAGGCCCGGGGTCCACGGCCTCGAGAAGGCATCCCCCTGCAGCGATCCCTGGGGGGGGCGGGCATGGAACAGCCTCAGCTTCGCATTCTCCCTGGAGGCAAACAGGTCCACCTGAGGTGTGCCCCAATGGGAGAACAGATCTTGTACTACCTCCGGCAGGAGAGACCACTCGTGGGACGCAGCCCCTATCCGGCTTAGGGCATCAGCCAGGGTGTTGGAGAGCTCCTGCCACATGAATAGCTGGAGATCGCCTCCAGGCTGCTAGACAGTGACCAGATGCGGAGAGCTTCCTTGCATAGAAGCATGGAGCGCGTCCCGGCCTGGTGGTTTAGATAGTACATGGTCGTGATGTTGTCCGTCTGGACCCGGACCACTTGACCCTGAAGAAACGGAGCAAAGGCAGTGAGAGCTAGGCAGACCGCTCGGAGCTCCAGCAGGTTGATGTGGCATCGGGACTCCCTCGGGGACCAGAGGCCGTGCGCTCGGTGTTCCCCCAGATGGGCACCCCAACCCATCAGGGAGGCATCGGTCGATAGAGAGACCGTCGGCTCGGGGCAGACAAATGGGATGCCCTCCTGCAGATGAACCGGAATGGTCCACCACTGGAGAGCATTCCACATCTCCTGGGTCACCGTCACTAGCTGGTCCAATGGATTGCAGCGTTGGGACCACTGGCTGGCCAGCCCCCACTGAAGGGGGCGCATGTTCCAGCGGGCCCAACGGACCATGCTGGTACAAGCCGCCATAAGACCCAGGAGGCGCAGGAAGTCCCGGGCAGGGTGCAATTGCCCAACCAGAAATGATTGGGCAAAGGAGGAAAGAACCTCGACCCTGTCCGCCGGGAGCCGTGCCTGGCTTGAAGAGTCGCGCTCTGCCCGATGAAAAGAATCACCTGCTTGACTCGAGTTCCGACTTGGCCCTCGTTGATGAGGAGGCCGACCTGAGGAAACAAACCTGGAGGGCTAGATCTCTGGACCGCTCCGCCTCCTGTCTGGAGAGGGCTGCTATCAATGTCGTCCAGAAAGGTAAACCGGACCCCTCGGCACCGCGAGAATGCTGTCACCACTGCCATGCATTTGGTGAAGACCCTGGGAGCTGGAGATAAGCCGAAGGGCATGGCTTGGAACTCGAAAGGGATCCCTCCGCTTCAGCGAAGGAACCTCTGATGTGACGGACGGATAGGGACGTGAAAGAGCAGCGTCCTGCAGGTCAGAGAAGCAGAACCACCGCCGTGTTCCAAGGATGGTATTATCTGAGCCAGAGTGACCACCATGAAGGTTCGAGACCTTAGGAACTTGTTTAGGTCGTGTGGAGTGAGAATGGCTCAGCCCCCATCCGTTCGGAACCAGGAAGTACCTGGACACGAACCCGGGTTTGAGAGGGTCCGCCACCTCTCATCACCTCCTTCTCGAGGAGGAGAGCGATGTCGGCTCGGCGAGCTGACAGCGAGGCTTCGGACCCCGAGGCCCCCCCCCGAGGTGAGACTGCTCTGAAGGGTGGGGCCTGCTCGAACTCCAGAAGCAGGCCCTTTCCCACCACCTCCAACACCCACCAGTCTGTGGCGATAATGGACCAGGCGGAAAGAAAGTGGCGGAGCCGCCTCCCCACGAGGGGCACCTGGGGTGAGGCGACGGGGTTGGGGGCGACACCCCTCAACCCGTCACTGGGCAGGCTTGGAGGAAGGACCGGCCGAGGACCTCCAGGGCCTTACCTCCCTGCTTCCTGGAGGAGGAAGCCGTGGGCTTGAGTTTGGGGCGCCAAGTGCGAGCCTGCTGGCCCTGATGCTGCTGGGCGGACGTGCACCAGGCGCGAGACGACGAAACTTGGAGTTGCGATCTCGGCCCTTGTCCCTCTGGCCGGATGAGACCGAGTCAAAGTAGCATTGGACTTTTCGATCCTCTGGGTGGCCTTCCACTCCAGGGCGAAGAGTCGGTCCCCAGGAAGGACATCCGCCCAATTTGTGCTGGGTATCCGCTGTGAAGGTGGATATCCTCAGCCATGCCTGACGGGTATAGCCACTGTGGCGACTGACCTGGTGCATGAGTCTCCAATGTCCAGAGCAGTCTGAAGTTGCTGCTTGGCCACCGCCCTGCCCTGGTCCCGCACCTGCCTAACTGTGGTCTGCAGGTCAGCTGGGAGATGAGGGACTACCTCGTTCAGGGAGCCCAACAGGGCATGGGAGAAATGTGCCATAAGCACAGCCGAGCTGGCCTGACGAAGGCCAAGGGAGGACGCAGCGTAGACTTTTCGCCCGGCATAGTCCAATTTCTTGGACTACTTGTCGGGAGGTTTGTCACGTCCTAAGCGTTTTGGCGAGACGCTGTCAGTAACATCCCCTTGGCTGAGGATGTTCCGAGAAACCGGAAGGGAGCACTACTTCCTGTGCATGCTGGCCGGCGCAGGGCAGGAGCAGAGGCGCTGCCAGGCTCCAAGCCAGGTCCTGTAGCCTCGGCCACAGGAAAGGCCTCCGTGAGGGGTCCCTCGGTCCAATATCTCTGAGGGATACTTGGCCCGCTTGGATAGGGCTCGAGCTGCATCCTGGTGGACTCCGAGATGAGCCTGAGCAAACCCAGGAAGGGACGAAGGGCTGTCGTCCAGCGACTGACCTCCAGAGGACTCCAAGTCCACTCGCCTGGGGAAAACGGAGGAATCATCGTCGGACTCAGAAGAGTCCGCAAAGAGCTGCTTCGGGCCTGAGCCACCTTCCACCTGCCGAGGGCGATCGGGAGTGAGGGTGACCGACAGCCTATGGGGCAGACCCTGAGCAGACAAGAGTTCTTGGTGGAGCCCCAAACAAGCGGCTGTGGGCGGAGGTTCCACGAGTCGGTGGAGCAACTGGTTTGGCGAACAACCCGGCCTGGGAAGCAGGCTCCCTCGGTAGAGGGGCGGTTGTTTCGGCCGCTCGATGACAACCACTTAATGGCGGGGGAAGGTGGCCAGCGAAAGCATTTCGGTCAGGAAGGAACTGTCGCCACATACATGAGGTCCTCGTATCGTCGGCGTAACTTATGTGAAGCCTCCCTCATCTGAGGACGGCGCGCGTACAGCGGTGCGGGCAGCGAATAAGCCTATGACGGGCGGGATCGGCTGGACAGCGAAAGTCCGAGACGAGGGCCAGTGCGGGGAGGGGCAGGTGGAACCGGCTCCTCCCTCGGCTCGGAGGGTTCACCCAAGGGCTCTGGAACGGAGGCACTGGCAAGCCCATGGGATTCTCAACTCCCACGGAAACCCGGTGAGATGATTTTAAACCGCAGTCGACAACCCGTCCAGTGAGAAAGATCTCAACTGCGTCAACGGGAGTCTCGGTCAACTGACCTGATGGGGACACCGTGAGACCAGTGGCCGAAGCCGAACGATCGACTGAAGTCAATGTCCGACAACTCGGGGAAAGGGACCTTTCCCGCTCCCAAGATAATCGACGGAGGGACTTACCCTTGTCTTTCTTCTTGGACCGAGAAGAAGGTCAGCAGGCGGTGGTCCTCTCCCTCTCCTCTAGTGGAGAGGGACAGACAAAGCTCCTTAAAGGAAGCTGTGTAAGAGAACTCAGGGAGGCGGGATAAATGCAGCGATTAGGGAAGATAGGCCTGCGCCACCTCCTCTTGAGGCGATCATCTGCTCTAGCTGATCCGCCCGAGCCGCCGCCAGCTGAAACCCGACCGGGCCTCTTTTGACTTTACCGGAGGAAAGCGTTTGTCAGGCGCCCCAGTTGTAAACAGGCAGCACGGTCTTTTGAAATCGTAGCTGAGAGGAAGAGCACAGGTGTGAAGCCTGCGGGTCGTGCTCAAGGCCTAAACAGTAGACACATGTGGAGTGCGGATCCGTCCGAGACATCTTCTGCCCATGAGGCACCTCCAAACAGGAGTCGGTTGTCCGCCAGCGCAGGGATGAGGCAGAAGTCTATAATGTAAAAACTTTTAAATTCGGAAAACCGAATTAGGAACCAGTCTTATGTGCAGAGCGTTAGGAGAACCTGAGCTTCAAGCGGTAAGGAAGATCTGGCGTCATGGGGCGGAGCCGAGAGTTTTACCACCCGGGTGGGTGGGAGGAGCCAGCTTGAAGACCTTCAGGCAAGATTTAAAGTGGCAAGGATACCTGCCAGACAGTGTGGATGAACAACATATCCATGTCCCTAGAACCTGTTCTTCTAGGAGCGTGGATATGTTGTTCATCAACAATCTCCGGCAGACTCCAAGCAGTTCTCCGGGAAGAGGGAGGCAAGGTGCACACCCCTATTAGGAAACAGAGACTGGAGAACCGAGGCCCCAAAAACCAGCATCCCGGCATGACTCAAGGTCGATGTGGTAGTGGGTAATGAAGGTGTTTGCTGACTTCCAGGTAGCAGCCCGACAGATGATCTGGATATGGATGTCCCTGGAAGCAGCCACCGATGCAGTCGTATGGCGGGAAGAATGAGCTCTTATCCCTCTGGGAGGCTCCTTGCCCGGCAACTCACAGCACAGACCTATGCATGATGTAGTCCATCTCACAATGGTCCATTTAGCTGCAGGCCTACCAGAAGCGGCTTCAGTGTAAGTGACAAACAGATGGCGAACCTCTCCCCGAATTTCCGCCATCCTTTCCTTATAATAGGAAAGGGCACGTCTGAGCTTCAGAGTATGGAGTCTGTAGTTAGGGTAGTATACCGGCAGAGTCAACACCTGGTTAAGGTGAAACTCTGACACCACCTTCTGAAGGAATTTCAGGTGGGGGTGCAGGACAACTTTGTCCCTGTGAAAGACCAGATAAGGGGAGTCCACCAACAGAGCCTGGAGTTCTCCGTCCTTCTGGCTGACGTAATAGCCACCAGGAAGGCAGTTTTCCACGGCAAGTGTGAGAGTTCACACTTGTGCATGGGTTCGAATGGCTTGCCCACGAGCTTTGCCAAAACCATCAACAGATCCGAGGAGGTGCGGGTTCAAGCACTGGAGGATAGTGATCAGGACTTTAAAAAGTGCCTGACCACTGTCTCTCTGTGCAATGTCGCTGACGGCCCGGCGCCCGGTAAGCAGAAATGGTTGCCAGGTGCACTCTAAGGGTCGATGACTGTAGACCCCCTTTGGAGAGAGATCAAAGGTAGTCTGAAATGTTAACGACAGAGCAGGATAAGGGGTCCAGACTCTTACCCTGACACCAAATGGAAAACCTTTTCCATTTAAAGGCATAACATTTCCTGGTCGATTCCTTACGACATGCCTCCACCACAGTGTAGACATCCTCAGAGAGACCCAAAGCCTGGAACTCTAGCCGCTCAGGTACCAGGCTGTGAGGTGTAGGGATTGAAGGTCCGGATGGAATACCTTCCCCTGATTCAATATCATCAGGTCCGGGCGTGTACAAAGCTGCTCCGGGGCCCTGCAGCTGAGGCTGAGGCTGAGAAGATCTGGATACCAGACCTGGCGGGGCCAATCTGGGGCTTTCACAATCACCTTCGCCTTGTCCCTCTTCACCTTGAGAAGGACCTTGTGGATCAAGGGAAATGGAGGGAAGGTGTTGAGGAGGCCTGGGGTCCATGGCCTCGAGAAGGCATCCCCCTGCAGCGAGCCCTACTGAGGGGAGCGGGCATGGTACAGTCTCAGCGTGGTGTGTTCTCCCTGGAGGCAAACAGGTCACCAACGGTTTGCCCCAGGGAGAAGACTGTGCTACCTCTGGATGGAGAGACCACTCGTGGGATGTCCAGCTGTCACGACTAAGAGCATCCACCAGTTGGTTCGAGACTCCTGCCACGTGGATGGCAAGAGATCTGCCTCTAACTGGCTGACGAGGGTCCAGATTCGGAGCGCCTCCTTGCATAGCAGACGGAAGTGCGTACTGCTATGTTTGTTGAGGCAGTACATGGTCGTGGTATTGTCCGTCTGGACTTGAACCACTTTAACCTGGAGCTGAGGAGCGAAAGCTGACAACGCCAGTCTGACCACTCTGAGCTCCAACAGGCTGATGTGGCATCGGGATTCCTCGGGGGTCCAGAACCCATGGGCCCTGTTGTCCCCCATGTGGGCTCCCCAGCCCACAAGAGAGGCATCGGTCGTGAGAACGACCGTCTGATCAGGGCGGACAAACAGGATCCTTTTCTGTAATCGGTCTGGGGCGGTCCACCATTGGAGAGTGTCCCACATCTTCTGGGTTACAGTGATCAGCTGGTCGAAATGACCGTGGCACTGAGTCCACTGGGCCGCCAGCTCCCATTGCAGGGGGCACATGTGCCATCTGGCCCAACGGACCACCGAAGTGCACGCCGCCATGTAACAAAGAAGGTGCAGAAAGTCCCGGGCAGGGCACAAGTGCCCAACCAGAAATGATCGGGCAAAGGAGGAGAGAACCTCCACTCTGTCCACAGGGAGCTGAGCTCTGGCTTGACAAGAGTCGAGCTCTACCCCAATGAAGCCCATCATCTGAGAGGGCACGAGTTCCGACTTGGACTCGATCAGGAGGCAGAGTTGGGAGCAGGTTCGGAGAGCTAGATCCCTGGACCTCACCACCTCCTGAAGGGAGGAACCTGCCAGAGCCAGTCATCGGTAAAGTGATTTGGACTCTCGGCGCGAAGGTGGGCTGTCACCACTGCAATGCACTTGGTGAAGACCCGTGGGGCCGATGACAGGCCGAATGGCATGGCTCGGAACTCGTACAGGGTCCTTTCAACCCTAAAGTGGAGGAACCGCTGATGGGATGGACAGATCGGGACGTGAAAGAACGCGTCCTGTAGATCCAGTGAACCAAAACAGAAATTACGTACCTATCGTAATTCTTGATCTTGGACGAGTCTCCACCACTCATTCACACTAATGGGAACTGTGCCGGAGGCACTAGGACCCGGTTGGAGCAAACTTTTTTGCTAGAGGGTTGGCGCCAGAGATGGAGCTGTGAGGAGTGGCACTGCGAGCTCCAGCTCATGCGGCAATGACCATCTCGGCATCGACCCTCCAACCGCCTCAGTACCTTTTTTTCCGAGGAGGTGCAGCGTAACTAACCTAGAAGGACAGCCTAACCAAAAACCGGACATAAGATAGTCCGGACGACCCGTATAAGAAGGGTCAACAAAGAAGTCCTCACAGCCTAAAGATTGAGGGAGTGAAGACCAATAACAGAGGTGAGCTTGGGGTATGGTGGGTGGGCATGTGAATGAGTGGTGGAGACTCGTCCAAGAAGATCAAGAATTAGGGTAGGTACGTAATTTCCATACCTTCCTGGACATAAAGTCTCCACCACTCATTCACACTAATGGGAGAGTACCGAGCTAATAATCCCCCGAGAGGGTGGCAGGAGAGACCAAGAGCTCACAGTTTTAGGACAGGAGTCCATTAAGGATGGTTCTGCCAAAATAAAGATGTCGTCTGGCATGGACATCCAGGGCACAGTGTTTGATGAATGTATGCACTGAGCTCCAGGTGGCCGCATTGCAAATATCCACAATGAGCACGTTGTGGCTTTCAGCTAGGGATGCCGAAACCGCTCTAGTAGAATGAACGTACACTCTGCCCTCCAGCTTAACCTGAACCATGGAATAACAGTGGCGAAGGCATGCCACCAGCCATGCTGAAATACATCTGATAGCAACAGGTTGACTCAGCCGGGTCTCACTGAAGGAAACAAACAGTTGTTGAGCTTTATGAAAGTCTTTTGTTCTGCCTAGATAGAAACGCAAAGCTCTTTTGATATCCAAGGAATGAAGAGAACGCTCTACTTCATTCTGGAAGTTCACAAAGTAAGATGGAAGGACCAAAGGTTGGTTTAGATGGAATTCTGAAACAACCTTAGGGAGAAACTTAGGATGGGTCCTAAGGACTACTATGTCTTTATGAAACACAGTATACGGAGGGTCTGTGACCAAGGAATGTATCTCAGAGACCATGGGGGCTGAGGTAATGGCCACTAGGAAGGCTGTCTTCCAAGTGAGAATTTTTAACTCACAGGTAGCTAGAGGCTCGAACGGTTTTCGAGTGAGCATGTCTAGCACCAGATTAATGTCCCAGGCTGCGACTGGACGTCTTATAGGAGGTCTGGTATGCAGAATTCTCTTAAGAAACCTCTTAACCACAGGTAACTGAGCCACTGACAAGGAAAGTACTGGCTCATGATATGCTGAAATGGCACAAAGGTGAACCGTAACTGTAGAGTATTGGAGACCTGAATTTGAAAGGTCTAAAAGTTACTCTAGAACTTTATCTGGTGGGCAGGAAAAAGGATTCAGAGAGGATTTTGAACACCACAGCGAAAAATGCTTCCATTTGGCTGTGTAAGTTTTCCTAGTGGCTGGCTTGCACGCAGTCAGAAGAATATCTGAAACCCTGCAAGAGACATTGCAACTGTTTGCTTCTATCTCTTCAGGAGCCGAAGGTGAAGAGACCTCAGATTGGGATGGACCACAGGCCTCTTGAGTCAGAAGGTTCGTCTGAAGGGGAAGCGGTTTCGGAGGAGTTTCATGACACACTGTTGAGTAGTGGAAACCATATCTGTCAAGGCCAGAAGGGAGCAATGAGGATCATTTTGTCCCCCTGGAACTCGAATTTGAGAAGTACTCTCTGAATTAGAGGAAGAGGCGGAAAGGCGTATAGAAAGAGTTTTGTCCACCGCAGCCTGAATGCATCCTGACAGAAAATGCCAGGCCCTGGATTTCTGGAGCAGAAGAGAGGCAGCTTTGTGTTGAGTGGGGATGCAAAAAGGTCCAGGTCTGGAGTTCCCCACTCTGTGAACAGTGACTGAGCTATGGCTGAGTCGAGAGACCATTCATGAGGATTTGTCCCTGTTCTGTAGACCGCATGAATTAGAGTCTTGTGCTCTAAGCAACATTCTCACACCCTCATCGCTTCCTTGCATAAGGGGTAAAGTGAGCACCGCCCTGCTTGTTGATGTACTACATCACTGCTTTGTTGTCCGTTTGAAGGATAATGTTCTTGTGACAGAGAATGTCCTTCAAAGCCCAGACTGCATAAAGGACGGCTCTCATTTCTAAGACATTTATGTGAAGCTGGGACTCTTCCTGAGTCCACGTACCTTGAGTATGGAGAGTCTGATAGTGAGCTCCCAACCCCTCAGGGACGTGTCAGTAGTAATAGAAATCTGATGATCCAGAGGAGCAAAGGGATACCCTTCCAGAAGATTATCCTCTTGCGACCACCAGGTGAGTGATCTCTTCAGGGTTCTGTCACCATGATGAGAAAGGACTAAGGATGAGTGGTTGGGGACCACGGTACTGAGCATCCACCGAGAGGTTCTCATGTGGAGGTGCGCTAGGGACAGTGAACACTGAGGATGCCATGAGACCTAGCATCCGTTGCATCGGGAGAGCTGTCACCAAGCTGCTTTCTCCAATGTATCAGCCATCTGAAGGATATTGTTCCTCCTGTCCTCTGGAAGAAATGCTTTCGCACAGGTATTGTCCAGGAGAGTTCCTATGAAAAGGAGCCTCTGGAAGGGCTGCAGCTGTGATTTTTTTGAGGTTTAGCGGGACTCCCATGGACATGAGAAAAGTGTGAAGCCATGGCTAAAGCGTCTAGAGTTACCTGCTTGGAAGGACTTGCTAGAAGCCAATCGTCCAGATATGGGAACATTTGTATTCTGATTTTTCTGAGATGCGCTGAGAGAATTGCACAACACTTTGTAGAGACTCACGGCACCGAGGACAGCCCAAAGGGCAGGACTCTGAACTGATAATGCTGTCCCAAAGCCACGAACCTTGCGTATTTGTGATGCTTTGGGTGAATAGGATTGTGCTGGTAAACATCCCGCATGTCCAGGGAGGCTAACCAATCGTGTTGATGAAGCAAAGGTAACAGGGTTCCTAGTGATATCATTTTGAATCTCTCTTTCGGAAGGAATTTGTTTAGTTTTCTGAGGTCCAAAATGGGGTGCATGTCCCCGGTTTTCTTTGGAACCAGAAAGTAATGGGAGTAGAACCCTGTGTTCCGCTGAACCAGTGGAACTACTTCCACTGCCCTGTTGTTCAGAAGGCCTTGTATCTCGGAAGAGAAAAGTTCTGACTGAAGAACTGACAGCATGGGCTGTCGTCTGGCGGGGGACGATCCGGAGGGGTCTCCAAAAGACTGAGGGAATACCCCTCGTAGATTATCCGGAGGACCCATTTGTCCGTGTTATGGACTTCCACTGATTGCAGAAGTAAGTCAGACAACCTCCATGGCTGAGGAAGAGTCCCACTCGAATGAGCTGAGGTGGGACTTGGGCCAGTGACTCAGAAGGCAGCACTAGGTGCTTTGGGTCCTTCGCCTCTGCTGTGTTTTCTTTTGAGGCTGGAGGGCTTGGTTTTTACTAAAACTTCCCCTGCCTTTGCCTCGAAAGGATTGACGGTTATGAAACTGGCGTTTGTTAATACCCCCTCGAGAGGGGGCGGGAAGAGGTTGAGCCAATTTAATGGCTGACCTAGTCTTTTGCGTGGCCTCTAGAGCCTGTTCTACTTGAGGGCCGAAGAGATACACACCATCGAAAGGCAACGCCATTACCTGTTGCTGGGCATCATTCAGGAAACCTGAAATGCGCAGCCAGGAATGACGGGGTACAAATGCCCGCCGCCGTCGCCGAGGCAGTATCGAAGCGCCCATAGCTGCTTTAACCTGCTGGTTATTGGACTCGATACCCCTGGGTATGGTTTGAAGAAGCTCTGAATTAGTGTCCGACTCCGGTAGAGCTTCAACCATTTGTTTGAGCGAATGCCAAAGGATATACTCATATTGAGAAAAATAGCCTTGGTAGCTGGCAATACGCATACCTAGGGTGGAAGCAGCAAAGACTCTATTACCCAAAGTGTCTATCTTACGAGATTCTTTGTTAATGGGTCGAGCTGTAGTAGTCTGGGGAAGGATGACCATATCATTCTCTGCCAAGACTACAATAGGATCCATAAAGGATTGGGATGCCAAAATGGGTCGATCCTTGGGAGCAGCTTATTTCCTATCTATGGATTTAGCCACAGAAGGAATGAGGGCAAAATTCTTCCATACTATTTGAGAAAGGGTCTCAAAGGAGGGCTGTAGCAGAGGAGTCAAATCCATGGGGATCTCCGGAACATGGAGGTATTGGAGTCTTAACAGTTTCCCAGGATCGATATCTGTAGTTTAGAGGGAAAGAGTGGAATTCAACTTTTTCAGCAGAGACTTAAACGACAGGTCCTCCTCCTCTGAAGCAGGAGTAGATCCTGTCCCTTCCACATCATCGCCCAGCCTAAGGTCTGGGTCAGGCTCAATGTCATCTCCTGACAGCCCAGGAGGGACTGTATGAACAGGAAAGGAGGACGGCGCTGACGAGGCGCACTGCGCCGAGAAACTCAATGGTGCAGAGGACAGCGCCGACAGACACATCGGCGCCGAAGACAGCGCCTAGTGTGCCATCGACGCTGAGGGGGTCGAAAACATCCCAAGACTCTGAAAAACAGGACTTGAGGAGAAAGGATGAATACCAGGAGATAGAGGCATCGGTGTGGCCCCCTGCGCCGCAGCCCGTGTGTGTGGGGGAGAACACCTGGGCGTGCAGTCGGCGGCACGGAGACAGGCGGCGTGACTAGGGAGGCTCAACCGCCTACCTGATCTCCCAAAAGCCCAAGGCCCCTGAGTGACCGGGCCAGGCAGCTGGACCAACCTCTGAACCCACTGCTCCATAAGAGCAGCCGATTGATGAAACTGCTCATCTGAAGGCGTCGGCTACCAGAAGCAAAACCGGCGATTCGAAGGAGGAGACCGACAGCTAGCCCCAATAACTGACTGTCTCGTTACAAACATATGAGAAGCGACCTCGGTGATGCCTTCTCTTTTTGACCTGTGGGCGAAGAAAGCTCGAGGCTGAGCGTTGCGAGTGTGACCGTTTACTTTTATGCTTTGAGGAACTGCCACCCCTCGGGCATTCGACTGTCCATTGTCAGACCCCCCCGCCCCGAGAAGGCGGCGGACCGGACCCAGCCTGGCTGACTGAACAGCTTTCATACATCTCCCTACCGTCACCTGACCCGCTCATGGTCGACTCCGTCAATGTAGGCTGAGATCTCCTCTTTAAAGAAGAATAAATAAATTAAGAGGTACTTATTTGAGATATTACTACAAAACAATAAAACTGAAAAACTATGCTGCTAATTTGAAGTTTGACTCCCGGCAGGTGAGCGACGTCGTCAATGAAGTGCACTTGACAAGGGGGAAAAAAAAAAGGAACTGAGGTGGTTGGAGGGTCGACGCCGAGATAGTCATTACCGCACGAGCTGGGGCTCGCGGTGCCGCTCCTCGCAGCTACATCTCTGGCACCGACCCTCTAGCAAAAAAGTTTTCTCCTGCTGGGTCCTAGAGCCTCCGGTGCAGTTACCATTAGTGTGAATGAGTGGTGGAGACTATGTCCAGGAAGATCCACATGTTTCGCTCCAGGGATGGTATGATCTGGTTCAGAGTTACCATCCGAAAGGTGCGGGACCTGAGATATTGATTCAGGTCATGGAAATCTAGGATGGGGCGCCAGCTCCCCATCTGCTTAGGCACCAGGAAATACCTGGACACGAAGCCTGGGTCTGAAGGAGGATCGGCACTGGAGCTACTGCCTCCTTCTTGGAGGAGCTGAGCTTGCTCATCTGGAAGAGCCGACTGAGTGCAAGCTGAAATCCTTTCCTTCCAGGCGCCAACTTGGCTGGCAGGGTACTGCTCAAACTCTAAGGGCAGTCCCTGACTGACCACTTTGAGAATCCACCTATCCAAGGTGATATCGGACCAGGCGGAAAGAATGTGGCGGAGCCGGCCCCTCACGGGAAGACCCAGAAGTGGCGTGATGGGTGTAGGAATGGCAACCCCCAACCAGTCTCTGAGAGGCAGGTTTAGAGGAGGAGATGACTCCTGGATCTGCGTCTTGGCCTCCTCTACGGGACTGTTGAGGACCCTGCTTGGGCCATGAGCGCCAAGCTTGGGCCTGCTGCTGTTGCTACTGACCTCCTTGATAGGAGGGCTGTCTGGCCGCAGGGGAAGAGTGCCAAAATGGCTTCTTCTTTCTTTTCTGCTGGTTCTTGCCCGAAGAACCTTTAGCAGAAGTGGCATCCAAGGTGGCAGTGGACTGCTCTATGCGCTGAAGGTGACCAGCCACTCCTGGACCGAACAAGTCGGTGCCTAGGAAGGGCACGTCCGCTAACTTATGCTGAGTATCCGCCAGGAAGGAAGAAAGCCTCAGCCAAGCCATGCGGCAAGTGGCCACTGCAGCTTCTAAAGAGTGGCACAGGAATCACTTATGTACAGGGCCGTCTGGAGTTGCTGTTTTGCAACAGCACGGCCCTGATCACGGGCCTGTTTGACCGTGGTCTGCATGTCCGTGGGAAGGTGAGGAGGACTTTGTCTAATGACCCCAGGAGGGCATGGAGAGAAGTGCGTCTGATAACAGCCGAGCTGGCCTGATGAAGACCTAAGGAAGAGGCTGCATAGACCTTATGGGCAGAGTGGTCCATATTCTTGGACTCCTTGTCCGGGGGTCGGTCAGTGTCGGCCAAGCTTCCAGTACGCCTGAATACGTAGGCGGTCACCAGGCTCTTGACTGAAGGATATTCTGAGAACCCCGCCAGGGACCCCATGGGCACCGTGTACATGCAGGCATACGGTGCTAGCCAAGAAGCCGGACGCTTCCAAAGCTCAAGGGCCAGCCAACGATAGCTTTGGCCACTGGAAAGGCCTCCATCGGGGTACCCCTCTTTTGAGGATATCTGTAAGGGGGTACTCCGCCTTCTTCTGGATGGACTCCAGGGGCATTCCGGTGGATTGGGAGATCAGGCGGAGGATGTCCTGAAAGGAGGAAGGGCCTTCCTCCAATCCTGCCATGAACGACTCATCATCCCCAGGATGGGACTGTAATCCGGTAACGTTAGAGTACGAATAATCAGGATATAACAGCCTCCCGCCTAGGTCTCCTTTGATACGTCGAGGGCGATTGGGGACGACCGTTATCGACAGACGTCAGGGAAGCCCAGTGTCTGTTTGGTCCTCTTTCAGGGGAGCCCCTCCATGAGACTGCTTAGGTGGTGGTTATAACAGAATCGGTAGAGAGACCGAGGCAGGCCGAACTGGGACGCAGGCCAGCCCCATGGGCAGGGGAACTGAAGGCTTCGGTTCCGGAGGGGTTGGCGGCGGCCTGGGAGGCGGAAGCCAAGTGATGGCCAGGGTAGACAGCGGGCCGGCTTCTGCCGGACAAAACCAGCTGTTGCCACAAGAGGTCTTCATAGCATCAACGGAGTTTCTGCGAAGCCTCTCCTCATCTCTGGGGATGAAGACCTGTGGTGCCTCTTTTGAGAATGTTTGTGTTTCCTCAGCCGATGGGCCAAGGGAGTTCTGGACCTCGACCGAGTTGAGTTGGGCCAAGCCGGCTGATTGGGAGACACGGAGTTGGTAAAACCAAGGGTCTGGAACTGGATCCCGAATGGGGACGCCACAGGCTGAGTCTCCTCATCAGGAAAGACAAGGACAAGAGTCCTTCAAAGAGTCATCGACCGGGTGGCGACAGAGGGTCAATTGGGTTGAGAATAATCCCTGGCCAGATGGAAAATCTGGAAGCCAAGCGGCCGAGGAAGCAATCTCGATCAAGTTGAGACAGCATGTTCCTGGACCTGACCTTCTCGGTCCCAAGAACGCCTTTGTTTGGTTTAAGACCCAGGGTCCTTATCCTTCTTCAAGGGTGGGAAGAGTGCAAGCCAAGGGCGTCTCACCCCTATTGGGGAGAGACTGGCACAATTCCCTGAAGGAGCCCGAAAAGGTGGAGCCAAGGTTAAGTGGAAAAAAAAGCTTTGATTGGCCGAAGCTTGAGATGCTTCCTCCACAAATGCCTTCATTTGTTCCAGCTGCTCGGCGGATCCTGCGGCCGAGGAAACCACCCACCTCGCCTTCTTCGATTTCACCGGTCTCCCCAGCTTTAGGCATGCCAAGTGGCAGTCCAGGACGTTGGGGTGGAAGGCCAGACAAAAAGTGTATGACGAGGTGTCATGTCAGACACCTAGACAGTAAACGCACGTTAGGTGGGGATCGGTGCGCAACATCTTTTGCCCAGGGGCACGGCGAAATCCGGGGAAGAATTTTCCTCCATGTCCAATGTGGTAAAATCAGAATCGCCAACTTGAGCGAGTTTTAAAGTAAGTTTCAGCAAAACAGGCGCTTTGAATCCAGGGTTTACGAACTGCTGCAAGAGCACGCAGGAACCTGTATCTTCCAGCGGAAAGCGAAGTCGGCGCCAAGGGGCGAAGCCAAGGTATATATCACCTGGGTGGGTGGGAAGAGCCAGCTTGAAGACTTCCAGCAAGATTTAAAGGAGAAACGGACATGCCAAGAAGTGTGGATGAACAACATATCCACACTCCTAGAACAAGAATTATGGTAAGTACGTAATTTCCATATTTTCGCGGACTAAAAGTCTATCACTCATTCACACTAATGGGAGAGTACAGAGCTATAAATACCCCCCCCCCCACGAGAAGGGCAGTAGGAGACAGAGCTCACTCAGGACAGAAGTCCATAAGAACTGTCCTGCCAAGAAAGAGCTGTCTGGCATGGACATTCAGAACATAGTGCTTTACAAAGGTATGCAGTGAACTCCAACTAGCCAGCCTTGCAGATGTCTGCAACGGGTCGGGTACATTACAAATCTCCGACAGGAAGCCGCAACCGCTCCAACAGAGTGGTGTGAACCCAGCCTTCCAACTTGGCCTGTGTCACGGATTAGTAGTGTCAAAGACTTGCTACTAACCAAGCAGAAAACATCTCATGGCAACAGGCTAACTCAGCCGAGGTATGCTGAAAGATACAATAGTTGCTTGGATGCGCATCTCTTCGTTCTGTCGATGAAGAATCACAGAACAATTTTAACATACAGAGGATGAAGGGAGCTATTGCCTTCCTTCTGGAGTTATTGAGACAAAACTTGACTAATGGTAACTGAGTCAGTGACATGTCTACTGGTTTAAGATAGACCAAAAACACACAGAGGTGTACCTTCCCTGCCGAGTACAGCAAACCGGCGTTCAACAGATCCAAGAGGCACACCGACACCTTACTTGGGCAACTGAAGGGTCCAGATGGGACTTGCACACCAGATGGAGAAGGGCTTCCACTTAACTGCGTAAGCCCACCTGGTGGAAGACCTATGCACGACTTAGAAGATGTCTGGGAAACCTAGAGCTTACCCACTTCCATTTCCTCCAGAGCCCGGCAGATGAAGGGAGTGCAGGCTAGGATGGAATAAAGTCCCTTTCCTGTGTCAGAGGGTCCACTCATAGAGGTAGTCGCCTCAGGTGAACTTCTGACAGCCTGTAGATCAAAGCTAATCATATCTGCCGAGGCCAGTCTGGGACGATGAGAATCATCCTGCTTCCCTGAGCGTACAACTTGAGCAGCATTCTCTGATCAAGGGAACAGGAGGAAAATGTACAGGGAGCATCTTGTCCACTGCAGTGAACACATCCTGACAGAAAACAACAGGGTCTGGATTTATGAAGCAGGATAGAGGCAGTTTTGTGTTGAGAGGGGACGCAAAAAAGGTCCAAACTGCTCCACTCATCAAAACTTACTGCACAAAATATGAACTGACGCACTGTACTCTTGGTACCACTCTCACAAGCTCATGGCCCTATTGTGCGAGAGAAGGGGCGCCCACCCTGCTTGCTGACTGTAATACAACAGCTTTGTCGTCTGCACCAAAGTAGGAGCACTTGCGGTAGAGGGCATCCTGAGGACTTTGCTTATTAGATAACTCAACTGTAAGACATTTATGACAAGATGAGGTTCCTCCTGGCTCCACACCTCAGTGTAGAGGACTTGACAGTGAGCACCCCTCCCCAAAACGAGAGATTTTGTCCAAGGCTTTGTCATTTTGGACGGAGTATTGTGGCTGCATGGGAAGACCACTGCTTGCCGTGGAGGATGCGAGTCCCAGCATCCGCTCAACCAAAAGGGCTCGAATAAAGCAGTTTTCTGTGATGTGACTAGCCATCTGAAGATGCAATTTCTCCTGTCCTCTGGAATGAAGCGGACACCCTGGGCGTAACCAGGAGGGCTAAGAAGAGGAGCTGCTGGGAAAATGAAACTGGCACCTTCCTCAAATCAGAGGACCCTGAAGAGAACAACTGAAGCTGTGGCAACTGCTTCCTGTGTCTCTTGCCCGGATGGGTTAGCTAAGAGCCGAATATCCTGGAAGTGAAGACTTGAACGCTGAAATTTCAGTGAACTCCTCCCTGAACAGGTACTTGTTTAACCTTCCATGGTCGACAACTGGGTGCACGCCGACTGATTACTTGGAACCAGAAGCAATGGAATAGGAACCTGTGCTCTGTTCCGCTGTGGAATAACTTCTACTGCCCATTTCCCCCAGAGTCCCCGTATCTCAGTGAAAGTGTGAGTGAGAGGCGGACAGACTGGGCTGCCGTCTGGGTGGAAGGTCTGAGCAAATCTGAGAAATTGGGAGAGTTATCCCTCTCTGACAATCCTGAAGACCTACAGGTCTGCTGTAATGGACTTCCAACTGGTTGTAAAACCGAATTAGATGCCCCTCCTACCGCTGAGAGGCACCCTCCTCAGGCAGCTGGGGTGGGACCTGGGCTGGATAAACAAAGGCTGGTACAGGGCGCTTTTGGGCTCTGTGCCCTCTTCTGTGTTTTCTTCATGGCTGAGGGGTTGGTTCTTGAAAAAAGCACCTAGGCCTCTACCTTGAAAGGACTGCCTGTTCTGAGGATGCTGTGTTGTTTAAATGGCAGCCCTATTGTTCTGAGTGGCCTCTAGAGAGCAACCTGAGGGCTGAACAGATCAGCACCATCAAGGAGACATTAACCACTTTCTGCCAGCGGTAGCTACCCTAGAGGCAGAGACGTAGGTGTCCATAAAAGTTTTCAGCTGATTATTGGGCTATATGCCCCTAGCAATGGAGCGTTAGATTTCGGAAGACTCTCAACATCGCATTGACTGTGTTCCACAGGGTGTACTCATACTGAGGAATGTAGGAACTCAAGACGTAGAAGTCAGCTTTGGTCCACAGATGCAGACTGAAATGTTATGGTGGACCCTATATCCCTGAGGAAAAAACTGGGAAGATTATCTTCCACCACAATGATACAGAAGGCTTGCACTCCAGCTCATAAAATGAGTCATCTGCTGTGTCCTCGATAAAACAGAATAGGGAGAGCTCATCCAGATTCACTTCTACCCCAGAATAACCTCCAAAAGGCAGGTCTAGACTGGGAACACAGGATACGCTACCACCTGGATCGGCAAGAGTTCAGCCCAGACCCGCACTGCCCATGGCACCACACACTGCGCCAGCCCAAATATGGTGCCGGCAGCCAGAACCACTGCTGGACTAGACCTGAAGGAAAGCGGCACCCGTGCCAGCCTCTGCAGGGAAAAAGGAGAGGGGGGTAGGCAAAAGGAGTCTGTGTCGGCGTTGGCACCGGAGAGGGCACACCATGCACATTCTGGTCTGATCGACCCAGCCGCGGTCCAACGGCTCCAAGGCCCAGGTCCACTGACCAGGACAACTGGGGAGATGCCATACCCCCTGCTCTAAAAGAGCAGTCCAGAGGTGAAAATGCTCACTGGAACCCCATCTAGACAAGAGATGGGATCTGGTGTCGAAGATCACGGCTGTTAAGAGCGAAGCCACAGAGAAACCCACCGGAGTAGGTTCAGGCCTACCGCACTTCACCAATGATGATCCCCGTGCAGACATACTAGAGGGCGACCTCGAGTGGTACCAATTCTTCTTCCACAGACACAAGAAAGAAGAGTCTGATGTCAAGCAGAGCCGGGTCCAGGAAGCACTACTTTTGTGCTTGAGGTGAGACTATAACCCCGACTACCCATAGTGCCCCCACACAAAGGGGACGGACTACAGCCCACTGCCATCACAGCTTTCAAACAATTCTCCTACCGTCACCATCTAAGTCGACCCCATTGATGGCAGGCTGAGAATTTCGTCATTTTTTTTTTAAAGAAAAGAACACTAGAAATGGTAAGTTAAATGAATACTGAGCGGCTATAGCTGCTGTCATATAGACGAAGACTTGACTCCTGGTAGGTGAGCGTCGTCATCGAGGCGCACTCGACGGCAGGAGAAAAGGAACTGAGGTGGTTGGAGGGTCGATGCCAAAAAAGCCTGTACGGTGCAAGCTAGTCTTGCGGTGCCGCGCATGCGCAGTCCTACCCTGTGCCAACCCTCCTGAAGATTTTTGGCTCCTCCAGGGTCCTTGCACCTCCGGCATAGTTCCCATTAGTGTGAATGAGTGGTGGAGACTTTTAGTCTAGGAAGATTTAACAGTACACACTCAGAGACTTAATGCACCAGCCTCAGGGATTCTCAAGAAATGAAAATTACGTATCTACCGTAATTACTGATCTTTCTGTGTATCTTCACCATTCATCACATTTGGGTCTTGGCTGGAAGTCACGACCCACGGAGCCCCCTTTTTGATGGACGCAGGCCGACGCACGACGGTGCCACCGAGCTACATTGCATGGTGCTCGGAAGGTTGGCTGTTAGGTGTTGCCGAGAGGAAGAAAGAGGTTGGAAGGAGGGACAAGGAAGTCCAAGGACAGACAAAGGAAAAGATATACAAACTAAAAGGAGAAATAAATGACGGAGGTGAGAAAAACTAAGGGTTATTGGGAGGGGCTCCAATCTCTGGAATCAGAGAGGAGGAAAAACAAGAAATGGGAAGGCGGGGGAGAAGAGGACGTACCCTGGATTGAATAGCTGATTGCAGACTGGATTAGGAGCTGCAAAGGAGTAGCACAAGGTTGAATTGCCAGAATCCAAGGCACAGAATCACTTGCAAAAACTCCAGCATGAGCAGAAGAGGCTATTCTGGGAGAAGAGGACAAGAATCCAGGGTTGCTGCCCCGAAACCACAGTAAGTTTCTTTAACTAAACTTGAGGATGAGTTTCTAAGGACAAGAAAGCAGGAGGATAGAGGAAGAGAGAGAAGAAGAGGGCAACACACCCCCCCACCCAAAGGGGTGGAGCCGAGGCATTGAGGAGGGAAGCGCCCTCTCCCCCGATACCACTCCCCTCCTGTCAGAAGGTAAAAATCAACCTGTGTGCCCAAGGTCATTCCACTCCTGACCAGCACAAAGGAAAGGGGGGGGGAGAGAGACACACAGAGGGAGGGGAACCCAGAGACTGAGGCCCCAGGGGATGGTGGATGGGATTTGTGATGAATGGTGAAGATACACAGAAAGATCAGGAATTACGGTAGAGTGCGTAATTTTCATATCTTATCTGTGTCAATCTTCACCATTCATCACATTGATAGGTACTGAGCCCCCAAAGGGGGCCCTAGATCCAAAGGACAAAATCCCTTAGCTCTCAGTGGGGAAGCAGCAAGAGGAGAACCTTTACAGGCCTGGCGGGCTAGGAGACTGGGGAGAGTGAGATGGGGACCCCCAGAGGGGCAGGAGGTTGCCGACAGGCGCTGCCTCACCCTACGGGAAAAAAGGTGGGTTCTCCGGTACACGGAGGAAATCACCCTACGTCAGGCCAAGGGTGACAACTCGGAAAGACGTAGCCATGCCGTCCGCTTAGTGCGGATCGCGATCCCTATGGACCCCGGAAGCTACCTCGTTGACGTCATAAGATACCCTCGCCTGGTGCCTTGCTAGCTCCAGGCCACGTGCAGAGTGTGTAATGGCTTGTCTGGTTACCTCCGAATCAGGCATAGAGGCTAGGAGCTGACCTAGCCTGGACCACAGAAACCTATTATAGGTAGCATAGTGGGCCTGATGAGCAGAAATTGAAAGAAGCAACCGTGCTGAGTAGAAGGTCCTCCTCACCCAGAAGTCAAAATCCGCGGAATCTTGATCTGGGGGCCGGTCACAGTGGAGAATGCGAAGCCCATCAGGAGTGTCCAGCTGCGTCAGTCCTGACTGAGGATGAGGCATACGACCTGGAAACTCTGGGGGCACAATACCTCTGGCTCAGATCACTAGGGGCTAGGACTCCGGAAAGGGTCTCTGCCAGAACGCAATGATGCCTCCTGAAAGGAGCAGGCCAGGCGGGCATCACAAGGGTGGCTGCACTGAAATCGCCCAAGAAGGCACGTTCGAATGCTCTGGATTGTCCTTAGTGGGTGGGGTGACAAGCAGGTCTTCCATCATCTTCACAAGGAAACGCTGATACTCTGCGAGATCAGCAGCAGGAGAGGTGTGGACGGAAAGCTCCTCTCCTCTAGGAGAGGAGGAAGTGGAAAACCTTGGAGATCCAGAGGTTGGCTGCTCACGGGGAGGGTGGAACACCTGCTCGTCCATAGCCCTGACGTACCTAGGGAAGTGAGCAGCCACACCCCTGAATTGCTCCCAGGAAAGAGGTCCTGTAGGGCCACGAATACCTGGGAGAGCAGGAGATGGTGACAGAGGAGTGGGGGCTAAGTCAACAACAGAAGGAGACCATCCTCTGTCTGGGCAAGACAGCGCATCAGGAGCCTCAAGGGAAGGAGGTACTCCAGAAAGCCTAATAGCCGACAGCTGATCAACCACGCTGGAACTGTCTAGGCCGTGCCCTGAAGAATCCCCTGTGAGGTGACCAGGACTGTGAAAATCCAAAAGGATGGTCCCTTTCCTCCAAAGATCAGGGTCGTCTCGAGGAGACCAAGGAGGAAGGGTGGGGGTACGCGCTAAGACTCCTTCTCGAACCCGGGTGGGTGCCAGAAAAGGGTTGGTGCATCAAACCCTGACCCCTCGATCCCTCAGAATCCGAAAGAGCCCTCCTCCTCGCAGACACCAGCCTAGGCAGCTAACAACCCTGGTCAGTCCCCAAGGGGACCACCCAGGGAGTAGCACCCTCCACTCCTGTGGGTGCTCCGGTCCACCCCAAAGTTGAGTGATCCAGCCACACCACCTAAGGGGGTAACCCAACTGAGGGAGCAGAAAACCCTCCAAGCCCAGGCTGCAGGGCAATAGTGGCCTGCACTACCGCCTGCTGGTCAGCACCCCTGACCCTAGACTCGGGGGCTATCGCCCGCTCCTCAAAGGGAGGCTGGCTCCGGTCAGCTGAGGTAACAACCAGGTTGTCCACATGGGCTGCCAAGTCCAAAGAGTCCGACAGCCGGTCCGAACTAGACCGAGTCCATCTCCGATGAGTTAGAGAACGACATCCGGTGCCAGACCGTATGCGGATGCCCGCTCCTGTCTGGATCGAAGGAGGTACCAGTCTGGATGTCCGCACCAGAGCCGAACTCCCCCATGGCACCGCGAATGGTGCCCAAAGAGGAGAAGATGCTGAGAGCGGTAACAGACCAGTGCGATGTCTGCCCGCGGCGCCTTCCGTCTCACGGTGCCACGAGCGGCACCAAAGTCAGGGCAGTGCCGACAGCGACAGAACATCTCCCTCAGCCGTAGGTGACACTTCCCAAGGTGCTGCAAATGGCGTCAAAGGCGAAAGCGTTAAAGACTGCACCATAGTACCTCCCACGGAGCCACCAGCACTATCACCATTGCGAATGGTGTCGACAGCAAAGACGGCGCTGAGTGACGGACCGGCTCGCTCCTGAGGTGAGGTGTGACGTCCAGCGCCTCAGCTCTCAGCGCCACCGGGTCGGCCATGGAAATGATCTTTTAGTAAACTTAAAAAAAAAAAAATAATTAGAAATCCACATCTGAGGAGACAGTGTATATACTACTTTTAAAATACATTTAAAATAGAGTGCTGCAATAACCATGAGCTATTTCAGTCTAGTAACATTCTGATTCGCAGAGGTGATTTTTTGCCTAGAAATATTTTTCAGCATTGGTTTTAATCCCATTTCTGAACAGATTTTAATTTTTTTGTGACTTCAGTTTTTGAAATTAGTCAGATGTTCCACTGCCTTGTCAACATCTCAATTTTTTATTTATTTATTTTTTTAAATCAGCTGTTTAACTCCCAAGCCACACCTATGTCTGCAGTCAGGTATTCATTCCAGCAACCTCCCAGTCTTGTCAGAAACTCACTTTCACGAGCAAGGTTAAACAAGGAGTGGTGCCCGAGTGCAACCAACCATCTTATAGATGGCTCCTGGAACTTAAGGTTTTTTTTTTTTTTGGTTTTTTTTTTAATTTCTCCCCAGTCTTTTCCCACAGTGGCATTCACAGACACTATAATCTTTGCAAAAATGCATGAATGCAGGGTTCACCAGCTGGGAGAACAAGGTGTTGCTGCCGTACCAGAATGCGCCACCTTCTCTTTCCAGGATGGGATGTACTGCCTATAGGAGCGTGTTTCCCAACCAGCCACCTGACAACCCAAACTCAGAGTTCGCTCTTGAACCCGAGTTGCTGGCACAAAAGTGCAGCTAGGCTAACAGGTGGCTACATCAGATCAGCTTTTACACAACCCAAAGCCCATTTACAAGATCATACCCAGAAGGCATTACGTGATTATTGATACTAAAGTCATAATTAAATGACTAAACATTTCCATCTTGTAACCTAGTTTGTAGAAAAAACAAATTCCAACATTTTTTGTTAAAACACCCCACTTACCATAGCAATGAACCTGCCTATGAACCGGAAGTATTTCAGGTGGTCCGGATTGATGTATGAGGCCGGGTTTATCTGTAAGCAGTAGTTGTCTTTCCCAGCATATTCAAACAAACAGTACATTGGATTTAGGACCTCATGGGACAGCAGAAAGAACCATTCCCTGAAACAGAAGGGGACTGTAAATGTGAGTTCAGTCAAACAGCAATATCTGAGGTGCTTCTAATATACTCTGTTTTCCAGATAGCATAGGGATGTCCACAGAACCCAACAAAACGGAATTTTGCAGTGGTTCAAGAACAGCCTCTCTGCAGCTCCGAGAGGCGCAACATTTGAAATTGCATATCGATCATCAACCAAAATAAATGAGACTGATTAGTATATTTATTTCAAATGTTTTACCAGGAAAGACATACTGGGTTGGTTACAGCTCATTTCTAGATGAAATGGAAGGGGACACGGACATCTGAGCAGAACAATGAGGAAATGGAAATTACATACCTACTGTAATTCTTGATCTTCCTGGACAAGTCTCCACCACTCATTCACACTCATGGGATCTGCTGGAGGCACTAGGACCCAGTGGGAGCAAACTTTTGCTGGAGGGTCAGCGCCAGAGATGGTGCCATGAGGAGCGGCACCACGATCCTCAGCTCGTGCGGTAATGACTATCTCAGCGTCGACCCTCAACTGCATCAGTACCCCGAGGAGGTGCAGCGTAACTAACCTAGAAGGACAGCCTAACCAAAACCTGGACATAAGATAGTCTGGGCGACCCATATAAGAAGGGCTAACAAAGAAGTCTTCACAGCCTAAGATTGAGGGAGTGAAGACCAACAACAGAGGTGAGCTCGGGGATGGAGGGTGGGCGTGTGAATGAGTGGCGGAGACTCGGTCAAGAAGACCAAGAATTACGGTATGTACGTAATTTCCATATCTTCCGGACACAGTCTCCACCACTCATTCACACTAATGGGAGAGTACTGTTAATAATCCCCGAGAGGGTGGCAGGAGAGACCAAGAGCTCACAGTTTTAGGATAGGAGTCCATTAAGGATGGTTCTGCCAAAAGAAAGATGTCATCTGGTTTGGACATCCAGGGCATAGTGTTTGTGAAGTATGCACTGAGCTCCAGGTAGCTGCATTGCAAATATCTGCAATGGAACACGTTGCAGATTTCGCTAGGGATGCCCCAACCACTCTAGTAGAGTAAGCCTACACTCTGCCTTCCAGCTAACCTGTGCCATGGAATACAGTGCGACGGCATGCCACTAACCATGCTGAAATACATCGGATAGCGACAGGTTGGCCCAGCCGGGTTTCGCTGAAGGAAACAAACAGTTGTTGAGCTTTGCGAAAGTCTTTTGTTCTATCTAGATAAAAACACAAAGCTCTTTTGACGTCCAAGGAGTGAAGAGAACGCTCTCCTTCATTTGGAAGTTCGTGAGTAAGTAGGAAGGACCAAGGGTTGGTTTAGATGGAATTCTGAAACAACCTTAGGGAGAAACTTAGGATGGGTCCTAAGAACTACTCTGTCTTTATGAAACACAGTATACGGAGGGTCTGTGACCAAGGCATGCATCTCAGAGACCCTGCGGGCCGAGGTAATGGCCATTAGGAAGGCAGTTTTCCAAGTGAGAAATTTTAACTCACAGGTAGCTAGAGGCTCGAAAGATTTCTGAGTGAGCACGTCTAGCACAAGATTAATGTCCTAGGCTGCAACAGGACGTCTTATAGGAGGCCTGGTATGCAGAATTTCCTTAAGAAACCTCTTAACCACAGGTAACAGCCAGTGACAAGGATAAGTTGAAATGGCACAAAGGTGAACCTTAACTGTACAGTATTGCAGACCTGAATTTGAGAGGTCGAAGAGGTACTCTAAAACTTTATCTGGTGGGCAGGAAAAGGGATTCAAAGAGGACTTTGCACACCAGAGCGAAAAACGCTTCCATTTGGCTGTGTAAATCGTCTTAGTGGCTGGCTTGCGCGCAGCCAGAAGAATATCTGAAACCCTGCGAGAGACATTGAACCTGTTCACTTCCATCTCTTCAGGAGCCAAGCGTGAAGGTGAAGCGACCTCAGGTTGGGATAGACCACAGGCCCCTGAGTCAGAAGGTTTGTCTGAAGGGGAAGCAGTTTCTGAGGAGCTTCCGACATACTGTTGAGTAGTGGAAACCATATCTGTTGAGGCCAGAAGGAAGCAATGAGGATCATTTTGTCCCCCTGGAACTCGAACTTGAGAAGTACCCTCTGAATTAGAGGAAGAGGTGGAAAGGCGTATAGAAAGCGTTTTGTCCACTGCAGCTAGAACGCATCCTGGCAGAAAATGCCAGGCCCTGGATTTCTGGAGCAGGAGAGAGGCAGTTTTGTGTTGAGTGGGGATGCAAAAAGGTCCAGGTCTGGAGTTCCCCACTCTGCGAACAGTGAGTAAATTATGGTTGAGTCGAGAGACCATTCGTGAGGATCTGTGTCTGCTCTGCTGAGACGGTCTGCCAGTTCATTCAGCACTCCCGGAAGGCAGACTACTTGAATTAGAGCCTTGTGCTCCAAGCACCATTCCCACACTCTCACTGCTTCTCTGCATAAGGGGTAAGAGAGAGCACTGCCCTGCTTGTTGATGTAATACATCACTGCTTTGTTGTCCGTTTGAAGGAGAATGTTCTTGTGACAGAGAATGTCCTTCAAAGCCCGGACTGCATAAAGGACGGCTCTCATCTCTAAGACATTTATGTGAAGCTGGGACTTTTCCCCGAGTCCACGTACCTTGAGTGTGGAGAGTCTGACAGTGAGCTCCCCACCCCATCAGGGACGCATCCGTGGTAATGGAAATCTAATGATCCAGAGGAGCAAAGGGGTATCCTTCCAGAAGATTGTCCTCTTGCGACCACCAGGTGAGTGACCTCTTCAGAGGTTCTTTCATTTTGATGAGAAAGTGCTGAGGGTGTGTGGTCAGGGACCACTGAGCATCCATTCAGAGGTCCTTATTTGGAAGCGTGCTAGGGGTACAGTGAACACCGAGGATGCCATGAGACCTAGCATCCGTTGCATCGAGAGAGCTGACACCGAGCTGCTCTCTCCAATGTATCGGGCCATCTGAAGGATATCGCTCCTCCTGTCCTCTGGAAGAAATGCTTTCACACAGGAGGTGTCCAGAAGAGTTACTATGAAAAGGAGCCTCTGGGAGGGCTGCAACTGCGATTTTTTGAGGTTTAGCAGGACTCCCATGGACGTGAGAAGCCATGGCTACGGTGTCCAGAGTTCCTTGCATGGACGGATTTGCTAGAAGCCAATCGTCCAGATATGGGAACATTTGTATTCTGATTTTTCTGAGTTGTGCTGTGAGAAATGTACAACACTTTTTTAAAAACTCGTGGCGCCGAGGATAGCCCAAAGGGCAGGACTCTGAACTGATAACGCTGTCCCAAAGCCACAAACCTTAGGTATTTGTGATGCTTTGGGTGAATAGGAATGTGCTGGTAAGCATCCTGCATGTCCAGGGAGGCTAACCAGTCATGTTGATGAAGCAAAGGTAACAGGGTTCCTAGTGATATCATTCTGAATTTCTCTTTGGGAAGGAATTTGTTTAGTTTTCTGAGGTCCAAAATGGGGCGCATGCCCCCGGTTTTCTTTGGAACCAGAAAGTAATGGGAGTAGAACCCCATGTTCCGCTGAACCAGCGGCACCACTTCCACTGCCCTGTTGTTCAGAAGGCCCTGTATCTCGGAAGCAAGAAGATCTCACTGAAGAGCTGACAGCCTGGGTTGTCGTCTGGGAGGACGATCCGGAGGGATGTCCAAAAGACTGAGGAATACCTCTCGCCTATTCTCCGGAGGACCCATTTGTCCTAGGTTATGGACTTCCATTGACCGAAGAAGTGAGTCGGATGACCTCCCACTGCTGAGGAAGAGTCCCACTCGGGCAGCTGAGGTGGGACTTGGGCCAACAACTCAGAAGGCGGCACTGGGCGCTTTGGGTCCTTGTGCCTTCTGCTGCATTTTCTTTTGAGGCTGTCACTGAAGTGCACTCGACGGCGGGAAAAAAGGAACTGAGGAGGTTGGAGGGTCGATGCCAAGATAGTCATTACCGCACGAGCTGGGGCTCGCGGTGCCGCTCCTCGCGGCTCAGTCTCTGGCGCCGACCCTCTAGCAAAAATGTTTGTTCCCGCTGGGTCCTAGTGCCTCCGGCGCAGATCCTATTAGTGTGAATGAGTGGTGGAGACTATGTCCAGGAAGATCAATAAAGAACAAGTTTTAAACCAAATGCTTTACTTTTACCGAACCGAGCAGAGGAATCTCACGAGCGACTTCACTGTTAGGCGGAGTAAAGAATCTGACGGTTGCACTGGTAAGTACCACAGACAGAGGTTTGAAATCCGAGCTCGAGCTCAACGTTCCATGCTTCTGCATGGAGTTACCTCTTTTCTCTCCAGGGCAGTTCAAGTGCTGGGGCTAACTGTATTATGTCTGAATACAGCAAGACTTCATGTTGTTTGAACTTCAAGCCACATGTTGCAAAAGACTCAAAGGGCTTGTGAGTGAGCATATCCAGCACAAGGTTGCTAGCCCAGGAAGCTACTGGCTTCCTGGCTGGAGACCTTAATGTGTAAAATACCCTTGAGGAACCTCTTGAATAGTGGCAGCTGTGACAGTTAGAAGGTACCAGCGGGGCTCATGGTATGCTGAAACAGCACACAGGTGGGACCTTTACTGTGGAATACTGTAGACCAGCATCAGAAAAGGTCAAGTAAGTATTTCAGAACCTTATACTTTTTTTTGAAGTTTATGTGGGCTATGGAGCACCAGATTGAAAATCTTTTCCATTTGGTTGTGTATGTCTTCCTAATGGAAGGCTTGGGTAACACAGAAGTTGACAGCCAGAAGTATTTCAGAGACTCTATGAGATACCTTATACCTGTTTACTTCTATCTCTTCAGAAGCCAGGCCCGAAGGCGAAGGTAGAGCAGGTCAGGATGGACCAGCTGATCCTGTGTCAAAAAGACCATCCCAAGTAGTAGAATTCTCGGTTTGCTCACTGAGGTCTGTTCAACAGAGGCAAATAATTACGTACTCACTGTAATTCTTGATCTTCCAAGATATCTTCACCATTCATTACTGTTGGGTTCAAGTTAGAGGTGCAGGACCCCCACAGGCGTGTATAGCTTTTAAAGTCTTGAGGGGGGTAGCTGACGTCAGGGATGGCACCGCTCTTGAGCGCAATGCAGAACATGGCATGACGCTCATGGGTTGGCCAGTAACAAACGGAGACTCCCCAACTCTCTCAGTTCTGCTCGCCGGAGAGGAAAAACAGAGAAGGGAAAGGGTGGGGCAAGGGGCTCAAGGGACAGGAAAAGGAAAGGATATTAACTAAAAACTCTTAAGGCCGACCACAGGTGGAAGAGGCAAGCAGTCTAGGCTGGTTTTAGGGGCCGGGGTGATTAATGTCATACTTACTGTAATTTCCTTTTCTGTTAGCTCCAACACTGTCAGTGGGTAATCATAACAACTGGTTATAGTGCACCGCTACCAGGGAATGGCACAGCCCAAGCTTTAAAATGTTAGACATATGAGAATTCCATGCAGCAAACTCCCCAGTCACTACTGACCTCACAGTGCCATAATAGCTATATATTTTCATACATTATAATCAATTACCTACATAAAACATACCTCAACATGTAATATAACTGGTCTCACCTTCCAGGCAGACGTCCGAAGAGGAAAATGCTCTCCATTGGACTCAAGGTTTTGAGAATTCGATCCTCCCTGCAGGAAGAACCATCCAGCAACAAGGCAGGTTCCACACCATTCGCACATCTGGAAAAACTGAGGCCGACCGCCCACTAAGGCATAACTTTCAGGCCACAACTGGATGTGGTGAGGCTACCTGTAACAAGGAAAACACCTCACAGAGTTATCAGTAAAGCTGTTAACCTGTAGTGTGAACTGATCGAAAAATTATTATATATCTTATTTGTGACTACAGTACAGCAAGAAAGAGGATGTCAGAAAAATTAGTAGGGATTTTTACAAACAGGACATCCCTCTCTAGCATACAGAATAAGATTATCTCACAGGAGTCAGGCTCCTGGGAGGGCCCCATTGACGATGTTTGAGCTAACAGAAAGGAAATTATGGTAAGTATGAAGTTAATTTCTTCTTTCTGTAGCACTCCATAATCAGTGGTAATCATAACATCTGGGTTCTAGAAGCAGTACCCAGAATAAACAAGAGGGAGAAAATTATCCCATACACTAGAGACAAGCACTGAAAATTACTTGTGAACTGCTGTCTGTAGCACTCTGCGACCAAAACTGCATCAGCCGAACTCTGAACATCCAAGATGGAGGTTTTGTGAACGTGCGGACACGAAACCAGGTAAGTGCCCTACATAACCTTAAAACCAATGCTTCACCCGTGTTGCCCAATGCGTCGCCCTAGCCCTGGAGTGTTGAGCCTTGAGGACTGCCGGAGGCCTCCTCCAACGACAACGCTGGCCCGAACAACACAGGTCCACAACCTTTTAGCGAGGGTGGCCTAAAATCATGGCCTCTTGACCCTGCTTCTCTGTTCCATGAGAACAAACAAGACTATCTGACTTACAGAATGCAGCCATCAATTTAGGAAGATCCTAACGGTGTGCGATAAATCCTACTTCTACAATTCCTTCCCTTGGACTGAGGAGGGTGCGGACAGGAGAACACAAGTCTATGTCCGGGAACTCCTGGAAGGCAATGAGCACTTTGGGAACAAACCCCCATTCTGAGTACCATCCTTCCTTATGCCTAATAAGGAATGGCTCCTTAAGAGGAAGCCTGTAAAACAACATGTCCAGCGATATGGATAGGAGCGGTACTAAAAACTCCTTGCAAGGAGCATTCAGAACCCAATTCAGATCTCACGGAGAACTGAAGATCAGGGCACCAGATGTTTCCTACTGAACACATGCCTATTAGATTCTAGGCCAAAAATCCCAGTATGCTGCGAGAGCAGAACCTGGCCTGTTGGTAGACTCAGTGTCAACTTCTTTGCAACGCAGTCTTGCAGAAAACCCAAAAAAACTGCAGAATAGAGGGCCCATGAAGGTGTAAATCTCCCTGCTGGCCCAAGGTAAAAAGAGAGGTGGCCACTATCGGAGCATATGCTGCGGGCATAGAGGATTTTGTTTAGCAGCCATCAAGGTGTCAAGTAGTTCCTTGGCGGAAACCTATATTATATATATATATTTTTTTTAATGGAAGGTGCCTCCTCCTCCTCCTCCTCCTCTCAGAAGCTGGGTGCGAGCTGCATCATTCCTGGATTTCTTTGTGCGCGAGAGACCCTGATAGCAGGTCTGCACGCACCAGAAGGCGGAAGGGTGCTTGCTGAGTAAGATTCGCTAAGGCCAAGAAATGGAAATTACGTACCTACCATAATTCTTGATCTTCTTGGACGAGTCGTCACCATTTATTCACACTTATGGGTTCTAGCCAGAGATACTAGGACCCTGCGGGAGACAAAAATCTTCAGGAGGGCCAGTGCCATAGTAGGACCACGCATGCGTGGCACTGCAAGATCAGCTCGCGCCTGTATAGGCTACCTCGGTGTCAACCCACCGTCTCAGCAACTTTTTAACAGAGGAGGTGCAGTGTAACCTAACGAGGGCATAAGACGGCCCCATTTGACCCATATAGGAAGGGTCAAATAACAATGTCTTCACAGCCCAAACAAACGCGGGAGTGAAGACCAGGAACAGAATAAATGAGCCCAGAGGATGGTGGGTGGGCGTATGAATAAACGGTCAAGACTTGTCCAAGAAGATCAAGAATTACAGCAGACACGCAATTTCCATATCTTCCTGGATTTAAGTCTTCACCGTTTATTCACATTTCTGGGTTAGAGTACCAAGCTAAACCAATCCCGAGCAGGGTGGCAGGAGACGGAGCTCACTTAGAACAGAATTCCATTAAGATTGTCCTGCCAAAGGAAGCATGCTGTTTGTGATGGACATTCAGAGCACAGTGCTTCACAAAGGTGTGCACTGAGCTCCAAGTAGCCACTTTGCAAATCTCGGTAAGGATAACTGAACGTATCACCACCAAGGATGCAGCAACCACGCTAGTTGAGTGGGCGCATACCTGGCCTTTCAACTTGACCTATATCATAGAACAATGGCGAAAGCATGCCACTACCCATGCAGAAATGCATCTGACGGATACCAGCCAGACCGCACTGAAAGACACAAAGAGTTGCTTCACTTTACGGATGTCCCCAGTCCCATCTATGTAGAACTGTAGGGCTCTCTTGACATCTGGGGAATGAAGGGTATGTTCTCCTTTATTCTGGGAGTCAGCGAAGTAAGTAGGCAGAACCAAGGGCTGGTTGAGGTTAAACTCCGAGACCACATTGGGTAGGAAATTGGGGTGAGTACAGAGAAATGAAAATTACGTACCTACTGTAATTCTGATCTTTCTGTGTATCTTCACCATTCATCACAGATGGGTACTGGACAGAGATCAGGACCCCGCGGGAGCTTTTTTTTTTTTTTTTTAAAAAGGGTAGGTGGAGCCGACACACCATCTCTGCTGCTCTCGAGGGTCGGCCGTTAGGCTGTGTCGACTCCGCCTGCCTACCAGTTCTGAGTCGCCGGAGAGGTAAGAGGAAGGGATGGAGAGTGGGACAAGAGAGTCCAAGGGACAGAAAAAGGAAAGGATAACTGAACTAAAAAGGAGAAATAACGACTGAGAGGACAGCAAAGAAGAGATGAGACTAAGGGGACTGGGTAGGGGCCCCAATCTCTGGAAGCGGAAGAAGGGGGAGAGAATTTAGGAGAGAGTGAGAGGTATCAAGGTATCCGAGACCCTTGTCCGTCACCAGATTATATAGGAACTGCAAGGAGTAGCAAAGCTCTCTGCTAGAATTCAAGGCACAGAATAACTGGCAAATACCCCAGAAGCAGAGTCGGCTATTCTGGAAGAAGGACAGGGTACAGGGATTTAGTACTCTCAGGAAAAATGTTTGGTGAAAAAGGTTTTTTTTTTTTTAGACAGTTGGATGGAAACCAGAAGGAGAACAGGAGGAGGGCAACCACCAACTCCCACCCCATCGGGGTGGAGACATGTAGTAGAGAAGGAGTGCCACTCGAGCTGTACCCTTTAAAGAAGAATACCCCCCTGTGTGTCCCTACTTTACCCCACTCCTAAAGAGGAGAGGGGGAGCCACAGAGAGGGAGGAAGACCCAGAGACTGAGGCCCCAGGGGGATGGTGGGTGGGGTTGTGATGAATGGTGAAGATACACGAAAGATCAGAATTACGGTAGAGTACATAATTTCATATCTTATCTGTGTCAATCTTCATCATTCATCACAAATGAGTGATTCAAGCCCCCGAAGAGGGGTTGTTTCTTACACCCTAAGGGACAAAGTCCCTTAGCCCTCAGTGGGTGACACACTAAGTGGGGACCTTCAGGGCCTGGGGAGGCCAGAGAGGGGGGGAGAGAGAGAGAGAGAGAGAGACGGGTCCCCTGAGGGAAGGAAGCTGCCTGACAAGCGCCGTCTCGCTCTAGGGGAGAAAAGGTAGGTTCCCTGGTGGGCGGAACAAATCACCCTACGCCGGGCCAAGGGTGACAACTGGGAAAGACGTAGCCACGCCGATCTCCTAGTGCAGATCGCTGTCCCTACGACCCTGGTAGCTACCTCGTTGACGTCGTAATACGTACTCGCTTGGTGCCTTGCTAGCTCCAGGCCACGTGCAGAGAGCGCGATGGCCTGTCTGGTTTGCTCAGAGTCAGGCAAAGAAGCTAGGACCTGACCTAGCCTGGACCACAAGAACCTGTTGTAGGCTGCATAGTGGGCCTGGTGAGCAGAAATAGAAAGGAGCAACCGTGCCGAGTAGGTGGTCCTCCTCCCCCAAAAATCAAAATCCGAGGAGTCTTGATCCGGGGGCCGGTCACGGTGGAGGCGTGAAGCCCATCAGGAGTATCCAGATATGTCAAGCCAGACTGCGGATGAGGCATGGAACCTGGAGACTCCAGGGAGCCCAATACCTCTGGCTGAGGTCCCTAGAGGCAGGAACTCGGAGAAGGCCTCTGCCAGAAACGCAAGGACGCCTCCCGAAAGGGAGCAGGCCAGGGCGGCACCACAAGGGTGGCCTCACAAAATCGCTAGAAAGGCATGTGCCACATGCTCAGGATTGCTAACAGAGAGGGTGAAAGGTGCAAGTCCTCCAACATCCTCACGAGGAGAGCTCATACTCCGAGAGAGCAGCAGCCGGAGATGTGGACAGAGTTCCTCTCCCCAGAAGGGGGATGATGAGGAGGTGGAGGTCACCATATGTTCCAAGGGTGGCTGCATGGGGAGGTTGAAAACCTGGCTGTCCATAGCCCTAACATAGGCAGGGAACGGGCAGCCACCACTCTGAACTGCTCCCAGGTGAGAGGGCCGCTAGGACCAAGAATGCCTGGGGCGCAGGAGAATGTGGCAGCGGGATAGGGGCAGAGCCGAGAAAAGAAGTCGGCTGACCTCCGCCAGGGCTAGGGAGCAGACCATGAGCACCCAAGGAAGGTGCCCGGAAGACCCACAGCCGACAGCTGTACAACCACGTTGGTACTGCCTGGCTGCGCCCGAAGAATCCCCAGTGAGGCGACTGGGGCCGTAAAGTCAGAAGGGCGTTCCCTGCCTCAAAGAATGGGACTCCCTCAAGGAATCGAGGGGAAGGGTAGAATCCGCACTTGGCTCCGTCCAGAGCCAGTGGACCCCAGAAAAGGCCGACGCTACCGACCTTACACACCTCAGAGTCCGAGAGTCACTCCTCCTCGAGAGGGCCAGCCTAGGTAGCTGGCATCTCTGGGCAGCCCCCGAAGGGGAGACCCAAGGAACAGTACCCTCCCCTCCTGTAGGCTTCTCGATGGGCCCCAAAGTTGGGCGATCAAGACACACCACTGGAGGGGGTACCACCACCGAGGGGTCGATGAAACCCCCAAGACCAGGTTGCAGAGCAATGGTGGCTCGCACCACTGCCTGCTGGTCAGCACCACTGACCCTAGTCTCGGGGGCCACCTGACTCTCCTCAGTAGGGGGCTGGCTCCGACTCGTCGACGAGACCACAGGGGTGCCCTCCTCCGCAGTCAACCCCGGAGGGTGTGACTGCTCGTCTGACTCGGAGCTCGACTCTGAAGCTCTGAGCCAAACAGTAGGAGGGCGGGAAGAACCAACCTTGCCAGCGGGCCCGGCAGCCAGAGTTGTGGCCGAGACGGCACCCGTGCCCTCCGCAACCCCGTGAGCGGGACCTGCAGGAGGCACTGGGACAGCTCGAGCCAAAGGTCCAAAGCCAGGGCCAGGCCTGGCGTCAAGTCCACCAGCACCGAGGCGGTACCAAGAACGGGGCCGAGCGCCGAGCAGCCACCTCAGTGCCAATGACACCGCTGGGCCCCACGGGCGCCACGAGCGGCACTGAGGACCGAAGTGGCGCCGACAACGGCCCCGAAGGCAGACCCGGCGCCGAACATGGCACAGACCGGCCCCTCAGCGCCGCGAACGTCACCGAGAGTGTGGACGGTGCCGAGGATGGCACCAACAGCCAGAGTCGAAGGCCCTATGGCACCGAGCCACGAAGGCAAGGCACCGTGCTCAACCTCAGCGCAGGGGACGGCGCCGAGGCGAGACATGGCAAAGGAGGACGCCGGATCTTGTCCCACGGCACTGCGAGCAGCGCCGGCGCCGCGAATGGCGTCAACAGGGCCCACGGCGCTGAGCGACGAGTTGGCACCGCCAACAGGACCCACGGGCGCTTATAACGACGCTCAAGGCTCCGACCGACGGTGTCAAGGATTACGCCAACTCCGGCCTTCCGGCTGCTGACTGACACCGGGGAGCCTTCACCTCCAAAGGGGCGACTGCCGTGGCGGTGTCTCCCGCCCGCTCCCGGGAGGAAGCGGGATGGGCCTCCTGCGCCGCGGGAAGAGCCTCGGCAATGGCCAGGCTACAAGTAGCCGAGGCTCCCTCTTTCTCGGTCCGTATAGAACGGGGAGGGGAACCGGAGGAAGGGCTGAGAAGGCGGCGGCTTGGCCACGCAGTGCGAACCTACCCCGAAGTCGGCGGAGCTCACCCCACTTTCAACGCTCTGTTAGAGGACCCGCGGTCCATGGAGAAGCAGGCGGCACGAGTCCATGCCGCGAAGCGGCCAAGACACCAGTCGTTGGTCGGTGATGGAAAACTTCGCTGCACGGCACCGACGCATGGGGGCCGACCCTCTGAAGACTTTGCCCTCCACCGAGACATGACCTCACGGAGAAAAAAACACCAAAACAGACTCAACGTCATGAGAATTCAAATAAAGGAAAGATCTTACCGGCGACGTCGGTGGAGGCAGAACCCAGAACTGGCAGACGAACGACGGACTGAAACGTCATTTCAAACAGGCTGAAGGCCTAAAACTGAGACAAGCTTCCCACGCAATGACCTCGGCGGTGAGAGGCAAGAGCTAGTAGGCGGCCAGGGTGACACAACTAACGAGCCAACCACGCGATCGCGGTCGTCAGCCTTGAGGCGGTGCCGATGGTGTGTCGGCTCCGCCTACTACCTTGAAAAAAAAAAAAAGCTCCCCGAGGGGTCCTGATCTCCAGCCAGTACCCATCTGTGATGAATGGTGAAGACTGACACAGATAAGATCCACCTTATCTTTGTGAAAGACAGTGTGTGGAGGGTCTGTGACCAGGGCATGCATTTCACAGACCCTGCCAGCAGAAGTGATAGCCACCTGGAAGCAGTCTTCCTGGTCAGGAAATTCAAATTATGTACTTACCGTAATTATGATCTTTCTGTGTATCTTCACCATTCATCACAGATGGGGTACTGGCGGAGGTCAGGACCCAGCAGAGGCTCTTTTTTTTAAAGGGATGGCGGGCCGATGCAGCCTCGGCGCAGCCCTCGAGGCCGGCGTGTACGTGGCACTTGAGGATTAGCCGATAGGCTGCGCCGACTCCTGCCTGCCTACCAGTTCTGGAGTCGCTGGAGAGGTAGAGGAAGGGATGGAGGTGGGACAAGAGGTCAAGGGACAGAAAAGGAAGAAAACTGAACTAAAAGGAGAAATAACGACTGAGAGGACAGTATAGAAGAAGTAAGACTAAGGGATTGGGTAGGCCCCAATCTCTGGAAGCTGAAGGGGAGGAGAAATTTAGGAGAGAGAGAAGTGAGAGGTAACAGGATCCAGGACCCTTGTCCGTCACCAGATATTACAGGAACTGCAAGGAGTAGCAAAGCTCTCTTGCCAGAATTCAAGGCACAGAATAACTGGCAATACCCTGAAAGCAAGTCAGCTGTACTGGAGAGGACAGGAAACAGGACCTAGTACTCTCTTGAAAGATGTTTTGGTGAAAGAAGGAGAAAACCCTCCTTTTTCTTTTCTTTCTTTTGAGGGAGAAATAGAACAGCAACTCCACCCTATAAGGGTGAAAATGTGAGTAAGAAGGGTGCCAGACAAAAGTACCCTTTAGGGAAACTGACCCCCTGTGTGCTAACTTTGACCCGCTCAGAAGAGGGTCAGGCACAGAGAGAGGAGGATCAGAGACTGGAGCCCCAAGGGAAGGTGGGAGGGATTGTGATGAATGGTGAAGATACAGAAAGATCCATAATTACACGGTAAATGCGTAATTTGAATATCTTATCTGTGTCAATCTTCCCGTTCATCTGAGCAAGCGATACCAAGCCCCCGAAGGAGGAGGGATTCGTTGCACCCCTAAGGGACAAGGTTCCTAGCCTCAGTGGGTGACACACTAAGGGGACTATGTGGCCCGGGAGAGGCCCGAGAGTGAGAGAGCGATCACGGGTCCCCCGAGGGGGAAGGAAGGCTGCCCCGACAGACGCCGCCTCGCCCTATGGGAGAAGAGATAGGTCCCCTGGTGACGTGAGCAAATCACCCCTCGCCGGGCCAAGGGTGACAACCGGGAGGAAGCCATGCCGATCTTCTGGTGCAGTCGCTGTCCCTATGACCCTGGTAGCTACCTCACTGGCGTAATAAGATGCCCTTGCTAGTGCCTTGCTTGCTCCAGGCCACGTGCAGAAGAAGGCAATGGCTTGCCTGGTTTGCTCGAGTCAGGCAGGCTGACTAGGAACTGACCCTGGCGTGACCACAAGTACCTGTTATAGGCAGCGTGGTGGGCCTGATACGCAGAAATGGAAGAAGCAACCGTGCGGTGAAAGTCCTCCTCCCCAGAAATCAAATCCGAGGGTCCTGATCTGGGGGCGGTCACCGGAGGTCTGAAGCCAGTCAGGAGTGTCCAGATGCGTCAATCCAGACTGCGGATGAGGCAGGAGCCCGAGACTCCGGGGCGCAATACCTCTGGCAGAGGTCCCTAGGGGCAGGAACTCCGGAGAGGGCCTCTGCCAGAAAGCATAGAGCGCCTCCTGAAGGGCCGGGCCAAGGCAACACCATGAGGTGGCTGTCCCAAAATCGCCTAGAAACGCGCTTGCCGCATGCTCTGGATTGCTAACAGAAGGGGGAAAGGTGAAGGTCCTCCATCATCCTCATGAAAGCGCCGATACTCAGAGAGATCAGCAGCGGGAGATGTGGACAGAGGTTCCTCTCCCAGAAGAGGATGAGGAGCTGGAGGTCTCATATGTTCAAGGGTGGCTGCATGGGGAGGTTGAAAAACCTGGCTGTCATAGCCCTAACATAGGCAGGGAACGGGCAGCCACCACTCTGAATTGCTCCCAGGTGAGAGGGGCCTCGACCAAGAATGCCTGGGAGTGCAGGAGAATGTGGCAGCGGGATAGGGGCAGAGCCAAAAAGAAGTCGGCTGACCTCCGCCCAGGGCTGAGGAGGCGGACCATGAGCACCGAGGAAGGTGCCCGAAGACTCCACAGCCGACAGCTGTGCAACCACGTTGGTACTGCCTTGGCTGCGCCCAGAAGAATCCCCAGTGAGGCAACAGGGGCCGTAAAGTCAGAGGGCGGTCCCCTGCCTCAAAAGATGGGACTCCCTCAGGAACCCGAGGGGAAGGTGGAAATCTGCACTTGGCTCCGTCCAGAGCCAGTGGACCCAGAAAAGGCCCGCCTTCCGACCCACACCCCTCAGAATCGAGAGGGTCCTCCTCCTCCTCGAGAGGGCCAGCCTAGGTAGCTCGCATCTCTGGGCAGCCCGAAAAGAGACCCAGGAACAGTACACTCCCCTCCTGTAGGCTTCTCGATGGGCCCCAAAGTTGGGCGATCAAGACACACCACTGGAGGGGGTACCACCACCGAGGGGTCGATGAAACCCCCAAGACCAGGTTGCAGAGCAATGGTGGCTCGCACCACTGCCTGCTGGTCAGCACTACTGACCCTAGTCTCGGGGGCCACCTGACTCTCCTCAGTAGGGGGCTGGCTCCGACTCATCGATGAGACCACAGGGGTGCCCTCCTCCGCAATGAACCCCGAAGGGTGTGACTGCTCGTCTGACTCGGAGCTCGACATCTTCCCGAGGGGCCCAGGAGCCAAAGCGATCCCCGCCCGCTCCACAGCACCGCGAACGGTGCCAGCAGAAGGTGGCAGGGCAGCTCGGGCCAGAAGTCCTAGGTCAGGGCTAGCTGCGGCACCATCAGGTCCACCGCGCAGCAGAACCCCAGCCTTGGGCTGATGGCGGCTGCTAGGCTGCTTTCGGCGCGCGGCGGCACCCTGGGGAACCAAAGCGGCATCGGCGGCTCGAGACCGGCTCCGAGCCAGGCGCGAACGCCTGGCGCGCCAAGACCGTCGGCGCGCGGCGCACCGGGAAGTCTACGGCGCCGCGCCACGGTGCCGATGGAAGCTGATACCGAAGGCCCCATGGCGCCGTGCTAACACAGCACAGCGGCGCCGACCTGAACAAGTCCCGCGGCACCTTGGCGGGCGCCGAGCAGCGGCGTGAGACGCAGGCCCAGCGGACTGCGGGAGCAACATCGGGGAGCCTTACACCCCGAAGAGTGACTGCTGAGAGCGGCGCCTCCCGCCCGCTGCGGGAGGAAGCGGGGCGGGCCTCCTGCGCGCGGAAGGAGCCTCGGCCGCGACTAGGCTAGAGGCCGAGGCTCCTCCTCCTCTGTCCGTGTAGAACGGGGAGGGACCTGGAGGAAGGCCGAGAGACGCGGCAGCCCGACGAGTCGCTGCCTACCCAAAGTGGCGGAGCTCGCCCAACCTTGAACGCGCTGTTCTAAAACCCGGCAGTCCATCGAAGCAGGTGTTGCACGAATCCGTAATCGTGTGCTTGACCCAGAACACGAAAGGCACTGGTCATGTTGGTCGGTGATGGAGTACTTATGACGCAGGCACCCGGCATAGGGGCGCCCGTCTTCTCGGGTTCTTGCCCTCCGACCGCGACATGACCCTACGGAGAAAAAACACCAAAAACAGACTCGGCGCGCTTAAACAGTAAAATAAGGAAAGATCTTACGGCGGCGTCGGTGGGCAAACACAGAACTAGTAGACCAGCGACTAGAGGCGGAGGCTTCAAGGCCTAAAATTGGGAATGCTTCTTCAGGCTTCCAGAGGCGACCTCGGCGAGGAGACGAAGAACTGGTAGGCACGGAGTCAACGCAGCCTAACGGGCCAATCTCGAGCGCCACGTAATACGTCGGGCTTCGAGGGCGCGGGCCAGACTGCGTCGGCTCGCCTCATCCTTTTAAAAAAGGAAAAAAGGGCCTGGGGTCCTGACCTCCGCCAGTACCCCATCTGTGATGAATGGTGAAGATTGACACAGATAAGATCTTCAATTACCATGTGGCTAAAGGTTCAAAGGTTTACTAGTGAGCATATCCAGCATGAGATTAATATTCCAGGTAGCCACTGGCTTCCTAACCGGAGGTCTTCTGTGTGAAAACCTTTGAAGAATCTCAAAAAAAGGCAGCTGAGCCAGAGATGTATTCTGGATTGGCTCATGATAGGCAGAAGGCGTGCACTGATGTACCTTGACCATAGAATGCTGCAGTTCTGCATCTGAAAGGTCTAACAGGAACTCCAACACTTTATTTGGTGGGCATCAGAATGGATCCAGAGGGATCTTAGCACACCATAGTGAGAAACGCTTTCATTTAGCGGTGTAAGTCTTCCTGGTGGAGGGCTTACACGCTGCCAAGAGAATCTGTGAGATTCTCTAGGAAACCTTGAACCTGCCCACATCTATCTCCTCAGGAGCCAGGCATGGAGATGAAGGGAGCACAGTCTGAGATGAACCATGATCCCTGTCAGGAGGTCCGTTCATAGAGGCAGTGGCCTCCGACAACTTGTTGATTAATGAAACTCTGAACTATCAAGGCCAGTATCGTGCGATTAGAATCATTTTGGCCCTTGCCTCCAGTCTTAGCAACACCCTCTGAACTTGGGGTAGTGGGGGAAATACATACAGAAAGCGTCTTGTCCATCGCTGTCTGAATGCATCCTGACAGAAAATGCCAGGCTCTGGATTTCCGGAGCAGAACAGAGGCAGTTTTGCATTGAGTGGGGATGCAAAAAGGTCAGTGTCTGGACTGCCCACTCATCAAAAAGCAATTGCATGGCGTCTGGTGCAAGTGACCAGTGAGGATCTGCCTCTGTTCTACTGAGGTGATTCGCCAGATAGTTCTGAATCCTGGTAGATAAGACTGCCTGAATCAGAGTGATGTGTTGAGGCACCATTCCCATACCCTCATGGCTTCTCTGCACAATGGGTAGGAGTGGGCTCCCGCCGTTTGTCGATGTAATACATCACCACCTTGTTGTCAGTCTGAAGGATTACTTTGTGACACAGATCCAGAAGCAAATGATTTGATACCTTTTATTGGACCAACATAGATGTAACAAAAAGAACAAAGTGCTTTAGCTTTTGGACCAACCCAGTTCTTCCTCAGAAGCTTAATGACAGTTATTTAGAAAATCCCATACCTTTAACACCCAGACCGTGCAGAAAAAATTCCCACTGGTTTAAAATACTCATTTAAAAAATAACAGAAGGAATATCAAAGATGTTTAACAGTACCCTTTCAGCTACAGCTGAACACGCCTAAAGGTCAGACGTGCATTAAGCACGGAGGAGTACACTGCACATAAGACAGATATCCACAAACAGGTTATGTTGGAGAGACAAGCTAACCGCTCTGCACTAGAATGAACTCGCACAGACATAATATTAACCTGAAGATGACTGAAAAACTACTAGGGCAACTCTTCTCTCAGCCAGACCACTCAACCTCGAATATGTCAGTAATGGTCTTAAAAGGAAATCTCAAAAGTACACAACAAGAGATGGGCTTTTGAGAACAAACTTATTTTACTTCTCAATATGGTAGAAGATGGCATGAACACGTATTTGGGGTTTATGGCACATTATAGGACTTCAACATCCACAGACCTTTTCTTCTCAGGATAGACATATTATAGTGGTCGTATTATGGTGTCCTGGACTACTGTGCATTTGCTGGGAACGCCGCTCGTTAGCAGTTGGAACTCTGACCTGTTACCCGATTCTCCCCGTCGTGGACTGCCTGCTCACTAGCCCCCAACTGGCCAAGTACACAGCATGAGAGGCTGTGTTGGAGCTGTTTTCCAATCATTTCCAGCTGGAGCTGGAGGAGTGAGTGGGGGGCGGGGAGGTTTTTAGTTAAATGCAGGCGCCGCTCGCAAGTTGAAATTCTTCTCTCTGTTTTGGGATGAGAGGAGGGAAGCGGGTCAGGCTACAGTAGTTTTACGTATGATAATTAGGCTTCTTTGTTTGGAAGTGTTTTAAATATATTTGTGCTTGCATTAGTTAATGTGTTTATTGGCTTATCTAAATAGACATGTGTAGGGGGTCTGTAGAGACTAGGATTACTTATAAGGAACTCGCGGCTGCATGTCTAGGTCGCTTGTCCCTTTCCTGTGTCTGATATTACTATCAGGCATTGCAGGGAAGTGGGGATTGTAAGGGATTGCTCTGCCTGTGGGATGACCAGGAGCGGGCTGATCAAAGGATAGAGGTGGTTAAGTCCAGGAGACGTCCTGGAGTAAGTAGGGCATCTAGGAGAAGCCAGACGTGGCTGGTGCCCATTTCCAGGGGGACCACCAGGCCGAGTGGTCAGGTAACCCGAGGGGCTGCGTCACCCTTTACATCTCTGACGGCAGTGCTATGCAATGCCAGGTCGATCCGAAACAAGACGGCAATTATTGCCGCCTTTGGTTTCATCGGTCGACCTGGCTTGCACACGGAGACCTGGGTGGGAGATGATGCTGGCCCTATTTTTGAGGCTGCAGTCCCCCCAGGATATACCATGGTGCACTGCCCCAGAGAAAATCGCAGGGGTGGCGGTGTAACCATTTGTTTTAGATCGAGCCTGACTTTCACTGTACCCGGTGGGAACCCCAGGTTCTTGAATGTGTGGCCATTCGTGGAGGACTTGGCGTTGGCTGCAGGATCCTCCTCATCTATCGCCCTCCTGGCCCGATGGGGGGTTTCCTGCAGGAATTTGCAGAGTTTGCTGCCGGCGAAACATTGGATTCCCCAAGATGTATTTTCTTGGGTTTCAATGTTGGGCGAGATAAAGAAGTTCAAAAGTGCATGGCGAATTTCTGCAGAGTATGTCCCTTTTGGGGCTGGTGCAGTTTGTTGGTGCACCTACTCATCACGATGGCCACACATTGGACCTGGTGTTCTCACTGGGACTTGAGGTTGTAGATCTTGCAATTGATCAGGTATTTTGGTCTAATCATTGCACGTTGAAGTTCACGCTCAGGGCTCCCGTCGTAAGTTCTTCCCCTGCTGAGATGATCCGCTGCCGCCCTTTACGTGATCTTACCCCTGAGGGTTTTATGACGGCAGTTGATTTATCTAGTGTGAGTGATGCATGCGTCGGAGCTGTAGATGCCGGGGTAGACACCTACAATAAGGTGCTGTCTGGCACCATCAACTCCCTTGCACCTATCCGTGTACGACCCAGAACTTTGTACCTGAGGTCTCCTTGGTATGATGGAAATCTCAGGGAAATGAAGAAGCTGGGTCGGAGATTAGAGCGTCGCTGGAGAAGTCCCGTCTGGAGACGGGACAGACTGGTCCTGTGTGCACATTATCATTGCATATCAGGAGGTAATCAACAAAAGGCGACAGCATTTTTGTCTCGGAGATTGCTGCCGGAGAAGCCGACCAGCCTCACTCTTCCAGACTGTTGATAGACTTCTTCATCCTTTCTGTCTTCAGCCTGGAAGAGTTTCCTCAAATGAGGATTATGAGGATTTTGCTTGTTTTTTCTCGGACAGGGTGTCTGATCCGCGGAGGTTTCTTCAGCCAGTGTAGTCATTGCTGTCAGTGGTCGTCAGTTGTGTTCTAAGAGCACTCCGCCCAATGGGGAGAGTTTAGGCCAGTGGAGGTTCGTGAGGTTATTGAGGTGGCGGCCAACTTGAGGCATACCTTTTGTGAACTGGATCCCGTGCGCAGCTTCTTAATGAGATCGTTGACTCTGTTGGCCCAGTGTTTGCCCTGATTGTCCGGTGCTCCTTGAGTCAGGGTGTCTTTCTAGATGCCTTGAAGGAGGCTCTGGTGAGACCCCTTTTAAAGAAATCTTCTCTGGACCCGGAGATTAGGGCAAATTACCATCCTATCTCCAATCTTCCATTTTTGGGGAAGATTGTTGAGCAGGTGGTATCGCTTCATGACCCACGAGTTGTATGATCCCTTCCAGTCGGCTTTTCGGGCCAGACATAGCACTGAAACTGCGTTAGTTCGGGTGCAGAATGACCTCCTCAGGGCTAGAGAAAGGGGGGACAGGACAATTCTTGTTCTCCTCGATCTCTCCTCAGCATTTGATACTGTGGACCATTGTGTGTTGCTTCTCTGCCTATAGGACTTCAGCATCTCCGTGTGTGTATGTGTGTGGTGGGGGGTTGGGGTTGCAGTTACACTGGGGTGGGCTTACATTCAGGTACATGACATAATGGTGTTACAGTGTGTTATGATTCCTACTTGAAATACATAATGAATAATATTTCCTTTTTACTAGTCACCTTCCCCGGTGGTGGGGGTGGGGTTAATTCTATTGGGTCTTGTTCAGATTCCCTAGCCTCTTACTGTACATACAGTAGTTTTATTATATGGTCACATTTGTGAACTCTGAATATACTGTGGCGACTAACATTTGCATGGGGTCCCTGACCATGAAATTACACTGGTTAAAATTGTAGTGATTTGTGGAAATAAAGGTATGTTAGGACTCTTGTCTCACATATATTGTGTACACTCACTTCTAACCAGTTCTCTTACCCTGGAGAGGGTGGAAGTTTTATTTCATTGTGGTTTTATTCAGAATCTTTGGACTGTTACTGTACATACAGTAAGTAGTATGATTTAGTGTCGCATTTTTGAACTCTGTACATATTAGGATGCGTGATCTCTTTTACTTGGAGAGTCTCGACAATTTTTATTCCTCTGGGTAACAAGTGAAGTGATTCATGTGACTGATGGTGCATTAGGACTTGTGTGTGTGTGCGCGCGCGTGTGTGTGTCTCTCCTTACAACCAGTTATCTTTTTTAACTCTAGGTTGTGGGGCTTGGTTTTAACTTACAATCATGTCACATTTTAGCATGTATTTAATCAAGAGTGGGTTTTGCTTTTCAAAACCTGCATTCTTAAACACACTAGAACACTCTTAATTAGGCTACACAAATCTATGCTCGAAATGTTCTGATCTCCTCTGACGGTATCTCCAAGTCATTTTAATTTATGTGTAGTGTACTCCCTGCTTAATGCACATCTGACCTTTAGGCCTTTTCAGCTGTAGCTGAACTGGTACTATTTAACATCTCTGATGTTCCTTCTGTTATTTTTTCAATGAGTATTTTAAACCAATGGGAATTTTTTCAGTTTTTTTTCTGCATGATCAGGGTGTTAAAGGTATGGGATTTTCTAAATAACTGTCATTAAGCTTCTGAGGAAGAAGTGGGTTGGTCCAAAAGCTAAAGCACTTTGTTCTTTTTGTTACATCTATATTGGTCAAATAAAAGATAACAAATCATTTGCTTCTCGATCTGTTCTTGCAAGGACCAATACAGCAAAGACTTAATCTGTTTGTGACACAGGACATCCTTCAGGGCTCAAACAGCATACAGGACTGCTCTTCTCTCCACAGCACCGATGTGAAGAGAGATTCTGCCTGGGTATATACTCCTCCGAATGTGGAGCACTGGCAGTGAGCCCCCAGCTGATCAGAGATACATCTCGGTGACTGTAATCAGACTCCAGAGAAGGCAAAGGGCAAACCTTATCCAAGGTTGTCCTCCTGGATCTACCATGCAAGTGATCTCCGAGAGGTTCTGTCACTTTGATGGGGTAAGTCTGTGGCTGTGTTATTGGGGTCCACTATGTGCTGAGCATCCACTGAGTGGTTCTCATGTGCAACTGAGTCAGAGGCACTGTGAAAAGGAGGAAGCCATGGGACCCAACATTCATTGCATAAGTGAACTTGCTCAGGGTTGTTCTCTCTGATGAAGCGAGACATCTGGAGAATGTAGCTCCTCCTGTCCTGTGGGAGAAAGGCCTTGCCTTGGATCAGTCAAGAGTGCCCCTATGAGGAGTAGCTGCTGAGAGGCTTGAGCTGCGACTTTTCCAGGTTCAAGCAGAACCCCATGAAGGTGAGGAACAGACAACGTGAGACTGCCTCCTGTGTTTTCTGCCTTGACCGGGCTTGCCAGAAGTCAATCGGCCATGTATGGAAAGACTTGAACATTGAGCTTCGGAGCTGTGCAGCGAGAAATGGAAATTACGTATCCTAGTAAAAAGCCAGCAGAATAGGCCCATGGTCTATCTGTGTCTGCTCGGAAGCTAGCCCCTACTGGGAGCTCGCTCCTCCACCCCCAACCCCAGAGGTCATCTTCCTGGCTTCAATATCCCTCTGTACCTGTCCCAACCCTTCTTGAACCCTTCCACTGTGTTCTCTTCCACCAGACTCCTGGGCAGTGCGTTTCATGGTTCCACCACCCTCTTGGTGAAGAAGTGTCTCCTGCGCTCCCCACTGTACTTTCCCCTTCCAGCTTCCATTTGTGCCCCCTGGTAGTTCTCCCTTCTTAAGCCTGAATACTTCCCTGGCTACGCCCTTATTTATCCCCTTTATATATTTGAAAACCTCTATCACGTCCCTGTCCCTCATCTCCTCCAATATGTACAGATTGAGTTCTTCCTCTCTCCTTATAGGGCCTACCCTCCATGCCATGAATCATCCTGGTTGCCCTCCTCTGGACCTCTCCAGCAGCACCATGTCCTTTTAAGATGGGGTCTCCAGAACTGCACATAGTACTCAAGATGCAGCCTAACCAGGGCATTATACAGAGTCACCTCCTCCTCCTGGAGAAACCACCCCTGGTTATGCAGCCCACTATCCTGTTTGCTTGCTGCAGCTCTCATTCCCTGCATTGAACTTCAATCCCCACTTCCTTGCCCACCTTCCCAGGGTATCCAGATCCCCCTGGATGGCCATTCTCCCCTCCTGTCCGTCCGCCAGTGCTCCCCATTTTGAGTAATCCGCAAAGAGAGATAGCCTACTCCTAACACCCCTCCCTATCTCTGAGACGTAGGAATTGAACAGGAGTAGCCCCAGGAACGAACCCTGGGGGACTCCACTGGTGACCCTTCTGGGGGAGGAGACTATCCCTCCAACCACCACACTCTGTATTCACCCCCCCGTAAGCCAATTTTCCACCCACCTGAGCAACTGCCCCACTCCATCCCCCAGCTTTGCTAGTAGGCCATTATGGAGTACTGAATGAGCATTACTGAAATCAAGATAGAGAATGTTCACCTGCCTTTGTCAGTCCAGGGCACTTGTCCCCAGTCATAAACCTCCACCAGGTTGGTCTGGCACAACCTCCCCAGAACAAAACCATACTGCCTGTCATCCAGGTGCCCCAACCTTTCCAGCTGCCCCCCCCCAGCCTCTCCTTGATAATGCCCTCCATAACCTTGCCTACCACTGACGTTAGACTAATAGGCCTATAATTCCCCAGCTCCTCTCTGAGCCACCTTCCAATCTTTTTTTTTTTATACTTAGTTTATTGTCAATCATTTGCCAGCATTTGTTACATCATTTGCTTATTCTTCTTTGGGGTAAGAGACCCTTGTACTGAAAGTCACAAAAATATTACAGTACTTTTAGTTTTTTTTTTTTTTTTATTTAGTTGTTTAACCAGGTATAGCACACTAAGCTGAAAGCTTTTTTACAGGAGCGACCTGGGAGCACAAGGAGGTTAAGTGACTTGCTCAGGGTCACACAGTATGCAAGTGGAAGCTGTGAGGTTCAAACTCAGGTCTGGTCTGCTGGATGTCCTAGATTTGCAGCTCAGAGCCTTAGACCACTGCTCTATACTACCTCCTATAGTTTGTAGTAATCAACCTTACTACAGTTTAGCTATAACAGTAACAATGAGTGTAACTGTCCAGGATGTGTTCCGTCGTTCCACTGTCTACAACCAGTTATCCATTATCCAGAAAATACCTATATCAGGAATCTACTGGGGGATATTCTCTGACTCCGGTGGAAGGAGTAAATATCTCTTTTAGTTCAGTTCAGGCATCTCTCTCTTAACCACTGTCATGGAGTAACCATCTAGTCCATTTCTGTTGGTATATCTGTGGTTTTTGTTTGAGATTGATCATTAACCTCTCCATCAAATGTATGGCTTCGACCATATCCTTCCATTCCCCAACCCCTGGGGATCTCGGCTGCAACCAGTTCTTTGTGATAATCTTTAAGGCTGCCGCAACCAGGATCTTCCATAGGTACCTGGCATCCTTATCTCTAACCTCCCCTGGGATTAATCCTAAAACTAAATGTTCCGGTCCTAACTGCGTCTGAATTGAGAATATCTGTTCTAGATGTTTCCTAACCTCCCCCCAATATAAGGTGATACCTGGACATGACCAAAATACATGTGCCTGTGAGGCATGTTGTTCTCCGCAAACCCTCCAACACCCAGCCGTGGGCCCCCCCCCCCCTTCAAATGCACCATCTGTGTTGGTACTAAAAAATATCTGTGTCTCAACTTCCAGCAGAAGTCCCTCCACACTAAGGAGCTAGGCGCTGACCACGTACTTCTCCAGTCAGAGACCAGTGTTCATCTGTGATAAGAATCGCCAAGTCTTGCTCCCAGGACGTGTTCGCCATATCTGCCATATAATTATTATACATGAGCGAGATGGCATAGTCTGCCCCAAACTCTTTGGAACAGCCCCCTCTCTTCCAGCCGGCTCCTCCAGCATTGTTCTGTTAATCTGTATATTCAAGTAGTCTCTTCATTGGTAGTACCTGATTTTATCAGTCTGCTTCAGGCCATATTTTTCCTGAATTGCTTCAAAGGAGAGCAGGGTATTCCCCGTCATTATTTGATAAGACGCGCAGAGACCCCTTCTAGCTTGTTTCTGGTACCATTTATCAACCGTTGCTGGTATAAACTGACGATCATATGCCCACCATCTATACCTCCCGAGATTCCCAAGTGTGGCACCCTTGCTTATTCCCCTCCTCCATCCCTCCAACACCGCCACTGTGCAGGAGAAACCATGTTTCCTCCGTGTCCAGAGATCCAAACATCACCGCCCACAATGGGGGATCCCTTTGTTTCCAGAGATCTATTCGCTTCCAGTGGGTGTCGCATCCTGGGTTGCCTCATAGTAATGCAACCCTCATCTGGGCTGCCACCCAGTAGCACTGTAGGCATGGGAACGCAAGGCCGCCCTCCTCTTTAGGAAGACAAAGAAGAGATCTTCTTAGTCTGGGTTTTTTACCCTTCCATAAATAGGAAAAAAACACTCTGCCAAGTCTCCAGACATGGGACACATTGGAATAAGTAGAGGAGGCGTGGCAATGCATTCATCTTGAGGGCTTGGGCTCCGGCACTGAGTGAGATGGGCAGGAGAGACCATCTTTGAAAGTCACTTTTAAGCTGCGCTATTATGGGAGGATAGTTCAGCTCCTTCTATTGTGCATTGTTCCTACCCAACTTTACCTAAATATTTCATCTCTGTCTGATCCCATGGCCATGACACAGGTTGGGAAATCTGAGCGATCCCTGAATTGCTCCCAGGTCAGAGGTCCTCAGAGGACCGGAAATACCTGGGAGAGAAGGGGATGGAGACAGAGAAATAGGGGCCCAACTCCTCGCAGGAGAAGAAGTCCTCTGCCTAGGCAAGAGGGCCTAGCGGATGCTCCCAACTGGGAGGGAGACCCAGAAAGCCCAGCAGCCAAAGCTGTTCAACTGGATCGGAACGGCTGTGACCGTCCCTAGGGAAGAATCCCCCCATGAGCTGACCGGGACAGTGTTGAGTCCAGAAGGACAGCCCCTGGCCTCCAAAGAAGAGGTCCCTCTCAAGGAGAGAGAAGGATAAGGGCAGGGATCCACACTCGACACTCCCGAACCCAGGTGGGTCCCAGGGAGACTGCAGCACAGAACTCAGGCCCTCGACACTTGGACTCTGAAAAAGACCTCTGCCTTGAAACCACCAGCCTAGGCAGCTGGCAACTTTGGGCGGATCCTGAAGAGACCACCCAGGATGCAGCACCCTCCCCTTCCATGGGTGCTCCGGGCTGTCACAAACACGGACTGTTCAGGCACACCAAAGAAGGGTGCGTCTCCGCTAAAGGAACAGATAAACCCCCCCCCCCCACGACTCCAGACTGCGCAGCAGCGGCCGCCTGGAGCACTGCTGGCTGGTCAGTGCCACTGACACCAGAATTGGCAGGAAGTGCCTGCCCACATAGGGAGGCCGAGTGGTGGCCAGTGGTGGACACTGAGGGATCAGAAGACTCCGAGGTCCAGCAGCCAGTCTGAATCTGACCCAGGGTCCTCCTCTGGGAGGTGGACATAGAGGTCCGATGCCAGACCACTCTCCAACCCTACCCATTCCTGAGTAGCGAGCAGTGCCAGCCTCAGCCCCAGCACTGTGAATGGCGCGGGCCAGGCACGGCACTATGGCAGGTGCCACACTCCCCGGTGCCACGAATGGCACCAGAGTCGGAAACGGCACCAGCTGTGGTGCCGGAGCCACCCTCCTCTCCGGTGCTGTGAATGGCGCCGAGCCAGAGATGGTGCCAACCTCCTCCTCAGTGCCCCAAGCGGTGCCAGAGCCAGGGCTGACCATGGCGCCCATGGTGCACCAAGTCGGAGGTGGCACCATTCCCAGTCTGGCACCATGAATGACACGAGACCAGGAAGCCCCAAGAACATCCAGTGCACCTCCCACGGCACCACTCCCATCACCAGCATCGCAAACAGCACCACGCACGGCACCGCTCGGGCTGACGCCGCAAGCGGCATCAGAACCCAAAACAGCACCAGCAAACGGTGTCCAGGATGGTGCCGGAACATGCCCACAGGCCCAAGGATGAGACACCTGGGGAGCCCTACTGCTGGGGTGGTGCCTCCTGCCCGACCGCCAAGAGGGACGGACTGGGCCTCCTGCACCGAGGAAGGAGCCCCCACAGTGGCAGGCTAAAGAGGCGAAGCCCCTCCTCTGTGTCCGTATAGAACCGAGAGGGACCGGAGGAAGGGTTGAGCATCCTGGCTTTGGCCCGTCGACTGCGCACCCGTCCCCCGAAAGTCGGCGGCATGTGCCCTACTTTTACTGCGCACACCGCAAGAACACAGCGGTCCATGGAGAAGCAGGCATCACAATTGTCCATGTCGTGGAGCAGGCCGAGGCAGGAGAGACACCGGTCATGCTGGTCTGTGACAGAATATTGGAGGCCACAGAGGCACAAACATAGGAGGCCACCCCTGCCTTCAACGACTTTTTGCCCTGGAACTTGCCATGACCGGACGGAAAACTGAAGCATAAAACAGTACTCGATGTCACTGTAAAATAAACAAATAAGGAAACGCTTACCGGACCTGCGGCGCAGAATAGAAGCTACGTAAACAGAACCGAACAACACTAATCCGCAACTAGGCAGCAAAACTATGGTGCAGTAAATGATGAGCTCCACATGAGGTCTTTACTCTGGGTGGGAGAAGAAGAACTGAAGTTGGGGTGGAGCTGACAGTCAGCGACCAACCTGCAGGCGCCACATAGTACATCGACCTCGGCGGCGCCATCACTCGCGTCCAGCTCTGCCCATACCAAAAAAAAAAAAAGGCTCCAGCGTGGTCCTGGCTCGCCAGATACTCATAGTGATGAATGGTGAAGACTGACACAGATAAGATTGTGTGTTCTGCCCCAACCCTTTTATTTTAAACAGGGAAGACAGAGCCGAGGACTGGGGCCCGATATTCCAGAGATGGTGGTCTCTCTCTCCCCTCAAGGGGTCAGATATCACGTCTGGAGGCAGTGTCCTCATGGACATGGAAGTGCACCTGACAAACAGAGGAATCAAATAAGTCTCCACCCAGAAAGGGCATATCCTACAAGGTAACTGTGCCACCACTCTCGCTGAAGTGGTAGGATGTAACAGATAAAGTCCAAATATTTCAAAATGGTATGTAGGGTACAGAGCATCTCCAGATAGAGAGGCTCCATAGGGGCCCTGCCTGGATTAGTTACCTAAGGTAACCAAGCGGAGCAAAAAGTGGAGATGGCCCTGGAAGCTACCCGGAAGGGGCAAAGATATGAAGGGCCCCAGGGCTCGCAAAAAGGAGCTCAAAGGACTGCCAAAAAAGGCATGCTTAAGAAGAGTTGCCCACAAGGCATGCATTGTAGGCTGGTGCGATGGTAGGAGTAGAACACTGACCCCATATTTGAGGCATTGGGATTTATATAGGCTCCAGCAAGAAGGGAGCCTGGAACCCACTGCACTATGGGCAACACGAGCCCTGGGAGCCTACACTAAAGAAGGAAAGGTGTCTCTGCTCTCCAAAAGAGAAGGTAAAGGCCTTTTTCCTTTGGAGAAGGTCCAAGAAGACATAGGAGATGCCAGCAGGAATGGCCCCAGAGAGGAGAGGCCAGCGAAGGTGGCGCTGCCCAGAGGTCTGGTCATGAGGGAAAGGAGGGTGGGAAGCAGCACTGAATGGTGAAGGTATCTTGGAAGATCAAGTATTACAGCGAGTCGTAATTTTCATATCTTTCAGACATCAATCTTCATCATTCATTACTGTCGAGTACCAAGCACTACCAAGGTGGCACTGGAAAATCCCTGAGGAAGGAACCTCCCTCAGCCTCCTGTGAGAATCACAAGAGGAGGGGTTTCACAGGTCTGATGAAACCACAGACTGGTCAGAGACTGGCAGAGGCTCCTGTTGCCCAGGAGAGGAGGGGTGCCCAACAGCTCGCCTGGCCCTGCGAGGCAGAAATGAGCCCCCAGAAAGGTGAGGCAATCACCCTACGCTGGGCCAAGGGTGACAACTGGGACAGACAAAGCCATGCTGTTCGCCTGTTGTAGACTGCTTTTCCTACTAACTTGGAGGCTACCGTGTTGGCGTCATAAGATGCCCTCATTTGGTGTCTTGCTAGCTCCAGGCCCAGAGTAGAGATGGTGAAAGCTCATCGGGTTGCCTCGCAATCAGGCATGGCCACAAGGATCTGCCCCAGAGTGGCCCACAGGCACCTTGCATACACTACCTGGTGTGCCTGATGAGCAGATACAGACATGAGGAGATGCATCAAGAAAACTCTCCTCCCCATGATAAAACTGAGCCAAGTTAGATTCTGGGGATGGTCTTGCAGAGTGATGTCACCCAGAGGGGTATCCAGCCACTCAAACCCGAGGTGGGATGGGGCATAGCTCCTGGAAAACCAGAGGTGCGCCAATACCCGTGCTGGCAGTCCTTAGGGCTGGAACAGAGGAGGAGAGAAACTGCCAGGCGCTGTGCGACTCTTCCATGAAAGGCCATGGAGCTGTGGATTCTGAGGCTGTACTACCTAAAGAAGGACAGCGCTGCATACGCAGGAACTGCAACCTTGAAACAGGAACATGAAGCTCCTCCAGTATTATCGAGAGGAACTGCTGATAATCTGAATGAATCAGCATCGGAAGAAATGTGTGCAGAGATGTTCTCTTCCTCGGAGAAGGAAGTAGAGTATCTGGAGGAGCTTTGTTCAGGGGAGGTGATGCACAGGGTGGAGGTGCAAAGATGACCTTGTCAATGGACCCAAGACAGACTGGGAACACAGCTGCCATTGCTGAACTGTTCAATGTCATGGGTCCCAGGGGACCTGAAAGCAATTGGAAGAAGGAGGAGGCGGCAGAGGAGAAGAAGGGAGAGAAGGGTCGTGAGAGACCAATGGCCCTCTGCCAAGGCTGGAGGAGGTGTGCAGGGGATCCCTCCTGAGGGGGCTGCATTGCCCGCCCACCGGATAACGCTCAATCTCTGAGGAGCAACAGGGTGGTGCTCGGGGAAGAGACCCTTGGTGAGGAGACCAGAGACATTCTGGTCCACGGGCGGCTCCTGTCCCCACTGACTGCAGATCTCCGTTCACTAAGAGGGGAAAGGAGACCCAAGCTGGCACTCCGGCTACATCCCGAGGCACCACAGGCCGGGACGCCAGATGTGACCTCACTATCTCTGACCCAGCAGACAAGGACCTGCCCCTTGAGAGGCGCCCTCCCTTTGCAGCAGTCCTTAGGGAAGGAAAAAGAAAGAATCTAGCACCGGGGTTGGCACCAGAGTCTCCCTTGGTGCCGGATCCGGCACAGACAGCTGAAACAACACTGGAGCCGGCATCGGAAACAGCTGCAGTGCCAGAGCGGGCACCGTTCCCTGATCTGGCACCGGACATGGCACTGCCCTATGACTCGGCACAGGTCAACACTGGGTGGGCCTATGGCACTGTAAGTGGTGCCAGAAGGCAAAAGGCGGCACCATCATCAGCGCCAGCTAGAGAAAGTAGGCTGCAATGAAGGCCTCTGGGAGGCATTCCAAGCTCTGCAGGATTTGGCCACCAGTCAGAATCATCCTGATCCTCGAACTTGGCCGAAGAGATCAGTGAGATCTCCAATGAAACGACACCAAACACTCTGCCCCTCCTGGCACCAAGAGCCATGTCAGAAGATGACCACGTAGCACCATCTCACCCTTTCACCCTTTCGCCCCCTGGGTCTGTGTGGTGGCTGCTTGTGTTTGTCTGTGTCTATAGCTTAGTTTTTGTGGATTTACATGTTTTTCTGCTCGTGGTAACTATACCATTCTTGCTCACTACATCCGTGAAAGTCTCCTGGACTGGATTTCTACAAAAATCATCATCAGGTATCTTTATTTTCATTTTAAAATCAACTTTTTGGAAGCTAACCCAAGCAAAACATAAGTGAAGCAACTACATATGACAAACTCTGCGACTCTGGGTCCTGCTGGAATCCACATTTTCGTCTGACCTGCTCCATGATCTGTATGTGGGCTTTTCAGCAACCTGTTTGAATGACAAAGAAGCATATAGACAAAGGGATTTCACATCCTGCATATGTGCAGGCACAGTTAATCACCTTCAGGAATTTTAACATTTCAGTGACTCTGGACCTCAGCTGTTGATCATTCTTTTGGCTTTTGACTTAACCACCAGGTACCTATCTGCAAGCGACTGGGTGCAACTGACAAGCTACAACAAGGATAAATGGGCATATACGTCCTCTGTACTAACAACCTCCTTGCTCTGGGACCCTAGGCGCCTGCACTGGTCCAAGCCGCATAAGCTTCAAGTGTAATTCTATTGACTCTGAAGTACAGCAACTGTCTCAAACTCCCACTCTCCTCCTCTTGATATCAGGAAGTGTCCACTCAAATCCTGGCCCTGTCTCCTACAGTACAACAAAGCCTGCCAAAATGGGGGCTCAAAATTGCTACCTTAAACATCTGCAGTCTCCTCCCAAAGCTGGCCTCCTTCAAATCTTTGCCAGCCAACACAACCCGGATATCCTTGTCATCGTCGAAACTTGGCTGACACCTAATACTCCAGATCATGCCATCTCTATACAAGGCTACAAAGATATTAAGGCTGGATAGGACCTTGAAAAGGGTGGTGGTGTGCAATCTACATAAGGACTACCTCACCTGTCTCCTGGTTCTTACCCACCACAGAAACCTCAGTGCAACTCCTCCCTATCAAGATACTCTTGGTGCCCAAAACAAAGTCCTCCACGATTGCTGCTGTCTATATCACCAAAAGATCCTGATTCCGGCCTACAGGCTGTCCTCGAGTTAAGTAAGTACACAACCTTCTGACATGAACTCCTTCTCCTTGGGACTTTAATATAAATTGGCTTGCTCCTGATGCAGGGTCAAACAAAGATGCCATCCTTGCAGCAAATTTAACACAAGTGTAAACTCCCTACTAGGAAAAACTACAAATCAGGGACCAGCACCCTCATTGACTGGATCTTACCAGCCACCCTATCAAGTATAACCAATGTAAGTGTTCTCCTGACTTCCTCAGTGATCACTCCAATAATATGTACCTGGACAAATAAGTTTAGTAAGCCGCCTCCAAAAACCATCTATAGCGAGTCCTACCTTACGGCAACCTTACTCATTTCAAGACCTGTCTTAGGCAGATAGACTGGTCCTTGATTTACAAACTCAAGATGTTGACCTTGCCCTTGATTACTTTATTACCACTTTCAACACTGCCTGTCACACCTATGCACCAGTAAAAAGCGCAAAATCAAAGCACTCACAAATCCCTGGCTCACAGTGAGCTATTGGCACAACTCAAAGTAGGGATCACCTCTGGGCCACTGCAAGAGCTACTGGCACTCTGTCGGACATCAAAAATATAAACAGGCTGCAACCACTGTACTAAACAGATCCGCTTGATGAAGAGCTCCTACTTCCAAGAATGCCCTCTCCAACTCCTGGGGTGAAGGAAATCCTTCTAGGACAACATAAAAATATCATGGGTCAGCAGTCCAAATCCTCTCTACAATAATGAATGTGGATGGAACCACTACATTAGACCAGAGATCATTGCAAACACCTAAATGATACCTTCACGGACCTTAGTGGTGTCCTCTCATCTGATTTCTTCACTGATGCTGATCCTCCAATTTCTACTTCTATTACTGCCTCTCCAACCAAACCACCCTTCCATTTCAAACTAGTAAAGGCACATGAAGTCTATAAATATGTAAAGAAGGCCATTTCTAAGTCCTGAGCAAGCAGCACACTATTGACCTTAAACTTTGTCCCTCACTGTGGAGGAAGTACTGCTCCCTCACAAAAATTTTCAATCTCTCCTCTGCTACAGCCAATTCCCTAGGAAATGGAAGGCTGCAGTTGTCACTCCAGTGCACAAAAGTGGTGATAAGTCACTGCCTAGTAACTATCGCCCGATATTAATACTACCACCTCTCTCTAAGGCCTTGAGCAGTGGTGGACCACCTTTCAGACTACCTGGAAAGCACAACATCCTATGCACTCAGCAGCATGGATTTAGGAAAGGGCACAGCACATCGACTGCTACTTGAATTCTCAGGAGCAATCCACAATGCCATGGACAAAAGACTAACTGGAGCAGTCTACATTGACTTACAAGGCATTTGATACAGTACACCATGGCCTCTTATCAAACAACTACTATCCCTAGGGCTCTCACAGGGTCCTGGTGACTGGGTAAAAAATTACCTTGCTCAGCGCTCTCAATCTGTAAAGTAGCTGGAGTTCTCTCAGACTCAAACCGGTTCGCTCAGGAGTTCCCCAGGGATCCATCCTGGGCCCCTCCTTTCAGCCTTTTCCTAAACTCCCTCCCCAAATCCTGCCCTGAACAAATAATCCTCTATACCCATGATCTCCGTGATTCTTGCCACTCATAAAGATCCAGATCTCTTGCCTCAACCTTCAGCATGCTTTTTCCAAAGTTGAGATGTGGTTCCTTGAACATAAGCTGGTTCTAAACCACAAAAAACTAAATCTATGCTCTTCTCTAACCATAAAACAAGAAGCGGCAAGTCCACTCACCATTAATACATACCTGGGAAATACCCTTGAACAAGTGCCAATTTTCAAATATCTTGGAATCAACTTTGATCAAGGCCTAACCTTGCAACTCACATTGATAGTACAGCAAAACTATTAATCAGCGAATTGGGATTCTGTATCGGAACCGACAGCTCCTTACCCATTCTGCACTGAGGATTGCCATCAATCCTCTGTCATCTTAATCGTGACTATGGCAGATTATATCACGGATCTGCCACTACTACAGCATGAGTCGCGTACAACATCCTAAATAAAGGCCTGTCAGAAACTTTCACTGGTACACATCGACGTACTCAGACATGTGAACTCTATGCTGACTCAGGTTGGTTGCAACTCTCAAACCGGATAAAGTACCTTACCTGCCTGATGGCGAAAAAATCAACTCTGGCCTCCTCCACCTTGTATCCAAGACCTGTTATGCCAGTGCTAGCACCCGTTTACCAGAAGATCAGAACACCAGCCTCTCAAGTCCCCCGATGCGGACTTTGGGGACAAAGATCATTGCCTATCGTGCCCCCAGCTGGCTAAATGCCCTCAGCACTCATATTACTGCCTCCACCTCTCTAGGTATTTTCAAATCAAGGCTGTTCTCTCACCTTGCCACCTCCAGCTCCTGTGACTGCCCTGATTAAGCTTCCTATTTTCTCACTACCCACCCTGTTCCGTTATTTGACAAAGACATGTTTGGAAACCTTTTCTCCTGCTATTGTCTGCTCCCCATCTTTCACTTACCCTCTCTGTTCTGGACTTTTCCCTATTTGCTTCTCCTAATCTGGCATGACCTTTCTCTTGTAATAATAATGTGATTATTGATATCTCATGTCCTTTTGCACAAATGATTTGATATGTATTTGTATATGTTTTCTCGCTCTTGACACACCACAAATTGTTGTGTTATCTATGTAATCTTTTTGTACTGTACCTAATTGACGTGGAACCTTTGTAAAGAGCCTCTGGCTCAAAGTAGTAATTCCTAGAACAATAAACTATAATAACTATAAACTATAATAATCTCGCTCACAGACACCTGGGGTGGCATCAGGAGCGAGACAGTATTAGTCAGCACCACCAAGGGAACCAACAATGTAGGCATAGCGTGAGCTGAGGGCTCAACACCAGGGCTGTCGGGTCCCCGAGGAGTGCTGGACTGCATGGGAGTAAGGGTGCTCAGCCGCCCCGGAGGCCCGACTGACCACCTGACCCCTCGTGCAGGCCTCCGGTCTCAAGCGAGACCCAAAACAGCAGAGGCCTGTGTGACAGGGTAAATGGATCCTGTCCCAGTTGCTAAGGAGAAAGTGGTTAAATAGCAAGGATCTTTCCTTTTCTGTCTCTTCTCTATCTGGTTGTGCAACCAAATTTTCCTGTGAGACTTCAGACTTGATTACCACAAACAGTCTCTCAATTATTTGCCTCTTACTGTCTTTCAGCCCTCCCTTGCTGTCTGTTTTTCCTTCCTTGCATACCTACATCTGCCGATATAAAAACATGTGCAATTATTTTATGGAAATGTATCTGATATTAGGCTCCCTTGTATCTGGAAAATATATAGCATTACTGTTGAAATGTATACAATTGTATTTTGACAGAACTGAAAAAAGGTATTGAGAACTTTAGAGGTCATCAGAGTTCACATTTTAGGCCTTTTTGCGAAAGCTGTCGAAATGGGGCCGCTCAGCTCAGGCACAATGTGTTCTAGCAGCTCCTGCCTGATACTGACGAAAACGGAACACTTTGCAAGACACAGGATGCTTGCTAAGAGTGGGGGTTGACATGACTTGCAGAACAACTAAGCTGCAACTGCAAGAATATTAGGGAAAAAAAGGGGACACACAGAGACTGAAGAAAGATTTTATTTTATTTCTCCTTTGTAAATAGTTACACTGAACAAGTTTATGTTGTATGTTACAGCTCTGTAAATAAATATTTTTGGTGAATTCTACAACTGCTCCTGGTTTTCCCTATGCTTCCTGACCTGTGCATCGACAGCCTGCTCTCCCTCTGTATGTACAGTACTAGTGAGAGGCCCAGGGGAATGGCCTAAGGAGCTGACCTTGGCGTCATGCATGTGAGGCTGACCTCCCAAAGTTGGGGGGCCTTCACAACTTCACCGCGTGGATGATGAGTGTAGTAATCCATGGAAAAACAGGCAACGCACACGTCCATATCATGGCGCAGACCCAGGCTGGTGAAACACTGATCGTGGCAGTGGTAACAGTCATAGGACTGCCACAGGGGCGTCAGCGCATCATGTCAATCCCCACCTTACCAGACTTTTTAGGCCCTGACTGGACATGATCAGCCGCGACTGAAATAAAAATAAAGCGAAAGTACTTTATGCCGCTCGCAAAAATAGGAAAAAAAAAAAAAAAAACCGAGGCTGCAGAGGCGGTGACGGAGACACTGATGGCATAGAGTAAACAGCAAAGAACAGAGCTGAAGAAATTCTGAAGGCTTTTTGAAAGGCTCCCAAAAAGTCATGCTTCCTTGATGGCAAGAAAAACAGAATCGAGAGGGTTGGGGAGTCAGCATCGGTTACTGGCCAACCCGCGAGCATCATGTTCTCGTCGTGCTCGAGGGTGGAGCCGTCCCAGACATCGGCTCCCTCCTCAAGACTCCCCAAAATCTACATTTTATCCTGGGTTTCTGGGGCTGGCAGGTGGTAAGCTCCAGCCTCTTCCCACCGGGGGTGGGGGGAAGGCGGCTCACTTCTGGCCTAGGTCAGCATCCCCATCACGGCACCATCATGGAGCCTGCCAACTCCGTGTTTCTACCTTCCCTTGCTGCAGTCATGCGCACTTGTGTGGAGGCAGCATGTTGTAGTCTGCAGTGTCCTCCCTATTCTTGCCGCTCTCCGCCTGTACTACCCTCAGGCTTCCACCTGGGGGTAGCCACGCAGCGGGAGTTATAAGGTCCCTCCTGGGGAGAGGAGAGGAGAGCTGCCTTGCGGTGGCTCAATCCAACTCCCTCCCCCTCGGCTGACCCCCGATGACCCAGACTGTTTCCCGAACCCAGGTCGCCAGTGCACTGTGAGGTGTGGCATCCAGCGCCTCAACCCTCAGCGCCACTGGGCCGGCTTCTCCTCAAGATTTTTAAAGCAGTACGCTCCCGTGGGGTCCTGTGCCTCTGGCTTGAACCCAACAGTAATGAATGGTTAAGACTGATCCCTGGAAGATCCATATCTGTCGAAGCCAGCTGGAGGACACTAGAATCATCTTGCCCCCTCACTCCTTCAACTTGGATAACACTCAATGAAAGGATTGCTGGAATGCATACAGAAACAGATTTTGTCATGGCAGTCTGAATGCATCTTGACAGAAACGCCATGTCCTGGATTTGTGGAGCAGAACTGAGACAATCTGGTATTGAGTGGGATGCAGAAAGGTCCACATCTGGGTTACTCCACTTGAACAGTAATCTCACAAGGCTGGGTGCTAGTGATCACTCATGAGGATCAGCCATTGTTAAAGTTTGCCAATTTGCCAGAGTGCTCTGGACTCCCTGCACACAGATTGCTTGGAGCAGGATCCCTTGCTCCAGGCACCACTCCCATACTCTCATCGCCTCTCCGTAGAAAGGGTAAAAGTGTGCTCCTCCTTGCTTGCTGACATAATACATGACAGACTTGTCTGTCTCAAAGAGGACTGTTCTGTAGCTAAGTCCACTAGTGCTTTCAGACATATAAAACTACTCACATCTCCTACACCTTTATATGGAGACGAGCCTCTGACGGGTCCCAAAAACACTGTCTGAAGGCCATGGCAGTGGGCTCCCCTCCCCAGCAGGGAGGCATCTTTGGCAAGAACCATTTCTAGCTTTGCTGGGGAGAAGGGAAAACCCTGGAGATTTCCCTCCACTAACCACCACGTTTGACAGGGTTGAATAAGGCCCTGCCCCATTTGTTATGCAAAAAGAGCTTAAATGCAAGGATCTGTTCTATCCGCCTTTTCTGCTCGTCTGTCTGGTTGCACAACCAAATTTGCTTGCGCGACCTAGCAACTGATCACTCGGATGGTTTCATGATTCTCTGCCTCTCGCTATCTCTCTGCCTTCCCTTGCCATTTCTGTCTTTTCTCCCCTTGCATATCTGCAGGTAAAATAAAAATATATGTGAATCTTTATGTGGAAAGGTCACTGACACTGGGATCCCTTTGTTTAAAACTGTATAGTAATACTGTTGAAATTATTGCAAAAAGCTATTTGGAACTCAAGGGGTTAACTGAGATGCAGTTTTTAAGTCCTTTGCAAAGCTGTAAACAAGAGGTCAGTTCTGGGTCATTATGTTCTTTTTGCTGCATTTGCAAAAACACTGGAAACTGGCAAGAACATTCTGTGAAAAAACAGGATGTCTGTTAATGAGCAGAGGCTGCAAAGACTTTTAAAAAGAGCAGCAATGTTTTTCCTAAAAGAAAGATTTGAAACCGAGGCGAAACACTTAGAAGGAGGATTGTTTCTCTGTACTGCCTTTGTATATAGTTATACTGAACACATTTTTATTTTGCTGTTATTGAGAAAAATAAAACGCTATCTACAAATTTTGAAACTACTACTGATTTTCCTGTGCTTCATGACCTGTGCCTCGACGACGACAGATCAGGAAACTTACCAGGGGTTTGGTCACCTGAATGGGGTGAATCTGTGGGTGTGATGCCTGTGACCACTAAGTATCTACTGAGCAGTCCTCATGTGTGGATGTGCCTGGGCCACTGTGAACACTGAGGAGGCTATCAGACCCACCATGCGCTGCATGAAGTGGATCTGCAGTACTGCTCAAAGTCCGCACTCTGGAAGAAAAGCCCAGGTCCGGTGTGTATCCAGAACAGCTTCTATGAACAGCAGTTGTTGGAAGGATGCGACCTGAGACTTGACTAGGTTTAGCAAGACTCCGATGGAAGCTAGGAACTCAGAAGCTGGGGTCACTGCCTGTTCCATCCCTGTCTAAATGGGCTTGAAATTAGCCACTCATCCAAGAATGAGAAGACCTGATGGTCCCAATTTCCTGACATGGGCTCAAGTACTGCAAAGCACTTGTAAACACTCAAGATGCAGAGGAAAGCCCAAAGGGCAGGACTTTGAACTGGTAATCCCAGCACAACAAAACAAAGGTATCTTTGGTGGCTAGGGTGCACCAGTAGGTGCTGGTATGCATCTTGCATATCCAGGGACACTAGCTAGTCCTGATGTTTCAGGTATGGTGGCAGGAAGCCCAGAGAATTCATTCTGAATTTGTCTTGCTCCAGGTATTTATTTAGATTCATGAGGCTGAGAATGGGGCACATGCCCCTTGATTTGTTTTGGAACAGGGAGTATAACCTTACATGTTCTGTTCTTACTAAGGCACTATTTCCACTGCCCTGTTGTTCAGAAAGTCTGCAATCTCCTGTGCCAGAAGCTTTATTTATTTAAGAGTTTAACCAGGCAGGCATACTGAGTGGAGAACCACTCGTTTCCAGATGCGGCCTGGGGTAATAGGGGGAGGGACAAAAATGAATAGATACATACATACATGTTCACATGATGCAGATAGTACATGACACAGAATTACACTAAAGAGAGCTAGGACAAGCATACATTACATTTTAAAACATACACCGTGTTTACAATTCGTAGCTCATTAGGTATTTACATCACATACAAAGGTAAACAACCTCGAGACAGGCACAAGCTAGACTGTGAGCCCCAATTAAGCAGTGCTTAGGTTATGAATTACCAGGTGACGGCAACCAGAGGTCAGGATGGCTTAAGCTTGTGTTGGCTGGGAGCAAGTGCATGCCGTGAGGAAGTATGCAAGGAGGAGTGGGTTGAGGAGGCTATGGTTCGTGGAGTGGCGGATATCAGCAGGCAGGTCATTCCAGAGTTTTGGCAATCGATATTTGAAACCCGACTGGCCCATTGAGGTGCACATGAGTGGGACTTGGAAGAGCCTGGAGTCTGAGTGTCTTAGTGAGTAAGCAGGGGGAGTTGAGCCATTAGGGTGGAGCCTAGGTAAGGTGGAAGGGTTTGGGTCCAGAATTTAGCAGCGACTCTTGTGCAGTGGATTTGTCTGCGGGCAATTTGGGGCACTCCAGGATGAAACTGCAGAAGGAGTGGAAGAGTGTGTCCAGGCTGGCCAGGTTTGATGGAGAGGCGGCACCACAGACCACGTCCCCGTAATCAATTATCGGGAGTATCATCTTTTGAACAAGTTCCCACCGGACCAGGGTGGACATACAGCCTTTGTTACGATATAGGGCACTGAGTTTGGGGTGTAACTTCTTATGTAGTGATTCGACATGTGTGGTGAAGTCGAGGTATTGGTCGAGCCAGACACCCAGATATCTGAAGGAGGTGAAGGACACCAGGGGAGACTGGTCCAGGGTTAGGAATGAGGGTCGAGAAGCTAGGCAAGAAAGCCGTGGCTGTGACTGACATGTCAACTGACATAGTGGGCAGTCTTCTGGGCAGATAATCCAGGTGGTATTCTATGAAATCCAGGACGTAACCCCTTGGATAATCCTGAGAGCCCCACCTTATCCATCATGATGGACTCCCACTAACAGTAAAACTGAGTCAGGCACCCCCTCACTGGGGAAATGTGGTCTGCCTCCAGCAGCTGAGGCAGAACCAGGGATGGAGCTTCAGAGAGTGGCATTAAGTACTTTCAACACCCGTGCCTTCAGCTGCACTTCCTTTTGAGGCTGGGAGGCTGATTTCTGTTATTTTGGCTCTGCATCTGCCATAAAGGTTGCTTGATGAAAGGATCCACATCCCTTACCCTCTGTGAGTTGAAGGGAACTGGTTTGGAGGTCTTAAGAGTCACTCTAGTTTCATTAGACACTTTAACAGACTGCTCTACCTATTGTCCTGACAGGTACGTGCCATCGAAGGTGACAATCATTACCTGCTGCTGGACACCCTGGGTGAAGCCAGCAGTTTACAGCTAGGAATGCCGCTTGATGCAAATGCCTGCAGCTGCAGAGGGAGGTTCTACATCAAAAGGCAGGCACAGAGGCATTTTGCTGGTGACTGCTGGATTCAATACCTTGTTTAACAGTCAGCAATATATCCTGTTTGGCCTCTGAATTTGGTAGAGTCTCTGCCAAAGACTTTAGCTTGCTCCAGAGGGTACACTCATACTTGGAAAATGCCCTGGTAGCTAGTTATCCTTATGCTCAGGGTAGCACCAGGAGGAAGGAGCTGCTGGTATAACTAAACTTCTCTACTGAGATTATATTGCCCTCCTTTCCTCCCCTCCACCCAAAGGCAGTTCTACTTTTATAGGCACAGGACCTTCCTGTTTGGGAGAAGGACGCGAGTGACCACAGAGCCACCAAAGACCCACCATCCTAGAAGGGCAAGAGTAGCTCTCTGTCTTCCCCCTCCCCCCCAGCTGCTGGAGGTCTGACTGAGCACGTAAGCAGACTACTGAGAAATATAAATTCTTGTCTCAGAACAGGAAGATCAGGAGCTAAAGGGCACAGAGGCAGTAAGTAGGAGAGAAAAAAGAAGAAATAAACAAACAAACAGAGGAAAGAGTAAATATTCCAAACAGTTAGGGGCCAGAAATAGACATGATGGGAGTGGTGCAGTGCAGTGCAGTGGCTGTGGAGCAGCAGTCTTGCGGGAGACGTTCTGAAGGATGTGGTGTCCCATTTGCAGGCACCTCTCTGGACTGAGGGAGGAGGCTGCTCTTCTCCAGGCTGAGTTGGCCAGGATTTGTGGGACCTCCTCTCCCACCCAGGGACCACCAGGGTCACTGCCGCTGCCTCACAGGTTGCCAAGAAAGAGGAGCGGTTGGACCACAGTGGGCTCAGGGAGGCTGAGGGTGGTGGAACAGAGACGCATCCCTCCAGTTGTACCTCTCCACAATTTCTATGCTGTTCTGGAAAAGTGTGGTTCTTCTATGGAGGCACCCACAGTGAAGACCAAGGAGGATGCTGGGAACCTCCACAAAGGAGACCCACAGGAGGGTGGCATGGGACCCCACAGGGGAAGGAAACAACTCTTGGCTGGGTACTCCATTGTTAGGAAGGTAGAACTGGGGTAGGAAGGGGAGAGGGAGGTAAGGTGCTGCCTGGGCGCCATGGCTGGGAGGGGCAGGGGCGAATCCTCAGGATCGCGGAACAAATGCACAGGGAAGGAGCTGGATGTCACTGTCACCAAGGGACAAATTACCTGGCTAAGAAAGTGATCAGAGCAGTGCAAAAAGTGTTTGTGGAGATGGGAAGGGGCCTTAGACAAATAGCACGCACAGTAACCTTCTCTGAGGTGCTGCCTGTCTATGGCACGGGTGAGGCTAGGGTGCTCCACACCATGGGATTCAATCAGTGGTTGAAAAACTGGTGCAGAGCTCAGGGATTTGGCTTCATTGGGGATCCACCTTGAGGGATGCAGGCCTATACTGGCGTGATGGTCTGCATCTGTCCAGGAGGGGATCCAGGATCCTAGGTGATAAGTTTAAATGCTTCACTGGCAAGCATTTAAACTAGCCAAGGGGGAGGCACTGGAGAGGAGCAGGGAAATCCTAGCCCCCCCAAAAAATCAGGGTACTAAGTGAGGTAGACACCAACATAGAGATGTCGATAGGGAGAAGCGCAGGGGTAAATGGAGAAAGTGACAAACGCAATAAGGACAGGGATGGGGCAAAAAGGGGTAAGGCCATCAAGAAATAGAGGGTAATGAGTACCAACGCCCATAGTCCGGGCAACAAGCTCCCTGAACTGGTGGCCTTGATGGAAGAGGGATGGCTGGATATCATAGCAGTCACAGAAACATGGTACACACAGAACCATAACTGGGATGTTAACATATCGGGGCACACAACCTACAGGAGAGACAGGGAGGGGAGAAGGGGGGGTGGGTGAGCTCTCTATGTAGGGAAGTGATAAAGAAAATGAACAAAAAGAGTAAACAGGGAGGGAGGAGGCACTGTGGGTCACCTTAGAGACTGGAAATGGCAGCACAATCCATTACAGGGGTTGTATACAGACCCCCATGTTAGGGAGAGGAATGGACAAGGATATGATAGAAGGCATACTTAGGATGGCAGAGAAAGGGGAGATACAGTTGATGGGGACCTTAATATGCAAGATGTTAACTGGAGCACCTTTGCTGCAGCCACATCCAAAAGCAGGGCCATTCTCTATGCCCTTTAGGTGGCATGCCTCAGACAGCTAGTTTTGGAACCTACTGTGAAGGGAGGAATCTTAGGCCCTGTACTCTCAAATGGGGACAGTGAGAGGATCTCAGATCTAGAAGTGGGTAGCCATTTGGGAACAAGTGACCACCAAACAGTGTGGTTCACGATAAACTCAGCTAAAGAGTCAAGCCATACAAAAGTGAGGGTTCTGGACTTCAGGAGGGCTGACTTTGGCAAGATGGGGGAGTGCCTTAGAAAAGCACTAGCAAACAGGCTAGAAGGAAGGGTGGATCAACAATGGGGAAGAAAAAAAATTACTTATCATAGTAATCTTATTTCTTCCCAGTGATGCTCAGGAACTCATAACTTTGTGCAGTAAGCCTAGAGGGTTGGACTGCCCGGGGAGATGGAACACATGCAAATGAATGGAAATTTTTTGCACGTGAGCATCTTTCAAATACTGCCTCTACCAACTGTAGTGCTCTAACCTACTCAGATTTGTGAGAAGCTTGGAAGTCAGGCATTAGGAAAAGTACAGTTACGTAAGAACTTACTGTAACAGTAGATCTTCGAGAGGAGCTCTTGCAGCAGGCTATAACATCCAGGACTATGCCGCAGGCACTAGGACCATCCAGAAAACTTCTCAGCCAGCAGTATACAGCAGGGACCGACGCTGGACCCGTCCTGACGTCGGCCCTGGTAAAAAAGGGGGCAGACCCAACTCCACCTCAGTTCCCCCGCCAAGGCCCGCAACAAGCCTTGACAAGAGAAGGAGATGACGCGACTGTAGGAGATGTAAATGAAGATGGATCTGCACACCCCGAGGGGGAAGGCGGGTGGGAAAGTAACGCCTGCTGCAAGACCTCCTCTCGAAGATCTACTGTTACAGTAAGTTCTTATGTAACTGTACTATCTTACTTTGAGTGGGTGCTCTTGCAGCAGGCTATAACATTCAGGACTGAATACCAAGCAGTCCACGCCAAAGAGGTAGACGACCCCGGGGGGTGGAATATGCTGACTCCAGAAGCCTCAGGACAAATGTCCTTGTAAAACAGCCAGGCCGAAGCTAGCTCGGCGTCTGGAGACGATATCCAAGCTGTAATGCTTGACAAAGGTATGCACCGAGTTCCAGGTAGCGGCCGCACTTATGTCCCTGATAGAGACATTTCTCAGGGTGGCGAATGAAGCAGACGCTCCTCTGGTGGAGAGACTCCTAACCGGGCCCGGTAGGGGCTTAATGCGTTTCTCATAGCAGAAGGAAACACAGTGGACTATCCACTTCAATATCGTCTGCTTGGTCACTGGTTTACCCAAGCACTGCGGTGCAAAGGCCACAAAAAGTTGCTCCGATTGACGGTGCACAGCCGTCCGTTTGAGGTAATACCTCAAAATCCTGTGGACATCCAGTGTGTGAAAGACAGCCTCCCCTCTATTGGATGGGAAGGAAAATAAACTGGAAGGTCAACTGACTGGTTGAGGGTCAACTCTGAGACCACTTTCGGAAGAAACTTAGGATTTGTTCTAAGGGAAACCCTTTCCCTGTGGAAAATCAAATACGGCTCTTTACACATCAGAGCCTGAAGCTCGGAAACTCTTCGAGCTGAAGTAATAGCAACTCAAAAACAAACCTTCCAAGAAAGGTAACGCAGCTCACAATCCGCTGCCGGTTCAAAGGGAGGGAGGGTGAGCTTCTCCAACACATAAAGGAGATCCCAGGGTGGGATAGAGTCCCGAATGGGAGGTCTCATATGCAAAATTCCTCTTAAAATGGTGTGGGCAACATCCAATTGTGCCAACGCCCGATCTCCAATGAGAGCATGATAGGCAGAGACAGCCCACATATGCACCTTGACAGAGGAGTAACTCAGGCCATTTTGACACAAGGAGAGGAGATACTGCAACGCTGAGTTCACTGGACAAGTGACAGGGTCCAAATGCTGTGACGAGGCCCACAGACAAAAACGTTTCCACTTCATAGTGTAAGCGGAGCGGGTGGAGGGCTTTCTCGCCGAAACTAGGACTGCCGCCACTCCGGAGAAACCCTGTATCTGTGCTGAGCTACGCCTGAAGGAGCCAAGCATGTAGGTGGGGACCAAAGGTCCGGATGGACCAGTGACCCTGTTCCTGGGACAGCAACTGTGAGCATATGGGCAGTGGAACTGGAGGCTCCGTGGATAACCGCTGCAGGAGTGGGAACCAAATCTGCCGAGGCCATCTGGGGGCTACCAAAATCATTTGGGCCCCTTCCACCTGTAACTTTAGTAGGACTCTCTGAATGAGAGGGAAGGGCGGGAAGGCATAGAGAAACCTCTCTGCCCAGCAAAGGGATAACGAGTCTGGCCAGAAAACTCCAGGCGCGTGCTCTAGCGAGCAAAACATTGGCAGTTTGGCACTGCGTGGTGACGCAAAGAGGTCCAGCTCTGGATGAACCCACTTGTCGAAGAGCTGATCTGCCACAGACTGTAGCAGCTCCCACTCATGTGCTCTGGATCGAGATCTGCTTAGGCTGTCAGCCAGATCGTTGAGGATGTCTGGAATGTGCACTGCGGACAGCAGAATGCGCCGCTCCAGCGCCCAAGTGCCAGACTCTCACGCTCTCCCGCAAAGGGGTACGTAATGAGTGCCCCTTGCTTGTTGATGTAGAAGACGACTGCCATATTGTCTGTCTGAACCAGAAGAGAGCCTGGCACCAGGTCCTTTTGAAAGGCCTGTAAGGCACAGAGAACCGCTTGCATCTCCAGTACATTGATATGAAGGACCGCTCCTTGGGTGACCAAACCTTTGCGTTTGATGAGCACCCAGGTCGCCCATCATCCCAGGTCTGATGCATCTGTTGTAAGAGTCTGACCTGGTGGCTCGACGAAAGCTGACCCCTTTCTCCAAGTTCCGGGGGTCCATCCACCAACGTAAAGTTCTCCTGACTGGCTTGGTGATCCTGACCATGAAGGCTAGATCGTCGTAGCCTTGATCCCACTGTACCCTGAGCATCCACTGTGGGATCCGCATGTGGAGGCGGGCCAAGGGAGTGACCAGAATGGCCACCGCCATGTGTCCCAGTAGCCTTAGGAAGTTCCGAGCTGGAACTTGAGGAGTTATTGAGATCCCTTCCTCAATCTCTTGCAGGCAATCGCCCCCGTCCTGGGGGAGGAAGGCCATGCCCTGGATTGACTCCAGTACCGCTCCAATGAAAACAAGCTTTTGACTGGGCTCTGGGGACGATTTTTGTAGATTCAGGGTGATCCCCAGCTCTCGGAATACAGTATAGGTGTCTCCGAGGGCATGAAGTAAGCATGACCTTGGCGTGGCTGTAAGTAGATCGCTCAGGTATGGGAAAAGCGAGTGCCCCATGCCCTTAGAGCCGCAGCCACCACTGCCAAGCATTTGTAAAGACTGCATGGAGCGAAGAAAGGCCGAACGGAAGAACTCGAAACTGGTAGTGCTCCTTTGGAAGTGGAACCTCAGAAAGTTCCTGTGGTGAGGGAAGACTCCGATATGCATATATGCATCTTGTATGTCTAGGGAGCAGAGCCAGTCCCCCTGGTGCAGCAGAGGAAGTAGACCTGGGAGGGTCACCATCCTGACCCTTCTGTACTCTTATAAAGAGATTTAGAGAGCTGAGGTCCAGAATGGGACGGAGATCCTGTGTTTTTTTTTTTGGGACCAGGAAGAAATGGGAGTAAAACCCCTTTCCCCACTGATGCCAGGGGACTACCTCTATTGCCCTTTTCTGCAAGAGGGTCTGAATCTCTCCTTCTATTAGTGGGATGTGAGAAGGAGGATAACGGGAGTACTTTGGCGGAGTACTTGAGGGAAACTCCGTGAACTCCAGCGTGTGTCCTCTCCTGATAATATCTATGACCCACTGGTCTGCAGTAATCTACTTCCACCCTTCGAGATGAAGGGAGAAGCGACCCCCGACCGTCTCCCCTGGGTTTTCCTGTGGAAGGGGGGCGGAAGGGAGTCATTGGGCTGAGCCGGGTGTAGGCAGAGAGGCTTGGGAGGACTTGGGCCCATGGGTAGGAGCGCATCCAGGCTGCTGGTTACCGGATCTCCTACGGAAGCCGCCTCTCTGCCTCTGTTCGCTACCATGGGCATGACCTTGGCCACCTGAGGGCTTGCGAAATGGCCACTTGAGCAGTCTTCGCTGGTCACTGCGGTACATCTGGCGGACCTACCAGACAAACTTGCCCGACTCCTGGAGATGAGAAATCAAAGCTTCCGTCTCCTGCCCAAATAGCACAGTGCCCTGGAAGGGTAAGTCCTTGATACCAGCCTGCAGATCCTGGTGAAAGCCCGAGACTCTCAACCAGGCGTGGCACCGTAGGCACACCCCGGAAGCTGCTGCCCTGGCTGCCGTATCTGCAGTGTCATACGAGGCTCTCAGAACATGGGAGCATATGTCTCAGCCTGATTTCAAGATGTCCAGAAGCTCTGTCTTCTGATCAGAATCTGGAATGGCCTTCAAAAGCTCTTGTCCTCGTTCCCATAGCACATTCTGGTACTGGACCATATGCGTCAAGAAACTGAGGGACTGTATGGAACAGGTGGAGGCAGAATAAACCTTCTTGCCCACCTAGTCCAAATAGCGAGACTCCGGGTCAGGAGGCTGTGAGCTGAGGTGCTTCGGCTGTCTGGATTTATCATGGGCAGCCGTGATCACTGAGGAGTCCGCCTGAGGATGTTCAGCTAGGAAAGAGTCTGTCCTCGGGGTCTTGTACAGCCGGGACGGGAGATGAATGTTTCCAGGTAGTCCGGGTAAGGTCCTGGAAAGTATCCACCAAAGGAGGGATCACCAGTGGTTTCGGCTCCTTCTGCCTCAGGTACTTTGCCAGTCTCCGTTGTTCCGGATCCAGGTCCTCCGTCTCCCACTCGTTGGAGGCCTGGATATGCCTCACGACGTCCATGAAGGTTGGATCGTCTGGAGGTGAGCGAGCTGGTCCTTCTCTCCCGGGGACCTCTGCAAGCTGAGAGAGGAAGATGACGCAGAAGAGGTTGAGGGAGATAGACTATAAGATCTCGAATAGTCTGACTTCTCCTTGTGACCAGACTCCCGCTGTCGTCGGTAACTGGAGGACCAACGTCGGTCCGGAGACCGGCGACGGAGCAGAGACCGACGTCAGTCAGAGGACCGACATCGGGAGCATTCTTGTCTAGAAGACCGAGAAAGACTCCAAGAATGTGACCTAGACCAACGACGGTCTCTAGAATCCCTGGAGCGACGTCAGTGGTCTCCAGGCTGGGTGCAGGAACGAGCCCTAGAAGGAGGTGTAGGCAGTCGCTCCAAAGACTTACGCGGGGAAGGCTCACCTCCCGGCTGTGGTTTGCCCACCGGGTCCGGTATCGGTGTCTGGGCCGGTGGCGGGGGCTTCGGACCAGCGCCCCCACCAAGGAAAATAACTCCGCAGCTCATCCTTGAAAAAGTTCAGCCGCCTGGCCCAGAAAGGGAGTATCTCCCTTTCCCTTTCCTCTCCCGTGAAGGAGAGCCCTCCTGGAGGCCCAGGGGGAGGAGGACTTGGGCGACGGGGACATCGGCTCTTCCACGGCCGATCCCTCACCCTTTGCCCCTTCGACCGGCATCGGTGGTGGTACCGACGACGGGGTGCCGCCAGGGTGCGCCGGTGCTTGGGAAGTGGGGCTGCAGCTTTCACCTCCAAGGGCTTGGTGGCAACCCTTAGTGGTTATCGCTTGGCTGCTTCAAGGGCCGGCCTTGGCTTGACATGCGACTTCGGACTCTCTCCTGATCCTGAAGGGCGGGCCTTCTTGGGAGAGGGCCGCGAGTGAGACCGGGACCGATTACGATCTTTACCGTGACGCTTCTTTTCTTTGCGTTTCCCCTCGGAGGAGTGCAGATCCATCTTCTGCTCCAGAAGGAAAGCCTTCAGGGCCTTGAGGCAGCCGGATGCGGGTCCGGCCCGAGGCAGAACACGCAGCATCGATGGCCATCCTTGGCGGGATCTGCCTCCACACTCGTACTTATTTTGGTGGTGTTCAGGCAAGGCCGACGACTGTGAAGATATCCGTCAGGAAACTTCAAAAACCGTCAGAAACGGTCTGACGTCTGTTAAACGAGAAAAAAGAACCGTTGAAAAATGGTAATAAAGCGGGTTTGTAGAAAATTCTTGCTGTTTTCTGGCAAGCTGATTGTAGATCTCTTCACGTGCGGGACGCGGCGGGGAAAGAACTGAGGTGGAACTGGGTTTGCCCCCCTTTTGTACCAGGGCCGACGTTGGGGGCAGTCCCTGTTGTATACTGCTGGCTGAGAAGTTTTCTGGATGGTCCTAGTGCCTGCGGCATAGTCCTGAATGTTATAGCCTGCTGCAAAAGCTCCCACTCGAAGTAAGATCTAATGTAATTAAAAATCTGTAAGAGAGGGGTTTCCCCTAAACAAAGCATAAATTTAGAATAAACCCCCAAAGGGAGAGTGACTGTAATAAAAAACACATCGATAAAACTGTAAAAGAGAACACTGAAAACTCCAGTTTAAAATGATTAAAATAGGAAAATGCAACATATAATATGGCTTAACCCTTGCTGTGCCGTGGACTGATATCAGTCCAGAATTACTATGTGTTCTAATTCTGTTGGCAGCCTAAGGGTTAATGGCACCAGCAGGCGGAGTGCAGAGGCTGAAGTTCTGGAAGGGGAAGGAGTTATGAATTCCTGAGCATCACTGGGAAGAAATAAGATTACTATGGTAAGAAATGTTTTCTTCTAACCCCTGTAATGCTCAGGATATTCATAACTAGTCAGACTACCAAGCAGTACCACTGGAGGTGGGCACAGAACTTTATTTTGGAAACAAGCTCTGCAGGACTGCTGTGCCAAACCTAGCATCACCCCTGTATAAAATATCCAGGTTATAGTGCTTTGTAAAGGTGTGTACTGTTTTCCAGGTAGCTGCTTTGCAAATGTCCACCAAGGGAACCTCCCTGGCAGCTGCAAGTGTAGCAGCTGTTCCTCTTGTTGAATGCGCCCTCAATCCTGTTGGGGGTTCTTTAACTGCCTTAGTGTAGCAGAACTGAATACACTGGACTATCCACCGAGAAATGGATCTTTTTGAGGCGGGTTTACCCTTTCCTACATCCCCATATGTAAGTAAAAGTTATTTTCCATTTTTTCTAATAACTTTAGTGGCTGTCATGTAGTAGCTGAGAGCCCTTTTCACATCCAGACTGTGCAATCTTCTTTCACCAGAACTGGTGTGGTCTGTGAAAAAGATAGGTAGAGTGACTGACTGGTTCAGATGAAAATCTGAAACCACTTTAGGGAGAAACTATCTGTTAGTTCTGAGGACTACCTTATCTCTGTGAAATGAGAGATAATCCAGGTCAATGCAGAGAGCCTGGAGCTCACTAATTCTCCTTGCAAAAGTAATAGCCACTAGGAAGACTGTTTTTCAAATAAGGTATTTCAAGTGGGCTGTAGCCATGGGCTCAAAGGAAGGGCCCATGAGCTTGGCTATACACACATTCAAATCCCAAGCAGGCACTGGTGCCCTGTGAGGTGGGTGTAAATGCACTAGTCCTTTAAAAAATCTTTTGAAAAGTTTATCAGATGCCACTGATACCTTGGTGCCCGCAGAAAGGTAGACACATACCGCTGCTAAATGAACCTTAAGTGAATTGGGTTACAAGCCTAGTGAATGCAAATGAGTGAGATAGTCCAGGACTACCGAAACTCCAGTGTTTCGTGGTATAAGGTTCATACTAGAACACCAGAAAGAGAATCTCTTCCATTTGGAAGAATAAGATTTCTGTGTGGAGGATTTTCTATAACCCTTCAAAACATTTAGGACAGCTTCTGAACGATTTAAATCTGCATACTCTAATTCTTCAAGAACCATGCCTTGAGATTGGGGTACAACAATGTTCCCTGATTGGAAGTCAGAAGATTGTGTCTGAGGGGCAACTGTATTGGTCTGCTGACAGACATGGAGAGCAGAAGTGAGTACCATTGCTGCCTGGGCCAATCCGGAGCTATCCAGATCAACGATGCTGAGAGGACTTTAGCTTCAGTAATACCCTGAAGACCAGGGGAAAAGCATACAGGTGCCTGCCTGTCCAGTCCAGAACCAGGGTGTCAGAGGAACTGTGCCCTGTGCTGGTGGTCTGCAGCAATATTGCAGGAGTTGGTGGTTCTGGTGAGATGCGAAAAAGTCTATCTCTGGAGTACCCCACCTTCTGAAAATGACTTGTACCACTTGCTTGTTCAAAGTCCATTCATGATGGGCCTGGTTGATACAACTTAGTGCATCTGCAAAGTATTGTCCTTTCCTGGCAAGTGAATTGCCTCTAAAGAGACCTTCAGAGTACGTCAGTGTCAATTCTTCATGGACTCTGTGCAGAGGAGGCCTGACCTGGTGCTCCCTGTTTGTTAATGTAATACATTGTGGTGGTATTGTCTGTTCTGATCTGAAACTCTGCCCATGATCAGTGAAGAGAAAGCCTTTAGGGCTAGTAACACTGCTCTTAGTCCCAGTAAGTTTATGTGCTGAAGGGACTCTGCTGCTGACCAGATTCCTTGGGTCGTGTGCTTTCCTAAGTGGGCTCCCCAGCCCAATAAGGATGCATCTGTTGTGAGTACCAGAGGGGTTTCTTTCTGGAAGGCACTCCTTGCCTTAAACTGGATTCCTGTTTCCACCACAAGAGGGCCCTTAATAGTGGGCCTGTCACAGGTATAACCTTTGAAAAATGGTCTTTTTTTTTTCTGACTCCAGTGAGCCCTGAGGTGAAACTGGATGGCTCGTATGTGGAATCTGGATCCCTGGACTGTGCCCGTGGATGCGGCCATATGATCCAGTAGTTGCAGAAACTGTGGTGCAGTTTTTGAGCTGTTCAGGACAAAGGAATTTGCTTTTGACTGCAGACTTTACACCCTGTCTAAGGGTAAAAAGGCTCTGCCCTGAAGTGTGTTGATTTCTGCACCCATAAACTGCAGAATTTGAGCAGGGGTTAGGACCGATTTCTTTTGGTTTATGATGAAACCCAGCGACTCTAAGAGGACATGGGTGATTTTTAGGGAGTTCCTTACCTGGTCTGGTGAGTTTCCCACCACCAAGCCAGTCGTCTAGATAAGGGAAAACAGTCACTCCTTGTCTTCTTAGATATGCCACTACAGCAGCTAGGCATTTTGTGAACACCCTTGGTGCTGAGGAGAGACCGAAAGGAAGAGATGAAAACTGATAGTGGCCTGAAGGGAGCCTGAATCCGAGGTATTTTCTTAAAGATTCCTTTATGGGGTTGTGGAAATAGGAGTCTTTCAAGTCAGTGATGCCAGCCAGTCCCTTTTGGATGCTGGCAATATTCAGGCCAAAGTGACCATTTTGAACTTTGTTTTTTTTTTTTTTTTTACAGATGTATGTTCAAAGCTCTGAGTTTCACTACTGGACACCACTCCCCACTTTTCTTTGTTGTTAGGAAGCATCTGGAGTAAAACCTCTTCCTCTCAGGGTGGTAGGAACTAATTCCACTGCTCTGAGATGTAGCAACTTTGGACCTCTGCTTCCAGCAGTGCCTCTCTGCTAGGGGAGGTGAGCATTAAACCCTGGTTTTCTGAGGAGAAAATATCTGAAGTCCAAAACAGACCTGACCCACTACCTCTAGCACCCACTTGTCTGTGGTAATGCTTAGCCAAGCCTGGCTGAAGTGGGATAGTCTGCCTCCGACAGGGAGGGAGGAGGCGGCCTGATCCTCGGGGGTTTTGCTTTGGTTAGGGTTGAGGTTGGGTTTGAGAAACCCTCCTGAAGCCCCTTCTACCCCTTCCCCTGGAGTATCCCTGTTGTGGATACTGCTGGTACTGGGGCACGGCTACTGGCTGGAAGAAAGGTCTGGTCGTAAAAGACCTTCCCCTACCCCTACCCCCCTTCCATAATGTCTAGTGAATGGTGAAGCACGCTCTTTAGCAGAGCTGCTTCTATAGGCTGCCTTGTATTCATCCACTTTTTTCATGTATGCAACTGTGGATTCCCCAAAGAGAGTGTTTCCCTCTAGGGGAAAATCCAGAGCCTTGGATTGAGTGTCCTGAGTAGGTTAGTGGCCTTGAGCCAAGCAAACCTTCTCTGTGCCACAGTGTTAGCCATCCATCTGGCTGCAGTGTCATTAGAATCAGCAGCCATCTGGAATTGGTACTTAGCCGCCTCCAACCCAAACCTGGCAGTTTCAGCCAGGTCTTCGGACAGGGGTGAGGGGGCTTTGATGGACATGTCCAGTACCGACTGCCACAGGGATTTCTGATACTGGGCAGCATAAGCTTGGAAAGTACCCTTTCTCATGGCCAAGGAAGCTGATAAAATAGCCTTTTTTGGCCATGCTGTCTATTTTTCTGGAGTCCTTGTCTGGAGGATGGGAGGAAAGGGGGACTCTGGCTTTATCACAGGCTGCCTGCTGTATGACCCCTTGATGGTCAGGATGGGAAAAAAGAAAATCAGCTCCCGTCCTGTCCAACTGGTACTTCTTATCTATTCTCCTATCAACAGGAGGAACAGAGTTAGGGTCTGTACAAGTTTCCAGGGTGTCTTTCTTAAACATTTTGTACACTGGCAAAAGGAGAGCTTTTGAGGGTGTTAACCCCATCATATTTAAATACTCAATCTCCTCCTCATCCTCTATCTACTCTGTAGTAGCAATGTCCAGAGCATCTGCCATTTTCCTTACAAATGAGAAATGGGAGGAATAATCCTCAGACATCCTGGGGGGAGAACCAAAATCTTGTTCAGGAGATACCTCTGGATGAATTGGGTCGTCGTCCTGAGAGAGTTCATCCTCCTCCTCAAAATATTGCTCTTCCTGAAAAGGAGGAAAGTTACCACTGCTGGCCTGGGAACCCTGAAAAGGGGCAGGCTGCTGTGGGACAATGTTCTGCAGTGCCTGTATAATTTTAAAAGCCTGGGCTATCTCTTGAGCCGAAGGCATAGCCGACATCTGCGCAGAAGTCCCTGGTTTAGCAGTGGAAGATTCTGCATGCTTAGTCTTTTTCAGCCTTTTTGAGGGAACTGGGGAGTCAACCGGTTCTTTCCCTCTTTTTGGCCCTTTATCGCCCCCTATCAGGGGCAGGGGTAGGCAAAGTTGTGGGTTCAGCCACAGAAGACTGGGGTGTCAGCTGGTCAGAGCTGAAGGGACCTCTAGAAAATTTCTTATTTAGCCTTTCAAGGCATTTTTCCAAAGTTTTCTCAGGAAAAGTTTTGCAAACTTCACACTCTTGGTCCAAATCTCAGACAAGCTACACATAAGGTGTGCTTGTCTGCCTTGGCAAAAACATCTCCACATTTTAAACAATTTTGAAACCGGGTTCTCGGTTCTCTTTTAGGTTTCTCTGACATGGTAATACAAAATAAACACCAACCGCTAACAAGGCAAAATGAGTTTTTTGGTCAGTAAGTAGGAACCGAACTGGAGAAAGCCAAATGAAGCGGTTCTGTAACCAAGAAACAAGTTCTGAAAACTTTTAAAAGGACCAAATTTAAAGCAAAATTAACAGGTTCTTTAATCAGAGAACTGAAAATAAACCTAAACTAACTCAGATCCCTCATGGTTATCCCGAACCGCGAGAAACCGACAAAAATAACTAACTTAAGCAATAAACAAGATTTTAAACTATCAATAAGTAGAGGCAGTAAAATAAATTGAAAATACTTATGGTTTTGACGATTTTGACCTTTTTTCACACGAAAGAGGACGACAGAAAACTCTGAGAGACCAGACTTTAAGGCGGAGAGAAAAATCTGAGTAGGTTAGAACACTACAGTTAGTAGAGGCAGTATTTGAAAGATGCTCATGTGCAAAGAATTCCATTCATTTGCATGTGTTCCATCTCTCCGGGCAGTCCAACCCTCCAGGCTTACTGCACGAAGTTATGAATATCTTGAGCATTACTGGGGTTAGAAATATCGAAACTGCCATCACAGAGGCAACAAGCCTTTGTGTGAAGCAAATAAACAAATAAAAACGAAAGAAAAAGCCACTACAGTTCTCAAAAGAGGTAGTGGTGATGGTTAGGGAGAAAAAAATAGCATTTAGGAAGTATAAGGAAACACATAAGGAGCAGGACAGAGAACTGTACCAGTTAAGGCAGAAGGAAGCAGGGAGGGTAGTCAGAATAGCAAAGGTCCAAACTGAGGAAAAGATAGCCAACTCTGTTAAGAAGGGGGATAAAACCTTTTATAGGTATATCAGGGAGCGTAGAAAGACAAAGGGAGGGATAGTGAGGCTGAATAGAATGGACGGTGGGTGGGCAGAGGAGGACAGTGAAAAAGCAGGGATACTGAATGAATACTTCTGTTCAGTATTCACAAAAGAGAAGGTGGGGAGGTGACTAATCCAATTAACAGAAGCACTCTGGAGAGGGGGGTCAATCCCAGTCCTTTCACAGAAGAAAGTGTTCTGACAGAACTCCTAAAACTGAAGGTGGACAAAGCAATGGGGCCAGATGGAATTCACGCAGAATTCTAAAAGAATTAAGGGAGAATTACTGACACCACTGACTACCCTTTTAACAAATCATGGGAGGACGGGTGTGGTACCCGAGGACTGGAGGAAGGCAGATGTGATTCCCTTCACAAAAGCGGGACCAAAACAGAGGCAGGAAACTACAGATCTGTCAGTTTGACCTCTGTGGTAGGGAAAGTGATGGAATCACTTCTGAAGGAAAGAATTGTTGAGTACCTAGAGGCCAGTGGGGCATAGGACCCAAGGCAGCATGGGTTCACAGTGAGAAGGTCATGTCAGATGAATCTAACTGATTTCTTTGACTGGGTGACCAAAGTAGTAGACCAGGGAGGGGCTGTGGACATGACCTACCTAGACTTTAGCAAGGCATTTGACACAGTCCCACACAAAAGATTAATAGTCAAATTAACCAGTCTGGGAGTGGGTCCCAGGGTGGTAGCCTGAGTAAAACATTGGCTGGACAACAGCACACAGAAGGTAATTGTAAATAGAGTCCACTCTGAAGAAAGAGGGGTTACTAGTGGGGTACCGCAGGGTTCAGTACTGGGTCCAGTCCTTTTTAATGTCTTTCTAAGTGACATTGCAGAGAGACTGGAAGGAAAAGTATGCCTCTTTGCAGATGACACAAAGATCTGCAACAGGGTTGATACACAAGGAGGCATAGAAAGGATGAGAAGGGACTTGGCAAGGTTGGAGGAATGGTCAGAAGTATGGCAGCTTGGATTCAATGCAAAGAAGTGCAAAAAATGCACCTGGGAAACAAAACCCAGGGAAGATTATACAATTGGGGGGTAACAACAACAAAATGGAAAAGAACCTGGAGGTAATCATATCAGATGACCTTAAGGTTGGCAAGCAATGTGAGAAGGCGGTAGGGAGGGCTGGGGGGATATTGGGAATGTATAAAGAAAGGCATCACCAGCAGAAAACAGGAAGTTGTTATCCCCCTGTACAGACAGTTGGCGAGACCCCATCTGGAGCGCTGCGTCCAGTTCTGGAGATTCCATCTCCGCAAGGACAAAGGATGGAGGCAGTTCAGAGGAGGGCAACTAAAACAGTGCAGGGTCTGCAAGAGAAGCCATATGAGGACAGACTAAAGGAGCTTAATATGTATACCCTTGAGGAAAGGAGGGAGATGGGGGACATGACAGAAACGTTTAAGTACCTCAGTGGAATCAACAAAGTCCAAGAGGGTATCATCTTTCAGAAAGAGAGATGTGTAAGAACAAGGGGACACAATTTAAAGAAAGAAGGGGACGGTTCAGGTGCAATGCGAGGAAGTATTTTTTCACAGAGAGGGTGGTGGATGCATGGAACACCCTTCCTGAGGAGGTTGTGGGGTCTAAAACTGTGGGAGAATTCAAGAATGCATGGGACAGACAGAAGACAATTTTTGTGGTGGCTAGGAAGAAATAGGCTATTGGTTAAATAGGATCTGGAGCTTATCCTCTAGGTAGGGAACTGGGCAGACTAGATGGGCCAAGCAGTCCTTATCTGCCGTCAAAGTCTAGGTTCTATGTAACTGAACCATAAGCTCATTTGCCCATGGTGTCAGACTTCCATGACTCCTTATTAGCAGGGTGCGCAGTGATCTCCTTGGGCACAATGACCTTGTCTTTCCCAGGAAGAATGACAATAGTATCAGCAGTGGGCTGAGTGAAATACACTGGTTTATTTTTAGAAGCAGCGTATTTCTTGTCTGCCTGCTTGAGGACAGCTGCCACAGAAGCAGGCCTCTGCCAAACCATGTCAGACAAGACCTCTAGAATGGGACAGATAGGTGGGATTAAACTGACTGACATATTAGGTACGTTCAGGAACTCCAGCTGAAGGTGCCTAGCCTGGTCAATAGCTGCTGGCTCGAAATCCAATGTTGGCTGCACATTTCGGAGCAGAGATTGGAAGTATAGGTCTTTTCAAGGCACATAGGAAATGAAAATTCCGTACTACCGTAATTCTTGATCTTCTTGGACGAAGACTCCACCATTCATTCACACTAGTGGGACTACGCTGGAGGTGCTAGGAGCAAGCCGAGCCAAAATCTTCAGGAGGGCCACAATGGAGGTAGGATCAGGAATGCGCCGCGCCTTGAACCCGCTTGCCCCGTATAGGCTACCTCGGCGTCGAGCCTCCAACCGACTCAGTACCTTTTTTATCAAGGAGGTGCAGCGCAAACTAACCTAGTGAAACTAACCCATGTCGGATATAAGATAGTCCGAATGACCCGTATAAGAAGGGTCAACACAAGTGTCTTCACAGCTCAACCATTGAGGGAGTGGAGACCAAAAACAAGACAAGTGAGCTCAGGGGATGGTGGGTGGGCAAGTGAATGAGTGGTGGAGACTCTGTCCAAGAAGATCAAGAATTATGGTAGGCATGTAATTTTCATATCTTCCTGGACAGCAAGTCTCCAGCACTCATTCACACTAGTGGGAGAGTACCAAGCCAAAATAATCCCCCCGAGAAGGGCATCAGGAGAGAAAGGAGTTCACTTAGGACAGAAGTCCATTGAGGACTGTCATGCCAAAGGACGGATGCTATCTGGCATGGACATCCAAAGTGTAGTGTTTCACAAAGGTGTGCACAGAGCTCCAAGTAGCTGCACTGCAAATGTCTGCAATGGGCATGTTCGTATTGGTGCCAGAGATGCCAACTGCTCTGGTAGAGTGGGTGTACACTCTGCCTTCCAGCTTGACCTGTGCCATCGAGTAGCAATGGTGGAGACATGCTACCACCAAAATACACCTGATGGCAACAGGCTGACCCAGCTGGGCCATGCTGAACGAGACAGAGTTGCTTGGCTTTACGGATCTCTTTCTTTCTGTCAATGTAGAACCGCAAAACTCTTTTTACATCCAGGGAATGTAGGTCGTTCCCCTTTATTCTGAAAGTTTGCAAAGTAGGTCAGAAGGACCAAGGGCTGGTTCAGGTGGAATTCCAAGACTACTTTTGGAAGAAATTTAGGGCGAGTTCTGAGAACTACCTCGTCCTTGTGAAATACTGTATACGGAGGGTCTGTGACTAGGGCATGTATTTTGAACACTCTGCGAGCGGATATAATGATGACAAGGAAGGCAGCCTTCCAGGTCAGAAACTTCAACTCGCAGGTTGCTAGAGGCTCAGAAGGTTTACGAGTGAGCATGTCTAGCACAAGATTGATATCCCAAGCAGCTACAGGTCTCCTGACTGGTGGCCTAGTGTGGAGGATACCTTTAAGAAACCTCTTGACCAAGGGCAGCTGAGCCACTGACATAGTGGGGACAGGCTCATGGTAAGCCGAAATCACACACAGATGTACCTTCACCATTGAGTATTGCAGCCCTGTATTTGACAGGTCTAGGAGATACTCTAAGACTTTGTCTGGTGGGCAAGAAAAGGGGTCCAGGGAGGACTTTGCACACCAGATGGAGAATTGTTTCCACTTTGCTGTGTAAGTCTTCCTAGTGAATGGCTTGAGTGCTGCTAGGAGAATGTCTGAGACTCTATGGGAGATGTCAAATCTACCCACTTCCATCTCCTCAGGAGCCAGGCGTGGAGATGAAGGGACCTCAGGTTGGGGTGGACCACTGGGCCCTGGGTCAGAAGGTCCATTTGAAGTGGTAGTTGTCTCAGTGGAACGTCTGATAATCTGTTGATTAACAGAAACCAAATCTGATGAGGCCAGCATGGGGCGATGAGGATCATTCTGCCCCCGTGCCTCCAGCTTGAGCAGCACCCTCTGAATTAATGGAAGAGGAGGAAATGCATACAGAAAGTATCTTGTCCACTGCAGTCTGAATGCATCCTGACTGAAAATGCCAGATTCTGGATTTCTGGAGCAGAATAAAGGTAGTTTTGTGTTGAGTGGGGATGCAAAAAGGTCCTGGTCTGGTGTGACCTACTCTTGAAGAAGCGAATACCGTTTGATTCGAAGACCACTCGCGAGGATCTGCCTCCGTTCTGCTGAGGCGTTCCGCCAGATCGTTCTGGACTCCAAGCAGGCAGACTGCCTGGATCAGGCCTGTGTTCGACACCATTCCACACACTCGATTCTCTGCACACAGGGTAAGTGTGTGCTTCCCCTGCTTGTTGATGTAGTACATCACTGCCTATTGTCCGTCAGAAGGAGAATTACTTAAGACAGAGGATGTCCTTCAGGGCTCTGACAGCACGCAGGACAGCTCTCATTTCCAGGACATTTATGTAGTTGAGACTCATCCTGACTCCACAGACCCTGGGTGTGGAGAGCCTGACAGTGAGCTCCCCAGCAGATTAGAGATGCATCTGTGGTGATGGTGATCTGTGTCACCAATAGTAATCTTGTTTCTTCCAGTAGTAGCAAACTGAATACACTGGACTATCCATAGAGAGACAGTCCTCTTTAAAACAGGAGTACCTTTACCTACTTCACCATAGGTGAGGAAAAATTTACTCACCTGTAGTACTCTTGCTTCTTCCAAAGGATCCACCAATATTACTACTCTTACAGTGCTCCCTTAAGCCAGCACTGCCCCAGAGAGAATATAATGCTATGCTAATCATGGAATGTTTAGCTTGTGTATCTATTTTCAAACTGCCCAGTGTCAACTGCCTACATTCTAGCTCAGATTTCTTGGAAGCCTGCAAAATAGGCAACAACATGTGAATCACTTTTTAAATAATTATAGTAAAATAATGCCCAACTGGGCAAATAACATTAACCAAAGGACTAGTATAAACACATGTCCCCTTTTTTCTGAAGTCAAATATGCCTTTAGAAAAAAAATCCTACAAGTTAAGACATTACTAGAAGGTGCCAGCAGGTGGCATGCCACTCCAACTATACATCTTAGCTGTGTAGAGGATTTTTCTTGTTACTGATTCTGAAAGGGGAGGCAAGGGTGGGGAGTAATAATATTAGTGGATCCCTTTCAAGAAACAAGATTACTACAGGCAAGTAATTATTTATTCTAACCCCAGGAATCCACTAATATTATTACTCTTGCAGACTATGCAACAGTACAAGGAGGTGGGCCAGAATCTATTTAGGAAAAAGACTGTGCAAGACTGCTGTGCCAAATCTGGCATCACTCCTGGACTGGGTGTCCAGGCTATAATGCTTAGTGAAGGTGTGGACTGACCTCCAGGTAGCTGCTTTACATATTTCCATTAGAGGTACCTCTCGGGCAGCTGTGCCCCTTGTAGAGTTGGTCCTAAAACCAGAGGGAGGAACCTTGCCTACCTTTGAGTAGCAAAACTGAATACACTGGACTATTCATCGAAAAGATAGTCTGCTGAAGCAGGAGTACCTTTACCTACTTCCCCATAGGTGAGGAACTGTTGTTGTCTGTCCTGCCTATGATGCCCGAGAATACCATCAGCACAACTTACTGCAAATGTCACAGAGAGTTGAGGGGATCAAAAACTATTCATTGTAAATTACTGACAGCACTGTATTTTCCCTCTGTTTCCCCCTGATGTGAGGTACTTTCCTGTGCCTATGATTTAGAAAATGGATGCCTGCAGCTATAAAGGAAGGGACAACTAAATGGGTTATAATTCTGACCCTAAAAGTGTTACAGGTTCAGCCAATAGCTTATGTAAACAGATTTCCATGGGTAACAATATCGATACATTGTATAATGAAGGGTTATGGAAAAGGTCGAGACAGTCAACATATCTGAGCTGGTGTTCTCCAGAAGGACAAGGGGACATGCCCTGAAGCTCAGGAGTGATAACTTCAGGTATAACGTTAAAGGCATGTCTCCCAAAGAATGGTGAACCTACAGAACAACATGCCCATGGAGACAGTGACATGAAGACAGTACAGGCCATCTACAATAGGAAAGACTGGACAAATGTCAGCTTACCAAGGAAATTAGAGAGTACCCTGAATGGTAGAGTGGGCAGGAAATTTCTACAAATTAGTACAGTACATGTTTGAACAGTATACCAGCTTGTCCCTGCTTATGAAGTGGTGGTGGTGGGGGCAGGGGGATATCACGGACCAAGAATCCCTACCAACTTTTGTTATGTATTTAGTTTTTGTTTACCAGGTAGGGTGTGCTAGACAAACATTTGCCTATTTTCAGGCAGGACCTGGAGAGTACAAACCAACAAACAATACAGTGCAAGACAATGACTTGAGCAATACAGTCCATGACACTCAATATGAACAATATAAGATACAATAACTACACAGTACAGAGCAGGACACTCAATTGAGGAGGCATAAGAGTAGAATTTCCCTGTTTGTGAATTTAATGTCATAAAACAAAAGTACAATGTTTTCTAGTTTAGTGAGGACATGTGACATGTGGTGAGAAGAAAAATTACTCACCTTAGTAATTGCTTTCTTCTCATGGAGTCTTGCTATATTATAACAATAGCAGTCAGCCACTGCAGCTGAACTGCCCCGGAGAGGAAGGAGTTAACTCCAGAAGATCTGGAGTTCTACAGCGCGAGGGCGCTGTGCCCAAAGCTCTATCTGGCAGTTTCAAATGAAACTGTCAGATCTTCTGAAACCAACATCAAAGACGGAAAAAAGTCTGTGTGGAAAAACTACACTAGCCTATGGCTACCTACTAGTAGTAATAACAACAATATAAACAACAAAGAAACACCCAGAACCATAATAACAAAAGATTGATGGTATTATGGTTAGTTTCTCTATGACAAGCACATATGAACCCCCCTTCCCCCCAAGACTCAAGTCCAAGAAGGGGGCAATAAAAAATAACCTAAAAGAACAATCTAGATCCCTAACCCAAAGGAAAACAGGGTTAGGGGAAAACTAAAATGGCATGACACAGTGCTTGCACCAATTTGCCACCTCTACCCAAGTAGGAGTTCTGAGAGGGGCAGGAGGGAGGGAGGTGGTTATAATATAGCAAGACTCCATGAGAAGAAAAGCAATTACTAAGGTGAGTAATTTTTTCTTCAAACACCATGAAGTCTTGCTATATTATAACAATAGCAGATTACACAGCAGTACCTCCATGGAGGAGGGTCAGAACCTACTTAGGAAATAGGCTCTGAAGCACAGCTGTGCAAACGAGCATCTCTCCTGGACTGGATATCCAGGGAATAATGCTTGGTAAGGTGTGAACTGTCTTCCAGGTAGCAGCTTGACAAATCTCCAGAATAGGAATGTCTCAGCAGCCGCTAGAGACGCATGTACCCCTGGTGGAGGGCCCTCAATCCTGAGGGGGTACTCACCCAGTTTCTGATAACAAATTGGATACAAGAGACAATCCACCTTGCAATTGTTCTCTTAGTGGCAGGTTTCCTTGCCAACCTGCCATAGGTAAGAAACAGTTGGAGGGATTCGAACCTATGACCTCTGGTGCGCTCTAGATAGTAACTTAATGCCCTTTTGACATCCAAGCTGTGCAGTCTCCTCTCACCTGAGGAAGAATGCTCAGTGAAAAAACTGGGAGGAGATAGATTGATTCAGGTGGAAATCAGAAACCACCTTAGGCAAAAACTTTCTATTAGTCCTAAGGACTACCTTATCTCTGTGGAAAGAGATAAAATCTTCTTCCACTGACAGGGCCTGTAACTCACTTATCGTCTGGCAGAGGTGATAGCTACTAGAAAACGGTTTTCCAAGTTAAATACTTGAGTTCTGCTAAGACAGAGGCTCAAAGGAGGTTGCATTAACTGAGCAATGCAAATATTCAGGTCCCAGGCGGAGCTGGTTCCCGAAAGGGAGGGTTAGTGTGAAGTAACCCTTTAAAAAACTTGGAGAACACAGGGTGAGAAGAAAGGGAGGCAGGCTTCCCTGCTGACACAAAAGCAGAGACAGCTGCCAGATGAACCTTCAGGGTAGCTGGTCTAAGGCCTAAGGAATTCAGATGGACCAAATAGTCAAAAGAATGGGAAGATCAGCAGATTCTGGGGTAATCTGCCTCTCAGAGCACCAGATGGAAAACCTCTTCCACTTAGAATTATAAGTGGCCCTAGTGGAAGGCTTCCTTGAAGCCTTTAAAATATCCATAACACCTTGAGAAGGTGTAAATCAACAAATTCTAGCTCCTCAAGAGCCAAGCCTTGAGGTGGAGGGACTTTAGTCGGATACCACCTCTCCCTGTGCACAGGCCAGTAAGTCGTGAACTCTGGGCAGGCTCAGGGCAGGGTGAACTGCCAGGGACAGGAGCAGAGGGTACCAGGGCTGTCTGGCCCAATCTGGGGCAATCAGAATCACTCTGCAAGGTTGAGATCTGATTTTCACTAGTACCCTGAAAAGGAGAGAAAGGGGAAAGCATACAGGAACTTCCTTTCCAATCCAACAGAAAGGCATCCAGAGGGACTGAGCCCAGTACTGGAGGCCTGCAGCAAAAGAGGAAGTTGGTGGTTGTCTGGGGCGCGAAAGATCTATCTGAGGAGTGCCCCAACTGGCAAAGACGGACCCCAGTACTTGGATTCAGAGCCCATTCGTGATGGCCCTGAGAAATTCTGCTGAGGGCCCCGCCAGCACATTGTCCTTCCCTGGGAGATGAACCGCTATCAGGGAGGTGTTCAGGGAATAAGCCAGAGACCACAACTTCATTGCTGCGTGCACAAGGCTGAAGACCGAGTGCCCCTTTGCTTGTTGGATGTACCACATTGTGGTGGTATTGTCTGTCCTGACTTGAACCACTTTGTTCTGGACAGAATCTGAAAAGATCCGAAGAGCTAAAAGACAGCTCTGAGTTCCAGAAGATTGATGTGGAGCAGAGATTCCTGAGGAGACCACACTCCTGAGTGGTAAGGTCGCCTAGTGAGCCCCCACCCTAACAGGGAGGCATCCGTGGTGAGGGTGAGGAGGGAGAAATGGGAATGAAGGAACCCCTTGTTTCAGATTGCTTTGATCCTGCCACCAGTGTAGGGCCAGGATCAGGGATTGAGTAACTGGGACCAATTTGGTAAGGGGGTCCTTCCTCTGAGACCAATAGGCCCTCAAATGGAACTGAATGTCCCTCATCTGGAATCTTGCTCCCTGCACAACAGCTGTGGAAGCAGCCATGTGTCCGAGGAGTTGCAGGAAATGCCTTGCTGGTCGAGAGACCCGCAGGGTAAAGGAGGATGCCAGGGCGATGAGTCTGTCCACCCTTTCCGAGGGAAGAAAGGCCCTGGCTAACCTTGTGTTCAATTCTGCGCCTATGAAAGTTAGGGCCTGAACTGGTTCCAGAACTGACTTTGGTAAGTTTAGCAGAAATCCCAGAGAAGTGAGAAGCTGCTGGGTGACTTGTAAGTGGGATTTCACCTGACCTGGAGACTGACCCACAATGAGCCAGTCGTCCAGGTAGGGAAACACAGCAACCCCTTGCCTTCTTAAATGAGCCACTACTACAGCGAGACATTTTGTGAATACCCTTGGCGCAGAGGTAAGGCCGAAGGCATTGCCCTGAACTGGTAGTGGCCTGAGGACAGTTCGAACCTGAGGTACTTTCGTGGGAAGGCCTGATCAGAACATGAAAATAGGCATCCTTGAGGTCCAGGAAGCTAGCCAGTCCCCTGGCCTTAGGGAAGGCAATATCATTGCCAGGGTTAACATTTGAACTTTGGTTTCAACAGATGCTTGTGCAAGTATCTTAAATCCAGAATGCGGCCATTCTCCTGTCTTTTGGGGTAAGAAAGTATCTTGAATAAAGCCCTTGCCCTGATGGCAAGGAGGAACCCTTTCCACTGCTTTGCAGACCAGAAGAGAAGAAACCTCTGCTTCCAAAGCAAGGGCTTCTAAGGACTTGTAGGGAAATGCCTGGCTCTCATCTTTGAAAATATTTGAAGCTGAGAACCAGACCCTGGCCTATTACCTCCAGAACCCATCTGTCCGGTTAGGACAGCCAGCTCTGGCTGAAATAGGCCAACCTGCCCCCACTGGTACAGGAGAATCGGCCCTGGGCACCCCATCAGGTGCCTGCTTAGCAACAGCCTTAGGCTGAGGGAGGAGACGGTCTACTAGCGCCACGCCTACCCCTGCCTCTGAAGAAACCCTCTGCAGACAGCAGAGGAGGCTTGAAATTGGTAAAAGGCCTGAAAAGGGTCTGCCCTACCTCTGGGAGCATGCCTTGTGGCATGGCATGCTTCTCCTTAGCCTGGGCACTTTTGTAGGTAGTTCTGTATTCATCCATCTTTTCATATAATTTTCTGTTTGCTCCTCAAACAGAGAATTTCCACTACAGGAAAATCCATAGCCTTTGACTGAGTATCTTGGGACAGATTAGTGCATCTGAGCCATGCCAACCCACGGGAAGCTACAGAAGTGGCCATGACCCTAGAGGAAACATCATTAACATCAACAGCAGTATGAAATTGAACTTTAGAGGCTTCAATGCCATCAGCAGCCACCTGTTCCAACTCACTAGCCAGCTGGCCATGGGCCTGCTTGGCTAACTGCAATACTGTGTCCCACCTAGATTTCTGATATCTAGCCACATAAGCCATATAATTTGCCTGCCTGAGTCCCAAAAGCTGCCATATACTGTTTCTTCGCCATGGCATCAATCTTCCTAGAATCCTTATCAGGAGGATGTGAGGCCAGAGGAATATTAGCCTTGTCACAGGCTGCAGCTTGTACCACACCTACATGACTACACTGCTCAATAAGGAAGTCTGTATCCGAGCCTGACAAAGTATACCTTCTGTCCATTTTTATCTACAGGAGGACAGAATGAGGATTTTTAAAATCTTTGTTGTTTGCTTCCTAAATGACTTATGCAAAGGAATAGACAACCTCCTAGACTCTGGAATATCCATCATTTCCACATAATCAGGCTCCTCTTGTTCATCCACAGCCTCCTCTAAAGGAAGCTGGAGGGTTTCTGCAACCTTTTGTAAAAATAAAGAAAGAAGGGACTCAGACAGAATAGGGGAGATTCTAAAGGTCTGTCTGGAGAAATGCCCGTTCGATGGGCACGCCCAGACCCTCCCAGCCACACATATATTGATCAAATTCCTCCTCCCTCCTGTGGTTCATAAAATCCTCAACTTCAAAATCCTGAACCACTGGGACTGAACGAACCAACCTTTACCAACTGTTGGTGGTTCTACAGATCCCTGAGACAGTGACTGGACAATCTGAATGGCTTTAGCTATCTCTGCAGCAGTTGGAGACACAATTCTGGACTCCAAACCTCCTGATTTCTTTGTCTTTTACTTGGGACTGGTTCCTCTGAACCAGTCTTCCTTTGCCCGAGGAAGTCTCGCCCTGGTCAGAGGGCACCCTCTGGTCCAGTGGGTACTGAACCGGCTGGCCATCCGGCTAGTGGACTTTTGGCCTCTCATTCCCTGAGCCGCCCAATCTCTTCTCCAGGGTGGCTGCAGGGAAATTTTTACACACCTGGCAGTCTGACAGGAGGTGGTCAGCCCCAGACAATAGACACAAGTGGTGTGTGGTCAGCCTTGGCAAGGCGCCCCCACAGACATCACAGTGTTGAAACCCAGTGGGCCCGGTTTTCTTTTGGGTTCTCAGACATAATGCCAGCCTAACCAAAAACTTGCCCTTTGATGGCAGTGCCAGGCAAGACACACCCTTATCGGTTCCTAACTTACGTGTCAGGTATTTGAAAACCGTAATAATTTCGTTTTTAGAACCGATAAGAACCGGAACCGCTCTAAAACCCACAGTACAGTTTTAAAAGACAGAAAAATTCAGGATCGGTTCAAAACCGAACCAATAATTAATTTTCCACACAGACTTGAATTTTTGTACTTACGGTTACCAGATAGAGCTTTAGAACCGAAATGCGGTAAAATAATGACTTTTGCCGGTTCAAATGAACCGAAAACTACTCTTTAAACCGAGAATGAACCGAGCTGAAGGAGCTGACTCGGAGCGACTGTTCAGTGAAGCGGAGTAAAGAATCTGACAGTTTCATTTGAAACTGCCAGATAGAGTTTTGGGCACAGCGCCTCAAGGCCAGAACTCCAGATCTTCTGGAGTTAACCTTCCTCTCCGGGCAGTTCAGCTGCAGTGGCTGACTGCTATTGTTATAATATAGCAAGACTTCATGGTGTTTGAATGTGCAATTTCTGAATTAGGCTGTTTAGTCACTTTGGTATGTGGCGGGGAAGTGAACTTTTTTCTTCTTTTCCATCATGTAATTTACCCTCTCCCCATATCATTGTCTAGGAATATACCATGATCAGGCGACTTTTGCCATCATCCGGACAGCAGGGGGATTTTTCATTCCCAGTTTTTCTCTTAAGTCCCTCCCTCCACCCCATGGCATAGGCAGTGCCTCCAATGGATTCACACACACATACCGTGATGCTGCAGCAAGAGCAAGCTTCGTGGCCCAGATGCAGGGGCGCTGTACTAGAACCCGCTGCCAACCCTCCACATCGGAGGCATGCTGGGCCACTGGTGTGTCCTTGAGGTGCAGCTTAATAATGTGGCTTGAATATGCAATTTTCAAATGTGGGGAACACTGATTGAAAGGTGGTGGAAGCATGCTGCTTTGGAATTTGATGGAAATGAACAATTGTTGTACATGGCAGGGACTGGCATTTCAGAACATGGCAGGAATGCACAACTTTTGAATGTGGTGGGGACATGCAATTTCAGAATGTGACAGGGACACCAAATTACAGAATGTGATGGGGATTAGATTTAAGGCTAGTGAAGACTGAGTGAGCAGCTCAGGCGACACGATGGCAGTGGTGGTGGGGGGGAGGGGGATATGCAAGTACCCTGACAGAACAAATGGTGCAACTGGCATGGTTAACCACAATCCCAAGCAATGCAGATTGCAGTGGCCTGTAAGTTTTTTTTTTTTTTGGGAGGAGGGTCATGCAAAGGGTCAGACCTTAGAAAGAACAAAAATTATGCTTAAATGCTGACCTTGCCACACCTCCATAGTCCAGACCTTCTTCTCCTGGGAAAATAATCCACAGTCGCCTTCTCAGATCCCCAGGGTTAAAACTCATTATCTAGAATAAACATGTTATAAGCTTTTTAAAACTACTCAACTTCAGAAACCAAACACTATCACGAAAAAAATAACAGTTATCCATTGTAAACATTAGACCTTTGAGAGAATCTCTTCCATTAAGCCCCATCGTGGAACTGTAAGCTGTTGGCGGCAGGATAACTCAGAACTTTTTGCTGGCTGGGGTTGCCCACATCAGTGTGCCTCCTTGGCACCTATATAATGAGGGCATCCCCCAGTATGTCTCAGTTCCCCACTGGAGACAAGATCAGAGAATCATCGGACCAGCAGGGACGAAGAAACCAGGACCAAATCAGGTATACAAGAGAGGATATAGCAGCCCAAGTATGGATGCCGCTTAACGCATCACAGGAGAAGCAGCTTATGACAGCAGATGGTACTGTCACCCAAACAAGGTGGGAAGGAGGGAGGGAGAACTGTGGCTCAGTGGAGGAGATTCTCTTAAGATCTACTGTTATGGTAGGTAACTAGCCTATCTTCTTCAAGGATATCTCCCCTCCATAGTCACATCATGAAATGATTACCAAGCAGTACCAAGCACAGAGGGAGGACAGCAGGACCTAATGATCCCAACACGGAGGCCAAAGCCTGCATGTCTACGACAGATGATGTCCAGACTACTGTTTAGTAAATGTATGAACAGTACTTCAAGTGGCAGCAGCACAAATGTCAGCAGTGGATGCATTTTGGAAGCATGCCACCGAGGTTGCCACCCCAAGGGTGGAATGAGCACGAATGGGGCCATGAAGTTACTTATCACGCTTCTGGTAACAAAACTAACACAACTAGCTAGCCATTTTGACAGGCCCTGTATCAAAATCGGGGACCACACCATCCTAGGGATAAAAGCTTTTAACAGTTGTGACAGTTGAGGGTTTTCTACAACCTCTGGTATGATCCAGGTAACAATGCAGCATCCTGTGGATGTCTAGCATATGTAAACAATGTTTCCTATATCCGTGAGAGACAAAATATAAAAAGGAAGGTCAATAGTCTAATGTAGTATTCTCTCAGACATAACCTTCAAAGGAAACAAGGATTAGTGCATAATGTAACTATCGCGGGTGAAAAGTAATACAGGGTGGTCTGCAACCAGAACCTGTAACTCAGATGTGTGCCTAGCAGACATCACAGCCACTAGAAACAGTATCTTCCAAGAGATGAAGCACAGTTTACAAGTAGCAGCAGGCCCGAAGGAGTCGCAGTCAGGGTCTTTAGAACTAAATTCAAGTCCCACACCGGAACTGGATCACGGACTGGGGAACGCAACAGTAGAATACTTCTTAGAAGTCTACAGGAAATATTCATCTGGGTCACTGTCTTGCCATCTGTGAGGACATGAAAACCTGACACTGCAGCCAGCAAGACCTTAGAGAAATATCAGAGTCCTGAGTCCTTAATGAACAAAAGGTAGTCCAGCACAGTAGAGACTGGACACATAAAGGGATCCATGGTATGGACAGTAAACCTTTTCCATTTTTGTGAGTATGTGTACAGCGTACATGGCTTTCTAGACACCAGCAGAAAGTAGAGTTACGTAAGAACTTACCATAACAGTAGATCTTCGAGAGAGGCTCTTGTAGTAGGTAATGACATATAGGACTGACGTCAGCAGGTGGCAGGACCCCACGGAAAAATTTCTAGCTAGCAGTCTCTGGCGAGGGACTGCCCCCATGTCAGGTGACCGGCGTCAGGAGACGTCGGTATAAAGGGGCGGTCCCTCACACCCGCCTTCCAGTTCTTTCCTGCACAGGCCACAAGAGACCGGACGAGAGAAGCGGAGATCTCCTCACTGGAAAAGGAGCTGAAAAACTTAGGGTACGGAAGGCGGAAGAGCATTTGCTCTGAAGAGCCTCTCTCTAAGATCTACTGTTACGGTGTTCTACGTAACTGTACTATCTTACTTCGAGAGGGCTCTTGCAGGTAATTACATATAGGACTGAGTCCCAGCAGTCTGGAACAAGAAGAAGTACATGGGAGGAGGAAGGCTACTCAAAGCAAATCCCTAGCTGTGAAGGCCTTAAGAAAGAAGGCCTTGCAGAACAGCGAGCCCGAGCCTGCTCTATGGCAGAGGCAATATCCAGTAATGTTTTGTAAATGTATGGACAGAAGTCCATGGCGCAGCACAAATGTCTGCCGCTGACACATTCTTGAAACATGCTGCAGAGGCAGCAACCCTCTGGTGGAGTGACTCTTATTTGACCCGAAGGGTCTTGTTGTACTTGTCATAACAGAAGGGGATGCAATGAGCCAACCATTTAGCCAGGAATTGCCTGGAAACAGCATTGCCTTCTCTTTTGGGGGCAAGAGAGACAAAAAGTTGATCAGTCTTTCTAAGATCCTTTGTTCTGTTAGTGTAGTATCTCAGAATGTGGTGAACGTCCATAGTGTGAAGTAGATACTCCCCCTGATTGGAGTACTGCGTAAAGAAGGCAGGTAACTCTATGGACTGGTTCAATGTAGATTCCGCTACCACCTTGGGGAGAAATTTAGGATTGGTGCACAGAGCCACGATTCTTTGTGAAAAATCAAGCACGGATTTTACACATCAGGGCCTGAAGCTCGGAACCTCCAAGCAGAGGTAATGGCCACTAGGAAGAGCGCCTTCCATGAAAGGAACTCACGCCTGCTGAGGCCACCGGGTTCAAAAGGAGGCACAGTAAGTTTCTCAAGAACGAAGTTCAAATCCCAGGGAGGGGCGGAACTCGATAGGGGGTCTCACGTGAAGAACCCTCTGAGTTAAGTTTTAGAGACTTCCAGTTGAGCAAATGTCCCATCTCATAAGGGAATATGGTAGGCTGAAATGGTCGCATGTGTACCTTCGGAGACGAGTGACTAAGACCCAGGTCAAGAGATGGCGAGGTACTCCAGCAGTCGCCTAACTGAACAAGAGAAAGGCTCAAGCCTTTGAAGTGTCCCAGATTGAGAACCTGCTTCCATTTAATGGCATAAGTAGACCTAGTGAGGGCTTCCTATCCTCCACCAAGATGTCAGCCACCTGGGGAGAAACCTCAAAGCGGGCTTGAGCTATGTCTGCAGGAGTCACATGCAGTTGGAGACACTTGAGACCTGGATGAACCAGGGTCCCCTGATCCTGGGTCAATAAAATCCATGACAGCGAAAGAGGAGGCTCCTCTGAGTATTGTCGAGAAGAGAGAACCAAACTTGCCTGGGCCAGAAAGGAGCGATCAGAATCATCTGTGTCTCTTCTGAACCTAGTTTCTGCAAGACACATGGGATCAGAGGAATCGGGGGCATTGACTAATCTGTCCTCCAATCTAGAGACAGAGTGTCTTCTAGAAATGCTCCGCCTTGAACGAGCGAGCAGAAGTCGGGAAGCTTTGCATTTAGAGGTGAAGCAACAGGTCCACCTGAGGTGTTCCCCAACGAGGAAGATATCGCCTAGGACCCCTGTCCCAGCTCTCACTCATGAGCTTGAGCAGACGAGCAACTAAGTTTGACTGCTAAGGAGTTCTCGAACCCCGGAACATAAATTGCCATGAGGTGAAGGTCGTGCTGTGCTGCCCAATCCCAGACTCTTATCACTTCCCTGCAGAGAGGGTAGGACTGAGTCCTGCCCTGTTTGTTGATGTGCCATACCACACACACACACACACTGTCCATCTGGATGGCTAGGTGGCCTGGAAGGAGATGCAGGTGGAGGGCCTGGAGAGCGTAGAGCACCGCCCGAAGCTCGCGCACATTGATGTGCAGTGATTGCTCCAGCTTGGACCAAGAGCCCTGGGTCCGATGTGGACAGAGATGGGCTCCCCAACCTTCATCCGAGGCGCCTGCGGTCAGTCTGGGAGGGAGGAGGAAGGAAGAATGAACCCTGAAGAAGGTTCTCGAACCATCCACCATTGTAAGTCTCAATAATGGAGAGGAGACTAGGACCAAGTGGTCCAAGTCATCTACCAACTGATCCCACTGAGAGCGGCTCCACTGAGAGACCCTCATGTGGAGCCGAGCGCGAGGGACTGTCGGATAGCAGCCGCCATAAGCCCAAGGAGGCGAAGAACTGACCTTGCACTGACCTGTCTGCAGCTGGACAACAGGCTTATCTGAGTCTGGAGTGTGACCACCCTGTCCAACGGTAGAAAGGCCCTGCCTAGGGTCGTGTCCAGTATCGCCCCAATAAACTGAAGCCTCTGGGATGGGATCAAGTGAGACTTGGAGTGGTTGATGGTAATACCCAGACAGGCAAAGACCTGCTGGGTGAGGGAGAGGCAGTGCAGGAGTTCCTCCCTTGACGAGGCCACCAGGAGCCAATCGTCCAGGTACGGGAAAACCTGTACCCCGGTACGTAGGTAGGCCGCCACCACCACAAGGCATTTGATAAAAACTTGAGGGGCTGAGGAGAGGCCAAATGGAAGTGCCGTGAACTGGTAGTGGTCCCCCTGGAAAGCAAAATGAAGATATTTGCGGTGAGACGGGCGAATCTCTATGTGCAGATAAGCGTCCTGCATATCCAGAGCACACAGCCACTGGCCCGAGTGGAGGAGGGGCAAAAGGCTCTGCAGTGAGAGCATCCTGAACCTCTTGTACTCAACGGAACAGTTTAGGGAACTGAGAGCTAGAACAGGTCTTACATTTCTGGTCTTCGGGACCAGGAATAAGTGGGAATAGTAACCCATTCCTTGCAAGGGAAGGGGGACAGGTTCTATCACCTCTTTCAGCAGAAGTGCTGAAATTTCTTCCTGGACCAGAAGATGATGTTCCAGAGAGTACGACGACCTTGGGGGAGGGTGATGAGGTGGTTTCTGCAGAAACTCTATTGAGTGTCCTTCTGCGATTAGCTGGAGCACCCATGAATCTGATGTTATCCTCTCCCAGCCCGGAAGGTGGAGGGAAAACCTCCCTCCTACCAGTTTCTCTGGGAAGCCCAGAGGTAGTGGGAGAGGGAAGGAGTCAGGTGGTGTGGGGCAGCGCTGCAGCTGAAGCCCCCGCTGCTTTCTTGGGCGGGGGGCTGGCAGCTGCCCCCCCTTGTCCCTAGTGGTCCTGTGGTCGCTTTGGGCAGATTCCGCTCTGTGAAAGGGACAGCGAGTGGTTGATGGGGATGGTACATAGAGTCAACAGACTTTAGCGCCGTCTCCTTCTCCTGTAGGTCGGTGGTGATGTCCTTGACATCACCCCCGAACAGCACCGAACCCAGAAGGGTGCTTCCTGGATAGCGGACTGCACTTCCAGGACCAACCCTGACACTCTGAGCCAAGCGTGACGCCGTAAACCTACGGCGAAAGCTAAGCTCCTCCCAGCAGTGTCCACTGCATAGTAGGTCGCACGAAGAATGTGCCGACTGGCCGAATGTGCAGAGCGGACAAGGTCAGCCACTTCTGGCTTGGACCCGAGAGTCCGGAAGGAGTCCATTTTGATTCCACCTCACTAAGAATCGCCTCTGGTAATCCCCATGTGGCCAACGAATTCAGGGCCCTAATACCCAGAGTGGAAGAAGCAAAATCTTCTTGCCATACTGGTCCAGAAGGCGGATTCCTTGTCGGGTGGAGACGAAGCTAAGATAGTGGGTTAAGCTGACCGCCATGAGTAGCGCTAATCACAACCGAGTCAGCATGAGGGTGGGAGCCTAAAAGTCAACACCCTCTGGAGCCTGGTACAGCCTGTTCGACTTCCTGGGAAGTGGGGCTAAGGCTCACGGTTGTTTCCATATGGTGGTATAAGGTCGCACGAGGCTCGATCCAGGTGGCACCAAAGTGGAGCTGTCATGGGCAGATCCAGATCCTCAGCAGTTTTTTACGCTGGGGGTCTGGCTCCAAGGATTGCCACTTATGAACTTCCTGGATCTTCCGTAGCAACTCCGTAAAGGACGGATCCTCCAGAAGGGACTTCGGAGGAGTCCTTGGCTGGGGTTTGGACGGAGAGCGTGGCTCGTCGTCTTGCTCGGAACAACCATCGGAAGGATTTGAGGTGTCCGAGGAAGAAGTTGAGGAAGAGGCAGACTCCCTCTCCAGACGAGGGGGAGGAATAGACCCCTTGGAAATCCCTCAGGAAAGCGTGTCCTGCCCCTCTCTAGAACCAGAGGGTTGAGCCCTGGCATCCGGAGGTGGGGAGGGAGTGTGTCGTCGAGGACGTACGGGAACCGGTACCGGCACTGTCATCAGAAGATGACTCTCCACCTCTCTGGTGAGCTGAGCCTTGGCCTCAGCCCACCAGGAGGCCAGTCTCTCCAGCAAGTCCACCGGCGGCTGAGGGGGCGGTGGAGGAGGAGGAGGAGGAGGAGAAGGGGGATATGGGTATGGACTATACCCAAAGGGCGCGTATCCATAACCCGACGGCGGGAAGCCCGGCGTCGGGTACTGAGGAGCCGAGTACAGCGGCGTCGGATATGTTGGTGCCAGGTACTGAGGCGCCGGATACGACGGGGCCGGGTACCCAGGAGCCGGAGGAGCTGCCTGAGCAGACAGCCTGGATAGAGGCCCCACGGGCAGTTCTGGAGCAGAACACCCGGGAGGCGGAGGGCCCAGCGTCAGGGCGACATCGGGGGGTTGGATGTCGTCTGGCGTCAGCAATACAGGTGTCGGAGCCGGCGTCTGGGGAACTGACGTCAGATCAGTCGGACCAGAAGGTGGACAGTCTGACGGAGGTGGACCAGAAACCTCAGCGTCGCCCAGGGATGGGGGTGGGGGAATCCGCGGGGTCGGGCTGAGACTCAGGGTCCTCGAGGCAGTGAAGCTGCAGGAGCCAGGAACGACGGACGGGGGGATCCGCCGGCTCATCCTGTGCGGACATCGGACCACCGATGTGGCTTAGCAGCGATCTGGGGCGGACGCCGGACGGGCCGCGCCAACTTAACAGACCCTTCACCGGAGGCAGGCCGCGATGGAGGGTGGCCTGGTAAGGCGGAATGGGGTCGCGCGCCACCGGCGGTCAGGCGACTTATCACTCTTCTCCGCAAGGGCGCCGGAGGAGCCGACGTCCGCTTATCAGAGCTGCTCGCACCAGTAGGCTGCAAAACAATGGCTTTACTGGGAGCGGAGGCCTCCACGAGCCTGGAGGTGCCCGGGCGGCCTCAGCATGAGCCAGACGGGCGGGCCGACGCCACCTTAGAAGCCCTAAGGCGGCTGTCGACAGTCCCCACGTGGGGGTGGGGGCGCATTTGCTTCACTGCGACTCCCGAGGAAGATGCGTGAGAGGAGCCCTGTCCCGGTGCCTTTCCTTATTCTTTTTCTTGCAATGGCCTTCAGGGGAAGTAGATGCCTGCTGAAGCTTTTTCAGTTCTTTCTCCATGGAGCTCATTTTCTTTTTCAAAATGTGGGCTTCCAGGGATTGCTGCCGCCTTCTCCGGGTGGCCGCGTTAAAGCTGAAGCAGTGCTGGCACTTCTCCACCGGATGGTCGGGGCCTAGGCAAAAAAAGGCACAGGGAATGGCCGTCCTTGTGCGGAAAGTTACGCCGTAATTTGTTTTTGTGCTCAGAGGGTGTAGGGATGACATACACCCATCGGATACCCGACGATGGCTGAGAAAAAAATGAAAATACTCAGTAAACTATCAGCGAGCCTGACGAGTAGGGAACTTTTCCACGGCGCCGGCATAAGGTAACGCGGAAAGAACTGGAAGGTGGGCGTGAGGGACCGCCTTTATTCCGACTTCTCCTGATGCCAGTCACCTGACGTGGAAGGGTCCTCGCCAGAGACTGCTAGCTAGAAATTTTTCCATGGGGTCCTGCCGCCTGCCGTCATCAGTCCTATATGTAATTACCTACTGCAAGAGCTCTTTCGAAGTAAGATCTACTGTTACAGCTGAGTAACCTGTTTTTCTAGGATCTTGGATATGTTCTTCATCCACACTTACTGGCAGACTCCTAGCAGTTCTCCAGGAGGAGGAGGAAGGCAAGGTGCACCCCCAACCCACAGATAGACACTTGAGAAACAGAGATTGGAGAACTGAGGCCCCAAAACCAGCATCCTGGTGTGACTCAAGGTCGATGTGGTAATGCGTAATGAAGGTATTTGCTGACTTCCAGGTAGCAGCCAGACAGATTTCCTGGATAGGGATGTCCCTGGAAGCAGCCACCCATGCAGTGGTATGGCGGGTAGAATGAGCCTTATCCTCTGGGAGGCCTCCATGCCCGCCAACTCATAGCACAGAATTATGCAAGATATAATCCACCTTGCAACAGTCCATTTTGCTGCAGGTCTGCTAGAAGTGGCTTCAGTGTAGGTGAGTTGGCAAACCTTTCCCGAATTTCTGCCTCTACCTAATAGGAGAGAGCTCATCTCAGTTCCAAAGTATGGAGTCTGTACTCTGCCTCCGAGGTGTAATTAGGGTAGTATACTGGCAGAGTTAACACCTGTTAAGGTGAAACCTTTGACACCACCTTTGGAAGGAATTTTGATGGGGGCGAGGGACAACCTTGTCCCTGTGGAAGACCAAATAACGGGTGTCCACCGAAGCGCCTGGAGCTCCCTTGTCCTTCTGGCAGACATGACAGCCACCAGGAAGGTAGCCTCCAATACAAGTGTGAAAAGACACTTAGCATTGGTTCAATGGCTTGCCCATGAGCTTTGCCAGTACCAGCAGTAGATCTCACGGAGGTGGAGGTTCATGCACTGGAGGATGTATGATGCAGGCCTTTGAAAGCGCCCAACAACCGCCTCCCTGCGCTGTCGGTTGACTAGCTGACCGGCCCATGCCCGTAAGCAGAGATGGCTGCTAGTTGCAATCTAAGGGTCGATGACCAAGACCCCTAGGACAGAGACCAAAGGCGGTCGAGAATGCTAGTCGCTGGACAGACAAGGGGCCAGGCCCTTGTCTCACGCCAAATGGGAAACCTTCCACCTGAAGGCATAACATTTCCTGGCTGAGTTCTTTCTGGATGCCTCTGCCATGGTGAGGACATCCTCAGAAAGACCCAAAGCCTGGAACTCTAGGCCAGAAACCAGGCTGTGAGGTTCAAGGATTGAAGGTCCAGATGGTATACCTTCCCTGATTGAGAGAGATCCGGTCCGGCATGCTGGGAGACGCTGTGGGGGCCTGCAGCTGAGGCTGAGGAGATCTGGATACCAGAACTGGCGCGGCCAGTCTAGGGATACCAGGATCACCTTCACCTTGTCCCTCCTCACCTTGAGGAGCACCTTGTGGATTGAGGGAAGGCGTAGAGGAGGCCTGGGGTCCATGGCCTTGAGAATGCATCACCCTGCAGCGAGCCCTGCTTGGGGTGGGGGGCAGGCATGAAACAGCTTCAGCTTGGTGTTGTCCCTGGAGGCAAACAAGTCCACCATCGGTTTGCCCCAGTGGGAGAACAGGCTGTAAGCTACCTCTGGATGGAGAGACCACTCATGGGATGTCTCGCCTAAGTGGCTGAGAGCATCCGCCACATGGTTCGAGACTCTTGCTACATGGATCGCTAGGAGATCCGCCTCCAGACTGCTGACGGGGGTCCAGATGCGGAGCGCCTCCCAGCAAAGCAGACAGGAGTGCATGCCGCCATTTGTTTAGGCAGTACATGGTCGTGGTATTGTCTGTCTAAACTTGAACCACTTGACCCCAGAGCTGGGGAGCGAAAGCTTACAGTGCCAGTCTGACTGCTCTGAGCTCCAACAGGTTGATATGGTATCGGGACTCCTCGGGGATCCAGAACCCATGGGCCCTTTTGTCCCCCATGTGGGTTCCCTAGCCCATGAGAGAGGCATAGCTTGTGAAGATGGCCCTCGGCTCGGGGCAGACAAACGGGATCCCTTCCTGCAACCAGTTTGGGGCGGTCCACCGCTGGAGAGCTGCACGGAAAGAATGCCAAAAAGGCCTCTTCTCCTGCTGCTTTTTACTTGAAGGACCTTTAGCAGAAGTAGCGTCCAAGGTGGCACTGGACTGCTCAATACGCTGAAGGTGACCAGCCACACCTGGGGCAAAAAGGTTGGTCCCCAGGAAAGGCACATCAGCTACTTTGTGCTGAGTATCTGACAGGAAAGAGAAGAGTCGCAGCCAAGCCCTGTGGCGAGAGGCAACTGCGGCTGCCATTGAGCGGGAACAAGAATCCCCAATGTGCAGGGCTGTCTGAAGCTGCAGTTTGGCAACAGCCCGTCCCTGATCCTGGACCTGCTTGACCATGGTCTGCATGTCCACGGGAGGTGTGGGAGGACTTCATCCAAAGACCCCAAGTGGGCATGGGAGAAGTGTGCCATGATGACAGATGAACTTGCTTGACGAAGGCCTAAAGATGAGGCCGCATAGACCTTTCTAGCCGAATGATCCAAGAGTTTGGATTCTTTCTCAGGCGGTCGGTCCGTGTCGCCAGAACTGCCAGTATGCCTGAACACAGAGGCGGTCACCAGGCTCTCGGGTGCTCTGTGAACCCCACAAGGGACCCCATGGGCACTGCATACTTGCGGGCCATGCTGGCAGACAGAGCTGGACAAGAGGAAGGGCACTGCCAAAGTTCAAGAGCCGGGCCCACTATGGCCTAGGCCACCGGAAAGGCCTCCGTCGGAGTATCCCCTTCTCTTGAGGATGTACCCTGCCTTTTTTCTGGACAGGTTCCAGGGGCATCCCTGTAGACTCAGATGAGGTGAAGAATGCCCTGAAAAGACAAAGGACCTTCCTCCATCTCTATCCCACCAGCTGACCAGTCATCCCCAGGATGAGAATGTAGGCTGGTCTCATCCGAATCCGAGGAATCCGGGTATAACGGTCGACCGTCGAGGTCACCTTCAACCCGCCGAGGGCGGTCTGGGGTGACAGTGACCGAGAGATGCCAGGGAAGCCCAGTGTCTGGTCGATCTCCCTTGGAAGGAGCCCCTCCCACAGGCTGCTTGGGCGGCGGTTCACCAGGATCGGTGGAGAGACCGATAAAGGCAGAATCGGAGGTTTCACCGGCTCTGCAGGCAGAGGAACCAATTTAATCTGCTCCGAAGAAGTCTGCTTCGGCCTGGGAGGTGAGAGCCAGGTAATGGCCGGGGTTGAAACCGGGGTCCGCTTATTCCCAGACAGAATTAGCTGTTGCCACATGAGGTCCTCGTAGCACCAGCGGACTTTCTGCCGGAGCCTCTCCTCATCTGAGTAGGAGGACAACTGATGGCATCGCCTCTTCTTAGAGCGCTTATGGCTCTACCTCAGCCTGTTGGATGAGGGGGTCCTGGACCTCGATTGAGACTGGGCAGGCCGACACGGTCGATCGGGAAACACCGACGGGACCAGTGTCTTCCCGGGGTCGGGGACCACTTCATCGACAGAATTCCCAGCAGGCTGAGTCTCCTCATCGGGGAAAGAAAGGACCGGAGTCTGATCAAGAGAGTCGTCAAGAGTCGGTGACAATGGGCCGATCGGGTCGATGACAATTTTGACCGTGTCGATTTACTGTTCGGTTGACTGGCCAATCGGCAAGGCCGAGAAGGCAGTGACTGAAGAGGCAGTCTTGACTGATGTCGAGACTGCTGGTTCCTGGAACCGAGATCTCTCCCGAGACAAAGATGATCCCGGGTCCTTTTCCTGCTTACGGGACCAAGAGGAGTGCGTGCCTGCAGGACCCTCCCCCTTAGTCGGAAGAGACTGGCACAACTCTCGAAAGAACCCGAGAAAGTGGAGCCCAGGTTGAGCGGAACGAAGAAGCCCGAGAGCAAGATTCCGCTGCCTTAGCCGCTCCTCCTTGAAGGCCATATGCCCAATTGCTTGGTGGATCCCGCTGCCGCAGAAATCGCCCACCGAGCCTCCTTTGATTTCACTGAGGTCCGCTCTTTCTGGCCTCCCTACTTCAGCGCCCAAGACTGTCACTGGGGACGTTAGGGTGAAATGCAAGGCAAAGGTCGCACTTCAAGGTTACATGACCGACACCCAAGCAGTAGACACACGCGGCGTGGGGATCGGTGCGCAACATTTTCTGGCCCCACGAACACCGGTGAAATCCGGGGGAAGACTTGTCTTCCATAATTGGAGTAGAACAGTCACGGTTGCTGACACGAACTAGACGAAGTTTCGGAAGAACCGAAGGTTCAGAAGCCAGGGCCTACAAAATGCAGGAGCACGAAGGAAGCAACCTGAATCTTCCAGTGGAAAGGAAGATCTGGCGTCACGGGGTGCAGCCGAGGGTTATACCACCCGGGATGATGGGAGGAGCCAGCTTGAAGACTTCCAGCAATTCTTAAAGGGGAAAGGGACATGCCAATAAGTGTGGATGAACAACATACCCACGATCCTAGAAGAATAATTCCGGGATGGAGGCAAAAAGTGATTGGGGAAACTAAAAAGAGTTTGGCTGATTAAGACATTGCTTGTCACCATTTTTCTATACATTAGTTATGTCTTTCCCCCTCCAAGAGAAGTTTTCACTAGACTTTTGAGTGTTTTTGTTCCAAGGGCTATGGGGCTCAAAGCTGAACCCAGTAAAAAGGAGCATCACTTATAGGACTAAAGATGAAGGAGGGGTTGGGGCGATCAACCATATTGTTTTTTTTTTTGGAGTATCTTCTATGATTATAATTTCGGGAAATTTTTTAGACCTGAGGAAGTTGGTTGGAAGTCAAGCTTGAAGGACTGGCTTGACCCGAATCTCCTGCCATGGCAACAACAAAAACCCAGATGGTTGGGGAAAAATAAATGTTTACCTGTTTATGGAATGGAGAGTTTAAATTGGGCCCTGAAATGGCAGCTGACTCCAGCAAACAAACATTTGGGATAAAAATAAAATACACCAACATGTACTAGCAATAGAAGGTAAAGGTGAGATAGTTTCCATTTTGTACAGAACAACTGAAGGGACAATTTTGAAGCGGTTAGTAAATCCTAGAATATCTATATATGTGTGTGTATATATATATATATATATATATATATATATATATGGATTGTCTTTGGTTGGGAAATTTAGGAAGGCTTAGCGTAATGGGAAACAAACGGCTGTCTGAAAGATACTGCCCTAGGGAATCCTGCGTTCAAATTATGGAAACCCAAGAGCATTTATTTCTTGAATGCCCTTTCACTCAGACATTATGGGGATTAATAGCAAAAGAATGGGTTGAAGTGGAATGTTTGCACTTAACCTACCCAGAAATTATTTATGGTGGTAACCCATGTTTACTAGGGAAATATAAACGGGATACTATAGACATTATTTTGTTGATCATCAGGTATTATGTGTGGCAAGCAAGATTTTTATGGCTCTTGCAGCAAAACATGCTGCATCAGAACGCTGTCTTCAGTAATATAAAATAGCGGTACAAAGCTTATTGAAATACGACCCATCTAAGTTCCATTTGTCAAAAGTTTTACACCTTTGGATTAACTAAGTCTTGGTGTTACTTTAGATATATTCTTTTTATTTATCTCTGTTGAAGTATTAAGCGAAGATGAACTGTGTTAAATACGGAATATAGTAGGATGTTAGTTTCTCTAAAAATATCTGTACAGAATGTTTTTTATGTAATTTTTGTTATGGATTGTTATGAAGTCCAATTTTCTAAATAAAAATGTCCCTACTCTTTTCGAGAAGTGCAATGGGATCTTTAACATCCACCTGAACTACCACCAGAACAGGCAGATGGGACCTCGGTTTAACGTCTCATCCGAAAGAAGGCACCTCAGAAGTACAGCATCCCTCTCATGCTGCACTGCAGTGTCAGTATTGGGATATTAACCCAAGTGCCTAGTGTGGGGATATAACCCACAGCCTTCTGATCTCCTGGCCTCAGAGGAGAGTGTTCTACCTGCTGAGCCACTGACACTGACAAGTATGCACAGTATACCATGTGGAAGTGTCACAGATGTCCGTTATGGATACACTATGGAGGTAGGCAGTGGAGGTAGAGAAGGCTCTTGTGGAATGGGCATGTACTGCGCCAGGAAGAGGTTTTTATATTTGGTGTAACAATATGTTATGCAATGGGCAACCAATTTGATAGGGTCTGCTTCATAACAGGGGGGCCTTCCTTGTTAGGGGTGAAAACGACAAAAAGATGTTTGAACTTACAGGAAGATTTAATGTGTGCGAGATGATAGCGCAGAACACTAGAGTGTGCAGGAGAGATTCCCTGGGATAGGTATGATCCAGGTAGATGGATAGACTGGTTTAGTGTAAACTCCGATACCACTTTGGGAAGAAATGTCAGACTGGTATGAAGTGAGACCCGGTCCTTGTGGAAGACCAGGTAAGTTCTGAGCACATCAGGGCCTGGAGCTCCAAGATGCGACGAGCAGAAGTAATGGCCACAAGAACAGTTTTCCAGGCCAGGAAACGCATGTCACAGGTGGTAGCCAGTTCGAAGGGTTCTAGAGTCAATTTCTCTAGAATTAAATTAAGGTCCCAAGGTGGAACCGGTTTCTGAATGGGAGACCTTAAGTGGAGTATGCCTTTTACAAACATTCTTCTGAAGTCCAGCTGGGCCACCTGGTGGTCCGCAATGGGCTCGTGAAAGGCCGAAAAAACAGGTTACTCACCAGTAACAGTAGTTCTAGGAGTGGTATATGTTGTTCATCCACACTGTTTGGCATGTCCCTTTCCCCTTTAGGATCAGCCAGAGGTCTTCAAGTTAGCTCCTCCCACCCACCCGGGTGGTATATACCTGCTCCGCCCCATGACGCCAGATCTTAGCCAGCTGGAAGCCAGGTTGTGCATCCGCAGCCGGAGGTGTTGAATCATAGGATGAACAACATATACTCACCTAGAACTACTGTTACAGGTGAGTAACCTGTTTTTCTAGGATTGTGGATATGTTGTTCATCCACACTGTCTGGCAGACTCCTAGCAGTACTCGGAAGGAGGAAGGCAAGGCGACACCCCCTACTTAGGGAACAGAGATTGGAAACCGAGGCCCCAAAACCAGCATCCCGGTGTGACTTAAGGTCAAGTGGTAGGGTAATGAAGGTGTTTGCTGGACTTCCAGGTAGCAGCCAGACAGATTTCCGGGATAGGGATGTCCCTGGAAGCAGCCACCGATGCAGCAGTATGGCGGGTAGAATGACCTCTTATCCCTCTGAGAGGCTCCTTGCCCGCCAACTCGTAGCACAGACCTATGCATGATATAATCCATCTTGCTATGGTCCGTCTGGCTACAGGTCTGCCAGAAGTGGCTTCAGCGTAGGTGACAAACAGCTGGCAAACCTCTCCCCGGATTTCTACCGTCCTCTCCTTATAATAGGAGAGAGCACATCTCAGGTCCAAGGTATGGAGCCTGTACTCAGCCTCCGAGGTGCAAGTAGGGTAGTATACCAGCAGAGTCAACACCTGGTGGAGGTGAAACTCTGACACCACCTTCGAAAGGAATTTCGGGTGGGGGCGCAGGACAACTTTGTCCCTGTAGAAGACCAGATAAGGGGAGTCCACTGAAAGCACCTGGAGCTCCCCTGTCCTTCTGGCAGACGTGATAGCCACCAGGAAGGCCGTATTCCACAGGTGTGACAGCTCACTCTTGTGCACTGGTTCGAATGGCTTGCCCATGAGCTTTGCCAGTACCAGCAGTAGATCCCACGGAGGTGGAGGTTCACGCACCGGAGGGGATATGTGATCCAGGCCTTTGAAAAAGTGCCTGACCACTGACTCCTGCGTCAATGTTGGCTGACCGGCCCACACCCAGTAAGCAGAAATGGCTGCCAGGTGCACCCTAAGGGTCGATGACCGCAGACTCCCTTTGGAGAGAGACCAAAGGTAGTCGAGAATGTCAGCCACAGAACAGGATAAGGGGTCCAGACCCTTACCCCGACACCAAATGGAAAACCTTTTCTATCTGTAGGCATAACATTTCCTGGTAGATTCCTTTCGAGATGCCTCCACCACGGTATAGACATCTTCAGAAAGACCCAAAGCCTGGAACTCTACCTGCTCAGGTACCAGGCTGTGAGGTGCAGGAACTGAAGGTCCAGATGGAAGACCTTCCCCTGGTTCAGAGATTATCAGGTCCGGGCATGTACAAAGCCGCTCTGGGGACCTACAGCTGAGGCTGAGGAGATCTGGATACCAGGACTGGTGCACCCAGTCTGGGGCTACCAGAATCACCTCCACTTTGCCTCTCCTCACCTTGAGTAACACCTTGTGGAGCAAGGGAAATGGAGGGAAGGTGCAGAGAAGGCCTGGGGTCCACGGCCTCGAGAAGGCATCCCCCTGCAGCGAGCCCTGCTGAGGGGGGCGGGCATGATACAGCCTCAGCTTGGTGTTTTCCCTGGAGGCAAACAGGTCCACCATCAGTTTGCCCAATGGGTGAACAGGCTGTAAGCTACCTCTGGATAGAGACCACTCGTGGGATGTCTGGCCTATACGGCTGAGAGCATCCACCAGTTGGTTCGAGACTCCTGCGACATGGATGGCTAGGAGGTCCGCCTCCAAATGGCTTATGAGGGACCAGATGCAGAATGCCTACTTGCAAAGCAGACGGGAGTGCGTACCACCCTGTTTGTTGAGGTAGTACATGGTCATTGTACTATCCGTCTGGACTTGAACCACTTGACCAGAGAGCTGAGGAGCGAAAGCTGACAGCACCAGTTTGACTGCTCTGAGCTCCAACAGGTTGATGTGGCATTGGGACTCCTCGGGGGGTCCAGAACCCGTGGGCCCTGTTGTCCCCCATGTGGGTTCCCCAGCCCATGAGAGAGGCATCAGTCATAAGGACGACCGTCAGCTCAGGCCGAACAAATGGGATCCCTTCCTGCAACTGGTCTGGGGCGGTCCACCATTGGAAAGCGTCCCACATCTTCTGGGTTACAGTGATCAGCTGGTCGAGATGACTGTGGCGCTGAGTCCACTGAGCGGCCAGCTCCCTCTGGAGGGGGCGCACGTGCAACCACGCCCAACGGACCACTGAGGTGCATGCCGCCATGTAACCCAGAAGGCGCAGAAAGTCCCGGGCAGGGCGCAAATGCCCAACTAGAAATGATTGGGCAAAGGAGGAAAGAACCTCCGCCCTGTCCGCCTGGACTCAAGCTCTGCCCCGATGAAGCCCATCACCTGAGAAGGCACGAGTTCTGACTTGACCTCGCTGATCAGGAGGCCGAGTTGGAGCAGGTTTGAGGCCAGATCCCTGACCTCTCCCTCCTGTCGGGTGGAACCTGCTAAGAGCCAATTGTCAAGGTAGTGGTAAATTGACCCCGAAGATGGGTCGCCACCACTGCAATGCATTTGGTGAAGACCCGTGGCCAATGACAGGCCGAACGGCATGGCTCGGAACTCGTACAGGGTCCCTTCGACTCTGAAGTGGAGGAACCGCTGATGGGCGGACGGATTGGGACGTGAAAGAACACGTCCTGCAGATCCAGTGAACAGAACCACATGTTTCGCTCCAAGGATAGTATGATCTGGGACAGAGTGACTATCTGAAAGGTGCGTAACCTAAGAAACCGATTCAGGTCGTGGAGATCTAGAATGGGGCGCCAGCCCCCTGTCTGCTTGGGCACCAGGAAGTACCTGGAGACAAATCCTGGGTCTGCTGGAGGATCTGCCACTGGAGTTACTGCCTCCTTGAGGAGGAGCTGAGCAATGTTGTCTCGAACAGCCGACTGAGTATAGACGGACACTCTTTCCTCCCGGAGGGCGTGGGCTTGGATGGGAGGGTACTGCTCGAATTCCAGAGGTAGTCCTTGACCGACCACTTCGGAATGCACTTGTCTGTGGTAATAGCGAACCAGGCGGAAAGGAAGTGACGGATCCGGCCCCCCACAGGAGGACCCAGAGCTGGCGCGACAGAAATAGGGGTGGCAGCCCCCATTCCGTCACTGAACAGGCTTAGAGGAGGAGGAGACTCCAGGACCTGAGCCTCAGCCCCCTTTGCGGGCCTGTTGAGGTCCAGGCTTGGGCCGAGGGCGCCAAGCTTGAGCCTTCTGCTGATGCTGCTGACCTCCTTGGTAGGAGGACTGCTGCACCACAGGGGAAAAGTGCTGAAAGGGCTTCTTTTTCTTCTGCTAGTTCTTGCCCGAAGAACTCCTGGCAGAAATGGCGTCCAAGGTGGGATTGGACTGTTCAATGCGCTGAAGGTGACCGACCACTACTGGGCCAAACAAGTCAGTCCCAAGGAAAGGCACATCAGCTAACTTGAGTATCTGCTGGGAAGGAGGATAACCTCAGCCATGCCATGCGGCGAGAGGCCACTGCGGCTGACATCGAGCGGGCACAAGAATCCCCAATGTTCAGGGCAGTCTGGAGCTGCTGTCTGGCAACAGCATGGCCCCGGTCCTGGACTTGCTCAACTGTGGTTTGCATGTCCGCTGGGAGATGTGGGAGGACTTCATCTAATGACCCGAGAAGGGCATGAGAGAAGTGTGCCATGATGACACCGAGGACCACGGAGGAAGCCTCATAGACTTTCTGTGCCGAATGGTCCAAGAGTTAGGGACTTCTTATCGGGGGAAGAGATGATCAGTGTTGGCAGAACTGCCAGTATGCCCGAACACAGAGGGCAGTCACCAGGCTCTTGGCTGAAGGGTGCTCTGTAGAACCCCATAAGGACCCCATGGAGTACGCACACCGGAGCCATGCAGACAGATGGTTGCTTGGACATGAGGCAGGCGTTGCCACAGTTAGAGTGCTGGCCAACAATGGCCTCGGCCACAGGAAGGACCTCCGTCGGGGTGTCCCATCTCTTCAGGATGTCCGTTTGGGGTACTCCGCCTTTTTCTGAATGGGCTCCGGGGGCATCCCTGTGGAATCAGAGATGAAACTGAGGATCCCCTGGAAGGAGGAAGGGCCTTCCTCCATCCCTGTGCCAACGGACAACTCATCATCCCCTGGATGTGAGTGGAGTCCGGTGATGACCGAGTCCGAGGAGTCAGGATACTTGCTGCCCAAATCACCCTTGACCCGTCAAGGAAGGTCTGGGGTGACCGTGACCGACAGATACTAGGGAAGTCTGGTTTCTGTTCAGTCCTCTTTTGAAGGAGCCCCTTCCACAGGCAGCTTAGGTGGCGGCTCCGCCGCTATTGGTGGGAAGACTGGCAAAGACCGAACCGAGATGGTCCAGCCTCAGGGATGGGGAACCAAGGGCTTTGTTCCGAGGGGGTCGGTTTTCTGTTTAGAGAGGCGGTGCCAAGTAATGCCGGGTAGGTGGAGGAGCCAGCTTCTGCCCAGTCAGAATCAGCTGTTGCCTACATAAGGTCCTTTAGCGCGGAGTTTCCATTGAGCTTCTCCTCATCCGAGGGCGACCTGTGGCGTCGCCTCTTCTTGGAGCGCTTATGGCTCCTCCTTGGCCTTTCGGCCGAGGGGGTTCAGGACCTCGACCGAGATCGGGCAAGCCGACTCGGTTGCTCAGGAGACACCGGAGGGATCGATTAAATCCGGGTGTCTGGAACTGGGAGCTTGATGGGGACACCAGCTGGCTGGGTCTCCTCATTGGGGAACACCAGGACCGGAGTCCTTTCCAATGAGTTGTCGGCCATGGTCTGCGACAGAGGGTCAATCGGGTCGAGAATGATCTCTACTTCATCAGCCACCTCCTTGGGCCATCTGGTCAGATGGAAGGTCCATGAAGCCTGTGGTAGAGGAAGAGATCTCGACCGAGGTCAAGACCTTTCTCAGTCCCAAGAGCGCCTTCGTCGAAACGAAGACAGGCCAGATTCTTTTCATCTCTTCCAAGAGCGGGAGGAGTGCGACCCCGCAGGTGCCTCAACCCGGGTGGGGAGAGACTGGCACAACTCCTTAAAAGAATCTGTGAAGGTGGAGCCCAGGTTGAGAAGAACGAAGAAGCTTTGATTAGCCAAAGTGCTGGTGGCTTCTTCTTTGAACGCCTTCATGCGTTCCAGCTGCTCGGTGGAGTCCACAGCTGCAGAAACTGCCCACCTAGCCTCCTTAGATTTCACCGGAGGGTTCCTTTTCCCCGATCTCCTCAACTTCAAGCACGCCAAGTGGTCTTCCAGGACGTTGGGATGGAAGGCGAGGAAAAAGCTGCAAGACCAGGTGTCATGGCAGACACCTAGGCAGTAGATACACGAGATGGGGGATCGGTGCACGACATCATCTGGCCACAAGGACACCGGCGAAATCCCAGAGAAGATTTCTCTTTCATGATCAAAGACGCAAAAGCACGATCGCTAACTAGATACATAGATACATAGACAGTGTCGGCAGATAAGGGCCTATGGCCCACCTAGTCTGCCCATTTGAGCTTGTAAGTTCAGTTTGTTTTCCTAGAAGTCGATTTCCCCTTACCCCTGACCTCTAGAATTCCTTTATGTCTATCCCATGCATTCTTAAATCCCGTGATTGTTTCAGCCCCCACCACTTCCTCTGGCAGGGTGTTCCACTTGTCCACCACCGCTCTGTGAAGAAATTCTTTCTCATGTTTCCTCTGAATCGCCTCCCTCAAACTTCATCCCATGCCTCTAGTCCTGAAACATCTTTTTCGCTTAAAATAGTGTTTTCCTGCACCCTATTCCTCCCTGTAAGATACTTGTATGTCTCTATCATATCCCCTCTCTCCCTCTCTCCAGGGAGTACATGTTCAGTACCTTCAACCTGTCTTCATAGGACTTGTGATGCAATCCATGCACCACCTTTGTTGCCCTCCTCTGAACCTTCTCTACCCTGTCTATGTCCTTATGTAGGTATGGTCTCCAGAACTGTACACTGTACTCCAGGTGGGGCCTCACTAGTGTCTTGTATAGCGGAATTATGACCTCCCTTTTCCTGCTGGTGATGCCCCTGCCTATACATCCCAGCATCCTATTTGCTTTACCTGATGCCTTGTCACACTGTTTCCCTAGAAGGAGTGTTAATTACGGTAAAAACGAGGGTTTGAAAGCCAGGGCCTATGGAATGCATGAGCACGAGGGAGGCAGCCTGTATCTTCCAGCGGAAAGGAGGATCTGGTGTCATGGGGTGGAGCCGAGGTATATACCACCCGAGTGGGTGGGAGGAGCTAGCTTGAAGACTTCCAGCTGATCTTAAAGGGGAAAGGGACATGCCAAACAGTGTGGATGAACAACATATCCACGATCCTAGAACCTAATCTTCTAGGAGCATGGATATGGTACACTATCCACATTCTGGCAGACTGCAAGCAGTTCTCTTGGAGGAGAGGGCAAGGCTCAGACCCCTACTCGGTCAACAGAAACTGGAGAATTGAGGTCCCAAAATGCACATCCCAGCATGACCCAAGGTTGATGTGGTAGTGGGTAATGAAGGTGTGAGCAGACTTCCAGGTAGCTGCTCTAAATATCTCCTGTATGGGCACATCCCAGGAAGCAGCCAGCGAGGCAGCGGTATGTCTGGTGGAATAAGCACTGATCCCTAGGGGAGGCTCCTGACCAGCCAATCTATAGCAAAGGTCGATGCAAGATGTGATCAACTTTGCAATAGTCTGTTTTGCTGCCAGTCTGCCAGGTGTGGCTTTAGCAGCTGGCAAGCCTGACCCTGAACTTCAGCTGTACACTCTACATAACAAGAGAATGACCTCCATAGGTCCAGGTTATGGAGGCTCCAGGCGGCCTCCGAAGAAGAATCAGTAAAGTATGCCCGCAAGTTAATCACCTGGATAAGAAGAAACTCTGAAACCACCTTTGGGAGGAACTTTGGGTTGGGATGAAGAATGACCTTGTCTCTCTGAAGACTAGGTAGGAAAAGTCCAGTGAGAGCACCTGAAGCTTCCCAATCCTACTGGTGGATGTAATGGCCACCAGGAATGCAGTCTTCCACAACTGGTGGGACATCTCACACCTGTGCATCAGCTCAAACAGCTTGGCCATGAGGACAGCCAGGACCAGCAGCAAGTCCCACAGTGGAGTAGGCTCTCGCACCAGAAGGGTCAAATGGTCAAAGCCCTAGAAAAAGTGCCTGACCACATTCTCCTGGGCAACCGTCGGCATACCAGCCCGCGTCCAGTAAGCAGAGATGGCTCCCAGGTGCACCTTAAGGGTCGATGCTCACAGTTAAAGCTGGAAAAGGGACCACAGATAGTTCAAGATGCTAACCACTGGACAGGCAAAGGGATCAACCTCCTTGCCCCGACACCAGATAGAAAATCTCTTCCATTTAAAGGAATAGCATTTACAAGTTGACTCTTTCCTGGAGGCCTCTAGAATGTGGAATAGACCCAAGGCCTGGAACTCTAGTCACTCAGGAAACAGGCTGTGAGCTGCAAGGATGAAGTTCCGGGTGCTGGACTATCCCCTGGTGTCTGATCAGCAAGTCCTGGTGAAGAGGTAGCCACCACGGAGGCCTGCTGCTGAGGCTGAGGAGATTTGGGCTACCGAACTGGCGTGGCAAGTCTGGGGCAATTAGGGTCATCTGTGCCTTGTCCTTCCTGACCTCGACCAGAACCTTGTGGATCAAGGGGAAGGCATACACATGAGGCCCGGGGTCCAGGGCCTTGCAAAGGCATCCCCCATCTGTGTCCTACACTGCAGGGGCTTGGCACAAAACAGCCTCAGTATGGCATTCTCCGGGGAGGCAAACAGATCCACTGAGGGTGAGCCCCACTGGGAAAACAGGTCGTTCACCACTTTCTAATGCACAGACCACTCGTGCGACGTCTCTTCTACCTGGCTGAGTGTGTGTCAGCTGCCTGTCTTTCCCCACAAAATGAAATTGCGAGGAGATTGGTGCCCAGGCTGCACACAGAGGTCCAGGTGCAGAGTGCCTCTCAACACAAGAGAAGGGACTGTGTGCTGCCAATTCTGTTCAGGTACAACATGGTCGTGGTACTGTCCGCCTGGACCTGAACAACCTGACCCCTGATAAGAGGAGCAAATTCAGTGAGGGCCAGCTACACTGCACGGAGCACCAGCAGGTTTATGTGGTAATGGGATTCCCTGAGTAACCAGAACCCATGGGCGGTGTGGTTCCCCAGGTGCGCTTCCCACCCTACCAGAGATGCATCTATTGTCAACGTGACAGACGTTTTGGCTCTGGGTGGACAAATGGGATTCCTTCCTCCAGGCGACTGGATCCAGCCACCACATCGGCTGGGTCACTTGAAAACAGACTGGTCCAGGTGACTTTGGTGCTGGGACCACTTATGGCCCAGCTCCCTCTGGAGGATGCACATCCACCATTGGGCCCAATGAACCACGCTGGTGTAGGACACCATGTACCCCAGCACACGCAGGAAATCGCAGGCAGGTCGCAATAGCCCAACCTGAAATGATCGGGCAAAGGAGGCAAAATCCAGTGTCCAGTCCACTGGACAGTGGACCCTGGCCCCCAGGGAGTCTAGCTCTGACCTGGTGAACTTGATTACCTGCTGCCGTACCAGTTTGGACATGTCCAGGCTGACCAAGAGGCCCAAGTCCTTGCAGGTCAGGAGGGCCATGGCTATGAACTTCACCATGACCTCTCTGGCAGGACTGAGAGTCAGTCACTTGTCCAAATAGGGATACACTCTGATCCTAAGGCACTGTAGATGGGTGCAACCACTGCCATGCACTTGCTGAAGACCCTGAGGGCTAAGGAGAGGTTGAGCAGCACGACCTGGAACTGGTACAGGACTCCTTCAGCTCGGAAAATAGTTACGTAAGAACTTACCGTAACAGTAGATCTTCGAGAGAAGGTCTTTCAACAGATTACACACATTGAGGACTGGCACCACCTGGCAGCGGTTCCGGCAACTTTTTCTCTAGTACCACCGACGTGGGAACGTCCCCCGCTGATGTCGGCTCCACCCCCAATATCGCCCTATATACAGGAGGAGTTCCCCACGTGCTCCAGTTCTTGAACGCCCTTGCCCTGTCAGGCAAGTAAATGACATGTAAAGTAGGAACCGACTGTCAACGGACAATCCGTCAAAGATGAAAAACAGCAGCCTGAAAAAAGGCCTGATCCCCGGGTAAGGTGGGCGGGAAATATACCTGCTGCAAGACCTTCTCTCAAAGATAGTACAGTTACGTAAGAACTTACCGTAACAGTAGATCTTCGAGAGAGGCTCTTGCAGTAGGTAATTACATATAGGACTGACACCGGCAGGACCCCACAGAAAAATTTCTAGCTAGCAGTCCCTGGCAAGGGACCGCCCCCACGTCAGGTGACCGGCGTCAGGAGACATCGGTATAAAGGGGCGGTCCCGGACGGCCGCCTTCCAGTTCTTTCCCGCCACAGGCCGGACAAGAGAGGAGCAGATATTTCCCTCAATGGAAAAGGCTGAAAAGCCTAGGGGATGGAGGCGGGAAGGGTATTACCTGCCACAGAGCCTCTCTAGAAGATCTGCTGTTACGGTAAGTTCTTACGTAACTGTACTATCTTACTTCGAGAGGGCTCTTGCAGTAGGTAATTACATATAGGACTGAATCCCAAGCAGTCTGGAACAAAGAGAGGCACCAAGAGGAGGAAAACTACTCCAAAAGGTAGCACTGGTTGTGCAAGTCTCAAGATAGGAGGCCCTGCAAAACAGCCCGCCCGAAGCCTGCTCTACAGCGAGAGGCAACATCCAAACTGTAGTGTTTCGTGAAGGTATGGACGGAAGTCCAGGTGGCAGCAGCGCAGATGTCTGCCGCAGACACATTCTTGAAACAAGCTGCAGAGGCAGCTACTCCTCTTGTGGAGTGGCTTCTGACTTGACCCGGGAGGGTCTTGTATTTGTCATAACAGAAAGTGATGCAATGAGCCAACCACTTAGACAGGCATTGCTTGGAAACAGCATTGCCTTCCCTTTTGTGAGCAAAAGAGACGAACAACTGATCAGTCTTTCTGAGATCCTTTATCCTGTTGATGTAGTATCTCAGACTCCAGTGAACATCCATAGTATGGAATAACTACTCCCCCTGATTAGAGTACTGCGTAGAAAAGGCAGGTAACTCTATGGACTGATTTAAGGTAGACTCTGCTACTACTTTAGGTAGAAACTTAGGATTTGTGAGAAGAGCAACTCGTTCCTTGTGAAAAATCAAGTAGAGAATTTTACACATCAGGGCCTAGAGCTCGGAGATTCTTCGAGCTGAAGTAATGGCCACCAGGAAGAGCGTCTTCCATGAAAGGAACTTCAAATCCGCAGAAGCTGCAGGTTCGAAGGGAGGAAGAGTAAGTTTCTTGAGAACAAAGTTCAAGTCCCAAGGGGAGCAGGAGTACGGATGGGGGCCTCAGATGGAAGACCCTCTGAGAAGGGTCTTGAGACTCCAGTTGAGCAAAGCCTTGTCTGTGAAGGGAACATGATAGGCCAAAATGGCCGCCATGTGTACCTTCAGAGAGGAATGGCTGAGACCCAGGTCAAACAGATGACGTAGATACTCCAGCAGAAGCCCCGCTGAACAGGAGAAAGGTTCCACGTTCTTGGAAGCGGCCCAAATAGTGAATCTTTTCCACTTCATGGCATAAGTGGATCTGGTGGAGGGTTTTCTGGCCTCCACTAAAATCTCCGCCACTTTGGGAGACACTCCAAAACGGGATTGGGCTAGGTCTGCAGAAGCCATGCATGCAGTTGAAGGGATCTGAGGCCCAGATGGACAAGGGGTCCCCTGATCCTGGGTCAACAAACCTCGAGACAGAGGAAGAGGAAGAGGAGGATCCTCTGAATATTGTTGTAGAAGAGAGAACCAGATTTGCCTGGGCCAGAAAGGAGCGATCAGAATCATGCTCGCTCCTTCTGAAGCTAATTTCTGCAAGACTCGTGGGATAAGTGGAATTGGGGGAAAAGCATAGACGAATCTGTCCTTCCAGTCTAGAGACAGAGCGTAGCACCAAAAAGCACCTCACTCTGGAATGAGCGAGCAGAAGCTGGGAAGTTTTGCGTTTAGGGGGGATGCGAACAGGTCGACCTGTGGTGTTTCTCAAAGCTGAAAGATGGTGTCTAGGACCCCTTGGTCCAGTTCCCACTCGTGAGTCAGAGCAGAAGAGCGACTTAGCTTGTCTGCCAGAGGGTGTTGTCGACTCCCGGAACGTGAATCGCCGTGAGGTGAAGGTTGTGTTGTGTTGCCCAATCCCAAACCCTCATTGCCTCCCTGCATAGAGGGTAGGACCTAGTCCCTCCCTGCTTGTTGATATACCACACCACGCACACGTTGTCCGTCTGGACGGCTAGGTGGCTGGGAAGGATGTATTGGTGAAGGGCTTGAGAGCGTACAACACTGCCCAAGCTCTCAGCACTTTGATGTGGAGAGCTTGTTCTAGCTTGGACCAGGAGCCCTGGATCCGATGAGGGCCTAGATGGGCTCCCCAACCTTCGCCTAAGGCGTCTGTGGTTAGAGTCTGGGAGGGGGAGGATGAAAGAAAGGAACTCCCTGAAAAAGGTTCTCTCGAACCATTGCAAGTCTCGCATCATCAGCGAGAAGATCAGAACTGAGTGATCTAGGTCGTCCACTAGCTGATCCCACTGAGAGCGTAGAGTCCACTGAGAAATCCTCATGTGGAGTCGAGCACGAGGAACCGTCAGGATAGCAGCCGCCATGAGCCCGAGAAGGCGAAGGACCGACCTCGCAGAGACCATCCTGCAGTCGGACAACAGACTTATTTGGGTCTGAAGGGTGGCCACCCTGTCCCGAGGCAGGAAAGCCTTGCCCATGGTCGTATCAAGGATCACCCCAATGAACTGTAGCCTATGGGATGGGTCCAGATGAGACTTGGAATGGCTGATGGTAATACCCAGGCAGGCAAAAACCTGCTGGGTAAGGGAGAGGAAACGCAGGAGTTCCTCCCTGGACGAGGCCACCAGGAGTCAGTCGTCCAGGTAAGGGAAAACCTGTACTCCCTTGGTACGCAGGTGGGCTGCCACCACTGCCAGGCATTTGGTAAATACTCGGGGGGCCGAGGACAGACCAAACGGGAGTGCCTTGAACTGGTAGTGGTCCCCCTGGAACGCAAAACGAAGGTATTTGAGATGAGATGGCGAATGGGAACGTGCAGATAAGCATCCAGCATATCCAGAGCACAAAGCCATTGACCCAGCCGGAGGAGGGGCAGAAGGCTCTGCAAAGAGAGCATCCTGAACCTTTTGTACTCTACGTAAAGATTCAGGGAACTGAGATCTAAAATTGATCTGAGATCTCCTGTCTTCTTTGGGACCAGGAAGAAATGGGAATAGTAACCCATCCCCTGTAGATGAAAGGGGACAGGCTCTATCGCTTGCTTCAGCAGAAGAGCAGAGATTTCCTCCTGGACCAAAGGAAGATGTTCCCGTGAATATGACGACTTCAGAGGCGGCCGGGTGGTTTCTGAAGAAACTCTATGGAGTGTCCTTCTGCTATGAGTTGGAGCACCCAAGAATCTGTGGTTATCCTCTCCCATCCCGGAAGGTGGAGGGAAAACCTCCCTCCTACCGGTTCCTCCGGGGAGTCCGGAGGCAGTGGAGAGGAAAGGAGTCAGGTGGTGTGGGGCAGCCCGCAGCTGAAGCACCCGCTGCTTTTTGGGTGGGGCTTGGCAGCCGGGGCCCGTGTTTTGTGGGCCCGGCCTTCCTGGGGTTTCCTCGCCTTGGCCGCATTCCGCCTGGCGTAAAGGGATGCTGCTGCTGATGGGGACGGTACATGAATCAACTGACTTCAGAGCTGTCCCTTCTCTTGCAATCGGTAATGATGTCCTTGACATCACCCCAGCACAGACCCCGAAGGGTGCTTCCTGGACAGCAGATTGCACCTCCGGGACCAAACCTGACACGCGGAGCCAAGCATGACGCCACAGGCCTACAGCGAAAGCTGAGCTCCGGCCAGCAGTGTCCACTGCATCGTATGTCGCACGTAGCATGTGTCGACTGGCCGAACGAGCAGAGTGGACGAGATTAGCCAACTCCTGCTTGACCTGGGAGTCAGGCAAGGAGTCCAGTTTGGCTTCCGCTTGAGTCAGGATGGCCTTCTGGTAGTACCCCATGTGGCTGACATAGTTCAGGGTCCTGATCCCCAGTGTGGAGGAAAATCTTTCTCCCATACTGGTCCAGAAGGCGAGATTCCTTATCAGGAGGTGATGAGCTAAGATGTTTAGGGTTCGCCGACCAGCCGTGAGCGGCGCTAATCACGACAGAGTCGGCACGAGGGTGAGAATCCAGGAAATCAACACCCTCTGGAGCCTGATATAGCCGGTTCGACTTCCTAGGAAGTGGAGCTAAGGCCGACGGCTGTTTCCATATTGTGGTAACAAGGTCGGTATGAGGCTCTATCCAGGGTGGCACCAAGGTAGGAGCTGTCACGGGCAGATCCAGATGTTCAGCGAGTTTCAGATGCTGAGGATCTGGTTCCAGGGAGTGCCACTGATGAACCTCCTGGATTTTCCTAAGCAACTCCGTAAAAGAAGGATCCTCCAGAGGAGACTTCGGAGGAGTCCTTGGCCTGGGCTTCGAAGGAGGGCGAGGCTCGTCGTCTCTCTCAGAGCAACCGTCGGAAGAGTCCGAGAGCAAAGAGGAGGATGAAGAAGAGAAAGACTCCCTTTCCCGACCCGGGGGAGGAACGGACCCCTTGGGAAGTCTCTGGGGAAGTGTATCCTGCCCTTCTCTGGATCCAGACGGAAGAACCCTGGAGTCCGGAGGTGGTGAGGTAGTGTGCCACCTCGGGTGTACGGGAACCTGGGACGGCACCGTCGCCGGAAGGCGGCTCTCGACCTCTTTGGTGAGCTGAGCCTTGGCCTCTGCCCACCAGGAGGCCAGAATCTCCTGCAGGTCCACCGGCGGCTGCGAGGGTGGTGGAAGAGGAGGAGGTGGGGGATAAGGATACGGGTTATAACCGTATGGAGTGTATCCAAACCCGCTCGGGTAGCCAGTGTTGGTATTGTGGCGTCGAATACTGCGGCGCGGGTACTGTGGCGCGGATACTGCGTTCCCGGCACACCGGCATCGAATAAGACTGAGGATACCCGGGAGCCGGGGGGCTGCAGGCAGACGAACCGGGTCAGGAGACCCTCATGGGGGTCCATAGTGGAGAGCCCGGAGGGCCCGATGGGAGCACAATATCTCCCGGAGTCTGTAAGGCCGACGTCAGGGCCGACAGCAGAGGCCCTGGCACCGGAGGTACCGACGTCCGGTCCGACGCTCCAGCTGGAGGAAGGACTGACGGAGACAAAAGATCCCCAGCTTAGCCCAGGGACAGAGGGGAAAAGTCCCCAGTGTCAGGTTGGGGAGACTCTGGTTCCCCAGATGGCAGCGAAGGCTGCGGGGAACTGGGAACGACGTCAGGTCCGACGCTCCAGCTGGAGGAAGGACTGACGGAGGCAAAAGATCCCCAGCTTCGCCCAGGGACAGAGGGGAAAAGTCCCCGGTGTCAGGTTGGGGAGACTCTGGTTCCCCAGATGGCAGCGAAGGCTGCGGGGAACTGGGAACGACGGACATTGGGAGGTCCGTCGTCGGTTCCTTCGCCAGCCGGATGTCAGACGAGCAGAAGTGAGGCTTAGTGGCGATCTCTCAGCGGGCGCCGGAGGAGCCGGCGCCCAACTTCTGAGCCGCCACCGGAGGCAGGCAGGGAGAGTGTCTGGCCTGGTCCGGGTGGAGAGAGACCGCCCGCCTCCTGCAGGGTCGGACATCTTACTGGCCCTCTCCGGCAGACGCTAGAGGAGCTGGCGTCTGCCTACCGGAGTCGCCCACAGTGGTAGGGCCGCAGCCTGTGGCCAAACCAGGGGCGGAGGCTCCAACTGCCCGGAGGCGCCCGCAGCGCCTGAGCGCCAGCCAGACGGGCGGGCCGACGCCCTCAGAAACAGCTGCCGAGGGAGATCCCCCAGAGGGGATGTTACCTGCGTCCCAGCGACTCCCGAAGGAGACGCGGTGGAACAGCCCTTGTCCCGGTGCCTCTCCTTCTCCTCCTTCTGATGTCCTTCAGGGGAAGTGGACGCCTGCCTCAGTTTTTTGAGCTCCTTCTCCATAGAACTCATTTTCTTCTTTAGAATATGGGCTTCCAGGGATTGCTGCCGCCTTTTCCAGGTAGCCGCGTTAAAACTGAGGCAGTGCTGGCACTTCTCGACTGGGTGATCGGGGCCTAGGTAGAACAGGCACAGGGAGTGGCCGTCCTTGTGCGGTAGTTGGGCGCCGCACGAATCGCACTTATTCTTGTGCTCGGAGGGTGCAGGGGACGACATACACCGATGCTAGTACTGACGTTAGTTGAAAAATAATGAGTTTTTCGGTAAAAAACAGACAAAGGTAGGGCTGATGAAGCACGAACCTTTCCGCGAGGCGCTGCATGAGCTAACGGTAGGAAAGAACTGGAAGGCGGGCGTCTGGGACCGCCCCTTTATACCGACGTCTCCTGATGCCGGTCACCTGACATGGGGGCGGTCCCTCGCCAGGGACTGCTAGCTAGAAATTTTTCCGTGGTGTCCTGCCGCCTGCTGGCATCAGTCCTGTATGTAATTACCTACTGCAAGAGCCCTCTCGAAGTAAGATCTACTGTTACAGTAAGTTCTTGCGTAACTGTACTATCTTACTTCGAGGAGACGATCTTGCAGCAGGTTACACATTGAAGACCGAGTCCCAAGCAGTATAAGCTTATAACAACTCCTGGGAGGGGGAAGAAACAGGAAAAGGACAGCAAGAGAAGGGAAGATCCCTCAGGAAACCAGGCCTTGCAGAACTGTGAGGCCAAACCCTGCTCTGCATCTGGAAATTATGTCGAGGCTATAGATAGTGCCTGACGAAGGTATGGACAGAACTCCAGATAGCAGCAGCAGCACAGATATCTGCCGTCGGTACCCTTTTTAACACTGCAAAGGAAGTAGCAATAGCCCTGGTAGAGTGAGCTTTAATCGGCTCAGTTGTCGACTTATTATGTTTCTCATAACAGTAGGAAATGCAGTGAACCAACCAGCGTGAAAGCGTCTGTTTGGTGACTGGGCGACCTATGGACCATTGGGCAAAGGACACAAAGAACTGATCAGACTTCCTGTCCACCTTGGTTCTAGCTAGGTAATATTTGAGAGCCCTGTGTACGTCCAAGAAATGAAGCAGGATCTCACCCCTGTTGGAGTGCTCTGGGTAATAGATCGGGAGCTGAACAGACTGATTCAAAGTGAGTTCCGAAACCACTTTCGGTAAGAACTTCGGATTGGTGCGGAGTTCAGCCCTGTCCTTGTAGAAAACAAGATTGGGTTCTTTACACATAAGTGCTTTAAGCTCTGAAATGCACCTCGCCGAAGTAATTGCTACCAAAAGCAGTTTCCAGGAAAGAAAACAGAGTTCCGATTTCATAGCCGGCTTGAACAGGGGAAGAGAAAGCTTTTCCAGGACGAACAGGAGAGCCCAAAGAGGGGAACAGGATCCCTGATGGGAGGTCTGATGTCAAGAATACCGGGCAAAAAGGCTTTGGAAACTTTCATCTGAGCCACCGTCTTACCCGACACAGATAAATGGTAAGCGGAGATGGCGGCCAGGTGTACCTTGGTGGAGGAGTAGCGGAGGCCTTTCTCATAGAGAGAAAGCAAGTATTCTAGGACGGTATTAACCGGACAGACCAATGGATTTACTTGCTTGACTGTGGCCCAAATGCAAAAGCATTTCCACTTCACAGCGTATGTGGCCCTGGTGGCAGGTTTCTGTGCCTCAACCAACACCTGAGCGACCTGATCAGACACTCCAAAACGGACCTTAGCTAAATCCTGAGGAGCCAGGCATGCAGGTGAAGAGAATGTAAGTTCAGGTGTAGCAGGGACCCCTTGTCCTGCGAAAGCAGGTGCGAGGAGAGGGGATGAGGCACTGGCGACTCTGCCGCTAGATACTGTAGTAATGGAAACCAGATTTGACGAGGCCATAGCTGAGCAATCAAGATAATTGTGGAAGGTTCCGACTGAGCCTTGAGGAGGACCTTCTGAATGAGGGGAAAGGGAGAGAAGGCATACAGGAACCTCCCGCTCCAACAGAGGGACAACGCGTCTTGCCAGAAAGTTCCAGGCTCTGGACCGAGTGAGTAAAAATTGGGCAATTCTGCATTGGATTGTGACACGAAAAGGTCCACCTCTGGCGCCCCCATAGACAGAATATGCGATCTGCAACCTCTTGAAGCAACTCCCGTTCGTGGGCTTGCGATTGTGTCCTGCTGAGCATGTTGGCTAGCACATTCTGAAGCCTGGGAACATACACTGCTGTCAAAAACAGATGATGTTCCAGGGCCCAGTCCCAAACCCGCATGGCTTCCCTGCAAAGGGGGTAGGAATGTGTGTCTCCCTGTTGTTGATGTAGAACATCACCGAAGTGTTGTCTGTCTGAAACAAGAGATGGCCCGGCGTCAAGACCGAGGCTAGGGCATGAAGTGCGTAGAGCACAGCTCTTATTTCGAGGACACTGATGTGCAGATTCGCTTCCGAGGGAGACCAGGAACCCTGGGTACGATGGTTCCCAAAGTGTGCGCCCCATCCCTGGGACGAGGCGTCCATGGTCAGAGACTGGGACGGGGCCTCGGATTGGAAGGGTATGCCCCCCAGTAGATTTTCGGACGACATCCACCAGCGAAGTTCTCAGCAGACTGGCTCAGATATTCTGATCAAGGCGTCCAGGCTGTCTGAAGTTTGATCCCATTGGACTCTCAGGGACCACTGAATGGTTCTCATGCGCAGACGCGCTTGAGGGACTGAGACTATGGCAGCAGCCATGTGCCCCAACAGCCTAAGGAGGAGCCGAGCTGGCACCTTTGAGGCTGACGAGATCTGGGACGCGATGATCCAAATGTGATCCGCTCTGTCGGAGGGAAGCAAAACCTTCCCGAGAGTGGTGTCCAGAAGAGCTCTGATGAACTGGAGAATCTGAGTAGGGGACAGATGAGACCTGTCCCTGTTCATGGTGATTCAGAGACTCTGGAACAGTGAGATGGAATCCCTGATAGTTTCCGACAGGCGAGACCTGGAGGGGGCCAGGAGGAGCCAGTCGTCCAGGTAAGGAAAGACAAAGTGGCCCGTCTTCGAAGTGCCGTGGCCACGACCGCCAGGCTTTTGGTGAAGACCCTGGGGGCCGAGGAAAGACCAAAAGGGAGGACTCGGAACTGATGGTCCTTGTCTTCGAACCTGAACCTTAGGAACCTTCGATGGTTTCTGGCGATGGGAATATGCAAGTAAGCATCCTGCATGTCCAAAGACGCCAGCCAATCTCCTGCCGATAAGAGAGAAAGGAGAGTAAGAAGAGAAACCATCCTGAATCTCTTGTAGGAGACCCACATGTTTAGATCGCTGAGAGCCAGGATGGGCCTGAGAACCCCGGACTTCTTCGGAACAAGGAAAAAGAGGGAAAATAACCCTTTCCCCGATTCAGCCAGTAGAACCGGCTTGATGGCCCTTTTGTCCAGCAGGGAAGAGATCTCCCACCGGATCGGAGCTCTGTGCTTCCTTGGGTATTGGGATGGGTGTGGAGGTCTGTTCAGAGGAACGGATTCGAACTCTATGGAGTGCCCGAGCTCCACTACCCACTTGTTCAGAGGTCACCTGCCTCAACGCATCCGTGTAGAGTGAAAAGCGGCCTCTGACCGGCTCCTCTGGTTGAGAGACCACCGGGGGTCACCTGGATAGTCAGGCGTTTTGGGGAGTGTGGCGGCTGCTTTAGGTGGTCTAGGCGGAAGCCGCTTTTCACCTCTAGCTCCGCCTCTACAACCAAAGCCCCCTCGCTGTGCATGTTGCTGAAAACGAGGTTGCTGTGGCTGATGTTCCCTACGGCCATGAAAACGAGGCCTTCGCGCTTGCCCCCGTTTTGGGCGGTACATGGACTGCACGGAATTGATAGCCTTTCTGGAGTCCTGCAGCCTGGTGATAATCTGCTTCGTGTCCTCGCCAAAGAGCATGGAGCCTCCGAAGGGAGCAACCAGAAGGTTGGTTTGGATGTCTGGATCGAACCCTGAAACCTCAAGCCACACGTGGCGTCTGAGGCAAATGCCAGTGGCGGCCGCCCTGGAGAAGGTGTCTGCACTCATAGGCCGATCGCAGAACGTGGGTGCCCACGTCTGAGCCGGTCTGCAGCAACAGCAAGCTCTGTCCGCTGAGGACAATCGGGCATGCTCTGCACTATGTCCAATCCCTGTTCCCAGAAGGCGTTCTGGAATTGGACCATATGCGTCAGGAAGTTGAGGGTCCTGATGCTGCAGGTGGCAACAGAGTACACCTTACAGCCCATGGAATCCAGCTGCTTCGACTCCCTGCCAGGCGGCTGGGTGCTCAGATGTTTGGGCTTCTGCGAATGATCGTGAGCTGCCGAAATCACCACCGAGTCCGCAGCGGTTGGTTCGGCTAAAAAGGAGTGGTCTGCAGGCGCCCGGTAGAGCTGGTGAGCCTTTTTCGGCACAGCGGAGGTGGAATGGGGGCGCTTCCAGGTCGCACGGGTAACATCTTGGAAAGTGTCGACCATGGGAGGGATGACCACCGGTTTTGGGTCTTTTTGGCGGAGGTATTTATCCAGCCGCAGTCGCTTGGGGTCCAGGGCCTCAGTGTCCCAACCCATGTTGGCCTGGATGTGCCTCATCACCTCCATGAAGCTGGGGTCATCTGGAGGGGATTTAGGAAAGCCCTCCGTGTCAGGAATCCGAGTCTACATAGGAGGTCATAGAAGAAGAGGGCGAGGGGATACGTCTCTTCCTTTTGAGCCTCTTGTCCGGAGGAGGGGAGGGGGAGCAAGAGGAACTACTGGACCGGTCCCTCTTAGACTTTTTCTTGTGCTTCTTTGGAGGAGGCACCTCGTCCCCACCACCATCTGGTTCAACAGGGTCTGGAACCGGCTCTGGAGTGCATGAAGGCACACCCGCTGGCAGGTCTTTTTTTACAGTCTCCCACCAGTGGGTAAAAAGCTCCTTTACCTGCGAAAGATGTATTCTGGAAGAATCAGGTGTAGGCAGAGGAGCGCCCGAGCCCGTACTGGCATCGGCCCCACCGTCCGGGGGGTGTCAGGTCCAAACCCTTGTCGACCGGCGTCGGCCTCAGGGGGGATGTCGGAGCAGTATAAGCACCACTGTCGCCAGGGTCCGGCGTCAGTCGGACCGGCAAGGAGTGTCCGAGCTGATGTCTGGCGTAGGAGAAAGGACCGGCGCTGGGCGGGTGTCAGGCGAACCACGACTGGCGGCGGAAGAACCGTCACCGGGTACGAGGGAGTAGCGGGCGGATGAGAGTCCGGAATCCGCTTCTCCCTAGGGACCGACAGGCGTCGTTTCTTGTCGTGAGACTCACGACGCTTGGTCTTGTGGCTCGAGGACTTCTCGGCCAGCGCGTCAGAAGCCGAAGGCTGGCGTCAGTTGGAGCCCTTATGTTTTGATGGCAAGGAGGAGGCCCAGCCACTGGAAGAGCTGGATGCCTTGCTCAACTCACAGGAGTCGGCTTTGGAAGAAGAGGCCGAGCGGGAGGAGGTCTTACCTGAGCCCTTGGATTTCTCGGAGGGCTGAGAAACTTTAGTCGGCTGCAGAGAAGCCATCTTGGAGCCCACAGAAGAGGGTTTAAGGACCGTGAGGCGGGAATCATGCCCAGATGACCTGGACTTCGATCCCGGAGACCTGTGTTTTGAGTGGGATCTTCCTCTGTGTTGCTCCTGGTGTTCTTTGTGCTTGTAGGCGGGTTGAGAGTCAGAATCCCCCAAGGAACAGGCCTGTTCCACAGCGGCGAGATTAGTCTCGGCGAGGAAGGCCGCAAGAGACTTTTGGCGCCGGATTCGCATCCATGAATTGAAGGCCTGGCAATGAGGGCAGGCGTTGGTGCGGTAGTCGGGCCCAAGGCAGCACAGACATGCTGAATGTCTGTCCTTGGTGGGAATCTGTCGCCCACAAGCCCACTTATTTACAAGCAATGACACAGATTCGAGAAAGAACGATGGAAAACGGAAATCTAGAGGTGGAGAAGAGCGATCGGTACTAGGCCAAAATGAATGAACTAACCCTGACTGTGCGACGGGAAAGAACTGGAGCACGTGGGGAACTCCTCCCTTATATAGGGTGAAGTCAGGGGTGGAGCAGACGTCAGCGGGGGGGGTTCCCACATCGCTACTACTAGAGAAAAAGTTGCCGGAACCGCCGCCAGTCCTCAATGTGTGTAACCTGCTGCAACAGTTTCTCCTCGAAGTAAGATCCAAAGATACTGATGGTGGGACCCGAGGACGGTAATGTGGAAGAACACGTCCTGGAGATCTAGGGAGAAGAAAGCAGAGTTAGGTAAGAACTTACCATAACAGATTTTCGAGACAGGCTCTTGCAGTAGGCAACGCCATAAGGACTGAGCCAGCAGGCGCTAGGACCACACGAAAAAATTAGCTGGCAGAGTCTGGCAGGGGACTGCCCACCCGGTGTCCTTGGCTGATGTCGGCCCAACGCTATACAATGGGCTGTGCCTCATGCCTGCCTCCAGTTCTCCCACCTGAGACCTGTGAAAAGGTATGACAGGAGAAGGAGTGGGCTCCTGGAGCCCCAAGAAAAGGCTGAATAGAAAGAAACAGCAGTAGGGGGAAGGAGGGAAACCTTTGCCTACTGCAAGAGCCTCTCTCAAAGCTCTACTGTTACAATAAGTTCTTATGTAACTGTACTATCTTACTATGAGAGGGCTCTTGCAGTAGACATCATCATAAGGACCAAGTCCCAAGCAGTGTAAGCCACGCAAAGACTGAACACAGGAGGCAGGAAAAAGGCTGCAGTAGACAGGGAGCTAAGAGAGAAGGCTCTGAAGGACGGCCACTCCAAAGCCTGCCCTGCATCTACAGGCAATGTCCAGACTGTAGTGTTTAGCGAACGTGTGGACAAAGCTCCAAGTGCCTGCCGCACATTTCTCTGTGGCAGAAACGTTTCTGAAACGAGCAGCAGATGAAGCCATGCCTCTGGTTGAATGTCCATCAACTTCCCCCGGAAGGGGTTTGTGGCAATTCTGATAACAGTACAGAATGCAGTTTGCTAACCATTTGGGTAAACATGTTTTTGAAACTGCGGCGTCGTCTCTTTTGGGCACAAAAGAAACGAAAAGCTGATCCGTTTTGCAGACTGATTTCATCTGATCAGTGTAATAATGCAAAATTTTGTGCACATTCTAAGTGTTCAGAATTGCCTCCCCTTGATTAGAGTGCTCATGATAATACACTGGCAAGTGGATAGTCAGATTTAAGGTAAACTCGGAAACAACCTTCGGTAAAAATGTAGCATCTGTACGCAGTCTCACCCGGTCTCTGTGGAAAATCAAATAGGGCTCCTTACACATATGGGACTGAAGCTCAGGAATCCTTCGAGTGGAAGTAACTGCAACTAAAAATACAGGTTACTCACCTGTAACAGGAGTTCTAGGAATGGTATATGTTGTTCATCCACACTTATTGGCAGGTTCCTTGCCGCTTTAAATCTTGCCGGAAGGTCTTCAAGCTGGCTCTTCCCACCCACCGGTGGTAAAACTCGGCTCCGCCCATGCGCCAGATCTAGCCAGCTGGAAGCCAGAGTGCGTCCGAGCCGGGAGGTCGGGTGGGTCGGTGGTGGGATGAACAATATATACCATTCCTAGAACTCCTGTTACAGGTGAGTAACCTGTATTTCTAGGGACATGGATATGTTGTTCAATCCACACTTATTGGCAGACTCCTAGCAGTTTTCCGGGAGGAGGGAGGCAAGGCGCACACCCCCTACTTAGGGAATAGAGACTGGAGAACCGAGGCCCTAAAACCAGCAACCCGGCGTGACTCAAGGTTGATGTGGTAGTGGGTAATAAAGGTATGTGCTGACTTCCAGGTAGCAGCCCTGCAGATATCCTGGATAGGGACATCCCTGGAAGCAGCTACCGATGCAGCGGTATGGCGGGTAGAATGAGCTCTTATCCCTTTGGGAGGCTCCATGCCCGCCAACCTATAGCAGAGATCTATGCAGGAGGTGACCCACCTGCTTATCGTCCGCTTGGCTGCAGGTCTGCCAAGTGCGGCTTCAGCGTAGGTGACAAACAGCTGGCGAACCTCTCCTCTATAATAAAGCGAGCGCTCGTCTAGGGTCCAAAGTATGGAGCCTATATTCGGCCTCCGAGGTGCGATTGGGGTAGAACACTGGCAGAGTCAACACCTGGTTAAGGTGAAACTCCGACACCACTTCGGAAGGAACTTCGGGTGGGGGCGCAGGACAACCTTGTCCCTGTGGAAGACCAGATAAGGAGACTTTATAGAAAGCGCCTGGAGCTCTCCCATCCTTCTGGCTGACGTGATAGCCACCAAGAAGGCGGTCTTCCACGACAGGTGGGAAATATCGCACCTGTGCATCGGTTCGAATGGCTTGCCCATGAGCTTGGCCAACACCAGCAGTAGATCCCACGGAGGTGGAGGTTCTCGCACCGGAGGGGAAATGTGGTCAAGGCCTTTGAAAAAGCGCCCAACCACCTTCTCCTGCACCACCGACTGCTTCCCGGCCCGCGCCCCGGTAAGCAGAGATGGCTGCCAGGTGCACCTTAACGGTAGTCGGCCGAAGCCCTCGCTGAGAAAGGTAGTCCAGAATGCTTGCCAAGGGACAGGCGGAAGGGTCCAAGCCTTCCCCTGACACCAAATGGAGAATCTCTTCCATTTGAAGGCATAGCACTTCCTGGTCGACTCCTTATGGGACGCCTCAACGATGTTGAGGACCTCGGCGGAAAGACCCAAGGCCTGGAACTCTAGCCGCTCAGGAACCAGGCCGTCAGGTGCAGGGACTGAAGGTCCGGATGGAATACCTTCCCCTGGTTGACGGAGATCAGGTCCGGGCGGGCTGGAAGCCGCCTTAGGAGCCTGGAGCTGAGGCTGAGGAGATCTGGATACCAGAACTGGCGGGGCCAGTCTGGGGCTACCAGAATCACCTGCGCCTTGTCCCTCCTCGCCTTGAGAAGCACCTTGTGGATCAAGGGAAAGGTGTAGAAGAGGCCCGGGGTCCACGGCCTCGAGAAGGCATCCCCTGCAGCGAGCCCGCTGAGGGGGGGCATGGAACAGTCTCAGCCTGCATTCTCCTGGAGGCAACAGGTCCACCTGAGGCGTGCCTCAGTGGGAGAACAGATCTTGTACTACCTCCAGCAGGAGAGATCACTCGTGAGACGCAGCTCCTATCCGGCTTAGGGCATCGGCCAGGGTGTTGGAGGCTCCTGCCACGTGAATGGCTAGAAGATCCGCCCCCAGGCTGCGCATGAGGGACCATATGCAGACAGCTTCCTTGCATAACAGCATGGAGCGCGTCCCGCCCTGGCGGTTTAGATAGTACATGGTCGTGGTATTGTCCATCTGGACCTGAACCACTTGACCCCGTAGAAACGGAGCAAAGGCGGTGAGCGCTAGGCGGATCGCTCGGAGCTCCAGCAGGTTGATATGGCATCGGGACTCCCGAGGGGACCAGAGGCCGTGCACTCTGTGCTCCCCCAGATGGGCACCCCAACCCATCAGAGATGTATCGGTCGATAGAGAGACCGTCGGCTCGGGGCGGACGAACGGGATGCCCTCCTGCAGATGTGCCGGAATGGTCCACCACTGGAGAGCGTTCCACATCTCCTGGGTCACTGTCACGGGCTGGTCCAACGGATCGCAGCGTCGTGACCACTGGCTGGCCAGTCCCCACTGAAGGGGACGCATGTACCAACGGACCACGCTGGTGCAGGCCGCCATGAGGCCCAGGAAGTCCCAGGCAGGGCACGATTGCCCAACCAGAAATGATTGGGCAAAGGAGGAAAGAACCTCGGCCCTGTCTGCCGGGAGCCGAGCTCTGGCTTGAAGAGAGTCGAGCTCTGCCCTGATGAAGAGTATCACCTGCTTCCGCACGAGTTCCAACTTGGCCTCGTTGATGAGGAGGCCAATCTGAGAGCAAACCTGGAGGGCCAGATCTCTGGACTGCTCCACCTCCACTCTGGAGGGGGCTGCAATCAGCCAGTCGTCCAGGTAGGGGTACACCCGGACCCTTCGGCACCGCAGGAATGCTGTCACCACTGCCATGCATTTGGTGAAGACCCTGGGAGCTAGAGAGAGGCCGAATGGCATGGCACGGAACTCGTAGAGGGATCCCTCTGCTCTGAAGTGGAGAAATCTCTGATGAGACGGACGGATCGGGACATGAAAGAACGCGTCCTGGAGGTCCAGGGAACAGAACCACACGCCTCGTTCCAGGGATGGAATTATCTGAGCCAGAGGGACCATCCTGAAGGTCCGAGATCTTAGGAACCTGTTCAGGTCGTGTGGGTCGAGGATGGGGCGCCAGCCCCCCGTCCGTTTTGGTACCAGGAAATACCTGGACACAAACCCCGGGTCTGGAGGAGGATCCGCCACCTTCCTGATCACCCCTTTTTCAAGGAGCAGGGCAATATTGGCTCGGCGGGCCGACAGTGAGGCTGCGGACTCCATGGCCCCCCGAGGGGCGACGGCTCGAAAGGGTGGGATCTGCTCGAACTCCAGAGGCAGGCCTCTTCCTACCACCTCCAACATCCAGCGGTCCGTGGTGATAGCGGACCAGGCGGAAAGGAAGTGGTGGAGCCGTCCCCACAGGGGGAACCCAGGGGGGAGTGACGAGGCTTTGGGTGGCACCCCTCAACCCGTCACTGGGCAGGCTTGGAAGAGGGACCGGCCAAGGGACCTCCTGGACCTTTACCTCCTTGCTTCCCGTTGGAGGAAGCCACGGGCTTGGGTTTGGGATGCCAAGCGCGAGCCTGCTGGCCCTGTTGCTGGTGCTGTTGGGCAGGTCGTGTTGCAGGGGCCGAAGGACGAAAGGACTTATGCTGTTGTTGACAGTGGCCTTTGTCCCTCTGGGCGGAGGTGACCGAGTCCAGAGTGGCATTGGACTTTTTGATCCACTGGAGGTGTCCCTCCACTCCAGGGCCGAAGAGGTCAGTCCCCAAGAAGGGGACGTCCACCAACTTGTGCTGGGTATCCGCCGTGAAGGTGGATATCCTCAGCCACGCCCTCGGGCGCATGGCCACCGCGGCCGCTACTGACCTGGCACAGGAATCGCCTATGTCCAGAGCAGTCTGAAGCTGCTGCTTCGCCACTGCCCTACCCTGGTCCCGCACCTGACGGACCGTGGTCTGCAGGTCGGCCGGGAGATGAGGGACAACCTCATCCGGGGAGCCCATGAGGGCGTGGGAGAAGTGTGCCATCAGCACGGCCGAGCTGGCCTGTCGGAGGCCGAGGGAGGACGCAGCGTACACCTTGCGCCCGGCAAAGTCCAGCTTTTTGGACTCTTTGTCGGGGGGCTTATCCACGTCCCGAGCGTTTCCGGAGCACCAGAAGACGCTGTCGGTGACTAACCCTCGGCAGAGGGGTGCTCCGAGAAACCAGGCAAAGAGCCGGTAGGGACCGCATACTTCCTGGCCATCCTGGCCGAGGGCGCAGGACAGGAAACAGGCCGCTGCCAAAGCTCCAAGGCTGGGCAGACAATGGCCTCAGCCACCGGAAAGGCCTCGTGGGAATCCCCTCAGTCCAGTATCTCCGTCAGGGGATACTTGGCCCGTTTGGACATGGGCTCGAGCTGCATCCCGGTGGACTCCGAGATGAGTCGAAGCAGACCCAAGAAGGACGATGGGCTATCATCCAATGACTGGCCCCCGGAGGACTCCAGGTCGACCTGCCTGGAGAACAGGGAGGAGTCCTCATCGGACTCCAAAGAGTCTGCAAAGAGCTGCCTCGGCCCTGAGCCACCCTCCACCTGCCGAGGATGGTCGGGAGTGAGGGTGACCGACAACTTGTGGGGCAGGCCGTGACCTGACAGAGAATCCTTGGTCGGTGCCCCAGACTTTGGTTGTGGAGGCGGAGGTTCCACCACAATCGGTGGAGCAGCCGGTTTCGGCCGAACAACCGGCCCTGGAACGGGCATCTCGACTGGGGCGAGCGGTTGCTTCGGTAGTTCGGGCGACAGCCACTTGATGGCCGGGGGCTGAACCGAAGTCGGTTTAGTCCCGGACAACAGCAATTGCTGCCACATAAGCTCCTTGTAACGTCGACGTAATTTACGTCGAAGCCTCTACTCATCCGAGGAAGAGGACGAGGAGGAACGGTGTCGCTGCTTACTTCGGTAGCGAGACCGCCGATGTCGGCGGAAACGGCTTGACCGAGAAGAAGTCCGAGACCGAGACCCTCGGGGAGACCAAGGGCGGGTCTGGGAAGGGGCGGGGGACACCTGCTCTTCCCTCGGCTCTGGAACTTTATCCGGGGACTGCGGCCCCGAAGGCGCAGGCAGATCCTTGGTCTCCACCGGGGGAAACTAGTGAAGGTGGGAGCCCGTCCGACGGGTTGAGAAAAATCTCGACTGCGTCAACGGGCCGGTCTCGGCAGGCTGGCCTGACGGGGACACCGGTGAAGCCAGCGCCCGTGCCCGCAACTTCGACCGAAGTCAACAGTCGGCTGTCCAGGGAAGGAGACCCTCCCGCCCCACAATGCTGGCGGTGGGACTTACCCTTCACTCCTTCTTGGCCGAGAAGAATATCCGAAGGCCCCCTCCCTTCGTGGAAAGGGACTGACAAAGCTCCTTGAGCGAGCCGCATGTACAAGGAACTCAGAGAGGGTGGATAAATGTCATCAAGAGGAGGAGGAAGATGCGCCTGGGCCGCCTCCTCGAGGGCGATCATGTGCTCGAGCTGCTCAGCCGAGCCAGCCACCGCAGACACCACTCAACGAGCCTCTTTGGATTTTTCCGGCAGGTAACGCTTCTCCGGGCGCCCGAGCTCCAATCGGGCAGCTCGATCTTCCAGGACGGTGGCCGAAAAAGAGTGGCACAACTCGCAGGCCTGTGGGTCGTGGTGTAGGCCTAGGCAGTAGACGCACATGGAGTGCGGATCCGTCCTGGATATTTTCTGCCTGTAAGGACACCTCCGAAAGCCGGGAATCAATTTGTCCATCGCAGCCGCGAGGGATGATGAAGACCGAAGTTTAGAAAACTTCAAAACTAGTTTCAGACGAACCGAAGAGTTAGGATCCAGTCTAAAACGCAGAGCGCTAAGGAGGGAACCTGAGCTTCCAAGCGGTAAGGAAGATCTGGCGTCATGGGGCAGAGCCTGGAGTTTCACCACCCGGGTGGGTGGAAGGAGCCAGCTTGAAGACCTTCTGGCAAGATTTAAAGCGGCAAGGAACCTGCCAATAAGTGTGGATTGAACAACATATCCTTGTCCCTAGAAATGGTGCTTTCTAAGACAGATGGCACAAGTCACAACTTGCAGCCGGTTCAAATGGAGGCAGAGTGAGTTTCTCAAAGATAAAGTTCAGATCCCAAGTGGGAACAGGGTTCCTAACCATGGGTATCATGTGGAGAATTCCCTTCAGAAAGGTACATGAGACATCCAACTGAGCCAAAGTTTTGCCTTCCACTGAAGTGTGGTAGGCAGATATGGCAACAAGTAGACCTTCAGCAAGGAATAACTAAGTCCCAGGTTGGAGAGGTGCAGGAGATACCCCAAGACCTGAGGAACAGGGCACGAAAAGGGGTTCCAACCCTTGGAGGCTGCCCAGATGGAGAATCTCTTCCATTTCATCACATAGGTGGTTCTTGTAGATGGTGTTCTGGCCTCTAAAAGGACTTCGGCTACTCTGGAGTAGACCCAAAGCAAGAGACAGCTATGTCTAAAAGTGCCATGCATGAAGGTAAAGGAACATGAGGTCCGAATGGACCAGCTTTGCCCCGATCTGGAGTCAGACCGTCTGGCAGAGGGGAAGAGGAACCAGAGGCTCCACCGCTAACTGCTGGAGCAGAGGGAGCCATATTTGGCGAGGCCAGTATGGGGCGATGAGAATCATCTGAGGTCCCTCCATTCACAGTTTGAGAAGAACCCACTGCAAGAGTGAGAAGGGAGGGACAGCGTACAGGAACCTCCCTGTCCAGCAAAGAGACAGCGCATCTCGCCAAAAGACACCAGGTCCGGGAACGAGCGAGCAAAAACTGGGTAGTTTGGCGCTGTAGGGGGAGGCGAACAGATCGAGATCTTGACGACCACAGAGATCGAAGATGTCTTCAACCACCGACAGAGTTCCCACTCGTGAACCCTTTCCTGGGTGCGGCTGAGACTGTCCGCCAGGGCTCCCGGGATGTGTACTGCTGTTAGCTGGAGCTGATGCTGAACTGCCCAGTGCTACACTCGCATCGATTCCCTGCACAATGGGTATGACCGAGTGCCTCCCTGTTTGCTCAGATACCAGACCACACACATGTTGTCCGACTGGATCAGGAGTGGACCCGGGAGAAGGGACTGGAATGCCTGGAGAGCATACAGCACAGCACGCATTTAGAGCACGTTAATGTGAAGTGAGAGCTCCCGATCAGACCCAGATCCCTGGGTCCTGCGATCTCCCAGATGCGCTCCCAAGCCCTGACCTGATGCATCTGTCATCAGCGTTTGAGCGGGGGGGGGGCTGGAAAGGGACCTCTAGCAGACATTTTCCAGATCCTGCCACCAAAGAAGATCCCTTCACATAGGGTTGGATACTAAAACCCTGTGATCCAGGTTGTCAGACCTAAGATCCCACTGTATCCTGAGCGTCCACTGTATGACTCACATGTGGAGCTGGGCCGGAGTACCATGGGGATAGCCGCCGCCATGACATCTAGGAGGCGGAGGACCGTTCTGGCCATTATCCAATGGCTGGAGGCCACAAGTCAAGCTTGCCTCTGCAGCATTTCCATCCTGTCCAAAGGAAGAAAGGCTTGACCCTAGGTAGTATCCGGTATAGCCCCAATAAATTGGAGGCGCTGGGAAGGGGTAGGTGAGATTTGGGTAATTCACCGTGACCCCCACCCTGTGGAACAAGTCCAGCGCATGCCAGATAAGCTTCTAGGCCGTCCGTCGGGCTGACAGAAGCCAGTCATCGAGCTATGGAAACACATAGTGACACTGACACCGTAAAGCCACTGCCATCACCATAAGACACTTGGTGAACACCTAAGGTGCCAACGAAAGGCCAAAGGGGAGGGCCTTGAATTGGAAATGCTCCCCCTGGAATGTAAATCTGAGGAAGTGGTGGTGGGCCAGGAAGATAGGGATATGTAGGTATGCATCCTGCATATCCAGGGCACAGAGCCAATGTCCCTGATGAAACAGTGGCAACAGTCCCGGGAAGGTCAGCATGCAAAACCTCTTGTATTCTATGAAGAGGCTGAGTGTGCTGAGGTCCAGTATCGGCTGGAGGTCTCCAGTCTTTTTTGGGACCAGGAAGAAGTGGGAGTAACACCCTCTTCCTACCTGGCCGTGAGGAACAGATTCTATGGCAGACTTTAGCAACACAGCCTGAATCTCCTCTCTGATGAGTGGAATGTGACCTTGCCAGTAATGAGAGTGACCGGGAGGATTTTCCAGACGTCCCTCTATGAACTTTATCGTGTGACCTTGAGCTGTTAGCTGAAGAACTAAACAGTCTGTCATGATCGCCTCCCACCCAGACAGGTGCCCCCAACTGGCTCCTCTGGAACTACTGATGGCCGGGGGGGGGACAGAGACAACTGGGGACCGCAAGTCAAGAGGAGGCAGGGAGAGTTGGGGAGTACTGCCACGGAAGATGTGTGCGACTTGGCGCGCGGGGGAGGGTGGGTGGTGGAGGCAGAAGAGGTAGTCCGATGCTTGTCCTGACATTTGGCGGGCTGCTGCCTTGTCTGGAGCCTTAGCTGATGGTGAATGGCTGCCAAGACTTGGGACTGGTGTGATAGAGGGATTGCACCGAACGAAGTGCCTTCCCTAGCTCCAGCAAGTCAGTCATGATGTCCTGAACATTTCCTCCAAAGAGCAGAGAGTCCCTGAAGGGGGTGTCCAGGATGGACGCTTGAACATCCTGGGCAAAACCAGAAACCCGCAGCTTGGAGTGTCTGCAGACAGGCCACTGTCACCGTGCTTCTGGTGGAGGCGTCAACGGTGTTGTAAGTCGCTCGTAGGGTGTGGCAGCAAGTAATCTCTGCCATCTTAACCGTCTGTTAAATTTTGGGCTTGGCTTCAGAGTCAGGCAAGGCCACAAATTCAGCTTTCAGTTGATCCAGAATGGCCTTCTGGTAGCAAGCCATGTGGGCTACATAATTCAGAGCTCGCAGGGCCAGAGTAAAGGATGAATAAACCCTGCGACCAAACTGGTCAAACTGCCTCATCTCCTTGTCGGGAGGAGAGTTACTCAAATGTTTAGGCGTAGTTGAGCGGTCGTGCGCTGCACTGATAACCACCGAATCAGCTTTAGGGTGGTTGACCAAATGGTCTTTCCCCTCCACCTTCTTGGAGAGGGCTGCGACAGATGACAGTTGCTGCCATATCGTGGTAGCCACATCATCATGACAGACAGAGCTGGTGGATCCATTCAACACCAATGGTGCCGACAAGGGAGGCCAAGTCGATGTGACAGCCACTATCATCAGCAGGAGCTATGGTAACTGTCAGCAAAAAAGTTCAGAAAATGACACCAACACAACCTGTCAGTTGACAGCACCCCGTAAAGGGCCTAGTACGACCAACAAAAAGGTAGAGTCAGCTGATGAAGGTGGCGTACCATCCACAGTAGGTATGGCAGCACAACCTCTGAGTTGATGGCATCCTGGTAATTGGTCTGGGACTACCAACAAATGGATAGAACCAGACAATGAATGTGGCAAACCATCCGTAGCAGGTACGGCAGCAGCAGAGCCAGCCCTTGGTGCCTGTAGCTACAGTATCTACAAGGATGACGCTTGTATTGTTTGGGTTTACTGTTTGGGACTGTTGCACAACACCAAGGCCTGCAGGATCTGCCAGGATTCAGCCAGGCCACAGGGAGACGCTGAAAGAAGGCTTTAGAAACTTTCATCGCCATCAAAGCAATGGAAGCTCAAGCCAAGGTCACTGGCTCCAAACCAGCCTTTCCCTCTCTTTCGACCACCTCAGGGAAGGACACTTCCTGGCACTGAACGACACCACCACCAATGTGGCCGTCAAGGACAAAGATAAGTTGTTAAAGTCCTCCTCTTGTAGCATTCACCACAAGCATAAAGACAGAGCTCCTTCTTTGCCGGTGAGGTTGAAGTCTCCATTGAAGGAGGGCAAGTCCTTGTTGTCATCCACTATGGCCACGACGACTACCCCCCCCGAGTGGTCCTGGACATGGGCGACTTACTGTTGCACACGTGTGGCCCAATGGAGGACATATCCTTAATGAAGAGAAAGTTCTGTGAAGTTAGTAATGAAGATTGAGAATTGAAAATCCCTTTTGTTGCAGGAGCTGCGAAGGAGATCTGTCCCTTCCAGCAGAAAGACAGATCCGACGTTAGATGGCACAGAGCAGGAGGACAACACTGCGGGCTTTGGGAGGAGCTATTCTTTAAGGATTCCACTGAACTAAGCTATTCTCAGCAAGACGCAAGTGTGGACAGTGAACTGAATCCAAGTTAGCAGAAGACAATTTTATATTTCAGCTTGGTTATCATGTATAACAGTCTTGTAAAAGATCTCCCCCTTACCGAACATACACAAAAGAAATTTCTCTCACTGGTCACATGGTAACTCATCCAATTTTCTTTTACCACTGGAATCTGTTCTTGTTTTTTTATTTTGTTGTTAGATGTCTATTCATACAAACAGGGTTCATGGGGGAGTGGGTCATCGCATTGTCAGTATCACATTCATTTTTAAGTAATAATTTGCTCACATTTTATTTTTTGACTTAAGGTATTTAAGATGTTATAAAGTATGTACAGCATTTTTTTTTTTATGTTTATTTACCCTGATCTGAGCTGAAGAGACCTATCTCAAGTATGCCTGCCAACAGGACCCCTCGAAACAGCCCTGCTACTCTCCCAAAGTCCTACCTTCTGGGAACAGGCCCACACCATCCAGCTCATCGGCAGGTTCACATCCTCCATTTCTGGTCAGCAGCTGCACACTAGAAGGAGTCATCTGGCGGGGTGGGGTAATGTGCCCACATGAAGTGAAACCTGTTGTGGCAGGCAGGCAGGCCTTCCTCTATCCAGCTGGTGCCCATTCATTTACTAGTTTTTTTTTTTCCCCGTGAGAGAGGGCCCTTCAACAGGACAGTGCTGACATACCAGATCCACTCATATCTGCCTGCCTTCTTCTCCCTGTGCATTCACAGAGTACCCTCAGCAGCACCGCCACCTGTGACCACCTGTTAGTGGTACTGCGGTAAGCTATCCTACTCTCTCTCTCTCTCTCTCTCTAGAGCCTAGTGTACTGGATTTTTACTGGAGTCTGAGCTGGACAAATGTCTCTTGTTTATCCTTAACAGCGATTTAAAAATGCAGAAATGATCAACTACTGACTTGATAAAGAAATGAAAGTAACTTATTACATCTCCCTCTGGTGTTGGGGTTCACTCAGCCTTCCATTAAAATTTTATATTAAAATCATTAGCAGTCTCCAGAAGAATTCAACACTTCTGCATTCAGAAGATGCTCTTATGAAATGGACTTTTACATTTAAAAGGTTTATAATAATCTCAACCTGGCCTGAATGATGGAAAACACTTTCCACTCAACTGAAAGAGAAGCCTTGTTTCTAGACTACATCATTTCTATGATGGAACATCTCATGCACTCTGGTACATGTGCCTGTGGACTGAGACAAGTACTGTGTATGTCTTGGATAAGCAGGCATAGTTAACTTAACACTGGTTTCCCCCTAAACCTCTTCCTTTGCCCCCTCCCTCCCACTCTGATAATACCACATCAGAATCCATTCCTCTGATTGGAAGGGTAAACAAGTGGGTTACCTTCAAGAAATTGCCAATGCCTCTCCTTACGTTTGGCAGTATGGGCACACAAATGCTTTGCGTCCTGCACCCTTCCTCTGTGGGAACAGGGTGCTTCACATTCATGACACACACTGGCCCAGTGCAGTAGTTCCCATTTTGGCTGGGAGACAGAAGCATTTATCAGATCTGCAGAGGCCTGCAACCACTCTTGTGAATATTTAGGGAAAAAAATGTTAGGTCTCATTACCTGCTGAAAGGAGTCCTCAAATAAGGTTTTCCTGGTCACACTGATCTTTATGTGCTGAGGCATAGTCAGTTGCTGAAAAAGAAAATATTCCACGATAATACGAAAATGTTTTGGGACTAAAACTTCACTGTTGATATACAAAAAGGGACAGACATTCTCATCAAGTTGGAAGAACATACTATGCCCTAATTTAGCCATTTTCACTCCAAAGTTGTATGATGTAGTTTTTATTTTAATTTGATTTTACTTGACTTAAATGAAGGCCTCTGAACAAATACTGCCAATTTTCAAAAGTGCCCGTGGTCAGAAACTCAGTCATTAAATTTATACAATTACAGTACACAACTGTGCAAAGATTACAATGTTTCAGAAGAATGAACGTACATCTTCAACCGAGATACATATGAATAAAACCTTTAAAAATCCCTAGGGTATTTTGGCACATAATTCTAGAATGAGGCAATACAGTAATGAAAGTAAGTAGAAAGTAATAAAATTTATTTATACAGTATAATACCATTAGGACAATTTACGCCCTGTTTACAAAGTGTACCTGTGCAGTAAACACAAAGTTCATTTTACCTCACATGACAATAAAACAAACATATCAAAAAAATTCAGTACACATAATAGGGTAATTTGGTTTGTAAGAAAAGTAAAAGCACAAACGTTCACCAAGTTTTTTTATAAATTATAACACCAGTCATCAATAACTACACTAAACTTATAAATACAAACTATGATAAACATTTTAGTGCTATGTTACCCTTTATCTATTGCACACGCATCTAAAGCTAAGAAGCCTTTGTTTTAAAACTGTATTCCATGAAATTCAGATTTCTCACGTCTGGAGACAGAGCATTTCAATTACTGGCAACACTAAACTCAAATGTCATTTTAACAAAATGGTTAATATTCTTTACCTGTATCAAGTCCCTAGCCCCATTCTTTCTTGGGTTTAAACTGTGTTTAGGTTTTTGTAGTTTCTCTATCAAATGTTGGGGTGTTTTATTTCTGAGTATACTCCAGACTAAATTAATTCAAATATTCTTTTGTCTTAAGTGAATGCCAGCCCAACTTATCGTACATTGTGCAGTGGTGAGTATTATTACTACACCTCAAAACAAATCTTGCCAGTCTGTTACAAAGGTGATCAAGTTTTTCCAACTGCTGTTTACTTGTGTGTCTGTAAATATGATTACCATAGTCAACTGTCGGCAAAATCAGTTGGTTTGCTATTGTTAGACATACAGATTTTGTCGTACTTGTTGTGAACCTTCTTGCCGCCCCTATATGTCCGTTTTACTCTTTTTACAACATCTCAAATATGCCAGTCAAAGTTCAGATACTGATCAAAGTAAACCCCTAAATATTTATAAGTTGCTGTTTGGCTCAAACATTTTCCTTCCATTGTTTTCATTTGAAGACATACTGTAAGCTTCTTGATTTAGACTGCTTTGATCTAAATAACATTGTTTGTGGGTTTTTTTTTTTTTTTTACTATTAATGATCAAACCCAGAGAGGCAAAGCACTCCTGCAGTGCCAAGAAATCCTGCTGTAGTTTAGACACATAGAAGTTGATGGCAGATAAGGATCGCAGGCCCATCCAGTCTGCCCATTTCTTTTTCTACCTTATAAATGTGCCATCGGCCTTTGCTCTGTCAGTGGCCTGTCTACTCATACTTAACTGTATTGCTCCCTTATGCCTATCCCATGCCTGTTTCAAGCCCTGCACTGTATGCATAGCCACCACTTCCTGAAGTAGGCCGTTCCATGCATCCACCACCCTTTATGTGAAAAAGAATTTCCTCACATTCCCCCTTAATCAGCCTCCCTCTAATCTCATGCTGTGTACTCTTGTCCTGCTATTTTTCTTATTTTTAAACATGTTAGACTCTTTCACCTTGTTAATGCCCTTAGGGTGTTTGAATGTTTCAATCACATCACCTCTCTCCCTCCTTTGCTCAAGGGTATACATATTGAGCTCCGTTAATCTGTCCTCATATGTCTTCTGATGCAGTCCCTGCACCATTTTGGTTGCCCTTCTCTGGACTGCCTCAATTTGGTTAATGTCCTTGTGAAGGTGTGGCCTGGGGTCTAACCAGTGTCTTGTAAAGAGGGATTATTACCTCACCCTTACGACTTGTGATACCCCTACTAATACACCCTAACATCCCCCTAGCCTTATCTACTGCTTCTGAGGCCTGCTTGGATGATTTCAGGTCATCGGTGATGATGATGCCCAAGTCTTTCTTCCTTTGTGACTGCCAGCAACTCCCCTCCCAGCCTATAAGTGGCTGCAGGGTTTCTCTTCCCTGTGTGCATGAACTTGCACTTCTTTGCATTAAATCCCAGTTGCCACTCTTCTGACCATTTTGCTAGTTTATCCAGATCACGTCTCATTCTGCCCGCCCCATCTGAATCATCTACTCTGTTGCAGATCTTGGTGTCATCTGCAAACAGACAAGCCTTACCCTCTAGTCCATCTGCAATGTCACTGATGAAGATAATGAAGAGGACTGGCCCCAGGACTGATCCCTGAGGTACCCCACTTGTGACTTGCATCTCTTCTAACTGTAAACCATTTACCACCACTCTCTGTTTTCTGCCTGTCAACCAGTGTGCCACCCAGTTGACCAACTTCTGACCCACCCCGAGCCTACCCAGCTTATTCATCAATCTTCTATGTGGAACAGTGTCGAAAGTTTTGCTGAAGTCAAGGCAGGTGACATCAACTGCTCCCCCTTGGTCCACCACTCTGGTTACCCAGTCAAAGAAATCTATGATATTAGTTTGACAGGACCTTCCTTTTGTAAACCCATGCTGTCTTGGATCCTGTGCCCCTATGGATTCCAGGTGTTGCACTATCCTTTCCTTAAGGAGTGCCTCCATAATCTTGCCCACAGTTTGATTTCGACTTCATTGGGACTTCCCCCCTCATCCACCAACACAGTGTCGTCCGCATAAAGACGGCTACAGGAGTGCTCCACACAATCTGGGAGACCATTAATGTAAATAATAAACAGTAGTGGCCCCAGGATCGATCCCTGGGGCAAACCACGAGTTATCAGTAAAATGTCTGACTCAAACTCATTTACTGTTACTACCGGTATTCTTCCACTTAAGTATGAGCTAAACCACTGGCAAGATTCATCTGTCAATCCTATATTTCTTAATCTTCCCATCAAGATGTTGTGATCCACCAACTCAAATGCTTTTGACAGGTCCACGTACACCACGGCAACAAACCTTGCCCTCCCCAAAGACATTTCTATTTTAGTTTTTATGACAACTACACAAAAGCTTAACAAGGACATAAACTACATCATACAGTTTGAAAATGGTCATTAGTTTAACAGCAGTGAGTAACTTAGAAACAGTTTTAAATTTACAAGAAGGAAAGAATTACTGTAGTAATGTTGTTTCTTCTTATGGGATACATCAGTAAGTTTTACAATAACGATCAGTCCACCTGATTGAGTTGCCACACAGAAGAATTTAAGCTAATTTTGGAATCTTAGCATTAGAACTAAGCTCAAACTGCATTCCCATTAACAGTAAGATTTGTTTCTAAAGTTAAGGGGACCTGTGATCACTTAAACTTGCTAAATGGCTACCAAAAAAACAGGTTACTCACCTGTAACAGTAGTTCTAGGAGTGGCGGTGTTCATCCACACTCTTTGGCATGTCTCTTTCCCCTTTAAGGATCGCTAGAAGTCTTCAAGCTGGCTCCTCCCACCCACCCGGGTGGTATAACCCTCAGCTCCGCCCCATGACGCCAGATCTTAGCCCACTGGAAGCCAGGTGTTTTGTGTCCTCAGCCGGAAGGTCGGGTTGGTCCATGTGGATGAACAACATATACCACTCCTAGAACTACTGCTACAGGCAAGTAACCTGTTTTTCTAGGATCGTGGCTATGTTGTTCATCCACACTCTTTGGCAGACTCCTAGCAGTTCTCTGGTAGGAGGGAGGCATGGCGCACACCCCCTGCTTAGGAAACAAAGATTGGAGAACTGAGGTCCCAAAACCAGCATCCTGGCATGACTCAAGGTCGATGTGACAATGGGCAATGAAGGTGTTTGCTGACTTTCAGGTAGTAGTCCGACAGATTTCCTGGATAGGGATGTCCCTGGAAGCAACCACCGATGCAGCGGTATGGCGGGTAGAATGAGCTCTTATCCCTCTGGGAGGCTCCATGCCCGCCAACTCGTAGCACAGACTTATGCAAGATGTAATCCACCTTGCAATAGTCAGTTTGCTACTGTTACGGTAAGTTCTTATGTAACTCTATTATCTTACTTCGAGAGGGTTCCTGCAGTAGGTCATAACATGTAGGACTGAATCCCAAGCAGTCACTCTCAGAGTGACCAAGAGAATCATGGGAGGAAGGGCAACAGAAAGGACAGAACAGGACCTGCCTAAGACAGTAGGCCCTGCAAGACGGTGAGGCCAAACCCGGCCCTACGCCTAGAAACAATGTACAGACTGTAATGCTTTGTGAAGGTATGGACCGAACTCCAGGTTTCTGCTGGAGAAACATTCTTAAGACACGCTGTAGAGGCAGCCATACCTCTGATAGAGTGACCTTGGACCTCCCCCAGCAGAGGTTTGTTATGCTTCTGGTAACAGACACAGATGCAGTTGCTAAGCCACTGTTTAGAAACTGCCAACCCAAAGGATTTGGGGCAAAGGAGACAAAGAGCTGATAAAGACTTTCTGGATTCTTTGGTTTGGTGAATGTAGCACCTAAGGATTCTGTGAACATCCAATGTGTGAAGGAGAGACTCCCCTCTACTAGAATGAGCTGGATAATAAACTGGAAGTTCAACTGTCTGATTCAAGGTGAACTCCGAAACCACACCTTGGGAAGAAACTTAGGATTTGTATGAAGGACCACCCGGTCCTTATGAAAAATCAAATATGGCTCCTTATGCATCAGGGCTTGAAGCTCAGAAATTCTTCGAGCAGAAGTAATAGCAACCAAAAACAGCACCTTCCAGGAAAGGTAGCGCATGTCACAGCTCACCACTGGTTCAAAGGGAGGAAGTGTAAGCTTCTCCAACACAAAAGTTAAATCTCAAGGAGGAGGAGTGGGGCTGCAGATGGGAGGTTTGAGATGTAGAATCCCTTTCAGGAAGGTCTTAGCGATCTCTAGCTGAACTACGGACTTCCCGTCCACTAGAACGTGGTAGGCTGAAATGGCCAACAAGTGAATCTTGAGGGAAGAGTAAGAGACCAGAGTCAGACAGGTGCAACAGATAGCCCATAATCTGTGGAGCAGAGCAAGAAAAAGGGTCCCAACCCTTGGATGCTGCCCAGATGGAAAACCGCTTCCACTTCATAGTGTATGTTGACCTGGTGGAAGGCTTCCTGGCCTCAACCAGGATTCCAGCTACCCTTAGGGAGACCCCGAAACGTGATTTCATTATCTCCGAAGGAGCCACGCATGAAGGTGGAAGCTCCTGAGCGCTGGATGCACCAGCCTGCCCTGATCCTGAGTCAATAAGTCATACTGGAGAGGGAGGGGAATTGGAGGTTCCACTGTTAACTGCTGCAAAAGTGGAAACCAAATCTGCCTTGGCCAGAGAGGAGCGATAAGGGTGATCCGAGCTCCCTCTGCTTGAAGCTTGAGAAGGAGACTCTGTAGAATGGGAAAGGGAGGGAAGGCATACAAGAACTTCCCTGTCCGACATAGCCATAATGCATTGTGCCAGAAAGCACCAGGCTCTAGAATGAGTAAGCAAAACCTGGGAATTTTTGCAGTGGATGTGGAGGCGAACAGGTCTACCTCCGGACGACCCCGTTTTAGAAAGAGAGAGAGTCTCTACTATTTCCTGATTTAATTCTCATTCATGAACAAGAGCCAAAGTATGACAGGCTGTCCACCAGGGTGTTGTGAACACCTGGAACATGCACGGCTGTGAGACATAGGTCGTGATGGACTGCCCAATTCCACAACCGCATCGCTTCCCTGCAGAGGGGGTACGATCATGTGCCTCCCTGCTTATTGATGTACCAGACTACTGACATATTGTCCGTCTGGATCAGCAGTGTTCCCTTCAATAGAATGGTCTGAAAAGCCTGGAGGGCGTAGAAGACCGCTCTCATCTCCAGAATATTGATGTGAAAGGACATCTTCAAGTGGGACCAAGAACCCTGGGTCCGATGATACCCCAGGTGCGCCCTCCAACCAAGACAGGAAGCGGCTGTGGTGAGGGTCCAGAGTGTAAGGGAGCTTCGAAAGGGAAGTCCCTGGGAAAGGTTTGATGGGTCCAGCCACCAAGGCAGATTCTTCTTGAGAGAACTGGAGATCAGGATCAGATGGTTCAAATTGTCCAGGCGCTGATCCAATTTAACCCGCAATGTACACTGTGTAATCTGCATATGCACCCTGGCAAAGGGAACTGTGGAGATGGAGGCTGCCATTAGGCCCAAGAGGCGCAACAATGCCCTAGCCGGGAGGACCTGGAGTGGAGAACCAGACTGACCTGCTCCCGAAGAATCTCTGCCCTGTCCATGGGCAGGAAGGCTCTGCACTGGACTGTATCCAAGACTGCCCCAATGAACCGAAGGTTCTTGGGGGGCAGAGAAGACTAGGGGAAATTGATGGTGATCCCCAGCCAGGAGAAAAGGTCCAGGGTAGTCGAGAGGGACTCCAGGAGACTCTCCTTAGACGGAGCTGACAATAGCCAGCCGTCCAGGTAAGAGAACACGGTTATTCCCCGGTGGTGTAAGGCCGCTGCCACCACTGCCAGGCACTTGGTGAAGACCCAGGGTGCCAAGGACTGGCTAAAGGGAAGGGCTGTAAATTGGAAGTGCTCCCCTTGGAAGCGAAATTGCAGGAAACGGCGGTGGCCCGGTAAAACTGGAATATGCAGGTAGGCATCCTGCATATCCAGGGCACAGATCCAGTGGTCCTTCTGCAGAAGGGGCAGGAGGCTCTGAACAGTCAGCATGCGGAACCTTTTGTAGTCAACAAAGAGGTTCAGCTTGCTGAGGTCCAGGATGGGTCTGAGGTCGCCAGTCATTTTTGGGACCAGGGAGAAGTGGGAGTAAAAACCCCTTCCTCTCTGGGATGGAGGCACGGATTCTATCGCTGCCTTCAGTTCCAGTGTCCTGATCTCTTCCTCGACCAGCGGAGCTTGGTGCAGGGAGTAATGCGAGCAACTGGGAGGAGTGTTTGGAGGAACCTCCAGAAACTCTATTTGTGTGCCCTCTTGAGATGAGCTGCAGGACCCATGCGTCCGAGGTGATGCCCTTCCACTCCTGCATGTGAAGGGCAAACCTTCCTCCCACTGGCTCCACGTCTAGCAGTGGAGGAGAGGGAGGACGGTGTGAGTCAGGATGCAGAGAGGCGAGGGGGGCAAGGACCCTTCTGCCAATCTCTGGTATTTGGCAGCTGGGGGAAGAGGAAAAAGAGGAGCTCATAGCTTGTCTTTTAGTCTGCTTCTTTGGGGCAGACTGCTTCCCTTGGTGACAAAACTGGCGTCGAAAGGGATGCTTTTTCTGAGAACCTGCCCTGTACATGGATCGGACCGATCTGAGGGCCTGACCGCTGTCTTGGAAGCCCATAATTATGCCCTTCATATCCCCACCAAAAAGAACTGATCCCCGAAAGGAAGCATCTTGTATGGCTGCCTGCACATCAGAAGAGAGCCTGGAAATGTGCAGCCAGGCATGCCTCCTGAGGCAAACCGCAGAAGCAGAGGAGCAGGGTACCATATCCACCAAATCTTAGCTGGCCCAGAGAGCATGCCTAGAGGACATTTCAGCTAGGCGAAGCTCTTTGGAAAGCTCCTCCCTTAGATCAGAGTCCTCCACGGACGAGATCTTGGCCTCAAGTTTAGCCATGGTGGCCTTTTGAAAGGACATCATGTGCGCCACATAATTGAGAGTGTGCAGGGCACATGTGGCTGAAGAATAAATCTTCTTCCCAAATTGGTCCAGCTGCCTGGACTCCTTATCAGGGGGTGATGTGCTCATGTGCTTGGGATTAGCCGAGTGATCATGAGCGGTGGCTGTAACTACAGAATCCGCCTTGGGATGGGAGTCCAAGAAGGGGACGCCTTCGGAAAGTGATAAATCCAGTCTGCATTCTTAGGAACAGCAGGAATGGAGTGAGGCAACTGCCATATACTGGTAGTGCGGTCATGTGGAGCTACCCAAGGAGGAACTGGAATGGGAGAGGCAGCCTCCAGATCAAGATGCTCTGCTAGGCGCTTCCTCTTTGGATCCTGATCCTCAGTACAGTATTCCAACTGTTTGCTTGTTGAATTATGTGGAAGAGCTCAGTAAGAACAGGTTACTCACCTGTAACAGTAGTTCTAGGAGTGGTAAATGTTGTTCATCCACATTTATTGGCACATCCCTTTCCCCTTTAAGGATCACCAGAAGTCTTCAAGCTGGCTCCTCCCACCCACCGGGGTGGTATATACCTCGGCTCCGTCCCATGACGCCAGATCTTCATATACCACTCCTAGAACTACTGTTACAGGTGAGTAACCTGTTCTTCTAGGATTGTGGATATGTTGTTCATCCACACTTATTGGCAGACTCCTAGCAGTTCTCCGGGAGGAGGGAGGCAAGGCGCACACCCTCTACTTAGGGAACAGAGACTGGAGAACTGAGGCCCCAAAACCAGCATCCCGGCGTGACTCAAGATCGATGTGGTAGTGGGTGATAAAGGTGCATACTGACTTCCAGGCAGCAGCCCGACAGATTTCCTGGATAGGGATGTCCCTGGAAGAAGCCACTAATGCAGCAGTATGACGGGTAGAATGAGCTCTTATCCCCCTGGGAGGCTCCTTGCCCGCCAGCTCATAGCACAGACCTATACATGATGTAATCGATCTTGCAATAGTCCGCTTCGCTGCAGGTCTGCCAGAAGCGGCTTCAGCGTAGATGACAAACAGCTGGCGAACCTCTTCCCGAATTTCCGGCATCCTCTCCTTGTAACAGGAGAGAGCACATCTCAGGTCCAAGATATGGAGCCTGTACTCGGCCTCCGAGGTGTAATTTGGGTAGTATACTGGCAGAGTCAACACCTTGTTAAGGTGAAACTCTGACACCACCTTCGGAAGGAATTTTGTATGGGGGCGCAGGAAACTTTGTCCCTGTGGAAAACCAGAAAAGGGAAGTCCACCAAAAGCGCCTGGAGCTCCCCTGTCCTTCTGGCTGACATGACAGCCACCGGGAAGGCAGTCTTCTATGACAAGTGTGACAACTCACACTTGAGCATGGGTTCGAATGGCTTGCCCATGAGCTTTGGCAGTACCAGCAGTAGATCCCACGGAGGTGGAGGTTCACGCACCGGAGAGGATATGTGAAAAGCACCCGACCACTGTCTCCAGCGCCAACGTTGACTGACCAGCCCACGCCCAGTAAGCAGAGATGGCTGCCAGGTGCACCCTAAGGGTTGGAGAGAGAGAGACCAAAGATAGTCGAAAATGTTAGCCACGGGGCAGGACAGAGGGTCCAGGCCCTTGTCCCGACACTAAATGGAAAACCGCTTCCATTTGAAGGCATAAAATTTCATGGTCGATTTCTTTCTAGATGCCTCCACCACAGTGTAGACATCTTCGGAAAGACCCACAGCCTGGAACTCTAGCCGCTCAGGTACCAGGCTGTGAGGTGCAGGGATTGAAGGTCTGGATGGAGTACCTTCCCCTGACTGAGTGATAGCAGGTCTGGGTGTGTACAAAGCTGCTCCGGGGTTCTACAGCTGAGGCTGAGGAGATCCGGATACCAGAACTGGCGTGGCCAGTCTGGGGCTACCAGAATCACCTTCGTCTTGTCCCTCCTCACCTTGAGTAACACCTAGTGGATCAACGGAAATGGAGGGAAGGCGTAGAGGAGGCCTGGGGTCCACGGCCTCAAGAAGGCATCCCCCTGCAGCGAGCCCTGCTGAGGGGGGGGGAGGACATGAAACAGCCTCAGCTTGGTGTTTTCCCTGGAGGCAAACAGGTCCACCATCAGTTTGCCCCAATGGCAGAACAGACTGTAAGCTACCTGTGGATGAAGAGACCACTCGTGGGATGTCTGGCCTAGATGGCTGAGAGCATCCACCAGATGGTTCGAGACTCCTGCCACATGGATGGCTAGGAGATCCGCCTCCAAACGGTTGACGAGGGTCCAGATGCAGAGCACCTCTGTGCAAAGCAGATAGGAGCGTGTGCCGCCCTGTTTGTTGAGGTAGTACATGGTCGTGGTATTGTCCATCTGGACTTGAACCACTTGACCCCAGAGCTGAGAAGCGAAAGCTGACAGTGCCAGTCTGACCGCTCTGAGCTCCCACAGGTTGATGTGGCATCAGGACCCCTCAGAGGTACAGAGCCGTGGGCCCTTTTGTCCCCCATGTGGGCTCCCCAGCCCATGAGAGAGGCATCAGTTGTGAGAACGACCGTTGGCTCGGGGCGGACAAACTGTATCCCTTCCTGCAACCGGTCTGGGGCGGTTCACCACTGGAGAGCGTCCCATATATTCTAGGTTACAGTGATCAGCTGGTCGAATTGACCATGGCGCTGAATCCACTGGGCGGCCAGCTCCCACAGGAGGAGCGTATGTGCCACTGGGCCCAACGGACCACCAAGGTGCATGCCGCCATGTAACCCAGAAGGCGCAGAAAGTCCCGGGCAGGGCACAAGTGCCCAACCAGAAAGAACCTCCGCCCTATCTGCCAGGAGCCAAGCTCTGGCTTGACAAGAGTCGAGCTCTGCCCCGATGAAGCCCATCACTTGAGAAGGCATGAGTTCCGACTTGGCCTCGTTGATTAGAAGGCCGAGTTGGGAGCAGGTCTGGAGGGCCAGATCCCTGGATCCCTCCACCTCCTGTAGGGAGTGACCTGCCAGAAGCCAGTCATTGAAGTAGGGGTAAATTCTGATCCCCCGACACCGTAGATGGGCAGCCACCACTGCAATGCATTTGGTTAAGACCTGGGAGGCCGATGACCGGCCGAACGGCATGGCTCGGAACTCGTATAGGGTCCCCTCGATCTGAAGCGGAGGAACCGCTGATGGGATGGACTGATTGGGACATGGAAGAATGAGTCCTGCAGAGCCAGTGAACAAAACCACGTTTCGCTCCAAGGATGGAATGATCTGGGACAGAGTGACGATCCGAAAGGTGCGAGACCTAAGATACTGATTCAGGTCGTGGAGATCTAGAATGGGGCACCAGTCCCCGTCCGCTTGGGCACCAGGAAGTACCTGGAGACAAAGCCTAGGTCTGCTGGAGGATCCACCATGGGAGCTATTGCCTCCTTGAGGAGGAGCTGAGCAACGTCATCTTGAAGAGCCGACTGGGTGTGTGCGGATATACGTTCCTCCCAAGGGGTACGGGCTCGGCTGGGAGGGTACTGCTCGAACTCTAGAGGCAGTCCCTGATTGACCACTTTGAGAACCCACCTGTCTGAAGTGACGGCAGACAGGAAGTGGTGGAGCCGGCCCCCGTGGGAGGACCAAGAGCTGGCATGATGGGAGTAGGGGTGGCAGCCCCCACCCTGTCACTGAGCAGACTTGGGAGGCACCAGAACCTGAGCCTTGGCCTCCTTTACAGGCCTGCTGGAGTCCAGGCTTGGGCCAAGGGCGCCAAGCTTGCGCCTGTTGCTGATACTGCTGTCCCTCTTGGAAGGAGAACTGCTGAGCTGCAGGGGAAGAGTACCGAAAGGGGCTTCTTCTTCTTCTGCTGGTTCTTGCCCAAAGAACCCTTTGCAGAAGTGGCGTCCAAGGTGGCACTGGACTGCTCTATGCGCTGAAGGTGACTGTCCACTGCTGGGCCAAACAAGTCGGTCTCAAGGAAGGACACATCAGCTGATTTGAGCTCAGTATCCGCCTGGAAGGAGGAGAGCCCTCAGCCAAGCCCTGTGGCAGCCTTTGAGCAGGCACAGGAGTCCCCAGTATCCAGGGCCGTCTGGAGCTGCTGTCTGGCAACAGCTCAGCTCTGGTCTCGGACCTGCTTGACCGTGCTCTGCATGTCCATGGGGAGATGTGGGAGGGCTTCGTCTAATGACCCGAGGAGGGCATGAGAGAAGTGTGCCATGACGACGGCCGACCTTGTCTGATGAAGGCCTAAGGAGGAAGCCACATAGACCTTCCTCGCCGAATGGTCCAAGAACTTGGACTCTTGACTGGAGGTCAGCAGAACTGCCAGTACGCCTGAACACAGAGGCGGTCACCAGGCTCTCAGCAGAAGGGTGCTCTGTGAACCCCACAAGAGACGCCATGGGAACTGCGTACCTTGCGGGCAGACGGTGCTGGACAAGAGGCAGGACGCTACCAGAGTTTGAGTGCCGGACCAACAATGGCCTCGGCCACAGGAAAAGCATCCGTCGGGGTATTCCCTCTTTTAAGGATGTCAGTAAGAAGGTACTCTGCCTTTTTCTGCATGGGTTTCATGGGCATCCCTGTGGACGCGGAGATGAGGCGAAGGATCCCTTAGAAGGAGGAAAGACCTTCCTCCACCCCTAGGCCAACGGATGACTCATCATCCCCAGGATGAGAGTGACATCCGAATCCGGGGAGTTGGAATACAGCGGCCTGCTACCCAAATCATCCTTGACACACCGAGGGCGGTCGGGGTGACCGTGACCGATACACGCCGGGGAAGCCCTGTGTCCGGTCTGTCTTCTTTCGAAGAAGCCCCTCCCATGGGCTGGTTAGGTGGCAGTTCCACCATGATGGGTGGAGAGGCCGGTTTAGGCCGAAGAGTTGGATATGCCAGCCCCACGGGCAGGGGAGTTGAAGATTTCGGCTCCAGAGGGGTTGGCTTCGGCCTAGGAGGCGAAAGTCAAGTAATGGCTGGGGAGGGAGCCGGAGTCAGCTTGTGCCCGGACAATATCAGCTGTTGCCATGGGGTCCTCGTAGCGCCAGAGTTTCCGCCGGAGCCTCTCGTCATCCGAGGAGGAAGAGGACAACGATGGCGGCACCTTGAGTTTTAAATCTGAGCTCAAAACTTATTTTTTTATAGCTTTGTCTGAAGGTTTTTAATAACGTTCATATATGTTTATCTAATTGTATGGTTTGATCTTTTTGTTGTACAGCACCTTGGTTTTTGAAAAGCGCTTAAAAAATAAAGTTTACTTCACTTGCTTACTCTTCTTAAAGCGCTTATGGCTCTTCCTCGGCCTGTCTGTCGAGGAGGTTCTAGACCTCGACCGAGATCGGGCAGGCCAACTCGGATGCGCTGGAGACACCAGCGGGACCAGTGACTTCTGGGGTCCAAAACCGGGTCCTCGATAAGAACACCAGCGGGCTGGGTTTCCTCGCTGGGGAAGACAAGGACCGGAGTCCTTGTCAAGGAGTCGTCGGCCAGATCCGGTGACAGTGGGTCAATGGGGTCGATGACAATCTCAACCTCATCGACCGCATCTTCGGTCGTCTGGCCTGACGGAAGGTCCGAAAAGTCAGCGGCCGAAGAAGCGATCTCAACCCGAAGTCGAGACCACATGCTCTTTGGACTGGGACCTCTCTCGGCCCCAAGAGCGCCTTCGCCGAGATGAAGGTTTACTCGGTTCCTTCTCCCGCTTACGGGATCGGGAGGAGTGCGAGCCCGCAGGCGCCTCTCCCCAGGTGGGAAGAGACTAGCACAACTCCCGGAACGAGCCTGAAAAAGTAGAGCCTAGGTCGAGAGGAACGAAGAAGCCCAGAGTGTCAGCGCCACAAGCCACTTCTTCCTCGAACGCTGTCATGCGCTCCAACTGTTCGGCAGAGCCTGCGGCCATGGTGGCGGAAACCATCCACCTAGCCTCTTTGGACTTCACCGGAGGGTTCCTTTTCTCCAGTTTCCCTAACTTTAAGCTTTCCAGGTGGTCGTCCAGAACATTGGGATGGAAGGCCAAGCAAAAGCTACAGGACGAGGTGTCATGGCAGACGCCTAGGCAGTAGACGCACATGCGATGGGGATCAGTGTGCGACATCTTCTGGCCGCAAGGACACTGGCGAAATCCGGGAGAAGATTTTTCTTCCATGATCGAAGATGCAAAAGCGCGATCGCTAACTTGGACAGGTTTTAATTTCGGTAAATCTGAAGTTTTGAAAGCCAGGGCCTACAAAATGCGTGAGCACGAGGGAAGCAACCTGAATCTTCCAGAGGAAAGGAAGATCTGGCATCATGGGGCAGAGCCGAGGTATATACCACCCGGGTAGGTGGAAAGAGCCAGCTTGAAAACTTCCGGTGATCCTTAAAGGGGAAAGGGACATGCCAATAAGTGTGGATGAACATATCCACTGTCCTAGAAAGGAGGGATCCTTCGGAGGAGATTTGGGCAATTCCTTACCCTTTGGCGGAGAGGATAGTTCATCCGAGGAGGACTCTGATGCATCTTGATCAGAGACAGGGAGCTCCTCCCCTTCTGGACCTTCAAAGTCCAGGAGGGTGATCTCCTGAGGGGTGGCACCTGAAACATGCACAGTGGAGTGCAGTGAACTAGCCGGCAACGAAGAGTGAGGGGAGAACTGCTACGTAGCCTGCGCTCTAGGTCTGAAACTAATTGGGACCTGGCATCCTTCCACCAGGACTGGATAAGAGCTTGAAAGTCCTGTTGAGGAGGTGGAATAGGAGTAGTAGGAGGAAGGGGGATTGATGCGGATAAATAAAGGCCTCAAACCCGGATATCATGGAGGAGGGTACCCATGATAAGGTAACCAGAATAATACTCAGAAGGATAAGTCTGAGAATAGTGAGTGGTCGCTGGCCAGACAGTGGAGAAATGGGGCCTGGTGCCCAATAAAAGGAGTACCACCAAGCATCAGGGTATGGCCGGGCAGCCTAGAAGGACCGGGAAAAATATCCAACGCAACAGTCATCAGAATAGCTGTCGTCAGGGTAGCCGACGAAAGGGCAGTGAACATTGGAACAGCAGATGAAGGGTGAGCTGACGTCAAACCCATCATCGTCAGGCCCGGTGTCAGGGGCTGAGAAGGAGGCCCCAGTGGAGGGAGCTGGCGAAAGAGATATGACTGTGCTCCTGACGTAAGAGGGGGAGCAGCAGGTGGAAGATGACATAACGCCAGGGTGGCAAGAGGGCCTGGCGAAGGGAGAGTATCCATGGGAGGGATTTGGGAAACCACCAGAGAAGTGGGTGTGGAAAGAACCACTTCCAGGTTTCCTCCTTCCTCCTCTACCCCAACAATAATAATAATAATAATAATCATAATAATGTATTTATAAGGCGCCTTATCTATTGCCAAGGTGCCTAACAATACAAAAACAGATCAAAATCATACAAACATCATACATCAGTTCAGTTAAAATCACATAATAAATCAGAAAAAACAAAACATTCAATTGGCTAAGAAGGCTTGGTGCCACAGAAAGGTTAAGTAGCCCTGCTTAAATCCCTCCACAGTTATGCACTTCCGTAACCGATGGGGTAGAGTATTCCAAAGGGTGGGGACTGCATACGCAAAGGCTCTTGCACCAGATGATTTAAAATTCACCCTTGAGATCTCTAACAAACCCTCATCGGCCAAACAGAGTGATCGACCAGGGCAGTAAGGGACCAGGAGCTCTTTCAGATAGTTCAGGCCCTGTCCATGTAGGGTTTTGAAAGTCAGTAAACCAACTTTAAAGGTGATCGCCACTGTACTGGCAGCCAGTGCAGTTCGTGCAGCACCGGAGTAATATGACAGGATCGGGCTGATCCTTTCAAAAGCTGGGCTGCCACATTCTGCACCAGCTCCAAGCGACAGATTTCTACCATAGAAAGCCCTAGGTAGAGGGAGTTGCAATAATCCAAGCGTGAGGACACAAAGCGTGGACCAGGGTAGGAAGGTCATCAGACGGAACCAGATGCCTAATCCTGGCGATATTACTAAGATGATAAAAGAATGTTTTGACAACAGCTGATACCTGAGAATGCAGGGTCAGTCCATCATCAAAAACTACCTCCAGGTTACGCACCCGTTCAGAGGTCGGGGGTGAGACGCCACCAAGAAAAATTCCAGAGGATGCACCAACACCCAGCACCCCATCTGACGACCTGGGTACACAACCAATACCTCAGTTTTTTCGGAGTTCAACTTTACTCCAGACGTAAGCTTGGGGGGCAAGAGAAACCACAGGGGAGGTAGAGATAAAGACTCCCACCCTGGGAGTTCCCGGGGAGGCCCGACTCCAGTGGAAGTTAGCGTCCTCGGCCAGATGTCAGGTGAAATGACCGACAGGCTAGCAACGCCCAAGCGGTCATCCGAGGAACAAGCGACTGACTGATCAGACGAAATAGAGGCCGGGCGGAGGTGGAGAGGACACTCCACCAGCTTATCGGCCGTAGTTGCGTGGTCCGTAAGCTGCTTCTTATGGGAGTCTGACTTATCGACTGCCGGACGGGCTCTGGAGGAGCCGGGGTCCGACTTACCGGCAAGTACTGAGCGTTTGCTGGAGGAGCCAGTGGATGACTTACCGGTCGAAATAGGGTGGAAGACAGCGGAAGCACTGGAGGTCGATCCCCGTAGCTGGCTGGGTCACCACGAGGGTGCGCGGTGGGGAAAGGGCCTTGCTAGTCATAGGCTTGCTAGCAGAGGACCGGTCCCGGTCCTCTGGATGCTCCTTTTCTCTGTGATTCTTCTCTTTTTTCTTCTTCTGCTTAGATTCTGGTGAAGGGGAAGAAGCAGAGTTCCAGTGAAGGGGAAGAAGCAGAGTTCCGAAAGTTTCTGCATCTCCTTTTCGAGTGAAGCCATCCTGGTTTTAAGGAGATGGGCCTCCAGAGCCTGCTGTCATCGTCTGCGAGTGGCCTGGTTGAAGGGCTGGCAGTCGGGACAGGCCGAGGTATCGTGATCTGGTTCTATGCAAAAGAGACAAAGACAATGGCTGTCCTAGTGGGGGATTTGTGCCCCACACTTGTCACACTCCTTTGCCTTGGGTGGGGAGGCGGCAAAGACAAAATATCGAAAAGACAGACTGAATTTGAGAAATCAAACAAAATGGCGATCGATAAAGCTGCAGTTTACCGTGAGGTACTAGCACAGGTCGACGGCTGGGAAAGAACTGGAAGGCGGGAGTGGGGACCACCCACTATATAGGGCTATGCTGACGCCAGTCACGTGATGTCGGGTGGGTGGTCCCCTGACAGACACTGCTAGAAAAGTTTGCCGTGTGGTCCTGATGCCAGAGGGCACAGTTCTACATGTTATGACCTACTGTAGGAACTCTCTCGAAGTAAGATCGCCTGGGCCTGGTAGAAAGGCCTCTGATAAGACCTGCCTCTGCACAGCTTAACCTGCTGCTTCTGTGGAGTTGCAACCTTTTCCTTAGCAGTTGCACTCCTGTAAGTCTTGCAGTACTCGTCCATTTTCTTCATGTATGTCTCTGTCGGTTCCCCAAACAGATAATTCTGGACAACAGGGAAACCCATAGCTTCTGACTGGGTATCCTGGGAAAGACTGGTACATCTAAGCCAAGAAAATCTTCTTGGGGAGACTGCAATAGCCATAACCCTAGAGGATACATAATTTGAATCTACAGCTGAATGAAACTGAACTTTGAAAGCTTCAATGCCTTCCTTGACTACATGCTCCAGATCCTTGGCTAATCGAGGTGGAGCAGTCTTAGCCAGCTCCAAAACAGACTCTCACCTGAATTTCTGATATCTGGATGCACATGCCATGTAAGAAGCTTGCCTAATTCCCAGTGAAGCAGCCAAAAACTGCTTCTTGGCCATGGCATCAATCTTTCGAGAGTCCTTTACAGGAGGGTGCGAAGCCAGGGGAATGCTAGCCTTATCACAGGCAGCAGCCTGAAAGTACAGTTACATAAAAACTTACCCTAACAGTAGATCTCTGAAGAGCGTCTCTTGCAGTAGGTAATACTTTTGGGTATCCAGCAGAGATTGCTGTGGCTCACAGCAGCTCTTCTAGCAGTTTTTCACTAGGGATCGCCCACACATGACATCAGGTTCCTGTTTCCTATATAAGAGTGGGCGGGTCCATTCGTAATCCAGATCCAGCTCTGCAGCGAGGACCGAGAGGACGCCGAGGTACCAAAGGAGTCCCAACCCAAAGTGTCAATGGACCAGAATTTTTCTCTCAGAGAAGGAGGGTCCTCAAAGATCTACTGTTACGATAAGTTTTTACGTAACTATACTGTCTTCCACAGAGTGGTCTCTTACAGTAATGAATACTTTTGGGATGAATCCCAAGCAGTAATGCCCATGTTGGGGGACAGTTATGACAGAAGACCTTGCAGGACTGCACGGCTGAAGGCTGCCCTACGTTGTAAGGCAATATCCAGATTGTAATGCCTTGTGAATGCATGGACCAGGTAGCTGCATTGCAGATATCTGAAAGTACAGTTACGTAAGAACTTACCGTAACAGTAGATCTTCGAGAGGAGCTCTTGCAGCAGGCTATTACAATCAGGACTATGCCGCTGGCACTAGGACCCTCCAGTGAAACTTCTGCCAGCAATACACAGCAGGGACCGCCCCCGACGCCGGCTCTGCCCCGACATCGGTCAGGGTAGAAGAGGGGGCGGACCCAGCTCCACCTCAGTTCTCCCGTCAAGACCCAGCAGAAGGCCTGACAAGAGAAGGAGACGAAACCTACCATGAAGAGAGTTGGAGAAGAAAACATGAAAATGGATCTGCACACCTCGAGGGGGAAGGCAGGTGGGAAGTAGCGCCTGCTGCAAGAGCTCCTCTCCAAGATCTACTGTTACGGTAAGTTCTTACGTAACTGTACTATCTTACTTTGAGTGGGAGCTCTTGCAGCAGGCTATTACAGTCAGGACTGAGTCCCAAGCAGTCCCACGACAAGGAGGCAGACGACCCTTGGAGGTGGAATATGCTGACTCCAGAGGCCTTAGGACAAAAGCTATTGTAAACCGGCTAGGCCGAAGTCAGCTCGGCGTCTGGAGACGATATCCAAGCTGTAATGCTTGATAAAGGTATGCACCGAGTTCCAGGTTGCAGCCGCACAAATGTCCTGTATGGCAACATTCCGCAGGGCGGCGAAAGAAGCTGACACTCCTCTGGTGGAGTGACCCCTATCCGGGCCCGGCAGGGGTTTACTGTGATGCTCGTAGCAAAATGAGACACAGCGAACTCTCCATTTAGAGATAGTTTGCTTGGACACCGGTTGACCCAAGCAATGCGGTGCAAAGGTCACAAATAGCTGCTCCGATTTACGGTGCTGAACCGTCCTTTTGAGGTACTACCTCAGAGTCCTGTGGATATCCAATGTGTGGAGGAGAGCCTCCCCTCTATTGGAAGGGGAAGGAAAATAAACACGAAGATCAACCGACTGGTTGAGGGTCAATTCTGAGACCACTTTCGGAAGAAACTTAGGATTTGTTCTGAGAGAAACCCTTTCCCTGTGGAAAACCAAATAGGGCTCTTTACACATCAGAGCCTGAAGCTCGGAAACCCTTCGAGCTGAAGTAACAGCAACCAAAAGGCAAACCTTCCAAGAAAGGTAATGCAGCTCACAATCTGCTGCTGGCTCAAAAGGAGGGAGGGTGAGTTTCTCCAACACAAAAAGGAGGTCCCAGGGTGGGACAGGGTCCCGAATGGGAGATCTCATATATAGAATTCCCCTAAGAAAGGTGCGGGCCACATCCAATTGTGCTAATGCTCTCTCTCCCATGACAGCATGATAGGTGGAGAGTGCCCACATGTACACCTTGATAGAGGAGTAACTCAGGCCCTTATCGTACATGGAAAGGAGATATTGTAAAGTTGAGCTCACAGGGCAGGTGACGGGATCCAAACGCTGCGGCAATGCCCAAAGACAGAAACGATTCCACCTCATAGCGCAGGTGGAACGAGTAGAGGGCTTTCTTGCTGACACTAAGACCGCCGCCACTTCGGGGGAAACCCCGTATCTATGTTGAGCTACGTCTGAAGGAGCCAAGCATGTAGGTGTAAGGATCGAAGACCCGGATGGACCAGCGACCCTTGGTCCTGGGACAGTAACTGCGAACATATGGGCAGCGGAACTGGAGGTTCCATGGATAACCGCTGCAGTAGTGGGAACCAAATTTGCCGAGGCCATTTGGGGGCCACTAGGATCATCCAGGCCCCTTCTGCCTGTAACTTGAGCAGTACTCTCTGAATGAGAGGGAAGGGCGAAAGGCAAGAAACCTCCTGCCCAGCAAAAGGATAACGCATCTGGCCAAAAAACTCCAGGCGCGTGCTCTCGCGAGCAGAACGTTGGCAGTTTGGCGTTGCGTGGTGACGCAAACAGATCCAGCTCCGGAAGACCCCACCTGTCGAAGAGCTGGTCTGCTATGGACTGTAGTAGCTCCCACTCGTGTGCTCTGGCACGCGACCTGCTGAGGCTGTCTGCCAGATCGTTTAGGACGCCTGGAACATGCATCGAGAAGAGCAGGATGCCCCACTCCAGTGCCCAGTACCAGACTCTCATCGCCTCCCTGCAAAGAGGATACGAACGAGTGCCTCCTTGTTTGTTGATGTAAAAGACGACCACCATGTTGTCTGTCTGAACTAGAAGAGAGCCTGGCAACAGATCCTCTCGAAAAGCCTGGAGGGCGTAGAGGACCGCTCGCATTTCCAGTACTCTGATGTGGAGGGACTGCTCCTCGGGTGACCAAACCCCCTGCGTTCGATGTGCACCCAGGTGCGCCCCCCCCCCAGTCCGATGCATCTGTTGTCAGACTCTGACCTGGTGGCTCTGGACGAAAGCTGATCCCTTTCTCCAGATTGTTGGGGTCCATCCCATCCACCAAAGCAGAGTTCTCCTGACTGGCTCCGAGATCTTGACCAGGGAGTCTAGATTGTCATAGCTTTGGTCCCACTGCACCCTGAGCATCCACTGCGGGACTCTCATGTGGAGGCGAGCCAAGGGAGTGACAGGAATGGCCGCTGCCATGTGCCCCAGTAAACTGAGGAAGTTCCGAGCCGGAACTCGAGAAGTTATGGAGATCCGTTTTGCCATCTCTCGTAAGCGAACTCCCCTGTCCTGTGGGAGGAAAACCATGCCCTGGATGGAATCCAGGATCGCTCCAATGAAGGCGAGCTTTTGGCTGGGCTCCGGGAATGATTTTCGTAAGTTCAGGGTGATCCCCAGCTCTCAGAACAGAGTATAAGTGTCTTCGAGAGCTCGTAAAAGGCTTACTCTTGATGGAGCCGTAAATAGCCAATCGTCGAGGTAGGGGAACACACAGTGTCCCATCTGCCTTATAGCCGCAGCCACCACTGCTAGGCATTTGGTGAAGACTCGAGGAGCGGAAGAGAGGCCGAACGGAAGCACTCGAAACTGAAAATGCTCCCCTTGGAAGTGGAACCTCAGAAACTTCCTGTGGGGAGGATAGACACAGATATGCATATATGCATCCTGCATGCGAGAGAACATAGCCAGTCCCCTTGGTGCAGCAAGGGAAGGAGTCCTTGAAGAGTCACCATCCTGAACCTTTTGTACTCGATAAAGAGGTTTAGAGGGCTGAGATCCAGAATGGGACGAAGGTCCCCAGTCTTTTTTGGGACCAGAAAGAAGTGGGAATAGAACCCTTGACCCTGCTGCTGCAAGGGGAACCTCTCTATTGCTCTCTTCTGCAGAAGGGTCTGTATCTCTCCCCTTCTATTAGTGGGATGTAAGAAGGAGGATAACGGGAGAGCTTTGGCGGAGTATGCAGAGGAAACTCTGAACTCTAGCGTGTGTCCTCTCCGTATAATATCCAAGACCCACTGGTCTGTGGTAATAGAATTCCACCCTTCGAAATGAAGGGAGAAGTGGCCCCCAACCGGCTCCCCTAGGTCTTCTGGTGGAAGGGAGTCATTAGGCAGAGCCGGGAGTGGGAAGAGAGGTCTGGGAGGACTTGGGCCCACGGGCTGGATGTCCACCAGAATGCTGGTTCCCGGATCTCCTGCGGAAGCCTCCTCTCTGCCCGTTGGTTGCCAAGGGCTGAACCTTGACTGCCTGAGGACTTACAAAAAGGCCATCTACGGTGCCGATGTCGCTGGTTGCCACGGTACATCTGGCAGACCAATCAGATCGACTTGCCAGGCTCTTGGATACGGGAGATCAAAGCTTCCGTCTCCTGCCCGAACAGCACGGTACCCTGGAAGGGCAGATCCCTGATACCGGCCTGCAGATCCTGGTGAAAGCCAGAGATTCTCAACCAGGCATGGCGCCGGAGGCACACCCCGGAGGCGGCTGCCCAGGCTGCAGTGTATGCAGTGTCATACGAGGCCCTCAGTACATGGGAGCCTACGTCTGAGTCCGACTGAAGAAGGGCCAGGAGCTCTGTCTTTTTGTCAGAGTCTGGCATAGCCTGTGCCAGCTCCAGTCCCCTTTCCCACAGCGCATTCTGGTACTGTACCATATGCGTTAGGAAACTGAGGGAAAGGATGGAACAGGTGGAGGCTGCATATACTTTCTTGCCCACCTGGTCCAGGTAGCGGGACTCTGGGTTGGGAGGCTGGGAGCTGAGGTGCTTCGGTTGCCGAGACTTGTCATGGGCAGCCGTGATCACCGAAGAGTCAGCCTGAGGGTGTTCCGCTAGAAAGGGTTCCGCCCTTGGGACCTTATACAGCCTGTCCGACTTCTTAGGAACTGCCGGGATCGAGGCAGGATGCATCCAGGTGGTTCTAGTAAGGTCCTGGAATGTATCCACCAAAAGAGGGATAACCAGAGGCTTTGGCTCCTTTTGCCTCAGGTACTTGGCCAACCTCCAGCGTTCCGGGTCCAGGTCCTCCGTGTCCCACTCGTTGGAAGCCTGGATATGCCTTATGATGTCCATAAAAGTAGGATCGTCTGGAGGCGAGCGAGGCTGGTCCTTCTCTCCCAGGGAGCGCTTGAGGCTGAGAGAGGACGAAGAGGTCGACAATGAAGAGGAGAATCTACTATCCGACTTGGAATAGTCTGACCCCATCCTACGACCATGCCTTCGCTGGCGTCGGTAGCTAGGGGACCGACGTCGGTCAGAACCACTCGGTCCCTGAACGCTGACGGGCAATGACGGCGTCGGTCAGAGGACCGGCGTCGGGCGTTCTCGCCTGGGCGAGAAGGCTCCTGGGCGTGACCTGAACCGGCGTCGGTCACCAGAGTCCCTGGGCGCGTGGTGGTCCTCCTGACATGAAGAGGGGCGAGGCAGAGCCCTGGAGGGGTGAAGGCTGGCGCTCCGGTGACTTCCACGTGGAAGACTCACCCCCCCCAGCTGTGGTTCTCCCACAGGGTCCGGTACCGGTGTCTGGGCCGGCGACGGGAAGGACCGCTTGTGGAACTGCCCCCACCATAAGGAGAAAAGATCCTTGAGCTCATCCTTGGTGAAAATTTCAGCAGCTCATTTCGGGAAGGAAGTCTCCGGAACATCGGGGCGCAAAGAAGAGCTCTCCTGAGGGCCCGGGGGGAAGAGGACTTGGGTGACGGGGACGTCGGTATCTCCACGACCGACCACGCGTCCTTCACCCCTTCGACCGGTGTCGGTGTAGGGACCGATGACGGAGTGATGCCAGGGGGCCCTGGAGAGTCCTTGGTCTCCGGAGGCACGCCTTTAGCAGGCGGCGTCGGTGCCTTAGCAGGTGGGGCCGAAGCAGGCACCACTAAGGACTTAGTGATGACCCTTAGCGGAGTCACCTTCGGCTTGGCCAGCTTCTCCCCCGACGGGCCGGCCTTAGCCTGGGGAGTCTTCGGAGATTCTCCAGAACCCGAGGGACGGGCCTTTTTGGGAGAAGGCCGCGAATGCAAGCGTGACCGGGACCGGTGATGGGACCGACTACGGTCCTTGCTGTGGCGCTTCTTCTCCTTCCTCTTCCCCTCCAAGGAGTGCAGATCCATCTTCTGCTCCAGCAGGTAGGCCTTAAGGGCCTTCAGGCGGTGGATGCGGGTCCGGCTGGTAAAGGCCTGGCAATCTGCGCAGCTGGCGGTGTCGTGGTCCGGGCCCAGGCAGAAAACGCACCGCCGATGGCTGTCCTTAGCTGGGATCTGCCTCCCGCAGTCACACTTGTTTAAGTGTTCTGGTGATGCCGACGCCCGAGAAGACATCGAACCCGGCCGGGTAAGATAACGGCTGACGTCGGTACTAGGAAGTGGCAAGAGCGAGGGAAACAACGCTCGAGAGCGGAAAAAAAGGAAGCAACAGACGGCAGCGGACTGACGGTACCTGAAAATGGTAGACCACTGAAAAGGGTAGGAAAATCTTGATTGAAGAGATTCTTTTCGCTGGAATCGCAGACAGAAGCTATTTATTTCGGCTTCACGTGTAGGTACGTGGCGGGAAAGAACTGAGGTGGAGCTGGGTCCGCCCCCTCTTGTACCCTGACAGACGTTGGCGGGCGGGCCGGACGCCGTGGGCGGTCCTGCTGTGTATTGCTGGCAGACATTTCACCGGAGGGTTCCTAGTGCCTTCGGCATAGTCCTGATTGTAATAGCCTGCTGCAAGAGCTCCCACTCGAAGTAAGATACAGTGTTTCAGTTAGCAATTGTAGAATACAGTGTTTCTTCATTACTTTCATCACCTAGCAAACTGTGCATTTTGCTATTAAGGTATGCGTTAGCAAATCAATGCATGGTTCAAGTGTCTGCCTTCCTTTACATTTTGTTTCCATTCCCCCTAAAATCTGAGCTCTGTATCCTCCCTTTCACCTGCTCCTACTTAACCCTTGTTCCTTCTTTCATTTCTCTGCAGAACCCCTCAACCTCCCTCTTCAGGGCATACCTCTTGAGCGGCCGTAGCCGCCGCACGGAGCTACTGCAGCACAGGTAACGGGTCACCAGGTTGTTCACAGCAACCAGGACACCCCTGAACGCTGTGCCCTACAACTGTTTGATCCCACCACCGTGCAAGCATGGTGGCTGCCCACCCTCTGACCCTTGGGTGGCTCTCGGTTTATAGGGTGTTCTGGTCACATGACAGTGTGGGCTTGCGATATACCATCTCTCTGCATGCCCATTTGCTCTTTATCACCTCTCACCACTAGGTGTCACCCAATAGTCTCACAGCAGTCACTAACCTCAATTCTTCCTAGCTCTGGGCAAGCTCCTAAATCCATCAGCACTATCACCCTAGCCCGTCGCGGCCCCCTTTCCTCATCTCCTCTTCCTCTAGCTCAAGCAGCTATCCTACCTACTCTCTCCGCCCACAAGTTGCTTCCTCAAAATGGTCCCACATTTCACCTGCGTACTGCTCCTCCTCCTTCTTGCATCTCCTGCCCCCCCTTAGCACCCTCCCTCACAGGTGCTGCCTCCCAGTAGTTGATTCTGCCCAGTCTCCCATCCCCCAACCCCCTTCCATATGCTCACCTACCACAGCCAACCACACCATCCACCGGGCCTTCTCCCGGTCACACTATCAAAACATATATCCCCTTCTCTCTCTCTTCAGCACCCCTCCGGGCCCCTACCCCTCTCTCTGTTTCTCATCCAAGAAGCATCTCCTCTACTCCTTACTCCTCCTTCTCAAGCTGATCTCTGGCAATGTCGAACTCAACCCTGGTCCACCCCCCCACCAAAAAGGGTCTTCAAATTTTCCACATAAATTCTTAAAGTCTCCTACCCAGAATGGATGCCCTAAAGGTTTGGCTCACCCAACACCCGTTAGACGTTCTCTGCACCTCGGAGTCATGGCCTTCCTCCCGCACCCCAGTAACTCAATTGTGCTTTCTGAATTTCACACACTACTGTCAGGAACATAGTAAGTGGGGCGGCGGTGTCGCCATGTATGTCCGTAGCTCACTCCCCAGCTCCATCTCTTTACAAAGTACAGTTCCCAAATCCCACGAGATCCTCCTTGTTTGTGTCACCATCCCATCCACAGTCTCCATCTACATCTGCGTACTCTACGCAGTCCCTAAAAGAGCCCCTGAAACCCTCCTCTCATGCCTCAGCTGAATCGTCATCCTCTCCTCTGAGAAAGAACTCGTCATGATGGGGGATTTCAACACAGACCGTCTCTCACTCTCCTCCTGTCACACCAGAACCTCTGTTGACTCTCTCAACCTCTCTCAGCTGCTAAATGAACCAACCCATTACAACCCACACTCCATCAATCATACCCTCCTCAACTGGATCCTTTCCTCTCAGCCCCACCATATATCTGTTGCTGAAGTCCTAAATGATGCTATCAGTGATCACTGTTTCACATACTGCACCAGGAAAGTCCACCTTCCCAAATCCTCCCCTAAATATCCCAGCCTCCGCTCTACTCACAAAATTACCCCTCACCTCTTCCAGGCCAACCAAAACTCAAAGTTGTCCCCAGTTGTCTCGGCGTCAGATGTTAACCAAGCTCACACATTTCACCTCCATCTTGACTGGTATCTAGAACCACCATGCTCCTCTCTGCACCATTAGGGTAAGACATCACCACCTTCCTTGGACTGCCCCAGATATCCTGTCCCTTTCCAAAGCTTGGTCAAAATTCAAATCCTCCAAAGCCATTTCTGACCTCCACCTCTACCCAATCTCAGAAGCTCCTGCACAAAAGCGATTCGTTAAGCTAAATCTGAGTATTTCAGTTCAAGCCTTTCATCCTGCCCTGACCCCACAACCTTCTGGAGCACGGTCAAATCTCTTATCAACCCCTCCTGCCAGGTATCAACCCCCACACTCAAGAAACATGGGTCTGCCATCTCTGACCCAGCCTCAGTCATCGATATTTTTAACAAATTCTTCATGTCCTGTGCACTGACAGATCGGCATCTCCCAACCCCAACCCCCAACCACCACCACTCCGACAGGTTTGGCCTCCATCCCACGTGAAGGTTTTCTCACCCTCTGCACTCTAAACCCACACAAGTCTAGTCCAGACGGCCTTCATCCCAAGCTTCTGCACCTCTCCACCCCAACCATAGCCTCTCCCCTCTCACATTTTGAATCTCTCTTTCCACACCAACTCAGTCTCAAAACACTGGAAACTTGCCAACGTTATCCAACTGCACAAAGGGGGGGAGACCCCCCCTTCCCTCTGAAAATTACCGCCCAATTTCCCTGCTTCACCTCCCTGGCAAAACTCCAGGAATCCTTAGTTCTCTCGACTGTGATTTCCTCCCCTCAACCAGCTTCTTCTCAGACTATCAATCTGGCTTCCGGGAAAACCATTCCATAACCTCCTCCCTCCCTCCACGTCATTGACTCAATCCTCAATGCAATGGACAAAGGCCACCTTACACTGGCAATATTTAATGCCCACGCCAAGGCCTCCGATTCCGTCTCCCATCCACCCCTATTCTGAACAATGCACTCTGCAGGCATTGCATCCTCCACTGTCCTCTGGTTCAAATCATATCTCAACAATTGGCACCAATCTGTCATAGTAGGCAACTCTGCATCCCCTCCCTGCCCATTCTATTCAGTGTCCCTCAGGGCTCCATCCTCTGCCCCATCCTCTTTTCAGTTTTCATTAATGACCTCCACACAGTCTACACTCATTCAGGCATCCACTTCTATGCGGATGACACTATCCTCTATGTCTCTGGCCCAATCACCGACTCAATCCAGCTACCACTTCAGTCCGATTTCGACCACGTGCTAACCTGGTTCCATGACAACAACCTAAAGGTGAACACTAATAAAATGGTCTCCATGATATTTGGCTCCCCCCAAAAATTGGCCAAATCCCCCCCCACCAAGGTTCACCACTTTGGATACTGTCACCACGTACAAACACCTAGGGCCTTTGGCTACATCAACACATCACCTACTCAGTCCATATCGATTCCCTCTGTTCAAAACTGTGCCCCAAATTAGGCGTGCTCTTTTGCAGCAAGCATGGGATCCCCCTACACATTCGCCGCAACTTAGTTCACAAAATTATCCTCCCTCTCTTCGATTATGAGGACATTATCTGCGCCTCAGCCCCTGGGCGATCATCGGCCAGCATCTCTGCCTTCTCTTACCACCTCGCCCACCTCTAGAATCAACTGCCCGTTTCCCTCTGAGTCTCCCAATCCCCGACGCCCTTCAAATTCCAGCCGGAAAAAAAAAAAGCTAAGAAAAAACTCCAACAAAAATACTGTAGTCAAAGAAAAGAAAATAAGTGATTACAAATCACAACAGCTGTAAAAAAAAAAAGGGTCCGTCAGATAATCCCTAGTGCATGCTCCATAACGGTGGCAGGCATAATACAGTAATGATACAACGATGTAGACAATGGCTGCTGGTAGTGCTATGTAAATATGATATTGTGGTAATGAAGCAGTGGCTTTACCTGACACCAAAATCTAAAGTACTGAACCTTGGCTTTGAAATCTCGCACATAGGCAATCTGAGGCCCGTTATCTCTGAAAGGAAAAAAAGGGACACAACAAAAGATAAAATTATCAATTACGATACAGACATTCTTTGGTACATGTAGTTTCATGAAAAATAATGGGACACCATCAATATCTTTCCTATCTTAAAGGACTTGTGTTAAAATAAAACAGATTTCACAATTTCCCACACATTGAAGAAAAATGAAACTATTTTTAAAAACTGACATTGTTTATATCAGAGAACATCATTTCAGAGTGACAACATGAAAATAGTGTGATTTTGTTTTTATTTTTCTCCAAATTACTGTATAGTCAATGGTGATTCAAAGTCACTTTTTTGTTATTAGCTTCTTTTCAGATTCAGCAAGGTGGATAATGTCCCTTAGGGATCTCGAAGGCATAGGCTTTCCTATTTGGGGGGGGGGCTAATATGTGCAATCCTTTTTTCTCCCTTCTGAAAAGCTGTACTTTAAAGCAGAAGCAATGGCTGGTTTAGACGCCAATGATTTATTTATTTATGACTGTTAACTGGGTAGGGTGCTCCGGTGAAGGGGCAGTTTCCAGGCACGACCCAGGCCTAGTAGGCACAAGTAGAAAACGACAGCAAAACACAAGAGTGTAGCAACACCCATTAGGTACAGAATACAAACACAGAGTATGCAAAGTATAGGCAAGAGACGCTGACAAAAATGCTTAAACAGTAAGGTTGAAGTACAGCCCCAAAAGGGCAGCCAGTAAAGATTGTTCAGTATTGACAGTACAGTTGTTCAAGCTCAATCCAAATGGAAGTTAAGAAATTAGCTGCTGTTAGGTTGGCAACATGGAGTTGAGCCAGTACCACACCTACTCCCACCAGATACCGGATGCATCTTGGACGGGCAACGGTAGCATCAGAGAGGGATGAGGACCATGGCGGGGGGTTGTTACCTGGATGACTCTTAGCTCACCGCCCCACTAACACCCCAACAACTGAAAAAGGTGTTCAGGACAATGACTGGTGAACTTTTGTTGGTGACATTTTATTTAAAAAAAAAAGCAATCTCCTCTCGCTTTAAGGAATCCAGCTACAATTTCCAGGTGTGTTTTTCTAACAATGCTTTTCAAACAATATCAAATAAAGCTTTTAAAACTGGAATGCATCTTAAACAATGCCACTCTCTTGCACACTAAACAAGTGGCCGAAATCTATAATCAAAGATTTGGAATGTAGGTAAATGAGGGTTACTCACCTGTAACCATAATTCTAGGAGAGGTACATTGTTCACATCCACACTTCTGGCAGTCTCTCTTTAAGAGCTGATTTGATGAACCATCTTTAAGAGAAGCTCCTCCCATCACCTGTGTAGTATATCCACTTGGCTCCACCCCGTGATATCAGATAGTGCAAGCGGGAAGCAGGGATCTGTGTCTCACTTGCCAGGGAAGGTTGTGTGGATGTGAACCATATATCATTCCTAGAAGAAAAAATTACTTACCACAGTAATCTTGTTTTTCCCCAGTGATACTCGGCTATTTACAACTTCTGCAGTGTCCCTTTAAGACTGAACTGCCCAGAGAGATGGAATGCTATGCAAATGATGGAATCTTTGCACGTGCTATTTTTCAAATGCTGCCTTTAACTAACTGCCCTGGTTCTAAACCACCAGATTTCCTTGGAGCCTAGAAAGACAGGCCCCAAAAACTACACATATATAAGTAAAACTGTAATAACTGGAATTATAATAATTAATAAAATAAACCCAAAAGCCCCCATGAGGAGGACAAAAACTCCAAACTGGGGGTCATAAAATATAACAACTCCCCTGAATGTCAGAAATCACCTGAACGGGAAAAACAAGAACCACCCAATTTACAAACAATAGTGCCTGATTATGGCACCTATATAGTAAGTCAGAAAAGCATTACCAGGAATGCAGAGGCTACTGGTTCTTGAAGAGGAGGCAGGGTGGGAAGTTATGAATACCTGAGCATCACTGGGAAGAAACAAGATCACTACGGTATGTAATTTTTTCTTCTAATCCCAGTAATACCCAGGTATTCATAACTTCTGTAGACTACGAAGCAGTACCTTTGGAGGTGGGCACAGAACCTACTTTGGAAACAGACTCTGCAGGACTGCTGTGCCAAACCTGGCATCACTCCTGGACAGGATGTCCAAACTGTAATGCTTTCTAAAGGTGTGTAGTTTTGCAGGTAGCTGGTTTACAGACGTCCACTAATGGAACACTTCTGGCAGCTGCTAAGGTAGTAGCTGTTCCCCTTGTGGAATGGGCCCTCAATCCTGTTGGGGGTTCCCTTCCAACTTTAGAGTAGCAAAATTGGATGCACTGTACTATCCAGCGAAAAATGGACTTTTTAGATGCCGGGTTACCCTTTCCCACATCCCCATAAGTCAGGAAAGTACAGTTACGTAAGAACTTACCGTAACAGTAGATCTTCGAGAGAAGCTCTTGCAGCAGGCTATCACAATTAGGACTATGCCGCAGGCACTAGGGCCCTGCAGAAACTTCTCAGCCAGCAATACACAGCAGGGACCACCCACGACGTCAGCTCCACCCCGGCGTCAGCTCTGGTATAAAAGGGGGTGGACCCAGCTCCACCCCAGTTCCCCCACCAAGTCCCGAGTACGAGCCGTGACAGGAGAATGGAGTGGAGCACCAGACGGAATCTACACACTCTGAGGGGAAGGAGGGCGGAGATGTTTGCTGCAGAGCTCCTCTCAAGATCTACTGTTATGGTAAGTTCTTACCTAACTATCATCTTACTTCGAGTGGGAGCTCTTGCAGCAGGCTATCACAATTAGGACTGAATCCCAAGCAGTCCCTTGCCAAGGAGGTAATCGACCCCGGGAGGTGGAGAAAAGCTGAACACATAGGCTTTAGACAGAAGTACCTGAAGGACTGCCAAGCCAAAGTTCGCCCGGCGTCTGGAGGCAATGTCCAAGCTGTAGTGCATTACGAAAGTATGCACTGAATTTCAGGTAGCAACTGTGCAAATATCCTTAATAGACACATTCCGCAGACACTCCCCTGGTGGAATGACACCTAACCGGACCCAGAAGGGGCTTATTATGCTTTTCATAGCAGAAAGACACAGTGGACAATCCACTTAGAAATGGTCTGTTTGGACACCGGTCTACCCAAATGTTGTGGCGCAAAGGCCACGAACAGTTGCTCCGATTTACAGTGGTTAGCCATATGCTTAAGGTAATACCCAAGCGTCCTGTGAACATCCAAAGTGTGAAGGACAGCCTCCTCCCGTTAGAGGGTGAAGGAAAGTAAACTGGAAGGTCAACTGACTGGTTGAGGGTCAACTTCGAGACCACTTTTGGAAGAAACGTAGGGTTCGTCCTCAAGGAAACCCGTTCCTTGTGGAAAATTAAATACAGCTCTTTACACATCAGAGCCTGAAGCTTGGAAACTCTCTTCGAGCTGAAGTAATGGCAACCAAAAAGCAAACCTTGCATGACAAGTATCACAGCTCACAATCCGCTGCAGGTTCAAACGGAGGCAGGGTAAGCTTCTCCAACACAAAAAGGAAGTCCCAAGGTGGGACAGGATCCTGAATGGGAGGTCGCATATGGAGAATCTCCCGTAAAAAGGTGCATGCCACGTCCAACTGGGTTATGGCTCTGTCACCCGAAAGGGCGTGATAAGCAGAGATAGCCCACATGTGCACCTTAATGGAGGAGTAGCTCAAGCCTTGCCAGAATAAGGAGAGGAGATATTGAAGAGCTGAGTTCACTGGACAGGAAACGGGATCCAAATGGTGAGACGAGGCCCACAAACAAAAACGCTTCCATTTCAGAGTGTAAGTGGAGTGCGTGGAGGGCTTCCTTGCCGACACAAGAATTTCCGCCACCTCTGGCGATACCCCGTACCTGTGCTTTGCTACATCAGAAGGAGACAAGCATGAAGGTACAAGGACCGGAGATCTGGATGAACTAGCGATCCCTGATCCTAGGACAGCAACTGCGAGCATATTGGCAGCAGAAAGGGAGGTTCCAAGGAAAGCCGCTGAAGTAGTGGGAACCAAATCCGCCACGGCCACAGCAGGGCAATCAGATCATTCGCGCCCCCTCAGCTTGCAATTTCAACAGAACCCTCTGGACCAGAGGAAAGGGAGGGAAGGCATAAAGAAACCTCCCTGCCCAACATAGGGACAACGCGTCTGGCCAGAAAACACCAGGCACGTGCTCTCACGAGCAGAAAAGCGGCAGTTTGGCATTGTGTGGTGACACAAAGAGGTCCAGATCTGCACGACCCCATTTGTTGAACAGCTGGTCCGCTACTGACTGCAGTAGCTCCCACTCATGTGCCCTGGACCGACATCTGCTGAGACAGTCGGCCAGGTCATTGAGGACGCCCGGAACATGCACTGCGGAGAGAGTGATGTGCCGCTCCAGCGACCAATACCAGACTCTCATCGCCTCCCTGCATAGAGGGTAAGAATGAGCTCTCCCTTGCTTGTTGATGTAGAAGACGACCGCCATACTGTCAGTCTAGATTAGAAGACAGCCTGGTACTACGTTTACCTGAAAGACGTGTAGCACATTGAGGACCGCTCACATCTCCAGGGCACCGATGTGAAGGTCGCACTCCTTGGGGGTCCTAACGCCTTGAGTTTGGAAGACCCCTAGGTGCGCCCCCCCATCCCAAATCCGAGGCGTCCATCGTAACAGTCTGATTTGGGGGCTCTGGATGGAAGGGGAACCTCTTTCCAGATTGAGTGGATCCATCCACCAACAAAGTGTTCTCTTTACCGGCTCTGTGAGTCTGAGCACTGATCCCACTGCACCCTGAGCATCCATTGTCGGATTTGCATGTGAAGGCGGGCCAGAGGAGTAACTGGAATGGCCACCGCCATGTGCCCCAGAAGTCTGAGGAAGGTCCTTGCTGAGACCTGAGGAGTTACTAGAACCAATCCGGCCATCTCCTGCAGGCGATCGTCCCTCTCCGCGGGGTAGAAAAGCCATGCCCTGGACCGAATTCAGGACTACTCCAATAAAGATGAGTCTTTGGCTGGGATCTGGGGAAGACTTTGGAAGATTCAGGGTGATCCCCAAGTCTCGGAAGAGTATATAAGTGTCTGAGAGCTTGAAGCAGGTGAGACCTTGACGGGGCCGCTAGAGGCCAATCGTCCACGTAAGGGAAGACATAATGTCCCTGACGCTTTAGAACAGCAGCCACCACTGCCAAGCACTTTGTGAAGACTTGAGGAGCGGCCAAACTGAAGAACTCGAAACTGATAATGCTCACCCTGGAAGTGGAACCTCAGGAACTTTCTGTGAGAGGGAAAGACCCCAATATGCATATACGCATCTTGCATGTCCAGGGAGCATAGCCAGTCCCCTTGGTGCAGCAGAAGAAGCAGATCTGGCAGGGTCACCATCCGAAATCTTTAGAACACTATATAAAGATTTAGTAAGCTTAGGTCCAGAATGGGACGAAGGTCCTGGATCTTCTTTGGAACCAGAAAGAAGTGGGAGTAATACCCTTTTCCCCGCTGTCGCAGACGGACTGGTTCTATTGCCCTTTTTTGCAAGAGGGCCAATATCTCTCCTACTATGAGATGAATATGAGAAGGAGGATATCTGGAGAACCTTGGTGGAGTATCTGGAGGAATCTCCATGAAATCTAGAGTGTGTCCTCTCCTTATAATGTCCAGAACCCATTTGTCCGTAGTTATTGAGCTCCATCCCTGAAGATACAGAGAGAAGCGACCCCCTACCACCTCCGGCGGAAGAGGGGGGTCAGAAGGGAGTCACTGGGCAGAGCCAGGGGTGGGCAGAGAGTTCAGAGGACTTGGAGCCACGGGGAGGAGTACCTCCAGGCTGCTGGTTGCCGGCTCTCCTCCCAAAGCTTCCTCTCTGGCCCCCGTTGGTTACCGTGGGTTTGACCACCTGAGGGCTTCCAAAAGGGCTGCTTTCGCTGTCTCCGCTGGTCTCCACGATACATTTGGCAGACAGACCAGATGGATTTGCCTGACTCCTGGAGGCGAGAGATCAAAGACTCCGTCTCTGTCCCAAACAACACGGAACCCTGAAACGGCAAGTTCCGGATTCCGAAATGCAGATCCTGATGAAAGCCAGAGACACTCAACCAGGAATGGCGCCTGAGAAACACACCTGATGCTGCTGCTCTGGCGTCCCTTTCTGCAGTGTTGTACAAGGTACGCAACACATGTGTGCCTATGTCCAAGCCTGACTTGAGAACGTCCAGGATCTCAGTTTTCTTCTCAGAGTCTGGCAAGGCATTAACAAGCTCTTATCCCCGCTCCCATAACGAATTCTGGTTCTGGACCATGTGTGTGAGAACATTCAGGGACCTAGTTGAACAGGTGGAGGCAGAATGCACCTTCTTGTCCACCTGGTCCAAATAGCAGGATTCCGGGTCGGAAGACTGTGAGATGAGATGCTTAGACTGCTTAGATTTGTCGTGGGCAGCCGTAATAACTGAAGAGTCTGCCTGAGGATGCTCTGCCAAGAATGGTTCATCCTTCGGGGCTCTATACAGCCTGTCCGATTTTTTCCGAACTGCCGGGACTGAAGGCGGACGCTTCCAGGTAAGTCTGGTGAGGTCTCGGAACGTGTCCACTAAAGGAGAAACCACCAAGGGCTTGGGCTCCTTTTGCCTCAGGTATTTAGCCAAACGGCGTTCCGGATCCAGGTCCTCCGTGTCCCACTCACTGGAGGCCTGGATGTGCCTCATGACGTCCATAAAGGCGGGATCGTCAGGAGGCCAGTAGGGCTGGTCCTTCTCTCCTGGGGAACTCCCAATTCCCGAAAAGGAAGAGGCTGAAGATGACGAGGAAGAGGAAGAATGGCTACTGGGTGACGAGTAGCCAGATCTGTCCTTATGGCTAGCCCCACTCAAGCGTCGGTAGCTCACCGACTGACGTCAGTCCAAAGACCGAGGAGGGTCACGGGACTGATGACGGAGCGGGGACCAACGTCGGGAATGGTCCCGTCTAGCAGAATGGGAATGGCTCCTCATGTAAGACCTGATCCGGCGTCGACTACCTGATCTGGTAGTGCGCCAGTGTCGGTCAACGGACCGTGTCCGGGAATGAGCCTTAGGAGGAGCCAGAGGAGGTAGGTGGCGGCTTGTCGGGGGTCTTCCTCGGGTAGAAGCACCTCCTGGCTGTGGTTCGCCCCAAAGGGTCTGGGACCGTGACTGGGCCGACTTTGCAAATTTCTGGACCTGCCCTCACCAGAAGGAAGAGAGATCCTGAGCTCATCCTTCAAAACAGAGAGGTCGCTCTCCCTGGAAATGGAATATCCAGGACGTCTACTTTCAGGAGAGCCCACTTTGAACCCCAAGGGAGGCGACTTGGGGAAGAGGACCAGCCGCTTGTCGGTTGCGTCCGGATACATGCCCAGCACCCGCGTCCGGTAGGGGACCGACGACAGGGAACAGACCGGGCGCTGGAGTGTCCTTAGACTGCGTCCGCACTCTGACGCAGCGCGCTGCTTTGAAGGCGGGGTGAAGCTTGCGCCTCCGAGGTCTTCATGGTGACCCTGAGCGGAGTCACCTTGGGCTTCGTTGGCCTCTCCCCCGAAGGCCCAGCCTTAGCCTGATCTTTTTTGGGATGCCCACCTGAGCCCTTGGATCCACGGGCTGTTTGGGAGAAGGCCGCCGTGAGGGGGAGCCAGATCGGGACCTGGACCGGTACCGGGACCGACTACGGTCCTTTTCGCGGGACCACGTAGTCTTGTCCTTTCTTTTCTGCTTCTCACCCGAGGTGTGCACCTCCATCTTTTTCTTGAGCAGAAACGCTTTCAAGGCCTTCAGGCGGAGGATCCGGATTCAGCTCGTGAATTTCTGGCAGGCTGAACAGGCCGTGGTGTCGTGGTTAGCCCAAGGCAGAAAACACACTGCCGATGACCGTCTTCGGCCAGGTTGGCGTGCATAACTGCACTTATTAGCGGTGGGCCCTTGAAGACCGATGACAGACATATGACATTGAACCGTCGAAAACTGTGGAGAAACGCAAAACACTCAAGAAAATGAGAACTTTTGCTGGATTGGCAAGCCAAGACGAGCAGGAACTCTTCACGTGCGTGGGACGCGGCAGGAAAAGAACAGGGGTAGAGCGAGGTCCACCCCCTTTTATACCAGAGCTGACGCCGGGGTGGAGCCGACGTCGGGGGCGGTCCCTGCTGGGTACTGCTGGCTGAGAACCTTCCGGAGGGTTCTAGTAACTGCAGCATAGTCCTAATTGTGACAGCTTGTTGCAGGAACTCCCATTCGAAGTAAGATCAGCTGTTTTCTGTCCTGCCTATGGTCCTTAGTGGCTGACATGTAGTAAATACAGGTTACTCACCTGTAACGGAAGTTCTAGGAGTGGTATATGTTGTTCATCCACACTATGTGGCAGGTTCGTTGCCGCTTTAAATTTTGCTGGAAGGTCTTCAAGCTGGCTCCTCCCACCCACCCGGATGGTAAAACCCTCGGCTCCGCCCCATGACGCAAGATCTAGCCTGCTGGAAGCCAGGTTGCGCGAAGCCGGGGAGGTCACGCGGGTCGTGTGGATGAACAACATATACCACTCCTAGAACTCCTGTTACAGGTGAGTAACCTGTATTTCTAGGGATGTGGATATGTTGTTCAATCCACACTTTGTGGCAGACTCCTAGCAGTTCTCCGGGAGGAGGGAGGCAAGGCGCGCACCCCTCCTTAGGGAATAAGGACTGGAGAACCACGGTCCCAAAACCAGCATCCCGGCGTGACTCTAGGTCAATATGGGAAATAAAGGTGTGCACCGACTTCCAGTTAGCAGCCCTGCAGATTTCCTGGATAGGGACGTCCTTAGCAGCCACTGAAACAGCGGTATGGCGGGTACAATGAGCCCTTATCTCTTTGGGAGGCTCCATACCCACCAACCTATAGCAGAGATCTATGCAGGAAGTGACCCACCTGCTTATCATCCACTTGGCTGCAGGTCCGACAGGAGCGGCTTCAGCATAGGTGACAAACAGCTGGCAAACCTCTCCCCAAACTTCAGCCATCCGCTCCTTGTAATAAGCGAGCGCCCTTCTAGGGTCCAACGAATGGAGCCTATATTTGGCCTCCGAGGTGTGACTGGGGTAGAACACCGGCAGAGTCAACACCTGGTTAAGGTGAAACTCCTTGACACCCCCTTCGGAAGGAACTTCGGGTGGGGGCGGACAACCTTGTCCCTGTGGAAGACCAGGTAGGGAGGCTCGATGGAAAGCGCCTGAAGCTCTCCCATCCTTCTGGATGACGTAATAGCCACCAAGAAGGCAGTCTTTAACGACAGGTGAGAGATGTCGCACCTGTGCATAGGTTCGAATGGCTTGCATAGAAACACAGACATAGAAACATAGAAGTTGACGGCAGATAAGGACCGCAAGGCCCATCCAGTCTGCCCATTTCTTTGTCTACCTTATAAATGTGCCATCGGCCTTTTCTCCGTCAGTGACCTATCTATTCATAGTCATTTGTATTGCTCCCTTATGCCTATCCCATGCCTGTTTGAAGCCCTGCACTGTATTCATAGCCACCACTTCTTGTGGTAAGCCATTCCATGCATCCACCACCCTTTCTGTGAAAAGAATTTCCTCACATTCCCCTTAATCGGCCTCCTCTAATCTCATGCTGTGTCCTCTTGTCCTATTTTTCTTATATTTAAACATGTTAGACTCTTTCACCTTGTTTATGCCCTTAAGGTGTTTGAATGCCTCGATCATATCACCTCTCTCCTCCTTTGCTCAAGGGTATATATTGAGCTCCGTTAATCTGTCCTCATATGTCTTCTGATGCAGTCCCTGCACCATTTTGTTGCCCTTCTCTGGACTGCCTCAATTTGGTTAATGTCCTTGTGAAGGTGTGGCCTCCAATACTGCACGCAGTACTCCAGATGGGGCCTAACCAGTGTCTTGTACAGAGGATTATTACCTCCCTCTTACGACTTGTGATACTTCTACTAATACACCCTAACACCCCCTAGCCTTACCTACTGCTTTAGAGGTCTGCTTGGATGATTTTAGGTCATCAGTGATGATGATGCCCAAGTCTTCTTTCTTCCTTTGTGACTGCTAGCAACTCCTCCCAGCCTATAGGTGGCTTCAGGGTTTCTTCTCCTATGTGCATGATTTTGCACTTCTTGCATTAAATCCCAGTTGCCACTCTTCTGACCATTCTGCTAGTTTATCCAGATCTCTTCTCATTCTGCCCACCCCATCTGGATCATCTACTCTGTTGCAGATCTTGGTGTCATCTGCAAACAGACAAGCTTTACCCTCTAGTCCATCTGCAAGGTCACTAATGAAGATGTTGAAGAGGACTGGCCCCAGGACTGATCCCTGAGGTACCCCACTTGTGACTTGCATCTCTTCTGACTGTATACCATTTACCACCACTCTCTGTTTTCTGCCCGCAACCAGTTTGCCACCCAGTTGACCAACTTCTGACCCAACTGCCTACCCAGCTTATTTATCAATCTTCTATGTAGAACAGTGTCAAAAGCTTTGCTGAAGTCAAGGTAGGAGACATCAACTGCTCCCCTTGGTCCACCACTCTGGTTACCCAGTCAAAGAAATCTAAGATTAGTTTGACAGGACCTTCCTTTTGTAAACCCATGCTGTCTTGGATCCTGTGCTCCTATGGATTCCAGGTGTTGCACTATCCTTTCCTTAAGGAGTGCCTCCATAATCTTGCCCACTACTGAGGTAAGACTGACCGGTCTGTAGTTCCCCGCCTCCTCCCTGCTACCACTCTTGTGGAGCGGGATCACATGAGCCCTTCTCCAGTCTTCTGGGACCTCTCCTGTGCTCAGAGACTCACTAAACAATTCTGCTAATGGCTCTGCTAGTTCCTCCTTTAGCTCCTTAAGTACCCTGGGATGTATGCCATCAGGTCCCATTGCCTTATCCACCCTGAGCTTAGCAAGCTCTTGTAGGACCCTTTCTTTTGTGAAGGGAGTAGTGCTCACCTCCCTCCCCCCTGTGTCCATGATGCTGAGCCCATGAGTTTAACCAATACCAGCAGTAGATCCCACAGAGGTGGAGGTTCTCGCACCGGAGGGGATATGTGATCTAGGACTTTGAAAAGGCACCCATCTCCTGCGCCACTGACTGCCTGCCGGCCCGTGCCCGGTAAGCAGAGATGGCTGCCAGGTGCACCTTAAGGGTCGACAACCAAAGTCCTAGCTGAGAAAGGGACCATAGGTAGTCCAAAATGCTAGCCAATGGACAGGCAGAGGGGTCCAACCCCTTATCCTGACACCAAATGGGGAATCTCTTCCATTTAAAGGCACAGCACTTTCTGGTCGACTCCTTACGGGACGCCTCAACAACATTGAGGACCTCATCAGAAAGACCTAAGACCTGGAACTCTAGCCGCTCAGAAACCAGACCATCAGGTGCAGGGGTTGAAGGTCTGGATGGAGAACCTTCCCCTTGCTGACTAAGATCAGGTCCGGGCGGGCTGGAAGCCGCTTCAGGAACCTGGAGCTGAGGCGATCTTGGTAACAGAACTCGTGAGGCCAGTCTGGGGCTACCAGAGTCACCTGCGCCTTGTCCCTCTTCACCTTGAGAAGCACCTTGTGGATCAAGGGAAATGGAGGGTAGGCGTAAAAGAGGCCCAGGGTCCACGGCCTTGAGAAGGCATTCCCCTGCAGCAAGCCCTGCTGGGGCGGTGAAACAGCCTCAGCTTTGCATTCTCCCTGGAGGTGAACAGGTTCACCTGAGGGGTGCCCCAATGGGAGAACAGGTCTTGCACTACCTCCGGCAGGAGAGACCAATCGTGAGATGCAGAGCCTATCCGGCTGAGGGCATCGGCCAGACTGCTGGAGGCTCCTGCCACGTGGATGGCTAGGAGATCCGCCTCCAGGCTGATCACGAGAGACCAGATGCGGAGAGTCTCCTTGCACAGAGGCAAGGAGTGCGTCCCACCCTGACGGTTGAGGTAGTACATGGTCGTGGTGTTGTCCGTCTGGACCTGAACCACCTCACCCCGTACAAACGGAGCGAAGGCAGTGAGGGCTAGTCGAACCACTCGAAGCTCCAGCAGGTTGATGTGGCATCAAGACTCCCGAGGGGACCAGAGGCCATGGGCCCAAAGATCCCCAAGATGGGCACCCGAACCCATCAGAGGTGTCGGTTGTTACAGTGACCGTCGGCTCGGGGCGGACAAACGGGATACCCTCATGCAGATGAGCTGGGACGAGCCACCACTGGAGGCCATCCCACATCTCCTGGGTCACTGTCACCAGCTGGCCAGCCCCCATTGCAGGGGGCGCATATGCCAGCAAGCCCAACGGACCATGCTGGTGCAGGCCGCCATAAGGCCCAGAAGGTACAGGAAGTCCCAGGCAGGGCACAATTTCCCAACCAGAAATGACTGGGCAAAGGAGGAAAGGACCTCGGCCCTGTCTGCTGGGAGCCGGGCTCTGGCTCGAAGACAGTCGAGCTCTACCCCGATGAACTGAATCACCTGCGATGGCATGAGTTCCGATTTGGCCTCGTTGATGAGGAGGCCAATCTGAGAACAGACCTGGAGGGCCAGATCCCTGGACTGCTCCACCTCCAACATGGAGGGGGCTGCAATCAGCCAGTCATCCAGGTAAGGGTACACCCGGACCCCTCAGCGCCACAGGAATGTTGTCGCCACTGCCATGCATTTGGTGAAGACCCTGGGAGCTAGAAAAAGGCCGAAGGGCATGGCCCAGAACTCGTAAAGAGATCCCTCTGCTCTGAAGCGGAGGAATCACTGATGAGACGGACGAATTGGGACATGAAAGAACGCACCCTGGAGGTCTAGAGAAGAGAACCACATGTCTAGTTCCAGGGATGGAATGATCTGAGCCAGAGTGACCATCCTGAAGATACGCGGCCTTAGGAACTTGTTCAGGTCATGTAGGTCAAGAATGGGGCGCCAGCCCCCCCATCCGCTTTGGGACCAGGAAGTGCCGGGACACAAACCCTGGGTCTGGAAGAGAATCCGCCACCTCGCTGATCACCTCCTTCTGAAGGAGCAAGGCAATGTCGGCTCAATGAGCCGACAGAGAGGCTGCAGAGCCTGCTGCCCCCCTGTGGGGCGACGGCTCGATAGGGAGGGGACTGCTCGAACTTCAGAGGCAGACCCCTGCTGACCACTCCTAGCACCCAGCGGTCCGTGGTGATAGCGGACCAGGTGGAAAGGAAGTGGCGGAGCCGCCCCCCCCCAAGGGAGGGACCTGGGGAGGGGTGACGAGGCTGGGGGTGACACCCCTCAACCCGTTACTGGGTAGGCTTGGAGGAAAGGCCGGTCAAGGGGCCTCCTGGACCCTTCCCTCCAGGCTTCCTACTGGAGCCAGCTGGACCTGTTGCTGGTGCTGCTGGGTAGGACGTGCCGCAGGGGCAGAAGGGCGAAAGGGCTTACGCTGCTGCTGGCGGCCTTTGTCCTTCTGGGAAGATGTGACAGAGTCCCAGGTGGCACTGGACTTCTCAATCCTCTGGCGATAGCCTTCCACCCCTGGCCCGAACAAGTCGGTGCCCAGGAAGGGAACATCTGCCAACTTGTGCTGGGTGTCCGTCATGAAGGTGGAGATCCGCAGCCAAACTCTGTGGTGCATGGTTACTGCGGCTGTTACTGACCAGGCACAAGAGTCACAGATGTCCAAAGCAGTTTGAAGCTGCTGTTTAGCCACCACCCTTCCCTGATCCCACACCTGCTTGACCGTCGTCTGAAGGTCAGCTGGGAGATGGGAAAATCACCTCATCCAGGGAACCCATAAGGCCATGTGAAAAATGCACCTTCAGTACAGCTGAGCTAGTCTGTTGAAGGCTTAGGGAGGAAGCAGCGTAAACCTTCCGTCCCGAATAATCCAACTTTTTGGATTCTTTATTGGCTGTTTTGTCCACATCCCTAGCGTTCCCAGAATGCCGGAAAACACCGGTCACCAGCCGCTCCGCAGAGGGGTGCTCAGAAACTCGGAGAGTGAACCGGTGAGGACCGTCTTCACGCTATGTACATCCTGGCCAGGCGTACAAGATGCAGGCCGCTGCCACAACTCTAGGGCCAGGACAACAATGGCTTCGGCCACCGGGAAGGCCTCCGTAGGGGAATCTCCTCGGTCCAGTAGCTCCGTGAGGGGATACCTGGCCCATTTCTGAACGGATTTGAGCTGCATCCCAGTGGACTCTGAGATGAGTCGAAGTATTCCCGAGAATGAGGATGGGCTCTCGTCCATCGCCTGACCCCGTGCAGATTCCACGTCAATGGGTCTGGAGTGCAGGGAGGAGTCATCAAACACTGAGGAGTCTTCGAACTGCTGCCAAGCACCAGAGCCACCCTCCACCTGCCGAGACCTATCGGGAGTGAGGGTGACCGACAACCTGTGGGGCAAGCCCTGACTCGACAGAGAATCCTTGGTCGGGGCCCCAGTCTTCGGCTGAGGCGGTGGTTCCACCATAACGGGCGGAGCAGCCGGTTTCTGCTGAACAACCGGTGCCGGGGTTGGCTCCTCGACAACTACGAGGGGTTGCTTTGGTCGCTCCGGTGACACCCACTCAATGGCCGGAGATGGCAATGGAGTCGCTTGTTCCCGGCCAGCAACTGCCACATCATGTCCTTGTAGTGCCAGCGTAACTTACGTCGGAGCCTATCCTACAAAGAGGACAAGCGGCAACGCTGCTTTCCATGGTGCCAAGACCGCCGACACAGAAGAGGACAGAGACCTTCGGGGTCGCCCAGGGTGGGTCAGAGAGGGGGCAGGGGAAACCCGCTCACCCCTCGGTTCAGGGTCCTTGACCGGGGACTTTGGTACAGGAGGCACGGGCAAGTCCTCGGTTACCACTGGGGGAACCGGTGAAGAAGGCTTGTCTGCTTCTCCAGTCGACAACCCATCCAATGGGTCGAGAAAAATCTCGACTGAGTCGACGGGTGTCTCGGCCAGCTGACCTGACGGAGACACCGAGAAGCCAGCGGCCTTAGCCGCAACCTCGACCGAAGTTGAGAGCTGGCAGTCCGGTGAAGGGGATCTCTCCCGCTCCCATGAACGTCGACAGTGGGACTTACCTTACGGTTCTTTTTTCTTCAACCTAATGGTATGCCCCGATGGTCCTTCTCCCTTGGTGGAGAGGGACTGACAAAGCTCCTCAAAAGAAGCAGTGTAGGAGGAGCCCAAGGAGAGCGGGATAAACACCGCGGCCGAGGAGTAAGACGAAGTGGCCTGGGCCGCCTCCTCCTCGAGGGCGATCAACTGCTCCAGCTGCTCAGCAGAGCCCGCAGCCACAGACACGCCCAGCAGACCTCAACTTCAACTTCACCGGGTACCATTTCTCGGGCACCCAAGTTGTAGTCGGCAGCGTCCTCTAAAACCGGAGCTGTGAAGGACTTGCACAGATCGCAGACCTGCGGATCATGGTCAAGACCCAGGCAGTAAATGCATGTGGAGTGCGGATCGGTCCGGGACATCTTCTGCCCGCAGAGGCACCGACGGAAGCTGGGAGTGGATTTGTCTATCGCAGCTGCGAGGGAAAATGAAGACGGTAGTCTAGTAAACTTTAAAATTATTTTCGGAAAACCCGAAGTATTTGGATCCAGGACTAAAACGCAGAGCGCTAAGGAGGGAACCTGAGCTTCCAAGCGGTAAGGAAGCTCTGGCATCATGGGGCGGAGCAGAGGGTTTTACCACCCAGGTGGGTGGGAGGAGCCCGCTTGAGGACCTTCTGGCAAGACTTAAAGCGGCATGGAACCTGCCACAAAGTGTGGATTGAACAACATATCCACGTCCCTAGAACGAACAGCTCTCAACATCCAAACTGTGGAGCCTCCTTTCTCCAGAGGTGGAACGCTCAGTGAAAAAGACAGGTAAGGTAATAGTTTGGTTCAAGTGGAAATCAGAAACCACTTTAGGGAGAAATTTCTTGTTTGTTCTCAGGATCACTGTCCTTGTGGAAGGAGATGCAGTCCTGATTTATACAAAGAGCCTGGAGCTCGTTGATCCTTCTAGCTGAAGTCACTGCCACTAGGAAAATTGTTTTCCATGTGACATATTTCAGATGAGCTGAAAACATGGGCTCGAAAGGGAACCCCATGAGTTTGGCTATACAGACACTGAGGTCCCATGCTGGCACTTGTTCCCTGTGAGGAGGGTACAAATGAGAAAGGCCCTTGAAGAACCTGTCACGAGGTCTTAACCTCACTCTCAGGTTCTTGGCAACACTGGGAATGCAACTAATCACAGACACATTGCACTAGAGTAATAAACTTGTTTACTACTACCAAAAAGGATAAAATCAGTTGCCCTAAGCAGTTTTTGCCAATACGAACCGGGAGCCAGTGCTAAGCGTTCCCTATACCTCGAGGTTTCTTTGTGTCTCTTGGGATCTCCGAGGTACAAAACTTAGTGTCTCACATTTTATACCTATGATAATTACTATGGTTACTGTAAGATAGAAACATTTCTAGTTACAGAGATAAGCCATATTGGCTAAATTAATGGAGGCTCCACGGTCCAAGATAATATTATACAATTCTGTAGTAGTCATCAGTTTGTGAAACAAAAGAGTACTTATACAGAGTCTTGCATAACTCAGTGTAGTAGTACAAATCACCGGAAGGTGGCAATGCCGACATATCATAATTATTCCAAGGACACAGGTGTCCGAACATCTTATAAGTAAGAAATACACAGAATACATATATGTATTAGCAAGCAAAGTGTATTACAATAACATGCATACATATCCTGAAATCTACTCTTACATGATAGATGGCTTTAGCCTTATATGTTAGTACAACATATGCCTAAGCACTAGCTGTCTACGGTGTACCTCTGAGGGTACCAATAAGGGTGCAGGGACCTTGTGTAACAAACCTCTTAAAGATAGTGTCTGAGGCTAGAGAAATTCTATGTCTGGCTGAAATGTAAGCAGATGCTGCAGCCAAATGTACCTTCAAGGTACTGGGCTGAAGGCCCAAAGAATGCAAACAAGTAAGATAATCCAGCATGGCTGGTACCCCAGCCTGTGTTGGCACAATATTCTGGGTGGAATTTTAACTTTATGTTTATTGTTTTATCAAAACAACATACAGTTTGATACAAGATCAGGACATTACAGTTCCATTTACAATCAATGAGGTCGCCACTCCTCTTAATATTCACAATCATCCTGTCCCGGTCTTTTTGATACATCAGTGCGGGGAAAATCTTTTCCATTTTGCAGCACAGGTTTTCTTGGTGGAGGGTTTCCTGTAGCCCCATAAAATGTCCAGGACACCTTCAGAAAGGTTCAAGCCTGCATATTCTAGGTCCTCAAGAGCCAAGCCTTGAGCCTGAGGGATTAGAGGCTCAGGTACAGGAGCCTCCCCTGATTAGAGGTCAACAGGTTGTGCCTCCTGGGAAGGTGCATCGGTTCCGCCACAGACATGGAGAGCAGGAGAGAGTACCATGGCTGCTTGGCCAATCTGGCGCTATCAAGATCATGGATGCTGACTGGGACCTGAGCTTCAGAAAAACCCTGTATACCAAGAGGAAGGGAGGAAAAGCTTACACGTTTCCCTGACCAATCCAGAATTAGAGCATCCAAGGGAACAGTTCCCCGCTCTGGTGGTCTGCAACAATATTTTGGCAGGTGGTGGTTCTGGTGGGATGCGAACAAGTTTACCTCTTGAGTGCCCCACCTCCTGAAAACTACTTGCACCATGTGACTGCTCAGAGTCCATTCGTGATGGGCCTGATTGATCTGATTATCTGCCAAGGTATTGTCTTTGCCAGGTAGATGACTGGCCTGTAGGGAAGCTCCCAAAGAGTATGCTAGACTCCATATTTTCATGGTTTCTGTGCAGAGAGGACCTGACCTTGTCCCTCCCTGCTTGTTTATGTAGTACATGGTGGTGGTACTGTCTGTTCTGATCTGTACCACCTTTCCCTGTAGCAGGGGCATGAAGGCCTTCAGTGCCAGCAATACTGGTCTGAGCTCTAGCAGGTTTATGTGCAAGAGTGACTCTGTACGTGACCATGTGCCTTGAGTAGTGTGATCTCCCAGAAGGGCACCCTACCCCAGGAGTGATGCGCCCGTTGAGAGAATTACTGATGGTGGCTCCTGTTGGAAAGGAACCCATTCTCTCAGGTTGCTTTCCTCTTTCCACCATTCAAGAGCATGTAACAGAGTTCCTGTTACTGGAATCAATTTTGAAAGAGGGTCTTTTTTTGGTCTGGCACTAGTGAGCTCTGAGGTGGAACTGAATGTCCCTCATCTGGGATCTGGATCCCAGTACTGTGCCAGTGGCAGCTGCCACATGGCCCAAGAGCTGAAGAAACTGTCTTGCAGTTTTTGACTTGTTCAGGACGAATGAGCCTGCTAACTGCTGGATGCTCCTTGCCCTGTCCGAGGGCAGGTACTCCCATGCCCTGCAGGGTATTTTATTTGGCTCCTATGAACTGCAATACCTGAGCAGACTGAAGGACTGACATTTTTAGATTTATCAGGAATCCCAAGGACTCCAGGAGCTCCTGAGTGAGTTTCAGCTGATCCCTGATGTGCTGAGGTGATTTTCCTACCAGCAGCTAGTAGTCTAGGTATGGGAAGATTGTGACACCCTGCTTTCGAATGTACGCCACTGCCAAGCACTTTGTGAACACCCTTGGTGCTGAAGTGAGACTGAATAGCAGGGTTGAGAATTGATAGTGACCTGAAGGGAGTCTGAACCCAAGGTATTTTCTGTGAGATTCCCTTATGGGGATGTGGAAACAGGCATCTTGTAGGTCCAGTGAAGCCAGCCACTCTCCTCCTTGGAGGGTTGACAAGATCAGTGCCAAAGTTCCCATTTTGAACTTTGGTTTTGTGAGGTATCTGTTTAAGACTGAGGTCTAAGACGGGCCGCCACTCCCCATTTTTCTTTCTGGTAAGAAAGTATCTGGAATAAAATCCCTTTCCCTTTAGATTGGTTGGCACTGGTTCCACTGCTTGAGACTGAAGCAGTTTTTGGACCTCTGTTTCCAGGAGTGTTCTCTCTAGATTTGAGGATGGCTTGAAAACTCGAGTTCTTAAGGGTGGAAGGAATTTGGAAATTAAGAGACAGTTCCTGACACACTACTTCCAGGACCCACTTGTCTGTGGTGATGTTTTCCCCAGAGGTGTGAAAAGTGAGCCAGTCTGCCTCCTACAGGCAGTAGGGAGGAGGCCTGAACAGACACGTCAGGGTGCCTGCTTTGCTTGGGGGTGAGCTTGAGTCTATGAACCACGTCTGGAACCCCTTCTGCCCCTACCCTGAAGTATCCCTGCTATGGATACTGCTGGTATGAAGTCGTAGCCGTGGCCTGGTAAAAGGGCCTGCTTTGAAAGGATCTACCCTTGCCTCTCCTTCCATAGGGTCTAGTGGATGGGGAAGCTTTCTGTTTGCAGAGCTGGTTCTGTAGGTGGCCTTATACTCATCCACCTTTTTCATGTAAGCCTCCGACATTTGCCCAGGGAGGGAATTTTCCTCTAATGGGAAATCTAGTGCCTTGGTCTGAGGTGCACCCCAGGGTCCTTAAAGAACTAAGAGAGGTGTGTGCGAACCTCTGGCTATCCTGTTTAGCTGATCACTGGAAACAGGGAGGCACCAAAGACTGGAGGACAGCAGATGTAGTCCCCTTATATAAAAGTGGGAACAAAGAGGAAGCAGGGAACTACAGACCAGTCAGCCTCACCTCGGTAGTGGGGAAGATCATGGAAGCACTACTGAAGGAGAGATTAGTGGAACATCTAGTTGTCAATGGACTACAGGACCCAAGGCAGCATGGTTTCACCAGGGGGAGGTCATGTCCAACCAACCTCGTTGAATTTTTTGACTGAGTGATTAGGGAGGTGGATCAGGGGAGGGTAGTAGACATGGCCTATCTGGACTTCAGCAAGGCCTTTGACACTGTGCCACATAGAAGACTATTACACAAACTGGGGAATATGGGTGTGGGCAGGACAGTAGTGTGGTGGGTAGGTAACTGGCTGGGTGGCAGGACACAGAGGGTGGTGGTAAATGGTTGTCACTCCACAGAGGGAAGAGTGACCAGTGGGGTACCACAGGGATCAGTACTGGGACCGGTCCTATTCAACATCCTCATCAGACACATTGCGCAGGACCTAGAAGGCAGAATTTCACTGTTCGCTGATGACACAAAGCTCTGTGACAGAGTAGACACACCAGAGGGTATAGACAGAATGAGAAGCGACCTGCAGAAACTTGAAGAATGGTCAGGGGTTTGGCAGTTGAAATTCAATGCAAAGTGCAAGATAATGCATATGGGGCACAAAAACCCTGGCACAATATATCAGTTGGGGGTGAGGATATAGCATGCACCAAGCAGGAAAGGGATCTTGGGGTTGTCATCTCTGATGACCTCAAAGGTGAGAAACAGTGTGACAAGGCAGCAGGTAAAGCAAATAGGATGCTGGGATGTATAGGCAGGGGCATCACCAGCAGGAAAAGGGAGATCATAATTCAGCTATACAAGACACTAGTGAGGCCCCACCTGAGTACAGTGTACAGTTCTGGAGACCATACCCACGTAAGGACATAAGGGAGAGAAGGTTCAGAGGAGGGCAACAAAGATGGTGCATGGATTGCATCACAAGTCCTATGAAGACAGGTTGAAGGAACTGAACATGTACTCCCTGGAGGAGAGGAGGGAGAGATGAGATATGATAGAGACATACAAGTATAGTATCTTACAGGGAGGAACAGGGTGCAGGAAAACACTATTTTTTAGCGAAAAAGGTGTTCCAGAACTAGAGGGCATGGGATGAAGTTGGAGGGAGGACGATTCAGAGGAAACATGAGAAAGAATTTCTTCACAGAATGGGGGGTGGACAAGTGGAACACCCTGCCAGAGGAAGTGGTGGGGGCTGAAACAATCACGGGATTTAAGAATGCATGGGATAGACATAAAGGAATTCTGGAGGTCAGGGGTTAGGGGCAAAAGACTTCTAGGAAAACAAACTGAACTTACAAGCTCAAATGGGCAGACTGGGTGGGCCACAGGCCCTTATCTGCCGACACTGTCTATGTATCTATGTATCTATGGGTATCCTGGGTTAAGATTTGTGGCTCTTAACAACGCAAAACCTTCTCTGAGCCACAGTGGCAGCTGTCTCATTCGAATCAGCAGTCATCTGAAATGGATACTTGACTGCTTCCACACCAAATCTAGCTGTTTCAGCTAGGTCAGCTGAAATAGGAGACTGTACTTTATCTGACACAGCAAGGAAGGACGGACTGCCAGAGAGATTTCTGGTTTACACAGGCCTGGATGTTGGCCTGCCTGACAGCCAAAGAGGCCGAAAGGTAGCCCTTTTTGGCCATGCTGTCGATTTTCCTTGAGTCCTTGTCTGGAGGATGGGAGGCTACAGGAACTCTTGCCTTGTCACAGGCTGTCACTTGCACCACCCCTGGTGGTCAGGGTGAGAGAACAAAAATTTAGCACCCTGCCTTTTTGATACTTTCTATCCAACCTCTTATCCAGAGATGGAGCAGTATTTGGCGTATGCAGTATCTTTAGGGCATCTTTTTTAAAGAATTTGTTAATGGAAAGAAGAAGCTTTTTAGTGGGTGTTAACCTCATACGTTCCATGTATTCCAACAACTTCTTCATCCTCAAAAACTTCACTTGTGGGGATGTCCAATGCATCCACCATCCTTCTGACAAAGGTAAAATGAGAGGAAAAATCCTCTGATGCCCTTGGAAGAGAGACATTCTTGTTCAGGGGAAACCTCTGATTCAATGGGGTCCCCTTCCTCCTCCACATCAATATCCAAGTACTCTTCTTGCTCACCGAGAAGAAGAGCCAGTCTGTTTGGCTGGTGTCTGAGGCAAAGGAGCAGTCCGCCTTTGTAAAGCCTGGCTAACACGAAAGGCCTGTGCAATCTCATCTGCACTTGGCATTTTTACTGCAGGCACAGAAGTCCCCAATTGCTTCTCAGCAGGGGGTTCTGTGTGTTTTGTCTTTTTAGATTTCTTTGAGGAAACCAGAGAGTAAGCCGGTTCAGCAAACCTCTTTGAAACTGCTTGTGTACCCTTCTCAGGGGTGGCAGTTGCAGATGTTGTGATCAAAGTAGTTTCACCCACAAGTGCAGAGGGTGTTGGCTGGTCAGAGCTCGAGGGACCCTTAGAAACAGGCATCTTTTTCTTAAGCCTTTCAAGGTGCTTTTCCACTGTTTTTTCAGGAAAAGTTTTACAGATATCACAGTCTGTTTTCAAATGTTCAAAGCCCAAAGAGACATCACACAGATTATGCTTATCTGCTGTGGCACAAATCTCACCACAATCAGTACAAGGTTTGAAACCGGGTTCACCGGTTCTTCTTTGCGGTTTTTCAGACATTCTGAGTGAGAAAAAGAAACGTATGTAACCGCTAAATAAGGATTTTAAAACCTTATTTAGCGCTTGTGGTCAGTTCCTGAACCGAGAAAATCTTTTCAGAACAGGGAACCGAACCAAGAAAAGAACCGGAACTAGTGGTTCACAAACCAGGATTAGAGGTTCAAATTTAAAATATATAAATTTAAATATAATAAAAACTAATGGAGTTCCTTAGTCAGGGAACTCCGAAAACACTAAAGAAAGCCCCGGTTCCTACCGGTTATGCTGAACCGCGAGAAACAAAGAAAGAAATTACTTAATACTAAAACAACGGTTTAATAAACAAGAAAACACTAACTAAAGGCAGAAAAAGAAAAGGATAAGTAAATGGAAATTACGTACTTACCATAACTGTTGATCTTCTTGGACATCACTTATTCACACTATTGGGGATAGCGCCGGAGGTGCTAGGACCAAGTGGGAGCCAACATTTTTCAGACGGGTCGGCGCTAAGACAGGACCACGCATGCGTGGCACCGTGATACTAGCTCGCGCCTGTGTAGGCTATCTCGGCATCAACCCTCCAAACCACCTCAGTACCTTTTCGACCGAGAAGGTGCAGCTTAATTAATGAATATAACTTATCCCGAGTTTCTGGGCCTCAGAGCGCCCAGATGGCCCTTGCAAAAAGGGTCAAAGAACAAGGTCTTCACAGCCTGAACCACAGGACCATGAAGACCAGGAACAAAAATGAATGAACCCAGGGGATGGTGGGTGGGCATGTGAATGAGTGATGGAGACTGTCCAAGAAGATCAACAATGATGGTAAGTATGTAATTTCCATATCTTCCTGGACTAAGTCTCCATCACTCATTCACACTACTGGGAGAGTACTGAGCTAAAATCAACAACCCTGAGTAGGGTGGAGGAGATAGGGTTCACTCAGAAAAAAAAGACGGTCAAGGACTGTCCTGCTAATAAAAAGAGCTGTCTTGGAAAGAGCATCTAGAATATAGTGCTTACAAGTAAGCGCTTGAGTTGTAACTCACTACTTTGCAGATGACTGCAATGGACACAAAATGAAACTCTGCCAGACAAACAACCAAGTTAAACACTCTGGGTCACTCTCCCTAGTTTCTCTGAATATCTGCAGCCTTCTCCCGAAGCTTGATGCCCTACAAATCTTCTCCTGCCAGTACAAACTGGACGTCACTGCTGTTGTGGAAAGCTGGCTATCACCGAAAGTCCCTGACCAGGCAATCGCTCTGCCTGGCTACAATGTCTTTAGACTAGATCGTAAGGCAAAAAGAGGAGGGGGATGTGCCATCTACCTCAAAGAGGCCCTCACGGGCCCATCCCTGAGACTCTCCCCCACCCCTCCCGTCACATCTGCACAGATCCTTCCCACTCGCATCTTCCTAGGAGCTCACAGAAAAGTCCACACAGTAGCTGCGGTATACATTCCACCAAAAGAGCAAGCAAAAGGACTCAGTGCCATACTGAACTTCGCACATACACAACCCCTTGGATCTGAGTTAATCATGCTTGGTGACTAACATTAACTGGCTCTCCCCTGATGCCCTTACCTCTGTAAACCTCACACAGCTGGTCTGCACCCAACCCGACACAACTACAGAACAGGAACTAGCTCCCTCCTGGACTGGTTACTTACCAGCCACCCCGCCCGGATTACCAATATCTCCGTCCTCCCTGATTCTCTTAAGTGACCATTCCCGTGTCACCTGTGAATGGTCAAAGTCTGCAAACCCCAGCAGTCACTACCAGCAGAATCCTACCCCTGCCAAGCTGAATCTCTTCAAATCCCTCCTCACGCAACAAGATTGATCTCCTATTTTCAATGCATCAGATGTTAACTCAGCCCTAGATTTCTTCATCTCCACCTTCAACGCAGCCTGCAACATGGCCTTCAAAAAGCATAAAGTCAAAGCCGGCAGGTCCGTGGCTCACCGCCTACCTAACTGCACAGCTAAAAGCAAGAGACCACCTCCGGCTTCTGGCCCAGGATTCCGGCACCCAAACCAACTTCCAGAACTACAAACATGCCCGAAATGCCTGTACACGATCTATCAGACTTCAAAAAAGTGCCTACTACAAGGAAGCGCTCACCAACACATGGTGTAATGGAAAAGCCTTCTGGAATAATATCAAAGAAGTAACTGGAAAACAACCAAAAACCTCCCCAACTATGCTAGTCACAGATGGGACAATTACTCTCGACCCTACTATTATAGCCAATACTTTCAACTCTGCCTTCACGGACAAGCAGCAATGTTCTCCCCCCTGACTTCTTCGATGAAACCTGATCCCCTGCTCAACCTACTATTACTACTACAGCTCCCCACACACATCCTCCCCTTCTACTTCAAAACTGTCAAGATGCACGAAGCCCGGAAATACATCGTAAATGCAATCGCAAAAACACGACATAGTGGGGACACTCTAGACCTGAAACTGCTGTCCCTCATTCTCGATGAGATGATCAGCCCACTAAATAAGATCTTCAACCTCTCCCTCAGCCAGTTCCCTGACAGATGGAAATCAGCCACCGTTTCACTAGTACATAAAACGGGAGATCGGACCAACTCTGGAAACTACCGACCAATCTCCATACTGCCTCCATTATCCAAGGCCATCGAACGCATAGTTGTTGACCAGCTCACCAATTACCTGGGCAATCACAATATCCTATGCCCTCAGTAACATGGTTTCAGGAATGGACACAGCACTACAACAGCCTTCCTGGAATTCACTGGAGCCATCCACAGCTCGCTGGATAGTGGACACCTAGCCAGATCGGTCTTCATAGACCCAACTAAGGCCTTTAATACCCACCACTGCCTGCTCTTGGAACAGCTTCTAATTGTTGGGCTCTCCCCAGACTCCACAGCCTGGTTCAAAAGTTGGAGAACAGATCGCAAAGAGTGAAAATTGCAGGAGTCCTCTCTGACACATGACCAGTCCACTCTGGAGTTCCCCAGGGTTCCATACTGGGACCCCTCCTCTTCAGCCTAATTCTAAATAACCTCCCCCAACTGTGCTCGGAACTACTCATCCTGTACACCGATGATGCCATTATCCATGCCACCCATAAGGACCCACTATCCCTACAGAACAAGCTCCAGCTCAGGTTCGCATCCATAGAGAGATGGTTCAGCAAACAAAGACTCATCCTTAACTATAAAAAAACAAAAGCTATGCTCTTCAGTAACTCGCATAACAAGAGCAGGCAGCATCCACTGACCATCACAAATCACCTTGGAGTGGCCATTGAAGAGGTACCCTCATTTAAATATCTTGGAATCTCTCTTGACAATAACCTGTCCTATGGAGCCCATGTTGACAGCGTAACCAAGGAGGCTAACATGCAACTTGGTCTCCTCTACAGACACAGGGCAGACCTAACCTCTGAAGCCCTCAGGATCACTGTCCACAGCTCGGCAGTCTCCGTTATAGACTATGGCCTCATAATATGTGGCTTTGCCACCTCAACAGCCCTCAGACGCATCTCAACCACTCTAAACAAAGCATGTTGGCTTATAACTGGTGTCCATCGCCTTACACATACCTGCGACCTCTACGCCCAAACTGGCTGGCTGAATCTATCAAACCGAATAAAATACCAAACTTGCATTATGGCAAAGAAGATAACCCTAGGACTTGCTCCCCCTGGGGTCCAAGCCCTCCTCAGCCCTAGTCGAAACCACTGCCATACCAGGGGATCTGACTCTCAACTGTTGCTGATTCCTCGATGCCGTACCTCAGTTGGTCAACGATCATTTGTCTACAGGGCGCCAAACTGGTTAAATAATCTCAATGGGGATATCTCCTCCACCCCCAAGCTTGGCCCCTTCAAAACTAGGCTCCACCTTTCTCTCTCTGCCTCCAGTATCTGTGACTGCCACACCTAGCCAGCTACCCTAACTACCACCTCTGTTTTGCCCCAGCACCACAGCAAGCATTTCCCCCCTCCCCCTCTTCCACCCATCCTCACCTCCCCCCCAACCCTATAACCCTCCACTTCTCTATGTGTTGACAATGCCTTTGGCAACTTATACCCTCCCTATGTCCTATCCATGTCTCGTAATGCTTTTGCTCACCAGACCTGCTCTGCCAAAAATGTAGGCATCGTCTCTGGTAACTAATTGCGAACTTATTAAACCTGTTATCCTGCCATTAAGTACTGTCCATGTTTTTGCCAAAATTGTTGACATCCTCAACTAGTAACTGCTTGTGTACTTGATTAACCTGTTTTTTCTGCCATAATGTCTGTTGTACCATTTACAACTGTAACATTATTGTGCTGTACTCAATCTGATGTGGAACCTTTGTAAAAGAGCCTTGGCTCAAAGGTACTTGTAATCCTAAACTTAAATAAATAACATAAAAATAAATAAGCGGTGTAAAAGGGTCAGGTGTAGAGGGCCTCCCAGTGCAAGGGAAGGGAGTGCGTACCACCATGCTTATTCAGGTAGAACATGATCATTGCTGTACGTCTAGACTTGTACAAGCTGACCCCAGACAACAGCAGCAAATTCTGTCAGAGCTAAGCACACTGTCTGAAGCTCCAGCAGGCTGATGTGGTGATGGAACTCCCTGGGGATACAGAACCCATGGACTCTGTTGTTCCCCAGGTGCACTCCCCACCCCACCAGATGAGTCTGTTCTAAGAGAGACTCTTGGCTCTGAGCAGACAAACAGGACTCCTTCCAGATGTTCTGGGATGAGCCACCACTGGATGGTGTCCCACACAGGATGATCGTGACTAGTTGGTCCAGGTGACCAAGGTACTGGGACAAGTGACTGTCCACCTCCCACTGTATATGTCACATCTGCCAGTGGGCCCATCTGATCATGCTGATGCAAGATGCAAGGTACCCCAGTAACTGCAGGAAGTGCAGAGCAGGGTGCAGGCACCCAACCAGAAATGATCAGGCAAAAAATGTAAGGTCCAGTGCCCAGTTCACTGGGAGCTGGGCCTTGCCCTGAAGGGAGTCTAGCTCTGCCTCGATGAAGTGTAATCACCTGCAAGGGTTTCAGTTTAGATTTGGCAAGGCTGACCAGAAGGCTCAAACCTCTGCAGGTTTGGAGGAACAGGTCTCTGGACTGCTCCACAGCCTCCTTGGACGGCCTGGTGATCAGTCAGTTGTCCAAGCAGAGGTATACCCTGACCCCTTGGTGTTGCAGGAATGCTGCCACCACTGCCATGCACTTGGTGAAGACCCTAGGCACCGATGAAAGGCCAAATGCATGAACTGGAAAAAACCTTTTGTGTGGAACCAGAGGTACTGCCAGTAGGAAGGACGGACTGGAATGTGGAAGAACGTATCCTGGAGATTCAGTGTGACCATCCTGAATTTGTGCTTCCTGAGAAACTGGTTCAGATCATGAACAGCCAGTATGGGGCGACAACCCTCTTGGCCATTTTGGGACCAGGAAATACCTAGACACGAAGTCCTGGCCTCCCATAGAGCCTGGGACACAGACTACAGCTCCTTTCTCGAGGAGCTGAGCAACGGCCTCCATGAAGGTACACAGCATGTCCTGCAACACCACGGATTCCCTTGGCGCATGGGGTCACTAACGTGGAAAAGCCCTGAAGTCAAGAGGCAACCCTATGTCCACCACTTCAAGGGTCTAGTCATCCAAGGTAATTACAAACCAGTTGTGCCAGAAGTGGCGAAGCTGACCCCCACACAAAAAACACGGTAAGCTGGGGCAGGGAGTGCAAGGTGCTTGAGGAAAACACCCCCAAGCTGTCTCTGGGCAGCTTTGGAGGGGGCATCGGTGCCTGCTGCCAGGGGGCACAATTGCCCCAATCCCCACCCTTTCTGGGGCCCTGACCAGAGAACTTGGTCTTGGGGCACCAAGCCTCAGACTGCCCCTGCTGGGGCTGCTGTGACAGAAAGCGCCAAAACAGAAAAGACTTCTTCTGTTTCAGCCCTTTCAGGACCTTCTGAGAGGAAGTCACAGAATCCAGGGTGCCAATGAACTTTTCAATCCTGGTGAGGTGTCCTTCCACCCAGGGCCAAAGAGGTCGGTGCCCAAGAAGGCAACATCAGACAATTTGTGCTGGGGTGTCCACTGCAAAGGCGAAAATCCACAGCCAAGCCCTGTGACACATTACGACAGCTGCTACCATGGTACGGGCACAGGAATCGCCAACATATGAAACCGTCTGAAGCTGGTGATTTGCCAGCGCTCTATTCTGGTCTCGGACCACTTTCATTGCCAGCTGCTTGTCAGCAGGGAGATCATGATCCAGTACTCCAATCATGGAGTGACCAAAGTGGGCCACCACTGGTGCATAACTTGCCTGATGGAGACCTAGGGAGGACACAACATAGACCTTCTTCGCCGTGTGGTCAAGCTTTTTTGGTCTTCTTGTTTGGTGAACTTGTCCACATCCCCAGTATAGCTGGACTTACGAAAGACAGAGTTGGTGACCAGATATTCAGCTGAGGGGTGGTCTGAAAATCCAGACAAGGTGCCAGTAGAGATTGCATACTTGTGGACCATATGGGAAGAGGGTGCCAGCTCCAGTCCTAGGATGGCCCCAGCCACTGGGAAGGCAACCCCCGGGGATTCGTCCTATCTAGGATCTCAGTGAAAGGGTATTTAGCACTTTTCTGCACAGACTCCAAGGGAACCTCCATGGACTCAGGCACGAGTCTGAGGAGATCCCTGAAAGACGCAGGCCCATAGTCTGTGGTCAGTTCTTCAGCCGACTCACAGCTGAATGCATAAGTCCTCCAGGACCCACTGGAGTCAAAGGAATCTTCAATAAAGGCCTTTAACCATTTGTTGCCGTGCACCACTTGGGACTCATCTGAGTGCACGATTTCCACAGACAACCGGCCTGGCAAGCTGGTAGCCAGATAAGAGTTATTAGTAGGGGTACCCTGCACAGGCTGTCATGGAAGCAGTTCCGCCTGAATCAGTGACAAGACTCATGTTGGGGACATCTGCCTTGGCAGAACCAGTACTGGCTGGGCTGGTGATGACCAGGTGACCATGGGGGTTGAGGGTAGAGCCCTACCTTGACCAGCCAAGGCTCACTGCTGTCAAAGGAGCTCTTCATTGTGCCGCCGCTTATACAATGGAGCTTCTCATTGTCCAAAGACAAGGAAAAAGAAGAGCACTAACAGCAACACCTCCCAGTTGAGCAAGATCAAGAGTGCGAGGAATGCTTCGACCTGGACCTCGAACGTTGACATGGGCGGTGATGACAAGGAGATATGGCCAGAGTGGCAGTGTATACTACCTGTATGGGCTTCAGCCATTCAACCCCGGAGGGAAGCAACTCCTGAGAGAAGTCAGTCTGGTTCACCAACTGCTCTTGGTCCTCTTGCATAAGGCCCAACAGGACTGAGTTCCTGGAGATCGAATGGTCTTCGATCCCCTCTGACAACAGGTCAACAGGGTCGAGACACATCTTGGCTACCTGTTCAACCGGTGTCGAGGACGACACACTTGATGAGGTCACTGTGGAGCTAGTGGCCTGTACCTCAACCGAAGTGGGCTTGGCTGAAGCTAAGCGCGCGACAGCCATCCAGTGGTCAGCGGAGTCGAGAGGGCAAAAGAGCGTAACCTTTCCAATTCCCATGGTCAACAATGGAACTTTAACTTTTTTGGCTTACTGTGGCAGGCAGGGCTCTCCCTGAAGGTCTAGAGAATCCTGCACATTTTGAGAAAATTACCTGAGAAGGACGTTCTGACACTGGCCCTTAACAGAAGCAGTGCCAATAAGAGCAGCACCAAGACCGATGAGGTACCCACCACAGCCTTGGTCACCACCTCTTCCATTGCTATCAGCTGGGCCACAGATCCAGTGGCCGCAGGGACCACCCTGCGAGTTTCCTTTGATTTCACTGGTAGATCTCATTTGTCTAGCTGACTGAGGAGAAGACAAGCATGGTGGTCTTCGAGGAAAGCATCACCTGATATAGGCAGCGATGTTATGTTGTTCACCCAAATAGTAAATGCACAACACATGCGGAATCATTACATTTTTTTTTTAATCTCACTGGACGCAGTGCTTGAAGCCAGGAGCTGGCTTGGAATCCCCACGTTCCACATATGCATCGATAGACGAAAGCAGGACTGAAGAAAAAAGTATTCAAAGGAGACGTTTGAAATAAAGTTTGCAAAATGGCACACTACGTTTTCGGGCCTTTACCGAATGTAGAACTTCAAAAGAAGAGACCCAACTCTTCCAGCAGAAAGCAATATCTGATGTCACGGGGCAGAGCCGAGGGATATACCACCTGGGTGGTGTGAGAAGCTTCTCTTAAAGATGGCCCAACAAATCAGCTCTTAAAGCGAGACTGCCAGAAGTGTGGATAAGTGAACCATAGCCATGTCCTTAGAACTACACTTTAACTGGAGTTACCTCCAAAAGAAGGAAGTGGGGGCAGGGATCTCCATTTTTTTTGTTATTTTACAACTTATTTATCCTGCATAGACAAGCTGAAATGCAACATCTCATTTTCAGTGGGGTATTGCTTCTACCTGTCTCTACAGCTGCGTGGACTAATTTTCTGCCCACACGGACAAAGTTTAAAACCAGGCGATTACTTCTGAGCAGAGGAATCCATGGTGCAAGCACGGGGGAAAAAACCCACGAAGCAGCCTGAAGACCAAATGTGAAAATATCGGTACAGCAAAGATAGGGCTTTCCAAAAACACAGTGTGTAATGGAGGGAACTTGTCTCTTCCAGCAGAAAGGAAGATCAAATGTTATAGGGCAGTACTGAGGAGGATACCATCCAGGTGGGTGGGAGGAGCCAGCTTTAAAACCTTCTGGCAAGTCTTAAAGGGAAAGGAATTCTGCCAGACGTGTGAACAGTACACCATATTCACATCCCTAGAAAGAGCAGTTACATAAGAAATTACCATAACAGTAGATCTTTGAGGGGATCTCGTCATCAGATTACACCATAGGAACTTCAGCATTGGTGAAGCAGGATCCACATGGAAGATTTTCAGCAGTACAACTGGAGCCACCCACACCGTCGACATTATCAACACCATAAAGGCAAGAGCGCCCCACGCCTCTCTTCAGTTATTTCCCAGAGGCAAAGGGAGCATAGATGTAACCATGGGGGACCAAGGAGAGAGAAAGGTGCCCAGGCCTATAAGAAAGGCTGGATACACCAGATAGTTCCAGTAACAGCCCCAAAAAGGAGGATGGTGGGAGAAACTAGTCCTATGACTGAGATCCCTAGAAGATCTGTTATAGTAAGTTCTTACGTAACTGTTCTATCTTCTTCGGGGGTATCTCAGTCATCAGGTCACACCGTAGGAACAAGTCCCAAGCAGTAACAGGTGCAAACAGTCTGGGAGGAAGGTCAACCTTAAACTTAAGACAGGAGGCTCTGCAGCATGGCCCTGCGAAATCCTGCATAGGCTCTAGAGGCATTGTGCAGACTGTAGTGCTTGGTAAAGGTATAGACGGTATTCCAGGTGGCAGCCGCACAGATGTCAGCAGCTGAGACCCCTCGGAAACAAGCCACAAAGGTAACCATGCCTCTTATGGAATGAACTTTGACTGCTCCAAGCAATTCTTTGCCGTACTGCTTGTGGCAGAACACAATGCAATTTGCTAACCATTTAGATAAATACGGTTTAGAAACCTAAACGCCCTCTCTACCTGAGAAGAAAAACAAAACTGCTTCGACTTTCTGCATTCCTTGGTTTGAAGCAGGTAATACTTCAATATTCTGCACACTTCTAACATATAAACAGGAAGGTGGATAGATTGGTTGAGTGTAAACTCAGACATTACCTTAGGGAGAAACTTAGGATTTGTGCGCAAAGGCACCCTTGTCTTTGTGAAAAATCAAATGAGGCTCCTCGCACCAGAGGGCCTGAAGCTCCAAAATTCTTTGATCAGAAGTAATAGCAACTAAAAATAATGCTTTCCAGGAAAAAAAGCGTAGCTCGCAAGTTGCGGCTGACTCGAAGAGAGACAGGGTCAACTTTTCCAAAACAAAATTCAAATCCCAAGCCAGGACAGGGGAACTGATTGGGTGTTTTAGATGCAGGATGCCCCTTAAAAAGGCATGGGGAAACATCCACCTGAGCTACTGTACGGTCACCCACAGGCTCATGAAAAGCTGAGATAGCGGAAAGGTGCACCTTGAAGGAGGAGGAGTACTGGAGACCCCAGTCAGACAAAGAGATCAGGTAGTCCAAGATCTGGCTCACCAGGCAAGTGAAAGGGTCCAGACTATGCTTGGCAGCCCATATGGCGTAACACTTCCACTTCATGGCATAAGTGGCTCTAGTGGAAGGCTTCCAAGTGGCCACCAGGACATCCGCTATCCTACTGGATATGCCAAATCTGGCAATGGCTAAGTTCTCAGGAGCCAAGCATACAGATGGAGGGACCAGAGGATGGGATGGACCAAGGTCCCCTGAGCCTGGGTCAGCATTTTCCTGCAGAGGGGGAGACGGACCGGAGGTTCTCCACCAAGAACTGAGGTAATGGAAACCATATCGGCCGAGACCTGAATGGATCTACCAATGTCATGCTGCTCCCCTCCATCTGCAGTTTGGTTAATACCCTCTGAATCAGAGGAAATGGAGGGAAGGCACAGAGGAACCTCCCGCTCCAGTAGAGGGACAACGCATCCTGTCAAAAAACACCAGGCCCTGGACTGAGCAAGCACAAACTGGGCAGTTTTTTACATCGAGTGGGGATGCAAAAAGGTCACACTCTGGAAGGCTCCATCTGTCAAATACATCTTTTGCGACGGATGACAGGAGCTCCCACTTATGCATGCTGGACTGAGACCGGCTGACATTGTTCACTAAGGTGTTCAGCACCCCGGGGATGTGGATGTCACAGTCAGGCCATGATCGAACGTCCAGTATCATACTCTCATGGTCTCCCTGCATAGTGGGCATGAATGTCCCCCCCCCCCCGCTCGTTGCTGCAGTACACTACACCGAGGTTGTCACTGACTAAATCAGCACCTGACCCCAAAGAAGATGGTTCTGAAAGGCCTGCATGACGTACAGAACTTCCCGCATCTCCAGGACACTGATATGCAGGGAGATTTCAATCTGGGACCAAGAGCCCCAATTATGAAAGGGACACAGATGAGCTCCACAGCCCAAACCGGTGGCATCCATGGTGAGGATTTGCTATGGGGAAGAGATCTGAAATGGGACACCCTGCAGCAGGTTCAGGGGGTCCATCCACCACTGGAGCACCTTGAGGAATGGGGAAGAGACCAGCACTGACTGACCTAACTCTTTAGTTAGCTGGCTCCACTTGGAGAGAATGTGCATGTGGAGCCTGGCCAGTGGGGATGGCAGCCGCCATCAATCCCAACAGCCTCAGGTACACCCTGGCAGGAACATGTTGGCTCTGGGCCACTTCCTGAGCCTGGGAAATAAGGCACTCTGCCCTGGTTTGGGATAGGATGGCCTTCCCTTATGCTGAATCTAGGACTGCCCTTATGTGTTGCAGCCTTTGGGACTGAACCACAGCTGACTTGGGCAGACTGACAGTAATGCACATGGAGATAAATAACTGAAGAGTTCTCTCTAAGTCTGCAGGAGCTGTTCCCTGGACAGGGCCTTTAGGGACCAGTTGTCCAGATACGGGAAAACACAGCCCCTCCCATCTAAGGGCCGCAGTGACTGCTGCTAAGCATTTGGTAAAGATCTGCTGTGCAGTGGACAAGCCAAAGGGCAGCACTTTGAACTGGTAATGCTCGCCCTGGAAGAGAAACTGGAGAAACCTCCTGTGAGAGAGAAATAACGAAGATGTGCAGGTAAGCATCCTGCATGTCCAGAGAACATAGCCAGCCACCCTGTTCAAGAAGGAGCATCAGACCTGGCAAAGTTGCCATTCAAAACTTTTTGTACCGGGCATACAGATTGAGATCTTTGAGGTCTAAAATGGGCCTTAGATCTCAGGTCTTTTTGGGGACCAGGAAGAATATGGAGTAAAACACCTTGTTTCTCTGGTGCCTGGGCATAAGCTCAATGGCCTGTTTGCACAGAAGGGACTGCACCTCCATCCTAAGAACAGACAGGTGGGCTGGAGGGTAGTTGGAGGGGCAAAGGAGGGATCTCTTGGGGAGGCTTGGTTGGTTCCACAGTGTGACCCTTTTCTATGAATTGAAGAATCCAGATATCTGATATTATGGTTCTCCATTGACTGAGATGGAGGAAGAACCAACCTCCGACCACCACCTCTTTGTTGGGGACCAGAGGAGGGGGTCCTGGCAAGGAGTCAAGCTGAAGCGGATCCAGCCACCGGGGTTAGTCCATCACCTCTAGGACGCTTGGCCACGACTCCAGCATTGGAGTCTCGAGCAAGGCAGTAGAGGCTCTGTGTTTGCCTTGGGGCCGAGAGGCAGCACCTTGCCTGTTGGACACCTTACGAAAAGGAGGGCAAGGTCTGTTCCCAGGTTGCGTATGGTAGAGCGAGTAGACAGATTGGATAGTCCCACCAGATGCCTGCAGGTCATTAATTATGTCCTGGACCTGTATCTGGACCAAAATGTTTAGAGCCACTGAAAGGGGCATTAAGCTCTTTCTGCTGAACATCAGCACCAAACCCAGAGACCCTCAGCCAGGACAGGGTATTAAATAAGCCGAAAAAATTGATAAGCAGTTTCACACGTGAAAGTGCTAATTAGCTGTAAAAATGCATAGCACTTGGCACAGAATGGTTAGCAAAATTTTAAAATACATATAATTTAATTAATTTTGTCTACTGTGCCATAGACTCACTGGAAAAAAAATGGTTAGTCTACCGCTATGCATTTTTGGAAATAGTTAACATTATCCCCTCTTTTGCGTAGCGTTTTGCTATGCTATACCAGCTATTTAAAACCCTGCAGGAATGCCTACGTAGGCAAATGCCGGTGGCAGCAGCCCTGGCAATAGTGTCCAAGATATGACAGAGGGACCGTAGGAGGTGTTTACTGACATCTGCTTCTGTATGCCTTCTGGGAGGGCCTGGACAGCAGCCTTGCCCTTCCTCCAGTTGGTATTCTGGTACTTTACCATGTGGGATAGGTGACTGGCAATCCTCAGCCCAATGGTGGAGGAGGCATAAACCCTCTTACCCCAAAGATCTATTCTACGTGATTGTCTAGGGGGAGGGAGCTAATGTGTTTGGGCACCTTAGAGCTGTCATGGGCTGCCTTTATACAACTGAATCTGTTTTAGGCTGGGCAGCATAGTGAGGGAACCCCTGAGGGGCATGGTAAAGTCAGTCAGCCCTGCGGGGCATAGCTGGCACCATATCAGGCCTATACCAGGCCACAATGGTAGCATTCCCTCAAGGCAGGCAGAATAGAAGGAATGATTTTAGAAGAAATCTCTGGAATCTCCAGGAAATCCACCAGAACTCTTCTGGTGACATCTTCCTCCTCAATATGGAACCTCATGGCAAAGGACAACTGCTTCATCACACTGAAAAAGGTGGGGTCCTCCAGAGACCTAGGGGTGTGCTTCACAGAGTCCTCACTGACTGACGAGGCCATGGACCTGTCTGAAGTGAGGGGTTCCTCCTCTTTCTCATCAGTAAGGATGAGATACGGATGGTATTCCTTTTCAACGTCAACCTCTTCCAAGTCAAGGTCAGATGTCTGTGGTGCCTACAGTGGCCCATGGGGAGCAGCGCACGGCCATTGAGGAGTCGTCGATGTCGAAGCTACCACTGACCGCGCAGGCTATTTTGGCTTGTAGGCATCTAGCTGGTGAACAATCAACAAGGTAAACTTAGTTAAAAATCTCACTGAGGTTGACGAGTGTAGAAGACTGCACTGACAGAAGAGTTGATGGTGCAAGGAGCGATGACCCGCTAGAAGGATCCTGGGATCCTGAAAACCCTGAAGGGTGCTGGTCTAGAGACGGATCAGGCCTCGATGGGAGGGCAGTCGACCTACCACCCTGAGAGTCGGGCGGAGGTGCTGTCTGTGTGGGTCTGGTAGGCACATAGACCTGGACAGCGGTTTTATGCGTCGACACAGCCACAGCCGACGAAGAACCCCCAGAAGAAGAAGAAGGAGAGGCCACCGGGGAGCGGGACCCCCGCCTGGGAAGCAGTCCCAATCACGGTCTTTCTTATGACTCCTCCCAAAGGACTTGTCTCAGGCCTTGAAGGCCTGGGAGCTTGATGACCCTGCTGGCGACTGGGGGGCTGGGACCCCATAGGACCCCTGCCCAGAACTGGCTACCTGTTGTTTCATCAGGAACTTTTTTAAGAGCCTTCTTGTGTTGCCTGAGGGTTGTTTGGTTAAACTTCTAGCAGAAGCGACAATCAGGGCCAAGACACAGAGAGTGTGTTCATCTGTGGAGACAATCTTTCCACCGCAGCAGTTATGGAAGGGAGAAGTTGAAGGATTAACTACCGACACACAATGGGCAAGCTCAGTAAGTTTCACAACCTCCGAACCGGCCACCCATGATGCTGAGCAGCAGACAGAAATGCAGCCTACCTAGCCTGCTGCTACTGTGTCCATGTCTACCATACTGCACCACCTACCAACCATACTCAGGCTAAGCAGACCTGGCCTTCCAGGCTTCAGATGGGCCTAAATTTACCGAGTGGTCATGTCCGTACTGTGACCATGGTGACATGATGAGAGAAAGACTGGCAGTTTAAAATCTAGGTCCCTGGGATGAAATGAAATGACAACAGTGGGAGGGCACATTAGAAGCAGGAGTGCAGCTGCAGAACTCTACAGGGCAGGCAACAGCTTAACGACATCAATTTGGCAGCATGCCAGAAATGAAAATTGGGTACCTACCGTAATTATGATCTTTCTGTGTATCTTCACCATTCATCACTGTTGGGTATCTGGCCGGAGGTCGGACCCTGCAGGAGCTTTTTTTTTTTTTTTTTAGGAGACCGGGCCGACGACCATCGGGCGCTGCCGCGAGGCCGATGCACTACGTGGGCGCGAGGTTGGCTGTTAGGCTGCCGCCACGCCTGCCAGTTCTGAGTCGCCAAAGAGGTAAGAGGAAGGGAGTGGAGGGTGGGACAAGAAAGCCCAAGGGACAGAAAAAGGAAAAGATAAATAAACCAAAAGGAGAAATAACGACAGAGGACAGAAAGGGGGAAGAGTCGGAAACTAGAAGGATTGGGAGGGGCCTCAATCTCTGGAAAAGGAAGAGGGAGATAGGGTGGGTAAAGAATTTAGGAGGAGAGGGGGGAGTTAAACATCGCAGACTCTGGTCCATCTCCAGATTACATAGGAACTGCAAGGAGCAGCCAAAGACTTTCTGACAGAATTCAAGGCACAGAACGACTGGCAAACACTCCTGAAAAACAGTCGGCTATTCTGGAAGAAGGACAGGGTACAGGGAGTTAACACCCTCTTAAGGAAAGATTATTGGTGAAAAAAAGGGGAACATTTTCTTTTTTTTTTTTTTTTAAAACAAGGAGAAATAGGTTGGACAGGAACAGGAAGGAGAAAAGAAAGGAGGGCAACTGACAACTCCCACCTCACGGGGTGGAGCCAAAGCACTGGAGAAGGAGTGCCCCCCCTGCTGTCTACTCTCCCCGGAACATTATCCCCCTGTGTGCCTCTGTTTTATCCCCACTCCTAAGTAAGGAGAGGGGGAAGGATGGGCACAGAGAGGGAGGGGGACCCAGAGACTGAGGCCCCATGGGGATGGAGGGTGGGATTGTGATGAATGGTGAAGATACACAGAAAGATCATAATTACGGTAGGTACGTAATTTTCATATCTCATCTGTGTCAGTCTTCACCATTCATCACTGTTGGGTGATTCGAGCCCCCGAAGGGGGTATGTTTTACACCCTAAGGGACAAAGTCCCTTAGCCCTCAGTGGGTGACACATTAAGAGGTAGAACCTTCAGGGCCTGAAGAGGCCCGACAGTGGGGAGAGTGAGACGGGGTCCCCCGGAGAGGAAAGGAAGTTGCCCCGACAAGCGCAGTCTCACTCTATGGGAGAAGAGATACTGTAGGTTCTCTGTTGAGTGGAGTTAATCATCCTAAGCCGGGCCAAGGGTGACAACTGGGAAAGACGAGGCCATGCCGTCCGCCTAGTGCAGATCGCCGTCCCTACGACCCTGGTAGCTACCTCATTGGCATCACAGGATGCCCTCGCTTGGTGCCTTGCTAGCTCCAGGCCACGCACTGAGAGTGCAATGGCTTCTCTGGTTTGCTCTGTATCAGGCAATGAGGCTAGGAGCTGACCCAGCCTGGACCACAAAAACCTGTCATAGGCTGCATAGTGGACCTGATGTGCAGAAATGGAAAGCAATAACCGTGCCGAGTAGAAAGTCCTCCTACTCCAGAAGTCAAAATCCGAGGAGTCTTGATCTGGAGACCGGTCACTGTGAAGGGCGCGAAGCCCATCAAGAATATCCAACTGCGTCAATCCAGACTGCGGATGAGACATGGAACCTGGAGACTACGGGGGTGCACAATACCTCTGGCTGAGATCCCTTGGGGCAGGAACTCCAGAGAAGGGCCTCTGCCAGGAACGCAATGCCGCCTCCTAAAAGGGAGCAGGCCAGAGCAGCACCACAAGGGTGGTCTCGCCAAAATCGCCCAGAAAGGCGTGCGCCAAGAGCTCAGGATTGCTAACAGTGGTAGGAGAGAGGTGCAAGTCCTCCAACATCCTCACGAAGAAGTGCTGATACTCAGCGAGATCAGCAGCAGGAGAGATGTGGACAGAAGGTTCCTCTCCCCCAGAAGAGGGGGTTGAAGAGCTGGAGGGCACCGGCTGTTCAGTGGGTGGCTGCATGGGGGAAGGCTGAAAAACCTGGCTGTCCATCGCCCCAATGTAAGCAGGGAACCAAGCAGCCACCGCTCTGAGCTGCTCCCAGGAGAGAGGCCCGCTAGGACCAAAGATGCCTAGGAGTGCAGGAGAATGTGGCAGAGGGATGGGGACAGAGCAGAGATGAGATGTCGGCTGACCTCTGCCTGGGCTAAGGAGCGGACCGTGGCCACCCGCGGAGGAAGGTGCCCCAGAAGACCCCACCGCCCACAGCACAGAGGCCCGCAACGGCGCCAACCGACCAACGGCGTCCAGGACAGCAACGACCCGGGCCTTGCAAACCACGGGTCTGACACCAGGGGAGCCTTCACCCCAAAGGGTCGACTGCGCATGGTGGTGCCGCCCCCGGGATAAGCGGACGGGCCTCCTGCTACCGCGAAGAAGCCTCGCAACAGCTAGGCTACTCAGAGTCGAGGCTCCCTCCTCCTTGGTCCATATAGAACTGGGAGGGGACCCAGAGGAAGCCGAGAGACGTGGCTTGGCCCAGTCTGCCTAACCCCAGAAGTTGGCGGAGCTCGCCCCACTTTCCTCGCGCATTGTTCGATGACCCGGCGGTCCATGGAGAAACAGGCATCACACAAATTCATGTCGTGAAGCAGGCCAAGACACGAAAGACACCGGTCGTGCTGATCGGTGACTGAATACTTTCAGCCGCATGGGCACCGTCGCATGGGGGGCCGACCCGTCCTAGAAGATTTCTTGCCCTCTGACCGAGACGTGACCTATGGGGAAAAAACCACCAAAACAGACTCAACGTCGCAGAAATATAAAATAAGGAAAGATCCTACCGGGCAACGTTGAGTATGGCAAAGCAGAACCAGCAGGAACCGAAGTAAAATAAAGAAGCGGCTTCGAAGGTTTTTCGGTGTCAACTAGGCCTCAAGCAGCAGCTTCCACACAAGGTGCGACATCTACGGCAGGAGACGAAGAACTGGCAGGCAGGCGGAGTTGACGCAGCCTAACGGCCAACTCGCAAGCGCCACACAGTGCGTCGGCGCCGATGGTGTGTCGGCTCCACCTACCTTTAAAAAAATAAAAAAGCTCCCCACGGGTCCTGATACCCAACAATGATGAATAGTGAAGACTGACACAGATAAGATCTACTGAGCCAGGCCAGCCCACCCTTGCTGCCTAACTGTTGCTGAGTGCCTTATACAGCAACCAGGGATAGGCACGCACAGCGCAATACACAATATTCTGTCAGGAACGGAGGGGGGGGGGGCTGTCACATTCTTAGGCTAGTACGTAGGGTGTACAGTTGTATACCTACCTAACTGAATTCTGGTCGGTTGCCGGTCTGGTCGCGCACTCAAATCAGGGTCGCAGAACAGCACAGTTAAAGTTAGTCAGAATGCCCTCCACCACTAAGCAACCAGCACAACTGAAGGTCCTCATGTGTAACGCCAGCAACAATAAAACAAATACAAAATTTAACAATACACACGGACATCCTCCGAGTTCTGATAAGATCCTCCCCACCCCACCCCGAGTGTGACCCTACATGTCACAGATACCTGGTTGAAGCTGCAGCCCATCTCCCAAATTAGTTTACAATATATGCTGATGTCCTCTGAGCTTGAACAAGATTCCACCCCCACCCTTCCAGGCCCGAGTGCAACCAGTTACTGTCCTAGATATCAGACTGAAGCTGCAGACCCTCTCCCAAATCCCCAGTATTTCATTCTATGCCTATCAGTGTCTGTTCATTATGAGACTACAGTGGAGAGAGTGGACGGAGTCGGATCAGCAGCACCACATACCTCCGAAAACAGCTGTGCTTCCTTCCGATGATTTTGCTTCACTCTGTCGTGTCTTCTTGCTCCAGCTCTGCCAAGAAACAACATGATTCTTCCTCCGCTGCTCTAAGTCTGAACATGGTGCCTCCTGGTCCAATGCTTTGTTGCGCGACGGTATGTAGTTAGGAAGCATGGACAGAAGTGATTGGTGGAAAATACATCTGTCACACTTACCACCAATCACTTCTTACCCCTTTAAAAATCTGTATTTATTTCATTACATATGTATCAATTTGGAAGAAACCCACCCTCCACCTTCCCCCACTAAATGCCACTGCCTGCTAGAGGGAAAAACTTCAGGAGAAAAAAATAAACAGCCAACCGCAACTCAGTATACAGTCACAGCTAAGAACAAAGTGCGTCCATTTTGACGCTCTACCACATGGAGACTGCGCCTAAAAATAGATTTGTGCATCTTTTTCCCTTCAGACGCACGTTAGCACGGTCACTGCTCAGCACTTGAACTGCCCTGGAGAGTTAAGGGTTAACTCCATGCAAAAGCATAGAACGTTGAGCTCGAGCTCAGTTTTCAAACCTCTGTCCCTGGTACATTCTAATGTAACCATCAGATTCTCATGAGCACTAATACTAACTAGCTTAAGAAATTGTTTTTAAAATTTTAAGCCACAGGCAACAACTACTTGGGTTCAGAAAGACTCAAGTCAAGAACCCAAGAAGAAAACCTTATGTAGATATTGATAAGTAATCACAACAATTTAAAGTTCAGTATTATCCAACCTAGCTAGGATGGGTTCAATAGGTACGCCTCTGGTGTACAATACACCACCTGCCAACCCACATCCCAAAAACAAGTTCTGAGAGGGGAGGCAGGGCGGTCAGAATACAGCAAGACTCCATTAGAAGAAACAACATTACTTGGCGAGTAATTTTTTTTTTTTTCAGACAACATGACGTCTTGCTGTATTCTGACATATGCAGACTACCAAGTGGTACCCCCTTGGAGGAGAGATCCACAGAACCTACTTTGGGAAAAGGCTTTGCACTACTGCTGTGCCGAACCTAGCATCACTTCTTGCTTGAGTATCCAGACAGTAATGCTTGGTAAATGTGTGAACAGTTTTCCAGGTGGCTGCTTTACAGATTTCCAGGAGGGGAACATCCTTAGCTGCTGCCAAGGAGGCAGCTGTACCCCTGGTCGAGTAAGCCCTCAAGCCTGAGGGAGGCTCTTTGCCCAGTTTCGTGTAACAAAAACTGAATACACAAGACAATCCACCTGGCTATAGTTTTCTTTGTGGCAGGTTTACCCTCTTCCACATCTCCATACGTGAGAAACAACTGACAGTAGCCATCTCTATAGGCCTTATTACGGTCCATACAATAGCTTAATGCCCTTTTTACATCCAGACTGTGCAGCCTTCGCTCACCTGAAGAAGAGTGATCAGTGAAAAACACAGGCAGAGACATGGACTGGTTAAGATGAAAATCTGAAACCACTTTAGGAAGAAATTTTTTATTTATCCTGAGGACCACCTTATCCTTGTGTAAAGAAATAAAATCGGGTTCTACTGACAGAGCCTGTAACTCACTGATTCTCCTGGCAGAAGTAATGGCCACCAAGAACACAGTCTTCCAAGTCAAGTACTTTAGCTCAGCTGAAGACAAGGGTTCGAAGGGGGGCTGCATGAGCTGTGCAATACAGCCATTCAGATCCCAAGCAAGAGTTTGCTCCCTAAAGGGAGGATTGAGATGAACCAGACTTTTGAAAAACTTACTGAACACAGGATGAGAAGCAAGGGAAGATCCCTTCCCTGCAGAAAGAATAGCAGAGACAGCTGCTAGGTGAACCTTAAGAGTGGCAGGCCTGAGGCCTAAGCTACTTAAATGGAATAAATAGTCCAAGGCTGTGGAAATGCCAGCAGAATCTGGCTGTATATTCCTTTGAGAGCACCAGATGCTGAATCTTTTCCACTTGGAGTTAAGGTTTTCTGGTACGGTTTCCTTGAAACCTTCAGAATATCCAAAACCCCTTGTGAGAGATGCAATCCTGCATACTCAGACACTTCAAGAGCCAGGCTTTGAGTCTGAGAGACTGGAGACTGGGGCACCATGGGAGGACAGAAGGTTTTGCCTCCTGGGAAAACAGAGGAACCGTCACTGCCAGGGACAGCAACAGGAGATACCAAGGTTGCCTGGCCCAATCTGGCACCACCAATATCACTGTGCAGTGTTGAGACCAGATTTTTATCAGTACTCTGAATATCACATGAAAAGGAGGGAAGACGTACAGAAACCTGTTTGTCCAATCCAACAGAAGAGCATCCTGAGGCACAGACCCCAGAATTGGAGGTCTGCAACAGAACAGAGGAAGCTGATGATTGTCTAGAGCTGCAAAAAGATCCATCTCTGGAGTGCCCCATCTCCTGAAAATGATCTGAAGAACGTGGTAATTCAGGGACCACTCATGGTGACCCTGAGAAAGCCTGCTGAGGGCATCTGTCAGCACATTGTCCTTCCCTGGAAGATGCACTGCTATCAGGGAGGTCTAGAAAGAGTAAGCCAATGACCATGGCTTCTGTGCACAAGGCCGTGTACAGAGTGCCCTCTTGCTTATGTACCACATGGTGGTGGTGTTGTCCGTCCTGACTTGCACCACTTTCCCTTGAATCGCTTCTGAGAATGCTTGAAGGGCTAGAAACACAGCCCTGAGTTCCGGAAGACTGATGTGAAGGAGACACTCCTGCTGTGACCATGTGGCCTGCACAGTGAGGTTTCCCAAATAAACTCCCCAACCCAGAAGGGATGCATCTGTCGTGAGAACAACTGAGGGTGTTTGGTGAAGGAAAGGGACACCTTGCTTCAGACTGTCCTCCTCCAACCACCATTGGAGAGCCTGGACAAGAGTCTGTGTTACTGGAATTAACATGGTAAAAGGGTCCTTTTTCTGAGACCAGAAGGACCTTAGGTAAAACTGAATGTCCCTCATTTTGATCCTGGCTCCCTGGACCACTGCAGTGGAGGCTGTCATGTGGCCTAGAAGCTGAAGAAAATGCCTGGCCAGCCGAGACACTAGGTCTGAAAGAGGTTGCCAGATTTGTAAGAGCCTACACCGTTGGGAGAGGGAAAAAGGCCTTTGCCCGAATGGTATCTAGATTTACCCCTATGAAGGTGAGAAGCTGGACTGGTTCCAGGACTGACTTGGAAAGACTGAGAAGAAACCCTAGGGAACCCAGAAGCCTCTGGGTAACAGTCAGAGCTGACCTGACAGTCTGTGGACTGGCCTACAATGAGCCAGTCATCTAGATAGGGAAACACCGAAATGCCTGCCTTCTGAGGAAGGTTACAATCACTGCTAAGCATTTTGTAAAGATTCTGGGAGCAGATGTCAGACCAAAGGGCATTGCTCTGAACTGATAACCACCTGAGGGCAACTCGAACCCAAGGCATTTTTCTGTGGGAGCATCTGATTGGAATGTGAAAATAGGCATCCTTGAGGTCCAGGGAGGCTAGCCAGTCTCCTGGTTTCAATGAGGGAAGAAGGTTTCCCACAGTCACCATTTTGAACTTTGGCTTTATGAGGTGTTTGTTCAGATATCTTAGGTCTAGGATGGGTCGCCACTCCCCTGTCTTTTTTGGGGTAAGGAAGTATCTTGAGTACAAGTCTTTCCCTCTGTGCAATAGAGGAACTTGCTCCACAGCTTCTAGAAGCAATAAAGAGGAAACCTCTGCCTCTAAAGCAGCTGTTTCCAGAGGTGTGGCAGGCTTGAAGGACGTCGCTCTTATTTTGGGGAATCTTTTGAAACTGAGAGCAAGTCCCTGGCTTACCACTTCCAGGACCCATTTGTCTGAAGTGACAGATTTCCAAGCCTGGAAGAAGTAAGCCAGCCTGCTCCCCACTGGAATAGAGGACGCGACCCAGTCTGACATCAGAGTGTCTGCTTGGCAGGAGTCTTAGGCTGACAAGTGGATGCAGCCCTGCTCATCCCCCTTCTGCCTCTCCCTCTGAAGATCCCCCTCTGCTGAAAAGCAGAGGAAACCTGAACTTGGCAAAAAGGCCTGTCCCTGCCAGCCCTAGACTGCTGCTTCTGAGAAGTAGCTTGCCTTTTCTTGGCCGCTGAACTCCTGTAGGTGGTCCTATGCTCATCCATCTTTTTCATGTACACCTCTGTTTGCTCTCCAAACAAGAGAGTTCTATACAACAGGGAAATCCATGGCCTTAGCCTTGGTATCCTGTAAGAGGCTAGTACATCTGAGCCAAGCAAATCTCCTTAAGGAGACAGATGTAGCCATGACTCTTGATGACGCATCATTTGAGTCCACAGCAGCATGAAACTGAACTTTGGATGCCTCAATGCCATCTGCAGCCACCCATTCCAGCTCCTTGGCCAGCTTGGGGGGGGTCATTCTTTGCTAGTTCCAAAACTGTACCCCACCTAGATTTCTGGTACCTAGCCACATAGACCATATAAGAGGCATGCCTGTGTCCCAGGGAAGATGCTAAATACAGCTTTTTTGCCACAGCATCCACCTTCTTGAAATCCTTATCTGGGAGGTGTGAAGCCAAGGAAAGATTAGCCTTGACTGCAGCCTGCACAACCCCAAAATGGCTGCAATGATTACAAAGGAATCCTGTCCTTGAACCTGACAAATTATACCTCCTGTCGATCTTTTTATCCACAGGAAGTACAGAAGTGGGAACCTGCAGAATTATTTGAGTCTGTTTCCTCAAAAATTTGTGCAGAGAAATAGACAGTCTCTTTGACTCTGGGACATCAAACATTTCCACAATGTCAGGTTCCTCTTCAGTGGCTACCACAGTTGGAAGCTGAAGAGTTTCTACCACTTTCTTGTAAAACAAAAAGTGAGAGGGGGACTCAAAGTCTGGGAGGAAAAACAGAGGTAGGTCTGTCTGGGAAGATGTCAGGCTCCACTGGTTCATCTAGGCCTCCAAAATCATCTTCCACTTCTCTTTCTTCTCCTCCCAATTCCACGTCATAAAATGCTTCCGGATCATATTCCGAGACAACCTGAATCAACTCAACCGATCACCTTGCAGAGGTCATCGGTTCGGTCAGATTGGGGCGAAGCGATTGAACAATATTGATCGCTTTTGCGATTTCTTCAGCGGTTGGGATCTGCGGATTCTGATCCGAACCAACCAACTTTCTTTTTCTTTTAGACAGAGACGATCCTTTGGAATCGGCTTTCCTTTTGCCCAAGGAGATATTGCCCGGGTCGGCAAGCACCTCCTTCAGGTTTGGTTGGAACTGAACCAGGCTGGCCACCTAGATCAGTGGATTTCTCGGCTACCTTTTCCTTCAGCCTATTTAAGCGCTTATCCAGCGTGGCTTTAGGAAAATTAGCACATATTTGGCAGTCTGTTTTAAGGTAGTCAAACCCTAGACTATAAACACAGATGAGGTGGGGATCAGTTTTAGTAAAAGCCTCCCCACACTCCGTGCAGTGTTGAAACCCAGTGGGACTGGTTTTCTTTTTGGGTTTCTCAGACATTGCCTTTTCTATTCAAAGTTATCCAAAACAGCGTTCAAGCCAGGCAACACCAAAACTTTCGGTCACCAACCGGTTCAAGGATTGTGGAAAAACAAACTGCATAAAACATCGGCTTTTTGAGACCGAAAGATACCGGACACCACAATACAAAGAAACTTTTAGAAAATACAAAGAATTACTTTGGTACCACACCAGACGAACCGATGAGGGACCACTTATACTACCTGTACTGTAGACAGAGATTTGATGACCGAAAAAGAAAAAACTGCTGAATAAACCGACCGATTTTACTACTACCGAACCAAAGTAGCGAGGAGACAGCTCCACAGTGTCTTCACAGTCAGGCAGAGTAAAGAATCTGATGGCTACATTTGAATGTACCAGGGACAGAGGTTTGAAAACCAAGCTCAAGCTCGATGTTCTATGCTTCTCCATAGAGTTAACCCTTAACTCTCTGGGGGAGTTCAAGTGCTGAGATTAACTGCATGTGTCAGAATACAGCAAGTCTGCATGTTGTTTGAAACCAGCATTTCAACAGTTCCTTGAAGCTGCAAACTTGTCTAAACTTCCTCCCGAAACATTAAATAGATTGGGGGCCACTGGCTCCCGGGGAGAATTCAGCAACAATATTCAACCTTCCCATCAATAAGGCCCTAGGCCCAGATTGCCTTTCTACCAACATTTATACAAGGCACTAAAAATAACTTATTGAGTCCCTAACCAACTATTCAAACCAGTCCAAAAACAGAAATTCCTAGACTCCTCCCTACAACAAGCCATTATCACTTTACTCCCCAAACCAGGAAAGAACCTGGAATATTTTAAGAGGGGCTGAGACAGGTATAGTGGGAGAGTGAAGCTGAGGAAGTCCTATTCAAGGGGAACATCTTGGACCAGGGATAGAAAAACCCAAGGGGTGGGTGGGGATAGCAAAGTCGCACTCTGTATGGGTGCTGATCATCGAGCAGACACGAAAGATCATTAGGCCTCCTCTGCTGACATTTTAGAATGTTAGTATATGTAAGCAATAAGACACGACAGGGTGTGCATGAACATATTTTACCACACGGCCAGGGGCGTAATAAGGCACAAGGCCCCTAGATGAGTGCCTTAGCCCTTGGCGTGTGGTAAAATATGTTCCATGCACACCCTGGAGTGTCTTATTACGCTTATAAAATGGGCCTTTTTTTTTTTTTTTAATTTGTACAGTTATTTGCTCCTGGTGGCCATTTTGGGTCCATTCCAGCAATGGATGGTTCCGACGTCTCATGGCGTCTATAAGAACAAATGAGTTAAAAAATAATGCTTATATGCTGAACCATCATTTTATTCTGCTAATCTATGATAAAACAGTCCTTCCACCTACATAGTTTAATACTGATGAGCTAATTTGCATATGGCAGTTTAGTTAAATAGTATACACTTACACAAGGAACAGTGTTAGCGGAGGTCCCATCGGCAAGCACTGTTCACTGAATCTTTACCAGGACTGGAGTGAACTAGTGCAGCAGAGGGAGACAGAACGAAAGAGAGACATGATTTGTTTTTGGGCAATTTCACGAGCGTGTGAAATAAACATGGCGAGCACTTCTCAAGCTCGCAGCCTGGATGAAATAGATCTCTCGGCTCTGAGGATGAGTAAATACTTCAAGGGCTCATGAATTAATTTATTTAGGGCTTCTCTTTCTGTTCGATTGCTGCATCTGATCTCAGGCGTCAATTTCATGGCCGTGAAATCAATATGGTGAGCAAGTTTCCAGCACGCAGCCTGGATGAAACAGATCTCTCGGCTCTGAGGGTGAGTGAATACTTGAAGCTGATGATGGTACTTGAACAATACTGACGAGGAAAGAACAATGGCAGCATTTTTAAATGCCAACATTCTAACGCTTCATGATTTTTACCTTTTCACTACTGTCCTTTATTTTACCCATGCATGGAACAGATTTCATGCTTGGTGAGCCAGGTCTCTGATTGGCTGGTTTAACCTACCCATTTTATAAGGAGAATTACCACCCAATATCGCTACTCAATACAGATATTAAACTCCTAGCGAAGGTTTTGGCAATGAGAATAGGTTCGGTATGGGGCTCCCTAATTGGTCCCGAGCAAGTGGGATTCATGCAGGGGCACCTCTCCTCTGGCCACATATCTCCATCCAAAGCAAAAGCTCTTCTGTACACGGCACCCACCTGCTTACTGTGGGTATCGGTTGGGTCAATGACCCCTCATCAGGAATGGTTGTGTCCTTAACTGAATTATGCAAAGCCTCATCTGCCAAAGGAGGAAACTCCTACTTCTGTGAGCTCTCCTCCAAGAAAGGATAACATCCGAGTTCAACCCTGCCTTCCCATTCCTGCTCAATAATCTGATAACAGTGCACGAGGAAGCAGATAAAATTGGATTCAAATCCAGAAATTCCATGATATGTACCTCCTTCAGCTGCAAGGCCCAACAAGCTTCTGTTGTAAGATAAGATAAAGACTTTGTATCAAACAGGGGAGGTATCGGAATTGTTTCCTTTGACTCTGTCCACTACTCCACCCCCAAAGAAGGGTCTTCTTCCTCAAACAGCACGGTTGCATCAGGATTTTCCCCCCTTGTATCCTCATCTTGACTTTCCAACGTGTCAAGGTTCGGGGTTGCCTGTGAATTTGGGTGAGCATTATTGTTCTGCTCTGGCACACCTAGACGAGCTTGTATGGGCCCTCTTGACCTGTTGGGCCTGCCTTGGCTTTGTTGGTGGGGATATCCTGCAGATCATCATCACTTAGCAGTTTGTTTAAGAGCAGCAGGAAGGATTTGTGTAACTACCTTGCTACTGCCAGTCGGTAGCCCAGGTGCATCCCCCCCCCCCCCAGCTCAGGGGTTCAGCTAGAGGGGACAGAAATAGACATATCAGATTGTGTTACTCAATTAGAGCAATAAGACCCTAAAAGAGAGGGTCTCATCATCCCCCCTGCAGGTCTTACAACATTTAAACATGACAGGTCTCCTATAAACCATGGTGCCACTTGCCTGACAATCAGAACCCTACACTTTAAAACAATAATTGTAATGTGTACAGAAACTGTGATCAAGGCTCCTATAGCCTAACAATCAGAAACATGGGGGAGTTATAGCCCTTTGCACCCCGCCCCCCGAGCTGGGCAGAGTAAGACAATAGGCGCTTACTGAATGGGTTTTAACTTGTCTGAATAAACAACGGTCTCCTGGCCAGGGCGCTGATCAGCTTTCCAGCATACTGACTGTGATTCAATGAAGATTCCTTGTGTAAAAACGAAGAATGCTGCCCTGTCAAAGAGTGCTGCTGCAACAATTGTGCTGGGCAAGCGAGGGGAGATGTGTAAGGATGTACGAGAAGCTGCGGGACATCACCACATATGCAGAAGTGCACCCTGGCTACCAGGGGTGCGAATGCAACCTACAGACGCATGTCAAGGATAAAGATGGTGTGAATCCCTACTGGCAGATTGGCCACGTGGCTCTAGACATCCCAGCAATGTGCTAAAGAGCACTGCCTGGAATCAGCATACTGTGTAGCGTTAACAGAATTGAGAGACTGTTCAGGGGGGACGGACACACACTGTCGTCGAGGCATCAGTCAGGAAGCATAGGAAAACCAGAAGCAGTTTTAAAATTCCCAAGTAATGTTTTATTATCAGTAACAGCAAAATAAAAATTATTCAACATAACCATTGACGAAGGCAGTACAAATAGAGAAAACAAAGTCCTTCGTCTGAGGGAATTCTCTAATTCCAAGTCTCTCTCCCCCCCCCCCCCTTGCAAAAGCATTGCTGTTCTTATTTCTGCCTTCTGACCTCGTTAAGAGACCAGAACTTTGTACGTTTGTTCCCTTGGCAGGTGCAACAAAATAGAACACGATGTCCCAGAACTGGCGTCCTGTAGACAACTCTGCAAAAAAGAGTTTGTGCTGCATGTCAAGGTTAACCTCCTAAATTCCAAATAGCTTTTTGCAATCATTTCAACAGTACAACTACATACAGATTCAAATGAAAGAATCCCAGTATCACTTACAGTTTCATGCAAAAAATCATATACATTTGTATAACGTAAATACGGAAGGGGAAAGAAAAAACAGAAACAAGAAAGTGCAGGCAGAGAGATAAGTGAGAGGCAGAGAATCGAGAGACCGCTGGGGGATCAGTTCCTAGGTCTCACAAGAACATTTGGTTGACCAAACAGACTGACAAAAGAGAGAAAAGGAGGAAAGGACAGATCCTTGCATTTTAACTCTTTCTGCATAACAAATGGGACAGGGTCTTATTCAACCCTGTCTCACACATGCACACAGCCCAGAAAGGGATGTTCAGAAGTTGCACTAGCAGCCTAAGACTTGCCCAAAAACATCCTCAGGATATCAGGCAGCCCAAAACGCCCCCCCAAAAAAAAATAATAAACAAAAACACACTGCTCAGGCTATATAGGAAAATAGGAAATAATCAAAGAAAGAAAACTGCATTAAAGGAGATCCCCAGGGGAAAAGGGGGGGGGGGTTCGTTGTCAGGATAATGCTATGGAAGAAAAGGAGATATGCTAGGAAGAATCCCAAGGCTGGCTGACTGTGTCCCCCCCCCTTCCAAAACAAAATAAGTCACTTACCTGAAGCACCAAGCTAGTGAGTTTAGAGACCTGTAACACACCATAACATGTTGCAGTGGCACATGGACCCCAATCCATGCACACAAAGCACTAGAAAATGGGGAAATGTTAGTAGGCGAGTCAATCTGAGTCGCAGCTTAACAGGCACAATTTCTAAATTTGGGGGTGCTCCCTGTCACCAGGTAGCCCTAACCTGCTCCATAGCTGTGCAATCCTATGAAAGAAAAATAATAACGTATCTATAGAAACATATTTGTAGAAAGCCACTTCTTCAGAGTACTCTTCTATGCTACCTACCTCTGGAGTGGCACAGCAAAGACGAGAATCTATGCTATCAGAATGTCCATGTGCAAGGGTTCTATGCTGATTGACAGCTTTAGACAGTGCCACTACCTCAGTAGGGGTATACATCAGCCATATGTATTAACTCCCCATTGACAATGTGAAGCGATACAGAAATGAAACTGTCTTGTCAAGGCATCTTAAGCTTTTACACAACTTGTGTTTCAGAATCCGGACAGGGACTTCATTTTTTTTTCAAACATGTTTGCAAGTTACAAATTTACTTGAACAGTAATCCATGGTGGTGTGGAGTTGGATTAGTAAATTTTATGGGAAGCAAATCTAGCTAAGAATAACAATTTATGCAGGTAAACAGGTGTATGAAATTTTCCTGACAGGGTGTCACCTTCCCTAAGTTTCCATTACAATGCAGCATTTTGGACTTACAGTGCAACCTGTCACACAAGATTTTTAAACCAAGCTCAGTGCAGCAAGCTGAAAATACCATACCCTTCTGCTACAGTCCCATAGAATGCAACATATAAAAAGGCCTTTGCAATGAAACTTACAGAGCTGATTTTCCAGTGCAGGGGTCTATGTAAGTTGTAGCTCTTCTGTTGTGATCCACGAAATAAGGTATACCATCTACTGTAAATCTCATCTCCCACCCTTCTGGCAAAGGCTTTTCGTTCAAATGGCTGCAAGATACAATTTACATTAACAGCTTCTTTAAAAGAAATGTGACAAGTTTCTCTCCAGTTCTGCAGGGCTATCTATTTTGAAGATATACAATACTTTTACAATTTTAGGCAGCTTCATTTCTTGCACTGTCAATATGCATCTATGCTTAAGGAATGCCGACGACCCAGATTCAGAAATGAGCTAGGCCAAAGGGACTGGTCGGGGGCGGAGAGAGAGAGACTGAGCATCCCAAAGGAGGCTCTGGGGTTCGCTGTTCAGCTGCTCTACCGCCACGGTGACCATAGGTTGTGGTGCAAGGGAACACGTCTGCAAGAGAGCTTGGAGCAAGCGTAGAGTCATCTGGGTGCATCTGTGTGCCTCCGGTAGGATCACTACAGCTGTGCCTTTCCTACAGAAGAATCGCCAGTCCTACAATCAGGATCCCGACGGCAAAGCCTTTCCTCCAGTAGGCTCTAGGAACCTACAATCAGGGTCCCCAAAGCTGTGCCTTTCCTCCAGTAGGCTCTATGGACCTACAATCAGGGTCGCCACAGTTGTGCCCTTCCTCCAGTAGGCTCTATGGACCTACAATCAGGGTCGCCACAGTTGTGCCCTTCCTCCAGTAGGCTCTATGGACCTACAATCAGGGTCGCCACAGTTGTGCCTTTCCTCCAGTAGGCTCTATGGACCTACAATCAGGGTCGCCACAGTTGTGCCCTTCCTCCAGTAGAACCATCAGCCTTCAAAGCAGACATGAATGCACTTCCAGCCAGGGGTGTGCTATAGCCTGCAGCCGACCCTCTCTGGGAGTCTCACGTCTTTTAGACACTCGGTCCTCCAGCCAGCAATCAGTGTGGGAGTCTCAGGCCTGAAAGTGACTCAGTTTCCCAAATGGCACTGCAATATGTTGCTGCTGATGCGTTGCAGACAGTGTCCCTTAACGTTATGAAAACAAGATAAGGAATAAAGGCCACTGGAAATAAATGCAATTTCCAATCCAACTCCTGCTATAATAAAAACACTGCAGAAGCCCATCAATATGCACTCTATTCCAAGGGCAGGTCTAGTTGACTAAGGACCCCCCCTCAGAAGATCTACGGTACCCAAGATTTCTATAAGTAGGTGTGCATAATAAATAATGATCCAACATCCCTGGTCTCTGCTGTAGATCCATACATGGAACAAAAGCTGCTCCATGCTGAGAAATGAGACCAGCCAAGGAGGCTACATGTCAGCAGCACACCTTTCTAGGAGGATTACAGAAACATAAAAGTTGTCGTAATCAGCAGAAGATCTACAGATTACTCACCTATAACAGGAGTTCTAGGAGTGGTATATGTTGTTCACCCACACTGTCTGGCAGGTACCTTGCCGCTTTAAGATGGGCCAGAAAGTCTTCAAGCTTGCTCCTCCCACCAACCTGGGTGATGAAACTCTTGGTTCCGCCCCATGACGCCAGATCTAGCCTGCTGGAAGTCAGGTTGTGCGCAGAGGTCAGGTGGGTCTGTGGATGAACAACATATACCACTCCTAGAACTCCTGTTACAGGTGAGTAACCTGTATTTTTAGGAGCGTGGATATGTTGTTCTATCTACACTGTCAGGCTGACTCCTAGAAGTTCACCGGGAGGCAGGCAAGGCGCACACCCCCTACTTAGAGAACAGGGACTGGAGAACTGAGGTTCCAAAACCAGCATCCCTGCGTGACTCAAGGTCGATGTGGTAATGGGAAATGAAGGTGTGTGCGGACTTTCAGGTAGCAGTCCAGCAGATTTCCTGGATAGGGACGTCCCTAGAAGCAGCCACCGATGCAGCGGTATGACGGGTGGAATAAGCCCCAAGCCCTACAGGAGGCTCCCTACCCACAAACCTATAGCAGAGATCAATGCAGGAAGTGATCCACCTGCCAATCGTCCGCTTTGCTACAGGTCTGCCAGGTTCGGCTTCAGCGTAAGTGACAAACAGCTGGCGAACCTCTGCCGTACGCTCTTTGTAGTAAGCGAGCGATCTTCTCAGGTCCAAAGTATGGAGCCTGTACTTGGCTTCCAAGGTGTGACTGGGATAGAACACTGGCAGAATCAACACCTGGTTCAGGTGAAACTCTGACACCACCTTTGTGAGAAATTTCAGGTGCGGGCACAGGACAACCTTGTCCCTGCAGAAGACCAGGTAGGGAGCTTCAATGAAAAGCACATGGAGCTCCTTAATCCTTCTGGCTGACATGATAGCCACCAAGAATACGGTCTTCCACGACAGGTGAGAGATGTCACACCTTTGCATCGGTTCGAATGACTTGCCCATGAGCTTGACTAATACCAGCAGTAAATCCACAGAGGTGGTGGTTCAGGCACCGGAGGGGATATGTGATCTAGGCCCTTGAAAAAGAGCCAGACCACCTTCTCCTGTGCCACCAACTGCTTGCCGTCCCGCTCCCAGTAAGCAGAGATGGTTGCCATGTGCACCTAGAGGGTTGTCGACCGAAGCCCCTGCTGGGAAAGGGACCACAGGTAGTCCAGAATGCTAGCCAGCGGACAGGATGAGGGGTCCAACCCCTTGCCCTGACACCAAATGGAGAATCTCTTCCATTTGAAGGCATAGCATTTTCTGGTCGACTCCTTGCAGGACGCCTCAACGACGTTGAGTACCTCGTCAGAAAGACCCAAGGCCTGGAACTCTAGCCGCTCAGGAACAAGGTCGTCAGGTGCAGGGAATAAAGGTCCAGATAGAGTACCTTCCCCTCGTTGATGGAGAGCAGGTCCGGGCGGGCTGGAAGCCACCTCGAGAGCCTGAAGCTGAGGCTGAGGAGATCTGGATACCAGAACTGGGGCTACCAGGATCACCTGCGCCTTGTCCCTCCTGATCTTGAGAAGCACCTTGTGGATCAAGGGCAGAGGAGGGAAGGCGCAGAAGAGGCCCGGGGTCCACGGCCTAGAGAAGGCATCTCCCTGCTGAAGGGGGCAGGCATGGTACAGCCTCAGCTTGGCGTCCTCCCTGGTGGCGAACAGGTCCACCTGAGGTGTGCCCAGTGGGAGAACAGGTCTTGTACTATCTCCAGCTGGAGAGACCACTCATGAGATGCATTGCCTATCCGGCTGAGGGCATCGGCCAGACTGTTCAAGGCTCCTGCCACATGAATGGCTAGGGGATCTGCCTCCAGGCTATGCACGAGAGACCAAATGCAAAACGCTTCCTTGCCCTGAGGCAAGGAGTGCGTCCCGACCGGTGTATTGAGATAGTACACAGTCGTGGTGTTGTCCGTCTGGACCTGGACCACTGGACCCCGAACAAATGGAGCGAAGGTGGTCAGGGCTAGCCGGAATGATCGGAGCTCCAGCAGGTTGATGCGGCATCGGGACTCCTAAGGAGACCAGAGTCCGTGGGATCTGTGCTCCCCCAGATGGGCACCCAGTCCATCAGAGGAGTCGGTAGTCAGGACGACCATTGGCTTGGGGCAGATGAATGGGATTCCCTCCCGCAGATGAGCTGGGACGAGCCACCATTGCAGGCCGTCCAACATCTCCTGGGTCACAGAGCCTGCCTGGTCTAGATGACCTGAGCGCTGACACCACTGATAGGCCAGCCCCCACTGCAGGAGGCGCATATGCCAGCGGGCCCAATGGACCATGCTGGTGCAGGCTGCCATGAGAACCAGAAGGCGCAGGAAGTCCCAGGCAGGGCGCAATTGCCCAACCAGAAATGATTAGGCAAAGGACGAAAGGACCTCGGCCCTGTCCGCTGGGAGCCGAGCTCTGGCTCGGAGCGTGTCGAGCGCTGCCCTAATGAACTGAATCACCTGCGAAGGCACGAGTTCCAACTTGGCCTCATTGATGAGGAGGCAGAGTTGAGAGCAAGCCTGGAGGGCCAGCTCTCTGGACTGCTCCACCTCCAACCTGGAGGGACCTGCTATCAGCCAGTCGTCCAGATAAGGGTAGACCCGGACCCCTCGGCGCCACAGGAATGCTGCCACCAGTGTGATGCATTTGGTAAAGACCCTGAAAGCTGATAAGAGGCCAAAGGGCATGGCCTGGAACTCGTAGAGTGTTCCCTATGCCCAAAAGCAGAGGAACCGCTGATGAGATGGACGGATTGGGACGTGAAAGAACGCGCCCTGGAGGTCCAAGGAGCAGAACCACATGCCCTGCTCTGGGGATGGTATTATCTGAAGCAGGATTACCATCCAAAAGGTGCACGAGCCTTAGGAATGTGTTCAGGTCATGCAGATGGAGAATGGGGCGCCAGTCCCCATCCGTTTTGGAACCAGGAAGTACCCGGAAACAAACCCTGGGCACGGAGGAGGATCCGCAACCTTGCTGACTACACGCTTGTGGAGAAGATGGTCGATGTCGTCTCAGAGACGACTGGAAGGCTGCAGACCCGGTAGCCCCCCGTGGGATGTGGGCTTGAAAGGAGGGGCCTGCTCGAACTCCAGAGGCAGGCCCCTGCCGACCATTTCCAGCACCCAGCGGTCCATGGTGATAGCGGACCAGATGGAAAGGAAGTGGCTGAGCCAGCCCCCAAACTGGGGGACCCAGGGAAGGCGAGACAAGGTTGGGGGCGGCACCCCGCAACCCATCACTGGGCAGGCTTGGAGGAGGGGGGACCAGCCAAGGAGCCACCGAGGCCCTTCCCCCCAGGATTCCTGACCGAGGAAGCAATGGACTTGGCTCTAGGGTGCCAAGTTTGAGCCTGCTGGCCGTGCTGCTGGGCAGGTGTTGCCACAGGAGCAGAGGGATGAAAGGGCCTACGTTGCTGATGGTGGCCTTTGTTCTTCTGCACAGATGTGACCGAATCTAGGGTGGCACTGGACTTTTCAATGCGCTGGAGGTGGCCCTCCACACCAGGCTCGAACAGGTCGGTGCCCAGAAAGGGAACATCTGCGAGCTTGTGCTGGGTGTCTGCCATGAAGGTCGAGATCCCCAACCAAGCCCTGCAGTGCATGGCCACTGCAGCCGCTACCGAACGGGCACAAGAGTCTCCAATGTTCAGAGTCGTCTGGAGCTGCTACATTGCCACGCCCTTCCCTGATCCCGGACCTGCCTGACCATGGGCTGGAGGTCAGCCGGGAGATGAGGGAGCACCTCATCCAGGGAGCCCAACAGGGCATGAGAGAATTGTGCCATCATAACTGCCGAGCCGGCCTGGCAAAGGCCCAAAGAGGCGGCAGCGTACACCTTCCTCCCTGAGTAGTCCAATTTCTTGGACTCCTTATCTGGGGGACTTGTCCACATCCCTCATGTTGCCCAAGCGCCTGAAGATAGAATCAGCCACCAACCCCTCGGCCAAGGGGTGCTCTGAGAATCCGGAGACAGAGCCAGTGGGGACCGCGTCCTTGCGGGCCATCCTGGCTGATGGTGCTGGGCAGGAGGCTGGGCGCTGCCAGAGTTCAAATGCCTGGCCCACAATGGCCTCGGCTATGGGGAAGGTCTCCGAGGGGGATTCCCCCTGGTCCAGAATCTCCGTAAGGTGATAGCTGGCCCATTTCTGCATGGGTTCGAGCAGCATCCCGGTGGACTGAGATGAGCTGAAGGATACCGAGGAATGAGGTAGGACTCCTGTCCACAGAAAGAACCCCACCCCCCCCCCGAAGATTCCAGGTCGACTGGACAGGAATGCAACGAGGAGTCTTCGGATTCCAAAGAGTCCGCGTACAGCTGGTGACCACCTGAGCCACTCTCCACTTGCCAGGGGTGAGAGTGACCAACAACCAATGGGGCAAATCTTGAGCCAACCGAGAATCCTTGGTCGGCACCCCATTCTTTGGCTGAGGAGGAGGTGGTTCCACCACAGTGGGCGGGGCAGCTGGTTCTGGCTGAGCCATCGGCGCCAGGACCAGGTCCTTGACCGGGGAACTGGCGGGGAGTCTACCTGGCCGTTCGGGCAGCAGCCACTTAATTGCCGGTGTGGAATCCGGCATCGGGCTTGCTGCCGCCAAAAAGGAGCTGTTGCCAAATTAGATCCCTCAGCAATTGACTCAACTTGTGCTGGAGCCTCCTCAGTCGAGAGGATGAGGAAGAAGAGCAGCGGTGCCGCTTTCCGCAATGTTGGGACAGAGACAGCCGATGGTGGGATTTCCCTGAAGCAGAGGAGGACCAAGACCTCGATCATCGGCGGTGATGGAAGCAGGCCGAGGAAGAAGCGGAGGAAACCCGCTGCTCCTCCAGTTCAGGGTCCTGGGCCGCGCGGACTTCAGCTCAATGGTCTAAGACAAGTCCTCGGAAGGCACCAGAAGCACCGGTGTGAGAGAGAGAGAGAGAGAGAGAGAGAGAGAGAGTTGTCGGCCTCCTCAGTCGACAACCTGTCAGTGGGCTCGAGAAATATCTCTGCCTCATCAACAGGCATCTCGGCTGGCTGGTCTGACTGTGAAACCTTGAAACCAGCAGCCCGGGCTGCAACATCAACTGAAGGCGAGAGCCGATGGTCCGGAGAGTGAGATCCCTCCCGCTCCCAAGAGCGTTGATGGTGGGTCTTACCTTTTTTTCAGATCCTTCATCCGGGACCGAGGGGTGTGAGACCCACAAGGATCCTCCTCTTTAGTTGAGAGGGACTAGCACATCTCCCGAAAGGAAGCCGTGTAAGAAGAGCCCAGTTGGAGTGGAATAATGGCCGAAGCCGAAGAGGAGCTCGCTGCGGTCTCGGCCCGCCTCCTCCTCGAGGGCCGTGAGCTGTTCAGCTGTTCCAGTTGTTCCGCAGAGCCTGCTGCCGAACACCACCCAATGGGCCTCCTTCGATTTCACCGGCGGATACAGTTTCTCCAGTCGCCAAAGCTGGAGTCAGGCAGTGCAGTCTTTGAGCACTGACTGAGAAAAGGACAGACATCTCGCAAGCCTGCGGATCGTGGTCGTGCCCAGCAATAAATGCATGAGCGTGGGGAGTGGGTGCGCGATATCTTCTGCCCGCAGGGGGCACCCCGGCCGGAACCCAGGGACGGTCTTGTCCTCCATTGCACCCGCGTGGGTGTGAAGACTGAACTCGAATGAGTTTCAAAGTAAGTTTAGGGGAAAAGTTTTTAGAGCAAGGGACTGCAAAACGCAGGAGCGCTAAGGAGGGAACCTGATTCTTCCAAGCGGCAAGGAACAGCTGGTGTCATGGGGCGGAGCAGAGAGTTTCATCACCCGGGTGGGTTGGAGGAGCCAGCCTGAAGACGTTCTGGCCCATCTTAAAGTGGCAAGGTACCTGCCAGACAGTGTGGATAGAACATATCCATGCTCCTAGAATTAATGTTATCACGGCTACATATCCTCAAAAAATTAACAATAAACCAATCTAAAAAAGAAGCATCTCAATTATAGGACTACCATACTTTTGTTAGGCAGGTTAATTCTAATGCCTGTCACAAGTTGCTAACACCAGTTATCACCTTCCCCACAAAAATAAATGAACAGTCTTAATCATACACTCCTAGACCAGGTTCTTACCAAGAGTGTGGACAAGAATAAAGTGGCTAACATCTTGGCTGATTCTGTAAGTATCCACTCCCCCTCCTTTTGTACCGGTCTTGTAAAGCCCCGAGGAACCCCTACAAAATCATTACTTTTTGAGACCTTCATAACTCAAATATCAATGACCTTTTGTTACAGCTGAATTGCATTGCTCGGCACTATCTTGATTCCATCTTGTGTTGGTTCTACCTACGACTTCTTCCTCACTGAAGTATGTGCAGTTTAGAAGAAAAAAAAAAAATACTCACCATAGTAATCTTGTTTCTTTCAGGGTATTTTCTAATATTCATAACTCTTGCAGTCAGCCTTTGAAGTAGAACTGCCCGGAGATGGAAGGTTATGCTAATGATGGAACCATCATTGGCTCACGCCACTTATTGAAATGCTGCCCTTATCAACTGCTGCATTCTAAAACCCCTCAGATTTCATGGAGAGCCTGCATGGAAAGGCCCAACCAAGGATAACATCTATATAACAATAAAACTAACCTAATCTAAAGAAACCTCCAAGTGGAGGAAAACAAACCCCCCTGAATGTCAGAATAACCTGAAGAAGGGGAAACAATGCCCAACAGGGCCCAAAGAGATATAGTATGCCAGTGTGTGGCACCGTTGCACCTATTTATTCAGCTTGGAGTCAGAGGCCACTGGTTCTAGAAGGGGAGGCAGGGTGGGTGAGTTAAGAATATTGGCGAATACCCTGGAAGAAACAAAATTACCATGGGGTCGATCCCAGTCCTGTCACACAAGAAAGGGTTCTGAAAGAACTCCTAAAACTGAAGGTGGACAAAGCAATGGGGCCTGACGGAATTCACCCCAGAATTCTAAAAGAATTAAGGGGAGAACTAGTGAAACCACTGACTACCCTTTTTAACAAATCATGGCAGGATGGTGTGGTACCAGAGGACTGGAGGAAGGCGGATGTGAATCCCCTTCACAAAAGTGGGACCAAGACAGAGGCAGGAAACTACAGACCTGTCAGTTTGACCTCTGTGGTAGGGAAAGAGATGGAATCACTACTGAAGTTAAGAACTTTTGAGTACCTAGAGGCCAGTGAGGCACAGGACCCAAGGCACCATGGGTTCACAGCGGGAAGGTCACGTCAGACGAATCTAATTGATTTCTTTGACTGGGAGACCAAAACAGTAGACCAGGGAGGGGCCGTGGACATGGCCTACCTAGACTTTAGCAAGGCATTTGACACAGTCCCACACAAAAGATTAATAGTCAAATTAACCAGCCTGGGATTGGGTCCCAGGGTGGTAGCCTGGGTAAAACATTGGTTGGACAACAGGACACACAAGACAATTGTAAATGGAGTTCACTCTGAAGAAAGAGGGGTTACTAGTGGGGTACCGCAGGGTTCAGTACTGGGTCCAGTCCTTTTTAATGCCTTTATAAGTGACATTGCAGAGGGACTGGAAGGAAAAGTATGCCTCTTTGCAGAAGACAAAGATCTGCAACAGGGTTGATACACAAGGAGGCTTGGAAAGGACGAGAAGGGACTTGGCAAGATTGGAGGAATGGTCAAAAGTATGGCAGCTTGGATTCAATGCAAAGAAGTGCAAAATAATGCACCTGGCAAACAAAACCCAGGGGAAGATTACACAATTTTTTTGGGGGGTAGTAGTAACAACAACCAAAATGGAAAGGGACCTGGGAGAAATATCAGATGACCTTAAGGTTAGCAAGCAATGTGAGAAGGCAGTAGGGAGGGCTGGGGGATACTGGGATGTATAGGGAGAGGCATCACCGGCAGAAAACAGAAGTTGTTATCCCTCTGTACAGACAGTTGGTGAGACCTCATCTGGCGTACTGTGTCATGTTCTGGAGACCCCATCTCTGCAAGGACATAGACAGGAGAGAGGCAGTCCAGAGGAGGGCAACTAAAATGGTGCAGGGTCTGCAAGAGAAGCCATACGAGGAGACACTAAAGGAACTTAATATGTATACCCTTGAGGAAAGGGGGGGGGGGCGCATGACAAAGTTTTAAGTACCTCAGTGGAATCAACAAAGTTCAAGAGGGTAGCATCTTTCAGAAAAAGATGTGCAAGAACAAGGGGACACAATCTGAAGATAGAGAGGGGGCAGTTCAGGGGCAATGTGAGGAAGTATTTCTTCACAGAGAGGGTGGTGGACGCATGGAACAGCCTTCCTGAGGAGGTTGTGGGGTCTAAAACTGTGGGAGAATTCAAGAGTGCATGGGACAGACATAAGGAAATTTTTGTGGGGGGTAGGAAGAAATAGGCTGATGGTTTACTAGGATCTGCAGCTTACCCTTTAGGTAGGGAAATGGGCAGACTAGGTGGGCCAAGCGGTCCTTATCTGCCGTCAAAGTCTATGTTTCCATGATGAGTAATTTTTTCTTCTGACCCTAGTAATTCTCCAATATTCCTAACTCCTGCAGACTAAAAAGCAGTCCTTTGGAGGTGGGCATAAAGTCTACTTGAGAAACAAGCTCCGCAGGACTGCCATGCCAAATCTGGCATCACTTCTGGACTGGGTGTCCAGGCTGTAATGCTTTGTAAAGGTGTGAACTGTCCTCCAGGTAGCTGCTTTATAGATTTGAAACAATGGAACATCCCTGGCAGCTGCTATAGTACCAGCTGTTCCCTTTGTGGAATGAGCCCTCAGTCCTACTGGGGGCTCCTTTCCAGCTTTTGAATAGCAAAACTGAATGCATTGAACTATCCACAGAGAAATGAAAATTACGTACCTACCATAATTCTTGATCTTCTCTTGTATCTTCACCATTCATTACTGCTAGGAGTAAGCTGGAGGCACGCACCCGCCAAGGGAGCTTTTTTTTTTGAAGGGAGGAGTCTGCGCCCACATGGCTGACGCACTGCGTGAAGCACAAAGGTTGGCCGTTAGGCGCTGTAGACGACTCCTCCATCCCAGTTCTGTTCAGCCAGAGAGGCAGTAAGACAGGTTTCAGGTCAAAAAGGGTGAGGCAAGAGAGCTGAAGGATAGAAAAAGGAAAGGCTATAAACTGAAAAAGGTGTAAGCCGATTAGAGGACAGGAAATGAGAAGTCTACCCTAACTGGCCATAGGGCCCCAATCCTTGGGCGCTTCGGAGAAAGGAGAAGACAAAGGATAGAAGGAAAAGAATAGAGTAGGGAGTAAGGGATTAAAAAAAGGGGGAAGAGGAGAGAAGAAGGGCTGTCTGCCAAATTGGAAGACCACTGGCAAGAGAGTTTCAAATCCCAGCGGGACTGAAGACAGGGGAGCAAAGATCCTGCCAGTTAAGGAGTTATCAAACCAAAGTCTGAAGGGGATTAATGGTCTTGTCAGACTTGACGAAGGTAGACCCTTCCTCACCCCCTTTACCCAAAACGTTAGTAAAACTTAAGCCTAGGTCTCACCAACTGTCCCAGGGAGGGTAACAGTGCTGCTCAGAAGAGGCGTGAGTCCCAAGTTAGGCGTATGAAAAGAAATCTGGAAGAAGATTTTCCACGGCAATACTGGAGTAGTCCCCACTTCAGAAGAGAACCACGGGACAACCATGTCAAGAAAGGAGAGGGAGGAAATTCCCATGGACTGTCTTAGGACTGCCATGAGAAGACAGCTAGAGGGCAACATAAGCCAGAGGATTGTTCAAGCCCCAAGTGAGGGACACCATAGAATGTAAAAAGAAGCAAAGGGAGTTCCCTCAGGGATTTTAAGGCGAAGACCCTACTCGCTATCCTCCAGGGTGAACACACTGTGACTTCCAGAGAAGGAACAGAGAGCTCTAAGGTACCAGGGGGACCCAGCCCCCAACTGGCCTCTAGGAGGGGGAGGGCGAGCAGGGTGGAGGTGACGTCCAAGCACAGCCCTGAGGGAACAGATTCCTCAGCCTCCTGCGGGTGAAATGCAGGAGGGGGAAGACCCTAATTGTACTAGACCGTAAAAGGTCCAAGGCCGCTCAGAACGAAGAGGTGTCCCCCGTGGCCAGAAGGCACCCCTGAGGCATCCTCCTTGCCCTGCAGGAAAAAAGGTGACAGCCCCTGCAAAGCGGAGGAGAGCACCCTACGCTGGGCAATGGGTGACAATCTGGATAGACAAAACCATGCCATCCGCCTAATGCAGATCGCTGTCTATACCAGACTGGAAGTCACCTCATTGGCGTCGTAAGATGCCCTTGCCTGGTGTCTTGCAAATTCCAGACCCTGAGCAGAGAGGGCAATGGCCTGTCTAGATGGCTCCATATCAGGCAAGGATGCTAGCACCTGAGCTAACATCAACCACAAGTGCCTCTTACAGGCAGCGTGGTGCGCCTGATGTGAACCTATGCACATCAACACACGAGCCGAAGAGAAAATCCTTCATCCCCACCAGTCGAATTCTGCAGAATCCAGATTCGGGGGTCGGTTATGCCCAAAGGGAGTGTCTAGGGATGTTCGGCCTGTAGGAGGGCGAGGTAGGGAACCTAGAGACTCCTGAGGGGCACAGTACCACCTCCTGCAGTCTGCTGGAGCTGAAGAAGGGACAGCTGGAGACTGCCAGGTGTGGATAGACGCTTCCTGGAAGGGGATGGGCCAGGAGGGCAACACTAGGTGGTGCGCACTAAATTCACTAAGGAATGAACGCACCTCCAGCTCGGTAATGGTCCTCAGAACATGGGAGATGTGAAGCTCCTGTATTAGCCTTGAAAGGAACCGCTGATATTCTGTGAAATCACCGGTGAAGGAGAGGTGGACAGAAAGTTCCTCTCCCTTGAAAGACTAGGAGCTCGAATGTCCAGAACACTCCTGCAGTGGAGGGGACAGGCGGAAGACCCGTTCGTCCATGGCCTTAACATAGGAAGGAAAGGCCGCCGTAGTGGCTATGAACATCTCCCAGGTTAAAGGCCCCGTAGGACCCACATGGCCTGGGAAAGGAGGGGGTGTTTGCAAAGGGATGGGCAATGGGCACCGTACTGAGTGTGTCCAACCTCTGCCAGGGCTCCGAGACCCAGGGACTGATTCCACTGTGCAAGGGGGCCCTGAAGCCATACTGGGCTGCGAAGTTTGAGTCTGGGAAGGAGAACTTCGGAGGAGCCCTGAAGGGGAGCCTCCCCTGTGATGAGCCTGGGGTTTCAAGTGTCCAGAAGGGCAACTCTCTGTGCTGCCAACCAAGGGTGCCTCCGAAACCTTAAGGGAAGGGCGGGGCTCAGCACAATGACTCCTCCCTACCCCGGGTGGGATGGAAGGGAGTCACTGCATCTCACCCAGACTCAACTCCTCGACTCAGAGGCAGCCCTCTTCCTCGATCTCAGCGAAATGGGTTCCCTCAATCCCGCAGACCCCCCCCCCCAAAGGGGGCTGCAGAAGCAAGGGCTCCCACCATCCCCTGGAGGTCCACAGCAACACCAGAGATGGCAGCTGCCTGGAACCCCCCCAGAGGATGGTACCCCGCCCTGGATCCCAGAACCGCTGCCTTCAAGGAATCCACAGCCACCCCCAGACGAAGGATCCTCCAAGGCAACCGGCTCCAGGGACTCAGGGATAGGGACGCTGGGTCGCCTGGTGCCACGTCCCACAGAGCTCTCCGACCCCAAAGAATCAGGCTGCCAGTCCAGATCCACCTCAGATTAATCCCCCTCCGAAGAGGAGGTGGCCAGTCGGACCTCCAGGCTACCGACCCCAGGAGAGCCCCGGTAGCAGCACTGCTAAGGGAAACATGGCGCCGCCTGCGGCACCATCATGATCACAGACACTGCAAACGGCACCAGGATCCAAGCAGTGCCGAGGGTCCGCCAGTACTAGGCTCAGCAGCCATGGGCGGCGACACTGGAGGAGCCTGCACCTCCGAAGAGGTGACTGCAGGGGCAGCACCAGCAACGCGACTCCGCGGGGGAACCACATTGTTCCTCCGGCACTGCAGAAGAGGCCTCCTCCTCGCCGGGCCGTATAGACCCAAGTGGGGATCTGGAGGAAGGGTCTAGAATTCTAGCCTGGGAAACCCGTGAACAATGTCGTCCTCCAAAAGTCAGCAGGCCCTGCCGACTTTAAACGTGCGGATTTCCAGAACACGGTGGTCCATGGAGAAGCAGGCATCGCAGTGGTCCATATCGTGGTTGGGTTCCAGGCAATGGAGACAAACATCATGCTGGTCCAAAATGGAAAAATGCCGGCCACAGGGGCACCAACGCATGGGGGCACGGCCCGCTTTGGATTTTCTTTTGGCCCCAGAACCAGACAGGATGCAAAAAACACAAACTACAGCAACAGAGCCCAGCACCATCGGAAGAAATAAAAGGAACGGGCTTATCGGATTTCCACTGGTGTCTGGCAGTTCAGAACCAGGATGAAGGCTGGAGAAGTCAGAGCAGACAGGCAAGGCCTATGGTGCAGGCGAAATATGTTTACTCGCACAGCAGGTGCAACCTCGACAGCGGGAGAAACAGAACTGGGATGGAGGAGGTGCCTAACGGCCAACCTGAGTGCTTCACGCAGTGCAACAGCCACGTAGGGCGCCAGCCCCTCCCTACCAAAAAAAACCTCCGCTTACACCCAGCAGTAATGAATGGTGAAGATTGACAAGGAAGATATGGACCTTTTAGATACTGGATTTCTTTACCCACATCCCATAAGTCAGGAACAGCTGCTGTCTGTCCTGCCTATGATCTTTAGTGTGAGTCATGTAGTAACTCAGGGCTCTCTTGACATCAAGACTGTGGAGTCGACGCTCACCAGAACTAGAGTGCTCAGTGAAAGGTCTGGCAGAGTGATGGATTGATTTAAGGGCAAATCAGAAACCACCTTAGGAAAGAATTTCCTATTTGTTCTCAAAACTACCTTATCCCTATGGAATGAGATGTAGTCTTTTTCAATACACAAAGCCTGAAGCTCATTATTCCTTCTGGCAGAAGTGATGGCTACCAGAAGATCAGGTTGCTCACCTGTAACAGTAGTTCTAGGAGTGGTATATGTTGTTCATCCACATTTCTTGGCATGTCCCTTTCCCCTTTAAATCTTGCTGGAAAGTCTTCAAGCCAGCTCCTCCCACCCGGCCGGGTGGTAAATGCCTCGGCTCCGCCCCATGACGCCAAATCTTAGCCCGCTGGAAGCAAGGTTGTGCGCCTAAAGACAGGGAGGTCAGGTGGGTGAGTGTGGATGAACATATACCACTCCTAGAACTGCTGTTACAGGTGAGTAATCTGTTCTTCTAGGAGCGTGGATATGTTGTTCATCTACACTTCTTGGCAGACTCCAAGCAGTTCTCCGGGAGGAGGGAGGCAAGGCGCACACCCTCTACTTAGGAAAGAGAGAATGGAGAACCGAGACCCCAAAACCAGCATCCCGACGTGACACAAGATCAATGTGGTAATGGGTAGTGAAGGTGTTTGATAACTTCCAGGTAGCAGCCCGACAGATTTCCTGGATAGGGATGTCCCTGGAAGCAGCCACCGATGCAGCAGTATGGCGGGTAGAATGAGCTCATCCCTCTGGGAGGCTCCTTGCCCACCAACTCATAGCACAGACCTATGCATTATTTAATCCACCTTGCAATGGTCCATTTGGCTGCACGTCTGCCAGAAGCAGCTTCAGCGTAGGTGACAAACAGCTGGCGAACCTCTCCCCGGATTTCCACCGTTCTCTCCGTATAATAGGAGACAGCACATCTCAGGTCCAGAGTATGGAGCCTGTATTCGGCGTCCGAGGTGTAGTTAGGGTAGCATACCGGCAGAGTCAGTACCTGGTTAAGGTGAAACTCTGATACCACCTTCGGAAGGAATTTCGGGTTGGGGCACAGGACAACTTGTCCCTGTGAAGACCAGATAAGGGGAGTCCACCGAAAGAGCCTGGAGCTCCCCTGTCCTTCTGGCTGACGTGATGGCCACCAGGAAGGCAGTCTTCCATGACAAATGTGAGAGCTCACACTTGTGCATGGGTTCGAATGGCTTGCCCATGAGCTTTGACAAAACCAGCAACAGATCCCACGGAGGTGGAGGTTCACACACCGGAGGGGATATGTGATCCAGGCTGTTGAAGCGCCTGACCACTGTCTCCTGCGCCAATGACGGCTGACCGGCCCGCGCCCGGTAAGCAGAAATGGCTGCCAGGTGCACCCTAAGGGTCGATGACTGTAGACCCCCTTTGGAGAGAGACCAAAGATGGTCCAGAATGTTAGCCACGGAGCAAGGTAAGGGGTCCAGATCCTTACCCTGGCACCAAATGGAAAACCTTTTCCATTTGAAGGCATAACATCTCCTTGTCCGATTCCTTAGGAGATGCCTCCACCACGGTGTAGACATCCTTGGAAAGACCCAGAGCCTGGAACTCTAGTAGCTTGGGTACCAGGCTGTGAGGGGCAGGGATTGATGGTCCGGGTGGAATACCTTCCCCTGGTTCAATGATATCAGGTCCAGGCATGTACAAAGCTGCTCCTGGGGCCTGCAGCTGAGGCTGAAGAGATCTGGGTACCAGAACTGGCGCAGCCAATCTGGGGCTACCAGGATCACCTTCGCCTTGTCCCTCCTCACCTTGAGTAACACCTTGTGGATCAAGAGAAATGGAGGAAGGCTTAGAGGAAGCCTGGGGTCCACGGCCTCGAGAAGGCATCCCCCAGCAGTGAGCCCTGCTGAGGGGGCGGCGGGCATTGTATAGCCTCAGCTTGGTGTTTTCCCTTGAGGCAAACAGGTCCACCAATGGTTTGCCCCAATGGAAGAACAGACTGTAAGCTATCTCTGGATGGAGAGACCACTTGTGGGATGTCTGGCCTAGACAGCTGAGAGCATCCGCCAACTGGTTCGAGACTCCTGCCACATGAATGGCTAGAAGATCCACCTCCAACTGGCTTACGAGGGTCCAGATGCGGAATGCCTCCTTGCACAGCAGACGGGAGTGCGTGCTGCCCTGTTTGTTGAGGTAGTACATGGTAGTGGTATTGTCCATCTGGACTTGAACCACTTGACCCCGGAGCTGAGGAGCGAAAGCTGACAGTGCCAGTCTGACTGCTCTGAGCTCCAACAGGTTGATGTGGCATCGGGACTCTTCGGGGGTCCAGAACCCGTGGGCCCTGTTGTCCCCCATGTGGTCTCCCCAGCCCATGAGAGAAGCATCAATCATAAGGACGACCGTCGGCTTGGGGCGGACAAACGGGATCTCTTCCTGAAACCGTTCTGGGGGGTCCACCACTGGCGAGCATCCCACATCTTCTGGGTTACAGAGATCAGCTGGTCGAAATGACCATGGTGCTGAGTCCAATGGGTGGCCAGCTCCCACTGGAGGGGCCACTTGGCCCAAAGGATCACTGAGGTGCACGCCACCATGTAACCCAGAAGGTGCAGAAAGTCCCGGGCCAGGCGCAAGTGCCCAAACAGAAATGATCGGGCAAAGGAGGAAAGAACCTCCACCCTGTCCGGCGGGAGCCGAGCTCTGGCTTGACAACAGTCAAGCTCTGCCCCGATGAAGCCCATCACCTGAGAGGGCACGAGTTCTGACTTGGCCTCGTTGATCAGAAGGCCGAGCTGGGAGCAGGTTTGGAGGGCCAGATCCCTGGACCTCTCCACCTTCTGAAGAGAGGAACCTGCCAAGAGCCAGTCGTTGAGATAAGGGTAGATTCATACTCCGACGCCGAAGATGGGCTGCCACCAGAGCAATGCCCTTGGTAAAGACCCATGGGGCCGATGACAGGCCGAACGGCATGGCTCGAAACTCGTACAGGGTCCCCTCGACACTGAAGAGGAGGAACCGCTGATGGGACGGATGGATTGGGACGTGAAAGAGCGTGTCCTGCAGATCCAGTGAACAGAACCACATGTTTCGCTCCAGGGATGGTATGATCTGGTTCAGACTTACCATCTGGAAGGTGTGAGACCTGAGATATTGATTCAGGTGGTGGAGATCTAGGATGGGGCGCCGACCCACCGTCTGCTTGGGCACCAGGAAGTACCTGGACATGAAGCCTGGGTCTGCAGAAGGATCTGGCACTGGAGCTACGCCTCTTTGCGGAGGAGCTGAGCTATGTCATCTCGGAGAGCTGACTGGGTGCAAGCTGAGATCCTTTCCTCTCAAAGGGCGTGGGCTCAGCTGGGAGGGTACTGCTCGAACTCTAGAGGTAGTCCCTGACAGACCACTTTGAGAACCCACCTGTCTGAGGTGATATCGGACCAGGTGGAAAGAAAGTGACAGAGCCAGCCCCCCACGGGAGGACCCAGAGTTGACGTGACAGGTGTAGGGGTGGCAACCCCCAACCCGTCAATGAGCAGGCTTAGAGGAGGAGGAGGAGAAGGCTCCTGGTCCTGCACCTCGGCCTCCTTTACGGGACTGTTGTGTATCCTGCTTGGGCCTTGGGTGCCAAGCTTGAGCCTACTGCTGCTCCTGTTGCTGCTGCTGGCCTCCTGGATAGGAGGGTTGCCTGACTGCAGGGGAAGAGTGCCTAAAAGACTACTTCTTACGCTTCTGCTGGTTCTTGCCCAAAGAACCCTTCACAGAAGTAGCATCCAAGGTGGCAATGGACTGCTCTATGCGCTGAAGGTGACCGACCACTCCTGGACTGAACAGGTTGGTGCCTAGGAAGGGCACGTTAGCTAACTTGTGCCGAGTATCTGCTGGGAAGGAGGAAAGCCTCAGCCAAGCCCTGCGGTGAGTGGCCACTGAGGCTGCTGAAGAGCGGGCACAAGAATCCCCACTGTCCAGGGCTGTCCGGAGCTGCTGTTTTGCAACAGCATGTCCCCGATCACAGACTTGCTTCACTGTGGTCTGCACGTCCGCTGGGAGATGAGGGAGGACTTCGTCTAATGACCCTAGGAGGGCATGAGAGAAGTGTGCCATTATAGCAGCCGAGCTGGCATGACGAAGGCCTAAGTAAAAGGCCACATAGACCTTACGGGCAGAATGGTCCATATTTTTGGCTCCTTGTCCAGGGGTCGGTCAGTGTCGGCTAAGCTATCAGTACGCTTGAACACAGAAGGGTCACCAGGCTCTCGGCCCAAGGATGTTCTGTGAACCCTGCCAGGGACCCCATGGGCACCGCATACTTGCGGGCCATGCGGGCAGACTGTGCTGGGCAGAAAGCTGGGCGCTGCCAAAGCTCAAGGGCCAGGCCAACAATGGCTTCAGCCACTGGAAAGGCCTCCGTCGAGATATCCCCCCTTTTGAGGATATCCGTAAGGGGGTACTCCGCCTTCTTCTGGATGGACTCCAGGGGCATTCCGGTGGATTCGGAGATCAGGTGGAGAATGCCCTGAAAAGAGGAAGGGCCTTCCTCCAAACCCACCACGGACAACTCATCATCCCCAGGATAGGAGTGCAATCCGGTGGCGTCCGAGTCCGAAGAGTCGGGATACAACAGCCTCCCACCTAGGGCTCCCTCAATACGCCGAGTGTGATTGGGGCCAACAGTTATTGACAGACGTCAGGGAAGCTCGGTGTCTGTTCGGTCCTCTTTCGAGGGAGCCCCTCCCTGAGGCTGCTTAGGTGGTGGTTCCACCAAAATCGGTGGAGAGACTGAAGCAGGCCAAACAGGGATATGGGCCGGCCCCATGGACCGGGGAACAGAAGACTTTGGTTCCGGAGGGGTCGGCGTTGGCCTAGGAGGCAGAAGCCAAGTGAATGCCAATGGGCCGGCTTCTGCCTGGACAAAATCAGCTGTTGCCACATGAGATCTTCATAGCGTCAAGAGTTTCCGCCGAAGCCTCTCCTCATCCAAGGAGGAAGAAGATCAGTGACGACGCCTCTTCTTACAGTGTTTATAACTCTTTTTCAGCTGTTCGGCCGAAGGGGTTCTGGACGTCGATCAAGGGAGTCTATCCGTTCGATCAGGAGATACCGGTGTCAATGAAAACCGAGGTCCTGGAACAGTTTCCTTGATGTGGACACCAGTGGGCTGGGTCTCCTCATCCAGAAAAACAAGGACCGGAGTCCTTTCCAAAGAGTCGGCGACCGGGGTCGGCGACAGAGGATCAATTGGATTCGAGGTAATCTCGGCCTCCTTGACCATTTCCTCGGTCCCTGGCCCAGGCGGGGAGGTCCAAAGCAGTGACCAAGGGATGCGATCTCAACCGAGGCCACAAGGTTTTAGGGACTCAGACCTTCGTCCCAAGAACGTCTTCACTTGGACGAAGATTTTGGGTCCTTATCCCTCTTGCGAGGGTGGGATGAGTGCAAACCCGAGGGTGCCTCACCCCTGGTGGGGAGAGATTGGCACAACTCCTTGAAGGAGCCCGTAAAGGTGGAGCCAAGGTTGAGCGCAACAAAAAAGCTCTGATTGGCCGAAGTTTGAGCTGCTTCCTCCTCGAATGTCTTCATTTGCTCCAACTGCTCGGCAGATCCCGCGGTCACGGAAACCGCCCACCTCACCTCCTTCGATTTCACTGGCGGGTTATTTTCTCCAGTCATCCAGGACGTTGGGATGGAAGGCCTGGCAGAAAGGGCAAGAAGAGGTGTCATGTCCGACACCTAGGCAATAAATACTCGTTAGGTGAGGATCAGTGCACGACACCTTTGGCCGCAGGCACACCGGCGAAATCCGGGGAATGATTTATCCTCCATGTCTGATGTGCTACAATCGGAATCGCTAACTCAAACGAGTTTTAAGGTTAGTTTTGATAAAAACCGACACTTTGAATCCAGGGACTACAAATTGCTGTGAGAGCATGAGGGAACCTGCATCTTCCAGCAGAAAGGAAGATATGGCGTCATGGGGCGGAGCCGAGGTATTTACCACCCAGGTGGATGGGAGGAGCTAGCTTGAAGACTTTCTGGCAATATTTAAAGGGGAAAGGGACATGCCAAGAAGTTTGTATGAACAACATATCCACGCTCCTAGAAACAGTTTTCCAGGTAACATACTTCAAATGAGCTGAGACCACAACCTCAAAAGGGGGGGGCCCCATGAGCTGGACAATGCAGATATTCAGGTCCCAAGCTGGCACCGGTTCCCTGTGAGGGGGGTGCAGGTGGGCCAAACCTTTGAAGAACTGTTTGAAAATAGGGTTGGATACCATGGAGTCACCCTTTCCAGCTGAAATGTAAGCAGATACTGAAGTCAGATGGACTTTTAAAGTGATGGGCTGCAAGCTCAGAGAATGCAAATGAGTAAGGTAGTCCACCAATGCTGCAGTCCCTGCTTGTTTTGGTACCACATTATTGGTGGAGCACCAAATAGAAAACCTTTTCCATTTCAAAGCATAGGTCTTCTCGGTAGAGGGCTTCCTGTAACCTCGAAAAACATCCAAAACACTTTCTAAGAGACGCAAGCCTGCATAAGTTCTCAAGAGCCATGCCTTGAGCCTGAGGGATCTGAGGTTTGGGTACAGTATCCTCTCCTGGTTGGAGGGTAACAGGTCGTGCCTCCGTGGGAGATGTATTGGCTTTTCCACAGACATGGAGAGCAGCAGAGTACCATAGCTGACTGGCCCAATTTGGTGCCATCAAGATCATTGATGCTGGCTGGGATCTGAGTTTGATCAGAACCCTGAAGATCAGAGAAAAGGGAGGGAAGGCATAATGTCTCCCTGACCAGTCCAGAGTCAGAGCATCCGGTGTACTGTACCCCAGGCTGGTGGTCTGCAGTGGTACTGTGGCAGGTAGTAGTTCTTGTGGGATGCAAAGAGATCCATCTCTGGGGTGTCCCACCTTCTGAACACCACCTCCAACACCTGCCTGTTCAGGGTCCACTCGTGATGGGCCTGGCTGTTCCGACTCTGGGCATCTGCTAGGGTGTTGTCCTTGCCTGGCACATGAATAGCTTTGCATGAGTAAGCTAGACTAAATACCTTTATCACCTCTGTGCACAGGGGGTTGGACCTTAACTCCTCCCTGTTTATGTAGTACATGGTATTGTCTGTTCTGACCTGTACCACTCTGCCCTGCACCAACGGTGTGAAGGCCTGCAAGGCTAAGTGCTGCCCTCAGTTCCAGCAGGTTTATGTGCTGGAGTGACTCTGCATTCAACCAGGTTCTGTGGGTGGTGTGTTCCCCTAGATGGGCACCTCGCCCCAGTAATGATGCATCTGTTGTGAGAATCACTGATGGAAGGGAACCCCTTCTCTTACACTGCCTCCTTCTTTCCACTACTGTAGGGCTTGCAGTAATGTCTGTTACTGGAATCAACTTGGAGAGGGGGTCTCTCTCCTCTGGCACCAATGTGCTCTGAGGTGAAACTGTATCTCTCTCATTTGGAATCTTGAACCCAGGACTGTGCCTGTTGCTGCAGCCATGTGTCCCAATAGCTGTAGGAACTGCCTTGCTGTCTTTGGCTTGTGCAGACTGAATGAAGCAGCAATTTGTAGGATATTATTCACCCTGTCCTGAGGCAGGTAAGCCCTTCCCTTCAGGGTGTCTAGTTCTGCCCTATGAATTGCAGAACCTGCACTGGTTGCAGGACAGATGTTTTGAGGTTTATTAGGAACGCTAAGGACTCCAGGAGCTCCTGGGTTACCTGCAAGTGCTTCTTTACCTGCTGCGGTGAGTTTCCTACCACCAGCTAGCTGTCCATGTAGGGAAACATTGTGACACCTAGCTTTCCTAGATGTGCCACCACCACTGCTAGGCACTTTGTGAACACTCTTGGGGCTGAGCTGAGACTGAATGGTAGTGTTGAGAAATGGTAACGGCCTGATGGGAGTCTGAACCTGAGGTATTTTCTATGAGACTCCCTTACGGGGATGTGGAAGTAAGAATCTTAGGTCCAAAGAAACCAACCAGTTTCCTTTTTGAAGGGCTGGTAGAATCACTGCCTAAGTTACCATTCTGAACTCTGGCTTTACTAGGTGCTTGTTTAGTGACTTTAGGTCTAAGATACAGGCTGCCAATCCCCGTTTTTCTCTGTGGTCAGGAAATACCGTCGGTAAAACCCTTTTCCCTTTTGCTGTGGAGGAACAGGTTCCACTGCCTTTGACAAGAGCATGTTTTGTGCCTCCTTTTCCAACAGCTTCTTTTCTGTATTTGAAGCTGGTTTGAAAACTCTTGTTCTCAGAGGAGGAAAGGACCCGAAACTCAGGGACAAACTGTGACCCACTACTTCTAGGACCCACTTGTCTGTGGTTGTTTTTCCAAGCCTGGAAGTAGTGAGCCAGCCTGCCCCCTACAGAGATAGGGGAGGTGGCCTTGGCAAGCAAGTCAGGGATTCTGCTTGGATTGCAGCTGGGCCTCTCCAGCCTGGGAGCCACGCCTAGACCCCTTTCTGCCCTTACCTCTGAAGTACCCTGCCTGCTGAGGGTACTGTTGGTATTGGGAGACAGCCTAAACCTGATAAAGGCCTGCTGTAACTAGCTCTACCCCTGCCTCCCATTCCATAAGGTCCGGTGGAAGGTGAAGCTCTCTCTTTGGCAGAGTTGCTTCTGAAGGTGGCTTTATACTCATCCACCTTCTTCATGTAGGCCTCTGTCTTATCTCCAAACAAGGAGTTGTTTTCTATAGGAAAATCCATGGCTTTCGCCTGGGTATAATGTGTGAGGTTTGTGGCCCTGAGCCATGTAAACCTTCTGAGTGCTACAGAGAGGGCCATACACCTGGCAACAGTGTCATTGGCATCTGCTGCCATCTGAAAACGATACTTCGCAGCCTCCAGGCTGAACCTGGCAGTCTCAGCCAAATTAGCCGAGAGATCAAATTGAGCTTTCTCAGACACAGCTAAAACAGACTACTACAGTGATTTTTGATACTGTGCAGCACAGGCCTGATAACTGGAAGCTGACAGGTAGCCCCTTTTGGCCATACTGTCCCGCTTTCTAGAGTCTTTCTCTGGAGGATGTGATGCCAAAGGCACCTTTGCCCTGTCACAGGCTGCAGTCTGTACAATACCTTGATGGTCAGGGTGAGTAAACAAAAACTAAGACCCTTCCTTATCCAACTGGTACTTTTTATCAGACCTCTCATTCAGAGGTGGAACAGAATTCAGTGTCTGCAGAATTTTTAGAATATCTTTTTTGAAGAATTTGTTAATGGGGAGTAGCAATTTTTTAGATGGTGTTGGCCCCATAAGCTCTAGGTAACTCCACTTCCTCTTCATCTTGTACTACTTCACTAGTGGCTATATCTAAAGCATCCACCATCTTGCTCACAAAGGAGAAATGGGAGGAACAGTCCTCAGATGCCCTGGGTGGAGTTCCAAATTCTTGATAAGGGGAAAATGAAAATGATGTACCTACCGTAATTCTTGATCTTCCTGGATGGAGTCTCCACCACTCACTCACACTAGTGGGACTACGTCGGAGGCGCTAAGACCCAGTAGGAGCCAAAAATCTTCAGGGGGTTGGCGCCGAGAAAGGACCGCGCATGCACGGCACCGTGAGGCTGGTTTGCACCGTACAGGATATCTCAGTGTCGACCCACCAGCCACCTTTTTTACCGAGGAGATGCATGGTAAACCAACCTAGAAAACTAACCTATTCTGGACATAAGATAGTCCCGTATAACCCGTGTAAGAAGGGTCAACTCAACAGTGTCTTCACAGCCCAGCCAACGAAGTGGTAAAGACCAAAAACAGGATAAGTGAGCTCAGGGCAAGGAGGGTGGGCGTGTGAATGAGTGGTGGAGACTCCGTCCAAGAAGATCAAGAATTACGGTAGGTACATAATTTTCATATCTTCCAAGACTTAAAGTCTCCACCACTCATTACATTAGTAGGAGAGTACCAAGCTAAAACAATACCCCCTAGAAGGGCAGCAGGAGAGAGCAGCTCACTTAGGACAGAAGTCCATTAAGGATTGTCCTGCCAAAAGAAGGATGCTATCTGGCAGGGCGTAGTGCTTCACGAAGTGTACACAGAGCTCCAAGTGGTTGCACTGCAGATGTCTATGGGCATGTTCCGAATCTCTGCCAGGGATGCCGCGACCACTCTGGTAGAGTGGGCATACACCCTGCCTTCCAGTTTGACCTGTGTCATCGAGTAGCAATGGCGGAGACACGCTACCAGCCATGCTGAGATGCACCTGATGGCAACAGGCTGACCCAGCTAGGCTATGCTGAATGAGACAAAAGACTTGCTTGGATTTGTGAATCTCTTTCGTTCAGTCCATGCAGAATCGAAAAACTCTTTTTACATCCAGAGAACATAGGGTACGCTCCCCTTCATTCTGAAAATTCGCAAAGTAGGTCAGAAGGACCAAAGGCTGGTTCAGGTGGAACTGAGACTACTTTTGGGAAGGAATTTGGGGTGAGTCCTGCGGACTACTTTATCCTTCTGAAATACTGTGTACGGGGGGTCAGTAACCAGGGCATGTATTTCAGACACCCTGCAAGCGGAGGTAATGGCCACAAGGAAGGCTGCCTTCCAGGTCAGAAACTGTAAGTGACACATTGATTACGGGTGAGCATGTCTAGCACAAGACTGATTTCCCCCATGCGGCTACCGGTCTCCTGACTGGTGGTCTAGTATGTAGGATAACTTTAAGGAATCTCTTAACCAAGGGTAACCGAACCACTGACATATTATGGATAGGCTCATGGTAGGCCAAAATCGCACAAAGGTGCACCTTTGCCGTCAAGTATTGCTGTCCTGCGTTCAACAGGTCTAAAAAGTACTCGAACACTTTGTTTGGTGAGCAAGCAAAGGGGTCCAGGGCAGACTTTGCACACCAAATGGAAAATTGTTTCCACTTTGCCGTGTAAGTCTTTCTAGTGGATGGCTTACGCACTGCTAGGAGGATGTCAGATTCTCCAAGAGACGTTGAACCTACTCACTTCCATCTCCTCAGAAGCCAGGTATGGAGATGAAAGGATCACAGGTTGGGATGGACCACCGGACCCTGTGTCAGGAGGTCTGCCTCGAAATGGAAGTTGTCTCAGTGGAAACTTTGATAATCTGTTGATTAACGGAAACCATATCTGACGAGGCCAGCATGGGTTGATGAGAATCAGGCTGTCCCACCTGTGCCTCTAACTTGAGCAGCACCCTCTGAATTAAGGGAAGAGGAGGAAATGCATACAGAAATCATCTTGTTGACTGCAGCCTGAATGCATCCTGACAGAAAGCGCCAGGTTCTGATTTCTGGAGCAGAACAGAGACAGTTTTGCGTTGAGTGGGGACGCAAAGAGATCTAGGCCCGGAGTACCCCACTCTTCAAATACTGACTGCACGATGTTTGAGTCGAGAGACCATTCATGTGGATCCACTTCCATTCCACCAGATCATTCTAGATTCCGGGCAGATAGACCACCTGGATCAGGCCTTCGTGCTTAACACACCATTCCCACACTCTCATGGCTTCTCTGCACAGAGAGTAAGTGTGTGTTCCACCCGGTTTGTTGATGCAGTACATCACCGCCTTGTTGGCCATCTGAAGGAGAAATACTTTGTGACAGAGGACATCCTTCAGGGCTCGGACAGCACACAGAACAACTTTCATCTCCAGGACATTTATGTGCAGCTGGTACTCATCCTGACTCCACAGGCCCTGGGTGTGGAGGTCCTGACAGTGAGCTTCCCAACCAGAGATCCGTGGTGATGGCGATCTGTCTCTCCAGTGGGGTAAAGGGAAATCCTTGGAGAAGGTTGTCTTCCTGGGTCCACTAGGTGAGTGACCTCGTTAGTGGCTCTGTCATCTTGATGTGGAAGGATTGCGAATAAGTGGTTGGAGACCACTGAGTGCTGAGCATCCACTGTCTGGTTCTCGTGTGCAAGTGGGCCAGGGGCACTGTGAACATGGATGACACCATGAGACCCAGCATGAGCTGCATCGAGCAAGCCTGAAGCGGTTGTACTCCTTGATGAAGAGAGCCATCTGGAGAATGTTGTTTCTCCTTTCTTCTGGGAGGAAGGCACTTGCCCTGGAGGTGTCCAAGAGAGTTCCTATAAAGAGAAATTGTTGGGACAGTTGAAGATGTGATTTTTCCTGGTTCAGGATAACTCCATGGATGTGAGTAACTTGGAACCCGTGGACACCGCTTCCTGTGTCCCTAGTCTGGAGGAGCTTGCTTGGAGCCAATGCGTCTGAGAACACCTGATTCCAAGTTTTCTGAGATGCGGCCTCGCGAGTACTACAGCACTTTGTAAAAACTTGTGGCATCGGGAGACCCCAAAGGGTAGGACTTGAACTGGTAGTAGTTGACCCAAAGCCACAAAGCGTAGGTACTTGTGGTGGCTTGGTGCACTGGCATCGTGCTGGTAGGCATCCTGCATGCCCAGAGACACAAGCCAGTCTTTTGAAGAATCAGAGGTAGGAGCCGTTCCCAGCAATATCATCCTGAATTTCTCCTTGAACAGGAATTGGTTTAACTTTCTTAGAACTAGAATAGGGTGCAAACCGCCTGTTTTCTTTGGAACTAGGAAGTAGTGGGAGTAGAAACCTGTGTCTCGTTCTGCCTGCGGAACCACTTCTACTACCCTGTTATTCAGAAGGCCCTGAATCTCAGAAGCAAGGAGGTCTGACTGAGTGATAGACAGTCTGGGCTGTCATTTGGGCGGACAATCCAGAGGATCTCTGAGAAATTTAGAGATTATCCCTCTCAAATTATCTTGAGGACCCATTTGTATATTGTGACGGACTTCAACTGGTTGTAAAACTGAGTCAGACGCCCCCCTACCGCTGAAGAGGAGTCCCCCCTTGGGCAGCTGAGATGGGATATGGGCCAGGTCTTCAGAGGATGGCACTGGGTGCTTTCGGGGCCTATGCCTTCTGCTGTGTTTTCTTTTGTGGCTGATGGGTTTGGTTCTTGTTAAAAGCTCCTCGGCCTTTACCACGAAAGGACTGTCTGTTATGAAACTGCCGGTGGTTTCCGCTCAGCAGGGGTCAGTCTGGCCGTCTTAAAAGCAGTCCTGGTTTTCTGAGTGGCCTCCAGTGCCTGCTCTACCTATGTGCCAAACAGATAAACACCAAAGGGAAAATTCATGACTCTGCTGAGCATCATTAGTGAAGCCTGAAGTCCTTAGCCATGAGTGACACGCCGGGTGCAGATCCCAGCTTCTGCAGCTCTAGAGGCAGTGTCAAAGGCTTCCATAGCAGCCGTAAGTTGCTGATTGTTGGACTCAATGCCCCTAGTGATGGTTTGAAGAAGCTCAGAGTTAACATCAGACACCGGAAGAGCCTCAACAGTTTCTCTGAGCAAATGCCAGAAGGTATACTCGTACTGAGAGAAACAGCCCTGATAACTAGCAATACGCATGCCCAGGGTAGCAGCTGCGAACACTTGCTTTCCCAGAGTGTCTATTTTATAGGATTCTTTATTCACCAGACAAGCCATGGATTCCTGGGGAAGCATGACTATTTTCTACCAGAACCACTAGGGCAAAGCAAAGGCTTGAGAAGCAAGGATTGGTCTACCCTTAGGGGAAGCGTACATCCCGTCTATGGACTTAGTGCCGGTCTGTCCCACACTATTTGTGAAAGAATCTCAAAAGAGGGTTGCACCAGTGGTGTTAGTCCCACAGGAATTTCAGGAACATGCAGATACTGAAGGCACAAAAGCTTCCCAGAATCCACCTCAGAAGTCTGAAGAGAGAGGGTGGAAAAACAGGTTACTCACCAGTAACAGTAGCTCTAGGAGTGGTATATGTTGTTCATCCACACTGTCTGGCATGTCCTTTCCCTTTAAGAATCTTGCTGGAAGGTATTTAAGCTGGCTCCTCCCATCCACCCGGGTGGTATATGCCTTTGCTCCGCCCCTTGATGCCAGATCTTTGCCCGCTGGAAGCTAGGTTGTGCGTCGAAGCCAAGAAGGTTGGGTGGGTTTGTGTAGATGAACAATATATATCACTCCTAAAAAGTGCGGTTACGCAAGAACTTACTGTAACAGTAGATCTTCAAGGAATGTCTCTTGCAGTAAGTCATTACTTCTGGGAAGTTCCAGCAGAGAAGCGCTGTCACACGGCAGCCGCTTCTAGCAGTCTTTCACCAGGGACCGCCCACCCATAACATCACTTCCTAGTTCTCTGTATAAATGTGGGCAGTCCCTGGTATCCTCTGTTCCCACCGGATTCAGCTCACAAAGGCGAGGACCGAGGGAAACAGAGGTACCAGTGAGTCCCAACCCTAAGTCCTTAGATCAGGATTTCCCTGTTAGACAAGGCAGGGGGATGGAGAGCGGGATCGGACCTACTGCAAGAGACATTCTTCGAAGACCTACTGTCACAGTAAGTTCTTATGTAATAGCACTATCTTCTATAGATTGGTCTCTTGCGGTAGGTCATTACTTCTGGGAGAGTTCCCAGCAGTTATGTCCATGAGAGAGGACAATTACGACAGCATGGCCAAAGGCTGTTCTGCGTCACGAGGCAACATCCAGATTGTAATGCCCGGTAAAGGTATGGATGGTAGACCAGGTGCCACATTGCAAATATCAGTAATGGAGGCACCCTTAAAACAAGCCGCTGTGGCTGCTACGGCCCTAGTAGAATGGACTTGAACAAGGCCCAGTAAGGGTTTGTTGTATTTTTTTGCAACAAAATGTAATTCAATGGGCTAGCCAGCAAGAGAGGGTGCGTTTTGCAACTGGAAGGCCATCACGATCTGGGACAAAGGTGACAAAGCAGTTGTGAGGTTTTGAGAAAGGACTTCGTCCAATCAGTACAGTAATGCAGGATGCGATGAACATCCATCATATCCAAAATATGTTCACCCGGACTGGAGTACTCACGGTAAAAGACCGGTAACTCCAAGGACTGATTCAAGGTTTGTTCCGAAACCACCTTAGGCAGAAAGGAAGGGTTAGTGCGAAGCACAACTCTGTCCCTATGAAATATAAGATAAGGTTCTCTGCACAGAAGGGCATAAAGCTCGGAAATTCGTCGAGTGGAAGTGATGGCCATGAGTAATAGCGTTTTCCAGAAAAGGAAACGCAGGGCACAAGTGGCAGCCAGTTCACAGGCGTCCACCGTTAATTTTTCGGTCATGAAATTCAGATCCCATGGAGGAATGGGATGCCAAATAGGAAGCTTAAGATGTAATATTTTTGCAAAAAAAGGAGGTGTCCAGGGAAATTGTCTTCTTTGAATATTACTTAAGTTGATATGTATTAGGTGGAGCTTTCTGATTTTCGGTGCATTCCAAATACAAACAATGTTGGCGTGCTCATTAGCAACAAAGGCTAGTACACCACTTTTTCTTCAAATAAATGATTTATTTTAGGTAAATAGTCCCAACGTTTCACCTAGATAATTAGGCTTCTTCAGGGGAACTGTAAAAAATTATAACATATACACAATTATATTTCAAACAAGTTAAACTGTACACTTTTAAACTTGACCATTTTGCATTTAATATACTTACTCATATATCTAAGCAATGATGTTAATATAAAAATATATAATTCCTTAAGTTTTGAGAAACATCTGTGTAAATAAACATATATGTAAATATGCAAATGGACTCAACTTCTCCTATTATAAGAACCACCAAATTTCATACAAAACTATTTTTGTAACTTTTTAACACTACCTTTTGGGGCCAGAATATTTGTCATTTCCCTTTAAATGATATAATTCTTATACTACCATTTGAAAAATGAAACAAAATGTACATAATAATTATTGCTTCTTTTAAAATTCTACTTAAGTGGGATATCTTAAAACATAAAGAAATGAGTACAAAATGTTGGGTTATGAATTTAAATGAGTGACAATTATAATAGAAACGAGTGAAAATGGCATACTGGACACTGGAAGTAAACAAATATGATAAATCAAGTAAAATAGGAATTTAGTAATGTTTAACCAGTTAAAAACAGTGAAAGTGTATTTATTTTAAGTTTAATAAAAACTTTTTTCAGTTTTCTTCTAGCTTTTCTCCCCTATATAAACTTAAAAATAAAAACTAGAAAATGCTGTGAAAATGAATAGTAGATGTACACATGATACAAGGTGATGAAATAAAAAATGATTAAGTAGAACTTTAAAAGAAGCAATAATATGTGCATTTTATTTATAATTTTTCAAATGATAGTACAAGAATGATATAATTTAAAAGGAAATTACAAATATTCTGGCCCCAAAAGGTAGTGTTAAAAAGTTAGAAAAATAGTTTTGTATGAAATTTGGTGGTTCTCATAATAGGAGAAGTTGAGTTAATTTGCATATTTACATATATGTTTATTCACACAGATGTTTCTCAAAACTTAAGGAATTACATATTTTTATATTAAATGCAAAATGGTCACGTTTAAAAGTGTACAGTTTAACTTATTTGAAATATAATTATATATATGTTATCATTTTTTACAGTTCCCCTGAAGAAGCCTAATTATCTAGGCGAAACGTTGGGACTATACCTAAAATAAATAATTTATTTGAAGAAAAGGTGGTGTACTAGCCTTTGTTGCTAATGAGCATGCCAACATTGTTTGTATTAAGATGTAATATGCCTTTCAAAAACATCTTGGCTACATGGTGTTGATACAAAAGCCATCCCTCCAATGGTTCATGGAAGGTAGAAATTGCAGTCAAGTGGACTTTTATAGACTAACAGCTAAGGCCCTCTGAGGACAAGGAGGTCAAGTAGTCCAAGACTTTCATAAGAGGGCAAGAGTAAAGGTCCAGCGACTGAGAAGTAGACCAAATGGAGAAACGTTTCCATTTAGAATTGTAAGTATCCCTGGTAGCCTGCTTCCGAGCGGCAAGCAGAATATCAGCCACCTGAGAAGAGACTTGTAGTCTGTTTATGAGGACATTTTCAGAAGCCAGGCATGAAGACATAGGGTCTTCAGACTGGGATGCAGAAGACAGCCTTGGCATTGTGTCAAGAGGTCTGACCTGGACGGCACACGAACAGGTTCCACAATCGACAGCTATTGCAGAAGTGGGAACCATGCTAGTCGAGGCCACATGGGAGCTATGAGAATCATCTTGGAATGCTCCATCTGTAATTTCATTGATGTGCAGGGAAGGAGAGGGAGTTGGGGGGGAGGCATACAAGAAGCATCCTGTCCAAGGCTGGGACAGGGCATCTATAGATTTTCCCTTTTTTGTTCGGGATGATGGAGAAGTATTTGGGGAGCCTGTGGTTGTCTGGGGAGGCAAACAGATCTATCGGAGGCTTGCCACAGAGATGAGAAATTTTGCAGGACTGAGTCGAGCAATGTCCACTCGTGAGCTGAGGACTGGTGACTCAAGAGGTCCACTAACTGGTTGTGATGGTCCGGGAGATGAACGGCCGTGAGCGTCAGTTGTTTTTTGGTCGCTTCATGCCACAGCTGGATCGCTGCCCTGCAAAGGGAGTGAGAGCATGTCCCATCTTGTTTGTTGCGGTAATAGACTATCGTCATGTTGTCTGACTGAACCAGTAGGTGACCTGGGGTCAGATGCGGACTGAAGGCTTGCAGCGCCAGAAGGACCGCTTTCATTTTCCAAAGGATTAATATGGCATCGATTGTGACTCTGAGGCCACGTGCCCAGAGTCTGGTACAGTCTGAGATGGGCACCCCATACTTCTAGAGAGGCATCTGTTGTCAGGACCTGTTGAGGAGAGGAGGCACGGAAGAGCATGCCCCGGCAGAGATTGGAGTGAGCGTCCACCATGTGAGCACAGATTTGAGGGCTGAAGTCACCCTGATGAGGTCTTCGAATTGCCCTGTTTTCTAGCACCACTGCTCTTGTACAACCCATTGGATTGGACGCATCTGAAGGCATGTGAACTCCACAGTTGGAATGGCTGTGGCCATGTGTCTGAGGAGGCGCTACGAGTCGGCTCAGTGACTATCTTCTTGACTGAATCTGTCAGCCAGGCCGATCATGGCATCCTGGCGCAGTGTATAGGCTCAGCGAAAGTCGGGGTCCAATATAGCCCTCATATACTGGAACGAACTTGGGCCAGTTTACCATAATCCCAAGATCGTGGAACAACCGAAGGGTCTCCGAAAGGGAGGACAGCAGATGTTCCTTGGTGTCTGCTTTTATTAGCCAATCGTTTAAATAGAAGACAAAGTGACCCTTTTTTTCTCAGTGCCCCTGCAACCACGGCTAGGCATTTGGTAAAAATCTGTGGGGCTGACGAAAAACCAAAAGGGCAAAGCCCGAAATTGGTAATTGTTGCCCACCAAGTGGAAACGTAGGTATTGCTGATGGGACGGATGAATAGGGATATGAAGATATGCGTCTTTTATATCCAAGCGCACATCCAATCTCTTTGTTGTAGGAGGGGCATGATGGATGTTAAGGTAACCATCCAAAAATGTTTGTACTGATTTAGGTTTCTCAAATCCAGTATTGGTCCGAGATCTCCAGTTTTCCTGCGTACCTGAAAGAAATGGGAGTAGAAACCCTGCTGGAACTGGAACAATGGCCTGCTTGGTAAGTAAGGTGGCAAGTTCCTCCTGGAGTATACAAAGGTGTTCCTGAGGATACTAAAGCTTCTGAGAAGGAAGTGATAGTGGTACTGAAATTAGTTCCAGTGTACGAGTAGTGTGAATAATCTGGAGTACCCATGCATCTTTTATTCATTGCCAAGCCTCCAAATGAAGGGCAAAGCGCCCCCCAACTGCCTCCGAGGCCTGGGTGAGGAGGCAAGGGGAAAGTTCTAGGAAGTCACTGAGAACTGGAGTTGCCGACCCCGCCAGAGGGACGGGTACGGGAGGGATGCATGGCAGCTGAATTGCCTCTTGTATTTTGTCTGCGTCCCCGAAAATTACCTCAGTGAGAGGACTTGTAACGGTTACCTCTCTTACTGCAGTAAGAGTACTGGTTTCATGGTGTATGGTACGTACCCTGGACCATTTGTAGGGTACAGCCAGAGGCCTGGAGGTCATCCAAAATGAGCTGGGTACCAGGACCAAACAGCTTGTCGACACAGAAAGGTGCATTGATTACTTTGTGCTGGATATCTGGTGCCAAGCCAGATACCAGAAGCCAGGCATGGCGACGCAAGGTGATGCCAGTAGCATAGAAGTATCAACCACATCGTAGCCTGACCTGAGAAGGTGGTAAGAAATGAAAGTAATGGTTGACATGGTTTGTAGTAATTGCTCCTTTTCCTGGGAAGGAGGTAATTTGTTAAGGAGGTCCATGGCTGAGGCACCCAGGGTACGCTGGTATTTAACCATGTGGCCCATATAATTTAAAATTCTTATGTTCACTGTGCCAGAGGCAAAGACTTTCTTGCCCAGGTAATCAAGTCTTCTGGATTTTTTATCTGGAGGTAAAGAACTCGTATGTTTCGGCCTTTTAGTGCAGTCATGAGCAGCCACAATGACCACTGAGTCAGCCGCAGGAATAGCGGACAAATATGGATGGTCCAAGAGGGTCTTGGTACAGCTGGTCAGCCTTATGAGGGATGACCATTATGGCCGAAGGCTGATGCAAGGCATCAGAAATAGCGTCTTGATATGTAGGTATTAATGGAGGAATGACCAGGACATGTTCCTCAGGGAGCTCAAGGTTGTCCACCATGTCCCGTTGCTGTTTATCCTGCTCTGTAGTGGAGAACCACATAACTTTCTGTATCATCATATCACTGAAAGAGGGGTCATCCAGAAGGGAAACCACCCAAGGGGCTGGCACGTCCTCATACAGGGAGGAAACCACAGAGTATGGAGGATCCGAGTTCGGACAGTCTGTATTAGGAAATTCCTCTTCATAAATATCCTCCGGGAGATCCCCACCAGGTTGGGTTCATCAGACAGACAACCCTCCAAAAGAAGGGGTGGGGGAAACCAAGGGGGAACATCCTGGTCGGTATGGAGCTTCTTGGGCTGAGGAGAGAGAGAGAGAACACTGGGAAAGATGAGCCGGTGTCTAGACAGGAGACTGGCCGTATCCCATGGATTTCAGTACTGTGTGTACAATGTGTTCGATATTGGGCACCTGGGACCAGGGAATATCCACTGGCTGAGGCTGGCTGTTTGAAATAATAGGTGTCAGAGAGGGTATGGGGCGGTGGGAGGTATTTGGATGAGCACCAGAAAAATATAGCCCTGGGCCTCTGCAGGTCAGCTGCACCCCTGTAGGAAGGTACCCAAGAAGGTGGAGGGGTGTTAAGCATGGCAAAAGATGTTGGTTTGCCTTTAGGAACTCCTGTCATCGACGATGAGGCAGAAGAATGAGCACTGCATGGGAGAAAGACGCAGACGGGAAAGGGGCTCCTGTCGACGAGGAAGACAAAAATGAATGCTCCGTTGACGGGAGAGGTGCTCCCATCAACGAGGAACACTCCGTCGATGGTGGACAGGCTGCAGAAGTAACCGCTTATATGCATCGTATGGGAATGAGAGGAGGGGTTTCTCCTTCTCTCTTTTATGACTAGAACAAGACCCTGAAGCTGGGGAGCCCTTGGAACGAGGGCCCGTGGTCTTATCCAACAGGGAAACCTGTTGTTCCATCAACAAGTTCTTGATCTCCAGCAACTGTCATCAACGAGATGCTTGGTCAAATTCTTTACAAAAAGCACAGGAGGTGGTGTCATGTATGGCTCCCAGACACCTAACACAATATAAATGGTTATCAAGTTTGAAAATCTTCCTGCAACAAGAGCAGGCAAAAAATAAAGCAAGCTTGCTTGCTTGTAGGTGTCATTCGTTTTGTTCAAGTCTCGACGATGACTGCTACACAGAATATTGAGCTAGCTGCTGTGCGAGCCGAAGACAGCAAGAAAATGAACAGAGGATACCAGGGACCACCCACATTTATACAGAGAGCAAGGAAGTGATGTCATGGGTGGGTGGTCCTTGGTGAAAGACTGCTAGGAGAAGCTGCTGTGTGACAGCGCCCTCTGCTGGAACCTCCCAGAAGTAATGACCTACTGCCATACCTCTCAACCTTTCATCCCCCAAATGTGGAACATTGCCTCTTAAAATGTGGAACAAATGAGCAAAATGTGGAACAGTTAATCAAATCTTTATCTAGGAGGCTCAGAACACTGTTAACATGTTTGCATTTATGTTCAGAAAGTCCGTTATTAATTGAATAATATATTTTTTGCATCATATACTTTAGATTTTTGCTTTAAAATGTTAATACTGAATGTGGAACAAATCCTCACAATGTGGAACAGGGAGCTTTTGTGAAGTAAAATGGGGAACGTCCCTCATAATGTGGTATAGTTGAGAGGTATGCCTACTGCAAGAGACCATTCCGTAGAACATCTACTGTTACTGGTGAGTAACCTGTTTTTCTAGGATAGTGGATATGTTGTTCTATCCACACACTTTGGCAGACTCCAAGCAGTTCTCCGGGGGGAGGGAGGTAAGGTGCACACCCCCTTTATACTTACCTGGAAAACAGAGATTGAAGAACTGAAGCCCCAAACCCAGCATCCCAGCGTGACTCTAGGTCGATGTGGTAGTGGGTAATGCAGGTGTTTACCGTCTTCCAGGTAGCAGCCCTGCAGATTTCCTGGATAGGGATGTCCCTGAAAGCAGCCACCGACGCAGCAGTATGACGGGTAGAATGAGCTCTTATCCCTCTGGGAGGCTCTTTGCCCACCAACCAGTAGCAGAGATCAATGCATAATGTTATCCATCTGCCAATCATTCGCTTTGCTGCAGGTCCAACAGGTGCGGCTTCAGCGTAGGTGACAAACAGGTGGCGAACCTCTCCCCGAACTTCTGCAGTTCTCTCCTTGTAATAGGAGGGAGCTCATCTCAGGTCCGAAGTATGAAGCCTGTACTCTGCATCAGAAGTGTAGTTCAGATAGAACACGGGCAGCTTTAACGCCTGGTTAAAGTGAAACTCCAACACCACCTTCGGGAGGAACTTCGGGTGGGGGTGCAAGACACCTTGTCCCTGTGGAAGACCAGGTAAGAAGACTCTACCGAGAGCACCTGGGGCTCCCCAGTCCTTCTGACTGACGTGATAGCCACCAGGAATGCAGTCTTCCACGACAGATGTGACATCTCACACCTGTGCATTGGTTCAGATGGCTTGCCCATGAGCTGGTTCAGATGGCTTGCCCATGAGCTTTGTCAGTACCAGCAGTAAATCCCATGGAGGTGGAGGTTCGCGCACCAGAGGGGATATGTGGTCAAAGCCTTTGAAGAAATGCCAGACCACCTTCTCATGTGCCACTGTCTGCTGTCCTGCTCGTGCCCAGTAAGTAGAGATGGTTGCCACGTGCACCTTAAAGGTCATGGACTGAAGACCACCCTTGGACAAGAACCAAAGGTAGTCTAGGATACTAGCCACTGGACAGGACAAAGGGTCCAAACCCTTGCCTTGACACAAAATGAAAACCTTTTCCACTTGAAGGCACAGCACCTCCTGGTCGACTCCTTTCTGGATGATTCCACTACTGTGCGTATATCCTCAGAGAAACCCAAAGCCTGGATTTCTAGCCGCTCAGGAACCAGGCTGTCAGGTGCAGGGATTGAAGGTCCGGATGGAATACCTTCCCCGATTAACTTATAACAGGTCCAGGTGTACTGGAAGATGCCTCGGAGGCCTGGAGCTGAGGCTGAGGAGACCTGGATACCAGAACTGGCGGAGCCAGTCTGGGGCTACCAGGATCACTTGTGCTTTGTCCCTCCTGACCTTGAGGATCACCTTATGGATCAAGGGTCACGGAGGGAAGGCACAGAAAAGGCCTGGGGTCCACGGCCTCGAGAAGGCATCCCCCTGCAGCAAGCCCTGCTGAGGGGTTGGGCATGGAACAGCCTCAGCTTTGTGTTCTCCCTGGAGTCAAACAGATCCACCTGAGGTTTGGCCCAGTGGGAGAACAGGCTGTATACTACCTCTGGATGAAGAGACCACTCGTGGGACATTTTGCCCACATGGCTGACAGCATCCACCGGTTTGAGGCTCCTGACAGGCCCCTGGACAAAGAGTCCAAGAAATTGGACCATTCTGCCCAGAAAGTCTATGCCGCCTCATCGCTGGCTCCCTGTGACAGATCTCTCATGATCCGAGGAACGTCGAAGAGATGCAGAATCTCTCAGTTCTTTGTCTTTTTTACAGAAATGAGAAGCATGTGCGCCTGAGGGACCCTCATCCCTTGGTGGGAAGGGATTGACACATTTCTTGAAAAGAACCAGAGAAGGTGGAGCCCAAGTTGAGCGGTACCAAGGAGGACTTCGAGGACCGATCTGTGGCCCACACCGCCTCTTCCTCGAAAGCCTTCATTTGTTTGAGCTGCTCAGCGGATCTCACAGCTGCGGAGACCACCCATCGAGCTTCCTTAGATTTAACTGGCGGATTCCGTTTCTCCTTTCTGCCAAGTTGAAGCCGTGCGACACGATCGTCTAAGACATTCGGGTGAAAAGCGTGGCACATCTCACAAGCCTGAATGTCATGGCCGACCCCCAAGCAGTAAATGCACCTGGCACGTGGATCGGTGAGAGACATCTTTTGCCCGTACAGGCAGCAGCAGACTCTTGGTGAGAATTTATCCTCCATAGCAGTCGATATCACAAAGCGATAAAGCAAAACTTGTAGGAGTTGCAGCTAAAGTAAATCCGAAGATTTGAGAGCCAGTGCCTACAAAACGTGAGAGCGGTAAGGAAGGAACCTGTATCTTCCAGCGGAAAGAAGATCTGGCGTCATGGGACAGAGCACAGGCATATACCACACAGGTGGGTCGGAAGAGCAAGCTTCAGGACCTTCCGGCAAGATTCTTAAAGGAAAAGGACATGCCAAACAGTGTGGCTAGAACATATCCATGATCCCAGAATTCATATTCTTGAGTAGACACTTAAGAGAGGTCCTCTACCACAGGCTCTGCTGAAGTGGAGGGCTTACTCTCCACTCCAAAAAATGAATCCTTATGCAGATCATCCCCTAACTGTAGATCAGGATCAGACTCAACATAATCTCCCACTACCCTAGAAGGGACAGTATAGGGAGGAGGAAGAGCAGGAGGTGCCACCCCCTGAATCAGAGTTGAAAACCCCAGCACCCGAGACGGCGTCAGCACCGGACACAGCACTGCCAAGGCTAGAGCAGTCGGCGGCACCTCGATCGGTGACAGTCGAATGTCAACAACACCGGGACACCTGAAGCTGAAGATCTGAAGGTATGAAGAGGAGTAGGAGGAGAAAGCAGCATCTGTGCTGGCCCCTGCGCCACAGCCATGAGAGGGGGAAAGATACGAGGGAGTGGCGATGGCACTGAAGGGGTCGCGTGACTAGACTGACCCAACCGCTCCACCCACAGGCCCACGGCCCCTAGCCCCGGGGACTGGTCCGCAGGCAAGGGCAGTCGGGACAACCGCCGGACCCACTGCTCCATAAGAGCAGCCCAATGATGAAAATGCACACCTGAAGACCCCCCCCCGGTGGCAGGGAGGAACTCCGGAGCCAAGGACCACAGTGGCAGGCGACCCAAACAGAGACAGCGATGATCTCTGTGCATACGTACCAGTGGGTGACCTCGAGCGGTACCGCTTCTTCGACCAGTGGGAGGAAGAAGAGCTCGAGGCCAAGCAGTGAAGAGTCCAAGTCCGCGATCAGGCCTGCTTCTTTTTGTGCTTTCAGGAAGACCGCCCTTCCTCCTGAGCACCGGACTGCCCATGATCAGACCCCCCCCCGAATAGGACGGCGCACTGGACCCAGCCCTGCTGCTAAAACAGCTTTCAAGCGAAGCCTCCTTATCTTCACCATTTATGATAGACTCCATCGATGGCTGGCTGAAGAAGACTTCCTTCCTTCGATACTTCAGACGAAAATAAGAAAATACAAAATACTGTATATACTTTTTTCTTAAATAAAATCAAATTCTGAATGACTAAGCTGCGGTCGTATAGACGTGAAGATATGACTCCCAGTGGGCAAACAACGTCATCACTGAAGAACACTTGATTGTGGAGAAAAAAGGAACTGAGGCGGTTGGAGGGTCAACGCCAAGATAGCCTATACGGTGCGAGCCAGCCTTGTGGCGCTGTGCATGCGTGGTTCTACCTCGGCGCCGGCCCTCCTGAAAATGTTTGGCTCCCGCTGAGTCATAGCACCTCCAGCATGGTCCCAACAGTGTGAATGAGTGGTGGAGACTAAATCCAGAAAGATCTTCAGGTTCTTTGGGTTCCCCCCTTCCTTTTCCTCATAATCATCATCTTCCTCATACTCCTTGTGTTCCTGGAATGAGGTTGGAACGGAGGAAATTGTTTGCTGAACCGGGGTTTGAAACAGTGATTGGGGAACCGGAATCAGTACTAGCCCATGTAAAACCTGAATTACTTTGAATGCCTGGGCAATATAGTCAGGCATAGGCAAACTGCTAGGTACCACAGAAGTCTCCTTAGGCTTTTCAGCAAGGGGTTCAGTGTGCTTTGTTTTCTTAATTTTTTTTTTCCTTTTGCAGGAACCGAAGATTCAACCAATTCACCAGTTCTTTTCCCAGTGGATCTATCACCCTTTATCAGGGGTTGGTTGCTCTGGAGTTGCGGTTTCACCCAAAGAGTGAAGGCTGGTCAGAGCCTGAGACACCCCCCTCTGCAGCATTTTGTGAAGTCTCCCCCTACGTTTTTCACGTGTCTTTTGAGTGAAAGCCTTACAGATGTCTCACTCACCAGAAAAATGTTCCTCACCAAGGCAGACAACTCATGTGTCATGTTGGTCAGTCTTGGCAGAAACATCCCCACACTTTGTACAATTTTTAAACCCCATGGGACCAGTTTTCTTCTTAGGGTTTTCTGACATTTTCAAAAGAAAACCTAAATATCTCAACCACAAACTAAAGTTTTTCTTTTTTTTTTTTTTTTAAAATTAGCGGTTGCAGTCGGTTCCAGTACTGATGAAGTTCCGATCGGAACTGGGTCCGCAGAAAAAGAACCAGATTTATTGGTTCTTTACTTAAGAAAAAAAATTAAACTTAAGTAAAACTACAGGAGTTTTAGTCAAAGAACTCCAACAAAAATAACAAAATCTCGGCCCCTCTGTAGTTATCCCGAACCAAGAGAAACACTTAAAATTTGTATTCCTAACTAGCAGTTTACTAATAAAACAGAAAAAGGCGGCAAATGAAAATTCTGAGAAAATATATTTGTCGAAGTAATACTTGGGAACGACTATGAGGAGAAGTCCCCGAGGCGTCTTGACTTGGCAGGCGGAGAAAGAAATCTGAGGGTTTTTAGAACGCAGCAGTTGAGAAGGGCAGCATATGAATAAATGGCACAAGCCAATGATGGTTCCATCATTAGCATAACATTCTATCTCCAGGCAGTTCTACTTCAAAGACTGACTGCAAGAGTTAAGAATATTGGAGAATTCCTGTGGTGAGAATACATTATTCCTTATTTCCACTAAGAGGTACTTATAACAACTAGGGAGTTATCCAAGAATAAAACAGTTACATAAAAACTTACAGTAACAGCAGATCTTTCAGAGAATCTCCTTCATTAGGTCACACCTTTGCTCTATAGCCATCAGAGCTAGAACCACACAGAAACCTTTGCTAGCCAGGGGCCATCCACGATGACACACCATGCCTGCACCTATATAAAACGTTGGCAGCCCCATTACGCCTCAGTTCCCAGCCAGAGATTAGACTCTGAAGACCTCCAACCACGGGGTACCAGTAGGTAAGTCCAGTACCAGGCAAACAAGGAGAGACATGGGACTGGATAGAGGATGCATGGAGTAAGTTTTGGGCACAGCATCTGATGTAACCTTCAGTAAATCAGAAAGGAGAAGAAGGGAGAGACAACATGGCCTAATGGAGGAGATTCTCGTGAAGATCTACTGTTACAGAAAGTTCTTATGCTAACTGTTCTATCATCTTCAAGGATGTCTCCTCCATTAGGCCACAACTTTGGAACAATTCCTAAGCAGTCCCAAATAAGGTTATGAGGATGGTACAGTCAGTTACCTGTTCCGGACAGAGGGCCTTGCACTGCAGTACGTCTGAAGCTGGCACATCTACAAGAGACAGCATCCAGACTGTAATGTTTAATGAAGATGTGGACAGTGCTCCACATGGCTGCAGCACAAATGACAACCCCAGAAACAATTCTAAAACATGCAACAGAAGTGGCCATATCCCTTGTGGAGTGCCTATGCACAGCACAAGAAGTTTCTTCCCATACTTCTTAGAACATAATACAACGTGCCAGACATTTGGATGGGCACTGTTTAGACAAAGGGGCACCCTCTTTCCCACGGGCGAATTAAACAAAATACAGAGGACTTTCTGCAGTCCTTGGTACAAGTAACACACTATCAGAGTCATTTATGTGCATCTAAAGTATGTAGCAATGCCTAGCCTGACTGGCATGCTCAGGATAATGACAAAGTGTACGGTTTGATTTCTGTGTGAATTCAGATACCACCTTCAGTAGTAACTCAGGATTTCTATGCAAAAACACTCTGTGAAAAATCAAATAAGGAGGCTCACACATCAAAGCCTGAAGCTCTGAAATCTTTCAAGCAGAAATGATTGTAACTAAAAATGGAAATTATGTACTTACCGTAATTATTAATCTTCCCAAATATCTTCACCATTCATTACCTATGGGTCCTACCAGAGGTCAGTACCCCTGCACGGAAAGGAAAAAAGAGCACTGCCTCTTTAAATTTTCTGAGCTGGAGGAGTCACCAGAGTGGTGACACCCATGAAGCCAGCATTCTACATAGCACTCACAGGTTGGCCAGTAACAGACGCCTACTCCTCCCAATACTCAGTTCTGTCCGCCAGGCAACGAAGAAAGAGTAGGGATAGCAGAGGGCGAGGTTGCCTGAATGATTCGGTGGGGGGGGGGGGGGATAAATATAAAGTCAACTGGAAGAAGGGTTGTAGTCAAGAGGGACAACTAAGAAGGTAGGGGTGACCAGAACACTGGGCAGCCCAAGGCAGACCAAAATATAACCGAAGAAGGAAGAAAGAAGAAAAGAAAGGAAGAACTGACGGACCCCTCTTGAAGGACCCCTGCTGACCCCTCCCCGCATAGTCCCTCCCCCTCCAGACACTCAAGCCCGAGAGAAGGAACCAAACAGGTTCTCTGGCTAGAGAAAGGAAGTCAAAAAGCTGGCTTGAGAGAGCAGGGCTCCAAGAAGTTGAGTCCATGCCAGAGAGCTGACTGAGGATGGGGGAGGGAACAAGGGGAGGAGTCGGAGACCTCCAATGCAGGAGGGAGCATTCAAGAGGCCTAGAAGGACACCCTTTCTTCCCAGTTTTGAGCTCCTGAAGAAGGAAAACCCCTCTCACAGAGAAGTTTCCCTTGACAGATTCCAGAAACCTACTTTACCTTCTGTTCTTTCCTTTTTTTTTTTTTTTTATTTTAGGGAGATCACAGACGCAAGTCCCTACCAACCCTCTACTACAAGGTTGAACCAGCTGGGTGCAGCCAAAAACAACCGGTAGAAGAGACTGCCAGAATTCCAGGGATTTGCAAATCCTATCAGGGCAGGACCCCGAAGAGAACGTCTACCCTGGCTGAAGAGAAAGCAATTTCGATCCCTGGTTGGAGACAACCTGAAATCCCTGTCTCAGAAGATACTACCTACCCTGTAGGGTCAGAAGGCCCACTCAAGAGGCGGATCCAACACAATAGCACAGGGTTTGCCTCCAAAAAAAAAAAAAAAAAAAATTTCTTTCCTTGACCCTCATCCCCAATAGGGGAAGGGAGGGGGGAGAGAGAGAGAGAGGAAAGGGACAGTGCTGCCCAGCATCTGGTTACATGGAGGGTGGGTGGGTGTAATGAATGGTGAAGATATTGCAGTTACGTAAAAACTTACCATAACAGTAGATCTTCGAGAGAGATTCCTGCAGTAGGTCTTCACATATAGGACTGCGGCCCCTGGCGTCAGGTCCGCACGGCAAACTTGTAGATAGCAATCATCAGCAGTGACAGCCCCCGACGTCAGGTAGCGTGACGTCAGCCAGACTATAAAAGGGGCGGTCCCGCGCCCGCTCTCCAGTTCTTTTCCAACGGAGACCTATAGAAAGGTACGAATAAGACCGGAGTAAAAACTCCGCAGACCCTGCTTACACTCTAGTCCCGAAGGGCTAGATAGGATGGAAAATAAGGATAAAACATCCAAAAACTAGGGGAAGGAGGGTGGGAAACTAGACCTACTGCAGGAACCTCTCTCGAAGATCTATTGTTACAGTAAGTTCTTACGTAACTACAATATCGTACTTCGAGAGGCTGACTACCAAGCAGTCCCAGAGAAAAACAAAACATAGGTGCATCCGGGAGGAGGAGGAGAAGTCGCCATGAGAAATCACGACAAGAGGCCTTGCAAGACTGCAAGACCAAAGCCAGTTCTGCACCGAGAGGCAATGTCCAGACTGTAATGCTTAGTAAAGGTGTGAACACACAACCACATGGCCGCTGCACAGATTTCTGCCATGGACACATTCCCAAAAAAGGCTGAAGAGGTCGCCACACTGTGGCTGGAGTGGCCTTTAACTGCCGCCGGAAGGGACTTCCCATATTTCGTATACGAAAAACGGAAGCAGTTAGCTAGCCATCGAGAGATGGTTTGCTTGGATATAGCCTTGCCCTGGCACTGTGGAGCAAAAGCTACGAACAGTTGGTTGGATTTACGAACCTCCTTAGTCTGGTTCGTGTAGTACCTCAGGATCCGGTACATATCAAGGGTGTGCAGAATGTATTCCCCCCGTTGGAATACTGTGAATAGTATACTGGCAATTCCACGCTCTGGTTCAAAGTGGTTTCCGAGACCACTTTGGGAAGGAAAGAAGGGTTAGTCCGAAGGACTACTCAGTCCTTATGAAAAATCAAATAAGATTCCTTACAGAAGAAAGCCGACAATTCGGAAACCCTTCTGGCCGAAGTAACTGCGTCTAAAAATAAGGTCTTCCAGGAGAGGAAGCACAAGTTGCAGGAAGAAGTTGGTTCGAACGGGGGTAAAGTCAGCTTCTCGAGCATGAAATTCAGGTTCCAGGGTGGACAAGGATTCCGGATCGGAGGTTTCAAATGAAGGATGCCTTTCAGAAAGGTTCTGGCAACCTCAAGCTGAGCCAAGGTTTTGCCCTCCACCGGGAAGTGGTAAGCCGACACCGCAGACAGACTTAATGGAGGAGTAGCTAAGGCCTGCCTCAGACAGATGTGCGAGGTACTCTAGAACCTGGGAAGCCGAGTACGAAAATGGGTCCCAGCGCCTTGCTTGGGCCCAAATCGTGAGACTCTTCCACTTCATGGTGCAAGTTGATCTGGTGGAGGGTTTTCTAGCCTACACTAGAATATGCACAACCTGCAAGGATACCCCATAACGAGAAATCACTATGTCCACAGGTGCCACGCACGAAGGTGGAGAGACTGAAGGCTCGGATGCACCAGGGTGCCCTGCTCCTGAGTCAGAAGGTCGTGAGAAATGGGCAAAAGAACCAGAGGTTCCAGTGCCAATTACTGTAGCAGAGGATACCAAATTTGGTGTGGCCAAAGTGGAGCAATAAGTATGGCGTAAGCTCCTCCCTGCTGTAGTTTCAACAAGATCTGATGAATGAGAGGAAAGGGAGGAAAGACGTACAGAAACCTCCCTGACCACTAAAGAAAGAGCGTCTCGCAAAAAAGCACCATGCCCGGGAATAAGCGAGCAAAAGATGGGTAGTTTTGCATTGTATGGGGAGGAGAACAGATCTATCTCTGACCGACCTCATCGACGAAAAAGATCTTCGACCACCTCTGACTTTAGCTCCAACTCGTAGGCCCTGGCCACTGATCAACTGAGACTGTCCACCAGGATGTTGCTTACGCCCGGAACATGGACTGCTGTCAAGTAAAGGCTGTGCTGAATCGCCCAGTACCATACCCTCACTGCTTCTCTGCAAAGAGGATATGATCGGGTTCCTCCCAGTTTGTTTAGGTACCAGACTGTGGACATGTCTGTCTGGACTAGAAGAGATCCCAGAACCAGGAGAGACTGGAATACCTGGAGTATATAAAGAACCGCCCTGGTCTCCAGGACATTGATGTGAAGCATAAACTTCTGTTTGGACCAAGATCCCTGTGTCTTACGAGTCCCCAGATGGGCTCCCCAGCCCAGATCTGAGGTGACCATGGTGAGAATTTGGGTTGGAACAGACTGCTGGAAAGAAATTCCCTTCAATAGGTTTGAGAGATCCTGCCACCAGCGAAGATGTCTCTGAAGACTGTTCGAGATCATGACCTTTTGGGTCATGTCATCCGTCCTCTGGTCCCACTGGACTCAAAGAGACCACTAGGTGACCCTCATGTAAAGCCTGGCCATGGGAACTGTCGAAATGGCAGCTGCCGTCAGTCCCAAGAGACGGAGCACAGAGTGTGCTGGGATCCATCGGGCCTGGGCCACGAGAGTGGCCCGAGAAGCTAAAGCCTTGGCCCGATCCAATGGCAGAAAAGCCTTGCCCTGAACTGTGTCTAGTATAGTTCCATTGAACTGGAGTCTCTGGGATGATACTAGCTGGGACCTGGGAAAACTGACCATTATGCCCAGGAAACCAAACAAGTTCAGAGCGAGAGGGAGAGAGAGAGAGAGAGACTCTTTCAGGCTGGTAGGAGAGGGTGCTGCGAGGAGCCAGTCATCCAGGTACGGGAAGACAAATGCCCCGACGGCGTAAAAATACCACCACTGCCGCTAGGCATTTTGTGAACACTCTGGGTGCCGAAGAGAGGCCAAATGGGAGTGCTCTGAATTGGAAATGTTTCTCCATAAAAACAAAACTGAGAAAGCGGCCGTGGGCCGGGAGGATAGGAATATGCAGGTAAGCATCCTGCATGTCCAGGGAGCACAGCCACAAGTTCGTGTGGAGCAGGGGGAGGAGCCCCTGAAGGGTCAACATGAAGAAATTACTCACCTTAGTAATTATATTTCTTCTAATGGAGCCTTGCTGTACTCTGTCAAATACAGTGATTCCCAACCTTTGAACTGCCCCGGAGAACTAAGACTTAACTTTCCATGCAGGACATGGAACCTCGGCTGAAGTCTCTGTCTGGAGTGTTCTGAACTTAAACCGTCAGATTTTTACGAGCCCAACTAAACTAAAAATTCTATGTGGAAACTGTAAACATTCTATTAGCCCACTGGTTGAAAAAAGGTTTGGATTCCCAAGGAAGACTCAAGTCAAGGAACCCAAAAACAAAACCCAATAATAAATAAGCACCCAAACAAAAAGAGAGGAGGGTGCAAAAAAAAAAAAAAAAACACACCCCGGGGTGCAACACTGCACCTGCCCACCCACTTCCCAAAAACAGGTTCTAAGAGGGGAGGCAGGTCAGAATACAGCAAGACTCCATTAGAAGAAATATAATTACTAAGGTGAGTAATTTTTTCTTCAAGCAACATGAAGTCTTGCTGTATTCTGACAATTGCAGACTACCAAGCAGTACCTCAAAGGAGGTGGGACAGAACCTACTTTGGGAATAGGCTCTGAAGTACTGCTGTGCCAAACCGAGCATCATTCCTAGCCTGGATATCCAGAGGGTAATGCCTTGTAAAGGTATGGACCATTTTCCAGGTGGCTGCTTGACAAATTTCAAAGAGAGGGATATCCCTGGCCGCAGCCAGGGAAGCAGCTGTACCTCTTGTGGAATGAGCCCTCAGGCCTGAGAGTGGAGTTTTCCCCAGTTTCTCATAGCAGAATTGTATACAAGACACAATCCACCTGACAACAGATCTTTTGGTGGCAGGTTTCCCCTTTCCCACTTCTCCGTGAGGAACAACTGGAGGGAGTCAAACCTGTGACCCTAGGTACGCTCTATGTAGTAACTAAGGGCTCTTTTGACATCTAAACTGTGTAGCCTCCTCTCTCCTAAGGAAGAATGATCAGTGAAGAAAACAGGGAGAGGCACAGACTAGTTCAAATGGAAGTCTGAAACCACTTTGGGCAAGAACCTTCTATTGGTTCTAAGGACCACTTTATCCCTGTGAAAAGAGATAAAATCAGGTTCCACTGACAGGGCTTGCAATTCACTGATACAGTACACCTGGCAGAGGTAATGGCTACCAGGAACACAGTTTTCCAAGTCAAGTACTTAAGCAATGCTGAAGACATAGGCTCGGGGGGCGGGGGTTGCATAAGCTGAGCAATGCAAACATTCAAATCCCAGGCAGGGGCAGGGTCTCTAAAAGGATTGGTGTGAAGCAATCCTTTAAAAAATTTACAGAACACAGGATGGGAAGATAGAGAGAAAGGCTTCCCACAGACAAAAACACAGAAACAACTGACAAGTCTACCTTGAGAATAGCTAGTCTGAGGCCTAGGCCATTAAGATGGACCATATAATCTAGAACCGTAGGCAATTCAGCAGTGTCTGGAGAAATATGCTTCTTAGAACACCAAATACTGAATCTTTTCCATTTGGAGTTGCAAGTCTTTCTGGTGGAGGGCTTCCGAGAAGCCTTGAGGATATCCAGAACCCCATGGGAAAGATGCAGATCTGCAAACTAACTCCTCAAGAGCCATGCTTTGAGACTGAGTGACTGAAGATTGGGGTACCAAATCCTTCCCTGAGAGGATGTTAACAGGTTGTAATTCCTGGGAAGAGACAGGGGAAGATGGACTGCTAGGGACAGCAACAGAGGGTACCAGGGCTGTCTGACCCAAGCTGGAGCAAGCAGAATCACCTTGCATGGTTGAGACCTTACTTTTGCCAAAACTTTGAACAAAAGTGGGAAGGGGGAAGGCATATAGAAACTTCCCCTCCCAATTCAGGATCGTCCAGAGGGACTGAACCCAGGACTGGAGGTCTGCAACCAAACAGAGGGAGTTGGTGATTGTCTGGGGCTGCAAAGAGATCTATTTCTGGAGTGCCCCACCTTGAAAAAAATCACCTTCAAAACCTGGGGGTCCAGGGACCATTCGTGATGGCCCCGAGAAATCCTGCTCAGTGCAACTGCTAGCACATTGTCCTTGCCTGGAAGGTGAACTGCTACAAGAGAGGTTTGCAGGGAATAAGCCAGGGACCACAACTTCATGGCTTCTGTGCACAAGGCCGTGGACCGAGTACCTCCCTGCTTATTGATGTACCACATGGTGGTGGTGTTGTCTGTTCTGACTTGAACCACCTTGTTCTGAACTGATTGTGAGAACACTTTTAGAGCCAAAAAAACTGCCCTTAGCAAGACTGATGTGGAGAAGGGATTCTTGGGGGGACCACAGGCCCTGAGCAGTGAGGGACCCCAGGTGGGCTCCCCAGTCCAGGAGAGAAGCATCCATGGTAAGGACCACTGAACAAGCTTGAGCAACAAAAGGAACACCTTGCCTTAAATTGTCCTGATCCTGCCACCACTGGAGGGCTTGGATCAAGGTCAGAGTCACTGGAATCAGTTTTGTAAGGGAGTCCTTTCTCTCAGACCAGTAAGCTCTCAGGTGGAACTGAATATCCCTCATCTGGACTCTTGCCCCTTGGACCACTGCTGTTGAAGCTGCCATGTGGCACAAGAGCTGGAGGAAATGCCTTGCTGGTCGAGATACCTGAAGGCTGAAGGAAGAAGCTAATTCCATAAGAGCCCTTGCCCTTTCTAGAGGAAGAAAGGCTCTTGCTCTGAGTGTGTCCAGTTCTGCCCCTATAAGGGTAAGAACCTGGACTGGTTCGAGAACCGACTTAGGAAGGTTGAGAAGAAATCCTAGAGAAGTGAGCACTTGCTGGGTCACTTGCAGGTGACACCTGACTTGGGCTGGAGACTGACCCACTATTAGCCAATCATCCGGATATGGAAAAATCGAAATCTTTTGCCTTCTTAGAAAGGCAACTACTACTGCCAGGCACTTTGTGAAAACCCTTGGGGCTGAGGTTAGGCCAAAGGGCATTGCTCTGAACAGATAATGGCCTGAGGGCAACTTGAACCTGAGGTACTTTCTGTGGGAGCACCTGATGGGAATGTGAAAGTAGGCATCTTTGAGGTCCAGGGAGGCTAGCCAGTCCCCTGGCCTTAGAGAGGGAAGGATTATTCCCAGAGTTATCATCTTGAACTTTGGTTTTAAAAGATGTTTGTTTAGATATCTTTGGTCTAGAATGGGTCGCCACTCCCCTGGTTTTCTGGGGGTCAGGAAGTACCTGGAGTACAGTTCTTTGCCCCAGTGTAGGGTAGGTACTCTCTCTATAGCTCTTAAAGCTAGGAGAGAAGAAACCTCTGCCTCTAGGGCAAGGATTCAGAGAGATTTGCAGGTGGAAAAGATCTGGCTCTCATCTTTGGAAATTTTTTGAAGCCGAGAACCAGTCCTTGGCTTACTACTTCCAGGACCCACTTGTCTGATGTAACAGACATCCAGTCCTGGACAAAGTAAGCTAGCCTGCCCCCTACTGGAATAGGAGAGTCGACCCGGGCAGGCCCATCAGGGTGTCCGCTTGGCAGGGGCTTTAAGCTGAGGAGTGGATGCAGCCTTGCTCAACCCCCTTCTGCCTCTCCCTCTGAAGAACCCCCTCTGAGAAAAGGAAGAAGAAGCCTGTGCTTGATAAAAGGGGCTTTGAAAAGGCCTGCCCCTGCCCCTAGACCGCTGCCTTTGAGAAGTTGCCTGCCTTTCCTTGGCCTGAGCACTCCTGTAAGTGGTCCTGTACTCATCCATTTTCTTCATGTAATTTTCCGTCTGCTCCCCAAACAGAGAATTACCACCACAGGGAAATCCATGGCCTTAGCCTGGGTATCCTGTGAGAGGCTAGTACATCTGAGCGAAGCCATCCTCCGAAGAGCCACAGATGTAGCCATGACTCTTGATGACACATCATTGGAGTCCACAGCAGCATGAAACTGAACCTTAGATGCCTCAATCCCATCTGCAGCCACCGCCTCCAGCTCCTTGGCTAGCTAGGGGGAGGCCTCTTTAGTCAGTGTCCCACCTGGACTTCTGGTACCTGGCTGTATAGGCCATGTAATTTGCCTGCCTGAGTCCCAAAGAAGATGCCATGTACTGCTTCTTTGCCATGGCATCAATCTTCCTGGAGTCCTTGTCAGCGGGTGTGAAGCCAAGGAAATATTTGCCTTGTCACAGGCAGCAGCCTGCACTACCCCAACATGGCTGCATTGCTGATATAAGAACTCAGTGTCTGAGCCTGAAAGTGTATACCTCTTGTCCATTCTTCTATTCACAGGAGGTATAGTGTTAGGAGACTAAGATTTTTTTGTGTCTGTTTCCCAAAAGATTTATGGAGGGGAATAGACAGTCTCCTGGACTCTGGGATATCCATCAACTCTACATAGTCAGGTTCCTCTTGGTCTTCCACAGCCTCCTCCATAGGAAGCTGGAGGGTTTCAGCCACCTTTCTGTAAAACAAAGTGAGAAGGGGACTCAGAAAGCCTAGGAGGGTAAACACCTGAAGGTACATCTGGGGAGATGTCCGGTTCCACAGGCAAATCTAGACCTTCACTTATATCATAATCCTCAAATTCCCCTTCCTCTTCAAATTCCGGTTCATAAAAATCTTCAAGGGTATACTCTTGAACCGGGGGAAATCAACCGAACTGAACCCCTGACAGAAGGAGTCAGATCGGTCGGGATAGGACGGAGCGATTCCACAATCTGAATCACCCTGGCTATCTCTTCGGCGGTCGGAACATGAACCTCTGGATCCAAACCAGTCTATTTATCTTTGCGCTTTCTTTTTGTCGGAACCGATCCCTCGGAATCGTCTCTCCTTTTGCCCGAAGTATCGCCCTGGTCAGAGGGCACTCCAGTCAAAACCAAACCGGGCTGGCCATCCGGGTCAGCAGACTTCTCGGCCTCCTTTTCCCTTAGTCTACCTAATCTCTTCTCAAGGGTAGATTTGGGAAAGTTTTTACATATTTGGCAGTCTGAATCGAGGTGGTCAAACCCCAGACAATAATCACAGGTGGTGTGGGGATCGGCCTTAGCAAAGACCTCCCCATACTCACTGCAGTGTTGAAACCCAGTGGGTCCTTTTTTTTTCCATGGGTGTCTCAGACATGGCCAACCTAACCAAACTTACCCTTTTTTTCCGCAACCGCCAGGCAAGACTCCCTTATCAGTTCCTAACTGTGTCACGGGTATTGGAAAAAAACAGTTAAAACACGGTCTTTTTTAGAACCGATAAGAACCGGTAACCGCACACTAAGTATACCAACAAAATTCACAATCAAATGGCCAGTTCAGCTGAACCGACCACACTTTTACAAGTTCCACACAGAAAAACAGAACAATTCCTATCTAGTACTCACGGCACCACAGACAAGAGACTGAACTGATGATGCGGATACTTTTTATGGTTTAAAACCGACGAAAACTGAAAACTTTAACCGACTTTCGAACCGAGCTGAAGAAGAAATCTCCAGAGCGACCGTTCAGTGAGGCGGTGTAAAGAATCTGACGGTTTAAGTTCAAAATACTCCAGACAGAGACTTCAACCGAGCTCGAGCTCAGCGTTCCATGCCCTGCATGGAAAGTTAATTCTTAGTTCTCCGAGGCAGTTCAAAGGTTGGGAATCACTGCAATTGTCAGAATACAGCAAGACTTCATGTTGTTTTAAAGGGGAGATACTGTTGATGGGGGACCCGAATATGCCAGATGTTAACTGGAGCGCCTTTACTGCAGCCACTTCCAAGAGCAAGGCCATTCTCGATGCCCTACAGGGGGCATACCTCAGACAGCTAGTGTTGGAACCCACTTGGGAGGGAGCAATCTTAGACCTCGTACTCTCAAATGGGGACAGTGAGAGGATCTCAGATCTAGAAGTGGGTAACCATCTGGGAACAAGTGACCACCAAACAGTGTGGTTCACGATAAACTCAGCTGCAGAGTCAAGCCATACAAAAGTGAGGGTACTGGACTTCAGGAGGGCTGACTTTGTCAAAATGGGAGAGTGCCTTAGAAAAGCACTAGCAAACAGGCAAGAAGGAGGGGTAGAGCAACAATGGGGAAAGATCAAAACTGCTATCACAGAGGCAACAAGCCTTTGCGTGAAGCAAATAAATCAAAACAAAAGAAAAAGCCATTATGGTTCTCAAAAGAGGTGGCGGGGAAGGTTAGAGAGAAAAAGATAGCATTTAGGAAGTCTAAGGAAACACAGAACGAGCAGGACAGAGAACTGTACCAGTTAAGGCAGAAGGAAGCAGGGAAGGCAGTCAGAATAGCAAAGGCACAAACTGAGGAAAAGATAGCCAACTTGGTTAAGAAGGATAAAACCTTTTATAGGTACATTAGAGATCGTAGAAAGACAAAAGGAGGGATAGTGAGGCTGAATATAATGGACGGTGGGTGGGCAGAGAGGGACAGTGAAAAGGCAGGGATACTGAACGAATACTTCTACTCAGTATTCACAAAAAAGGAGGAGGGGGGAGGCACCTAATCCAATTAACAGAAGCACTCTGGATAGGTGGTCGAGCCCAGTCCTTTCACAGAAGAAAGAGTTCTGAAAGAACTCTTAAAACTGAAGGTGGACAAAGCAATGGGGCCCGACGGGATTCACCCCAGAATTCTAAAAGAATTAAGGGGAGAACTAGTGACTCCACTGACTACCCTTTTTAACAAATCATGGGAGGATGGTTTGGTACCTGAGGACTGGAGGGCGGTGGATATGATTCCCCTTCACAAAAGTGGGGGCAAGATGGAATCACTTCTGGAGGAAAGAACTGTTGAGTACCTAGAGGTCAGTGGGGCACAGGAACCAAGCCAACATGGATTTACAGTGGGAAGGTCATGTCAGACGAATCTAAACAATTTCTTTGACTGGGTGACCAAAGTAATACACCAGGAGGGACTGTGGACATGGCCTACCTAGACTTTAACAAGGCATTTGACAAAGTCCCACACAAAAGATTAATAAACAAATTAGCCAGCCTGGGAGTCGGTCCCAGGGTGGTAGCCTGGGTAAAACACTGGCTGGACAACAGGACACAGAAGGTAATAGTAAACAGAGTCCACTCTGAAGAAAGGGGTGTTACTAGTGGGGTACCGCAGGGTTCAGTACTGGGTCCAGTCCTTTTTAATGTCTTTATAAGTGACATTGCAGAGGGACTGGAAGGAAAAGTATGCCTCTTTGTAGATGACACAAAGATTTGCAACAGGGCCGATACACAAGGGTGCGTGGAAAGGATGAGAAGGGACTTAGCAAGGTTGGAAGAATGGTCAGAGGTATGGCAGTATGGATTCAATGCAAAGAAGTGCAAAATAATGCACCTGGGAAACAAAAACTCAGGGGAAGAGTGTACACAATTGGGGGGTAACAACAAAAATGGAAAGGGACCTGGGGTAATCACATCAGATGACCTTAAGGTTGGCATGCAATGTGAGAAGGCAGTAGGGAGGGCTGGGGGGATATCGGGATGTATAGGGAGAGGCATCACCAGCAGGAAACAGGAAGTTATCATCAATCTGTACAGACAGTTGGTGAGACCCCGTCTGGAGTACTGCGTCCAGTTCTGGAGACCCCATGCCCGCAAGGACAGACAGGATGGAGGCAGTCCAGAGGAGGGCAACTAAAATGGTGCAGGGTCTGCAGGAGAAGCCATATGAGGAGAGACTAAAGGAACTTAATATGTATACCCTTGAAGAAAGGAGAGAAGGGGGGGGGACATGACGGAAACTTTGAAGTACCTCAGTGGAATCAACAGAGTCCAAGACGGTAGCATCTTTCAGAAAAAGAGATGTGCAAGAACAAGGGGACTCTATTTGAAACTGGAGGGGGGGGGCCGGTAGCTCAGGGGCAATGTGAGGAAGTAGTTTTTCACAGAGAGAGTGGAGACACATGGAACAGCCTTTCTGAGGAGGTTGCAGGGTCTAAAACTGTGGGAGAATTCAAGAATGCATGGGACAGACATAAGGCAATTCTTGTGGAGGGTAGGAAGAAATAGGCGGTCGCTTAACTAGGATCTGCAGCTTATCCAGTAGGTAGGGAAATGGGCAGACTAGTTGGGCCAGCGGTCATTACCTGCCATCAAAGTCTACGTTTCTTAGTTACTAGTGATGTCACAATTTCCTGCATTTTGACTGGAAACTTGTTAAAGTCATTGCTCAGGCTACAAGGATTGTTTATTTATTACATACAAGATCCTTAAGGCAGAGCCTATTTTCAAAGGGTCTAGGGTCATATCACAGAAGCAATAGATACAGAAATGTAATATAGTTACATAAACAACTGATTGGTTGAAACACCGCCTTTGTTATGCTGGTATATTCAATGCATATATTGCTACGTGACTGCTTCTACAAGTGTTCTCAGTGAGAATATTTACAAATGTATCTTATTCTGTTGTATGTTATCCTTTTAATTTCTGTAATATTATTCTGTGTTTGATCATGTACCTGTTTCAAGTCCATCTTGTAAGATAGTTAACTCAAAGGTGTTTCACCTGGTAAAATAAAGATTTTTGATTGACTGATTGACAATTGAAGGACTGTGGTGCCTCAATGAGTTTGGTCACATTTCTGATTATGTAGTGGGAGGAAAAGGACTGAATTTTTTTTAGCCGCCAAACAGTGTGTTGCTCCTCACATCAGCCCAGTACTGTCAGGTGGAAAATCTTCAAATTAGCAAACAGAAAAGAAAAAAATACTTCCGATATAGGAAGGAGATGACTGCATCTGAAAATTACTATTAATTTCAGGCAGTACACTAAGCTCTTTAAAATGATTAAATAAAATCCCCTATTGCAGAGTATTCGGAAACTAACAACTGTAAATAAAACAATAAACAATATTAGTAAAATATGAAAATACAAGAACAGAAGACTGTACTTGACTTTGGGCTAACTGCTCTTTATAAGCAGAGAAATCTAACGTTAAGCCAGTAGTTTAAGAGTGACCAGTGCACAGAGTTTGAATCTGTATTCTGAATTTTAAACTTTACATACAGTTCTATCATTTTTATTGATACATATCTTCAGGAATCAAATTATTACCCACTATTTGGATAATTAAAGCTTAAGACTGATTCAAAGGAGCTTAGGTACTCTGATTAGGATCTCCTCGTAGTACCTCCAACTACCGCCATGATGAGCTTCAAGGCCTTTTCACTAATGGAACTGTCTTCCTTGTTCACTTAGATCTGCTACATGTCAACAGATTTTTTAAAAATACCTCAGAAAACACCTAATGAGTCTACGCTTATGTCAGTGCCTTAATCAGCATTAACTGTTTAAGTTGCATTCCGTACCTATTTTTTGTTACCTTTTGCTGTGTATGACTGTTCTGTTTTGTGAGCCACACTGACCCAGGTCACATCTGAAAATGGGCCTCTGATTCAGTACATTTTTATCTGGTTAAGAAAGAAATTAATTTAAATAAGGCAAGTCAAAGACTCACCCCTGATTTCTGGGATCCTCCCACTGTGTGTTACGTGTGGTGTGATTCACGAAATACACCCGACCATTGCTGTCCGTTCTCTTTTCTAAACAGGAAATAAAAATTTTAGGATTGGGTTACAACTGTGCATTGCAATGAGTGGTCTGTGACAGTAGTAAACTAGCCAGGTAACTTACATTACCAGAAAGTGACAGTAAAAATATGTAACACGTGGATAAACAATGAAACTTCTTCATAATGTACACCATTATTTTTCTATAACTCCTTCTTTGTTCTGAAGAATGTAAAGGCTGTTTTATGTATGAACAAAGTTATTTATTTACAAATTGATGAGCAGAAAGAAAAAATTACTTACCTTAGTAATTATATTTCTTCTAATGGAGTCTTACTGTATTCTGACAATTGCAGTGATTCCCAACCTTTGAACTGCCCCAGAGAACTAAGGGTTAACTTTCCATGCAGGGCATGGAACACTGAGCTCGAGCTTGGTTGAAGTCTCTGTCTGCAGTGTTCTGAACCTAAACCGTCAGATTCTTAAGAGTCCAACTAAACTAAAAATTCTATGTGGAAATTGCAAAAATTCTACTAGCCAATTGGCAGAAAAGTTTCGGATTCCCAAGGAAGACTCAAGTCAGGAAACCCAAAAACTAAACCCAATGTACTTAAAAAAATAACATTAATAAATAAGCACCCAAACAAAAGGGAGGAGGGTGCCAGCAAATACACCCCTTGGGTGCAACACTGCACCTGCCCACTCACTTCCCAAAAACAGGTTCTGAGAGGGGAGGAGGAGGCAGAATACAGCAAGACTCATTAGAAGAAATATAATTACTAAGGTGAGTAATTTTTTTCTTCAAACAACATGAAGTCTTGCTGTATTCTGACAACTGCAGACTACCAAGCAGTACCTCCAAGGAGGAGGGACAGAACCAACTTTGGGAATAGGCTCCGAAGTACTGCTGTGCCAAACCGAGCATCACTCCTAGCCTGGATATCCAAAGAGTAATGCTTGGTAAAGATATGGACTGTTTTCCAGGTGGCTGCTTGACAAATTTCTAGGAGAGGAATATCCCTGGCCGCAGCCAGGGAAGCAGCTGTACCTCTTGTGGAATGAGCCGTCAGGCCTGAGGGTGGAGTTTTCCCAGTTTTTCATAGCAGAATTGTATATAAGACACAATCCACCTGGCAATAGATCTTTTGGTGGCAGGTTTGCCCTTTCCCACTTCTCCATAAGTGAGGAACAACTGGAGGGAGTCAAACCTGTGACCCTTGGTACGCTCTATGTAGTAACTAAGGGCTCTTTTGACATCTAAACTGTGTAGCCTCCTCTCTCCTGAGGAAGAATGCTCAGTGAAGAAAACAGGGAGACATACAGACTGGTTTAAATGGAAGTCTGAAACCACTTTGGGCAAGAACCTTCTATTTGATCTAAGGACCACTTTATCCCTATGAAAGGAGATAATCAGGTTCCACTGACAGGGCTTGCAATTCACTGATATGCCTGGCAGAGGTAATGGCTACCAAGAACACAGTTTTCCAACTCAAGTACTTAAGCTGTGCTGAAGACATAGGCTCAAAGGGGAGTTGCATAAGCTGAGCAATGCAAACATTCAAATCCCAGGCAGGGGCATGGTCTCTAAAGGGGGGATTGGTGTGAAACAATCCTTTAAAATATTTACAGAACACAGGATGGGAAGATAGTGAAGAAGGCTTCCCCACAGAAAAAAATGCAGAAACAGCTGACAAATGTACCTTGAGAGTAGCTGGTCTGAGGCCTAGGCCATTAAGATGGACCATATAATCCAGAACCGTAGGCAGTTCAGCAGTGTCTGGAGAAATATTCTTCTTAGAACACCAAATGCTGAATCTTTTCCATTTGGAGTTGTTAAGTCTTTCTGGTGGAAGGCTTTCAAGAAGCCTTGAGGATGTCCAGAACCCCTTGGGAAAGATGCAGATCTGCAAACTCTAACTCTTCAAGAGCCATGCCTTGAGATTGAGGAACTGAAGATTGGGGTACCAAATCCTCCCGAGAGGATGTTAACAGGTTGTAATTCCTGGGAAAAGATAAGACTGCCAGGGACAGCAACAGGGGGTACCAGGGCTGTCTGGCCCAATCTGGAGCAACCAGAATCACCTTGCAAGGTTGAGACTTATTTTGACTAAAACTTTGAACAGGAGTGGGAAGGGGGGAAAGGCATACAGAAACTTCCCTTCCCAATTCAGAATCAGGACATCCAGGGGGACTGAGCCCAAGACTGAAGGTCTGCAACAAAAGAGAGGAAGTTGGTGATTGTCTGGAGGTGCAAAGAGATCTATCTCTGGAGTGCCCCACCTTGAAAAAATCACTTTCAACACCTGAGGGTCCAGGGACCATTCGTGATGACCCTGAGAAATCCTGCTCAGTGCATCTGCTAGCACATTGTCCTTGCCTGGAAGGTGAACTGCTACAAGAGAGGCTTGCAGGGAATAAGCCAGGGACCACAACTTCATGGCTTCTGTGCACAAGGCCGTGGACAGAGTGCCTCCCTGCTTGTTAATGTACCACATGGTGGTAGTGTCGTCTGTTCTGACTTGAATCACCTTGTTCTGAACTGACTGTGAGAACGCTTTTAGAGCTAGAAAAACTGCCCTGAGCTCTAGAAGATTGATGTGTAGAAGGGATTCTTTGGGGGGACCACAGGCCCTGGGCAGTGAGGGACCCCAGGTGGGTTCCCCAGCACAGAAGAGAAGCATCCGTGGTAAGGACCACTGAACAAGGCTGAGCAACAAAACAAACACCTTTGCCTTAAATTGTCCTGATCCTGCCACTACTGGAGGGCTTGGATCAAGGTCGGAGTCACTGGAATCAGTTTGGTAAGGGAGTCCTTTCTCTGAGACCAGTAAGTTCTCAGGTGGAACTTAATATCCCTCATCCGGAATCTTGCCCCTTGGACCACTGCTGTTGAAGCTGCCATGTGGCCCAAGAGCTAGAGGAAATGCCTTGCTGGTCGAGATACCTGAAGGCTGAAGGAAGAAGCTAGTTACATAAGAGCCCTTGCCCTTTCTAGAGGAAGAAAGGCTCTTGCTCTGAGTGTGTCCAGCTCTGCCCCTATAAAAGTAAGGAGCTGGACTAGTTCAAGAAATGACCTGGGAAGGTTGAGAAGAAATCCTAGGGAAGTGATCACTTGCTGGTGTGACTTGACTTGGTCTGGAGACTGACCCACTAATAGCCAATCGTCCAGATAAAGAAATATGGAAATCTTTTGCCTTCTTAGAAAGGCAACTACTACTGCCAGGCACTTTGTGAAAACCCTTGGAGCTGAGGTTAGGCCAAAGGGCATTGCTCTGAACTGATAGTGGCCTGAGGGCAACTCGAACCTAAGGTACTTTCTGTGGGAGCACCTGATGGGAATGTGAAAATAGGCATCTCTGAGGTCCAGGGAGGCTAGCCAGTCCCCTGGCCTTAGAGAGGGAAAATACTCTGGTAACCTGAAATTTTACCATTGCTCTCATCAGATCACTCTCAAAAATACGGTACCAGCAACACAAAGTTGTTCCCCCAACCCCTTGTAGTACTAAAGGTCAAGAAAACATCTGGTATTGTGTTGCAAAATACTAATATACAGCTATACAAAACTGATTATGTATAGCTATCACTTTCTAAGCATAATGTTACCCGATCCTGGTTATACAACTGCATCGCACAAGGTTACGTGTAAAACGCTTAAATGATTTTGACAGCTCCTCAAATTCAGATAGATAGATAGATATATATATATATATATATATATATCGGCAACTGGTATGCAAATATTTCTGAATAAAATTTTGCCCTGCAAACTGTATGTGAAAACAGCCCAGCATTCTGCTTTCACTGTGCCTCGATGGACAGCTTCAAAAAACCATAGCAACAAGTACAAGCCTGCAAAAAAGGCAGAGAGTAAAATTAGACAAACATACCCCATCCCACTGGCAAGGGGCCAAGTGGATCAAATTCCTTCTGTGCTGGATCCAACATATTCTGCCCCTAAAATAGGGAAAGCCATTGTTAGGTAACAGTAACAGCTACAAGAAGGCCAACTAGATTAAAGAACAGAATTTCAAGACAATTTTGTAAGTAAAACAAGTAATTTGCACAATTTAGCTCCCCCTCTAGACTAATCTCATTCCTGCTCTCTGTCCATCCACTTCCTCCCTCCTTCAAAGTCCTTTCCTGCAATCTCACTACTTACACCTACTCCTACAGCAGATCTGTCTCCCCTAGTCAAAACTACATGTCTCTAATGTTTATTTGCCCCCCCCCCGCCAAAAAAAATAGTAAAACTGGATTCTCCCACTTTCTAAATTATATTAAAGAGATAAACTGGGTTACTAAAAAAAAATGTCAGTGATTTTAACATCAGCTGGTTCTCTCAAAATTGTAAGCAATTCCACTAAAGCAGTAGGTAAGGCTAGGGGGATGTTGGGGTGTATTAGTAGGGGTATCAAGTCGGAAGAGTGAGGTAATAATCCCCCTTTACAAGACACTGGTTAGGCCCCATCTGGAGTACTGCGTGCAGTACTGGAGGCCACACCTTCACAAGGACATTAACCAAATTGAGGCAGTCCAGAGAAGGGCAACCAAAATGGTGCAGGGACTGCATCAGAAAACATATGAGGACAGATTAACAGAGCTCAATATGTATACCCTTAGAGCAAAGGAGGGAGAGAGGTGGTAAGATCTAAACATTCGGACACCTTAAGGGCATTAACAAGGTGAAAGAGTCCAACATGTTTCAATACAAGAAAAACAGCAGGACAAGAGGATACCGCATGAGATAAGAGGGAGGCCGATTAAGGGGTAATGTGAGGAAGTTATTTTTCACAGAAAGGGTGGTGAATGCATGGAACAGCCTACCTCAGGAAGTGGTGGACATGAATACAGTGCAGGGCTTCAAACAGGCATGGGATAGGCATAAGAGAGCAATACGGATGAGTATGAATTGATAGGCCACTGACAGAGCAAAGGCCGATGGCACATTCATAAGGCAGAAAAAGAAATGGGCAGACTGGAAGGGCCTTGCAGTCCTTATCTGCCGTCAACTTCTATGTTTCTATGATACGGTTAATGAACTTAGTCTATTCCAACTGGTTTCTGAAGCAGCCCGAATGAAATGTAAGACCAGCAGAAGTTCTCCGATTGGTGCTTGGGTCTAAGTTGGGACGTGTTAATTTATCTTTTGTTTTTGTAACCTGAAGTTTACTTCACCAAAATATACAGGTTACTCACCTGCAAGGTATACTTATGTAAGAGCTTACCGTAACAGCAGATCTTCGAGAACAGCTGTTGCAGCAGGTTACACCATTAGGACTGAAGCCGGCAGGCGCCAGGACCCCACGGAAATGTTCTAGATAGCAGTATTCAGCGGGGACCGCCCCCAACGTCGGTCCCACCCCCCGATGTCAGGCATAATACATAAGTAGACGGTACCCCATAATCCCCAGTTCTCCCACCGGAGACTCCCGGCCACTGGATGACATCAGAAGAGGAGACTGAGGATCCGCCATCAAATGGCAGTCAGAGAGATGCTCAGACACCTGATCCTAGGAGAAGGATGTTGGAACTAGAGTCTACCTCCAGCGGGGATGGTGGGAGGGAAAGTACGTGCGGCAAGAGCTGTTCTCGAAGATCTACTGTTACGGTAAGTTCTTACGTAACTGTACTATCTTACTTCGAGAAACAGCTCTTGCAGCAGGTTACACCATTAGGACCGATTCCCAAGCAATAATGGAAATCCCACACCACCGGGAGGAGAGAAGGTAGAAATCCTTAAGGAAACCAAAGCCTAGGACAGAAGGCCTTGAAGGACTGCTAGACCAAAACCTGCTCTTCGCCTCGATGCAATATCCAGGCAATAATGCCTGATGTAAGTGTGCAAGGAGCTCCAAGTAGCTGCAGAACAGATGGCCGAGGTGGACACATTCTTAAGGGCCACAAAGAAGGTAGCCACCCCACTTGTGGAATGACCCTTAACCGCACCCGGTAAGGGTTTGTTGCGCTTCTGGTAACAGAACGTGATACACTGAATGAGCTACCTGGACAGCGACTGTTTGGAAACAGGAGCTCCCATCATCCTGTGGGCAAAGGAGACAAAAAGCTGGTCCGATTTTTGGTGGCGTTTGGTTCTGGTCAGGTAGTATCGGAGACACCTATGCACATCTAGGGAGTGCAACAGGGCCTCTCCTCGATTCGAATAGTTGGGAAAGTACACTGGTAGATCGATGTCCTGATTAAGGGTAAGAGCTGAGACCACCTTAGGCAGAAATGTGGGATTAGTCTGTACGGATAACCCGACTTGGTGAAAAACCAAATAAGGCTCTTTGCACATGAGTGCATGGAGTTCAGAAATTCTTCTGGCCGAGGTAACTGCAACTAAAAACAACATCTTCCAAGTGAGAAGACGTAGCTTGCAATCCGCGGCTGGTTTAAAGACTAGCAGCGTAAGCTGCTCCAGGACAAAGGGTAGATCCAATGGCGGAATTGGATCCTTAATTGGAGGTCTAAGGTGGAGAATACCTCTCAGGAAGGCTTGTGCCGTGTCCAACTGAGATATGGTGCGCTGGCCTATAGGATAATGATAGGCTGATATGGCACAGAGGTGTACTTTGACAGAGGAGTAGGCCAAGCCTGTCTGAAAAAGAGACAAGAGGTAGTTCAAAACAGACTTTTCTGGACAGTTTAGAGGCGAAAACCCCTGCGCTTGAGTCCATAGGCAAAAATGGTGCCATTTCATAGCGTAAGTATCATGAGTGGCCGGTTTTCTCGAGGCCACCAGAACGTCAGCTACCTCTTGAGAGACCCTGTGTCACAAAATGGCTATGTCTCTAGAAGCAAACTGTGCAGGCTCAGTGAACGAAGGTTCGGATAGACCAAGGAGCCCTCCTCCTCCTGAGACAAGTGAGAGATGACTGACAGAGGCACAAGAGATTCCCAGGATAGCTGATGCAGTAGAGGGAACCAGATCTGCCTGGGCCAGAACGGCGCGATGAGTATCAGCGTCGCTTGCTCTCTGCGAAGTTTCAGAAGAACCCTCTGGATCAACGGAAAGGGGAGAAAGGCATAGAGGAATCTGCCCGCCCAGGAGAGGGACAACGTGTCTCGTCAGAAAACACCAGGCCCTGGATCTAGCGAACAAAAATTGGGCAGTTTTGTGTTGGATGGGGAGGCGAAAAGGTCTAACTCTGGTGTACCCCATCTGTGAAACAGATCCTCTACTACCTCCTGGAGTAGTTCCCACTCGTGGACTCTGGCCTGAGAGTGGCTCAGGCCATCTGCAATGACGTTGTCCACTCCTGGGACATGAACAGCAATGAGGTTTGCGCCGTGTTGCAACGCCCAATCCTACACCCTCATAGCCTCCCTGCAAAGCGGGTAGGAATGGGTACCTCCTTGTTAGTTGAGGCAATACATCACTGCAGAATTGTCTGTTTGTAATGGTACCCGGTGGAATCTCCGACTGGAAGGCCTGCAGGGCATAAAGAACTGCTCTCATTTCCAGGATATTTATGTGGAGATGAGTCTCTTGGGCTGTCCACAGGCCCTGAGACCGGACACCGTCGAGGTGTGCTCCCCATCCGAGCCCTGAGGTGTCTGTGGATCATGTCACAATCAGAGACGGCGCAATGAAGGGGACCCCTGCCGATAGATTCTTCGGATCTAGCCACCATTGCCAATCCCAGATTACAGTCTTCGTGATCCGGATTGGAAGCTGCAGATGGTCTTGCTTTTGATCCCACTGGACCCGTAACATCCACTGGGCGACCCGCATGTGGAGACGTGCAAGCAGGACTGTTGCAGTGGCCACAGCCATGTGTCCGAGCAGGCAAAGGACCAATCTGGCAGGAACGGACTTCGCTGAAATGTCCCTGATATGTTCTGTTCTGTCCTGGGGAAGAAAAGCTTTCCCTGGACGGTGTCCAGAAATGCACATATGAGCTGCAGAGTTTGTGACGGAACCAGGTGTAACTTCTCTTGATTGATCATGATGCCCAGCGCCTTGAACAGAGACGGATTATAATGGATGGCGGACATTAAGGCCTCCTGAGAGGGCGCCATGAGAAGCCAGTCGTCCAGGTAGGGCAACACGTAGTGACCTTGTCTCCTCAGAGTCGCCGCAATGACCGCCATACACTTCGTGAATACCCGAGGTGCCGATGACAGTCTGAAGGGGAGGGCTTGGAACTGATAATGGTGGCCCTGGAACTCGAAGCGCAGAAACTTCCTGTGCACTTGAGCAATGGGTATATGCAGGTAAGTGTCCTGCATGTCCAAAGACGCTAGAAAGGTGCCCTGCTTAAGCATGGGAATCAGATCTGGGAGGGTCACCATGCGGAAGCGTTTGTACAGGACTGACTCGCTGAGGTCCAGTATTGGACGGAGGTCCCCTGTTTTCTTGGGAACCAGAAAGAAGTGAGAATAATACCCTGCACTCTTTCTGGTTCCGTGGTACTTGCTCTACTGCTTCTTTTCCCAGGAGCGCGAGCACCTCCTGCTGTATGAGCAGGGTGTGCTGACCCGACTAACGGGAAAGCAGGTGAGGACTTGCTAGTGGGTGGTCGAGAAATTCTATAAAGTGGCCTTTCTTGACCAAGTGGAGGACCCACCGGTCGGTGGTAATCGACTGCCACCCTAAAAAGTGGTGAGCGATGAGACCCCCGAACTTTGGCGTCTGTTGATCCACAGGAGGAGCAGGGGCCGGGAAGGAGTTATGCTGTGGCAGCACTGGTCCCTGCAGGCTGGGCCAGTTTAGAGTAGCGTTCGGCTCTTCCTGGGGATGACTTAGCCTGGGCTTTCCGCTGAAAGGAGCCCCTTTGTTGCTGGCTGAAACGTGGCTGTTGCCTTTGTTGCCAGCTGCGAATACAGCTCTGGTTCCTACAAAAGGGCCCAGGCCTGGATCTGTACATGGCCTGTACAAACCTGACTGCCTTCCCAGTGTCCTGGAGTTTGGTGATAACCTTCTCCAAGGGCTCACCAAAGAGTACTTCGCCATTGTAGGGGATGTCAAGAACGTTCTTCTGTACGTCTGGGGTGAAGCCGGAGACACGGAGCCAAGAGTGTCACCAGAGACAGACTCCTGAAGCTCCAGCTCTGGTGGACGAGTCCGCAGAATCGTATGCGGCTCGTAGTACTTGGGTACCTATATCAGACCCTGCGTGGAGAAGATTTAGGAGCTCCACCTTCTGATCACCATCCGCAAGCTTATCGACCAGGTCCTGGCCCTGTTCCCATATGGCATTCTGAAACTGTACCACGTGGGTTAGGTAGTTCACAGACCTGATGGAGCATGTAGCAGCTGCATACATACATCTCCCCAGGGCATCCAATTGTTTGGATTTCTGGTCCGGTGGCTGTGTACTCATGTGTTGCGGTCTTTGGGACCGGTCATGTGAGGCCGTAATGACCAGGGAGTCTGCCAGAGGTTGTTGAGCCAAGTACTGATTCTCTCTCAGGGCCTTGTACAGGCGGTCAGCTTTCTTCGGCACCGCAGGAGTGGAGTGCGGACGCTTCCACGCAGCCTTGGTGACATCTGCGAAGGTGTCCAAGGGTGGCACTACCACAGGCTTTGGGTCTTTCTGCCGAAGATAACGGGCAAGGTGCTGTCTTTCGGGGTCGGGATCTTCAGCGTCCCATCCCATGTTGTTCTGGCTGTGCCTCATGATCTCAGAGAAAGAGGGATCATCCGGAGGAGACCTGGGCAGGTCATGTGGGTCAGGTGATGGAATGCTGAGTAGAGAAGGAGATCTGGAGTATTCCGAGGTATCGAATCTGGAGTCCTCCCGTGACAGAGTATCCGCCGATGTCTGGGTCGCTTGGGGCTGGGAGACCCTGATGGAGATCTTGAGGGAAGCCTTCTCCGATACTTGGATCTACCCCTGGGAGGTGGAGTCTGCTCCTTAGGTGCTGGTGGTCATCCTGCTAGCCTCTGTGGTGGAGGAGGGGGCGTAGGAGGTGAAGGAGTAGGAGCAGGAGGAGGTGGAGGTGGAAGAGGTTTTACGGGGACCACATCTTTTCGGATGGTGTCCCACCAGAAAGTAAAGAGGTCCCTTACTTCTTGCAGGTTCATGCCAGACGGGCCTGGCGCCAGTGGTCTGTCACCGAGGTCAGGCATCGGGTGCGCGGGTGTCTCTGGGTTGGGCGAAGGTTCCCTTCGGGAGCCCGGCATCCTCAGTGTCACCCACCTGGTCTTTGGGCAGTGTCGTGTCCTCCTCCGTTGAGTCCCTGTGACCGGTGTCCACCGGTGACTGGGGGGCGGGCTTCGGCCCCGGAGAATGCGAGGCAGACGGTCGCTTGGCCAACGTCTTCGGGTCCGGCGAACGCCCGGCTGGCGTCTGGTGCCTGGCTGATGTCCATGGCTCCAGCAAACGCCTGGCCGGCTTTGTATATTTGGACGATGTCACGTCCAACGTCTGCTTTAGAGACGTCAGGTCCTAAGTCTTCCTGGGTGGTGGATCTGGACCTCTGGGAGACCGACCTGGAGTCGGGGTCCTGACGTCGGGTCGATGAGGAAGACTTGTGGCATTCTGAAGACTCGGTAGAGGCCCAAGAGGGAGTGGGGGAAGCCGAGAGCCTCGAAGTCTTGATGGGCTGGAGAGTCAAAGAGCCGCCTGAGGCTCGGATTTTAACCGGAGGGGGCTGAGAACGAGCCCTGGAGGGAGAGCAGTCCGACCTGGTGGAGCCTGAGCTATGGGAGTTCAAGGCCTGGTTCGGGAATCTGGACCTTGCTTTCTCCCGGTGTTTATGGGCCTTGGAAGAAGAATTGCCCCTGGAGGAAGGTTCTTGGTCCATCCTACTAAGTCTTTCTTCCAGCAGGTAAGCCTGAAGTGCCTTCTGACGACGGATCCTGGAGCGGCTGTTGAACCCTTGGCAGAAGGTGCAGGCCTTGGTGTCGTGGTCCGGGCTTAAGTACCGCACACAGGAAGAATGAGGATCCTTAAAAGGGATCTGTTTTCCGCAGGCACACTTGCAAAGGTTTCCCTCGATTGAAGGAGTTAGAGAGGACATTAGTTTGGAAAAACTCTTGAAGTTTTAAGTCGTTGAGTGCTAGGTAGAGACAGAGAGGCTGATGCTGCTGAGTCGACGGCGGGAAAAGAACTGGGGATTATGGGAACCGCCCCCTTATGTACTATGCCTGACGTCGGAGGCGGTCCCCGCTGAATACTGTTAGCTAGAAAATTTCCATGGGGTCCTGGCGCCTGCTGGCTTCAGTTCTAATGGTGTAACCTGCTGCAAGAGCTGTTTCTCGAAGTAAGATCAGGAGTTCTAGGAGTGGTATATGGTGTTCATCCACACTTACTGGCAGGTTCCCTGCCACTTTAAATCTTGCTGGAAGGTCTTCAAGCTGGCTCCTCCCACCCACCCGAGTTGTAAAACCCTCTGCTCCGCCCCATGACGCCAGATCTAGCCCACTGGAAGCCAGGTTGCGCGTCGAAGCCAGGAAGATCGGGTGGGTTGTGTGGATGAACAACATATACCACTCCTAGATCTCCTGTTACAGGTGAGTAACCTGTATTTCTAGGGACGTGGATATGTTGTTCAATCCACATTTACTGGCAGACTTCTAGCAGTTCTCTGGGAAGAGGGATGCAAGACACGTACCCACTATACTTACCTGGGAAATAAGGACTGGAGAACCGAGGTCTCAAAACCAGCAACCCAGCGTGACTCAAGGTCGATGTGGTAGTGGGTAATGAAAATGTGTGCTGACTTCCAGGTAGCAGCCCTGAAGATTTCCTGGATAGGAATGTCCCTGGAATCAGCCACGGATGCAGTGGTATGGCAGGTAGAATGAGCTCCTCCCTTTGGGAGGGTCCATGCCCACCAACCTATAGCATAGATCTATGCAGGAGGTGACCCACCTGCCTATCGTCCGCTTGGCTGAAGGTCTGCCACGTGCGGCTTCAGCGTAGGCGACAAACAGCTGGCGAACCTCTCCCCGAATCTCAGCCGTCCGCTCCTTATAAGAGAGCGCCCTTCTAGGGTCCACAGTATGGAGCCTATATTCGGCCTCCGAGGTGTGACTGGGGTAGAACACTGGCAAAGTCAACACCTGGTTAAGGTGAAACTCCGACACCACCTTCAGAAGGAATTTCGGGTTGGGGTGCAGGACAACCTTGTCCCTGTGGAAGACCAAATAAAGAGACTCGATGGAAAGCGCCTGGAGCTCTCCCATCCTTCTGGCTGACGTGATAGCCACCAAGAAGGCGGTCTTCCACAACAGGTGAGAGAAATCACACCTGTGCATCAGTTCGAATGGCTTGCCCATGAGCTTAGCCAATACAAGCAGTAGATCCCATGGAGGTGGAGGTTCTCGCACCGGAGGGGATATGTGATCAAGGCCTTTGGAAAAGCACCCAACCACTCTTCTGCGCCACCGACTGCTTCCCGGCCCACACCCAGTAAGCAGAGATGGCTGCCAGGTGCACCCTAAGGGTCGCCGACCGAAGCCCTAGCTGAGAAAGGGACCACAGGTAGTCCAGAATGCTAGCCAAAGAACAGGAGGAAGGGTCCAACCCCTTATCCTGACACCAAATGGAGACTCTCTTCCATTTGAAGACACAGCATTTTCTGGTCGATTCCTTACGGGATGCCTCAACAACATTGAGGACCTCGTCGGAAAGACCCAAGGCCTGGAACTCTAGCCGCTCAGAAACCAGGCCGTCAACTGCAGGGACTGAAGGTCCGGGTGGAGTACCTTCCCCTTGCTGACTGAGATCAGGTCCGGGAGGGCTGGAAGCCATCTCGGGAGCCTGGAGCGGAGGCTGAGGAGATCTGGATACCAGAACTGACAGGGCCAGTCTGGGGCTACCAGAATCACCTGCGCCTTGTCCCTCTTCGCCTCGAGAACCCCTTGTGGATCAAAGGAAGGCATAGAAGAGGCCTGGGGTCCACGGCCTCGAGAAGGCATCCCCCTGCAGTGAGCCCTGCTGAGGGGACGGGCATGAAACAACCTCAGCTTCGCCTTCTCCCTTGAGGCAAACAGGTCCACCTGAGGAGTGCCCCAGTGGGAGAACAGATCTTGTACTACCTCTGGCAGGAGAGACCACTGGTGAGATGCAGCACCTATCTGGCTGAAGGCATCGACCAGTGTTGGAGGCTCCTGCCACATGGATGGCTAGGAGATCTGCCTCCAGTCTGCTCATGAGAGATCAAGTGCGGAGAGCCTCCTTGCACAGAGGCAAGGAGCGCTTCCCGCCCTGATGGTTTAGGTAGTACATGGTCGTGGTGTTGTCCGTCTGGACCTGGACCACTTGACCCCGTACAAACAGAGCGAAGGCAGTGAGGGCTAGTCGGACTGCTCGAAGCTCCAGCAGGCTGATGTGGCATCGAGACTCCTGAGGGGCCAGAGTCTGTGGGCTCTATGCTCCCCCAGATGGGCACCCCAACCCAGAGAGGAGTCAGTTGTCAGAGTAACCGTCGGCTCGGGGCAGACAAATGGGATACCCTCCTGCAGATGAGCTGGAACAAGCCACCACTGGAGGCCGTTCCACATCTTGTCAGTCACTGGCTGGTCCAGAGGACTGGAATGCTGTGACCATTGGCAGGCCAGCCCCCATTGCAGGGGACGCATATGCCAGCAGGCCTAACGAACCACGCTGGTGCAGGCCACCATGAAGCCCAGAAGGCGCAGGAAGTCCCGGGCAGGGTGCAACTGCGCAACCAGAAATGACTGGGAAAAGGAGGAAAGGAACCGTACTCTGGCTCGAAGAGAGTCGAACTCTGTGATGGAACGAGTTCCGATTTGGCCTCATTGATGAGGATGCCAATCTGAGAGCAGACCTGAAGGGCCAGATCCCTGGACCGCTCCACCTCCGCTCTGGAGGGGGCTGCAATCAGTCAGTCGTCCAGGTAAGGGTACACCCGGATCCTTCGGTGCCGCAGGAATGCTGTCACCATTGCCATGTATTCGGTGAAGACCCAGGGAGCTGGAGAGAGAGACTGAAGGGCATAGCCCAGAACTCGTAAAGGGATCCCTCTGCCCTGAAGCAGAGGAATCGCTGGTGAGATGGAAGGATTGGGACATGAAAGAACGTTTCCTGAAGGTCCAGAGAACAGAACCACATGCCTCATTCCAAGGATGGAATGATCCGAGCCAGAGTGACCATCCTGAAGGTACAAGACCTTAGGAACTTGTACAGGTCGTGTAGGTCTAGAATGGGGCGCCAGCCCCCCCCATCCGTTTTGGGACCAGGAAGTACCTGAACACAAACCCTGGGTCTAGAGGAGGATCTGCCACCTCCCTGATCACCTCCTTCTGGAGGAGCAGGGCAATGTCGGCTCAACAAGCAGACAGAGGCACTGCGGATCTCGTAGCTCCCCGTGGGGCAACGGCTCGATAGGGTGGGGACTGCTCAAATTCCAGAGGCAGACCCCTGCCTACCACTTCCAACACCCAGTGGTCCGTGGTGATACCGGACCAGGCAGAAAGGAAGTGGCGGAGCCGTCCCCCCACGGGGGGAGCCCGGGGAGGAGTGCCGAGGTTGGGGGCCGACACCCCTCAACCCGTCACTGCGCAGGCTTGGAGGAAGGGCCAGCCAAGGAGCCGCTTGGACCTTTTCCTCCCAGCTTCCTGCTGGAGGAAGCAGCAGGCTGGGCTTTGGGGTGCCACGTGCGAGCCTGCTGGCCCCGATGCTGGTGTTGCTAGGCCAGACGTGCCGCAGGGGCTGAAGGACAAAAGGGTTTACGCTGCTGCTGGCGGCATTTGTCCTTCTGGGCAGACGTGACAGAGTCTAAGGTGACACTGGACTTCTTGATTTGTTGCAGATGACCCTCCACCCCAGGATCGAACAAGTCTCTACCCAAGAAGGGAACATCTGCCAGCTTCTGCTGGGTATCCACCATAAAGGTGGAGATCCGCAGCCAAGCTCTGTGGCGCATGGCCACTGAGGCCGCTACTGACCGGGCACACAAGTCAGCGATGTCAAAGGAAGTTTGGAGCTGCTGTTTGGCCACCGCCCTTCCTTGATCCCGCACCTGCTTGACCGTCATTTGAAGGTCAGCCGGGAGATGAGGAATCCCTTCATCCAGGGAGCCCAAAAGTGTGTGTGAAAAGTGTGCCATCAGGACGGCCAAGCTAGCCTGACGAAGGCCTAGGGAGGAAGCAGCATAGACTTTCCACCCGAAATAGTCCAATTTCTTGGACTCCTCATCAGGCGGCTTGTCCACATCGCGAGCGTTCCCAGAACATCGGAAAATGCTGTCGGTCACTAGCCCCTCCGCAGAGGGGTGCTCCGAGAAACCGGAGAGTGAACCAGTGGGAACAGCATACTTCCGAGCCATCCTGGCCGAAGGTGCTGGACAAGAAGCTGGCTGCTGCCATAGCTCCAGGGCCGGGCCAACAATGGCTTCGGCCACCGGGAAGGCCTTCGTAAGGGAATCCCCTCCGTCCAGTATCTCCGTGAGGGGATACTTGGCCCATTTTGAAACGGGTTCGAGCTTCATCCCAGTGGACACAGATGAGTCTAAACATTCCAAGGAAGGAGGATAGGCTCTCGTCCACCAACTGACCCCCAGTGGACTCCACGTCAAGCGGACTGGAGTACAAGGAGTTGTCGTCGTCAGACTCCGAGGAGTCTGCGAACAGCTGCCGAGCGCCTGAGCCACCCTCCACCTGTCGAGGTCGATCGGGAGTGAGGGTTACAGACAACCGATGGGGCAAGCCCTGACCCGACTGAGAATCCTTGGTCGTGGCCCCAGTTTTAGGTTGTGGAGGCAGGGGTTCAACCACAATGGGTGGCGCAGCTGGTTTCGGCCGAAGAACTGGTGCTGGCTTCGGCTCCTCGACTACTACGAGGGGTTGTTTCGGCCGCTTCAGTGACAGCCACTTAATGTCCAGAGAAGGTGACTCAGTCCGCTTACTCCCGGACAATAATAGCTGCTGCCACATTAGATCCTCATAGCGCTGACAACTTGTGCCGGAGCCTATCCTCCAAAGAGGATGACAAGGATGAGCAGCGCCGCCGCTTTCCATGGTGCCGAGGCCAAGACCGCAGACATCAGTGGGACCGGCTGGACCTGGATAAGGTCCTAGACCGAGACCTTCGGGGATTCGGAGGGTGGGTCTGAGAGAGGGTGGGGGAAACCCACTCATCCCTTGGTTCAGGAACCTTAACTGGGGACTCCGGCACAGGAGGCACAGGCAAGTCCTCGGTTTCCACCGGGGGAACCGGTGAAGAAGGGTTGTCGGCTTCTCTAGTTGACAAACCGTCCGATGGGTCGAGAAAAATCTCGACTGCGTTGACGGATGTCTCGGCCGGCTGACCTGACGGGGACACCGTGAAGCCAGCGGCCTTAGCCGCAACCTCGACCAAGTAGAGAGTGTCGACTATCCGGGGAAGGGGACCTCTCCCACTCCCACGAACGTTGACGGTGACACTTACCTTTGGAGTCCTTTTTGCACAGAGAGGAATGTTAAGAAGGTTCTTCTCCTTTGACGGAGAGGGATAGGCAAAGCTCCTTGAAATAAGCTGTGTAGGAGGAGCCCAAGGAGAGCGGGATAAATGCTGCGACCGAGGATGATGATGCGGCCTGGGCCGCCTCCTCTTCGCGGGCGATCACCTGCTCCAGCTGTTCAGCCGAGCATGCAGCTGCGGACACCGCCCAATGGGCCTCCTTCGACTTGACTGGAGGATAATGTTTCTCAGGTCGCCCCAACAGCAATCGGGCAGTGCGGTCCTCCAAGATCGAAGCCGAAAAGGATTTGCACAACTCACAAGCCTATGAGTCATGGCAGAGTCCAAGGCAATAAACGCACATGGAGTGCAGATCGTCCGGGATATCATCTGCCCACAGGGGCACCGATGAAATCCGGGAGTCGATTTGTCCATCGCAGCTGTGAGGGAAGAGAATACTGAAGTCTTTTAAATTTAAGAATAAATTTCAGATTGACAGAAGAGTGTGGATCCAGGCCTAAAACGCAGAGTGCTAAGGAGGGAACCTGAGCTTCCAAACGGTAAGAAAGATCTGGCGTCATGGGGCCGGGCCGAGTTTTACCACCCGGGTGGGTGGGAGGAGCCAGCTTGATGACCTTCCGGCAAAATATAAAGTGGCAAGGAACCTGCCAATAAGTGCAGATTGAACAACATACCCACGTCCCTAGAACAAAGATATTAGTACAGAAGTGTGTCATAGCAAAAGTACGGTTATACAGTCATTACATACAATTGTTGCACATGACATTACGGGGTATGACAAGTCTTGTGATCAAATTCCTGTCATTCAACCAGTACTACATCATTCTGGAACAGACATTTTATCTCATTGTAATTCTACTCCACCAGGTGTTAACCACAAACCCAGTACATTTAAACAGTAAACAAAAGAAAACGACTGTCTCTTCACTGATTCAGTACTAAGTTGATGTATCCATAGGGCAAAGGCTCAGGGGCCAGCCAGGGTTGGGCTGTGCAATAGGGCCACCCATGAAGTACCCAGCTCACTATACTTATGTTAAGGGTTTGAGGTGTCCACACCCTGGCGAGCTGTGTAGTCATCCCAAATTCTCCACTTCTCCAGGAATCTCTCCTGAGCGAGCCTAAGGGTTGCTGTTATCGTCTCCATGCTCACCACTGTGTCCATTCTGCTGCCGAGGGTGTTGTGGGGGTCAGCCAGTGTGCAGTGATGCATTTGATGGCCACAAGACACAGTGTGAATAAATATATCAGGTTTATCAGATTCTTTGAGCGACCATTCTTCAGTCAAATGCATCTAGTCTTGTAAAGCTACTAAACTACCTCCTACTATATTAAAAGTTCAGATAGTACCAAAACATAGTATAGTAAAATTTAAACAAGCTCTGCAGCAGTTGATTCCAGTCGTTTCAGGTGTCCAAAAATGTCTTGGCGGACAAGCTAAGCAGGTCACAGCCCAAGATACACGAATGGGAACTGCTGACCTCAGTGGTCGATGACCTCTCTGCAAGGTGGGGTTCTCCAGAGTTGGACCTTTCTGTGTCCCCACACAATGCAAAAACTACCTCGTTTCTGCTTGCCCACTCCAAGGCCTGGAGTTTTTTGGTGAGACAAGTTGTCCCTCTTTTGAAAAGAGAGGTTTCTGTACACATTCCCTCCCATTCCATTAATATAGAGTGTTACTGAAACTACAGGTGGAGGGTGCGACCCTTATCCTCACTGCAGCTCTGCGGCTTCAACAAATATAGCATCTGCTGCTGCGACAACTAGCAGTGGCACCTCCGGTACCCTTGCCTCTCTGCAGAGGCTTGCTGTCACAGGGCAAGGGGGCAGCCCTGGTCCATCCCGACCTGAAGTCCCCACACCTGCATGCATGGCTCATAAAGACATAGCCACAACATGGTTTCTGGCATCATCAAAAGTAACTGGTTGTGGCCAGAAAGCCTTCCACCAAACATATGCACTCTTTAAAGTGGAAGCATTTCACTTTGTGGCCACTTCCAAAAATATGAACTCCTTTATCGGTCCGGTGAATGTGGTGCTGGAATACTTCCTGTCATTGTCAAGACTCTGGTCTGCAATACTCCTCACTGAAGGTGCATCTGGCAGTTCTATCAGCTTTCCTTGCCCCTACTGACAAGCATATACAGTGCCTTCAGAAAGTATTCACCCCCTTGGATTTTGTCACATTTTGTTGTGTTACTACCAGTATTTTTAATGCATTGAAATGATCTGTTTCCCCCCTTGATTCACACAGCATATTCAACAATTTAAAGGGGCAAAAATATTTTTATTGTGTAACAAAAATGTATGAAACATTACAAACTGATGTATCTTGTTTACTTAAGTATTCACCCCGAGTCAATACTTTGTAGAAGCGCCTTTGGCAGCAATTACAGCTTTGAGTCTTCTTGGGTATGTCTGTATCAGCTTTGCACATCTGGATTTGGGGATTTTCACCCATTCTTCCTTGCAGATTTGCTCAAGCTCTGTCAAGCTGGATGGGGAGCGTCGGTGAACCGCAATCTTTAAGTCTTTCCACAGATTCTCAACGGGATTCAAGTCTGGGCTTTGGCTGGGCCACTCAAGGACATTCACCTGCTTGTTCTGAAGCCACTCCAGTGTTGCTTTGGCTGTATGCTTGGGGTCGTTGTCCTGTTGGAACGTGAATCTTCACCTCAGTCCAAGGTCTACTGCAGACTGATGCAGGTTCTCCTCAAGGATGTGCCTGTATTTGGCTCCATTCATTGTTCCCTCTATCCTGACAAGTGCCCCAGTCCCTGGCGCTGAAAAGCATCCCCATAACATGATGCTGCCACCACCATGCTTCATGGTAGGGATGCTGTTACACGGGTGCTGAGCTGTGTTCGGTTTGCGCCAGGCATAGCGCTTTGCATTTAGGCCAAAGAGTTCAATTTTTGTTTCATCAGACCAGAGAATCTTTTGCCACATGCCTTCTTGCAAACTCCAGGCATGCTATTATGTGGCCTTTTCTCAGGGGTGGCTTCCGTCTAGCCACTCTCCCATAGAGGCTACATCTGTGAAGTGCTGCAGAGATTGCTGTCCTCTGGACAAGTTCTCCCATCTCAGCCATGGAACTCTGTAGTTCTGTCAGGATGGTCATTGGGTTCTTGGCCACTTCCCTGACCAAGGTCCTTCTTGCCCGGTTGCTCAGTTTGGGAGGACGGCCTGCTCTAGGAAGGGTCTGGGTGGTTCTGTAATCTTTCCATTTCCTAATGATGGACTTGACTGTGCTCCTGGGAACTTTCAACACCCTAGAAATGTTTTTATACCCCTCCCCAGATCTATGCCTCCTCACAATTCTATCACAGAGTTCTACGGACAGCTCCTTGGTCTTCACGGTAGAGTTTCTGCTCTGACATGCACTGTCGACAGGTGTATTTCCTCTGAAATCATGTCAACCATTTGAACTGACCACAGGTGGACTCCATTCAAGTTTTAGAGTGATCTCACAAGGAAACTGGATGCACCTGAGCTCAATTTGGAGTGTCATAGCAAAGGGGGTGAATACTTATCAAATCAAGACATTTCAGGTTTTTATTTTAAATTACATGTACAAAAAAATACCAGAAGTTTCATTCCACTTTGACATTAGAGAGTAATTTGTGTAGATACGTGACAAAAAAGCCCATATAATTGTATTTTGAGTTTGCAACATCACAAAATGTTACAAAATCCAAGGGGGGTGAATACTTTCTGAAGGCACTGTAGTAGTTCAGTTAGAGGACTCCCATACCTTTTTGAGAGGTATTCTACACATGAAACCTCACATTCGCAATCTGGTCCCCCCGTGGGACCTCAATTATGTGCTTGAGAAACTAACTTTGGCTCCTTTACAGCCAGCCACGAGTTGTGGCTTACACTTTCTTTTATGGAAAGCATTAATTTTAGTTGCAGTTCTTTCAGTTTGAAGGATTCCAGAGCTACAGGCTCCCATGTGAGAGTCTCCTTTATTTGATCTACCGTAAAAATAGGCTGTCTTTACGTACTAATCCTTAGTTTCTGCCAAATATGGTTGTGACAGGGTGACCCCTGTTATGGTGGACATCCCTGGGATGTATTGGAGCCCGTTCCCCAAGCAGTCTGTGTGTTTTGTGTGGTGTCCAACATGCTGGTTGGCTGGTTATGGATGGAGTGTTTATGGTGCTTCTGTGCAGGTTAACCTAAAAACAAAACTAAGAGTACAGTTACAAAATGAAAGGGCTGTCTTAATAGAAGAGTAACAAACATTTGTGTCTGCCTTTTCTAGATTTTAGCAGCCTCCTTCTAAGATATCCTCTTCTAAGATTTATTTTGCAGCAGACAGCATGAAGTAATTTGACCCTGCAGGAGAGTTTAGAAGAGCACAGAATGTTCTGATCTCAGCTCTGACCTTTACCAATGTTGTAAACATGTAAGCATTAAGCCACGACGAAGGTGGCATCTAATGGGGTATTAATGCATGGTTGGGGGGGTCCCCGAGTGCCTACAACGACCCAACCATGCATTAATTCCCCATTAGATGCCACCTTCGGAGTGCCTTAATGCTCTTGTAACATGGTTTTGTTATAGTTCAATTTGTTAGAAATGAACATTTATAATGTGAACAACAGTACGCAGAGAGAGTTTTGTTTGTTTAGAGATCTTTATGCACTTTTAGAAACACGAAGAACTGTTCATTTATATGCCGATGTCAAAAAAATGATTCACATATTCAGAGACGACAGCTTTGTTATTATTTTCAATATATTTTCTAAATGTAAACGGCTATTATTGTCATACCCTGCGTGGGAGGTCTACGATGTCATGCTCCATTTCTTCCGCTACTTAGCTATTCGAGTTATTAGCACATTGTCTGACCGTCTGTTTAGGTGCTGCACAACCATCCAATATATCACTGTGCAACCCCTTTCCTGTTAGTTTACTCTGCCTGTTGCTGGTGCCCGTATATTGTCAAAGGGTCCAGGTGGCTATTTCTTAGGCTCCGCGGTATGCTCAGCGCTGTAGTAATTCAAATTGACGGTTCGAGTACCGTGAAACTGCTCAGCTGGAAGTCTTTATGTTTGTAGTCGTTTTTGTCTGTGGTGTGCTGCTCTGTGTTGCGCTACTGCTTGTTCCGGGTGTCTATCATGCGTTTGCATGTCCTGCAACAATCACGAACATTTGGGTGGGTGGGTGGGTGGAAAGACAGGTACTTTGTGCTTGGCTACCGTCCGTTTGTTAGACACTGCTCTTTTTCTTCTGTGGCTTTCAATGCTATTTCACTCTCAGCACTGCATTATTGGTACATTAATGCCATGTTGAAGTCGGGACATGTGACTTATTTCGTCCAACAGTTTTTCTGCTTTAAGTACTTCATTTTGCCATGTTACAAGTTATGTTTGTGCTCCAGGTGGCACCCAAATAACTGTTCTCTACGGAGCAACAATGGCCCCTAGTGGCTAGTTTTATGTCATGTCTGCTGTTAATCAAAAGGCACTGGAAACATTTTCCAGCAGAAATTCTAGCGAGCATATAAAAAGCCCTATCTCAGTGCTGAGACAAGACAGAGAGATAGATAGGAAGGTGAAAGACCTCCTTGTAGTGTGTGCTTTCATACTGTTTGATTCATGCTAGGCTGAAGAGAAGCCTTAGAAACTGTTCAAGCTAAACTGTTGTCTGACTTACCATTTTGTTTTCTGTATATCTTACTTGATGAAAATAAAATGCTAAATGCAACCATGCGTTTTTAATGCACCCGATTTGTGGTCTGCCTGAAACTGTGTTATCCTAAACCCACACCCAGCAACAACGGTGTCTGACTTCGCACTACACCAAACCATCCACCTTTCAGTTTATTATCCTGAGCATGTCAATTAAGGTGAGGTATTGCTCCACACTCTGGATGTACACAGAATCCTGAGATACTATCTTGTGCGCATCAAGAACTGCAGAAAGTGCTCTCAGTTTTTTGTTTGGTTCGCCCCTGGGAAAGAGGGTGTATCTGTTTTGAAATAGTGCTTGTCCAAATCGCTAGCACATTGTATTATGTTCTGCTATAGTACAGTAAAGAACTTCCAGGTGCAGTTCGTGTCATTCCACAGGCGACAAGGCCACATCTGTTGCTCGTTTCAAAAGTGTCTCTGCGGCTAACATCTGTGCTGTAGCCATCTGAAGTACTGCCCACACCTTTACCAAACATTACAATTTGAACACGGTTTCTTGCAGACATGCAGGATTCAACCATGCTGTTCTACAGGGCCTACTGTCATGCACAGATTGTACCACCCTCCCAGTTATCATTTGGGACTGCTTGGAACTTATTTCAAAGGTGTGGCCTAAGGGGAGAGATATCCTCGAAGAAGACAGAACAGTTACATACTTACTGTAACAGTATATCTTAAAGAGAATCTCTTCCCTTAGGCTATGCTGACCATCCCTCCCCCTTTTATAAGATGCAGGGGAATGTAGCATCCAACTCTACCTTGGGACTTTTCATGGCTACTATTTCCAGTCTCTGTGTGTCTCCCTAATATCAGAGGTGCTGGCACAATCTCCTGGTTCCCCAAGAAGAGAGTTCTCTCAATACATTCTCTGGCGGGGAACTGAGGTGAGATGGGGCCACTGATGTTTATGTAGACACTGACTCGGTGTCGTTGTGGGATACCCCCAGATAACAAAAGATTCCATGTGGTCCTAGCGGTGACACGAGTACAGCTCCAACGATGTGGCCTATGGGAAGACATTCTCTCAAAGATGTAATGTGAGCCGGCCCGGTGGCGCTGAGGGTTGAGGCGCTGGACGCCACACCTCACACCATGGCGGCAACCCGCGTTCAAGAATGGACTTAGGTCGCCGGGGGCTGGCAGGGGGAAGGAAGGACTGAGCGTCCCACAACAGCTCTCCTTCCTTCGGGGTGGGTTAGGGATATGCACCGCACTGCAGTGACACCCAGTGGAGGCTGGGTGTTCGGCAGGTGCGGGCATTAACACGGGGAGAGAGCCGGCAGATGTCTGCACGCCAGTGCACTGACATCATTGCACGTCAGGCTCTCCAGAGGAAAGGAGGAAAAACATCTCCCAATCCTCCTAGATGACGACCGCCGTTGCCTGCTTCACCACCCGCTGACTAATAAGGGGCAGACTCCGCTGTGCGCAGCTTGATCACTCTGGGATAGAGGAGGGTTCCCTCCTCGCCGCCCCGGGAGAGTAATCCGCCGTCAAGGACCCAGAGATCATGAGTGTGTGGCACATTTCAGAGCCGGACTCCAGGTACTGGTAGGGTTGAACAGAGCACCTTGGTGGCCTGAAGGAGTGGAGGTTAGAGACAGTAGAGGTGTAGAAAAATAGTAAGTAAAAAAAAAAAAGGTAATGTAATGGTAAGTACATAATGTTTTTTTTGTTACTTCTAGTTGCAGCAAACTTTTTTCTGCGGGACACTGAGTTGGAAAGTGTCCATTTCTGCATGTTTGGAAAGTGTGAACAGCAGACACAACCCATGCCTACTACTTCAAGTATCCACTTGTCTGTGTTAAGTATGCCAGTCTTCCTCCCACTGGCCGACCTGGGCGAAACTGTCAGGGGGTTTGTTTTGGCTGGGACTCGGGGCTGGAGCTGCAGCATTACACCAGAAAGCACCCCCCCCCCCCCCAAGTAACCTCTTGTGACTGGAACTCACAGGGGGCATACAAGACAGACTCTTGGGAAATATCCCCTGCCTCTGCCTCCCCATCCCTTCCATAGGACCTGTTGGGGGGGGGGGGGTGGTTGCAGGTATCTTTACTGAAATTTCCCATAGTCTGGATTGCCCAGTAAAATTGCCACATTTCTGGTATCTCCTCTGATGAGGGCATTTTATCTGTGCCATCTGCCTGCTCCTTTCTCTGTTCAGGAGGAATGACAGCAACACTTTTTTTTTTTTTTTTATTTCTTTTTGGCAGACACCATTCCCAGTTATCTGCTGTGAGACTAAATTAATTATGTTTTTCCGTCACTGATTAGACACCCTGATGTCTGAATCATCTTTACCAAGCCTGATGGCTGTGCAGTTTCATCTTTTTTCTTGTCACATTTAACAGTATTTGCTGCTGAACATGAGGAGGTGCACTATTCAGATGCATGCTTTCCACCGTTATTGGGACCACCCTCAAAGGCTTTTTATTAGTTTTAGGTGACAAAAGCAGACTGAGAAGATACGCTTCTTTTTAAAATGGTTACCCTTTTTAATAAGTTTTTTGAGCAAAATATACAACAGCACTTAAAATTTATAAAGTTGTGTTGTGGATCTAGACACTTTACACAAAGCTCATGGCAGTCTGCTCTTGCCAGGAACTGCAAACAATTTTTACAGTTTTTTGAAAGTCCACAAGGTGTGTCCGACATGTCAATTTGTGAGAACCTAAAAAATATAAAAATTATTCCCCAAAACGATGCAGTGCAGGAGCCCAGTAGTACAAAATAGCTCTTGTTCTGAGAAAACTGTGTCAAAGGCAAGCCTCTCAACTGTCCCTGATTACAAGGGACGTCCCTCATTTTACCACTCAAAATTGCTGTGCCCACATCTGACCCTCATGAAAAAGGTGCTGCTCACACAGAGAAGGTGCTACAAATTTACACGTTAAAGTAGAAATGCATAATATTCTATACTATTAACTCAAAAATAAATTTGTATAAGATGAGGCAATGGTTTCCACAATGTCTCAAGCCTGTATCACCAAGCCTGAGGATGTGTCCTTCGTTATGAGGGTCAGTGTCCCTCATTGCCCCTCATTTTGAGTGCTGGTGTCCCTCATTTCAGTGACAAAAGGTTGAGAGAGATGGCCAAAGGTCAAACTGTGGTTACTAACAACAGGAACCAATTAATTTAGATGAAACCACACAGACAGAAACAGAAAGTGTAAGCTCTCCATTTTCTGTGAGTTGTACATGTTAAATATATTAAACCACTTGCTAAATTAGGTAAAAACTGATTTAGCAGTAAAAAGACTAAAAACAGTAGTCAACTGGGATAGTCTCTGGTTCCTGTAAATCAGTCGGGAACTGGAGAAACCATAATTTACTGAAAAGCCATTAGCCAGCGCAGAGTAATCGAAAAAACTAACTGAAGTAACATTTTTTAAAAAAAAATAAATTACAAATAAACCGACAGGAGAAACAGCCTTTACCAGAGTTCTCTACGTGGCGACCGTTCCCTTCAGGCTGAGGAACAGCTTTGAGCAACAGCCAGAGTAGAGTGTGGCTGCAGAGTTTGAATCTACATTCCACATGCAAGAATTTGACTAGGGATCCCCACCCCGAGCGGCACACCGGACAGCACGGCGGCGCTCAATGGCCATAACCTCGGCCGCTACCCGCCAGTACCTGAATACCTAGCCGCCCTCCTGGTTCTCCAGCCCAGATCCTGCAACAAGGTACTACCGCTTAGTTCTTTTCAGAGCAGACTCACTACTGCTGCCACACAACTGGTGTGGCGTTTCTGTCAGCAGCCCGATTGGTTCACCTGGCTGTTCGAACTTTCTGATTGGAGCACCTTTATCCAGCCTGCTCCTGGGCTCAGAAACTGTATTTGTCTCCTTTTTCGTGGCCTCTGACTACAATTTTCCTGCCTTGACAGTCTGCTGTAAAACAAAATGTTTTGTATAACTGCCTGCTTGCACCTACAGTGTTAATGTTGTGTAAATTCTAAGTTTAGCACTAGCCTGCTAGAACCATGTAGGACTGTGATTTTTTTTTTTTTTTTAACTGTTTAGAGAGCTTGCTGCAGGTCCTTTCTGCTCAATCTACCCTGCTTCTGTTTCCTGCTTTTCTCTGCCTAACCCCTGGTGTGTTTTTAGCCTAGCCTCCCACCCCCCCCTTCACCCTGGCTCATCACTTTCCAGGTTACTGCTGCAGAGTTCAATGAACTTGGACTCTCCCCACCCCTTCCCTGTTCTACTTCCCACAGTCTTCTCTCCTTAATCCTCGGTCTGCTGCTAGCCTCGCGCCCCTACTGCAAGTGCTAGAAATTCACTCCATCCTCTCTCCTTGCTCCACTAGGGATCATCGCCCCAAGCGGCGCAATGGACAGCACGGCGGTGCTCAATGACTGTAACCTCGGCCGACGCTCACCAGGACCTGAATCCCTAGCCACCCTCCTGGTTCTCCAGCCCGGATCCTGCAACAAGGTACTACCATTTAGCTCTTTTCAGAGCAGACTCGCTACTGCTGCCACCTGATTGGTGCGTCATTTTTGCCAACGGCCCCAGAGACTGGTCGATTTGGCTGTTTGAACCTATGATTGAGCGCCTTTTTCCAGCCCGCTCCGGAGCTCAAAAATTATTTCTGTCTCCTTTCTCACTGTCTCGGACTAATTTCTCCTGCCCCCCCAACCAAGGCCTTCTTTACATACACACTTGCCCCTCCTTCCTCACTGTGCGCATGCCCTATTGGCTCACACCGGCTCTGCTATTTTCCTACTGCAGCTGGAAATGTACTAGCACAGAAAGTACAGTTACGTAGGAACTTACCATAACGGTAGATTTGAGAGAGGTTCCTTCAGTAGGTCATCACATATAGGACTGACGCCACCTGGTGTCGGGCCGCACGGCAGACTTCTCTAGCAATACCTGACGGGGGACCACCCACCTGCCATCACGTGGCCGACGTCAGCGTGATTCTATATAGTGGCCATTCCCCATGCCCACCCTCCAGTTCTCCCGCCAGAGCCAGGAAGAGGCCTGACGGCAGGGGCAAACAGGATTTGGAGTCCCTGCAAAACACAAATGAGGGAGAGAAAAATATGACCTACTGAAGGAACCTCTCTCGAAGATCTAATGTTACAGTAAGTTCCTATGTAACTGTACTATCTTACTTCGAGAGGGTTACTTCAGTAGGTCATCATATATAGGACAGAGTCCCACGCAGTCCCTCCAAGGACAGACCAAGAGAAACTAGGGAGGAGGCAAACATAACTCCAACAGAAATACTGGGAACCAACATGGACCCAGTCTAGGACAGAAGGCCCTGCAAGACCGCTAGGCTGAAGGCAGCCCTCCACCTAGAAGCAATGTCCAGACTGTAATATTTGGTAAAGGTATGGACAGAACTCCAAGTAGCAGCGGCACAAATATCGGCCGCAGAAATGTTATGCAAGAAAGCCGTAGAGGCAGCCATACCCCTAGTAGAATGATCTCTAATGGGACCCAGCAGAGGTTTTTCATGCTTCTGGTAACAATCTAATGCAGTTGCCTAACCATTTGGACAAGCCCTGCTTAGAAACCAGTTTGCCCTTCGATCTGGGGGCACAGGGAACAAAAAGCTGATCGCAGGTACGGAATTCTTTGGTCCGGTGAATGCAACACCGGAGAATCCGATGAACATCCATCGTATGAAGGAGTGCCTCACCTGTTAAGAGGGGGACAGGTAATGCACCGGAAGCTCTACTGATTGATTCAGCGTGGCTTCTGACACCACCTTGGGAAGAAACTTCGGATGAGTTTTGAGGACCGCCCGGTCCCTACGGAAAATCAGATAGGGCTCCTTACAGACTAGAGTGTGAATCTCCGAAATCCTTTGTGCTGACGTGATGGCCACGAGAAACAGCGCCTTCCAGGAAAGAAAGCGCAAATCATAGCTCGTAGCCGGCTCAAAAGGAGGAAGAGTGAGCTTTTCCAAAACGAAGTTCAAGTCCCAAGGAGGAGTTGAGCTGCAGATGGGGGGGTTTCAGATGGAGAATCCCTTTCAGAAAGGTTTCTGAGACCTCCAACTGCGCCACGGGTATACCATCCACTAGCTCGTGGTACACAGAGATAGCTGAAAGGTGGACCTTCAAGGAACAGTATGAAAGACCGGAGTCTGACAAGTGAAGGAGGTATTCCATGATTTGCGGGGCAGAACAAGAGAACGGGTTCCAACCCTTAGCAGTCACCCAGATGGAAAACTGTTTCCACTTCATGGCATAAGTGGAACGAGTAGCTGGTCTTCTGGCCTCGATGAGGACCTGAGCAACCGGAGGTGGGGGGACCCCAAAGTGAGAGATCGCTATGTCTGCAGGAGCCATGTATGAAGATGCAAAGTCCTGAGGCCCAGATGTAACAATCAACCTTGATCCTGAGTAAGGAGGTTGTGAGTCACTGGAAGTGGAACCAGCGGTTTCCTGGAGAGCTGTTGCAGCAGCGAGAACCAGATCTGTCTCGGCCAGAGAGGAGCGATGAGGATCATCTTTGCCCTCTCCGCTTGAAGCTTGAGAAAGACCCTCTGTAGAATGGGAAATGGAGGGAAGACGTACAAAAATTTCTCTGTCCGAGAGAGACAATGTGTCATTCCAAAAAGCACCGTGCCCTGAAACAAGCAAGCAAAAGCTGGGAAGTTTTGAGCTGAATTAGGAGGCGAAGAGGTCAATTTCCGGACACCCCCAACGTAGGAAGATGAATTCCGTCACTTCCTGATGCAGTTCCCACTCGTGAGCTAGGGTCCGAGACCTGGTGAGGCTGTCTGCCAGGACGTTTAAAATGCCTGGAACGTGCACAGCCACTAGGACCAGATGGTGCTGGACTGCCCAGTTCCACACCCACATCGCTTCCCGGCACAGAAGGTACGATTGGGTTCCTCCTTGTTTGTTGATGTACCAAACCACCGACATATCCGTTTGGATTAGCAGTGATCCCTTGGGAAGGAGGGACTGGAAGGCTTGTAGTACAGGACCGCCCTCATCTCCAGAATTATGATATACAAAGAAGTCTCCAAGCTGGACCATAGTCCCTGGGCTTGGTGTTCCCCTAGATGTGCTCCTCACCCCATGTTCAAGGCACCCATGGTGAAGGAAGCTAAGGGTGCCCGGCTCCGGAAGGGAAGCCCCAAGGAAAGACTGAGAATCCATCCACCAATTCAATTCTTTCTGAACCACCAAGGAGACCGGTACCAAACGGTCCAGGTCGTCCAGAAGCTGATCCCACTGCACCTGCAAGGACCACTGAGTGACTCATGTGAAGCCTCGCCAGGGGAACGGTCATGATGGCGCAGGACCTCCCGGGCTGGGATGGTCCTGAGCAAGGCCACTTTGAAGGCCTGACAGAGAAGGGTCTCCACCCTGCCTGGGGGAAGAAAGGCTCTGCACTGGACCATATCCAAGACTGTCCCAATAAACTGTAGCCTCTGGGCAGGGATGAGGGAGGACTTGGGGACGCTGACTGTGATCCCTAGTTTGTTGAAGAGGTCCAGAGTGAAGGAAAAAGCCTTTTGCAAAGAATCCCTGGACGGGGCTGCAATCAGGTGCGGAGGCTCAGCATGGCACTCTCACGCAGATAACAGGATCACACTGGGACGGGACACCAGCCTGACAATGGGCCCTGAGGACCCCCGGAAGACATCAAGGTAAACCCCAAATTGGGGGTTATACATTATCGCCAACTGGATCCAAACTAATGCATTAATACCCCACTGTACGACTTGCATGGTATTTTTCTTTAAGGTATCAAAATAGTATGGCGAAAGAAAATAAATATAGAAATTAGAAGTTTACTGCCTGTAAGTGCATTCTTTAACTCTGTAAAACTCTCAAGTTACCAAACATGATGAGACCCTCTGAACTAAAGACCTAATAGGATTTAACAACTGCTTTTGCAGGGGACTAGACGATTCACTAGCTGTGCAGTGGTTATGGAACCTTTCATATCTAGGTCACTGGGTCAACTCTGGCCCAGCTCAGTAGTGGCTGGCAGTATCACCAGATGGCTGTTGGGGGGTGGTCACTGTGAAAAGAGTTGTGGAGATTTAAGTTCAGTTCCAATTGACATGTAAGGTCAGAAAATATTCTTCTAGGTCCATCAGGTCTGTCCTCACATCATCAGCACAACTTCCTAAGTATGCTTTGCAAACACGTACCGATTTACAGGAACTAGGAATGGTCTTGGAGCACTAATTAACCTTTCTGCCAACTGAGGCAGCCCCTCCATAGAACAGCTCAGTCAATCCACTGGTTGCAACATGCATTCAATGCTGTTAGTCATGCACTACCTGTCATGCAGACACACACAGGATTTTGGAATTCAATACTGTCAAATCTGGTATCTTTCAAAAGCATTAAATAATTCAGCAGAAACATTAAAAGACAAACAAAACCACTGACTGTGCCATTCTTACCCCAATTATAAACCTTTGGTTGAACTGTTGCATTGCTCCCTGAAGTTGGCTGCGCTGTAGCTGCCACTGTTCATAGTTCCTGACTGACTCCGCAGTTGGCCGCTGCCATGTAGTCGTTCTGGTGATGTGGTCAACATAATAGATCCTTCCCATATTGTCAACTCGACGTTCCCAACTAAAGTTTAAAAAAAAAAAGGTTCAAAATGTGGGGAGAAGTTCTTTCTATATCTGTCGAACAACAAAAAAGGATTTTTAGCACAATCAACACAAATTAGCAGATACAAACAGAGTGCTTTAACAACTGCAAGCATAGACAGAAGTGTGCAGGTGCTTCTGGAAGTTCTTTGTCTCAAATGACATTTTTGTCTGTAAATCAATGGGAGGAAAGCTGAGGCTGTGGCACCGATTAATGATACTAGTGTAAAGCCTTGAAAGAAATTAAGAAAAAAGATTCAAGATGGGGGGTGGGAGGGGAGAGAGTTTGAGGACACAGGAGATGTGGGATTATTTTTTTTTTTTTTATGCAAAATTAGATATAGATTTAGGAGGAGGCTGACTCAGTAACAAACACTGCACCAAGCAGAGACTATACTTAAAATCCAAAAGGTAAACTGGGTGGTATCAGTAGGAAGCAATTTCAATATGCAAAATTGGCCTGACGTCCCCCAGGTGACCAGCTGGCTTAATACTGTAAAGGGCATATCTAGTACGGAAAAGTTAACAGCTGTTCTTCATGATCAATGTGACCATTTCAGTTCCAGGAGGCAACGATGGGTGTAGTATTTTTCTAGTACTGATCCTGACTTTGTTCCATAGGGTACTCAGAATATACCTATCCCTGGACCTGCATGCGGGGGTCAGACAGAGCTGCATGCGGGGGTCAGACAGAGCATTATTAATCCTGTATAAAACGGCCTGAATGGTGTAATTTCTGGTGACAGCAACTTTCAGATAATTTTAACTGTACTACCTGCTGAAACTGTTTCAATAAAAATTTCAATTAGAAAAAAAATTGGCCCAAAGTAATTATTGATTAGATTTTTCACGATGGCCACCGAATATTTTTAAAACCAACTACCTACGTAAAGCATTGATACTAATCCCACAAGACAACATGTTTAAAACTGGGGTCTGAGAAATTATTAACCTAACAGACCACTTAATTTACCCAAACCCATGTTATAACCGATAATGTGACCTGAGAATCTGCCAGAAGGGTATTATATAGTAACAAATTATTTTGGATGGCTTAGTCAGATGCAACAACTGAACAGCAGTAAAATACAGGAAAGAAAACTTTTAGTCATGTAGAGCTATCTCTTTTGTAGATTGGAATGGTGTTGTGACCGTATCATAGTCTCAAAAAAGTCTAACAGTGAGCAGTTAAGATGCTGAGAAGAAACTGCTTGCACAAACTGGGATCTTGTTAGCGTGTGAAGAAAAGCACTGAACTCTCTTTTCCTTATTTTTTGGTTTTTCATAATGTATCAGGATCTCTGTCACAATCACTTCAAAATTTTAGGACTGGTAAAGCAATGACATCAAAATAGCTAACGGGGTGCTAGAGAGCCATCTCCTGGGCTGGTTGACCTTTTGTTAGCTCCTCATCTTGCAGCACTTACTATTGATTAAAACTCACACCATCTGGTAAAACAGAATAAAACAAATACCAGAATTCGATACAGCTAATAGAGACCAGTAGAATGATATAAATTTCGGAAAATGGGAAGGCAGAAAATGCAGTAATCGAGCCGAACAAAGGAGCAGCAGGCAACTTCAAATAAGGCCTCCGGATCCACAACAAGCAGTAGTAACGGAGCCCAGGGAAACTCTGAGCCACCTTGGACTGCCATGCTGAAGTACATGCGAGCAATGGATGCAAAAATAGAGAAGACCATGCAAAAACTGGAGTCTCATGACCAGGCCTTACAAAAACTATCTGGGACAGTAGCGGAAACAGAGAAACGGTCTGTCTTTACTGTGACAACCGTGGCTACATTAACAAACAAAAACAGCCACCTTCGTGGCCACTTGGAAAGCACAGAAAACGAGATCCGAGCAAGATATATAGGGATTGTGGGTCTACCCGAAGGAGTAGAAGGGACAGCACTATTACCATACTTAAGAAATTGGCTCTGCGATACTCTAATGCTCCCGGATAGCTTTACTTGGGAATCCCTCACAAAAGCTTACTGAGTAAATCCACAGGTTTGCTCTTTCAACTCGAATCAGTCCCGCACAGTTCTGCTTAGATCTTCAGGCTCAGAAACCAGGGATGTGATCATCCAATCGGCCCAAGCTGCATAACCACTGCTAGTAAATGGAGAGGATGTGAAAATGCACCCCGATCTCTCCTTTCAAACACGAGCAAGACGGAAGGCATTTGATGGAGTGAGACAAAAACAGAGCTTTGGGTGTCGATTTGTTTTTCTTGCCCACGCATCTAAGGACTGTATATGGCAGCAAGACATGGCAGTTTCATAGTCCTCAGGATGTAGGTAGATGGGCGGAGAAGATCAAAGGGGAGTTTGATGCCCGTAGAGAGGTACAAGAACCAGAGCATTTGTCGTCCGAATCAGAGGACTGAGCAGTGAGTTTGTATGGCTCCTAAATTAACACGCTGTGATGGTCAGCCAGTTGGAACTGTTGATGTTTCATTTAGAGACTACTAAAATAAAAGAAAATTGTGGAGTTTTAGAGGGGTTAATGGGAGCTATTTTTTTGCATGTATTTATATACTAAAAAGAAAATAATCTGGTTATTCGCTCTTCTGAGTGGGAGCGGGGAATCCACCATTTTGATTTTAGCTGCAATAGGCTCCTATGACTGTACCTCTGACTCAAAGTAAGGCTGCCACCAGCATTAATGGCCTTGCTTGTATGTGCCAATTAGGCAATAACGTTTCTGCAATTTTACCATTGTTAATGAAGTTTAGCTAAGGAGGGAATTTTGTTCTAAGATAGCGTTTGGGGCATTAGAGCAACACAGAAGTTCAATGTTTTTCGTTATTGTTCTCCCCAAGTGTGACCAGGTTAAATAGCAATCCTAGGATTATGTCATACTACTTCTAAGTTCTACCTAAAGGATAAACCTTCTGCCCTTGGAGAGGCCAGAATTATCTAAAGACAAATGGACATGGGGTATTAGAAACCCTTATGGAATGGATTTTTCCCCATTTCCTACTGTAAGAGACTACATGGATAAACCAAATGTTCTCCATATACTTAACTGTAGGCCGGTTTGGCCAATTCATTATTGATGTATCCTGCAGGAGCACTGTATGTATATACAGTAAATAAAGTACAAAAATAGCTAAGAGAGGTCTTCTCAGGAGTATTCAAAATTTACTGATGAAATTTGTTAAATCTGACCTATTAATCCAATTACTGGATCAGTATAGGAAAGTACAGTTACTAAGAACTTACCATAACAGTAGATCTGCAAGGGGATCTCTTGCAGCAGGCCACACCTATGGAATTATAGCAGACAGGCACTAGGTCCATACGGAAAATGTTCTAGTTAGCAGTCTACTAGGGGCCGCCCACTCTGATATCAGCCTATCCTATAGGAGCGAGGAGCCCCTACACCCTCCTCAGTTTCTCCTGCCGAAGACCATAAGCCACTTAGTTCCAGCTGAGGGAACAGAGGAGGAAACGAAGGTTCCCGTCAAAAAGAAAATGGAGAAAGAGGTAGAGGCACAGAAGGGCATCCCAGGTCCAGAGGAGGAGGAAGGGACGGCATGGCCTGCTGCAAGAGATCTCTTTGCAGACCTACTGTTACAGTAAGTTCTGTTACAGTAAGTTCTTATTTAACTGTACTATCTGACTGAGGGAATCTCTTTCAGCAGGCCACACCTATGGAACAAGTCCCAAGTAGTTCCGTCACTAGACAGCACAGTCTGGGTGGAGGAAACCTCTAGCCTAAGAAAGTAGGCCCTGGAAGACAGCTAGGCCAAAGCTAGCGCTAGGCCTAGAGGCAATATCCAGACTGTAGTGCTTGGTAAAGCTGTGGACAGTACTCCAAGTAGCAGCAGCAGCACAGATCTCTGCAGCTGACACATTCCTGAGATAGGCAATAGATGTGGCCATGCCTCTGGTGGAAAGGCCACAAACAACAGGAAGCTTCTTACCCTACTTCCTGTAGCAGTAATAAGTAAGCAATAAGGCATGATGGGGTGTCCGTGGAACACATTTTACCGCACGGCCAGGGGCGTAATAAGGCACGAGGCTGAAGGCTGAGTGACTTTAGCTGCTGGCCATGTGGTAAAATGTGTTCCACGCACATCCCAGAGTGCCTTATTGCATTTATAAAATGGGCTCCTGTTTTTTTTTTATTTTTTTACAGTAGGGAAAAGCATGTTTATATGTAGAAACAATAGACTTACTTGTTGTGCATTTATAATAAAATAATCCTTCCGCCCACTACAAATGATGTCATTGATGATGTAACTGTATTGTTGCCTACTTTCTTCTTCCTGTTTTTTTTTTTAATTTTTCTGTTTTTCCCCTCATTCAAGATATGGAATGTTTGTCATGGAATACATGGATTCAAAATTCTGCTCAGTTTCACTGTTAGAATGTTACTCTCCTAACATACTATACACAAACACAACAAAGGCCTCTGCTAATGTACATTAATGTAATGCAGATGTAGTCCCCTTATACAAAAGTGGGAACAAAGAGGAAGCGGGGAACTACAGACCAGTCAGCCTCACCTCGGTAGTGGGGAAGATCATGGAAGCACTACTGAAGGAGAGATTGGTGGAACATCTGGTTGTCAATGGACTACAGGACCCAAGGCAGCACGGTTTCACCAGGGGAAGGTCATGTCAGACCAACCTCATTGAATTTTTGACTGGGTGACTAGGGGTGGATCAGGGGAGGCAGTGGACATGGCCTATCTGGACTTCAGCAGGCCTTGACACTGTGCCACATAGAAGACTATTGCACAAACTGGGAATATGGGTGTGGGCAGGACAGTAGTGCGGTGGGTAGGTAACTGGCTGGGCAGCAGCACACAGAGGGTGGTGGTAAATGGCTGTCACTCCACAGAGGAAGAGTGACCAGTGGGGTACCACAGGGATCAGTGCTGGGACGGTACTATTCAATATCTTCATCAGTGACATTGCCAGGACCTAAAAGGCAGAATTTCACTGTTCGCTGATGACACAAAGCTCTGTAACAGAGTAGACACACCAGAGGGTGTAGACAGAATGAGAAGGGACCTGCAGAAACTTGAAGAATGGTCAGGGGTTTGGCAGTTGAAATTCAATGCAAGGAAGTGCAAAATAATGCATATGGGGCACAAAACCTGGCACAATATATCAGTTAGAGGCGAGGATATAGTATGCACCAAGCAGGAAAAGGATCTTGGAGTTATCATCTCTGATGACCTCAAGGCAGGGAAACAGTGTGACAAGGCAGCAGGTAAAGCAAATAGGATGCTGGGATGCATAGGCAGGGGCATCACCAGCAGGAAAAGGGAGGTCATAATTCCACTATACAAGACACTAGTGAGGCCGCACCTGGAGTACACTGTGCAGTTCTGAAGACCTTACCTACGTAAGGACATAGACAGGGTAGAGAAGGTTCAGAGGAGGGCAACAAAGATGGTGCATGGATTGCATCACAAGTCCTATGAGGACAGGTTGAAGGCACTGAACATGTACTCCCTGGAGGAGAGGAGGGAGAGAGGGGATATGATAGAGACATACAAGTATCTTACAGGGAGGAACAGGGTGCAGGAATGCACTATTTTTAAGCGAAAAAGATGTTCCAGGACTAGAGGGCATGGGATGAAGTTGGAGGGAGGACGATTCAGAGGAAACGTGAGGAAGAATTTCTTCACAGAAGGGGTGGTGGACAAGTGGAACACCCTGCCAGAGGAAGTGGTGGGGGCTGAAACAATCACGGGATTTAAGAATGTATGGGATAGACATAAAGGAATTCTGGAGGTCAGGGGTAAGGGGCAACAGACTTCCTGGAAAACATAAACTGAACTTACAAACTTAAATGGGCAGACTGGGTGGGCCATAGGCCCTTATCTGCCGACACTGTCTATGTATCTATGCTACAGTCAGAGACTCAACTATCTCACTGTCAGGGTAAGGAGAAGAGTTCCCTGATGAGCAGGTAAAGATAGAAGGGGGATTTTTCATTGTCAGCAAAGAAACAATTGTAATGAAAACTATAAACAATACTTAATGGTTCTAATTTGTTTATGTGTATAAGGAGAATGTGATGATCTAGGAAACAACATTTAATTAGTCTGTTTTATTTTGTATTTAATAAAGTTTAATTTTTAGGGCCCAGTGCCAAGTAAATGTGACGCTTATAGTTACAGGGCAAAAAACAATGGCTGCCAATTGAATTCTTAACATTCTGCTAGTGTAATGATTCCAGTGGTGATCAGGGCACATTTGGCAGCACTTTTTATTTTCCCTGCGTGGAACATAATTGCTATATGAAAAACAGCTAATCAGATTTCAGGATTTTCCCTTACTATTTTATAATACAGTTGGCCAACCACTATTTTGAAACAGGGACGCCCTCTTTCCCAGGGGCAAAAGAAACAAACTTCTACTAAAAGAACTAAGGGTAGAACTAGTGACACCACTGACTACCCTCTTTAACAAATCATGGGAGGATGGGGTGGTACCCGAAGACTGGAGAAGGGCAGATGCGATTCCCCTTCACAAAAGTGGGAGCAAGGCAGAAGCAGGAAACTACAGACCTGTTAGTTTAACCTTAGTGATAGGGAAAATGATGGAATCACTTCTGAAGGAAAGAACTGTCGAGTATCTAGAGGCCAAAAGGCACAGGACCCTAGGCAGCATGGATTCATTAGCGGGAAGGTCATGCCAGGCGAATCTGATAGATTTGACTGGGTGACCAAAGCAGTAGATCAGGAGGGCTGAGGACATGGCCTACCTAGACTTTAGCAAGGCATTTGACACACAAAAGATTAATATACAAGTTAGCCAGCCTGGGAGTGGGTCCCAAGATGACAGCCTGGATAAGAATTGGCTGGAGAATAGGACACAGAGAGTAATAGTAAATGGAGTACACTCTGAAGAAAGGGGGGTTACTAGTGGGGTACCACAGGGTTCAGTATTAGGACCGGTCCTCTTCAGTGTCTTTATAAGCGACATTGCAGAGGGACTGGAAGGAAAAGTATGTCTCTTTGCAGATGACACAAAGATCTGCAACAGAGCTGATGCACAAGGTGGGGTGGAAAGGATGAGAAGGACTTGGCAAGGTTAGAGGAACGGTCAAATGTATTGCACCTTAGATTCAATGCTAAGAAGTGCAAGGTAATGCACCTGGGAAACAAAAACCCAGGGGAAGAGTACACAATGGGGGTGTGAGATACTAACAACAACAAAAATGGAAAGGGACCTGGGGGTAGTCATATCAGATGACCTAAAGCTGGGCAAGCAATGTGAGAGGGCAGCAAGGAGGGCTGGGGGGATACTGGGATGCATAGGGAGAGGCATCACCAGTAGAAAACAGGAAGTTATTATCCCTCTGTACAGACAGCTGGTGAGACCCCATCTGGAGTACTGCATGTAGTTCTGGAGACCCAATCTCCACTAAGACATAGACAGGATGGAAGCTGACCAGAGGAGGGCAACTAAAATGGTGCAGGGTCTGCACCGGAAGACATATGAAGAGAGACTAAAGGAGCTTATTATGTATAGCCTCGAGGGAGATGGGGGACATGATAGAAACGCTCAAGTACCTCAAGGGAATCAACAAAGTCCAAGAGGGTAGCATCTTTCAAAAAAAGAGGTGTGCAAGAACAAGGGGGCCTAATTTGAAGATTGGGGGTGGCTCAGAGGTAATTTAAGAGGTATGTTTTCACAGAGAGGGTTGTGGAAGCATGGAACGGCCTTCTGGAGGAGGCTGTGGAGTCAAAAACAGTGGTGGAATTCAAGCATGCATGGGACAGTCATAAGGCCATTCTAGGGGGTTGGGGTAGGAAGAAGTAGGCTGCTGGTTAACTAGGATCTGCAGCTTATCCAGTAGGTAGGGAAATGGGCAGACTGGGTGGGCCAAGCGGTCCTTATCTGCCGTCAAATTCTATGTAACTGAGAAAACTTTCTGCAGTCCTTCGTACAGTGTGTGTAGTAACGTAGAATTTTGTGCACATGTAAAGTGTGCAGCAATGCTTCCCCTGGACTGGCAAGCTCTGGGTAATAAAAGAGAAAGGTGGATGGACAGATTTAGAGTAAACTCTGACACCACCTTAGGAAGAAACTTAGGGATAGTACGAAAAGAGACCCTGTCTTTGTGGAAAACCAAATAAGGCTGCTTGCACACGAACGCCTGCAGCTCAGAAATTCTTTGAGCAGAATTAACAGCAACAAAAAAAACAACGCTTTCCATGACAGAAAACATAGCTCATATGTTGTGGCCGGCTCAAAAGGGGCCAAAGTAAGTTTTTCTAAAACAAAATTCAAGTACCAAGGCAGGACTGGACTGCAAATAGGAGGCTTCAGTTGAAGAATGCCTCTCAGAAAAGTACAGGGCATCTCCAGCTGTGGCACCATATGTCAATCAACAGGCATCTGGAAGGCAGAGGTGGCCGACATGTACACCTTAAAAGGGGAGTATTTCAGGCAGGAGTCTGAAAGGGACAGCAAGTACTCCAGAATCAGATTCACTGAACAAGTGGAGGGATCCAGCTGACGTGCCGCAGCCCACAGCACAAAGTGTTTCTACTTCATAGAGTAAGTGAACAGCTTCCTAGCCACCACCAGGACATCAGACACCTTGGGTGACAACACAAACTTATCCACAGCCATGTCCTCAAGAGCAAGGCATGAAGATGCAGAGATCTGAGGTCCGGATGGTCCAGGGTGCCCCAGTTCTGGAGAGGTACTGGAGGTTCCACTGTCAGCTGCTGCAATAAAGGGAACCAGATCTGACAAAGCCAGAAGGAGGCAATGACGATCATCGTGGCCCCTTCCATCTGGAGCTTAGAACCTTCTGAAGCAGGAGGAAGGGAGGAAAAAGCATACAAAAAAGTACAGTTAAGAATTTACCGTAACAGTAGATCTTCAAGAGAAATGCGAGCAGCAGGCCACACTGGTAGGACTAAGCCACCAGGTGCTAGGACCACACAGAAAACTTCTAGCTAGCAATCTACCACAAGGAACCACCCCCGTCGTCACTGAACTGATGTCAGCATAGCCTATATAGGAGGGCGGTCCCTCACAGCACCTCAGTTCTCCTGCCACAGACCCTGTACAGGTAGCTGAAGGAGAACTAAGGAGGTTTCCTGAGAGCCAAAAGACAGGCAGAAGACAGTCCACAGAGAAAGAACAGCAAGGGGAAGGAAATCAGGGCCTTCTGCAAGAGCTCCTCTCGAAGATCTACTGTTACGGTAAGTTCTTATGTAACTGTACTATCTTACTTCAAGGAAAACTCTTGTAGCAGGCCACACTGGTAGGACTGAGTCCCAACTAGTACTGGTTATCACCAGGATAACATCACTGTGAGGAGGACAAGTCAGCAGTCAAGAGCTCATGACAGAAGGCCCTCAAGAACTGCCAGGCAGAAACTGGCTCTACACCTAAAAGTGATGTCCAGACTGTAATGCTTGGTAAAGGTGTGGACAGAACTCCAGGTGGCAGCTGCACAGATATTCACAGCAGACATTTCTGAAGCAAGTTGTGGAAGCAGCCATACCCTGATGGAATGGCCCCTGACCACCCCCAGGAGGAGTTTGATACTTGAGGTAGCAATAAACAATGCAATTTGCTAGCCACTTAGACAAACGCTGTTTGGAAATGGGAGCACCCTTCTCTAGGGGGCAAACAAAACAAACAACTGATCATTTTCTTCAAAGACTTGGTGCAGTTCGTGTAATACCCCAACATTCTGTGAACATCCAATGTATGGAGCAACACCTGCCCCCGATTAGAATAATCAGGAAAATAAACTGGAAGGTGGACGGATTGATTTAAAGCTGTTGCTGCTGCTGTTTTATTCAAGGTTAAGACCACAGAGCATAAGCCTATTTACTAAATAAACTCCGACATCACCTTAGGTAAAAACTTAGGATTAGTACGCAGAGACACCCCATATTTGTGAAACACCAAATAAAGCTCCTTACACATAAGGGCCTGTAGCGCAGAAATCCTTCAAGCAGAAGTAACAGCAACTAAAAAGAGTGTGTTTCACAACAGAAAACACAGCTTGCAACTCATGGCCAGTTCAAAGGGAGGTAAAGAGTTTTTCTCCCAACATAAAGTTGAGGTCCCATGGAGGGACCGGGTCCTGAATGGGAGGTTTCAGATGCAAAATGCCCCACAGGACGTGCAGGACACTTCAACCTGGGCGACAGCTTTGCCCTCAATAGGTGCACGGTACGTAGAGATGGCGGAAAGGTGCACCTTAAGAGAGGAGTGCCCAGGCCTGAATCCAAAAGGGAAAGGAGGTACTCCCAACACCTGATTCACTGGGCAGGTGAATGGATCCAGATGGTGAGCAGCAGCCCAAATGGAGAAGCGCTTCCATTTCATAGCATAAGTGGCCCCGGTGGAGAGTTTCCTGGCTGCCACCAGGACATCAGTAACCACAGAGGATACACCAAAGCAGGCAACAGCTAGGTCCGAAGGAGCCACACATGTAGATGCAGGGACTTGAGGTTCGGATGGACCAGGGTGCCCTGGTCCTGGAAATGCAAGTTGGTGCACAGGGCAAGGGCACCGGAGTTTCCATGGCTAGCTGTTGTAGCAAGGTAAACCAATTCTGGTGTGGCTAGAAGGGAGATATGAGAATCATCTCTGCTCCTTCCAACTGGAACTTGAGCAGAACCATCTGCAGGAGCAGGAACACGTACAGAAACCTCCCCTTCCAAGACAGGGACAATGTGTCACCACAAAACTCCTGGCCCAGGATCGAGTGAGCAAAAAAGCAGCAGTTTTGCATTGAGTGGGAATGCAAAGTGGTCCAACTCTGGATGGCCCCAGCTGTCAAGGAGATCTTCAACCACTGCAGTCAGAGGTTCCCACTCGTGAGCACGTAACATTTTGAATGCCTAGAACATGCACGTTAGAGAGCTCCAGATTGTGCTCGATGGCCCAAAACAAGAATGGTCTCCCCATTGATGCAGCACACCACACACGCTGTCCATCTGCACCAGCAGCGGACTGGGGAGGAGGAGGAGTCTGAAAGGCTTGCAGGGCATAAAGTTCCACCTGCATCTCCAGGACGTTGATGTGAAAACCCAGCTCCACTTATGATCATGTACCCTGAGTCTGATGCTCAGCCAGATGAGCGCCCTAGCCCGATGCATCTGTCATGAGAACCTGTTTGGGGGGGGGGGGGGTGAGGAGCTGAAAAGAGACTCCCTGAAGACTGGCTGGGTACAGCCACCACGACAGAGTCCTCCGGACCAGGTCGAAGACCAGGGCCAATTGGTCCAAGTAGCTGGTACGCTATTCTCACTGGACACTTATCCATGGTCCAGCACCCCTGATTGGCCCCCCTACTTCACAGACCATAATATTTAGGGCATATGCACTTATCATATAAGCATAAGTGTCAGGATCCAACTCCTATTATGCTTGATTGTCATATAATCATGCTATTATATGGTAATCCTAATTGTAATACTGGGCAGCATCTTTGGACCACTGTAAAACCATTAGTTAAGCAACACTGCCATCTATAGCTTAGTGCAGAATAGCTATTACCAAGCAATTATGTGAGACCATTTAAGACGACCTTAACTATGAGACATGTCTTTGTTTAGGATATCGAAGTTTTATGCTGGATCAGCAAGTGTTCCCAGGCTAGCCAGACACCTAATTGTCCAATAGTATGTGTTTTACATATCTTTTTGCTGGTTGCCATAGTAGTTATCAGAAGTATAAGACCTAATGCATTATGCATTTTTCTCTGAGAAGAGATGAGGCCTGATGAATTTGCTACCTAGGCAAGCTTTAGGAAGACTGCAGATATTCTCCCTCAGTGTGATTTTCCACTGTGCAGTTGTAAGCTTACTTATTACCAGTAATAAATCCTTTATAGTAAACACCACTCGTCTGTGTTTCCTCACTGTTGTGCAGTTCCAACCAAGAATCTAAGTGAGGATGCTTTATTACCCAAGCTACATTTTGGCGACTGTGTGCAGGTTTGGAATGTACAAAGTAAAGCCTCCATTACAGTTCTTTTGAACTCAATGTCAAGCAGTGTGGTGCAATTTAACCACTCGGTCCTGCTTGAACTTACGGTGGTTGTTCTTCAGCAAACTTCTTTTGCTTTGGTCTCAAGAGTGGCAGACCCACCCCAGACTTCTGGCATACTTTTGTGAGTAGGCAGCGTACCTCCTTGGCTAACCTGTTTCCCACAGGGCACCGGAAAGCTGTTGGGTTACAGCTCCAAGGATTTATAGCAGTCTTGCAGTTGCTTTTTTTTTTCCTTTGTGTGTTAACCCCTTTGTGTCTAACATCTGAACTCTGCACAGAATTGAGACTGGATGTCTCAAAGTACGTCACTTCCCATGGAGGGTGGACTGATTTGGGGCTGGACGAAAGATCAGCTAAAGATCCCTTGCTTGCCATCTCAGAACAATATCTTCAACACAAGCAAAAAGCAAAGAAATATTATTTAAAGGGCTTGTTAGTGGCAGCACTTCACACTGCTCTAAGCCGTTTACTTGCCCGTTGTGCCTCTCTTGAGCTGCAAAATGCCTCTCAAGGGCACAGAAACTGGCAGAGGAGACACAGTCCCTCTGTGACCACAACAGACTGTTGCATTGCACTGCTCAGGAAGCAGAACGTGAAAACTGCATGTTAAAAAAGGACATTGAAAGGTTAAACTGTGATAAAAAACAGCTGTATTATTTAAATTATGTTTTGACTGATAAGAATGAGAGTTTGCAAGAGGAAAATGTGGAATTGAAAGAGTAGAATGCAAGACTAATAAATCAGTTAGATCAGGAGCTTAGGGAGAATGTCGAATTGGGTGTGGCGTATAGAGTGATGCAGAGAGAGATTCAGAAAGGGATTGAGCAGGGCACTGCTAGAGTCTGTCATAGCAGATGTAAGGCAAAGATGGCGAAACTACGCCATCAGAGAGAGGTTCCTGCTGGCCATGTTAAAGCTATGAATGGTTTTCAGTATACACCCACTGACATCAGGTCATCAGGAGATGATTGATTACGGGGACCTGGAGTGCCTCATCACATCCAAGCCGCCGACCCACAGGGCGGTGGCATTCACTAGCCATCCCCAAGAGTGTGACCATAAGCTATGATTTGGAGCACACAGTTGCTGTCATCACTTCCCTCCACCCATCCAAGTGGAGGGAGAACTGACCCCTGACCGCTGCCCTTGGATACTCGGTCGGGGGGGGGTCGGATAAGGAGTTAGGAGGTGGGCACGGGCAGAGGGTCTGTGGGAATTCTGGCGGCTCTGATGGTGGCAGAACAGTGGCTGCTGTGACCCTGCACTTCTGCTGACTCCTGGCCAGCTGGCTCTGAGTTTGCTTGTGAGAGGGCCGATGAAAGGACTGACACTGGTCCGCCCTACACTGGGTGTGATAGAGAGAATGGGCTGACCTGAGGGCCCGGCCAGACTCCTGTAAGGTAGAAATGATGTCCTGGACATCACCCCCAAAAAGGACCACCCCACAGAAGGGGGTGTTCAAAATACCAACCTGCACGTCTGGGGCAAAACCGAACACCTAGAGCCAAAAATGGCACTGGAGGCAGACCCCACCAGCTGCCCCACGCCCAGAGGCGTCAACAGCGTCATAAGCTGCCAGAGGACATGACTGCCGACGTCAGAGCCAGACTTCAGAAGCTGGTCAAGCTGCATCTTAGTGGCATCTTCAGGCAATGTCTGGACTAAGTCCCTGACTTGGTCTCAGAGGACAGTCTGATATTGGACCATATGGGTCAAATAGTTGATGGCCCTAAACACGTTTGCCAAGGTGATCCAGCTGCCTGAACTGCCGCTCCAAGCGGAAGAGTACTGAGGTGTTTGGGCTTCTTAGTACGATCATGCGCCGCATTAATCATCACAGAATCCGCCTCAGGGTGCCTGCCCAGAAAAGGGGTTTTAGGCGTGTTGGGGGGGGGGGTGGTAGTAATAGGTGGTGGACCCAGGCTGTCTTGGGGACATCCTTGTAGGAGTCAATCATAGGGGGTGCCACCACACATGGAGGGCATCCCGTTGCCAGAGGCAGACAGACAAACTGCATTTCTCAGGGTCCTGTTCCTCGGTCTCCCAGCCCATGATAGACTGGATGTGACTCGTAACATGTACGAAGGATGGGTTATCAGTGGGGAACTTGGTCACCTCCTTAGTCTGGTCCTCCCCCTTCAACGAATCACCCGGAGAGGAGAAATACCAAGAGGATTTGGAGTCACCATCCTCTGTAGTATCGGTGTCCGGGACTGGCGTCACAGGCCAGCGATCGTCCCTTCTAGAACCTAAACTTACGTCTGGTTGCACCCCTGAAGACCCCGATGTATGGGGTTCGTTGGGACCAACCCAGTCTGAATTCTGGGACTGAGAGCAATGGGGGAATGACGGGGTGGGACCTGAGGAGCGGGGAGTCTGCTTCTGCATGAAAGACCACTACACTGAAAAAAAGGATACTGTAATCCACCTGATATGCTTGGTTATACACCAGCAAGAATGGAAGAGAAGGCATCGGGTTGGGAAATGTTGGCTGAGGAGTTGACCCACCTGGCACCAGGCGTAGGCTGTGGCAGCAGTGAGGATGGTACCAGACCCAAAGGCTAGGGCTATGGCAAAACAGGCAGGGGACCAGCGGGCTGTGGTCTAATGTGACCTGAAGGGTCCGCCAGTGTCGGCCCTACAGGAGAAGCTGGGGCCTGAGGTGATTGAACCCCCCCCCCCAAGGAGGCAGAAACAATGCCGGTGAGGAGAAGACAGTGGTGGCTTGCTGTAGGCATTCCCTAGTCGGACTGGCAGCACCCCCAAGATGGGAGCCAACGAAAGGCAGCACGAGGGCCCGGGGGGGGGATGGTTGTTGAGCTGCCACCCAAGCCACCTGGCTGAGAGCCCATGGAGTTTAAGGGCCTGAGCGTCAGGGGCTGGGGGGCAGGTGACAAAGTCCCCTGCCCCAAAAAGCTGCCACCTGACATAGAGATGAGGGTGCACCGTGGAGCCACCAGGGAGCCTGGAAGAAGAAAGGGCTGGTGGGACTGGAGGAGCAGACCCCCTGTGGGAGGACGGCCCCATCACGGTAGACAATTTGTGGAGCGACCATGACTGAGAAGCTGACTGGGCCCATTCCAGGTGTTTGTCCTGGTATTTACGCTTCCCATATTTCTCTTTATGAGACGAAGAGGAGGCCCCAGAGGACTGAGCCGGCGAGGCCGAAGAGCTCCTGGCCTTCAGCTTCTTTTCCATGGTGACCAACTTCTGTTTTAAAAGACTGTTCTCCAGAGTTTTTAAACTATGGCCAGAGTGGCCTGGTTGAATTTCTGGCAGAACCAGCAGGCTTCGATGTCACAGCTGGGGCCTAGGAAGATCAGACATGCAGAGTGTCCATCCTTTTCAGGAATCTATTTGCCACAGGCACACTTCACGGAGCAGTTGGAAGATGAGGCTGGTGGAGAAAAACTCGAGAACACACTGAAAATTTGATGTTTAACAGTAAGAACAAAATGAAAATAAAGCATTGAAAGTGAAGGAAATGGCGGTCAACTGTTGCTGCGGTGTCCGCTAAGGTCAGACATGTGAGGGTCGATGGCAAGAAAAGAACTGAGGTGGTGCAGGGGACCACCCTCCTGTATAAGCTATGCTGACGTCAGCTGACCGACATCGGTGGGGGCGCGATCCCCCATGGCAGACTGCTAGCTAGAAGTTTTCTGTATGGTTCTAGTGCCTGGTGGGTTGGTCCTACCAGTGTGGCCTGCTGCAGGAGACTTCCTCGAAGTAAGATTCTTAGTTTCCAAGAGAGGCACAACGTGTCTCGACAGAAAACCCTAGGCCCTGGATCAAGGGAGCAAAAATGGGGCAGTTTTGCATTAAGTAAGGACACAAAAAAGTCTAACTTTGGACGACCCCACCTGTCAAACAGGTCTACTACTGAGGTCAGCAGCTCCCACTTGGGTACCTTTGACTGCGACCTGCTAGGGGTGTCTGCCAGGACATTTTGGGCCCCTGGAACATGGACAGCCAACAGTTAGAGACCGTGATCTAGAGCCCAATACCAGACTCTCATGGCTTCCTGGCAGAGAGGGTACGCGTGCCCCCCTGCTTGTTGATGTAGTAAACAACACTGCACTAGCAGAAGACCCAGGAATAGCAGACTCTGGAAGGCCTGTAAAGCTCAAAGAATGGCCCACATCTCCAAGACATTGATGTGAAGAGAAGATTCCAGATAGGACCAGGTGCCTTGTGTTTGGTGGGGTCCTAGATGAGCTCCCCACCTCAACCCCGAAGCGTCAGTTGTGAGGATTTGCTGAGGGGAAAGAATGTGGAAAGGAGCCCCTTTTAACATGCTGCTGGGCTCCATCCACCAAAGTATAACTTTTTTCACTTGAGAGACCAGGATCGGCTGTTCCAGACCATTGGTACGCTGGTCCCCCTGAACCCTCAGTACTCGTTGGGGAATTCTCACGTGCAATGTGGCTGGAGGCACTGTGACTGTAGCTGGAGCCATCAGGCCCACGAGCTGTAAGAAGGTTCTGGCTGAGACATACCGGCTGTTGTACAGCAGGTGGGCTTCAGCTATCAGGCGATCTACCAGGTCCTAGGGCAGGAAGGCCATGCCCAGAGAAGTGTCCAGGGCTGCCCATATGTACTGAAGGTGCTGACAGGGGGTCAGAATTGACTTGGGCAAGCCATGATGCCCAGGTTCTGGAACAGGTGGGTGGTATGTTTCAGAGTCTGTAACAGGTGCTCCCTGAACTGTGCTTTGAAGAGCCAGTCATCCAGGTAGGGAAAAACATTAGAGTCCCTCCTGCCTGAGGCTGGCTGCCACCACTGCCAGGCATTTAGTAAACACCTGAGGGGCTGAACACAAGCCAAAGGGCAAGGCCCAGAACTGGAAATGTGCACCCTGGAAATAAAAAGTACAGTTACATAAGAATTGACCTTAACAGTAGATCTTCAAGAGGATATCTTGCAGCAGGCCATCACCGACAGGACTCAGCCATCAGGCGCTAGGATCACACAGAAATCTTTCTAGCTAGCAGTCTACCAGAGATGGACTCCCACTTTTGACGTCACTGTCTGACATCAGCCTATCCTATATAAGGTGAGCAGCCCACATGCCCTCCTCAGTTCACCCACCGAAGACCAAAGGCAGTATTCCAGAAGGGGAACTGAGGAAGACACTGAGGTAACCTTGTAGCAGTGAAAAACAGGCAGAGGGCTCACCTCGATGGCAGGGGAGTAAAACACAGGAAAAGAAAGAAGGGAGGGAAATGCAGAGCCTGCTGCAAGCTATCCTCTTGAAGATCTACTGTTACAGTAAGTTCTTGCATAATTGTACTATCTTGCTTCAAGGTTATGTCATGCAGTAAGCCATCACCAGTAGGACCGAGTCCCAGGCAAGTCTTGTAGCACAGGCAAGTAGAACGGGAGGTTGGCAGTAAAATACAACAGCCTACGAGAGAAGGCCTTGGAGAACCAATAGTTCAGAATTGGCACACTGTCTAATGGCAATGTCCAGACCGTAGTGCTTGGTAAAAGTGTGAACAGTACTCCAGGTGACTGCAGCACAAATGTCAGCAGCAGATACATTTCGAAAACAAGCTACTGATACAGCATGGCCCATGGGAATGGCCCTTAACAGCACTAGGATGTTCCTTACCATACTTCTGGTAACAGTAAACAATACAATTCGTTAACCACGCAGACACACACTGTCTGGAAACTGGGGAGCCCTCTCTCCCAATGGCAAATGAAACAGACTGGATGGACTTACAAGAGTCCTCAGTTTTGAGAAGACATAAAAAGAAGTAGTGGACGCCAAAAAAAATTCAATGTTTACTCGACTAAACAAGAAAAATAAAGCGTGGTTTTAAAATGCAGGAAAGTGGTGATCAACTGCAGTTGCTGCAGAGTCCATGTGTTGGCTGATGGTAGGAAAGAACTGGGGAGGCACGGGGGCCACCCCTCTTATATAGGATAGGCTGACATCAGAGGTGGGCGGCCCCCTCTGCTAGACTGCTAGCTAGAAAGGTTTCCGTGTGGTCCTAGCACCTGACAACCGAGTTCTACCGGTGATGGCCTGCGGCAAAAGATACCTTTGAAGTACGAGCCTTAGCTACTGTCTGTGGGAAGCATGTAGCTGGATATGCAGGTAGGCATCCTTCTTGTACAGGGAGCAAATTTCAGTCCCTCTGGTGCAGAAGGGGCAGCAAATCCTGTAGTCTCACCATCCTGATACAGTATTTTTGTACTGAATGAACAGATTTAGCTCCTGAAGGGCTAGAATGGGCCAGAGATCGCCTGTGCAAAGGGCACCAGGAAGAAGAGAGAATAGAACCCTCTGCCCTGTTGGGTTTCTGGGATGGGTTCTATGGCCCTTTTTTTGCAATAAGGAGTGGATTTCCTCCCAAAGCACTGGAATGTAGTCTGGACGGTAAGAGGACAGAACTGGGGCTTCTCTAGTGGCCACTCCAGAAGTTCAAGAGTGCAGCCACTTTCTATGATCTGCACTACCCAGACATCTCTGTTGATTTCCTGCCACTTGTCCAAATGCAGGGACAAATTACCCCTTACAACCACCTCCTGCCGGGGAGGGCAGTGTCTGGCTGAACTGGCAGGGGTGTCCGGAGTCGCACCTCCTCTTCCTCGGGTAGGGGTTCCTGTGGTGGAGGAGGGGGTGGGCATAGCAGGGGCAGCCCGGTGCTTACCTGAAGCTTGCTAGAGGGCTTGGGTCCATGAGTAGACCTAAAAATCTGCACCCACTGACCACTTTTTGGCTGGTTGGTGTGGTACTTGGACTGGACCGTCCATAAGGTGCGGTCAGAGGCTTGCAGTTGAGAAAGTATGTCCTGCACATCTGCACCAAACAACTTACAGCCCCTAAAGCAGGCATTCAGGATGGATAATTGAACATCCTGGGCAAAGTCAGACACCCTCAGCCAAGAGTGTCTTTGTAGGAAAATGCCCACCATGGCAGCCCTGGGCGAGAGGCGTCTACAGCATCGTAGGCAGCCCTAAGGAGATGGGTGCTGACATCAGAACCTGCTTTAAGAGACTGTAGCATATACTGTTTTAGGGGGTCCTCTAGGAGGGTTCAGGCAGATTCAAGGGCCTGGTCCCAGAGCTGGTTTTGATATTGTACCATATGGGCAATGTACTTTAACACCCTGATGGTCAGAGTGGCAAAGGCAAAGATTCTCTTGCCAATGTGATCCAGCCTACGCGACTCCTTATCTGGGGGCAAGGAACAGAGGTGTTTGGGCCCCCTTGGTGCAGTCATGGGTGGCACTAATGACCGCTGAATCCACTTGAGGCTGACTGCCAAAGAATGGCCTTCCAGCTGGAGCCTGGTAAAATTTGTCCACCTTTCTGGGTACAGCAGGTATCAAACTGGTCCGATGCCAGGTGGCCATGGTGGTGTCCTCAAAAGGCTCAATTAAGGGAGAGATGACCAGAGATGGGGCATCCGATAGCCTTAAATAAGTGGACAGTTGACGGATGGGATCTTGCTTCTCTGTGTCGAAGCCCATAGCTGACTGCAACGGTCTCATATGAGAGGCCAAAGAGGGTTCATGGGGTGGGGAGAGGAGGGAGGACACGATCTACCTCAGGGTCTACTTGCTGTTGGACGAGACCATAGGGAAGGAGGAGCTGTAAGGAGTGGCTCCCCCATCATCACCCACAGCGGGAGGAATGAGGTCTGGAAGGCACTCATCCTCATCCAACCCCCCCCCCCAGTCCTAAGGGGTGAGCGTGGGCACAGAATTCTGGGCCGTGACCCTGCTGGAGGAACAGGGGGCGCTGCAGGGACAGGCCTTGGGGAGGAGCAAGCATAGCCTGCATAAAGTCCCACAAGGCAGTAAGGATGGAATGGAAGTCTAGGCCCACTGGTGCAGAGGACTGAGGCATTACACCTTATCACGCGCTACATTGAGGTGCCAGCACGGGGAAGGGAGTCTGGGAGCAGGATCAAGCAGACTAACGGCAGCTCTCCTCTCCTCTCCCAGGGAGGTTGCTCCGGGCCCTGGGAGGCTGCGAACCCAAGGACGTCACAGGGGAAGTGGAGGAACTTCGAGCCTGAAGCTCCTTCTCCAACTTGGCGATCTTCTGCTTCAGCAGAAAAGTTCTGACGGTCTGTAATTGGTGTTTCCTGGTGCCCTTGTTGAAGCCGCAGCAGATCACACAAGCCTTGGTGGTGTGTTCTGGGCCTAGGCAACAGACACAGACTGCATGATCATCCTTCTCAGGGATCTTCTGCCTGCAGGCACACTTTTTGAAGAGGTTCCCGGAGACTAAGCGTGGCATAAACAGAGGAAAAAAAATCACTTTATCGCTGCAGTGACGCACACTAGGGAGAGAAAACTAAAAAGTTTGGTGAAACGGTGGTCGACAGAATCTGGCGGAACTCCATGAAATCCGACATGCAATGGTCGACAGTGGGAAAAGAACTGAGGAGGGTGCGGGGGGCCACCCACTCATAGGATAGAGTGACGACATATGACATCAGAGTGGGTGGTCCCCAGCAGACTGCTTGCTATAAAACTTCCAGTGTGGTCCTAGTGCCCGGTGGCTATAGTTCCATAGGTGTGGCCTGCTGCAAGAAATACCCCCCTAAGTCAAATCCTGTATTCCCTTTAAAGTCAAACCACAGAGTCAGGCCCCAAATAATATGTATAGAAGCTGGTTTAGGCTGTCATCTCCGAAGATGTGGCAGAGAGGGGCACAATCTGTCTCTTGTGGATCATGTTAGCAGCACCTCTGAAGGCCATTCCAAAACAGGGGCTCTTAGAAGACCCTCCTTCTCATAAGAACTGAATGGAAATTTACAAGATGAAGCAATTAACTTTTGTGGTAAATGAAAGGTAGGCATGCATCCTTTTTCCTGTATGTTGGGATTATCAGCTGGACAACACTTGCAGTTTGTTCTGTTTATGCCTGTACAGTTTGTCAAAGACTACTCAAAAAATGGCCAAACCATAGCATGCTTGACTGATTAAGAGACATTTTACTTATTTAAAATGTTTGGTCAGCCAAGCCAAGGGTCATTTCCAGGTACAACGGGGGGGGGGGGCACTGGATAAACAAAATACAGCATGTCAAAACACGATACAGCAAATACTACCAATTAACAGAAACTGGACAAAATACAGTGGCAAGACAGACAAGGTATATAAAAAGTATCCATGTGTAATTTAACAGCAGGCAGCTACAGTGTAACAGCAGTGAGGCAACGCTAAAAAGCAAAACCAGAGTGGCAGTAATGACTAGGAAGGCCTTGTGTGTGTGTGTGTGTGTGTGTGGGGGGGGCGCCTTGGCAGGAGGCCGCTGGACACAGGAGTGGGCTATGTCGACATGGAGCAGGCATACATGTGATATGTCCAACTTGCTTAAGAGGGAGATTGGCCTACTAGTAGGGAGATGCCATAACGTCATGAGTTTGTCCTTAAATGGTGTCAAAAAATAAGAAAAAAAGCATTTCAAAACATGTAATATTTCATTTTGTCAAGAATAAGCACTAAAAAGAATCACAAAGCTATCACTTACATTGTTCATCAGTAATTTACTTTTTATGTGTCTACCTGCCAAAAACATGAATGGATATTTTGGACAGAATTTTCCTTAAGCAGGAGATTGTGTTTCCCAGGAGGGATGGAGGGAGTTCAGTCAAAAAACCAGGAGTCTCCTGCGAAGAGAGGGAGATATCACATGTATGAGTAGTGTATATAAGATGAGGAGGGAGGAAGAGGAGTGAATAAAGAAAGGAAAATTGTTCCAAATAGAAGGGAGTCTAAAGGACACTAAGGCGTACCTTGCAGTAGATCTGAAGACTGCAATTAAGAAGACGCCGTAGTCAGAGTACCTAAGGAACAGGACAGAGAGGTGCAGGGAGAAAATGAAGAGAGATACAGTGCCACCCACCAGGATGAAGCACTCTGTAATTAGATGTCACAGTTTCCTGTGTGGCAAACTGCAGTAATTACACTAGTTGCTACAGTTATATGGCCACATATTACAGGCTGAAACTGTGATACTACATTTCATTCTTGGGGGAGGGGGCAGCACCAGCACTGTAACAAGGGAGGGCACAGAAGAAAACATTACTTATCATAGCAATCTGGTTTCTTCTAAGGGATTCTTACTGTTTTTTGACACATGCAGTAGTGTCCTCCCATTGTACTGCCCCGGAGCCAAAATGGTTAATAGAACCTATGCTAATGATGGAATGCTAGGCTCATGCTCGGTTTTCAAACCACTATCCCTGGTAAACATTCTACAACTGTCACATTCTTACGGAGCATGAATACTAACAAGCTATCTATACTAACTTTAACAATTAACTAAATAAATGACAACCAACAATCCCCTTCAGTTGAAAATGTGGGCTACACTAAGACTCGAGTCACTAAGCCCAACAACTGAACCACTCATGGGTTAACAACAGCATGGACAGCCATGCTGCAGTGCCCATAGGTTCTAGCAGGGGAAGTAGGGTGGGAGCTCAGAACACAGTAAGATTCCCTTAGAAGAAATAAGATTACTATGGTAAGTAATGTTTTCTTCAAACCCCAGGAAATCTTACTGTATTCTGACATATGCAGACTACCCAAGCAGTACCTTTGAAGGAGGGTAGAGAACCTCTTTAGGAAACAAGCTCTGCAGTACTGCTATGCCAAACCTGGCATCACCTCTGGCCTGGGTTTCCAGGCTGTAGTGCTTGGTAAAGTTGTGAACTGTTTTCCAGGTAGCTGCTCTACCGATTTCCAACAAAGGAATATCTCCTGCAGCTGCTACTGAGGCAGCTGTACCTCTTGCAGAGAGAGAGCCCTAAGGCCTGCAAGGATTCCTTACCTACTTTGCTGTAGCAGAACTGAATACAAGTAACCAACAAGCAGGCAATAGACCTCTGAGACAGGCTTGCCCTTTCCTACTTCTCCATAGGTCAGGAAAAGTTGAGTGCTCACCTGCCTGTGACAGTTTGTGTGACCAAAGTAGTAGCTTATAGCTCACTTGACATCTAGGTTATGCAGTCTACATTCCCCAGAACTAGACTGGTCAATGAAATAAAGACTGGCAAAGTAATGGACTGATTTAAGTGGAAGTCCGAAACCACCTTGGGCAGAAAGTTTGTGTTAGTCTTGAGGACTATCTTGTCCCTATGAACTGATATGTTATTAACCCAGTGGACAAGGCCTGGAGCTCACTGATCCTCCCAGCTGAGGTGATGGATACCAGGAACACAGTTTTCCATGCTGCATACCTAAGCTCTGCTGAAGACACAGGCTCAAATGGTGCTTTCATTAGCCAGCCAATGCATATATTGAGGTCCCATGCCGAAGTGCGTTCCCTGTGAGGGGAATGCAAATGCACGAGACCCTTGAAGAACTTGCTAAACACTTGATTAACTGCCAGAGATGACCCCTTAGCAGCTGAGAGGTAAGCAGACACAGCTGGTAATTGTACTTTGAGAGTGGAAGGCCTAAGGGCGAGAGAAAGAAGGTGTGCCATATACTGAAGTATGATTGGCAAGTCAGCCTGGCAGCAGTCAGTCTCTTTCTGGCACCAAATGGAAAAACCTCTTCCATTTAGAGGTGTCAGTCTTTCTGGTAGCAGGGTTTTCTAGAAACCCTAAGAACCTCCAGCACCCCCCTAGAGAAATGTGCAAGTCCAAATACTCTAAGTCCTCAATAGTCAAGCCCTGAGCCTGAGAGACCAGATGTTGGGGCAAAGGGCCCTGTCCTGTGAGGAGGTCAATAGGTTGTGCCTTCTGGGCAGAGAGATTGACCTGGAAATTGACACGGTCAGCAATAGAAAATACCATGGCCTTCTGGCCGAATCTGGAGCAACGAGGATCACTGTCGCTGAGTGAACCCTGGGCTTGTTCAGCACTCTCAGCAACGGGAAATGGAAGAAAGGCATACAGGAACTTCCCAGTTTAATGCAACAGCAGCACATCCAGAGGGACTGTGCTCCTTGCAAGAGGTCTGTAACAGAATTGTGGTAGCTGGTGATTGTCTGGGGTTGCGAAGAGGTCCATCTCGGGGGGTACCCCACCTTCTGATCACCACTTGTACTCCCGGTGGTTTTAGCTGATCCTGCTGACAGCATCTGCCAGGACATTGTCCTTCCCTGGGAGGTGGACTGCTGAGAAGGAGATGCCCAGGGAGTGAGTTAAGACTACACTTTCATGGCCTCTGTGCACAGCAGGGACGACTTTGTGCCCCCTTGCTTGTTTATGTAGTACACTGTGGCTGTATTGTCTCGTCCTGACCTAAACCACCTTGCCTTGAAGCATTGGAGCAAAGGACTGAATGCCCAGCTAAGCTGCCCTGAGCTCCAGCAGGCTGTATGTGAAGCAGTATGTTCTCCCCTAGGAGGGAGGCATAGGTTGTTAAGACTGCTGCTGGTGGCAGCTGGAGGAAAGGCCTCCCTGAGGTTGTCCTCTTCCTCCCACCACTGCAGAGCTTGCAGCAGGATTCTTGTGACTGGGATCATCTTTGACAGGGAATCTCTTTTTGGGACCAGTGAGACCTGAGGTGGAACTAAATGCCTCTCCTCTGGAATCTTGATCCTCACACTGTTGCTGCAGCCATGTGCCCTAGCAACTGTAGAAAAATGCCTCACTGGTCTGGGGTATGCAGCTGGAACGAGCCTACCAGCAGCACCAAGCTGTCTACCATTCCCTGCAGGAGGAAGACCCTTCCTCTCAGTGTGTCCAGTCTTTGCCCCTATAGGCTCCAGGTGCTGAACTGGTGCTAGCATCGATTTGTTTCTGATTTGCCAGGAGACCCAGCGTACACACGGTATCCTAGATGGTGATCAGTGCACCTCTACCCACAGAGGAAACTGGCCTGCCATCAGCCAGTCGTCCAGGTATGGGGAGACCATGACCCCCTGCCTCCTTAGGTGTGCTTCTACCAGTGCTATGCACTTGGTAAGCACCCCAGGAGTAGAGATAAGGCTGAAAGGAATGGCTCTGAACTATGTGGGAGGAAGTGCCCTTTAAGGTCAGAGATGTAGGCCCAATCCACCTTTCTAAGTGTAGGGAGGATGGTAGCCAGAGTGACCATTCTTAACTTTGGCTTTGTTAAATGCCTTTTTAAATGCTGGGATCCCATATGGGTCACCAACCTCTCCAACAGAGTTACTTCTGATAGACTGGCAGGTCTGAAAAACCCTGCCCTCAGTTTGGGCAGGATCTTGAACCTGAGGGCAAGCCCACCTGGCCCACTATCTGTCTTGGTACTTTTGGGATGTTGCTGCTTTCTCCTTTGCAGCAGCACTCCTACAAGCTACCTTGTACCCATCCATGTTTTCCATGTATAAGCCTCTGTTTGTTCACCAAAAAGGAATGTGGGCTCACCAGAAAAATCCAATGCCTTTTGGCTGGCCTGGGATGAATTAGTTGTCCCTAGCCAGGCCCATCTCCTCAGACACACTGAAATTGCCATTTGCCTGGTTGCACTATCATTGCATCCACTATCCTTCTGAAGTGGCATCGAGAGTCCTCTATGACCTAGCAATCTCTGAAACTGCATTCCAGAGATGTTTTATTTATTTATTATCTGGAGACATAGGCCATGTGAGTGGCCTGTCTAATGGACACAGAGGCACTGAAGTGGGATTTCTTGTGCCAAAGAATCCATCTCTTGGAGTTTCTACCTGTTGGGTGTGATGCCAGGGGAATCCCTGCCTTATCACAAGCCACAGCTTGCCCCACCTCTTCATGGCTGGGGTGCTCTGCTGCAGACTTAGCCACCCAATACTTCCTATCCAGCCTCTTTTTCACTGGGGAATGGAAGTGGGATTTTATAAAATTCTAGAGGCCTGTCTCTTCAGAGACTTGTGGATGGGCAGCACCAGTCTTTCTGTTACTGGCACATCCATCCTATCCATTCAGTCCGGCTCCTCTTCTTCCTCTGGATTCCTAGGTGGAGAGGCCCAGTGTCTGTGTGCTTTATGAAGGCAAAGTGGGGGGAGGGGGGAATTACTCACCTTAGTAATGATGTTTCTTCTAATGGAGTCTTGCTGTATTCTGACTATTGCAGTGATATCCAACCTTTGAACTGCCCCGGAGAAGAAAGAGTTAACTTTCCATGCAAGGCATGGAGCGCTGAGCTCGAGCTCGGTTGAGACTCTGTCTGTTGTTTGAACCCAAACCGCCAGATCTTTCTGAGTTATACTCACTGAAAGTCCTGTGTGGAAACTGCAAACTCACACTAGCCAACTGGCAACTAAATTTAATAAAAGATTTTTTGGTTCCAAGGCAAAGACTCAAGTCAGAGCAAAAAAAAACCACCACACACCCCAAAAATAAGAGGGTGAGAAAAAGGGGGCACCTCTAGGGTGTCAACACTGTTCCTGCCCACCCACATCCCAAAATCCAGGTTCTGAGAGAGGAGGCGGGAGGTCAGAATACAGCAAGACTCCATTAGAAGACACAACATTACTAAGGTGAGTAATTTTTTCTTCAAACAACATGAAGTCTTGCTGTATTCTGACTATTGCAGACTACCAAGCAGTACCTCCATGGAGGAGGGACAGAACCTACTTTGAGAACAAGCTCTGAAGCACTGCTGTGCCAAACCGAGCATCACTCCTAGCCTGGATATCCAGAGAGTAATGCTTGGTGAAAGTATGTACTGTTTTCCAGGTGGCTGCTTGACAAATCTCTAAGATAGGAATATCCCTGGCAGCAGCTGTACCTCTAGTAGAGTGAGCTCTCAGGCCGGAGGGTGGGATTCTACCTAATTTTTCATAGCAGAATTGTATACAAGAGACAATCCACCTGGCAATAGATCTCTTAGTGGCAGGTTTTCCCTTACCAACCTCACCATACATGAGGAACAATTGGAGGGAGTCAAACCTGTGACCCTTGGTGTGCTCTATGGAGTAGCTAAGGGCCCTTTTCACATCCAGGCTGTGTAGCCTCCTCTCCCCAGAGGAGGAAAGGTCAGTGAAGAAAACAGGAAGAGAGACAGACTGATTAAGGTGGAAATCTGAAACCACCTTAGGCAAAAACTTCCTATTAGTCCTGAGGACCACCTTATCTCTATGGAAAGAGAAAATCAGGCTCCACTGACAGGGCCTGTAACTCACTTATGCGTCTGGCAGAAGTAATGGCTACCAAGAACACAGTTTTCCAAGTCAAGTACTTAAGCTCTGCTGAGGACAAAGGCTCAAAAGGGGGTTGCATAAGCTGAGCAATGCAAACATTAAGGTCCCAAGCAGAGGCAGGGTCCCTGAAGGGAGGATTGGTATGCAGCAATCCCTTGAAGAATTACAGAATACAGGATGAGCTGAAGGGAAGAGGGCTTGCCTGCTGACAAGAAGGCAGAGACAGCTGCCAGATGCACTCTAAGTGTAGCTGGTCTGAGTCCCAAGCTATTGAGATGAACCATATAGTCCAGGACTGTGGGCAACCCAGCAGACTCTGGAGAAATATGCTTACCAGAGCACCAAATAGTAAACATTTTCCATTTGGAGTTGTAAGTCTTTCTGGTGGAAGGCTTTCGGGAAGCCTTTAGAATATCCAGAACACCTTGAGAGATGTGGCATCTCACACCTGTGCATAGGCTCAAACAGCTCACCCATGAGCACAGCCAGCCACAGCAGTAGGCCCCAAGGTGGTGGTTCACGCACCGGAGGGGGGGTTGGGAGAGACAGGTAATCCAGGCCCTTCAAAAGGCACCTGATCACCTTCTCATGGGCCAAAGCTCACATATCAGCCAGCACTCGGTACGCAGAGATGGCTGCCAGATACACCTTGAGGGCAGTTGTTTGCAGTTCCACCTGGGAGAGGAACCAAAGGTGCTCCAAGATGCTTGCCTCAGGGCAGGCAAGGGGGTCAGCTTCTTGCCCTGGTGCCAAATGGAGAACTTCCATTTAAAGGCACAGCACCGGTGAGTCGACTCTTTGCAGGAGGCCTCCACGACATGGCTCACATCTTCCAAGAGACCCAAGGCCTGGAACTCTAGCACTCAAGAACCAGGCTGTGAGGTGCAGGACCTTCCCCTGATGTCAGGTTAGCAGGTCCAGAAGAGGAGGCAACTGCTACGGAGGCCTGCAGCCGAGACTGAGGCGATCTGGATACCAAAAGTGCCTGGGCCAGTATGGGAGCTACCAGGATCAACCGCATCTTGTCCTTCCTGGCTTTGAACCACCACTCTGTGGACTAAGGGAAAGGGAGGGAAGACGTACTCGATGCCCGGTGTCCAGGACCTCACGAAGGCTTCCCCAGCAGTGTCCTTAACTGTGGAGGCAGACACAACAGGAGGCAAACATCTGCCACAGGAGTGACCCACTGGGAGAACAAGTGGCGTACCACACCACCTCCTGATGCAGGGAACCCTTATGCAACATCTCTCCCACCTGGCTGAGATCATCTGTCAGCTGACTAACTACTCCCATGACATGGTTTGCCAGAAGATCTGCACCCAGGCTGTGCATGAAGGTCCGGGAATGGAGGGCTTCCAGACAGAGGAAGGGAGCAAGTTCTGCCTGCCTGTTCAGGTTAAACGTCATCTTGCAGTTGTCAGTCCGGACCTGCATGACCTGACAACAGATCAGAGGAGCAAATTCTGTGAGAAACAGTCGAACTGCACGGAGCCCCAGCAGGTTGATATGGTGACAGGACTCCCAGGGAGACCAGAACCATGGGTCCTGTGGTCTTTTAGGTGCTCGCCCCACCCAACAAGAGACACGTCCATCATTAGCATGATGGACAGCTCCAGGGTGGTCAAATGGGACTGCATCCTCCAGATGTTGAGGGACCAACCACTACTGCATATCCACATTGGCGGGGTCACTAAGAACAGCTGGTCCAGATGACCTAGATGCTGGGACCACTGGTGGCTCAGCTTCCACTACAGGTGGTGCATCCACCAGCATGCCCATCAAACCACACTGGGGGTTGATGTCACATACACCAGCAGCCACAGGAAACCCGTGAGGGGCCTGAAATGATCAGGCAAAGAAAGCAAGGTCTTGAGACCAGTCTACAGGGAGACAGGCCTCGGCCCATAGGGAATCTGGTTCTGCCCCAATGAACTTGATAACCTATTAGTGTATAATTTCGGACTTGTCCAGGCTGACCAGCAGCCCTCAAGTCCTTGTAGGTCTGGAGGGTCGGATCTTTAGACTGCTCCATGGCCTCCTTGGACAGCTGTCCAGGTAGGGATGATGCCCCTGCACTGCAGAAAAGCTGCCAACACTGACATGCACTTGTTGAGGACAATGGGCATGGAAGAGAGTCCAAAGGGCATCACCTTGAACAGATACAGAACCCCCTCTGCATGGAATTTGAGGAACCACCAGTGAGGCAGACCGGGGATGTGGAAAAATGTGTTCCAGAGATCCAGGGAGCAGAACCACATGCCCGGCTCCATTGATATGATATGACCTGGCTCAGTGTCCACCTGGAACTTGTGCTTCTGCATGAACTGGTTCAGGTCATGCAGATTCAGTATGGGGAACCAGCACCCCGTCCATTTAGGGATCAGGAATTACCTGAAGATGTACCCCTGACTTGCCAGGGCGTCTGGGACGTGGGCTATGGCTCCTTTCACAAGGAACTAAGCAATGTTCTCCTGTAGGGTAAACAGCGTGTCCTGCTACATCGAAGACTCACAAGGAGCGTGGAGTCAGTAAAGCAGGAGAGCATCAAAGTCTAGCAGCAACCCTCTGCCTACCACCTCTATTACTCACTTGTTAGTAGTGATAATGAACCAATGTGGCCAGAAGTAACACAGCTGAACCCCCACAGGGGGCAGATTCAGGGACTGCACAGGTGGGAGGATGACACCCCCTGAACTGTCACTGGGCAGCTTTGGACAGGGTACTGGCCATTGGGGCAGGAGAGGCACCACTTTCCTTGCTCCTTTTTGGCCCCTGAACTTGACTTAGGGCGCCAGTGTTGATACCGTACTAGCTAAGGCTGTTGCCGAGGCAGCTGAGGCTAAAAGGACCCTACTGAAAAGTCTTTTTTTTTAAGCTTCAGCGCCTTCAAGTCCTTCTGGGACAACGTCACAGGGTCTAAAGTGGTAATGGACGTCTTAAGTCTGGTAAGCTGTCTCTCCACCCCAGGGCCAAAGAGGTTGGTGCCACCCTAGAAAGGGAAATTGGCCAGCTTAAAATGAGTGTCCACCATGATGGTGGAAAGTGTCTGCCAGGTCCTGTGATGCATCGCGACAGCTGCTGCCATAGCATGGTCACAGGAGCTGCCTATGTCTAATGCTGTCTGGAGCTGGTGTTAAGCCAGCACTTGACCATGGTCCTTGACCAACTTCACCGGCAGCTGCTTGTCAGCAAGGAGAAGGGGGGATTTCATCCAGCACTCCCAGTACGGAGTGAACAAAATTAGCAATCAGGACAACATAACTGGCCTGATGAAGACCCAAAGAGGAAGCAGCACAGACCTTCTTGGCTGCATGGTCAAGCTTTTTCAACTCTTTGCCACGGGGGTGTCCACGTCCCCTGGATGTCTGACTTCCTGAAAGCAGAGTCAGAGAACAACCAACTTCGGCCAAGAACCCCGTAATGGACCCCATAGGGTCCATGCATTTGCGCACCATACAGGTGGATGGTGCCTGGCAGGATGCTGCCAATGCTCCAGAGCCAGTCCCAAAATGACCTCAGCCATGGGAAAGGCAACTTCCAGGGAACTGTCCTTGTCCAGTATATTAGGGGTACTTAGCTTGCTTCTGAAATGGTTCCAAGGGCACATTCATGGACTCAAACTTAAGGCAGAGGAAAGTCCCAAATACACTGGCCCATGGTCAGCGGACAGATCTTCGACTAAAGCGGGGTCGAAAGTGCGAGTCCTCAAGAACATGGATGACCCATTCAAACTGTGCAAAGACTCCTCGAAAATGGCCCTCAGACGTTTGCCGCCGTTGACCATCCTAGTGTCCTCAAACTGGGTGATATCCACCAAAAGTTGGCCTGGCAAGCCAGCTGCAGAGCACTGAAGTACTTAGTCGGGGCTCCTACCAAGGGCTGTGGTGGAGGCAGCTCCACTCACAAAGGTGGAAAGCGAGCAGACAGCTGTCAGGTGACTGAAGGTCCATGGAGTAAGGCGATGCCCCACGTCACAATGGTCCATTGTTGCCAGAGGAGCTCCTCATGGTGCCTCTGCATCTTGTGGCAATGCCTCTCCTTGCCTGAAGGCACAAAGATCAATGAAGGTCGATGGTGGTACCTCTTGGCAGAGCGGGATCGAGAGTACAAGTGGCGCGTAGACCTTGACCTCAAGCCGACATCAAGGAATCTTCTATGGAGGGTCATAACAGACCACATGCTGAGCCATGTTGAAAAGCACTGGCTTGAGGCACAACTGCAGCTGGAGGCAGGGTCCCAATTCAAACCAGTCAGGGACATTGACAATAGCCACATCCTCCTGGGTGAGGACCAGGAGAACCACAGTCTGGGAGACTGATTCCTCATTGCTCTCCTCTGACAACTGGTTGACAGGCTCATGAAAAAGCTCGATGGGTTGCTCGACTGGTGTTGAGGTTGACAAGCCCGATAAGCTGTTGACCAACCACTCAACCAATGGAAGCGCGACCACAGTTGGGCACTCAACGTAAGTTGAACAGTCAGGGAAGTCATGGTAGCAGGAGGACCTCCATCTCTCCTAGTCCCACGATCGGCACCAGTGGCGGCTGTGCTTCTTACCATGGTGAGAAAGGCTCTCCCTGAAGGTCTGGAGGGCATGACACATTTCACAGAATCCCTCCATGAAGGACTCTCCGATGCAGGCCCCAAATGGGAGTAACCAGTCAACAAGGAGAAGCCTGGCTGCACGATCCTCCAGCAAAGCTGGAAGCACCACCTGGTAAAGGCCACAGCCCTCCACGCTGTGATGCGCTTCTAAGTAACAGAGGCAGGACAAGGTGGGGGGGGGGGGTGTAGTCTGTGTTCAACATTTTCTGTTGACAAGTTACACCAAACTTGAAGTTGTGAGACAGCTTTCCATCTTCATTGTTTGATGCCAATTTAGTCGATCAGGCAGAGAAAGAAGTAAGGAGTAGTAAGTAATTTGAAGTTTGAAGAAGTTTTCACAAAATCGCTAACTCAAGGAACTCACAAATGCTGAAGAGCTGCAAAGGAGACCCATCTCTTCCTGCAGAAACAGCCCGAAGAAAAAAATACCCCAAAAGCTGGGTGTCCTGTGGAAAGTCAAATAGCAGATCACACAAACAACTCCATCCACCATAAAGAACAGACAAAAAAATACTAAATAAACAAAACATCAAATAGTTTTATTCCAAAGTGTGCATAAAACTTTTTACCAGGAGAACAGGCAGACACCCACTACCTCCTACCGGTTTCCCCGAAAGGCATCATCGGGGAGAATAAAGTCTTTTGCTATTTTGCTTATTTGTTTTTTGTCCGTTCTTTATGGGGGGTGGTGCTGATCTTCCTGTGGAAAGCAAGATCTGACATCATGGGATGGAGCCAGGGGATATACTGCCCGGGTACTGGAAAGAGCTTAGCTTAAAGACATCTGCATGATTTCATCATTCCAGTGGAACTGCCAGAGTGTGGATAGTTAAATATTTTTATTTATTTATTGAACTTTTGGAATTACAAACCTTTGAGTCAGCGACTCCTTTACAAAGGCTCCACGTCAAAGGCACAGCAAAATACAGACACACAAATATGCAAAGTATTCATGAAGTATAATACAAGGGATTGCACGATAAAAAGAAAAGGTACAAAGATACAAGATACATAGGAGTACAAATTACAGAAATGCAAAATACAAGGTGCAGTGGCAGACACTAGAAACATATAGTAACACTGATGTCGAGGGCCCCCCCAAAAACGCAGGAAGAGGCCACCAAGGAATACGAGGACGAGCATACCCAAGCAAAACATTACAGTATGATTAACTGAGGTGAAATAGAGGAGTGGTGGAAGAAGGAGGAACGGTCACTGGCAGAAAGACCAGAGTCCAAAGGAAGTGGTAGTGGGGGGGGGTAGTAAATATAGTGGGAGGGATAAGCATAGGCACAGTCCAGAACACCTTGTCATAATTAAGGAGGGGTAAGAACACAGAAGATGGAGGGGACAAGCGATAAGCAGTCAGTAACAACCTCGTCTTAGCTGGGCTGACCACTGGTGGGTGAATGAGCAACCAAAAGTGCATCAGGATGGAAGAAGCTAGGTACAGTCACAGCAGCCACTAGCCAGAAGATGTTGCTGAAGTGAGAGTTTGAAAAGGCCAAGTTTATGTAGAGAGGAAACTTCAACGGGCATGCTATTTAGCCAGTAAGGAGCCCTGTACATGAAGTCTCTCTGCCCCATGGAAGTCCTGCAGAAAAGGACCGGGAAAGCAGCTTTAGAAGAGCTTCTGATAGCCCGGAAGGTGGGAGACTGCTTTAGTAGATGGAGGGTAGCAGGAAGGGTGAGACCAGAGGCCATCTTTTTGGCTAGTAGGCAGGTCTGGTAAGTGAACATACCCGCAAAGTTTAACCAGTTTGCTTGTTGATATAAATCATATGTGTGAGTGAGCCTATCGCCACCAACCACAAGGCGACAGGCTTTGTTCAGAGCAACTTTAATGTAAGTTAATGCGGTTATCAACTGCAGAGCCACAGATTACTATGCCACAGCCTAATATGGACAGGACAGAGCTGGTAATAGCAAGGCAGAGAGCATTGGGAGTTAGGCAATTCTGGTGCAGTAGAAAAGGCCAATCCCGGTATTTACCGCCTTGCAGACCAGACTGATATGTTCATGAAAAGAGAGAGGGTGGAGTCGAAGGTGGTGCCAGGATATCTGAAGCTGTGTACTTGTTCTAGAGGTAGTTGCTGATTATTCAGAATATGTAGAGGTTGGCCTTTATGTTTGTTGTGTGTAGTGGCAAACAGCATTACTTTAGTTTTTGTATAATTTAGTATGAATTTGTGTCGAGTGAACCACGATTCGGTCTCGGAAAAGAACCGTTGGAGATTTAATTCAAGGGGGAAGGGGTCACGGTGGCTGGAAAAGATAACAGCACCATTCATGTAGAGTAACAACTGACCAGGGGAAGGGAAGAGACTGAAAAGGTGGGGGCCCAGGATTGAGCCTTGGTGTACTCCTGAAAGAACTGGTAGGGTGGAGGAGAGGGTGTCTTGAATCTTAACCCGTGGAGATCTACCACAAAGGTAGTTGGCGAACCAGGAGATGGCTTCATGGGACAGGCCTAAAGATGGAAGGGAGTCTATGAGGATAGTGTGGTTTATAGTGTCAAACGCTTTTGTTAGGCCTATGTACACAGACCCAACAAGACGGCCACGGTCAAGGGCTTTATGTATGTAATAAGTATATTCCAGAAGGGCTTAGAACTGCTATTTAAATATGAGGAAAGAAGAATGGAGGACATCTTCCTTCAAGAGATGGGAGAGTGTGTTAGCAGTGGTGGATATGGGATGGACAGTTAAGAGCAAAGCAACAGAAGGAGTGGTAAAGTGCATCATATCTAGCATGGGTGGACTTGGGAGCAGCAAAGATGTGCAATCAGAAACCTCATACGACATCATATGGCACTAATGGTAAAAATGAGTAACCACCAGACAGTACCCCCTTAATAGCATCCAAATATAATAAAGCAGTGATACCCTTGACCTGAGGGCATTAGTGGTGATTATGGAACATGAGCATAAGTTACTGTATTACAGACTACTTTGATATACAAAGAAAGAATTATAGTAAAAACAACAGTATTCCAATTCAATACTGCATTTTTGTTTGTAACTCATACCAATCCTAAAATATCATGAAGGCCAGTCTATTAGCAATTATACAATGGGGTCCAAGAATCCAGGATTCTGATTGTATTGACTGGCACCTTTCAGCCATGACAAAACCTGCAATATACCAATGGGAAAGAGTGCCAGCTGCCAGTCAGCCACATCAGGACCCCCACCTCAAAATCATTCCGACCATGTCAAAGTCAGAACTGGCAAAGATGGCAGCGGTTGGATGGCGAGATGCTCACTATACAAAATCAGCATCTCTCAACATCCAACTCAAAAGGAACAGACGGACTGTGGCACAGACAGCGAGCAGCATTTTATTTTTTAAAAACAACTGGAAGCAACAGACAGAGATGCGTTTGGGGGGGGGGGGCTTTTCCTCCTGGGGTTATATATATGAAGTGTGGAGAACAACTTCCAACGGCAGCTCTGCACAAATGAGGAAGCTAAGCAATATCTCCCTAGCAACATGGAACTATTTTTTCTAGCGGAGCAATGACATGAATAAAAAATACAAAAGAAAACAATTTTACTTTATTTCTCTCTCACCAATAAAGGAGAAATGTATAACCGCAAGAAAACACTCCAGGGTGTGGGTTATGCTGGGATTTAACCACGGCTGACCTGGTTTGACCAGTCGGCCTCACTAGCCGTGGGTAAATCCCAGCATAACCCATACCCTGTCATGGCTTATTGCCTAAACATCTCAGATAAGGCTGACAACCAAGCATAACAAGTTAAAGCAACGTAGAGTACCACTGTTCACTACAGATAAGACTGACAACCAAGTGTATCAAGTTAAAACACTCTGAGTAACACTGTGCACTCCAAAACAATGACATTCAAGCTAGTAATGTTGAAATACAAATGATTAGCTGAAAATGTATTAAATGCATACTGTACTTTTCTCCTAAATGCAGTTATAAATACTTGCTCCCAGGAAAAGGCATCCTTTTTTGCTAACTTTACCAGTGATTCAAACAACACTAATGCATCTACCTTCACAATATGATGGGGCACTTACTAAATGCATTATTAGTTGCATACCTAAAGCAGTGCTGAACTAAAGTGTGAACACTACCAATTCATTACTATTGTTTCACAAGCATGTATTAGCAATGATCAAATACACTAATTCTCTACTGCTCTTACTAGAACTCACTTGGAGTGGGCGATCATCACAATTCACTAGTATCAATGAAACCTGCCAGTTGTACACAACATGTAGTATTTCTGATTTTTTTTTTTTTTTTTCAATTAAATTTTGCTTTAAAAAAAGCTGTTTTTCAAAGCTTTTCTACTGCTTCATAGCATCACTAGTTTTGGTGTTTCGAAGAAGAACTAAAATATTTTTTTTTTCATTATACGACGAGTTGGATGCAGTCTTACTATTTCTGCTTTCATGGTATCCTTAAGTTTTTTTTTTGCGCATCTGTAACAGAGATATTTACTAATGTGGTTGCTGGTCTACTCATAATTTTTCAGTCTGTTACAAGGAATTTAATATCCAGTTATTAGCCAACCAGATTGCAAGCTGCAGGCCCACTGACATACAATTTTTAATATGCACAAAAATGCAGACGGCCACAAATACGGCCTTTAGACTAGAAATGTCTCGTCAGAAAACCATCATACCCCTTGATTAATGAATAAATAGCTTCAATCCTCTTTTGTTCGGTAACTCCACCCCCACAGTTGCTTGGTGCATTGCTAATAAAAAAAGGATTCTATGTTAGAAATGCTTCATAAAGTGTTTGCTCAATTTTTTTTATTTACTGAATAATTAATGTTTCCAAAGAACCTATCTGCAGAATAGGAACTTAAATCATTACTTACCAAAATGTTCCTTTCTGTGAGTTCCAATGTCTCTCGGTCTCTCTCAACATTCTCAGCAATCAGTACCCCCTCCCATCCAAAAAGGACTGAGAGGAAGATGTTGAAACTTTTTACACTGTGAAATCAATATCTGCCGACACTGTCCCTAACTGTATATCTTGCATTCAGTTCTGAACTATTCCCAATACATACTTTTCTAGCAACAGGTATGTTACTGGAAGAGAATGTTTTTCTAGGAAAAAAAAATCAAACTTAATCCTTGCAGGGCCACAGACTCATATCAGTCCAAATTTCCTATACGTTCTAATTCTGTTGGCAGCCTAAGGGTTCAGATCTCAACAGCATACAACGTAGAGAATAACTCCCTCCCCAAAGAACAAGTTGGTTCTCACACCAAGGAGGGACAGTGACTTCCTAAAATATGAGCACAAGGTGTGGGAACAAACTAGTTTTTTATGCCAGGGGGTGAGTAGTCGAATACAATACATTGTGAGCCTCTGTTTTTAACACTGAAACAGTTTGTGCCTCTTGTTTAACATCTGAATTTTTGGGGCACCGATCTGAAAAATGAACACTTCAGTTAAGACCAATAAGCAACTGCTTTCATTTAGTGGTTTTGAAAATGAAAAGTCTCTCCAATGTTTCGTGCAGTACGAGCAGTTCCCGTTCGCACCCGCTCATGATAGGCATTCAAAGTTGTTCTGCAGGGTCTGACATTCCATTTAGAACAAACGTCTGTAATACATTTGGTTAAACATGCAAAGAATAAACAGCTCATTAACAGAACTGTACATGGATAAAATAGTTTTTAAAATATGTTCTGGCAATATACCAAAATGGCTCGCCCTTAGAGGTAGGGTCTACAAAGACGCATCAGAATTCAAACAAACAAAGGATACTCACCTGTAACCATAGTTCTGTTACTGATATTCAGTTCACATCCACACTTGGACAGTTCCACATCTGTGTTACCCATTACCTGCTGCAGGGCATCAGTGGCTTAGGTACAGTGCAGCTTGGTGTAAAATGGCTACTTATAACATAATCCCGGATATTCTGACCCTTCTTATAATCCATTTATGGCATATCTCTCACACATTCTTTTAAATCTGAATCCGCACACAAGGGCCAAAATCTTTTCAAAGTGCCAGCTACTTTCCGGGCAACTGAATTAAATTCAGTGATGAAATTATTCTTGTCTTGGCTATTGCGATGTATTTTGGGGGTTAGGAGTGTTGTCCTGTCTTGTGAAGCTGCAAAGGTGTTTACTTTTTCTAGTAAAACAGGATTATAACCCCTGCAGAGCAACCCTTCCGTCAATTCGTCAACATGACGAATGTAACTAGTGTCAGTGAAACGATTTCTACATAAATGCAGATACTGTCCCTTGGGTATACCCCGCAGTAGATGTAGTGGGTAGCAACTGTAGAATATAAGTAGGGTATTGGCAGCCATTTGTTTTCAAAAATTTTCAGCTAAGATTTTTATTTTTTTGGTTTGGAAACAACCTTTGAGCAGGAGTCTTATACAAAGGTTTCACGTCAAACAACACAATACAGGGAACAACTTAAAAACACACAATACAGGCAGATTAGTTTACCATAAAACATTTGAAAAGGACTATTCTAGACGTCTATACAAAAAGGAGAAGCCTGAGGAGGAAGAAGGAACATGGGACCATGAGGTGCGACAGCAAACTGCAGGTCAAAAAAGATTGCATGAAGTGGGTCTACATGATATGTGAACTGCAAATTCCAGTCATTTGAATTAAGAATTGCTATAAAATTGTTGGCTTCAGAGATTGTGCCTTTCCAAATACAAAGTACACTGTCTATGTACCTGCCCCAGTACTTGATTCTGTCACAGTATTTATTTACTGTGGGGTCGAAGATGGCCACACCTCCTCCCACCAACCCAAAAAGAGCTGGCATAGGAGGGTGCAATCGCCATAAGAAGGGTCAGACTATCCGAGATTATCTTGTAAGTAGCCATTTTACACCAAGCCGCATTATACCTAAGCTACTGATGTCCAGTGGCAGCAATGGGTCACACAGATGTGGCAACTGTAACATCTGTAAATTTATGGCTCAAGGCAACATGGCTTTACTCTGGAGGTGAAGCAGCTTATTACTTGCCGAACACCATATGTGGTGTATGCACTGTGGTGTGACTGCCCCTAACTGTATGTCGGAATGACAATCAGACCAGACCACTCAAGGGAAGGATCCAGGAGCACGTTCACTCAACTTTGAATGAATGTGGAGACACCCTGTGGGCAGCCACTGGTGTGTCCACCACAGGACCAAACTTGACTGCTTCAAGTTCATGGGGACTGATCATGCCAGAGTGGCTATGAGGGGCCGGGAGAGACACAGAACTTTGTTCCAACATGAAAGTAGATGGATTTTCACTTTAGGAGCATTTTACCCTGGTGGTATAAATGACGCCTGGGACATCTGCCCATTAACGTAACTTTCAAATTAATAAATCAACCTTAAACTTTTATTGATTTAACTTTTTTCCTCTTATTAGCTTCCTCATGTCCTTGATTAAATTCTGCATCTCTCTGGGAAACAGTTAAACGTCTTGTATTTTACACGGTATTGAGTTCAGGTATTTTTTTTGCATCGTAGGTATCGTGGAAGTTTTCTGGAAAAATAGCTCAATTTGAATGGGCCCTTGGGTGCTGCATTCCCCCCAAGACACTATTTGGATTTGGATTTCTGCAGCACTGAATTACTTAATATTCTAACTTTGAAGCATTAGTAAATCAAAACTTTTTTAGGGACTCCCTGTTAATCTACTCATTCTTTAAGCAGCCCATTATAAGCTTTATGAATTTTGTATGTATTTCTATGTAATTTTCCTAGTATTTTTTTTAGCACCTTGACCTACTTGTTTTAGTATATGTTTTTAAAAGTGCCATTTAAATTGATGTAGCATGGCTTGATTTGCCCCTTCCCTAAGAACCCGCAAGAGTTCGAAGCACTAGGGTTTCCTGTCAGTCTGTCCTGTTACTGCGCAGCAAAACAAACAGAACTGAACATTACATTTTTGCCTTCAGCATTTATTTTGCGCACTCCTTTGTTGCATATTATGGTCCAGATCGTTTAATGGGTGCTGCATTTGCCTCCGAGTGCCTGGTGGTATTTGTGAATGCAGTTAAATTAAAATTGTGCCGGTTAGGCTGCGGCTTTCAAATCGAGTAACTGTTCTCCCCATTTTTCCACTGCTTGTGCTAGGATTGGGGGCCATGTCTTCCTTTTAGATCAGGGTGTTGTGGTTTTCTAAGGTCTACGACTACAAAAAAAAAATGCCACAGGTAAGTGTCTTTCTCTTTGTTTTGGGGGGTTTAGTCTAGCCCCCCCACAACCCCCAAGTTTATATGCTTCGTCTTCCTTTAAGTGTCATTTTTAAGGGTACTGCCCTTTTAAGTGTTTTCCTCAGCAGCCTTAGCCCCAATATATAGGCTGTACAGTATAGGTTTAGCTGCTGAAGAGTGACTAGTTTTATTTAATGAACACAGAGTTATTTGTTTCTGTTCTTTTCTATTTATTTACGGTTTTACTAGCCTCAGTTGACCATCAGCAAGTTTATAGGCTCTCTTGAGCCACCAGGTTTTCCTGCCACTTGGCCCATCGTTGTTTTTCAGTTCTCTGTTTAGCACGCCATTCACGCATCTGTAGTGTGTGCACACCCTCCTTCTACCGTGATGTCATGCACAGCATCGTGACATAGTGCACATGCCTATCTCAGAGTGCGCATGTGTCTGCCTTTTCATGGCACCTAGATGCGTGGCTCTCATTTTCTTTACCACTGGTATATTTGTTTGCCTTCATCCGGCAGTCAGGGCAACTGCAGGTGTACACTTGTACATTTTTTCTGCTCTGAAGGTGAGATGCCTTTATCTACAAATATTCATAGGAATTGCAAACGAACATGAAGTCTATTATTCTAAGACCATGCATATACAGGGCTTCTGTTTTGGCAACATGGCTTATCAGAGACCACTATCATTTAAAAGATGTAAGACCTGCAAAAGGGTGATTAGACCCTCTCCCATGGGTTCCTATTTCCCCCACTGTGTTTATCAGGCTAATATGTCTCTTACAGCAGCCCCCCCCCCAAGTTAACCCTCCGAGCTGGGGAGGGGGGCACCAGGTTTTTCAAGTGGCAGTAGCAAAGCAGACTTGAATAAATCCTTTTTACTGCTCTTAGGAGAGCGTTTGGGCTCCGATGTTCCGCAGGACATCCCAGCAGACACTACAGACTCCAAATCGGGCCCTTCAGGCTGGGGGGCCCACACAGGCATGTCCAGGTGCACCACAGAAGTACAGGGCTGCAAATACAGATGTGCAGGCAGACCCCGACCATTTGAGGGTCAGGATGACAACAGCAGGGATCTTGGGGAAATCCTGACCCTATAAAGCTACTTATGAGGAGGACGACGACGACCCCTCTGAAGAGGAGCAGGAAGGGGAGTGGACAGAGTTGAAGAGGATTCCTATCCCTCCCCTGTTTGATACCAAGTCCTTGTCCTACCTGATATCTGTGGCATATAGGTCCTTACAGCTCAAGGAGCAGCAATACATAGAGGCAGTGGACATCAGTCCTATACTGTCAGTATCATTCTCTGCTCCAAAGTGTTTTCCGAGTTTTATATACTGTGACCAAATTACTAAACAAGAATGGGTAGGTGTGGACAAAGGAAGTATCTCCCAAAACCCAAGGACTGGTATTGCCCCTTTCTGGAGGAAAAGTTTTGCAGGTGGGAAATCCCACTGCTGGCGGATAAGGCAGTGCGTATTTCTGTCAAGCACACCACTATTCCTACTGAGGGGTCATTGGCCTTAACGGATTCACACGACAAGCGAGTGGATGCCACATGTAGAAGGGCCTTCGCACAAATCTGCGAACCTCCTATGTATCCTTTATTGCTGCCAGAGCTTTAAACTTGTGGGTTACTGCCCTGGGCAGCATAATTCCACCAGATTCGGAGGGAGCAGGCATTCTGCAATTGCTTGCCAAGGCCTTTATCTTTTTAGGGGTTACCATGGTGGAGAATTTGTGCATGTTGGGTCGCTCCACCTATCACACTGTGTTGGCCATGCGAGGTGTATGGCTTAGACACTGGATTGCTGTTCAATCTCCCCTTTGAGGAAGGCTTGTTGTTCAGATCTGGCATGAATTATATTTTAAAAGAATATCCAGGATAAGAAGGGCAACCTTCCGGTGTCAAAGCAACAGCATAAGGCCGCATCAACCCCAAAAGGTAAGGAGGTGGCCGACAGAGGCAGTTTTGAGGAGGTTTTTGTCCCTTTCGGAACTTTGGTAACCAGAAAAGTAAAGGAGCCTATTCTGGTTATAAGGGCTACAGTAACAGAGGGGCATCCACCAAAGTACTGGAAGCCCAGGGCAAAAAGTGGGCGCCTCATAATAAGGGGAAGCAGGCCCATCTCTGCCCCCTTCTCTTGAATTTTACTCAAGATGGGCCCAGATAACTTCAGATGCTTGGGTTTTGGAAATTCTGGCCTTACGTTATGCAATAGAATTTTCAAAATTCCCCTCAAGAGAGCATTTTCTGCCATCCCCGGTTCCCAAGGACCCAGTAAGGAGACACGTGGTGTCAGAGACCCTGACCCACCTCAGTCAAGATCGGGGCGACTGTGCCAGTTCCTCCAAGTGAGCAAGGCCTGGAATTCTACTTGATCTATTTTGTAGTTCCCAAGAAGTCGGGGGTTCAGGCCCATTTTGGATAAGTTTGTGTGCCACATGACCTTCAAAATGGAGTCCCTTCGTTCAATCACCTGAGCTGTCCAGCTGGGGGATTTCTAAGCTTCCATAAATCTGATGGACGCATATCTCCACATCCCCAGTCAGTCAGTCCCATCAGGTATACCGTCAAAATAGCGTGACCGTAATAGCGCAAGCCACAATAGCATGTACATTACAGCGTGTTGTAATTATAACGCGTTATATATAAGCGCGATGTAGAAATAGTGCTGCAATGCGAAAACAGACAGCTTAATGCCATTCTCACCAATAGCTGCCACTGCTACCACTGCCATTAGTTGTGAGTGCTCCCCTGAGAATCCTACCCTCCCCCGCCGCATCAGCTGCCACTGCCGATGGTCGTGAGCACAGAGTGTAGACACTTCTGGAAGTCTCTTTAAGCCTAGATGTAGAATGTCGTATGATGGCAGAGGAAACGGCTTAAACCTCATGGACAGTCACAGCATATGTGATGGGTCTGGTACGATTGCCCAACCGCCAACTTCCCAACTATTTGCCCGACTTCCAAAATACCAAACTGCATTAACTTCCCCGAGTTTGAAATCCCAACATGTCATAGCAAGCGGAGTCAGGAAGTTGGCAGCAATAGTATCAGACCCCCGACTCCTCTGAACCACCAAAAATGAATAAATATATTTTATACAGGGTTTTCTCTCCTCCTGCAGTTACGAAAGGTGTCTTTCTGCAATCTAAAAATCAAGGATGAGGACTGCAGCGCTTAAAATACGCAAACCTGGACTTCTGCATTTATAAAAATGTCTATTGCATTTAGAAACATAGAAACATAGAAGTTGACGGCAGATAAGGACCGCAAGGCCCATCCAGTCTGCCCATTTCTTTTTCTACCTTATAAATGTGCCTTCGGCCTTTGCTCTGTCAGTGACCTATCTATTCATAGTCATTTGTATTGCTCCCTTATGCCTATCCCATGCCTGTTTGAAGCCCTGCACTGTATTCATAGCCACCACTTCTTGTGGTAAGCCATTCCATGCATCCACCACCTTTCTGTGAAAAGAATTTCCTCACATTCCCCTTAATCGGCCTCCTCTAATCTCATGCTGTGTCCTCTTGTTCTGCTATTTTTCTTATATTTAAACATGTTAGACTCTTTCACCTTGTTTATGCCCTTAAGGTGTTTGAATGCCTCGATCATATCACCTCTCTCCCTCCTTTGCTCTAAGGGTATACATATTGAGCTCTGTTAATCTGTCCTCATATGTCTTCTGATGCAGTCCCTGCACCATTTTGGTTGCCCTTCTCTGGACTGCCTCAATTTGGTTCATGTCCTTGTGAAGGTGTGGCCTCCAATACTGCACGCAGTACTCCAGATGGGGCCTAACCAGTGTCTTGTACAGAGGGATCATTACCTCCCTCTTACGACTTGTGATACCCCTACTAATACACCCTAACACCCCCCTAGCCTTACCTACTGCTTTAGAGTATCATCTTTTCATCTGTATCAGGACTACATGGCAACTGCAGGGTCAGGTGCAAAATTCTCATAAAAACAACATCAGCCTTTCTGGAAAGTGGGTTGCTTTTGCAGCAGTGAGACCTCGAAACTCTGCTATGGATGGCAGAGACAGAACTTCAGTTTCTTACCTGGGGAATGGCTAACGGTTCACTGCACTAGATCTGCCTCAGCAAGTCACCTTTCTGAGGAAGCAGCACAGAGGAGCCGTGTGCCCAACTGATAAAGACAGCACGTAGAAATAGCACTGCGAGCTGTGCCATCTATTTAATCATGGTATTGCCTGACGCTATAATGATAGCAGGCTTTTTTCTGTAAGCGCTAATATGTATGCACTTAAATGACTAGCGCTAATACCGTTGTACGACATTGACACTAACCCGTCTCAGAGGTTTCTCAGGTTCTTGGTCCTGGGTCAGCACTTCCAAGTACAGGTCACTTCCCTTTGGGCTTGCAACAACCCCCATGGTCTTCTCAAAAGTGCTCATAGTCCTGGTGGCTCAACTTTGACAGGAGGGACATCACGTCTATCCCTACCTGGAAAACCTGCTCATTCGAGCACATTTGTGACTTTGGCAAGGTCGGTCTGTGATCTGGACTCTGGAGATACTAGAGTCCCACGGCTGGGTGGTGATTTCAAAGTCTGCTGCAGTCAAAGGCCATGAAAACTAGGTCAGACAACGCCATAATGGTGATGTACACAAACAATCAAGGAGGCACAAAGAGCAGGGAGATGCTTAAAGAAGCCACCCATCTCCTACTGTGGGCAGAGCAGAATCTTCTCTTGTCAGCAGTCCACTTGGTGGGGGGGGGGGTTTGTTGAACATTCAGGCCGACTGGCTAAGCCGCAAAAATGTTCATCCGGGGGGTGTGGATGTTGGACCCGGAGGTGTTCCGACTTTCTGTGTCAAAGGTTCAGTCATCCTCAGATCGCTCTGTTCGTCTCTATCCACAATGGTCAGACTCAACGGTTCTTCAGTCGCTACCGATGTCCGCAAGTGGAAGCAGTTGACGCACCGACACAGGAGTGGAGCTTCGACAGAGCATATGCCTTTCCTCCTCTGCCTCTCCTCCCCAAGGTCATACGCAAAATACAACACTCAAAAGGAAGCTTCCTTCTAGCAGCTCCAGAGTGGCCCAGAGGACTGTGGTTCTCAGACTTGGTGAACCTAGCTCAACACTCTCCCCTTCGCCTTCCAGTACGGTTGGGGGGGCCTTCCTTCTCAGGGTCCCATTCTGCATCAAAATCTGGGAGCAATGCAGCTTGAGACTTGGCTCCTGAAGAAAAAATTACTTACTACAGTAATCTTGTTTCTTCCAAGGGAATCTTACTGTATTCTGATTTCTACTGTATGGTCTCACCATAACACTGCCCAAGAGCAGAAATGGTTAATAGAACCTATGCTAATTATGGAATGTTCGGCTAGAGCTCGGTTTTCAAACCACTGTCCCTGGTAAACATTCTGCAACCGTCGGATTCTTACGCAGCAAAGCTAATAACCAGCTACCTAAACTATACTAATGATTAAATAAATTACCACCACCCAACACCAATTATTCCCCTTTATTTAAAAATGTGAACCACACTAAGACTCAAGTCAGCAAGCCCAAAAAAGAAACATCCAAGAGATCTGAACAGCAATAACAGTTGTGCTGCAGTGCCTATAGGTTCTACCAGGGGAGGAAGGGTGGGAGCTCAGAATACAGTAAAGATTCCCTTGGAAGAAGCCAGATTACTATGGTAAGTAATTTGTTCTTTAAAACCCAGGAAATCTTACTGTATTCTGACTTCTGCAGACTACCCAAGCAGAACCTTTGGAGGAGGGTAGAGAACCTATTTAGGAAACAGGTTCTGCAGTACCACTGTGCCAAACCTGGCATCACTTCTGGCCTGAGTATCCAGGCTGTAGTGCTTGGTAAAGGTGTGAACTGTGTTCCAGCTAACTGCTTTGCAGATTTCCAACAAAGGGATCTCTCTCGCAGCTGGCACCCCTTGTAGAGTGGGCCCTGAAGCCTACAAGAGGCTCTTTACCCACTTCGTTGCAGCAAAACTGGATGCAGGCCACAATCCAGCGGGCGATGGTCCTCTCTGAGGCGGGTTTGCCTTTCCCCACTTCTCCACAGGTCAGGAAGAGTCGAGTTCTATCCTACCTGTGCCCCTTTGTGTGATCCAAGTAGTAGCTTACAGCTCTCTTGACATCAAGACTATTAAGTCTTCTCTCCCCTGAACTGGAATGATCAGTGAAGACTGGCAAAAACACAGACTGATTAAAGGAAAGCCATCGTTTGCAGGGGCTCCCGGCCCTGCAAACCTTATCCTCCAGTTAAGCTTTTTTCAGAAAAGCGCATTTTTTTATGTCCAGGAAAGAAGTTTAATTTAAGAATGAAAAGTCCACTACCCGGAAGTATGGGGGACTATTGGACAACTCCGTTAACTGTAGCAAAGGTGTGGAGCCACCTGCGCTTCAATAAAATGCATTGAAGGCGCGGGGTGCCAGTCTCCTCTGCTTTATAGTTCATTGCGCCTGATAGTCCGCCATACTTTGGGTAGCAGACTTTTCATTCTTAAATTAAACTTCTTTCCTGGGCATAAAAAAAATGCATTTTTCTGAAAAAAGCTTAACCGGAGGGTAAGGTTTGCAGGGGTGGGAGCCCCTACAAACAACAGCTTTCCTTTAAGGTGGAAGTCTGAAACCACCTTAGGAAGGAATTTCCTATTGGACCTAAGGATCACCTTGTCCCTGTGAACTGCTATATAGTCCGGCTCTGTGGACAAGGCATGGAGCTCACGGATCCTCCTGGCTGAAGTAATAGCTACCAGAAACATTGTTTTCCATGTCACATACTTAAGCTCGGCTGAGGACATAGGTTCAAATGGTGGCCGCATTAGCTGGCCAATGCATATATTGAGGTCCCATACAGGGGAGGGTTCCCTGTGAGGGGGATGCAAATGCAATAGACCCTTGAAAAACTTCTGAATACCTGGTTAGAGGACAGGGATGCTCCCTTCCCAGCACAGAGATCTGCAGACAGAGCTGCTAAATGTACTTTAGAATGCAGATGCATCAAGTAGTCCAAGACTACTGACAAGCCAGCTTGGCGGTGCTCTATCAGCCTTTGTCCACACCAGATAGAAAACCTCCTCCATTTGGACGAAGAAGTCTTTCTAGTGACCCTGAGAACCTCCAGCACCCTTTCCGAGAGGTGAAGGTCAGCACATTCTAAGTCTTCAACAGCCAAGATCCGAGTCTGAGGGACTGCAGGTTGGGATACAGGACTGTGCCTCCTGGGAAGGGAGATTGGCAGGTCAGTAGCAGGGAGTACTAGGGTTGTCTGGCCCAGTCTGGAGCAATGAGAATCATTGTTACTGGCTGAACCCTGAGCTTGTTCAGTACTCTGAGCAGCAAGGTGAATGGTGGGAAGGCGTACAGAAACTTCCCTGTCCAATCCAGCAGTAATGCATCCAAAGGCACTGTGCCCAGTACAGGGAAGTCTGCAGCAGAACAGTGCCAACTGGTGATTGTCTGGGGCTGCGAAGACGTCCAACTTTGAGGTGCCCCATCTTCTGAACACTACCTGCAGGACCTGCCTGTTCAGTGACCACTTGTGGTGGTTCTGGTTGATCCTGCTGAGGGCATCTGCTAGGACATTGTCCTTCCCTGGAAGATGAACTGCTTAGAGGGAGCTCCCCAGTGAGTAAGCCAAGTTCCATAGCTTCATGGCTTCTGTGCACGGGGGGGGGGGGGACCTTGTGCCCCCTTGCTTGTTGATGTAGTACACTGTGGTTGTATTGTCTGTTCTGACTTGAACCACCTTGCTCTGCAGCATTGCAGTCAAGGACTGAATGCCCAGATAAACTGCCATGAGTTCCAGCAGGTTTATGTGGAGCAGAGACTTCTGCTGCAGCCAGATACCGTGGGCCGTATGCTCCCCTAGGTGGGCACCCCATCCTAGGAGGGAGGCATCTGTCGTCAAAACTGCTGATGGAGGTTTTTGGATGAAAGGCAATTCTTCCCTGAGGTTGCCCTTTTCTTGCCACCACTGCAATGCCTGAAGAAGGGTTCCTGTGACTGGTACCATTTTTGACAGGGAGTCCCTTTTCTGAGACCAGTGAGTCCTGAGATGGAACTGAATGTCTCATCTGAAACCTTGATCCAGACACTGCTGCTGTTGAAGCAGCCATATGACTCTGCAGCTGGAGAAAATACCTTGCTGGTCTCAGGGTATGGAGCCTAAAAGTTTGCAAGTTGTGCCAGATTGTCCACCCTTCTCTGAGGGAAGAAGACCATTCCTTTTAGGGTATCCAGCTCCACCCCTATAAACTCCAGGAGTTGAACAGGGGTTAACACTGACTTTTTCTGGTTTACCAGGAAGCAGAGTGCCTTCAGTGTGTCTCAAGTGGTGGACAGTGCCTCCTGTACCTGCCGAGGAGACTGGCCTACCACCAGCCAGTTGTCCAAATATGGGAAGACACGACTCCCTACCTCTTTAGGTGTGCCACCACCACTGCTAAGCACTTGAACACCCTTGGAGCAGAGGTCAGGCTGAAGGGCATGGCCCTTAACTGGTAGTGGCCTGATGGCAATCTAAACCGGAAGTACTTTCTGTGTGACTGCCTGATGGGAATGTGGAAATAGGCATCCTTTAGATCCAGAGATTCCAACCAGTCTCCCTATCTTAGTGTGAGGAGGACGGTAGCCAGAGGGACAATTCTGAACTTTGGTTTTGTCAAGTGTTTGTTTAGAAATCTGAGATCCAGAATGGGTCGTCACTCCCATTTTCTTTAAGAGTGAGGAAGTATCTTGAGTAGAGACCCTTTCCCCTTTGAGCCAAGGGAATAGGTTCTGCTGCATGGTCCTGAATGAGCTTTGCTACTTCCTCCTCTAACACGGATGCCTCTCATGGGTTGGCAGGTCTGAATAGTCTCGCTCTCAACTTGGGCAGAAACTTGAAACTGAGAGCAAGGCCCTGGCTTACTATCTCCAAGATCCACTTGTCTGTGATAATAGATTGCCAGGCCTGGAGGTAGTGAGCCAGTCTGCCCCCTACTGGAAGTGGGTAGGTGACCCTGGCAGACCTCTCAGGGGGTCTGCTTTGCTTGTGCACTAGCCTGAGTACTGGGGCCAGCCCTGCTGTTGCCCCTTCTGCCTCTGCCTTTAAAGTACCCCCTCTGGGGCTGGTAGGTAGGCAGAGCCTGTGCCTGGAAGAAGGGCCTATAATGGGTTCTACCCCTGCCTCCCCTTTCCTTGGAATTTCTGAGGTATTGCTGCTTTCTCCTTAGCAGCAGCACTCTTGTAAGCCACCTCGTAATCATCCATCTTTTTCATGTAAGCCTGTGTTTGCCCCCTGAAGAGGGATGTGGGCTCACAGGGAAAATCCAGTGTTTCTGTCTGGGTATCCTGAGACAAATTTGTTGCTCTAAGCCAAGCAAATCTCCTCAGAGAGACTGAGGTTGCCATTTGCCTGGCTGCAATGTCATTGGCATCCACTGTCATTTAAAATTGGCATTTCAAGGCTTCAATGCCCCTTTTGGCTGCCTCTGAGAGATCAGATGCCATGGGTCCAGGACATGCCTTGGCTATTTCCAGAACTGTATTCCAGAGACTCTTCTGGTATCTGGAAACATAAGACATATAGGTAGCCTGTCTGATGACTAAAGAGGCTCTCAGATAGGACTTCTTAGCCATAGAGTCCATTTTCCTGGAGTCCTTCTCAGGGGGTTGTGATGCCAAGGGAATGCCAGCTTTGTCACAAGAGCAGCCTGCACCAACCCCTCATGACTAGGGTGCCCAAAAAGGAATTCAGAACCTGATTTGGCCACCCAATACTTCCTGTCCATCCTCTTATCCACTGGGGGAATGGATGCTGATGTCTGCAAAATTTTTGTGTCTCGTTATTCAAGGGATCTGAGGATGTGCAGCAACAGTCTCTGTTGCTGGAACATCCAACATTTCCATATAATCTGGCTCCTCTTCTTCCTCTGTGGACTCTTGAGTACAGAGGTCCAGAGTTTGTGCCACCTGCTTCATAAAGGCAAAGTGGGTAGACTAATCTTCCACTGCCTTGTCAGGGGAATCAGGATTATGGGGGATCAGGAGAAACCTCTGGCTCTATAGGTTCTCCAAAGTCATCCTCATCATCGTTGTAGTCATCGTCTTCCTCAGCAAAAACCTCAGTTAGCTGTTCCAAAGAACCAGGAAACAAGAGGAAACTCAAATCCGGAACCGAGGGCTGTGAACCAGGACAAGGAACCAATACCGCGGTACCAGTTTGCAATGCCTGTAAAAGGCTTAAGGAGTTAGCTATAGCCTCTGTGGCTGGAACCGCCGGTCGCGGTTCCTTGGCCAAGTGCTTTTTCTTTCCCTTTTTCTTCACAGAGCTTACCAGTTCAGTGGCAGTGTCTGCGGTTCTTGTTTTAGTCGAGGAACTATCACCCTGGTCAGAGGGCTGCTCACTCAGTTCTTTGGACTTCTGGGAAGTGGAAGCTTTACTCGAAGCTGGGTCAGCAGCTTTCTGGGACATTTTCTCTTTCAGTCGGTTCAAGCACCTATCCAGCGTCGAGTGAGGAAAATGTTTGCAAATTTCTCAATCTGCCTTCAATGATCCAATCCCAGGCAGAGAAGACAAATTCAAATGAGGACCTGCTTTAGCAAATGGTTCCCCACACTCTGTACAATGCTGAAAACCCCGTTGGGCCGGTTCTTCTCCTGGGTAGTGACATTACCAAGAAAAACCCCTAAAAGTGGAATTTAGTGCCACACACAAGAACGTCCTTTTTATTTGCGGTCAGTTTAGAGATGAAGAGAAAACCAAGAACTACCCCGGTTTCTCCACAAATATAAAATAACCGGCACAGAAAAGGTTTAAAAGTGAAATAAACTTTTTAAAAATATAAACAAAACGTTGGGTTTCCTCCAGGTTAACTGAACAGAGAAGAAATCGAAAAACTTACCGGAATAACACTAAATCTAAACTAAACTAATTTACCTGTATACTCAAGGACAGTGCTTTAAAAACAAACAGAAATAAAATTTTACTTAAGAAAACCAACAATAAACTCTTCAAGAAAGATGAAAAAGGGCTCTCTGAGGCATCTGTACTAGGTAAGTGGAGTAAAGAATCTGACGGTTGCAGAAGGTTTACCAGAGACAGTAGTTTGAAAACCGAGCTCCAGCCTAACATTCCATGATTAGCATAGAATCTATTAACCATTTCGGTTCCGGGGAAGTCTTATGGTGAGATCATACTGCAGAAGTCAGAATACAGTAGATTTCCTGGGGTTTGAAAGGAGGAGACTCCTAAAACTAGGTTTCTCTAAGAAGGTAGTAGACACACACTGATGGCTGCCAGGAAGACTTCCACTTCTGCAGCTTATGCTCGTCTATGGGCTACCTTTTCGACTTGGGCCAGGGTAAAAAAAAAAAAATATTTAGCCTTCCAAGGCCTTGGTCCTGCAGAATTTGGATTTCCTGCAAAGAGTGGGAAGGGTTTGACCCTGAGAGGCCAGGTGTCAGACCTTGGAGCCTCCTTGGGTATGTCCTTAGGGACTAACAGAAAGGGTATTCATTTTCTGTGGGCTGCCAGCAGGAATTGACCTATGTTCCGATCCTCAGTTCCTACTTGGAATCTGAATGCCCTCTACAAAGAGCCTTTCAAACCACTGTCATCCGTTCCGCTGGATGTGCTGTCTTACAAGGTGTGTTTTTTGGTTGCTATGTGCTCAGACAGAAGACTGGCAAGGTCCAGGCCTTGTCCCACAAAGAACCATATCTTGTCATACATAAGGACAAGGTGGTGCTCAGAACAGTTCCGTCCTTCATCCCAAAGGTCCCCACAGCCTTCCACGTAAACCAGGAAATTTGTCTTCCATCTTTCTGTCCCCAGACTTCTCATCCAAAGGAGAACGAGTTGCACAAGTTGGATTTGCAACAGGCCATTAGGACATATCTCAGATGGACTGCTGAATTCCAGAAATCTGATAACCTGTTTGTCCTTTTCGGAGCATCCAAGCAGGAACAGAAAGCCTCCAAAGCCACCTTACCTAGGTGGGTATGGAGGACCTGCGCTGCCAAGGTTCATGTCACAGTAAAGAAGAGGCCTCCAGCTCTCATCAAGGCTCTCTCCACCAGGGCGATGGCCACTTTCTGAGCAGAGAGAAGTGAAGCGTCAGTTTTATAGTTATGCAAGGCAGCTACATGGTCCTCCGTCCACACATTCACCAAGCACTACAGATTGGATGTTCACAGCTCTGATGATGTGGCCTTTGGTCGCAGAGTGTTGCAGGCAGCAGTTAGGTAAATTTATTTCCTGTATGTGGTTAACATGTGGGACAATATTCTCCCCCCTCCCGGTTTTTCTGGATACTGCTTCTTAGAACCCAATTGTTGTGAATACCTACTAACAATGTGGAGCACTAAAGAAAGAAGAAATTTCTTCATACTTACCGTAATTTCCTTTTCTGTTAGCTCCAACATTGTCAATGGGGCTCGCCCAGGAGCATAGCTCCTGCAGGAGACTATTGTCCAGCATGCCAGCAGGGGATGTCCACTGTTCAGTTATAATCCGTTTATAAGTCTGCCTAGGCATCCCTCTATAGTTTGCCTGCTTCACTGTGTTAAGAAAAAAAAACAAAACGACATGAGCTGGCCCGATGCCAGCGAGGGTTGAAGCGTTGGGCACCACACTCGTGCTATATACGGTGACTCAGGTTCGGAACCGTAACCTTGGGCCATTGGGGTCGGAGGATTGAGCGTCCCAAAGGATGCTCTCCTCCTCCAGGGTAGGGTGGGTTACCAGGCAGTGGACACACCTGTAGCACTACCGCCAGTGGAAGCATGGGCAGTAGGGTGCACGGCTCTGAGTGGGGGAGGGTGCTGTTGGGTGCTTGACTATGGAGTGCATTAGCAAGCAGTCAGTCTGGACGTCTAGTCCTTTGCACCGGTGCCCTCAGGGGATGGGACCTTCAAAACAGGTGAAAAATGCAAAACACCCCGAGGGCATCATGCACTATGATGCCACGATCCCGGTACGACGGGACCTGCTGGAGGGTGCAAAGCACCCCCCCCCCCCCGGAGGGAAGGTTTACACGAAGATATATATAGAGAAAGGGAAAGATCATTCCAAATTTCAATTTGGTTGCAATTAAGCACTTTTAAGAGGTTCAAATTTACGGTTAGCCTAGGGTGTCTCCTCTGTTGCAGTGTACGACTTACCCTGCAAGCAGTCCTGGCTTGTTTACCGAATATGTTTACTTCAAGTTGATGTTTTACAGAGTATTTTTCAAGCCATAGTTTCTCTAGAAGATGAAGTTCCGTTTATCTGTCATCAGACAAGCGAAGACTATTTTCTATACTTTACTCTGCCTAGAATCATATCTGTATGGACAGCCAACTGTGTGCTTCTCATATCAAGTAGACCAGTATGGCATTTATTTATTTTCATATTTTGAGGCACTGCAAGGATAATAATGACCAGAGAGTTGCTGCTTTCCAGAATACTCATATGCCCAACATTCCAAAGCATTGGGCTGTGCCATTTCCCCACGCAGGGGTGCACATTACCCAGTTGTTGTGAATACCCAATGACAACGTTGGATCTAACAGAAAAGGAAATTACGATAAGTATGAAGAAATTTCTTCTTCTGTTTATCTTCCTCACATCACTTACTGCTAAGGACACCTACATAAAACCAGGATCTTTATCCTTTGAACTTCAGTGTTTTTACTGCACGTTACCATGTGAAACCAATCTCCTATTTCTTACATTACCATTCAATGATAACAGACTGATGCAAGAACTGAAAAAAGTAACAGGAGTCACTGAAATCTAATGAATGCAGTTCATATTTTCATGCACATGTCCTTATTGAAGGGAAACAGTCGCCAATTTGAGGTCTGTGTCAATCAAGTGGCACAAACTCACACAAGTGTTCCTTCTGCTGTGGTTCATGTTTCATGTGTAACAAATAAAACATTCAGCTTCCCCCCTTACCTGCAGCAGTACAAGACATTCATTTCGTGAGTGCCTCTCCAGTGGTGACATCACCAATGTCCTATCAAGGCTCATGTAGCAAACATGCTTCAGCTGACTGCCACCTTCCTCACTTTTTAACAAGTGAAAAACTTTTCAATTTGAATTGCTACCCCCATCCAACACACTCACTCGTCCCCACTTTTCTCCACCCCTAGACCTTTATAAATAAGCATTTGTCAATGCCGAATGTTTGCTTGCTGGTATTAGCATTGGAAGTGCAGGAGTTAGACAGATGCAGAATAGGAATGGCAGTGTAGTACTGAAGTGACCCCAACCCTACCCCACCCTGCAGAGATGGACAGGCACTGGGGTGTGCCTTTGGGTCATCGCCCATAACACTCACGCCATTCCACCTCGCCCTGCCCTGCAGACACCAACAAGTGCTGAGGTGTGCCTTGGGGTGTTCGGCTTTACAGTCACCCCATTCCATAAGGAAATACGCTGAAATGGGTGCAGTATAGAAGAACGGGGTGAACTTTAGGGCTGAAGAGTCTAAGGCACACCTCGATGCCTGTCACTGGCTGCAAGGTGGGTGGAATGGTGTGAGCATTACTGTGGACAATCCCAAGTCACACCCCTGACGCCTGTCAGTCCCTACAGGGCAGGAAGTTATGGTCAGAAACCCTAATGCCCTGGGCATTTCTTGGTACTTTCACTCCAAGTTTTCAACATGGGCTTTTTATAACCCCAACGCATGAACAGTGACACTATCAGTTCATTAGCTGAAAGGTGATTTTGCACAGCGACTGTGCCATTTGGCACTACAGGTGCGAAAACACATTTCGAAGAGGATGTAAAAAATTACAGCTGTACTGTTCATGAGGAGGTGTAAAAAAAAATGGTAATGTTGAAAATCTACAATGAAAATATAAAAAAATTGGTGAAGTCACGAGTGTGCATAGAAACTGCGCAACACACACCCATAATGCAATTATCTGGGGGATTTTTTTTTTTTTTAACACCAGATTTTCAACATAGGCATTCTGGGACCTCTGCTCTTGAACAGTGTTACTGTGATTTTCTTAATCTGTCCCGAACATTGATTTCCCACAGCGACCGCATCACTGTGCGCCAGATATGCGAACACATATTTCGGGCAATGTGAAAAACGACAGCTGTACTGTTTATAAGGAGGTGTGAAAAAAATGGCAATGTTGAAAATCTGAAGTGAAAATATAAAAAATTCTCGAAACCGGCCCGTCGGGCGCAGCGGTTGGATTTCATACTGTGGCGCTGGCGGCCGGGTTGAGGGGACTCCGGTTGCGGAGAGCCGGCGGGGGAGAAGGATAGAGCATCCGGGGACAGCTCTCCTTCTCCGGGGGTGAGTGGGATGCATGCCCACGTAGGACGACTCCCTGCGGAGGCTGGGAGTGCAGCATACGGCCGGGGCACGGTTTCAAGGGGGCAGCGGCAGATAGCGTAAGCCTTGACGTCAGACATCACTCCCCCACAGGAAAAGCAGAAAATCTGCTCGCTGCCCGCCAAGATGACGTCTCTCCGCTCCTGGAGTGCCTTCAGTACCTGGCCAGGGCCTCCTGTCCCTCAGCAGCATCCCCGGGCCCTAATGAAGTGTGTGCTGGGGTCTTCCCCCTCCCCGGTGCCCTTCCCCCTCAGAGGAGGGGGACCCGCCCAGTAATAGGGATACACCGGGATATCCCGGGGGTCAGCTGCGATCTGAGGACCTGAGGAGGGCTGGCTAAGGTCAGTGGGGACGAAGGGAGCTTGTAGAGCCTGAAGGAGTGGGGGACAGTGAAGCACGGGAGGAGGTATAAACACATAATGCAAAAAAAAAAATTCTCGAAGTTACAATCATGCGTGGAAACTACGCAATTCACAGAGGGTGGGTGAGTGCGGGTTGGGGGAGGGCCACTGCAGACAACGAGGAACCATTTTTCTTTTACAGGTAAAAAAAAAAAATGCGCGAGGAAGGTTTTCTTATTTACAGGGACATTTGTACGCTGGGGTGGGCTCCCAGCATGCCACCTAGGTGTGTTTTTTTTTTTGGGGGGGGGGACTGGAGATGACAGGGAGTGGGCACCCTGTCAGCAAAAAAAAAAACTTGACCAACTGGAGGGTGAGCCGAGGGAGCGGGGAAAACATCAGCAGAGGGAGGAAGTGGTAGGGATTTCTTTTGTAGCTGGAGGGTGAGTCAGCGAATGAGGGAGCGGGCAGGACAGCACCAGAGGGAGGAAGTGGGAGGGACTTCTTTGCAGCCAAAGGATGAGCCGGAAATGAGGGAGCGGGGAGGACAGCAGTAGAGGGAGGAAGCAGGAGGGATTTTCATTGGCAGCGACGTGCATGAGGGCCAGAGAAATTGCATGACATCAATATGCTAAATACACACACGTTACCACCGCTGACTGCAGCGGTGGTTTTCTTTGAACTGAAGACCACTGCAGCCGAACTGCTGTAGACAGCTCACACATCCACTGGTGCAGTACAGTTGTGCCTGCTAAACGGAGCACTGCATTGGACAGGAGGATTACACACCTACAAAAAGTTGTATGGTCACAATATGTTGCATGCGCACAAGCAAACACAAAAACGTATTTCTAAATTATTTTTTTTCTTTAGGAACCGAAAGCAGCTTCCCCCCACCCATGAGAAACCAGTCGACTCCTACCACCCCACCCTTGCAATTATCTCCACCCCACATTTGTCCCTCTGTCTGACATCCTCACACGCACTTATCCTGGTCAAGCCACCCTCCTCACCCAGTCAACAGCAACTCTCAAAGGATGTGGTGCGGAGCAAAGATCTCGGTCACAGCTGACTGCCGCTTGCCCTAATGACTGTAAACGCTCTCAAATACTATTGACCTAACTGCAAAGCATTATTGGGAGTTTTTACTGGCATTCGGAAAACAGCATGGCGAGTGTGTTTACAGGCAGCAGGCAGCATACAAAAAAAAAAAGAACCAGAAAGGAAAGATGGAGTTAATCAACTTTTTTTTTTATTCACAAGTTGTAGGGACAGGAGAAATGAATGTTGCTGGTGGTGGGGCTAACAGGGGGGTGGTATGAAGCATCTTTTTTGTGGAGGTCAAACTGTGCAAAGACTCGTAGCTCACCATTTAAGATATACTGTGCATGTATGCCATGCCTAAGCCCAAACTGCTGACATCGTGAAGGGTGACCAAGTGTTGTTTGGGAGGGCCTGGCAGCCCTTATTTCAGAAGAACCACTGCTTTGCCTGGAGCGGTTCCCACGGTGGACTTGACACCAGTCATGATTAAAACACTACTCGGTGCAAGGAGCCCTGGTTTGCATCACACTCATGGCAAAGAAGGGCGAGAGCAGCAATCTAGGAGAGAAAATAACAGGATGCTTACCTTTGTAGGGAAAAACAAGGTAGAGCAGAACGCTGTGCTGTGCACTGAAAGTGCTGCTTCACTTCCAGATCAATGAATGGGTTGAGGGGTCAAACTCGGCACAAAGTGTTTATAAAAAGCCTGTTTGTGCCACTTGGTGTATATCACAGTGCCACTTGCCTGTGTTTAGCCTTACCTGTTCCCATTTAGTCAAGAATTAAGGGAAGAGACATTCAGAAAATAACTGAAACATAAGCAGCACTGTTAGTTGCGATTTCCAAGGTTTCCCTGATGTTTCAAAACACTAAGATCCTATCTAGTTTGGTTCTTACAAGGAGTTATGCTCATGGTGTCCAAAGCAAAAGTTAAGTCCGCAACTGCAAGTTATCTTGCTGTTATTTACAGACTTACCCTGGGGGGAAGGGCTCAGGCCTGTCCCAAGTCGTTCTTTTCTCAATGTGATCTACATAGTACATCCGGCCCTGCTGATCAATTCTCTGCTCCCAACTAGAAAACAAAATGAATAAGCAAACTTCTAGAGGTACATACATTACACATGCATGAGGTGCTCAATATCGTTAAAGAGAAGTAAATGTTTTCCCTACATTTAAAATGGCTAAACAAGATAATGTTCATTGCATAAAATGTACTTTTTTTCTGTTATACTTATTAACCTGTTATATCAGGACTAGACAGCATCACACCTTGTATTTTGTTTTAACCAGTACTTGCAAGGTTTTTTTTTTTTTTTTGAGACGAGGGCGTCCCAATATTCCTGCAGCATTTCAACAGCTCAATAACCATGTAATATGCAAAAAAAGGAAGATCTGATTTTATACACTGCTTTTTCATGCAAACTGTATCCCAAAGCACTTTACAATCCTGGGGTGGGGGATATTGCTGCCATCAGGAATGCAGGACATCAGCTCGCCACCCTCTTGACGTGGAGTTTACCTTCTTCTGCTGCTTGGACACCGCAAGTTGTCCTTTCTTATCCTAGCATTTCTACAGGTTAACACAGAATTATAAAACTAATGATACAAATACATGAACGGATAAATAAACTACTACCTAAATCTTTACCCTAGTCCCAAATACTGCAGGCCTGATGAAACTGAACATAAAATACAACTTCTTAAAACTACTCGGGGTCAAACAAATCTCCTTAGGGACTGTTCCACAGGGCAGGCACTGAGACAGGAAAGAATGTAGTCTGTAGAGTTTAATCCCACTGCAGTGTCCTCCCACTCCTGATCAGGAACCTGTCTGGATAAGCTGGAAGTGTTGTCCCCTGTGCCTCCTTATATTCCTCCATTCTATTTTAAGGCTGTGTCTAGAAAGGAAGTCCTGAAGCTCCTGAGGTCCATCTCTGATCATACCAGCTCTGGCTCAGACTCCCTGGAACCCCTCCTCTTGAAACTTGCAGCTCCCCTTATTGCATAACCGCTGGCCAAAATGTATACGTTATTTTCAGGTGAAATGGTCCCTGACCTCTGGAAAGCTGCTCGGATCACACCTGTACTTAAAAAAGGGGATCCTAAGGTTGTCATGAACTACAGACCAATTGCCATACTCTCATTACTGAGCAAAACCCTGGAGAAAATTGTCGCAACTCAGACAACTGACTATCTACTTAAGCATAGTCTGCTCTCGGATACCCAACATGGCTTCAGGAAAGGACACAGCACAACGACTGCACTCCTTAAATTCACCACAGACACTCTTTCAAAAATGGATACTGGCAATCTGACTGGGGCCGTCTTCATTGACCTCACAAAGGCTTCTGACCTTGTTGATCACACTTTGCTTCTCTCCTCGCTTAGAGACCTGCATTTCTCCTCCTCTGCTGACTGGTACAAAAGCTACCTGACAAACAGAACTCAAGTGATGAAATGTAATTCCTCTCTATCGAACAGTACCACCATCAACATTGGTGTACCTCAGGGCTCCATCCTAGGGCCCCTCCTATTCTCTCTTTATATAAATAACATTGGAGCTGCTCTAAAATCCTGCTCTGCTATTCTATATGCTGATGATCTTGTCATCTATACAAGTTCTACTAATATAGACACTACCAATACAACCCTTTCCTCTGACTAACAATATCCAAAACTGGCTATACGACCACAAACTGGCTGTCAACACTAGCAAAACTAAAGCCATGTTGCTTGGATCGGCCCCAAAGCTCTGGGCTTGCACAACAGCACTGACGGTGCAGGACTTAGAAGGTCAATTACTGGAATGTGCGACCTCTTTCAAGTACCTGAGCATCCAGCTAGATCAATTTCTTGATCTTAATCTTCATGTACAGTCTGTTTGCAGAGCTGTCAACTCCAAACTGGGTGTTGGATATAAGACTAGTTATATGCTCATGCCATCGACTATAATGGCCATTGCAAGGGGGATTCTGCTCCCCATCCTAACCTATGGGGCTCCCTTATTTGGGGCTGCTCATAAAACTGACCTACTCAGATGGGATATTACATATAATGTATGTCGCTATGCCTCTTCTGCTCCTTGGCTTAAACACCACTGTCAACTTTACAATGATCTTGGTTGGCTCGCTCCGTTAGCTAGTAGGAAATACTACCTTGGCGCTCTTATTGATTCGATCATTTGAAATCAAACTCCTAGGTGTCTTGCAGCTATGCTTGTTCCTCAGGACACACTCCATGGTCTACGATCAGCTGATAAATCCTTTCTGAATTTGCCGAGGTGCCGAGCTAGGAAAGGAACTGTTGAATTTGAGCATGCGGCTCCACAGCTGTAAAATTCCCTTCCCCTCGACAGACTTTCTAGCTCCCACACATGCTTTAAGAGAAAACTGCGCTCAAATCTGCTGACTGCTGATACCTGTTCCTGCTTTCACCCTACCTAATGACTGATGTCTCTTGCCATACAATAGTATTTCCTCACCTCTATATAACCCTCTTACTGCCTTACCCTGTCCCGGCTCCCTTTCCCTGCCCATATACAATCTTGCACTGCAGGTATCTCCCTTACACTTACATATACTCATATGATCTAATTTCATGGCCTGCTCCCCTTTTCCTCACTTACCGACCTTTTCCTTAATGACTGCCCCTGCTCTCAATGGTTATTTCTTTCTTTTGTATTACCTGTTTTTCTGTACCTTGTTCTGTTTATATGATATGTCACCTGATAATTTATTGTCCACGGTCCTCGCTATTCATTGCATAGGTAGGCACCTATGAACTTATGAATGGTCTACTCTGTATGTCTCTGATATATTGTATCCACTTTAACTCACTGTATGTAAAGCACTTATACATTGTTATCCTGTTAAGTTTCTGCATGTCTGTACTCTCCCGGGTCATGAATAAAAATCTGGACACAGAAACACAGCATTTGTTGGCAGACGAGGACCATTTGGCCACCCAGTCTGCCCATTTCTCCCCACAGACCCCACCTCTGGCTAACCACCTCCCAATTAAGATTCATTTGTGCCTATCCCAAGCATGCTTGAAGCCCAGCACTATTTTTGCCTCCACTACCTTCACTGAAGACTGTTCCAGGCATCCACTACTCTTTCAATGAAGAAGTACATCCTCACATCCCTTCCAATTTCCCCCTTCCAGCTTCACTTCATGTCCCCTTGTTCTTGTGTACCTTCTCCTGTGAAAAATGCTCCCTCCTGCACCTTGTTCAACCCTGTAAGGTATTTATAGGTCTCTAGTAGGAAGCAGAGGTTGATTTTCTCAGAAGAAGCCAGAAGGAGAAGGAAGGAAACATATTCAATTCAGTGCTTTAGAGTAACTGGTAATTGGTATTTTTCTTTTAAACTTAGATTGTGGGCTTGTAGTGACACTATACTTTCTTTCTTTGTTGTCTTTACTTATAATTGTTTTTGGGCTGTTGAAAATTTAAAACATGGTGGTGTAATTCTGTGCTGTCTTTCATTGCTGCAAATTTTCGCCCCCCCCTTCCCCCAACTCTTAATTATATGCCCTGATAAATCTGATTGACAGGAGCTAAACACAGGGTATAGTAAGAGGTGTGAAGTAGGAGGGGCATAAGGGGGAAGAAGCCCACCCTCAGCACGACAAGTGTTTTATTTATTTATTGGTTTCTTTTTCCTTAAAAAAAAATCTGAGGATCAGTTACAGGATTTTTAGTACTGTAAATTAATAAAAAGAGAACTAAGAGAGTTTCAGCAGCAGACAAGTAGTGGAATTGCAGTATAATGTGGGGAGTGGAGCAATGCAGTGGCTGTGGGGCAGCCATATTCAGGCAGACCTTCTGGACACTGAGGTGCTGCCTATCTGCATGCATCTCTCTGGACTACGGGATGAGGTAACCAGACTCAGAGCGGAAGTAAACTGGGTCAGGAGTACCATCGCCCTATCCAGGGACCACCCAGTCCAATGCAGCTGCCTCAAAGGATGCCGAACGAGGAGCACTTGGATGACAGTGGGCTCAGGGAGGTTAGAGCAGTCAGGCAGAGGCACATCCCAGATCCTGTTCCTCTCAAGAACTCATATGCCACACTGGCAAATGAGGACAACCAAATAGAGTACCCAGAGAAGTGGAAGGAAAGGATGTGGAGGTTAGCCAAGGAGGTGACCTCAGTGGGGAAAGCAGTGGACCCCAGAGGAGGAGGAAGCGAATCCTGGTGGGGGACTCCATCGTAAGAGGGATCCAGCTAGGAACACAGGAGGGGGAGGACAGGGAGGTGAGATGCCTACCAGGTGCCACGGCATGGAGGGATGGAAGGAAGATACTGGGAAGGCAAGACGGGAGGGTGAGCTGGATGTCATTATCCACCTAGGTACTAATGACTTGGCAAATGGGGAGCCAAAGGAAGTTCAGGAAGAGTTTAGGAAACTGGGGAGGGGTCTCAAGCAAGTAGCTACTTCTGTCACTTTCTCAGAAGTACTACCTGTGAGAGGCAAGGGAGAGCATAGGAGTGCATGCACCAGAAACTTTAACTCATGGTTGAAGAACTGGTGCTGTGAGGAAGGGTCTGGATTCATTGGTGACTGGGGACCCACCTGGAGGATGGAGGTTTGTTCAAGCCTGACGGCTGCATCCATCCTGGAGGGAATCCAAGCACTCAATGATAAGTTTAAATGCTACATTGACAAGCATTTAAACTAGCAAAGGGGGGTTGCAAGCCAGCAAGGAAGGTACCTACTTGCTCACCCCCCACAACTAGCAGTGGAACCAGTGAACCAGAGGAGTGGCTATCTCTGCAAAGCAGTGTGCAAAAGATGGAGATTAGTGTCCAAAAGGTGGATAAGCAGAAAAGGGGCAAAATTCAGCAGAAGGGCAGACAGCAAGGAGAACCAGGGATAAATGACAACCAAGGAAGGGGCTGGAGTAGAACAGTGAAGCAGTCTAGGGAGGTCAAATCATGGAAAACCATGTGTGCAAATGCCAGGAGCCTTAGCAACAAGATGGAAGATCTGGAGGCTGTCATGGTACAGTCAGACCTGGACATTGTGGCCATCACTGAAACCTGGTGTAATGATAACCATGACTGGGAGATGGCCATACCTGGCTACAACATATTCAGAAGAGACAGAGCAGGCAGGAAGGGAGGAGGAGGAGGAGTGGCACTGTATGTGAAAAATGACATAAGGGCCACAGAGATCCAGGAGGAACAAAATGGGGGAGAGATACTGTGGGTTAAGCTGGAAAGGAAAATGGGGACAGCCATCCGCACAGGTGTGGTCTATAGACCACCAGCCCAGGAGGAAGAAACAGATAGGGAGCTGATGCTAGCCATCCAAAGGATGGCAGACAAGGGTGAGGTAGTACTGGTTGGAGACTTCAATATTCCAGACGTGGACTGGAGCATCCCAGCAGTAGCATCAACTAGGAGCAGATTTATCCTGGACTCCCTTCAGGGTGCCTTCCTCAAGCAACTGATCATGGAACCAACTCGGCAGAAGGCAATACTGGACCTTCTGCTCACAAACAGGGACAGTGTGATGGGGGTAACAGTGGGGGAGCACCTGGGTAACGTGACCACCAGTCATTGTGGTTTGAAATCACAGAAAGAGCAGAAGCAAACCACACAAAAACACGTATCCTGGATTTTAGGGGGACAGACTTTGGGAAAATGGGGAGATACTTGAAAGAGGCATTAAGGGGAATGGGACAGGAATCAGGGGTTGAGGAACAGTGGGCAGCATTTAAAATTGGGATTATAAGAACAACAGAATTATGCATTAAGCAGGTTAGCAAGAGGAAAAGGAAGAGGAGACCATTATGGTTTTCCAAAGAGGTAGCAAAGAAAGTGAAAGCCAAAAAGATTGCATTCAGGCAATACAAAAGACACAGGCAGAAGGGATAGGGAGAAGTACCAGGAGAAACAAAGGAGGCAGGAAGTCGGTACGAAGCCAAAGCTCAGACAGAAGAACACATTGCAAAATCAGTGGTTAAAGGGGACAAACCTTTACAGGTACATAAGTGAAAAAGAAAGACAAAGGGAGGGATAGTGAGACTGAAGGGGAGGATGGGAGTCGCGTGGAGGATGACAACAGTAAAGCTGACATATTGAACAGGTATTTCTGCTCAGTCTTTACTGAGGAAGAGGGGGGTAGTGGGTCTGAAGGGAGTACAAGGGGTGAGAATGGTGCAGAAATGGACACAAGTCCCTTTACACAAGAAAGGGTCCTGAAGGAAATGGAAGTAATAAGAGTTGATAAAGCAATGGGGCCAGATGGGGTGCACCCCAGGGTCCTTAAAGAACTAAGAGAGGTGGTGGCTGAACCTCTGGCTATCCTGTTTAGCCAATCACTGGAAACAGGGGAGGTACCCAAAGACTGGAGGACAGCAGATGTAGTCCCCTTATACAAAAGTGGTAACAAAGAGGAAGCAGGAACTACAGACCAGTCAGCCTCACCTCGGTAGTGGGAAAGATCATGGAAGCACTACTGAAGGAGAACTGGTGGAACATCTGGTTGTCAATGGACTACAGGACCCAAGGCAGAATGGTTTCCTAGGGGAGATCATGTCAGACCAACCTTATTGAATTTTTGACTGGGTGACTAGGGAGGTGGATCAGGGAGGGCAGTGGACATGGCCTATCTGGACTTCAGCAAGGCCTTTGACACTGTGCCACATAGAAGACTATTACACAAACTGCGGAATATGGGTGTGGCAGGACAGTAGTGTGGTGGGTAGGTAACTGGCTGGGTGGCAGGACACAGAGGGTGGTGGTACATGGCTGTCACTCCACAGAGGGAAGAGGACCAGTGGGTACCACAGGATCAGTGCTGGGACCGGTCCTATTCAACATCTTCATCAGTGACATTCAGAGGATCTAGAAGGCAGAATTTCACTGTTTGCTGATGACACAAGCTCTGTAACACAGTAGACACACCAGAGGGTGTAGACAGAATGAGAAGGGACCTGCAGAAACTTTAAGAATGGTCAAGGGTTTGGCAGTTGAAATTCAATGCAAAGAAGTGCAAGATGATGCATATGGGGCACAAAAACCCTGGCACAATATATCAGTTGGGGGGTGAGGATACAGCATGCACCAAGCAGGAAAGGGATCTTGGGGTTGTCATCTCTGATGACCTCAAGGTAGGGAAACAGTGTGACAAGGCATCAGGTAAAGCAAATAGGATGCTGGGATGTATAGGCAGGGCATCACCAGCAGGAAAGGGAGGTCATAATTCCGCTTATACAAGACACTAGTGAGGCCCCACCTGGAGTACAGTGTACAGTTCTGGAGACCATACCTACGTAAGGACATAGACAGGGCAGAGAGAAGGTTCAGAGGAGGGCAACAAAGATGGTGCATGGATTGCATCACAAGTCCTATGAAGACAGGTTGAAGGAACTGAACATGTACTCCCTGGAGGAGAGGAGAGAGGGATATGATAGAGACATACAAGTATCTTACAGGGAGAAACAGGGTGCAGGAAAACACTATTTTTAAGTGAAAAGATGTTCCAGGACTAGAGGGCATGGGATGAAGTTGGAGGGAGGACGATTCAGAGGAAACATGAGAAATAATTCTTCACAGAATGGGTGGTGGACAAGTGGAACACCCTGCCAGAGGAAGTGGTGGGGGCTGAAACAATCACGGGATTTAAGAATGCATGGGATAGACATAAAGGAATTCTAGAGGTCAGGGGTAAGGGGAAACAGACTTCTAGGAAAACAGACTGAACTTACAAGCTCAAATGGGCAGACTGGGTGGGCCATAGGCCCTTATCTGCTGACACTGTCTATGTATCTATGTATCATGTCCTGTGTCTCTCCCAGAGTGCACATATTGAGATCCCTTAGTCTCTCCTCAAAGGGCTTCTGATACAGCCCCTGAACCATTCTAGTTGCCCTCTTCTGGACAGCCTATACCCTGTCAATGTCCTTCCTAAGGTGTGGTCTCCAGAACTGGACACAGTACTCTTGGTGGGGTCTCACCATCATCTATACAGAGGCAACATCATCTCCCTCCTTCTGTTGGTGATACCCCTCCCTATGCATCCCAGCACCCCACTGGCCTACATACTGCCTTGTCGCACTGCCTAGCCACCTCAGAGGCATCAGACAAGATTACTCCCAAGTTCCTTTCTTGTTTGGTGACTGTCAATACTCATCCCCATTTTACACTCTGCCTCTGTGTTTCTGTGCCCTAGGTTGTGCATGATTGTGCACTTCTTCACACTGAAACCCAGCTGCCATACCCTTGAGCACTCCTGGAGTTCTCAGGTCCCTGCACATTCTCTACACCCTCTCTGGCGTGTCCACCACACTGCAGATTTTGGTGTCTCCTCATAGGGTTTTGTCTACAACTTCTGACACTCAGGGCAGATATTTCATTGGGGTGGTTGATCTGGGTGGCTCTATAGTCACATTGGTCTCTCTTTATGGTCCCAACATAGATGCTCCTGGCTTTTTCACGCATTTGGAAACAACATTAACCCCATTTCCAGATGACATTATTATAGGGGGAGATTTGAATACTTACTGGGACACTCACCTAGACCACTTGGGAATACGGAGAGGCCCTACCCAGAGGAGTGTGGGAGCGTTTCGTCACTTGACTGAGGGGAGATCCCTATTGGAGGCGTGGAGGTTCTGCAATCCGGCCACCAGGGAATATTCCTTTTACTCGAATGCGCACAAAATTTTTACAAGATTAGATTATTTTTGACCAAAGAAAGAATGGGGGATGTGGTGGAGGCCTCTTATGGCCCAATTTTAATTTTGACCATGCCCCCTTGAGGGTGTTGGTGGGGGGGGGAGAACTGATGGGAGCCCCCATCATGGCGAATGGACCCTAGCCTCCTGGCAGACACTGCATTTGTTCAACTTAAACGGCACATTTGAGACTTTCTTGTAATAAATCGCCTAGGGGATACTAACCTGAGAACAATCTGGGATGCACTTAAGGCCTCGATTAGTGGGGAAACTATCTCCTATGCTTATAAGAAAAAGTTATTACATCAAAAAGAGCAGGAGTTGGAATTCCAAATTCAGCTTTTGGAAAGAGAGTTAATGGTTAAACATGACAATATAAAATTGGCATCTTTAAAACAATTAAAAGGTGAAGTGAACCAGATTTCTTCTCGGGGAGTCGAACGGGTGCTTATTCTAACCAAATCCTTCTATTTTGAAGATGACAAGACTGGAAAGTGGTTATCTGGAATGGTTAAGAGACAAAGGGCCGAGAGGTCAATTTTAGGAGTGGTAATTGAAGGAGAGGGGACCTCGTATAACCAGCAAACATTTAGAGCATATTATGCACATTTGTATACCTCAGAATATCCCCAGGGGGCCGACCCGGACAACTTTTTGAGGGATATTTGTTTGCCCAAGCTTACTAACCAGGAAGTGGAACAACTGGAATCCTCCTTTTCCATAGAAGAATTAAAAGAAGTGGTGTGGAAATCTAAACGGGCAAAACTCTGGGGCCGGATGGTATTCCAGCTGAGGTTTACAAAATCTTATGGTATATGAACTGGGTCAGACCATGCTTGAGATGATAGTTGTATCACTGTCTGAGGGAAGAGCATCCAAATTCGCAGAACTTCGCCACAATTACAGTTCTACCCAAACCAGGGAAGGACCCCCTTCTATGCTCATCATACAGCCCAATTTTGCTGCTAATTGCAGACTATAAAATCATAGCCAAGTTACTAGCAAAAAGATTAGAGGTTTTCCTCCCTAGACTGGTTCACCCTGACCAAAGAGGCTTTGTAAAAGGCAGACAAGTTAAACACAATATTAGGCGGGTTATTAACATAATTTATAGTTGGCCCAAGGGGAAGTTGGGAGGCCTCTTACCGTTCAACGTGGAGAAGGCCTTTGTTCAGGTTGAGTGGCCTTTTATGATGGCAGTGTTGAGGAGATTTTGTCTAAGTCCCCATGTGATGCAGTGGTTAGGAAGTTTATATAAAACCCTAAAGCCCAAATACTTACCAATAATAATTAGTCTCCCCCTTTTACCCTTACTAGAGGCATGAGGCAGGGCTGCCCCCTCTCCCCATTACTATATGTTCTTACAATTGAAGCCCTGGCACAGACTATTAGGGAAAACCTTAGACTCAGAGGACTTCAATGGAGAGGTGGAGAACACGTGATTTCCCTTTTCGTGGACGACATATTGTTTTTAGATTCACCAGGTGAGGTTATGAAGGAATTATCACTTATTTTTGGTAGATATGGTCCTCTTTCCGGACATAAGATTAACTGTTGTAAGTGTGAGTGGATGCCACTGGGGGACATGAAAAATTCCATTAAAATAGGCCAGATGGAAGTTCAGCCTGTTAAAATAAATATTTGGGAATATCAATCCCCTCTAACTTGTCAAACTTGGTAAATTTCAATATGAAAAAATTAATACAAAAAATAAGACGACTGTCAGTCTTGGAGAGCCTTACTCCTGACCTTACTGAGCAGAGTCAACTTAGTTAAGATGTCAGTTCTGCCTCAATTTATTTCTTTCAATCAGTTCCACTTAGACCCCCTAAAATATTTTAAAAGTATCGAAGGTGCCATCACTCAGCTACTAATCGCAGGTCTAGGATAAAAAGGTAAATTTTGTGGCTCCCTCAGAGAAGGGGAGGACTGGGCCTCCCGAATGTACATTACTACTGGGCAGCTTCTCAGCTGGCCCACATTCAAGACCTTTTAAGGGAACCTGAGGACCAGCCAGCCTGGGTTAATCTGGAGGAGACTAAACATATCTCCATATATCATGAAGCTCTGGCCCCATGTGGTGCAATTTTTTCAGCACAGACTCCATATCATCCATGCACGGACAGTTTGATTAAGGCACGGAAACTAGCTCATCACTGAATAAATGAGGAGACTGGGATGTCTCCGGACAGTTTATTTGGTAAATTACTACACGTGGAGGGGGGCCCCTCCATATGGGATAAACCAGTGTTGAAACAGTGGTTCAACAAGGGGTTATACTTAATAAAGCATATTATGCTGGAGGGTAAAATAATTTCCTTTGACAACTTGGTAGTGGCAAATAAGGTTAAGACCTCTCACTTTACTCTACATTCTAAACAAGGCGAGGCTTTCAAAGAAATATTAAGTAGACTGAAACAGAAGGAAGGTATCTCTCGCACTCCATTGGAGGAGTTATTTTGGGAACAGTCAGGTGACCATAAGTTTAAACCTCTGAGAAGGGTATATAAAATTTTAATTGGAGCAATGCCCGATATGTTAAGAAAGATCAAGGATAAGTGGGAAATGGATATATACCCAGATGGGCTCACCGGGGGGCGATTGGAACTTTATAGTGAATAAATGTTTGAGGTGTTCTGTAAATAATAGAACTAGAGCAATACAATATAACGTGCTCCTCAGAACCTATCACACCCCACACTTGGCGCATATAATTAACCCTGATGATTCCCCCTCTATGTCCTAAATATGAGATCCATGAGCGAACTTTTTTCCATATGGTTTGGAATTGCAATAAGGTGCAGACTTATTGGGCAGGAATTCAAGAAACACTCTCTAAAATGTTGGGGCTTCCGCTTCATTTGGACCCTGTGGAGGTTATACTGGGCCTTCCTCCCCAAGAACATCCACTGGGCCCCTCTTGGAGGAACAGCCATGATGTTTCGTGGAGATTAGGAAATGTAATGGGACTGAAGGCTTTGGCTATGCACTGGAGACTCCCCTTAATCCCTACAATAGCTGAATGGATAAATCTTCTCCTCGAATGTCTGAAATAAGAGAAAATACAGTATAATGTTAGAGGACAGTCAGATACATTTTCTGAACTATGGGCCACCGTAGTAGAGGCATTACCACAGACCTGGTTTCCAGTTTTTTAGTGTACCAGTTGGAACTATTAAGGAAAGTTAGGAGTGGCCCCAAAGTGAATTTTTAGACAAAGTCCAGACCCTGTAAAGTTAACATAGAAACACAGAAGTTGACAGCAGATAAGGACCGCAAGGCCCATCCAGTCTGCCCATTTATTTTTCTACCTTATAAATGTGCCATCGGCCTTTGCTCTGTCTGTTGCCTATCTATTCATACTCATCTGTATTGTTCCCTTATGCCTATCCCATGCCTGTTTGAAGCCCTGCACTGTATTCATAGCCACCACTTCCTGAGGTAGGCCGTTCCATGCATCCACCACCCTTTCTGTGAAAAAGAATTTCCTCACATTCCCCCTTAATCAGCCTCCCTCTAGTCTCATACTGTGTCCTCTTGTCCTGCTATTTTTTCTTATATTTAAACATGTTAGACTCTTTCACCTTGTTAATGCCCTTAAGGTGTTTGAATGTTTCGATCATATCACCTCTCTCCCTCCTTTGCTCAAGGGTATACATATTGAGCTCCGTTAATCTGTCCTCATGTGTCTTCTAATGCAGTCCCTGCACCATTTTGGTTGCCCTTCTCTGGACTGCCTCAATTTGGTTACTGTCCTTGTGAAGGTGTGGCCTCCAGTACTGCTGCAGTACTCCAGATGGAGCCTAACCAGTGTCTTGTAAGAGGTTATTACATCCCTCTTACGATTTGTGATACCCCTACTAATACACCCTAACATCCCCTAGCCTTACCTACTGCTTTAGAGGTCTGCTTGGATGATTTCAGGTCATCGGTGATGATGATGCCCAAGTCTCTTTCTTCCTTTGTGACTGCCAGCAAATCCCCTCCCAGCCTATAGGTGGCTTCAGGGTTTCTCTTCCCTATATGCATGATCTTGCATTTCTTTGCATTAAATCCCAGTTGACACTCTTCTGACCATTTTGCTAGTTTATCCAGATCTCTTCTCATTCTGCCCACCCCATCTGGATCATCTACTCTGTTGCAGATCTTGGTGTCATCTGCAAACAGACAAGCCTTACCCTCTAGTCCATCTGCAATGTCACTGATGAATATATTGAAGAGGACTGGCCGCAGGACTGATCCCCGAGGTACCCCACTTGTGACCTGCATCTCTTCTGACTGTATACCATTTACCACCACTCTGTTTTCTGCCCGTCAACCAGTTTGCCACCCAGTTGACTAACTTCAGCCACCCGAGCCTACCCAGCTTATTTATCAATCTTCTATGTGGAACAGTGTGAAAGCTTTGCTGAAGTCAAGGTAGGCGACATCAACTGCCCCTTGGTCCACCACTCTGGTTACCCAGTCAAAGAAATCTATGAGATTAGTTTGACAGGACCTTCCTTTTGTAAACCCATGCTGTCTTGGATCCTGTGCCCCTATGGATTCCAGGTGTTGCACTATCCTTTCCTTAAGGAGTGCCTCCATAATCTTGCCCACTACTGAGGTAAGACTGACTGGTCTGTAGTTCCCCGCCTCCTCCCTGCTGCCACTCTTGTGGAGCGGGATCACATGAGCCTTTCTCCAGTCTTCTGGGATCTCTCCTGTACTCAGACTCACTAAACAGTTCTGCTAATGGCTCTGCTAGTTCCACCCTTAGCTCCTTAAGTACCCTGGGGTGTATCCCATCAGGTCCCATTGCCTTGTCCACCCTGAGCTTAGCAAGCTCTTGTAGTACCCTTTCTTTTGTGAAGGGAGTAGTGCTCACCTCCCTCCCCCCGTGTCCATGGTGTTGAGCTGTAGGCCCTGCCCTACCTCCTCTTCAGTAAATACTGAGCAAAGTATCTATTTAGGATAGATGCTTTTACAGGGTCCTCCTCCTCACATGCCCCCTTTTCTCCTTTGAGCTTAGCAATACCCCCTCTGGACTTTCTCCTTTCACTAATGTATTTCTAGAAAGTCTTGTCACCTTCTTTTACTGTTCGTGCTAGTTTTCCCTCAGTTTGGGACTTTGCCTGCCTTACTGCCTTCCCTGCTTCCCTTACGGCAGTTTGGTATGCCTCCCTATCTTCATCCCTCTGTGTTCCCTTACATTTCCTGAAGGCCAGCCTTCTGGCTCTGACCTTTTCTGCTACTGTATTTGAGAACCAAAGTGGTTTCCTTCTTCTTCTGCACTTCCTTTTCTGTCTAACACAATGGGATGTTGCTTCAAGTATTGCATCGTTAATGCTTGCCCACTTTGCCTGTACCCCCTCCCCTGTGTTTCTTTTTGCCAGGGCTAGCTTAACTCTGTTAGCCATCTTATCAAAGTCAGCTCCTCTGAAGTCCCATATTTTTGCTTTGGAATGGGATGATTTAGACGTAGTGGCCAAACTGAACCATACCCATATGATGGTCACTGGCCCCCAGGTGATCGTCTACCTGGAGATCTGTGATCCCTTCCTTGTTAGTCAGTACTAGATCTAGGATAGCCCTGTCTCTTGTGGGTTGTTGTACCAGATGTTTGAGGCCCTCCCCCTGCGAGGGAATCCACCATGTGTTTAGTTCTGGCAGACGTTCCTGCTAGTACTGACCAATCTGTATCTGGCATGTTGAAGTCTCCCATTAGCAGAACCTCCCCTTTAGCTGTCATGTTTTGTACATCTTCTAACAGTAATGTGTCTATGTCCTCCCCCTGGTCTGGGGGCCTATAGACAACCCCAGTTCTTACGGCTGTCCCATTTCCTGTTTCCAGGGTGACCCACAGTTCTTCTGGCTCCTTGTGTGTATTCTGAATTTCTGTAGCTTTGGTATTTTCATTGATATACAGGGCCACACCACCCCCCTTTTTGCACCTCGTTCTCTTCTGAACAGTACATAGCCAGGTACTGATGTCTCCCAAGTGTGGTTACTGGTAAACCACGTCTCACTAATTGCTACTAAGTCCAGTTTAGCCTCTGACATTACTGCCTGCAGGTCTGGGATCATATGTCCCAGGCTGTGAGCATTTGTGTACATGATTTCCCATTGGGTGAGGTTTGGCATTTCTCCTGTGTGTCGTATGGGGAGATGGACCTTTTTTCTTACCTGGTGATGCAAGTGAACTGCAAACATGCTGAATCTCTGTTTGACCAGTAGCTGAGGGGGGAAGGGTGTTTTTCCCATTCGACGTATGGGGTGCTGCACCCCTCTCCCCATTTGCTAGTTTAAATATTCTGCAAAGACATCAAACTTCTGCCCCAATGCATTGACTGCCTCCTTAGTCAGATGCAGTCCATCAAATTTAAAGAACTTTCATTCCTAGAACTGTTGCCAATTCCCTACAAATCTGCATCCTGTGTCAGAGAAATACTGTTATGGATCTATATGTTATATGATGCGTTTATCATTTGTATAACTTAATTAACTCCTGTCTGAGAAAAAAAAGCCAAATATGTAACTGAAATGGTTGATAATATGGACTGCTGAACCAAATAAAGTATACAAAAAAAAAAAAAACAACACAATGCTGAAAAGACAGAATTACTCAGACAATAACATTACTCACCCAGGCGGAAGAGGGCCTTGGTTTACTGCGCTATGCCTTTGCGTTGAAGGATTTGTCTCTGTGGACTGTCTTGGTGTTGGTGGCGGTGCCGTTGTTGGGGGTTCGAGTGCTATTGCTCCTGCTGCAGAATTGACTATAGCCCCATTTGAAGATGCTGAAGGTGCACTAGTGCTGGCAGGAGCAGAGCTTGTGCTTGCAACACTGCTCTCAGAGGAGGTAGATGAAGGACCATTGGCAAAGACTTGGGTAGTCAAGGAATTAAATAATACAGAGATGAAGAGTCAGCTTCTGTAAGAATTACATTCCCCATAAAATTACATGGTTTGTGAACTAAGAACATACAGCACATCTGTTCATGCGCAGTGAAATCTGTTTTATCATAAAGATGAATTTAAGCTCAATTAGTAAACTAACCCAGGTAACAGGTACTTGCGTGGGGTTACGGACAAGGGGAGTATGATATGATGGCCAGAAAGGTCACCAGGGTGTAGAGATCGGCCAAGGAGAGGATGGAACAGAGGTTGGCACAGGGGATAAAGGGTTCTTTAGGTATATCAGGGAAAGAAAGAAAGTGAAGGGGCAGATTAGTAGGCTGCGGTCGGGGAGTGGGTGGGCTGAGGAGGCAGGGGAGCAGGTGGAGGTACTTAATGATTACTTTGCCTTGGTATTCATTGGGGGGGGGCTGCACTGCATTGGGGGGGCAGGTTGGACCTGCAGATGGGAGAGGGAGTCACGGATGTTGAAATCCCTGTTGGTAGGGTGTGGGAAGCCCTAAAGTCCCTAAAAAATAGAAGGCACCAGTTCCAGATGGGCTTCATCCCAGGGTGCTAAGGGAATTGGTGGATGACCTGACTGCACCACTGGCTGACCTTTTTAACTATTCCCTTCAGATGGGGAGGGTGCCTCAGGATTGGAGGATGGCCCACATCATGCCTATTCACAGAGGCGGCTCACAAGAGGAGTCGGGGAACTACAGGCCTGTCAGCCTGACGTCAGTGGTAGGCAAACCGATGGAGACCATCTTAAAGGAAAGCTTGGGGATGTTTCTGGAGACACAGGGCTACCTGGATGATCGCCAGCATGGCTTTGTTCAGGGCAGATCGTGTCAGACCAACCTTATGGAGTTCTATGACTGGGTGACTAAGGCGCTGGACCAAGGCAGGCCGGTGGATGTCCTCTTTCTAGACTTTGGCAAGGCATTTGATTTGGTACTACATCCTGGGCTGCTGGACAAGTGGGGGAAATGGGGGTTGGGGAACGGATGGTCAGGTGAAATGGGAACTGGCTAGCTGGGCGTTTTCAGAAGGTGGTGACTGGGGGGGGGGGCTCATCTCCTAGGAGGGTCATTAGTGCGGTCCCATAGGGATCGGTGCTGGGCCCACTCCTGTTTAACACTTACATCTCAGATACCAGAAACTGTATCAGCAGCAGTAAGAGCCGCTTTGACAATGACTCGAAGCTGGGGATGGTGGTGGATGGGGAAAAGGGTATGGTAAGCCCTACAGGGGGACCTGGAGAGACAGGAGAAGTGGTCACATACCTGGAAACTGAGATTTAATACGGAGAAATGCAGGGTTCTCCACCAGGGGTTTAGGAACCCTGCTCATGTGTACACCTTGGGAGGGGAAACACTGCAGGCTTCAAGTGGGGAGAAGGACCTTGGGGTGGTTGTGGATGCCAAAATGAACAACTCTGAGCGCTGTAGGAGGGCTATGGCCAAAGCAAATAAAATGCTGGGGTGCACTGCCAGGAGGATAACCTCCAGAAGCCAGGAGGTGCTTCTCCCTCTGTATAACTGCCTGGTTAGACCGCACCTTGAACACTGCAAACAGTTTTGGCATCCGCACTTAAAAAAGGACATTGCACTCCTGCAGAGGGTCAGAGGAGGGCGACCAGAATGATACACTGTCTGGGAGGGAGGGAGGTCCTATGGGGAGAGGCTGGAGGAGCTCAACCTGTACTCCCTGGAGGAGAGGAGGGACAGAGGGGATATGATTGAGGTCTTTCAAGTACCTTAAGGGTGTAAATAGAGTAAGCCTAGAAAGGGTGTTCCAGCAGAGGGAGGTGGGGGCCACCAGGGGGCACCAATTGAGGCTGGTTGGTAGGAGACTCAGGGAAGAGACAAGGAGGCATTACTTCACTGAGAGGGTGGTGGAACCCTGGAATACACTGCCTGCAGAACTGGTGGATGTGGATACTGTGGAGGGGTTCAAGTGAGGCTGGGACAGGTATAGGGGGAGGGTGAAATGGAATAATGCCAAAACTGGAGGAGAACTTCAGTCGGGGGATGGAGGGTTCCACAGGGGAGGTGGGGAAGGCAGCAACGGTGCCCCAAACAGGTACTGATCCTCGAGCAGACTCGACAGACCATAGGGCCTACTCTGCTGGCATTTTAGTATTAGTATGTTAGATCATTACAGGTTAAGGCTAATTTCCATTCACTTTTGTCTCCTAGAAATAAACATAGGACTTCTATTGCAAATGTTCCTGTTAACTATTAGCTTCCAGTCATTTCTTTTTATTGTACTCTGTATAACAGTTTCAACAGAGCCTTTCATACTTCACAAATGTGTTACACAAACTCAGTAGAGACCAATGTGGAACAGCAATTATAGAATAAGACAAGAACAGCTACGTACTTAACAGTAGAGCTTCCAGAAGATCTCTTCCATTAGGCCACACCTGTGGAACTATATCCATGTCAGTGCTAGGATCACAAGGAAACTTTTCCTAGCCGGGGTAACCCACTACGACATGTATCAGCATTAGGGCTGTGTGAAAATAAAAGTTCTGCCAATGGAATTTCTGTGAAAGTCAGAATTTCGCTCCCACAAAATTTTGAAATGCACTTTGTCAGCTCTCAAGGAAATTCTGACTTGGAACACAGGAATAAATGTATAAGTTGTAGGTTAATTTATTAAACTGTGGAAAAAAATTCTGCAGAACTGATTACTGTCAGTGATCAGTTCTGAGGAATTTCTTTCCGCAGTTTAAAGGAACACTGTCAACCTCATTTTCTGAAAAAAAAAATGCTGTGGTTTTAATGAAATATTAAATTATGGCATTACACATATGTTTATGTGGGTTCCCCCCAAAAACAAGGCTACATTAATTTTTTTAACTGAAAAAATGCATTCACAGTTAAACTGGTGTTACCACACAACCACGGAAGTGCTGTTTGCATATTTCCCCAGGCAATAAACATCAGCTGTACGTGCTGGTTCCTGATAGAGCTTACTGGCATGAAAAGGAACAGTTACACAAGAACTTACCTTAAGAGTAGATCTTCGAGGGGATCTCAGTCATCAGGTCCCACAGATGGAACTTCACCATTGGTGAAGCAGGATCCACATGGAAGATTTTCAGCAGTACAACTGGGGCCACCCACGCCACCATCTGCCGACATCACCAACCGTATAAGGTGTGAGTGGCCCTGCTCCCTCCTCAGACAATGAGCTTTAGCCATGGGGGACCAAGGAGTGAGGGGTGCCCATGCCCGTATGAAAGGCTGGATACACCAGATAGCCAGTTCTAGGAAAAAAGACCCAAAAAGAGGGATGGTGGGAGGGAAGAGGACCCGATGACAGAGATCCCCTCGAAAATCTACCGTTACGGTAAGTTCTTACTTAACTGTTCTATCTTCTTCGGGAGTATCTCAGCAGTGATGTCTGTCAGACAGTCATCTAAGATGGGCATTTGTTACCTTGTGTTTTCATGTCCCGAGTTGACTGTATAAGAAATCCTGAGAACTTCAACAAGTAGCACAAACTCTGCAATATGCGCGAAACTGCACCCAAAATGTGACAAATTAGAGAATATGTAAAGATAAAAACAATATTATTCAGCATTGGCTGCAACACACTTTACCTCAGTGCCTGACAGATGTAACTGAAGCTTGAGTTTTAGCACAGACAATGCGAGCTAAAACACATTCAGTCGTCATGCCAGTGAGCTTGGTCGGGAACCAGCACATATTACAAGAGCACAACACTTATGAACACTGCCTCGGGAAAAATGCAAACTACACAGCTGTGGTGGTGTGGTAACACCATAACTGTGAATGCAGTGCACAATACCGATGAAGATGCCCAAGGAAAAATGTAAAGATGTCTGTGGTGGTGTGGTAACACCAATGTAACCGTGAATGAATTTTTTAGTTAAAAACATATGAATACAGCCTCATTTTGGGGGAGGGGGAGAAACACACATGTAACCCAGGCGCCGTGTAACAGCGGGCTACTACCCTTGCCTGTCTGTTGCACTCCAACCAGGACGAGGGGTCTGGGCTCTGTTTTGTTTGTAAAAGGAGGGGATTCTTTCCCAAATAGAAATAAACAGTGCGGTGCCTTCACCCAGAGTAAAATACAGTGGGCCAGATATGTCTCTGGTACAACCTACCGGGAGCTGTACTTACCCAGCTCCCCTTCCAGGCACCACCCCCACCCCCCACAAAGAATACCATAAACCAACTCACTACTCTCAAATGTATATGGGATATACAATGGAGAGCTGTCAGATAAATTATTTATCTACACAAGTGCTGTTTGACCTCGGGTAACCTCACAAGTGGCATATGCACAGAGTGAGATGTCCAGTCAAACACTAGCTAAAATTATTTATCTGTCAGCTCTCCATTGTATATTTCATTTATGCAATATGGATGCTTTCTGTCAGTGCAGGGACATTTGCCTTTAATTGCTTATCTTTTTTTGCATACGTCTGTCAAAAAAGTGAACAGAAAATTGCATTTTCTGCTCTTTTTTGCCAATTATAAAAAATCTATAAGGGATCTATAAATGAAATACCACTCATTTTGTAGATACATTTGTGCTGAACAACTTTCATGCTCACAGTACCATGCTATCTTTTTTCATTTTAAAGTTATTTGCATTTGAATATGGGTAGTACTGCTACTGAGGCCGAACATTCTAAATGAGTTCCGGAGTGATTGTGATATAGCTACTATATGGATACATTTTATCTGTTCAACGGCAGTGAAGATAAATGGATTTATTCAATGAGTTTTGAGCCCATTCCTATTGCATAAATGCAATTAATAGCTATTGCTAATAATATGCTCACAGTGTTAACAGTAACAATAACAACAGTTTTATTATGGGGAAAGGGGAAGGGAAGATGCAAAATTATAGCAGTTGCTTGAAATTTGTAAATTAAAACAGCAATAACACACATCAAAACTGTGCCCACCCCCACAGCAACACATTCTAAACGGCCACCTCCCCACTGGTACCGGTGTCCCCTTACTGTCTATCTGGGTACCCAGTACTAGCTGCAGGCCTGTATGTTAGCACGGACTGGCAGGCGTTCATGCTCTTTAAACTAAACTGCAACTTGGTTTGAAATTTTAATGCAACTCCCCAAGTCGGGGCAGGCCCTGTTGTACTCGTGGTTCTGAAGCACAACTTGCACCGGGTCTGATCCTGCACATGTGTTTCAATCAGTCAAGCTGTAACTGCAGGTTTGCAGCTTTATTTAAAAATTGGTAACCAGGAAAGGCACACTGAGCAGAGGCTCGTTTCCAGGTGCGACTTGCTTGGAGGTAGAAAGGCCTGGCAGCTCATCACCTTCTGGGCTGCTGCAGGCTCTGGCAGCTTGTCACCTTTAGGGCTGGATCAGATGCTGGAAACGGTGTAGTACTGGGGACCAGGGCCAACATGCCTCCGGGGAGATAATGAGCAGCATCCAGCAGTAGCACTACCTGGTCGACTCCCCAGGCGGTCCTTGCTGGCAGTGGCTTCTGTTCCAAAGTTCTGTGGTCACTCACTCTCTCCGCAAGCAGCAGACGTTTAGCCTCTGGAAACAACAAGCACACCCCCTAGGGCTAGGGGTAGCAATGGTCTCTAGGTAGGTATCAAACTGCAGATTCAAACACAACGGCGTCTATTACCTTAACTGGATTCCTTGGGCAAAGGCAACCTTCTGTAGACATCTCAGGGATCCGCTTGCTTGACCCAGACTCCCAGGCATTCTGCAGGATAAAAGTCCACTCTACTCACAGGCTGAAGGCTGCTTTTGGATGCTGCAAAGTTTAAGCTGTAAACAGCTTTGCAGATACACACACCGACTCTCCAGGGAATAGAAAACGCTTCGGCAAGTCTCCTGTATTTGGTTCTGCAAGCCTTAAGCCAACTTCCAAACTTTTCCTCCAACACAGTCCAAGCCCTCCTTACACAGGGCTTTAGCCAGACTGCTCCAAGCTGCAACTGTCCTTGGGAGTCTCAGGGACGAATGGCAACTTCCCGAATGGCTGAAAACAGCTGTCCATCATTAAAATTAATATGCATTAAGTCCTCTCGTCACCTGATTGGTTACATTGTTGGTCGCCAAGAACACTGCCTATTCCTCCTTCCCAGAAGCCATAGCTGCAGTCCTTAGGGTTCCTTGAATACTGATTGGCTGCTTCAGGGGCAGGGTAACAAAAATGGCTGCTGCAGTAACAGTCTATAGGCAGTCCCAGCTTTTAAGGTCCTTTTTACAGGCAAACAGAACACTAACAACTGCCCCATAATCCATTAGCTGCCTCTCTGTCCTATTGCCCATTCCCCTGCCTGTCGCGAGTGCCACAGCGCAATTATCCCCCCCCGGCAGAGCCATGAATATTCATATTAATAGAAGCCAGGCTGCTTAAAGTTACAGTACGCTTTCTTAGAATAGTGCTTAAGAATGCTTTTTTAAGGTTTTGTTTCTGGCTTCCCAAAGTGGGTCTCTGGACTCCTTTACCATTTCTTTTGTCTCTGGGGCTGGGACACACATAACGGAGCCGGAAGGGAGCCACCAGAGTGGCTTTTACAACAGGCATTATTGTTCTGGCCATGTGCATCCCACCAGCTTGCACATTCATGAATACAAGCCGCACAGCGGTTGCACTCTACCATCTTGCCAAAATGGGTAATTTCATTCTTGAAAATTCCCTGCTCCTCCAGCGACCCCAAACATGTTCCTAAACCCGGGGACCGGCAGGAGCATAACGGAGCACTACCGGACCAGGATTGGCAAAATCTGGCAGTCAGGGACAGAGCAGTACCCAGGGAGGCAAACTAAATCAAGCCCCACCCATGGGGGGGGTTACACTGTCCCTTGCCAAGTCCATACCAGTGACCTAGTGCAAATAAACAATAACCATAGCAGTTGGACATACAACTTAACATGTCTATCTATACAAATGATTCCTAGCTACCATAGGCAATCAGATACATCCTAGACTAGACAAATGCAAACTATTTACACAATGAAAAGGCAAATGCTGAAAAGCTTTAAGTTTTAGACAGCTGTCATAACATTAGATGATGCACTATAAGCATAAGTACTGTTTGAGCTCAATTATCTGGCAATTTTTGGAGTAACACCATAAATACAAGTTTCAACCTCCCCTTTTACTCTTTTTAACTTTACCCACACTGGGTAGCTTGGCACTGGGTGGGCACACAATTCTGAGTAGAGATCTTGAGGTGACATATATGCCCTTGTGAACTACACGCAGAGAGCCCTTGGAGAGTGACAGCTTGAGTTTTAGCAACGGTTATGCAGTTCTTTCAGAGCAGCGTAATGGCACGTGCACTTCGGAATTCGGGGTCATGACTCCCGTCTCACCGTCCACCAATGAAGCATCCTCAGGCAAAATGGGTGCCACAACTTCCTCTAGTACCTGAACTATCTCCTCAGGTATTTCTACTATATTGGGCTCTGCAGGTTCAGGCTCTACAGGGTCTCCACCCTTTTACTCTGGCACTTCCTTGGATTCTGGATGGTCATCCGAGAGGACAAAAGTCCACTGATATTGTTGGAGGCTCAGTGGCAGGCATATCTGTTACATCACTTTTTGCTGCAGGTATCCCTTGAAACAGTTGAACAAGTTTTGGTTTGGGGATAAAAAAAGGCTGAGTAATAAATTACTTCTCCCTCTGACTCAGTATCTGAATTGTCTTGTTCTGCTTGCTCATCAGAATTTACTAGGACAGCTCAGATTGTCTGGCCCTTTGTTTTGTCATCTGCATGTGCCAGCTCTGGTTTCAGGAGGTTCTGGAAGTGCAATCTCATTCTCTGTGTTCTCAGCAGCCATCTAACCAATAGGCAACAAATGATTTCAATGAGTGGTTCAGTAACCACTAGTATGTCCCTCGGGATAAATCTTGTATCCAGGCATTTCCTGCAGTTTATTATAACGTGGGGGGGTAACTATCCCATCTGTCAGCAATCTTATGATCTTATGTTTGCTATGAAGTTTTAAGTTTCTCAACAATACTCTGTCACCAGGTAATAACTCTTAAGTCTTGACTTTCTTGCCATGCCTCTCTCTTTGCACGGTCTCTTTTCGCTGCAGCTAATTTATAGGTGGAATTTAATTGTTCTTTCAGTGGCTTTACATACTGCAAATAGGACTCAGCTCAGGTGCCATCAGCAGATACACCAAAACAGATGTCTACTGGTAATTTTGCTTCTCTGTCAAACATCACACTACAAGGTAAAAAGTCAGTGGCATCATTCTTGGTATAATTATATGCGTGCACTAAAACACTCACTTGTTGACCATTTTATTCAGCAAGTCAGCCAGAAAAATTCGCGGAACGGGTCGAAAATTCACCAAACGCATTCGGAAGATTCAGATTTCACAAAAAGTCGGGATGTTGGAAAATTTCATGAAATTCTGAAAAGTTCAGTGAATTCAGAATTCAGATTCCACCCAGCTCTAGTCAGCATCTACATAAACATGGACAGCCCAATCTCTCCTCAGTTCCCCGGCAAGGAGACTCTGAAGACCCTCCTTTTCTGGAGAACCAGGAGACCAAACTAGCACCACACATATTAGGCAAGGAATGGCACTAAACCTGTGATGTCACCTTTACTAGATAAGAGAAGGGGAATGTAGGGAGGTAGGGACGGCATGGCCTAATGAACAGAGTCTCTAAGATCTAATGTTACAGTAAGTACGCACGCAACTGTTCCACGTTCTTGGAGAATATTTCTTCCATTAGGCCACACCTTTGAAACAAGTCCCAAGCAATCCCAAAAGCTAACTGGGAGGCTGGTACAGTTTGATTCAAGACAGCAGGCCTTGTAGTACAGCAAGACCAAAAACTATTCATCTACGAGAAACTATGTCCAGACTGCAATGCTTAGGGAAGGTGTGGACAGTGTTCCCTGTGGCTGCAGCACAAATGTCAGCAGTGGAAACATTTCTGAAACAAACAGAAGTGACCATAAACCACACCCAGAAGTTCCTTACAGTACTTCCTATAACAGAACATAATACACTGTGCTAGCTATTTCAACAGGCACCGTTTAGACACAGGTGTGTCCTCGTTCCCGGGACGAATGAAAAAAAAAAAAAAGGACTTTCTGCAGTCTTTGGTGCAATTCGCATATCTCAGTATCCTAAAAACATCCAAACTATGGAGCAATGCTCACCCTGCCTGGCATGTAGGGTAGTAAACAGAAAAATGTGTCATTTGATTCAATATAAACCGAGATACCATCTTCGATAAAACCTTAGGATTGGTACGGAAAAACTCTGAAAGATCCAGTAAAAAAGCTCACACATAAGAGCCTCCAGCTCCGAAAATCCTTCCGAGAAGAAGTGACAGCTATTAAAAATAACACTTTCTATGACAGGAAGCGTAAGCCACAACTCACAGCTGACTCGAAAGGAGCCAAAGTCAGTTTCTCTAGGACATAATACAGGTCCCAAGGTGGAATGGGATTGTGGATAGGAGATTTTATATGCAAAATACCTCTCAGAAAAGTATGGGTGACCTCCAGCTGGGCAACCATATGCCCATCAATAGGGGGCATGGAAAGCTGACATAGCAGCCAAATGCACCTTTGGCGAGGAACACTGTAGACCTGAGTCTGACAGTGACAGCTAGTATTCCTACACTGCATTTACTGGAAAGGTCAATGAGTTCAAATTCCTGAAAGCAGCACACAAAGTGAATCGCTTCCATTTCAGTGAATGGGTATGTCTGGAAGAGGGCTTTCTGGCCACAACCAGCACATCAGCAACATTAGGCGATGCACCATTTTTATTTATTTATTTGAAGTCTCAGATTACAAGTACCCATGAGTCTAAAGACTCTCTTACGTACGTTCCATGTCATACACCAATACATCAACAATAGAAACAACGAAGTCAACTAAAACAGTAAACATATGGATACATAAACATTTCAGGAGGCTGTTAGAAGGAATATAATCATACAGGCGAGGGCTACTTGAGTAACAAAACATACACTGAATAGACTAATTGATTTGTCCCAAACGAGGACTGCAGGCAGCCAGAAATTACTGTTGCACCAAAACATGCTATGGCTATGTCTTCAGGAGCCCCGCATGCAGATACAGGGATTTCATGCCCAGATGAACCAGAGATCCCTTGTCCTGTGACAACAGACCCTCCCTGCCACAGGTAGAGCGATTCAGGGCTCTACTGTCAGCTGTTGCAGAAGTGGAAACCACATTTGACGAGGCCAAAGGGGAGCAAGGAGGGTAAAGGTGGCATCCTCCATCTTCACTTTGAGCAATACCCTCTGTCTTAGTGGAAATGCATACAAAAAGAACAGTCACATACTCACTGCAAACAGTAGACCTTCTAGGGAATAATTTTCAACAGGCCACACCTATGGAACTACAAACCATTATGCACCAGGAACGTACAGAAACGTCTGTAAGCAGTCCACAAGGGATTGTCCACGACAACATCAGACGGCTCTCCCATATAAACGTGGGCAGCCCCTTCCTTCCTCAGTTGCCCGCCAGAGATCATGCTCAGAGGACCTCCCCTGTAGGGAACCAGGAGAGAACCCATGGCTCTGCCAAACAGGCGAGGCAGACAGCAGCAGATACACCCTCATGGAAAAGGAGACAGCATTCCCCAGAGCCACGGGATCTGATAGGGGGATGAAGGGTGGGACGGCATGGCCTGATGAAAGAGATTCTCTCCAAGATGTACTGTTACAGTGAGTACATAACTGTACCATCTTCTTCAAGGATATCTCTCATCAGGCCACTCCTATGGAATCAGTATCAAGCAGTACTGATAATAAACAGTCTGGGTGGCAGGAGATGACAGGCCTTAGAAAGTAGACCTTAGACCACAGCTAGGCCAAAGCCAGACCTTTTTTCATGAAGCTATGTCTAGACTGTAGTATTTGGCAAAGGCGTGGACAGTACTCCAGGTAGCGGCTGCAGATTTTAGCAGCAGACAAATTTTTAATGCATGCAACAGAGGTAGCCATTTCTCTGGTGGAATGACAATGAACAATCCCAGGAAGCTCCTTACCGTACTTCCTATAATAAAAAGAAATGCAGTTTGCAAGCCATTTGGATAAGCACTGTTTGGAAACTGCAGCATCTTCTTTCCCAGAGACAAATGAAACAAAAAGCTGTGAAGACTTCCTGTAGTCCTTTGTGTGGTGTATACAATACCTGAGTATACTATGTACAAGGTAATGCACATGGGCAGAGGGAAGCCAAAAAGGGAGTATTTCTTGGGAGGGGTAAGATTGGCAACAACCAGACAAGAGCAGAATTTGGGGGTTTTAATGTCAAGTCACCTGAGACTTGAAGGTTATTAGACAATGCGAGAAGGCAGCACTCAAGACAAGTGGCATGCTGGGATGCACTGGGAGGGGAATTGCTAGCCAGAAGGAGGAAGTGGTACTGCCACTGTATCACTCATCCAGCCCCATCTGGAATACTGTGTCCAATTTTGGAGGCCACACCACAAAAAAGACATTGACAGACTGGAGACAGTACAAAGGAAAGCAACAAAATTGGTTCAGGGATTGCACTATGTGTCATATGAGGACAGGTTGAGAGAATTAAACATGTACTCCCTGGAACAGAGGAGGAAGAGGAACATGATTGAGACTTTCACATACGTTAAGGATATAATGAAGGTACAGGTACAAGAACCATTTGATCCCAAGCAGAGTAGCAGAGCAAGGGGACATGATCTTAGACTAAAAGGGAGTAAGTTCAGGACTAATGTTAGTAAGCTCTTTACGGAGAGGGTGGTGAATGCCTGGAACAGCCTGCCCTCCAAGGCAGTGGGGGCCAAAACGGTTGGTGGGTTGAGAAACACTTGGGATAAGCACATAGGAATCATACAGAATAGGGGGCAACAGAGTGAGGGGGTAGAAAGCTGTGTACCATGGGCAGACTAGATAGACCATGAAGTCTCCTTCTGCCGACACATTCTATGGTTCTATGTACATCTAAAGTATGGAGCAACGCTTCCCCTAGATTGGCATGCTCAGGAAAATAAACTGGCAGGTAGATTGGTTTGATTTAAGGTAAACTCAGACACTATCTTTTGTAAAAGTTTAGGATTAGTACACAAAGACACTCTTTTGTCTGTGGAAAATCAAAAAAGTCTCATACATCAGCGCCTGTAGCTCTGAAATCCATCAAGTAGAAGTAATGGCAACTAAAAACAACCCTTTCCAAGACATAAGCCACAAGTCACGGCCATCTCAAAAGGAGCCAAAGCATGCTTTTCTAACACAAAATTTAAGTCCTAAATTCAGACTGGATTACGGATAGGAGGCTTTAAGTGCAGAATGCCTCTCAAAAACATACAGGCCACCTCCAGCTGGGTAACTGTACAACCCTCAACAGGCACATGGAAAGTTGAGATAACAGCCAAGTGCACTTTAAGAGAGGAGTATCTCAGGCCCACATCTGACAAGGACAGTAGATAATTTAGAACCTGATTTATATGGCAGGTAAAAGGGTCTAATTGGTGAGAAATGACCCACAAAGTAAACCGCTTCCACTTCATGGAATAAGTAGCTCTGGTAGAAGGCTTTCAAGCAGCCACGAAGACAATAGCTTTATGTTTTCAGGAGTCATGCATATAGATGAAGCAATCTGAGGTCCGGACAGACCAGGGTTCTCTGCTCCTTCGACAGGAGTCTCTGGCATAAGGGCAGGTGGAATTGGTGATTCCACTGTCAGCTGCTGCAGTAAGGGGAACCACATCTGTCAAGGCCACAGGGAAGCAACAGGGATTAGCATTTCCTCCTCCATCTGAAACATAGAAACACAGAAGTTGGGGGCAGATAAGGGCCACAGTCCCACTGCATCTGCCCTGTTTTGTATCTAGTGAATCCCAGATTAGCCTAATGGTTAACTCCCTTAGTGGTTTGAGAAGTTTAAGTAATACCCTATGGATTAGAGGGAAGGCACAGAAATCTCCCCTTCCAAGACAGGGACAATGTGTCTTGCCAGAAAACTCTAGATCCTGGAACAAGTGAGCAGAAAAGCATCAGTTTTGCGATGTGTGGGAATGCAAAAAGATCCCACTCTGGAAGACCCCATCTGTCAATCAGGTATTTCACTACTGAGGTTAACAGTTCCCATTCATGCATTCTGGACTGCAACATGCTTAGTCTGTCAAAACATTTAGGTGCCTGAAAATGGAAATTATGTACTTACTGTAATGCTTGATTTTCTTGGACGCAGTCTCCACCACTCATTCACACTAATGGGATAGCGCCAGGGGTGCTAGGACCAAGCGGGAGCCAAACATTTTCAGAAGGGTCTGTGCCGAAACAGGACCACGCAAGCGCAGCACCGCGAGACTAGCTCAAGCCTGTGCAGGCTATCTCGGCGTAGACCCTCCAACTGCCTCAGTACCTTTTCGATAGAGGAGGTGCAGCGTAACTAGTAAAAATAACATCCTAACCTTCCAGGCCTGAAAGGTCCGGATGACCCTTGCAAAAAGGGTCAATTAAGAAATGTCTTCACAGTGGGACCACAAGGCCATGAAGATCAAAAAAATAAAACGAGTGAGCACAGGGGATGGTGGGTGGGCGTGTGAATGAGTGAAGGAGACTACATCCAAGACGACCAAGAATTACCGTAAGTTCGTAACTGCCATATCTTCCTGGACTACAGTCTCCACCACTCATTCACACTGATGAGAGAGTACCAAGCTAAAACTAACCCACTCAGAGTAGGGCGGTAGCAGATAAGGCTCACTCAGAAAGAACGTCCAAGGGCTGTCCTACTGAGAAAACAGCTGTCTGGAAAGAAGATCCAGAATATAGTGCTTAGAAAGGTATGCACTTGAGCTCCAACTCACCACTTTGCAAGACTGCAATGGACACGAAACGAAACTCCACCAGGTGGCCGCAACCACTCTAGAAGAGCGGTTGAGAACCCAGCCTCTCAATTTGGTCTAAGCCAAAAATGAATAGTGTCAAAGACATGCTACTAAACTAGCCTAAAACATCTCAGGGCAAGAAGGTGATCCAACTGAGGCAAGCTGAAGCTACACAAAAAATGCTGGAGTGTAGCCCTTTGTTCTGTGAAGAAAGTGTCAGAACCACTGAAACAAAGAGCAAAGGAGGCACACCCTTCCTTCTGGAGGTAAGGCAAAAAGTTTTATTAACCGAAAGAGACAGAGGTAAAGTCTACTGGTTCAAGGTAGACAGAGAAAGTGCAGATGGATACCGCCACTACCAAGTATGGCTGGCCTGTGAACAACAGGTCCAAGAGGCACTTGAACCCCTTACTTGGTGAGCAACAGGAGGTGCAGGTGGGGTTAGCCCATCAATGGAGAAAGGTTTCTCTACTATTTTAATGGAGGATAAGATTATCCTTGTCTCGCTGCTCAGGGGCATAATAGGTAAAAAACTAAGGATTTGGACTGGTTAAGATCAAAACCTGACAGAGAAGAACATTTTTTAATTTCCAACAAATCTGCAGGTCAAGACTCTTGGGGGTCATCTATAATCAGCATCATATCATCTGCATATACATTCATTTTAATAACCTCATAACCAGTGGGGATGCCAATATTATTCTTGTTATGAATCTTTATTAGCAGAGGTTCTAAACATAGAACAAAAAAAAGTGAGGACAAGGGGCGACCCTAACACCATTGGAAATTTTAAATAGAGTCAGAAAGATATGAATTTAGCAGATGCCTGAGAAATATAATTTTTGAAGTAATATTATTGGAGGGAATCCCCAGTAGTTTAGGGTTACGAACACGTATTCCCTTGACAACAGGTCAAACGCCTTTGTGGTATCCAATGCCACCAAAACCTTTTCTTCTGTGTGAAATACCTTTTGATTGGAGAATTTTGCTATGATCTCTTGGATTTGTTCTAGTCCTTCGTAGATGTTACGTCCTATAACAAATCCTCTCTGTTCTGAACCAATGGCAACCTGTTCTTGTATACAGTTTATCATCAACTTAGTATATTTTATAATCCATACTCAATAAGAATATTAGACAGTTTTCTAATTTTTTTCCCTCATCTTTATTTTTTTTAAAAAGAGAATGATGGTACAACCATTAATGGAATTTGAAACCTTATCTGAAATTATTTCTTCTACTATTAACTTTAACCAACTGGCTAGTTGTTCTTTAAATGTTGAATAAAATTCACTTGTGAATGTGTCAGGCCCTGGAATGCAGGGTAACCATTCTGAATGTTTTGTATTCTAACACAAGTACAGGTTCTATTGCTCTTTCTGGAAGCAAAGTGTGGATTTCCTCCAGAAGCAGGGGTGTGACACCTAGAGGATAATGTGTAGGCACTGATGGATGATCTGGAGGTAGCTCTAGAAGTTCCAGAGCATGTCCTTGTGCTATTATTTCCAGGACCCAGGCATCTGAGGTCACCTCCTTCCACTGGTTCAGGTGGAGGGTGAGACAACCTCCAACCACCACCACACGAGGTAATGGTGACTAGGGGTATAAGAGGAGTCTAGCAGAATCAGTTGCGGCTCGTGCCGCACCACCGCCTCTAGGGGCTTTTGAGTGGGCACTTGGAGTGGCTGGTGGAGTAGGCAGGGCTGCTGTTCCTTTATCCTTACCTGGTTGTCTGGTATTGGTATGGTGTCTACTACCAGCCAGACAAAAACGCACCATTTGTCTGCTTCTTGGCTGGGTGTGAAGAGGTAGTGTACTGATTTCAGGGCTCTGCCCAAGGCCTGCAAATTAGAGAGGATATCCTGAACATCTGCACCAAACAACATATATCCTCTGAAAGGGGCACTGAGAATGGACTGTGGGACGCCATTTGCAAAGCCCACCACCCTTTGCCAGGCATAACTTCTAAGGCATATTCCTGGTGCAACAGCTGCCATAGCTGAAGCATCCAAAATATCACAGGCTATACGTAGTAGACGTTTTCCTATATCAGCCCTAGGTAGTGAAGATTTAAGAAGCTCCAGTTTTGGTGCACCTTCTGGGAGAGCTTGAAGCAGCTGCTTTTGCTTTCCTCCAGAGCGTGGTTTGGTATTTGGCTATATGGGCCTGGCAATTTCCAGTTCTCAGGCCCAAAGATGCTCAGGTGTAGGTTCTTTTACCCATCACATCCAACCTCCAGGATTCCTCATCAAGTGGAAGCGAACCAAGATGTTTTGGTGCCTTTGATCTGTTGTGGGCAGCATTTATGACCACAGAATCAGCCTCACGCTGGCCTTCAAAGAAAGGCCTACCTGAAGGGGAAAATACATCTTATCTGCATTTCTAGGTATGGAAGAAATCACATTAGGCCTATGCCAGGCAGCAAAGTTGGCATCCTCCAGGACAGGGAGGAGGGGTGGAATTACAATGGGAGTGGGGGGAATCAGGCAGTTCCAGGTAATCTATTACATTCTTCGTGGTAGTATCCTGCTCCTCAAAGTCAAATCCCATGGCAGCTTGAAGCTGCTGCATCACGGTTATGAAGAATGGGTCCTCAGGAGGGGACCTGGGGTGTAAACCAGAGTCCTTACCGCACACTGAGACAGTGGAACTAGTCCTCTCACAGGGACTTTCCACGTACTCTTCAGCCTCGTCCTCATCATCCTGAACCACAGGGTCAGGATTATACTCTAGGTCACACTCAGTCTGGTTGACGGGACGAAGGGAGTAAGCTGGCGAGGCCATCAGCGCGCGAGGGTGGGGGCCGAGGAAAAGCCCTAGCAAGCATCATCACAGGGGTTTTGCTGAGGTACTATGTCGACAGAGCTCCTGGTACAGGAGGAGGCAGAAGGCATTTTAGGATGCCCGTAAAGGAGGACAGTACTGCCTGTACATCAGTGCCCGTGTAATCGATGGGAACACCAGAAGAGGTCGATGGGGGAGGCAAAGAACCTGGAGTCATGACGTACAAGCCGCATTAGGCCTGGTGGTGCCAGTAGCCTGCCTGGACCTGGAAGCGAGGGTGACTCTAGGCGGCATCACAGCCAGAGTGCTCAACGCTGCCAAAGTGGTCAGACTGATGTGGAGGAGTGACTGAGAATGGACCGGGGAGGTTTTGTGTTTCTCACTCAATCTCCTAGTGCTTGTGTTTGTGTGACCCGGACTCTTTTTCCCAGGATTTAGAAAATTTGGAACCAGAGGAAAGCACCAGCAACACAGCAGAGCTCTTTTACTGGAGCTCCTTCTCCATTTGGGCTACCTGCTGCTTATAAAGGTGCTTTTTTACAGTGCCTTTTCAGCATCGCCAGGTGGCTATAATAAACCCCTTACAGATTAGGCGTGCCTGACTGTTATGGTCTGGGCTGAGGCAGCACACGCAGACGTGAATTTCTGGAGTATATTTTTTTCTCACACTCGCAATGGCGGAACAGCTTTGACAGCTCCTCTGTCGGCACACGTGCTGTTGAAAATCACTTAAAAGTGATCGTGTGACCATGTTGAGAAAAACACCAAGAAAATCAGCGACTAACTGCGTTGTTTCCATGCATGGTCCATCGAGAATAGCTGATAGCAGGAAAAGAACTGAGGAGTGAAGGTACCTCCCATGTTTATATCAGGGATCTTCCTGCCACACCTGCAGAGTTTAAAGAGTTCCCCCAGGTTGGTCAACACAAATGAAAACAAAAATCACTTTAAAAAATAATGTAATGAATAATCTAGAGTGAGAAATGAAAAGAAAATTGGTACAGTTATGCAAGAACTTGCCGTAACAGTACATCTTCGAGAGGAGCTCTTGCAGCAGGCTATTACTATTAGGACTATTGCCACAGGCCTCAGGACCCACCGGAAAATTTTTTAGCTAACAGTACCCAGCGGGGACTGCCCCCCTGACGTCAGCTCCACCCTGATGTCGGTCATGCTACAAAAGGGGGCAGACCCCGGCTCCACCTCAGTTCCCCCGCCAAGACCCGTGAACAGATCTCAGCAAGAAAAGCGGGCAAAGCCCGTCCTAGACATGCTGAAAACTTCTCCTGGAAATGGAGGGTGGGAAAGCAGCGCCTGCTGCAAGAGCTCTTCTCGAAGATCTACTGTTACGCTAAGTTCTTACGTAACTGTACTATCTTACTTCGAGTGGTAGCTCTTGCAGCAGACTATTACTATTAGGACAGAATCCCAAGCAGTCCCACACCAAGGAGTTGACTAGTCCTGGGAGGTAGGATGACAGATAAATACAGGTTACTCACCTGTAACAGGAGTTCTAGGAATGGTATATGTTGTTCATCCACACTCATTGGCAGGTATCCTTGCCGCTTTAAATCTTGCCGGAAGGTCTTCAAGCTTGCTCCTCCCACCCACCCGGGTGGTATAACTCTCGGCTCCGCCCCATGACGCCAGATCTGGCCCGCTGGAAGCTCAGGTTGTGCGTCGAAGCCGGGGAGGTCGGGTGGGTCGTGTGGATGAACAACATATACCATTCCTAGAACTCCTGTTACAGGTGAGTAACCTGTATTTCTAGGGACATGGATATGTTGTTCATCCACACTCATTGGCAGACTCCTAGCAGTTCTCCGGGAGGAGGGAGGCAAGATGCACACCCCCAATACTTACTTGGGAAAGAGAGACTGGAGAACCGAGGCCCCAAAACCAGCATCCCGGCGTGACTCAAGGTCGATGTGGTAATGGGTAATGAAGGTGTTTGCTGAATTCAGGTAGCAGCCCTGCAGATTTCCTGGATAGGGACGTCCCTGGAAGCAGCCACCGTTGCAGCAGTATGGCGGGTAGAATGAGCTCTTATCCTCTGGGAGCTCCATGCCCGCCAACTTATAGCTAGAGATCTATGCAGGAGGTTACCCACCTGCTTATCGTCAGCTTGGCTGCAGGTCTGCCAGATTGCGGCTTCAGCGTGGGTGACAAACAGCTGGCGAACCTCTCCCGAATTTCAGCCGTCGCTCCTTATAATAAGCGAGCGCCTTCTAGGGTCCAGGAGTATGGAGCCTATATTCGCCTCCAGGTGATTGGGGTAGAACACCGCAGAGTCAACACCTGGTTAAGGTGAAACTCCGACACCACCTTCGGAAGGAATTTCGGGTGGGGGCGCAGGACAACCTTGTCCCTGTGGAAGACCAGGTAAGGAGACTCAATGGAAAGCGCCTGGAGCTCTCCCATCCTTCTGGCTGACGTGATAGCCACCAAGAAGGCGGTCTTCCACGACAGGTGAGAGAGAGCACACCTGTGCATAGGTTCTCGAATGGCTTGCCCATGAGCTTTGCCAGTACCAGCAGTAGATCCCACGGAGTGGGGGTTCCCGCACTGGGAGGAAATGTGATCAAGGCCTTTGAAAAGCGCAGACCACCTTCTCCTGCGCCTGACTGCTTCCCGGCCCGCCCGTAAGCAGAGATGGCTGCCAGGTGCACCCTTGAGGGTGTCGACCCTAAGCCCTTGACTAGAAAGGGACCATAAATAGTCCAAGATGCTTGCCAAGGAACAGGAGGAAGGGTCCAAGCCTTGCCTGACACCAAATGGAAAACCTTTTCCATTTGAAGGCATAACATTTTCTGGTCGACTCATCGAGACGCCGCCAACTACATTGAGGACCTCGTCGGAAAGACCCAAGGCCTGGAACTCTAGCAGCTCAGGAACCAGGCCGTCAGGTGCAGGGATTGAAGGTCCGGATGGAACACCTTCCCCTGACTGACTGAGAGCAGGTCCGGGCGAGCTGGAAGCTGCCGCGAGTCCTGGAGCTGAGACTGAGGAGATCTGGGTACCAGAACTGGCGAGGCCAGTCTGGAGCTATCAGAATCACCTCGCCTTGTCCCTCCTCGCCTGAGAAGCACCTTGTGGATCAAGGGAAATGGGGAAAAGCGTAAAAGACCCGAGGGTCCACTGCCTCGAGAAGGCATCCCCTGCAGCGAGCCCTGCTGAGGCGGGCATGGAACAGACTCAGCCGTTCTCCTGGAGGCAAACAGGTCCACCTGAGGTGTGCCCCAATGGGAGAACAGATGCTGTACTACCTCCGGCAGGAGAGACCACTCGTGGGATGCAGCCCTATCCGGCTCAGGGCATCGGCCAGGGTGTTGGAGGCTCCTGCCACGTGAATGGCTAGGAGATCCGCCTCCAGGCTGCGCCAGTAACCAAATCCGGAGAGCTTCCTTGCATAGAAGCATGGGCGGCGTCCGTCCTAGCGGTTTAGATAGTACATGGTCGTGGTATTGTCGTCTGGACTCGGACCACTTGACCCCGGAGGAGCGGAAAGGCGGTGAGAGCTAGGCGGACCGCTCGGAGCTCAAGCAGGTTGATGTGGCATCGGACTCCCGTGGGGACCAGGGCCATGAGCCCAGTGTTCCCCAGATGGGCACCCCAACCCATCAGAGAGGCATCGGTCGATAGAGACCGTCGGCTCAGGCGGACGAACGGGATGCCCTCCTGCAAATGATCTGGAGCGGTCCACCACTGGAGGCGTTCCACATCCCTAATGTCACCGACTGAAGCTGGTCAAAAGGATCCATGGCGTTGTGACCACTGGCTGGCCAGTCCCCACTGAAGGGGACGCATGTTCCAGCGGCCCAACGGACCACGCCTGGTGCAGGCCGCCAGAGACCCAGGAGGCGCAGGAAGTCCCGGCAGGAGCAATTGCCCAACCAGAAATGATCGGGCAAGGAGGAAAGAACCTCGGCCCTGTCCGCCGGGAGCCACGCTCTGGCTCGAAGAGAGTCGAGCTGCGCCCCGATGAATAGAATCACCTGCTTCGGCTCGAGTTCCGACTTGGCCTCGTTGATAAGGAGGCCCAGTTGAGAGCAGACCTGGAGGCCAGATCTCTGGACCACTCCGCCTCCTTCCTGGAGGAGCTGCTATCAGCCAGTCGTCCAGGTAAGGGTACACCGGACCCTCGGCGCCCGCAGAAGCTGTCACCACTGCCATGCATTTGGTGAAGACCCTGGGAGCTGGAGACAAGCCGAGGGCATGGCTTGGAACTCGAAGAGGGATCCTTCCGCCGAAGCGAAGGAATCTCTGGGTGAGACAGACGGATAGGGACGTGAAAAAACGCATCCTGCAAGTCCAGAGAGCAGAACCACACGCCGCGTTCCAAGGATGGTATTAGCTGAGCCAGAGTGACCATCCTGAGGTTCGAGACCTTAAGAACTTGTTAGGTCGTGTAGGTCGAGAATGGCGCCAGCCCCGTCCGCCCGGAACCAGGAGTACCTGGACACAAACCCTGGGTCTGGAAGGAGGGTCCACCACCTCTCTTATCACCTCCTTCTGGAGGAGGAGGCGATGTCGGCTCGACGGCCGCCAGTGAGGCTGGGATCCCAGAACCCGAGCGACGGCTCTGAGGGTGGTGCCTGCTCGAATTCCAGAGGCAGGCCTCTTCCCACCACCTCCAAGACCCACCTGTCCGTGGTAACAGCGGACCAGGCGAGACGGAAGTGCGGGCCGTTCCCCAGGGGGCCCAGGGAATGGTGGCGGGAATGGGGCGACACCCCTCAGCCCGTCACTGGGCGAGGCTTGGAGGAGGGACCGGCCGAGGGACCTCCTGGGCCTTTCCTCCTGCCTCCTGTAGAGGAAGCCAGCGGCTTGGGTTTGGGATGCCAAGGCCGAGCCTGCTGGCCCTGGCGTTGCTGGGCGGTGGCCGAGAACTGGAGACGAAAAGGGCTTAGGCTGTGGTTCTATGACCTGGTCCTTCTGAGCGGAAGAGACCGAGTCAAGGTAGCATTGGACTTCTCGATCCTCTGCAGGTGACCTTCCACCCAGGGCCGAAGAGGTCAGTCCCAAAAAGGAACATCCGCCAACTTGTGCTGGGTAACTGAGTAAAGGTGGATATCCTCAGCCAAGCCGCCGACGCATAGCCACTGCTGCCGCCACGATCAGGCACATGAGTCCCCTATATCCAAAGCAGTCTGGAGCTGCTGTTTGGCCACTGCCCTGCCCTGGTCCGCACCTGTAACCGTAGTCTGCAGATCGGCGGGAAGATGAGGATGACCTCATCCAGGGGCCCAACAGGGCATAGAAAAAATGTGCCATGAGGATGGCCGAACTGGCCTGTGAAGGCGAGAAGGGCATGGCGTGAACTTCGCCCGACATAGTCCAATTTCTTGGACTCCTTGTCAGGAGATTTGTCCACATCCTGGCGTTGCGGCGCCGACGGAAGCTGTCGATAACCAACCCCTCAGCAGAGGGTGTTCAAAACGGACAAAGGAACGGTAGGGACCCGCATACTTCCTAGCCATCCTGGCCGAAGGCGCAGGGCAGGAAGCGAGGCGCTGCCAAAGCTCCAGTGCGGACCCACTATGGCCTCGGCCACCGGAAAGCCTCACCGGAGAATCCCTCGGTCCAGAATCTCCGTGAGGATACCTGGCCCGTTTGGAAGCGGGTTCGAGCTCCATCCGGTGGACTCGAGATGAGCCGAGCAGTCCTAGGAAGGGACGACGGGCTATCGTCCATTGACTGCCTCCTGAAGACTCCAAGTCCAGTCGCTTGGAGAAAAGGAGGAATCATCTTGGGACTCGGAAGAGTCCACGAAAACTACCTCTGGCCTGAGCCACCTTCACCTGCCGAGGTGGTCGGGAGTGGGGTAACTGACAACCGATGGGGCAGACCCTTAGCCGACCGAGAATCATGGTGGGACCCCCAGTGGTGGCTGTGGAGGCGGAGGTTCCACGAGAATCGGTGGAGCAACTGGTTTAAGAAGAACAACCCGGCCTGGGTATGAGCTCCTCGGATAAGTCGAGGGTTGTGTCGGCCGCTCCGGTGACAGCCACTTAATGGCGAGGGAAGGCGTGAGGGTGGCTTACTCCGGCCAGAAAAAGAGCTGTTGCAACATAAAGGTCCTCGTACTATCGGCGTAATTTATGCGAAGCCTCCCCTCATCCGAGGAGGAGGGCAGTGACGGCCGCCCGCTTACAGCGGTGCTGAGGCCGAGACCGCCTGTGATTGGATCGGCTGGACGCGAAGAGGTCAGACGAGACCGAGAGTCCCGGAATTTCCAAGGTCGGTCTGCGAGGAGTTGTCGGCGGAACCGGCACTCCCTCCGACTTTCGGATGGTCCATCCGAGGGCTCCGGAACGGAGGCACAAGGCGAGCCCAGGATCCTCAACTCCTCCCGGGGAACCGGGAGAGGAATCTTGGCTGCTAAAAAGCGACAACCCGTCCAATGGGCCAGAAAAATCTAGACTTCATCGGGTGGGAGTCTCAGTCCAACTGGCCTGGCCAGGGGACACCGTGAGGCCAGTGGCGAGAAAGCAGCCGGTCGGCGAAGCCCGGCAGTCGGCGGCCGAGGGAAAGGACCTTTCCGCTCCCAAGAGCGTCGGCGGAGGGACTTACCGTCCCTCTTTTGGACCGAGGAATAAGGTCCATGAGCGTAGGCCCTTCTCCTTTAGTGGAAAGGGACAGACAAAGCTCCTTAAAGGAAGCCGTGTAAGAAGAGCCCAGAAGGCGGGATAAATGATACGCGGCCCGAGAAGATCTGACCGCGCCTCCTCTTCGAGGCGACCATCCTTTCGAGCTGATCCACGAGCCCGCCCGCCCATGAACACCGCCAACCCGGGCTTCCTTGGACTTCACGGAGAAACGCTTCTCGGGGCAGCCCAGGTGCAATCGGGCAGCGGTCTTAGAGGGCGTAGGCGAGAAAAGATGAGCACAGAGTCGCAAGCCTGCGGAGTTCGTGCTCAAGGCCTAGCAATGAACACCTGGAGTGTGGATCAAGTCGAACATCTACTGCCCGCATGGGCATCTCGAAATCAAGGGTCGATTTGTCCATCGCGCCTGCGAGGGATAGAAGACTAAAGTCTTTCGCAAATTTATTTTAAATCCATAAGCGGAAATAGGAACCAGTCTCAAGCGCAGGCGTTAAGGGGAACCTGGGCTTCCAAGCGGTAAGGAAGATCTGGCGTCTGGGGCGGGCCAGTTATACCGGGTGGGTGGGAGGAGCAAGCTTGAAGACCTTCCAACAAGATTTAAAGCGGCAAGGATACCTGCCAATGAGTGTGGATGAACAACATATCCATGTCCCTAGAAAAGATGGTAAAGCCTATGGCTGGAATCAGCAAACTAGGACAAGAGCCCTTGAAGAACTCTCAGGCCGAAACCGGCTCGGCGCCTGGAAGCAATGTCCAGACTGTAATGCCTCACAAAGGTGTGCACTTAATTCCAAGTAGCAGCTGCACAGATGTCTCGAAGGGAGACATTTTTTAAGGAGGCAAAGGATGGAGAGACTCCTCTAGGGGAATGACCTCTGACCGAACCCAGCAGATGTTTGTTGTACTTGTTATAGCAGTATACTATACAGTGTACCAGCCACCAGGAAATGGTCTGTTTTGACACCGGTTTGTCAAGGTGTTGAGGTGCAAAGGCCACAAACAACTGCTCCAATTTGCAGTGTGACACTGTCCACTTAAGGTAATACCTCAAAGTCCTCTGGACATTCAATGTGTACAGAAGAGACTCTCCCTGATTAGCAGGGGTAGGAAAATAAACTGGAAGGTCAACCAACTGGTTGAGGGCCAACTCCGAGACCACTTTAGGTAAGCTTTTAGGATTTGTTCTGAGGGAAACTCTTTCCCGATGAAAAATAATGAGGCTCCTTACACATCAGGGCCTGTAGCTCGTAAACTCTGAGCTGAAGTAAAAGCAACTACAAAGGGAACCTTCCAGGAAAAGAACTGCAGCTCACATTCTGCTATGGGTTCAAAAGGGGAAAGAGTCAGTTTCTCCAGCACAAAGAGGAGATCCCAGGGAGGGATAAGATCGCTGATGGGAGGTTGTAGGTGCAGAATGGCCCGTAAGAAGGTGCAGGCCACGTCCAACTGAGCCAGGTCCTGTCTCTGAACTGGATATGATAAGCAGAGATGGCCCACATGTGCACCTTTATGGATGAATAACTCAGGCCTTGCTGATATAAGGAGAGGAGATATTGTAATGTTGAGTTCACCAGGCAGGAAAGGGGATCTAGATGGTGGGATGAAGCCCAAAGGCAGAACCGCTTCCACTTCATGGCATGCGTGGAGTGGGTTGAGGGCTTCCTCGTAGAAACGAGGATGTCCGACCACCTCTTGTGTAACCCCCATACCTGGATTTGACTACATCTGTATGAGTCAAGCATGAAGGTGTAGGGACCCGAGATCTGGATGTACCAGCCTGCCCTGGTCCTGGGATAGCAGTTGTGAGCAAATTGGCAGCGGAATTGGAGGTTCTGAAGACAACCGCTGAAGTAGTGGGAACCACATCTGCCAGGGCCACAGAGGAGCGATCAGAATCATTTGAGCCCCCTCAGCCTGTACCTTCAGCAACACTCGCTGAAGGAGAAGGAAGGAAGGGAAGGAGTAAAGAAATCTCCCTGCCCAACAAAGGGACAATGCGTCTGGCCAGAAAACACCAGGCGTGTGCTCTCGCGAGCAGAAAACTGGCAGTTTGGCGCTGCGTGGAGACGCAGCGGTCCAGCTTTGGACAACCTCATGCGTCGAACAGCTGGTCCGCTACAGAGTGTAGCTCCACCTCTTGTGCCTTGGACAGAGACCTGCTGAGGCTGTCTGCCAAGTCATTTTGGGTGCCTGGAACATGGACGACGGACAGCGATAGCAAAATGCTCAGTTGCAATACCAGACTCTTATCTCCCTGCACAGGTGGTAGGAGTGAGTTTCCCCCTTACTTGTTGATGTAAAAGACAACCGTCATGTTGTCTGTCTGCATGAGAAGAGAGCCTGGCATGAGGTCCTCTTGAAAGGCCATTAGGGAGTTGAGGATCACCCTTATTACCAGAATACTGATGTGGAGGACGCGCTCCTCCGGAGACCAGACACCCGGAGTCTGGTGATCCCCGAAGTGCACCCCCCCCAGCCCAAGTCGGAAGCATCTGTTGTCACAGTCCAGCCTGGGGGCTCCTGTTGAAAGGGAATCCCTTTGTTGAGATTCAAAGGGTCCAACCACCAACACAGAGTCCTCTTGATAGACTCTGATCCAGACAACATGGTCTAAACCATATGAGCCCTGGTCCCACTGCACCCTGAGCATCCACTGTGAGACCCTCATGTGGAGGCGGGTCAAGGGAACTACCGGGATGGCCGCTGCCATATGCCCCATAAGTCTGAAGAAGGTCCTGGCTGGGACCTGTGGGGTTACTAGGACCGAACTGGCCACCTCAGGCGATTTCCTCTTTCTCGAGGAAGAAAAGCCATGCCCTGGACTGAATCCAGGTCCGTCCCTATAAAAGTGAGTCTTTGGCTGGGGTCCAGGGAAGACTTTGGTAGATTCAGGGTGATCCCCACCTCTCGGAAAGTACAGATTACGTGAGAACTTACACGTAACAGTGAGATCTTCCGAGAACAGCTCTTCACAGCAGGTTACACCATTGGGACCCGGACGCCAAGGCGCAGGACCTGTGGAAAAAATTCTAGCTAGTTAACTACAGGCGGGGACCCGACCGTCGGTCCGCCTCCGGCGTCAGGCGTGGTACAAAGAGGCGGTCCCATAGATTCCCAAGTTCTCCGCGGAGACTTCTTGCCATGAGCTGACATCAAAATGGGAGACCTAGGATTACGCCGTCAGAAGACAGAAAGATAACAATTCCTGCTCAGAAGACATGAGCCATGCTTCCTCAAGGGGAAGGTGGGCGGGAAGGTACCTGCTGCAGGCTGTTCTAGAAGATCTGCTGTTACGGTAAGTTCTTATGTAACTGTACTATCTTATAGAGACACAGCTCTTGCAACAAGTCTCGATAGGACTGATTCCCAAGCAGTAGCATCAGAAAATCCGGGAGGAAATTAAAGGATAAGCAGGTCAGAACCTGGGACAGGAGACCTGAAATCTGGCCAAGCCAAAAACCAGCCCTTCGCGAGAGAGCGTGTCCCAGGCTATAATGCCTGATAAAGGTAATACAGAACTCCAAGTGGCTGCAAGCGCATATAGCAAAGTAGAAACATTTTTGGCGCTGCAAAGGAAGTAGCCACCCCTCTAGTGGAATGACCCCGGACTGTACCGGGAGGGGCTTTTGTTTGATACCATAACAGTAGAAATACACTGGACAAGCCAGCGAGAAGGGACTGTTTGGATATTGATTGGCCATCATTCTCTCAGAGAAGGAAATGAAAAGCTGCTCAGAACTACGAAAGGACTGAGTTCTGTTGAGGAAAAACCTCAGGCTGCGAGTAAACATCAGGGTATGGAGCAGAGACTCTCCTCTATTAGAGTAGTTAGGAAGTAGACCGGAGAGGTAGATATCCTAGTTCAGAGTGAGTGAAGAAACCACCTTAGGCAAGAATTTAGGGTTAGTCCTCAGGGATACTCTGTCACGTGGAAAACTAAATAAGGCTCTTTGCACATGAGGCGTGAGTTCAGAAATTCTTCTTGCCGGTAACAGCAACTAAAAACAACGTTTTCACGACGAAAAGCGTCGCTACCAATCAACGGCAGGTTCAAAGGGGGCGTGGGCTGTTCAGGACAAAAGCAAATCCCATGGAGGCACAGGGTCTCTAATAGGAGGCCCTAGGTGCAACACTCCCTAGAAATTCCGAGGCGTCCACCTGAGCCACTGTCGATTTCCCACCGGGAGGTAGTAGCGAAATGGCACAGAGGTGCACTTTAATAGAGATAGGCTAGACCAATGAAAGAGGAGAGCAAATATTCTAATATTACTCCACAGGACAACCTAAGGGAAAGGTCGCGTGCTCGCGACCATACCTAATAGCAGCCATTTCATGGCGTCACGTCACTATCGTTGCAAACTTTCTGGCTGCAGAAAGGACTTCTGCAACCTCTTGCGAGACCCGTGGCCTCAAAATGGCTATGTCTCTAGGAGCCAAGCGCATGCAGGTTCAAGGCTTGTGGGTCCGGGTGGACAAGTGAACCCCTTCTCCTGAGACAGTAGAGTAGGGCTGGCGGCAGTGGGGCGGGGGTTCCGAGATAGTTGAATCAACAAGGGAACCAAATCTGTCTGAGCCAAAATGAGGCCACTAGGATCGTCATGCGTGCTCCTCGCGGTTTGAGAAGAACTCTCTGGATCAAGCGGAAAGGAGGAAGCGTAGAGGAATCTGTTGGCCCAGGAGAGAGGATGCTTGTATGAGAAAACACCAGGCCCTGGATCTAAGCGAGCAAAAAGATTGGGCAGTTTTGCGTTGGATGGGGAGAAGCTGAACAAGTCCAGATCTGGAGTTCCCCATCGAGAACAGAATCCTCTGCTACCTCTTGAAGGAGTTCCCAGTTAGTGGACTCTAGCCTGAGAGCGACTCAGGCCGTCTGCAACAAATTGTCCACTCCGGGAACATGCACAGTGATCAGATTCGCGCCGTGTCCGATTGCAATCCACACACTCTCATGGCCTCCTGCAAAGAGTGTAGAGTGTGCGCCTCCTTGTTTGTTGAGGTAATACATCACCGCCCGTGTTGTCTGTCTGAAGTAAGAAGAGTACGGTGGGATAACTGACTGAAAGGCCTGCAGGGCATAGAGGACCGCTCTCATTTCCAACGTTGATGTGAAGGTGAGCTTCCATCTGGGTCACGTGCCCTGGGACTTTACCCGTCAAGGTGTGCCCCCACCCAAGCCGGGCGTCTGTGGTGAGGGCGACCTCGAGGGCAGGCGCAATGAAGCAGGGCGCCTGATGAGAGCGACCCTGGGGCTAGCCACCACTGCCAGTCTTGAATCACTGAATTCGTGGTCTGACCCGGATGCTGCAAGTGGTCTTGCCTTTGGTCCCATGCCTTTGAGCATCCACTGAGTAATCATGTGGAGTCTTGAAAGGGACAGTAGGAATGGCGCAGCCATGTGTCCGAGCAAGCAAAGGACCGACCTGGCAGGTACAACCTTGCTTAGTGATGGGTCCTTATGAGGGATCTGATGCGCTCCGCTCTGTCGGCGGAAGAAGGCTCTTCCCGAACAGTGTCAGAACTGCTCTATGAACTGCAGTTTCTGCGGCGGTACCAGAGAGACTTCTCGTAATTTATGAGGATGCCCGGGATGGAGACAGATCCTGGGTGCTCTTGATTACTGAAACAGCATCTCTCTGGAGGCGGCCGAAATGAGTCGTCAAAATGCAGGGGAACAACGTGGTCGCCCTGTCTCCCTCAGAAACGCTGCACGACCATACACTTAGTAAAGACCCTCGGTGCGGAAGACAGTCGAAAGGAAGGGCTAGAACTGAAGAGTGGTGGTCGAGGAAACTCGAGCGCAGGAACCTCCTGTCACCTGAGCCATAGGGATGTGCAGGTAGGCATCCTGCATGTCTAGAGGCAGCTAAAAAGGCGTCCTGTTTGAGCATGGGGATAAGACCTGGAAGGGTCACCATCCGGAATCTCTTATAAGTGACCGACACATTGAGGTCGCTGAGGTCAAGATTGGACGGAGGGTCCCCTGTTTTCTTGGGAACCAGGAAGAAAGTGGGAATAGCATCCTAGTCCTCTCTGGTTCTCTAGGACGTACTCTCAGGCTCCCTTTCGTACCAGTACTTCTTGCCAGATCAAGGCTTTTGTGCTACCTGATGCGGGAGAGCAAAGGGAGGCCCTCGGGGTGGCTTTCCTGCGAATTCTATAAAGTGGCCTAGACTGACCAACTGAAGAACCCACCTGTCGGTGGTAATGGCCTGCCATCCCGGCAGGAAGTTGCAATCTCGACCCCGACTATAAACTCCCGTTGATCCTGAGAGGCGAGGCGGCAGGAGTCAGGCTGTGGCGGCAGATGGACCGCTGGCTGGGCCTGCCTGGGAGAAACGCTGGCCTCGGCTGGCGGGGTGTTTGCCCTGGGCTCTGCACGAACCAGAGCCCCTCTGAGGTGCAGCGGAGTGGGTCTGTTGCCTGTCGTCCGCATACAGCTTTGGTTCCTCGAAAAGGAACCAAGCTTAGGTCGTACATGGCCTGAACCGACCTTACCGCCTTCCGGCCTCTTGGAGTTTGGTAAGGATCTTTTCTGTAGGATTACCAAACAATACTTCTCCCCCTAAAAGGCGTCCAAGATGTTCTTTTGGACGTCACAAGAGCACTTCCGAGGCAGCAAGACAAGAGTGTCTCGGAGGCAGCATCAGAAGCTGCTACTCGGGCGATGAGTCATGAGTCATACAGCGGCTCTTAGCCAGGTCCCCGTCTGAACCCGTGCGGAGGCAAAACATCTCCTCCTTCTGCTCACCTTCGAGACATCTTTTCAGCCGCTTCCAGACCTTGTTCCTAAGCGTTCTGGAACTGAACCATATAGGTTAAATAGTTCAGGGATCTGATAGCATGAGTAGCGGAAGCATCGTGCTACCACATCGTCCAGTTGTTTGGACTCTGGGTCGGTGGCAGGGTGCTCAAATGTTGTGGCCTCTGTGACCCGGTCATGTGAGCTGTGATGACCAGAGAATCGGCCTGAGGATGCTGCGTCAAGTACTGAGTCGTCCTTAGGAGCCTTGGCTAGCAGTCAGCTTTCCGGTCTCGCCGGGAGGCGAGTGTGGGCGCTTCCACGCGCAGCCTTGAGTGATGTCCAGAAGTGTCAAGCAAAGGTGGTACCACCACAGGCTTGGGGTCCTTTTGCGAAGATATTTGGCGAGTCGCACTCTTCGGGTCTAAGTCTTCAGCATCCCATCCCATGTTCTCTTGTATATGTCTCATAATATCAAGGAGCGAGGGATCATCGGAGGAGATCTAGGCATCTCACGTGGGTCGGAGAAGGGATGGAGAGTGGAGATGGGGATCTAGAGGTGGAGTAGTCTGATCCGTGTCCTCCATTGAAGTGACGTCGGCGTCTCCTGGATCTTTTGGGGCTGGGTGATCCAGAAGAGGATTTGACGGAGGTCTCCGTTTATCAGGTCTCCCCTGGGAAGGTTCTAGGCTCGGGGAGGAGGAACACGACCTGCCGACCCGATGGCGAGGGGGCGGAACCCGGAATAGGAGGAGGAATAGGAGGAGGAGGGGAACCATGTCTTTTTAATGGTATCCCACCAGTAGGTGAACAGATCTTTCACCTCCACTAGAGAGAGGCCCGACGACGGCCCGGGTGCCGGTGGGCGGTCGTCGGGTCCCGGCGTCGGCTCCACAGGGGGCTCTGGTAATGGCGAGGGATCCCTGGGAGTACCTACGGGACCGGGGTCGCCCGTCTGGTCCTCGGGCTGCTCTAGGTCCTCCTCGATGAGGCTCCTGACCGATGTCGGTCGGAGGCAACAGGGCCTTCTTCTTTTTCAGGAGGGGGCGTCGGTCCCCTACGGCGTCGCTGCGGATGTAATGGCGGCGTGGGTCGTCGGGCCGGCGCGCTCCAGGAAGAAGAGCGCCACGGCTGACAGCTGTCTAGCCGGCGTCTGGGCTACAGGCCTTTTAAAGGCGTGAGCTCCAACGTCTTCGTGGAGGCACCGGCGAAGACCTGGCGTCGGGTACCGAGGCGGGAACCCGACTTGCGGTGGTGATGGTGTCGTTCCCTGGACTTAGCCAAGGCCCTGGAAGGGAGGAAGGCCTGGCAGTTTCTCCTGAGATGAAGGTTTCTTGATTGCAGCGGGGAGATTTGGAACCGAGCTACAGGACTCAAACCCCTAGAGGGGACCTGGAAGGGCCTTCTCCCTTCTCTTCTCCAGCGTGCTTGTGGACCCTGGGCTTTCTCCCTTGGAGGACATGATCTTCAGTTGTTCCTCCAGAAAAAGCATGCCTCAAAGCCCTCTGAGCGCGGATCGGGACTGACTATTGAACCTTATGGCAAGAAGGACAGGCCGGGTATCGTGGTCTGGGCCTAGCACGGGACATGAGCCGTGTGGGGTCCTTGAGCAGGATCTGCTTTCCACAAGCGCACTTGAAGGATGGCCCAAAGTTGGTGATGACATCAAGATCTTGCTTGAAGAGGATTCTAAAGATTTGAAAATTTTATCGAAAAAGAGACTATTCACAGCGTCACGCACTAGACTGGTAACCGAGAGGGGTCAGGTAGCTAAGTCGGCGGCGGAAAAGAACTAGAGAATCTGGGCGGGACCGCCTTGCTGTACCACGCCTGGCGTGGGAGGCGGGACCCGGCGTCGGGCGGTCAAGCTGTAGTTAGCTAGCTGGGGATTTTTCCGTGGGGTCCTGGCGCCTGGCGGCTTCGGTCCTAATGGTGTAACCTGCTGCAAGAGCTGTGTCTCGAAGTAAGATCAATGTATAAGTGTCTCCGAGAGCTCAAAGCAGGAGCTCTCTCGATGGGTCCGCTAAGAGCCAGTCGTCGAGGTAGGGAAAGACGCAATGTCCCCTGTGTCTTAGAGATGCAGCTACCACTGCTAAGCATTTCGTGAAGACTCAAGAAGCGGAGGAGAGGCCGATTGGAAGAACTCAGAACTGATAATGCTCCCCCTGGAAGTAGAACCTCAGCAACTTCCTGTGGGGGGGATGACCCCAATGTGCATGAAAGTATCTTGCATGTCCAGGGGACAGAGCCAGTCTCCCTGGCGCAGAGGAATAAGACCTGGAAGGGTCACCATCCTGAACCTTCGGTATTCCATAAAATTGTTTAGAGAGAGCCGAGGTCCAGGATGGGCCAAAGATCTTGCGTCGTCTTTAGAACCAGGAAAAAATGGGAATAATATCCCTTTCCCCGCTGTTGCAGAGGAACTGGCTCCATTGCCTTTTTCTGCAAGAGGGCCTTGATTTCTCCTCCTATTAGAGAAATGTGAGAAGGAGGGTAGCACAAGGACTTTGGTGGAGTTTCTGGAGGGATCTGGGTGAACTCCAGCATGTGACCTCTCCTTACGATGTCCAACATCCCCTGGTCTGATGTGATAGAGCTCCATCCCTCCAAATGGAGGGAGAAGCGACACCCTACTGCCTCCCCTAAAGCCACCGCCGGAGGGGAGGGGGTCAGTGACAAGTCAGAGCGGAGCCAGGGGTGGGGGGAGAGAGGTGTGGGAGGACTTAGGGGCCTCAAAAAGGTGCGCCACCAGGCTGCTGGTTGCCAGCCTTCCTTTTGAAGCCACCTCCCTTGTCCCCGGTTGCTGCCACGGGCTTGTTGGCCTGAAGATTTACGAAATGGCCCGCTTCCGGAAGCATCTTTGGTCCACCTTGTATATCTGGTGGATGGACCAAATAGACTTGTCCAACTCCTGGAGACAAGAGGTCAAAGCCTCGGTCTCTTGCCCAAAAAAGGACAGAACCATGGAGCGGGAGGTCCCTGATTCCGGACTGCAGATCATTCTGAAAGCCGGAGCATCTCAGCCACACGTAGTGGTTAAGGCAGACCCCTGACGCTGCTTCCCTTGCTGCCGTATCCGCAGTGTTGTACGAGGCACGCAGAACATGCGTGCCTACGTCCAAGTCCAATTTCAAAACATCCAGAAGTTTTGTCTTTTATGCGGAATCTGGCAAGGCACTGACAAGCTACTGTCCCTTCACACAGAGCACATTTTGGTACCGGACCACATGCGTGAGGAAATTAAGGGACCGGATGGAGCAGGTGGAGGCAGAAGAGACTTTCTTGTCCACCTGGTCCAAGAAACTGGAGTCCTAGTCGGGAGGCTTGGAACTTAGAAGCTTTGGCTGCTTTGACTTGTCATAAGCAGCCACAATCACTGGAATCCACATGGCGGTTTTCCGCAAAAAAAAAAAACACGACTCATCCCTCAGGGCCCTGCACTGCCTATCCAACTTCTTGGGAACAGCCGGACCGGAGGCTGGATGCTTCCAAGTTGTCCTGGTAAGGTCTTGGAAGGTGTTGACCATAGGAAGCATCACAAGGGGTTTGGGCACCTTCTGCCTCAGGTAACAAGCCAGTCTCCGGTGCTCCAGATCCGGATCCTCTGTCTCCCATTCATTAGTGGCCTGGATATGCCTCAGAAGGTGGGATCATCTGGAGGCGAACGGGGTAGATCCCTATCATCAGGAGATCCCCCAACTCCTGAAGAGGAAGAGGAGGAGGAAGACCTGCTCCTGGTCCTCGAGGTGTCTGAACTATGTTTACAGGGACTACCTTCTGCAGAAGGTTGGTGACTCCTAGACCAACGCCGGTCCTGAGACAGATGATGGCTCCTAGACAGATGACGGAGCGGGGACCAATGCCCGTCCTGGGACCAGCATCAGCTATGGGAGCGAGCCTGCCTAAGAGGATGACCTGCGGCAGCTGCGGGATCCGCTTCTAGGCTTAGACCAATGACAGCTGACCGACCTTGAGTGGTGCCGTCTCTGGACCGTGACCGGGAACGTTTAGCCAAGGGGGAGCGAGGTAAGGAGGATGTGCACTGGTTCTCAGGGGTTTTGGACAGCGAGCAAACCTCCAGGCTCCTGGTTGTCCAGTCGGTCTGGAACCAGCGCTGGCTCCGGTTGAGGTGGAGGTACGTCTTTGTGGACCTGGCTCCACCAAAACGAAAAAAGTGCTACCAGCTCCTCCTTACTGAAATGAGACGCACCGCCCCCTTGGGGGGAAGGGGCCATCAGAGAAGTTGGGGTCTCCAGAAGGGTTCGCGGGGAGGAACCCGAGGATAAAGAACCTCTGTGCGTAAACACCGAGGCAAGGGTTACCCCAAAGGGCATTTGGCTGGGAAGCCAAGTTTCAAGAAAATACAAAGTCACACATGCCCCCACAATGCAAAGCATCATGGGCTGCATATGCAAATCACCACAGATGTTATGCTGGTCAACTTTAAGCAAGTGCATGGTGCCGAAGGCCTAGGATATATTGTGGTGAACCCATTAAAATAAAAACATTTAAAGACAAAAATGCTTTTGCATTGTGGGGCATGTGTGACTTTGTATTTTCTTGAAACTTAACTGCCTTAGGTAACCTGCCTCGGTGTTTACGCACAGAGGTTCTTTTCTTTAAATGTTTTTTATTTTAATGGGTTCACTACAATATATCCCAGGCACATCTGCCTTAGGGTAGCTGGTCCAGTCCACTGGGGTGTTAAACAGGCAGGCATACTGATGAGTCCTGGTAGAGACGAAACACGTGTCTATGTCTTCTGTTAGCACCTTTGCAAACTGTGTGAGAGGCCTTTCGGCACCATGCAATTCTGCTTAAAGTTGGACCAGCATAACATTCTGTGGTGATTTGCATATGCAGCCCATGATGCTTTGCATTGTGGGGGCATGTGTGACTTTGTATTTTCTTGGAACCCGAGGATGATCCCTCTGGAGAAGAGGCCCGAGGGGCCAGCATCTGCACCTTGACCAGCGCCAGCGCAATGGTAGCCCCGTCTGCCGCAGGCATTTTGACCAGCATCTGTGTCTTCGCCCGTGCTGGATCCGACGTGGCCGACTTAGGAGGGCGGGACCCCGAAGGAGCATTGGCTTTGGGGGTCCCAGTCCTTGCCAGGTGGCTTACCGGAATCCGGCTGAGCCATTGTCTGGGCCCTCTTCGGCAGGGCCAAGGCTCGTGCCGAGGAAGAGGCTTTAGTAGATTCCGCCAGGGCAAAGGACACGAGCAGCGGCATAGCCTTCGACTTAAAAGGCTTAGAAGTAGAGGCAGTACCTGACAGGACCGACGCCGGTGTTTTGGCAGGAGCCTCAGGCCTCAATTTCTCTCCATGCCTGGAATGCTTAGAGTGGTCGGACCTGCCTGAGCCAGAGGAACAGGCCTTCCTGTGGGGACAATGGGATCTTGAGCACTGATGGGACCGGCTACAGTCTGTGTTGCGGGACTTTTGCGACTTCTCCTGGCTTTTGTCCTTGTCCCCAGGGGAAGACTGCAAGACATCTGTCCCTTTCTCAAGCAGGTAGGCTTTCAAGGCCTTGAGGCGTCTAATCCTCGTTCTGCTAGTAAAGCCTTGACAAATCTCATAGATCTTCAGGTCATGGTGTGGTCCCAGGCAGAAGACACACTAGTCGTGGCCGTCACTGGATGGGATTTTGCAGCCACAAGCGCACTTCGTCTTCTTGGGACTGGAGGAGGAGACCAATGACGGTGATAACGTGCAACAGCAGTGAAGATGAGAGGAGAGAACGAACTGCGGGAGGAACGAATGCACAGAAAAACACAATAAATTAGAGGGAAAAAAACAGAAAAATTTGCTGGAACTGCTGTGAAAAAATCACTAAGAACTTCCCAATGTGAGTGGGTCATGGCGGGAAAGAACTAAGGTGGAGTTGGATTCCGCCCCCTTTTGTAACATGACCGAAGTCAGAGCAGAGCAGACATCAGTGGGGCGGTCCCCGCTGGATATTGCTAGCTACCTTTTTTCTTGGTGGGTCCTAAGGCCTGCGGCAATAGTCCTAATAGTAACAGCATGTTGCAAGGGCTCCCACTCGAAGTAAGATACAAAGATTCGGTGGTCAACTGAAGCAGCAATGTCTCCACAGAGTGACATGTGATGGCTGACGGCAGGAAAGGAACTGAGGAGGGCATGGGGCTGCCCCTACTAGACTGCTGGCTAGAAAGTTTCCACGTGGTCCTAGTGCCTGGCAGCTATAGTTCCAGAGGTTTGGACTGATGCATGAGATATCCTCGATGAAGATCAGTACTTTCTAGTGTCCTTTTCTGAAACTCCCTCATCCATCTTAAGCACATGACTCCTTGTGGCCCTAAAATTTCACAGTAAATAAACTTGCCGTGTCCACTCTATTGAACCCTTTCATTAAAGGAGGTAGTATAGCACAGTGGTCTAAGGCTCTGAGCTGCAAATCTGGTGACATCCAGCAGACCAGACCTTGGTTTGAATCCAACAGCTTCTACTTGCATACTGTGTGACCTTGAGCAAGTCACAACCTCCTTGTGCTCCCAGGTCGCTTCTGTAAAAAAGCTTTCAGCTTAGTGTGCTATACCTGGTTAAACAACTAAATTAAAAAAAAATAAAGGAATCTTCACCTTCCCTGCAGTAATGCGAAGGGACTTTCAGGTTGCAATTAAGAAAACCGCATTAGGAGATAGTTTTTTTTAATTTCACTTACTGGCTTGTAAACTGGTTGATCCTGCGAGACTCTGTCCACCATGTTAATTAACTATCCTTTCCAGTGTGCCCCATGGCTAGCCCTCTGATGACGTGAATGATGACACTGTCGAGGGGGACATCTAGGTGCCAGCAAGTCACTTAACTTGCATTCGTATGAAGGAGTGCATGATCGTGCTTATTCTACCAGTACCAATCACGCTAAGTCACAGATAAATATATATATATATTTTTTTTACCTACTTACTAGCTTGTAATTCATCTCCTAATGTGTTTTTCTTAATCAGGATCTGAAAGTCCAGCGGCATTACTGCTGGGAAGGTGAAGGTTCTCCTTTAACTTACAAATGTAAAAATCTCTCATGTCCTGTCTGTACATATTAACAACATATGGTCTTTCCCAGTACATTTGGCCTTGTTGTCCATGGATCACCTTTGTTACGTTTCTCTATACCATCTCTAATCTATCATTATCCTTCCTTAGATACAGAGCCCTAAACTGCACACAGCACTCCAAGTTTTGCCAGACCAGTGATCTATACAGGGGCAGCATCACCTCCCTTCTGCTAGCAATTCCCTTCCCTATGTATTCCAGCATCTTATTAGCCTTCCCATATGTCCTATTGCACTGAGAAGTTGAGTTTAGGTTATTTCTCATCACCTTAGGTCTCTCACTTGTCCTCCGTACTCTACTGTCCTCTCATGCAGACAGTAAACTGTTCCTGGATTCCTCTGCTCTACATGTACGACCCTGCACTTTTTGGCACTGCATTTCATTTCCCAAATACCACACTTCTTTCCTAGTCTGCTCACATCCTGTCGCACACTAACTATTTCTTCCATGCCAACCATCACAAAGAGCTTTGCATCATCTGCAAAGACTCACCTTGCCCCAACTACCCTCACATACAGCAATGCCAGCCAGAATACAATGCAGTAATGTTGCTGTGTATCAAACTGCTGCAGTATACTGCAGGGAACACTAATTCAATGGCAATTAAGCCCTTTTGTCATGCAGTATTTTGCGACATACCATTTCCAGCAAGTTACTGTGTTGCACTGTGACTGGCTCCGCTGTATGTCACAGAGCTACATACTGAACAGTACTTGTCAAACAACTAAACCCTGCAGCACTCCACTAGTCACTGTCCCATCTTCAGAGAATTTCCCATTTAGGACCACACCTTGGTTCTGTTAGTCGATCAGTTTTTGATACGAGAAGTTACTTTATAACGACAACCCTAACTGGCTCATCTTCCTAACTAGCCTTATACGTGGCGTCAAGTGAAATGACGTGGTACAGTCTAGGTGAGGCATCATTCACTGCCTTGCTCCATCTGCCATGTGTGTCAGTACATTACAATAAGTCTGTTAGGGTGGTTTGACATGACTGGCCCCTAGTGAATACATGCTGGCCCCTATCTATTAATTTGATTTCCTCCAAGAATATAATCATCTCCTCCTTGATAAATGTTTTCCCACTATTAAGGTCAGGTTCAATGGCCTCTAATTACCTAGAATTTCTCTATAACCCCATGTGTACTGGAACCACATTAGCCACCCACCAACCTACAGGTTGTACACCAGTTGCTGCCGATTCCTCATAGAGGACTGATAGCTCTGCCTGTACTTGCCAATTTATAGCATTTCGTCCTGGACTTGCCTTGTTTCTTTTAAGCAACACTGGGGGTAATCTCATCAGGCCTAGTGATTTACAATTTTTTTTTTGTTTCCAGTTCCTTTCTCTAGTCATTCCTCCAGTTTCAAATCTGTTCCCTGTATCACCCATGAATTTCCTCCTGCTCTCTGGGAGTGGGCCTGCTTTCCCAACTGTAAACACCAAACTAAAATATTCATTTAGTAGTTTTCCCCATCTCTTTATCATCATTAATTGTAATAATCCCTTGCTTAACATCCTTTCTATGCAATCACTCATCTTCCGTTTTCACTATTGTACAGTACTAAAGAAAGATTTACCATTTTCCTTAACCTTTTCTGCTAGCCTTAGTATCCCTGATAATCTTTTTGCTTACACTGTAATTTATCCTTACACATCTGTCTGATCATCTCACTTTGCTCCTTCCTATCCTGAATCATGTATGCATGTTTTCCCCAATAGCATGCCTTTTTTTTTTTTTTTGCAGTTAGTTTCTTTTATCCTCCAGGCGGCACACCATCCCACAGCCCGTCCCTGCTGCTAGCTGACCTTCGCTTCCTCACGGCTTGCCCCTTGGCGAGGATCCCTCAACCCGCCGAAACGGATCCGGTACGGAGAGTACTGCCATTCATGGGAGCAGGGCTTGCGGGGATCGGTTCTCATTCTGCTGCGCCCAGGACATTTTTCTCCTCCATTTTCTCTCCACAGGAGAGGAGGTGTGCAATGACGCCTTATGGAGAAAGCGTGCACGCGTCCGCATGTGCCGCTCCAAGCATATGCCTCCTCTCCTCCCCTTTCTGAAGCCACCGCCAGGAGCCAGTCAAGCACAGACTGCTGGAGACCCCTCCTCTCCAGAGAAGAGTAGTCCCTCAGATGCTCAATCCTTCTCCTCCCTACCGACCCAGACGACTATAGTTCCCGAACACGAATTAGCGGTATAGAGTAAGAGTCCAGCACCTCACCACCACAGCCCAACAGCCTGCTTTATAGAGCTGCTGACATGTATTTTTCCTTGGGGCAGGCAATTCATGGCAACATGCAAGCAGCTGCCTGCTCCAGGACTCAAGTCCCAAAAATATTTTTTAGACACTCATTATTGTTATATTTACCTAAAAAGAACCACAATCTTCCTTCCGTATTCAAAGACAGCTGCCGAGCACCTGCACCAGTCCCACCCAGAAAACTACATTTAGATAACGCAAACTGGGGAAGGGGAAGCAGGGCCATATATAGCATTATAATGCTATCGGGGGCAGCTGCTGCCTTTACATGAAACGTACTTATTGTAGGGATTTATACATGGTAAGAAGGAGCAGCATTACATGAACTGGATTTCCCACTTCACGTCATCAAAACATGGTTTTCCCAGAGGGGCTGTGGCAAGCGCTCAGCGACAGGCTTTGAATATGAAAGGGAGATTGTGGCTCTTCTTAGATAAACAATAAGAAAAAAACAACTCACCTTAGTAATTATGTTTCTTCTAATGGAGTCTTGCTGTATTCTGACTATTGCAGTTAGCCCCAGCACTCGAACTGCCCCAGAGAGAAGAGGGTTAATTTTCTATGCAGAGCATAGAACGCTGAGCTCGAGCTCGGTTCAAACCTCCGTCTGTTCCACTCTGAAGCACAACTGTCAGATTCTTACAAGCTAATACTAACTACTATGTGGAAATTGTAAAATTTTTACTAGCCAAATGGAAGCCAAATATTTTGGATCCCCAAAAGACTCAAGTCAAGAAATCCAAAATCAAAAACTAGGTACTGAACAACTTAAGACTGTTTAATAATATAACCCACTCCCCCTCTCTAAAAGGAGGGAGTGCCCAAATGCACCCCTGAGGTGCAACACTGCACCTGCCAGCCCACTTCCCAAAAGCAGGTTCTGAGACGGGAGGCAGGTCAGAATACAGCAAGACTCCATTAGAAAAAACATAATTACTAAGGTGAGTAATTTTTTCTTCAAACCACATGAAGTCTTGGTGTATTCTGACTATTGCAGACTACCAAGCAGTACCTCCACAGAGGTGGGAATCGAACCTGCCTTGGGAATAGGCTCTGCAGTACTGTTGTACCAAACCGAGCATCACTCCAAGCCTGGATGTCCAGGGAGTAATGTTTGGTAAATGTATGGGCTGTTTTCCAGGTGGCTGCTTTACATATCTCTAGCAAAGGAATATCCCTGGCCGCAGCCAGGGAAGCAGCTGTACCTCTAAGCGAATGAGCCCTCAGTCCTGAGGGAGGTATTTTGCCTAGCTTCTCATAGCAGAATTGAATACAAGAGACAATCCACCAGGCAACAGTTCTCTTAGTGGCAGGTTTGTCCTTCCCCACTTCCCCATAAGTGAGAAACAACTGGAGGGAGTCAAACCTGTGAGCCTTAGTACGCTCAATGTAGTAACTAAAGGCTATTTTAACATACAAACTGTGTAAACTTCTTTCTCTTGAAGAAGAGTGATCAGTGAAGAACACAGGGAGAGACACAGATTGGTTCAGATGAAAATGCGAAACCACCTTAGGTAAAAACCTCCTATTAGTTCTAAGGACCATCTTATCTCTATGGAATGAGATAAATTCAGGCTCCACTGACAGAGCTTGCAATTCACTGATACGCCTGGCAGAGGTAATAGCTACCAGGAACACAGTTTTCCAAGTCAAGTACTTAAGCTCTGCTGAAGACAAAGGCTCAGAAGGGGGTTGCATAAGCTGAGCAATGCAAACACTGAGATCCCAAGCAGGGGTACGATCCGTAAGGGGGGACTGGCATGAAGCAATCCCTTGAAAAATTTACAGAATACAGAGTGAGATGACAATGAGGAAGGCTTTCCCACTGACAGAAAAGCAGAAAAAGCTGACAAATGTACTTTGAGAGTAGCTGGTCTGAGGCCTAGGCCATTAAGATGAATCATATAATCCAGAAGGATATATGCTTCTTGGAACACCAAATGCTGAATCTTTTCCATTTGGAGTAATAAGTTTTTGTGGTGGGAGGCTTTGAGAATATCCAGAAACCCTTGGGACAGATGCAAATCTGCATACTCTAACTCTTTAAAAGCCATGCCTTGAGATTGAGAGACCGAAGATTGGGGTACCAAATTCTCCCCTGAGAGGAAGTTAACAGGTTGTAATTCCTGGGAAGAGACAGAGGAAGGTGGACTGCTAGGGACAGCAACAAGGGGTACCAAGGCTGCCTGGCCCAGTCTGGAGCAATTAGAATCATTTTGCAGGGTTGTGACCTTATCTTGACCAGAACCTTGAACAGTAGAGGAAAGGGAGGGAAGGCATATAGAAATTTCCCCTCCCAGTTCAAAATTAGAGCATCCAGAGGACTGAGCCCAAGACTGGGGTTCTGCAACAAAACAGAGGATGTTGGTGATTGTCTGGGGCTGCAAAGAGATCCATCTCTGGAGTGCCCCACCTTAAAACAAATCACTTTCAACACCGGAGGGTCCAGGGACCATTCGTGATGGCCCTGGGAGATCCTGCTCAATGCATCTGCTAGCACATTGTCCTTCCCTGGAAGGTGGACTGCTATCAGAGAGGTCTGCAGAGAATAAGCTAGGGACCACAATTTCATGGCTTCCGTGCACAAGGCCGTGGACCGAGTGCCTCCCTGCTTGTTGATGTACCACATGGTGGTGGTGTTGTCTGTCCTGATCCGAACCACCTTGTTCTGCACTGACTAAGAGAAAGTTTGCAGGGCCAGAAAGACTGCCCTGAGTTCCAAGAGATTGATATGAAGAAGGGATTCCTGAGGGGACCACAGTCCCTGGGCTGTGAGAGCCCCAAGATGGGCTCCTCACCCCAATAGAGAAGCATCCGTTGTAAGGACCACAGAGTGAGACTGAGTGATGAATGGGACTCCTTGCCTGAGGTTGCCCTCATCCTGCCACCACTGGAGAGCCTGGATCAGAGTCCGAGTCACTGGAACTAGTTTAGTAAAAGAATCTTTCTTCTGAGACCAAAAGGCCCTCAGATGACATTGAATGTCCCTCATCTGATATCTGGCCCCTTGGACTACTGCTGTAGAAGCTGCCATGTGGCCCAGAAGCTAAAGGAAGTGCCTTGCTGGCCGAGAGACCAGGTGGTGGAATGAAGAAGCCAGCTCTACAATAGCCCTTGCCCTTTCCAGGGGGAAAAAAGCTCTTGCTTTGACTGTATCTAACTCTGTACCTATGAAGGTGAGGAGCTGTACAGGCTCGAGAACTGACTTGGGAGGACTGAGAAGGAATCCTAGGGAAGGGAGCACTTGCTGAGTCACTTGCAGGTCTGACTTGACTTGGTCTGGGGACTGACTCACAATGAGCCAGTCGTCCAGGTATGGAAATATGCAAATATTCTTCCTTCTTAAAAAGGCCACTACTACTGCTAGGCATTTTGTGAATACCCTTGGAACTGATGTCAGGCCGAAGGGCATAGCTTTGAACTGATAATGGCCTGAAAGCAATTCAAACCTGAAGTACTTTCTGTGGGAGTACCTGATGGGAATGTGAAAGTAAGCATCTTTTAAGTCCAGGGAGGCTAGCCAGTCCTCTGACCTTAGAGAGGGAAGGATTATTCCCAGAGTCACCATTTTGAATTTTGGTTTTAAAAGATGTTTGTTCAGGTATCTTAAGTCTAGGATGGGTCGCCACTCCCCTGTCTTTTCTGGGGTAAGGAAGTACCTGGAGTACAGGCCTTGTCCCTGTGCAATGTAGGAACTCTTTCTACAGCTTTTGGAGCCAGTAGAGATGAAACCTCTGCCTCTAGAGCAATGGTTTCGGAGATGCTTGCAGGTGGAAAAGATCTGGCCATCAGCTTTGGAAATTTCTTGAAGCTGAGAACCACACCCTGGCTTACCTCTTCCAGGACCCACCTGTCTGAGGTAACAAATATCCAGTCCTGGACTAAGTAAGCCAGCCTGTCTCCTACAGGAATGGGAGAGTCGACCCATGCTGACATCAGGGCGTCTGCTTGGCAGGAGCCCTAGGTTGAGGGGTGGATGCAGCCCAGCTCATCCCCCTTCTGCCTCTCCCTCTAAAGAATCCTCTCTGAGGGAAAAAGAAGAGGCCTGTGCTTGGCAGAAAGGCCTATGAAAAGGCCTGCCTGTGCCCCCAGCTTACTGCCTTTGAAGAGCTGCCTGCCTTTCCTTGGCCTGTGCACTCCTATAAGTGGTCCTCTACTCATCCATCTTTTTCATGTAATTCTCTGTCTGCTCCCCAAACAGAGAATTACCCACCACAGGGAAATCCATGGCCTCAGCCTGGTGTCCTGTGACAGGCTAGTACATCTGACCCAAGCCATTCTCCGAAGAGCCACAGATGTAGCCATGACTCTAGATGACACATCACTGGAGTCCACAGCAGCATGGAACTGTACCTTACATGCCTCAATCCCATCAGCAGCCACCCGCTCCAGCTCCGAGGCTAGCTGGGGGGAAGCCTGCTTAGCCAGTGCCAGTACAGTGTCCCACCTGGACTTCTGGTACCTGGCTGCATAGGCCATATAATTAGTCTGCCTGAGTCCCAAGGCGGATGCCATGTACCGTTTCTTTGCCACGGCATCCAGCTTCCTAGAGTCTTTATCTGGGGGGTGTGAAGCCAAGGGTATATTATCCTTATCACAGGCTGCAGCCTGCACAACCCCAACATGGCTGCATTGCTGATACAGGTACTCTGTACCTGAACCTGATAAGGTGTACCTTATCTCCATCCTTCTGTCGACAGGAGGTACAGAATTTGGAGTTTTTAAAATCTTTTGTGTCTGTTTCCCAAAAGACTTATGAAGGGGAATAGACAGTCTCTTGGGCTCTGGGATGTCCATCATTTCCACATAATCAGGTTCCCCTTGTTCCTCTATGGCTTCTTCCACAGGGAGCTGGAGGGTTTCTGCCACTTTCCCGTAAAACATGCAGTGGGAAGGGGACTCAGAAAGCCTAGGAGGGGAAATACCAGAAGGCCCGTCTGGGGAGATGTCCGGTTCAATGGGCTCATCCAGACCTTCCACACCACCACCATCATAATCTTCATCCCCCTCCAAATCCGGTTCATAAAAATCTTCAGAGGAATAACCTTGAACCTGAGGAACCGGGCGCCTGCCAGAAGGCAACAGATCAGACGGAACCAGGCGAAACAATTCTACAATCCTTATTGCTTTGGCAATCTCTTCGACGGTCGGAAAATGGGTCTCTGGATCCGAACCGGCCGATTTTTCTTTTCTTTGTCTTTTTGTAGGAACCGATCCCTCAGGATCTGCTCTACTCTTGCCCGAAGAAGTATCACCCTGGTCAGAGGGCACTCCCTCAGTTTCAGTCGAAAATGAACCGGGCTGGCCATCTGGGTCAGCGGACTTCTCGGCCTCCTTATCCCTAAGCCTGCTTAATCTTTTTCCAGGGTAGAGAACTTGGAGAAATATTTACAGATTTGGCAGTCTGAATCGAGGTGGTCAAACTCCAAACAATAAACAAAGGTGGTGTGGGGATCAGCCTTAGCAAAGACCTCCCCACACACACTGCAGTGTTGAAACCCAGTGGGCCCAGGTTTTTCTTTTGGGTTTCTCAGACACAGCCATCCTAACCACAAACTTACCCTTTTTATGGCAAACAACCAGGCAAGACACCCTTATCGGTTTCTAACAGTGTCGTGGGTATTGGAAAAAAACACAAGAAAGTGGGTTTTTTTTTAAACCGATAAGGACCGGTAACACCACACTAAGTTTAGAAACAAAGACAGAATATGCAATTCACTAAACGTCCGGTTCAGCAAAACCGGTCGGAAAAAAATACAGATTACTCACCTGTAACAGGAGTTCTAGGAATGGTATATGTTGTTCATCCACACTGTCTGGCAGGTATCCTTGCCACTTTAAATCCTGCCGGAAGGTCTTCAAGCTGGCTCCTCCCTCCCACCCAGGTGGTAAAACTCTTGGCTCCGCCCCATGACGCCAGATCTGCCCTGGAAGCTCAGGTTGTGGCCGAAGCCGGGGAGGTCGGGTGGGTAGTGTGGATGAACAACATATATCATTCCTAGAAGTCTTGTTACAGGTGAGTAACCTGTATTTCTAGGGACGTGGATATGTTGTTCATCCACACTGTCTGGCAGACTCCTAGCAGTTCTCCGGGAGGAGGGAGGCAAGGCGCACCCCGATCCTACTTGGGAAATAGAGACTGGAGAACCGAGGCCCCAAAACCAGCATCCCGGCGTGACTCAAGGTCGATGTGGTAATGGGTGATGAAGGTGTGTGCTGACTTCCAGGTAGCAGCCCTGCAGATTTCCTGGATAGGGACGTCCCTGGAAGCAGCCACCGATGCAGCAGTATGGCGGGTAAAATGAGCTCTTATCCCTCTGGGAGGCTCCATGCCCGCCAACTTATAGCAGAGATCTATGCAGGAGGTGACCCACCTGCCTATCGTCCACTTGGCTGCAGGTCTGCCAGGTGCGGCTTCAGCGTAGGTGACAAACAGCTGGCGAACCTCTCCCAAATTTCAGCCGTGCGCTCCTTATAGTAAGCGAGCGCCCTTCTAGGGAACAGAGTATGGAGGCTATATTCGGCCTCCGAGGTGTGACTGGGGTAGAACACTGGCAGAGTCAACACCTGGTTAAGGTGAAACTCCGACACCACCTTCGGAAGGAATTTCGGGTGGGGGCGCAGGACAACCTTGTCCCTGTGGAAGACCAGGTAAGGAGACTCAATGCAGAGCGCCTACAGCTCTCCCATCCTTCTGGCTGGCGTGACACACAAAAGCGGTCTTGCACGACAGGGTGAGAGTTCACACCTGTGCATTGGTTGAATGGCTTGCCCATGAGCTTTGCCAGTACCAGCAGTAGATCCCACGAGGTGGAGGTTCTCACACCGAGGGGAAATGTGATCAAGGCCTTTAAAAGCACCAGACACCACCTTCTCCTGCGCCACCGACTGCTTCCGCCCGCCCGGTAAGCAGAGATGGCTGCCAGGTGCGTTAAAGGTAGTCGACCTAAGCCCTTGCTGAGAAAGGGACCAAAGGTAGTCCATTGCTCACCAAGGAACAGGAGGAAGGGTCCAGGCCCTTGCCCTGACACCAAATGGAAAATCTTTTCCATTTGAGCGTAACATTTTCTGGTCGACTCATCACGGGGCGCCTCAACTACGTTGAGGACCTCGTCGGAAAGACCCAAGGCCTGGAACTCTAGCCACTCAGGAACCAGGCCGTCAGGTGCAGGTCCGGGCGAGCTGGAAGCTGCCTCGGGAGTCTGAAGCTGAGGAGATCTGGGTACCAGTACTGGCGGGGCCAGTCTGGGGCTATCAGAATCACCTGCGCCTTGTCCCTCCTTGCTTTGAGCAGCACCTTGTGCATCAAGGGGAACAGGAAAGGCGAGAAGAGGCCGGGTCCACGGCCTCGAGAAGGCATCCCCCTGCAGCGAGCCCTGCTGAGGGGGGCGGGCATGGAACAGCCTCAGCTTCGCATTCTCCCTGGAGGCAAACAGGTCCACCTGAGGTGTGCCCCAATGGGAGAATAGATCTTGTACTACCTCCGGCAGGAGAGACCACTCGTGGGACGCAGCCCCTATCTGGCTTAGGGCATCGGCCAGGGTGTTGGAGGCTCCTGCCACATGAATGGCTAGGAGATCCGCCTCCAGGCTGCGCACAAGTGACCAGATGCGGAGAGCTTCCTTGCATAGAAGCATGGAGCGCGTCCCGCCCTGGCAGTTTAGATAGTACATGGTCGTGGTATTGTCCGTCTGGACCCGGACCACTTAACCCCGAAGAAACGGAGCAAAGGCGGTGACAGCTAGGCGGACCGCTCGGAGCTCCAACAGGTTGATGTGGCATCGGGACTCCTGCAGGGGACCAGATGCCGTCGCCGGTGTTCCCCAGATGGACACCCCAACCCATCAGAGAGGCATCGGTCGATAGAGAGACCGTCGGCTCGGGGCGGAAAAACGGGATGCCCTCCTGCAGATGAACTGAAACGGTCCACCACTGGAGAGCGTTCCACATGCCCTGGGTCACCATCACTAGCTGGTCCAATGGATCGCAGCGTTGGGACCACTGGCTGGCCAGCCCCCACTGAAGGGGGCGCGTGTTCCAGCGGGCCCAATGGACCACGCTGGTACAGGCCGCCATGAGACCCAGGAGGCGCAGGAAGTCCCGGGCAGGGCGCAATTGCCCAACCAGAAATGACTGGGCAAAGGAGGAAGAACCTCGGCCTGTCCGCGGGGCCGTGCTCTGGCTCGAGAGAGTCGAGCTCTGCCCGATGAAAAGAATCACCTGCTTGACTAAGTTCGACTTGGCCTCATTGATGAGGAGGCCGACCTGAGAGCAAACCTGGAGGGCCAGATCTCTGGACCGCTCCACCTCCTGTCTGGAGGGGGCTGCTATCAGCCAATCATCCAGGTAAGGGTAAACCCAGACCCCTCGGCGCCACAGGAATGCTGTCACCACTGCCATGCATTTGGTGAAGACCCTGGGAGCTGGAGATAAGCCAAAGGGCATGGCTTGGAACTCGAAAAGGGATCCCTCCGCTCGAAAGCGAAGGAACCTTTGATGGGACGGACGGATAGGGACATGAAAGAACGTGTCCTGTAGGTCCAGAGAGCAGAACCATCGCGTGTTCCAGGATGGTATTATCTGAGCCAGAGTAACCATCCTGGAAGTTGAGACCTTAGGAACTTGTTTAGGTTGTGTAGGTCGAGAATGGGGCGCCAGCCCCCCGTCCGTTTTGGAACCAGGAAGTACCTGGACATGAACCCCAGGTTTGACGGAGGGTCCGCCACCTCTCTTATCACCTCCTTCTCGAGAAAGAGAGCGATGTCGGCTCGGCGAGCTGACAGCGAGGCTTCGGACCCCGAGGCCCCCCAAGGTGCGACGGCTCTGAAGGGTGGGCCTGCTCGAACTCCAGAGGCAGGCCCTTTCCTACCACTTCCAACACCCACCGGTCTGTGGTAATGCAGACCAGGCGGAAGAAGTGCAGGCCGTCCCAGGAGAACCTGGGTGAGTTGACGAGGTTGGGCGACACCTCAACCCATCACTGTGCAGGCTTGGAGGGCGGGCCGAGGGACCACCTGGGCCTTTACCTCCCTGCTTCCTGGAGGAGAAGCAGCATGGGCTTGGGTTTGGGGCATAGCGTGAGCCTGCTGGCCCTGGTGTTGCTGGGCGGATGTGCGGGCGCAGGCAGACGAAAGAACTTAGGTTGCGGTCTGCGGCCCTTGTCCCTCTGAGCGGATGAGACCGAGTCCAAGGTGGCATTGGACTTTCGATCCTCTGGAGGTGGCCTTCCACTCCAGGGCCGAAGAGGTCGGTCCCCAGGAAGGGGACATCCACCAATTTGTGCTGGGTATCCGCTGTGAAGGTGGATATCCTCAGCCATGCCCGACGGCGCATAGCCACTGCGGCCGCGACTGACCTGGCACATGAGTCTCCAATATCCAGAGCAGTCTGAAGTTGCTGCTTGGCCACTGCCCTGCCTTGGCCCCACACCTGCCTAACCGTGGTCTGCAGGTCAGCCAGGAGATGAGGGACTACCTCATCCAGGGAGCCCAACAGAGCATGGGAGAAATGTGCCATAAGCACGGCCGAGCTTGCCTGACGAAGGCCAAGGGAGAACGAAGCGTAGACTTTTCGCCTGGCATAGTCCAATTTCTTGGACTCCTTGTCTGGAGGTTTGTCCACGTCCTCAGTGTTTCCGGCACGCCAGAAAACGCTGTCGGTAACTAACCCCTCGGCTGAGGGATGTTCCGAGAAACCGGACAGGGAACCGGTAGGGACCGCATACTTCCTGGCCATCCTGGCCGAAGGTGCAGGGCAGGAAGCAGGGCGCTGCCAGAGCTCCAAGGCCGGGTCCACAATGGCCTCGGCCACAGGAAAGGCCTCCGTAGGGGAATCCCCTCAGTCCAATATCTCCGTGAGGGGATACTTGGCCCGCTTGGATACGGGCTCGAGCTGCATCCCGGTGGATTCCGAGATGAGCCTGGGCAAACCCAGGAAGGACGAAGGGCTGTCATCCAGCGACTGACCTCCAGAGGACTCCAAGTCCACTCGCTTGGAGAAAAGGAAGGAATCGTCGTCAGACTCAGAAGAGTCCGCAAAGAGCTGCCTCGGGACTGAGCCACCCTCCACCTGCCGAGGGTGATCGGGAGTAAGGGTGACCGACAGCCTATGGGGCAGACCCTGAGCTGACCGAGAGTTCTTGGTCGGAGCCCCAAACAGCGGCTGCGGAGGCGGAGGTTCCACCGGAATCGGTCGAGCAGCTGGTTTTGGCCGAACAACCGGCCTGGGAACAGGTTCCTCGGGTAAAACGAGGGGTTGTTTCGGCCGCTCCGGTGACAGCCACTTAATGGCCGGGGAAGGTGACGGCGTCGGCTTGTTCCCAGTCAGAAGGAGCTGTTGCCACGCAGGAATCCTCGTATGCGTCGGCGTAACCACGTCGAAACCTCCCTCATCCGAGGAGGAGCTGACGGCGGCACCAGCGAGACTGAGACCGCCTATGATGGCGGGATCGGCTGGACATGAAAGTCAGGAGACAAGAACCTCGGCCTTTCCGAGGCAGCTGCGAGGAGGAAGGGTGGAACCGGCTCCTCCCTCGGCTCAGAGGGTTCACCCGAGGGCTACGGAACTGGAGGCACTGGTAAGCCCGCCGGATCCTCAACTCCCACCGGGGGAACCGGGGAGAGGGGATTTTCGGCTTTGCCGGTCGACAACCCGTCCAAAGGGTCAAGAAAGATCTCAACTGTGTCGATGGGAGTCTCGGTCAACTGACCTGACGGGGACACCGTGAGACCAGTGGCCGACAACTCGGGGAGAGGGACCTTTCCTGCTCCCAAGAGCGTTGACGGAGGGACTTACCCTTGTCTTTCTTCTTGGACCGAGAAGAAGGTCCAGCAGACATTGGTCCCTCTCCTCTAGTGGAGAGGGACAGACAAAGCTCCTTAAAGGAAGCTGCGTAAGAGGAACCCAGGGAGAGCGGGATAAATGCCGCGGTCGAGGAAGATGCGGCCCGCGCCGCCTCCTCTTCGAGGCGATCATCTGCTCTAGCTGATCCATGGGAAAGCACCTCGCATCCGGAAACCGCCAACCGGGCCTCTTTAGACTACCGAGGAAAACGCTCGGGCGCCCTAGTTGTAAACGGCAGCACGGTCTTCGAGGACGGAGGCTGAGAAGGAAGAGCACAAGTCGCAAGCCTGTGGGTAGTGCTCAAGGCCTAAACAGTGAACACACGTGGAGTGCGGATCGTCCGAGACATCTTCGTTCGCAAGGGCACACAAAACCGGGAGTCGATTTGTCCATCGTAGCCGCAAGGGATAGAAGACCAAAAGTCTATAATGCAAAACTTTAAATTCGAAAACCGAAGAATTAGGAACCAGTCTTACAAGAGCATTAAGGAGGGAACCTGAGCTTCCAAGCGGTAAGGAAGATCTGGCGTCATGGGGCGGAGCTGAGAGTTTTACCACCCGGGTGGGTGGGAGGAGCCAGCTTGAAGACCTTCCGGCAAGATTTAAAGCGGCAAGGATACCTGCCAGACAGTGTGGATGAACAACATATCCATGTCCCTAGAAATCAATTTTTACAATTTCCACAAGTTAAAATGTCTAATTCACTACCTAGTACTTACTGTACCACAGACAGAGATCTGAAATGAAACTTGCGAAAAAATAATCGATAAAACTGAGGACTTTAACCGACTTTCGAACTGCGAGAAAAGGAGAAGTCTCCGAAGCAACTGTTCAAGTTAGGCGGAGTAAAGAATCTGACAGTTGTGCTTCAGAGTGCAGCAGACTGAGGTCTGAACCGAGCTCGAGCTCAACATTCTATGCACTGCATAGAAAATTAACCCTCTTCTCTCCGGGGCAGTTCGAGTGCTGGGGCTAACTGCAATAGTCAGAATACAGCAAGACCTCATGTGGTTTGAATGACTGGCTAAAACATGGGGTGGGCTCAATTAGGTCCTAGAGGGAGGCAGCTCTTTGCCAGGAGTTGTCTGCCCCCCAAGGTGTCAGCTGCTCCTTAACTGACTTTCATACCATGCTGGCTTCCTACATTTCTTGGATTTCCCTGTGATCCTGACACATTCATGGAAGGCTGCCTCTGAAACAGCCCACTTTATGCTGCCCACATCTCCTCAACCACATCGATCTTTTGAAAATCTTTCAGTCTTTCCTGTATTTTCATCTACATTGTTTTTAAATCCATTGCCTCATGCCAAATCTCACAATGCAATGGTCACTCTGACCAACTGGAGCGTCCACCATAACAGCCCTAGCAATGTCCTGACTGGGGTGGGGGGGAGGAACAGAATGCCCCCCCACTGTGGCCACACTCAGCTCCATTAATAAAGTAACCTTGCATGCATCCATAAATCCCTGCACCTTCTGGCTCCTAGCTATCCACATCTCCTAATTTATGTCTGGAAGGTTCAAGTCTCCCAGTAACACTATTCCTCCTAGTCCTGCTGATTTCCTTATCTCCCTCTTCAGTGCTTCATCTATTTCCTGTAAATTATTTTATGTAACTTTATATCTTGCGGATCTGAGGAGCATCAGATCCCTGCGGCCATGTTACTCGGGCTCCAGAGAACCCCCACCCGCTTCATCTATTTCCCCTGACCGATCTGGTGGTCTGTACACAACCCCTATTCAGTGTTTCCTTTATACTCTTCCTTCTATCACTTGAAGAAACAGTGACTCTACTCCTTTTTTCCCTTGATGGATGCAACCTCTGCACTGAGCACCTTCCAAGCCATTCTGCGTGGTTCTATGTGCAGAACGACTTTCAGAAACCAGCAGTAAAATGGGTTGACCATCATTTGCAACTTCATCAGCACATAACTTGAGATGTAATACCTCTCATCAATTGTGTGTAGTGTCAGTGTGTTTGATTATTATACTTTACACATTCGTATGCCCATTCCTGTACATGTACCTTGGGTAGGTAATGGCCTGCGCAGGGTAGGCGGTGGAGGTCGGGAAGGCCTTGGAGGTACACCAGGTTTAGGAGCTCCAGCAGAAAGTGACGGGGAATTACTCCCACTTGATGTCCCATTTTCAAGTAAACCTCTCTCCTCAACTTGTTCTGGGGCAGATGAATCTACATTTGTCCTTTAAGAGGGGGGAAAATAACAGTATCACATTACACAGCTCATTCCATTTGAAATTTCAATATTTAAATCTTACAAGACGCTGTTGTAGCAATTTCTGATGGCAGAAAACTTATCTTGAAAACTACGAGTGTGATAACTGCAATACGAAATAGAGTGGTACTTACTAACACACAGAGAGAGGGAGAGAGTGTGTTAAGACCGTACAAGAGGAAAATAATACAGTTACGTAAGAACTTACCATAACAGTAGATCTTCGAGAACAGCTCTTGCAGCAAGTTACACCATTAGGACTGAAGCCATCAGGCGTCAGGACCCCACGGAAAATTTCTAGCTAGCAGTCTTCAGCGGGGACTGCCTCCGATGTCGGTCCCGCCCCTGACGTCAGGCGTAGTACATAAGGAGGCCGTCGCACCATAATCCCCAGTTCTCCCGCCGGAGACTCCCAGCCGCTAGCTGACATCAGAAGAGGAGACCGAGGATCCGCCATCAGATGGCCAAGACTATAAGGAAATGGTTCCATCCTGAATGATGGAATTTTGGTTATAACCTACCTCCTCCAAAAGGGGGAATGGTGGGCAGGAAGGTACCTGCTGCAAGAGCTGTTCTTGAAGATCTACTGTTACGGTAAATTCTCACGTAACTGTACTATCTTACGTCGAGATACAGCTCTTGCAGCAGGTTACACCATTAGGACTGATTCCCAAGCAATGGCGACAATTTTACGCCATCGGGAGGAGGGAGGACGGAGATTATAACCCTGTCTAAGCCTGGGACAGAAGTCCCTGGAGGACGGCTAGGCCGAAACCTGCCCTTCAACTTGGAGCGATATCCAGGCTGTAATGCATAATAAAGGTATGCGCCGAGCTCCAGGTAGCTGCAGCGCAAATAGCTGAAGTGGAAACATTCTTCAGCGCTGCAAAGGAGGTGGCCACTCCTCTGGTAGAATGACCCTTGACCGCGCCTGGCAAGGGCTTATTCCGCTTGTCATAACAGAAAGAGATGCATTGAATGAGCCAACATGAAAGGGACTGTTTAGAAACAGGGGCTCCTTTCATCCTCTCAGCAAAGGAGACAAACAGCTGATCCGCTTTCCGGTACTGTTTGGTTCTGGTCAGAAAATATCTGAGACACCTGTGAACATCCAGGGTGTGAAGCAGTGCTTCTCCTCGATTGGAGTACTTGGGAAAGTATACTGGTAAATCGATATCCTGATTAAGGGCTGATACCACCTCAGGCAGGAACTTAGGATTTGTCCTCAAGGATACCCTTGTCCTGGTGAAAAATTAAATAGGGTTCTTTGCACATGAGTGCATGTAATTCGGAGATTCTTCGCGCCAAAGTAACTGCAATTAAAAACAGCGTTTTCCACAACAGAAAACGTAGCTCGCAATCCGCGGCTGGTTCAAAAGGTGGCAGCGTAAGCTGCTCCAGGACAAAAGGTAAGTCCCAAGAAGGAACAGGATCCTTGACAGGTGGCCCAAGGTGGAGGATCCCCCCTTAAAAAGGCACGAGCAGCGTCCAATTGAGCCACCATATGATGGCCTATGGGGGCATGATAAGCGGAGATTGCACAAAGGTGCACTTTGATCGAGGAGTAGGCTAGCCCCGATTGAAAGAGGGAAAGCAGGTACTCCAGAACCAGCTTCTCAGGACAGTTTAGGGGCGCGAAACCGCGCGTTTGAGCCCGCCAAGCAAAACCTGCGCCACTTCATGGCGTATGTTGCGTGTGTTGCCGGTTTTCTGTTGGCAGAAAGTATGTCTGCCACCTCTTGCGAGACCCCGTGTCGCATCATGGCTATGTCTCTAGGAGCCAGGCATGTAGGTTCAATGAATGCAAGTCCGGGTGGACTAGTGAACCCTCCTCCTGCGACAACAGATGGGAGCTGATTGGCAAAGGAAGCGGAGGTTCCAGAGATAGCTGGTGCAGTAGTGGGAACCAGATTTGCCTGGGCCAGAAGGGCGCTACCAAGATAAGCGTCGCGTGCTCCCTGCGAAGTTTGAGAAGAACTTTCTGGATCAACAGGAAAGGAGGGAAGGCATAAAGGTATCTGTCCGCCCAGGAGAGGGACAACGCGTCTCGCCAGAAAACACCAGGCCCTGGATCTAGCGAGCAGAAATTGGGCAGTTTTGCGTTGGATGGGGACACGAATAGATCTAATTCTGGAGTGCCCCATCTGTGGAACAGATCCTCTGCCACCTCCTGTAGAAGTTCCCACTCGTGGACTCTGGCCTGGGAACGACTCAGGCTGTCTGCTACGGTACTGTCCACCCCGGGGACGTGAAGTGCAATAAGGTTTGCGCCGTGTCGAATTACCCATTCTAACACTCTCATGGCCTCCCTGCAAAGGGGGTAGGAGTGTGTGCCTCCTTGTTTGTTGAGGTAATACATCACCGTGGTATTATCTGTTTGCAACAGGTGGGTACTCAGTGGAATCTCCAACTGGAAGGCTTGCAGGGCATAAAGGACCACCCTCATCTCCAATATGTTGGTGTGGAAATGAGATTCCTGGGTGTCCATGTTCCCTGAGACCTCACCCCGTTCAAGTGTGCTCCCCACCCCAGCCCAGCCCTGAGGCATCTTTGGAGAGAGTTACCGTCGGGAACGGCACTGTGAAGGGAGCCCCCACGGAGAGGGTTCCCGGATCTAGCCACCATTGCCAGTCCCGAACCACAGCCTTCGTGATTCAGACTGGCTGCTGCAGATGGTCTTGCCTTTGGTCCCACTGCGCCCTTAACATCCACTGGGTTACCCATGTGGAGTCTTGCCATTAGGACTGTTGGAATAGCGCCATGTGTCGGGCAGTGAAGGACCAGTCTGGCAGGACCGTCTGCTCACTGACAGATCCCTTATGAGGGACTGAATCGTTCCGCTCCGTCCTCGGGAAGAAGGCTTTTCCCTTGACGGTGTCCAGAACTGCCCTATAAACTGCAGTTTCTGGGGCCGGTACCAGGAGAGACTCGTAATTGATGGGATGCCCAGAGACTGAAAAGGGTCTGGGTACTCCAAATAGCCATCAGTAATGCCTCCTGGAACCTGAGAAGCCAATCATCCAGGTACGGGAACACGTAGTAGCCCTGTGTCCTCAGAGACGCTGCCACGACTGCCATGCACTTGGTAAATACCCGAGGTGCTGATGACAGCCCAAAGGGAAGCGCCCGGAACTGATAATGGCGGCTGAGAAACTCGAAGCGCAGGAACCTCCTGTTGCTTGAGCAATAGGGATGTGCAGATAAGCGTCCTGCATGTCCAGGGACACCAAGAAAGCGTCCTTCTTCAGCATGGGGATTAGGCCCACAAGGGTCACCATGTGGAAGCGCTTGTAGACGACTGACAGGTTGAGGTCACTGAGGTCCAAAATTGGACGGAGGTCCCCTGTTTTCTTTGGAACCAGGAAGAAGTGCGAATAGTATCCTGCTCCTCTCTGGTTCCCTGGAACGTGCTCCAAAGCTTCCTTCTCTAGAAGCATGAGCACTTCCCTGCTGTATAAGCAGCGTATGCTGACCTGAGTAGCGGGAAAGCAGAGGAGGTTTTGTGGGCAGGTTGTCTACAAATTCTATATAATGGCCTTTTTCGACTAACTGTAGCACCCACCTGTCGGTGGTGATCGACCGCCACCCTGGGAGGTGGTCCACGATACGACCCCGACCTTCATTTCCCGTTGATCCCAAGGAGGGTTGGGGGCCGGGAAGGAGTCATGCTGTGGCAGCATTAGGTCCTGCAGGTTGGGCCGACTTTGTGACTCGTTGGCCTCTGCCTGAGGATGTCTTAGCCTGGGCTTTTCGGGTGAAGGAGCCCCTTTGTTGCTGGCCGGAACATGGTTGTTGCCTTTGTGTCCGGCTGCGAAAACGACTCTGGTTCCTGTGAAAGGAACTAAGTCGAGATCTGTACATAGTGTGAACAGATCTAACCGCCTTCCCGGCTTCCTGCAGTTTGGTGATCACCTTCTCGAGGCTTCACCAAACAGAACTTCGATCATGGTAAAGAGGCGTCCGCATGTGTTCTTCTGGGCGTCGAGGCAAGCCAGACCCGCAGTGTCTCCAGAGACACCGCCTGAGGCTGCAGCTCTGGCTGAAGAGTCCACAGAGTAGTATGCGGCTCTAAGCACCTGGGTCCCCATGTCCGAACCCGTACGGAGGAGTTGCAACAGCTCCTCCTTTTGGCCACCGTCTGGCAATTTTTTAACTAGGTCTTGTCCCTGTTCCTACAATGCGTTCTGGAACTGAACCATGTGGGTGAGGTAATTTAATGACCTAATGGCGCAAGTTGCTGCCGCATACATGTGCCTGCCCAGGACGTCCAACTGTTTGGACTCCGGGTCCGGTGGCTGTGTGCTCCGGTGCTGCGGTTTCTGAGACCGGTCACGAGAGGCCATAATGACCAGGGAGTCAGCCAGAGGATGGTTTGCCAGGTAACTGGTCCTCCCATGGGGCCTTGTAAAGGCGGTCAGCCTTCTTTGGCACTGCCGGAGTCGAATGTGGGCGCTTCACGCCAGCCCTGGTGACATCCATGAATGTGTCCACCAAGGGTGGCACTACCACAGGCTTGGGGTCTTTTGCCGAAGGTAGGGCAAGGCGTGAGTCTCTGGTCGAGCTTCAGCCCCACCCCATGTTCTCCTGAATATGCCTCATTATCTCGGAGAACGAGGGGTCATCCGGAGGGGACCTGGGAAGGTCACGTGGGTCCGGAGAAGGGACGCTGATTGGAGAAGGGGATCTGGAGCACGTAGAGGTGTCAGATCTGGAGTCCTCCCCGGATGGGGTATACCGACGCCGTCTGGGTCTCTTGGGGCTGGGTGACCTTGAAGTGGATCTCGAGGAAGGCCTTCTCCTCATCGAAGATCTGCCCCTGGGAGGAGACGCTGGCTCCGGGGCGATGCCGTCCTGCTGACCCCCTGGGTGGTGGAGGGGGCGAAGGAGGAGCCACAGGCGCAGGAGGAGGTTGTGTGGTGACCACATCCTTCTTGATGGTGTCCCACCAGAAGGTGGGAAGCTCCTTCACCTCTGACAAATTTAGGCCCGACGGGCCGAGCGCCGGTCGTCGGGGCCGGGCGTCGGGCCCTGGGGGGGGTCTCCCGTTCCTTGGAAGGTTCCCGTGGGAGCTCGATGGGACTGGGTTCGCCCGCCTGGTCTTCGGGCTGGGTAGAGTCCTCCTCTGACAACACCTTCCGACCGATGTCGGTAGGCGGTGGTGTAGTCCGTCCTTCTGCAGTAGCCGACGCCGGACCCCCGGCCGATGTCTTAGAGGGCGAATGCCTGACCGGCAACAGGTGACGTACGGTAGCCGGTTCCCGGGAGTGCCTATGTAGCTTGGCCGACATCGGGTGGGCCGACGTCGGGTCAGACGTCCTCTTCAGGTATGTCAGCTCCTTAGTCTTGCGCTGGGGTGGCAGTGGTTGGGAGACAGACCTGACGTCAGAGTCCGGACGACAGGTGGAAGACTTATGGCGCTCCCCAGACCTAGACGAGGCCTTAGACGGAGTGGACGAAGATACAGGCCTGGAGGTCTTGACAGGCTGCAGAGAGGAGGAGCCAGTAGCCGATCTGACTAGAACCGGGGGAGGCTGAGAGCGAGCCCTCGAGGGAGAGCGGTCAGACCTGGAGCTGGAGCTGCCGGTGTCCGAGGCCCTGGAGGGGGATCTGGGTCTTTCCTTCTCCCGGTGCTTTTCTCGGCGTTATGGGGCTTCCCTGACGACTCCCCCTTGAAGGAAGGGTCTCGATCCATAGCTTTAAGTTTTTCCTCGAGGAGGAAAGCTTGAAGGGCCTTCTGGCGGCAGATCCTAGTACGGCTGTTGAAGCCCTGGCAGAAGGAGCAGGCCTGGGTGTCGCGGTCTGGGCCCAGGCAGCGGACACAGGCCAAGTGAGGATCCTTAAAAGGAATCTTGCGCATGAGGCACTAGCGATGATGAATGGCCCTCCAGAGAAGTTGGAGAGGACATCAGACGGAAATCCAGTTGAGAAAGAACAGTTGAAGTTTCCTAGTCGTCGCAGCTAGAAGATGACAGAGAGGCCGATGCTGGCGTAGACGGGCGGGAAAAGAACTGGGGATTATAGGCGACCGCCTCCTTATGTACTACGCCTGACGCCGGGCGGGACCTATGTTCCAAGTGTCCCGCTGAAGACCGGTTAGCTAGAAATTTTCCGTGGGGTCCTGAAGCTTGACGGCGTCAGTCCTAATGGTATAACCTGCTGCAAGAGCTGTATCTCGAAGTAAAATCTAACAGCACCTACATTGTAAGTCCAAATATAAAGATACTCAATTATTATTCAAATAAAATAATGAAAAGGCTCAGCATCTAAAGTTTAATGTTAAATTAAAGTCCAAAACAATTTAGACTTTTCTCTTTCGGAGAAAAACAACAAATATACATTCTGCTAAATCATATTAAACAGTAGTTATGTGAAACAGTAGATCTTCAAGGGGATCTCACTCTTCACGTCACACCGTAGGAGCATCACCATCAGTGAAGTGGGATTCACACAGTAGATTTTCCAGCAGTAGAACTGGGGCTACCCATGCCATATATCTTATAAAGGCATGACTGGCCGCACTTCCTTCTCAGTTCTTTCCTCTGGAGACTAAATGTGCAAAACCCTTGCCAAGGGGGACCGAGGAGAGGGACAGAGGTACCCAGGCCTAAATAAAAGGCTAGATACACCATACAGCCAGTCTGAGCAGAGGCCCCCAAGAAGGGGGAAGGTGGGAGGGAAGGCAGACCTGATGACTGAGATCACCTCGATGATCTTCTGTTACGGTAAGTTCTTATGTAACTGTTTTATCTTCTTCGGGGGTATCTCAGTCATCAGTTCACACCATAGGAATGAGACCCAAGCAGTTACAGGTGCAGCAGAACAGTCTGGGAGGAAGGCAAGCAAAGGCCTAGGACAGGAAGCCCTGGAGAACAGCCCAGACAAAGCCTGCTCGGGCTCTAGAAGCAATGTCTAGACTGTAGTGCTTGGTGAAAGTATGGACAGCAGCGTAAATGTCAGCAGCTGAGACCCCCTTGAAAAAGGCTACAGAGGTAGCCATGACCCTTGTGGAGTGGGCTTTCATCACCCCGGCAATTCCCTGCCATGCTTGTTATAGCAAAACAAAATACAACTGACCAACCATTTGGACAAGTATTGTTTAGAAACCTTAGTGCCTTCTCTTCCCTGGGCAAAAAACCAAAAGCTGCTTTGACTTCCTGCATTCCTTAGCTTGCAGCAGATAATATTTCAGAATTCTGCGCACATCTGAAGCATGGAGCAGTGCTTCCTCTGGATTGCACACTCCAGGAAGTAAACCAGTAGGTGGATCGACTGGTTCAGAGTAAACGCAGACACCACCTTAGGGAGAAACTTGGGATTTGTGCACAAAGACGTCCTGTATTTGTGAAAAATCAAATAGGGCTCTTCACACCATCAATCAATCAATCAATCAAAATCTTTATTTAATCAGGCGAACATCATTGAGCATAGCTCATTTACAAGATGGACCTGAGTGGTCAAGAAGTGCAAGTGTTATTACATTGACAAGGGTATCATAAACAGTAATACAATGACAGGGGTAACAAAAAACAGTACTACAATGACATAAGTGCTAGTATATAACAATATACATATGTACAAGGCATTAACACTTTTAATCTGGGAGACAGTAGGCAGTTGGCACATCAGAGTTAATATGTAGATTATAGGACCTAGCAGGCATTTTGAGGTGAATCTTGAGACTGGGAATGGGAGTTTTTCAGCATATAGAAACACGAGCAGAAAAGGAGGTGGGTAGGGCTGTGAATTAGGCCTTGTGGAAGCAGTTGCAGAGTTCTGGGAATAGGTGGTGAATAATCTTTTGAAGGATATTAAGGGTGGGAGGTTATTTAGCTTCATGGTTTTTTGGAGTGAGTTCCAAACAATTGCTAGTGAGTAGAGAGCCTGAACCTCGGAAATCCTTCAAGCAGAATGGCAACCAAAAATAATGCTTTCCACAAGAGACAGCGTAGCTCAAAAAGAGATGGGGCAAGTTTCTCCAAAACAAAATTTAAATCCCAAGCCGGGACTGGGGAATGGATTGGAGGCTTCAGGTGCAAATGCCCCTAAAGAAGGTATGGCACACATCCAGCTGGGCCACGGTATGACTATCCACTGGCTCATGAACGGCAGAAATAGCCGGAAGGTGCTGAGAAGTACTGGAGTCCCAAGTCTGACAGTGATATCAGGTAATCCAGAATCAGGTAAGCCAAAAATCTCTCTGGCCATGTTAATGGTTGATGGATCCTCAACCCTCGACCCCAAGGTGATCGCAAACATCTTTAACACGGCTTTTTCAGACCTTAGTGTTGTCCTACCCCATGACTTTTTCGGAAAAAGGGCCTACTACCCAAATACCTCAGCCCCACAGTCTAACCATCCCCTCTTCTACTTCAGGGAGGTAAGGCTGAATAAAGCTCACCACTATATTACTGCAGCTATCTCTAAATCTAGATCTTGTAGCGACACCCTGGACCTTAAGCTTCTGTTGCTCACCCTCAATCAATCAATCAATCAATCAATCAAAATCTTTATTTAGTCAGGCTAACATCATTGAGCGTAGCTCATTTACAAGATGGACCTGAGTGGTCATACAAATTAGAGTACAAGTATTTTTACATAGACAAGAAAAACATGAACAACAGTACAATGACAGAATGAGAGTTTACAACAATTTACATATATACAATGTACAGTAGAATCACTTAACCTGTAGGAAAAGGAGAGAATAGATATAGCAGGCATAGTATACAAATAATAAGCCTATATGGCTTTTATAAGAGATAGCAGCTGACTGGATAATAGAAGGGGAACTAACATAATGGAATACGGAAGGGGGGGATGTAGGTTGGATGGGAGATTAGGCCTTATGAAAGCAATTGCAGAACTCTGGAAATATGGTGGAGAATAATCTTTTGAAGGATGATAAGGGTAAGAGGGTATTGAGATTCATAGATTTTGGAGTGAGTTCAAGTAACTGCAAGGAGTAGCTGATAGCGCCCTCCCAAACCGGGTACAGGCATTGGGGACCTTTAACATGATGAGTTTACTGATCCTTAGGGTGTATGGCCTAGAGTAATCGGGTAAAACAGTCTGTGATATAGGAGGAGTTGCCTGATAAAGCTTTGAAGATCCAGATTGCAGCATTCCTATTTCTTCTGTGTTGTAGTGATGTCCAATTAACTGCCATATAAAGAGAGCAATGATGGGTGCTAGAGGAAGGTCAGTAATAAATCTGATGGATCTATGATACAGGGTGTCCAGCTTATTTAAGAGGGAGAGTGAGCAATGGCCATAGAGAAAGTCAGCATAGTCAATGAGGGACAGGAATGATGCCTGGATTAATCTTTGTTTGGAGTCTCTGGTAAGGTAGCGTTTTATCCTGTAAAATAGGCCAAGCCTTTGTCTCAACTTTTTTAGTAGCTCTTCAATATGGACAGAGTAGTCAAGCTTATTATCAATCCAGACTCCAAGATATTTGAACTTGTCCACAAATTCCAGCTTCTCTCCAAGTAAGGTGAGGTAACCCTCGATGAGGTAATTCATCCATTAACAAAAATCCTCAACCTCTCTCTCTCAGCTGTGGAAAATTCCCAGACTTATGGAAAACAGCCACAGTGACTTGTCCATAAAAGTGGGAATAAGAAGAATCACTCAAATTATCGCCCTATCTCCATACTGCCCCCACTCTGTAAGGCACTCAAGCGCATCGTGGCTGATCAATTTACCGACTACTTGGATAAATACAATATACCCTGTCCACAACAACACGGTTTCCGGAAAGGTCACAGCACCACCACAGCCCTTCTTGAGTTCACTGGAGTTTTGCACAAATCACTTGACAATGGCTTTCTCACAGGGGCCATTTTCATCGACCTCTCCAAGGCCTTCGATACAGTACACCATGGACTACTAATTGACCAACTACTGAATTCCGGGCTATCACGACTCTTCTCTCTGGTTTAAAAGCTACTTAGAAAACCGGTCACAGAGACTAAAAATTGCTGACGCTCTTTCTGACACCCTGCCTGTTCGCACGGGTGTCCCACAGGGATCCATATTGGGCCCCCTCCTTTTTAGCCTTTTCTTAAACTCCCTCCCTTACCACTGCTCTGAGCAGATCATACTACATGCCGATGATGCTGTTGTATTCTCCACTCACAAAGATCCTGCAACTCTTCAATACAACCTTCAACTTGGTTTCAGTTCTGTAGAGACATGGTTTCTTGATCATAAACTGGTCCCCAATGACAAGAAAACCAAATCTATGCTCTTCTGCAGCTCTCATAACCCACGTAATCTACACCACTTGGCAATCTCCACCACCCAGGGGAACACTCTAGATCAGGTGGGGTCCTTCAAATACTTAGGGATACAGCTTGACCCTAATCTCTCCTATGGACCTCACGCAGATAATGTAGCTAGAGATGCTAATACACGGCTTGGTCTCCTCTACAAACACAGACAACACCTCACTCCAGAAGCTTTGAAGGTTGCAGTCCAGAGCTCTGTGATCTCTGTAATAGACTATGGTCTCATCATTTATGGCTCGGCCACAACCACAACCTTTAGACGCCTCTCAACTGCCTTAAATAAGGCATGTCGGCACATCACTAGTGCTCACCGTCTCACCCACACACGTGACCTGTACACCCAGACTTGCTGGCTCCAACTATCAAACCGCATAAAGTTTCTCACCTGCTCCATGGCAAAAAAAAAATCTACCTTGGCCTTGCACCTTCCGGGGTCTCAACTCTGTTATAACACCGAACCACCAAACGGTGCCTTCGGAGATCCACGCTACAGCTACTGAAAGTCCCCCACTGTCACACTTCACAGGGACAACGCTCTTTTGCTTATCGAGCGCCACTCTGGTTCAATATCCTCACCCCAACATCACAACTGGTATGTTTAAAACTAGGCTCCGGGACTATCTCACTACCAACAGCTCCTGTGACTGCCCAACTTAACCTTGTTTCTCCACTTCCCTGCCTGCTCTAGTGGCCCCCCCCCCCAAACTGGATTCTACCCTCACATCTTGGTATACCCAATGCTGCACTTTTCACCCTCTACCCACCCTACCTACATTCCTACTTCCCCCACTCCCCTCTTCCCTCTCCCTATGACTCTGGCACTTCTTATCTCGTCTGTTTTCTCTGACAAATGCCACTGGCTGCCTTACTTACAATGTTACCCTTGAATTGTATTAATCTGATATCTGGTTGCAATGTCCACATTGTTTTAATGTCTGTTTTGATGTTTTCCATAATTTGTATTTCTCTGACGTGGAACCTTTGTAAAAGAGCCTCGGCTCAAAGGTATTTGTAATCCTAGACTTGATAAAAAAAAATATAATAAAAAAAAAAAAAAGAATCTGGCTCACTGGGGCAGGTGAAAAGGTCCAGATGATGTCTGGCAACCCAGATGGCGAACCTCCTTCACTTCATGGCATATGTTTCCCTAGTGGAGATATTCCGAGCTGCCACAAGGATGCCCGCTACCCTCGGAGACGCATCAAACCAGGCGACGGCCATGTCCTCAGCAGCCAGGCATGCAGATGAAGGGACTTGAGGTCCGGATGGATGAGGGACCCCTAAGCTTGCGTAAGCAGGTCCCTGCACAGGGGCAGAGGGACCGGAGGTCCCCCACTAACTGCTGCAGTAAAGTAAACCATATCTGCAATGGCCAGTAGGGTGAGATCAGAATCATGTTGGCCCCCTCCTTCTGCAGCTTGATTAGCACCCTCGGAATCAGAGTAAAGGGAGGGAAGGCATAAAGGAACTTCCGCTCCAAGAGAGGAACAACGTGTCTCGCCAGAAAACTCCTGGCCATGGATCTAGTGAGCAGAAATTGGGCAGTTCTGCATTGAGTGGGGACACAGAAAGGTCCAACTCTCGACACCCCCGTCTGTCAAACAGCTCGTCAGCGATGGATGAGAGAAGCTCCCATTAGTGCTTTCTGGACCAAGTCCGGCTGAGGCTGTCCGCCAGGGTGTTCAGCAAGCCTGGTACATGGACTGCAGAGAGTTCCAGGCTGTGATCCAGTGCCCAGTACCAGACCCTCACTGCTTCCCTGCAAAGGGGATACAAATGAATCCCCCCGCCCTTGTTGATATAGTAGACATTGAGATTGTTCGACTAATCAACAACTGGCCCAGAGAGAGGTGGCTCTGAAAGGCCTGCATGGCATACAGAACCGCCCTCATCTCTAGGACATTTATATGGAAGGAAGTCTTGCTCCGGAACCAGCTAACTGGAGTCTGGAAAGGACCCAGGTGTGCCCCCCAGCCCAAGCCAGAAATATCCATAGTGAGAATCTGCTGGGGTGACAAGATTAGAAATGGGGCCCCTCTTAAGAGGTCTTGGAGATCCAGCCACCACTGGAGTACCTTTCGGACCAGAGAGGAGACCAGCCTGACTGTTCCAGGTCATGCGTGTATTGGTCCCCGCGCAAGAGGGTCTCTAGAGTTACCCGTCGTGCAGTCTGGACGGGCGAAACATGGCAATGGCTGCAGCCATGAGGCCTAAAAGCCTCAAGTAGACCCCTTGCGTAAACGCCATGGCTCTGTACAACTGCCTGAGCCTGCAAGATGAGACACTCCTCTCTGCCTAGAGGCAGGAAAGCTCTGCCCTGCCCAGAGTCCAGAACCACCCCTTTACACTGAAGCCTTTGGGACGGGGTCAAAACAGACTTGGGCAGACAGTGATGCCCAGGGAGTGGAACAACTTGAGAGTCCTCTCCAGGGTGTAGAGAAGCTGGTCCCTGGTTGGGGATTTAAGGAGCCAGTCGTCCAAATAGGGGAAGATGTGCAGGCCCTCTCACCGGAGAGCAGCAGCTACGGCTGCTAAGCATTTTGTAAATATTCGAGGTGAAGATAACAAGCCAAAGGGCAAGACTCTTAATTGGTAATGATCTCCCTGAAAAAGGAACCTGAGAAACCGCCTGTGCAGTGTACACAACGAAATATGCAGGTAGGCATCCTGCATATCAAGGGACAACAGCCAGTTGCCCTGTATGAGCAGGAGTAGCAACCCCGGGAGAGTGACCATATGAGACGTTTCATATTGGATGTAGACACTGAGGTCTTTGAGATCTAGAATAGGCCTCAGGACTCCGGTTCTTTTAGGGACCAGGAAAAACCTGGAGTAGAACCCCCTTTGTCCTTCTGCCACCAGGGCACTGGTTCAATCACCCTTTTTCGCAGAAGGGAATGTACCTCCTCCTGAGGGACTGCTGCACAGTCCGGATCGGTGGAATCTCTGGGAGTTGTTCCAAAAGCTCCAGAGTGTAACCCCTTTCTATTATCTGAAGGATCCAAGCATCTGAAGTGATGGTTCTCCATTGACTGAGATAGAGGGTGAACCAACCTCTGACCACCATCTCTTGGTCAGGGATTGGAGCAGGGGAGGTCTGGCAAGAAGTTAAGCATGAGGTGGATCCGGCCACTGGGGCTGATCTGTCACTGCTGGGTCACTTTAGGCAGGCCCTGAGGAGGAGGAGGGTAGGCAAGGCAGACAGTACAGTTACATAAGAATTTACTGTAAGAGTAGATCTTCAGGCGAGGCTCTTGCAGTATAGGTAATAACCAGTAGGACTGCGCCCCCTGACATCAGGACCACATGGAAAACTTTAGCTAGCAGTGTCTGGTGGGGGACCACCAACTGACATTGCATGACTGACATCAGCGTGACCCTATATAGTGGGCAGTCCCCAGCCCGCCCTCCAGTTCTCCTGCCAGAGACCTCAGAACAAAGCAACAGGAGAAAGGAGTGGGCTCCTTGAGCCTAAGTAAAGTTAGAAGAAGCAGTAGCAGACACTGGGGAAGGTGGGAGGGAAAGTTACCTACTGCAAGAGCTTCTCTCGAAGATCTACTGTTACGGTAACTCCTTACATAACTGTACTATCTTACTTCAAGAGGGCTCTTGCAGTAAGTTAATAACCATTAGAACAGAGTCCCAAGCAGTGTAAATCAGACAAATCTGAAGCACGGAAGGCAGGAAAGCTCTGCAGAAACGCAGGAAAAATTATGAAAGGAGGCCCTGAAGGACAGCAAGTCCAAAGCCAGCCCTGCGCCTAGAGGCGATACCAAGACTGTAGTGTTTTGTGAAAGTGTGGACGGAGCTCCAAGTGGCTGTTGCACTAATGTCAGCAGCTGACACATTCCAAACAAGCAGCAGATGCAGCCATGCCTCTAGCAGAATGCCCTTTGACTTCTCCCAGCAAGGGTTTGTTGTTCTTCTGGTAACAAAACAAAATGCAGTTTGCCAACCATTTTTACAAACATTGCTTAGAAACAGCAGCGCCCTCTCTCCTGGATGCAAACAAAATGAAAAGTTGATTCATTTCGCGGACTGACCTTGTCCGATTTGTACAGTAACACAAAATTCTATGAACATCTAGTGTGTGCAGGATTGCCTCCCCCTCAAGAGTACTCTGGGTAGTACACTGGTAGTTGAACAGTCTGATTCAATGTAAACTCAGAAACAACCTTTCGCAAAAATGCAGGATTTGTACGCAGAGCCACTCTGTCTCAGTGGAAAATTAAATAAGGCTCCTTACACAACAGGGCCTGAAGCTCAGAGATCATTTGGGCAGAAGTTACAACTAAAAAGAGCACTTTCTAAGACAGGTAGCGCATGTCGCAACTTGCAGCAGTTCAAAAAGAGGCAAAGCGAGTTTCTCTAAAATACAATTTAAATCCCACAGAGGGGCAGGGTTATGCACCGGGGGTTTCAAGTGGAGGATTCACTTCAGAAATGTTTTGGAAACCTCCAGCTGAATAACAGTTTTGCCCTCCACTGGGATGTGGTAAGCAAAAATGGCTGAAAGGTGGACCTTCAACGAAGAATAACTCAGACCCAAGCTGGACAGACGCAGCAAGTACTTCATGACCTGAGGAACAGGGCACATAAAAGGGTACCAACCCTTTGAAGTGGTCCAAATGGAAATATCTTCCATTTCATAGCATAAGCAGTCTTCTTGGAAGGCTTTCTGGCCTTTATGAGGACTTGGGCCACCTAAAGGAAACCCCATAGCGTGAAGCAGCTATGTCAGAAGGTGCTATGTGTGAAGGTGAAGGGACTTGAGCCCTGGATGAACCAGAGTGCCCTTCTCCTGTGTTAGGAGGTTGTAATGGATGGGTAGGGGAACTGGGAGCTCCCCTGTTAGCTGTTGCAGAAGCGGGAACCATATTTGATGCGGTCAAAGCGGGACGATCAGGATCATGCGAGTCCCTTCCACTTGCAACTTGAGCAGTAACCACTGCAGGATCGGAAAAGGAGGAAAGGCATACAAGAACTTCCCTGTCCAGCAAAGAGATAGAGCATCTTGGCAAAAAACACCAGGCCCTGGAATGAGCAAGCTAAACTTGGGAAGTTTTGTGTTAGATGGGTAGGCGAACAGATTGAGATCTGGAAGACCCCACAGGTCAAAAATGCTTTTGACCATCAACTGGTTAAGTTCCCACTCATGAGCCTTGGCGCGTCCGAGACTGTCCACCAGGACGTTCTGGACGCCCGGGAGATGAGCTGCAACAAACGAGATGTGATGCAGAATCATCCAGTTCCAGACTCGGATCGCCTCCCTGCAGAGAGGGTAAGAGCGAGTGCCCCCTTGTTTGTTCAGATACCAGACCACGCACATATTATCCGTTTGGACCAGCACTGGACCTGGACAGAGGAGGTGCTGAAAGGCCTGCACAGCATACAGCACCGCCCACATCTCCAACACGCTGATGTGTAGAGACAGTTCTGACAGAGATCACAGTCCTTGGGTCCCGTGGGTCTGTAGATGAGCCCCCCAGCTCCTCCCTGAAGCATCCGTGGTCAGGGTCTGGATGGAAGGTGGGGGACTGAAAAGTAACTCCCTTGCAGAGATTGCCGAGATCCTGTCACCACAGGAGATCCCAACGCATCGATGCAGAGACCTAGACTTTGAGGTCAAGGTCGTCCGATCTCTGGTCCCACTGAACCCTGAGCGTCCACTGCAAAATCCACATGTGGAGCCCGGTCAGAGGAATGGTCGGGATGGTCGCCGCCATAAGGCCCAGAAGGTGCAGCACTGACCTGGCCAAAATCCAATGGCTGGAAGCCACCAGCCGTGCCTGCTGTTGCAAGGTTTCTGCCTTGTCCAAAGGGAGGAAAGCCTGACCCTGGGCCATATCCAGTACTGCTCCGATGAACTGCGGGCGCTGGGAGGGGATAATGTGAGATGTGGAGTATTAGCCCCCACCCTGCCAAACAGGTCCAGGGCTCCAGAAAGCGAAATTTCCAGCTGTTTCCTCTACAGGGCCGAGATAAGCCAATTGTCGAGGTACGGGAAAATATAGTGACCCTATCACCTCAAGGTCATGGCCACTACCACCAGGCACTTGGTAAAAACCCTGGGTGCAGAGGACAGGCCAAAGGGGAGGACCTTGAACTGGCAGGGTCCCCCCCGAAAGGAGAACCTGAGGTAGCAGTGGTGGGCTTGAAATACTGGTATGAGCAGGTATGCATCCTGCATGTCCAGAGCACAGAGCTACTGTCCCTTGTGCCACGTGGGAAGCAGGCCTAGAAGGGTCAGAATTCGAAAACTTTTGTACTTTATGTACAGATTACAAGTTCTGAGATCTAGTACTGGGCGCAGGTCTCCTATCTTTTTGGGAACCAAGAAGTAGTGAGAGTAATAACCTCTTTCTAGCTTGTTTCAAGGAATGGGCTCTATGGCTGCCTTTTGCAGAAGAGCCTCTATCTCGTCTCTGATGACGGGAATGTGCGCCTTTGGGTAAAAGGATGGACCCTGAGGGTTGTCTGGGGTTCTCTCCAGAAACTCCAGCGTATGGCACTGGGAGATTAGTTGAAGGACCACAAATCTGCAGTAATCACCTCCCAGCCTGCCAGATGACCGGCGAATCTTCCGCACACCCAGGTTTTTCTCACTGATGAAGAGGAGGAGGGAAGGCGGGCCACAAGTCAAGAGACGGTGAGAGGGTTGCCCCTGAAGTCCTCTGGTTCTTGGCTAAAGGGGTGGTCTTTGCTGAGGGGGCCCGATGTTTGCTCTGATGTCTAGCCTGTTGTGGTTGCTTCGTCCGCCATCTCTGCTGGCAACGAAAGGGCTTTTTTCGCCTGAGAGCCAGTGCGATACATAGTCTGCACTGAACGCAACGCCTTCCCCTTATCCTGGAAGTTCTTGATCATGTCTTGTGCATCTCCTCCGCAGAGGACAGAACAGCAAAAGGGAGCATCTTGGATGGCAGCCTGCACATCAGGTGCCAACCCAGAAACCCTCACCCAAGAATACCTCCAGAGGCAGACAGCGGTAGCAGTGTCCCAAGCTGTGGAATCCACAGCATTGTAGGTCACCCTCAAAGAGTGGCGACAAACAACCTTGGCTCACCTAATGGTAGCAGAGAGAGTTCCATTCATTTCAGAGTCCGGCATGGCCTCAATAAGCAGCTCTAACTGTCGAAAGAGGTATTTTTGGTACACCAACATGTGTGCCACATAACTTAAATTGCGCATAGCCAGGATAGAGGATGAATAAAACTTGTGCCCAAATTGGTCAAGCTGCCTCAACTCCTTGTCAGGAGGAGAGGTGCTCATGTGTTCAGGTTTGATAGATCGGTCATTTGCCACATGAATGACTACAGAGTTCACTTTAGGGCTTGCGCTAAGGTGGTCTTTGCCGTCCGGCATATGGCAAGTCCTGTCCACCTTCTTGCCACAGCTGGAAAGGAGGAAGGCATTAGCCAGATGGTGAAAGCGAGATCCTTGTGAGTCTCCAACCAAGGGAGCGTGAGGACTAGGGACAGTTCCGACATGTCCAAATGCTCTGCCAATCTCTCATTTGGGGTCCTGGTCAACAGCCTTCCAGTCATAAGCCTCCACAATCCTTTTAAAATCCGAAAAAAAAGGGATCCTCCAGAGATGCCTTGGCATTGGGCTCGTCCAGCGGAGGTGTCTCGAAGACAGAGACTGAGGAAGAAGGATCCAAGTCTGAATCCGAGTCCAACGAATAAAATCAGGACTGGAGATATGGCTCCTGGGCGGGGAACCTTCTTTAGGGGAGCGGGAGGCCCACCCAAATGAGAAGTAGCCGTGAGGCCTGACAGAGGGATAGGACTCCCCTGGCGAAGGGGATCGATGTGCTGGATCCGGGTGCGCCGAGGCAGAGGCTGCTACCTGATGAAGACTGTCCAATTCAGAGACTAGCTGAGACTTAGTTTCGGTCCACCAAGACTGAATGGCTAGGAAGTCCGCCTGTGGTTGGGGAGGCGGAGAAGGCTGGTAGACCAGCTAAAAACTGGAACCATAACCTGGCGTCAGGAATCCTGAGGTCTGGTACCTGGACGGTGGGTAGCCAGGCGTATGATGAGTGTGGACCAAGCCCGGTGGCAGGTACCCAGGTGAAGGGAGACCTGGCATATGGTACCCCGATGGAAGATATCCAGGGGTACAGTAGCCTGTTGTCTGAAAATCCAGTGCCTGTGATGGCGGAGGAGCCCTTGGGCCAAACAGAGGCCCCTGAGGAGGCCCAAAAGACTGTCTGGAAGCCCCAGAGGGGCAACAGTCTGGAGTCAACCCGTGGGGGGGCAAACATCACCCCAGAGGAACCCTCTGACTGAGGTGAAGGGGCAGAAGGCCCTGCTGGAAGGGTCGGCGTGGAAGGGTCCTGGGGTCCACCGGGAAACTAGTGCTGATGCCTGGTTGTGACCCTGTAGCAGCACTGTCAGGCTGACGTTCTTCTGGCTCCGGCTACAGGCATTCGGGGGAGGACAGAGGCAAGAAGAGACCCTGGTTGGTCGAGCCTGCTGGGTATATTGCTGATGCGACAGCAACGGGTGCTGAGAGTCAATGTCAGGCCGCTCATCGGGGCCTGACAGAAGCGCCTGGGCTGGGCACACATCAGAAGCTCAGACATCCAGCTCATTAGCCATAGCTGGGCATTCACCAGAGACCCTGGTGCCCAACTTATCAGCCCGGGCTGGGCGCTCATTGGAGGCTTCAACAAGTGACTTACCGGCCCTGCCAGCAGACTTAAACCCTGAGGTTTTGAGGGGTCTAAGAGTGGCAGTAGCCTCAGACTCCACCACGGCAACCACTGCCACCAAGGCCGGTGGGGGGACCAAGGGCTGCTCCTGGAAAGCCAAAGCAGACTTGTCCAGAGAGGCACTCTTCCAGGAGGAAGAGGATGTTTGGTAGTCCGCGGTCCCTGGACGGAGTTACGGGTTGGAGGGGGACCTTTCCTGGCCCCGATGCTTCTCCTTGTCCTTCTGTTTTTTGTGACTGAGCGAATCTGATGAGGGTGAGGAAGAGGCACTCCATAACTTCTGCAACTCATTCTCCATTGAAGCCATCTTAACTTTCAGAAGATGGGCCTTGACAGCCTTCAGCCGGCGTTTCCGTGTGGCCTGACTGAAGCTCATGCAGGCCTCACAATCAGCGGTCTGGTGTTTTGGGACCAGGCAGAAAAGGCAGAGTGTATGGTCATCCTTATGTGAGGAGTTGCATGCTGCAGGACTCGCACTTATTCTTATGCAATTCAGAAGGTGTCTGGGAAGACGTACATGAAGATTAACTGACAAGAGTCAGTAAAAGAATTTGGAAATAATCAGAAAATATACTCGTGTGAAATGGCAGTCAAACTGTAGCAGCACTCTCCACTAGGTCCGATGTGCACAGGTCAACAGCGGGAAAGAACTGGAGGGTGGGCTGGGGACCGCCCACTATATACGGTCACGCTGACACCTATCATGTGATGTCAGTGGTCGGTCCCTCACCAGACACTGCTAGTTAAAGTTTTCCATGTGGTCTTGACGCCAGGGAACGCAGTCCTAATGGTTATTACCTACTGCAAGAGCCCTCTCGAAGTAAGATCTGGCCTTTCATTTTCCCTGAAGATGGGAGCTCGCATCGGACTGGCAAAAGACTTTTCGAAAGGACGAGCACTGTCTGCTCCTGGGGTGGGTGTGGTAGAGCAAATGGACAGACTTAATAGTTCTACCAGGCCTGTAACTCTATGTCCTGGACATCAGGCCCGAAGAGCTTGGAGTCACTGAATGTGGCATTAAGCACCTTCTGCTGGACATCAGCCGCGAAACTCGATAGCCTGAGCCAGGCATGCCTACGAAGGCAAACGCCTGTAGCAGTGACCCTGGCAACCATGTCAGACATGTTGTACAAGGCCCGGAGGAGGTGTTTACTAATTTCCTTGGTGGCCTGAAGGGACTTAAGGACCTCCTTTTTCTGAGAGCATTCTGGGAGGGCCCGAGCAGCTGCCCTGCCTCCATATGGTATTCTGCTATTTGACCATGAGATAAATAATTAGCAATCCGAAGTCCCAGAGTGGAGGATGCATAGGCACTCTTACCCCAAAAGGACAATCCTTCTGCATTCCCTGTAAGGGGGAAATGAGCTAAAGTGTTTGGGCACCTTGGACCTGTCATGAGCTGCTTTGATGACCACAGAGTCAGTCTCAGGCTGGGCAGCATAACAGGGCAGGCCCCAAGGGGCATGGTAGAGCTTGTCAGCCTTCCAAGGTAGAGCAGGAACTTTAACAGGGCAGTGCCATGCCGCAGTGGTGGCATTCCTCAAAGCTGGCAGAATGGAAGGAATGAACTTGGGAGGGGCGATTCTGGGATTTCCAAAACGTCCACCAACTCTCTTCTGGTGGCATTTTTTTCCTCAGTGTTGAAGCCCATGGCTGTGGACAGCTGCTTCATTACACTGAAGGAGGTAGGGTCTTCAGAAGGGGATCTTGGGGTATGCTTAACAGAGACCCCACTCACTGAAGAAGCAGTGGACCTAGCTAAGAAAAGTGGTTGCTCCTCCTCCTTTTTCCTCAGGGAGAATCAGGTCAGGGTGGTAATCATCTTCGACGTCAACCCCTTCCAATTCAGGGTCCAGCGAACGAAGGACTGACAGCGCCCTTAGGGGCACAGGCCAATAAGGTCGAACCGGCATCGACGATGATGGATAGACCAATGGCACCAGGGACACAAGTCTGTTTGCCCCTAACTGCATCAAAGTCATGGTCAACTGGGTTAAGATGGTGTTCAGGTCGACGGCAGGTACAGGGTTCGTCAACGGCACTGGGGTCATCGGGACAGGGTGCAGGGTCGATGGACAGCCTTCCTGAGAAGCAGAAGCTGGAGTGGATGACCTGAGGGTCGAAGATTGAGGGGCTGCCAACCCGAGGGTCAATGGCCAGCCTCCCTGAGAAGCAGGAAGAGGCCTGGCAGGAGCAGAGTCCTGAACAGTGGAAGGCATCAGGGTGGCTGCCACCAGAGTACCCCCAGAAGATGAAAAAAAGGCAGTCAGGGAATGGGAGCGCCACCAGGAGAGTGGTCCTGATCTTGGGGGAGGGGGGTTGTGTCTTCCCCTCTCTCTCCCCCCTCCCCAAAGGCTTGTCTCAGGCCTTAGAGGCCTGGGAGCTCAATGAACCCACCGGTGACTGGGAAGAAGGGGACCCATGCCCAGAACTGGCTACTTGCTGTTCCATGAGAATTTTCTTCAAAGCCTTTTTGTGTGTTGCCTAAGAGTAGCTAAATCAAACATCTGCCAAAGCTCACAGTCTGATACGCTGTGGTCAGGCCCAAGACAGTAGACACAGAGGCTGTGCTTGTAAGACAAAAAGCAATCTTCTTTCCTCAGTGGCAGCAATGGAACAGAGATGTGAAAGGATTGACTCTCGACATAAATGACGTAAAAGAATCTCTATAAAAAAAAAAGATTCTAAAAAGCTAAAGAAAAGTGTAGGCAAAAATGGTGCGAACTGTGATGCTTCTGCAGAGACCCATACAAGTGGAGTCGACGGCAGTAAAGAACTGAGGAGAAGCAGGGCCGCTCATGCCTTTATAAGGTAGATGACATCAGCAGATGAACGTCGGCGTGGGCGGCCCCAGTTGTACCGCTGGAAAATCTTCCGTGTTGATCCTGCTTTACTGACAGTGACCTGATGACTGAGATACCCCCAAGGAAGATCTGAAACTTACACAGCTGGCAAACCTATGAGACTGTTACCTTTAAATGCTGCAATACAGGTTATGCTTTGAAAAACGGCGAAATGTAAATTGACAAATAAGAAAAAGGCAAGGTTTAAAAGAATTCAGTATATTTATATGTAAACAATGTTATGAGTTAAAAGAACTACATCTTAAAATAAATTGGTCTAGAATTGGAAAATAAAACCTTAAAACTCCAGACTGAAACGCCGCCTCGGTGGCACAGAGGGTTGAGGCACTGGATGGCACACTGCACCACACCGCGACTCCAGGTTCGGGAATGGACTCTTGTCGCCTGGGGTTCCGCGCCGAGGAAGATCGAAAGGGCTCACCAATAGCTTCCTTCCTCGGGGGAGGAAGGACAATGCAGCGTGCTGCAGACTGACACCCAGCGGAGGCTGGGGGTCAGCACAGGCACGCTGCTCAGAATGGAGTGGAGCCATGCACAGGGTACAAGACTGCCTCCGCAGAGGCAGAAGTAGTCGCCCTGCCCATAGCACATGCGTCGGTCCAGGGAGAAAACCGGAGGAAAAAGAACAGAGCTGGCAGGCTCCATTACGGCTGGCTGCGCCCGCACCAGCCCCTTGGAGATCTAGATGTTGGCTTCCGGGGCTGGGGAGAAGTTGACGCTCCTCGCCAGCGGCCCTGTCACCGTGGGACAAACCGTGGGGGATTCGCCAGGTGGGACTGGTGCAGAGATGCCCGGCCAGAGAGATGAGTCCCCTCAGAGGGAGGGGCCAGAGCAGCCTGCCAGCTCCATGAAGGAGGGATAAAGTACATACAGGGGAAAAAAATCCAGAATGAAAAGGCTGGAAAAGCATGCAGTCATGGAGAGCTAGAACAGAATATTGACAGAACATCTAAAAGACAGAGAAACTGATGAGGAAGAAGACTGGACTGAAGTAGAAGCACACAAAAACATTAAGAGAGGAAGGAAAGCAATGGAATTTAAAATACAAACAGTTAACATGTACGGCTCATTATCTGAGAGATTAGATAGGTTGGAGAAACAGTCCCAAGAAAAGTAGAGTTACGCAAGAACTTACCGTAACAGTAGATCTTCGAGAGAGGTTCCTGCAGTAGGTCATTACAAGTAGGACTAGCGCCACCTGGCATCTGGACCGCATGGCAGACTTTTCCAGCAATGCCTGGTGGGGGACCTCCCACCCAACGTCATGTGACTACGTCAGCATGACCCTATATAGTGGGCGGTTCTTACGTCTGCCCTCCAGTTCTCTCGCCGGAGTCCCTGAAAGAAAGACAGGATAAGGAAACAGGTTCTGGAGTCCCAAAAGAAATTTGGGGGAAGGAGGGAGGGAAAAATATTACCTACTGTAGGAACCTCTCACGAAGATCTACTGTTACGGTAAGCTCTTACGCAACTGTACTATCTTACTAAGAGAGGGTTCCTGCAGTAGGTCATTACAAGTAGGACTGAATTCCAAGCAGTCCCTCCAAAGAGAGACGAGAGAAACAAGGGAGGAGGAGAAACCCAAAAAGAAAGGACAGAACAGAACAGGGCCAGTCCAGGACAGAAGGCCCTGCAGAACAGAGAAGCCAAACCCGGCCCTTCACCTCGAAGCAATGTCCAGACTGTAATGCTTGGCAAAGGTATGGACCGAACTACAAGCTGTTGCTGCACAGATCTCTGCTGCAGAAACACTGCAAAGAAAAGCAGCAGATGCAGCCATGCCTCTAGTGGATCGACCTCTAACAGACCCCGGCAGAGGTTTATTGTACTTGTGATAACAGAAGCGGATGCAGTTGTGTAGCCACTTGGATGGGCACTGTTTGGAGACAGCCTTCCCCAAAGATTTGGGGGCAACGGAAATAAAGAGCTGGTCGTCCTTATGGGAATCTTTGGTCCGGTGAATACAGTACCTTAAGATTCAGTGCACATCCAAGGTATGTAGGAGTGCCTCACCTCCATTCTCGGGAGCCGGATAACAGACCGGCAGTTCCACTGACTGATTCAGAGTGAACTCAGACATCATCTTAGGCAAGAACTTAGGATTTGTTATGAGGACCTCCCGATCCCTATGAAAAATCAAATAAGACTCCTTAAACACCAGGGTCTGATGCTCAGAAATTCTTCGAGCAGAAGTAACGGCAACTAAAAATAGTACTTTACAAGACAGATCGCACAAGTCACAGCTCATCACTGGTTCAAAAGGAGGGAGAGTGCGCTTCTCCGACACAAAATTCAAATCCCAAGGTGGTGTAGGGCTGCGGATGGGGGGTTTAAGATGGAGAATACGTTTCAGGAAGGTTTTGGAACTCTCCAACTGGGCCACGGGCGTACCATCCACAAGCACGTGATACACCTAAATGGCAGACAAACGTACTTTTAGAGAGGAATAAAATTACCCTGAGTCAGAAAGATGAAGCAGGTACTCCATGATATGCGGGGCTGAACAAGTGAAAGGGCCCCAACCCTTGGAAGCCACCCAGACAGAGAAACGTTTCCACTTCACGGCGTAAGTGGACCTGGCCGTGGGCCTTCTAGCCTCCACTATTACTTGGGCTACTCTGGTGGAAACCCAAAGCGAGACTTCACTATGTCTGCAGGAGCCATGCATGCAGCTGCAGCGTCCTGAGCCCTGGGTGCACAGGCCGACCCTGGTTCTGAGTGAGGAGGCTGTGCATCAATGGAAGTGGAACCAGGGGTTCCCTTGCCAACTGTTGAAGAAGCGGGAACCAAATTTGCCTCGGCCAGAGAGGGGCAATCAGGATCATCCGTGCTTTCTCTGCCTGGAGCTTGATGAGTACCCTCTGAAAAACAGGAAATGGAGGGAAAGCATACAATAATTTCCCTGTCCAAGACAGAAAGAGAGAGACAGAATGCGTTCTGCCAGAAAGCACCATGCTCTGGAACGAGTGATCAAAAAATACAGGTTACTCACCTGTAACAGGAGTTCTAGGAATGGTATATGTTGTTCATCCACACTTATTGGCAGGTTCCTTGCCGCTTTAATTGTTGCCGGAAGGTCTTCAAGCTGGCTCCTCCCACCCACCCGGGAGGTAAAACTCTCGGCTCCGCCCCATGACACCAGATCTCGCCCGCTGGAAGCCAGGTTGTGCGTCAAAGCCGGGGAGGTCAGGTGGGTCGTGTGGATGAACAACATATGCCATTCCTAGAACTCCTGTTACAGGTGAGTAACCTGTATTTCTAGGGACATTGATATGTTGTTCAATCCACACTTATTGGCAGACTCCTAGCAGTTCTCCGGGAGGAGGGAGGCAAGGCACACCCCCGATACTTATTTGGGAAATAAGGACTGGACGAACCGAGGCCCCATAACCAGCATCCCGGCGTGACTCAAGGTCAATGTGGTAGTGGGTAATAAAGGTATGTGCCGACTTCCAGATAGCAGCCCTGCAGATATCCTGGATAGGGACGTCCCTGGAAGCAGCTACCGATGCAGCGGTATGGCGGGTAGAATGAGCTCTTATCCCTCTGGGAGGCTCCATGCCCGCCAACCTATAGCAGAGCTCTATGCAGGAGGTGAACCACCTGCTTATCGTCCGCTTGGCTGCAGGTCTGCCAGGTGCGGCTTCAGCGTAGGTGACAAACAGCTGGCGAACCTCTCCTCGAACTTCAGTCGTCTGCTCCTTATAATAAGCGAGCGCTCGTCTAGAGTCCAAAGTATGGAGCCTATATTCGGCCTCCGAAGTGTGATTGGGATAGAACACCGGCAGAGTCAACACCTGGTTAAGGTGAAACTCCGACACCACCTTCGGAAGGAATTTCGGGTTGGGGCGCAGGACAACCTTGTCCCTGTGGAAGACCAGATAAGGAGACTCAATGGAAAGCGCCTGGAGCTCTCCCATCCTTCTGGCTGACGTGATAGCCACCAAGAAGGCGGTCTTCCACGACAGGTGGGAAATATCGCACCTGTGCATCGGTTCGAATGGCTTGCCCATGAGCTTGGCCAACACCAACAGTAGATCCCACGGAGGTGGAGGTTCTCGCAACGGAGGGGAAATGTGGTCAAGGCCTTTGAAAAAGCGCCAGACCACCTTCTCCTGCGCCACCGACTGCTTCTCGGCCCGCGCCCGGTAAGCAGAGATGGCTGCCAGGTGCACCTTAAGGGTCGCCGAATCAAGCCCTTGCTGAGAAAGGGACCACACAGATAGTCCAGAACGCTTGACAAGGGACAGGCGGAAGGGTCCAAGCCCTTTCCCTGACACCAAATGGAGAATCTCTTCCATTTGAATTCATAGCATTTCCTGGTCAACTCCTTACGGGACTCCTCAACGACGTTGAGGACCTCATCGGAAAGACCCAAGGCCTGGAACTCTAGCCGCTCAGGAACCAGGCCGTCTGGTGCAGGGACTGAAGGTCTGGATGGAATACCTTCCTCTGGTTGACTGAGATCAGGTCCGGGCGGGCTGGAAGCCGCCTCGGGAGCTTGGAGCTGAGGAGCTCTGGATACCAGAACTGGCGGGGCCAGTCTGGGGCTACCAGAATCACCTGCGCCTTGTCCCTCCTTGCCTTGAGAAGCACCTTGTGGCTCAAGGGAAATGGGGGAAAGGCGTAGAAGAGTCCCGGGGTCCACGACTGAGAAGGCATTCCTCTGCAGTGAGCCCTGCTGAGGGGGCGGGCATGGAACAGACTCAGTTTCGCATTCTCCCTGGAGGCAAACAGGTCCACCTGAGGCGTGCCCCAGTGGGAGAACAGATCTTGTACTACCTCCGGCAGGACAGACCACTAGTGAGACGCATCCCCTATCTGGCTTAGGGCATCGGCCAGGGTGTTGGAGGCTCCTGCCACGTGAATGGCTAGGAGATCCGCCTCCAGACTGCGCAAGAGGGACCATATGCGGACAGCTTCCTTGCATAACAGCATGGAGCGCGTCCCGCCCTGGCGGTTCAGATAGTACATGGTAGTGGTATGGTCCGGCCTGGACCTGAAAGCCTGGACCTCGTGAGAAACGTGGAGCTGGCATGCAGAGAGCTAGGCGGACCGCTCGGAGCTCCAGCAGGTTGATATGGCATCGGGACTCCAGAGGGGACCAGAGACCATGCGCTTTGTGCTCCCCCAGATGGGCACCCCAACCCAGTGATGAGTCGGTCGGGGCGGACGAACGGGATGCCCTCCTGCAGATGTGCCGGAATGGTCCACCACTGGAGAGTGTTCCACATCTCCTGGGTCACTGTCACAGGCTGGTCCAACGGACTGCAGTGCTGTGACCACTGGCTGGCCATTCCCCACTGAAGGGGATGCATGTACCAACGGGCCCAACGGACCACGCTGGTACAGGCCGCCATGAGGCCCAGGAGGAGCAGGAAGTCCCAGGCAGGGCACGAATGCCCAACCAGAAATGACTGAGCAAAGGAGGAAAGAACCTTGGCCCTGTCCGCCGGGAGCCGAGCTCTGGCTCGAAGAGAGTCAAGCTCTGCCCCGATGAAGAGTATCACCTGCTTCAGCACAAGTTCCGACTTGGCCTCGTTGATGAGGATACCAATCTGAGAGCAAAACTGGAGGGCCAGATCTCTGGACCGCTTCACCTCCGCTCTGGAGGGGGCTGCAATTAGCCAGTCGTCCAGGTAGGGGTACACCCGGACCTTCGGCCCGCAGGAATGCTGTCACCACTGCCATTGCATTTGGTGGAGACCCTGGAAGCTAGAGAGAGGCCGAAGGGCATGGCCCGGAACTCGAAAAGGGACTCCTCCGCTCTGAAGCGGAGGAATCTCTGATGAGACGGATGGATCGCGACATGAAAGAAAGCGTCCTGGAGGTCCAAGGAACAGAACCACAAGCCTCGTTCCAAGGATGGTATTATCTGAGTCAGAGTGACCATCCTGAAGGTCTGAGACCTTAGGAACTTGTTCAGGTCGTGCAGGTCGAGGATGGGGCGCCAGCCCCCCATCTGTTTGGGGACCAGGAAATACCTGGACACAAACCCCGGGTCTGGAGGAGGATCTGCCACCTTCCTGATCACCTCTTTTTCGAGGAGCAGGGCAATATCAGCTCGGCAGGCAGACAGCAAGGCTGCGGACCCCGTGGCCCCCCCAAGGGGCGACGGCTCAAAAGGGAAGAGCCTGCTCGAACTCCAGAGGCAGGCCTTTCCCTACCACCTCCAACACCCAGCGGTCCGTGGTGACAGCGGACCAGGTGGAAAGGAAGTGGCGGTTGTCCCCTCAGGGGGGAACCCAGGGGAGTGACGAGGCTGGGAGCGGCACCCTCAACCCGCCACTGGGCAGGCATGGAGGAGGAACCGCCGAGGACCTCCTGGCCTTTACCTCCTGCTTCCTGTTGGAGGAAGCCGCCGTTGGGTTTGGGATGCCAAGTGCGAGCCTGCTGGCCCTGTTGCTGGTGCTGTTGGGCCGGTCGAGCCACAGGGGCCGAAGGACGAAAGGACTTACGCTGATGTTGCCGGCGGCCCTTGTCCCTCTGGGCGGAGATGACAGAGTCCAGAGTGGCATTGGATTTTTCGATCCTCTGGAGGTGTCCCTCCACTCCAGGGCCGAAGAGGTCAGTTCCCAAGAAGGGGACGTCCGCTAACTTGTGCTGGGTATCCACCGTGAAGGTGGATATCCTCAGCCACGCCCTGCAGCGCATGGCCACCGTGGCCACTACTGACCTGGCACAGGAATTACCCATGTCCAGAGCAGTCTGAAGCTGCTGCTTCGCCACCACCCTACCCTGGTCCCGCACCTGATGGACCGTGGTCTGCAGGTCGGCCAGGAGATGAGGGACAACCTCATCCAGGGAGCCCAAGAGGGCATGGGAGAAGTGTACCATCAGCACGGCCGAGCTGGCCTGTCGGAGGCCGAGGGAGGACGCAGCGTACACCTTGCGCCCGCAAAGTCCAGCTTTTGGACTCTGTCAGGGGCTTATCCACGCCCGAGCGCTACCGAACGCCGGAAGACGCTTGTCCTGGACTAACCCCTGGCAGAGGGGTGCTCCGGGAAACTGGGCAAAGAGTAGGGACAGCATACTTCCTGGCCATCCTGGCCGAGGGCGCAGGACAGGAAGCAGGCCGATGCCAGAGCTCCAAGGCTGGGCCGACAATGGCCTCAACCACCAGAAAGGCCTCCGTGGGGGAATCCCCTCGGTCCAGTATCTCCATCAGGGGATACTTTGCCCATTTGGACCCAGGCTCAAGCTGCATCCCGGTGGACTCAGAGATGAGTCGAAGCAGACCCAAGAAGGACGATGGGCTATCGTCCAATGACTGGCCCCCGGAGGACTCCAGGTCAACCTGCCTGGAGAACAGGGAGGAGTCGTCATCGGATTCCGAAGAGTCTGCGAAGAGCTGCCTCGGCCCTGAGCCACCCTCTACCTGCCAAGGACGGTTGGGAGTGAGGGTGACCGACAACCTGTGGGGCAAGCCACGACCCAACCGAGAATCCTTGGTCGGTGCCCCAGACTTTGGTTGTAGAGGCGGAGGTTCCACCACAATCGGTGGAGCAGCCGGTTTCCGCCGAACAACCGGTCCTGGAACGGGCAACTCAACTGGGGCGAGCGGTTGCTTCAGTCGTTCGGGCGACAGCCACTTGATGGCCGGGAGCTGAACCGGAGTCGGTTCAGACCCAGACAACAGTAACTGCTGCCACATAAGCTCCTCGTACCGTCGACGTAATTTACGCCGAAGCCTCCCCTCATCAGAAGAAGAGGACGAGGAGGAACGGTGTCGCCGCTTACTTCGGTACCGAGACCAAGACCGCCGATGTCGGTGGGAACGGCTTGACCAAGATGAAGTCCAACACCGAGATCCTCGGGAGAGACTGAGGGCGGGTCTGGGAAGGGGTGGGGGACACCCACTCTTCCCTCGGCTCAGGCACTTTAACCGGGGACTGCGGCCCCGAAGGCGCAGGCAGATCCTCAGTCTCCACCGGGGGAACCGGTGAAGCTGGGTTGTCGGCTTCACCAGTTGACAGCCCGTCCGACGGATCGAGAAAAATCTCGACTGCGTAGACGGGAGTCTCGGCAGGCTGGCCTGACGGGGACACCATGAAGCCAGCAGCCTGAGCGCACTTCGATCAAGTCGATGGTCGGCTGTCTGGGAAGGAGACCTCCCGCCTCCCAAGAACGCCGACGGTGGGACTTACCCTTCGACTCCTCCTTCTTGGGCCAAGAAGAATGTCCCGAAGGCCCCTCTCCCTTTGTGGAAAGGGACAGACAAAGCTCCTTGAACGAAGCAGAGTACGAGGAACTCGGAGAGAGCGGGATAAATGCCGTGGCCGAGGAGGAGGAGGAAGATGCGGCCTGGGCCACCTCCTCCTTGAGGGCGAACATCTGCTTGAGCTGCTCAGCCGAGCCAGCTGCCGGACACCGCCCAACGAGCCTCTTTTGATCTTACCGGTGGAAAACGCTTCTTGGGGTGCCCATGCTGTAATCGGGCGGCGCGATCGTCTCAGGACGCCGGCCGAGAAAGAACAGCACAACCCGCAGGCGCAAGTGGTCGTGACTCAGGCCTAGGCAGTAGATGCACATGGGCGGATCCGTCCTGGACATTTTCGACCCGCAAGGGCACCTCCGAAGCCAGGAATAGATTTGTCCATTGCAGCCGCGAGGGAAGATGAAGACTGAAGTTTAGAAAACTTCAAAACCAGTTTCGGACGAACCAAAGAGTTAGGATCCAGTCTAAAACGCAGAGCGCTAAGGAGGGAACCTGAGCTTCCAAGCGGTAAGGAAGATCTGGCGTCATGGGGCGCAGCCGAGAGTTTTACCACCCAGGTGGGTGGGAGGAGCCAGCTTGCAGACCTTCCAGCAACAATTAAAGTGGCAAGGAACCTGCCAATAAGTGTGGATTGAACAACATATCCATGTCCCTAGAACTGGAAGTTTTGCATTGGATGGGGAGGCAAAAAGGTTGAGTTCCAGTCGCCCCACCTCTGAAACAGTGAATCTGCCACTTTCTGGTTTAATGCCCCATTAGTGAGCAAGGGTGTAAGACCTGCTGAGGCTATCCGGCAGGATGTTTTGCACTCCTGGAATGTGCAGAGCTGATAGAGACAGATTGTGCTGGACTGCCAGTTCCACACTCTCGTCTCCCTGCAAAGGGAGTACGAGCAAGTGCCTCCCTGCTTGTTGATGTACCAGACTACCGATATGCTGTCTGTCTGGACTAGGAGCAATCCCCTTGGGAGAACAGACAAATGCTTGAAGAGCGTACAGGACCGCTCTCATCTCCAGAATACTGATGTGCAAGGACATCTCCAAGTGGCACCAGAGTCTCTGAACTTGGTGGTCCCCTCTATGAGCCTCCCAACCTAGACTGGAGACATCTATAGTTAGTGTGCCTTGGGAAGCTGGGCCCCGAGACCCAAAGTCAGGTTCGAGGGATCCCTCCACCATTGTAAATCTTTCTGAAGAGTGGAGGAAATCAGGACCAAATGGTCCAGATTTTCGTGAAGCTGATCCCACTGAACCCACAAGAACCACCGAGTGACCCCTATGGAGCCTTGCCAGGGGAACCATGGAGATCGAGGCCGCCAGCAAACTGAGAACCTCCCGGGCTGGGAGAAATCTGGAAGAGGCTACAAGAGTGGCCTGCTTGATGAGAGTTTCCATCCTGTCTGAGGGGAGGAAAGCTCTGCCCTGGACTGTATCCAATACTTCTCCAATGAACTGCAGTCTCTGAGAAGGGGTCAGCTAGGGCTTGGGGACGTTGACCATAATCCCCAACTTGGAAAACAAATCCAGAGTGACTGAAAGGGCCTCCAAAAGAGAGTCTCTGGATGGAGCTGAAATCAGCCAGTCATCCAGGTAGGGGAAAACTGCTATGCCCTGGCATCACAGGGCTGCAGAAACCACCGCTAGGCACTTGGTAAAACCAGGAGTGCCAAGGAAATACCAAAGTTCCAAAATTGGAAGTGCTCCCCTTGGAAAACAAAACGCAGGAAGCTGCGGTGACTGGGGGAAAAAAAAAAAATAATAATAATCGGGATATGCAGGTAGGCATCCTGCATGTCCAGAGCACACAACCAGTGAGTATCCTGAAAAAGAGGCAGGATACTCTGGAGGGTCAACATCCTGAATTTCTTGTACTCAACGAACAGATTGAGTCTGCTGAGGTAGAGTACAGGTCGCAGGTCCCCAGTCTTTTTTGGAACCAGTAAAACCCCCGTGCTCTGTGATGAAAAGGGACCGGTTACTATTGCTTCTTTTAACAACAGTGCCTGTACTTCCTCCCTTACAAGAATGGTCTGGATTTTAGAGTAGGCTGACCCTCACGGTGGAGCCTCTGGAGGAGATTCCAGAAACTCCAGGGTGTGTCCCTGGGACACTAGCTGCAGGACAAGCGCCGGAGGTGATGCTACGCCACTTCTGCGCATGGTGGGCAAACCCCCCCCACCCCACCAGCTCCTTGCACTGGGACTGAGAAGGGGGTGGGGCAAGGGAGTCAGGAGGTGGCTGGAGGAGCAAGGAGAGGGCCCCTGAGCTTTTCTGATTTTTGGAGGCAGGAGGGGAAGAGAAGGTTCACGTGGCCTTACGTTTGCCCTGACGACGGTTCCGAGTTTGTCTGCGCTGCCTCCAGTTCCTTTTCCGAAAGGGCTGCTGACCCTAGGCCCGAACAGTACGTGGACCTTATCCGAATGGTACATGGAACTTATGGACCTAAGTGCCTGACCGTGGTCCTGAAGGTCCGTAATGATATCCTCGGTGTCGCCACCAAAAAGCACAGAGCCCCTGAAAGGGGTATCGTGGCTCGCTGTCTGGACCTCATTGGTGAGGCCAGAGATGCGAAGCCAAGCATGCTGCCGAAGGCCGACTGCAGTCGCAGAGGCAAGGGCGACTGCATCGACAGAGTCATAAGTGGCTCGAAGAGCATGCCTGCAGGAAATTTTGGACAGGTGCATGTTCTTGGCAATCTCTTCGAGGTCCAAAGGCTCCATGGATTGGATACGGGCCTCGAGCTTGGCTAGGGTGGCTTTCTGGTGAGACACCATGTGGGCTACATAGTTGAGGGAACGGAACACGCATGTAGCTGAAGAGTAGACCTTCTTCCCGTACTGGTCAATCTGCCTGGACTACTTTGTCTGGAGGAGAAGTGCTCATGTGCTTAGGGGCCGTAGAGCGATCAGGAGCCGCAGAGATAACCACAGAGTCTGCCTTTGGGTGCATGCGCAGGAAAGGAGCCCCCACAGATGCCCAGGTAAGTCCTATCCGCCCTTTTTGGCACGGCCAGGATAGAATGGGGCAGTTGCCAGATCGTATCGGTGAGGTCTTCGTGAGGTCCGATCCATGGAGGAACAGGAATCTGGGAAAGAGACTCTAGATCGAGGTGCTCGGCGAGTCTTTGCCACATGGGATCCTGTTCCTCAGATTCCCAATTACAGAATTGTTGTATGGACCTCAAGAGGTCTGAAAAGGAAGGATCCTCTGGAAGGGATTTCGGAGAGGTCTTCCCTTTAGGGACCGGGGATTCTTGATCCGACGACTCCTCTGAAGTGTCCTACCCCGTATCCAGATCGCCTTCTGGTGTACCCAAATCCAGAAGAGTAATATCTTGGGGCTGGGGTAGTCCACAAAACGTGAACCGCGGACGGGACTGAGCTCACAGGGGAAAGGGACCTGGGAGGAGAACGAGGTACTGGAAATCTCCTCTCCAGGTCTGTGAGCAACTCCGTCCGCGCCTTCCTCCACCAGGACTGAATGAGAGTCCTGAAATCTGGCTGAGAAATCAGAGGGGCTGGAGGACGGTGAGGAGGAACAGCATGGGAAGTTGGGTAATGGTACCCATGGTATCCCTCGAAGGAATACTCCGGATACCGGGGCGATCCCAGGTAGTAATGTCCCGCAGAGTGCCAATCTGGTAGTGGACCTGCTGGAGGATGGTCCGCAGAGTACCCAGAGAGGTAGTGCGGGACAGAGATGGGTCCAGAGAAAAGACCCAACATCACAGGGGACGGCAATGGGGAAGCCCACGAAGGACCCACCATAGTATAAATCAAAGGCGGGGCCGGCGCTGGGGTAGCCAACGTTGGGACCACAGACAGACATCGGAATCAGCACCACCGGGCCCAGCGTCGGAAACAGATTCGGCGTCAGGAAAGCTGGCATTGGAACCAGATGTAGGGGCTCTGATGTGGTAACCTCATCTGCCGTGGAAGCCGGTGGCGGGGGCAGATGTGAAGGTTCCATGGAAGGCAAAGAAACAGCTGTCTGAGGGTCCGGCGTAGGGACATGCCCCGCCGGCTCCGACGGAGAAGTCACATCTGGCGTCGGAACTTTCACCGGAGCTGGAATGGTCTTCCCAGAAGGTACTAGAGGGGCTTCCGTTGTCGGACCGGACGGTGGCCGAGGGACCTCCTTCCCAGAGACCCAAACAGGTGAGCGGGGGTCGGAACCTGACATATGCTCCACATCTAGGTGACCTGCGCTCTCTTCTCCCCCTGCAGCAGCCAGAAGCGAAGCCTGGGTCACAGGAGGGGGAGAAGGGGGAAAGAGTGGCAGTCTTCCCCGGGCTCAAACAGATATCGGGTGAGGCGACAAAAGTCCCAGACAGGAGAGCCGTGTCTGGGCGGTCGCCAGAGGCAGCCGACTTATCAGACAAGGAAGCCAGGCAGAGGGGGCAGAACCCCCTTCCGACTTATCGGGTGAGTCCCCAAGGAGCGGGCAGTCGTCTTATTGGTGACCGGGTGGTCTCCGGAGGAGCCAGGGACTGACAGTGGCAGAAGCGGGGCCACCACCAGAGAAGCCAGCGGCCGACTTACCCACAGAAATAGGGAGCAGAGTCTTCGATGGTCCCCCAGTATCCCCAGATGCAGCCTGGACAACCTTCACTGGAGGTGGCAGGGGAGAGGCCTTACTCGTTGAGGGCCACCACTGGTTTCGGCCCGGGAACGGTCTTCTGGGTGCTCCCACTCCCAATGCTCCTCTTTTTTGTGTTTCTTCTTATCTGGAAAAGAAAAAGCGGAATCCCAGAGTCGCTCCATTTGCTTTTTGAGTGAGACCAACTGCAACTTCAATAAATGAGCCTCCAGAACCTGCTGCCTCTGTTTGCGGGTGGCCTGGTTGAAGGGCTGGCAGTACGGGCAAGTCACAGTGGGGTGGTCCGGGCCTAAGCAGATGAGACTTGTGGTGACAGTCTTTGTGAGGTATCTGGGTACCGCAAACCTCACACCACTTCTTCTGAGGTGGAGAAGACAGAAATTGGAAGGAACCGAGAAACTCTGAAAAAGTACTAAAAGGCGCAAAACTGACAGGTCACTGTGGAAGTTTACGAAGGTAACATGCATGAGACGATGGCTAGGAAGAACTGGAGGGCGGGCGTGGGGACCTGGCAAGGGTCACGCCTGACGCCGCCATGACGCCAGGTGGGCGGCACCTGCCAGGTATTGCTTGAAAAGTCTGCCATGCAGTCCAGATGCCAGGTGGTGTTAGTCCCACATGTAATGACTTTCTACAGGAACCCTCTCGAAGTAAGAGCTAATGAACATCTGCAGTGATAAGGAGAATGAAAAATTTTCTTTGTGAACCAGCTGGGGAGTACTCAGCAGTAACTAATAAAAAGAAAGACTTAACCCAAGCAGACAGTGAGGAAGTTGGGGAAGAGCTAGTGACCATTTTACCTAGTACATCAAGCAGTCACCTTAATGAGGCAGCAACAAAAGAACCTACCGACCAAACTGAAAAAGGAGGGGAAAAAAATATTAAATCTGGTGAAACCAACCATGGTTATGGAAACTGACAGTGCTGATAAAGCACCTCAGGAAGTACTAATACTAGGGGATTCTATTACTAAATATATGCAGGGGTTGAAAAAGTTGTTTGTGAGGACGCAAGTCCAGGACTTATGTTCCTTTTATACCTTAAGTCCTTGGCAGGCGCTGGTAAGTCATACTGGGGTACTGGTGTTCTTCCTAAATTTTTACTAAAACAAATAATGTTTTTCTTGCTTCTCACAGGAAGCCACAGAGGGACGGGAGGCCACTGAGGGGATATCAAGCTCTTCCAGATGCAGAAAATCAGTCAGTCACACAGGTTCCCTCTCTGTGACCAAATATACACACATATATTTTTTCATTTTCTATTCCCCTTTAAAGAGAGTACCTTATTATGCAGCTTAACCCTCTTTCTGCCAGTGACTACTCGGACACACAGGGGTTCCTCTCTGTGACCAATTCTTTTTCTTTATCAAACTGTCTCCCCTTTCAAAATAGTCCCCTATGGAGCTTACACTGCTGCCAGTGAATAGTAAGGCATGCAGAGCCCCTCTCTGTGGCCATACAATGTTTCGTTTTTATGCAAACTTCTCTCCCCTTTCAAAGGAACCCCCTGCTACTTGCTGCCAGTCAGACACACACACGGTTTACGCAGCTTCCATGCTGCCAGTCAGGCACACACGGTCCTCTGTGGCCAAAATTTGGAAGGCAGTATAGCACAGTGGTTTACGGCTCTGAGCTGCAAATCTGGAGACCTGGGTTTGAATCCCACAGCCTCTACTTGCATACTGTGTGACCCTGAGCAAGTCACAACGTCCCTGTGCTCCTAGATCGCACCTGTAAACAAGCTTTCAGCTTAGTGTGCCAATCCTGGTTAAACAATTGAGAAAAAATAAATAAATTAGTCAGTCAAGGCTCTCTCCCTCCCTCTCTCGCCCCTCTTCTCACAGAGACCCTTTTGAAGCTAAATTCTTCCTGCCTGCTATTATATTTTAACTGAGGGATTCCAAGCCTGCATACAATGTTAAAATGTAATTCCAACAACATGTCTTTCACTTACAGAATTCAGGGCACAGGTGTAAGATGGCACCCAATCCTCCAAAACATGTGCCATCTACCATATGGAAGGTTCCAAAAGTACCAGCCACGCTCAGGAACGAGGGTAGTGCGCTGAAGGAGGGTGGCTAACCCAAAATAAGTAATAAAATTCCAAAAAAAAAAAAAAAAAAAAATTTACAGCACCTTACTAAAGTAAAGCAGCCCAAACGTAAAGTCTGTTCATTGACCAATTTAATAATCCACCACTGTGTTTCTAGCCCCTAGCACCTCAGCTCAATGCCTTCCAGGGGACAGCTGTGACTTTTTTTTGGAAAGTCTACTATATGATATTGTACTCGGCATGTAATACTCGGCAGCACGGACTTCCACGGTGCTTGTAATCCTCCTTGCTTGAACCTCCATAATCACAGTCTACCACACACTCGTATTGCGAGAGGTGGTTCCGCCAGAATGTCGTCCAATTAGGAAGCATGCAGTGACAATTTCGATCCCCCAGTCTCACTAGGGGGCACGTGCGCGGTGCATGTCAGATGGCAGAAAGAGATGGAGATAAAAATAAAGACGTGACTGCTCAAGGTCCAGGAGGGAGAAGGGAAAAGAAACGGTCACAGTCACGGAGTTCTACCAGCAAGCTGCGCATGCACGCAAAACTCTGCCAGTGAAGCGAGTCCGCTGGACTTGAAACAGCTTTAAAGGGAAAGTCCTGCTGCACTTTCCGCAGGTCCCGGACCTCGGACTTGAGGATTTTTCATCCCCTGGGATCATTTAACAACTAAAGTAAATAAAGAAAAACAACAAGTAATATAGTTTCCTGGGGGCTAGATTTCAGGACATACGGGAAATGGTACATTGACTGATTAAGACATCTAAAGAGAGAAAACTAGTAATTTAACATGCTGGTACGAACGATGTAAGGAAAAAGACAGGGACATTTTAGAAGATTTTCAAAGACTACAAGAAACACTTATAGATAAAAACTGTGATGTAGTACACTCAAATATTGCCAGTCCCCAGGTACAGTCATTACTGGAATAGGAAGCTAGAGAATTAACAATAGTTTAAGAAGGTGGAGCCTTACAAGTAATATTAAGAGCATAGAAACCGGAGAAATGTTTGATGGAAAGTACGAGTTATTTAGTAAAGATGGTTTACATCTGAGCAAAAAATGTAGTAGAGCACTAGGCAGGAAGTTCCTTAAAGTGATCAATGAGGCTAATTTAAACTGAGTAAATTGCGGAGAAGGGAGGACTGCAATTTAGATATCCTTGACCAACTGAAAGAAAGGAAGCAAGGTAATGATAAACGAGGGATTAAGCATAAAAAAAGAACTAGATCAACATATGACAAAAACCCTCCTGATAAATGCACATAGCCTTTTTAACAAAACTGGTGAACTGGAACTAAGACTTAAAGACTAGAGAGATTCACCAAGGTAACCAAGATTAGCACCTCATATACAGGTGCCTTGCCTCTGCAAAAAGCTTTACCTCAATATGACACCTAAAATTTCCCAGTAGTTAAGATGTACGAGGACTCGTAAAATTGCCAGCACCGGGTCCCGAGGACTTCCTAGTCTTAACAGCCACCCATGCTCTGCCCCCATGCACAGCAAAGTTATGACAAGATCCTAGGGAGAGCGCCAATACAACACGCAGAAAAAAAAACCTCCAACTGGAGGGAAAACATTAACAAAACACCCCCTATGTCAGACTCACCTGAAGAGGGGCAAATACCCTTGAACACAGTTCAGATATAAAGTCAGAGTGTGGCAAACATACCTCTGGTATTACAGCATGGTGTGCAGAGGCCACTGGTTCTAGCAGGGGGAGGCAGGGTGGGAGAGATAGGAATACTGTAGTATCCCCTGGAAGAAACAAGATTACTGTGGTAAGTGATTTTTTCTTCTCACCCCAGGAATACTCCAATATTCCTAACTCTTATGCAGACTGAGAAGCAGTATCTTTGGAGGTGGGTACAGGACTTATTTTGGAAACAGGCTCTGCAGGACAGCTGTGCCAAACCTGGCATTACCCCTAGCCTGCATATCCAGGCTATAATGCTTGGTAAAGGTGTGCAATGTTCTCCAGGTAACTGCTTTACAAATGTCCACCAAAGGAACACTCCTGTTAGCTGCTATAGCAGCAGCTGCACCCCTTGTGGAATGGGCTCTCTGCCCTGCTGGAGCCTCCTTCCCAGCTTTTGAAAAGCAAAACTGGATACAATGGACTATCCAGCAAGAAATGGACCTCTTAGATGCTGGATTTCCTTTTCCTACATCCCCATAGGTCAAGAACAGTTGCTTCCTTTCCTGCCTTTGGGACTTACTGGCGGTCACGTAGTAGCTATGCGCTCCCTTGACATCAAGACTGTGCAGCCTGCACTCACCAGAGCATGAATGCTCAGTAAAGAAAACAGGTAAGGTGATGGACTGGTTCAAATGAAAGTCAGAGACCACATTTGAAAGAAATTTTCTGTTAGTTCGCAGGATCCCTTTGTCCCCGTGGAATGAAATGTAGTCCTGCTCAATGCAGAGAGCCTGGAGCTCACTAATCCTCATGGCAGAAGTGATTGCCATTAGGAAAACTGTTTTCCATGTGACATATTTCAAAGGAACTGAAAACATGGGCTCTAAAAGGGGGGCCCATAAGTTTGGCAATACAGAGATTTAGATTCCAGGTTGGCACCGGTTCCCTGGTGGGGGTGCAGGTGGGCCATACCTTTAAAGAACCTTTTAAAGATAGAATCTGATGCCAACGAGGCATTCTTCCCAGCTGTGTAAGCAAACACTGAAGCCAAATGAACTTTTAGAGTAGAGGGCTGCAGGCCCAATGAATGCAAATGAGTAAGGTAGCCCAGCACAGCCGGAACCCCTGCATAGGCTGGTACTATAAAATCTTTCCCATTTAGAGGCGTAGGTTTTCTTGGTGGAAGGTTTCCTGTACCCCCTTAAAATATCCAGGACACTTTCAGAGAGAGATGCAGGTTCACATACTCTAGGCCCTCAAGAGCCATGCTTTGAGTCTGAGCGACTTGAGGTTTGGGTACAGGAGTCTCCCCTGACTGGAGGTTAGCAGGTTGTGCCTCCAGGGAAGGTGTGTTGGTTCGGTTACAGACATGGAGAGCAGCAGAAAGTACCATGGCTACCTGGCCCAGTTTGGGACTATCAGGATCATTATGCTGACTGGGCCCTGAGCTTGAGTAGCACCCTGTACACCAGAGGCAATGGAGGGAACACATACAGGTACCTCCCTGACCAGTCCAGAATCAGAGCATCCAGGGGTACCGTTTCCATAGCTGGGGGTTTGAAACAATACTGTGGAAGGTGGTGACTTTCATGGGATGCAAAGAGATCTCTGGAGTACCCCACCTTTTGAAAATCACTTCACCACCTGTCTGTTTAAGGGTCCATTCGTGATGGGCCTGGTTGATTCGACTCAAGGCATCTGCTAGGGTACTGTCCTTGCCTGGCAGATGAATGGCCTGAAGAAAGGCTCCTAGGGAGTAGGCTGGAGTCCAAATTCACATGGCTTCTGTGCAGAAAGAATCCGACCTTGTTCCTCCCTGCTCGTTTATGTAATACATAGTGGTGGTATCGTCTGTTCTGAGCTGTACCACCTTTCCATGAATTAGTGGTGTGAAGGCTTGCAGTGCCAGAACATCGCCCTGAACTCCAGTATGTTTATGTGCTGGAGCAACTCTGCACTTGACCAAGTGCTATGAGTAGTGTGAGCCCCTACATGGGCACCCCACCCTAGCAGTGATGCATCTTTTGTGAGAATCACTGATCAAGGCTTTTGGAAGGGGACCCCCCTCTCAGGTTGGCTTTCTCTTTCCACCACTGAAGGGCTAGGAGTAACATTTTTGTTGCTGGGTTCATTTCTGATAGAGAATCCCTTCTTTGACACCAATGAGCTCTCAAGTGGAACCGAATGTCTCATCTGGAACCTAGAACTGTGCCAGTGGCTGCTGCCATGTGGCCCAGTAACTGGAGAAACTGTCTTGCAGTTGTTGGTCTGTTGAGGGTGAAGGAGCCTGCCAATTGCAGGATACTTTTTACTCTGCCAGAGGTAGGTAAGCTCTACCCTTCTGGGTATTTAATTCTGCTCCTATGAACTGCAGCACTTGTGCAGGGAGTAGGACTGACTTTTTGAAATTTATCAGAAAACCCAGAGATTCCAGGAGTCCTTGGGTTAGCTGTAAATGTTCCTTTACCTGTTGTGATGACTTTCCCACCACCAACCAATCATCCAGATAGGCGAACATTGTGACACCTCGCCTTCACAGGTGTGCCACAACCACTGCCAGGCACTTTGTGAACACTCTTGGAGCTAAAGTGAGACCGAATGGCAGGGCTGAAAACTGGTAAAGACCTGAAGGGAGTCTGAACCACAAATATTTTCTGAAAGACTCCCTTATGGGCATGTAGAAATAAGCATCTTTTAGGTTCAGGGATGCCAGCCAATCTCCCTTTTGGAGAACTGGCAGAACCAGTGACACGGTTACCATTTTGAACCTTGGCTTTGTTAGGTGCCGGTTTAGCACCCTTAGGTCTAGGATAGGATGCCACTCCCCATTTTTCTTTGTTGTTAAGAAGTATCTTGAATAAAACCCCTTTTCCTTTGCTATGGACGCACGGGTTCCACTGCTTTTGACAGCAACAGAGTTTGAACCTCCTTTTCCAGCAGCTTTCTTTCTGTTTCCTGCAGCTTTCTTTCTGCAATGGAAGCTGGTTTGAACACACTTGTTCTTAGTGAGGGAAGGGATTTGAAGCTGAAGAACAATCCCTGATTCACTACTTCCAGGACCTACTTGTCTGTGGTGATCTGTTTCCAAGCATGGAAATAGTGTGTCAGTCTGCCCCCCTACTGAAAGTGGGGAGGCGGCCTTGAAGGACAAGTCAGGGGTCCTGCTTTGCCTGGGGCTGAGACTGGGAACCACGCCTGAAGCCCCTTCTACCCCTGCCTCTGAAGTACCCTTTCTGAAGGTACTGTTGTACTTGGGGTACGGCCATGGCCTGATAAAAAGGCCTGGAGTGGAACTGACTGCCTCTGCCTCCCCTTCCATAAGGTCTTGTGGATGGGGAAGCTTTCTCTTTGACAGAGTTACTTCTATAAGTGGCCTTGTACCCATCCACTTTTTTCACATAGACCTCTGTGTGAGTTCCAAAGAGGGAGTTACCCTCCACTGGGAAATCCACAGCCTTTTTCCGAGTGTCTTTGGTAAGAGGTTTGTGGCTCTTAACCAGACAACCCTCCTCTGAGCAATTTTATTTGCCATCCACCTAGCAGCAGTGTCATTGGTGTCTGCTGCCATCTGAAACTGATATTTGGCAGTTTCCAAGCCACATCTGGCGGTTTCAGTAAGGTCTGCTGAAAGGTTAGAAAGAGCCTCGTCTGCCATAGCAATGGCAGACTGCCAAAGGGATTTTTGGTACTGGGCCACACTGGCCTGGAAATTAGCTTGTCTAATGGCCAAAGAAGCTGTTAAATTGCCCTTTTTGGCCATACTGTCTATTTTTCTCGAATCCTTCTCTGGGGGTGAGAAGCAAGAGGAACTTTTGCCTTATCACAGGCTGCAGCTTGTACCACCCCGGTGGTCAGGGTTGGAAAATACAAAATTCAGCCCCATCCCTGTCAAGCTGGTACTTTTCGTCCAGTCTTTTATCCAATGGTAGGACAGATCCAGGCGTTTGGAGGAGTTTTATTGCATCCCTTTTAAAGAACTTATTTATTGGGAGCAGTAACTTTCTGGTGGCTGTTAACTCCATCATTTCTAAGTACTCTGCCTCCTCCTCGTCCTCTATCACCTCAATGGTAGAGATATCCAGAGCATCTACCATCTTTCTGACAAAAGAAAAATGAGATAAGTAATCCTCTGACGACCTGGGAGGAGAGCCAAACTCCTGCTCAGTAGAGACTTCAGGTTCTCCTTCATCCTCCTCTTCATATTCCCCATAATCATCCTGTGCCTCATGCAGACAGAACTGGGTAAACTCAGCAGGGGTCTGGACTGTAGACTGCTGTCCAGCAAGCAGCAGAGACCCTGCAAGGCTTGTAAAACCTTAAATGCCTGTGCAATTTCTAGAGGAGTAGGGATGGTTACAGACACAGCAGAAGTCCCATGGGCTGAACAGCAAGGGGTTCAGTGTGTTTAGTTTTCATAGGTTTTTTGGGGACTGAAGAGTTAGCTGTTCAGACGACCTTTTTGTGCCCGTATCGGGGTAGAAAGCGTGGCTCCTGTGGTTTCACTCACAGCCTCAGAGGATATCGGCTGGTCAGAGCCAGAGGGAACCTTAGGCGAAGGCAATTTCTTTTTAAGCTTTTCCAAACGTTTTTCATGCGTTTTTTTTTCAAGGAAGGTCTGACAGATTTCACAATCGGTCTTGAAATGATCATAACCAAAGCAAACACAAGAAGTGTGTTTGTCTGCCTTGGCAAACACTTCTCCACACTCTGTACAATTTTTGAAACCGGGTTCACCGATCTTTTACTTAGGTTTTTCAGACATTTCAACAACAAAAAAAAAAAAACTGCAATCACAAACTTTTAGAACAAATTTATTGGCTGTGGTTTGTTCAGGAACCGATCGGAACCGCGAAGAGAGAGGAAAAAGAACCGGGATTAGTGGTTCAGTAACCGGTATTAGCGGCTATGAAAAAAATAAATTTAAATAAATAATTACCTCATATAAAAGAGTTTTAGCGAGAAAAAAATCTGCTAAGGCTAAAAAGCCCAGGTTCCCCACCTGTTATACTGAACCATGAGAAAATGAGAAAATTAGTAATTTAACTAAAATAAGCTAACGGTTTTACTATAAACAAAACATAAGGACAGCAAATGAAAATAAAATACTTATACGTATATTTTTTTTTTTTAAGTTTCATGACAAGATGATGATCTCCGAGCGCCTAGTCTTGACAGGTAGAGAGAGAAATCTGAGGGTAGAATGTAGGTAGTTGATAGGTGACACATTTGAAAAAAATGGCACGTGCCAATAATTCCATCATTAGCATAATGTTCCATCTCCAGGCAGATCTGACTTAAAGGCATACTGCATAACAGTTAGGAATATTGGAGTATTCCTGGGATGAGAATAAAGTGCTACAATAAAGCTAATTATTAACAAATGAGAACAGTTTTAAGTACCTGGGACTAGAAAAGTGAGCTAGAGGACCTTTCACTAGATAACATGTGGAATAAGATCAAACACTGTCTAAACTATTGCACAGATGAATACGTACCAGAAGTTGTCAAATACAACAAGCATGGAAAGATACGATTTTGGTTATCTAATAACGTCCAAAAAGAAATAAGGAAAAAGAATGAGGGCTTTTTTCCTTTGTGCTCCTACCCCACCGGCCACTCCTTCATGCTGCTCGTGCCCCACCGCCACCACCACGTCCCCATCGCCATCTGCTGCATAGTCTTCAGTGGTCCCTGGATAACCTCACATAACCCTTCATCTGGTGGGTCCCCCCTTCCAATGGAGAAGTGCCCATAGGCACAATGACGTATCCCGGGGGCCTGTGAGGTTAGTACAGGGCGATCCTGGGCTATCAGGCGATGGGGTACCCGGCGTCTGTCATCTGGACAATCGAGAGGAGATCTTCCTGTTTTCTGTCCCTCATCCCCCCACCCGCAGCACTGCATCCAGCATCCCCTCCAGCAGGACGCACAGGCAGCGCGTGTGCACCCACACCACAACATGTGTCATCTCCAGGGGTCACTGCACACCTGTCCCCCACCCCCCATCCTGGGAGGAGAGCATCCGGATGCACTATACCCTGCCTGCCGGCTTAAGCTCCTGACTTCCCGGCTCGCGCAGGAACCCAGGTCGCCAGCATGCCAGGCAATCCCCCATCGCCCGGCACCAGCTACAGAATAGGGCTTTTAGGAAATACAAATCCAATCCATCAAGCAATAACTGGATAAAGTATAAAGACTGGCTAAGAAAATGTAAGTATTTAATTAAGAATGCAAAGAAGAATGCTGAACACAAACTGGCTATTCAAACAAAAGACAATAAAAAATCATTTTTTTAATTATATAACTGGATTAAGAGAAGAGCAACAAAGAATAGGGCCACTATTGAATGGGAATGAAATAATGAAAGATGCGAAAAAAAATGTCAACACTTTTTAACAACTTTATTCTAAGTGTATATCAGCCAAAAGATGCATACGAATTCGATGTAATTCAGCTAGTGGAACTGCACCAATCATTACTGAGAATGCTGTCAAGCAGAAACTGGATGAGTTGAAAAGAGATAAATCTCCCAGACCCAACAACATCCACCCAAGACTACTTAAAGAACTGTCTAAAGAACTGGCAGAACCATTAGCTTTATTGTTTACTAAATCCCTTTCCGTAGGTAGAATCATTTCTGAATGGAAAGAAACAAATGTTACGTCAGTATACAAAAAGGGCCCAAGGCAGGTTGTGGCGAACTATAGACCAATTAGCCAGACGTCGGTCCTGGGGAAGGTTTTAGAAATAACTGAGAGAAATTATGGATAACTACATAAGGAAAAATGGACTATGAGATTTAACTCAACATGGCTTCACAGCACACAGATCCTGTCAGACAAATCTATTTTATTTCTTCAAGCCCATAAGTGATGCTTTGGACAACGACCTCCCTGTTGATATTATTTATCTAGAGTACTCAAGAACCTCTGATCTAGTTCCCCATAGAGAACTTACTGAGGAAATTATTAAATATAATTTTAGCCCTGGTATTATTATTAAATGGATCTGTGCATGGCTGGCAACTGAAAACAATGGATGACAATAAGAGGCTACATCTCAAATTGGGGAACTGTTACTACTGTGGTTCCCCAGGGTTCGGTACTGGGACCTACCTTATTTTAAATATTTGTGTGTCATCCATGATAACATCAAAAGCTACTTGGATATGTGTAAGTTTGTGGACGACACAAAACTAGCAGCTACTGTAGAAAAACAACGACTATGCTGCTAACCAACTACACATAGACCCAAATAAAATCATATCATGGACAGAAGAACACATACTGTCCTTCAATAAGAATAAATGTAAAGTTATACAAAATAACATGCCCCCCTTTATGCAAAGCATCATGGGGCTGCATATGCAAATCACCACAGAATATTATGCTGGTTCAACTTTAAGCAGAAATGCATGGTGCCAAAAGGACTCTCACACAGTTTGCAAAGGGTGCCAAAAGAAGACGCGTGTTTCGTCCTACCAGGACTCATCAGTGTGCCTCATCTGTCTGACACCCCAGTGGAATGAACCAGCTACCCTAAGATGGTCTATCTGGGTTATGTTGAGGTGAACCCAATTGAAACAAAAAACAAATGAAAAGATAAAGAACCTCTGTACGCAAGCACTGAGGCAATGGTTACCCCAAAGGGCATGCATCTGGGACGAAGGAATAAAATGTAAAAGTATTTTATGAATGGTGCAGAACTTGACATAACCGCTAGGAAAAAGGACCTAGGCATAATTATAAATGATACACTTACATTTAGTGATCACACAAGGGAGGTGGTGGGGCTGGCTAGTAGAATTTTGGGGTGTATCCTAAGACATGTTAAAAGCAAGGATAGAGGGGCGATAATGCCCTTGTATGGTGCACTGGTCAGGCCTCACCTGGAGTAGTGCAGCTAGTTTTGAGCACCATACAACTGGAAGAATATTACCCTTAAGAGAGTCCATTCAGCGTAAAACAACCAAAAGGATCCATAACCTTAGGGATTTGGCATATGATGAAAGATCAAGAGAACTGGGTCTGTACTTGCTTGAGTATAGACGTACTGTTGGGGACCTCTGTCTGGTATATAGGGCCCTAATGAATGAAGATTTAAAGAAATGTATAGAATTGCAGTGCAAAGATGCTAACAGAGATTTAAGAGGACATGAGTTCCAACTGAAGGGAGAAAATATAAAACCCTCAGGAGAGGTCACTGGATAAACCAACGGGTGGTAACAGTATGGAACTCCTTACCTGAGCACATAGTTAACAGTCCAACAATGGACATATTTAAATCAGCATCTGACAACTATTTATATGGGTTTGATATTCAATGAAAATTGACATGTCGAATATAGTTTACGCTTGAAGACTTGAAACTTTTCCTACGATTCCTAAAAATTCTGCTTGCTGGGGTCCACTGCTGTAAGTTCTACATATCCACCATATCCTACAAAAGGTCGGCTACAGGTTGTTTTTTTTTTGGGGGGGGGGGGGTGTGTGTAAGAGACTGAGCACGACTGGCGATTTCAAATGAGACACGAGCAGCATGAGAATTAACACGCACTGCATGGAATGTGCCTATTCATCAAGCAATGGAGCTCCTTCCACTGGAAAAGGCAGAGCATTTGGACTAATGTAGGCCATCCACCCTACAGATGGGTTGTTGGAACAAACTCTAACCAAACTAGTAAAGCCATAATATGGTCACAAATACAAATGAACAAAATGCGCTCTACCTAAACATAAAAAAAGAAAAATGATTCCATCCAGCATAAAACAAAATTAAAATCAAATCCCCAAACTAGGGTACCTCCAGCAGTTAGCTCTCCAGCCTTCCTCTCTCACTACCCTACTTAGCCTCTGTGTTGCTTGTTAAGAATCCCCTTGAGGGACATCCACAAGCCCTTCGAAAACCTGTGCTCCGAGTTTTTAGTGAGACTGACGCATGAACAGACATACACTCCATTACAGGCCCACAAGCACAATGACAGCAGTGCCAGCAAAACAGATTCACAGTGCAAGTGTCTACCGGCTAAGGGCATACTTCAACCAACAGAAATGCCAGAACTTGCCCATGGCAATGCTTCGATACGCTGGCACAAGGTGCAAACTATCTTATTCAGTAACTGATCCCCAAACTATTAAAATTATCAGCAATGCAGATAAAAGGTCCACTGACTGTTTAATTTATCCCTAGAGCAGGGACTTGTTCCAACAATATGGAACGAATCCACAGTGATTCCAGTATATCAGGGGAAACAGGTTAGTCGTGTCAGACTATGGGCCGATCTCACTATTAGCAGTGGTCCGTAAACTGCTGGAGAAATGTGTTTTCAGTCAGTTGACTGCACACCTAAATGGGCATAACTTGTTCATGGACCAACAATACAGTTTTCAAAGTGGGAGGTCCACTGTGATGACGCTGGCCGGGTTCACAGATGCTGTACTGGAGGCCACTGACTGTGGCAGAGCCACCGGTGCAGTCTTTGTGGACCTGGCTGGTGCCTTCGATACAGTGGACCACGAACTTCTGCTATGCAATATGGGGAGTATGGGGGTAAAGGGTATCCAGCTCAACTGGTTTAGGAGTTACTTGTCCAACCGTACACAGAGAGTTAAAACTGACTGTTCCATGTCACAGCCAAGGGAAGTAAAAGCAGCAGTTCCATAGGATCAGTGTTTGGGCCCCATTTTGTTTTCAATTTTTGTAAATGACCTGCCTCCCCTTTTTTCCACGAAAAAATGGTATAATTTATGCAGACAGCACAGTTATTTGGGATTCAGGACAAAATAGTGAGATATATAGGTATCTCTACACAACAAATATATTTTTGCTAAATGGACGCACGCAAACAATGTTTATAAATGAAATTAAAACAAATGTTATGTTGTCCGGGTCTTTACAAAGGTTACAAAAGCAGAGAACAATACAAATTGTAGGGGAACGTGGTTTCTTGCTTCCCTTGGTTACTACATTTAAATACTTGGGCATTCAACTCGATCCTAGTCTCAGCATACCACCACACATTGATAAACTGGGTAAAAAGCTAAATCAAAAACTCTGCCTTCTTTACAGAAGTGTAAAATCTTTAACTGACGAGGAAAGGCAAGTTATAGCTAATGCCAACTCTGGATTATGGTAATGTTATATTTGTTCACTGTAACGGTACATTTGAGTCCAAGTATAAAATTATTTATAACATATGCAGATTCACACTCCATGCCCCACTAAGAAACCACTGTCAGTTATATAAAGACTTGGGAGTACTTTCTCCAGAGAGGAGACTAAAGGGCCTTGTAGCAAATTTTGTCTTCCATATAGTAAGGTCAGCTGAACCTTTGGTTCTATCAAATGTATTAGTCCTTAAAAAATTTGAGCGCAACACTAGAAATATTAGGCTCTTTACATAGTTCCTGTTTTTAAACTACAAATGAGTAGAAGAGCTTTTACCTAGTACGCACCTTCTATCTTAAATATGGTAACTTGATTAATGAAGCACACAGCGCACTGCATTTTAAGCAACTGTTAATCTTCTACACCGTGAGAATGTTTGTAGATGTATATAATGGTGTTTAAATTACATGTTTATGTATTGAATGTATTTTGCATTTGATATTTTATGTCAGGCATGGCTGAAAAAGGACTGTACCCAGTCCATTTCCTGGTTAAAAATTAAAATATGGACAGCAAAAGAGGGTGTAATGTCAACCTGGACAGGACTCCAGATAAGGGGAGTACCGACCTGTTTTACTCAACTCATTTTAGGAAATACTCTTCAGAAAATATTTTTAATGAGTACCAGTACTCACGCAACATTTGTAAATATCCCACACTCCAAAAGAATAGTGCTTCATAACATAATTGGTGATTCAAAGAGAGCGTCGTTTCCTGATTTATAGCACTTGCATGTATCCAAATTTTGTTTTACTCACTGTATTTTAAAACTGGTGAGTAAATTACTCCTGAGTCCTACATGCCAACATTAACTGGAGCATTGCTGGCACTTGGTCACTTCTTATGTACAAAAATCTACATTGTTTTTAAAAATACTTAACTCTGTGTAGACATTTGTACACATCTGAATTTGGTTTTACGCACCTCGCTTTCAAAATGAGTACAGTATTCATCCCAAAAAAATATTGTCTGGAGCCCTGGTCAACCACATATCTGGCCAAAATGGCCCAATGGTGTTTCCAGAAAGTCCTAATCCTGTTAGCCTGTTTCACTGCCAATGAGAAGTAGGTGTGCTGTGATGAGCAGTAAAAACGCACAAGAAGACTGCACAAAATCATGCAAAAAAAGTAAAAAAGAATTGTGTGAAATTTCATGGAAAACCTAGCACTGAGGTCAGCACAGTGCTCAGCATCAGAGTAAACGGCACAGCTGCGGTTGGTACTGACCCAGGGTACCACTGTCTGTAGTGATGTCACATCACAGTGTCAATGAAAATGACAAGACGTTGAAAAAGCCTGAAACAGTGTTTTGGGGCTGTATTTAGAGAGCGTTCAGTTCTGTTGTCGGCATCATGCCACATTGGTACTACTGTCTATATCAACACCATATCATGGCATGCACGCAGATGACAAATACTGGTAAGTCTCTTGCTAGATGGGCCTCAAGAGAGACTGCCTAGCCCTCCTTCTTGACCCTTTGCCTCAAACAAAAACTGCCATAATAATGCTGGGATGTGAATAAAAGCCTGAAACACTCACAGATTCAGTTCTGGGACCTAAAAGAAAGGACGGTGTTGAAGAGCTTGTACAAGAGATGTAAAGGCCAAGCGCAACACGGGTGATGAGACAGGACCCAAAACACTACAGTTTAAGCGTTGGGATGCAGAGGTCTATGTTCTTTGTTGTATTACGCTGATTTGATGACCACTGTATCATGCTGCCTCTGTCCTGGGACTTTTTATATACAAGGCTTCAACTTTTTAAAAGCATTCCTGGATGCAAACATTTTAATAAATAAATAAATACTGTACGTAAGTAGAGGATACTGGTGCCAAGGACTTTCAGCACACAAAAAAAAAAAAAAAAAAACACACCCCAAAAAACAGGAACTTCAGCAAAAGAAAAACTACTGCGATGTACTGGACACAGCAAAGGAAAACTAGTAAAAAATGGCACGCAACTGTTAATTAAAGCTAATACAAAACATTAATGACAAAACACAAAAATGAAGTCTACAGAAAAGCTATTTGGAGCAACAAGAAGTCCTGGTCCCCCGAGGTTGTGTGCTCTACGACTGCAGGGAGAAAAGGAACAGAGAAGGATGGGGCCATGCTGCCTCATAGGTTGAGGGTGTGCATCACAAATTGGTGATTTGCACTGATGTTGCTAGCCATGAAAGGTGTAGTACACATGGGGTCCTAGCATCTCCAGCTCAAAGACCGAAGAGTAATGATATATGGAGAAGACAAACTCTTAGATCAGTTAAATAAAAATAATTAAAAAAAAAATAAGCAATACAATGATCAAAGTCTCAGGTAATCTCAACCCACTGGCAGCGTAGACTTCAAAAAGGAGCCACTAATTTGTGCTTGGCCAAAACTCAGCAGCTTTGAAACTGTACCATTATATGCTGTTTATCTGTAACAGGGAAATATTATTACACAATATACTTAGAGGCTGGAGCAGATGTAGCAAGAATTACCTTAAAAATGTGTCACTGTTTCTTCTAGAGCCCCCATTCTGTGAGGTGTCTATAATAGTATGAGGGGAAAAAAGCACGATAGAGATTGGTTAGTATCAAAAGTGATTTTTTTCTTTCAAACTAAAAATCTTAAATTAGATTTAACACCTAAAATATAACTGTTTCCCCCACAGTGCTTTCAGACTCTTTATAGGGTGTATTCTACTTCTATCATCAGTTATTTACAATTTTGAATAGGTTTGCATTCTATTAACTTCTATCTTATAATGTCTACAACTGTTGTTCCCTGCTTTGTCCCATTTCTTGCAAACTAGCTCCTTTATGTGAATAAGGTTGTGTCCACCACATTTTTTTTTTTTTTTAACAGAATGACTACAGTGATTTACCAAAGACTAGACAGAACCCAATGGTAAGGGTCTTCGGGTTTTGCCTGAGACTCTTGATCTGGCAAAGTTCAGAGGTAAAAAACAAACAAAACTTGACTTACTTTCTCATCAGCCATTTTAATGACATGCCTGTACATTATTTTCACATGAATAAAGTGTTGGACATCAAAACAATTTATTGTGACCCCTGAATACCTGCAAAGTGGGGTCCCTAGACTACTGAAAACAACCCCTTAGCAGAGACTCTAGGCTAAGTAACTGCAATTGGCTACTTGATCAAAACTGTAACCAAAAGAACACCACCACACACCTCACCCTCATCTTTCATGCGCTCCTTTCAAAATCAGTCGTGGCAGTCCTCCCAGGGGTGTGGCGGACCACGGTTCATGTGCAAGCTCCTGAACCCTCCCACAGGTGCCAGATTTGTTTTGGGGCGTGTTTGCCTGACATGCAGAGGGCACAAGCCAACCTGTATTTACACACACCCTGCTGGCCCACTTAGGGTGGCAGCGATGTCAGCTGTGAAGGGAGACAGTCACAGGTTTCACAGCTAGCAGAAGGATTCAGCTGTGGCGTTTCAATCAGTAAGGCAAGGGAAGGAAGAAGAGAAATGAAAGAAAGAAAATAAAACAAGCAAAAAAGTAATAATTCATATTCTGATCACAATTTAGCCCCCCCCTCCTCAATACTGCCCTTCTGATTTACTACCTATACACCCCCCCCCCCCGTCACCTCAGTACTAGTGACAGAGGTTTGAAATCCATGCCTCACATCTGTAAAAGTCTCCTCCTCCTTCAGGCATTCACAAAATATGTACACTTCAGCAATTGGGGGGGGGGGGGCCAAACCCAAAATATTTTAAAGCTAAATTGGCACAAAATACTAAACAATACCCCAGAATGTTCTGGAAAACCATGACAGATCTAATGGGTAAGAATAGTACCTCACTAGTGAACAATATTCAACTCAATGGATATTCCATCCCATTAGGAGATGATTGGTAAACACCTTCAACCTCTACTTTAGTAATAAAAGTGCTTCGTAAGAACACTCGGGATTCACTGCAGATATCTTAAGGAGCTCCTGAGAAGACTAATATTGCTACTCCTACTAATATCAGGCAACATACACCCCAACCCAGGACCACCCTTAACTAACCCTAGGGAGCAAGGCAGAATGGGGTCTCTTTCGTTAGCTAGCATCAACGCTTGTAGCCTACTCAAAACATTGATGTCCTTACTGCCTGGACTGCCCAGCACAGCCCAGATGTACTATCAGTATTTGAGACATGGTTGTCACCAGGGATCCCTGACACCGCTGTGGCACTACCTGGCTATACTTATCTTTAAGCAGGATAGACTATCCAAAAAAGGGTGCAGCTGTGCCATATATCTGAAAGATTCAATGATGGGGCATGCTCTGACCTTACCCATCACTGGTGATGAGCTGCAGGTCCTTGCTGTTAAAGTCATACTCGGGGGCCCATAAAGCTCTGACAATTTCGTCCGTTTATATCCCACCAAAACTGACAACGGCAAGCCTGAACCCATTCCTTATCTGCAGTTTAAAGCTTCACTGGGAAGTTGTAATGTTTGGGGATTTCAATGTCAACTGGCTTTCCCCCACTGCAAGCAACTACAAGGATGCCTTTGGTGGCAGCAAACTTTACCCAACTTGTTCCCTCACCCGAAAGAATCAGCTATAGAACTGGGACCAGCACCTTATTGGATTGGGTACTCTCTAACCACCCTGCCCATACTGTACACACTATAGTCCTCCCTGATGCCATTAGTGACCATTCTCCAGTCCAGTGCCTATGGTCTAATAAATTCACTAACCCCCCCAGCGAAAACTATCAACAGTAGGATACTTAGCAGGGGACACCTTGCACCACTTAGGTCACTCCTGCGACAAGAAGAGGACTGGTCCCCAACTGACACTGCCCCTGATGTGGACGCTGCACTACAATACTTTATCTCGCAGTTCAATGCAGCGTGCGACATTCATGCCCCTTTTAAGAAACGCAAAATTAAAGGCCTTGACAATCCCTGGATTACGGACAAACTCCTAAAACAACTGAAAGCATGGGACCTCCTATGGGCCCGAGCTAGAGCCTCTGGCATTCAGGCAGATACTCAGGCATAAAGGGCTGCCAGGACGCCTGTACCAGAGCTTTTCGCCTCGTAAAAAGACAGCTACTATAGAAGCATCCTATCAAACTCCTGGTTGGATGGAAGGAAATTCTGGAAAAACCTTTCAGAAAGGGAAAGAATCCAAAGCAAAACCTAACATGCTAAATGTAGATGGCAGCATCACCCTGGAACCCTCCACAATTGCCCATACCTTCAAACTGGCATTCACTGACCTCAGTCATATGCTTCCCACTAACTTCTTTGATACTAACTCCACCACAGCCCCCCAGTTTCAACCAAAACAAAGAACTAAATCATCCGCAATTTTATTTCAAAGAAGTTGCTGAAAGGGACGCCAAGAAATACTTTCTCAAGATGCTTGGAAAAACCAGACTAAGTGGGGACACACTTGACATGAAGCTCACCGCCATCACCCTTGATGTTGTCCTGGCGCCCCAAGATCATAAACCGGACCCTTATGCTCTCCCAGTTCCTGCTCAAGTGGAAGTCAGCCCTGGTGACCCCAATACACAAGTCGGGGGATAGGGCAATACACGGTAACTAGAGGCCCATCTCCATCCTACCCTCTCTATCCAAAGCACGAAAAAATTGTTGCGGACTAACTGGTGGAGTACCTGGAGAAATACAACCTGCAATGTCCACAGCAACACTGCTTTCGGAAAGGCCACAGCACCACCTCTGTTCTCCTTGAAGTTACGGGTAACCTTCACCAAGCATTTTATAGACCTATTGAAGGCCTTTGATAAGGTTAACTACCCATGACTACTAGAACAACTTGGAAACTTAGGGCTGTCTTTTGATACCCTAAAATGGTTTAACAGTTATCTCTCAGACCGGTCACAACAAGTTAAGATTGGTGACACCCTCTCCTCCAAACAACCAGTCCGGGCTGGTGTTCCCTAAGGGCCAGTTTTGGGGCCCTACTTTTCAGCATCTTCCTGAACAAACTCCCTTCTGCCTGTGATAAACACATTATCCTGTATGCCAATGATGCGGTGATATTCTATATGAACTCTGACCCCTCCCACTTGGAGAAACAACTGCAGGAAAGTTTCACGCAAGTTGAGGCCTGGTTCGTCTCGCAGAAATTAGTGCTAAATTACAAAAAACAAAGACTAAGCTACTCTATGGCACACATAGCAAACAAACACAAACAGCTAGCTATCAAAAATTGCTCTGGTGTGACTCTTGACCAGACGCAAACATTCAAATGCCTTGGTGTGACCTCGGACAGTACTCTGTCCTTTTCCAGCCACATCGATAATAGTTGCAAAACCTGTAAATATCCGCACTGGCCTTCTCTACAAACATAGGCACTGCCCAACTCCTGATACCCTTTAACTAGTAATACACAGCTCTATTGTCTCCATCATTGATTATGGGCTTGTTATCTATGGAGCAGCCACAACTACTGCACTACGGCGAATTTCTATAGCACTGAATAAAACCTTCCAACTTCTTACTGGAGCTACCCACTGCATGCATACCTGTGACGTCTACGAGCAGTCTAACTGGCTACAACTGCAGGGAAGAATCACACATCAAACCTGCCTAGTAGTAAAAAAAAAAAAAGGCACTGATGGGTCTCATGCCTCATGAGGTCCAGACTCTCCTTAGCCCAGCCAACTGCACCCAAAACACTAGAAGCTCCGAAAACTACACACTTTCTGTCCCCCACTGTCACACCTCCCAAGGCCAGAGGTATCTTGCAGGTAGGGCCCCTAAGATGTTTAACTCCCAGGGTTGCAAAATCACCTTAGACACCTTCTGCTCGTTCAGACATAATCTTCGTCAAACATTTGTGTCCAGGGCCATCTGTGACTGTTTCTCTCAATTCCCTGGATGGTTGCCCCCCCCCCCAATCTCTCATCTATCCCCTTCGCCACTTGCCCCCCGACCCTCTTCTTCGCCACCCACCTCATTACCCCTTTCTCACCCCTAGCCTGGCCACTACCCACTCTCTCCCTTATCCACCATCACCTCCCCTTATCTTTTCTGTCTGTTCGCCCCACTTTTGCTGTACTGTCCCTCGATCCTCATCTCCCACCTCTACCCACTTCTACCTCCCTCCCAGGTACCCCCCTTCTCCCATCCTCTCTTCCCAATTTCCAAACTCTACCGGTCACTGCTGGCTATTCCTCTCTCCCTCTTCTTGCCGACCTCACTCCCCCCCCCACCTTCACCCTCTCCCTCTCCTCCCTCAGCCCTAACCCACCCTGATTTATCCTCCTAACTAAACCTGAGGCAATTCAACTTCACTCTTCCTTTCCCTCTTACAATGCCACTCTGGCTGCATTACAAATCTGTAAATGTGGTCGGTGTGATCCACTAATATTACATGTATGTTCTGTATTGATGTTCTAACTGTTAACTACACTACCTGGAATCTACTCAACTCGTTACGTTACCCTGTATTGTTTTTATATTCCAAACTACTTGCCTGCTAATCTTGCAAAGTTTGTACCATCTACCTATGTATACTGACGTGGAACCGTTGTAAAAGAGCCACTGGCTCAAAGGCGTAAATCCGAAATCTAATAAATAATATAGGATCTACACTGGGAGGACATTGTGATCTCATTAATGATACTGGTAAAAATGGGGACAATCATGGAACTTCGAATACAGATAATTAGTTTAGTTATAGTTCTGTAGCTGAGGTGAGGGCCGAATTGTTAAAATTAAACATAATCAAGGCCGAAGGACCAGATAAAATCCCATCAAGGCTGTTAAAATATGCGGGCCCCATGCCTAGCTTATCCCAGTCTCCAATCTTCAACCTATCCCATTAGCACTAGAGAATACCCAGAAGATTGTAAGGTAGCCAGGATTAAGCCAATATTTAAATCAGGAAACAGGGATGAATTAGGTAATTATCGTCCTATTTCCTTACTGTCACAGATTTCCAAACGTTTTGAGAAAATAATGGCTAAACAACTAAGAGAATATTTGGAATCCAGAAACAAACCTGGCCTTAGAGAGGGAAGAATTATTCCCAGAGTCACCATTTTGAACCTTGATTTTAAACAATGTTTGTTCAGGGATCTTAGATCTAGGATGGGTCGCCACTCCCCTGTCTTTTTTGAGGTAAGGAAGTACCTGGAGTACAGACCTTTGCCCCAGTGTAGGGTAGGAAAATACAGGTTACTCACCTGTAACAGGAGTTCTAGGAACGGTATATGTTGTTCATCCACACTATCTGGCAGGTTCCTTGCCGCTTTAAATCTTGCCGGAAGGTCTTCAAGCTAGCTCCTCCCACCCACCCGGGTGGTAAAACTCTCGGCTCCGCCCCATGACGCCAGATCTGGCCCGCTGGAAGCTCAGGTTGTGCGTCGAAGCCGGGGAGGTCGGGTGGGTTCGTGTGGATGAACAACATATACCATTCCTAGAACTCCTGTTACAGGTGAGTAACCTGTATTTCTAGGGACATGGATATGTTGTTCATCCACACTATCTGGCAGACTCCTAGCAGTTCTCCGGGAGGAGGGAGGCAAGGCGCACACACCCTATATACTTACTTGGGGAACAGAGATTGGAGAACCGAGGCCCCAAAACCAGCATCCCGGCGTGACTCAAGGTCGATGTGGTAGTGGGTAATGAAGGTGTGTGCTGACTTCCAGGTAGCAGCCCTGCAGATTTCCTGGATAGGGACGTCCCTGGAAGCAGCCACCGATGCAGCAGTATGACGGTAGAATGAGCTCTTATCCTCTGGGAGGCTCCATGCCCGCCAACTCATAGCAGAGATTTATGCAGGAGGTGACCCTTCTGCCTATCGTCTGCTTGGCTGCAGGTCTGCCAGGTGCGGCTTCAGCGTAGGTGACAAACAGCTGGCGAACCTCTCCCCGAATTTCAGCCGTGCGCTCCTTATAATAAGCGAGCGCCCTTCTAGGGTCCAAAGTATGGAGCCTATATTCGGCCTCCGAGGTGTGATTGGGGTAGAACACCGGCAGAGTCAACACCTGATTAAGGTGAAACTCCGACACCACCTTCGGAAGGAATTTCGGGTGGGGGCGTAGGACAACCTTGTCCCTGTGGAAGACCAGGTAAGGAGACTCGATGCTAAGCGCCTGGAGTTCTCCCATCCTTCTGGCTGACGTGATAGCCACCAAGAAGGCGGTCTTCCACGACAGGTGGGGGAGACCACACCTGTGCATTGGTTCGAATGGCTTGCCCATGAGCTTTGCCAGTACCAGCAGTAAATCCCACTGAGGTGGGGGTTCCCGCACTGGAGGGGAAATGTGATCAAGGCCTTTAAAGAAGCGCCCGACCACTTTCTCCTGCGCCACTGACTGCTGACCGGCCCGCGCCCGGTAAGCAGAAATGGCTGCCAGGTGCACCTTAAGGGTCGTCGACCTAAGCCCTTGAATAGATAGGGACCATAGATAGTCCAAAATGCTTGCCACAGGACACGAGAAGGGATCCAAACCCTTATCCTGACACCAAATGGAGAACCTCTTCCATTTGAAGGCATAGCATTTTCTGGTCGACTTCTTACGGGACGCCTCAACGCGTTGAGGACCTCGTCGAAAGACCCAAGGCCTGGAACTCTGCAGCCAGGAACCAGGCCGCCAGGTGCAGGGATTGAAGGTCCGGATGGAACACCTTCCCGATTGACTGAGCAGGTCCGGGGAGCTGGAAGCTGCCTCGAGTCCTGGAGCTGAGACTGAGGCGATCTGGGTACCAGAACTGGCGAGGCCAGTCTGGGGCTATCAGAATCACCTGCGCCTTGTCCCTTCTCGCTTTCAGCAGGACCCTGTGAATCAGGGGAACGGGGGGAAAGGCGTAAAAGAGGCCCGGGGTCCACGGCCTCGAGAAGGCATCCCCCTGCAGCGAGCCCTGCTGAGGGGGGCGGGCATGAAACAGCCTCAGCTTCGCGTTCTCCCTGGAGGCAAACAGATCCACCTGAGGTGTGCCCCAACGGGAGAACAGGTCCTGTACTATCTCCGGCAGGAGAGACCACTCGTGCGATGCAGCCCCTATCCGGCTCAGGGCATCGGCCAGGGTGTTGGAGGCTCCTGCCACATGAATGGCCAGGAGATCCGCCTCCAGGCTGCGCACTAGTGACCAGATGCGGAGAGCTTCCTTGCATAAGAGCATGGAGCGCGTCCCGCCCTGGCGGTTTAGATAGTACATGGTCGTGGTATTGTCCGTCTGGACCCGGACCACTTGACCCCGGAGAAACGGAGCAAAGGCGGTGAGAGCTAGGCGGACCGCACGGAGCTCCAGCAGGTTGATATGGCATCGACTCAAGGGGACCAGAGGCCGCACCGGTGTTTCCCAGATGGGCACCCCAACCCATCAAAGAGGCGCCGGTCGTTAAGAAGAGACCGTCAGCTCGGGCGGACAAACGGGATACCCTCCTGCAGATGGGACGGAACGTCCACCACTGGAGAGCGCTCCACATCTCCTGGTCGTCCACACACGCTGGTCCAAAGGATCGCAGCGCTGTGACCACTGGCTGGCCAGTCCCCACTGGAGGGGCGCGTGATGTGCCAGCGCGCCTAACGGACTACGCTGGTACAGGCCGCCATGAGACCCAGGAGTCGCAGGAAGTCCCGGGCAGGGCGCGATTGCCCAACCAGAAATGATTGGGCAAAGGAGGTAAGAACCTCGGCCCTGTCCGCCGGGAGCCGTGCTCTGGCTCGAAGAGAGTCGAGCTCTGCCCTGATGAAGGATATCACCTGCTTCGGCTCGAGTTCCGACTTGGCCTCATTGACCAGGAGGCCGAGTTGAGAGCAAACCCGGAGGGCCAGATCCCTGGACCGCTCCACCTCCGACCTGGAGGGGGCTGCTATCAGCCAATCGTCCAGGTAAGGGTACACCCGGACCCCTCGGCGCCGCAGGAATGCTGTCACCACTGCAATGCATTTGGTGAAGACCCTGGGAGCTGAAGAGAGGCCGAAGGGCATGGCCTGGAACTCGAAGAGGGATCCCTCCGCCCTGAAGCGGAGGAATGTCTGATGAGACGGACGGATAGGGACGTGAAAGAACGCGTCCTGGAAGTCCAGAGAGCAGAACCACATGCCGTGTTCCAGAGATGGTATTATCTGAGCCAGAGTGACCATTCTGAAGGTTCGAGACCTTAGGAACTTGTTCAGGTCGTGTAGGTCTAGTATGGGGCGCCAGCCCCGTCCGTTCGGAAACCAGGAAGTACCTGGACATGAACCCTGGTTCTGATGGTGGGTCCTCTATCTCTTTTATCACCCCCTTTTGAAGAAGGAAGGCGATGTCGGCTCGACGAGCCTCTAGAGATTCTGGGGACCCCGAAGCCCCCCGCGATGCGACGGCTCTGAAGGGCGGAGCCTGCTCGAATTCCAGAGGCAGGCCTCTTCCCACCACCTCCAGAACCCACCTGTCCGTGGTAACAGCGGACCAGGCGGAAAGGAAGTGTCGGAGCCGTCGCCCCACGGGGGGAACCAGGGGCGAGGTGACGGGGATGGGGGCGACACCCCTCAGCCCGTCACTGTGCAGGCTTGGAGGAAGGACCAGCCGAGGGACCACCAGGGCCTTTTCCTCCTTGCTTCCTATTCGAGGAAGCTGACGGTTTGGGCTTGGAATACCAAGTTCTAGCCTGCTGGCCCCGACATTGTTGTTGTTGGGCCGGACGCGCAGCAGGAGCAGAGGGACGAAAGGGCTTAGGCTGGGGCTTACGGCCCTTGTCCCTCTGCGTGGACGAGACCGAGTCCAAGGTGGCATTGGACTTTTCAATCCTCTGGAAGTGGCCTTCCACTCCAGGGCCGAAGAGGTCTGTTCCCAAGAAGGGAATGTCCGCAAGCTTGTGCTGGGTATCCGAGGTGAAAGTGGATATCCTCAGCCACGCCCGCCGTCGCATGGCCACAGCGGCCGCCACTGACCGGGCGCAAGAGTCCCCAATATCCAGAACAGTCTGGAGCTGCTGCTTGGCTACTGCCCTGCCCTAGTCCCGCACCTGCTTAACTGTGGTCTGCAGGTCGGCAGGAAGATGAGGGACAACCTCATCCAGGGAGCCCAACAGGGCATGGGAAAAATGCGCCATGAGGACGGCCGAACTGGCCTGACAAAGGCCAAGTGAGGAGGCAGCATACACTTTTCGCCCCGCATAGTCCAACTTCTTGGACTCTTTGTCGGGCGGTTTGTCCACGTCCCTGGCATTGCCGGCACGCCGGAAAACACTGTCCGAAACCAACCCCTCGGCCGAGGGGTGCTCGGAGAAGCCGGACAGAGAGCCCGTAGGGACGGCATACTTCCTGGCCATCCTGGCCGAAGGCGCAGGACAGGAAGCCGGACGCTGCCATAATTCCAGGGCCGGGCCGACAATGGCCTCGGCCACCGGAATTGCCTCCGTAGGAGAATCCCCTCGGTCCAGAATCTCAGTGAGGGCATATCTGGCCCGTTTGGACAAGGGTTCAAGCTTCATCCCAGTGGATTCTGAGATGAGCCTAAGAAGTCCAAGGAAGGACGAAGGGCTATCGTCCACTGACTGCCCCCCAGAGGACTCCAAGTTAAGGCGCTTGGAGAACAGGGAGGAGTCGTCCGATTCCGACGAATAGCTGCCTGGAGCCTGAGCCTCCCTCCACGTGCCGAGGCTTATCGGGCGTGAGAGTGACCGACAGCCTATGGGGGAGGCCATGGGCCGACCGTGAACTTTTCGACGGTGCCCCAACTGTCGGCTGAGGCGGAGGCGGTTCCACCAGGATTGGTGGGGCAGCAGGAATAGGCCGAACAACCGGCCTGGGAACAGGCTCCTCGACCGCTGCGAGGGGTTGTTTCGGCCGCTCTGGTGACAACCATTTTATGGCCGGGGAAGAGGCCTGAGCCGGCTTACTACCTGCCAATAATAGTTGTTGCCACATCAGTTCCTCATACTTTCGGCGCAACTTACGCAGAAGCTCCTCGCCCCGTCGAGGAGGAAGATGAGGAAGAGCGGTGACACCGCTTACCGCGGTGCCGAGACCGAGACCGCCTGTGTCGACGGGATCGGCTGGACCGCGATGATGTCCGAGACCGAGAATCTCGGCTAGGCTGAGGTCGGCGTGGCGGGGAGCCGAGGATCGGCAATCCCCTCGGCTCGGTCGACAAATCCGACGGCTCCGGGGCCGGAGGCGCAGATGAGCCGACGGTATCCTCAGACCTCACCGGGGGAACCGGAGAGGAGGGATTTTCGGCTTCTCCAGCCGACAACCCGTCTAACGGGTCGAAAAATCTGCGACCACGTCGTGGAGTGTCTCGGGACACCTGGCCTGGCGGGGTACGTGGAAGCCAGTGGCGAAGCGACAATTTCATTGAAGTGGACGCTGTCGACAGGGAGGAGATCTTTCCGCTCCCAGGAGCGTCGACGATCGGACTTACCCCTACTTTTCTTCGACCGATGATACGGCCCAGAAGAAGTTGGACCCTCGCCTTTGGTTGAGAGGGTCAGGCAAAGCTCCTTAAAGGAAGCTGAATAGGAGGCCCCGAGCGAGAGCGGGATGAATGCCGCAGCCGAAGATGTCGCGGCCTGAGCCGCCTCCTCCTCGAGGGTGACCATCTGCTCGAGTTGTTCAGCGGATCCCGCAGCCGCGTAAACCGCCAGTCGGGCCTCCCAGATTTGACCGGAGGAAATCTCCTTTCGGGGCGCCCAAGTTGGAGCCGGGCAGCGCGATCCTCGAGGACATAGACCGAAAAGGAAGAGCACAGTTCGCAGGCCTGCGGGTCGTGCTCCTGGCCAAGGCAGTAAACACACGTGGAGTGCAGGTCCGTCCGAGACATCTTCTGCCCACAGGGACATCTCCGAAATCCGGGAGTCGATTTGTCCATCGCAGCCGCGAGGGAAGAAGACCGAAGTGGTAAAAGTTTTGTTTTTGAAAATTTTTTCAAAGTCGAAGATTTAGGCCCAAAGCTTAATCGCAGAGCGTTAAGGAGGGAACCTGAGCTTCCAAGCGGTAAGGAAGATCTGGCGTCATGGGGCGGAGCCGAGAGTTTTACCACCCGGGTGGGTGGGAGGAGCTAGCTTGAAGACCTTCCGGCAAGATTTAAAGCGGCAAGGAACCTGCCAGATAGTGTGGATGAACAACATATCCATGTCCCTAGAAGTACAGTTACGTAAGAACTTACCGTAACAGTAGATCTTCGAGAGAGGCTCTTGCAGTAGGTAATTACATGTAGGACCGACGTCGGCAGGCAGCAGGACCCCACGGAAAAATTTCTAGCTAGCAGTCCCTGGCGAAGGACCACCCCCACGTCAGGTGACCGGCATCAGGATACGTCGGTATAAAGGGGCGTTCCCTGATGCCCGCCTTCCAGTTCTTTCCCGCCACAGGCCAGAAAGGCCAGATGAGAGAGAAGTGGATATTTCCGTCACTGGAAAAGGAACTGAAAAAGCCTAGGGGGCGAAAGGGAGAATTTTACGAAGAGCCTCTCGAAGATCTACTGTTACGGGTAAGTGCTACGAATTGTACTATCTTACTTGCGAGGGCTCTTGCAGTAGGTAATTACATACAGGACTGAAACCCAAGCAGTCTGGAACAAAGAGAGGTACCGCGAGGAGGAAAACTACTCCAAGAAGCAGTTCTAGCTGTGCAAGCCTCAAGATAAGAGGCCTTGCAGAACAGCCAGCCCGAAGTCTGCTCTACGACGAGAGGCAACATCCAAACTGTAGTGTTTAGTAAAGGTATGAATGGAAGTCCAGGTGGCAGCGGCGCAGATGTCTGCTGCAGACACATTTTTGAAACAAGCTGCTGAGGCAGCTACTCCTCTGGTGGAGTGGCCTCTTACCTGACCCGGGAGGGTCCTGTTGTATTTGTCATAACAGAAAGTGATGCAATGAGCCAACCACTTAGATAGGCATTGCTTAGAAACAGCATTGCCTAGGCCGGCCCGCTGGCGCAGCGGCTGGATTTCCGCTTGCGACGCCGGCGACCTGGGTTCGGGAACGGACTCAGGTCACCGGAGAGCCGGCTGGGGGGAGAAGGATCAAGCATCTCACGACTGCTCTCCTTCTCCGGGGGAGGGCGCGGGGAGCCGCCGATGCACGGGGGACTCCTGGTGGAGACCAGTAGAACCTCACGCATTCGGGCCAACAGCATTACGAAGGGGGCGGGACGGATGCAGGCCTCACTGCACGCTCTCGCCCCCCCCCAAAGGAGGAAAAACCTAGCCTACCTCCTGACGCCCGTCCCTCGGGCTGCCGTGAGCTCCTCATAAAAAAGCATGGCTCCGCCCTATCCCGTCTGCTAGGGCACCTTAAGAGCCGGGGGTCACGTCCCGCCCTGGGGGTAAGCCAGGGGTACCGGAGCACGGGCAATAACGGGATGCCACAATAGGGGGATCCGTGACCAGGCGGATAACTTAGGCGCAGAGGAGGCGCAAAAGTAAAATAAAAAAAAAACGAAACAGCATTGCCTTCCCTTTTATGAGCAAAAGAGACAAACAATTGATCAGTCTTTCTGAGATCCTTCGTCCTGCTGGTGTAGTATCTCAGAATCCGGTGAACATCCATAGTATGGAATAAATACTCCCCTTGATTAAAGTACTGCGTAAAAAAGGCGGGTAGCTCTATGGACTGATTTAGAGTAGACTCTGCTACTACTTTAGGGAGAAACTTAGGGTTTGTGCGAGGCGCGACACGTTCCTTGTGAAAAATCAAGTATGGGATTTTATACATCAGGGCCTGAAGCTCGGAAATTCTTCAAGCGGAAGTAATGGCCACCAGGAAGAGAGTCTTCCACGAAAGGAACTTCAAATCCGAAGAAGCTGCCGGTTCGAAGGGAGACAGTAAGTTTCTCAAGAACAAAGTTCAAGTCCCAAGGGGGAGCAGGAGTACAGATAGGGGGTGTCAGATGGAGAACCCCCCTGAGAAAGGTCTTAGAGACCTCCAATTGAGCTAAAGTTTTATCTGCAAAGGGGACATGACAGGCCGAGATGGCCGCCATGTGTACCTTCAGAGAATGACTGAGACCCCAGGTCAAACGGATGACGCAGATACTCCAGCAGAAGCCCCGCTGAACAGGAGAAAGGTTCCACGTTCTTGGAAGTGGCCCAGATAGTGAATCTCTTCCACTTCATGGCGTAAGTGGATCTAATGGAGAGTTTTCTGGCCTCCACCACTTGGGGAGACACCCCAAAACGGGACTGAGCCAAGTCTGTAGGAGCCATGCGTGCAGCTGAAGGGATTTGAGGCCTGGATGGACCAGGGTCCCCTGATCCTGGGTCAGTAAACCTCGAGATAGAGGCAGAGGAAGAGAATGATCCTCTGAGTATTGTTGTAGAAGAGAGAGAACCAAACTTGCCTGGGCCAGAAAGGAGCAATCAGAAACATTCGTGCTCCTTCTGAAGCTAGTTTCTGCAAGACTCGTGGGATAAGTGGAACTGGGGGAAAAGGCATAGACGAATCTGTCCTTCTAGTCTAGAGACAGAGCGTCTCTCCAGAAAGCGCCTCGCTCTGGAACGAGCGAGCAGAAGAAGGGAAGCTTTGTATTTCGAGAGGATGTGAACAGGTCGACCTGTGGTATTCCCCAAAGTCGGAAGATACTGTCTAGGACCCCTTGGTCCAGTTCCCACTCGTGAGTCAGAGCAGAAGAGCAACTTAGCTCGTCTGCGGAGGGTGCTGTCGACTCCGGAACGTGAACTGCCGTGAGGTGAAGGTCGTGTCGTGTTGCCCAATCCCAGACCCTCGCTGCCTCCCTGCAAAGAGGGTAGGACTGAGTCCCTCCCTGTTTGTTGATGTACCAGACCACGCACATGTTGTCCATCTGGACAGCTAGGTGGCTGGGAAGGATGTATTGGTGAAGGGCCTGGAGAGCGTACAATACTGCCCGGAGCTCGAGCACACTGATGTGGAAAGCTTATCTGAGCTTGGACCAGGAGCCCTGGGTCCGATGAGGGCCTAGATGGGCTCCCCAACCTTCGGCCGAGGCGTCTGTAGTTAGTCAGGGAGGGGGGAGGACGAAAGAAAGGAACTCCCCGAAACAGGTTCTCTCGAACCATCCACCATTGCAAGTCTCAAAGCATCAGCGAGGAGACCAGAACTGGGTGATCTAGGTCATCCACTAACTGATCCCATTGGGAGCACAGAGTCCACTAAGAGACTCATGTGGAGTCGAGCGCGAGGAACTGTCGGGATAGCAGCCGCCATGAACCCAAGAAGGCGAAGGACTGACCTTGCAGAGACCCGCCTGCGGCCGGACAGCAGACTTATCTGAGTCTGGAGGGTGGACGCCCTGTCCGGTGGCAGGAAGGCCCTGCCCGTGGTCATATTGAGAATCGCCCCAATAAACTGTAGTCTCTGGGATGGGATCAGTTGAGACTTGGAATGGTTGATGGTAATACCCAGGCAGGCAAAAACCTGCTGGGTAAGGGTGAGGCAGCACAGGAATTCCTCCCTGGACAAGGCCGCCAGGAGCCAATCGTCCAGGTACAGGAACCTGCACCCCCCTGGTAGGTAGGTGGGCTGCCACCACTGTCAGGCATTTGGTAAATACCCGGGGTGTCGAGGAAAGACCAAACAGAAGCGCCTTGAATTGGTAGTGGTCACCCTGGAATGCAAAACGAAGGTATTTGCAGTGAGACGGGCGAATGGAAATATGCAGGTAAGCGTCCTGCATATCCAGGGCACACAGCCATTGACCCCGCCGGAGGACGGACAGAAGGCTCTGCAAAGAGAGCATCCTGAACCTTTTGTATTCCACAAAAAGATTCAGGGAACTGAGATCCAGAACTGGTCTGAGATCTCCTGTCTTCTCTGGGACCAGGAAGAAATGGGAATAGTAACCCGTCCCTTGCAGATGAATGGGGATGGGTTCTACTGCATGTTTCAGCAGTAGAGCTGAAATTTCCTCTTGGACCAAGAAAAGATGTTCCCTTGAATAAGACGACTTCAGAGGGGAGTGGCGAGGTGGTTTCTGAAAAAACTATCGAGTGCCCTTCTGCGATGAGCTGGAGCACCCAAGAATCTGTTGTCCTCTCCCAGCCCGGAAGGTGGAGGGAAAACCTCCCTCCTACCAGTTCCTCCGGGGAGTCCAGAGGCTGTGGGGCAGCACCGCAGCTGAAGCACCCGCTGCTTTTTTGGGCGGGGGGGGGCTTAGCAGCTGTGGGGGCCTGGTGTTTTGTGCCCGCCTCCCTGGGGTTTCACCTTGGGCGATTCAGTCTGTGAAAGGACGGGCGCTGCTGCTGATGGGGCGTATATGGAATCGACGAACTTCAGTGCCATCCCTTCTCTCGCAAATCGGTGATGATGTCCTTGACATCACCACCAAAAAGCACCGACCCCCGGAAGAGCGCTTCCTGGATAGCGGATTGCACCTCCGGGACCAACCCTGACACGCGGAGCCAAGCATGACGTCGTAGGCCTACGGTGAAAGCTGAGCTCCGTCCAGCAGTGTCCACTGCATCGTATGTCGCACGAAGCATGTGTCCACTGGCCGAACGTGCTGCGCAGACAAGATCAGCCAACTCCTGCTTGACTTGGGAGTCTGGCAAGGAGTCCAATTTGGCTTCCACCTGAGTCAGAATGGCCTTCTGGTAGTCCCCCATATGATCGACATAATTCAGGGCCCTAATCCCCAGCGTGGAGGAAGCAAAGATCTTCTTCCAATACTGGTCCAGAAGGCGGGATTCTTTGTCAGGTGGTGACGAGCTGAGGTGTTTTGGGTTGGTCGACCAGCCGTGAGCGGCGCTAATCACAACCGAGTCGGCACAAGGGTGAGAATCTAGGAAATCAACACCCTCTGGAGCTTGATATAGCCAATTCGACTTCCTTGGAAGTGGGGCTAAAGCAGACAGCTATTTCCATATGGTGGTGACAAGGTCGGCATGAGGCTCTATCCAGGGTGGCACCAAGGTAGGAGCTGTCACGGACAGATCCAGATGTTCAGTGGGAGTTTCAGACGCCGAGGATCTGGTTCCAAGGAGTGCCACTGATGAACCTCCTGGATTTTCCTTAGCAACTCCGTAAAAGAAGGATCTTCCGGAGGAGACTTCAGAGGAGTCCTTGGCCTGGGTTTCGATAGAGCGTGGCTCGTCATCCCTCTCAGAGCAACTGTCTGAGGAATCCGAGGAGTCCGAGGGTGAAGAGGAGGAGGAGGAAAAAAAGACTCCCTTTCCCAACCAGGGGGAGGAACGGACCCCTTGGGAAGCGTGTCCTGCCCCTTCCTGGAACCAGACGGAAGAGCCCTGGAGTCCGGAGGTGGTGAGGGAGTGTGCCACCTCAGACGTACGAGAACCTAAGATGGCACAGTCGTCGATAGGCGGTTCTCAACCTCCCTGCTGAGCTGAGCCTTGGCCTCAGCCCACCAGGAGGCCCGAGTCTCCTGCAGGTCCACCGGCAGCTGTGGGGGCGGTGGAGGAAGAGGCGGGGGATAAGGATACAGGTTGTACCCGTATGGAGAGTATCCAAAACCCGGCTGCGTAAAGCCCGGCATCTGGTATTGTGGCGTCGGGTACTGCGGCGTCAGATACTGTGATCCCGGGTAGGTCGGCGTCGGATAGGATGGAGGGTACCCGGGAGCCGGGGGAGCTGCCAGAGCCGGCGGCCTCACGGGCGGATCCACGTTGGAGGGCCCAGAGGGCCCAGCGGTGGGGGGACATCCAGAAGCGGGATGTCGCCCGGAGCCAGTAGAACCGGCGTCAGGGCCGGGGTCAGAGGTACTGGCGTCCGGGGAGCCAACGTCAGATCCAGCGCACCTACCGGGGGACGGTCTGATGGAGGAAGATCCCCAGCATCGCCCGGAGATGAAGGGGAAAAATCCCAGGGTCAGGCTGGGAGGACTCTGGGTCCCCGGACAGCAGCGAAAGCTGCGGAGAACCGGGGACAACGGACGTGGGGGGCCGTCGTCAGTTCCGTCGCCGACCGGACACTGGACGAGCCGACGTGCGGCTTTACGGCGAGCACCAGAGGAGCTGGTGTCCGGCTTATGGGAGCCTTCACTGGAGGCAGGCCGAGGAGAAGGATCGGCCCGGTCCGATGGGAAAGAGGCCACACGCCGCTCCGAAGGGTTGTGCGCCTTACCGGCCTTCTCCGCGCGGATGTCAGAGGGACCGATGCCAGACTTACCAGAGTCGCCCATGCCAGTAGGCCGCGAGCCTGCGCCCGGACCGGGGGCAGAGGCCTCCAATTGCCCGGGGGCGCCCGAAAGGCCTGAGCACGAGCCAGACGGGCAGACTGACGCCCCCTCAGAAACCTCCGAGGCAGCCGTCGAGGAGCGGTCCCCTGGAGGGGACGTTACCTGTGTACCGGCGGCTCCCGAGGGAGACGCAGTAGAGGAGCCCTTGTTCTGGTGCCTCTCCTTATCCTTCTTCCGATGGCCTTCGGGGGAAGTGGATGCCTGCCTCAGTTTTTTGAGCTCCTTCTCCATTGAACTCCTCTTTTTCTTCAAAATATGGGCTTCCAGGGATTGTTGCCACCTTTTCCGGGTAGCCACGTTGAAGCTGAGGCAGTGCTGACACTTCTCGACTGGGTGATCGGGCCCTAGGCAGAACAGGCACAGGGAATGGCCATCTTTGTACAGTAGATGGGCGCCACACGAATCGCACTTATTTTTGTGCTCGGAGAGTGTAGAGGATGACATATACCGAAGATGGTACCTGAAGTTAGTCGAAAAAAACAAATTACTTCGGTAAAACCGACGAAGATTGGGTTGGACGGCTCCCGAACTTTTCCCGCCGGTCGCCTGTCGAGCTAACAGCGGAAAGAACTGGGAGGCGGCATCAGGGACCGCCTTTATACTGATGTCTCCGGCGCGGTCACCTGACATGGGGGCAGTCCCTCACCAGGGACTGCTAGCTAGAAATTTTTCCGTGGGGTCCTGCCGGCTGCCGACGTCTGTCTTATATGTAATTACCTACTGCAAGAGCCCTCTCGAAGCAAGATCTTTCTATGGCTTCGAAGGCCAGAAGTGATGAAACCTCTGCCTCTAGGGCAAGGGTTTCGGAGAGACTTGCAGGTGGAAAAGACCTGGCTCTTATCTTGTGAAATTTTTTGAAGGCGAGAACCAGTCCCTAGCTTACTACTTCCAGGACCCACTTGTCTGAAGTAACAGACCCCCAGTCCAGGACGCAGTAAGCCAGCCTGCCCTCTACAGGAATAGGAGAGTCGACCCGGGCAGGCCCATCAGGGTGTCAGCATGGCAGGGGCCTTAGGCTGAGGAGTGGATGCAGCCCTGCTCATCCCCCTTCTGCTTCTCCCTCTGAAGAACCCCCCCCCCCCGTGAAAAGGGAGAAGAGGCCTGTGCTTGGTAGAAAGGCCTATGAAAAGGCCTACCTATGCCCCTAGATTGCTGCCTTTGAGGAGTTGCCTGTGTCTGTGTCCCAAAAGATTTGTGCAGGGGAATAGACAGCCTCCTGGACTCTGGGATGTCCATCATTTCAACAAAATCAGGCTCCTCTTGATCCTCTGTAGCTTCCTCCATAGGGAGCTGGAGAGGTTCAGCCACTTTTCTGTAGAACAGATGGTGGGGAGGGGACTCAAAAAGCCTAGGAGGGGAAACACCAGAAGGTCTGTCTGGGGAGATGTCCGGTTCAATGGGCACATCCAGACTATCTACTCCATCATAGTCATCATCTTGTTCATAATCCCCCTCCTCCTCAAATTCCGGTTCATAAAAATCTTCAGGGGCATAATCCTGAACCGGTGGAACCAACCAAACCGAGCCCCTAGCTAACTGAGCCAGATTGGACGGAACCAGGCGAAGCAATTCAACAATCCAAATCGCTCAGGCAATTTCATCAGTGGTCAGAACATGAACCTCCGGATCCGAACCGGCTGACATGTCTTTATGTTTCCTTTTCATAGGAACCGATCCCTCAGGATCGGCTCTCCTCTTGCCCAAAGTCGTATCACCCTGGTCAGAGGACACTCCTCCTGGTTCGGTCGGAAAAGAACCGGGCTGGCCATCCGGGTCAGCGGACTTCTCGGCCTCCTTTTCCCTAAGTCTACCTAATCTGTACTCCAGGGTAGACTTAGGAAAGCTTTTACAAATTTTGCAGTCTGTATCAAGGTGTTCAAACCCCAGACAATAAACAGGTGGTGTGGGGAATGGCCTTAGTAAAGACCTCCCCACACTCACTGCAGTGTTGAAACCCAGTGGGCCTGTTTTTTTTTCTTGGTTTTCTCAGACATGGCCAACCTAACCAAACTTACCCTTTCTTCAGCAACCACCAAGCAAGACTCCCTTATCGGATCCTAACCGTGTCACGGTTATTGGAAAAAAACATTTAACACACTTTTTTTTTTTAAACCGATAAGGACCGGTAACCACACACTAAAGAAAAACACAAGAAAACAAACTAACGGATCGGTTCAGCCGAACCGATCGAACAAGTCTTACAATTTCCACAAAGTAAACAGAAAACTAAGTACTCACGGTACCGCAGACAGAGCCTGAACCGACAAAGTGGAATTAATTTCGGATTTAAATTTGGAATGAACCAACAACTTTAACAGACTTTGAACCGAGCAGAAGGAGAAATCTCCGGAGCGACTGTTCAGTGAGGCGGAGTAAAGAATCTGATGGTTGGGTTTCAAAGTGCTGCAGACAGAGACCTCAACCAAGCACGAGCTCAACATTCTGTGCACCACATAGAAAATTAACCCTATACTCTCCTGGGCAGTTTAAAGGCTGGAGCCAACTACAGATTGTCAGAATACAGCAAGACTTCATGTTGTTTGAAACAATATGTTGAAATCGGGCTTTATAAATCCAATATGGCTAGAACTGAATCTGGTGTGCCCCAGGGGTTTATCCTGGGGCCACTGTTATTTAATATATACATTAATGAACTGAAATTTCAGGATGGAGATATAAGGTGTCACTTATATGCTGATGACACCATTATTTATGTTGAGTGGTATACTCTTGCTACCATTAAATGATAGACTTCAATGAGCTGTTGACGAAGTACATCGATACTCATCTTTTGGTTCTCAATGATACTAAAACGCAATCAATTCTGTTTGGGAATAAGTCAGAACTGAATGAACATGGTTTGGCCCCAACTACCATGGAAGAAAAGAAAATTCAACAGATTCTTAAAGGAAAGCCATCGTTATTGCCCACTCCCGCCCCAGCAAAGTTTATCCTCCAGTAAAGCTTTTAATGTGCGTGGCAATGTTTTTCTCACACCACAACATACATTTTAACTTGTAAACATCCGCAATCTGGACGTATGGCAGACATTGGGGGGGGGCTCCATTATTTGTAAAGCGCATGGCGACATACTTAACAAACTTCAATACAAATGTACTGGGCGAGCAGCGTGCTCGCTGCACCTTTACGAGATAATAAACCCCTCTCCCCCGTCCGCATACTTCCAGATGTGATTCTAATTTAAAATAATGTATGTTGGCGTGCAGAAAAAGCGTGTAACATGCTCATTAAAAGCTTAACCGAAGGTAAGCTTGCTGGGGCAGAAAAGAGAATAATGAGCAGTTTTCCTTTAAATATAAATACCTGGGGCTGTGGCTAGACCACGCTTTCAAATGAGATGAACACTTAGACAAGATGCTGAACAACATAGGCAGGAAAATGGGCCTTTCATATAGATGAAGAGGTAATATGACTCCAGAGATAAGGCTGCAAGTTGTAAATTCTATGATCATTTCCATTACGGACTATGGTGACAATCTATTCAGGGGCCACTAGCACCCAATTAGAAAGGGTGGACTTAATGTTAAATACATTTGCTAGTTTTGTATTAAATGTCCCTCGAAATTACCCACCGTTGTGTCTTGTACCATTCTTTAAACGGGCAAAAATCATGGGAATGTAGGAAAACTCCATCTTATACAATTTATGTATGAAGTGTGGAAAGGGGCCTTTCCCAAATATATTTTGGATTCATTTAAGAACTACTAAGGAAAATGTAAGGTCAGTCAATGGTATTGAATTTAAAGTGCCAAAATCTAATCTAGGGATAGGTAGATCCCCTATAGTCTTTAGAGGGCAGTACTGTGGAACTCTGTTCCTATCAGGCTCAGACAAATCAACTCACCAGTTAAGATGAAAAGAAATCCAGACCTGACTAAAAGCTGAGATACAGGCGTTAAATAGCTGTTGTGGAGATGCAGTTACATAATTTATAGTACAGTCACTTAGTCATTTTTCCACAATAGGGGGGTCAAGTTGTTTCTCTTTGTGCTTATTTGTATAACTATACATTACATTTTTGCATACTTTTGTAATCAAGTTTTTTGTATCGTAGTGAATTTTGTATCGTCTGAATTTTGTTAATATTTGCAAGAGGACCTCACTGAAAATTAGCTCTGCTCAATGGAGTGATATCCTGATTCACTGACTGAATAAAAGTGATTTACTACTACTTACTTAAGAGCAGAATCCCTGCTGTAACCTCTATAAATCCTTAGAAGCTCATCTCTTCCCCCTAGCCACTGAGAAAGATTTACTATAACAATAGCTCTTTGAGAGACTCTCCTACATACAGACGCTGGCCAGGACCATTTGGGAATATTTGCTAGTATGGGCTGCCCACGTTGACACGTGTCACCTATATAACTTGGGCGGCCCCTCTCCTCAGTTGTACCCCTCACCAGAGGCAAGCTCTTATGACATGCCAGCAGAAACCATGGAGCTGAGGACAAAAATCAGCCACAGGGGAGAGGCAATGGACAGTATTATACTACATTAGTCTATATACCAGAGAGACACAGCTGCACACTGACATCACTTGTTACCAGTTGGTAAGATTATTTCTTTCTCACAACAATTTATGATCACGTATCTAGTGAGGAGACAGAAATAGAGAGGGCAAAAGAGAGGGTGACCTGTGGCTCTATGGACGAGATTCCATTGAAAATCTACTGTTATGCTTATGTAATGAACCCATCTTCAAGGATATCTCCCTCTATAAAGCCACACTGTTTGAAAAAAATACCAAGCAGTACAATACAAGCAAAGGGAGAAACGTCAAAGAAATAGGACTCGGCTGTCTGGAGCCCATATGATATAAAGGGAAACTGGGCCAACAAACTAAAGACATAATGGGTGACAGCACCTTTTGAGTGGCCAGAAGCAAAAAAAAATAAAAACTTAGGGAAGCTTGTTAAACTTCCTGTTGTATACATCGGAAGACAGCATCCTGATAAGATTCTTGACAAAGGCAGCTAACCTTTCATGGGCAGATCAGTCAACACAAAAACGACAGGACAGAAGCTGAATGCATGTCACCTGTGAAAATAAAACTGAAAAGACGAATAGGCTCTTTACAAGAGTCATAAAGGTAATAAGAATTCCAGTGCTACTGGAACCTTGTCAGTCCCAGCACCTCTAGGGGCCTTAGGACGGGCACCTTAAGAGTCATGTGTAAGAAAGGAAGGGGCCCACCAGCCCTAGACTGGTTACCAGAAGCATGGGGACGGTCTTTCTTATGATAGCGGTCATGGCCCTCAGAAGGCCTAGGGGTCAGAGACTTCAGACAGCAGAGCGTCATACTCAAGGACTATAAATCACAATGAGGACTCAAATGTCACAGCCAAATAATTTTTGGTCACAAAAAGGGGAATTCAGGACCGACTGTTGCACATTAGGAGCAAAGCTGCAACCATGAGTGTTTGTTTATTAGCTTTTATTCACCAGGTGAGTAAACTAGACAGCTGTGCCTATTCTGAAGGATAACCCAGGAGGTTTCAAGACAATCAGTACAGTAACAACTAGCAAAATACAATACAATGCAGCAATTTATCAATATAACAAAGCCTGTTGTGGAACAGAAAGATACAAACACAAATATAACATGAAAATTCATGCACAGGCCAGAAGAGCTAGTAAGATACAGGCCAAATCAGGTGTCTAAACAACAAGAACTGAGAAAGCAAGTAAAGGTACAACCTACTAGCATATTCTACCTAGAAATGAAAGTAATGCATAGACTGGTTCGTTTTAGACCAAGCTGATAGCAAGGCTAAACAGCCTGTGCACAAGTAATTCCCCCCGCCTACCCCAAAATGTGCGGGTACAACTAGAGTTGGCCTTACGGTGAGCCCACAGACTTTTTAATCGAAGATGGGAGGGGTAACTATGGACTGCAAATGGCAGACAGTTGCAAAGTCTGGGTACAGCAGCAGTAAATCTGAGGGAGTTGCCAGGGGCAGCAACAAGGGCAAAGTATCAGAGACATAAGCCAAACAGTAAATGCCTCCCTGATTTCATGCCAGCAGAAGCAGCAGTCCTGAGCACCTCCTCTTTCAAGACACTGTCCAGCAGCTTGTCAGCAACAGCAGAGAGGGACTTCCCGAGGGTATTGTATTTTTATCATGTATGCCTGATAATGAACTACACAAAAGTCCAAAAAGGCAGAGGTACATGACCTCTTGCCCATCACATAGCACTTCCAAGACTCCTTGTCAAGAAGTAAAGAACTCATATGACAAGAAGCCTTTGAGTGATCACGGGCAGCCATGATAACCACCAAGTTCATCGTAGGCTGGGAAATATAAAAATACTTAGCAGAGGGTATGCCATATCCATCTTGCAAGGCACCTCCAGCAGCGACATCATCCACAGCAAGAAAGATCAGAGGAACTACAACTGACTGGGCAGAGGATACCTCCAGGGACTCATATAGAGCCCTTTTTGAAGAACCCTCCTCCTCAGCAGCAAAGCCCAGAATCTCCTATATACATCTCAGTAAAGCATGGTAGGAAGTGTCCTCTAAAAGGGACCGAGGAGTATATAGCACAGTCTTCATAACAGTCCAAGCCTAAAGGCAAATTCAGCCCAGACCCAGCACCCTTAAAATCCAGCTTGGTATGAATGACAGCATGGATTATATTCTACCTCGGTATCCTCAGGCTTATGGAGGGGTATGATGGCATCCACCTGTTGCCTAACAAATAGGAAGGGAAGGGGCATGGAATGATCCATATACCTAGAAGAATCCACAACCCCAGTCAACAAAATCAACGGAGGGGGAACTGACAACATGATTACTGTCGATGCTAGATTAGTCATGAACTGTCTGAATATCTCAGTAATAACCATATTAGCCTGAAAGTTAACAGCACCAGATGACAGGGGTGACTGTAAACAATGACAGGACAATGCCAGTCATCAGCAGCAACACACTGCCATCGACGGAAGAGCAAGACCCTCAACCTGAAATTGTAGTGAGGTGTCGAAAGGAACCCCGAAAGGTCAAAGACTTTCTCCAAGCACCAGCGCTATGTGACAACCAGGAACGAGAGGGAGATAAAGCAGACCCTTCATTTGCTTAATAAGGTGATGACCAGGCAACAACGATTTATGATGCTTGTCATTCAATTTAGAACAGGCAGAGTGGGTTGGTGACAGCACAGCCACCCAATGAAAACTGCAAGAAGTCACCAGAGCCGGCGCAGAGGACTGCGATGGCAAGACAAGAGCCAAACGACACAAGAATGCTGTGAAGTCTCCATTTTCTGTAGAAAAGCCTCTAAAATCTTACAACGATGCCTCCCTGTAGCTTAGTTAAATCCCTGACAGATGGTGAACTGTTTCACATCATACAAGAGGGTCACACAGCAGACACAGAATCAGCATAGTCTTTTCAAATTTTAAGACTGCATGTACAAAGATGAATAAGTAGTTCCTGCACCTTTGCAACAGCTGATAACAGTATAACAAAAAATGTGGAAATAGACAAAAAAAAAAAGATGTAAAATGGTACTGTGTTCCTCATGGACATTATGAGCTGTCGATGGAGAGAAAGAACTGAGGGGAGGAACCTGAATTTTATAGATTTACTTGGTAATGTAGACAGAAAGAGGCTTATAGCCCGTCGAGCATTTCCCACATTCTGAGGGGCTTTTAACTGGTAAAGAAGTATTTATCTAGCACAAGCCTTAAGCTATCAAACCTTTATGTTCACCAGATATTGTGGAAAAGTATTTCATAATCTCGCCGTACGGACAGTGAAAAAGTTATACCTGTTATTGCCATTAACCTTATACATTTTTAGCTGTTTATGAGGTCTTAGATTGACCAGTTTAACATTCTTACTTAAGCCACACTGGATGGCAAGTTCTAGGTTATTCGGTAGCTTAAATATTAACAGATCACCTCAGGTCCTTCGTTACTCTGGGCTATATAGTTTGAGTTCTGTCAGTTAGCATATGATTTATTTTTCAGTCTGGGGAATCAACTTTGTCACCCTTCACTGAACACTTTCCAACAAATTAATATTTTGTCTCAAATATTGTATTGTACTGTAACTATCATTTCTTTGTACACAATAAGTCCATGTACTTGTCAAACTGTACTGTACTATAATTGTTCTCCCGGGTAGTCACTGAAAAAGGGACTGCATGGCCTCAGTGGGCCTACCTGGTTACCACAATTCAAATAAATACGGTGACCAGAATGGTGATGCACAATCCACTTGGGGCCATAAAGTACAGTTACATAAGAACTTACCGTAACTGTAGATCTTCAAGAAAGGTTCCTTCAGTAGGTCATAACATGTAGGACTTGCGCCACCTGGCGTCTGGACTGCATGGCAGACTTCCAGCAATGCCTGACGGGGGATGCCCACCCGACATGACAGACATCAGCGTGACCCTATATAGTGGGCAGTCCCCACACCCACCCTCCAGTTCTCCCGCCGGAAGCCAAAAGGGAAAGCCAGGAGAAGGAAACAGAGTCTGGAGTCCCAAAAAAAATTTGGGGGAAGGAGGGAGGGGAAAAACATGACCTAATGAAGGAACCTCTCTCAAAGATCTACTGTTAAGGTAAGTTCTTGCGTAACTGTACAATCTTATTTCGAGAGAGATCCTTTAGTAGACCATAACATGTAGGACTGAGTCCCAAGCAGTCTCTCAGAAGAGAAACCGAGAAACACACAGGAGGAGGAGGAGAAACCCAAAATGAAAAAACAGAACGGGACCAGCCCAAGACAGAAGTCCCTGAAACACAGCGAGGCCAAAGTCAGCCCTCCGCCTAGAAGCAATGTCCAGACTGTAATGCTTGGTAAAGGTATGGAAAGAACTCCAGGTTGCTGCTGTGCAAATGTCTGCTGCAGAAACATTATGCAGGAAAGCTGCGGATGCAGCCATGACCCTAGTGGAATGACCTCTAACAGACCCCAGCAGAGGTTTGTCATACTTCTGATAACAGAAGCAAATGCAGTTGGCTAACTACTTGGACAGGCACAGGTTGGAGATCGCTTTCCCCAAGGATCGGGGGCAAACGAAACAGAGCTGGTCTTCCTTCCGGAAATCTTTGGTTCGATGGGTATAGCACCTGAGAATACGGTGCATATGCAAGGTGTGCAGGAACGCCTCACCTCTATTTGCGGGAGTTGAATAACAAACCGGAGGTTCCACTGTCTGGTTCAGTGTGACCTCCGACACCACCGTAGGCAAAAACTTAGGACTTGTTCCAAGGACCGCCCAGTCCCTATGAAAAACCAAATAATGCTCCTTGCACACTAGAGCTTGAATCTCGTAAATTCTTTGAGCGGAAGTAACCGCAACTAAAAATAGCGCTTTTCAAGAAAGACAGCACAAATCACAGCTTCATCGCTGGCTCAAAAGGAGGGAAAGTGAGCTTCTACAACACAAAATTTAAATCCCAAGGTGGTGTAGGGCTGCAGATTGGGGGGTTCAGGTGGAAAATCCCTTTCAGAAAGGTTCTGGATATCTCCAACTGAGTCACAGGTTTACCATCCACTAGCTCGTGGTACGCCAAAATGGCTGATAAGTACACCTTAAATGAGGAATTGAAAAGGCCTGAATCTGAAAGATACAGTAAGTATTCCATGATCTGTGGGGCAGAACAAGAAAAGGGTTCCCAACTTCTGGACGCTACCCAAATAGAAAAACGTTTCCACGTCGTAGCATATGTAGAACGGTCAGAAGGCTTTCTCGCCTCCACCAGGACTTGGGCAACTTTTCTGGACACCCCAAAGTGAGAAATCGCTATGTCTGTAGGAACCACACATGAAAGTGCAGGGTCCTAAGCCAGCCCTGATTCTGTAACAAGAGGTCATGCGTCAATGGAAGCAGAACTAGGGGTTTCTTCGCAAGTTGCTGCAGAAGCGGGAACCAAATCTATCTCGGCAAGAGAAGAGTGATAAGAATCATTTGTGCTTTCTCTGCCTGAAGTTTGGAAAAAACCCTCTGAAGAATGGGAAATGGAGGGAAGGCATACACGAACTCCGCTGTCCAAGACACAGACAACGCATCGTGCCTAAAAGCACCATGCCCTGGCACGAGCGAGCAGAAACTATGAAGTTTTGTGTTGGATGGGGAAACGAAAATACAGGTTACTCACCTGTAACAGGAGTTCTAGGAATGGTATATGTTGTTCATCCACACTCATTGGCAGTATCCTTGCCGCTTTAAATCTTGCCGGAAGGTCTTCAAGCTTGCTCCTCCCACCCACCCGGGTGGTATAACTCTCGGCTCCGCCCCATGACGCCAGATCTGGCCCGCTGGAAGCTCAGGTTGTCGGTCGAAGCCGGGAGAGTGGGTGGGTCGTGTGGATGAACAACATACCATTCCTAGAACTCCTGTTACAGGTGAGTAACCTGTATTTCTAGGGACATGGATATGTTGTTCATCCACACTCATTGGCAGACTCTAGCAGTTCTCCGGGAGGAGGAGGCAAGCACACCCCCCATATACTTACTTGGGAAAGAGACTGGGGAACGAGGCCCCAAAACCAGCATCGAGGCGTGACTCAAGGTCGATGTGGTAATGGGTAATGAAGGTGTTTGCTGACTTCCAGGTAGCAGCCCTGCAGATTTCCTGGATAGGGCGTCCCTGGAAGCAGCCACCGTTGCAGCAGTATGGCGGGTAGAATGAGCTCTTATCCCTCTGGGAGGCTCCATGCCCGCCAACTTATACGGAGATCTATGCAGGAGGTTACCCACCTGCTTATCGTCCGCTTGGCTGCAGGTCTGCCAGATGCGACTTCAGCGTAGGTGACAAACAGCTGGCGAACCTCTCCCAATTTCAGCCGTCGCTCCTTATAATAAGCGGCGCCCTTCTAGGGTCAAGTATGGAGCCTATATTGACCTCGAGGTGTGATTGGGGTAGAACACCGGCAGAGTCAACACCTGGTTAAGTGAAACTCCGACACCACCTTCGGAGGAATTTGGGTGGGCGCAGGACAACCTTGCCCTGTGGAAGACCAGGTAAGGAGACTCGATGGAAGCGCCTGGAGCTCTCCCATCCTTCTGGCTGACGGATAGCCACCAAGAAGGCGGTCTTCCACGACAGGTGAGAGAGAGCACACCTGTGCATAGGTTCGAATAAGGCTGCCCATGAGCTTTGCCAGTACCAGCAGTAGATCACAGGTGGGGTTCCCGCACTGGAGGAAATGTGATCAAGGCCTTTGAAAAGCGCCAGACCACCTTCTCCTCGCCACGACTGCTTCGGCCCAGCGCCCGGTAAGCGAGATGGCTGCCAGGTGCACCCCTTAGGGTCGACCTAAGCCTTGACTAGAAAGGGACCATAAATAGTCCAAGATGCTTGCCAAGGAACAGGAGGAAGGGTCCAAGCCCTTGCCTGACACCAAATGGAAAACCTTTTCCATTTGAAGGCATAACATTTTCTGGTGACTCGCTACGGGACGCCTCAACTACATTGAGGACCTCGTCGGAAAGACCCAAGGCCTGGAACTCTAGCAGCCAGGAACCAGGCCGTCAGGTGCAGAGGATTGAAGGTCCGGATGGAACACCTTCCCTGATTGACTGAGAGCAGGTCGGGTGAGCTGGAAGCTGCGTGAGTCCTGGAGCTGAGACTGAGGAGATCTGGGTACCAGAACTGGCGAGGCCAGTCTGGGGCTATCAGAATCACCTCGCCTTGTCCTCCTCGCCTTGAGAAGCACCTTGTGGATCAAGGGAAATGGGGAAAAGGCGTAAAGAGGCCGGGGGTCCATTGCTCGAGAAGGCATCCCCTGCAGCGAGCCCTGCTGAGGGGGCATGGAACAGACTCAGCTTGGCGTTCTCCATGGAGGCAAACAGGTCCACCTGAGGTGTGCCCCAAGGGAGAACAGATGCTGTACTACCTCCGGCAGGAGAGACCACTCGTGGGATGCAGCCCCTATCCGGCTCAGGGCATCGGCCAGGGGTGTTGGAGGCTCCTGCCACTGAATGGCTAGGAGATCCGCCTCCAGGCTGCTACAGTGGCAAATCAGGAGGCTTCTGCATAGAAGCGTGGGCGCGTCCCGCCCCTGGCGGTTTAGATAGTACATGAGTGGGTAGTATTGTCCGTCTGGACACGGACCACTTGACCCCGGAGGAGCGAGCAAAGGCGGTGAGAGCTAGGCGGACGCTCGAGCTCCAGCAGGTTGATGTGGCATCGGGACTCCAGCGGGGACCAGAGGCCATGAGCAGTGTTCCCCAGATGGGCACCCACCCATCAGAGAGGCATCAGTCGCCGACAGAGAGACCGTCGGCTCGGAGGCGGGTGAGCAGGATGCCCTCTGCAAATGATCTGAGCGGTCCACCACTGGAGGGCGTTCCCACATGCCCATGTCACGACTACAGCTGGTCAAGGATCGCCCAGCGTGTGACCACTGGCTGGCCAGTCCCCACTGAAGGGGCGCATGTTCCAGCGGGCCCAACGGACCACGCTGGTACAAGCCGCCATGAGACCCAGGGGCGCAGAAGTCCCGGGCAGGGGCGCAATTGCCCAACCAGAAATGATGGAGCAAGGAGGAAAGAACCTCGGCCCTGTCCGCGGGAGCCGCTCTGGCTCGAGAGTCGAGCTGCGCCCGATGAATAGAATCACCTGCTCGGCTCGAGTTCGACTTGGCCTCGTTGATAAGGAGGCCCAGTTGAGGAGCAGACCTGGAGGCCAGATCTCTGGACCACTCCGCCTCCTTCCTGGAGGGAGCTGCTATCAGCCAGTCGCCAGGTAAGGGTACACCAGACCCCTCGGCGCCCGAGGAATGCTGTCACCACTGCCATGCATTTGGTGAAGACCCTGGGAGCTGGAGACAAGCCCGAAGGGCATGGCTGGAACTCAGAGAGAGATCCTTCCTCGAGGCGAAGAATCTCTGGTGAAGACCAGACCGGATAGGGACGTGGCAACGTCCTGCAGTCAGAGCAGAACCACCACGCCCGCGTTCCAAGGATGGTATTATCTGAGCCAGAGTGACCATCCTGAAGGTTCGAGACCTTAGGAACTTGTTTGGAGTGGTGTGGAGTCGAGAATGGGCGCCAACCCGTCGATTCGGAACCAGGAAGTACCTGGACACAAACCCTGGGTCTGAAGGAGGTCCACCACCTCTCTTACCACCTCCTTCTGGAGGAGGAGGCGATAATCGGCTCGACGAGCCGCCAGTGAGCTGGGGATCAGAAGCCCCGAGGCGGCGGCTCTGAAGGGTGGTGCCTGCTCGAATTCCAGAGGCAGGCCTCTTCCCACCACCTCCAGACCCACCTGTCCGTGGTAACAGCGGACCAGGTGGAGGCAGATGCGGGCCGTCCCCACGGGGACCAGGGAGTAAGGTGGCGGGGATGGGCGACACCCCTCAGCCCGTCACTGGGCAGGCTTGGAGGAGGGACCGGCCGAGGGACCTCCTGGGCCCTTTCCTCCTGCCTCCTGTTAGAGGAAGCGTGGCTTGGGTTTGGGATGCCAAGGCCGAGCCTGCTGGCCCTGGCGTTGCTGGGCAGGCGCGCCGGGGCACAGAAGGACGAAAGGGCTTAGGCTGTGGTTTCTGGCCTTTGTCCTTCTGGCGGAAGAGACCGAGTCAAGGTGGCATTGGACTTCTCGATCCTCTGCGGTGACCTTCCACCCAGGGCCAAGAGGTCAGTCCCAAAAGGAGACATCCAGCCAACTTGTGCTGGGTATCCAGTAAAGGTGGATATCCTCAACTGAAACCACCTGACCATATAGCCACTGGCCCGACCCGATCTGGCAGGTCCCCTATATCAAGCAGTCACGAGCTGGCATGCCTGCTGGTCGCACTGCTTAACAATCTGCGGACGGGAAGATGAGGATGACCCATCCAGGAATAACAGGGCAGGAAAAAAAATGTGCCAGGGGCGACCAGCTGGAAGGCCGAGGAAAGGCGTAGCGTAGACTTTTACCCGGCGTAGTCAATTGCCAGACTCCTTGTCAGGAGGTTTGCCCCATCCTGGCGTTGCCCTGGCGCGGAAGCGGCGGGTACCAACCTCAGCAGCAGAGGTGTTCGAAACTGGACAAAGGAACGGTAGGGACCGCCCATACTTCCACCAGCCGCCATCCTGGCGGGCGCAGGGCAGGAAACTTGAGGCGCTGCCAAAGTTCAGTGCGGGACCCACTATGGCCTCGGCCACGGAAGAGCCTCCGTAGGAGAATCCCTCGGTCAGAATCTCCGTGAGGGATACCTGGCCCGTTTGGAAGCAGGGTTGAGCTCCATCCGGTAGACTCGAGATGAGCAGAAGCAGTCTAGGAAGGACTGACGGGCTATCGTCCAGTGACTGACCTCCTGAAGACTCCAAGGGTCAGTCGCTTGGAAGAAGGAGGAATCATCTTCAGTTTCGGAAGAGTCCTCGAAGAACACCTCTGGCCTGAGCCACCCCTTCACCTGCGAGTCGGTGGGAGTGAGGGTAACTGACAACCGATGGGGTAAACCCTTAGCAGACCGAGAATCCTTGGTGAGCCCCCAGTGGTGGCTGTGGGCGGAGTTCCACGGAATCGGTGGAGCAGCTGGTTTTGGCCGAACAACCGGCCTGGGTATAGAGCTCCTCGGACAGAGTCGGGGTTGTGTCGGCGTTCGGTGACAACCATAATAGCGGGGAAAAGGCGCGGGTCGGCTTATTCGACCAGGAGAGCTGTTGCAACATAAGGTCTCGTGCCGTCGGCGTAATTTACATGAAGCCTCCCTCTGTCGAGGAGGGGCGAGACGGCCCGGCGACGCCCGCTCAGGGTGCGAGACGAGACCGCCTATGGCGGTGGAGCAGCTGGACGCGAAGAGGTCGAGACCGAGACCGAAAGTCCGGAATTTCGGGGAGCGGTGCTGAGGAGGTGTCGGCGGAACCGGAACACTCCCTTGACTCGGAAGGTCCATCCGAGGCTCCGGAACCGGAGGCACAGAGCGAGCCCCAGGATCCTCAACTCCTCCCGGAGAGCACCGGGAGGGAATCTCGGCTGCTAAAGGCGACAGCCGTCAATGGAGTCGAGAAAATCTCGACTTCATCAGTGGGAGTCTGGGTCAACTGACCTGGCCAGGGACACCGTGAGGCCAGTGGCGAGAGACGGCAGTCGACCCAGCAGACAGACGGCGGCCGGGGAAGGACCTTTCCCGCTCCCAAGGCGTCGGCAGGGACTTACCTTGTCCCTCTTTTGGACCGAGAATAAGGTCCAGCAGGCGCAGCCCTTCTCCTTTAGTGGAGGGGACAGACAAAACTCTCATAAAGAAGCCGTGTAGGAAGAACCCAGAAGGCGGGATAAATGCAGCGGCCGAGGAATCATGACCAGCGCCGCCTCCTCTCCGAGGCGACCATCGCTCGAGCTGATCCGCCGAGCCCGCCGCCTGACACGCCAACCAGGCCTCCTTGGACTTCACCGGAGAAAGCGCTTCCGGGGCGGCCCAGTTGCAATCGGGCAACCGGTCTTCGAGGGCGTGGGCGGAAAGATGAGCACAGGTGCAAGCCTGCGAGTGTTACTCAAGGCCTAAACAGTGAACCTGCGTGGAGTGTGGATCCGTCCGAGACATCTTCTGCCCGCATGGGCATCTCAATCCGAGTCGATTTGTCCGCCGCGGCGCGAGGATCGAAACTAGAGTCTTTGCAAATTTTTATTTTAAATCCATAAGCGGAGAAATAGGAACCAGTGTAAGCGCGGAAGCGTTAAGGAGGAACCTGAACTTCCAGCGGTAAAGGAAGATCTGGCGTCATGAAGTGAACCGAGAATTACACCACCGGGTGGGTGGGAGGAGCAAGCGAAGACCTTCCGGCAGATTTAAAGCGGCAAGGATACTGCCAATGAGTGTGGATGAACAACATATCCATGTCCCTAGAAAGGGTCGATTTCAGTCGTCCCCATCTTTGCAAAGAGAATCTGCCACTCCTGATTTAATTCCCATTTATACTGAGGGCTTGAGACCTGCTGAGACTCTCCACGGACATTTGCACCCTGGGCGTGCACCACTGTCAGGGACAGACTGTGCTGGACCCAGTTCCACCTCGCCTCCCTCCAAGAAAGTACGGCAGTTCCTACTTGTCTATTAATGTACCAGATGACTGACATGTCTGTCTGGATGAGCAGTAATACCGAGGAAGAAGTGCCTGGAATGCCTGTAGCGCATACAAAACCACCCTCATCTCCAACACACTGATGTGTAGGGACATCTCCAAGTGGGACCACAGACCCTGGGCTTGGTGTTCCCCCAAGTGGGCCCCCCAACCTAGGTTGGAGCAGTCCATAGTAAGAGATGCCAGAGAGGCCGGACCTCTGAAAGGGAGACCTACTGACAGATTCAAGGGATCCTTCCACCAGATCAAGTCTTTCTGAAGGGCGGATGAAATTAGGACTGGATGGTCCAAATCATCCAGAAGTTGATCCCACTGGACCCGCAAAGACCACTGAGTGATTCTCATGTGGAGCCTTGCCAGAGGAACCGTGGAGATGGAGGCTGTCATCAATCCCAGTAACCAAAGGACCTCCCGGGATGGGAGGGTCCTGGAAGCGGCCACCAAAATGGTCTGCCTGATCAGGGTCTCCATCCTGTCCAAAGGAAGGAAAGCTCTGTTCTGGACTGTATCCAATACCGCCCCAAAAAACTGTAACTTCTGGAAGGGATGACTTGGAGATACTGACTGTAATCCCCAGACTGGTAAACAAGTCCAGAGAAGTGGATAGGGCCTCAGACAGAGAATCCCTGGATGGGGCTGAGGTCAGCCAATCATTGAGGTAGGGGAAGACTGCTATGCCCTGGTGATGAAGGGCTGCAGTCACCACTGCTAGGCACTTGCTAAAAACCCAAGGTGCCAAAGAACGCACAAAGGGGAGAGCCCAGAATTGGAAATGCTCCCCTTGGAAAAGGAATCGCAGGAATCGGCAGTGGCTGGGGAAAATCGGGATGTGTAGGTAGGCATCCTGCATATCCAGAGAACAAAGCCAGTGAGTCCCCTAAAGAAGGGGAAGGAGACTCTGAAGGGTTAACATCTGGAATTTTTTGTACTCGACAAACAGATCGAGTCTGCTGAGGTTGTCTGTCTTTTCTGGAATCATGAAAAAAAAAAATGGGAGTAAAATCCCCTTCCCCTGTGCCGTAGGGGAACTGGCTCTATGGCTTCTTTGAGCAATAGGGCCTGTATTTCATCCCTTAACAGTCGAGCCTGGTGTAGCGAGTAGGCGGGCCTTCTGGGAGGAGACTCTGAAGGAAGCTCCAGAAACTCTAGAGCGTCTCCTTGGGACACTAGCTGCAGGAACCATACGTCGCAGGTGATGCTCTGCCACTCCTGCGCGTGGCGAGCAAGCCTCCCCCTGGCTCCTCGCACTGGTGCAGAGGAGTGGCTGGGGGAGTCAGGAGGTGGCAGAACTGGCAGGGGGATTCCCCTGCACGTCTCTGGTTCTTAGAGGCAGGAAGGGTGAAGGTAACCGTGGTCTTACACTTGCCAAGACGCCAGGACTGGGCTTGCTTTCTCTGGCTCCAGGTCCTTTTCCAAAAGGGCTGCTGCTGTAGGGTGCCCGATCGGTACATGGACCTTATGGACCTCAGGACTTGACCACGATCCTGAAGGTTTGTGATTATGTCCTTAGTGTCGCCACCAAAATGCACCGAGCCCCTGAAAGGGGTGTCATGAATTGCTGTCTGGACCTCATTTGTGAGGCCAGAGATGCGAAGCCATGCATGCCGCCGAAGGGAGACTGCGGTCGCCGAGGTGCAGGCCACTGGGAGAGTTGTAAGTGGCTCGCAACGCAAACCTGCAAGAAATTCTGGACAGGCAGATGTCCTTTGTGAGCTCCTCGAGTTCCGAAGGGTCCATGGATTGGACTCTGGCCTAGAGCCTGGCCAGGGTAGCTTTTTGGTGCGATACCATGTGGGCTACATAATTAAGGGACCATAAAGTGCATGTAGCAGAGCAGTAAACTTTCTTTCCATACTGGTCCATCTGCCTTGACTCCTCATCCGCCAGAGCCATGTTCATCTGCTTGGGAACTGAAGTGCGGTCATGAGCAGCCGAGATTACTATGGAGTCTGCCTTTGGGTGCATACCAAGAAAAGGGGCATCCTTAGGCAGCAGTAGGTCCTGTCTGCCCACTTGGGGACAGCCGGGATTGAGCGAGACAGTTGCCACACTGTTGTGGTGAGGTCTTCATGAGGTCCGATCCACAGAGGAACAGGAATCTGAGACAGAGACTCCAGATTGAGATGTTCAGCGAGTCTCCATCGCATGGATCCTGCTCCTCAGACTTCCAATTATAATGCTGTTGGATGGACCTCAATAGGTCGGAAAAAGTAGGGTCTGCTGGGGAGGACTTGGGAGAGTCCTTACCTTTACAGACCTGGGACTCATGGTCTGACAGCTCCTCCAGACAGTCTTCCCCCGAATCCGGATAGTCTCCAGAACCAAGGTCCGGAAGGATAATTTTCCCAAGGTGTAGTCCCCATCATGTGAACGGTGGCAAGCTCACCAGGGATAAGGACCTGGGAGGAGAGCGAGGGACTGGGAGTCTGCTCTCCAGGTCCGTGACCAACTCCGATCGTGCCTACTTCCACAAAGGCTGGATAAGGGTCTTGAAGTCCAGTTGGGTCACTGGAGGGGGTGCAGAAGGATGCGGGATAGCACAGGGAGGAAGGTAGTGGTACCCATGGTATCCTGAATACGAATATCCCAGGTACAGAGAGTAGCCCAGTAAGTAGTGTCCCGCACCACTCCAATCAGGAGGACCACCTGCTGGGGGATGGTCCATAGGATACCCCGGGCGGTAATGTGGAACAGAACGGGGTCTAGAGTAAAGACCCAATGTCAGGGGACCAGACAATGGGGGAACCTACATAGGGCCTGCCGTGGTGTATATAGGCAGCAGGTCTGGCAATAGGGGTAGCCAGCGTCTGGGCCACAGACATCTGAACCAGCGCCACCAGGTCCGGCGTCACAAAGGGATCCGGCACTGGATAAGCTGGCAGCTGAACCCGGCGAAGGGGAACAGAAGAAGAAGAAATCTGGTCTGCCGAAAGAGCTCACGGCGGAGGCAGATGAAAAGGTGCATGGAAACAGACATCGGAGGGTCCAGCGTGAGGGAAGATTTTGTCGGCTCCAACAGAGGAAGAGCGTCTGGTGTAGGACTCGAAGCTGGAACAACAGGAGCTATCCTCCTGGACGGGACAAGAGGTGCATCCAGTGTAGGGCAAGACAGCTGAGGAGGGACCTCCATCCCAGAGACCCTGGAGGGTGAGCGGGGATTCGACCCAGAGTTGTGTTCCACATCCAAGGGGCCCATGTTATCTTCACCCCCTTACCAGACATGAGAGCCAGGTGGAAGGGGGAAGATCCCCCGACTTATCAATTGTGGCCAGGTGGGTCCCCGTCGAATGTGGAGCAGACTTATCGGAGGTTGGGCAGTCCCAGGAGGAGCCGGGGCCAACTTAGCAGTAGAAACTGTGCGGCTGGCAGTCAGCTTATCCGTTGAGGCAGAGGGCTGAGCCTTCGGCGGCTCTACCAAAATCCCTGGTTGCGGCCTGGGTCTTAGTTGAAGTCAGCGGGGAAGAGACCTTACTGGTGGAGGGCCTACTGGATTCAACCAGAGAACCATCCAAAGAGCGCTCCCACTCCTTGTGCTTCTCTTTTTTGTGCTTCAGTGGTGAAGGGGAAGAATAAGAAGATTCCCTGATGCGCTCCATCTGCTTTTCAAACGACGCCAACTGGGACTTAAGTAGATGGGCTTGCTGCCTCCTCTTGCGGGAGGCCTAGTTGAAGGGCTGGCAGTCTGGGCCTAGACAGATGACGCACTTGAGGTGGCCGTCCTTGTGGGGAATCTGGGTGCCACAAGTTTGACACTTCTGAGGAGATGACATAGAATTCGAAAGATACCAAAAATGGTGAAAAAAGGTAGTACTAGCTACCGGCGAACACTTTTACGCAGCGATCGCATTAGTCTACCACAAGACAAGGGTGGGAAAGAAGGAAAAAAAAAAAAAATCACTCACCTAAGTAATTATATTTCTTATAATGTTGTCTTGCTGTATTCTGACAATTGCAGTGATTCCCAACCTTTAAACTGCCCCGGAGAACTAAGGGTTAACTTTCCATGCAGGGCATGGAACGCTGAGCTTGAGCTCGGCTGAAGTCTGTCTAGAGTGTTTTCAACTCAAACCATCAGAGTCTTACGAGCTCAACTAAACTAAAAATTCTATGAGGAAATTATAAAAATTCTACTAGCCAACTGGCTGAAAGGTTTTGGATTCCCAAGGAAGACTCAAGTCAGGAAACCCAAAAACTAAACCCAATGCACTAAAAAATAACAATAATAAATAAGGACCCAATAAAAAGGGAGGAAGGTACAAGCAAATACACCCCTGGGATGAACTACTGTACCTGCCCACCCACTTCCCAAAAACAGGTTCTGAGAGGGGAGGCAGGGAAGGAGGTCAGAATACAGCAAGACTCCATTAGAAGAAATATAATTACTAAGGTGAGTAATATTTTCTTCAAACAACATGAAGTCTTGCTGAATTCTGACAATTGCAGACTACCAAGCAGTACCTCCAAGGAAGAGGGACAGAACCTACTTTGGGAATAGGCTCTGAAGTACTGCTATGCCAAACAAAGCATCACTCCTAGCCTGGATATCCAGAGAGTAATGCTTGTAAAGGTATGGACTGTTTTCCAGGTGGCTGCTTGACAAATTTCTAGGAGAGGAATATCCCTGGCCGCAGCCAGGGAAGTAGCTGTACCTCTTGTGGCATGAGCCCTCAGGCCTGAGGGTGGAGCTTTTCCCAGTTTTTCATAGCAGAATTGTATACAAGACACAATCCACCTGGCAACAGATCTTTCAGTGGCTGGTTTGCCCTTTCCCACTTCTCCGTAAGTGAGGAACAACTGGAGGGAGTCAAACCTGTGTCCCTTGGTACGCTCTATGTAGTAACTAAGGGCTCTTTTGACATCTAGACTGTGTAGCTCCCCTTCCCTCTCCTAAGGAAGAAAGATCAGTGAAGAAAACAGGGAAAGACATGGACTGGTTTAAATGGAAGTCTGAAACCACTTTGGGCAAGAACCTTCTATTGGTTCTAAGGAGCACTTTATCCCTATGAAAGGAAATAAAATCAGGTTCCACTGAGAGCTTGCAATTCACTGATACGCCTGGCGGAGGTAATGGCTACCAAGAACACAGTTTTCCAAGTCAAGTACTTAAGCTCTGCTGAAGACATAGGTTCAAAGGGGGGGTTGCATAAGCTGAGCAATGCAAACATTCAAATCCCAGGCAGGGGCAGGGTCTCAAAGGGGGATTGGTGTGAAACAATCCTTAAAAAAATTTACAGAACACAGGATGGGAAGATAGTGAGGAAGGTTTCCCCACAGACAAAAATGCAGAAACAGCTGACAAGTGTACCTTGACAGCAGCTGGTCTGAGGCCTAGGCCATTAAGATGGACCATATAATCCAGAACCATAGGCAATTCAGCAGTGTCTAGAGAAATATTCTTCTTAGAACACCAAATGCTGAACCTTTTCCATTTGGAGTTGTAAGACTTTCTGGTGGAGGGCTTTCGAGAAGCCTTGAGGATGTCCAGAAGCCCTTGGGAAAGATGCAGATCTGCAAACTCTAACTCTTCAAGAGGCATGATTGAGATTGAGAGATTGAAAACTGGGGTACCAAATCCTCCCCGGAGAGGATGTTAACAGGTTGTAATTCCTGAGAAGAGACAGGGGAAGATGGACTGCTAGGGACAGCAACAGGGGGTACCAGGGCTGTCTGGCCCAATCTGGAGCAACCAGAATAACCTTGCAAGGTTTAGACCTTATTTTGACTAAAACTTTGAACAGGAGTGGGAAGGGGGGGAAGGCATACAGAAACTTCCCTTCCCAATTCAGAATCAGGGCGTCCAGGGGAACTGAGCCCAAGACTGGAGGTCTGCAAAAAAAAGAGAGGGAGTTGGTGACTGTCTGCGGCTGCAAAGAGATCCGTCTCTGGAGTTTTCCACCTTGAGAAAAACACTTTCAAAACCTAAGGGTCCAGGGACCATTCGTGATGGCCCTGAGAAATCCTGCTCAGTGCATCTGGTAGCACACTGTCCTTGCCTGGAAGATGAACTGCTACAACAGAGGCTTGCAGGGAATAAGCCAGGGACCACAACTTCATAGCTTCTGTGCCCAAGGCCGTGGACCGAATGCCTCCCTGCTTGTTGATATACCACATGGTGGTAGTGTTGTCTGCTCTGACTTAAGCCACCTTGTTCTGAACCGACTGTGAGAATGCTTTTAGAGCTAGAAAAACTACCCTGAGCTTTAGAAGACTGATGTGGAGAAGGAATTCTTGGGGGGGGGAAGGGACAGGCCCTGGGCAGTAAGGGACTCCAGGTAGGCTCCCCATCCCAGAAGAGAAGCATCCGTGGTAAGGACCACTGAACAAGCCTGAGCAACTAAAGGAACACCTTGCCTTAAATTGTCCTGATCCTGCCACCACTGGGGCGCCTGGATCAAGGTCAGAGTCACTGGAATCAGTTTTGTAAGGGAGTCCTTTCTCTGGGACCAGAAAGCTCTCAGGTGGAACTGAATACCCTCATCTGGAATCTTGCCCCTTGGACCACTGCTGTTGAAGCTGCCATGTGGCCCAAGAGCTGGAGGAAATGCCTTGCTGGTCGAGATACCTGAAGGCTGAAGGAAGAAGCTAGTTCCATAAGAGCCCTTGCCCTGTCTAGAAAAAGAAAGGCTCTTGCTCCGAGAGTGTCCAGTTCTGCCCCTATAAAGGTAAGGAGCTGGACTGGTTCGAGAACTGACTTGGGAAGGTTGCGAAGAAATCCTAGGGAAGTGAGCACTTGCCGGGTCACTTGCAGGTGAGACTTGACTTGGTCTGGAGACTGACCCACTAATAGCCAATCATCCAAATAAGGAAATATGGAAATCTTTTGCCTTCTTAGAAAGGCAACTACTACTGCCAGGCACTTTGTGAAAACCCTTGGGGCTGTGGTTAGGCCAAAGGGCATTGCTCCGAACTGATAGTGGCCTGAGGGCAACTCGAACCTGAGGTACTTTCTGTGGGAGCACCTGATGGTAATGTGAAAGTAGGCATCTCTGAGGTCCAAGGAGGCAAGCCAGTCCCCTGGCCTTAGAGAGGGAAGGTTTATTCCCAGAGTTATCATCTTGAACTTTGGTTTTAAAAGATGTTTGTTCATTTATCTTATCTTAGGTGCAGGATGAGTCGGCACTCCCGTCTTTTTGGGGGTCAGGAAGTACCTGGAGTACAGTCCATTGCCCCAGTGTAGGGTAGGTATTCTCTTTATAGCTCTTAAAGCTAGGAGAGAAGAAATCTCTGCCTCTAGGGCAAGGGTTTCCGAAAGATTTGCAGGTGGAAAAGATCTGGCTCTCATCTTTCGAAATTTTTTGAAGCAGAGAACCAGTCCCTGGCTTACTACTTCCAGGACCCACTTGTCTGATGCAATAGACATCCAGACCTGGACAAAGTAAACCAGCCTGCCCCCTACTAGAATAGGAGAGTCGACCTGGGCAGACCCATCAGGGTGTCTGCTTGGCAGGGGCTTTAGGCTGAGGGGTGGATGCAGGCCTGCTCATCCCCCTTCTGCCTCTTCCTCTGAAGAACCCCCTCTGCGAAAAGGAAGAAGAGGCCTTGCTCATTAAAGGCCTTTGAAAAGGCCTGCCCCTGCCCCTAGATCTGCTGCCTTTGAGGAGTTGCCTGCCTTCCTGGCCTGAGCACTCCTGTAAGTGGTCCTGTACTCTGCCCATTTTTTCTTTCATGTAATTCTCTGTCTGCTCCCCAAACAGAGAATTACCCACTACAGGAAAATCCATAGCCTTAGCCTGGGTGTCCTGCAAGAGGCTAGTACATCTGAGCCAAGCCATCCTCCGAAGAGCCACAGATGTAGCCATGACTCTTGATGAGACATCACTAGAGTCCACAGCAGCATGAAATTGCACTTTAGAGGCCTCAATCCCATCTGCAGCCACCACCTCCAGCTCCTTGGCTAGCTGGATGGAGGCCTGTTTAGCCAGTGCCAGTACAGTGTCCCACCTGGACTTCTGGTACCTTGCTGTACAGGCCATGTAATTTGCCTGCCTGAGTCCCAAAGATGATGCCATGTACTGCTTCTCTGCCATGGCATCAATCTTCCTGGAGTCCTTGTCAGGGGTGTGTGAAGCCAAGGGAATATTTGCCTTGTCACAGGCAGCAGCCTGCACTACCCCAACATGGCTGCATTGCAGATATAAGAACTCAGTGTCTGAGCCTGAGAGTGTATACCTCTTGTCCATTCTTTTATCCACAGGAGGTATAGTGTTAGGAGACTAAGATTTTTTGTGTCTGTTTCCCAAAAGATTTATGGAGGGGAACAGTCTCCTGGACTCTGGGATATCCATCATCTCTACATAATCAGGCACTTCTTGATCTTCCACAGCCTTCTCCATAGGAAGCTGGAGGGTTTCAGCCACTTTCATGTAAAACATAAAATGGGAAAGGGACTCAGAAAGCCTAGGAGGGGAACACCTGATGGTCTGTCTGGGGAGATGTCCGGTTCCACAGGCACATCCAGACCTTCACTTACATCATAATCCTCAAATTCCCCTTCCTCTTCAAACTCCGGTTCATAAAATTCTTCAAGGGTATACTCTTGAACCGAGGGAACCAACCGAACCAAACCCCTGCCAGAAGGAGCCTGATCGGTCGGAACCGGACAGAGTGATTCTACAATTTGAATCGCCCTGGCTATCTCTTCCGTCGGTCGGAACATGAACCTCTGGATCCGAACCGGTCGATTTATCATTGTGCTTTCTTTGTCGGAACCGATCCCTCAGAATCGGCTCTCCTTTTGTCCAAAGAAGTATCACCCTGGTTAGAGGGCTCTCCTCCTGGTTCGGTCGAAACCGAACCGGGCTGGCCATCTGGGTCAGCGGACTTCTCGGCCTCCTTTTCCCTCAGTCTACCTAATCTCTTCTCGAGGGTAGATTTGGGAAAATATTTTACATATTTGGCAGTCTGAATCTAGGTGGTCAAACCCCAGACAATAAACACAGGTGGTGTGGGGATCGGCCTTGGCAAAGACCTCCCCACACTCACTGCAGTGTTGAAACCCAGTGGGCCCATTTTTTTTCTTGGGTTTCTCAGACATGGCCAACCTAACCAAACTTACCCTTTTTTCGGCAACTGCCAGGCAAGACTTCCTTATTGGTTCCTAACCGTGTCAGGGGTATTGGAAAAAAATGGTTAAAACACTTTTTTTTTTTTTTTTTAAGAACCGATAAGAACCGGTAACCATACACTAAATATAGCAAAATTCACAATCAAATGGTCGGTTCAGCGACGACCAACACTTTTACAAGTTCGACACAGAAAAATATAGAACAATTCCTATCTAGTACTCACGGCACCACAGAGACTGAACTGACTATACGGATACTTTTTTCCGGTTTAAACAGACGAAAAAAATGAAAACTTTAACAGACTTCAAACTGAGCTGAAGGAGAAATCTCCGGAGCGACCGTTCATTGAGGCAGAGTAAAGAATCTGACGGTTTGAATTCAAAACACTCCAGACAGAGACTGTCGAGCTCGAGCTCAGCGTTCCATGCCCTGCATGGAAAGTTAACCCTTAATTCTCCGGGGCAGTTCAAAGGTTGGGAATCACTGCAATTGTCACAATACAGCAAGACTTCATGTTGTTTGAAAATCCAGGATTCTTCCCCAGCTCATGACATTTTTCTAGCTCATCAACCACTGACTACAGATTGTAAAAGTTTTCTGCATAGAGCCACGAGAACTGTGATGCAGGTCCTGTCTTTCTGGCCGATCATGGAACCCTTTCCCCATTATCGTGTAAGCCATATCTGACCCCAAATCAGCTTGATGCAGAGAAATGCTAGTAAATAAGGCTGCTTTAGAATGTAAATCAAATCATTTTGAGTATAATAGTTTTGTGAGCCACCGAATAGTACTAACCAACGTTTCATGACCATGGGGACCATCTCATCAGGGCCCATACTGGTTTGGAAGTTCCTGTTTCATAGGTCTACCTCACCAAACAGGTGCTTTTAAAGGGAAACATCCACCTGTAATTGGGCCATGCCTCGGTGTGAGGCATGGCTTGATTAGCATTTTTGCAAAGTGTTTTAATTTTGTTAATTTACGGTTATTTAGAAATGAAGAGATTATCTAATTGATCCTGCCTCCCTCCCACCGGCATTTTAAATTGCTTGGCGTACCCACAATCTCCCGCAACTGTCCCAAGGATCATGTATGAGACAGGAAACAGCCACGGAAGCATGCACAGATGTCCTGTTTACATGGAGCTACTAACTGCTCCATGTAAACAGCATGTCTACGCATGCTCCCACGGCTGCTCCCTGTTTCATACTTCATGCTCGGGAAAGCCGCAGGAGGTTGTGGCATGCTGAGCAACGCAAAATGCCAGCAAGAGGGAGGCAGGATCAACCAGATAATATCTATATATCAGCAACCATAAGTTAACAAAATTAAAACACTTTGCGAAAATGCAGATCGGGCCATGCCTCACACCAAGGCATGGCCCAAGTACAGGTGGACATTTCCCTTTAAATATTTTGGTTATGCACTCCTGTATTTAGGAAAGGGCTTACTCAGTCGCGTTTGCCTTCATAAATTACTTCCTGGAAGTATCATCCACCGCAGTGCTGTATGCTTACAAACGGCCCACTGACTACTCCGCCCTAGGGCGGAACAGTGAGCAAGCATACAGCAATGCAGTTGATATTTCAGAACAGCAATAATATACAGGAGTCCATAACTGAAGTGCTATTAGGTGGTTCACAAAGATATTCAATAAAATGTTTTGATTTACATACTAAAGGAATATGGAGTCTTCCTCAAACCCTCTTGATTTCTAGCACACAGAGGGAGACTCCTCCAACTTACCCCCCTTTTCTACTAAAGTTTTTTTTTTCCCCCACGTAGGTATTTTAGTTACTTTTCCGTTTTCTCCCTGATGTGATGCACACATGTGGAGGCATGTGCACGTCACAAACTACATGATGCCCCACCCTACCAGTCACTCCGTTACCACCTACGCCTATCACCGAACCCCCATCCAGTGACGGCGGGACTGCGGATGGGAGACCCTCCCTCCCAAGAAAGGAAAGCCAATGCTCAATCCTGCTCCTGTCCCTCCACCCCGAGGTCGCTCCCAAACCCAGGTCGCTGGCGAAGCATGAGGTAAGGAAGGATGCCTAAGCCCTCGGTGCCACCGGACCAGCCTAAAGCCAAATTTTAAAGGCCCTGAGGGCATCCAGGTTCCACCCCTCGCATCAATACATAAGAAATCAATGCATAGGAAATAAGACTATCATATGCCAGGGTAGGAAACAAGGCCCGTGTTCTACTAGTGAAAACAAACCGCCAAGGCTAACATACCATTCACATCATATGTATGTATCTATATACACAATGTGGGTGGAAGTTGAAGACATCTGAGAAATGGCTTATTTTCACTGCAGAAATACCGAATAATGAAGATAAATTGTTTATCTGATGATGGGTAAATCTTCAGCATTTATTTCCACGTCGGATAGGTCACAAAGGAACACTGGACTATTGGGAGTACAGCTGGAGCAAGCCCTGATGACTTCAAAATGGCCTCTACTATTTATTTATGACTTTGATAACCAGGTGAGTGCACTGATCCCAGGGACCATTTTCAGGCACAACCCAGGGTGACAGTGGAGTACAAGGTAACAGGAATACACGACAGATTTGATACAAGCAACAATAGCAAGCTCAATATACAGGTTTGATGCATAGATCCACTTGAGAACGGTGAATACAAGGTTTCAAGATCGGACATGAGGAGATTTGGTACAAACAAATCATAGGCACAGTGTACAATGTGTGACTGCATCGTCCAGTGAGCAAGTAATACACAGAATACTCAGTAAAAAAAAAAAAAATATATATATATATATAAAAAATCACACATGCCCCCACAATGCAAAGCATCATGGGCTGCATATGCAAATCACCACAGAATGTTATGCTGGTCCAACTTTAAGCAGAATTGTATGGTGCCGAAAGGCCTCTCACACAGTTTGCAAAGGGTGCTAACAGAAGACATAGACACGTGTTTCATCCTACCAGGACTCATCAGTATGCCTCGTCTGTTTGACACCCCAGTGGCTTCCCAGCCAAATGCCCTTTGGGGGTAACCCTTGCCTCAGTGTTTGTGCACAGAGGTTCTTTGTCATATATATAACATATACATATATACATACATACACACACACACAAAACATGTACAGGCAAGGAAGTCAAATATTACTGTGAAAAATATAATATAACAGTTGTAGGCAGGGAAGTTGACTAATGTGGGTAGGCGGGTAACCCCTGGGCTGGGGAGTTGACTAGTGTGGGTTGGTGTCAGACCCCTGGGAGCAGCAACAGAATGAGTTTGCCAGGAACCAGACTTTAAGGCAGGACTTGAAACTGGAGAGTGTGTCAATGGAACGGAGTTCAGGCGGTAGTTTGTTCCACTGCAAAGGGGCAGCTGCAGACCAAGCTCTGCTACCCAAGTTGGTGGATACCCTAAGAACAGCTAGAGGGGAGTACCATTAGAGCAAAGGAGCGTTCAGTTTTTAGAAGGGCAGTTAGGGGGGATTCTGGAGCCATGCGGATGTCATTGTCCACCATGCAGCAGAGGGCTAGGTCAAAGCGACACTGCAGTGGTAACCATCCAAGGGTATTATAGAGGGTAAAGTGGTGGGTGGAGAACGGGGCCAATAAAGCAAAGCGACAGGCGCTGTTGCAGGCAGCGGAGAGTTTAGCCATGGCAGTAGCTGAGGTCCTGGCATAAACAGGGGAGCAGTAGTCAAGAATAGGAAGAAGATTACTCTGGACAATGGCTGGACTGTGGACCCTGGACTATGCCCAAAACAGAGTAGTGAAATTAACAGAAGCTGCTAAATTTTCATTAAAAATATTTACAAATACACTATATGAATGGGACACTAATGGTCCAACTTACAATATGCCACTGATATAGATTTACATTTCTCAGGTTGTTTAAGATACTCACTTGTTGCTACAGACATGGTGTCCCCATTCGTTATAAGCGCAGGGTCTACCTGTAACCCATCCAGGCAAACAGAAAGCTCTCCTACAGATTCAGATGGTTCTCTGTCACAGTACAAGTCTAAAGAAACTATGACCTTCTCCACTAGAAGAGAAATTAAAAAAATATGTATCAGATCTAGATACGATGCATGCAATCCATTATGTATTTATTTTCAGATATAGATGACATGATGCTTGCAATCCATTATCATTCCCCCCAACACTCTCAATTTATTTTATTTTTGCTTATTTCTTTAAATTACCTCCTCGGCTGGGGGGTTGCCTATAGTTCCCCTGTCCCAGCACAGCCTCCTCAGCCCCCGCACCGGCAGCAAGCAGAGCTCTAGAACCCTTCCCTACCCTCCCCAGGCGCTTCACAGCGGTATTTACCAACACACTGCGGGAGACCTAGAGGCTGTGCTGGACAGGAGCTGACTTAAAATGCATCCGCTGCAGCGCCACTGAGACCAGCCTTCATGTGCTGCAGTCTTTTGACTCCGTGAGTGCGCACCTCCCCATATGGGCGGGTGTGCAATGACAGGGACGTTTCCGCGTGCTGCATGTCCAACATCAGCCCGCACCTACACACACTGTGACCCCCGAGCCTTTACCAGCCCCCAACCACTGCCAGGAGCCAGTACCTCAGCGGTTGTCCCCTCCTACCCTCCTTGGAGAGCAGGCCGTGGTATGCGCGATCCTCCTTCCCCCCCGGCTGACCCACCGACACCCGAGGTTGCTCCCGACCCCAGGTAGTCGGCGTGGTAAGGAGTAAGGCACCAGCGCCTCAGCCTTCTACACCACTGGGCCGGCCCAAACTCTATTAGTACAGTTTTAAAATATGGGACTCCAGTACTTATTTATTTTTCTTGTTTGTTTAAGTTCAATCTTTTCTGCATGTCCGTTACAATGAACCAAGTGTTCTCCATCATTCTGGCAATTTGAACCAACCAGATTTGCACAGTTCCATCAGTTTCATCAGCAAAACTCGTAAGACTAGTAAGACTAGTGACCATGAAAATAACTATATATGATGTGTTTGGAGTACAGGTTTTTAACAAATCACGAAGACACTGCATGCGTTATCACTTCTGTTATATCGCCCCACATCTGGGAGCTCTAACTCATAAGTTCTCAGTTATCTACTGGACCATTTATAAGCATGGCTGACAACCCAGCAGAAAAAGACCCAGAAGTCCATCCAGTATGCCTATTTTCCTGCCAAGCTCAATGCTCAGCCTATTGCCAGACTGGATTTACATATCTAACAGCCTCTGTCGCTGAATGCCACCGCTTCGCCAGGTATCACTTCCCCTCTTCTGTTGGTATGTTCCACTATTCCTTTATACCTCTGCCCATAAAACTTTAAACCCATCAGTTTTGTCTTCAACCACCTCTCTGATCAGTCTATTCCATTCGTCCCCCACCCACTTCATGAAGTACTTCTGCTTGTCCCTCCTGAATCGTACCTGTGTCAGTTGATTACTGTGCCTTCATTCCTTGTGAACAAGTCCTTAAAAGCCACCCAAAGTAGCTGCCCCGATAGCCCTGTGACAGCACATCATACTACCGTGCTAATGACCAGGGCTCAGAAGTAGGCCTGGGAAGTCATATGGGGAGCCAGGCTATGGCAGCGACAATTCTGAGTGCATCTCAGCTGGGAAGGGCAGGCAGCGGGTTCCAATGTTGTAGCGACCCATGCAGCTAGGCTAGGAAACCGCCTCCACCCACTTGGTGACCTGCAATTGGTGAGGCCGTGAGAGGCATTGCATCCGCCTTGGGAGGAAGGATGGAACGAAGGAAACAGGGAGGAGAAAAAAAAAACAGTTGTCCAAATGACAGTGTAATAAATCATCTTAATAGGATACATCCCTGAAGGCAAGGGCAGTATGTGAGGTATACAAAAACCAATATTAGGGGTAAAAAAAAAAACAAAAAAAAAAACAACTGAAGTCACAGTACTTTAACTGTAGATCCTCAAGAATATCTTCTACATTGTGTACCACTTTTTGATCCCAGTGCCAGAGGCCAAGGACCTGTGCTAGCCGGAACTTCTGGAGCTGATGGGGAGAGTACCTGGACCTATGCACGCAGAGTCCTTGCACACCCTGGTATGCAACGGTGCCAGCCCTAACTGCCTCAGTACCTTTTCTTTTTAAATACATAGAGGAGGTGAGCTGGTAACGAAATGACTATTTAAATAAACCTATCAATAAGCAAGTCCATAAGATAGCCCTCAGATCCCTGTAAAATGGGACCAAAGCCAAAGTAAAACAGTGCATCCACAGCCCATACCTACTGTATCTGAAGAGATAGGGAGAACACTGTAACACACAGTAGTGACTCCAGGATGGAAAGTGAGTAAGTGGTAGCCTATGAAGAAGGTAATCTTTAACATCTACAGTCATAGTAAGTTCTGTTAATTCTCCATCTTCCAAGAATCAGTCTTCTGGTCTCAATTTGCAAGTTTCAAAACCAAGTTCACCAGAGTAGGTAGACTGGAGATTAGGACTCACAAGGAGAGTAATCCCTGAAGGACAGTCAACCCCAAAGCCTGTATATAGTGCCAGGAACGGAATGTCCAGGGTATAATGCAGTATAATTGTACAGGAGATTGTTAAAACAGGATTATATCCTAACCATTATAATACCTGTATAAAAATAAAATTGTATTCATTCAATGCCTTGTGAAGGTGTGGACAGCACTCCAAAAGTAGTGGCCCTTCAAATCTCTCAAAATGGGCACTAAGTGTAGCGATGGCTTGAACGTGGCCGTGGCTCTGGTAGAATGTGCACCAAGCACAAGGCAGCAAAACAGTTGGATGCCAGGTGTAGTTAGATAGCACATAAAGACATGGATGAACTCATTTCAAACTGCCGTGAATTTATTTAGAATCATACTTAGTCAAGAGACAGAAGTAGTAGTCTAAACCTCCAGCGGTGGGTAGCCTGAAGCAGGATACTGTTCTCCAAGTACCACTCCTATACTGACCACTTCTCTGCAGAGTGGGTAAAAGTGAGTCTCTCCTTGCTTCATGATGTAGTACGTGACACAGATGTCCACCTGGAGATGTACCACCTTGTGAATGACCAAGTCTGATAAAGCTTGAAGGCAGTAAAGGACTACCCTCATTTTGAGCACGATGATTTGAAAATGTGTCTCTGAATTCGCCTAGACTCCTTGAGTCCGACGAGTAACAAAAAGCAACCCACCTCCAGATTAAAAAAAAAACAGCTTGGTTTACAAGAGACATAATGGAGGCAGTTGCAGTAAAGAGGATGGCATTCTGAGAATAAATAAATCCCAGTCGGAGGTCAGTAAGGAGAGATACAAGTCAGTCAAAGAGATGAGCAAGGTAGTAAGAATGGCAAAGGCATCTACAGAACTCAAGACAGCAGATAGGGGAAGCTACATAAGGGAAAGAAGAAAGAAAAGAAATGTAATAGAAAGGATGAAATAGGGAGACTCGTGGACTGAATGGGTGAGCAGAAAGCAAATATTTATTTGCTTTGGGTAAGCACAATAGACTAAACTGCCTATTTTCAGGTACAACCCAGGAGAGTACAAATCAGAGCAGGTAAACGGTAGAGATACAGGGAATAACAAGTACATTGTGGTAAATAAGTGATACAACAGCTTTACATAGGTATAAAGTTACAGGGCACATAAGTGAATGGTATATACCACACGATATAAAGGAGACAGCACTCCAAAATTCTTAAATACTTTTGCTCATTCCTCATGGTGGAAAAGAATAAGTTACGGACCTGTAACCGCGGTTCTAGGAGTGGCAGATGATTCACATTCACACTCTGGCAGTTCCAGTAGAATAATGTTACTGGTCGAACGTCTTCAAGCTAAGCTTCTCCAACCAACCAGGCAATAGATCCCGACTCCGCCCTGTGATGTCAGATCTTACACACTGGAAGCAGGATCCATTTGCCACTTGCCAGGGAAAGCCAGAGGGGTTGTGTTAAATGTGAGCCATATACCACTCCCATTGACATTATGGTGTTCGGCACCTAGTAAAATTTCCAGAGCTAATTTAATGTCCACAGTTCTGCAATAAGCTCTTATTATAAAATGTAGTACGTATTAATTTTAGTGAGCCCTGAAATAACAGTAACAAGGGATGAGGAGTCTTAAATCCTACAATTATCTTTCTATTCTAAAGCATTTCAGTACTCTGATCCATGACAAATGCATGTATTATGTTTTCTTAATACCTGAATGAAAACAAAGTTAAAAAAGAACTATATACTACTCCCAGAACTGGATTACAAGTAACCTGTTCTTGTAGGAGCGTGAATATAGTTCACGTATCCACACTCTGGGCAGTTCTCTGGGAGGAGAGGACAGGGCGCGCACCCCTAGTTGGTGAACGAGACTGGAGAATCGATGTGCATCTTGGCGTGACTCTAGGTCGATGTGGTAATGGCAAATAATGGGAAATAAACGTGTGTGCTGACTTCCAGGTAGCAGCCCTACAGATCTTGTGTGTAAGAACATCCCTATAAGCACCCAACAAGGCAGCGGTTATGTCATGTGGAATGAGCCCCACTTCCTACGAGAGGCTCCAGACCAGCCAACCTATAGTAGAGGTCGAAGCAAGTTGTGATCCACCTTGCAGTCATCAGCTTTGCTGCTGGTCTGCCAGGCACAGCTTCAGCACAGGTAATGAACAGCTGGTGAGCCTGTCCCTGAACTCCAGATATACGCTCCACGTAACAGGAGAACACTATCCGCAGGTCCAGGGTATGGAACCTGTGGTCTGCCTTTGAAGGTGTGTTGATAAAGTATACCAGTATGTTAATCACTTGGTTAAGGCAAAACTCTGATACAACCTTAGGGAGGAACTTCAGGTTGGGGCGAAAGACGATCTTGTCACACTGGAAAATAAGATAGGGAGAGTCCATGGAAAGCACCTGAGCTTCCCAATCCTTCTGGCAGGAATAAATGCCACCAAGAAGGCTGTCTTCAGCAACAGGTGCAACAACTCACACCTGTGCATCAGCTCAAAAGGCTTGTCCATGGCCACAGCCATGACCAGCATTTAAGTCCCACAGTGGAGGTGGGTCACGCACTAGAGGGGACAAGTGGTCCGGACCCTTAAAAAAGTGCCCTACCACCTACTTCTGAGCCATTGTCAGCATATCAGCCCTCACCTGGAAAGCAGATATCGCTGCCAGGTGCACCTTACATAGAAACAGACTCTGACGGCAGATAAGGACCGCTTGGCCCACCTAGTATGCCCATTTCCCTACCCACTGGGTAAGCGGCAGATCCTAGTTAATCAACAGCCTACTTCTTCCTACCCCCAAGAATTGCCTTATGTCTGTCCCATGCATTCTTGAATTCTCCCACAGTTTTAGACACCGCAACCTCCTCAGGAAGGCTGTTCCATGTATCCACTACCCTCTCTGTAAAAAATAAATAAATAAACAATACTTCCTCACATTGCCACTGACCCCCCCCCCAAATCTTTAAATTGCGTCCCCTTGTTCTTGCATGTCTCTTTTTCTGAAAGATGATACCCTCTTGGACTTTACTGATTCCACTGAGGTACTTAAAAGTTTCTATCATGTCCCCCTCTCCATCCTTTCCTCTAGGGTATACATATTAAGCTCCTTCAGTCTCTCCTCGTATGGCTTCTCTTGCAGACCCTGCACCATTTTAGCTGCCCTCCTCTGGACTGCCTCTATCCTGTCTATGTCCTTGCGGAGACGGGGTCTCCAGAACTGGACGCAGTACTCCAGATGGGGTCTCACCAACTGTCTGTACAGAGGGATAACTTCCTGTTTTCTGTGGCTGATGCCTCTCCCTATGCATCCCAGTATACCACCAGCCCTCCCTACCGCCTTCTCACATTGCTTGCTAACCTTAAGGTCATCTGATATGATTACCCCCAGGTCCCTTTCCATTTTTGTTGTTGTTACTACCTCCCCCTCATTGTGTAATCTTCCCTTGGGTTTTTGTTTCCCAGGTGCATTATTTTGCACTTCTTTGCATTGAATCCTAGCTGCCATACTTCCGACCATTCCTCCAACCTTGCCAAGTTCCTTCTCATCTTTTCCACGCCTCCTCGTGCATCAACCCTGTTGCAGATCTTTGTGTCATCTGCAAAGAGGCATACTTTTCCTTTCAGTCCCTCTGCAATGTCACTTATAAAAGACATTAAAAAGGACTGGACCCAGTACTGAACCCTGCGGTACCCCACTAGTAACCCCTCTTTCTTCAGAGTGGACTCCACTTACAATCATCTTCTGTGTCCTGTTGTCCAGCCAATGTTTTACCCAGGCTACCACCCTGGGATCCACTCCCAGGCTGGTTCATTTGACTACTAATCTTCTGTGTGGGACTGTGTCAAATGCCTTGCTAAAGTCTAGGTAGGCCATGTCCACAGCCCCTCCCTGGTCTATTACTTTTGTCACCCAGTCAAAGAAATCAGTTATATTCGTCTGACATGATCTTCCCGCTGTGCACCCATGCTGCCTTGAGTCCTGTACCCCACTGGCCTCTAGGTACTCAACAATTCTTTCCTTCAGAAGTGATTCCATCACTTTCCCTACCACAGAGGTCAAACTGACAGGTCTGTAGTTTCCTGCCTCTGTCTTGGTCCCACTTTTGTGAAGGGGAATCACATTTGCCTTCCTCCAGTCCTCGGGTACCACACCATCCTCCCATGATTTGTTAAAAAGGGTAGTCAGTGGTTTCACTAGTTCTCTCCTAAATTTTTGGAATTCTGGGGTGAATTCCATCAAGCCCCATTGCTTTGTCCACCTTCAGTTTTAGGAGTTCTTTCAGAACCCTTTCTTCTGTGAAAGGACTGGGATCGACCCCCCTATCAAGACTGCTTCTGTTAATTGGATTTGGCACCTCCCCCTCCTCTTTTGTGAATACTGAGCAGAAATATTCGTTCAGTATCCCTGCCTTTTCACTGTCCCCCCCTCTGCCAACCCACCGTTCATTCTATTAAGCCTCACTATCCCTCCCTTTGTCTTTCTACACTCCCTGATATACCTATAAAAAGGTTTATCCCCCCTTCTTAACCGAGTGGACTATCTTTTCCTCAGTTTGGGCCTTTGCTATTCTGACTTCCCTCCCTGCTTCCTTCTGCCTTAACTGATACAGCTCTTTGTCCTGCTCCTGCTGTGTTTCCTTGTACTTCCTGAATGCTATCTTTTTCTCCCTGACTTTCCCCGCCACCTCTTTTGAGAACCATAGTGGCCTTTTCTTTCATTTTGATTTATTTATTTGCTTCACACAAAGGCTTGTTTCCTCTGTGATGGCAGTTTTGATGATTCCCCATTGTTGTTCCACCCCTCCTTCTAGCTGGTTTGCTAGTGCTTTTCTGAGGTACTCTCCCATCTTGCCAAAGTCAGCCCTCCTGAAATCCAGTACCCTCACTTTTGTATGGCTTGACTCTGTAGCTGAGTTTATCGTGAACCACACTGTTTGATGGTCACTTGTTCCCAAATGGCAACCCACTTCTAGATCTGAGATCCTCTCACTGTCCCCATTTGAGAGTACAAGGTCTAAGACTGCCCCCTCAAGAGTGGGTTCCGAAAAGAGGCATGCTACCTGTAGGGCATCAAGAATGGCCCTGTTCTTAGATGTGGCTGCAGCAAATGTGCTCCAGTTGACATCTGGCATATTCAGGTCTCCCATCAATAGCATCTCCCCTTTCTCTGCCATCCTAAGAATGTCTTCTATCATATCCTTGTCCATTCCCTCCCCCTGACATGGGGGTCTGTACACAACCCCTGTGCGGATTGTGGTGCCATTTCCAGTCTCCAAGGTGACCCACAGTGCCTCCTCTCCTCCCAGTTTACTTTTTTGTTCAGTTGCTTTTATCCCTTCCTTTACACAGAGAGCTACTCCTCCCCCTCTTCTACCCTCCCTGTCTCTCCTGTAGGTATGTACCCTGGTATGTTAACATCCCAGTCATTGTTCTCTGTGTACCATGTTTCTGTGACTGCTATGATATCTAGGCATCCCTCTTCCATCACGGCCACCAGTTCAGGGAGCTTACTGCCCAGACTATGGACATTGGTATTTATTACCCTCCATTTCCTGAAGGCCTTACTCCTTTCTGCCCCATCCCTGTCCTTCTTGCCTTTGTCACTTTCTCCATTTACCCCTTCCCTTCTCCCTATCGACATTTCTATGTTGGAGTTTACTGCACTTACTATTGTGACTTTTTTTGGGTGGGGGGGCCAGGATTTCCCTGCTCCTTTCCAGTGCCTCCCCCCTTGGCTAGTTTAAATGTTTGCCAATGAAGCATGTAAACCTATCACCTAGGATCCTGGTTCCCCTCCTGGACAGATGCAGCCCATCATGCCAATATAGGCTTGCATCACTCCAGGTGGACCCCCAGTCCCCAATGAAGCCAAATCCCTGAGCTCTGCACCAGCTTTTCAACCACTGATTGAATCCCATGGTGTGGAGCACCCTAGCCTCTCCTACGCCATAGACAGGCAGCACCTCCGAGAAGGTTACCGTGCATGTTACTTGCCTAAGGCCCCTTCCCAATTTCACAAACTTTCTGCACTGCTCTGATCGCTTTCCTAGCCAGGTCATTTGTCCCTAGGTGGATAAAGACATCCAGCTCCCTTCCCTGTGCAGCTGCTCCGGCAATCCTGAGGATTCGCTCCCTGTTCCTCCAAGCCATGGCGCCAGGCAGGCACCTCCCTCTCCCCTTCCTCCCCCAGTTCTACCTTCCTAACAATGGAATCCTCCACCAGGAGTTGTTTCCTTCCCCTGTAGGGTCCCATGCCGCCCTCCTGTGGGTCTCCTTTGTGGAGGTTCCCAGCATCCTCCTTGGTCTCCACTGCGGATGCCTCCATAGAGGAACCACACTTTGCCAGAATGGTATAGGAATTGTGGAGCAGTACAACTGGAGGCATGCGCCTCTGTTCCACCACCCTCACCCTCCCTGAGCCCACTGTGGTCCAACCGCTACTCTTTCTTGGTAACCTCTGAGGCAATGGCAGTGGCCCTGGATGGAAGAGGAGGTCCCACAAATCCAGGCCAAATCAGCCTGGAGATAAGCAACCTCCCCCCTCTGCCCAGAGAGGTGCCTGTAGATGGGACAGCACCGCATCCTCCAGAATGACTCCCAGAAGACTACTGCTCCACAGCCATTGCAATGCACCACTTCCATCATGTCTTATTTCTGGCCCCTTCACTATTGTTTGGAATCCTTACTCTCTCCTCTGTTTTCTAAGGCAGTGTTTATATCTAGCTTCCTTCTAGCTAAGCCACTCCCCCTACTTACTAGATATTTCTACAAGTAATTAAACTGCACAGCTATCTAGCCCCTTCAGCCACCTGAGATTTACACCTACGTAACTGTTCAGACAACCATTCACTACAACTCAAACACTATTTTTTTTCCACCCTAAATTAAAGGTCCCAGTAGAAGAGTTCTACTTCTTTAGTCCCAGTAGAGAAGTCCAGTCACACAGCACTCCTTCCTCCTGTTGTCCTCTGCTTAAGAGGCATCATTCATAGTCCCAGCTAGGAAAGGGACCAGATGTAGAACAGGATGCTAGCCACAGAGCAAGCAAGAAGATCAAGCTCCTTGTCTTGACACCCAATGGAAAATCTCTTCCATTTAAAGGCATAGCAACCTTGAATCGACTCTTTCCTGAAGGTGTCCACAAACGTGGAAGACATCCTCGTAAAGATCCAAGGACAGAAACTGTAGCCACTCAGCAATCAGGCCGTGAAATGCAGGGACTGAAAGTCTGGGGGCAGAACCCTCCCCCGAAGTCTGGTCCGCATGTCTGGATGGAGAGGCAGTCCTCAGAGATCTGAGGCTGAGGAGATTCGAGTACCTTGGCCAGTCTGGAGCAATCAGGATCATCCGTGCCTCGTCCTTCCTGACCTTGACCAGTACTCTGTGGATCAAGGGAAAGGGAGGAAAGGCATACATGAGGCCTGTGGTCCAGGGTCTCACAAAGGCATCCCCCAACAATGCCGCAGACTGGGGGGGGGGGTGGCTGGCACAAAACAGCCTCCATTTTGTGTTCTCCCATGATGTAAACAGGTCCACCGAGGGTGAGCCCTACAGGGAGAAATACAGGTTACTCACCTGTAACAGGAGTTCTAGGAATGGTATATGTTGTTCATCCACACTCATTGGCAGGTATCCTTGCCGCTTTAAATCTTGCCGGAAGGTCTTCAAGCTTGCTCCTCCCACCCACCCGGGTGGTATAACTCTCGGCTCCGCCCCATGACGCCAGATCTGGCCCGCTGGAAGCTCAGGTTGTGCGTCGAAGCCGGGGAGGTCGGGTGGGTCGGTGGATGAACAACATATACCATTCCTAGAACTCCTGTTACAGGTGAGTAACCTGTATTTCTAGGGACATGGATATGTTGTTCATCCACACTCATTGGCAGACTCTAGCAGTTCTCCGGGAGGAGGGGCAAGGCAGCACACCCCAATACTTACTTGGGAAAGAGAGCTGGAGAACCGAGGCCCCAAAACCAGCATCCCGGCGTGACTCAAGGTCGATGTGGTAATGGGTAATGAAGGTGTTTGCCGACTTCCAGGTAGCAGCCCTGCAGATTTCCTGGATAGGGACGTCCCTGGAAGCAGCCACCGTTGCAGCAGTATGGCGGGTAGAATGAGCTCTTATCCTCTGGGAGGCTCCATGCCCGCCAACTTAAGAGAGATCTATGCAGGAAGTGACCCACCTGCTTATACGTCCGCTTGGCTGCAGGTCTGCCAGGTGCGGCTTCAGCGTGGTGACAAACAGCTGGCGAACCTCTCCCAATTTCCAGCCGTGCGCTCCTTATAATAGCGAGTGCCCTCCTAGGGTCCAAGTATGGAGCCTGTATTCGGCCTCCGAGGTGTGATTGGGGTAGAACACGGCAGAGTCAACACCTGGTTAAGGTGAAACTCCGACACCACCTTGGAAGGAATTTGGTGGGGCGCAGGACAACCTTGTCCCTGTGGAAGACCAGGTAAGGAGACTCGATGGAAGCGCCTGGAGCTCTCCCATCCTTCTGGCTGGCGTGATAGCCACCAAGAAGGCGGTCTTCCACGACAGGTGAGAGAGAGCACACCTGTGCATAGGTTCGAATGGCTTGCCCATGAGCTTTGCCAGTACCAGCAGTAGATCCACGGAGTGGGGTTCCCGCACTGGAGGGAAATGTGATCAAGGCCTTTGAAAAGCCAGACCACCTTCTCCTGCGCCTGGCTTGCTTCCCGGCCAGCGCCGGTAAGCAGAGATGGCTGCCAGGTGCACCCTTAGGTCGTCGACCTAAGCCCTTGATTAGAAAGGGACCATAAATAGTCCAAGATGCTTGCCAGGAACAGGAGGAAGGGTCAAGCCCTTGCCCTGACACCAAATGGAAAACCTTTTCCATTTGAAGGCATAACATTTTCTGGTCGACTCCTTACGGGACGCCTCAACTACATTGAGGACCTCGTCGGAAAGACCCAAGGCCTGGAACTCTAGCCGCTCAGGAACCAGGCCGTCAGGTGCAGGGATTGAAGGTCCGGATGGACACCTTCCCCTGATTGACTGAGAGCAGGTCCGGGCGAGCTGGAAGCTGCCGCGGAGTCCTGGAGCTGAGACTGAGGAGATCTGGGTACCAGAACTGGCGAGGCCAGTCTGGGGCTATCAGAATCACCTGCGCCTTGTCCCTCCTCGCCTTGAGAAGCACCTTGTGGATCAAGGGAAATGGGGGAAAGGCGTAAAAGAGGCCCGGGGTCCACTGCCTCGAGAAGGCATCCCCCTGCAGCGAGCCCTGCTGAGGGGGGCGGGCATGGAACAGTCTCAGCTTCGCGTTCTCCCTGGAGGCGAACAGATCCACCTGAGGTGTGCCCCAATGGGAGAACAGATGCTGTACTACCTCCGGCAGGAGAGACCACTCGTGGGATGCAGCCCCTATCCGGCTCAGGGCATCGGCCAGGGTGTTGGAGGCTCCTGCCACATGAATGGCTAGGAGATCCGCCTCCAGGCTGCGCCACAGTGACCAAATGCAGAAGAGCTTCCTTGCATAGAAGCACGGGCGCGTCCCGCCCTAGCGGTTTAGATAGAACATGGTCGTGTGGTATTGTCCGTCTGGACTCGGACCCTTGACCCCGGAGGAACGAGAGCAAAGGCGGTGAGAGCTAGGCGGACCGCCGGAGCTCCAGCAGGTTGATGTGGCATCGGGACTCCGCGAGGACCAGAGGCCATGAGCCCAGTGTTCCCCAGATGGGCACCCCAACCCAAGAGAGGCATCGGTCGATAGAGAGCCGTCAGCTCGAGGCCGGACTGAGCAGGATGCCCTCCTGCAAATGATCTGGAGCGGTCCACCACTGGACAGCGTTCCACATCCCCAGTCACCGACACAAGCTGGTCCAAGGATGTGGCGTTGTGACCACTGGCTGGCCAGTCCCATTGAAGGGGACGCATGTTCCAGCGGCCCCAACGGACCCACGCTGGTGCAGGCCGCCATGAGACCCAGGAGGCGCAGGAAGTCCCGGGCAGGCGCAATAGCCCAACCAGAAATGATCGGGCAAGGAGGAAAGAACCCGGCCCTGTCCGCGGGAGCAGCCTCTGGCCCGAAGAGTCGAGCTGCGCCCGATGAATAGAATCACCTGCTTTGGCTCGAGTTCCGACTTGGCCTCGTTGATAAGGAGGCCCAGTTGAGAGCAGACCTGGAGGGCCAGATCTCTGGACCCCTCCGCCTCCTTCCTGGAGGGAGCTGCTATCAGCCAGTCGTCCAGGTAAGGGTACACCCGGACCCCTCGGCGCCAGGAATGCTGTCACCACTGCCATGCATTTGGTGAAGACCCTGGGAGCTGGAGACAAGCCGAAGGGCATGGCTTGGAACTCGAAGGGATCCTTCCGCTCGAGGCGAAGGAATCTCTGGTGAGGCGGACGGATAGGGGACGTGGAAAAAGCGTCCTGCAAGTCAGAGAGCAGAACCACGCCCGCGTTCCAAGGATGGTATTATCTGAGCCAGAGTGACCATCCTGAAGGTTCGAGACCTTAGGAACTTGTTTAGGTCGTGTGGGTCGAGAATAGGCGCCAGCCCCGTCCGTTCGGAACCAGGAAGTACCTGGACACAAACCCTGGGTCTGAAGGAGGGTCCGCCACCTCTCTTATCACCTCCTTCTGGAGGAGGAGCGATGTCGTCGTCGGCGAGCTGCCAGTGAGGCTGGGGACCGAAGCCCCAGGGGCGGCTCCTGAAGGGTGGTGCCTGCTCGAATTCAGAGGCAGGCCTCTTCCCACCACCTCAAGACCCACCTGTCCGTGGTAACAGCGGACCAGGCGGGCGAGTGCGGGCCGTCCCCAGGGGACCGGGAGTAGGTGAAGGAATGGAAGCGACACCCTCAGCCATCACTGAGCAGGCTTGGAGGAGGGACCGGCGAGGGACCTCCTGGGCCTTTTCCTCCCTGCCTCCTGTTAGAGGAAGCCCGCGGCTTGGGTTTGGGATGCCAATGCCGAGCCTGCTGGCCCTGGCGTTGCTGGGCGGGCGCGCCGGGCACAGGGCGAAAGGGCTTAGGCTGCAGTTTGCGGCCTTTGTCCTTCTGGCCGGAAGGGCCGAGTCAAGGTAGCATTGGACTTCTCGATCCTCTGCAGGTGACCTTCCACCCCAGGGCCGAAGGTCAGTCCCAAAAGGAACATCCGCCAACTTGTGCTGGGTATCCAGTAAAGGTGGATATCCTCAGCCAACCCTGACCGACATAGCCACTCGGCCGCCACCGATCTGGCACATGAGTCCCCTATATCCAAAGCAGTCTGGAGCTGCTGTTTGGCCACTACCCTGCCCTGGTCCCGCACCTGCTTAACCGTAGTCTGCAGATCGGGCGGGAAGATGAGGGATGACCTCATCCAGGAGCCCAACAGGGCATGAGAAAAATGTGCCATGAGGGCGGCCGAACTGGCCTGGCGAAAGCTGAGAGAGGGCCTTGGCGTAGACTTTTAGCCTGACATAGTCAATTTCTTGGACTCCTTGTCAGGAGGTTTGTCCACATCCCTGGCGTTGCGCTGGCGAAAACGCTGTCGGTAACCAACCCCTCAGCAGAGGGGTGTTCAAACGGACAAGGAACCGGGTAGGGACCGCACTTCCTGGCCATCCTGGCGAGCGCAGGGCAGGAAGCAGGGCGCTGCCAAAGCTCCAGTGCGGACCCACTATGGCCTTGGCCACGGAAGGCCTCCGTCGGAGAATCCCTCGGTCCAGAATCTCCGTGAGGATACCTGGCCCGTTGGAAATCGTTTGAGCTCCATCCCGGTGGACTCGAGATGAGCGAGTAGTCCTAGGAAGGGCGGACGGGCTATCGTCCATTGACTGACCTCCTGAAGACTCCAAAGTCCAGTCGCTTGGAGAAAAGGAAGGAATCATCTTGGACTCGGAAGAGTCCTCGAAAAACTGCCTCTGGCCTGAGCCACCCTTCACCTGCGAGGTCGGTCGGGAGTGAGGGTAACTTGACAACCGATGGGGTAGACCCTTAGCCGACCGAGAATCCTTGGTGAGCCCAAGTGGTGGCTGTGGAGGCGGAGGTTCCACGAATCGGTGGAGCAGCTGGTTTGGCGAACAACCGGCCTGGGTATGAAGCTCCTCGGAAAAGTCGGGGGTTGTGTCGGCAGCTCCGGTGACAGCCATAATGGCCGGGAAAGGCGGAGATGCTTACTCCCGGTCAGGAGGAGCTGTTGCAACATAAGGTCCTCGTACCGTCGGCGTAATTCCCTGAAGCCTCCCCTCGTCGAGGAGGAGAGCCCAGCCCGGCGCCGCTGTGAGTGCAGAGACCGGGGCCGCCCTATAGCCGGTGGGATCGGCTGGACCCGAAAGAGGTCGGACCGAGAGTCCCGAATTTCCGAGGTCTGTGCGGGGAGGTGTCGGCCGGAACCGGCACTCGCCCGCTCGGATGGTCCATCCGAGGGGCTCGGAACCCGGAGGCTGGCGAGCCACGGGATCCTCAACTCCTCCCGGGGAACCGGGAGAGGAATCTCGGCTGCTAAAGCGACAGCCCGTCCAGCAGGTCGAGAAAAATCTCAACCGTCGGTGGGAGTCTCGGTCAACTGACCTGGCGGGGACACCGTGAGGGCCAGTGGCGAAGCGAGCGATCGACGAGAAGCAGGCGGTCGGCGACCTCGGGAGAGGGACCTTTCCGCTCCCAAGAGACGTCGACGGAGGACTACCCTGTCCTTTTTGGACCGAGAATAAGGTCCAGCAGGCGTAGGCCCTTCTCTCTTAGTGAGAGGACAGACAAAAGCTCCTTAAAAGAAGCCGTGTAGGAAGAACCCAGAGAGGGCGGGATAAATGCGCGGCCGAGGAAAGATCTGACCGCGCCGCTCCTCTTCGAGGCGATCATCCGCTCGAGCTGATCCGCCGAACCGCCGCCAGACACCGCCAACCGGCCTCTGGACTTCACCGGAGGGAAACGCTTCTCGGGACCGCCCAGTTGCAATCGGGCAGCACGGTCTTCGAGGATGTAGGCCGAGAAAGATGAGCACAGGTCGCAAGCCTGCGGGTCGTGCTCAAGGCCTAAGCAGTAGACACACGTGGAGTGTGGATCCGTCCGAGACATCTTCTGCCCGCATGGGCATCTCCGAAATCCGGGAGTCGATTTGTCCATCGCAGCCGCGAGGGATCGAAGACTGAAGTCTTTCGCAAAATTTATTTTTAAATCCGCAAACGGAGAAATAGGAACCAGTCTCAAACGCAGAGCGTTAAGGAGGGAACCTGAGCTTCCAAGCGGTAAGGAAGATCTGGCGTCATGGGGTGGAGCCGAGAGTTATACCACCCGGGTGGGTGGGAGGAGCAAGCTTGAAGACCTTCCGGCAAGATTTAAAGCGGCAAGGATACCTGCCAATGAGTGTGGATGAACAACATATCCATGTCCCTAGAACAGGTGATTCACCATCTCCTGATTCACAGACCACTTGTACAATGTCTATCTTACCTAGCTGAGAGTATCTGCCAGCTGATCGCCAGGAGATCAGCTCCCAGGCTACGCATGAGGTTTCAGGTGTGGAGTGCCTCCCAACATAAGGGGAGTGTGTGCCGCCCTGTCTGTTCAGGTAAAACCCTGGTGTGGTGTTGGGGAAACTTGGTTTTTGTGTTCACATCCTTATGAAATTGTGTGTGTGTGTGTGTGTGTGTGTGTGTGAGAGTGAGTGAGTGAGTGAGTGAGTGAGTGAGTGAGTGAGTGAGTGAGTGAGTGAGTGTGTGTGTGTGTGTGTGTGTGTGTGTGTGTGTGTGTATAAAAACACCCTTGGTTGAGTAGCGCTCATGAAGTAACAGCCACAAGCCTGAAGGGCGAGTAGCAGTAATATTCTCATAAACTCCCCTCAACAATTTCTCTCTCCCCCCAACACACACACTGTGTACAGTTTATTGTTCATTTTATATAACACATGTGGATGGTTGCCATTAGTTTTGATCGCAATGGTACATACAGGGAAAGGGTATACAGAGAAAAAGCAGGTTACTCACCTGTATACCGTAGTTCTAGGAAAGGTATGTTCTTCACATCCACACTCTGGCAGTTCCACTGGAAAGTGATGACTGAATGGACGTCTCAAAGCTAAGCTCTTCTCACCACCTGGGCGCTACATCCCCAGACTCCACCATGTGACATCAGATCTTACATGCTGTAAGTGGAATACATGTGCCACTTTTTGGGGGAGGCCAGGTGGGTTGAGAGGATGTGAACCATAAGAACTATGGTTACAGGTGAATAATCTCTTCTTCTAGGGCTGTGGATATGGTTCACCATCCACACTCTGGCAGACTCCTAGAAGTTCTCCAGGAGGAGGGGGCAAGGTGTGCACCTCTATTTAGCAAAGACTGGAGGATCAAGGTCCCAAAACCTGCATCCCGGCATGACTCCAGGTCAATGCAGTAGTGGGAAATAAAGGCGTGTGCCAACTTCCAAGTAGCAGCTCTGCAGATCTCCTGTATAGGGATGTCCATGGAAGCAGCCAACGAAGCAGTGGTATGTCTGGTGGAATGAGCCCTAAGCCCTACAGGAGGCTCTTGACCAGCCAACCTATAGCAGAGGTCGATGCAGGATGTAATCCACCATGCAATCGTCTGCTCAGTTGCTGGTTTGACAGGTGCTGCTTCAGTGTAGGTAACTAACAGCAGGTGAGCCTGCCCCCAAGCTCTAGCCATGCACGCCACATAATACAAGAGATGGAAATTACATACTTACCGTAATTATCGATCTTCTTGGACGGTCTCAGTCACTCATTCACACTAATGGGATAGCGCCAGAGGTGCTAGGACCAAGCAGGAGCCAATATTTTTCCGAAGGGTCGGCGCCGAGCCAGGACCACGCATGCATGGCACTGCGAGACTAGCTCATGCCTGTGTAGACTATCTTGGCGTCGACCCTCCAACCGCCTCAGTACCTTTTCGACCGAGGAGGTGCAGCGTAACTAATGAAAATAACTTTCCTGAGTTTCTGGGCCTGAGAGGGCCCAGATGGCCCTTGCAAGAAGGGTCAAAGAATAATGTCTTCACAGTCTGAACCACAGGATCATGAAGACCAGGAACAAAAATGAATGAACATAGGGGATGGCGGGTGGGCATGTGAATGAGTGATGGAGACTGTCCAAGAAGATCAATAATTACGTAATAACTACATAATTTCCATTTCTTCCTGGAAAAAGTCTCCATCACTCATTCACACTAATGGGAGAGTACCGAGCTAAAACCAACAACTCTGAGTACGGTGGAGGAGATAGGGTTCACTCAGAAAGGATGGCAAAGGACTGTCCTGCTAATAAAAAGAGGTGTCTTGGAAAGAGCATCTAGAATATAGTGCTTACAAGATAAGTGCTTGAGCTGTAACACCACTTTGCAGACGACTGCAATGGACACAAAATGAAACTCTGCCAGGAAGCCACAAACACTCTAGGAGAGCGGCGAAAACCTGGCCTCCCAATTTGGTATAGGACCAAAATTAATAGTGTCAAAGACATGTACTAATCTAACGACAAAGGACGTCAGGAGCTGAAATAGCTGGAGGTAAAGTCTACTAGTTCAGGGTAGACCATAAAATGCAGATGGAAACCCCCACTACCAAGTATGGCTGACCTGTGAAGAACAGGTCCAAGAGCACTTGAACCCCCTACTTGGAGAGCAAAAAGGGGGTCCAGGTGGGGTTAGCCATCAAGGAGAATGGTTTTCATTTAGTCACTGAAAACTTCCTGATGGAAGGCCAAAGCACAATTTCGAAGCCTCTTATGGTGGTCTAGTAGAACCAGATCCTACCTACTTTATGTTCCAAAAGGAATCATCCAGCCCGTGTGTACAACTGTAGTAGCAGGCTCTGAACTCAGGGAAAAGAGGAAAAGTGTACAGGAGAAGGTGACCACTGCGGAAAAACATTCCGACAGAAAAAAACAGGGGCTGGATTTGTAAGGCAAATAGAGGCAGATGCGTGTCGAGGAGGGACGCAGCAGGACCAAGTTAGGGCTAACCATTCGCTGAAAGTGACTCAGTGCAGTGAGGCACTACTCACTCCGGCCTCTCTGAAGGGAGTAGGAAAAGACTCTAGTTTGTTTGCTGAAAAACAAACATCACAGTTCCGTCACGCACTCTGAGAAATAGTTTCGTAAGCGACTAGCACGAAACCAGTGCGCAGGAACTGAAGGTGTGTATATTTGAGAAGTCATCTCAGAAAAAAGACCCACCAGATTTAAGGTCAAGAAAGGAGTGTATTGTACGTTAAGTGGAAGCAAGCAAGAAAGTAGGTACCAGAGTTCCGACTCGCTGGAGAGTCACTTCTGTTGCTGCGAAGCTCTACTCAAGAGAAGAAGCCCAATTTAAACAAAAAAAAAAAAATGGAATTCGACTGGGCAGTCTCCTAGGTCTAGGAAATGTCTCTGAATAAAGAAATCTCTCTTGGAAAAAGAGATGACCCATACCGCCGCTGGATCGAACTCCCCTAATGGGTAGAAGAAGTCACATACTCTACCATATTCTAGAGGCAAGCGCCTCAGGGGGCTGAAGCAGAACCTGACCAGATCCAAAGGGTAATGGTATCGAGTAATTTCGGCTAGGCCCTGTGCTGTGATAAAAAAAAAAAAAAAAAAATTAATTATTAGTCCGAGCCTGACAAGGCTTTCAGGCCGCTATTTTGCAAGGATTGCCTGATACAAAAAGAACAAAGATGTCCTCCATCTCAGGTGTTAACCAACTGTGCCAAGTAAGCCACCGAAGGGGCAATATCACAAGGGGGCTATAAACCCCCATCAATGGAGCAGAAGAGCCTGAGCGGCTCCCGACCATTAAATTAGAATGTTCCACAGAGAGTGTAATTGTCTTGATGATTGAAAAAGTCTAGACGCAGAAATGTATGGTCCACAGACGCAGTCCGAAATACTACAGTGGACCCCATTACTGAGGAACTACTGAAAAGATCTTCCATTATGGACTCTTATGACAGAGAGGACGTGCCCTTCAGTATATAAAAATGAGTCATCCGCTGTATTACTGACCAGGATGACAGGGAAAGACACATCTAGATGCACTTCTACCCCAGAAGAACCTCTAAGGGAGGTCTAGGTCAGAGCCACTAGAGACTCCGCCACCAGAAAGGATGTCGAGGAGCTTGGTACCACGTAGGGACCCGAGAAAGTGCTGTGCGGAATGAGAGCTTCCTCTGGCAGAAGAGTACAGCAGAGTTCCATCAGCAGAAAAACACTGGATGGCACAAGATCCCACAGACTGCCACTCACTAAGATGTGTGGAAAACATAATCCGCAGAACAGGACTTCATTCTGTGGAAAATATCCTGCCACAAGTTCTGTGGAGAAGTAGTCCGTAAAGGAAAAATGTGTCACTAGTTCTGCCACACAGCACCCATTGGCACCCCTGTGGCACCAGCATCACTCGTGGTACAGGAGGGCACCAAGCAGTGCCTATGCCAACCTGGGCAATAGCCAAGGACACCCACGGCGGTACCCGCAGGAACCCCCGGCACCTATGCAGCAATGGCACCAGAGGGCACCTCCGACATCCATAGTACCATGGCACCCATGCCAAGAATGGCACCCGATGGCACCAGTGGCTCCTGCGGCACCACCCGTAGCACCCATGGCAGCATGCGTCGCCCACAGGTGCACAGCACCACCAAGATACCCACAGCACCAGTAGCAGCGCCGACAGCCAACAGCAGCAACAGCACCCATGGCGCCACACAGAATGATGGTGCTGATCCACGGCACCGATCAAGACACCGAGGCATGGCGCCGACCAAGGCACCAAGCCATGGCGCCGAAGGAAAACGCCAATGGAAATCCTGAGAAGGGGAGAAGGAAAGGAAAAAGGTGGTGCCTGTGCCGGCCCCTGCATGGAAAAGGGAGAGAGGGTAGGCACGAGGGGTCGACACGATGGAAAAGGCACCAAGAGGGCACCGCGCTCATCCTGATCCAATCAACCCGGCTGCAGTCCAAAGGATCCAAGGTCCAGAGGCCCCGAAATCAGGAACACAGCCGGGAAAACTGGAGAAGTCAAACCCCCTGCTCCACAGGAGTGGCCCAGAGGTGAAACTGCTCACTGGAGCTCCAAAGAGGACAGAGATGGAGTTCGGAGTCGAGAATGCAGCCGTTAGGAGCGGGGCCAAAGGGAATCCACTAAAGTTGGCTCAGGCCTATCACCCCTCCCGACAAACAATCCTCGTGCAGACGTACCAAAGGGCAACCTCGAGCGGCACCGATTCTTCCTCCAAATGAGGAAGAAGAGCTCGAGGATAAGAGGAGCCAACTCGGAACCAGTAGAGATGTGCTCGTGAACTGCGCCTCTTTTTTATCAAGGACGGCGGACCGGACTAAAAAATTACTCACCATAGTAATGTTTCTTCTAATGGAGTCTTACTGTATTCTGACAATGCAGTTAGCCCGAGCACTTGAACTGCCCCAGAGAGGAAAGAGGTAAAACCTGGAACCTCCTACCTCCTCACATAAGAACTGCCCCCCACTCACAGTAGGTTTCAGATCCTCCCTTTGGGATTACCTAAAACAAGCCTCAAGCTGCCTCTGTCCCGTCCCCTGTTGTCCCTCCCTCCCTCCGTGAAGTGCCTGAAATAAAAAAAAAAAAAAATTCCTGGCTGCGGGTGTGCACTTATTCCAAAAATAAACATAAGCAATATGCACAAATATTGTTGCTGCTGACACTGGCTCTAATTTTTCCTGGCTGCCCTCCCTGGGTTTTTCTGCCTCATACTGAGCTGCACTAAAATTGTTCTCTGCCTGATACCTGATTGTAGATTGCTTATACCTGTCTGTACCTTGCCTGACAGTTGGACCCAAGCCTTTGTACTTTGTTTCGGCTGGTCCTTCTTGCTTGTATTCTGACTGTACCTTTGTGTAACTTGATGCTATCTCTGTAACCCTCCCGGGTCGCACCTGAAAATAGGCACGTGGCTGTCTAGTGTGCTTACCTGGTAAAGCAAAGCTAAATAAATAAACTCTATGCAGAAGCATAGAACGTTGAGCTCAAGCTCGGTTTTCAAACCTCTATCTGTGGTACTTCCCAGTGAGCAGTCAGATTCTTACGAGCAAACTAACTAGGCAATATACTATGGAAATTGTTCAAAACATATAGCCGAATAGGCAAAACATTTTTGGTTCCAAAAAGACTCAAGTCGAGAACCCAAGACGGAAAGGTAGTGACAATATTTAACTATAAAAACACAAGAAAACTAACAACAGCCACCCCACCCTAGAGGGAGGGTACAAGGTACACCCCTGAGGTGCAACACTGTACCTGCAGCCCACTTCCCAAAAACTAGGTTCTGATAGGGGAGGCGGGGGTCAGAATACAGCAAGACTCCATTAAAAGAAACAACATTACTATGGTGAGTAATTTTTTCTTCGAACAACATCAAGTCTTGCTGTATTCTGACATAATGCAGACTACCAAGCTGTTCCCTACGGAGGAGGGAATGCAGAACTTACTTTGGGAACAAGATCTGCAGTACTGCTGTGCCAAACCTAGCATCACTCCTAGCCTGGATGTCCAGGGAGTAATGCTTGGTGAATGTATGTACTGTTTTCCAGGTGGCTGCTTTACAGATCTCTAACAAGGGCACATCTCTGGCCGAAGCTACAGTAGGAGATGTACCCCTAGTCGAGTGAGCCCTCAGGCCTGAAGGGGGCGTTACCCAATTTGTCACAGCAGAATTGTATACAAGAAACAATCCACCTGGCAACAGTTCTTTTAGTGGCAGGCTTACCTTTCCCCACTTCACCATAAGTGAGAAACAATTGAAGGCAGTCATTTCTATGTGCCTTAGTATGCTCTGTGTAGTAGCCAAGAGCCCTTTTAACATCCAAACTGCGTAATCTTCTTTCCCCTAAAGAAGAATGGTCAGTTAAAAAATACAGGGAGAGATACAGATTGGTTCAGATGAAAATCCGATACCACTTTGGGCAAGATCCTCCTATTAGTTCTTAGGACCACTTTATCCCTATGGGAGGAAATGAAGTCAGGTTCAACTGACAGAGCCTGTAATTCACTAATCCACCTGGAAGAAGTAATAGCTACCAGGAACACAGTTTTCCAGGTCAGATATTTCAACTCGGCCGAAGCCAGAGGTTCAAAGGGTGGCTGCATAAGCAGAGTAATGCAGACATTAAGATCCCAAGGCGGAGCAGGCTCTCTAAAGGGAGGGTTAATGTGAACCAGATCTTTGAAAAACTTCCTGAAGACAGGATGACATGCCAGGGAACAGCCCTTTCCTGCCGAAAGGAATGCAGAGACAGCTGCTAGATGAACCTTTAGAGTGGCAGGCCTAAGGCTGTGGAAAGGTCTGCAGAATCAGGCACAAATGCCTTTCTGAGAACACCAAATACTGAACCTCTTCCATTTGGAACTGTAAGTTTTTCTAGTGGAAGGTTTCCTGGAGACCTTCAGAATATCCAGAACTCCCTGAGAGAGATGTAGTGCTGTATACTTTAACTCTTCAAGAGCCAGGCCTTGAGGTTGAGAGACTGGAGATTGGGGTACCAGGTCCGCCCCAGGGAGGAGGACAGGAGACTGTATTTCTTGAGAAGAGACAGGGGACGTGACACTGTCAAGGGCAGCAAGAGAGGATACCAAGGCTGTCTGGCCCAATCTGGAGTCACTAGTATCACTGTGCAGAGTTGAGTGCTGATCTTTATCAGAACTCTGAATGGCAGAGGGAAGGGAGGGAAAGCATAGATAAACCAGCCCTTCCAGTCCAAAATGAGAGCATCCAGGGGTACCGTCCCCAGGACTGGAGGTCTGCAACAAAACAGAGAAAGTTGATGATTGTCCAGTGCTGCAAAGAGATCTATTTCTGGAGTGCCTCACCTGGAGAAGATGACCTTCAGTATGAAGGGATCCAGGGACCATTCGTGATGTCCCAGTGAAATTCTGCTCAGGGCATCTGCTAGTACACTGTCCTTTCCTGGAAGATGAACCTGCTACCAAGGAAGTCTGAAGAGAATAGGCCAGAGACCACAGCTTCATGGCTTCTGTGCACAAGGCCATGGACCGAGTGCCTCCCTGCTTGTTGATATATCACATTGTGGTGGTGTCGTCTGTTCTGACTTAGACCCCCTTGCCCTTGACTGAATCAGAGAAGCTCTGAAGGGCTAGGAAAACTGCCCTGAGTTCTAGGAGATTGACATGAAGGACAGAATCCTGTGGAGACCAGACCCCTTGAGCTGTCAGGGCTCCCAGGTGGGCTTCCCAACCTACGAGAGAAGCATCCGTAGTTAGAACTACTGATGGGACTTGAGGATGAAATGGAACCCCTTGTCCGAGGTTGTCCTGGTCCAGCCACCACTGGAGAGCTTGGACCAGAGTCTGAGTAAATGGAATCAGTTTGGTGAGAGAGTCCTTTATCTGTGATCAAAAGGACCTTAGGTGGAACTGAATGTCCCTCATCTGAAATCTGGCTCCCTTTACCACTGCAGTGGAGGCTGCCATGTGGCCCAAGAGTTGGAGGAACTGTCACTGGACAAGAAACCTGAAGTCGAAAAGAGGAAGCAGTATCTACTAGGGCCTTCACCATTGCCAGAGGAAGGAAAGCTTTTGCTTGGATAGTATCCAATTCTATCCCTATGAAGGTGAGAAGTTGTACTGGTTCGAGAACAGATTGTGGAAGACCAAGAAGAAATGCCAGAGAACTGAGCAAGTCCTGAGTGGTTTGCAGAATTGGCCTGGCCTGGTCTGATGACTGACCTACGATTAGCCAGTCGTCTAGATATGGAAAAATGGTGATACCTTGTCTTCTGAGGCAAGCCACCACTACTGCATGGCACTTTGTGAACACCCTTGGAGCTGATGTTAGGCCAAATGGCATGGCCCTGAACTGATAATGGCCTGAAGGCAATTTGCACCCGAGGTATTTTCTGTGGGAGCACCTGATAGGGATATGGAGGTAGGCATCCTTGAGGTCCAGGGATGCTAGCCAATCCCCTGGCCTTAAAGAGGGAAGGATTATTCTCAGAGTTACCATTTTGAATTTGGGTTTTGAAATGTGTTTGTTCAAATACCATAGGTCCAGGATGGGTCGCCGCTCTCGTTTTCTTTGGGGTAAGGAAGTACCTGGAGTACAGGCCTTTTCCCCTGTGTTGAATAGGAACCTTCTCTATGGCTCTGAGAGCCAGGAGAGAGGAAACCTCTGCCTCTAGGGCGAGGGTTTCTGAGGTTGAAGCAGGTGGAAAAGACCTGGCCCTCCTTTTTGGGAACCTTTTGAAGCTGAGGGCCAGTCCCTGACTTACTACTTCTAGGACCCACCTGTCAGAGGCCACAGACTTCCAGGCCTGAAAGTAGTAAGCCAGCCTGCCTCCCACTGAGATTGGGGAGTCGAGCCGGGCTGACACCTCAAGGTGTCTGCTTGGCAGGAGCCTTAGACTGGGAGGAGTAAGGAGCCCTGCTCATTCCCCTCCTGCCCCTCCCTCAGGAAAAAACCCTCCGTGGGAAAGGACTGCTGCTTTTGTGGAGTGGCTTGCCTTTCCTTGGCCTGTGCACTCCAGTAAGTGGTCCTGTATTCTTCCATTTTCTTCATGTAAGCCTCTGTCTGCTCCCCAAACAGAGAGTTACCAACTACAGGAAAATCCATAGCTTTAGTCTGGGTATCCTGTGATAGGCTAGTACATCGGAGCCAAGCATGTCTTCTGAGAGACAAAGATGTAGCCATGACTCTTGATGTCACATCACTGGAGTCCACAGCAGCATGTATCTGTACTTTAGATGCCTCAATTCCATCTGCAGCCACCTCCTCCAGCTCCTTGGCTAGCTGGGGAAGAGACCTGTTTAGCCAGTTCCAGAACAGTATCCCACCTGGACTTCTGGTACCTGGCTGTGTAGGCCATATACTTTGCCTGCCTGAGTCCCAAAGAGGATGCCAAACATTGTTTTTTGGCCATGGCATCAACTTTCCTGGAGTCCTTGTCTGGGGGCGTGAAGCCAAAAGAATATTAGCCACATCACAGGCTGCAGCCTGTACTACCCCAACATGGCTGCTACGAGTATAAAGGAACTCTGTACCTGAGCCTGATAACATATACCTCCTGTCCATCCTTTTATCCACAGGAGGTAATGAGTTAGGAGTTTGTAAAATCTTTTGTGTCCGTTTCCCCAAGGACTTATGAAGAGTGATAGTCAATCTTTTGGACTCTGAGATGTCCATCATTTCCACAAAATCAGGCTCTTCTTCCTCCTCAGCAGCTTCAACCATAGGGAGCTGGAGGGGTTTCGGGCACCTTCTTGTAGAACAAGAAGTGTAAAAGGGACTCAGAAAGCCTGGGAGGGGAGACATTAGAGGGCCTGTCTGGGGAGATGTCCGGTTCAATGGGCACATCCAGACCCCCCCAAGTCATCATCTTCGTCTTCATCATCATCTGGATAGTCTTAGTCTCCCTCCCACTCCTCATAAAAAGCATCTGGATCATAATCCGAAGGAGACTGATCCAACCGAACTGACCGCCTAACTGGCAGTACCGGTTCAGATGAAACCGGGCGAAGCGACTGAACAATGCGAATCACTTTGGCTATCTCGTCCGCGGTTAGAGTATGCAGTACTGGATCGGAACGGCAGGCTTGGTTTCTTTGACAAGAACTGATCCCTCAAGTCGGCTCTCCTTTGCCGAGGAGGTATAGCCTAGGTCAGTAGGCACCTCTCAGGTTCCGGCATAACCCGAACCGGGCTGGCCATCAAATCTCTGGACTTCTCAGCCTCCTTTCCTTCAGCCTACTCAGTCTTTTTCTAGAGTGGCTTTGGGAAGGATTTTTGCAAATTTGGCAGTTTGACATGAGGTGGTCAAACCCCAGACAATAAACACAGATGAGGTGGGGGTTAGCCTTGGCAAAGGCCTCCCCACACTCCGTACAGTGTTGAAACCCAGTGGGACCGTTTTTTCTTCTTGGGTTTCTCAGACATGGCCAACCTACTAAATTACCATATAGCAACTTTCAAGCCAGGTAATAAACCTAACTGTTACAAACCGTGTCACGGGTTTTGAAAAAGAACCAGAAAAGGCCCAGTTTCTTTTCAAACCGACAGGTACCGGACCACCACTCTAATCCCAGAAAAATTCAAATTTTAAACAAAGTTGAAATAAGGTCGTTCCTAACCGGACAGATAAGAAACCGAAGAAGGGAACAATTTCCACACTTTTACCACAATAAAACACAGTCACTACCTATCTACTACACTACCTGTATCGTAGACAGAGGCTGGAAATCAGAAAAAATAACAAACAGAACAGTTTAAACCGAACACTTTAAAACTTTACCAAATCGAGCAGAGGAATCTCTGGAGCGACTTCACTGTTAGGCAGAGTAAAGAATCTGACGGTTACACTGGGAAGTACCACAGACAGAGGTTTGAAAACCAAGCTTGAGCTCAATGTTCTATGCTTCTGCACAGAGTTAACTCGTTCCTCTCCGGGGCAGTTCAAGTGCTGGGGCTAACTGCATTATGTCAGAATACAGCAAGACTTCATGTTGTTTGAAAAGGGGTGGCTGCTCCATATCTCTGATTCAGAAATTACAGGGATGGAGGCGAAAGGGCCTCATTTCAGTGGACCAGATGTATGAAGGGGGATTAATAAAGCAGTTCTCCATTTGCTCAGAATGGCAAATACATCCAGGGGATTTGTCTTCCTAACAGACAGCAGTGTGGAGACCACCTCACATCTGAATATGGGTGGTCTGACCCTTCCCCGTTTGAAGAGGAAATATTTAGACCCCAACCTGGACAGAAACCCCTTACAATATTTTATAAAATTGTACAGAAACACTCCAGTAAGGCTGCAACTGAGATTAAAGTTAAATGGGGTCAGGAGTTGCTTGTTCCAATTAATACTAAAACCTAGGACCTGGCATGTAAACACTTTCAAACTTGTTCCAGGAGTAATAAACAAAGACAAATTCAAATGAACTTTCTATATAGATCCTATATTATCCAAAAGACTGCATACTGAGACCCATCAAACTAGATGATGCCCCAAATATGCAAGGACAGGAGTTCCTGCTCTTCGCCTTGGTATGCCAAAGTCGCACATTATTCTGGCACTCGATGCAATCGATTATGTCCATGGTCCTAAGCTACATGCCATCTAAATTCCCCCTGGAGTTGCTGCTGGGGGCTGAGCCATGTTACCCTGGAGGTAAGATGCAAAACAAACTGTGGTCTCTTGCCTTAATAAATGCCCGTAAGACTGTGGCACAGACATGGATGTCATCCTCCCCACCCACCATCTCTCAATGGTCGCAGAACCTTAGAACTTCCTTATCCCTGGAGCGCGCCCAGATGGATGCTTTAGGCCAACTTCAAAAATTTTTATCGACCTGGGAACCTCCGATTAAGATCCCTCAGGGATCGGTCCTTTGGCCCCTCCTGTTCAACGTCTGCATCTCTGACATAAGGAAGGGTAACTGGAGTGAGATGAGTCTCTCTGCGAATGACTCAAAACTGGTGGTGGTGGTGGTGGATGGGGAGGAGGGGAAGGTGGCCCTATAGGGGTACCTGGAGGCTCTGGAAAGGTGGTCTAGAAAATGGAAACTGAGGTTCAATGCAAGGAAATGCAAGGTACTGCACCTGGGAGCCAGAAACCCGGGCCAAGTGTACACCAGGGGAGGGGTATGCTACAAATCTCGATGGCTGAGTGGGACCTGGGGGTGGTGGTGGATGTCAAGATGAACAACTCGGAGACTTGTAGGAGGGCAGCAGCAAAGGCCGACAGGATGCTTGCATGATCGCTGGGGGGGGGGGGGATCACCTCCAGAAGGAGGGAAGTGATACTCCCACTGTATAACTGCTTGGTGAGGCTGCACCTCGAGTACTGCATGCAGTTTTGGAGGCCACATTTAAAGAGGGACATTGAACTCCTGGAGAGGGTCCAGAGGAGGGTAACCAAAATGATTTGGGGCTTGGGGCACAGGACCTATGTGGAGAGGCTCGAAAGAGCTAAATATGTACACACTGGAAGAGAGAGGGACGGGGGACATGATAGAGTCTTCAGGTACATGAAGGGTAAATAGGAGAGGAGCAGTCAGGGTGCTCCGAAGGAAGGGGGCAACTAGAGGCATGGGTGGAAGCTGGGGGAAGGAGGAGGTGCTACTTCACTGAGAGGGTGGTGGAGCCATGGAATGCACTGCCCAGGGGGCTGGTGGAGGGGTTCAAGAGGGGGTGGGACAGGTACAGGGGAAGGGTTCTGGAAGCAAAATCCAGTGCAGCAAGATTATCTGGGACTGGGAAGAGAGAAGCCAGAGAGGGAGAGGGGGCAGCAAGGTCTGCTCCAAGGATGGGGACTGACCAAACGAGCAGACACGAAAGACCGTTAGGTCTATTCTGCTGGCATTTCAGTATGTTAGGATGGTACGTTTCCTGTTTTCTAATGCTCATCTGTGTAGCTGACCAAAGTTCATATATTGCACTGCCTATATGATCTAGTTTACCATGAAGATTTAACTTCTTTCTTGATTTAAATGATCTCTCAATTTGACTTATATCAGACTAAATGGAGTTACACTTGCTCTTGATCTATGAATAACTGAGCAATTTGACAACTGTATTGTTTATAATGCATGTATATGTAACTGTACTGTTACTCTTCCTCCTTCATAAAATATTTTGAAAAAAAAAGTTGGGAACACAATCATATATCTGCATACACAAAGAGATTATACATACAGAAACACTTGCAAGTTATGGTATGCAAACAATCGGAGGAGGGGGACAGAAAACTAAATTTTTTTATTTTTTTTTTTTATTTTCCATTAATCAAAGTTAAAGTACCACCTTTTGTCCAATCTTTATGGGAACAGACAAAATGCAATTTTGTGGTCTTGCAGGAAGGATCACAGGTCTCAGACTAGATACTTTTTTTTTCCCTATTACTTTTTCAATAACAATACCATCAGTTAAGCAATACTCACATTTCATGTTGTTGTTCTTTAATTCATTATAAACGTCAAGTGTAGCACTTCCTAATAAGATATCGGACTTTAACGTCTGATGACTCCATACTCGAAAGTTTAACTTACTATGTGGGGTGACAATTCTGAAAAAGAAAAAAAATGGCATGTAAGCAACATCTGAATAGACGAAATTAACTTCATACTTACCGTAGTTTCCTTTTCTGTTAGCGCCAACATTGTCCATGGGTAATCAAAACAACTGGGTATAGTGCACCCCTACCAGGGGAATGGCACAGTCCAAGCTTTAGAATGTTGGGAATTCATCCCTTTTAAATGTGTACAGCTACCTCCCATCATAAATGTGTTACTGCTGTAAACTACTATTTTCTAATTTATTTAAATTTTGGTAACCGGGTAGGCCCACTGAGACTTTGACAGTCCCTTTTTAAGGGGCGACCTGGGATTAGTTACATGTACCTAGAGGGGAAGAGAAAACCAGTGCTTTTGATTGTACTACAGTATATGGTACACTGATCATGTATACGTGTCACAGAGATAGATATTACTACAGTTCACATAGGTGAGTTTACATACGAACAATCTTGTTAGTTACACACATTCATGAGTGGATAGTAGACGCAAATGCAGTTCAGTACATGATGTGCTTCCTTACTGTTCCTCCCTCCCTTTTTGTCTGTATTTACGTAGGCATCCCCCTTTAGCAGCGGTGCCTTTATGGGTTGCGGCACCTGCAATTAGACCCACTGCTTAGGTGTAGTTTTAACCCCTTCCTGTACCCTTCAAGAGAGAAGCAGTCCTGGAGCTCTCTCGGGAGATTGTTCCAGAGTTTGGGAAGGGTTATTCTAGGTGACTGTTGTCCTATAGTTGATCTGGCTCTTGGGGGTTCTAGCAGTTTGCGTTCAGTCGACCTGAGCTCCCTACTGTTTGCTTTTGGGGCTAGCAGATTTCTCAGGCTCGGTGGGGCATCAGGTTGCTGTAATTTGAAAGGTAAGCACAGGGAGGGCTAGGCGAGTCTCGCTTCAGGGGGTGGCCAGTTTAACGCTTGTAGTACACTGCAGTGGTGCTCTATTCTTTGCGCCCCGGTGATGAAACAGCTGATTCTGTGGTACAGTGTACTCAGATATGCATGTTCCGTTGCCCTCAGTCCTTGAAGCACTGTTGCACCACAGAACAGGATGGGAATGATGGTCCTGCTGCTGACCGCAATCCTGGTTTCTTTAGTCAGGTAGGAGCTTAGTCTGTACAGAAGCCCAAGTTTTTGGTTTACTATTGTTGTTAGGTGGTCTGTTTCCTGAAAGAGGTTTCCTGGTCAGTGAACATTCCCAAATACTTGATATTGTATAACACTTCGATCCCTGTTCCATTTGAGGTGGAGAGCGATAGAAGATTAGCCCGGCATGGGCCAAGCTTTTTGGGGCCGAAGAGCATGGCTTTGGTCTTTTTGCTGTTTAGGACCAGCCTGTTTGCTTGGAACCAGTCTTCTAGTGTTGAGAAATCTTGTGGCAGCTCAGAGTTTAGTAATTCAGAGTCCTTGCCAGGTCTGTACAGTACTGCGTCGTCCGCGTATAGCGTGACCTTTGCTCCACCACAATGTAGCGGTAGGTTGTTGATGAATAAGGAGAATAACAGAGGGCCTAGGATAGAACCCTGTGGAACTCCATCTGACACTGGACGCTCATCTGATTTAGCACTGTTCCACCGGACCATTTGTGTCCTGCCGTGGAAATAACTGGAAAGCCATTTTAGGGCCAGTGGGCTGGATATTCAAACTGCGCCATTCAAAGGCGCAAGTCCTTGCGCTGCGCAAAATAGATGCGCAGGGGTGTGTCCCGTGCGATATTCAAAGGAGTTGCGCTATTGAGCAACTCCTTTGAATATCGCTCCCCAGCTATAGCCATCATGCATGGCGCAAGTGGAACTTAGCATAGCGCAAGTTGACAGAGTGGAGCAGTCAACTGCGGTGGTGCAAACTACCGATACGCCATCGCATAAAATCACGATATTCAAAGGTGACATGCAAATGGGGCCATAATACATGCAAGGCGCGGGGCATTTGCATGTCATTATAGCCCATTTGCATGCCATTAGCATGTAGGTGCGCGCCGATCCCGAGGACTTGCGCCTGGCGCCTGCCAGGCAGCAGCCGCCGGGGGACCGACGCACCCTGCAGCCCGATCTCGGCAGCAATGTGGCTCCCCACCTCTTCCCGTACATCTCCTGGTGGTCCAGTGGACCAAATGCCCGATCGCAGGCAGAAAGAATACAGGACCCCCACAACAACCCATGTGCCCGATCGCGGGCAGAAAGTAAACAGACCCCATCCCATGTGCCCGATCGCGGGCAGAAAGTATCTAGGACCCCCACACATCCCATGTGCCCGATCGCGGAGCAGAAAGTGTCTAGACCCCACATCCCATGTGCCCGATCGCCCAGGCAAAAGTATAGGACCCCACATCCCATGTGCCCGATCGCGGGCAGAAAGTATCTAGGAACCCCCACATCCCATGTGCCCGATCGTGGGCAGAAATATACAGAACCCCTCCCCCACATCCCATGTGCCCGATCGCGGGCAGTAAGTAAGTACCCCCCAAAAACATCTCCCTGGTGTCTAGTGTGGCCCCACCCACCCACCCACGAAACCCCCACCACCCGCTCCCCGGCAGCATCCCACCCGCCTGCCGCCTGACTAGCAGTGGGCTGCCCATTGGTGGAAGCTGAGCCAATGAAGGTACCTTCCAAATACAAGATGGTCAGATTTGTGAATGAATGTCATTCACAAATGCAGATTGATCATCTGGATATGGGCTGGTGGGGTGGGGTGGGGTAGAGACCATGGAGGGGTAGCTGATCAATATGGGACTAGCCCTGCCGACCTTGTGAAGAGGGGAAGGCACTTTAAAACTTTTAATTTTGTTGTTTGATAGCCACACAAACAACAAACACCAAATACTTGGGTCCTGAACATGAATACTCCGCAAAATATCTGTCTGAAGGTGTCTCATGCACCCCCACCCCGCCAAGTGTCAGGTTTTGTATACTAGGGGACGTCATTTTGTCCTTAGTAGTTTTTTTTTTTTTAAATAAGTCATAGAGTTGTCATAGAGATATAGCAATGCCTTTATAGGTGCTACTTTGTGGTGACAGTAGTGCTTTTTATCGTACCAGGTATGGGTATCAATATACAGCCCGACAAAATGTGCTATTAGCCCTGCTCTTTGTGTTACTCCCTACTATGACAGACTTATATTTTTGACAAAGCCTTATGCTGTGCTGCCTTGTATTTGCCTACTGTCATGTAACCCATTCTACCATATGAAATAGTGCTGTAATCTACTGCTGACAAGAAACCTTTGGAAATTAGCACTTGTGCTCAAAGGTGTACTTCCAAATTGAATAAACAAATATAGAGGCATGCTACTCAAAATATGCAATTTATCTTCAAGTGCGTAGCGGAGTCAAATGAGTTATATCCTGTCCCCTCACAAGTGATAATAAACTGTGCATGTTGAGTCCCGGCCCTGCTTATTCATTATACACATTAGTTTACAAGTTTAACTTTCACATTTTCTGTTGATTTCAAGATTCAGCTGTTTCTCTTTGATTTCAACTACTGGCCTCAGTGCAACACTAGCCAACTGTGATGTCACCAGTATCATGAAAGCTGCTTTCAGACTGATTCAGTATTCCATTGTGATGATACACTAATGTTCAAGATAGCAATTGTGACAACAGTAAGAGTAACATATTTTTTGTATATTGCTGTTAGTGTTGTCACCAGCCAAGACATCACTTTTATCTTATTTTCATCCCCATTCCTGTTGTATATATTTCCCTTTATTTTGAGTTTTAAAAGGGCAACTTTCATGGCGCTTAGGACAAAAACAGTATAGGTTCCTTACCTGCTCTGGTGTCAGTGGGAGCCAAAAGGAGCATTTTAAAATTGCTAGATTTAATGATGGAAGAGTTTGTAATTTGGCTATCTGGAGCTGCGAGCAGCAGATCCCTTCAACTTCCTTGTGTGCAGCGTCGCCCCATGCTCTCACCTACTCTGACATTTTACACGGAGAGCGTGGGGACGGCACTCCATAGATTACTACAGGAGCTGATTTTTATGTCCATTTTTTATTAGTTCAGGGTACTGATTCAGATAAAACTTGGCAACCGTCCAACTAACAAGGCTCCTGTTAGTTGAGCGGTGGCCTTGATGTATCTGAATCAGAAGTCTGAAATATTAACAAAAGGACATAAATGTCAGCCCCTATGGTAGTCTATGCTGTGTGCCCCCACGCTTTCCACATAACAATGTCACAAGCCATGCTAGCGTGGGGGCCGCGCTGAACACCAAGAAGTGGAAGGGATCTGAGGCTCCACTCTACGGAGCCAAATTACGGTTCCATCCATCACTTGAATGCAGTAATTTTAAAATGCTCCTTTTGGATCCCACTGACACCAGAGCAGGTAAGGAATCAGTACCGTTTTGGGGGGAAATTTCTGAAGTCACCATGAAAGGTGCTCTTTAAAATTAGAACAATATTGAGGCTTGTTCTTTATGATCTCGCCAGTTCCAGCGTGGGATCATAGTAAATGTAAATGAAACTTTAGCTGTTAAAAGGAGCAAACAAACTGATCACATACCATGAAGACATGAAAAATCCAACTTGCATCAGTAGGGATATAATTTTGTTGCAGGTTGGTCATAGTCAGTGAGCGCTTAATGCGCAATTTCATGAAACCACTATAGTAAAATTCATGGCATTTATCGTGAAAAGGCTAAAGCCATGGTTCTTCACAACTGCCACGTATACCAAATTTACTCTGTATGACGTACATCCCACTGATCATGACAACGTACCAGAATGTTCATTCTGCTGTGACTTAAAGGGGACAGGAAATCATTTCTAATGTGTAGCTGTCTGTAATTTCCTGTTTACATTCATATCCCAGAATGATCCATATTTTACTGTACCATAAAAATATTAATTGTGAAAAACTGTTTTTTTGTACTGCTTTTCTTTTATAGTCAACATTCTGTACAGTTCTCTTGATGGAACCAAGATTTCGGAATTCTGTCTATGTCACTGCATGAAGTAAGAACTCTGAGCACTGCTCTAACAGGCCAACAGCACATAATCAGAGTTCCGAATCCATGTGGTGGCACTGTCGCAACTACATATTCCTGGTTCCATCAGGAGACCTGTACTGAATGTTGTCCATAAAAAGAAAACAACAAAAAACAGTTTACAATTCAAACCTTCATTCTGGTACAGTTACAGAGGCATCATTTGAGGATATTAATTTAATTTCTGAAAACAGGAACATTATAGTAAAGCAGTTGCAAATTCACACAAATTTCCTGTCCTCTTTAATATTGTCCATGATAACTGAAAAAATGTAGATGCCAATTTGAGCAAGTCTGTGCTTTGGACCATTCGTGTTTGTTTTCCAAAGTTGGACTCAGTAATGAACCACACATTGCTACCAGACCACAAGTGCCAGTAGTGTAAATACTGACAGCAACCACAGTAAACAGCGGCCCTTGACTTGCTGTTATCATGGGTCTCACATGCAGTCTACATTTAGCTTTTAAAAAGAGGATAGTGCAAAAGTTCGAAATTAAAATACACTCACAGTCTGCAGCTCTGTTGTTAGCTTTTCTATGTAGTCTTGCCGTTCCTCAATTGTTTTTAAACATTCTTGAAAGAAACTTGAAGTGGAAAAAGAACAGATGTTTATGTCACGCTAGCCATGGCCTAGGCGGAACATTATCATGCACTGTAAAGGATCAGGGGACTCTCTGATGCCAAGCTACAACTAGGATGGGGCAGACCTCTTCTGGTTCTACTTGCAACCACCTCTAATTACAGGCAAACTTTTTATTGTTTATTGGTTATGCTTTTTCGGCTCAAACCCTTTCTCCTCAGCTACCTTCCAGCCCAGTCAGCCATATCTGCCCATGAAGTCCCACAGATTCCCTTCTACTTAGGTCACTGGGGGTTCCCCCAAGCCCATCTGGAAATACAGTAATCATCTCCCTATCGCGTGTGCAGTGGTGCATAGCCAAAGAATACTGCAAGCATTCTTTGCAGGCTTGGGCAGTTCCTGTTTTCATTTTCCCCTGGGACAGTGGTAGCAAGGACCCCAGAGCAAGCCAACAACCCCTTTCCCCAGCAGCACCACTCGTGGTCATGAAGGTAATGGTCAGATACTGAAGACAGGTGCCCGCCCCCCTCCCTGAATGAGAAAAGCATCCTCTGGGACACTCAATCCCCCCCCCCCAGTGTTGGGTAAGTTACTTTTTCTATTATTTTCTATTACTTTTGGAACTTGTTCCAGAAAGCTCTGTACAGTCACTAGCAAGGATGGAGAAGTACTGGAAAAAGTAATACTCCTTACAGTTACAATTACTTATGTCTTTTTACACAAAAGTAATATGCAACTCTAACTGATTACATTTATTTGAAAGTAACTAGTAACTAACCTATTACTTTCAAATAAGTGTCATTTGTTATAGTTATTTATTATTTTTGTATTGTTTTTGTATAAAAAGAAAATAGTAACTGTAACTGGCAGGTGTATTACTTTTTCTAGTACTTCTCCATCCTTGCTAGTGACTGCACAGAGCTCCCTGGATCAAGATTCCAAAAGAAATAGAAAGTAATAGAAAAAGTAACCTACCCAACACTGATCCCCCCTCCTCCAGCTTCCCAGGCTCATTCCTGAACCCAAGTCTCCGGTATCAGGCATAGCAACTCTGTTGCTCCCTGGCTAGAACCTGAAAGGTTCTGAAGGACCTTGTTTTTGTACTAACAATCTGCATATCTGCACATTACGTATACACTTTTTACATACTAAACTATAGTTTGCCTTTCAAACCACTCTAACTAGTTTATAAGTGAAGGTTATCTGTGGTTCTAAATTTTAAAACCAGATTGACTCAAGGGTTCATTTTTTTAGAATGTGTTCTGCCCATTTTGCTCATAACTCCAAGAAGGCAGAAGGCTAATTTTTCAGTCTGTAAGTATGGCTATAGGCATGTAACAGGACAGTATCCCTGTTTTCAGAGAATCAATTGGAAAATTACATCTGCAGAAGGGTGCATCACAACTGGTTAAAATTTAAAAATGGTGGGGCAGCTTTCCATAATATAAGCATCAGAGTAAGAAGACAAAACTTCCACTAAATAAAAACAAAATATTTTTTTTTGTTGTTGTTAGTTGGGGAAAAGTTAAATCCATTTTGATTCCTGCCAAATGACTGGCATTTTTAAAACAGTTGATTAATGGATTTATTTTCTGCGATGTTCCCACACTTCTGGTATCTTGAGGATATCTAGGTACCCATTCAGCTAACCACAAGTGTTTTTTTTCTGGCCTAGCAATACACTTGCACCCGTCACAGTCTCTTGTCACGCTCCCGACACCACACAAAGTTTGAAAGGGTAGCCCCTCCACTCTCCACCCATGAGCGAGGAGTAAACTAAGGATACATGGAGAAGGAGCAGCCACAGGTAGGGGTGATGGGGCTGGTGGGTGTCGGAGGGCGACATGGGGACATGGCCAGTTCAAGGAGCATAAACAGACAGTAAAAACAAAGAATAATATCTTCTGCCATTTACAAATGTCGGTCTCAGCTGAACTCGTAATATAGGGGGTCAGGGACAGTGTTGCCCAGATAGTATCCTACCAGGTCGGATATAATCAGATACCATCATTTTGGCTGGTCTAGGATGGCATATACACATCTGACCAATCTGACCTTCTAGGATCCACAGTAAGCATTCCAGGTATTTGTGGATCTAACCAGGACCCGATGGATCCGACCCTCAGATCCAACATTCCCAGTTCAGATCTGATGGATCCGACCACAGATCCACAACTATCTGACCATGGATCTGAAACCAGACTTTGGTTTTATTATGGTCAGATCTGGAGGCAGATACCAGCACTACCTGACATAGGGTAGTCGGATCCACAAAAACATTATCCGAGCACCAATAGTGAGGGAGCACATCCAGAGCAAAATAATGTGCTAGTGAAAGCCTCTGTAACACTGATTGTCTAATGAAACTGGGGGGTATAATTTGAAAGAGAAAAAATGTGACAAATACTGTATATTTAAATTACAGAAAGCAAACCCTGCTGCTCGACGTTCACATTTTAGAGTTCCTTACTTACTTGTTCTGAAAATGATAATGTTTGATCATATTCTGCAGCAAGTCCACTCCTTTCTTTGTTTTAATCTCATTGACTTTGATCAGGTACTGAAATATTAAAAACATAACAGAAGTTTTGCATTGCACTTGTTTTTTTCCTTATGAAAATATACATAATAAAAAACATTTGTTTTTCCTCACATACCCAGTAGACCAGGTTCTCCTACACTCCATCCAGAAGTCCTTGGTCCCACTCTTACTGGAGTGGTCATCACTGGCCTGCAGATACCCACTGCCTGTGCCCTCGTATACAGCCTTAGACTTACCCCTTGAGGTGGGGTCAGCTGACCAAGAAGAGAACCAGATGTTAGCCTAACTAATCCACTGGAAGGTTCCCAACCACTGAGAGAGGGCAGGGGACCAACAGGTCTAGGCACCACAAATGGGTGTGGAGAGCATAGTGACATAATCCACTGGCATGCCTCCATTGTTTCCATCTATTTTTCACGCCCCTGCCCTATGTCCCAACCACTCATACTGGGGCATGGTTCGAGACAGACGGCCTAGTTTCTGGCCAGTCAGAAGAGGATGGATCTAGACCCACACACTGCATTCTTATACTTTCCAATGCAGGCTTGGACATATAACGAGATCATGTTCTGCCTCACATCAGAAGTAGGATTTCACCCCCCCCAACCCCAATCTGTAGCTGTGTATTCCTACCCACGTAACTTCCTCCTCCTGGAGAACCAGAAGTGAGGTGTCTGAGATAAAAGAACTTTCAGTAGCTTTTGCCTCTTTGGGTTCCAGACCCCCTTCCCCAAAAAAACCATGGGGGTACAGGACAAAATTCTGGAAGTACAGCAATATTCCTTTGGAGTTACTTTGATACATACTGTCACAGTGCGGGTGGGCTCCAGACAGCAACTTGTGCATCCTGAACAGCCAGCAGTGCATCCTGGGAGCTCTCCACACAGATTATGCACATGTCCTGGTGGGCTGCTGGCACATGAAAGACACAAGACTCCACATCCCGGGAGCCCTGGATGGACCCTAGAAAGGTCTTCTTTTAAAGTGAATAACAAAAAGTGCTGAATATGGACTACTGACTGACGTAATTAGATGTCACAACATAATAAGGGGTGAGCTCCAGTACATAATTGCACTATGCCACGCAACAAACAGAATGTTCATAGTGGCAGGAGGTGGAATTATTGAAAACAAAATATACACTTTTTTCCCCAAGCCATCATTTTTCCTCCTGACCACAGGGCAACCCCTATCTGTATGGTCCCCAACCCAGTCACCCACCATCCCCAGACATGTACCCTGACCACCAAGTTCCTCCTTAGCTTGCACCCCATGGTAGGACCCTCCCAGAAGCATGCTTTTCCCTGGCAGGAGCAGGACCCAGTCCAGAGGTGGCTGCCTGGTCAATGGTAAGGGACCTGCAAGAGGCTGGCTGCCATCAAATTGTTGCAGTGCTTTTCCACCATTTTCTCCACAGGGAAACTTCCAGTGTGCAGTAGTGCTGTGTGTGCATGTGAAGCTGCGTACAAGCATGCTTTGGTGTCTGCAGCAGCTCCCTAACCCTTAGGCAGCCTTTGCAAATGCTGCCACCTAACTTGTGCTGGGCGGCAGTCAAACAGTGGAGGACGGGACCCCCCCCCCACCCAAAGGAGGAGAGGTGTCCAGTGGGACACTCATTGCTCTTTCATCTGGCTGCCCCTTGCAAACTGAGCTCATTCTCAAGCTCAGGTTGCCAAAGTAGCCAGCGAACGCCCTGCTGCTGTGTTACCTGGCCAGCTAACTCCCTTCCATCATTGACAGGGCATGCATGTGTCCTGTGGTTAACATGTTGAAATCACATGGGCCTCAGCCAATCAAGAGGCTGGGCTTTCGTCAATTGTTTCCTAATTAAAGGAATGCCATTCATAGTACTGGGCCATTAGTTCTTAGACTTTGTCATAGGGAGCCTCCCCCAAGCCATGGAAAAGATATTGAGCCTCCCACAAATACTGAAATAATCTCGCGCCTCCTCACAGAAAAATAGCATACTTGCATAACACATCAGAAATAAACTGAAACTCCTTTGAGTAGTTGGCTTTCATTTTATTCAGATTATTGTAAGCCCTTGCTTTGTAACCCCACCCAAGGCCAGCATACTTGTTCCACTATTTTGACTCTCAAATCATTGTTACTCTTGTTGCAGTTATGGGCGAGACTGTTCTCTGTCTGTTTCCCCTCTATCTGGAAAAACTTTCCTATCCACCTCTGCCTCCCTCCCTCTTACCCTGCTGTTAAGCAACTTTTCAGGGATCATTCTGTTCCCTCCTGCTCTTGCTCCTAGTATAGTACCTCTCTGCTTAACTCTCATATTTGGGCAGTTCTGCCACCAATCAAAATTGGTCAATTGTTACCTCTCATTATCTGTTCATTGTTCTTCTTCGTTTCACTGTTGTTCATTTTGTATTTCTTGAATGATTTGCAGTTACCCTCTGAACTGTATTCACTTTCTACCCTTTCCTGGGTACAGCTGAAATGAGCCTTGGCTCAGTCTGCCTTCACTGGTCACTCATTTGTAAATAAATACATAAATTCACCTACTATTATCCTCTTTCAGTCTGCCTCATCCCTTCACACAAAACATCAAACTCAAAATTTAAATACAGTACTGTTTCAGTCTTGCTTGAGGTTGGGGCCTCCCCAGGGGAGGCTGGCATAACCACCTGAGAAAGCCTATACTAGGCCAATCTTACTTCACACATCTGTAGCTGGAACATTCTTCTCTCCTTTTCCAGTTCCTCTGCAATTTCCCCTCCTGCCACCTCAGTCCGTACCATTCCATACTGCTTTGCAAGGTCTCGCTTTTCCTTCTCAATTTTCGTGCTTAAAAAAAAAAGAAACGAGACAATAATTGGTTAATACTGCAGACAGTCTTCATCACCAGTGAGCACTTTTAATAGAATTGGAACATTTAAGGACCAATTATGTTAAACATTTGCATGTGCATTTGGGTGCCTTATTTGTATTATTATCATCATTATGAATTGTTGTCCAGGAAAGGACACAGAGCTAGGATGCATTTACTGGTGCACCTCAGGTGAAGGAGGGCAAATTATACTGGGAATACAAAAAATAAAAGTCACACAATATAAGTAAGTCAGTCACATATACAGCTGGTCCAGTGGCGTGGTGCTAGTGCTACCGCCGCCATGCTGGCAACCCTGTGACAGGGTTGAATAAGGCCCTGCCCCACTTGTTATGCAGAAAGAGTTCAAGTGCAAGGGTCTGTTCTATCCTGTTCTTTTCTCTTGTCTGTCTGGTTGCACGACCAAATTTTCTTCTGAGACCTAGGAACTGATCACTGAGACGGTCTCGCGAATCTCTGCCTCTAGCTCTCTACCTTCACTTGCTGTTTCTATCTTTTCTTCCTCCTTGCACATCTGTGGGTATAAAAATATGTGTGAATCTTTATGTGGAAATGTCACTGATACTGGGATCCCTTTGTTTAAAGCTGTATATAGTTATACTGTTGAAATGATTGCAAAAAGCTATTAGGAACTCAAGGGGTTAACCTGAGATGCAGTTTTTGAGTGCTTTGCAGAGTTGTAAACAAGAGGTCAGTTCTGAGTCGACATGTACTGTTTTGCTGCACCTGCAGGGAATTAAACTGACAAGAACATTCTGTGAGAAGCAGGATGTCAATGAGGCGAAGACTCGTTATAAAAAGAGCAGTAATGCTTTTGCTAGTGAGACTAGGAGAGTGAGAGACTGAAACTTGGAATTACGAGATACCCTCAGAAGGAGGACTTAGTTTTTTCTGTTTGTACTGCCTTTGTAAATATTACACTGACATTTTTTTATTTTACTGTTATTGAGAAAAATAAAACGCTATTTGCGAATTTAGAAACTGCTCCTGATTCTCCTATGCTTCCTGACCTGTGCCTCGACGACAAACCCGAGTTCAGAAGCGGACTCAGATTGCTGGGTGTCAGCTGGGGGGGGGGATATTACGTCTGATGGACTGCTCTCCTCTCCTGGGAATGTCTGTCTGTCCTGCTGTCAACTGCCACAAGGTGGAACATAAAGGGAGAGGAGGCTGGTTTGGCATGGTGCGTGTGTGCCACCACATGGCATGTAACACTGCCTATCCATGGCGGGGGGAGGAGCACACAGAAAATGGAAAAGGAGGACCATGCAGGCTAATGAAGCCTCGCCTGCCTTCCCTTGGCCTGCATCACTGCCCAACATCTGGGAATCTGGATTTCGATGGATCGGGGGGGGTTTCCTCCCTCCTCTGGCCCCACTGCAGGGGATAATCCATGAGGGACTACTCTGGAGGTTAAGGAGAGGTGATTGCTAGTCAGGGGAGGTGGAGATAGGGCTGATGGCCCGCCTGTATGATCTCTGGTGGGGAAAAAAACATTATGGGGAGAAAAAAAAAGAAATTCCTATATAGGTAATGTATGTAGTGTTGTGAATAACAAGAATGTTATATCCACCCGAGGTGTGGGTTGCTATATAACCCCGACAGCAAAGGTAGAGAGGTTTATAACAGCATCCCACAGCGAAGGTGGATAATAACATTCAGGTTTCACACAACCTCTCAAGCTTTGTTTTATATAATTGTGAGCTCCATTTTTTTCACCACAGCAATGAACAAAACAGTCAGGGCTCTTGCAGTTAGTTAGCACTAAGTGATTTCTGTGTGTGAGGAGATCTGTTGCTTGCAGCTTCCACATCGAGAAACATAGCTCGTGTTCACCATTAGAACCAGCTAATTTCTTTACAGGAAAAAAACGGAGCCAGTTATTATATATTAATTACAATCATTTTTTGTACAAGTTTTAAAAGCACTGTTTTGTGGAGCTACAATGCCTGTCCAGACATACTGGGGACCCCATAGAACTGTATCGTAAATTCTGGTAATGTCCTCAGAAATTCTGGGACCTTTTCTGCCTCCTCCTCAAAAAAATGTTGTTAAAATTTGCATGTACCACAACATTTTACATAGAAAGATTCTGAATACCTGGACCATTTAACTTTATCTAATAATGATCACAAAGCAAGAGAAACTCACAACTTATTTTCATAGTCTTTCCACGCTTTGTCAAATGGTCTCTTCAGATCCTATACAGAGAAACAAAGGTTGTTACATGATTCTAGAATGCAGCCACATTTACATGTACCCTAAACAAATCTGGGGGTAGGGAGACATTCTACAGCGAATGTACTCTTGTTTCTTTCATATGACTGGAGGTTTTGTTTCACATTAAAAAACAAGAAAGCGACATCAGCAAGATACCAATTTAGTGGTAGTGATGTTAGTACACAAGTGTGGGGATGACTCAGAGGGCCTTCTAGTGTTATGTCAGGCCTTATAGAAAAAGCATACATAATTCCAATCTACATAGGTATCCAGTTATACATCAATTTCATCAATGTTGTTTTGAGACCACATTTCCATGCAACTACAATCATTATTGGCCCGAAGCTGAACTTGGTCAGTAAAAAAAGAACATTACTATTATAATCTAAAATGTGACACTTTGTCAGGACCCTGTGCATGTACAGGACCCAACTGATTTGTGTGCAATTTATTTAAAATGCATTAAAATGGAAACAGGAGGATGAAGGCTGGGAGATATGTGAGCAACTGCCAATACACTGCATATCTCCTGACCCATTGTGCCCTCATGCTTCTGGGTATATACTGGGTCTTCAGTTATGTGCAGTCCATTATGAAAGGTGTTCCTTACTTTGAAAAGAGATAAATAAATTTAGAAAGCTTAATTTTTACAAATCCCCGTGCCTTAATCCCCTGCTGCCGAAAGGTCTTCCTGGTGATGCGGTGGGTGGAAGTGTGGTGTGCAGGTATCATGAATCCCCATCGTGCCTAACATTTTCTTCCTGTTTTCTTGCTTCCCTGCCCACAACCATGGCATACATGGCCAGCGCATGTGCATGAAAGCACGTATGTGTCCTGGGACTGTGGCTCCCTCCCCACTCCTGACTGTTGGCTGCCACTCGGAGTTCCCATGGACTACTACCAGGCCTCCACCTGGTGGCAGCCAAGAGCCAAGATGGCCAACCACCCCAATCTGGGAGAGGAGAGCCACAGATGACTGCTCGATCCTCTCTCACCTCTCCCCCATCCTGGCTGACCCCCCGGCAACTAGTGCTTGTTCCTAAATACAGGTCACAGACATGACAGGAGGTAAGGCGCTCGGCGCCTTAGCCCTCCACACTGCTGGCTCAGCTCATCAATGTCCTATTTACAGTACAAAATAGAAATGCCAGTCAGTCCCATGGCTTGCTGGCAGAGCGCTGTACTACCAAGAATCAGAATCAATACTCTTGCTTACTGGGACTGAGAAAAGAGGACATGCTGCAGACGCGATGCACTCACTCTCCAGAGGGCCATGCTACATCACTTGCCATGGCCCCTGGCGTTGAGAAATGAGTGGGAGCTGTTGGTGCTTTGTAGGCACTACAGGAAAAGAAAGTTAATTCACATACTGCAAATTGTAGTATTTGTGATAAAAAAAAAATACAGTAAATTGCAGTATTTTTACTAACCACATTGTATTTTTATTATTCACATTGGATTATCACAAGCTATTGGCTACTATGGATATCTTTAGCGTTTAACACAGTAGAGTTTCTTAAGAGACTGCTGCTTGGGCCCACTGCAACCCAGGTTAAAAGTTACGATGTGTGTACAATTGTTGGGGTGGGAGTAGAGGGAAAAACTAGAAGAAAATGGTGAGGGGAAGAAATAATTCAGTTATTCAGTTGAGGCTGGGGAACTGCTAGCCATACTGGTGACCCAGGTCATGCTTAGCTGTGGTCCCACAGAAAGGGTAGAACCCCCCACTCCCTAGGAGGCGAGCATGGCCCTGGGAATTTCTGACATGCAGATACTGGTTGACCCAGACAGGACAGGGGTGGTTTGTGCACAACACACCTGGAACAAGCTGGCCCTTAGCTGGACAAATGGGGCGGACCAGAGCAAATCAGAAATGCCCCCAATTAACAGACGATGCAATGTCCACTCCATGTCATACATAGGGACTTACTCAGGCCCACCCAGGCCAACTCACCACTGCCCTTGAGAACTCTGTTCCCTGATGTACTGTTGGATATTCAGGGCCCTAGTCTGCAAGCAGGGGGATGAACAGTCAGCTGACGTGGTAAATGGCAGTGGTCAGGTAGAAGTACATAGGATGGGAGAGCACTTGGCACCAGTATAAGGAGGTCCAATCATGAGGCAGGTATGAGGACTACAAACAGAATGCTGCTCTTGATATCATGGATATATAAACCAGTGAGTTTGCCACAACGTAGAAACTGCCTCATGGAGCTTATCTTATTCAAGTTGGTGACCGTGTGCCAAATTTTGTAGGGTTTTTTAATTGCTGTTTTTGTCTTGATTTTTTCCTCCTGTTCCCCCTCCCCAACCCCAGCCAATGCTTGGAATTACCCTGGCTGCACTGAAACACCCCGGAGAACAGGCACAGGCACCGGTGAGTCCTAGGAGGTGCCATCTCCCAAATCGGAATGCCGCTGAAAAACAAATGTAAGCATGCAAGGCTAAGACGCACACTGACCCACATAAAAGGAGCGAAGTATCAATTTTAAGTACAATTATTTCTTTTAAGCAGCAAAGAAAAGGCTACGCAGTCTGGCAAACACCCCAAGGCAGCACCCTTCCTTTGGCTGGGAGAGCAAGTAGTTACCTTTACAGTTGACACCAATGCTTTCCCTTGATCAGCTAGCAGGAGGAGTGCAAATGCCAGGTAGCCCACGCATCCATCATCCCTGAGAGCTGAGCTTCTCATTTCCATGAGGCGCCTGGCCCCAAGCAGGGGATTACAGGGCTTGCAAGTGAATTCCAGTCTCCCAGGCCGCAGCATAATGCCCTGCCCCTGCTACAATAGTTGGCCCAGTTTTACATTCTACCCTCTAGGGTAACATTCATGTACAGTGATCCAGACTGTCCGAGACCCATGAAAAGTTCTTTTAAATAAGGTACTGAGCTTACCTGAAGCTGAACGCAGTCCAGAGATAAAGTTGACTAAGTCTGCCTCATATTTAAGCTACATTTCCACCATTTTCAGGAACTTAGTGATGTCATAAACCAAGCTGTGCATACTACATGTAGTCAAGCATAGCTTTTTCACTCGTGACATCACAAGGTTCCATAGTATGGTGGCAATTAAGTATCACAATATACAGCACTTAGGGATCTCTCTGGACTGCTTCCAGCTACACTTAAGCCTAACACCTCATTTAAAATAACTTTTTATGTGGTTCAAGACTATGTGGACCACTGTGCACGAATTGTCCCCTTTAAATGACAGCTCATCTCCAAAGTGACTCACCCCTTTGATCTCCTTCAAGTCGCCCTTCACCAGCGAGTCCAGGAAAAAGTTAATATTGGAACACATGTTTTGAAACTGGAAAATAAAAGCAAGACATTTAACAATTTAATACTAAATATAAAGAGTATTTTTCCTTAAAGGTTAAGTGTACATGTTAAAGCATTAACAAGGCTCGTATCCTGGGATCTGTCTGGCAGATGCAACATAAATCACTCCATGCTGTTACCCAACATCACTGTGCACCAAAGTGGCACCAGCTTCACACTTTACACAGACCATCCTATGCAGGTCTACTACTAGGTTTATCCAATCCCCCCCCCTCACATGACCCAAAACAAATGAACACTTCCCAATCCCAAGGTGAAGAAAGAACTTTAAACAGACTGAAAACATTTCTCACAACACATTTATGCTTTACAAATGAAGAAACGGTCTGAAAGCAGGAAAGGAAAGGAAAGAGTTACTATCCCAAACCAGACTGTCATAATTTAAAGAAAGAACCAGGTAATTGGCCACTTAGCACAACTGTGGGGAGATGTATGTCATGCCAATGACCCCAGTTTGCACCCAAGCACAGGACAACCTTGCATATATCTGCTGTACTTCCAAGTCTTTTGATAGGATACTGTATGCAAAAAAAATGTAATCAAACTGTACGTTTACAAAAACGCATAGGACGTCCCTGTGGACCAGGAGGATTGAGCACACCCAGTGGACAGATGCTCTAGAAAAGCAAACAATAGCACACTGCCCAGTGAGGAGGATGGTGCAAGTGGGTGCTCATCTCCTCTAGAGAGGTGGGGAGACAGGCACTACTCCTCTCTCCTGCACTCTGCTCCCTGGTGGTATAGAGAAATGACAGCTGCAGAAACATTCCGGCAGCAAGCTGGACAGCGTTGGCTATGCAGTTTTGCACCGCACATTCCACCTCCATTAGAGGAAGACAGAACTAGGAATATACTGGGGGAGAGGTGCTGGGGGTGTGTGTGTCAACGGATGTCACCTCTGATTCCTACCTCCGCAGACAAATGATCACCAGGAAACTGCATCTCTGCCTCACGCCACCACCTAGGTAAAGGGATTCCTTCCCTGTAGAAAAGACCTAATAGGACAGCAGCATAACAAATAGCCACACCACACAGGCTTAACCATAGAAAAGCAGCTTTAATATTAAAAATCACTCTATTCGCCATACAGCATCAAGCACTGAACTCCTACCGGTTTCGCAATAAAACCTGCGTCATCAGGAGGCCAGCAAATCAAGTGTAGAGGGCTCCTTAATGATACAAGCTCACCAATTATTTGAAGTGACCTGCCCACTATTTAAGGCGCATATATAGCGCCAACATATTTTAGCATACATTTATTCAATGTGATAAATATTATTAAAATCATATCTCGATCTCAAACTTGTTTAGAGCACGACAGGACACAGTGATTTGTCATTGTTATTTCAACTCCTGTCTCACTTCAATACAGTAGGATGGAACTTAAGGAACATCACCTGGTGCTGATTCATCAGTTCTCACTCATCATAGAATGTGTCTGAGCACCCACTGGTGTTCTTCTCGGCACCCTAGAGAGAGAACATATATACTGTAGCACAGTACGTTATGTACTATATATGTCTCTCTGTATGGTGTAGAAGAATACCAGTGGGTACTTCAGTACATTCTATGATAATTGAGAACTGATGAATTCAGCACCAGGGCAATATTCCTAAAGTTCCAACCTTCTGTATTGAAGTGAGACAGAAATTGCATAAATAACAACAACACATTTGTGTCCTGCTCCCCTGCATTGTAACAGGTTTAATGATCTAGATATGAGTTTCAATAATGTATTTATGTATCACATTTACATACATGTATGCACTTTAAATATATTTTGCACTTTGTATATATTTATGCACTTTAAATAATGATCGTCATTCTAAATAACTGACGAGCCTGTATGTAGTTAAGGGTCCTCTACACTTGGTTTGCTAGCCTCCTGATGATGCAAATCTGATTGCGAAACTGGCAGAGGTTCAGTGCTTTATGCTATATGACGAATGGAGTGATTTTTAATATTAAAGCTGCTTTCCAATGGTTAAGCCTGTGTGGTGCGGATATTTGTTGTGCTGCTAGACTTTGTGTATATTCTGCACACACCTTGTCCTGCTGAGCTGTTTTGCTGGACAGTCGTAAGTCCCAATAGAAACACAGAATTTATCAGCAGAAAAGGACCATTTGGTCCTCCCAGTATTCCCAGCTGTTCCATGTCTAATCTATCTCTGCTAGACCCTAACTGGTTTCTGGCAACCCTCCCTCTTCCTTGCCTGTTTTCAAATATACTTTATGTCTATCTCATGCATGCCTGAGGCCCTTCACTGTTTTGGTTTCCATCACTTCTGCTGAAAGTCTGTTCCAGGTGTCTACCATCCTTTCAGAGAAGAAATACATTTCTTCACGCCTCTCAATCTCTTAAATTCTTTGACTTGCTGCTTGAGAAAAGCCCCTTTGTATGGAGTCAAGGGCGGCCCTTCTCTTTGTTGAAGCTGCTGTTGGAAGGCTCCACTCCACGTCAGGCAGACCGAAGTCACCAACTAGCAGCATCTCCCCCTACTTGCCATTCTGATGACGGCTTCTATAAATGTCTTATCCAACTCCTCTCCCTGTGCTGAAGGTCTGTACACTAACTGGGTACAGTCAGCAGAACTGGAGCCTGTCTCCAGGGTGACTCACAGATTCTCCATGGTGCCTCTGTACCTCCATAGCCTTAATTCCCTCCCTCACATATAAAACAACTCTTCCTCCCCTCTTCCCTGCCCGGTCTTTCCTGAACATAGAGTAGCCTTGTATGGCCATGTCCTAATCATGGTTGCTCAGTGCACATAGAAACATAGAATTTGACGGCAGATAAGGACCGCTTGGCCCACCCAGTCTGCCCATTTCCCTACCTATTGGATAAGCTGCAGATCCTAGTTAACCAGCAGCCTACTTCTTCCTACCCCCAACCCCTAGAATTGCCTTTATGACTGTCCCACGATGCTTGAATTCCAGCACTGTTTTGACTCCACAACCTCCTCCGAAGGCTGCCCATGTATCCACAACCTCTCTGTGAAAAAATACTTCCTTAAATTACCTCTGAGCCGCCTCCTTCTATCTTCAAATTGTGCCCCCTTGTTCTTGCACACCTCTTTTTTGAAAGATGGTACCCTCTTGGACTTTGTTGATTCCCTTGAGATACTTGAAAGTTTCTATCATGTCCCCCCTCTCCCTCCTTTCCTCGAGGCTATACATATTCAGCTCCTTAAGTCTCTCTTCATATGTCTTCCGGTGCAGACCCTGCACCATTTTAGTTGCCCTCCTCTGGACAGCCTCCATCCTGTCTATGTCCTTGCGGAGACTGGGTCTCCAGAACTGCATGCAGTACTCCAGATGGGGTCTCACCAACTGTCTGTACAGAGGGATAATAACTTCCTGTTTTCTACTGGTGATGCCTCTCCCTATGCATCCCAGTATCCCCCCAGCCCTCCTTGCTGCCCTCTCGCATTGCTTGCCCACCTTTAGGTCATCTGATATGACTACCCCCAGGTCCCTTTCCATTTTTGTTGTTGTTAGTATCTCACCCCCCATTGTGTACTCTTCCCCTGGGTTTTTGTTTCCCAGGTGCATTACCTTGCACTTCTTAGCATTGAATCTAAGCTGCCATACATTTGACCATTCCTCTAACCTTGCCAAGTCCCTTCTCATCCTTTCCACCCCACCTTGTGCATCAACTCTATTGCAGATCTTTGTGTCATCTGCAAAGAGACATACTTTTCCTTCCAGTCCCTCTGCAATGTCGCTTATAAAGACATTGAAGAGGATCGGTCCTTATACTGAACCCTGCGGTACCCCACTAGTAACCCCCCTTTCTTCAGAGTGGACTCCATTTACTATTACTCTCTGTGTCCTATTCTCCCGCCAATTCTTTACCCAGGCTGTCATCTTGGGACCCACTCCCAGGCTGGCTAACTTGTATATTAATCTTTTGTGTGGGACTGTGTCAAATGCCTTGCTAAAGTCTAGGTAGGCCATGTCCACAGCCCCTCCCTGATCTACTATTTTGGTCACCCAGTCAAAGAAATCTATCAGATTTGTCTGACATGACCTTCCCGCTGTGAATCCATGCTGCCTTGCGTCCTGAGCCCCTCTGGCCTCTAGATACTCAACAATTCTTTCCTTCAGAAGTGATTCCATCATTTTCCCTACCACTGAGGTTAAACTAACAGGTCTGTAGTTTTCTGCTTCTGCCTTGCTCCCACTTTTGTGAAGGGGAATCACATCTGCCCTTCTCCAGTCCTCGGGTACCACCCCATCCTCCCATGATTTGTTAAAGAGGGTAGTCAGTGGTGTCACTAGTTCTACCCTTAGTTCTTTTAGAATTCTGGGATGAATCCCATCGGGCCCCATTGCTTTGTCCACCTTCAGTTTTAAGAGTTCTTTCAGAACCCTTTCTTCTGTAAATGGGCTGGTATCAACTTCCATATCCAGAGTGTTTCTACTGTTTGTTTTAAGTACCTCCCCGCTCCTTTGTAAAATACTGAGCAAAAATATTTGTTTAGTATCTCTGCCTTTTCACAGTCACCCTCTGCCCACCCTCCCTCCTCTTTATTAAGCCTCACTAGCCCTCCCTTGGTCTTCCTTCACTCCCTGATGTACCCATAAAAGTTTTATCCCCTTCTTAACTGAGTTGGCTATCTTTTCCTACTACTCTGTTATGGCCACTAAATCTTGGTCAGCCTCTGCCACGATGACTTCCAGGTACGGAATTTTGTTTCCAAGATTTCTTGCACTGGCCCACATGGCTCTCCACACCTTCCTTCGCCCCACCTGCTGCCCTACTTCCCCTCCCATTTCTGCCTGTGTTTTTCCCTTACACTCTTCTGACTCCCCTCTTCCCTTTTTACCATCCCCATTCCCCGTCTCCTTCAGTCCTCTACTCAAGCTTACACCCCCTTTCTTCTACCTTGACCCCATCCCTGTCTTTCTGTGGCCATGACCTAGGGGAGTTTTCTCCACTTGGGCCCTCCTCCCCGGTGCTTCATTATCGGGGGGGGGGCAACTGTTGCCTCCCTTGGTTTACAACCTCCTCGCTTGGGTAGTTTAAACGCTCATCCAAGAAGCATTTAAACATCCCACCAATGACATTGGTCCCCTTCCTGGAAGGATGCAGACTGTCACGCTTACAGAGGCCCATAGTCTTCCAGGCTGGCCCCCAGTGTAACCAAAGCCCTCCTCTGTGTACCACGCCTTCAACTAGTTGTTAAGTGCCCCGGTGCAGAGTACCCTTGCATCTCCCCGCCTGTACACAGGTAACATCTCAGAAAAAGCCACCGTTCTTGTCACCTGCTTAAGGCCCCTCTCCAGCTCCCTGAAGTTATCCTGCACTACCCCTACCTTATCCCTTGCCAGGTCATTTGTTCCCAGATGGACAATGACGTTTATCTCTCTCTCTCTCTCTCCCAGCTCGGCTGCCCTAGTGAGCCTCTGGATATGCTCTATATTCGTCCAAGGTGCAGCACTGCTCAGTCGTACCACTACCCTATCCTTCCCTTCTCCCATAGGAAGTGAAAACACTCCTTTCTATGCAATCCATAAGCATTTACATACTTTTTTTGTTGCTGAACAGTAGGAAGTTTAACCCTCCCCCCCCAAAAGACATTTGCACAAACATTTGTAACTATTTACACAATAAAAACATTTTCATTTTTAGAGTCAGGCACTTTGGAATTCTTTTCAGGTGTTAAAACATTTTCCTGGCCCTTTGGTTTCTTTTCACTATTTAAAATCTATCTGCCTCCCTACCTGAATGCATAAAGTTGCTAATAGGCACTACTTCAAAATGGTTATTAACAACGTGGGTTTAGATTTGGTTCAAGACCACTACGATGGATAGTTAGCATTTTCAAATGGCAGCTATTTTACAGCTCTGCTTCTTCATGAAGGTAATGAGACACACTCTAGTGTCTCAATTTCCTTCATAAACAGCAAGAATTAGACACGTAACGTGCAGACTTGTAAACATACTCCAAATCCAGTAATGCTTTAAACTTGTACCAGGTTTTTGAGTGGTGTTATTAAGTCCGTTGAAAACTTTGCGAACTGGTTAAAAGCGTGGGTCAGCCCCTCCTCTCCATTGTTCTGGAAATGATTTGCATATTTCTCCACTGCAGCGATATAGGCTTCAAGTTGGGCAGCATAGTCTAAGAAAGAGGCAGAAACAAAGAAATCACTGCGACTAGAAACTAAGATGAAGCACACAATTACACATACCCTACTACCCCGATATCACAAAGCATCATGGGAAATGCATGCAAATTAACATGAAATAATGTATACTGGTTCTGTTTAAGCAGGAGAGTATGGTGTTAAATGGCCTCTCACACACACTGCAAAGGCTGATAAGAGAAACCAAAGATGCACGTCCTGTCCCTTCTCAGGACTCCTCAGTGCACCCTATCTGCATACCAACTCAAATGAAAGGCAAAGCAGCACTATGATGATCTTCTGTGTACACTTTGTACCTGGGTTGCACCTGGAAACAAGCCTCAGCTCAGTGTGCATTTCCCGGTCATCAGTTTTAAATAAATAAATAAATGGGTTTGAGTCATGATGAGCCCAAACTAGACAATGTTCACCGCAGTTTATACTGACTGCATCTGCTCTTCCTTTTCTAGACTTTTGTGATGTCAGACAAAATGGGGTTCTCTATGTTAAGCATCTACTCTTGGCAATTTAAACTACAACTGTATGCAGTACTGCTTCCTTTACACAGTACAAACTGTAATGATGGTTTCCATAAATTAAAAGTGATTTCTTGTACCCCTGGTATTTAGCTGAAAGGTATGTCAGTCAAGAAATGTTGAGCTAAGCTACAAAACTGAAAGCACAGCTCAAAGATTTTGACTGCCTGGCACTGTGTTAGCATGAGGAAGGCCCAGGTCTGTGTTCTGAGTCCGCCTGTCCATCCCATACAGAAGGAGACTTGGGAGCGCAATGTAGTTAATGCTGGCAGACAGGTGCTCATCCTTGCTGCCCATTCAGTGCCTCCTACAGTGGGACTGAAAGCAGTGTTGATGTCATCAGTGACCAGGTGACGTTAACTGCTCTCTGCCTATGAGTGAGCTTAGTGACCAGGGCTTGAAACAGCAGAGGATTGTGGGAAGACCCCTGGAGGGTGGGGAGGGGGAAATCACTAAACCTGGCAGGATGTCATGCACCTCCACTCCCCAGCCTCCATCCTCAGTTTCATGTTCCTCAACTGGCCTGGTTCTAGCCAGTTGGGCCCTACTGAACTGGGGGGGGGGGATCATTCCTGCAAATGACAAAAGGGTCTCTACTAAAGCACAAGGGTGTCCAGTGCCTGGACAGGAGACAGAAACATTGTTCTCAAATGGCCAACGGTAAGTCACGGGCTGGGAAAGATAAAGATAAACATGAAAATTAAAAAAACAAAAACAATTATGAATTGCATTTATTTAAATATCACGCTTTACAATATTTATGTGCACATATTGCAGCTGATGTGGTTTTATTTTTTACTTCTCTTTTTATCCCACAGTTGTACAGCCACTAGCTGGTGCAGTTCCTGCTGTTTGGCTTCCCACTGAGATGTCCCAATAGGGGAAAAAGCTGCAGGTGCCCTACAAAGGGGCAGGGATGGTAAATTAGCAGGTCTGTCTGCTTGGCATGGGCAGACCAGTGCCACTCTTATCCCACTCACAGACTTTTTGTTTTTTTAAATTTACATATTTTTTTTTTTTATTTGTTCACTTGGAGAGGCACACTAAACCAAATATTTTTTCCAGGTGTGACTTGGAGTAGAAGAGAAAAACAGGAAGAAATGTAACGCCTCCCTAGGTAAGGAGCTTACCTGCTCTGCTGCCTCCCTCAGCTGATGCTGCTGCCGGTGGCTCTGCCTCCCGGCCTGATCTTGGACTGTCCAAAGGCGGGAGTGCTGCAGAATGTTTTGATGCCTCCTCGCCTATCTTTGAAGCGCAGAAGCGCCGCACTACTCACTTCTTCCCCACCCCTGAACTGCTAACAGCGGGGCAGAACTGAAGGCTGCTTGGCCTAGTGCCTCTTAAGGCACTTGAAAGATGCGGTAGAAGTGCCGTGGGGGTAAATTCCTCTCTCCAGCTCCACTGGACTTCAGCAGGGGCTGGGGAGGCCAGAAAAAAGAAAAAAATAACTTTAAATAGCACTCTCCAACCCTGCAAGTGCCACTAGTGGGTCGAGGAGTAACTGGGAGAGTGGCGACCGTCAGGACTACATGTCCCATAATGCACAGCAGCTGAAACGTCCATTTCTGTGCTCAGCTCCACCAGGGGAGCCTTTAAAATGGAGCCAGTGACTCAGCTCCTGCCCTCTAATTGTACCCCCTAGCCCTAGCAACCCTTAGAAGGGACCAGGAGGATGCTAGCCATGCAGCCAAGTGCTGCCAACAGTGACCAGCAATAATTTTACTTGTTTTGGAAAGTGACTGAGCCATATAGTACTGTTTAATGGTGGCCATCTTTGCAGAGGCTGCTAGACAACAGCGAAGCATCTGACTGGTAGCTGCAGTACATCCAATCAGGATGGAGGGCTCATGAATACAGCGAACCAATCAGTGAATGAGTTTCAAACCTGTGTGTTCTAAGTTTTTTTTTTTTTAAATTCTACTTTTTCCTTGGGGGTCCTCCATCATTCATCGGCCTAGTCATGGCCCCCGGAGCTCCCACCACCTATCTGCCGCCCCTCCTGGTCACCTCCGGCTTACCCCCCAGAGGGCGGGGCCGGAGCACCGTCCCCTTAATGCCAGTGCCCCGGAGCAGTAACTGGTTGGGAGTGCGGCGACAGGGGTGAATTGAAGCCCGGGGAGGCTTCACTTAGATGGAGGATCCCCCCTCCTTCTTTTCCTCCTGACTTTTTCTCCGGGCGGGGCGTGCAATGGCCGCAGTCCGCCCCGCCTCCCAAAGATTAGTATAGCATGTGAGAACTCCAGTCTCCACCAGGAGTCCTCAGCGCTCCGGATGCTGCCTGCACCCTCCCCCCGGAGAAGGAGAGCAGTCCAAAGGACGCTCTATCCTTCTCCCCCTGGCTGGCCCTCCAACGTGTTCTAAGTTTCACAGTTGGTGAGAGGGAGACTGCTATGAGTTTCTGAAGTGAGGTGGTGTGTTTTAGTCAGCTCCTGCTGCTGCTAATCAGAAATCATGTAATGCTGTGCCTGCTGCGCAAGCTAGGAAAAGAGAGAGAGAGACTTTCCAAGGACCTGAGATACAGAGGGTGTATTTCTTCTGTGGTTGCTGATATCATAAAAAAGATCTCAGATTGATGCCTTCTGTGCAGAGTCAGGACTGGTAGCCAAATATTCTCAACCCTGCAGTGATTTGTGGCCTGGAGAGAGGAGTGAGGTAAACTAAAGCTACTGCCTCATTTCCCTACCAGTTCAGAGACTGAGTTCAGTGTGCTGTACCTATGCTCTGAGGTATTGCCTGTTACCTGAAAGACTATCTACTTACAGTCGAGGTGGGTGAAGACAAGTCCCTTTGTAGGGTGAAGACGGCCTACCTACAGTCGAGGTGGGTGAAGACAAGTCCCTTTGTGGGGTGAAGACTGCCTACTTACAGTCGAGGTGGGTGAAGACAAGTCCCTTTGTGGGGTGAAGACTGCCTACCTACAGTCGAGGTGGGTGAAGACAAGTCCCTTTGTGGGGTGAAGACTGCCTACCTACAGTCGAGGTGGGTGAAGACAAGTCCCTTTGTGGGGTGAAGACTGCCTACCTACAGTCAAGGTGGGTGAAGACAAGTCCCTTTGTGGGGTGAAGACGGCCTACCTACAGTCGAGGTGGGTGAAGACAAGTCCCTTTGTGGGGTGAAGACTGCCTACCTACAGTCGAGGTGGGTGAAGAGGATTGTCGCCTCCATTCCAAGCCTTTCTTGTCTATTACTCCAAGTTGCCTAAAAAGGGGAGACGTCCCCCAACATCCTGCATCTGTGTCATCTAAGGTCATGAGTACTGGGTTTAACCCACACAAATACTTTCCTAATTGTTCAGCTAGCTAGCTTTTAACATTATATCTGCGCTACCTGCACGACCTTAGCAACAGCCTTAGCAACTAGCATAGCCAGGAATAAACTGTTTCCCTACACCCCCTGGTGTAGTTGGTACTTTGCTCTGCAGCCACTCAGTATTTCATCTGTGCTGCACCCATCTTTTCCATGTCACAGGCCTGCAACTACTCAGTGTGTGCACAATAATACCGAGAGCTCTCACAGGGACTGTGGGGTTAACTGGTGCACCAGTGGAGGGAGTAGATCTGGGACTGGTAATTCTGAACTGCACTGTACCATTCCTGAATGTCTACGTGTTTGATGCCACTGATTTTGCATAGAGTGTAGAACATTATTGAATGCTTTTATTTCCCTTTGTTTCCACTGCTCCCTACCTTTTTATCCACCCCAAAATAAACCCGTTTATTTTTCTGAAAACTGTTGCAGCCATTGCATTATTGTGTAGTGTGATATTTCATGCTTATGTAACCCCTAGGTGGCACTGTCCCAAGGGTTACTTTCCCTGCCTGCGTGACTAGGTGCAGCTTAAGGGGCCCTGGTACTGAAAATGGGTGCCTCCTCCCAGAGGACAGGGTTATTGGTAGTGTAGCTGACCTGGGTACAACCCTCCAGGACACTGTAACCCCCCTCTATCCACTCCAGTGGCCTAAGCAATGAACAAAAGACACAATTACAATAAGCCCTAATCAGCATACAAATCCCCACTCTGTTTGCACTTACCACCAGGGCTGATTCCACCAGTTCGACCCTGGAGACACCCTGCAAAATAAGGTTAGTCACAGCAGGTAACACCAGTACAGTGCTTCTTGTACAAAATGGAACCACAGTCAAGTTAAATGCAAAAAGAATTACATCCGATTTATTTAGGGGGAATGAACAAGGGAGTGGCGTAATTTGGCTGATTAATTCTGTAACTGATTCAATCAGGCAATCATGCATGCACTTTAAAGTCCCTTCACAGTCACACACACTGGGTACCCAGTTGGAACAAAGGTGGGCTAGCCTGACATGTTTCCTGGGGTAGGCTAGCGTTGCAGCTGGTCGGGGCCCTGTGATGGAAAGGAGAAGCATGCACAACCACACACATATTTGTAATCCGGAGCCTGGAGGCTTAGTTCTTGACAAGAAAACAACAACTGAACTAGATGACAACACTTTTGATTTAGCCGATGTTGCAGGGAGTCACCCTGGTGTTTACTCACGCTGCCCAATATGAAACACAGGAGGGATGAAATGGAGACTGCAGGTCAACAAGCTGGTATGCCAGGAGAAGCAGGGCCCACACAATTCACCAAGATGTCATTCCTGTTCGAAATGTTGAGCAGGGGGCTGATCCCCAGATGAGTCTCTCATCGATGGTGATCTCTGCAACTGAATTAGCTGACTGGGCCAAGGTGGCAGGGCCAATGGTGGGTGAACAGTTTGGATTCAGTTCGATAGGTGCTGGAGACAACTTCCAGCAAGCGTGACACACTTAAGCAGTGGGGAACCAAATCGCAACCCACTGACAGCTTATAGCACATTTATAGTAAAGCAAAACACAATACCACAGGTTGGATGACAGTCCAGTTGCAATTTCAGTTTTCCTGAGCAAAACCATGATCTCTGTGGTGATTCAGATGTCCTGACAGGCCGATCGCTTACAGCAAATCTTCGGTCTTCTTCAGGTAACAGGGCAGTCACAATTCAATATTTCTGGTCACAAGCCAGTTCGGATTCAGTCCAATTAATTTCACTAGCAGATCCCACAGAAGGGAAGATGAAGCAGGCAGGCCAGACACAGCCTTCCCACCAGTTTCCTGCACTACTACGCAGGAGCAGCTGCTCGAATGTCTTGAGCAGTTCACCCTCTCAATTCCAAACTCAGACTGACTCTCTGCTGCAGGCAGTACCGGGACTGCCTTCTGATCCAAAAAGGGTTTGGTTGGTTGATTCATCTGTCTGTCAAAGCAAGGGATCCCCCTCCAGGTTCATTTAGGTGCCAAAATGAAAAAAACTACAATTCCTACAGAAATTCACTCCCACAAGACCCCTGGGGACAGACTCCATTTTAAGGTCCCCAAAAAGTGCTGATTGGTGCAATACAGAAATGTCCATGCTGCAAAGAAAGGCAGGTTAGATAAACTATAATCCCATTATTATTAAAGCAGCCAATCAGCAATTACCAGTTCTAACAGAGCTCCCTCTGCACCATTAGCGATGGCAAAACAGAGCAATATTACTGGAGCTCAGGCGGGACTCAAGCCTGGAAACACTCGACCCCTACCCAGATTAATTATACACTACAAAAATAATGTCTCTTAAAGGGACAGGCACGGAGGCTACCAGGGCACTCGCATGCAAGCACTTTTACACCTGTAGACACAGAACACCCACCTGGCAGTGGGCATTTAAGCACACACCCAAGGAAGACTTTTGGGAACCCCCATTTATAGGGGGGGTTACACTTAGAGTTATAAGTGGGGAGAGGAGGCTGAGCATCATTTCCTGTGGGGAAGCACCCTGGCAGTAAGCTGCTGGAAGGATCCCCATAGGTGGAGGCACTGCACCAATCACATAGCCAGTTTTACCCACGAACCCGGGAGCTGACCTGTATTCCCTACGGCAGCACCACTTGTGTGTGAGTGTGCAGGTAGAAGGGAAGGGGTGGGTTACAAATGTAATAAATTGTACTTTGATTGGATATGATACAGCAAAAGTAGAGTTACAAAGTAGAATGAATAAAACAACATATACAGAAAGTCAAATAATACAAAAATGGCAACATACAGCAAAAAGTACAGTGCACAATGCAGTTACAATAAAAATTGAGTACAAAACAAAATAAGCCAAAAACATACGTACAGAGGGTAAATATACAAAATGTCAGTGTACAAGGTGGGGAACGATGCACTTAGGGTAAGTAAGGTGCTGGTGTTGTTTAGGACTAGAAAGATCATAACTCCCAAGAGGGGCACAAAGGGACCTGGCAAGGAGGCCAGGCGAAGAGGAGAGTAAAGGTAGGAAGCACTGGCAGGAGTCGGAAGAAAGGTCTCAGAGGACAGCTTTGAAGGAGAGCAGACAAGAGTAGGAGGAGTGGTGAGCAAGGGAAAATGTTATCCTAGAGGAGGGGAAAGTGGGAGAAGCAGGCAGACCGCCCAGCTGACATTTTACAGCAGAGGATGGAGAAGGACCAGAAGCCATAGGAGCGGATGGGGTAGGGGTGGGAGGGAGGGGGAAGAGAAGGGAGGTGCAGCAAAGACAGCTCAATCAGAAATTAGGAGTAAGGGCACAATGAAAGAGAGACACTGCGAGTCAATGAAGGAGAGGGAGTGGGGAGGCAAACAGCTTAGGGAGAAACAGCAGAAGGAATGGAATTGGGAGGGGCTAATCTGGCCATGTAAGTTTTAAAGGCAGCACTGTATACCACGTCTGAGTCGACAAAACACCAGGAGGATTCTCTTGAGGAAATCCCTCCGTGGACCTGGAGAGGAAGGCAGGACATACTGTGGTACCAGAAGCCAAGATTAGAAAGGGGCTTTTTGTGGATGGCACTGATGAGAGGGGAAAAATCAAGGCGTCAATCCTGCAGTTCTGTTTCTGCTTTTTCCTCACTTTTCTCTCCTCAGCATACCTCCACACACTACAACATATTCCTACTCCTCCGCAACCCAGCAACTCTGTCTGGTGGTAGGTCCCCCCCACCAACATATTACCCCTATAATAGGGCTGTGAAACCCCCCAACAAGAAACCACATCCAGTCACCAGAAACAGGCCCTCCTTATCCATAATTTCAAATGGACAATGAGCATACTTGGTGCCCATGCTAGCAACCTACTGTGCGCTGATAGATGAAGGGAGGAGCTCTGCTTTTACATGACTCCCCACCACTTTTCTGGGCCACCAGAGCCTGAAGTTAGACAGCTGTAGATACCACATTCCTTTCCTGGAGGCACTGTGTGTCCCTAAGGTGTCTTAGGGTGTCAGTGTGGCTCAGTTGGTAGCACATCCACCTCTGGACCAGAAGGTCGTGGGTTCTCGTCCCACACCGGGATTGAACTTGCACCTAAAAATCGCTGGCATCTGAGTGCAGTCTTGGGGGGTGCTGTACTGCTGGGGTGTGCCGTCCTCCGGATGAGATGTTAAACTGAGGTCCCTTCTGCCCATCCTGGTGCTGTCCTGGTGGGTGTCCAGGTGGAAGTAAAAGAGCCCAGGGCACTCTTCGCAAAGAGCAGGCAACATTCCTGGTGTCCTGGCCAACATTCCCCTTCCCATAAACCGGTTCATGCGATTATCAGGCTGTGTGTGGGTGATGATGTGCGATATGGCCGCCACCACACATTCAGTCACTTCACCACCAGTCTAGCATTGCTTGTAAAGTGCTTTGGGATACTGTGTATGAAAAGCGTTATATAAATGCTGATTCTTCTTCTTCTTCTAAGGGTGGTGATCAACCTCCTACCAGCAAAACTGAAATTCTGGAATCCAGAAACAAAACAAGTTTCCATCCGTAAACTAACATTATTGCCAGGCTGTTAGTCCAGGCTAGGCTGTTTTTTTTCCTCCATTAGGTTCCTCTCTACACTTCCGTAAGTAGGACTGTCCAGTTACTCTAGACTTTCTGTTCAGGACAGCCAATGCTTATTTATAAAATGGGGAGAGGAAATTATGCTTTTTTTTTTTTTTTTTTTAACATTGTAAATTTTTATTTTCAAGAGTACAACAGTTGACAGGACTGTATGTCAAGTACAGATCAACATATATCAGATCTTGTAAGAGGGTCCAGTCACAGTAATGCACATATACATACAGTAACATCAGAAACCTAAACTTAACAAGGGCAGGTTCAGTAAACGCTGACCTCTAACAGTGAGCTTCAAGAACTCACCCTTCACGAATTTCCAGGATATACAGTCATGCATAGTTGGGAAATCATATTGGTGCAGGGGCTGAGCTTGCCTGAGTATTATGGCAAAAGGCTGAAGTTAGAAATGGGCCCCGTACTTGTTCATATTTAGCCCTGGATCCAGCTGCGAAATTGGACAGCCTCGCATATGTGGCCACTTGAGTAAGTGACTGGAGCAGTTTGATCAGAGAGGGACATTCTAGAGTGCGTCATCTTCTGAGAAGCAGTCTCTTGGCTGCTGCTTCTACTACAGTGAGCCAGAGAGCCCTTGGATCCATTTTGTGGACAGTGTCTGGGAAACACCCTAAGAGGAGCATGGGGCATCAACCGGGGCGTGAGGTAACATCTCCTGCACCATGTCTATGACCTGGCTCCAAAAATGATGAATTCGTGGGCAGGTCCACAGGACATGATTGAAGTATGCCCCAGGTGAGTCACATCTCCAACAGGTGTCGTCAGGGCTTAAGTCCATCCGTGATAGTTTGGCCAGCGTAAAATACCATCTGTGTAGGGTTTTATTCATTATTCGGTATGTTCTGCCATCTCGACAGGTGTGTTGGGTCCTAGTCCAGCTGTGAGCCCATTGGGTGTCGGATATGGGTATCCCCATCTCCTGCTCCCATTGGGTTCTGGCTTGTATGGAGGGGTCAGGGTGAGCATCCCTCATGGCCCGATATATTCTACCTGCTCTCACTTTCTGAAGGTGGAGCCATGCCGTGAGTGGGGAAGTAGGGCCCACCCAAGACGTCGGTCTGCCTTGCTGATACTGGCTTTTTAATCATATCTCTCAACTGCAAATCCCTCCAGAAGTGCTGAGCTGGGAGGTGGAATCTTTCGGAGATAGCTTGGAAGGTGTCCACTAAAATGGTGCCTGGAAGCAGCAGGTATCTTATGTACCAAATGCCTTGGGTGTAATATGCTTTCCAATGGATAGGGGAGCCTGCTATGGTTACCAATGGGTTATCCCAGAGTGGTTGGTGTACCCACAGAGTGGGGGGAAGTTGTAAAATAGAGTGCACTTTTTTCCAGGCTTTAATGGAAGCTAGGATCAAGGGTGAAAAATTCAACATGGGTTTTTTGGTGGCGTAGAGCACCGTAGCCAGAGAGGGGGATCCAACTATCTGCGCTTCTAGCCCTACCCACAGAGGCACTGATATATCATGTGAAGTAAACCATTTTAAAGTTTGAGCAGTGAGAAATGCCAGATGGTAACCCTGAAACCAAGACACCAGTGATGTCTAAGTTTCAGTCTGCTGAAGCATGGAGGGGGTGACCTTCTCATAGATATCCCCCCTATCATTGAGTCCAGCTTCTGAAACCATTTTTGTGGGATGTCCATTGGGGTGTGAGCTAGGAGGAATAAAATCTTGGGCGCTAGCATGAGTTTGATCAAGTCTATTTTACCAGTCAAAGATAGCTTGAGTGGTCTTCACCGATCCAAGTCTCCTCTGATGGTGGAAAGCAGGGATCCGAAGTTAGCCTTGTGTCATGTCATGGGGTTGGGGTGGATGGTTACCCCCAAATACTTAAAACCTTCTGGGGACCATTTTAATCCCAGGGAGGTGAAGTCTTGGCTCCAGCTTGCCTTATTGCGGGGAAGTACCTCAGTCTTGGTCTGATTGACCTTCAGGCCTGAGACCAAGCAGAATCTGGTAAGGATATGTAAAAACTTCTGCAGCACCTGTGGGGTGTTTGTTGTAGTAACTAGCAGATCATCTGCATACAGAAAGGTTTTGAATGTCTCACCCCCTACTCGGATCCCAGGGATGTCGTGTTCTTCTCTAATGGCTATAGCTAGGGGTTCTATAGCAAAAACTAATAGCAGGGAAGATAAGGGGCAACCTTGCCTGGTGCTTCTCTGTAGTTCGAATGGAGAGGACATTGTCTTGTTGGTAAGGACTGATGCCATGGGAAGACTATAAAGAAGGTGTACCCAGGTGCAAAATTTGTCCCCCATCCCCATTTTCTCTAATATGAGCATCAGGTATGATTATTCGACACTGTCGAAGGAGTTCTCAAAATCTATTGCTAGTGCTACTGATGGGGAGAGGGAATCTTTTGTTACGTGCATGAGGGTGGCTAATGTTCTGTGATGGTTGGATCCAACTCAGCCTTTGACAAATCCTACTTAGGCAGGCAGCCAAAACCTTTGCCAAAATCTTAGCATTAGCATTGATGAGGGATATCGGCCTATATTCCCCCGGGTCCAGAGGTTTTTTTTCACCTTCTTTTGGAAGCACCGTTATCACTGCCTCTCCGAGTGTTGGTGGTACTGCCCCAGTGGTTAGGGAATGAGTGAAGGCCCTAAACAAGTATTTCTCCAGAAGGTGGTCTTTGGCTTGGTAAAAATCTATAAGGAGCTCATCTATGCCTGGTGCTTTCTTGGGGCTCATGGCTTTAATGGTGGACGAAATCTTTTTTTCTGTCAGGGGTGCCTCCAACTGGGCAGCTGGGGAAGCCCCCAGATAAGGTATCAGGAGGCCCTCTAGAAAGGACTCAGTCTTGTCCGCTTCTGGAGGGAAAAGGGAGGCATATAAAGTTTCATAAAATCTTGTCATTATCTGGTTAATGCTGGCCGCTGAGTACGATGGAGTGCCTGTTGTATCCCTTAGGGCCTGGATGGTTCTGATCGCCTGCCTGCTATTTAGTCGGTAGGCCAAGAGTTTGCTAGTTCCCCCAGTAGGCATGATTGATCCTTCGCAGACTGAACTGAGCCTGTCTAGTCAGATGGGCATCTAACTGTACTCGCGTACTAAAGAGTTGTGCTAAGAGAGCCCTAGATGGATCCTGATTAACATAACTTTTGTACCGGGTCTCCAAATTTGCCAGGTCACGCTCCAGGGCGGCTTGGTCTGCCAGCCTTTTTTTCTTCCTGGAAGAATCAAATGCTATGATTCTACCCCTGATCGTGGCTTTAAAGGCCTCCCAGCGGATGGAGTCAGAGATCTCCCCATTATCATTATTCGACCAGTATTCCTGAATTTCGGTCTTGAGCTACACCTGAAACAGCGGGTCCTCCAGTAATAAAATATCCAGTCTCCAAGACGAGGTCTTGGGTTCCAGGGTGCCCCAATTTAGATTCAATTCTAAAGGTGCATGATCAGAGAGAATGATCTAATGAGTACACACCTTGACCACCGACTCATAAGCTGAGCTGGAGAGTAGCCATAAATCTATCCTACTCGATGTGCCATGGATAGATGAGAAGCAGGTGTAGTCCCTAACCCTGGTGTGTTCTCTGTGCCACACATCAAGCAGGCCATGCTCTTCCATAAGTCTGTTGCATGTGCTGCTTGCTTATGTAGCTCCACCGTCCCTTTGCTCCTGTCCACCGTATGATGTAAAGTAAGATTAAAATCATCCCCCCACCATAACCACCTGGCATTTACTCGCATTGAAATCTGATATGCTCTGGTTAACCTGATGGAAGAAGGTTGGGCCGTCTTGGTTTGGTGCATAAACATTCGCTAGGATCAGGGGACCCTGGGGTGTAGTCATCTCTACTAATAGCCATCTCCTCTCTTTATCAGATCTGCACCTGTTCACCTGCCAGCCCAAATCCTTATGAAGTAAAATAGATACCCCTCTTTTATGTCAGGGGGTGGCACTGTGTATCTCCTCACCCACCCATTCCTGCCTGAGTTTCAGTGCTTCTCCAGAGGAGAGTTTAGTTTCTTGCAAGAACACAATCTGGGGGCCCAACTTTCTGAAATGTAGCAAAACTTTTTTTCTCTTAATAGGTGAATTAAGTCCACAGACATTCCAAGTCACCATTTTAACCTCCATCAGGGCTTTTATAAAATACAATATTTATTTCTTTATGTGTCCACTTGTATCCGCCCCCCCGGCACTCCCCCAACCTGATTATTGGGGAGTCTTCCCCCAACCTTGTTAAACAGTATGTACCCTGGTATGGCCATATTCCTAATAGCACGATAAAGTAGCAGGTTGAAAACATATCATGTATAACCTCCCCCTCCCAATTCTTTACCTTGTGAACCAGCAGACACTACGCGCATCGGCTAAATATAGCCCAGATGTAGGTGTCGGTCACTGGGGATGCTCTAAACAGGTCTTACACTAAGTGACAGCTTCCCAATGCTCACCACCTACCATAGTATTGCCCCTTCCCCCCAACAGACTGCATCACGAATCCAGACCAATAAACACTGCAGGGCAAAAGCATATAGGGTAGTTAACTTGGGAAATTCCCCATATGACTGCTTTCTAAAGAGCAGCTCCACTCGGGAGTAGGGACACTTAACTTACTACGGGAGCAGGGGATGGCAAGGCCCGCCTCAAGATTCCCCAATGGCAGTTACCCCGTAGTTTGTACTTTGAGGCGAGCAGCTTAAACAGTGTCAAGCCTAACACCTAAACTGGCCAAAAATAGTGGCCGCAGAAGTTCATTAAACAAAACTGGAGCTTCCCAATATAGAACACAGAGATTTAGAAATATAACATTTAAAGCTTGGTGTGCTCACCAGGAGTGGTGCAACTATTAGGCTGCTGTAATTCAAAATAACAGTGCCCGTCCCAGGCAAACCTTACTCGGGGGGAGGGGGGGGTTAGCTATAATAGCAGTGTAGCCATCTTACCCCAAATAACATCCCCTTCCAATATCCTCCCATCTGTGGGTAGGTATCACTTCCCCTCGCATAGATTTAGTCACTGGAGGCAACAATCTCCATCAATGTCGACTCATTTGCCAGCAAAAGCTGGTTGTTCGGCTGCTGATGGGGGATCAGGCCCAGAATGTCCCTGCACAGTGCAGTCCACTGGTGGGTTGGGCCCAGGATGTTAGAGGGGTCAGAGTCACAGCCTTGTTCTCTGCAGGTTTCACCCCTACTGTCGATAGAGTTGGTTCAGGAGAGCCCTCATCTGGTAAGTCCTTGAGGGTGCAGTATCGATTGGAGCCGGATGGGTAATCCAAGACTTCAGAGGACTCACCAGAGTCCTGGCTGCAACTCTGAGACCGGAGCCTGGGGGACTTGTCAAGCTGCATCCCTTCGGGAGGTCATTTCCGCTAATTGTGGCACTGCGATTTAGGTATAGGAAACCATGCCTCTTCCAGTTCTTGATGCTGACGCAGAACAAGTGGCATTGCAGGGGTCAAGACCGGTACATAGGTGGTCTGTGGCGTACAGTCCATACGGTTAGGACGTTTAGGAAAGCGGTTCCATTTAGAAGGTGTGTCCAGCTTGCTCCACTTTAGATTGGAGCATATGATGAGAGAAATCTCCCCGCAGCTTCGGGGGATTCCAGTAGCTTACGGGCCCCGTTGATTATAACCCTGCAGCGTGGCCGGGTACCTGAGTGAATATTCCAGGTCTAGCTCCACACAGGCTTTGCGAGCAAGTGTGAAGGCCAGTCTGCGGACCAAAAGTTCTGGGGAGAAATCTGCATATATGGAAATGTTTTCCCCTTCCATGTCAAGGAGCCTCTGGCCCTAGCCCCCATTAAAATAGCTTCTCGGTCCCTCGGAGAAAGCGCACCAGGATTGGGCGAGGTCTGCTCCCTGCCACTGGTCATGGGGCTAGAGATCTATGCACACGGTCGATTTCTAGCTCGCCGGTCCCCTGCCAGCCCAAGATTTTAGGGAGCTCCTGCTGCAGAAAAAGAATGCAATCTCATCCTTCGCATCCCTCCGGAAAACCAACCGGCCAGAGATTGTTCTGTCAGCTGCGGTTCTCCAGATCCTCCACACGATTCCAAAGTAAATGCAGAGTTTTGTCCTGGTCATGGAGCTTTGCATCCATTCAGTGGATCAAATCTTCATGATCTGCCAGGCGCTGCTCAGTGACGCTAGTTCTTTGTGATGAGTCCACTATGTCGGAGGCATTGTTCTGGGCTGCGATTTCTAACTTGTTAATTTTTGCAAGCAGCTCTGAGAACATGCCTCTGATTTCTAGCAAGCTGGTGCCTCCCATATGGGCAGCTGCTACTGCCATGGCAAGGATTCAATAGAGCTCTCAGGCCTGCCCTCGTGTACAAAAGGGAGCAATTGTATCTCCAGAAGTATAGGCAATGCAGATTCGAGAATCACCTTCCCGTAATCGGTAAGTAATGCTAGTTCTGACAGTGCAGTCGGTGGTTACCGGAGAGTAAATTTACGCCATGTAATGTTGGGTGATATCCGAGGTAGCAAGAACAGTAGAGATTAAGTGGCCATTCCAATCGAGCTCCAAGCCACACCCCAGAAATTATGCTTTTTGATTGGTTCTTATCTGTGCATGAAATCTGTGCATGCACAGGTAAAAACAAGTACTGTATCCGTCCCAGTGGCGCTGAGGGTTGAGACACTGGATGCCACACCTTGCACCACGCCAGTGACACAGGTTCAGGAACAGAATCGGGTAGCTCGGGGGTCGGCCGGGGGAGGAAGGACTGAGCATCCGGAGGACTTCTCTCCTTCCTCGCGGCGGGGGGAAGGCGTGTGCACTGTTGAGGGGTATTAGCCCACGTCCAGGGTGATTGGCTGCCTCCATGGAGGTGGAGATAGCCTCCCTGCCCATTGCAAGAGGCGTAGGGTGCAGGAGAAAATGGAGGAAAACTGGGACCCAGTTGGATCAGTGATGGCCTGGTCGCTCCTGTGAGGCCACCATAATTCTGGATTACTGTTTGGGGGTGAGGGGAGCACACCAGCACTCTTTGCCTTGGCCCCGCTGTGGGAGAACTCCGGGGTGGCCATGCAGAGTGATCGGGGGCCAGAGCCCCTATTGGGTCTGCGGAGGCGTGGAAAAATGTACCTATTTAAAAAAAAAGTACTGTAAACCATGACTGCAGTGGCAAAAAAGAATCAGTGTGCCGCTGGAACTTTCGATTTTCAAATGTCGCCATTTTTCTTACTCGCCAATGCAGCTTGTCCCACACTTGCAGCCAATGAAGGAAACTCTGGTGGCTCTAGCTCCTTGCTTCTGTCCCCTTTCAGCCAAAAAAAAATGAAAGCATAAAACAAAAGTCAGCCCTGCTTTGTCATTTCTTTTTTTTAAACTCAGCTTCATTTCACATCACAGTGCAGGAGTACAACACAAAAAATATGCAAGGTATTACTGCATCCCATTCAAAAAAAATCAGACCATACAGCTCACAATGGTACATTATACATAAGCAGAACAATTATTTTCAAAATTTGTGATCTGTATGGGTACTAGTAAAATATCAGTCCTAAAAACAGCAACACTGCTGCATGTGAATTAGTAAAAGAGAATCTTAACTGGAACCACGTCTAGTCCTGCTTTGCCATTTAACTTTTTACTACTTTGTACTGGACCCGTCTCCATCACCTGCGCTGTCAGCCGGTCTGTTTCTCTCCTGATACTGTTCCTCGCCAGATAGAAATGTCGTTCAGATAGTGTTTTTGTGGATCCTACCACTATCTGTCAGATAGTGCTGGTATCTCGACTCAGATCCTACCAGATATCCTGCCAAAGACAGACGCAGGATCCAGGGTCAGACAGTGATGGATTCTGGTTAGGATCCAGGTATCCTAGTTAGGATCCACGGATCCTAGAGCAGATAGTTAGGATCTGGGGCCAGATAATGATGGATCCTGGTTAGGATAGGGAGCCCACCATTATGAGGGTGAAAGTCACAAATAGCCGAGAGGATTTTCTACAATCTTTAGTATGACCAAGGTACCACTGCAATGTATGATGGACATCAAGCGTATGCAGACCATTTTCCCCACTTTCCGTGGGAGCTGAAAAATAAACCTGAAGGTCAACAGTCTGATTTAGTGTTTGCCCAGAAGCTACCTTTGGCAGAAAATGAGGATTGGTACTGAAGGTAATCGGATCCTTGTGGAAAATAAGAAAGGGAGGCTATGCAGCCAGAGCCTGCAATTCAGAAATGTAGTCCAGCTGATGTCCTAGTCACTAGGAACAGTGTTTTCCAGGAAAGGAAGTGGAGCTCACAAGTAGCAACAGGCTCAAAGGCAGGCACAGAAACAGTCTCCAGAACCAAATTAATGTCCCACACTGGCACTGGATTATGAACCAGGGGGATGCAGAAGAAGAAAAGCTCTGAAGAACCTGTGAGAAACCTCAAGCAGGGTCACCATCTTGTTGTCAGTGAGGGCATGACAAGTCAACACTGCAGCCAAGTGGACCGTAATGGAGGAATGCCTGAGGCCCGGGTCCGTAAGGGGCTGGTGGTAGTTAATCACTAGAATGACTGGATATATATAAAGGGGTCTAGCCAACAGGCAGAAAACCATATCATAAAACATTTCCATGTTTGCAAGTAGGGGCATCAAGTAGACAGCTTCTGAGCCACCAGGGGAACAGCAGCAACCATCTGGGAAACCACAAAGCAGAAGAGCTCTACATCCTCAGGAGTCATGCATGGAGGTGCAGAGATCAAAGAGCAGGATGCACCACAGCACCCTGTTCCTGTGACAGAAGTCCCGCTCATAGAGGGAACAAGACAGGGGGTTTCACTGCCAATTGCTGAAGCAGAAGGAACTAAATTAGGCTGGGCCAGTACAGGGCCACCAGAATAAGGGTGGCCGCCTCGTCCTGCAACTTTACCTGAACCCTGTGTATGTGAGGGAACAGGAAAAAGTGTACATGAACCTCCCTTTCCAAGAGAGGGGCAGTGCAATCCACCACAAAACTCTGGGCTCTGGAGTGAGCGAGCAGAAATGCAGCAGTTTTGCATTGTATGGAGACACAAAAGGGTCGATGTCTGGGCCACCCCACTTCAGGAAGATGTCATCCATAACGGAGTCCAATAGCTCTAAATCGTGGCAGAGCACCTGGGACTTGCTGAGATGATCCTCGAGAGCATTGAGTGTAATGGGCAGGAAGATGGCAGACAGGAACATGTGTTCCACGGTCCAGTGCCAGACTCACATAGCCTCTCTACAGAGAAGATACCAGTGGACAGCACCTTAGTGGTTTATGCAGTACCTCACTGAGATGTTGTCCAAATAGATCAAGACCTGATGACCTGGAAGGATGGTGATGAAGGCCTGTAGGCCAAGTATAATCTCCAGAGTGTTGCTGTGCAGAACAGTATCCAAGGGGAACCACTGACCCAGAGTCCAGAATGGGCCCAGATGGGCCCCCCATCCATACCTGGAAGCATCCCTTCATCATCACCAGAAGAGGAGACAGACGGAGAAAGGGGGAATCCCATCTCAAGGGTGAAGTGATCCAACCACCAAAGTAGGGAGCAACAGAGCTGAGTGACCACTTCCTTAAGACACTCCAGCTTGTTAGAATGCTTTGCCTACTGGGCAGGCAGAACCATTGTGCAATCCTCAAATGCAGATATGCCAGCAGGTCAGAATGACAGAAGCCATGAGGTCTATCAGTTGTAAAAGACATCAGGACAAGACAAAGAGACAGCTAAGCCTGGACAACCAGCCCCATAGTACAGTTCGAGGAAAGGAAAGCTTGACCAAACACTTGTCCAGAACAACTCCTACGTACTGGAGACACTGGCATTGAGTAAGAACTGACTTTGACTTTTTCACCAGAATTCCCAACTGTTGTTATAGTTGTCTGGTGCGGAACAGTGTGTAACCAACTGCCTCCCTCAACTGGGCCTTCAGGAGCCAATCATTGACATATGGGAAGACATCAAGGCCCTCCCTTCTGAGAGTGGCTGCAACTGCTGTAAAGCATTTGGTAAAGACATGCGATTCAGACTATGCATCGAAGGGCAAAACATGAAACTGATGCAAGCCATAGAGAATGAATTGCAGGTACTGTCTGTGAGACTTGCGGATTGTGACATGGAGGTACGTATTCTTCATATCCAGGGCAACCATCCAATCCCCTTGCAGCAGAAGGGGGAGGAGGGACTGCAGAGAGACCACTTGAAACTGCTTGTATCTTACAAACAGGTCTAGGACAGGCCTTAAATCCCTGTTCTATTTTGGTAGCAAGAAGTAATGGGAATAATAGTACAAGTTCATTACGGCAATTGGGATGGGTTCTGTGACCCTCTTATTAAAGAGGGTTTGAATCTCCTCCAACAGGTGGGCAAGATGTCCTGTAGGACAACATGGTACGGGAGGGTGCAACAGAGGTACACAGAGGAGTTCTATGGTGTGTTCTCGCTGAACCACCACCAGCGTCCAAACATCCGTAGTGATCTCCATCAACTTTGGCATGAAGAGGGAGATATGGCCCCCTACCAGGACACCCTGATCTCAGTGGCTGGGGGGCAGAAGGTAGTGGGAGCACTGCTATTACCTTCACCTTATGTGAGCATGGTGTGGGCACCAGGAGGCAAACTAGCCTGACGGAAGGCCTGGGGCTGCTGAGAGCCATGGCTGAAACCCCTAGAGTAACACCTACTAGGGCAGCCATATGGCCTGTAAAAGGAACCCTGGTCCCTACCCCGGGGCTTAGAATTCAGAGTATGCAGGGACCACAGGGTTATTTTCAATATCTGGAGGTCCCACAGGGTAGGCTCAACATTGATGCCAAAAGTGGCTTACCTTTAAAGGGAGCATTAAGGACTGATTGCTGTACATCAAAGGCAAAGTGGTCTCACGCAACCAGGAGTGGTGGTGTGCAGGCAAATGCCAAAGGCAGCCACACAAGCAGCCACATCTGAGGCATCACAGGTGGACTGTAAAAAGTGCTTACCAGCCTCCAGGCCACTCGCAACAGTCTACCGGACCACAATTTTTTTAGGACAATCTGGTAGCTTGCCAGCCATTGCAGCCATAGACTTCCACACGCCCTTCTGATATTTAATCATACAAGCCTGGTAAATGGCAATACGTAGTCCAAGAGATGCCAAAGCATACGTTCTCCTCCCTATGACATCAAGCCTTCTGGATTCTTTATAAGGAAGACAACAGCTCATATGTTTTGGTGCTTTTGAAATATCATGTGCAGCCATTATAACCAAAGAATCCATCTCTGGTAGAGAGGAATAATAGGGCTTTTCTGAAGGCACAGGATGTTGTTTATTCACCTTTGTGGGTACAGCTGGCAAAGCATATGGCCCGTGCCAAGCAGCTAGGGTGGCATCCTTCACAGCCGAATACATAGGAGGTATAGGTACAGTAGAGGAGGCAGACACCTCCAAGAACTCAAAGATTTCTCTCAAAGGAAACTTCCTCCTCTACAACAAATCCCGTTTTAGAATGGAACTGCCAGGGGAAACCTGAAAAGAGGTATGCTCAGGAGGAGACCGAGAAGTGTTCTGTGGACACTCCTCACTGCAGGAGGATAAAACAGAACTGAAGCCTATTACATTGAGGGGGTCCAGACCTTCCTCCACCTCTTCATACTCATCCTCCATATACTAAGGACTGTATTCCAGTGCCTCCTCCTCATCTAAGGTCATAGGCAGTGAGGTCGATGGACACAGGAGACTGTGAAGGAACAGAGAAATATAGAATTTGTCAGTAGATAAGGATCACTTGGCCCCTCTAGTCTGCCCATTTTTCCCTGCCTATATTATCAAAGCAAATCCTGCTTGATCTGTGGCCTGCTCTCCCACTATCCCCTTTCACCTACGATTCCCTTATGCCTATACCATGCCTTCTTGAACCCAACACTGTTCTCACCCCACCACCTCTGCTGGAAGACTGTTCCAGGAATGCACCACTCTTTCTGTGAAGTATTTCCTCACTTCTCCAAAATCTGCCCCCTCCAGCTCCATATCATGTCCCCATGTTCCTGAGCATATTTTTCTGAAAAGTAACGTCCCTCCTGTACCTTATTTACCCCCGTAAGGTATTTAAAGGTCTCTATCATATCTGCCCCCCAACCTCTCTACCAGGCTGTACATATTTAGGTCCTCAGATCTCTCCTTGTAGGGTTTCTGATGCAGACCCTGCACCAGTTTAGTTGCTCTCTTTTAGACCACTTCCAGTCTATATCCTTCAGGAGATGTAGTCTCCTGAACTGGACACAGTCCCTCCTCCCTCTTTCTGCTGGTGATACCCCTCCCTATGCACCCTAATATCCCACTAGCCCTCCCAATTGCCTTGTCACACTGCCTGGCCACCTTTAGGTCACAAGCTATGATTACCCCCAGGTCTCTTACCTGCTTGGTGGTCACTAGCACCACTTCACCATTCTGTACGGCACCCCTGAGTTTCTGTGCCCCAAGTACATTATTCTGCACTTTTTCACATTGAAACACAGCTGCCATACCCCAGATCACTCCTTGAGATTTCTCAGGTCGCTGCTCATCCTTTACACCATCCTGGAGTGCCCACCATATTGCAGACTTTGGTGTTATCAGGAAAGAGGCAAACCTTCCCTTCCTGCTACTCTGCAATGTCACTTATAAAGACATTAAAGAGTACCTGTCCCAGCACTGATCACTGAGGCACCCCAACGGTCATCCTCCCTTCCTTGGAGTCTACACAGTTTACCACCACCCTCTGCCACCAACCCCCTAACTAATTTTTTAGCCAGTTTACCACCTTTGGACCAATCTTAAGTTACCTAGTTTGCTTACTAGCCAATTGTGGAACAGTGCTCAAAGAAGGAAGCATCAGCAGTCAGTCAATGGAGGGTGGACCGTGCTTGGTACATTGACCGGCAGAAGGAACTCCCGCATCATTAGAGAGGTCAACAGCAGTAGCCCAGACGACATCGATGACTGAGTTGGGGAAGAAGCTTTTGAAAAATCTAAGACATCAGCTGACAAAGCATCTCAGCGTCAAAAGACCCCAACAGGTCACATGACTGAACTGTTGATGGGAAAGTGCCCGATGATGGAATCAGCTGTGAATGCCCCACAGAAACACAGCTGTTGACGGCAGATAAGGACTTCTTGGTCCACCTAGTCTGCCCATTTTCTCTAACTACTGTAACATCGCAGAACCTACTTTATCTCCGGCTTTACCCTCCTCTTTCCCCACCTCTAAGGTTCCCTTATGCCTGTCCCATGCATTCTTGAAGCCCATTACCATTTTTGCCCCCACCACCTCAGCTGGGAGGCTGTTCCAAGCATCCACCACTCTTTCTGTCAAGAAGCACTTCCTCACAATTCTCCTGAGTCCTCCAGCTTCACTGCATGTCCCTTTGTTCTTGAGCATCTTTTTTTCTGAAAAATGCTTCCCTCTTTAACTTTATTTATACCTGTGAGGTATTTGACTGTTTCTATCATATCCCCACCTCTCCCTCCTTTCCTCCAGGGTGTACATTCTGAGGTCATTCAGTCTCTCCTCATAGGACTTGTGACGCAGACACTGCATCATTTTGGTTGCCCTCCCCTGGACCACCTCTACCCTGTCTATGTCCTTCCAGAGATGTGGTCTCCAGAACTGGACACAGTACTCTAGGTAAGGTCTCACTAGCGATCTATAAAGTGGCAACATCACCTCTCTATTTCTGCTGGTGATACCCCTCTCTATGCAGCCTAGCATCCTACGAGCTCTCCCCACTGACTTGTCACGTTGTCTGGCTACTTTTAGGTCATCAGATATGATTATTTTCAGGTCCCTCTCCTGTTTGATGGTGGTTAATATTTAACCCCCCCCTTTTGTACTCCACCCATGGGTTTCTGTGCACTTCTTAGTATGGAAATCCAGTTGCCACACTCTTGACCACTCGTCCAACTTTCCTTGTTCACTATTCATTTTTTTCCACACACACACACACACACACACACACACGCGCACGCACTCCTGGAATGTCTACCCTATTACAGATTTTAGTGTCATCTGCAAAGAGGCACATCTTCCCTTCTAGTCCTTCTGCAATGTTGCTAATAAAGACATTAGGTCATAGTACTGATCCCCTGTGGCACCCTGCCTGTTACCCTCCCTTCCTAAGAGTGAACTCCATTTACCACCACTCCCTGTCTCCTGTCCCCCAACCAATTTCTCATCCAGTTTACTAACTTAGGACCCACTCCTAGGCTTCCCAGCTTGTTTACGAGTCTCCTATGTGGAACAGTGTCAAATGCCTTACTGAAATCTAGGTAGGCCACATCCACTGCTACACCCTGATCAAATTCCCTGGTTACATAGTCAAAGAAATCTATTAGATTTGTTTGACATGATCTACCCAGTGAATCCATGCTGCCTCGGATCTTGAGGTTTTATGTGATAAGGGGGAGTTGTTTTAGTTGTGAACCAATAAGAGTGACTAAACAACCGCCCCAAGTCACAACAGTGAGCAAAAACAGATCGACCACCACAAACAGAGACGGTCGATACATTCAAACACCAAAACAAACAATAAAACACTTTTTACACACCCTCCAACTTTCAGATTCTCAACTCTGGGGGTGGGGTGGAGGGTGGACTTACAAAAAAAAAAAAAAAGTCCAAGACAAACAAAAATCCTTTCCTACCCCAGGACCCAAACCCAGGTCCTTCAGCTGTACAGGCAGTGGCTCTAGCCACTACATCAAATGGCCAGCTCAGCAGGGCTTGGCCACACTACCCCTTTTATTGTCATCAAGTGAGTGCAGCTCACTACTGCAGTCGCTGTCACCTATTCCTCGCTATACTGGACCACTCGCTCTTCCCATGAGTGGTTTTATTGAGTCGCTCTTATTGAGTAGCTCAGTAAAACTCGCTCATATCACATGATATCGATCCTGAAGGCCACTGGATTCCAGTGGATTCCAGATATTCCACAATCCTCTCCTTCAGTAGTGATTCCATTACTTTCCTTACCAGTGAAATCAGGCTGACTGGCCTGTAGTTACCAGCTTCCTCTTTGCTTCCACTTTTGTGAAGTGGGACTACATCTGCCCTCCTCCAGTCCTCTGGAACCACTCCCATCTCCAGTGAGTGGTTGAACAGGACCATGAGAGGTGCAGCCAGACCCAGTGGGGGATTACAGCCCATGCCAGACCCCAACATTGGTGTCTGAGAGACAGTTGGGGACAGCTGAACCCGAGACCTTAGCCTCAGATCTGTGTTTGTCAGAGGACTTATCTTTCTTTAAGAGGAGAGGAGGACTGTTCAGGAGAGGCATCCTTTTCTCTGTGTCTCTGCTTGTTCTCTTCTGCATGGTGGCGCTTATCTCACGATTTAGCAGATTTGTCCTTTTTCTTGGTAGAATCTGTGACCTTCACCTTCCACAGAGAACAGCGGATCCACGGTGAGCCTTGGAGAGATGTGCAGAAGACAACGATGAAGCTGCCTGCATTATGCGTTGTTTCTCTTCCATAGCCTTGATTTTTAAATAAAGTTCTAAGGTCTTCTTGCAGTGTCTCTGATTAACCTAGTTAAAGCTGTGGCAAATGCTGCGGACCTTTATGTTGCGAGCATAGCCTAAGTAGTGAATGCACACGGAGTGGTTGTCATCTTTGCAGATCTTAATGTTACCCCAATGACAATAATGGTACAGTGATTCCTCCTCTTTCTTTAGCATCATAAATTATTAAGTAATTCAGAATAACAAACAGAGAAGTAGAAGCGTTAGTGATACTTGCAAAGTTCAGTGGCATTCTGCAGTAGCGGTGGACCGATGAGCGGTTAACGGGGGTGGGAGGGGGGACTGAGGCATGATGGGGTTACCCCCATTATATAGGTGACAATGCTTGTCAACGTGGGTGGCCCCAGCTAGCAAAATTTTCCAGACTGTCCTGATGCCGACAGCTTACAGTTCCACCATATGGCTCATTGCCAGGAGATATCCTCGAAGATGTACTGTACCATTTCAGAACTGTATGATGTAGTTTATATCCCTTTCAGCCACAGAGTTCTATACTGTGGTACAGTGCACTCAATAGGTTTTCAGGAGGGGCCAACATACAGGGGACAGTCCTCCACTGAGGGCCATGCTATCAAACAATATGTATTTTGAGGGGTCAGTCTCTTTGGGGTTTTGTTACTTTTTGTGCCCTTTTCAACCTGTTTCTCTGTTCTTTCCATGCATCTCTCCGGTCTTTTTTTTTTTTTTTTCTCTCTCTCTGATTTTATCCTCTACTTCCTGTCAGGTGGCATCAGCATTCTGAAACTGGCTACTCAATTTAAAACTGCAGATAGTGCCCAAGTGAACAACATCAGCACAGCATGTCTAGGAGCAGGCAGGGGGCCACAGAAAAAGACCTGGGGGCTATATGTGACCCCGGGCCATACTGATTTATTTGACATTGTTTTACCAGGTAAGTGATCCACAGAACACTCACATTTAAAGATTTGACCTGAGGGAGGGGAAGGGTAGCTGTGAAGGACAGGAATAAAATAAAAGCAATAACAAAAATACCAGGTAACGTCAACATTGAGCTCAAGAAGTTCAAGATACATTTCACTGCAATAAGCACAACTGCTTAGTAGAACACATGCACATTGTGACAACAATGTAAGAGCTTTGAAAGGACATAAACTACATCACACGGTTCTAAAATGGTCTTCAGCACCAGTGTACTTGTCAGAAACACCCACTGAGTTTAATAAAAGGCCAGCATAGATGCAAGAGTTGCAGACGGCTAACCAGTATATGAAACAGTGTCTCCAGAAAACAGATTTCCTTCCAGGTTAAAGAAGACTCTCCTTAAAGAGCTAGTTGATCCAAAAATAGAAGAGGGGAAAATGTTTCACATTTTAAGAAGAAGCCTGTAACTTTTTATATATGAAGTCATTTTCTTTTTCTGTTTGCTCACTAAAAAGTTTTCTATGTGACAGCATGCTCGGTGTGTGGAATAACACTCTGGCAGTTGGCATATCTAGTTCTGTTCCTACCACTACATCATCAGCACTGTGACCTTGCTGACAGTAATGTCACAGGTGATTGAACCAGCAGCTGCTGAGTGGCTCTTCCTGAGCAGCTGTGATATCACAGTCAGTGAGGTCACAGTGCTGATGATGTAATGGGAGGAACAGAGCTACACATGTCAGTTGCCAGGAACAGTACTGTTCCACATATCACTCCTTCTAACATCAGATAAAAAAATCTTCTATTTAACCAAAGGGGAGAGAAGGTACCTCAGGTAAAAAAGGTAGTAATTGGCTGCTTTTAAAAACTAAATAGAGAATACTGGATGGGCAGCTATGCACAACCAGTGTGTTCTGCCACAGAGGGGTTCTGATTCCCTCTGACCTCGAGAGCAAAGCTCGAGATGTCTGTGGGAATCAGGACCCCGAGGTGGCAGAACACACTGGTTATGCATAAAGTTGCTCATCCTGTACTTTTTATAGTGTATAGTATTATGTAAAATGGGTGCATTGTGATTTTTTCTCTTTCACATTTAAACTGACTTGTGCAGTCTCTAGAAGTTCTAGAATGCTATTCTACCACAAAAGGGTACAATCACATTCCATGACCTTTGAACTGTGGTACAACAGCATTTTGAAAAGGATGGATTTCTATATAAAACAATGCTCTGCTTTACCCTATTAGTTTTAGGCAGTAAACTAGCTCTCTAAAAGACTGGCCATCCTTTAGTGAATAAAAATGTATAATATGGCCAGCCTGTCTGCACAGCAGTAGGGCTACCACTTGCGATGCCATTGACCTGGGTTCAAGAACAAGCTGGGACTTCAAAGCCAGCGGGGGGGGGGGCATCCCAGAGGACACACTCTTCCTCTGGAGTAGAAGGGTGGCATCCACCGACGCAGTATTGCCACACAAGTGATCACAGGTTGTATTGCGGTTGGAGGTCCGGTCGGTGGGTGGGACATAATGAACACAGGCATCTTTTGTGTACTGTATGTCCATGACATCCTTGACTGCAATGTCACATGGGGTCCAGTGAAAACCAAGGATAACACCCCAGTCGTGGCAGGATGATTTCTGACTCTCCCTGCAGGGTCCACCTCATCTACCATGGCACCTGTCCTCTTCAGCTGAATGAAAATGACTCGAGGGGCCCACTGTTAACCCTGATGAATAGAACCACACCATGGGGGGGGGGGTATGCCACAGGGGCAATGAGAGGAGTGAGGTAAGTACCAGAGAAGACGAGTGATGGAGCTGTGGGAAAGCAGCAGGACGGGGACATAAACAGAAAGTGGGGAGAAAAACACATAATAAACTAATTGATTCTGCAAGAGATACTGTTTACTCTATATGAAATCTGGTTCAGTTTGGGCAGCCAGAACCACTGGGTTTCATTTGCTATCCTCATGCTGGCCTGTGCACGTATCTCTTACATACAAGGAGATGCTCTTCGTAGAACCGGTAAACTTTCAGAATAGGATATGCTCCAGAATAGAAAAACAAATATAATTCAATTACTATACCAGTAAACCGATCCAGAATTTGCCATCCTGGTACAGTCAATTTCAGCTGTATGCACATGCTTGGGGAATGGAATTTTTGTGCACACAATTGAAACAAGCAAAAAAGCATCACGCGGTACTGGAAGAAACACTGGAAAAGTGTAATTACTGTAATTTTAATTTATTTTTACTTGTACTAGTATTGTACGTAAAACAGTTAAAAGCAGTGGATGTAATCTGCCAGTGATTTTTTACTTACAGTCTGCCACTAAAACATTTAAACTCAATCTCAGTTCGGGAGATGTAGTCTGTGATTTTGGTTTGCATATTCTGTTCTGTTCCATTCCGTTCCAGCTTGTCCGTAACAACTCAGCAGGTAGCCAGAGATTCCTAACAGAGTGCCAATCCCAGTGAATTTTTACTTAAATTCTGCCATTAAAAATTAAAACTCAATTACGGAGCATGTAAACTGTGTAGTCTGTGATTTTGGTTTGCACATTCCATTCCGTACCATTCAGCCTGCCCATGACAGCTCAGTGGGTAGCCAGGGATTCCTAAAAGGGTGAGAGCTCCTAATGAGTTTTTAATACACTCACCTTTTAGCACCTGCTTAGCACGTTATTCTAAGGCATGGTGCCAGTTAAAAATGCATTTTAAGGTCAAAAGGGCCAATTCAGGGCAATTTAACAGGTCATTAATAGCTCAGGGGTCACAGACACACAAAAAAGGCACACAAACAAAAACCTGTGTGCACTCAAGCGAATGTAATGGGAAGAATAGGGATGAGATCGGGACCGGGCAGGTATGTACACACATCCGAAAGGCACACAAGTGGAGTAGACTGTACTTGGATCACAACACAAAATCTGCATTGGCCTACCTGTCGGACATTCTGTATCGGGCGAGTACAATTTTCATTTTAAGTAGCCCTGTTATCTTGTGTTGGAGAAGGTAACATTTTAATTAGCATGCCATCTGTGCTAATGGAAAGGTTCTGGGAGACAGTGGCTGCAAAATCTAAAAGTCCCACCATTGTGATAAAATTCTTACCTTGTCCCGAAGCATATTTTGCTTTTGCTGCTTTCTTCATTTTTTGCAATACAGCTCGATCTGCATCTAAAACCTGAAAACATAAAAATATGTAAAAAAATAATTTTGCATCTGATGCGTGGGCTGGATTTTATTTTTTAGTACTGGTGAGTCAAAACAGCAACAATGGAATGCAACCAGAACCGGAACCAATATTATAATAGCATGTAAAAATAAACGGCTCAGCCTTTGTAAACATGGAGGTTGGTTACACATCTTTTTGTGGACGTAATGTACTCAGGAGGCCAGTGTTTACTATAAGGCTCCACTTTCAACCCCTGCCCTGCTGTGCCACTCTGATCCTGCTGAATCTTTCTGGAGCCCCCTGAGATGGGGCTCTAACTCTCAGGACCCACTGAGGCCTAAATCCAGCAGCCACCAGTCAGCTGGAGACTGCAGTCTCTGGCCTCCCCCCCTCCGACAGGGAGCTGACAAACAGATAAACTAAATACAAAAAATTCAAAAGAGCCCATGACTGTCCTAGTACTACCCCATATTAAAAAGATACACTAATGAGGAGGAGGGGGCAGAGTCTGCAGTCAATCAGCTAATGCAGTTCCCCGAGTTCTGCAGCATGAAGTAAAAAATTATAAATACATATCTGTTGACATTCCTGTTAATCTCTTTTCGCAAATTATTTTTATTAAAAGCAACTGTTATACAATCCAGCAATTACTTGATAACACAGCAGACAGAAAGTAATACATACCATAAGAGTAGTAAAAACACACAGACCATAACTAATGGGAAGAGGCAGTATAGTGTACTGGTTATAGTGGTCAAGAGCACTAAGCTGCAAACCTGGAGAACTGTGTTTAAATCCAACAGCCACTACATGCATACCATGTGACCATAAGCAAGTCACAACTTCCCCATGTTCCCAGAATGCACCTGGAAACAAGCCTTGGCATAGCGTGTTTTTCCTGGCCAAAAAATGGAAAATAAGTGAAAATAAATAACAGAAACAAAGAAACATAGAAACTGTCCGCAGAGAAGGACCTCCTGGTCCACCTAGTCTGCCATATTTTCCCTACCTATAGCAGCACCACAGACCCTACTCAGTCCCCGGTTCCCCACCCCCTCCCTGCCTCCAAGATCCCTCTGTGTCTATTCAAAGCATTCTTGAATCCTGCAACCATTTCAGCCCCCACCACCTCCTCTGGGAGACTCTTCCATGCGTCCACCACCCTCTCCAGGTATGACATAGTTATAAAATAAAACACTATACATAATATTTTTTGGTGGGAGCCAAACCATAATAAAGGCTTCTAATTATAAAATAAGGAGTGAAAGAAAAAACTCACAGTCTAAGCATTGTCCAATGCTAAATAAAATGAAATTACATTACATTAAAGGTGGAGGAATTAATGTACTGTTTGTGACACTTGGACAGCTGGTTCTGATCACTGTATCATTTTTTGTAATATTAAAATGGGTTATGGACTGTCTCTCATGAGAAATGCTGAAACAGCATGTGAGATCACACACATACGTTTTAGATACTAGGTGTTACCTGTAAGGCCAGAAGCTAATTACAGGCTAGAAGATACCTAACTGCCAAGACAGATCATGAACTGTTATAACGCTTAGAGGAAGAAGAGCAGGTTGTGATGTTTTAGTGTGAAGTCAAAAAAGACGCTTTGATGTCCTGGAAAGGGGGAAGCTGATCATAAGATCAAAGAAAATCATTTGAAGAAAATGAGTAGTGCTGAGGATTCCAGAATTTTATACTTTGAAAAGACATCTGTTTTTGTACAGATATTTTTTTTATATATTCTAACAGAAGAGGAGCTAGGTGACCTCACACAAAGGGGTTGGCCAAGACAGTTTTTTTTTAAACAATATTCTGTTTTCCTTCAGGGTCACTTATCTACACTCTGACAAAGAAACATCTTTGAGCACTTTAAGCAGGTATTTAGAGAGATAGAGACAAAATCTAAGTACTGTAGTAGGAATTGCACTGTTAAAACTTTGTTCTATTAAAAGATTGTACGGTTCTTGTGATATAATAGTTCTGTATTTTATGTTTTACATATTTTTTATCTATTTTAATAAAACTCTATTTTTAGAGCCTACTTGGTCTGTCTTTGAATTTATTTCCTTTACAAGTGAAGTATATATGGTTAAAGCAGACACTGTACATAAGCTTGAATGGTGATACCAAACTGGAAAAAGGTAAGCATTTTAATCTGAGGTCTTTATTAAAGCTTTTAAGGGTTAATTTCTGTACACCTGGTTAGGTGCCCGTAGGCAAAGATATCTGGCCCCCCAAAGACAGTTTTATCTGAGCCTGTGCATTGGGTATGCTAGCAAGAGGTTCACAGTTTGAATCCCTCCAGAACTGAGACCAAAGGTTGATTTGAACCCACAAAACAGACACAAGAGTTACCCTGTTTCTGTTAACTGTTCACAAGACTGCGCTTGAAGGTTGGCATTTTGGGAGTAGAGGGCTGACCTGTTGAGTGGGTTTGTAACAGATTGGTTGGCAGCGGTGGGATAATTTTGGTATCACAAGCTTTTATTGTTCAGCGTGTCAGCTTGAGACCGTAAGTTCACTTGCAAAGAAAGAAAAAGGCAGTGATTTATTTTATAAAGGAAACAGAGCTATATCACTTGGCATACAGTCAAGTTCGTACCCGTTTTGTTTTTTTTCTAAAGTGCAAGTCAGAGTAGCAGTAGTGAGGGAAGATGGTTTCCAACGACAGCAGGCACACTGTAGACTACTTAAGGCAGTTAAGGTAACCTCCCCCGCCCATTGCCGAGATTGCGGTAAATCTCCATACAATAATTCCCTGGTGATCAAGTGGCACCCCACCTCCCACCCACACAGACCCCTTGCCCCCCCATCATCGTGGTGGCTGCAACCCCACCTATATACTGTACTAGACAGTCCCAAATATGTGAATGAAGTCATTCACATATTTGGGACTATCTAATACAATATACCTAAGCCCATACTGTACCTGTCATTGAGCGGGTGGCGGGCAGTATGCAGGCGGGTTGCAGCCACCATGCAATGATGGGGGGGGGCGCCACTGATCACCAGGGAATTATTGTATGGAGAATAACCGTGATCACAGCAATGGGCTGGGGGTACCACTAGACTACCAGGGACAGACGTACAATACATTAACCGCGATCGGGAACACGGGAGGGAGGGGGGTACCACTAGCCTACCAGGGAATGTTTTCAACTACTGCTACAGGCGATCAGGGTAGTGAGAGGGAGGGAGGGGGGTACCACTAGACTACCAGGGTGCTACGGTATGTGTGCTTGTGGACGGTGTTCTGGGTGGGCGGGTGACCACCCATGGCTGGCGGCTGCTATGTTGCACCCTGCAATACAGCAGCCCGCCTGTGGGTGGCCAGGATTTGTTCCCACTATTCACAGGCTCACCTTTGAGCCCCCCATGCGGCACACTGCAGGGTTGCACCAGCATATGCACCGCACATCCCGGGCTGAATATCTGGATGTGCAGCATATTCATGGGCATGCCTCCTGCATCTGCACTGCATTTATTTTCATTGCGCCCTGCGCATTAGGATATGAGCTGCGCCTGGCAGCCTGCTCAATATCCCACTGGGGCACAGTGCAAGGCTGCGCCAGCGCAACCCCTTTGAATATCCAGGCCCAAGAGTTTTAAGCCTATCTTCATAATTTATATTAATCATGTTTTTGATTCTCCTGGTGACTTTACGCTATACCTTTTCAACCATTACTTTATCACCAATAGAGGTGGGTGCACAGAATGAGGCACAGTATTCTAGGTGTGGTTGCACAAAAGTCTTTTTTGTGTGCATATCAAATTTTAGATCATCTGAGATTATAACACCAAGTTCTTTTTCCTCAGATGTTACCTCTAGTTGTATATTATTCAGTATATAACTTGACCTGATGTTATTTTTGCCCAGGTGCATCACTTTGCACTTAGACTCACTGAAGATCATTTTGTTTTCGACTGCCCAATCAAATAGTATGTTCAGGTTTGCTTGTAAATGAGATGCAGATTGCGCATCATTTAGTATGCACCCTATTTTACAGTTGTCTGCGTATTTATTTATCCAGATGCTTTCAGTAGTCTGCATACTAGAGACCAGTATATTAAATAATAGTGGTCACAATACAGAGCCTTATGGGACTTCGCTAGTAGCGCTTCCCCACGTAGACTTGTGTCCTCGAATAACATTCCCTCTGCTGTCTATCATGAAGCCAAGACACTATCCATCTTATAATGTTAGGGTGGAATTTTATTTTAATTAGTTGATTGATTAGGACTTTATGGGATACTGAGTCAAACGTCTTTGCACAGTCTAAATAAATAATATCTACAGGCATTCCATTATCTAACGCTTTACTAACCGGTCTGAAGAAATTAATAAGATTAGGCAGACAAGACCTTCCAGGAGTGTAACCATGCTGAGATATATCTACATAGCCTATTTTATTGATATGAACAATAATCTTATGTTGTAGAAGCCTTTCCATAAGTTTACAAATTGTTGATATCAGGCAAATAGGCCTCTAATTACTCACCAATTGTCTACTTCCACCTTTGTGTACTGTTGTAATATTCACCATCTTCCATGATTTCAGTGTTTTCCCCTCTTTGACCTCCTAATGGCGAGAAATCAAAAGGCTCATACCATCTTGGTTTTTCTCGATCTCTCCGCAGCTTTTGACACTGTGGACCATGAGGTGCTTTTGGAGACCCTGTGGTTCCTTTGTGGACTGTCGAGTACAGTCCTCGAATGGTTTCGATCTTTCCTTGTAGGCAGGACTCAGAGGGTGGTCGCTAGAATTTATTCCTCTGATGCCCTTCCCCTGTCCTCCGGGGTGCCGCAGGGCTCCAGATTGGCACCAATGTTGTTCGCAGTGTATATTCTGCCATTGGGAGATATCATCTGGCGATATGGCTTGAGTTTTCACTGCTATGCAGATGATACTCAGCTGTATTGTCCTTTGTGCCCAGACAGGTTGATGCAATCTCTGTGCTAAATAGCTGCCTCTCTGAGATTAAAGACTGGATGAGCTCGAGTTGGTTGAGACTGAATCCGGATAAGACTGAAGTGTTGGTGGTGGATCTGGGTTGCCTGGGGGCGGGTTTTGGAGTTGGGCACGTGTCGGGCCGATGGCTTGACGGTGTCTAGCTCATTACCTCAGATCAGGTGCGTAACCTGGGCATTATATTTGATGATGGTCTGACCCTGAAGCCTCAGGTGTCAGCCGTGGTCAAATGCTCATTTTACCATCTGAGGAATATTGCCCGGGTGAAACACCCGATTCCTCCGGGCGACCTTCCAACTTTGGTCCATGCCTTCATTACTACCTGTCTTGACTACTGCAATGCCCTCTACCTAGGGCTGTCTGGGATTGATATCCGGTGCCTGCAGCTAGTGCAGAACACTGTGGCCAAGCTGTTGACTGGTACCTCTAGGACCTGTCATATTACGCCTGTGCTGCGCAATCTGCACTGGCTGCAAGTTCAGTGGCGGATCACCTATAAGGTAGGTTTGCTTACCTTTAAAGCCCTACACGAACAGAGACCGGACTACCTTAAAGATCTCCTGACTCCCTACTCCCCAGTCACCCTCTCCGATCTGCTGACAGGGGATTGCTAGAGATTCCCAGGGTTCGTTTTAAAACATCTGGAGCCCGTGCTATTCAGGTCTCAGTCGTCTTCCTCCAATTCCTCTGACTGTTGTGAGGTAACAAAGTCTTTTCGGATGCTTTCTAGCTTCCCACCAGCGTCAGCAGGATCACTATAAATAAAAGTTTTACTGGCACAGAGAATCTTGAGTCGTGCAGGCATTTGGAGGGCATGATTTATCCCCAGTTCCCATAGGCCTGCTCGTACAGCATCAAAGCTGCGCCCTCTCATCCACGTGGCATAACTGAGGTCAGGGAAGCAACTGATCACCATTTCGTCCGGCTGGGTAAGAGAACCGTCTGCTCTGGCTTTCTGTAGGATTAAATCCCGAACATGCATTGCAGTTGTTGTGACCAAGAATGTCAGGGGTAGCTCAGGGTTGTTAGGCTTTCGGCGGGGCGTGATGCGGTATGCCCTTACTATTAAATGCTCCATTTGTACCTGAAAAAGGTCCAGTATTAGAAGGTGCATAAATCCCACAGGATCCACTCCTTCTTGGCCTTCAGCTATTCCCAGCAAGCGGAGACTGCATGACCTTGTTCCATTCTCTATTTACTCTAGTCTGGTTCACAGGAGCACATTTTCTTTTAGCACGCCATCTGTTACCACCGTTGCCTTATTCATCATACTGGTGTGAGTAGAGTGGTTTGATTCTAGGGTAGCTACCTTTGTTTCTACTGTTGTGAGTCTCGTGTTGTGAGCTTCCAATATTTTATCAATGTTGTACTGCCACAAGAATGGCATTGACTGCGGCCTCCAGATCCCCTGGCTTCCCACTCGCTGAGGTACTGCTAGAAGTGCTGCTGGTGAAGGCGCAGGGCCTTTTCCCCTGCTAGAGTCTTTGAAGTTGTCTTGTTTAGTTCTCCCCATCATGGAACTAAGTCCAAATTAATTTTGTATTGTCCTGAAGATACTGGCTTTCTAGCAAAGCGTTTGGTTTGAGGCAAAAACATTCTTGAAAACTGATTTTTGATCTTTTAGATATGCTAAGGCTGAGAGCTTATGAAAAGCATCTTCTCTGGTCAGCTGCTAGCCACGCCTTCAAAAATACAGTACTCGTAAAGCCTTTTATTTTAGGTACTTGCTTGTAAACAGCATCTTGATAACAAATGTCTTTTAAAGTGCCAGAACTCATGCGATGACACAGCAACTTTAATGTGGGTTTTTAAACTTCTGCTTCTGTATCTTGTGAAAACAGCTCACCAGGCCTCTCAGTAGGTTTCTGTGCAGTCCACTGTGCTGCTATAAATGACATATCCACTTTCTTGGGCACCACCCTTCCTCAGTTCATATCTTCAAGTAGTGGGGGTGCACTGCAGAATCCACGCATTAGTGTAGTGTTCCTACACACTAGCTCTGCACATCTGGCTTCCTGACCCAGTTTAAACATCTCCTCAGAATCCACCTCAGGTCACAAGCATTTGATCAAATGGATAAAAGGGTTATGTGGATCAAGGGTGAGGGACAGCCACAAAGACCTAAGTAGGGCAGTTAGGTAGGATGGGCAAATGAGGGGGAGGGGGGTGTTGGGCCTTTCCTGCTGGAATTTTAAATGTTTCTATAAAGGGGTTACTGGATTTTCAACTGTTGGGTACATCACGTGGACTTCTTGGATGCTTGGTTCAATTGTTAGGTGTCTGGATATGATCCGAAAAAAATCAGATCTCTCTAAATCTGAGCATTTTAGGTCAGGCAGATTTTGTACTTTCAAATCCAAGATCAGATCTGAGATCTGACTGCACAAAATCCGCATGATCTGAGATTCCCCCTGCTCTGCCAGTCCCATTCCCTTGAAAAAAGTGAATAAATAAAAAAAAAATACTGTGCCTCCTGACTGCAGCACTGAATTCTCTGTTCCATCCTGTCACTCCACCCCCTCCAAGAACTGGCACAGTCTTCCAGTAAATCTTTTTTTTTTTTTACAATCATTTAATTACTTTTTCCTTTCTATGCCTACTTCCACAGAACCAGAACCATTAGCATTTTTGCACGGTCATCCTGGAGTGGACCCTTTCCACTCTTTAGTTTTCTCAATCTCCTAAATTGCCATCTCTGGTTCTCCTTCATAGGCGGGCATGTGTACTCAGACCATAATGACATGCTACAGCACAGAATCACAGAGTTAGAGGAGCTCTCCAAAGAGGGATCAGTGTACAACAGCCCTTAATAAGTTCAGAAGATATATTGATAAAAAAAAAAAAGAGCAGGCCTGGTGGTGCTGAGGGTTCAGGCGCTGGACGCCACACCTCGCGCCACGCTGGTGACCCGGGTTCGGGAACGAGCCCAGGCGGTCGGGATCGAGAGGGAGGACTGGGATTGAGCGTCCGTAGACTGCTCTCCCAGTCCTGGGGTGGGTTGGGGGAATCTCGCCGTGCTGTAGTGGCTCCTGGTGATGCTCTGGAGCACTACAAGTGCTGGCGATCTGGAGGGGGAACACGGTGGACGTCAGCACGCTGTGCCCGGACGTGATTGCACGTCCGCGTTCCAAGGGACCAATCAGAGGAAAATGGCTAGGCGTGACCATGCAGCTTGATGGCCGCGTTCCGAGCCGCCTGGAGGACTTTGCCGGAATCCTGTCGGGGAGGGTCCGGGACTGTCCTGGCTGGCTGAGGCAGAGGGGGAGCCCTCCAGCGGATGGCAAGATGGCCGTCCCGGATCCTTCTGGGTGCAGTCTGAGCTACCCAGTTCTCTGGGCGAGCGGAGCCGGCGGCTGGATGCCCCAAGCCAGTAGTGTGCCGCTGCAGGTGGCAAAAGCATTACATAAAAAAAATAAAAAAAAAAAAGACAGTAGCAAACAACAGTAGGTTATAGATTTTATAAACCTTTACAACTGACACACACACACACACACAATGTTAGTCACCTGGGCCCTGTGCTTGCCACTGAGAGCCACTGTAACAAACGATTCCATTCTCTGGCGGAGAGGGAGGGTTGCCACTGGATGCAAGGGAGAACTAGACTGTGTGAGGAGGCAGTATAACGCAGTGGTCTAAGGCTCTGAGCTGCAAATTTGGTGACATCCAGCAGACCTGACCTGGGTTTGAATCCCACAGCTTCCACTTGTATACTGTGTGGCTCTGAGCAAGTCACTTAACCTCCTTGTGCTCCCAGGTCGCTCCTGTAAAAAGCTTTCAGCTAGTGTGCTATACCTGGTTAAACAACTAAAAAAAAAAGATAAAAAATAAAATAAAATGCCAGACTGGCGTGATCTTATCTTGATTTTCATGATCTGAAATTCAGTCCGATCTTCGACTGGATTTCAGGTCGGATTTTGGGTTCCATGGCAATCCGATACAGTCTGGTCAGATTGGATTTCATGCTATCTGCGCACCACTAATAGTTGTTACATCTATGTTTCTGTGTTTTGTGGCTTTGAATGTATTATTTTGTTGTGAAGGCACTTAGTGCTATGAAAGAGTGCTTCAAATAAATCAAAACCCACTACTACTAGTGTGTATCCGACATGGTAATGTAACATTACATGTAACTAAATTTGCATTCCTGCCTGGAGAAGCTGTGTTGATGCCAAAGCTTGGGGATACCAGAATTTAAATCAAAAACTTCTCTTACATCCATAATGGAGCCTTCCAGATTCAATGGCATTATGGAGAAGATAGCTAGTTGGTCTGCCATATACTCTTTTTAAATGAACAAGCTGGACGTTAGGTCTACTGATGACTTGCTCTTTTTAAATTGATATACTTAGGACAGCCCAGCTGAGATGCAACATCTCATTTTCAGTGGGGTTCTGCTTCTACTCGTTTCCACAGCTGGGGGAACTGGAGCACTGGGAGGTTACGTGACTTGCCCAAGGCTGCACGGTGAATCTTTGGCTCTAGTATGGTTTGAACCTGTGATTCCCAAGCTGGTGCTCTTGCCAACAGACCAGTCTGCCTCCATAGGTAGCAGCATGGCTTACCATGCTAACAATCTGGGTTTTTAGTTCCCAAACTAGGCTGTCAGACACCAGGGTGAAGGCAGTAGTTGAGAATCCATCTCTGATGCCTCCTGCTCTGGGGAAGGTGGACGACACCTGCTGTTATCCTACTGGCCCTTAGCATCCCCAGAAGAGTGTGCAGTGTGCGCTGCAACAGGCAAGGGGTGAAATCCTGTCACTGGCATGACACACTGTGCTGACACAGGATGCAGTGGCATATGTCTCATCTTGTGCTGGCAAATGTTAGCCAGGGTATGATGGTGGGCCTTGTCCCATCTTGTTTCAGAGTGGCCACAATGGTCTCCTGTCTCGGGCCACAATCCAGTGCAGTTGGAGTGGGGCACAGGGGAATGAAATAAAATGTGTAAACAATAGTAGTACTCCAACAGATATTGCCACAGTGCTCTTCCTGCCCCATTGTGGCAACTAAACCTCTGGGTCCCCTGCTCCTCTCTGATGAGGAAATATCTGGGTGACTTTCCTTTTTGTCAACCGACCCTACCCAGAAAGGCATATCCGCAATAGTATACCAGTGCTGCTGTTTTCATCTTTCACTAGAAACCGAATTTTCTAAAAAAAAAAAAAAAATCTATTTTCTCCTTTAAACATTTTATTGAACTTTAAATACAAACAAAAATACAACAATTATAATATTTTCATACTGCACTATAGCATAAGTACATAGTAAGTCATATATTCATAAATACTGTTTGAGCTATTGAGAGTTATATCCATTACAACCACAGCTCAGACACAAAGGACAATCCTAGGAGGCATACGCCAAGTGTGGTCCAGACCCCAGCCTTATTGTCTGCTGAGCGTCACTGATCTTCATTGACTCCACTCCTCCAGTCTCTAGCTGCGCCACAAAGTGGCAGACCTTAACAAACTGACTGTTTTTTCAGCAGGAAGGAGAAACAAAGATTCTGCCCACGCCCTAATCCCACCCACCCCCGGGTCCTCTTCCAATATAGGTTCTGCATGTCACCACCCACTTCCTACCTGAACTGACTAGAAGGCCAAAAAAAAAATTTTTTTAGAAAACAAAACATTTTTTTTCTTGCCTTTCAGTTCTTTCCAGCAAATTCCTACAGACCGGACTAACACTTGTTATTTCCATAGCAAAGAATACCAAACCAACAGGAATGGATATCGTGCCCTGTAACCACTGCGGAGCACTCTTTTACAGTGCCTGGGTCCAGGACACAGAATACTGCCCCACGTGCTGGTCCATAAACGACCTCTAAGCCCAACTCCAGGAGGCATGGGCAACAATATCCCACCTAAACCAGGAACTGCGCCAGGTCACAAGGACTTGGAAACAGCCCCAGCACCACCAGTACCCTGGCACTGACCCTCTATTGCAGAAGACAGGTCATCCAGGGGGTTGGCAGGTAGTGCAAATGGGCAAATCATACTGCAGCAAGGGTCACCAAGTGGGCAACTCTCAAGAGGCAGTTATACAGCTGCATAACAGGTTTGCCCCACTGGCAAGGATGCGCAAAGAACCAGGTGACTGCTCAGCCAGAGAGCTAGGGCTCAGCAGCACCAACCTGGTATCACCCTAGAAAACAATAGGGGGATCACAAAGTAGGGACCCACATGTTATTGAGCCTGGGAAGGATGAGCACTCTGACTTGGGCCAGGGGGACGGGGTGCAGCGGCACCAAACACTTCATCAGAACATAAGTAGTAGGGCAAACCCTCCCACCAAAGGAAAGAAGAAACTGATCATTGTGGGGGACTCCATGTTATGTGAGGTCGAATCACAGTTAAACGGGACCAACCAAATGGAGATAGTGGTCAGACGTTTCCCTGGGGCCACAGCAAAAAGGGATGCAGGCTGCATAGGAAACTGCATCAGAAAGGAGTGAGACATCAAGGCCATCATCGTTCACATAGGAACTAACAATATTGTGAACCATTCCGTCGAACAGGCCAAGGTGCATATCTCAAATCTGGAGGATAGACTTGCCTCTTTTTTGTCCACCTTGGCCTCCTCTGAGGTACTCCCAGTATGGGAGAAGGGAAAAGGCTAAGGAAAGGTTAGGGAAGCCAAAAATCACAGAACTGAACTCTTGGCTCCACAGTTGGTGTTCAAAAAAGGGCCACACCTTCATCGGTGACTGGAAAGATTTCTAGGAAAGGACTTACTTTAAATTCGATGGCCTTCACCTCAACAGGGAAGGGGTAAGGGGCATTAGGGAAAAAACTTGACATATTCACAGCACGTTTAAACTAGAGGATGGGGTGGTGGTGACTAGACAGGAGCAGGAACACAGAACCACAGTCACTGCCCCCAGAGCCATGTGACAATGCCTACTGTCAATCATCTAGACATAAACAATGGGAGCGCACGAAGGTCATACAAGTTAAACAAAGTACAAGGAAATAAAGGATCAAGGATGCTGGACTCTGGAAGACAAATGATGACCAATGCCCAGAGTCTGGCTAGCAAAATCCCAGAACTCTCAGCCACAATAGCAGATGCAGGATTGGACTGGGTCACAGTCACAGAAACATGGCTAAACGAGAGCCATGAACGGGATGTTGCAATCCCAGGTTAAAAATTATTCAGGAAAGACAGAAAAGGACATAGGGGTGGGGGCTGTGTTATATACAAGGGAGGACATAAAAACTATGGAGATCCAAAGGTCCCAAGACGAACCTGAGGTACTCTGAGTCACTCTTGAACCGGGCTCATGCTCAGCCCTCAGTCTAGGAGTGATATGCAGGCCTCCCTCACAAGGGGCAGGAGGAAACAAAGCAATGCTTGAAAACATAATAAAGATGGCCAAAAAAGGAGAAGTCATGCTGATGGGGGACTTCAACTCCTGCACAGCATCTACAACTAGGAGCAGAAATTTCCTAAACACCTTGGGAGGGGCTGGACTTCATCAGCTTGTCGTGGCCCCCACTAGAGAAAACACAGTCCTGGACCTAGTGCTCACAAACAGTGGCAAGGTCCAGGAGGTGGAGGTGGGGTGCCATTTGGGGTCAAATGACCACAGATCTGTCTGGTTCAAGATCAAAAAGGCCAAGGAAACAAGCCACACTAAGACACGGGTCACAGACTTCAGAAGAACAGACTTCGACTGGATGAGAATATGCTTTAGGGATATCCTCAAGAGGAAGGCAAAAAGAGGGGTAGAGGAATGTTGGATAAACATAAGAGAAGCACTAGTGGAGGTTACTGCAAAATACTCCAGGCTAGTCAGTAAGACGAGGAAAAAAAGAAATCCACTATGGTTCGAAAAGGAGGTGGCAGCTGCAGTGAGGGAAACGAGACTAGCATTCCAAAGATACAAGGGCTCAAACAGCGAAATAGATAGGGAGGCATACAAGTGCAGCTTGAGGAAGGATGGAAGGGTGATCAGAAAAGCAAAGGCGCAGACTGAGGAAGACATAGTGCGGGGGATTAAAGGAGGCAATAAGACTTTTTTAGGTACATAAGCGACAAAAGGAAAAACAAAAGCGGCATTGTCAGGCTGATAAGCAGGGATGGGAGGAGGGTACAAAAAGACAGTGAAAAGGCAGAAGTCTTAAATGAGTATTTCTGCTCAGTCTTTACTAAGGAGGCACCTGGTAATGGACCCACCCCAAAGGGGGAGAGAAGTCACCTGGGGGAATGGACACAAGCCTGCTCACAATAGAGAGGGCAAGGACATAATTAAAAAAAAACTAAAGGTAGATAAAGCCATGGGGCCAGACAGAGTCCACCCACGCATGTTGAGGGAACTTAGTGATTAATTGGCAGCACCACTATCAGATCTTTTTAGCAGATCCTTGAGAGAAGGGACAGTTCCCCAGGACTGGAAAAGAGCAATAGTGGTCCCCATACACAAGAAAGGTAGCAGTGAGGAGACAGGAAACTACTGCCCGGTCAGCCTCACCTCGGTGGCGGGTAAGATGATGGAGTCACTACTCAAAGAAAGGATACTAGCATTCCTGGAGGAATCCGGACAACTGGATGCCAAACAGCATGGCTTTACAATGGGAAGGTCTTGCCAGACTAACCTGATTGAGTTCTTTGACTCAGTTACTAGAGTTGTGGACCAGGGGGGAGCTTTTGATGTTGTCTACCTTGACTTTAGCAAAGCCTTCAACTCTGTACCACACAGAAGGCTGCTAAACAAAGTCGACCATATAGAATTGGGTCTAGAAGTGGTAGCATGGGTGAGTAGCTGGCTTGAACAGAGAACTCAATCTGTGACAGTAAATGGGGCAGCATCAGGGGACAGGGAGGTGACAAACAGGGTGCCACAGAGGTCCGTCCTCAGACCATTACTCTTTAATATCTTCATCAGAGATATCACAGAGGAGTTGAACGGGAAGGTGTTCCTGTTTGCAGATGACACAAAGCTCTGCAACAGGGTGGACACTGCACAGGGGGTGGAGCAAATGAAAAGTGACCTACTCAGACTGGAAGATTGTTCCAACCTGTGGCAGTTAAAATTCAACGTGAAAAAAGTGCAAAGTTGTGCATCTGGGCAGAAGCAACCCAGAGACAGACTACTACGTGGGAGGGCAGAAACTAGCAACCACCCATCAGGAGAGAGATCTAGGGTTATCATATCAGACAATTTGAAGGTAGGCAAACAATGCAAAAAGGCAGCAAAGAAGGCCAGCAGGATGCTGGGATGCATAGGCAGGAGCATCACAAGTAGAAGAAAGGAGGTGATCCTGCCACTGTACAGGTCCCTTGCGAGACCCCACCTTTAGTACTGCGTCCAGTTCTGGAGACCTTATCTCAGGAAGGACATAGATAGATAGATTGGAGACAGTACAGAGGAGGGCAACAAAAATAATACACAGTCTCCATAAGTTGCCATACAAAAGCAGGTTACAGGAACTCAACATGTACTCCCTGGAACAATGCAGGGATAGAGGGGACATGATTGAGACATTCAAGTTTCTGAAGGGTATAAACAGAGTCTCTATCCAGGAGCTTTTTATGATCAATAACACCAGTAGGACAAGAGGGCATGAGATGAAACGGAGGGGAGGAAGATTCAGGGGCAACATGCGAAGGGTTTTCTTCACAGAGAGAGAGGTTGACCTATGGAATGCCCTACTGGCTGGAGTCACTGTCTGCAAAACAGTAGGGGAATTCAAAGCAGCTTGGTACAGACACAAGGGGATTGTCTCACAGAAGTCCTAAAGAGTGGGGTAGGGCTCAGGGTAGACTAGATGGATCTTTGGTCCCCATCTGCCATCCATTTCTATGTTTCTATGTCTATTAATAGCACTCAAATGACATTTCCCTTCCAAAATATCTTACAGTTAATTTCCCCATATAGATTAGATCCAGAAGGTAATGGTTTGATACCTTTTATTGGACCAACATAGATGTTACAAAGAACAAAGTGCTTAAGCTTTGGACTAACAAAGTCCTTCCTCGGAAGCTTATGACAGTTATTCAGAGACTCACAAACTGTCATAAGCTTCCAAGGAACGACTTCATTAGTCTGAAAGTGTCAGAGTGACGTGAAACATCGATCACACCCATTCTTCTGTGAGGGGTGCACTTACTATTATCCGTGTAGTCCATTGTTTGCCCATATTTTTTTAATAAATGGTTTACTGCCTCCTATCGTTGTGGATCCTCTGTGTCCTTTTAGTTAGCCGAGATCTCTCTTTGTCTATAGTGTGCTTCTACTTGGCTCCTGGGTGTTATTGAGCCGACGCCACTCCACACAAACTGAGCAGTAGTTGAATGACTGGAAGCCAGTGCCACCAGCAGAAGCCTATCATTAAGCAGGCCATGCAATGCTTCAGCTCAACTGAAGTCACTGGGTTCCAGAACTGCTAATTCGGCAGGCTCTGGTCAGAGCCAATATGGTGGCTATACCACTTTAAGAGTGCTCACATGGCGAAAAAAGGCCCACTGTGCCGAGAAGGCCGCCATGAGCTCAGCATGCATGCATGACTTCACCACAACTGCAGAAGAAAACTCACACATGTGCAACTGCGGAAGTGAAGTCATGCATGCGCACTGAGCTCACAGTGGCCATCTTGGGAACAGTGGGCTCTATCGCAACTGTGGAATTGAAACGGAAGTGACGGGCAGCAATAAGATAGTGTGCCCATGAGGGGGGGCTAGTGTGGCCGCAGAGGGGAGGGACGGTGGAGAAGCTACAGAAAAGCACTGACCACAGCACTGTGGAAGAACAGAGGGAAGGTATCCAGTTAAGTGCTTCCACTGTCCCTTCTCTCTTCTACATGATAGCAATGCATCCGCATGGCTCCGCCCATGCAGCTGTAAAAATAGCCCATGTAGCCGTAAAAATGAATATTGGGTGGGAAAAAGGCTGCATTAAAAAGGGGTATTAAATATGGAAAATATAGCACAATTTCAAAAGAAGCAACCAAAACAATGTTCTGGGGTTATTAAACACACTTCATACATGCCCAAATTAAAATATGTCAACAACAAGGTCCTTGTTAGTTGAGCTGTGGCCTTAATTTGTCAGAACTGAAACTCTAAAGTATGATAAAAAGCAGTTAAAAAACATCCCTATTGTACTCTATGGAGTGTGCCCCCTTACTCTCCCTGAACCAACATCATTAATTGTGTTAGTGCAGGGGTGTGTCTCTGCATAGGGAAGTGGAAGGGATTGGGCTCTGGGCTCCACAGAGCCAAAATGTGACTCCTTCCCTCCCTAACTACTGCCAGTAGAAAATTAAAATTTATACTGAATTACACTTGGTGCCAGGTAAGCTGCATTACATGTTTTGGGGAGCAGAACTTTCAAAGAATATAAAGCTGCCACCTACCATCCTTGCCTATAGTGTGATCTATAAAGACACAATTCAGTTTTTTTATTGATCAGGAGAATCATCCCACATTTCTTACTGTGAAACAAATACATGACCTTCCCCCACCCATACTCACTGAAGTTTTCCCGCTTCTCAGGATAGGTGTGTTTCTGTTACAAGAGCTATATTGGAGTCTAAAAACCGAAGGTAGGAGAAGACTTTTTACCTTTTGACTGGAGTATAAAGACCCCTGACATTCCAAGATACAATTGTTAAGTTGGTTCATGCTGCAACAGTATAATAGGTAATACGTGCTTTAACATTTAGTAGTTCAGAATTACAGAATAAGAAAGAGACAGCCAAAAGCACATACTGGGCTTCTACTTGTTCCTTAAATTCATAAAAACAGGAAATTCACTATATGAGAATTGCAAAGCAAGCATGCAATACAAAACCATGAACATCGTCACAGGTACCAAACGTACAACACAAACCGAAACACAAGTGTGAACACTGTCTTAAAGGTGTGAACTTGATTAATTCTATAGTACAATTTTTATTTAAACATGCAGTGATGCTTCAAGAAAAGAAAGTAGATCAAACTAACAGACAGCTGCTCCAATTATCCAACTACTATACTCCAAATCTGGGTTACACAGAAACATAGATTTTGTCTGCAGAAAAGGACCTTCAGGCCCATCTAGTCTGCCCCTTGTCCTTGCCTATTTTGTCAACAATGACTCCAGCTGATCATTGGTGTCACTACCTACCCAGTTCCTCTACCCCCTACGTCCATCCCACGCATGCTTGAAGCCCCCCACAATATTGGCCCCACTACCTCCTCTGGCAGGCTGTTCCAATCATCAACCATCCTTTCCATGGAGATCTATCTCTGCACATCTGTCCTAATCCCCCCCCTTTTATCCTCACTGCATGCCCCCTTGTTCCAGTGCCTGCCTTTCTCTGAAATAGACCCTCCACCTGCATCTTGCTCACTCCTGTGAGGTACTTGTAGATTTATTTTGTTTTGTTATAATTTTCTTTTTATTTACTATATAATAAAAAGAAAGCATTTACATTGCATTACAAAGCAATGTCAGTTATAAAAACAATATATTTTAAACATACACTATCCTTCTAAGACTGAAGTTTCAAAAAATGTACAGTCTTGTTACATTTTTCTTAAACGATAGTTTTCTTTTTTTCCCCTTTTCAGAGAAAGAAAAAATTATCAAGAAACATAATGATTCTCTTCTAGTATTCTTAGCCAACTTTTCAATGGTATATACTTTGACTATGGAGTAAATTCTTTATTTTATTGCATTATATACAAGAGCCAGGGTTGCCATTTAGTTTGAAATGTCTTTTGTGATGCATGCAAATAAGCAGTTATTCAAGGTACAGTATTGTAGGTTTTAATCATGTCCCCTTTCACTCGCCTCTCATCCAGGGAGTGCATGTTGAGTTTCTGCAGCCCTTCCTCATGTGGCTTCTCATACAAGCCCCTCACCATTTTGGCTGCCCTCCTCCTCTGTAATGCCTCCACCCTTTCAGGCCCAAATTGGTGTATCTACATTATTAGCTTATTACTATTTGTCTATGGCTGTCATATGTTACCTTGCTATTTTACTCAGACCTTGTCAAGCGATGTTGTTCTATATGCTTCCTTTTTAAGTTATGCTGCGCCTAACTATTACCTTTCCCTGTAATTCATCTACGTTCGCCTGTAATTCTTCTGTAAACTCCCAGGCTGCACCTGAAAATAGGCATTTGCCTGTCTAGTTGTGTTTACTTGGTTAACAAAAGCTAAATAAATAAATGTCCTTGCAGAGCTGCGGCCTCCAGAACTGAACACAGTACCCCAAGGGGGCCTCACCAGTGAACGATACAACAGCAGCACCACCTCGATCCACCTGCTAGAAATCCCTATTCCAATACACCCCAGCATCCTGCTAGCCTTTCCCACTGCTTTGTCACACTGCCCAGACACCTTGAGGCCATCAGATATGATGAACCCCTAGGTCGCTTTCTTGCTTGGTGATTGTAAGCTCCACTTCCCTCATCGTTTGCACAGCCCCTGGGTTCCGCAGCCCTAAGTGCATAACCTTGTACTTTCTGGAATTGAAACCCAGCTGCCACCCCCCTCCCCAAGACAATTCCTCTAGTTTCCTCAGATCCCTTTACATTCTCTCCACCTCTTCCTGTCAACCCTGTTGCAGACTTTGTATCATCCACAAACAGACACACCTCCCCCTCAAGTTCCTCCGCAATCTTTCGGATGAGACGTTAAACCGAGGTCCCATCTGTATATTCTGGTGGTAGTTCAGGTGGATGTTAAAGATCCCATGGCACTTCTCGAAAAGAGTAGGGGCATTTCCACGGTGCCCTGGCCATTTCCCACCATTCACTAAAATACCACCAACAGCTTAATCTGGTTCAAGGTCAGTTAGAATTCATCTGTATCCCCCCTTCCCCAGGGTCGTGCCTGAAAATAGGCATGAATTTATCTAGTGCACTTACCCGGACAACAAAAACAAAAACTAACTAAATAAATAAAGCTACCCCCCAACCTGTCTACACAGCCGTGGGCAGTAACAAGTCATACAGTTCAGGTTCACAAAGCAAAAAAAAAAACATGCCTTTTGACACGTTTCCTTCTTACACTTAATTTCTTTGATTTGTATGCTTGCAATGCCTCTTCAGGCCTAATTTCTTTACCTAATATAATCCTTATCACTCTCTTATGGATTCTCTCCTACTCCTTACTTTCCATTATTGTAACCCTACCATGCTATACAGTGGCACCACATTATGAAACAGGCCTAACCAAGGTACAATATAGAGGACACTGGATGGGCAACAGTGAACAACAACACTGTTGTTCACTTCAAGAGGTTGTCATGACAACCAAATAAACCTCGAGAGCCAAGCTCGAGAGTTTTTCGGTTGTCATGAAACCTCGAGAAGTGAGAAACAGTGTTGTTGTTTACTGTTGCCCTCCACTGTCTTTTACAGTGTATGGATAAAAGTAAACAAATCAGCTGTTCATTGCCTCCACGGTCACGCCGTGATGTCGCTGACCCCCCCGCCTGTGTCTGTAAAAAACACTCCACTCCTTCCCGGTCCACAAAGATACTATTAGATCATAAATTTAAAAACAAATACAGCTGTCCTGCTGTGTGCCAGCCACTATTTGAAAAAACAGCACTTACTGAAAGTTTTAAATGTCCTCCTGTGCCTCCGATGAACTGCTGTGGCCATTTTATCGACGCCTACGAACTGCGACTTGCGCATGCGCAAACGTGATCAGAGCTGTTGTACCATCGATGTGACATACTCACGATGGTACAACAACACCGTGACGTAACATCGATGGTACAAGACTAGGGAAAGTTAGATTTTAAGGGAATACAACATTCTAACATACACTATGATAGTACACAAGGTCACTCTGTCCCAACATCCACATTCTAAAAGTGGTCAGAAAATTCAATCCGATATCTGCTTTATTAACATGCTCTCAACACGTTCTGCCCACTCAGAGTCATTCTGAAAAATAGTTCTAACAATTTCACTTGGCTTACCACCTCTACATTAATCACCCCAAACACTAAAGGGAGAAAGGAGTTGTCCATTTAGTTGGTTTCCTAAATCTAAGCTTTCTGGTTTTGTCTGGAAGTTTTTCCACAAAATTTTGTTTTGACCAGGTTTTAACATATTCTGCATTGCTTGACTGGTCAGTAACATTCTAAGAATGATTCACATGTAGGTGAAGGGTCTTTTCATCGAGGCTCTGTCAAATCCACCCATGAACTAGGACTGTGCTTATGAAGTGAGAAATAAGGTATGCAGAGTTAGTGCACTTCCAAGTGGACGGGATCTGCCATGGGAGGGGAGTGTACTGATTTGCCTGTGGATTCAATAGATGCCATTTAAGTGATGAGTCAGATCCGTCAGACAAGCTCCTGCTTCCATTCCTTTTGCGTCTTTTGCTCAAATTTGTGGATGATGCCTTAGGGGAAGTTTCTAATTGCAGCTCAGGATTTACTTCTACTCTTCCTGACAGACTCGGACGAGGCAAGTGATAATGTCATTACTGCTGCGCAGCAGAGCTATGCTGATGTATTGTTATGACATAGTACAGCGAGAGGGGACTCTGGAAGCACATGATCAGATACCTTGGCTGTGTCCTTCCACAGTGGAGTTGAAGCACATGCAGTCCTCTCCATTTACTACAGTGCTGTTCCTCTATCCCCCCACCCCCCCGGCACTGTTTTCCTGCTCTGTGCTCACTTCCAGGTTCAGAGCGAGCACTTGTTTTCTTCCCTTATATATGTAATAATGTTTCTGGTGCTGAGTGGCATGCCCCACCCTATGACTGCCACCCCCACTATCTAGTACCGCTTCCCTGGTGTCTAGTGGCCCCGCCAATCGCCATCCCCATAATGTTGCACTGTTTCCTTGGTGTCTAGTGGCATCCCCCACCCTCTGAGCACAGTCCCCTAATGCTGTATTGTTTCTCTGGTGTCTAGTGGCACCCCCACCCTCGAATCCCCATCCCCATAATGTTGTACTGTTTCCTGGGTCTAGTGCCCCCAATTTGATTGCTGTCCCGTAATGTTGCATTGTTTCTCTGGTGTTTAGTGGCCCTCCTACTCTCTGATCACCATCCCCATAATGCTGTATTGTTTCCTGGTGTCTAGTGGGCCCCACCTCTGACTGGCATACCTGTATTGTCCCGATGTCACCAGTAACAAAGAAAACCGACCCTCGATGATTTTCTTTAACTTGTAAAAACAAACAAAAAAAAACGGTTCCTGTCACTACTTCCCCACTGCAATCTCCCACTCAGCAGTCACCACCCCACACACACACTCACCTGAACAGGTCCCAGGGGATGAAGATCCGCTCTCCGATCTTAGACACATCTTGTTGCTGGAACCACTGAGTGCAATATTGGCTATCTACTGCGAGCCTGCAAAAACTTCTGGTCTAGTTAGCTTATGCAGACAAAAATGCCTTGCATAACCATGGCTCCTTGATTACTACTAGGGATGCATCTTTACTTCCTGATACCCTGTTCTGCTCCTCCAAAAGCAGCAGCAGCTTCTATAAATTCTATTACACATGCTCCCTGTCCTCTGCCCTGATACTGTTGAATCTGTTGCATTATTTACCTTTGATGGAAACTTCTATCTCTATGTGCCCCATGGCACCCAATCTTCACACCATGGGAGGTTCACTGAACAAGTGATTCTTACTCGCCGCGTTTTACACTAGTGCAGTATCTCCGTCAAGGTGTTGCTGTCTGGTTCTCTGGGCCTTTATGGGCCTCGCACTCCTCAGACACCGCAGCATGCCAGTACCTACAAAAGGGGAAGAATGCATCTCATGAAGCTACCACTAAATGCCATCAAAAAGCTTCTTCTTCTTCTGTTGCTCATCTGCGCAGGTAACGTGGAACTGAACCACGGCCCTACTCTCCCCATAGCAGCCCCCAACGAACTGGTTAACTTAAAGGGTATGGGCCTCTTACATATTAATGCACATAGCCTGCTAAAGCATTTTGATGCTATACAATCATGGATCTGTCATGCACAACCAGATATCCTGGTGGTTACAGAATCATGGCTGAAACCTACGAACCAGGACGATGAGTTCAATATTCCTTCCTATAACGTATTCAGGGCGGATAGACAAACTAAGTGGGCAGGGGGCATAGGTATCTATGTTGTTGACAAATATACTTTTTCTCTAGTCAAGTCCACCTCGCTGTCTAAAGAATATGAGTGTGTTATTATAAAGGTTCAACTACACCAGTCAACCCCCCTTCACATCCTTGGATGATACAGGCCTCCTTCAGCGGGTCCAAAAATCCTGAACTTCTTGAGCGAGACTCTACCTACAATAGCCTCTGAATTAATCATGATGGGCGACTTCAACAGGGACTGGCTATCTGCTACCTCTAATCCTCTGAAGGATGTCTGTGATATGTTTGGGCTCACCCAGCTTATTCAGGAACCTATCCGGCCAAACTGGAAAAATCCTCAAAACAGTACACTTTTGGATCTAATCTTAGTGAACAAGCCTCACATTATTTCTCACTCTGGCACACTTTTTAATGACCTTAGTGATCACTGCGCCATTGCTTGTGTGAGGTCTGCCCCGGAAGTGATCTCTATGTCTAGGTTCATCTTTAAAAGAAGTCGACGGAACTTTGATCCTTATGCCTTCCTTTCTGAACTCCAACACTCTTAACTGGCAACATTTCTATCTGGCTAGCACGGTATCCGAAGCATATGAGTTTTTCCAATCCATAGTCATTGATGCTATAAACAGGCATGTCCCTCTGCGCAAAGTACGCACCAAAAAGAAGTCCTGCCCATGGTTCATGGCTAGCCTAAAAACTGCATTGCTAAACAGGGATTACCGATGGAAAAGGGTGAGAAAATCCTAAGCAACCAGCAGACTGGGCAGCATTTAGAGCTGCAAGAAACATGTACACTAAGCTAATCAGTACTGAGAAAGCTAATTATTTCCATGCTGAACTCGAATCCGCATCCAATTGCTCAACCAAATTTTGGAAAACACTCGGGGACATTGAAGGATTTTGCCCAGCCAGCTCGTTACCCCAGAAAATCACATCTGGTGAAATTTCTACCATGGACAAAAATGAGATCTTTGAGCTTATCAATAACCATTGTGCGACAGCTGGCCTGGCGTTTGACAGCTCTCCTGCATCTAAACTTTGCTCGCAGCTGAGCAGCCATGACCTGGCGTGCCATGCCTCGGCTACCCCCTCCCATGAAGGAGTATTCTCCTTCACTCCAATTACCTTAAAACAAGTAGAGGATCTATTATTGAGCCGTGACACCAGAAAGTCAGCAGGCACTGACAATATTGAACCTTATTACCTAAAGCTGGGATATTACATTCTGTCACCCCCCATTACTCACCTCTTTAGTATGTCCCTTGCACAGGGAGCACTCCCCCCAGTCTGGAAGATAGCTCATGTAGTTCCCCTGTTTAAACCTGGGTACCCCCAGTGACCTAAAAAACTACCGACTGATACTACTGTTGCCCATCCTATCCAAATTATTAGAAAAGTTGGTTAATGGTCAACTTAGGTCCTATCTGGAGACCTACAACCTGTTGAATCTAGTTCAGTCAGGCTTTAGACCTTGCCACAGCACTGTATCTACATTGGCTAAGGTCACTAATGATTGGCAGACTGCCTTGGACACAAAAAATTATGTGTGTGCTTTGTTTCTTGACCTAAGCAAAGCTTTTGATATTGTGGACCATGACTTACTCCTGTGTGTTCTAAGTAATATTGGAGCAGACCAGCCTTGAACTGCTTTACTAACTACCTTACTGAGCGTCAACAGCTGGTTATGGTTGAGGGGGGGCCTCTCTCCTCAAAAAACCCTGTTAAGGGGTGTCCCTCAAGGGTCCATTTTAGGCCGGCTACTATTTGCTGTCTATATTAACTGGATTAATACTGGTATCTCTGCAGCAAACATCCACCTGTTTGCGGATGATACTGTCTTGCATATTGCCAGATCTACTCTGGACCTTGCCTGCAGTGATCTCCAATGAGACTTTGATCATTTACATAAAAATCTACTTCAATTAAAGCTCCTCCTAAATGCACAAAAGACCAAGGCTATGATACTTGCTCCCTCTACCTTTGCAACTAAACACCGTCTCCCTGGTTCTGCTCCCTTCGAATACACATTACTGGGTAAGCCGCTGGAGTTCGCTGAAAAATTTAAGTATCTTGGGTTTTGGATAGATCACAAATCATCCTTTGTCCATCATATTGATGAACTCTCAAAAAACTGAAACAGAGACTTGGTCTCTTCTTCTGTATTAGAAATCTACTTACACCAGAAGCTAAAACTAGGTTGGTCCAGACTACATTCTTGCCTCTTTTAGATGATGCAGATTTCCTGTATGGCCAAAGCTCTCCCTCTCTAACCTGGATATACTCTACCATCGAGCTATTCGATTCATAACTGGTCTCCCTTATGCCATACACCGCTGTGAGCTCTATGCCAAGATAGGGTGGAGCTCACTAACATTCAGACAACAAAAGAACGCAGTGCTCTGGACCTACAGAGCAATCACTAATATGCTCCCACATTATACTGTGAGTTGCCTGCCCACCTGTAGGGTTGGAAACTACACCTTGAGAAGCCTCTCTTACATCTCACTAGTCATCCCTAAGGTGAGAACCAGATATGGCCAATCTGCAATAAGTCTTGCTCTTCCTGTCATTTGGAACACAATACAGAAAACTCTAAAGTTGTCAATCCCTGTGAAACTGAGCTTCTTCAAATCCCTTTACCAACGTTCTTTTTCAGAAACCTGTACTTGCTTCCGTTAATGGCACTCTTACCGCACCTATCCTACTCTCTATTCGAAGCTCCTCTCCCCAATTTCTTTTCCATGCCCTGCCCCTTTTCACATTGTAGCTTTACCCTGACCTTTTCCCTAACCTATGTGATGCCCTCCCCAAATGTATCACTCTTCCTCCCCCTCTGGCTTTGCCCCCTTCCTCTTTCTACTCCCCCTTCTCCTTACCCTTTCTTGCTGCATAGGTTCCTGTCACAGCTAATGTACATAGGTTTTTGTACCATAATATGTATGCTACTTTCATCTAAGATATGTGCACTTTCTCCTTGTTTATGCTAGCATTACTGCATGGTATGAACACTAATTTGTTGTAACACTGTAAATATCCCTGCATTGTACCTGTTGTTTATTTACTTTCTTTTTTTGAATTACTGTGTTGTTAGACTCCCAATTGTTGTAACATTGTATATACTGTTGCCTGTACTTATATATGTGAATGCCCAGGCTCATCTTGTAAATGAGTTCTTCTCAATGATGCTCACCTGGTTAAATAAAGATTGACTGAATATGAGAAACGAAGGAAAGCACGGTCCAATGTATTTCGATGGGATTTTGAAATGTGATGCATAACTTTTGTTATTTTTGCATATTTTGGCCCAACATTTTCAACGTGGCCCTTTTAGGACCCCACCTCATGACCAATGGTGATGGAATTATGCAAATCAGGCCCGAAAGGTGGGCCAAACGGTCCTTATCTGCTGTCAAATTCTATGTTTCTATGAAAGGTGATTTTGTGAAATCACCTTTTAGGCAGGATTTGAAAGTTTTCACTACCCTTGTTCATCAGCTGGGGTCATAAGAAGGCAGTGTTGAAAATTTGGGGTCAGACCTCAAATTTTCAACATGGCCATTTTTTCACACCACCTCATGAACATGACAGTTGTCATTTTTCAAATCCTGGCCAAAATGTGTTTTCCTACTTGTGGTGTGGAATCACATTTTGGCAGGGATTTGAAAACTTTCACCTATGGTGTTGTTCAACGTCTTCATCAATGACACTGGAGATGGCATTAAGAGTAAAATGTGCCTATTCGCAGATGACACCAAACTTTGTGGGAGAGTGGACAATGCTGAAGGGATACAGGACGATCTGGAAAAGCTAGGGAGGTGGTCCAGGATATGGCAGCTTGGCTTCAATGCCAAGAAATGTAAAGTTATGCATACTGGAGCCAAGAATCCTAGGACATAGTACTACCTGGATGAAGTCAGAGTATCTGCATCAGAGGAGGAGAAGGACCTGGGAGTGATGATCAATAGTGACCTGAAGCATTCCCCGCAGTGCAAGAAAGCAGCAGCAAAGGCAAACAAGATATTGGGATGCATATCTAGGGGGATCAGTATTAGGAGAGAGGAGGTTATATTGCCCTTGTACATGCCACTGGTAAGGCTGCATCTTGAGTATGGAGTTCAGTACTGGTGCCCACATCTCAAAAAGGACATCAACCTGCTGGAGAAGGTCCAGAGGAGGGCTACAAAGATGACAGCTGGTCAGCAGGGTAAGGCACATGAGGAGAGATTGAGGGCACTGAACACATACTCCCTGGAAGACAGGAGAGAGAGAGAGGGGACATGATTGGGGTCTTTAAGTACTTGAAAGGGATAAATAAGGTTGATAAGGAGAGTCTCTAAGCTGAGTGGCAACCATAACATGAGGGGGCACAGTCTTAAGCTGGAGAGTGGGAGGTTTAGGAGGGAGGTCAGGAAGCACTTCTTCACAGAGAGGGTGGTGGACATTTGGAATGCGCTGCCAGAAGAGGTAATTTCGTGGAAGACAGTGGGCAGCTTTAGAGAGACTGGGACAGGCATAGGGAGGGTAAGGGTCATGGGTAGGGAGGATGGGAGGAGTGGGAGGAGGGCAGGGACATTAGATCAAGCTATGGACCCTGCAATACGAGCAGACTTGATAGATCAAATGGCCTTCTTCTGCTGGCTTCTTCGTATGTTCATATGAGGTGGGGTGAAGCAGCCTCTCACTTTTTTTGGCTGCATCAGTAACATCACTTTACTGCCATATTGGCTCCGACCACAGCTTGTTAACTGCTGCCGCATAGGTCATAAGAGACTGGGGTATATCTTGTAAAGTTGTGGAGGGGTTCTCACATTCAAGATGTGTAAATGGGTCTTTGGTATTCTGTATACTGTGTTCTGTGTTTTGGATCCTCTCAAGCTCTATCAGGTCGACCACTGCAAGCAAGGAGTGGCCAATGTTTGTAAATTAAGGACTAAGCAGTGTCTGGGTTGTTGAAATGATAAAAAATGCTTAATTTTTATGAATCATAAGGACTTCCAGATACTTAATCAGGGATTTTTAACCAAGAGACGCTAAAGTGCATCTAATGTCATTAAATGCCTTGTGTTTTGTGACAAGTTTAGCTGAACAGTTCTGAAAAATTTACATTCTTTCACCTCTGAATGTTGAAGATTTCCTCTCTCTATATCCAAATTCAGGATGTCATCTTTAACCAAGAATCTCAATAAATTAGCAACAACTGGCTGTGGTTTTGAGCCTTGCTTAGATGTTAAAGTGTGGTGTTCTCCTTCTATTTTTAATGGCGATCGCTGTTGATAATTTAGAAGGCTTGGTAGAAAGTTCTATGAAAAAAAACATGTTTTTTAACTTGTCCCAGCACTCCTGTAATTCATAAATTATTTTGCCTCCCCCTATTTTCCAAATAATCTATTTTCCTCCAGAGTAATTTGATTTGTTTAAGTGTGTGCCTCAGTGGTTTCTTCTACTTTCAATAAGGAGTCTTCGACTACAACAATCCTACTTACAACACAATTTGTTCTATCACTTTGATGGTTAATGTTTTTTTGTATGGTGCCCATGACTTTTTAAGATTAGATAAGTCAATCTGCATGTTAGAACACAGTGATCTACTAGCTGCTAGATCTGTTTGAGTCATCACACTGTCAGCCATCTCTGAAATCACAAGCGTCATATTTAAAAACAACACAAACAGTTTGAACTTTTTTCCCCCTATCGATTTCTCTGTCCAACAAATGTAATCACCTTGCAGGCTCCATCAGCAACATAATGCAAACAGGTCACCTGCTAGCACTACTGGGAAGACTGCAAGGTGTTCTGGCTGTCAATTTAGCAGGAATGGCAATTACATGTGTTAGTCCATTGACGTTACATAAATTATAATCAAATTGATTCTTAGATCAAGCTGTACCTTTCTCAACAAAGATCAACTAAGTTAACAGTTCAGTTTTTACATGTTTCTCACCCGATTCCGTTTCTGTGGCCCACAGGTACCAGTTTATGTGTCCATCTTGTTGCCTCCTTTACCCCTCCAATGTGTTTACTGCTTGTGACCTCTCAGCAACCACTACCAGTCCCCGCTGTCAAACCAGTGGGGATCCTCACATCACCGTGCCCAAAAATGCCAGCGGTAGTTCCTCCCATGATGCCAGGCTGTGCCCCTACAGGCCACACACACATATGCAGCAAATCCCTGTGGAGAAGCAAGGTTCCCTGGCCCATCGCAGGGAGGGTTGTGGTTGCAGAACCCAGCACCAATCCCATCCTGACTGGCAGACCTGCCATGCATCAGTGCCATGCCAGCCCCTCCCCCGCCACTGGATCCAGTTACCAAGTCCGCCCCCATACCTGGGTCCCTGGCATGTGAGTGCAGCATGCTATGCAGTGGGCCACTGAGGAAGCCCTAGAATCTCCTGCTTTAATGTCATGCAAATAATTGCTACGGTACTTTGGTTTAAGGCTCAGTCTTTGGAAATCCTAAACTAGTGTGTGTGTGTGTCTCCATGCTTTTCATAACTACAGTCACCATGCCATAACATGTGTCAAACAGTTTTTTTTTTTTTACTTGTAGCTAAAACAAGCAACATATGTGAGAAATTCTCATAGCTTAGCTCATACAATGACCTCAAGGACTTTGACCCTCCAGATACCGGGGATGTAGCTAAATTCAAACATTTCTTTTACAGTGTACTGCGATTACTAAGGCTGGCCCAATGGAGATGCAGCATCTGGTTTACATTCGGGCTCCGTTTCCACTCACTGTTACAGCTGGAAGGACTGAAGCTGAGGGAAGTCAAATGATGGGAACACAAAGTGAGCAGAAGGCTGTGCTGGGATTTGATAATCCCACAGATTAAAAAGGTTGTGTCAAGGACAAAGTAAGAGTAATTAGAGGAACAGGACATGAAAGATATGAGGAAGGAAATTTTGTTTAATTTAAAAGTTCCATATTAGGATAAGCCACAGCGAGGGGGGACAAGTCATCTTGTTTTCACATGGGTCCCAAAGGCAGCAGCACCAGCAACCTTTTTTCAATTGCCGTGTTTTTCTGTACAATATTTTTTATTGAATTTCACAAACACAGAACATGACACAAAGTATCTGGATCACATATACTGTAACAAGAACTGAATATCACACGACAAGTAAAGGGAATAAAAAAAAAAAAGCAATAACATCAGACTACTTGCTACAAGTGAATTACGTACCAGATATTGTAAAATTCATCATGGGTAAATAAAAATTAAATTAAAAATAAATTACAGTTGTACAAAGTGCACATGTCACATCATTATATAATTCAGGTAGTGCCTTGGGGATCTCAGTTAATGCATTTTAAACCTTCACATCCCAAGGTCTTCTAGGAATATATTATGCCTTCATGGAGTACAAGTGCCTCTGGTAAAGGCTAAGAGTTGATAAATTTGTTCCAAATCCTCTCAAACAGGTCCTCCCTCCCACTAAGCATGTAAGTCAGTCTTTCCAGTGCAAAGGCCTGCAGGGCCAGGGTCTTCCACTGTGTGACAGTAGGAACCAAGTAGAAGACTCGGGTGCGCTGCACACATTGCCTTGCCATTGCTAACAGAACCCTAACCCACCAGGGGTGCAATTCCCATCCCTCCGCTCCCATGTCCTCCATCCCAGAAAGCTTAAATAGTGGGGTGCATGGGACTGATCTTCCCAGTATGACAGTGATCTGCTGCAACACTAAGCACCAAAAGGGCGACAGTGCCTGACAACCCCAAAAATAATGAATGTAGGTGCCTGTGACTGTTTCGCACCACCCACAGACCTGTAAAATGTTGGTGTTGAACTTATGAACTACACTTGGTGGGGGGGGGGATACAGCCTGTGTACAAATTTATACTGCAGCTCCTTGTATTTATTGCACAGCAAGAGCCCCATTTGTAACTTTGGAATATCTCCCCAACTCTCTTCCGAAATGCCCAGAACGGAGCCTCACTCACAGTGGCTTTTAACCTTCAAGGATAGGTTCAGGAGTTTGACCCTATCCTGCCTGGCCACTTTAGTAACCGCACCCTGGGGTGACACCCTTGAACTGTAAGCTGCCAGATTCAATTAATTATTTTTTTATTGAGCCCAGTGGGGAAGGGGCTGATAACCCTTTGTGGGTTACTCTGCCTTTAAGACTTTTTTGCTTGCTCAGACATCAAAAGGTGTTCACCGAGATGACAGAGCTGATCCACCTACTGACTGCACCAAATCTGACACTGCACTCATACAGGGCTGTTCTGGAGTATGATCTGGTGTTTGGACTGTGTGCTTCATGTAAATTAATTGAGACTTCTGTGGAAACTTCCTTCGACACTACAAAACAGCAGCCATTTTCAGCCACCTTTGACCCACCCTCCTATGGCAATGAGATCAAAGGGCATGGTTCCCACTAGTCAGGGATGAACTCAGGTAGCTTACAGGGGCTCATGGTCTACAGGTGAACTTAATTCAGATGCCTCAAGTGGCCAACTGCCTCTTGTGTAACGGCCCTCCAGGACTGCTGATCTTCATTTATAGCCTGAATGGACCAGTCAAGTTTGCTGTTGCTCATGTAAAGTGCAGGGGCTGAGCTGCCCACAAGGCAGCTCTGTGGAAGATCTCGTTCGAACTAGATTGCTGTCTGGAGTGTTTGAGCTGTATTTTGACAGACTATGCATCTGCAGAAACAAACTGAGCACTGCAGGCAGATTCTCTGCTTGACTAAACATGCTAGTCAGCACATAACTGACACTGAGCTTCGCCAGTGCAGAGCCAGAAACAGAGAGGGGTGAAATGCCACCTGTGATTGCCGCATGATCTGCTCACACACATCAGAGTCCCGTACCAGACTATTAAAATCCTGGAGGGTCTAGATGCCTAGACATGGGGTTTGCTGCAGATTAACATGGCTTACCTGACTGGGGGGAAATTGTACCTCTGACTAGTATTGCTATCGTAGACACAAGGTAAGAGATTGAGTGAAGGTGAGAAACTCGAGTGACCAACAGACAGTGAGTTTATTGCAAGTTGTGACACCACAGCCCAGCCAAGGGAGGAAGATCTAGTTGAATGAAACTGTGAGTAAAACAGGGCTTGCCTCTGCAACTGGGGAAGTATACTAATTGCTGGGGACTGTGGTTATTGACTTTGGCCAGCAAGCCAGGAGTTACAAATACTTCAGTTTGAGTTTTGGGTAGAGCCACTTTTGCCAATACACAGGCTTTGGGATTTGGGGATTCACCACTTCACTGAGCACAGCTGCTCTTTAATTTAAAGTGCAATGCCTGATGGCTCAGTGGAAGCACTATACACTTCTATGCCAGCAGTTTGGGTTCAGGAGCAGACTTGTGGAGTCAGAACTGGGGGGTCCAGGGTATGGGAAGGGTTGTTGCTGGCAGTGCAAGCTAGTTCAGGGTGAGGAAAGCAGGAACCTGGCGGTGCAACTGCCCCTTGTGGTGGGCTAGGGAACCTGCTCCTACACTAGGGGTGGTACTTGCACCCAGAGCGCAATGCATTATCTAACTGGTTATCCAGCCCATATCATGGAGTGCAGGTAGGCAAGGAAAAACTGGGGAGAAAAAACATGCTGCCAGTGCCTTCCGAATGATAGTGAGACCTTTACAGTGTATATCCCTGAAACACAAGTTATATTCCCAAGGATGACTGTAGCTGGCCTGGGACATAAAAATCTATATAAAAATAAAGTGCACTGCCATGGGCCGACCACGTACAGCACCACTGGGCCTACATCGATTCAGTGACTAGGTACGCAGTAACTTGGTGGGTGCTCCCTTTCAGTATGAAAAGGGTACCAGGAGGAAGAGGGTCATTTTTCCAGTGCAGGAGACAGTATAGCATGGTGGTTAACAGCACTGAGCTGCAAATGTGGAGAACTGGGTTTGAATCCCACAACCACCACTTGCACACTATGCAACCAAGAGCAAGTCACTTAACTGCCCTGTGCTCCTGGGAAGCACCTGGAAACAAGTCTTGGCTTAGTGTGTCCTTCCTGGCCAAAAATTGTAAGGGAAAAAAAAGACCAACATCAATACACTGTACTACATGCTGTAGTGTGGGGCAGGCAAAGTGTCAGGCCTGTGCCTGGCTGGAGACTTTTTGTGACAGCCTGGAAAGTGTTTAATTTGGCTGTGCCTGCATAGTGTGTGTGAACAGCAGCCAGCATCATGAGGCTGAGCCTATGCAGGGCAACAGAAGACCAGCCATTTGCAAACAACCACCTCATACTAACAATAACCACTTTTCTTCCCCACAGGGATGGCTGCCCTAGTAAAGTGTATTCTGTTTGCTTGAATCACTTGTCTGCCATTATTCTGTGCATACTCACTGGGGACCACACTGCCGCTGCGTGCGTCTATGCATGGGGTAACCGCAGAGGGGAAGTGGGGACAGGGATAGTTGTTCTAATCAAGTGTATTTTGTTTGCTTGAATCACTTGTCTGCCACTGTTTTGTTCAGAGTATAACTGCATACTCACTGGGAACTGTACTACCGTTGTGTGTCTATGGGTGACGTGACCATAGAGGGAAGGTTGTGAGGTATGACATCCCATGAGGTTGCAGTGACCTGTCACTAGGCCCACTTAAATCTTTCTCTGGGTGGAGACACTGTGCTACTTCTATTATCTGGATACGAACCCTCTCTCACTTGTCAAAGGAGACTTAAAGGAAAGCACTCTTTAATGAAATAACCCCACCACCTGACAGATAAACCCCAGATTAGGGGTTTCACTTGAAAAATTTTTTTAAATAACCCATCAGCATCTTTATTTCAGCTTATAAATCCCCACAGTATGCAAACAATGGCAGCGCTCCGTGGCACCATTTTGAGTGTGACCGCAGCTCACTTGTATGCATTCAGTACAAGTGAGCTGTGCCAAGCCACACTCACACTTGGAATGGCACCACGTAGCCACTGTTTGCATACTGGGCGGTTTTACAAGCTGAAATACAGATGCGGAAGGGTAATTAAAAACATTATTTTTCTCAAGTGAAACCCCCAATCTGGGGTTTATCTGTTGGGGTGGTGGGGCTCTTTCTTTAAAGAATGTTTTCCTTTATCAAGCCCAGGAGCCACCATGACATCTAAAGTGACCTGCTGGCAAGAAATGTTGCTGTGGCCCACACTCTGAAGGCATCTGGGAGGGCACCTGCATTCATATTAACAGTACACAATGTACACATCAAATTAGACACATTAACATTGATTTAAAAATAAAATATTTGTAATCAAGGATTTGAAGTACCTCGCTTTAATAGCGCCTTTCGTATACACTATCCCAAAGTACCGTTCAGGCCACATAAAGCTATAGCAACCATCACACACACACACACAGGTTCAGTAAAAAAAACAAAAGGAAATTAAACATGGTGGGTGCTAAATGACTTGCTCAAAGTCATGCAGTAAGCATCAGTGCTGGGATTCAAACCTTGGTCTCCAGATTAACAGCCCTGTGCTCTAACCAATGTGCTATGACTCAGTTACCCTGACTCTGACAAACACACTTAGAGGAAAGAAATCCTACAGTATGCTTGTGGAGACGGTACAGAATTCAGTGGCATGTAAGAAGAATGAACCAAGAAGAGGCCATTCCTGACCTGGATTTAAGCAACCCAAGCACTTATCTAGCTAATAATGATGATAATCCCACTAAGTTGCTTATCAGGATTAGCTAGAGACCAACAAGGAAGACAACACAGATTCTGAACTTCGTCAAGATACTATTTTGAAAGAATAAGGAATATTCCAAGAAGTTAGATGTGAAGAAGCACTGGGAGGGAAGAATACAGAAGGGGACACGAAACTGTTTGAAGAGAAACGACAGTGCCAACATGCAATAAAAATAACAAAATAAAGAAAAATAGCTACTGTATGCGGATGAAAAGAGAGGTTCAGAAAGTAATTAAAGAAAAGAAAGCAGCTTATGTGGTCCACAAAACATTAGATAAAGGAGGACAGGAAAGGTTACAGAATGACAGTAAAGGAGCATAAAAACATGCTGAGAAAACTAAAAAAAAAATTCACAGAAAGTAAAAAAAAAAAAAAAATAGGAAATGTTTAAAGTATATTAACCATTTAAAGTACATCTCTCTCTGGGAGGGAGGATTCAGGACGCCTGACATGTGCACACCCCTTGCCTGCTGATTATGGACTGGCACTGGTGGAGAAAGGTGCAGCTGTATCAACCTCAACTGTTGAGGTGGTGAATGGAGGGAGACTGGTAAAAAGAATCAAAAAGCATATTAGTGGTAAACTGGTGGCAGACAATGTTTTATTTATTTTAGTGTGTTATTTATTGGGTTTGGTAACCGGGTAGGTACACTGGTTCAAAGGGCCGTTTTCAGGAACGACCCCAGCCATCTAGATGGCACATACAATATAATTAGGCTCAACATACAATACATTAGAACTGGCATACACGTGGAGGTGGTCCGTGCAGTTAAGTCAGGCACAGTAGATGAACAACGGCTGAAGTTGCATCATGCTGCATCGCCAGGAATGTGGTTCCAAGAACTCAGGGAAGAGGGAACAGTGACAAAATATATAATGCAGTGCTACATTTCAACAAGAACTGTATTCATATTTCTACTAATATGCTTCTACTTAGGTATAACACTGTGTATATTTCAGATGTATTTTATAGAGGATAGTGGATGGGCAACAGTGAACAACAACACTGTTGTTCACTTCGAGAGGTTGTTATGACAACCAAGTAAACCTCGAGAGCGAAGCTCAAGAGGTTTCCGGTTGTCATGAAACCTCGAGAAGTGAGAAACAGTGTTGTTGTTTACTGTTGCCCATCCACTGTCTTTTATAGTGTATGGATGACAGTAAAACAAAATAGCTTGAGACTGCCTCCATGGTCGCGCCGTGATGTCGGTGACCCCCACCCCACCCATGTCCGTAAAAACACTCCACTCCTTCCCAGTCCACAAAGATACTGTTAGTTCATAAATTTAAAAAGAAATACAGCTGTCCTGCTGTGTGCCAGCCACTATTTAAAAAAACGGCACTTACTGACAGATTTGAATGAACGTCCTCCTGTGCCTTCGATGAACTGCCATGGCCATTTTTCGAATGCCTACGAACTGCAACTTGCGCATGTGCAAATGCAATCAGAGCTGTTGTACCATCGCTGTGACGTACTCACGATAGTACAACAACACCGTGACATAACATCAATGGTACAACAAGACTAGGGAAAGATAGATTTTCAGGGAATACAACATTTTAACATACACTATATATAGATATTCTTCATATAACTGTGGAAGATGTTTCACTTAAAATGTTTATTTAAAGATTAAAAAAATTCAGTAAAGATTATATTGAAAAAAAAGAGCTGTGTACATTACTTAAGTGGAGGAATTCCTCCACAAGTTAAAAAAAAAAAAAAAAAAAAAAAAAGAAAAAAGGTTTACTATCTGCTCTGCCCCGGTGGCCCAGAGGCAGTGTGTCATGCTGCCAAGCAGGTGACCCTGGGGTGGGAGCAAGTAGGCTCGGATCATTGCATCAGGAGGGCAGGCCAGGCTGACGCAGCTACTGCTCCCCAGTAAACCTCAGTCAGGAGGGTCGGCAGTGAGTTTCTGACACCACAGTTACCCCTGCGGCTGGGTGACACAGCTTGCTATTACCACAGGAACACCGAGCACATGTGAAGCCTGGGCATTGCTTAGTGCTTATGCCATGAGGTGGAGGGGAGGGACTTTGGCCAGGGTGAAAAAAAAACAGGGTTAAAAGGCATGTGCACTAAGCCATCTAAATGGCGGTCACCAGCACCTGAGGGCCTGCTCAGTACAAATCTTAAGTGAAATTAATGTTCTTGTACGTCACTGCATCAGATCCTTACTGGCTTTGATCTTAAAAGAAAAGCCCCATAACCTATTTTCTGTATACCTGTATAGTTTGTAGGCATGAACACTTCTGTCTCTTGCATCCCCCTAATTTCATCCTAATTTAAATATAAATGAGGTTGCTTCACTCTGTTTTGCCCTGCTGTGAAAACTTGTTTGACTCCATTGCAAAGGTCATGACCCACTTCATGTAAGGCATCCTGGAATTTTATGATGTGTTGATGCTAAAGCCTGCAGTAGTTACACTGTAACAGTCAGTGCTGTTGCTGTCCTCTGTGTCATCAAGACATAGGTCATGAAGCATAGGCAAACCAGGAGAAGCTATAAAATTCATGCAGCATTTTATTATAATCAATAACAAAATTAAAAAATAAAATTACGCAGGATTCCTCTTATACAGGCAGTTCAAACAAAACAAAGTCCTTCATCTGAGGGTATCTCTAATTCTAAATTTCAATCTCATTCTCCCTCTAACAAAAGACTGCTCTCTTTATCCTATGTCTCTTTATCCTTTATCACCCATCCTATGAAACTCCCTGCCCCCAGGTGTCCAGGATGCTACCTCTACCAACATCTTCCGCACAAGGCTGAAGGCTCATATGATGGTCACCTCCAAATGCAACTGCTAAAGAAAGAGGCTCCTAAGCGTAAGCCTACCCCTCCCCCTCCCAGGGAAATACCTCCAATATCTACACCCATCTGTATAGCCTACCCAGGAAATGTAACCTGTTGAAATGCTACTATGTATTACCCCATGCTATGTTTCGATGTGTCTTATGTAACGTACTTGTGCTGTATGCAGTCCCATGTATTATTCCATGTAATCCCTGGGTCACCCCTGAAAAAGGGACCTTCTGGGCCCAGTGGGCTTACCCGGTTATCAAAATTTAATAAATAAAATAATAAATAATTTATATATTCTTGGCAAAAAAACTTTGTTAATGCATCAGTTAGGGTTCCACCATCAAAAGTTTGGAAATGTGGTGTTAGGGTTTTCAAAGCTAACACCCCATCCCCACCCTGCACACACCAACAGGCATCGGAGGTGTGCCTTGGGGTCGCCAGCCTAACGCCACCCCATTCCATAAGTAAATAAGCTGAGATGGGTAAGAGAAGAATGGGTGAGCATTAGGCTTGACGACCCCAAGGCACACCCCTAACGCTTGGTGGGTGTTAGCCTTGGAAACCCTAACACCATATTTCCAAACTTTGGATGGTGGAACCCTAACTGATGCATTATCAAAGTGTTTTGCCAAGAATTGCCTTACTTTTTGAGAAAGCATAATCGTAACCTTATTTGCTTGTGAGAGCACAGGGCCCTTTGGGCCTGCACTCCCAACCATCAATAATTCTCGACAGATTGCAACTGTATCTTTACATCCATGTGGGAGTGCAGGGCCCAGAGGGCCCTGCGCTGCCACCACTCCAATAATGCTACGCATGTTTGTATGTGACAACAGAGGGCCCTTTGAGCCCTGCACTCCCATAAGTCAATCACAGTATCCGTATTTGTGTGAGAGCGCGCAGGCACCCCCATCCATGCATAATTTTTCAGACACTGTAGTGCTATCCTTGTTCTCCTGTCGGAGTGCCCCCATCCAGTAATGTTCAGTGCAAAAGAAACACCACACACTGCAATGTTAGCTTTTAAGAAAAACAAGAAAATCTGAAACCTGTGTAACGCGACACCAAATTAATATATTTCCATGAAAGCACCAAAAGGCGCACTGGCACAGCACGCCCTTTGTACCCTGAAAATATGACAGCAAAATTACAAACCGTTTCTTCACAAAGCAATGAGAAAGACACACTTGCTTACACTTCAGAGTACAACATTATCCTATGGGAAATTAAGCAAAACTGAATGCAGCAGAACTCCAAAGCAAAGTAGTATATTTTCACCAAACCAGCAAAATGCACATCTGTGAGGCAAGCCCTTTCTACCCTGAAAATTTCAGCCCAAAAGTCCACACAGTTTCTCTGCTATGAAGCAATAAAGAAAATATAAAAAAAAATGGTTTCACAAATTGCGGAAAAAGAATGTTGTTTTGCGAAACACAAAATCCTTTTTCCGCAATTTGTAGTAAAAGTTCCTTGTTTTGCAGAACAAGATTTCCATAATTTGTAGGTAAAGAATTCTGTGGGTAAAATAAACATATTTCTGGGCATTTTGGGGACAAACTGACCCCAGAATCTGATTTCACGTGGCCCAATTAGGTAAACACAACTGTTGGTGTTTACCAGCTACTACTACTTTTTAAAATATTTAAGTCAGTTTGACTCACTAACTCAAAACGAGATGGTGAAATCTCAAAACAAGACTCTGCTTTGTGGCAAAAACATACCACATTCGCGGAAAAAGGAATGTTGTTTTGAACAGGACATCTAACTTTTTCCACAGGAAATAATGGCACACTTTGACATTTAATAACTTTTGAACAGATTAACAATTTTCACCAAACCTTCAAAAGGCACATCTGTGACCCAAGCCCTATATACCCTAAACATTTCAGACCAAATGCCCAAGCCGTTTCTGAGAAACGGCATGACAAAGAATTTACAGAAAAATGGTAATTGTCATGTTTTGTGACACACTGCATCTCCCCTCCCACATATCTGACTGGAATAAAACTTGCCACATCCAGAGATCTTTGTTCCCCGATGGAGCATGCAAAATTTCATGCAAATCTTTCCAACAGTTGCAAAGTTATTAAAGTACAAAAGTTTGAGTTTAACATAGATGTGACCGCTGAATCCTAACAATAGGGGCACGACCGCATCCCTATAATAATGTTTTTTTCCTGGCAATTAACTTCTGCGTCCTGCGCTCGTTTAGATACATCTCCGGTTTCTCACAAAATGTATCAGAACTTTGTTAGTTTCTTTCCTATAGATGCAACAAAATAGGATACTGTGTCCCAGATCTGTTATACTGCTGACAACTCTGCAAATGAGCTTGTGGAGGTCAAACTGCATCTTAAGGTTAACCCCTTCGTTCCAAATAACTTTTGCAATAATTTCAACAATATAACTATATACATTTGCAAACCAAGGGATCCCAGTATCACACAAAAATTCATATATATTTTTAAACGACAGAGAAGCAAGGGAAGAGAGAAGGACTAGAAACAGCAAGGAATGGAAGGGAGACAACAGGGAGAAATTGTGGGACCACTGGAGTATCCAGTTTCGAGGTTCCACAAGGAAAATTTGATTGCGCAATCAGACGGGCACAAGAGAACAGGCAGAAATAAGAAACAACAGAGCAGAGTCTTACTTTCAACTCTCTCTGTATAACAAATGCGACACGGTCTTATCCAACTCGGTCATATTCTGCAGTCCCTATATTCTTGTCTTATGCTGGATATGAAATGTTTGAAAGCATATTAAGTGCCCTACTCTTTTCTGTAATTTAAAGTGTATCTGGGTAAGAAAAAAAATGCTTTTGGAGAATGCAGGGACCTCACAAGACATTTAAAAGAACTGAATGAGAGTATACCTTTTGCTGGCTTGTACAAGTATGCATCAACAACTCCCACAATGCCTTGCATTAGTGGGGTCATCACCTTTAAAATGGAGACAAACAGGCTTTCACACCATGGAAAAACAGAGTAAAGCAACCTTATTTATATTTAAATTAGAATGAAATGGAATGCAAGACAGGGAATCATTGTTCATGCCTACAACCCACACAGGTATACAGAAAATACTGTATAACCCCTTATATTTGCTGTCAAAATAATTTCGCTATATCTGCTGGACAAAGAAATACCGTAGAAATAAATTGTCAACTAATAATTAGATGCAGTGAAAATTTAGTGTATGGTGTGTATGTTTCCATTGACCGCAACTGGGCTCCCAACAATTATTATTTGACCTCCCCCCTCTCTCTTCAATCCATGGCATCCCTTTTACCCTGTTACTCTTACTTGGCTTGTAGAGTCCAGTGAGGAACAGAGATATAAAGCGTTATACAATAGGATGAGGGGACTTTCCCGTTTAAAGGAAATTTCCCAAAATAAGGTATTGGGCTTCATAGCCTAATACCTTATATCATCCTGAGCTGACTGGTGGCAACATTTAAATTTAAACGTGCTTACTTTCTCCTCTGGAAGGGATCGTAACTGGCACCGGAGCCTTGGCCAGCTGATCCCTTCCAGGTTCCTGGTGCCCCTGCTCTGCCCCAACTCCGCCCCAGCGCTCTCGAAATTTGTGACGTGTGGCCAGGGAGAGCGCAGGGGAGAGCCCCATACAAGTTTATGGGGGCTATTTTTAAAGCTGGTTAACAGTCAGAGGAAAAACTAAAGCAGTCGCTTAACTAGTAGGGTCCCTCTTGGTTAAGTGACTGCTTTAGATTCTCGTTTAAAATGACAAAAAACGGCTTTAAAATAGCCCCCATAGACTTGTATACGGCCCGGTGCTCTCCTGGTCACACGCCACAAATTCTGAGAGCACGGGGCGGAGTTGGGGTGGAGCGGGGGCACCAGGAAGCTGGAAGGGATCGGCTGGCTGAGGCTTCAGCACCAGTTACGATCCTTTCCAGAGGAAAAAGTAAGCACTTTAACATTTTAATGTTTGAGCCTGTCAGCTCACGCTGCTACAAGGTATTGGGCTATGAAGCCCAATACCTTATAGCGCTAGGTTGGAACATCACTTTAATGTATGCACACAGGCTCTTTTTTTGTTTGTTTTTTTCCTCAAAGACCCTAGCATATGTAGTTGATCAGTTGCAACTTTATAACAGTAATCAGAGCCAACAAAGCTACACCCTTCCCTCTGGCTAAAGGAGAAGGCGAGGAGCTACTTTTGCAGCTGATGCCAATGCCACTCTGATCAGCTCCCTTCCCAGGTACCAGTATTATACTCCACTTTCGAACCTGCTTTAGCATTTATTTTACATCTGAAATAGTTAAAAGGAGCACTCCTTGCAGTATGGCTATTACCGGGTTTTCATCAGTATACGTAACTGTTTTTGAACCCATTGTAAAAGGAGCCAAGTCACAGCTCACTCATAAAATCTTTTATATTTAAAAATTCATATGTGGCCATCTTGGTTATGCACTTTCCCCAACACTTCATGGTTTCAAATTTCATTTCTTCAGAAGTTGTTGATCCGGTGACAGTTCTGCTATTTGTTCTCCTTGGATCAACCCACAAATGCTGTATTTGACACATACATTAATTCCTCCTAACCTCAGTTGCTGTACTTTGGTACTGGTGGTTTGCCCTGCCAGGGGAGAGGGTATTAATTAATTTTTTGCCTTCTATCCAACTACCTGGTAAATGGGGTCAACACAGCTACATCATTCTCTCTGGCGGCGGTGGTTTACCGTTGGTGGTCCACTGTATAGGTCCTTGATGAGGCCACACCTAGAGTACTGCACACCTCAGAAAGGACCGTAACTGCTTGACGAGTGTCCAGAAAACGGCCACTAAATAGAGTGCACGCAGAAGAATAGGTATGAGGAGCGACTGTCTAACCTCAACATGTATATGCCTGAGACAAGATGGGAGAGGCGTGATATGATTGAGACCTTTAAATACATCCACCAGATCAAGAGAGGTAACTGGTCAGCTTTTTTCAAATGTAGCAAGGGGTCAGGTACCAGAAGTCATGAGTATCAATTACTAGGGGGTACATTTAACAGGAACCTGGGGTAGTATTACTTCATGGAGAGGGTGGCAGACATGTGGAACAGACTGCAATGTGAGCTGGCAAGAGCAAAGTCTGTCCAAGGGTTTAAGTTGTGGTGGGACTGGTACAGAGGCATACTTCCTGTGGGAGTGGGAAGGAGGACAGCATTTCAGGAGGGGCAGAGTTCGCATCAGGACACCATGACTAACATCACTCAGTGACAGGCTGCAGTGGGTTTTGGTAGTACAGTGCAGACTCGATAGACTCAAAGTTACTTCTAACTGCAAAACTTTTATGTTTCTTAAGCTTGGAATTATATGAATTCTGTTTTTTCTTTCTCCCATGTATTATTTGTTTATTTATGTTTTATTTACAGTTTTTGGTCAGGAAAGACACAATAAGCTGAGGCTTGTTTACAGGTATGTCCTGGGAGCACAGGGAAATTACAGAGGTTTAGTACACTTCATGGACTTAAGGTACCACTTTGGGATATGGTACCTTAAGTCCGCAACAGTCCCTCAATGTAAGCTTTAACTCTGAGTGCCGAGTATGTTTTAATGTATGCAGATTCTGGATGTATATATATGCCTGCAGTTTCCTAAGGGTTAATATTTGTTTGCCAGGGCCTTGTTAGTCGATCAGTGACCCTTATTAATCTCCAAGCTGCCATCATACTGTATTAAGCAATATGCAAAAATAAGTCCCATTCATTTCAACGGGGCTCACCCCCATGCTCTCCCTTGCTGCCCATCATAGTATGAGGGCATGTTCCACAATCGGGAAGTGGAAGGGATCAGCTGGCTACCTCATTGGGGCCAAAACTCAATCCCTTATCACTTAAAAATGCCTGGCAAGGGCCAGCCCGGTGGTGCTGAGGGTTGAGGCGCTGGACACCACACTTCACGCCATGCCAGCGACCCTGATTCGGGAATGAGCCCAGGTCTTTGGGGGGAGGCAGCCATAAGGCAGCTCTCCCCTCCCAGCTGGGGACCCAATTGCACCTGCTGCAAAGGCTGTCCCCAGGTGGAGGCCCAGAGATAGTGCAGTTGGGAGTGACTAGAGTAGGGAGTGTGCCATGGGTCGCTGCATGCGCATGCCTCTACACACGCGTGGGCAACTGCAGCAAGGGGCGAGGAGAAAATTAGTAAAAAAAAAAAAATGGAACTAGCAAGCTCTATGATGGCCCTGCAGCACCCATTCCGGCCCCTGGAGTCTAGATGTTGGTCTCTGGGGAGGGGTCAATGCCCTTCACTTTGACCATGCCACGGGGGCAACCCATGGGGATTGCCGGGAGGGTCAGGGTGGGAAAAGCAAGTCCTGAGACTGAGCTCTGGGAGGCCAGAGCCGCCTGCCAGTTTCTACTATGTACCCCGCCACCAAAAGTAGGTGGGAGGTGGCGACAGGGTCAAACAGCTAGATTAAAAAAAATGCCTGGCAAATAAATATTAATACTTACACTGAGGTACTATCGCAGACTTAAGGTACCATATCCTGGAAGTGGCACCTTAAATTCCCAAAATCACTTTAAATGACTTGCTTCTGGTCACACAGTATGTAAGTGATGACTGTGGATTCAAACCCAGATCTCATGTCCACAGCTCAGTATTCTTAACCACTACACTATATTGCCCATTTGACTACATATATGTGTTAATATTAGCCTGAATGTACTTTGGTAGCTTCTTGCATTGTACAGACTACTTTTCACAAAGTTTTAATTTTTAAATATTGGAAACGTCCCCTTGTTGTTCTTCTGAAAGTTGCTGTTCTCACAATGGCACCTTTTGTACCATTAGATCAGGGAATAGTGTCTGCTGCATGCTAGTTCCCCTCGGTCACAAGAAAAGTGATGTGAAACAATGTGTTCAAAAACACTGAGAATACTGAGGAAAACCTGCAGGTTACCATCTTAAAAGGAGCACTCTGTTAATTATGTCAAATCTTAAAATATATAGGATTTAAAAAATGTTATTGTAACATGCACTGCTGCTTTAAGAGCTCTAAGAAAGTTCTAGTTTTATTGCTGTGGGCAGAGCCTACAGCCACCTTACTGTTTGTAGCTGGAAAAATGGAGTATCATGGAAGACATCTTTGAAGTTTTCAGTGTATCCTTCCGCATCTTGAAATCACTATGCCAATTGAAATAAAACATTCCCTTCGTTCTGTTTAGAATGTTGGAGACATAACTCCAAGCTGCTTATCAGATGGACATTAGGAAACTGAAACAGCTTGTTAAATATTGGCTGCCTGTTAAACTGGAGATTTGTTTACCCCCTTCGTAATGCAACAACTTGTACATTTAAATACTCAGCATTTAAATATTTTCTTGCTACTAGCTTCAGTTGGGCAGGTATTCTCTTTCACGAAAGATTCCTACCTCATAAATGTCATCCTTTTTCAGCAAGGAATCTCCAAAAAAGATTTACACTGTTTTTCTAACCTCTTAAGACACTATCTGATAAGTACTGTCTCAGACATATGCCAGGTCTTCTGTGAACTGTCCATTCCAGGCTAAATATATAGCAATCAGCTGGCATTTTTTACTATGCTTTTGGGGTAAAAATATATTGAGCTACAGCAAACACACACACACACACACACACACACTGCACACACCATCCTCATGGCCACAACATTCGAATAAATACTGCAATCTAATATGTTATAAACAATAAAGAAACTATTTATGTCAGTGAACACAGTGAAGTTCAGTTTACAGTAGAGTTCCTTTAAATATTTCTTACCCTATATTTTGTATCCTGGATAGCGCAGGGGAGATGCTACATGTCACTGTCATATAGGGATCTTCATTTACACATTTTTGCACTGTATTTACTCAGGATGTCCCAGATTAGATGCAATATCTTGTTTTCAGTGGGGTCATGATTTTACCATTTTTATAATGTATTTATTCAGGGTAGGCTAGTCCAGATATAAACTATTGTTTTCAGTGTGTTTCGATTTTACGCAGTGCAGCATAATATTGTGTAGATACAGAGCCCCTCTGAAAATGAGATACCATGTCTTCTGTGAACTATACAGGCTAAATATATAGCAATCAACAGGCATATTCTAGGAAAACTCATTGTAAAAATGTGTAAAAGGAAGACCAAACTGAAAGTGCCTCTCGGCAGATCTGCATTGTGCAAATTCATCAAAAGCTCTCCACAGCCATTCGGCTCTGACCAGATCTTTTTAAATACTGGGCCCCATACTGTAGTTCTAATATATTAAAAGCCAGGTTGTCTTGAACACTCCAGACTTCCTAACGTCAGAGCATGCTGTGGAGTTAAATATACATTTTGAAGAAAAAAATACTTTGTTCAAAGGTCTTAAATGCCTAATTAAATTTTGCGTTTTAGCCCACCTACACACACACACACACAACACAGTCTTTAAATTAAAGGGTCAAAATCTGCCGAGGGGTCACAATGTCACTTTAACCTTTTTTGACAGTCATCATACCTAAAGTATTTTGTTTTCAAAAACACGTTTTTATGACTTGATGGTAAAATACTTTACAAGTCAAAATCATCTTTCTGTTCCACAGAAGAAATAAAAAAGAAGAGTATATTTTATCTTAGAATGTTGCACTTAGTAAAACTGTCCTGTAGCTGTTTCTTTGGGAAGATGGTAGGTAGCAGTAAATCCAGCTGTCTAAACAACGTCATGTTTTGTTTTAAATACATGTATGAATCCCTGTGAGACGGATACTTTGACATTTTTTCGAGAAGCCGTGGAAAGGAATGCAGAGAACTATTTGTGGATGGCAGTGAATGCTCCAAGGACTCTTACGTATCAACAATTTGGGTGTATATTCAAAGTTGACCCTACAATAGTGTGCATCAGTAAGGGTCACAAAACATGCAGGACTCTTGGGCTAAGATAGAGCAGCTATACAAACAAGCATTTGTCAATGCTGAATGTTCGCTTGTTTGTATTTTATTTATTTATTTATTTAAATCTCAGCTTACAAATACCTTTGAGCTAGGGGCAGCTCATTTACAAAGGTTCCATGTCAAAGGAAAGGGTTACAATAAGGTTGGGAGGTATACACACATTCATGGTATCAACGGTGGTATAGACAACATTCATGGTATCATGAGAGCACAGCAAGTCAGCTGCTAACTAAGTGGGAACAGTGCTACACACTCAAGATTACAAGCAAGCATTGAAACCATAAGGTACATTTGAAGCAACATTGCTAATCAGAGGTGGGGAACAGTAAGGAAGAGGTAAGGGAGACGAGAGGGCAGAGTCCAGATAGAGAAGGAAAAGAAAATATGGCAGCCAGAGGCCTTGTCGTAAGGTGAGAGGGAGGGGAAGGTAAGGTGAGAGAAGGGGTAAAAGAGGTGAAAAGGAGGGCGGATGAAGGGGAAGAAGATAACGGAGAGTGGGGACCAGAGGGCCTGAACAGGTTCAGGAAGAGGAGGGGTCAGTGGGATGAGAGCAAGGAAGGGGTGAGGTAAGGGAGGAGGTGGCATGGGTAAAGGGGAAACTGTTCTGTCAGGAGAGCTGAAACAAAACAGGAAGCCAAGTAAGAGCCTCACAGAGTGAAAAAAGTGGTATTAGGGTGTCTGCAGAAGTGGGAAACTAGGTCTAACAATCACAAGTGCTTTTGCAGGGTTTTATTTAACTCTAAAAATTGATTAGCGTTTTGCTCATAAAAGTGCTAAAACTTTGTGAAAATGCATACCTCTTGCCTCTCTGTGTTTAACAAACACAGCACTTCTAGACAATCTATATAAATACTTTCTGTACAGTTAGTATCGTCCCAAGAAAAAAACTAATTATTTAAAACCCTGTTTCGGTTAGGAGATGCTGACGAAGCATAAATTTAAATTGGGACAGACTAGAAAGACTGCTCAATCGGTTGCTTAGATTATTAAACCACGGGGGGCTCTGTATTGAAAGGATCGCTGGTATTGTGCAGTCCGACAGTGGGGTACTAGAAGGAGGTCAGAAACTGAGGTACGTGTGTTGGGTCATAGGGGATTTGTTTAGCAGGCAGAGGTATTTGCTGTGTAGGTGATTGGCACTGTTAGGGCAAAGGTGATAATTAAATTAATAACACGAGCTATAAGGTGAAATTGTCATGATTGGGAAGTGAAGAGGTTCACACATAATATTGTCGAATTTTTACATTGTGACCTTGAATTTTTCAAAATACTATTTTTTTGCTCCAGCATATGAACATGACAGGTGTCATTTATGATATGTGACCCAAAACACTGCTTTGTGAAATTACCTGAAAACAAGTTTTGGAGGGTTATTTGATAATGACACCTGCCATGTTAATTTGATGGAGGGTAAAAAACATGAGTATGTTGAAAATGTGGGTTAAAAAGTAAGAATATTGCAAAGCTACGAGTAAACATTGCAAAATGTCAACGTTTGTTCATATTTTACATACACACATACATACTTAGTTGCCAGCAGATTAGGCCTAACGGTCTATCTTGTCTGCCTGACTCAGCTCACTGGTAGTGTATAGTTGCTGCTCTACTCCCCCCCCCCCCCTTTTTAGTTTTTTCAGTTTTGACCTCAAATGGTCAACACAGTCTTTCTATTACACCACCTATAAACATGACAGGTCTCTTTTATGAAATATTGTCCAAAATGTTATTTTGCGGCACAAATGTGAAAAAGCGTTTTGGCCAGGATCTGAAAAATGACACGTGTCATTATGTTTATGGCGGTAAGTCAGCGACAATGCTGACAATGTGGGATCACAATCTGGTACAATAGCAAAGCTAGGAGTAAGCACTGAAGGATTTCAATGTTTCTTCATAACTTTGCCTTTTTTTGAGATTTTGGCCCCACATTTCCCATTCAGTCTTATTATGACCCCATCTTATGATGAAGGCAAGTGGATTTTTTTAAACTCTGCCCAAAAGATGATTTTGTAAAATGACTGCAAAAACTTGAAAACTGGAGGGGATTTAAAAAAATTACACCTACCTTGTTCATGAGGTGGGTAGAAAGGCTATGTTGAAAATTTGGGGGAAAATGTAGAAAAAATCAAAGTTATGAGAAAATGTTGAAGAATTTCAATGTTGTTCCATAACTTTGTTGATTTTAAGATTTTCACCCAGATTTTCAACATAGTCTTTTTACCCCACCTTATGATCAAGACAAGTGGAGCTTGTTAAATCTCATCCGAAAAGTGATTTTGCAGAGCGACTGTGAAAACATGTTTCAGAAGGAATTTGAAAATTACACCTGCCTTGTTCATGAAGTAGGGTAAAAGGCTATGTTGAAAATCTGGGGTCAAAATCTGGAAAACTGTAAAGTTATGAGTAAGCATTGAAGCATTTCAATATTGCCTCATGACTTTGTTGTTTTTGAGATGTTTATTTATACTCCCAGGGCGCACTGGGGCAGGAACTCCGCCGCACCACCGTCTGCCAGCCTGACCACCTCAATCATCCCCAAGACTCCCTGCGGATTACCCCCCCGTGGCGGGGCAGGAAGAAAGCTACCTCCCTCCTGGAGCACAATCCAAAACCAGAGCGGCCATGATGGTGGTAGCCAGAGAATGGGTGCGGACCTCACAGAACCCCCAGCCACAATTTTCCACTTTTTCTGTACCCCTCCCAGCACAAGGCACAGCACATGCTTATGGGGGCACACGTATGCCGGCTGCTGGTCTCCCTGCTTGCATCGTCCCCAGCCCCCACTAGAGGGCGATCGATGGATGGGATGACAATCCCTTCCTCCCCGAAAGAGGAGAGCAGTCCTCTGGACACTCAATCCTCTCTTGCCCCTGCCGAAACCAGACGGCCCTGGCTCATTTCCAAACCTGAGTCGCTGGCATGGAGCGGTGTGGCATCCGGCACCTCAACCTCAGCACCACCAGGCCTTAACACACACTTTCTAAAAATACCTTACTGGGGAGGTGTTGTGTGTGTAGGGGGTGAGTTTAATATTGGAGGGAAACCATATCCTCCTGGGTGGAGTTACCTGAAATTTACCTTTAGTGTGACTACAGTAAATGCCAGGCAAGCACCACATAATGGAATGACAAATGTATAAGGCGCGTGACAGCACGACTAGGGATCAACAACAACCCTTCTTCCCTCTCTAACACAGTACATTCACTTGTGTGTCAATATTTCCTTAAAAAACAGACAATGTTTATACAAAAATGGAATCAAACAGAATGATCTGCCAGACAGTGAGACATTGAACGATATAATTTCAGTATGGTATTGGTGTATTTTGGTTTTAAAAGTGATTTGTTAGAGCAAAGTTGTACACGTCTTACTTGTGGCATCAAGCAAAGATATCCTGCAGGTTCTTCTGAAACCTGGGTCAGGATACAATCCCTCCTGGAGACTTTCTTTCTGCCATAAAATACCCAAGGACCTGTGTTCCTTCTGTTTCTAGCTCAGGTTGGCCTTGGCTTTGGCTGGAATGGGAAACCGAAACCCACCCATCGCTGCCTGAAAAGCCATTTTTATTTTTTGTTGCCTTCAGACCAAAACTGACAAAGCTGTCAGTATATTTCGAGCCCCCCACAGACTCGTTCCACTGATCAGCAGCAGCCTGAACCTCATGGGCAGTGCTTTCTGTACCTAACTACAAAACAACGTCTACCGGTTCTTCCTGCTAGAGCCCAAGTTGTGTTAAAGTTTCACTTTCTTTTCTAAATAGTTTTTTCTTTCAATTTCCTTAAACATAGCCGTTTGTTTTGGTCACCTTATTTCTTTTATTGATACTCTTTCCTCTGTTTTTTTTTTTTTTTTTTTTTTTACAGTCTTGTTTTGTATATTTTCTTCATCTTACATAGTAGCATGGGGGAGACAAGGGGTAAGCTTTATTTGTATTTAGATCTGAAATCTCAATCAACAAAGTTGATAAATTTCAGAACCTTTACATGGGGGGGGGCTAGAACACTATCTGCACAGAATTTTCCAGGGATATCATCAGAATTTCAGAGGCATTCAAATTATGGTGATTTCCCATATGGAATTCCAGACAGGCTGTTGTCTCCTAAACAAGGTTTCACATGTTGCGATGCTACAGCAGTCACTTTTGTTTTGCCCCTCATTTTTCCAGCAATATCGGCCTAAATAGTCAAAAAGTTAGAGTTATTTTTCTCATTTAATTATAATCATAACAATGAAAATAAACACATATATTACCAATTCACACCTTGCATCTGTGCTATGCTACAAAGGTTTGTTTTGACAAACAAACACACTGTTGCTATTTTCATGATTAATAGTCATTTTTATTTCTTTCCTTTTTGATGTGTGGTAAGTCAATTATTTTTCTTTGAATGCACTTCTGGATCGTGAGTAGCTTTTTACATCATTTACAAGATCTACGAAATTTATAAAATGTTTCTTGAAAGCATCAAGGAAACATCATGAAGATTTATTTGACGATTAAATCTCCATATATCGATATTCCACACGAACTAATTTTTAATTAATTTTAGGGCAAGGGTTTGGCGTGAACCATCTGTAAAAAAAGGACTTTCCCAAATAAAACTAAATTCCCTTGCAATGTTGCCTTTTTACACATACCAACTACTTCATTTCCCCTCTGCAATAACGCTGGGAGTCACTATTTTAAGCACTAATTGTCCATCCCTTAAGTGGTTTTACAAGTACATAAATTCATTTTGTCAAAGCTTTAAAGTTCTGGGTTTTATTGTAACAATTGTCACACTTATTTGATGTATGCTGTGGTAGCCGTCTTGGGATGGGAATTGCTGGAAGAAGGCATTCCTGACATAATTTTCTAGTCCATATCTCTGTACAGTACACAGCCAGACCTAAGTCTGTACTTATATCACTGACATAAGGCACAGATGTTGTGAGATGCAAAGTAATAAACAATATGCTCTAACTTATATAACATACTGTGCCGTCAACTGTTTGTCGCAATTCATTGTACAAGTGTAACCCCCTGCAAATGGGGGTTCCCAAAAGACTTCAGAGCTTACTTGAATGCTCCAAGCCTGAATGGTGTTTGGCATTTAAGCCATTTATCAGTGAGTGTTTTGAACCTCTGGTACTGTCTCTTTAAGAGCTGTCTGCTTGCAGACATAATTAGTTGTATGGGGGACTGTGTGTTTCTTTGATTGAGTACCACTCAAGCTGCTGCCAATTCACTTCATTTTTGCAGTCACTAGGAGTGCAAAGGAACCTATCTGACAGATGTAACTGTTTGCCAGAAATTATTTAGAGTAATAATGAAATTACAGTTTGTCTAACCTGCTTTCTTTGCAGTCAGAACTGTGTCTGCTAGTTCCCCATTCTAGTTTTGAACTGCTGAACTGGACCAATCAGTGTGGGGTAAGCTAGCTCTAAAATGGTGCCTTGGACTAATCAGAACTTGGACTCATAATCTGAGCCAGCCACAAGAGGATTGTATGGGCAGTGACTCTGGGAGATGTAGTTTAGACTTCAGCACCTTTTTGGACCAACAGCAGCAGTCTATTGTGAGTGACAGCCAATCCAGTCAAGAACTGGGAGGAACTCAAAGGAAGTGCCCGGTTTTGTCGGTTGGAGTTTCAGTTGAGCTTTGGCAGTGAAGAAGGAAGGAGCCCTGTGCTTTTTCAGTGTGCAGTTTTAGTCAAAAAACGTGTAAGGCCCAGAGTTCCGTCTGCAGCTTGTTAGGACTGAATCCGTCCTGTGAAAGAATCAAAGGATCTCTGAAGAGTAGAAACCAGGCTCACCCTGTAGAAGACTGGGAATTGCTGAAAATTACACTCGGTCTGTCAGGAACTGAATCTGCTGTGTGTTCTCCCGGTATTGTGCAGTAATTGCGATCAGGATACAGATGCAGCCTGCCTGGTATAGTGCTTTCTTTTATATGGATGTGTGAAGAGGTTTGTGCACCTCAAGTGAGCCCTGCTGACATTGAAGGATCCTATCTTATTTGGAGGTCGTGAGTACTAATTCAGGGTCGCTCCCTGTTGAATTGCCACATTAAATCCAAATGGAATTACTGTACTGCTGACTGTTTAATTCTCCTTTTCTTCAGTGTGAAAGGGCCCCCAACAGCTACCATGGTTTGGACTAGCCAGTAGGGCTTGGGTACCTAGGGACAGTAACTGATAGGGATAGGCCTGTGCACAGAGCCATAGGTAGATTATTAAAGTGATAAGCTAATTAACCTGATTTCCCCTGTCCTTGTTATATCCCCTAAATAAATCAGAGCTGCTTGTTTCAGCAAAGTTATACTGCCTGAGGTATTTGTCTATGTTAAAGTACTGTACTGTGATTGTTGCACTGTATCTCATTTCACAGGAGGTTCCAGTGCTGGAACCAGACCTGGGGTAAGTGTATACTGTGAAGGTAATTCTGATATATTGTGTGGGCCACTAGTGGGAAGAAAGGGGTTGCAGTGTCCCAGAGGGCTGTGACCAAGTTAGTTTAACTATTGCAAACCCTGACCTCTGGGTGGAGGCACCCGCCATTGGATCCAGGCCCCTCAACCTGTTAGTGGCAAATCAGGCAGGGTAGTAGCCCTGGGATAGCGCCATCTAGGGGTTACATCTTGGAGGCTCACGCTGGGATTGTGTGTCCTCTAGTGGCCATATTCTGAACCACTGTTAAGAAAAAATGGGTACCCCGACAGAAGTGGCTGTGCACCGGCTGGTGGAGTGGTGTACTGGGGAGGAGATCGACCCCCAAAATGCTATGCTTATCCTGGACATCCCCCTGGGTATCAATACGGACACTGTGCAGGGAGTACTTTCCAAGGTGGAAGGTTTACAAAACCCTGTGGTGGTGGGTCGGCATGCTAATCTGCTCACCCACACTTTCCTGGCCCTAGTAGAGTTTAAGGATCCCATAGATAGCTCCAAAGTGCCACAGACCATTACCCCAGAGGGAGCCCTCACTGCTTGGAGAGTGATAACTAAGGACAGTAAAGACCGGGGAATCAGCCCCACCACTATCTGAAACTTTGAGGAGAAATTTGCTGAATGGTTGCTGGGAGAGGGAAAACTGTGGAGGACTTGAAGAAACTATTCTTGCCACCTGGGGTGTTCCTCCCCCAACACCCTCTCCTGCTCCAGTGCCCGTAATGGTGGCTGAACCAATGCAGACTCCTATTTCTGCACCTGCCATTAGTCACGACTCTTACCGAAGGTTGAGGATCTTCTCTGGCACCCTCCCCACCCCCCAAAGGGAGGATGACTGGGAGACCTGGATAGACTATGTTGCCCCCCAAGTGCTAGAATGGCAATGCTCGGAAGGCGAAAAGCGAAAGAGAGTTAGTGAGAGCCTCCTGAGGTCCTGCCCTGACTACCATCCATGCTAAACGCGCAGTAACCTTGAAGCGACTGCACAGACCTATCTTGAGGCCTGGAGAATGTGTGGGAGCCCAGATTCTGATGAGGACCTATGGTGGAGAGTAAGAAATGCACAACAGTACCAAGGGAGTTGTTGTCTGTGTATGTCTCTCGGCTGGAAAAATTGTTGCAAGAATGCCTCAGAAAGGGTAGTTTGCCAGCGATTGAACTGGACGAACCAGACTGGACAGAATCCTTAAGTCTGCCCCTTCTCAGAACTGCTGTTGCTTCAGTTACGCCTGGCAAATCGACTGGAATCCCACCCTCCTATGATGAGTTAATGAGAGAATTCGAGGAGTTGAGAAAAAGCGACCTCGAGGTACCTGCACCAACAGCTGTGGCTACGACCGAGTGACTGAGGGTGACCCATCAAGTGAAGTTCAGGGGCAGAGGTTGACAGTCAATGAGTGCTCTGACAAGGAAAAGATATGCCACAATGGGGGCGAACTGTTGAGAGAGATCCGGAATTCAAAACAGTCCCTTTATGAAGCCACGCCTGCAAGTGCAGGCCCTGACCTATATCCGACAGCATCTGCTATGGGGGTGGGGGTACCCACCATGTATCTCCTGCTGATAACAGCTCCAAACTCAATTCCTTGACCATGGAAGTGGAGAAACTGACGAGATGTCTCCAAATGCTTATCACGCCCGCAGAACAGAGATGGCACCCAGGTTTCCAGTTAGTAATACCCCCGCCCTGGCTCCCAGTGTGGCGCCTCGGCCAGCTCAACTCCAGAAAGTATGTTTTGCTATAATTGTGGGAAAGATGGGCACATGAAAAGGGAATGCCAGTCCCCAAAAGACACTGACAAAGTTGCATATAGGCTACAAGGAGAGCTTCGGAGAAGAAATCAGTGGTTAAGAGGTGCACGACATGATCCCAGTGAGGGCACCAAAAATGCTAATTCACGTCCTTTTGTGGCAAGGTCAGTTGCCCAGGCCCCCACTACCGCCTCTCCAGACTGGTCCAGAATAGTGGGTCCCTCCATGGAGACCACTGTAAAGGTGAATGGAGTGTCTACAAGAGCTGTATTAGACAGTGGCTCCCAAGTGACAATTATGTTCCAGGATTGGTATCAGAAGCATTTGTCAGACGCACTTACAACCATTAGAAGGACTGCATGTATGGGGTTAAGTGAGAAGGCCTACCCTATTCCGGTATATCCGATTTGGCTGTCTTTCCCCACCTCCGTGGCTGGAGTGGCCGAACAAGTAGAGACCCTAGCCTTAGTGTGTCCCCCACTGACTGTGATGATGGTGTCCCTTTGTTGACTGGAACAAATGCTCATATGTTCGGAAGGCTGGCACAGTTGTGTTATGAAAACAGGGTCAAAGACTAGTAGAGCTTTAAGAGTTCCGGCTTTAATTAAGAAGGCCTATGAGGCACAGAGAGATGCTGAAAAACAGAACCAGAGGAACCGGTCGGAATTGTATGGAAGAAGGATCCTGAGTCTCTGATCCTGGCGCCAAATGCCCAGTGTACCTTACAGGAGAGGTCCGTATCAGAAAGGATGTTAAGAATAAAATATTAATGTTGGATGCACCAGGCGATGGAAAATTGCCAGAGGGACTGCTGGTCAAGCTCTTGTTATTTTGCCCGCTAGAGCCCTATGCTTATGCCAGAAGGGTAATGGTCCAAGTTCATAATGTGTCTGAAAGAGACATTCGAGTAAACAGAGGTTGCATCCTGGCTAATGTGCATTGTGCAGACACTGCAGTGCTACCCAGCAGCAAGAGTTCAAGGAAGAATGACAGAGTAACGCCTGACTTGTTTGATTTCAGACTCCGCTGCCAGCTGAATGGAAAGTGAGGATCAGTGAGAAGCTTGCCCAGAGAGACCAGGTGTTTTCTTTAAAGGAATGGGATGTAGGATGCGTGCAAGGAGCTGAGCACAATGTCCGGCTGCATGACGAAAGACCATTTCATGAGAGGTCTCGACGCCTGGCACCTGCTGACATAGATGATGTGAGGCGGCATCTGCAAGAGATGTTAGCTGCTGGTGTAATACAAGAATCCAAGCCCCTTATGCTTCCCCATTGTGGTAGTGAGGAAAAGAATGGAACAGTAAGGATGTGTGGATTATCGCACCTTAAACGGTGGACTATCCTGATCAGTACACAATGCCCCGCATTCAGGATGCTTTGGACTGCCAACGGAGCAAGTGGTTCTCTGTGCTGGATCTCCGAGTGGGTACTACCAGATCCCGATGGCCCCAGAGGACCGTGAGAAGACGGCCTTTATCTGTCCGCTTGGCTTCTATGAATTCATGAGGATGCCTCAAGGGATTTCAGGTGCCCCAGCCACTTTTCAACGATTGATGGAGCGTGCAGTGGGGGACATGAACTTACTAGAGTGCCTGGTATACCTAGATGATGTTATTGTGTTTGGCAGCTCACTGGAGGAACATGAGAGCAGATTATTTAAGGTATTGGACCGACTGGAGGACTTTGGCCTTAAACTGTCCATTGATAAGTGTCAATTCTTTCAAACATCAGTAAAGTATGTGGGACACATAGTATCCACCGAGGAATAGAGACCGACCCAAGTAAAGTTGAGGCCTTGACCACCTGGCCACAGCCCAAAATCTAAAAAGAACTGCAAAGATTCCTGAGATTCTGTGGTTATTATCGGCGCTTCATCAAGGACTATTCAAGAGTGATCCGCCTTTACTTAACCTTACTCAAGGGTATCCCCAACCCACAAAAATACCAAAAGTCAGCGTCCTCAAGACTGAAGAGTGTATTTTCATCCGAGTGAAGTATTTGGGGCCCGCTGGACTCCTGATTGTGAGACTGCTTTTCATGAGATCATATATCAACTTACCCATGCTCTAGTGCTGGCCTATGCCGATCCAAGAAAACCTTACGTCCCTGCACACTGATGCTAGCTTGCAAGGGTTGGGGCTGTGTTGTACCAAACACGAGAATGGCCTGAGACCAGTGGCCTTTGCCAGTAGAAGCCTGACCCCATCCGAAAAGAACTATCCTGTACATAAGTTAGAGTTCCTAGCTTTGAAGTGGGCTATTGTTGACCAATTCCATGAGTACTTGTATGGGGCTAAAATACTAGTAAAACTGACAATAATCCTTTGACCTATGTGCAGACCTCAGCTAAGTTGGATGCCACTGGCCATAGGTGGCTTTCTGCATTATCTACATATGACTATGCTCTCGAATACCGAGCAGGTCTGAACCACATAGATGCTGATGCTCTCCCGGAGGCCTGTTCCCCAGAATGATTGGGTCCGATTGGCAGAACCTGACATTCGGGCACTCTGCCGGAAGTTTGACAGGGAGGAACAATGTCCACGGACGCAGTGGACTGCATGGTGGATTGCTTGGGAGCCTCTGAGAATTGCATACCTGCTGCTTATTGCCACTTTTCTGCAATAGACATTGGTGCACTGCCTCAGCTGGACAATGACAGTATTCGGAGGGCTCAATCCGCGATCCCATGATCAAAGCAGCTTTAGAAGCCCTCTATGCAGGAAAAGATGTGTCCAAATTACGCCCACTGATTTGAGAACTGCACTGTTATACAAAGAAGGTCCTAAGTTGAAACTGATCAATAAACTGTTATACAGAGAAACAGTAGACAGAGGGGACAAGTAGACAAACAACAACTAGTGCTGCCCACTGCCTTCGAGACTCAGTACTGAGGTCCTTGCACAACCACATGGGGCACCTTGGTATAGACAGAACACTTGACTTGGTGAGATCCAGATTCTATTGGCCTAAGATGGGGCTGATGTGGAGCAACACATTCGAACTTGTAGTCGCTGCTTACAGAGGAAAGCTTTTGCCCAGAGGGCTGCCCCCTTGTTAACATCACCACCAGTGCACCCATGGAGCTGGTCTGTATTGATTTTCTGAGTTTGGAGTCAGATCAAAGAAATATCAGTAATGTGCTGGTGGTCACTGACCATTTCATGAGATATGCCCAAGCTTTCCCCACCAAAGACCAGAAAGCATCCACTGTGGCCAAAGTACTTGTAGAAAACTTTTTTGTTCACTATGGGGCTCCACAAAGAATCCATTCTGATCAAGGGAGAGACTTTGAGAGTCGTCTGATCAAAGAGATGCTTTCTCTGTGGGGAGTGCGAAAGTCCAGAACCACTCCTTACCACCCCCAGGGGGACCCACAGCCTGAACGTTTCAACCGCACTTTGCTAGATATGCTAGGCACCCTGCACCCAAAGGACAAGCCTAGATGGAGCCAACAAATTAGCACCCTGGTACATGCTTATAACTGCACCAAAAGTGATGCCACTGGATTCTCCCCCTACCGCCTGATGTTTGGAAGAGAAGCTCGACTACCAGTAGATGTGTGTTTTGGGGTCTCTCTGATGGGGTTCAAGCTGACAACTATTTACAGTATGTGCAAAAGTTAAAGGCCCAGCTAACTCATGCGTACTAACTGGCTCAAACCATGGCTGCCAAAAGAAATCTGGCCAACAAAGAAAGGTATGATAAAAGGTGAAAGCACAGGAACTCCAGGAGGGAGATCGGTATTGCTAAGAAATCTGGGACTGCATGGCAAGCACAAGATTGCTGACAGATGGCACCATCTCCCTCACATTGTAGTGGGCAAACTAGATGATCTGCCAGTGTACAAAGTAAGGCCTGAGAATAATTCAAAAGATGTAAAAACAATGCATAGAAATCATTTACTGCCCATTGGACAAATCTTAATTGAGTCTGAGCCCCTAGAAGATGCCCCTCTGGACCAGTGACTAGAGCTGCTGCTAAGAAAAGATCAAGAAAGTCTGCACCTACAGAAGCAAAGTTAAAGTGTTCCCTCCACAAGTCCCAGTTGAGCATGACTGTCAGTCCATATCGGAAGAAAGTGAGAGTGACTTTGAATACTATCCTTCTTACGAACTGAGTCAATTGTTTCGGGCAATCCCTAGTCAATACTGGAGATGAAGCTGGGCCTTCTGGACTGTCTAAGCCCCCAGCTTCATCCCTGGAGCCAATGCTCCCAGAAAGTGAAGTGCAAAGCATCAGATCAGATGAAATGGAATCATTGTGCATGGTTGAACTGTTTGAGCTTCAGGGAGGAAAATGATAGATTGGGGCAGACTGGTGATACACCTGAGCAAGAAGAGTATTTTGAGTGCCCTGACAGTCCACTGCCAGTGTCCGAAAGCTCTCCATGCGAGCCAAATGTTGTGGACTCAGAAACTGTAACTCCTGGAGCTGAAAGTGCCCCAAGTTCTAGCCTCTCTACCCCATGGAGACTCCTGACAAGTGAGGACAATGCTGAAAATGAGGCTCAGAGTGCAGAGACTATAACAGTTCCCCCTAGAAAGACTGGTCGAGCTGTAAAGCCTGTGGTGCACCTCAGTTATGATTCACTTGGGAGGCCTGTGGACTTGCCTCTCAATGTTGTCCATAAAGGGTGATGTGTCCCCGAGCTCATTGCCCAAACTGAGCGTCAGTGCTAACTCAAGTTACTTGTGTTGCCCTCTAAGTATGGTGCCCTTGCCCGTCCAGCCCCAAGGTAACTGATAGGAAGGGCCCCTCTCTTCAGGTTTCATGTACAAGAGGTAATAATTGAGTTATGGTACAATGTGTGTAATACTGTGTAAAGAGTGACGTACTGCAATGTTTCAGAAATGTGTTCTTGGTAAAATGATATATTGACTGATGATTACATGTGTGAGCCTAATGCAAATGTATATGGTTGCAGTTGAAACTTATGGGTACTTGCTTGACGCGGACGCCAAGCTTTCCCAGGCTAGGAAGGTGTAACCCCCTGCAAATGGGGGTTCCTAAAAGACTTCCAGGAGCTTGCTTGAATGCTCCAAGCCTGAATGGTGTTTGGCATTTAAGCCATTTATCAGTGAGTGTTTTAGAACCTCTGGTACTGTCTCTTTAAGAGCTGTCTGCTTGCAGACATAATTAGTTTGTATGGGGACTGTGTGTTTCTTTGATTGAGTACCACTCAAGCTGCTGCCAATTCACTCTATTTTGCAGTCACTAGGAGTGCAAAGGGAACCTATCTGACAGATGTAACTGTTTGCCAGAAATTATTTAGAGTAATAATGAAATTACAGTTTGTCTAACCTGCTTTCTTTGCAGTCAGAACTGTGTCTGCTAGTTCCCATTCTAGTTTTGAACTGCTGAACTGGACCAATCAGTGTGGGGTAAGCTAGCTCTAAAATGGTGCCTTGGACGAATCAGAACTTGGACTCATAATCTGAGCCAGCCACAAGAGGATTGTATGGGCAGTGACTCTGGGAGATGTAGTTTAGACTTCAGCACCTTTTGGACCAACAGCAGCAGTCTATTGTGAGTGACAGCCAATCCAGTCAAGAACTGGGAGGAACTCAAAGGAAGTGCCCGTTTTGTCGGTTGGAGTTTCAGTTGAGCTTTGGCAGTGAAGAAGGAAGGAGCCCTGTGCTTTTCAGTGTGCAGTTTTAGTCAAAAACGTGTGTAAGGCCCAGAGTTCCGTCTGCAGCTTGTTAGGACTGAATCTGTCCTGTGAAAAGAATCAAAGGATCTCTGAAGAGTAGAAACCAGGCTCACCCTGTAGAAGACTGGAGGAATTGCTGAAAATTACACTCGGTCTGTCAGGAACTGAATCTGCTGTGTGTTCTCCCGGTATTGTGCAGTAATTGCGATCAGGATACAGATGCAGCCTGCCTGGTATAGTGCTTTCTTTATATAGATGTGTGAAGAGTTTGTGCACCTCAAGTGAGCCCTGCTGACATTGAAGGATCCTATCTTATTTGGAGGTCGTGAGTACTAATTCAGGGTCGCTCCCTGTTGAATTGCCACATTAAATCCAAATGGAATTACTGTACTGCTGACTGTTTAATTCTCCTTTTCTCTGTGTGAAAGGGCCCCTACCAGCTGCCACGGTTTGGACTAGCCAGTAGGGCTTGGGTACCCAGGGACAGTAACTGATAGGGATAGGCCTGTGCACAGAGTCATAGGTAGATTATTAAAGTGATAAGCTAATTAACCTGATTTCCCCCTGTCCTTGTTATATCCCCCTAAATAAATCAGAGCTGCTTGTTTCAGCAAAGTTATACTGCCTGAGGTATTTGTCTATGTTAAAGTACTGTACTGTGATTGTTGCACTGTATCTCATTTCACAGGAGGTCCCAGTGCTGGAACCAGACCTGGGGTAAGTGTATACTGTGAAGGTAATTTGATATATTGTGTGGGCCACTAGTGGGAAGAAAGGGGTTGCAGTGTCCCAGAGGGCTGTGACCAAGTTAGTTTAACTATTGCAAACCCTGACCTCTGGGTGGAGGCACGCCATTGGATCCAGGCCCTCAACCTGTTAGTGGCAAATCAGGCAGGGGTAGTAGCCCCTGGGATAGCGCCATCTAGGGTTACACAAGTCTAATTTCTGATTTTAAAATCACATTTTAAGTTTTGCACATTAAGCCTGACTTACATGGTTCAGGTGATTGTATATTATTCTTTCCATGCATACTGGGGTGGGGGTGGGGTATGGAAACTGTTCTGGCTAGGATGTTTTCCTCTGTCTGTTCTGATGGAGTTTATTGTTTTCTTAAGTCTGGGACTTTGTACAGTTTCTACACTGACAACAGGCTGAGGAGTAACAAGGCAAGAGCTGCAACATGTTCCATGCTGTGTGTGTTCTCTCCCCACCGAGAGCAGTGTTAAAGAAGGGCAACAAAGAACAGGTGCCCGACTCCACTCAGTATCCACACCCGCAGAATTCAACATTATTAGCCAAGAGGAACTGATCAGGTCTGACACCAAATGTGAACTTGGACACAGCAGGGGGCAAGCGCAATCTTTACCGGGGCAGAGAGAAATCAGGAGGTAGAGCTGCTGGACACTGCATTTGCTACCAGGAGGAAGGGTATCAGTGGCACTAGGAGGGTTTGAAGGAGGTCAGGTGCAGGTCTAGGGGAGCTGCAGAGACGATCATGGGTTTGCGTCCCCCCTCTACCAAGGGGGACCAGTGAGCTGTGACCACCATGAGTTTTCTGTGTCCCCTCCTGCTGAGGGGGGACTGGGGAGCTGCAGCCAATGATCTCGGGTTTGTGTCCCTCTGCTATCAACAGGGACCTGAGATCTGCCACCGATGCACAGCAGATCAGCAGCACAGACCACACCAGAGTAGGTATGAGACTGTTTTCCTCTTGCTGGGCAGAGACAGGAGCAGCTCACTCTTTTCAACTACACATTTCTGCCCAGCAAGCAGTAACCACAGACACTATCAGCTTGGATGATTATTGGTCTGTTACTGCCATGCCCACTGTAGCTTGAGCTGCACTGGGCCTGACACTGACATACCTCTGAAACCCTCCTACTGTAACAAGATATTCACTTCACTGCGCACAAGCAAACATTAAAATGGAGCAAAATCTTTTGAAATAGATGAACCTCTTTCACTTCTCGATCATGTTTCGCTATTTTATTGTGATCCCACACTAGACAGAAGGATCAGTGGAAGAAGTGCCCACCCTAGCATCTCCTACCCTACCTGTCCAACACAGAACTACAGCGTAAGCAAACAATAGAAAGCTTGAGCGCGTAAACCCAACTAAAGACCTTCCCCTTAGCTGAGCAGTTCGGCTGCTGCATGCCTTCCTGGTTAAACTCTTAAATAAATAAATAAATAAAATAAAATAAATTAGGAACTCCACTCGTGGCTGGATTCCCAGCAAGAGGTTTGGTGCATCTACCCACCAAATGGGACAGACAAGTACTCACACAGTGTACTAGACACTATTTCAACCTGTGGAACAGATACTTCTAATGTACATAACAATTTTCTTTAGAGATTCTGAGTGAACTTTGCAGGATCCTACAACCAAGAGGGACCAGTCTCACATCCTGTGTGGAAAGTTCTTCCTTTGAGAAATAAAGGTTGGTGCATTCCAAGATCTATGTGGATAAGAGAAACTTATAACTCAGTTCATTTTAGACTTTTTCTGTTTTTACATTTCCTACTATTTACAGACCTGCTTAGTACGATTTTCCTAGCATGTTCTGTATTCCCCAATTACTGTTTGTGTATTTTGTCCTTTCTTTCAAGATTAAATATTTTTATATTTAATTTATCTTTGAATGTGTAGTGTTATTAAAAAGGAATAGGTCATTTACTGGCAAACTCCATGTGCCATCTCAGAGAGCATGTTTTATTGATTTATTTATGCAATAGGTGTGGACACAATATTTGTTAAATTCATTTATTTCTACTGGTGCTAAATAAACATACATTTATTCTACCCCCCCTCCCCGCTGTTAATCATCCCCCTCCTTCTACCAGTACTTCTTCCACTTACAATTACATTTACTTTCAATTTCACTACAGTAAGTCACCCATGTGTTTCACACCACCTCACTGCTTCAGGCTCCCTTCTCAGGTCCTGTTTCTTGGTTTCGGCAGCAACACACACACACACACACACACACACACACATTAATTAATTCTTAAGCCATGCTCCTACCATGATTGAGCTCCTGCCTACTTGATGCCTGACCCAAGCCCAATGCTCATTCACTCCAAATTCCACCCCCGAGTTACTTCCAGCATCCAGCAAAGCTCCTAAATCTCCACCAAAGACACAAAACTGTCACACTCCTCTGTCTTCTTTTGAACAGGCTGCCCCACAGCAAACACACTGTTTTTCTTTTTTGGAACCCACACAGACTACCACTACGGCCACGGACCGGCACATCTCAAAAATCAGGATCAACCACATACTTAATTTATTTAATTTATTGAAATGACAGGATCAACCAGATACCTGCACATAACAGAAGATTTTTGAAAAAAAAAATCAGCAGACTCACTATGGCTACTGCGGCTTCCTGAGAAACGGAGCCATAATCTTTTTCCAAGTCTCCAGCCTGGGCCCTCCCACACATGGAAAACGGCCCACCACAAGACACGCTTTCAGTCTTGTGATGTCGTGTCCCTAGTAACCATGCCGGGATCCCTAGCAACCAGCCCTACAGTGTGCATATACACACAGCGCACATAAAAAATCCCACTTATTAAAAAAAAAAAAAAAAAACTAAACAAAAACTGAACACAAACCCTACAGAAAATTACAGCCCTACTGCATAAATGGAATCTGCAGTGAGGAACTTGTTAAATAAATGATCTATGTGCACTCGAACAGTTTGACTTGATTCCTCACTTGTAGCTTCGCCACTCATGCCAAAGTTACAATTAAACACTCTTGTCTAAAAGCTAATCCATGTCACTATGCCCCATACCTCAGTGTGGGGCACCCCTGATTAGAATTATTAATAGCTCGCTGTTTGTTATTAGAGTCTCAGTATTATAGCTAGACCAAGTATAGACTGCAGTCAATCAGCCAATCTATACTTGGTCACGGCATAGCACTGAGACCTCTATGTGGCAAACCGTTGTTAATAGCTCCATCCATAGGCTTACATTATGCACATTCCCACGCAGCTCCCTGGCTTCTGACGTCAGCTGTAGGTGACTGTGGGATGCACCACTAGAGGCGCTGCATTTAAAATGCTGGTGGGAGGGACAGAGGATCAACCAGATAAAACGGAATTACTTCAGAAGCAGGTCCAGACTTTTTGTCACAAGTGGCGAAAATGCTAATGGGGGGGTGCTCCACACTGGGGTGTGTGGCATAGTGACAAGGACGTTTCCCTTTAACTCACCCCCATTCCATATTTATTTATTTCAGTTTGGGATTAATACCTTTGAGTCGAGGACTCGTTTTCAAAGGTTCCACATCAATTGTTAAAAACAGACATAATAGTATAAAATACAGAGTTAACAGTAAAAGGAACATTGAGTCATATACACAACCAGTAACAGAACAAGTCTGAGGTTTTACACATCAATTAAGTACTTAATTACACAAGCTTGATTCAAGGAAAGAGAAGGGGTGAGGGGGTCAACCAAAAGGTGGCATCGCTGGGGAGTCTTCAGCCATGAGGAGACATCGTTAGTTACAAGGGATAGGGTAAGGAGGGTCCTGGGAAGGTGATATTCAGTGGAGTGATAACTGAGGAAAGGGTAGGTACTGGGAGACTGCTGACATACCCTTATTTATTTATGTATTTGTTGATCAGGTAAGTACATAGATCCAAGGGACCTTTTAATGTACAACCCAGGCCTAGGTAGGCAAAGAAATTGAGTAACAGAAACATGGTTTATAAACAAGCTGGGAAATACATTTTCAAGAGTAACTGAAAGTACAGATAAACAAAAAGTAAAGTATTTGGATACAGTTACAATAACACGGTAAACAAAACCAAGAGTTATGCAGTACTGGTATTATTCGGTACAAACACTGCTAACATAGCACACAAACTAACTAGACAGTAGCTAGTACAGAGGTTGCACAGTTGCAGCGGGATGACCTCAGCAGATGGCCCAGCAGCTGTGATTTAAAGAGGAGGTGTTAGGGGGCAGTTGTAATTCCCACTGGTAGGGTGTTCCGGAGGGATGGGTCAGTAGAGGAGAAAGTCATTTTGCCCATGTTAGAATTTACCCATGATACTGCAAGCAAAAGTCAATCAGAGGAGCCCACATCATGTGGATATGTTTTGCACCTTAGGAATCTCGACAAACGGAGAAAAGTTAGGGATCTGTAGTGACATCAATCAAGCAGCAGAGGGTGCACTCCATATGCACTTGTGGGAAGAACCTGCGAAGATCACCATAAAGGTCACAGTGGTATGTTCTAAAAGGGGCCTATGAGTTATATCAGCATACATTGTAAACATGGTAGCAGAAATATGTTTTTTCCGTGGCTTAGAAGTAAATGGGAGAGGCATAACCCACTATAGGTAGCATGGTACTTTTGGTAATGGTTAGGTGACAGGTGTCATGGAGTTCTTTAGTCTGTATGTGAATCCCAGTGTTTACTGATTTTTCTACTCAGAGAATTAATGTGGTCCGAGTAGGTAAGGAGTGGTCAAGTGTGACTCCTAGGTATTTAAAGGAAAGCTGTCTAATACATGGGCTCCCACAAAACTTACCCTCTGGTTTAGCTTTTGACAGTAAGGCGGCGTTTTATCGTGCTGTATTTTAATTCAGAACAGTCCGAGACCTGGAAGTATAGGCGGATGCAGGGGAGGCCCATTTGCTGAAAAGGTGCAGTGGAGCACACGCTTGCTTCAACACAAAAGTACTGAAGCAGCGGTGAGGTCGCCACCTTTCGGCAAATGGAACCTTCCTGCATCCACTACCTGGGTCTCTTGGATTTTCTGAACTAAAATACAGTGTCATGCACAAAAAAAAAAAAACACTTCTTCTTTCTGTCAAAAGCTAAACTGAGAGTAAGCTTTTCGGGGGCTGGAGCCCATGTTTTAGACAGCTTTCCTTTAAAGGTGCGTACCTAATCAATGATCCATTTGTGGAGGGGTTGTGGGATAACAGATGGACCAGACACTGAACTTGAGGTTCAACACACAATCTCTGTGTGATATTTATTCAAAATACAGAAAATAACATTCAGCAATGGCATATTCCTTCTTCAATACATCAGTTTGCAGCACCAGACTATTCATGTCCTTCCTCTGCACTTGTCAGCACCTACCGATGCTCTAATCTAATTTATCAGTTGAGATTAAGCCTCCCCTATGCAGGCCTTGTTTGTTTGGGTGGTGGGGGCTCAAAAAAAAAAAAAAAGCTAAAGACAAAGAACCTCAGTGCAGAAGCACTGAAACAAAGGTTACCCCAAAGGGCATTGACAATAAGCCAAGCTTCAAAGAAACACAACATTACACATACTTCCATAATGCAAAGCATCATTGGATATATGCAAATCACCATGAAATTTCAGACAGGCTGAGTTTATAGCAGGAATGCACGGCAGCAATTTACACAGACACAACACAAAGGGGAGTTTCGATATCTACCCCGTAACTTAATTTCTATAATACAGTCACCTAGTACTTTTTACCTTTATCAAAAACAATTAGTGCCATAGTATTTTCAACATTTACAGGTTTCATACACATAAGATGTATACATCAATGTATTTTATGATCTAGTGCGATTGCATACTAAATCCAACAATGAGAACACAGCCTGTTTTACATCAGCTCGGAGGTCACAACAACCTCCCTGTACAAGGACCTGAAAGGGAAAAGGAAAATTAAAGAGGATCCTATAGCATAGTCAAGAAAGGGAAGGGGTGCCCATAGGTGACCAACCTTATGGACTAGAAATTGTGAAGAATTGATTAGACTAATAAATAGTATAACAGTTGCAACAGATCCAAGAAAAAGGTTGGTCATCAAGAGTGGCAAGAGCTCCCTGTCACATATCCCCCACCTTAAGAGGGAAGCAGTTATTGCAGACTGCTTACCACCTTCCTGTCCCAGGAAGGGATGGAGCTTCCACCCATCCATCTTCAGAAGCTCAGTCTCAGGGTCCCTATTAATGATAAACATTCCATCATAAACATAGTAGATATCATAATTCTTTACCCTGAGGCATTAACACATTTCTCAACAGAGACTAACGGTATCTTCCCTGAACTATCTCCTTTTAGGGAAAGTACACATCGTATTTCATTGACATCAATTCCTGCAACATATCTAGACATGAAATCAGCATTTACATGTTTTGTTCCTACCCTGTGGGCCACAGCAAATCGATAAGGCTGAAGAGTAAAGTACCACCACATTATACAGGGATTTTTTTTCTCTCATTTGGTGCAACCAGCAGAGGGGGTTGTGATCAGTTACAACCTTAAATTCAGTCCCCCACAAATAATATTTCAGAGACTCAATAGCCCACTTCAGAGCTAGGCATTCTTTCTCTATAGTAGCATATCTTCTCTCCCTCTCATGTAGCTTCCTGCTGACATACATGGTCGGATGTTCTTCCCCATCTATTTTCTGAGACAGACTACCCCAATACCATTCTCTGATGCATCGGTTTGGACCTCAAACACTTGGCTGAAGTCAGGGCTTTTCAATACAGGAGCTGTACACAGAATTGCCTTGATATTCCTAAATACCTCATTACAAATAGGGATCCACTGAACCTTATTCGGGCACCTCTTTTAGTGAGATCAGTCAAAGGACTAGCAACAGCTGAGAAATTAGGAATAAATCTCTGGTAATAACCAGCCAAGCCTAGGAAAGATCTCGGCATGACTTTTTGTGGTAGGTATTGGGCTGTTCGCTACTGCTGTAACCTTCTCTACCTCAGGCTTCACTTGTCCGTTGCCGAAAATGAACCCTGGGTATCTTGTTTCAAGCTTTGCTAGGGCACACTTAGCAGGGTTAATGGTCACGCCTGACTCATTTATTGCTTGCAATACCTGGGACAAGTGTCTAACATCGGTTTCCCAGTCAGGACTGAATATGACCACATCGTCCAAATAAGCCGAACAATACTCAGTGTGTGGTCTAAGCACGTGGTCCATAAAATGCTGAAAAGTGACTGGGGCCCCAAGTAGTCCAAATGGCATTGTGACAAACTGGTATAAACCAACTAGGGTGCTAAATGCGGCTTTATCTTATGAATCAGGTGACAAGGGGATTTGCCAGTATCCCTTAGTAAGGTCAAGGGTGGAGATATACTGTGTATTGCCTTGCCTGTCAATAATGTCATCTATTCAGGGCATTGGGTAGTGACACACTGTTAAGCTTTCTAAAATCTAGGCATAGACGTATCCCACCCTCTTTCTAGTCCACTATGACCATGGTGAAGACCATGCACTTTTGAGGGCACAGTTATGCCCAACTGCTCCATTTTTTTGAGTTCCTGAATCACCTCATCGTCCACCTTCATGGGCAATCTGTACGGCTTTTGTTGTATGGGCTTATCTGCGTGGTAGTTATGGTATGCACAATTCCTTTGGCCCTCCCAGGACGTTTGTGAATATGGGCTCAAATTCTTGTAATACTCCTTCAAATTTTTCTGTTGCTCATGCTCCAATTCTGGGTTTATCTGAATCTCATCCAGTGGTCCTGACTGCTCTAGCCTTTTATAGGCAACCTCCACCTCTGACCCCCTAACTTCAGGATGGATATAAAGGAAGGGGTTAGGCTTCTCACACCATTTCCTAAGGAGGTTCACATGGTAAATTTTCTGGGCGGGTCCCTTTCCAGGCATATTAAGCTCATAGTTTACTGCTCCTGTTTGCCTCAAATTGGTGAAGGGGACCTGCCATTTCATGAGTAGTTTGCTCTCTGTGGAGGGAAGGAGTAACAACACTTTGTCTCTAGACCAAAATGTTTTAGTCTTCAAACCCTGGTCATATCTTTCTTTCTGCAAGTCTTGCTTCTGTTCTAAGGTCTGGTATGCCAAGTTGATATACCTCACCAGGCGTTTGCATAACTGAGACATGTACTCTAAGACATTAAGATGTCTCACCTCTTCCTTTCTTCCCAGTGTTCTTTAACCAAATCCAGTGGCCCCTCGGGTACCTCCCACACAGTAATGAAAATGGAGATAAACCAGTGGATGCTTGAGGGATTCTCTGTAAGCAAAAATTAAATAGGGAGGTACCTATCCCAATCTTTACTTTCCTCTTATTATAGTTTCATAGTTTAATATGAGTTTTGTGATCAATTTGTCCTTTGTGAACTCACCACCTATTAATCCTATAGGTGGAACATATTTTTTTCCCCATATACTGATCTAGTCTATTTTTAAAGGTGTTAATATTGTTACTTTCAGTGACATATGGTGGTAATGCATTCCAGTTTTGAATTATCCTTTGTGTGAAAAAGTCACTTCCTTCTTTGTTGTGTTATTTTCACCCTCAAGTCTAAGTCCATGGGATCTTGTTCTTTTATTTGGTTCCTGTCTTCTACTCGTTTATTTGGTTCCTGTCTTTTACATACTTCCTCAACATTCTCTTTAATGTCTGATTAAACCTCTCTAAAAGGCCATCAAGGCCGTCAGCCTGTGGGTGATATGGGGAAGTACACAATTCTATCATGCCCAGCAGATGGTACAATTCCTTTGGCAGGTCTACATTAAAATTATTCCCCTGGCCGGCCCGTCGGCACAGCGGTTGGTTCGCTTGCAACACCAGTGACCGGGTTGAGGGAGCGGACCCGATCACTGGAAGGGCGAGCTGGGGAGGGAAGGATTGGCGATCGCGACAGCTCTCCTTCTCTGGGGGGAGGGCAGGGGACAGGTCCAGTGTCTTGCTGGCTCCTAGCAGAGGCTGGGAGCAGGGCAGACAAATACGGTCCAGTTACTTGGGGGAGGAGCAGACGCTGGCGTACGCCTTGTCATCACCACGCTGCCTCCTCCCACAGAAAACTGTAAAATTGCCCACTGGCCACGTAGATGATGGCTCCCCGCTCTCTCGGGTACCTCCAGTGCCTGTCCAGGGCCTCCTGCTCCTCAGCGACATCCCCCGGGCCCTAGTATAAGTGTGTGCTAGGGATCCTCCCTCTCGGTGCCCTTCCCCCTCGGAGGAGGGGGACCCGCCCGGTGATAGGGATACACTGGGATGTCCTGGGGGATTGGCCGCGATATGAGGACCTGAGGGGGGCTGGATAAAAAGGCCAGTGGGGTAGAGGAGCTTGTGGAGCCCGAAGGAGTGGGGGCCAGTGTGGCACAGGGAGGCGATAAACATAGCATGCAAAAAAAAAAATTACTCCCCTGATCAGCAAGCATTTCCTGGGGAATTCCCATGTGGTTAAATACCTTTGTTAGCACCTCTGCTATCCTTGGGGTGGTGACAGTTCTCATGAGGATAGCTTCTGGGTAGCGTAATCACATATGACCTGTACAAATCTGTTACCCATGGAGCTCTTTTCCAGGGGATCCACTACATCCGTGGTTATCCTGTCAAAGGGGTTAGTCGCAATGGGGATTTGTTGTAGTGGTACTCCATCCCTTTTTCCGGCCTGAGCGACCTTCTGACACTCAGCACATGCTTTACAATACTCAGCTATGTTCTCGTGGATAGAGGACCAATAAAACCTGGGTAATATCCTATTCAGGGTGCTATCTCTGCCTACATGGCCTGCTAAAGGGATGTCATGCGCCAGATACATGATTTGGGAGCGGAATTTTTCTGGAACCATTAGTTGGTCTACTACCTCTCCAGTTCTGGGGTTAGTGTATTCTCTACACAGTATTCCCTGTTTTTACAGCAAACTAAGGGGACACCTTTTTCCACTCCCTTCCTCACCTGTGGAAAAAAAAAAGGTTAAGTGAAGGGTCTGCTTTTTGCTCATGCTGCATGTCACATTTAAAAGTATGTCCCACGTCTGGCTGTACACCAGCATGAGTATCCATCCAGTCCTTCTTTAGCTTCCTCTTCTCCGCCTTAGTTTTACGGTCCTTGGCAGGATCCTCAAAAACATCATCATCAAATGGGAACACAGATGGTAAATGTCCCTGCTTCACTTGAGCTCTGGTGGTTACAGCAACTACAGCAGAGTCCTGGGGGTATGACAATGTATAAATGAAGAAAAGTCTGTGGTCATGCCCACAACACCTGGCACAGGTAGGCAAGGTACTAACCCCATTTCTATGTCATGTGTCTCCCATTTCTATGTCATGTGTCTTTTCTTGAACAGTCATTTGTATGGCAGCTGTAGGGTAGCAATGGGTATCACCATGCACAGCCTTCTGTATTCAGCCTCTATTATTCCCAGTCATCAGATCTGCTCGCATAAGAGTCTGGCAGCTCCTGAATCAATCAGTCCCATCATCTGCTGTGATCCACTCTGCACAGTAACCATTAAGTGACCCCAGTTCGCTAAGGCTACATGAGCTGTCTCTTTCTTTATATTAGGACAGTTTCTTACATAATATCCTTCTTTTGGCACCCATGACATACAATCTGTGCTACTGGAATGCATCCCTCTCTGTTCTCCGTCTTGTTTCTCTGGGGCTGGATTTGACAGTTTATAAGTAAAAGGGTTCCCTACTGGATTGCTGGTGGTCGCAGCTGCTGATGTCCCTTGGAACCCTCTGGGTCTGGATGGTTGGGTTGCCAGGAAGTCTTCCGCCAATGTGGTGGTTTTATCAGCAGAATCCAGCTTATGCTCCCGAACCCAAAATTGTACATCCTGGGGTAAAACTTTAATAAACTGTTCAATAATCACCGCCTCCAGAAGTTGGTCCTTGCTCTTGTTCTCTGGCTGTAACTATTTGTAGCAGAGCTCCTTGAGACAGGTATAAGTCTCTCAAGGGGGTATACAGTGACTGCATTTTAAGAAACCTAAACCTCTGGTGATAGGTTTCAGTGTTTATGTCATAGCGCCTGAGGATCTCCTGCTTCACATGGTCATAGTCCTCTGCCTCTCAGGAGTCCATGGACTATAAACCAACTGAGCACTGCCTGTCGGGTGCAGTGCCAGTTGAACAACCCAATGTTCCCTTGGTCATGCGCATGTTTGAGCGATCCTCTCAAACGTTGTGAGGTAGGCTTCCAATGTCATCACTGTCCAAAAGTTGGGACAGTTTAATGTATTTTGGACTACTGGCTCGCTGTTGGCACTTTGCTTGCCCTGCACTGTTGGCATGCAAGACCCTCATGGTATCTGCCCATTCGGCATCTTGACTTCTCCGCTTAATGTCTCTTTCTCTTTCCATCTGCACCTGTTTTATGCAGAGCCATTTCAACAATTCCCCTATGTCCTCAGGTGGAGTGTCTTCAAAAGGAGGCAGTTCCCTCGATTCTTCCTTGTCCTCTTGCATCTCATCTTCAGGCTTGACCTTCCTCTGAGCTCCCAGGCCCAGTCCAGGAAGCAGCTTCTCCCAGTCTGTCAGCCATGGCTTTGGTCAGAATCCCATGGACTTTCTTCTCCGGGTTCTCTTCTGGCAACTCCTGGTGCATTGGTCCACCTAGGATATCTGGGCGATATCCACCGGAAAACATCCCTCTTCGACCAGTACAGATGCTTCCAGCAAGTTATTCCACTTCTAACACCAAGTCTGTGGAGGAGTTGTGGGCTGACAGATGGACCAGACGCTGAACTTCAGGTTCAACACACAATTTCTTTGTGATGTTTATTCAAAATACTTTCGATAACCTTCAGAAATTACATATCCCTTCTTCAATACATCAGTTTGCAGCAACAGACTATTCACGTCCTTCCTCTGCACTTGTCAGCACCTACTGATTTCTGATCTAACTTATCAGTTGAGATTCAGCTTCCCTATGCAGGCCTTGTTTGCTTGGGTGGTGGGGGCTCAAATTAAAAGACAAAGAACCTCAGTGCAGAAGTACTGAAATGAGGATCATCACAAAGGGCACTGACAATAAGCCAAGTTTCAAAGAAACACAACATCACACATACTTCCATAATGCAAAGCATCATGGGATATATACAAATCACCATGCAATTTCCAACTGGCTTAGTTTACAGCAGGAATGCATGGTAGCAATTTACATGCATTACAACACAATGGGAGTCTGATATCTACCCCAGTAACTTAATTTCTATAATATAGTCACCTAGTACTTCTTACCTTCATCAAAAACATCTAATACGGCCGGCCTATGATGGGATTGGGCTTCGGCGCGGCGACCGGGTTGAGGAGCGGACCTGGATCGTCAGAGGGCGGCCGAGGAGAGGATGGAGCGTCCTGTGGGCTGCTCTCCTTCCGGGAGGTGGGTTAGTGTTCGAGCACTAGTGACCCCGAGCGGAGGCTGGGGAGTCACAGCTACTGACACTTAAGACGCCTTTGAGGCGGGCAGACGTCATCACGTCATTGCGCTCCCGCCTCCCCGAAAAACGGAAAAATGGGCGGCTGTCGTCGCCCTACATGAAACGCTGCGGCTTCGAGTTAGCCTCTCAAGCCGGCCCTCCGATCCAAAATTGGTGCCTGCGGGTGCCCCCGCTCCCGTAGCCCGCCCGTGGGGGTAAGCTGGGGTATCGGAGGGCTCGAGGCCGCTCTGAGAGGTGGAAGCTGCACGGGCTGATAGTCCCCGAAGGTCGGCGGTTAAGTGAGGAGGAATAAAGTATAAATATGAAAAAAAAAAAAAAAAAAAATTCATCTAGTACCATGGTATTTTCAACATTTGCAGGTTTCATACACATAGGTATATACATCAATCTATTTTATGTTATAGTGCTACTGCATACTAAATTCAACAACAAGGAACACAGCCTGTTTTACATCAGTTGGAGGTCACCACATAACCTCCTGTACGAGGACTTGAGAGGAAAAGGAAAATTAAAGAGGACCCTATAGCATAGTCAAGAAAGGGAATGGGGTGCCCACAGGTGGCCAACCTTATGGACTAGAAATTGCAAAGAATAGATTAGGCTAAGAAATGGAAGAACTATTGCAAAAGATCCAAGAAAAAGGTTGGTCCTCAAGAGTGGCAGGAGCTCCCTGTCACACCAGTCATCACAGTAGACAAGATTTAAGCGGGGAGGACCGGCCATGAAACAAAGTTATACTGGGTCTAGTACTGGAGCATGCTTAGGAGAGCCTGAAAGTGAACTGGGATTCCTATGTCCAGACCACAGGCCTTGTACTCCGTGAAAAAGGGTCAAGAGGGACAAGAAGGGCAAGACCCAGTAGCAAATTTGCAGCAGGCTGGTGGCAGCAGTGAGTGAGTGAGTTAGTTAAGCCAAGTGTCGGGCAGGGGCACCATGACAGCCTGCAAATGTAACTTGAACAGCACTGCAAGCACATGCAGGTTACTGCATACTGTATTGCATGGAAATGACCTAACAAGGCAATTGCCCATGTTCCAAGCTTCTGAGTTTACGTCCTTTAACTGTACTTTACCATGGAAACCACTTCCTGTTTTGTCAGTGGACACACATTTGCCACCGCAATAAAGAAAAAAAAATGGTTTAGGTTTGTGTATGAAGTCCTCATCAAAACTACTTAATTAACTTACAAATAATCATGCAAGACACAAAAAAACTCCCCAAAGCTTCTCTTTAGCACACTCCAATAAGGAATATGTTTCAGAAAAGACCTTGTGATTGTCAAAAAAACAAAACAAAAAAAAAACACATTAAATTATTAACCTGACCATCCCACATTTGTTACTGTACATCTCTATACTGCCACTAATTCTGTTCACTTAGCATTGAAATGGGAGTGCAAAATACCTTTAAACCAAAAGCAGTCCAGGCCCTCAAAATAAGTAGGTAGACACAGGGTACAATCCTACATACTTGGAATGGAAGGTACAGAGTACAGGCAGGTGCTAGCAAGTAAAATTAATATTACATGTTTACAAGGGTAGGAATGAAATCTAGACCACCAGACTGGACCCAAAACAGTAAAAAAATGGACATATGGCCAGACCAGCCAGAACAGGCACAAGCTGCATGGCCCAGTTCTGGACAGACCGGTCAATTCATTTTTTACTGTTCTGGTCTGTCTATTCTGGCTGGTCCAGATTTCATCTAAGGTAGGGTCATATCTGAACCACTGGACCCTTGATGGTTTTGGTCTAGTCTGGGTTCAGTTGCCCAGATATCACCCATACCACCCTAGCTGAAATCCGGACCAGCCAGAACGGACAGACCAAAATGGTAAAAAACAAACCAACTCGTCTGGCTGAAATGCTTAACCGCGTAAGTTGCTTCCAGTCCAGCCAGTCCGTTTTTTTTTTTTTTACCATATTGGGTCCAGCCTGGTCAGCAGTGCTGATTTTACCAAATCCCAGTTTAAAACTACAAGAAGGAAACAAATGAGTGAAAAGTATTATACATATGGATTATGTAAACTGCACAGGGCAAGCTACGGTTCTTGCACCAGGAAGCTCAATAAGGAAAAAGGCTTAGATAATTTGATCTGTTTAGTGTAAGTTCCTGTATAAAAAAAAAAAAAAAAACACAACAAAGCAGTCATTTTTGAGATTTCAAGCACAGAGAACGTCTTGCCAAAAGACTGCAATTTGTAGAACTGTGTACCTAAACTAGTGCAGAAGAAGGGTTACAACACAGTGCTACAGCACGGCCATGGAGACACTGCAATGAACCCCACCGCTACCATTTACACACAGTGTGACCCTGTGCGTCAACTAATCACCCTGTACTTGAGCTCCTCCCTCTCTCGCTCTCACCAGCTTTCTCTGTGCTTAACCTCCCTGAGCTTTCCTGAACCTCCCTCAATCCCTCTTAGCTTCACCGTGGGTCCATATTGGTTGCCATAACTGTTCATGGCATGTAGTAAGGCACCTTGGGATGCAATGTATATGGAAAGGTACTATCTCAAACAAAACTACTTCACTTGCTTTTTTAATCTAAGTGAAATTCTCTATATAAATATATGAACTGATTTCATCACAGAAATGTTTCATTTTAACAGCTTCCTTTTCTTCTTTCTAAATCTGCACTTCTCATTTTTTTCTGTATGTAAACCTTCTTTCATAACTTTCTGGTATATCCAATATAATCTCTACAATATGAAAATCACCCCTATAGTTAAAACAATATTTATAAAAATTTGTTAGAAAGCAACAAAATGTTTCACACATATAGTTTGATTCTATTATTACGTGATGGCTTGGCACAGCAAGGATAGTTATGCCGCTGTTCTGTTAAATAATTTATGTTTGTTATATTTTATGTGTATGTATAACTTGTGTCTCAATGTAGTCTTATTTTAAAATCAATAAAATGTAATTAAGAAAAAATAGGCTAATAGCTAACTGCTGTGCAGCACTGGAGGGCCACAGCAGCTTATGTGAGAGGAACTAACTGTACTGATTTTATCTTCACTCAAATGTGACTGAACTACCAGCAGGACACCCAGAGTGAATTAAACAAAATTGCTTTTCTCTGTTTTTATCATCTGTTTATGCTTCCATGGCTGACCAACCTCCAACTCGTCCAGCCCTGTCAACTTAACCATCTCTGGGTCTCACTCATCTGGGTTCTCCCATGAACTGACCTGATGGCAGGTGTGACCAGGCCCCCCCCACCCGGAGTACAACCAGAAGTGGAGCAGGGTGCCCAATTTCTGAGTGCAGGGCCTACGGGAGGTCCGGCGTTCATCATGCCGACCTGCGTTTTCCTCCTGCTTTCCACCCTCATCCTCTGCTGCATGTCACTCTCTAGGAAGCACGCTCTGCCCAGACAGCAACCCCTCCCTTCTTGCCACCACGCTGCACTTCTGCCCAGCCTCCATCCAATGGCAGTTGCTGACTGGAGCAATTAACCGCCCCTTCCTCCCTGGGATGGGACAGGGGTCCTTAGGACACTCAATCCTCTCCCCACCATCTGACCCCTGTGTGACCAGGCGTGGCAGGTTGTCCCACTATCACTGAGCTGGCCTTGAAATAATCTTTCTTGATCCTACTTTAAAAGCATTTATTGGATAAACAACTGTCTTGAGAGTTGTAACCCAAGACTTCAAGCACAGAAACATTTTTTGACCAACCAACCAACATTTTTATAATTCAATTTATTTTAGCTAAACAGCAGTCATATTTCAGTAAAATTTGGACCAACAACCTCTTATTCTATTTTAAAATGCCTTTTTTGCTCTCTTGTAAGAGGCCTCTTCCATTTTGAATCTGTTTGTTCCATTATTGTTTTTAAGCTCTATAATAGTTAAGACTGCTAGTTTTAAAATGGCTAATCCTAGTTTCCATCAGTATCGTCAGCATTTTTTAAACACTCATTGTTTAATTAAACAATTTATTACTATATCACTTTTCTTGTGACCAAGGTGAATAAGCTCGTGACCGGCCAGGTGAGTGGTATTTCTGCTCTATTCTGCAGTCGATATATGTGCAGGGGGAGCTCTGTTAGGAACTGTGTTCATTTACTGTTTATCTGCCTTAATAATAATAGTATAGAAGTGTGTTTAACCTGCCTTCTCTTGCAGCTTGGACTTTCTGCATAAGAGCCACCATTTTGGTTCTGGACTGCCAGAGCTGGACCAATCGAACTGCAGGAGACCTAAACTGGAGACTGTCCCCAGAGGTCTTGTGGGATTGAAATCTGTAGGAATTGTAGTTTTAAGGTTTGGCACCTAAATGGACCTGGAGGAGCCCTTGCTGTGACAGACAGTTCCCTTAGCCAACCAAACCTTTTGGATCTCGGAGAAATCCCCAGAACTGCCTGCAGCAGAGTCAGTTGTGAGCTGGAGTTTGGAGGCGAACAGCTCAAGCCATCGAGCAGCTGCTCCTGCGTAGGAGCACGGGAGAATCGTTGAGAAGGCTGTGCTGGCCTGCCTGTCACATCTTCCATTGAGAAATTTGGTGAATGTGAAAGTTGGACTTAAATCTAATTCCTTTGTTTGAGATCTGAAGCCTGTAGAGAAAGAGAGTGATCATTGCCTGAATTTGGGACTGAAGACTTGCTCCAGAAGCGAACAGCCTGCCAGGTACCGAAGTAACTCACGGATTGAGAGGTTTTGCTTAACTTCTGCTAAATTGCAACTGGACTTTACCAGAACTGTGACCGAGTTGTGTTGCTTATAAGTGTGCTACATGTGCTGTGTAGGTCGTGGATTTGGTACCGCACCGCCAAGTGCGTTATGCTAGCTGGGAACTGCTCCAGCATTCGCAGAACTAAATCTGAACTGCCTGTTCTGGTCTGGGCCCTGCCATCTCAGCCTAGACTGCCGCTCCATCGTGAGACATTTCCGATGAAAGACCGCTCAGGGACTTGGCTCTCTGCTCAACACCATCAAACAGGTATGAGCACCTTGGTGAGTCGTGTGAGCCCTACTTCCCTGGCAAACCAGAACACCATCCAGAGGTCTTCATCTCATCAGTCCTGCCTCCTGGTCTGGATAGCGTGAGTGCCAAACAGGGTAGCTCCCTGCAACAAAGCTGCAATCATTTGTGTGATCAGATTTATTTTTTGGGTTTATTACAACAAACTGAGCATCTGGCTCTGAATTACAAATTCTGGGTTGATGTGCATGCTAACTGTTTTCTCTTCTAAGGGTCCCAACAACAGCTGCAACACCGGCCTACCCCAGGCATCACTTCAGGCTAGCCTGCTTAACAACTGGGTACCCAGGGTTGCGTGACTGTATGCAAGAGACTCACTGTTGCATGTTTGGCCTGAATTAATCAGATCTGTCAATCATTCGCTAGATTCATGCCCCACCCCTGTTCCATCCCTCTGAATAAATCGGATTTTCTTCTTTTGCATTTAACCTGGCTAGTGTGTACCTTTTTGGTGGGGTATTGTATTGCCATTGAACTGTTGCATTACAGGTCTTACAGCACAGGGGTCTCCAGGAGCTGCAGAGGATCTAGCCCTGGTGGTAAGTGCAAGTGGTGTGAGCAAGTCATTATTGCCAGATGATACATGTGAATGTTTTGCTGCTATACTGTTTAGGCCATTAGAGGGGTTGGTGGGGGTTATAGCATTCCGAGGGCTATACAAAAGCAGTTATGCTACCCCAGAACCCTTCCTCCAGATGGAGGCACCTGCTCAACGAGCTCAGGCTCCCTCAACCCGCGCCCAAGTCACGCAGGCAGGGTAGTAGCCCCAGGATAGCGCCACCTAGGGGTTATATAAAGACTAGAAGGGACATCACATAGAGTAGTAGGGCTTTGTGCCGCCATATGCAAGTGACTTATACTACGTTTAGGGAATAAAATGCAATGAGTGGATAGGTCACATGATGACCCTCTAGTTTTCATATATACGATCACCATGAGACATAATGTACAACAGCACCACATTCTATATCATGCTGGAGGCTGGATTTCATACGACACAATGACAGAAACAAAACCCAGGCTCTCACTGGTCAGTGTGGACCCGTGGTGTTATCCTGGCACAACACTACTGATCTAGTCCCAGCGCACTCATGGCTGCATTAAATGGTAAAAAAAAAAAAATTGCTTCATGGTCATTCCTCGAGCTGCCCACACTTGGTATACCTAGGCTGCAGTTTGCCACATGCCGTTATTGCAGACCGCAGGGACTGAAACCCCAAACCACCCAAAACAGAAGTTCCTTAAAATAAAGCCATCACCCGTCCTCAGTCTAAACAGTAAACCACGATCTGCTTTTCAGAGACAGCAAACCGCTGCCCTCCGATACTGTCAACGCCTCAAACAGTCAACAGCTGTCACTTGACCACGAGCGGCTGAGGGTTGTTGCTAACCCGCATCTAAAGGGAGATTTAACAGAAATGACCACTACCCCCACATACTCTGAAAAATGAACATATCATCAATACAAATTTAAAATCTGATGCTCAGAGTGGCGCTGACATTGCCTACTTGTGCTGCACATGCTCCCTTCTTGTTCCCGCACCAGTCTGCTTGGCGGTTGTGCCGTGGGTCGTGCTGCTCAACTCGAACAGGCGGCACAATTTCTTACGCAATAATAAAAAAAAAAAAACAGAATGACACCGGCACAGACAGACCTGTGTGTTGGTTCGACCCCTTGTGATCGGCTCGATGATGGCGCTGATCAGCTCAGACAGGAAACGACAGAATCTCTTTCATAATAAATAAAAACGTACACTGAAAGAGGCATGTACAGACAGTGACCTGTTAGTGGGGATAGGAAAAAAAGCCTGTGCTGAAGAAAATCTGAGGAGAGAAATAGAAGGCAGTATGTACTGGCACCACCATCTGGTGGCCAAAACAGAAACTACAGACTTTGTTTTCCTAAACATGTTCCTACACAGAACAAAAAAAAGGAAAAAGCTCATTTAAAAAAATTTTTTTTTTTTTCTCTTTTCAGCTGAGTCATTGTACAATAATAATGCACTCCAGGGTGTGTGCCATGCTGGGATAACGCCATGCCTGGGGCGCTGGACACACTTGGCCTGTGGCCTCGTGCCCAACCACCCCAGGTGTGGCATTATCCTAGCACGGCACATACCCTGTCGTGCATTATTCCTTTATTAGAGACTTCAGTGAACACAAATGTCTGAAGATCCTTCTTGTGCATTGGTGAAACCACTCGGGGGGGGGGGGTCACGGTTTTTCACAATATTTCTTTTAGTGTTTTCATTTCCAAAATAGTGATTTTCACAACAATCTGGTGTTTTGTAAGAAAATCTTGAAAATGCATTTAACAATTTAAAGGAACTTTCCGATATAAGGTATTGGGCTTCATAGCCCAATACCTTGTATCATCTGGAGCTGACAGGCGCCAAAAATTGAATAAAAAACCTTGTTGTTTTGGAAGGGATCGTAACTGGTGCTGAAGCCTCAGCCAACCGATCCCTTCCAGCTTCCTGATGCCCCCGCTCCGCACCGGTGCTTTCTGAAATTGTGACTTTGACCAGGGAGAGTGCGGGGTGAGCCCCATTTAAGTATATAGGGGCTATTTTAAAGTTGTTTTTGCCATTAAACTGTTTTAAGAGAAGGTCGCAGTCGCTAACCAGTAGGGTCCCTACTAGTTAGCGACTGCTGTCATTTTTCTTAAGATGGTTTACAATGGCAAAACGACTTTTAAAAATAGCCCCAATAAACCTGCTCACATGTCACAATTTCAGAGAGCGTGGGCACCAAGAAGCTGGAAGGGATCGGTTGGTCGAGGCTTCTCGCGCCAGTGATGATCCCTTCCAAACAACAAGTGTTTTTTTTTTTTATTCAATTTTTGGCACCTGTCAGTTGACGTTAGTTATAAGGTATTGGGCTACGGCCTAATACCTTATAGCTTAGGTTGGAAAATCAATTTAATCTACAGTAGCCCTTAAAATTCCTATGTGATACAATCAAATAGATAGTGGTGTGCTAGCCTAAGAAGGCCATAACTCGCTTGTGGAGATAGCCTCAACCTCCCACTACTGCGGTTGGCAAAAATACTAATAGATATGTATTGCATGGAATGCTTCTTCATGCAAATCTCTCCCAATTTGACCTAAAATGGAGATGTTGGGTAGTCTATATGACAGAGGAGGATGAAGCATTTGTGCATAACCATGGGAATCGGCAGAGGGACGTGAATTCACATTATGTTGCCATGGAAATAATTATGATGCCACAAATGGGACATTATGACTTCAGACCCCAAATAAGCCTCAGTCACATAGTAAGTTAACACCAAGTGACAGTTCCTATTTTTCACATAAATACTCAGTAATGAAGAATTGAAGGACTTGTAATTCTACATTTCGTGGACTATGCTGCAATGGAGTTCTGCAAGGCAAAGTTTTACTTTTATGAGACATTTTTTCCACTGCTTAGTGCACATTATGCATCAGTCACAATAAATCCACCCCATATCTTGGGGTATAGTGGGGGTTTCAAAAATAACTGGATCCAAACTACTGAACTCCTATAAATTAGTATGCATTAGCCCAGCAGGAAGTTATCTCTGAAACCCCATGTAAACTGCCACACAATAAAAATGCCTCAGGATTCTAGGGGTGAGACAATGTGGAAACCCCACCCCGGCACATATAAGACACCAGAATCCCCAGGTAACACCCCTCATGGTGGTGGAGGGGGATGCAACAGTTGCTATATTACTAAATGCAACAAATATAAGACAATATACAACATGTACAGCAACAGGCACAAATAGCAATATGCACAGTTGGAGGTCAACTGGCCTAACACAATACACTCAACACTAGAACACAGTGCACGAACATCTTTATGTCAATGAAAGTTTAATTAAACATGTGGTTAAGATCTGAAACTGAAACCAAGAGGATGCAAAGGTGGATTTTACCTGGCAGCTATTTCAAAGCAGAGGGCAGTGACTGAAAATGCCTGGCCCCCACCAATTTCATCTGGGAGACCAGAATGCAGAGAAACCTCTGCCCACCAATACGGGTAACGGTACTAGATTAGAGGTGATAAGCTCTTCAGGGTACTATGGGTCCAATTCATGAAGAGCTTTATAGGTTAGTAAATAACTTTGTAATCATGCCTTTCCTTAACAGGCAGTCAGTGCAGAATCTACAAGGGCAGCGAGGTATGGTCTGACCTCTGATTGGAAGTCAGAAACCTTGCTGTCCCCCAATTGTTTAACCAGGTGAGACACACTAAGCTGAAAGCTTGTTTACAGGTGCAACCTGGGAGCACAGGGAAGTTAAGTGACTTGCTCAAGGTCATACAGTATGCAAGTGGGGGCTGTAGCATTCAAACCCATGTCTCCAGATTTGCAGCTCAGAGCCTTAAACCACTGCGCTATACTGCCTCCCTAATTGTGTTGATTGTGCACTAGCTGCAGAAGCCCAATCTAATAACAAACCTTATAGTGCATGTGACAGTAGTCTAGCCTAGATGCCATGAATGCCTGCACTAGTATTCTCAGTCTGCCATCGTCAAGACAGGGGTGCAGCCTGGTAACATTTCTTAAATTGCAAAAGCAACTTTTGTTTTTAATCTGAAATTTACTAATTGAGATAACACATTGGAAACACTCCCGTTTCCACACGTGTCCAGAGTTAGACGATACGAACATACATTAATGTATTAAACACCACACAATATATACCTAAAATAAATAAATGAAATAACATACCATACCATCGTAAATCCAATTATACATAATTATCTTGTAAACTGAGGCATACTGTAGGTATTCTTGTAGAAACTTTTTAAACACATATCTGAATTAACACTATGCAGATGGGCAACTAATGAATTCCATGTTACCGGGCCACTAACAGAAAAATATCTTTAGCTTTGATTTGACAGAGATCTCTGAACTATTAACAAATAAGAATGAGAATTCCAAATATTATGAGGTTTTGAATACCAATGCAAATGATCAGTGAGGTATGACAGTGCAAGACCCTTAATGGACTTATATTAGAACTGCATCCAGTAATAACACAGCCCTCTATGTAGGTCCAAAGACCCGCATTTTGAGTTTAAAATACAATGATGCATCGATTGTTCCAAAATGAGAAGAAATCTGCAACAATTATATGAAACATGATCATGCTTAGTAAAACTTTCAAATTGGTGCAATGTATAATATTAGTATATTTAATATTGGGCGCAGGAGGTACCCAAAGCATTTAATTTTGTATATATAAATCTTTTCTAGTAATACCTTAAAAGGCAGGGATCGCAGTTGTGGGATATGGGGAAAGCTTTCAGGCTTTGATACCCCAGACTTTTCACTCTTAATTCATAATTCTTAATATCTTCGGATGGGACCCTCCTGTTACATAAGAAATTCTGCCTCAACTGGTGTTAATTTTTCTCTCTTGGTATTCTCTAAGACACATAGCGGCTACAGGAATCCACAACTGGCTTAGCAGCAACTATATCTTATCTTTACATTATTTATTATAGGAGGACGACTCTTGGACTTCTTAAAGGTGGCACCAGATCTTCATATTTTCCTGTTAGATAGAGAAGAGACTGGCTACCCAAGTCATGGTACTAATAGCAGTGTGACAACATGGATAGTCTTCCCATGAAACTATAGACAGCCTTTAAGGCATAATCAGACTACCTGTGGGCCATATCTTTATTTATTTATTATTTTCTAATTGATTCTGGGTCTTGCTCCTCTGGAGAAGTATCTGATAAGTTATTTCCCCACACTTGATGGTTTCTGTCCCTCCTTATTCTAGGAATTACTTATTATTTACTTTGGATACACTGGGGTTCTACTTAATCTTTAATATAAATGCCGAGCCAATGGGGCTGTTTAGATAAAAATCCATACTTCTGAATTTTACTAAATGCTCTCTTATGGACAAGGGTGAGGTAGAGTTATTAAACGGAAAATATACTATACATTCATTGAGTATGTAAGAAATCAATAAATTGGTTCTAGGCTAGCGCACGATGTTAAAATGAAATATATGATTTCCTGGAGCCTACTTTTTCTGTTAAACTTGCATCCAGGTATATATAAATATTTATCTTTTGATACATTTTATAGTAACCCATATTGTATGGGGGGAGCCAATTGTACCTGTCGAGAAGCCATGCATACTTAGTTTGGGAATTATAATTAACATCTTATTATTATTTGATGTTCATATGTTTATATATAGGTATGTATGTGTGTGTGTGTGTGTGTGTATGTATATATATATATATATATATATATTTTATACACACACACACACACACACCTACAGCATACGCACACACATATATGGGATTATACTTACTGTATTTTGTTTGGAGCAACAGGGTTACCACTTTCCTCTTCTTACTTTCCATTATATTTCAGGGCTGGGGGAGCGAGGTGATGTCGGGTACGTTCATCTCGGTATTAATGTGGACAGAAGTTCAGTCTATAGGACTGAGGGACATTTTCTGGTTAGAAGCATTTCAGATTCATTGCTTTAGATATTACCGTGGTTCTTTTTTACTTTCTAGGTGGGTACTTAGGGGCGGTGGGGATGGTCTCTACAAATAACCCGGAGGAGAAATGAACCATTGGGGAAGAACCATAATAACTTTACTCTATCTTTTAATTTCATACTCTTTGGGATATGCTATGTCAGTATCACTAAAAATAGCCTCTTCAAATGTTAAGGGGCTGCATCTTAAAGTCAAAAGGATGAAAATTTTAAATTATATGAATTTAATGGGATACCAATTAGTCCTTTTCAAGAAACTCACTATCTACTGTGTTAAATCTTCTTCAAAAATCTGGTTATATCCAGGTATTTGGAGCTCATCAATATTCATCAAAAGAAGGAGTTGTGGTTTTGATAGATAAGTTACTAAATTTTACGTCAATCCAAACTATACAGAATTCGGAGGGAATGTTTATCATTATTTTAGGAAAATGTCACCATACAAGCATAGTCATAGGCTCAGTTTATGGCCCACATACAAACACCTCTTTATTTATATCTAAGCTGTTAGTGGCTTTATCTCCTTTTTTATTACATGAAATATTACTCGAAGGGGATTGGAATACTTGTATAAACCCATTGTTAGACAGGTCAAACCCCCCAAACTCCACTCTCAAATCAGATACACTAGCAATTCAGGAACTTTTAAATGTTTGTAATTTAGCAGATCCATGGAGAACACTATATCCAAATGCAAGAAAATTCTTTTTTTTCTCCAGTACACAAATCTTACTCTCGTATTGACTTTTTCTTAGTATCTCAAACTTGGATAAATGAAGTCTATGGTACACGGATATTAGGAAGAACTCTCTCTGACCATTCCCTGATAGATTTACACATTTCTTTACCAAAGTTTTACCAAAGCAAAACTATTTGGAGATTTAATAAAACCCTGCTTAGACAGGACTATATTATTAGTTATATTACCCTTCCAATTAGTGCCTTTTGGAAAGAAAATTTAAATTCCATAGACAATTTTGACACTATTTGGGCAGCCTTCAAAAGTTATATTGGCTACTTTATTGGATTTGCCTCTAAACAGAAGAAGCAACGATGAGAGAATGGACTTCCAACAAAGAACATGGATGCATTAGAAAGGAAGGGGCAATCTCTATCAAACTTGGAAAACAATGAACTGCAGCAATGCAAAAACAAATTCTTCTTACTCACAAAGAAGAAGGCAGAGTTTACGCCTTAAAACCAAGGCTAGATACATTGATTTTGAAGACAAGCCTAGTAAGCTTTTGGCCAATAGGCTTAAACATCAGGAACAGTCTAAAAATATTGATTCAATCATCACCTCGGATACGGAGAGGTCAGAACCAATCTAAAAGACATTAAGGAATAATTTTATAAATTTTATTCAATATTATATGGGCAAATGAATAATCCTCCCAAAACTGAGGATATACAGTAAATGTTTATTTAGAAAGGTTTATTTGTCCTAGGCTCACCCTTGATCAAGCTACAATCTTGCATAACCATATTGAATCTTCAGAGATAGAGGAAGCCATAGATATGTTAGCGCTGAATAAATCTCTGTGACCAGATGGATTTACAGCACATTTTTTACAAAAGTTTCGAAAAAGTACTTAGTCCATACCTTCAAAATCTGTATACTATATACTTGATAAGGGCTTACATGATAACTCACTTCTTGACGCTTTAATAATTTTACTACCTAAACCCAACAAACTGAAAAACAAGGTTGGTAATTACAGACCTATCTCTTTAATTAATTATGATATTAAAATCCATTCTTCAATCTTAGCACAAAGAATTAAAAAGATTTGGAATCCCCTAATTTCCAGAGAACAAACAGGGTTTATTTCAAACAGACAAGCCTCAGACCATATTAGGAAATTTTGTCATATTTTCTCTGTGTCGGGCGACTTCAACCTTCCTATGGTCCTGGTGTTGCAAGATGCAGAGAAAGCTTTTGATAGAGTTCATCATGAATTTCTTTTTTCATACTCTTCATAAATTTGGCTTCCCACAAAAGTTTATTAGTTGGCTAAAAGTATTTTATTCTTCCCCCATTGCTAGGTTAAGCTGTAATGGATTAATATGAGATCCAATTAAACTTCAGTGCAGTACTCATCAAGGTTGTCCCTTATTGCCTCTATTATTTAACTTGTATTTGGACCATCTTCTTTATTCTCTCAATAATAACCACAAATTACTAGTATTAAATGTGGAAATCTGCACTGTAAACTATCCGCATTTGCATATGACATTCTGCTACACATATCTAATCCCATAGCTTCAATAAAAGTAGCACTATTAACCATTAAAGAATATAGTGCTTTCTCTAACTACAAACTGAATATTGAAAAAACGGAGGTTATGCCCTTAAATTCCTCTTCATTTAAGGATGAGATTGTCAACTTTGGTTTTACTTGGACCCACACAGTTTAAAATATTTAGGCATTTATTTAACAACGACCTATTCTCAACTTTTAAAACTAAATCTAGACGACTTAATTTCTACAATCAAGCAATATTTAAGGAGATGGAAGAGTCTCCCACTTTCATTTTGGGGTAGGGTAACTGCAGTAAAGATGAACATTCCTCCCCCCTCCCGGTGTATCCCTCCCTAAATATGGTAAACATTTACATGCCGATGGAATGGTTTAGAACCCTACAATCTGAAATTATAAAATTTATTTGGAATAATAAATCCTCAGATAACATGGAAAAAGCTCATTTTACCCAAAGAACGGGGATTGTTACCAACTTGTTTTTATATATTACATGGCAATACACATTAATAAGTGTATACAATGGTTATACCTCTTAATTGCTTTGGGAACTATTATCTAATATGGCTAGAACTCTACTTAAATTTGATAAAGAAATATAAAATTAATCCAGATGCCATTTTATATAATAAACTAAGTTTGTTATCCTCCAAGCTGAGAACAACAATAACTTGCACGTCTGTAAATGTAAACCAACAAATTAGGTCCTTTTTAGAACTTCCCGGCTATAACAGCTTATTCCAACCTATTTGTGGTAACCCTAATCTCAAGATTAATGGGCAATGCATTCCTCTTAACTGGTTCCCTAAAAAGTCCAAACTATCAATCAAATATTTTATTTTGAACAACATGTATATAACCCTTCAGACAATTATAGCTAAAGAAAATCTCCATAATAAATATTTACCTAAGCTACTAACAATTAAAACAGTTTTGAAGGCAAATTTGGTTCTCGCCATCTCTAGCTACCTTCCCAGACCTAATGAATGATATGATAGGTAGGGTTTGGAACCTCATCCTATTTCTAACCTTTACCATTTGCTAGTGAGCTCAAAATTTTCTATTGACCCCATTATTACTTCTACTGGAAGAGGAGGTAGAGTCGATCCAAAATATTGGTCTACTTTGTGGAGCATATATATAATCATATACCCTTGACAACTTGAGACTCATTCAATACAACATTCTCCACAATGCTTATTTGACTCCTCAAGAGATGTACAAATTTGGTTATTTAGATTCAGACAAATGCATCAAATGCAAGTCAGGAGTAGGATCAATCCGCCACATACCATGGGATTGTTCAATCTCCTAGGGTATCTGGAATCTAGTTAAAGCAGATTATGGTAGGAAAACTGTCCTTAAACTATGCTTTCAATTTTCAAACCTGCATAATGGGCAATCTCAGCACGATTAAGGGCTCTGTGGACAAAGCTATCATCTCTATGTTGGCAATCTCCACCAAGCAGCTTATAGTCAGACACTGAGTAGATAATCAATCACTAACTATGAAGGAGTGGCTAAATAATGTTTCCTAAATTTACAAATCACCAGATTAATATATTCGTTTTATAGCAATACCACTCAATTTAACAGTAAATGGGGTAAGCATCTCTTTATTATAATATGTACAACAACTAAATCCTCTCCTAATACTGGGTTATAGTACTTTGGCTTTAAGATGGATAGCTCTGGTTGGCTCCCATGGTTACATAGTAAACAAAAGGCTTAATTCACTTATCTTCCAGGTATTTTATAACTTAACACTGTTTAATCCTATCGGGTATGTTTAGGGAAGGAGGAGGGGTGTTCTATAGATTGTAGTTCTCAGGCTAAGATACCGCTCCATGTAAACAGCATTACCTTCTTTTCACTTATGTATCTTATTGTTGACAATGTTTGTTGTTGGTGTTTTGTACTATTTGGCAAAATTTTATGAAATAAAATGAAGTTAAAATAAATAATGGGCTAACAGTTTGAATATGAGAGCATGTCTTGCCTCTTCATCAGAACAATTACACCTGAACATGATTAAATAACTATTCAGTGATACCTTACATACTGTAAATGTTCAATTACTGAGAGAGACTGACCTGAAAGAGTAGTAAAGGATGCATTTAACTGGTCAGATGACAAGGAGGAATATTTCTTTTACATCAGAAGCTAGACAACAACAGACATTTTGCCATTAAATGTTAAGTAATGTGATTTAAACCAATGTTGCAAATTATAGAAATCAATTTGCAGATTTCACCAGATCAACAACGGATGCAAAATCAGTAAAAAACAAAACAAAAAACAACCTCTTGATACCCGGCAACATTTGAGACTCACCTGACCGCTTCTCATCAACAACTACCCCAGACTGCAAGCCTCTTCCACTACCACTAGCCAAACTTCATCCAAGATGGGAAAATCAAGGCACCACTAAAGCGTCAAGACTGAGCAATCCCGTTCTGTCAGCAACAGCTCAGTCTTGCATGGTTTTAATGCCAACTAGTTGGAGGTAATCCGGTCCTTAATCTCTGCCAGACATTGTTTTAACATAGGCACTGGAGCACTCAGGTTGGAGAAATGGCATGTACAGTTGGGTATTATCCGCATTGCAGTGAAAACCCACTCTACCACTGGAGGATCTCTTCTAGTGGCAATATGTATCAGGAACAATACCTGTAATAGTATATTCCCCTAAGGAACATCACTTTCCAATATAATCTACAATGATGAGAAATTCACATTGCAACAGACTGCCAGCAAGGAACAATCGAACAATGCAATTACTGTTCCAGTCAACCCTCCATATTTCTGAAATCGCCAATCATCATCTGGTTGTCCAATTCTATCAAACACAAACAAAATATGAAGCTGGATCGCAATAGAAATATTCACCAAATGTTTCCTATATGAGATCAGCAGAGACCTCACCTGTGCTGTGTAATCTCAGCAAAAACTGGCCAGAAATAGTTCAAGGAAATTCTTTCATTCAATGTGATCATCGAGCTGCTTTGCAACCATCTTTTCAACAACTCAACTTGGAGGCAGTATAGCACAGTGGTTTAAGACACTGAGCTGCAAACCTGGAGACCTGGGTTTGAATCTCACAGCCCCCACTTGCATACTGTGTGACCCTGAGCAAGTCACTTAACTTCCTTGTGCTCCCAGGTCGCACCTGTAAACAAGCTTCAGTTTAGTATGTGTCTCCTGGTTTAAAAAAACAAAAAAAAAAAAAAACACCTCTGGCCTAAAATGATAACTTGCAGTCTACTCTGAAATTCTGCAGGCACTGTGACCCAAAGATGTCTTTTGGAATTACGGCCTGACTACAATTCTATTTAGTTCCATAGGAAGGACACCTTCCTTCAAGCAGTTTATCATGCCTGTGACTACTTGGGCACAAGCATCAACCTCAACTTTTTATTTTATTTTTTATTTTGTATGCTTTATGCTGTCCATACATCGACCAGCCCTTCATCAGCCCTACCATTCTGCCCAGCCCTGTCTCCCGACATCCCTGGGACTTACCCAGCTCCATGTTCCCCACGAGGATGAGCCCCCAGGGGAAAAGCCACTGGAGGGCGGCCCAACTTCTCCAGTGGAGCCAATGTTTCAGTTCTGGCATGGGAGCTGCAGTGGGCAGCATCCTGCATGATCGTGGTGTTTCTTCCTTTTTTCTCCCCACCCTCGAATATCACATAGGCCTTATACTGATGCAGGCATGCATGCATCCTGCATGCATCAGGGTGGCGATATCCCCCTCCCTCGATCCACCGGCTCCACTTGCACCACCATCTGTGGACAGCCAGGTAGCGGTAGTGCAGCAGAGGCCAAACACCCTCCCTCCCTCCCCCGAGGAGGTGAGCATCCACTGGAACACGCCACCAACCACCTCCGGCTGGTCCTCCGATGACCTGGGCACATTCCCGAACCCAGTTTGCTGGCGTCGCAAACTGTAGCATTACTGCTGTGCTAGAGGGCCAGCATCAACCCAAACTTTAACAAGCTGTGTCAGTGCTGGATCCATTTTAGAGATGGTGCAGCCCAAACCAGACATTTCTGTGCAACACCCACATGGAAGAAATAAATCAACATAACATGACTAGTCATGGCATACCTATCTGTATCCCTGTAACCCCTCAACTGTCTGGAGAAGGAGACCTGGTTTTGGATGCAGGTAACTTTGACCTTAGCAGAACAGATTAAAATGCTTGCATTTTTCTAGAGATGCTTCATTTTTAGCATGTAGACACTCCAGATGAATAACACTGTCCAAAGTGCAGCAAACAATGGCCAGTCAGTTCTTTTTAACTGCAATAATCACAGATGAAAAATGACCCCGAAGTCACACTTCTAGCTTTCTGGTATTTCTGACAGGAGACATGAAGACAAGTTTCCCAGCATGCACCCTAGACGTCCTCCACCTGCACGCTAATGCATGGCCTTGCACCTTCATTCACTGAAACCACAGTGCACTTTTACATAATGTAGTCAGCATGAGTGAACTGGCTGAAGTGTATCCACAGCAGCTGCCAGTGCTTCATTACAGACCACAACAGAACTGTGCCTCATATGCAGAGGGCTCAACATGGACAAGTTGTCCACCAGAACCAGAAACCTAACTGGATCTAGGTTCTGTTTAACAGGATAAAGAATAATCTCCGTGGTTGAAAGCAGTTTAATGGAGGCCCTGAGCCTGATCCCACAGTGCAGGGGTCTGACCAAATACTAAGGTTCATACTAAGGTGTTGAAAAGAACAAGGGCCTAGGCCCATTCGCTCTTATACTAAGCCAAGGCATAATAGGAAGGTTACACCCAGAAATGATTTAAGCAGTAATGCCCAGCAGGCTGTGTGTCGTGCTGAGATAACGTCATGCCCCAGGTGATTGGGCACAAGGCCGCAGGCCGAGTCCGTCCAACAACCGAGGAGTGACGTTATCCCAAGCGACACACAACCTGGAGGGCATTATTGCTATTATACAATGGCTCATTGTTATATATAAAATAAAAAAATAATTTTAAAGAATGTTGTCTTTTATTAGTGTGGAAAAATACTTTTGTTTCTTATGAGGAGATGCAAAAAAAGAGAGATCAGGCTCCATAATGATGACACTAGACCTGTGATGTTGTGCTGGGATAACATCACGGGTCCAGCCCAAGACTGACCAATCAGAGTCCAGGATTTTTTCTTGCCAATGTATAGTAGTCCATCAAGCTGACTTTTGAAAGTACTCTTAGTTTTACTACACACAACATCCAGGGTGAGCTTGTTCCAGGGGCCAATTGTACGAATGGTAAGAAAATATTTTATACTAATATGTTTAAATAATTTCCGTACAAGTTGTAAAGGATGCCCTCTAATATCATGAGCAAAAGTTTTAAACTGAAGCCCTAATTCAGACATAAGGTAGGGGTCTTGAATAACATCACATAGGAACAGAAGGTCACCTCAAAGGCGGCAAGTAGACAAGGACATAAGGTTTAAAAGTGTCCGTCTGTTTTCGTATGATACTGAATAAAGGCCAGAAATGCGCTTAGTGAACCTCCTTTGTATAATTTCCAAGGAGAGACGGTCAGATTTCTTATATGGGCACCAAAGCTGGGATGCATACTCAAGGTGTGGCCTGGTATAGGCCCTAAAGAGGGGGGTCATGACCTTAGAGTCCCTGGACTTAATATTTCAAAGAATGGACCAAACAACTCTGTTAGCTTTACTAATAACTCCTTGTAGGTGTTTGTTTTGAGAGAGGTCATCGAAGACAATATTTCCAAGGTCCTTCTCATCTGATGATACAGTGTAGAACCAGCCACTGTATATGAGTGATGTAAATCTGTTGGCCCCAAATGCATCACCTAGCATTTTGATGTATTCAATTTCATCCCACAAGTATTAACCCTCTCTGAAATGGTATCAAAGTCTTGCTGGATAAGAGTGGCTTGGGCTTCACTGGTACATGAGCCCCAATTTTCACATCATCAGCATATTTAGCAGTTATAGACGTGTAATTTTGTTAAATCTGCTATGAATGCTTGGAAAAGGCAGGGTCCCAAGACACAGCCCTGAGGGACTCCACTCCGGACATTTCCTACATCAGGTCAGGTCCCTTTAATGATAACTTTTTGGTTTCTGTTCTGTAACCAATTTCCAATCCAGTTTATGATATAAGTATTGATGTTAAGTTTCTGAAGTTTGTTAATGAGAGCCTAGTGTGGCATAGCATCAAACACCTTACTAAAATCGATAAATATGATATCATAGGATATCCGGCTATCCAGAAGTGTACCAACATGTTCACAGAAGCACAACGAATTAGTTAAGCAGCTTCTACCCTTCCTAAAGCCATGCTTTTGGGTCTACATGATCAACTACTGGAGATGCAATATCTTTGAGGAGGCTTTCTAAGTTTTACACACAGAGGAAGTCAAACTAATGGGCCTGTAATTTTCCCAATTATTTTTGGGGCCTTTTTTGTGACTAGAGGACCAATGCTTCCTCCCAATCTTCAGGGACAACATTTTCTAAAAAACATTCAGAGAGATATTTTAGGGGGAACACAAGATTGTCGGCAAGCAGGAATAACAAATGTCCAGCCAGATTATCTGGACCTGGGCAGTATTTTGCCCGAAATGTCAGCAACATACTTTTTACTGTCTCTACTGTAAAATGAATCAGAGGAGCCATACACTGATTAGTTGTTGTAGTTATATTTTGACTTGAGGAGGTAAAAATATTACAGAATTCCTTATTAAATAAGTCTGCCATCATTTTTGATTCATGTACCAACTCATTGTTCACAGTTAAGGGTCCAACCTGACATGATTTTTTTTTTTTTTTTTTTTTAGAGAGTTGATATAAGAGTAAAACTTTTTGCTGTTATTTTTATTAGCAGTATAAGCTAAATTATGTTCCCATCTAGATTTGGCCCTATTAATACTTGCTTTACATTTTTTTTTTTCAGTAAGTATATACGTTTCCCAATTAGCAGCAGATTTATTTTTAAGATATTTATTACATTTTCTGTTCTTACATCTAATAAGTTTTATTTCATGATTCATCTATTTTGGTGATTGCTTGCTATTGGGGACTTTAAGTTTTAATGGGATAAATGAATCCCTTAAATCAGATAGAATTGTTTTAAACTTGGACCAGTTTTGTTCTGCGTTTGAGTTAGAGAACAAAGAGACCCAGTCAATGTTATTAAGACAGTTATTGACTGCTGTAAGATCAGCTCTGTCATATAGATAAATCGTGGTAGAACTACGATTGTAATTAAAATGTTTATGTAAAGTAAACTGAATAGAGTTATGATCACTTCCTCCAATCGGATCACGGATTATAACATTATCTATTCACTGAGATCTCACTAATCATGATCCTCACGGAGAAAACCGGGTCCAGTGTATGACCACACTTGTGCATAACAGAAATCTATGGTCTGCATACCATATCTTCTGTGATATAGAGGAGACTATAGGCAAAATTATCTGTATCATCATCAAGCGTTGAAATCTCCAAGTAATGAAAGTTTTGGGACTCCAATGCAATGGCCACCATCCACTCATCAAACTCCAGCAAAAATTCCTGCTCCCTCCTTGGAGGGAGACAGATAGAGCAGCACTGTTCTTCAACACAGACTAATCATGCCTAAGAGGGCCAACCACTCAAAATACCTACACTGGAGAAGCCTGGATGCCTCTTTCTCCAGGGGCCTTCTCCTCTGATGGATTCCATCTGGGAACGAGAATGAGACAATCCAAACTGTTGCCACACCTGGGGGGGTGGGGGTGCTGTGGAGCCCGAGCTGAATGGAAGCATTTGCAACTGTCTTTCAACTCCACTACAATCTGTATTTTATAGTATGAATTTTTCATTTTTGAGACTATCAGTAACTAGAAGACCTACGTTTGGGTCAAGATGGGTAACCATAAACAGGATAAAAACACCAGAGGTTCCAAAAAGGGCAAGGGAACTGGGGGGAGCTCAGACCTCATGGTCCGATGCAGAGGCCCAAGCCACAGCTGGTTCAGAAGAAACACTATCCTCTCTGGGCCTGAAGCTACAAAGACTTACACTCTAAGTTACCGATCTATCCCAAAAAGTGGATGGATTTAATGGCAGGGTATTGGTCCTTGAAATGACGGTAGACGGAATGAAAGGAGATCTTCTGGAAATTCAGAAGCAGGTTGATGCCTCCACTGGTGTAACGGCCCCCATGACCACTGAAACCCAGCATTTGAGAGCTCAACTAGAGACTCTTGAAAACCAGAAACGCTCAGCAAATCTCCAACTGCTGAGATTGCTGGAGGGTAGTGAGGCAGACCATCTTGTTCTTTTTAATCAAAGAATGGCTCTTTGAGAAGTTGGTACAAGACAGCATGGAGGCCATCTCTGAAATACAAAAGGTGAACCGGATCACCCCTCGAGGAGACAACAGGGATCGGAGGAGCCTCGCACGTTTATGGTAGTAACAGCTGGTGTTGGAGTTCGGGATCATATCCTACAATTGGCTCGAACAGCAAGCCCTATCATGCAGGAAAATAGACAGACATACATTTTCCCAGACATTAGTTATGGTACGCAACAGCATCACAAGAAATCTGATGGAGTACGTCGCACCCTGTGGAATTCGGAGGTTCCCTACTCCATGATCTACCCAGCCTGCCTCCAGATTGTTTTTTAGGTAAGGTGAACCTGTTTTCCAATCCGGTGGATGCGGATGGGCGGGCCACTAATTTTGTAGCAGTGCAGGCTCAGAATGAAGAGGATGAACCGCTGAGATTGGTGGTGGGGAGGGGGACAAACCTGATCAGGTTCTTTCATTTGCTGACTGTTAATCCTCCTTTTGGACTTTAACATATTCAAGTTATTCTGTTCTGGTTTAGCTTTGTGATCTTTTACGGATTGCTCTGAAGAGGCATATGCCAATATCATCTGGTTAAAAAGTTTAACTGGTTCCTCCTCAATATTTTAAAGTTGTTAAGCACTACAGTAAAATTCTGATTAAATGCCTGTTAACTTCATTGGTGCAAGGCTGTGATGGGAACTGGCTTTGGGAGGAGGTTTATTATATAGCAGTCGTTTGTTTTCTGCTTCCAGGTTTCCTTACATTTTTTCAGCTAAACTTTGAACTTTAAGTATTAAACATGGCACCAAAGTCCTAAACGGACCATGCTATTTTGCTGGGACTTGCTGTACAATTATTATTTTTAGAAGACAGCCATGCAGCTCTTGGGCTCAGTTATACAGTTTTAAGTTTAGTTATATCCTTTAGTAAAAATGTTGACTGTACCCTAAAGAGGTATCACTATATAGTGGATGCACTTGTTTCTATGATTAAGGGACTTTTGTCCTGTTAGGCACAAGCTTTTGGACTGTTCACTATATGTACTCTCCACTGTTTATGTATGTGGAAACTCTTATAAAAATAGAGTGAAAAAAACATTTTTTTGCCACACCCATATCTGACAGACCCATTACTCATCCCTCCCGCTCTTCATAGGCTGTGCTATGCCACCGTGCCCCACTCTCATCGCAGGATTCTGAAGGCTGAGCACCACTGCCACAACCCATCGTCGAGCTTCTGCAAAAATCCTGCAAATGGACAATGGTGCCAGGGCTGAAACAGACTATTCTTAATCATCTTACCTCAACCAACACATAAAAAGCTCAGAACTGAGACACTTCAGACAATACACACTCCCAATGCACAAGATTTAACCAGGTGGACACAGCCAACACGCATGCATGCATGCATACATACCCACATGTGCCCGCATGCGCACGCGCGCGCGCGCACACACACACACACACAACAAATGATTTTGTATACCCTCCAAAAGCAGTACACTATACAAGCAGTACACTACCAAAGTACAGAAAATAGTGCAATACGGACTTCTACAGATGACAACTAAAACACAGTTCAAAAAAGTCTCAGGTAGTCCCGAAAGAAGAAAACAATGCCCAGTGAACAGAAGACACCTCCACGAAACAATGATTATAAGGCTTAAGTATTCATAAGGTTTCATCATTCTCTGATTAGCTACTGGAGGGTCATTAATGGTCAGTGAATGGCCAATCAAGCTGCCAAAAAAAGGACAAGAGGCAGCCTCACACTAATGCCAGTATCCGCACGCTAGGACCACACACATCAATTCGGCTGTTCGCTGCTTTGCAACCCGACAGCACAACAGAAACTGTGCACTAATAAATGCAGCTGCCTGAGAGAAAGTAAAAGTAATTTTTTTTTTTAAACATGTCACTACAGATGACAAACTTTGTGCAGCCACACTGTCTTTTCGGCTCGATCAGTGGCAGCATATATACACATGCACGCTGTGACTGTGCAACACAGACGTATGTAGGGTCACATGCCCACTCCGAACAAATAAAAGCTGCAAAAGAAGTTTTTTTATGATAATTTTGTTATTCAAAGACTTTATTAGCATTATAATATCAATAACGACACCACTAATGGTCGGAATTTCCTCTAAGGCATGGGACAGGGGATAGCCTGAAGACGCATTCAGACTGGCCTCTCCCCCTACGCAGGCCCTCAGTACCAGTGTGCTGTGACTCCACTGGCCATAACAAGTCTGAAAAGTTCAGAAAATGACCAAACTTGGGATATACGTTGCAAATACCTCCAGCACCCAGAATGGTAAAAGGAGGAGTCACAAAAACAGTGCATATAACACCCCGCTTTGCGCTGTGTCTTACACAGTAGTATCAAACCCCCACCCTCACTTACGGTCTGATACCAGTCAGCAAGTGAGATTTTCCTGGTCCAGACACTATGCTGCCTGAGATGGGACACTGAGTACATTCCCCGCTAACATCAGATGAAAGCAAACAGTAGCAGCAAGAGGTATTATTACGAGTACCCCGCTACCCTCCATGACTCCACTCACAACAGTTTGTTCAAAGGCCACTTACATTATTAGCAGTATGCATAGCACCTCAGTCCCAAAGTCAGCATTAAACCCAGGCAGTCAACCAACTGTCTGAACAGAAACAAAGTGCTCAGGATAAGCAGTGCTCAACTGCATTGGTACATACCTAAAACCAAGGCAAAACACAAATCAGATCACACACTACTGTCTTTCTAACATACCCAAAACATCACTTCCATTTCACATTTTCTTCATCGATACTTTGCCTCCTTATGATCCCCATATGACATCCGCAGCCCCATCACCATCCCACCAGGTGGACTTACCGGTTATCCACCCGGAGAGTGGCCTGCCACCTGGAGCTGCGCAGAGCCTGCAGGGGACAACAGAAAGCTGGGGGGCATTTTCCTTCAAAGTTTTCACCCCTGGGACATCAGCGTACATTGACACAGAGTGTCTGCCAATGTCCGCCTCCAGATGGCAGCCAGGCAGCGGGACTCAAGTTTGCCCCCTTCCTGAGGGAGGACAGCATTCCTCCAGATGTTCAGTCCTCCCTCATTCCATCTGACCCCTAGCAACCTGAGTCCATTCCCGAACCCGGGTTGCTGGCATGCAGTAGGTAAGGCACCTAGCACCAGCCCGAGTAAAAGTTTGTAGCAAACTGTTCTGCTTACAGAGCTTGTGACAGCACAGCAGCTTCAGTCTATGCTGGACAAATGTGGTGGCCAAGATTCTGTGTGGCATTTCCTGGAATTAAATACCCACACTCACACCTTTTTGTAATATTTAAAAAATATAGAAACATAGAAGTTGACGGCAGATAAGGACCGCAAGGTCCATCCAGTCTGCCCATTTCTTTTTCTACCTTATAAATGTGCCATCGGCCTTTGTTCTGTCAGTGGCGTGTCTATTCATACTCATTTGTATTGCTCCCTTATGCCTATCCCATGCCTGTTTGAAGCCCTGCACTGTATTCATAGCCACCACTTCTTGAGGTAAGCCATTCCATGCATCCACCACCCCTTTCTGTGAAAAAGAATTTCCTCACATTCCCGCTTAATCGGCCCCCCTCTAATCTCATGCTGTGTCCTCTTGTCCTGCTATTTTTCTTATATTTAAACATGTTAGACTCTTTCACCTTATTAATGCCCTTAAGGTGTTTGAATGCCTCGATCATATCACCTCTCTCCCTCCTTTGCTCAAGGGTATACATATTGAGCTCTGTTAAACTGTCCTCATATGTCTTCTGATGCAGTCCCTGCATCATTTTGGTTGCCCTTCTCTGGACTGCCTCAATTTGGTTAATGTCCTTGTGAAGGTGTGGCCTCCACTACTGCATGCAGTACTCCAGATGGGGCCTAACCAGTGTCTTGCAAAGAGGGATTATTACCTCCCTCTTACGACTTGTGATACCCCTACTAATACACCCTAACACCCCCCTAGCCTTACCTACTGCTTTAGAGGTCTGCTTGGATGATTTCAGGTCATCAGTGATGATGATGCCCAAGTCTCTTTCTTCCTTTGTGACTGCTAGCAACTCCCCCTCCCAGCCTATAGGTGGCTTCAGGGTTTCTCTTCCCTATGTGCATGATCTTGCACTTCTTTGCATTAAATCCCAGTTGCCACTCTTCTGACCATTTTGCTAGTTTATCCAGATCTCTTCTCATTCTGCCCACCCCATCTGGATCATCTACTCTGTTGCAGATCTTGGTGTCATCTGCAAACAGACAAGCCTTACCCTCTAGTCCACCTGCAAGGTCACTAATGAAGATGTTGAAGAGGACTGGCCCCAGGACTGATCCCTGAGGTACCCCACTTGTGACTTGCATCTCTTCTGACTGTATACCATTTACCACCACTCTCTGTTTTCTGCCCGTCAACCAGTTTGCCACCCAGTTGACCAACTTCTGACCACCCGAGCCTACCCAGCTTATTTATCAATCTTCTATGTGGAATAGTGTCAAAAGCATTGCTGAAGTCAAGGTAGGCGACATCAACTGCTCCCCCTTGGTCCACCACTCTGGTTACCCAGTCAAAGAAATCTATGAGATTAGTTTGACAGGACCTTCCTTTTGTAAACCCATGCTGTCTTGGATCCTGTGCCCCTATGGATTCCAGGTGTTGCACTATCCTTTCCTTTAGGAGTGCCTCCATAATCTTGCCCACTACTGAGGTAAGACTGACAAGTCTGTAGTTCCCTGCCTCCTCCCTGCTACCACTCTTGTGGAACGGGATCACATGAGCCCTTCTCCAGTCTTCTGGGACCTCTCCTGTGCTCAGAGACTCACTAAACAGTTCTGCTAATGGCTCTGCTAGTTCCACCTTTAGCTCCTTAAGTACCCTGGGATGTATGCCATCAGGTCCCATTACCTTATCCACCCTGAGCTTAAGGCTCTTGTAGGACCCTTTCTTTTGTGAAGGGAGTAGTGCACCTCCCTCCCCTGTGTCCATGATGCTGAGCTGTGGGCCCTGCCCTACCTTCTCTTCAGTAAATACTGAGCAAAAGTATCTATTTAGGATAGATGCCTTTACAGGTCCTCCTCCTCACATGCTCCCTTTCTCCATTAAGCTTAGCAATACCCCTCTGGACTTTCTCCTTTCACTAATGTATCTATAGAAAGTCTTGTCACCTTCTTTACTGTTCGTGCTAGTGTTTCCTCAGTTTGGGACTTTGCCTGCCTTACTGTCTTCCCGCTTCCCTTAGGACAGTTTGGTATGCCTCCTGTCGTCATCCGCTGTGTTCCTTATATTTCCTGAAGGCCAGCCATTTGGTGCTGACCTTTCTGCTACTGTATTTGAGAACCAAAGTGGTTTCCTTCTTCTTTTGCACTTCCTTTTCTGTCTAACACAATGGGATGTTGCTTCAAGTATTGCATCCTTAATGCTTGCCCACTTTGCCTGTACCCCCTCACCTGTGTTTCTTTTTGCCAGGGCTAGCTTAACTTTGTTGGCCATCTTATCAAAGTCAGCTCCTCTGAAGTCCCATATTTTTGCCTTGGAATGGGATGATTTAGATGTAGTGGCCAAATTGAACCATACCATGCATGGTCACTGGCCCCAGGTGACCTTCTACCTGGAGATCTGTGATCCCTTCCCTGTTAGTCAGTACTAGATCTAGGATAGCCCTGTCTCTTGTGGGTTGCTGTACCAGTTGTTTGAGGCCCTCCCCCTGCAGGGAATCCACTATGTGTCTAGTTCTGGCAGATGTTCCTGCTGGTATTGACCAATCTGTATCCGGCATGTTGAAGTCTCCCATTATCAGAACCTCCCCTTTAGCTGTCATGTTTTGTATATCTTCTAACAGTAATGTGTCTATGTCCTCCCCCTGGTCTGGGGGCCTGTAGACAACCCCAGTTCTTATGGCTGTCCCATTTCCTGTTTCCAGGGTGACCCACAGTTCTTCTGGCTCCTTATGTGTATTCTGAATTTCTGTAGCTTTGATATTTTCATTGACATACAGGGCCACTCCTCCCCCCTTTTTGCACCTCGGTCTCTTCTGAACAATACATAGCCAGGTACTGAAGTCTCCCAAGTGTGCTTACTGGTAAACCAAGTCTCACTAATTGCTACTATGTCCAGTTTAGCCTCTGACATTATTGCCTGCAGGTCTTTATTTATCTAGTTATCAAACCATTTCATCTGATGATAAAAAGTGTTTGTCAGTTGTCTAAAAATTCCACACAAAATCTCAGCCACCATTTCTGGCAGCATAAACTGCAGGTAAGGCTCATTAGTTGATGTAGAAATCTTGTTGGCCATTTTGTGTGGAGCATAATCTGCACCCGAGCCATATCAGTGGTAAAACTTAAAAAAAAAAAGATTTAACACAATTCTGCTCACACCACATATACTTTATGCATTTATATTCCCCTCTTTATTAATTTGGATTTTTTTCCTTTGGTAACCAGGTAAGGCCCACTAGGAAAAATGTCTTTTTCTAGAGGTTACCCAGGAGCACTGGGGAGATTAAGTGACTTGCTCAGAGTCACAGAGTACGTAAGTGAAGGCTGTGGAAATCAAGCAAAGGGCTGCTGGACATACCAAGCTCATTCGCAACTCGTTACCTTAAACTCTAGGCTATACTGATAGCCCAAGGATAGTTAAATAACAAAGATAGCAAGGAAAGCTAAAGTCCTTCATTTCAGAAGCGAGAAATGCAACAGGCTGCGGGATCTGTTCAGGGAAAAGTTAATCGTAGTGGGCAACATGGGGGGGCGGGCAGAAGAGAGATGGGGGCAATTAAGTGAGTCATTCTTAAGGCATCTGTTACGTATGAGAACAGTAACTAAAAAGAACAGGTTGAGGAGACCGGTATGTTCTTGGCGAAGTCCAAGAAGTGGTGATGAAAGAAGAAAAAGGCCGCCTGCAAGTATAAAGAAAAAGCAGGGGGAGGAAAAATGAGGAGAATACATACTGAAAAATAGGGAGGGAAAGAGGGCAGGTAGCGAGGCAAAAGTAGACACAGAGCTGCATACTGTAGAGGGAGTAAAGAGCAGAGAAACACAGTTATTTTGATATATTACAGAAAACGGATGAAGGGGGGCGGATCTTAAGGTTACCAGAGGGTGGTAGGGTGATGGAGGAGGACAGGCTAAAGGCCACCATCATTAATGGTTACTTTAGCTCAGTTTTCACTATGGAGAACGGTGGACTCTTGCCAGAGAGTAGCATCAGAGCAGCCATTAAGGGGGTCCTGGAGATGGAGCAGCCAATATTTACAGTACAAGCAAACGGATCCAGGAAGGTCTGGCAGCACTACAAATAGATAAGGTCCTGGGACCAGACGGGTTGCATGCGAGGTTACTCAGGCAACTGGCAGCAGAAATGGCTGAACCCCTGGTAGGTCTATTCAACAGCTCTCTAAGGACAGGGGTAATTCAAAAGGACTGGAGGGTGGCAGACGTAGTTCCACTCCATATGGCAGGGTATGAAGAACATATGGGGAACTACAGACCTGTCAGTATTACCTGTATTGTAGGGAAGCTAATGGTGTCACTGGTCAAAGAAGACCTCGTGGACTACTCGAGGAGCAACAGTCTCTAGGACAGTAAACCGCATGGATTAGTGGTAGGGAGATTTCGTTAGTCTAACCTGATAGTTTTCTATGACTGGGTGATGAGGGAATTGGATAGGGACCACGCTGTGGATCTGCTCTACTTTGACTTCAGCAAGGCTTTTCACTCACTGCCTCATAGACGCTTGCTGAAGAAGATGGAGCATCTCGGTGAAGCTAAGAACACAGTCAACTGGATAGGTAACTGGCTGAAGGGGAGGCAGCAAGGGGTTGTAGCGGTCAAATCAGAAGAGAGGGCGGTCACGCGTGGGATACCACAGGGATCTGTTTTGGGACTGATCTTCTTCAATATGTCCATTAGCGACACTGATGAGGATATCCGAGGCAGGCTGCGTGTTTTTGCATATGACACTAAGCCCTGTGGGAGGGTGGACAGAGTTGAGGGAATCAGTAAAATGCAGAGTGACATACAAAAATTAGAGGGGTGGTCTAAGGTTTGGCAGTTGAAATTCAGTGCCAAAAACTGCAAGATAATGCACTTGGGGAACAAGAACCCTATGACAGAGTACTAGATGGGTGAGGTGAGACTTAGCACTACGGTTAAAGAACAGGGCCATGCAACTGTTCCTTGGAAGTAGGAAGGATATGTTTATAACTGTGAGTTGTCAGGTGCACACAGCAGTGGGAAACCATTTTATTTTACTGACTGCATTGCACTTGACTGATGTAACTGCCTGGGAGGTGATCAGTAAGAAGATATTTTTCATTTCTTCTTTAAAAGATGTTGCTGTGCTGAGTAGAAACAGAAATAGAAAACATTACCACTCGTTGGACCAGGTAGTGTACCATACCACAGTACACTGGGACATACAATGCAGCTGTACCACATGGGTAAGGTGGGTCGACTCTTACTGCTGGTCATTTGATCATTCATTAGCCATGTATTTCTTTGGCCTGCTCCGGAACATCCATAAATAAGTATACCCCATCCTCCACAAGCAGCATTAATAAAAAAACAAGTTAGCTGCTTACTGGATGGTGGTAGGCATGGACTTGCGTCTCTCTCTCTCTCTCTCTCTCTGTCTCTCTCTCCTCTCTCTCTCTCTCCCCCCCCCACACACTCACCGGCCCAAGCAGGTATTCCACCAAGGAAGGCAACATGGCATGGAGCTACTTACTGCAGTAGCAGTAGTAAAAGTTTTATTCATAAAATCTTATGAATCAGGATTTGCCCGATTGAGCTGTCAGCTCATTTACGGCGGGGTCCATGTTACATATAGAAATCACTATTTCAAAGCATTTCAAATAAGTTATCTATACAATAACTATTACATTATACATAAACAACCAATTTGTGCAAATAATACTGCTTTGTTTTAGCGCTTTACTTTTCATACAAATAAATTAAATTATTCCCTTTGGGCCCCGTGTTAAATACTACAGAATTTGGCCCCTTTAAAAGATGTTGCTATTTATAAATAATGAGAACTAATCAAAACCCACCTTCCCATGTTCCAGTTCTTATTTAATAAGGGTCAGAACATCACTGAATTCTACCAGCCCTGATATAGATGCTTAGTGAGGCCACGCCTGGAGTACTGCATTTAATTCTAGAGTCCTTACCTCAGGAAATACAGAGACAGGCTGGACACAGTGCAGTGCAAAGTAACAAAAATGATTCAGGGCCAACAGTTCAGGTCCTATGAGGAGCGCCTCAAGGCACTGAACATGTGCTCACTGAATACCAGAATGGAGAGCGGAAATATGAAAGAGACGTTTGAGTTCCTAAAAAGAATAATAAGGTGAATTGCTGGGAAATATTCAGGGTTTTAAATAATTGATTAGCAGTTTTTTTTTTTTCTTGGGACAATACTAACTGTACAGAAAGTAGTTATATAGATTTTCTAGAAGTGTTATGTTTGTTAAACACAGTGAGGCAAGTGCTATGCATTTTCACAATGTTTTAACACTTTTATGAGCAAAACGCTACTCAATTTTTAGAGTTAAATAAAACCCTGATATTTATTTTGAATTCTAGTTCACAGTCAGGTGGACATGAGAGGAAACTGACAGGAGGGAGGCTCAGAAGGGACTGAGGGTATTATTTTACAGAAAGGATGGTAGAGTCACAGAACAATCTTCCTGTCAAAATGGCGGGTGCTAAAACTGTTAGTGGGTTCAAGCATGGTCGGGACAGAATGAAGTGTATGGTGGTTACTTGGGCGACAGAATCTGGGAAGGGAATGGGGGGCTAAGACCCTGGAGGGACAGGAGGTCCCTAGGCTTAATAAGGAACTTGGACAGACTGGATGGACCGTTGGTCTTTTTCTGCAGTCATTATCTAGGTTTCTAAATAGAAAACAAGAAAATAAATATAAAAGTAAAAAAGGGAATAAAAGTGGAGAATAAAAAGGATGGCTACATAAAATAAAGGATGGCTGCTTTAAACCAGAATCCTTGTCCCACAGACTTTATTTTACGCCTTCTGACAGTCTGCATGTGATGTCACAGTCCACTGCCTATGAATTACAACTGGCTGGCATGGAAATGATTATGATGTCACAAGCAGACCCTCGCCACAAAGTTACACCTGGAAATGAGTTCTGGCTCAGTGTCCTGGTCAACAAATTAAAAAAAAATAAATAAAAAACTGTAGGGAACAGGATCCTAGTTGCATGTAACTTTCCCTGACAATGTAAAAAGAATACTGTAAAAGTAACAGAAAATCTATAAAATACATGCACAAATGTGTCTAAATATTATAGGTTTCAAAGGCAAACTCACTCATTTTTTTAATCAGAGTGGCTCAATATGCAGTGTAGTAACTGTCACTACAGGTTATGCATCCATCCTCCATCAGATGTATGATAGTTTATGTCTTTATGTTCTGCATTCAAACATTTTTAATAGAAAGGTTAACTACAAGGAATCTCATTTGCTAAATCATACAGGAAGTGTCAGTTTGCAAAAAGCTAGCTTTCACAACAGGGTTTCAATACACTGTCAGCCTCTAGTGAAATGGGAAGTAGCTAAAAATACCAAGGGGAAGAAATAAGACTGTTGACAGAGGGAACATGACCTAGCTCCAGAATACCCGCATTCCGCTCATTACCTGGCATTACAAGAACCAAACGGAAAGCTACTTGTTAAAAAATAAATGGTCCTAGTAGCTCCAAAAAAAAAAAAAAAAAAAATATAATAGTGGCATGGCAGTGCCACTATAATGCTCACGCCCACTGCCCGCACAGTTGGTCCATTTGGTCCAAAAACTTCAAGGGCCATGCAGCCTTGGTCACCAATGTGCCTTTCAAAGATTTGGTGAAAACATATTAAAGCATTCAAAAGTTATTCAAAATACAAATTTCCCATTATAGTGAATGGGAAAAGTTAACAAAAAAATAAATCGCAAAACTTTCGTGAGAGGCCATTTTACTGTTGCAAATGGCCCTTTTACTTCTAGAGGCAGCCATTTTTTTTCAGTTACTGAACAGAAAATGCCTGGCATTTAAAACTGGGACCCTCAGGATCCGACTAAGTAAACACACCAATCAGTGAGTACCTAGATGTGTGTCATGGGGTTGTGCAGCCTCTCACCCCATTCTCCTTCACTGTAGCATGTCAACTTGTTTACATATAGAATGGGGTGAAAGTTGGGACACACAACCCCATGGCACACCTCGGCATCTGTTGGTCTGTGAAGGATGAGGGGGTCAGGGTCTGGTAACCCTAACATCGCACTTCCACACTTCTGTTGCTGTGAAACAACCCTAACTGATGCATTGAGTTTTTGCAATGAATTTCCCTTCTTCTTGAGAAACTTTAACATAAATGGTATGTGTTGGTGGTATATATATATATATGTGTGTGTGTGTATATATATATATATATATATGCATACATATATATTATGGTAGCACAGTAGTGCTACCATAGTTAGGGTTGAGGAACCACTTACATGTTAAACCCAAAATTTTGCACCTTAATAACTTTGCAACCATTCAACGGATTTGCCTGAAATTTGGAATGCCGAATCAAGACCCAAACACCTTGGGATCTGCCAAGTTTTGTACGGTCGGATATACGGCGCAGAGTTATTAAGCGTGATCTCGCGTACATTCGCTTTTTTGGAATTCTACGGCATACGTAGAGGTCACACGGTTTATGAACGTCCGAATCTTCAGGAACATGCAGCGGACGTCCCTAATGTGCCTTTCAAGATTTCAGAAAAAAATTAAACGGTTCAAAAGTTATTCAAAAACAAGTTCCCATTATAAGTCAATGGGAAAAGTTAAAAAGTTCAACACTTTCGCCAAATGCTTTTTACTGTCGCAAATGGCCCTTTACTGTTGCAACCGCCATTTTGTTTTCAGTTAGTGATCAGAAAAATGCTTGGCATTTAAAATTGAGAACCTCTAGCAACCTAATTCTTTTTGTATTCACCTAGTCGGGCCCTGAGGATGCTAGCCATGTCTTTATTTTGGGTAAAACACCCCAGAAATATGTTTTTCAGATTTCTGGAAAAGTACTTTGCAAAGTAGTGTTGCACTCACAAAAGTGTGGCAAATTTTTATGAAGCTTTGCAAATGCGACAGTACTTTTCTAGGGCTGTGGGAAAATGACAGCAATTCTTTGGCACCCTGCTGCAAAGAACGGTTTGGTGCTTTGGCCTGAAATTTGGAGAGAATGAAGCGATATCTCACAGATGTATCTTTCAGTATGCGTTGAAAAAAATATTACAGCGGCAAAGTTACTGCACTCCAAAGTTGACACTTTTCCCATAGGATAACATTACGGCATCCGGCGCATTGTAGCAATCATTTGGCGCCCTGCTGCAAAATAACAGCTTGGTATTTGGGATGATATTTGGAGGAAGACAGCCAACATCCCACAGATGTGCCTTTCAGTGGTTTGGTGAAAAAATATTACAGGAGCCAAAGTTATGCCACTCCAAACTTCTCTTTTTCCCATAGGATAACATTACGGCGTTCCCCGTGCCTTTCAGGGCCCATATCTACGGAAGCGGTGGGAGATATGGACTTTAGTCAGAAAAAGTACAAAACTAGCCAGGAAAGTCTTAAATCATATGACTTTTAAATTTTTTTCCTACGTCGTACGGTTCCTGAGATATAAGCAATTTAGCATTCCAACTCCTCATTTTCTGCTCCGAGACCCATTATTATGCATACATTCTTTGTACTCACTGTCTTTCTCTATGCAGCTTTTGGGGAAAACCAGCCTGTGCGCTTACATTACTGTTACCGTTGCCATTTCTGCTTGCGGTTCTGTACCTGTTTCACTTACCGTTCCGTCTCGCCACCATGTCGTTATCCTTTCGTTTCCATTTGCGCTTCCGTTATTTTTTTCCATTTGTGTCTACAGTACTGTTTCTCTTTCTGTTTTGCTTTGCATCACCATGCCCATTGCCATTTCCGTTTGCAGGCATCATCTTACTATGTGACAAGACATCACGTGGCGGACCATTCCCGTCCACGCCACCGTGTATGTTACCCTTTCTGTTCTTATTTGCACTTGCATTACCATGTGCACCACTGTTAGTGCTTCTGTTTGTGTTGCTGTTCCTGTTACTATGTCACAAGACATCACGTGGCGGGAGCGCGGGGCCCGCCGCTGCATTACATTCAGTATTTTCATTACCATTCTCAAAAAGAAGGGAAATTAGAGGCAAAAAACTCTGTTTAATGCATCAGTTAGGGTTGTTCCACAGCAACAAAGTGAGAAAATTCAGTGTTAGGGTTGAACCCCCTTGGACCCCCATACCCCTAACCAGCACTAGGAGTGCGCATTGGGTGTTAGGTCTAACTCACCCCATTCTCCTATACCTCTGCTTCTTTACTCATGCTGATGGGGTGAGAGTTAGGACCCGCGACCCAATCGCACTAATGCTGATTGAGAGGTGGGCGTCAAGGGTTTCAACCTAACAATTCACTCCTTGTCACTGTGGAACAACCCAATGATGCATTAAACAGATTTACCTCTAATATATATATATATATATATATATATATATATATATAAATATATATACACAGTATATATAATATATATACTTTTACATTGGCATCTATCTTTAAAGTGTTTTCCATAATCAGGGTAATACTTACATATTTGTAAGCTTAAGCTGAGAAAGTCTTCTTATATTACAATTTAAAAATTTTGTGTGAAGCTGCCCTTCTGTCCTTGATGGACCTGGTCAGCTTAGTATTGCAGGGTTCCTAGCCAGATCACTTTATATTTGTATGTTACCAGGCTCTACAGAGCAGTCGCAGTTCAATGAAAATACTACTCAGGATACCTGGGAAGCTGCATTTTCTATAGAATTACAAAACACGGACTGAGCCATGGTTTGGTTCAAGGTAAGGTAAGTGGGTCTTATCAATGGCATGAATACAGTGAGAAGCAGCAATTAGATTCTTTTGCACACTTCATATTACGGCTAAGTTCTTGCCTACTTGGGGCTCCTCTTGCTACAGGGGCTACGGGACTGAAATGGCCATGCACACTCATATCCTGTGGGCATGCCTAGTCCTCTGATGATATTAGCTTGATGTGGAAAAGGAAATGTAGGCAATAATAATGAACACAGGGCCCCATATCCCACATATAGCATTACTGCCATCTTATCCACCCGACATCGAGAACAAGGCCTACATATATTTATTAAGCATCCTTCTCACAGCAGCTAAAAAAGATGATTTCACAGTTCTGGCTTAAACCAGAACCCCAGCTATATCTAGTTGGGAAGATACCTATGGGATATCTATGAAATGGAAAACCTCACAGCATATTGCAAAAACAGAAGAAAAATACCAGAACAGATGGAACCCACTGCCACTCCATGTTATGATAAACAGATGAAACAGGGGAGGATCCCAGTCAGGGGTGGCTGCCTGGGTTCAGGGACCCACCTCGGCTATAGGGGTCTCTACTTGTGCCACATATGATGGTAAAACTGACATGAGGATAATGTACGTGTTATCTATATGCCTTGCCTGTACCTGTCTATCTCCTTGGTCTCTTGTACACACTGTGACTTTTGATTCTCCTGTCCGCCAAAAAAAATAAATTTAATAAAATTTCAGTTTAAAAGGGATTGTTATTTGGCCCTGATGTGGTAGAAAGCCGATCTCTTCCACTTCCCTATTGATCTGCTCCATTCACGTGCTCAAGCATGTCCCAGGAACAGCACCAGAGCACATACCATTAATGTCAAGGGGGCTCAAATTTAAATACTTTTTTATGCACAATAATGGCCATTTTAAGAGTAAGACCACCTCTTAACTAACAAAGTCCTTCTTAGTCAAGCGGTGGCCTTGGACTGATCTCAAAGTGGCCATTATTAAGCATAAAAAGTACTGACCTCTTTACAACTTAATGGGACGCTCTTCAGCAGATCAACAGGGAAGTGGAAGGATCATCTGGCTACCATGTAAGGGCCAGTCAATGATCCCTTACCCTCCCATGCTGACATCAGATCACATTTTTAAACTGCAATAATAAGACTTTCACCAACTTAAACTTACAAACTATGTATGTGTTACCCCGGCAACAAAAGCTTGAAAAAATCCCTTTAAATTAAGAAATGTGCTACACATTACTGGCATTCGTGCCACAATTTTTGAAACTACTACACACTTTAGAGTTGGCAGGTTGGGAGGTATGCTTCTGGGAATCTTGGTTTCTGATTCGCTAGAACCAGTCCTTAACTCGCTAATGAAGAGTCTGATTACAGAATACCCTGTAACTCATGTTCTACTCACTGCAGTGTTTCACAGCATTGTTGGCTAAACAAAATTGTTTTATATTTTGCTAAAAATTAGCACATGCTAAACAGTAAAACACAAAATTAAGAGACATGGGGCAGTATATTCAAAATACCTCAGCACAGCGTACACATTAACGTGCTGCCCAAAGGGAGGTATACTAGAACATGGGCAGTGCAAACTTTACTTGCGTTAGGCATGTTCAAACATAGCCCCAACTGACCAGTGCTAAGCAAGGCATTAAGTGTTGCACTGACATAAAGCATGACCCTCTGCTGGCCACATAAGGGTATGAGGCCAGGATGCAGTGACAGTCAGCCAGAAGCAAGGTGTAGTTGGGTGGCTCCAATGGTGTTAGCTGGTTCAAAAAGGTGGCACGTTCAAACCTCATCATGCAAATGACCACATGCTGCATGCAAGATGCCAAGAGGTCATTCACATAACGTTATGGATCCATTTAAAGGGACACCGTTAACCTTTTTTGCATCATATTATTTCTAGTTAAAAACCCACATTTTATGATTGCTTACCTTCTCTAAATTCATTGGTGTTGCTGTTTGTTTTATCTGCTTCCTTGCTTAGCAGAACTTAAATGCATGCTAATGTGCAGTTACACCTGACCTTGTTTTGTTTCAAACCCTTGATCTAATCTTACTGCATACTTCCTAAACATTAGAAACACCTCATGATGCAGTAGTCTCCTCTACTCCCACTGCATCATGACTGGCTATATTGTGTTGAGGGTATTCCCAAGTCCAGGAAAGATGTAGTGGGAGTTGATCAAGGAATGTAAACAAACATGTTTTTGTGTGGTAACAACAGTATGGTGGACGTCTCATTTTTCATTGTTTAAAAGAAAAAAAAAATCAGAATCAAGTTACCTGCTACATTAGCATTCTCTACAGAATGTGAACAATCACAAATGTGCCTTTAAACCAGGGACACTTGGAGGCCTAAGGAGGTTGACAGTGTCCCTTTAAATGCCAACACATGCCTCTGCTATTGCACTGCAGGAGGCTTGATGTTCTTAGATACTAGCCTTGCTTGTGGTTTGTCCCCAACCCCCCATCTCCTGATCAGTTATTCCTGAAGCCCAGTCTCATTAATGCACAGCTGTACCTCCCTTATCTGATGCACTGTAGGTGACCAATGGTCCCCAATTCCTCACCATGTTCTCTGCAGAAATAGTCCCTTGTATCTGATGGTCCCACCTCTCACTCCTTTTGTCCTCTGCAGTATTCTAGTACCCCCTCCTCCCATGACAGGATATCTTGAGGCCAGTGGTCCCTACTCATGGCAAATCAATATGTCTGTAACCTCACCCCTTCAACTTCCCAACCACATCAGTCCAGGGATGGCAGCAGGCAGCAACCCTCCACTCACCACCATATATGCTGTCATTAAGTACTGTAGTGATAAGGTACAGTGCTACAGTACTAAATCAGATGTCCATGAAAATCACGGTGCTTCTGTGATTTTTCAAAGTTATCTGAAATACTGTAGCCATATCACTCCAGTACTTGAAGACAGCAGATGGCAACTGACTGTGGCTATAAGTAGAGGGTTGGTGCCAACTGCGCCCTATCGACCAGAGTGCTTGGGCAGCTCCTGGGGGTACCGTCACACATAGGGATTTACCAGGACTGTGATACTACAGAGGACACAAGAAGCAGGAGGGGCTACTGGACATCAGGGGCCATTTCTACAGATGATCAAGTGAGGGAGGAGGGAGGATGGAGTACCACTGGATGCCAGGAATAGGTACATTAATGGGGTCAGAAGTGAGGCAGTACCACTGGACACCAGGAACAGGTACATTAATGGGGGCAGTACCACTGGACACCAGGAAGAGGTAAATTAATGGGGCAGGAGTGGGACAGTACCACTGGACACCAGGAATAGGTACATTAATGGGGGCAGTACAACTGGACACCAGGAACAGGTACATTAATGGGGGCAGTACCACTGGACACCAGGAAGAGGTACATTAATTGGGGCAGGAGTGGGGCAGTAGCACTGGATGCCAGGAAGAGGTACATTAATGGGGGCAGGAGTGGGGCATTTTCCACTGGATGCCAGGAACAGGTACATTAATGGAGACAGGGTGGAGCAGTACCACTGGATGCCAGGAACTGCTATCACCAGAACAGGAGGCAGGTGCCATACTGTTTTGCATAGTTATAACACATACTTTTGAAAACATTAACTAGCCGGGTAGCCTGTTAGTGCTTCAAAAAGTTTTCAATATGCACCACTGTTTGTATGGCACAAACTATCATTAAGCAAGAGCACCTTGTGTTTGTTAGTGCTTAAATGCTAATATATTAGATTCTTTATGCTGACTGTGCCTGGCTACATGGCACCTAGTGTACCAAATGACTGCTGAACTATTAAAGACAGTTAGCCTGGCACAGCATGCTAGCCTGGCACCAAATGTCTGAATATGCTACCCATAGTGTGCGATTGTATGACAAACATGCAAACAAAAAAATGTCAATGTTTTCTGCAGGTACATACAAAAATATTTTACACATTCCTTTTTGTTAGATCATTCCACTGGTCCACATTAAGTACTGCACAAAGGTAATATGCAAAGTAGTGAAAACATTCAGAACAGCATCACAGCTGCAAAACACATTGATTTTGTTACAGCCTAATTTCTCATATACATACAGAGATATAGTACTGCATTAATTAAACGTTGGTATTCATGAAGCACTTAGGATCTGAGCTTCATTTTATCCCTCCGTTTGTGATCCATGATTACAAGTTACTTTTGCTTTATTTGGCTTTTTTCCTATTGTTATTTTACTCCACTTCTAAACAGCAGTGTTGAATCAGGAGTGGAGTAGACACATAGAATCGGTGCAAAAAACACAACAAAACAAGCCAAAATAAAGTTTTTTTTTTTTTTTTTTATTCCCCTTTTTTTCTGGCGGAACCACCGTCTGCCCTCCGCCCTGGTCACAGCCCCCAGAGACCTCCACCACCGCCTATAGCTGCTGAGGACCCGGTGCCCAAACACCCCTGGAGGGTGGGGCTGCAAGGCCTGCCAGTGACCCGGAACTGTGACTGGTTGGGGTCCCGCAGCGGCGGTAACGAGGCGAGACTCTCCGGGGAGGGCTTCATCCTACGGTGGTCCCGCCCGCCATTTTCCAATTTTCCTCCCAGAGGAGGCGGGGACGTGCAATGACTCCAGCATCTGCCCCGCCTCCCCACTCCCACGTCAAGCGTCGGCGGCGCTGGAACTCCTGGCCTCCACCAGGAGTTCTCAGCGCTCCGAGCGCTGCCCGCACCCTCCCCCGGAGTAGGAGAGCTGTCCATCGGACGCTCGATCCTACTCCCCCCTGGCCGACCCTCCGACGATCCGGAAGCCAAAATAAAGTTGAGAAAATCCTTTATGAACAGCAGCGTAAACCAAAATGCTTAATTCCCTGGAAAACTGCTTCATGAATATAGGCCACAGGCACATGCATGCAGAGACAGTGTCCTACATACATGCACACTATTACACGCTCATATGCATGTACTGTTCTAGATACATGTGCACTGTTGCAAATTAATACATATGTACTTTTTTATAATTAATATTTCATTTAAATAAAAAATGTATACATGAATTACATACATATAAAAATAACAGTGACATCATGCATGAAATGAATAACCATATGATAAGGAAGTAAATTAACAGCTAAAATCACATTGTCCAAGACTGGTTGGTTCCTAACTTATTCTTTACATGAAATTAATAATGAGTACTGTTGTAACATACTAGTATTAAAAATAGAATAATAGATAGACAAGTGTGTATTACAGTGCAATAATACCATTGAGAGGTTTTGGGGACATGGAACCTTGAGGCCGAAGCTCGAGAAGGTCCCTAAAGTCCCAAAACCTCAAGATAGCTATTACACTAACAAAAATACTTATCTTTCTGTTATTTTTATAATATATGAATCCATTGATAATACTACAGTTGGAGATGACCTCTGAACTGTAGTATTATCAACAAAAACGATAGTAGCATCACTTTTCAGGATAGTATTATTGAGAGTAGTGATGTATTACTGGGAAATTTTAGTATGACTTAATATAGTATTATGAGGCTTATCCATATATTACAATAGTCTAGCGCTCATTAATCATGTATTACATATGATCAGAGTGTATGTCCGTTTTGGGAGCTTGCAGAATTTAGATTTTTAAGAAAGGACCCCACATGGTATAAAATGTATCTGCTCTACCATGGCTGATATAGAAGACTCATTCATAGTTAGCCTTTGTTCATATATATATTGTAACCAATAAAGGAGGAGGAATGCTTCGTTTCCAGTTTTGTAAAACAATGTTCTTCACTGTAACAAGGGCAACATGTAGCCAGTTTCTGATTTGAGGTTAGATTTGGTATATCCAAGAAAATTCCCAAAATAACCAATTTAATGGAGCAATTTATATTACAACTTAGTTTTGTCTTAAATGCTAGACATACATCTTTCCAATACATTGTAAGTTTTGAGCATGATCATAGAACATGAGTTATTGAACCCATTGTTATCAGTGGTAATACCAAGTTGGACCATTTGCAATGGAGTAACGCCAAAAGTGTGAAATTTTAAATTGACCCAATCTACTCTTTGCTTCCCAGAATGCCTTAAGTGTATTACGCCAGCTTTCATCCCACACTTCTTCTGAAATGTTCACTTGTAATTCTGTTTCTCATTTTGCTTTAATGTTTTCTACTGGGTTTGGATATGACCATATCAGCAGACTGTATAATGCTTTGAGACCTTTGGTAGTACTGGGAGTACTAGCCAAAACATAGGGAAGGTAAAATATTAGATCATAATTACTGCATTTCCTGCATTTCCTTAGGGCATGTTTTAGCTGTAGGTATCTATGAAATGATATTGCAGATACAGTGTATTTTTGGCTATGCTGGAGTGGGGGTGACAGTACCAAATGTGGGATCCATTATATCTCCTATGATATTTATACCTTTTCTCTTCCATGAGTCACAATTTAAAGTATCTCCTTCAAACTGTAGCATCTTATCGTCCCATACCATAGTGGACAGTGTGGGGAAAGTTTTGCATACATTTATCCAAGAACAGAACATGTGAAATGAAGGAATTTGAACTGTAATATGTCTGAGCACATAATACATCTTCAGGGAGACCATCATATGATATTCTATATTTTACCACACAATTATAGGTGCATAGGAAGCCATCTTCTGACATTAATTCAGTTTTATCGGTCAGGGGATGGAAGTTCTATCAGTGAAGGAGGATACTCAGCAATTTGATGCCAGCGTTGGAAATTTTCTTTGTCACCATCGTTGATATTCTCCAGCTTGTCAGTCAGAGGCATTAATTTAGATTTCTCTAGGTTAGCTTTGAATCTATAGAAAAATGAAGCCATTAATAACTCTTTGCAATGAGGAAGTGATGAATGTGGTTTACTTCATGTTAGTAAAATGTCAACAGCATAGGCCACTCATTTGTTTCTTCCTCCCATTATTATTCAATGAATGTCCGAAGATGATCTAATTTTGATTAAGAGCGTTTGAGAGCAAGAATAAAAAGGTGTGGTGACAGAGGGCAGTCCTGTCTAGTGCCCTTAAACAGTGTAAATATTTTGGACATAATTCATTGACTCTGACATTAACAGATATGTCAGAGTACAATATTTAGTTCATTTGCAGAATAAGGCCCAAATTATATTTATTCAGAATAGAGGCAAAGTATTTCCAATTTATGTGATCCAATGCTTTGTCAGCATCTCATGAAAGAAGTATTGGCTTTCATGTAATTTCCTGGTGGCATTTATTATGTGTAGTATTCTTTTGAGGTGGTCAGTGTTATGGTACACGTATACAAATCCAACTTGTCTAGATGAACCATAAATTAAAAAAACTTTGTTCCTTCTGTTAGCCGACATTTGGCAAGTACTTTGCAGTTGACATTAATGAAGAATATGGGCCTGTAGTTTTCACAACATATATCCTGTTCTGGAATCAATGAGATATTGCTTCTCTCATCGATGCAGGCAGAATTTTGGTTGTGTGCGCCTGTTTGAACACATTTTGGAGTTTTAGCGCAATATTTTGGACAACCGATTTATAGAACTGCAGTAAATCCATCGGTCCCTGGGGTTTTATCTGCAGGCATGGAAATAACCGATTTTATGAGCTCATCTTTCATGAATGATCTTTCCTGAAAGTTTACCATCTTCTTCAATAGTGGGAAATGTAATGTTGATAAGAATAAAGAGATAGTTTTCCTTGATCAAATTCAGTATCAGACTGGTACAGTTGTGAAGAGCAATTCTCAAAGGCTATGGCTATATTTCTGGGTACAAGAGAACTTCACCTGTGCTTTTACAAATGTATGTAATGTTGGTGTTTTCAGAGATTTTCTGTCATTTGTGTGCCAGTAGCTTCCTCTGTGCCTGTCCTGACTCCCAACATGTCTGTTAAAATTTATAAAGTGTATACTCCACCTTCTGGTTGTGTATTGCAAACTTAAATCCTTCTTGATTTAAGCTTTTACACCTCCATTCAATGAATTGTTTTACTAGATTTTAAAGATGCCTCTAATTCTAACAGAGGTTTTGCTCTATTTGTTTGTGATTTGAATAAGAGATGATCCGTCCTCTAATAAAAGTTTTGAATGTGTCCCACAAAATACCCTCCATCACGGAGTCATTATTTAATTCAAAGTAGTTATCAATTTCTTTACCCAGCCATTTGGTGTATTCCTTCTCCACAAGATGGGAACAGTTAAATTTCCAACTTTTTCTCTTTCAAGGACATCTTCTATGTGATACCGCAATGCTGAGGTATGATCTGGAGTTACAATGTTTCACATATTAGCAGAGGCAATACCTGGAACAATGGAATTAGTCACAAACACTGTAAATAGCGACTGAAGCTATCATGTCTGTTAGATCTGAAAGAAGTCTTTTCCTTTAGGATTAACTAATCTCCACGTATCTACAAGACCAAATTATTTAAAAAGTTGTTCAGAGTTAGTGTAGAACTGATATATGCTGTTTTGACCCCATCACTATAGTCAATTAAATTATCCATTATCGAATGAATTTATATTTGTTTTTTCAATTGTTTAAGCAAGAGTGGCACACTAAGCTGAAAGCTTATTTACAGGTGCTACCTGGGAGCAAAGCGAAGTTAAGTAACTTGCTCAGGGTCACATATTACAAAGTGGGGGCTGTGGGATTCAACCCCAGGTTTCCAGATTTGCAGCTCGGAGCCTTAAACCACTGCGCTATACTGCCTCCCATATCTCCTCTCATTATAATGGTGAGACCACCCAGCGAGGTAACTTTACTTGCCAGATTCACAAAGAATTCTGTTTGGCATTTATTAGCAGCACAGATGTTGCCTAGTAACACAGACTGTCCATCTAAACATGCTTTCACCATTACATAACTACCCTTTGGATCAGCAGTAATGCATTCAATCAATATAGCTAAGCACTTACAAATGAGGATACAAACATCCCTGCTTTTTGAGTTATAATGGCTACCATACACCTCACCTACCCATGACCTTTTAAGTTTTAACAATTTCCTCTTCTGTGAGATGCATTTCCTGTAAAAGGCTACATCTGTTCTAAGCCATTTAAGTATTCAAAAACATTGAGTGCGTTTGATGGGATTATCATATCCACTGACATTTTTGAGACAAATTTCAAAATATTCCTACACTGGAGCCAAAAGGACTTCAATCTGATAAAATTCTGCTCATTAGAGATTCAAGCATTGTTGTTAAAATTATATAGATCTCTACCACTATTATCATAATATCTAATCTGGTATCATTAGTGAATACTACTACTCATTTTCCTAAATTAATCTACCACGACAAGGAATTTGAAATTAAGAAAATTGAAATTGCATATGCAGCATTTCATCAACAATCATCGTGCCTGAAAATAGGCAATTTCATTGTCTAGAGCATTTACCAATCAATTTAGCAATCAAAAACTAAACAAATAAAACCCATAAAAACTTTAAAGATTACAATGAAAATATGTTTAACTATACTAATTCAGCATAAGGCTGCAGGTACTATCAAACTGGTAAAAGTTACCTGTTATCTGCAGCACTCTGCTAGAATTGGTGTACTCTTTTCCATTAATCTGCACTGCACTTGTAGTCAACAAGTTCACAACTATGTATGAATAAACTGGCATTGCATGCAACATTTGTCTATCACGCCAGAAGGAAAGTTTGGATTATATACAGTATGCAATCTATGAGTATAAGCATGACATGAGCTATAGTAAAACAATGCTTATGTTTATATTAAATCCATAATTGATGCCATACAGAAAGATTCATAAGAAGTGTCAGTGAACTACCCGGTTATGAGGACCCTCACAGATAGCTTATTCATTTATTTCAGTTGCAGATTAATACCTTTGAGCCAGAGTGGCTCTTTTCCAGAGGTTCCATGTCAAAACATTAAATACCAACAGTACAGATAAAAACACAATGTAAACAGGATCGTAGTTACATTGAACAGAGGTTTTACGTACATTTGTAGTTCCACAAATCTCACCAACATGCCATGACATTACATGGATCGCATAGGCTACGTTAAGATACAAAGGATTAAAGTATTAGTATCAATTGTTGCTAAGTACCAAGTTACATTCTGATAGTCGCCAGCGAGGGCTTTGTCGCTAGCAGAGGGAGGGGGATAAGGAGATGGAGATGAAGAAGAGATGGAGGAGGGGGACGAGAGAAGTTAGTATATAGCGGGAGGCGGAGACAAGGAGGTTAGATAGGTGTGGACATAATGTGGGTAGGAAGGGGACCAAACCAAATGAATCTTTTTGAGTGCTGTCTGCACATACTGAGCTAACTTGTGTGTCAATATTTAATTTTTAATTGTGTCTTTTATTTTACGTTGGTGTCCTTTGTCCTCATTTGCATTCCTGCAGTTTAACATTGTCTGAGCCCTGCTGATGTCTTCTAAGAGGAAGCAGGAAGCAGGAGTGTAGTTTCTCGGGTCTTTTCTCGAGAATTACATTTCATTGAAAGAGCTGCATTTATTGCTACTGGGGGTCATTATTCTTGTGTTACTACACCAGTTCCACGAATGAGTGGAATTCATGGAGTTTAAAGCCAGGGAATTGCAAATTAAACTAAAAGGGGCTCGGTGACCTTGGTAACCACTTCCGGGTCACGTTTCCTTCTTAAATCACTTCCATAGCGAGCAAGGATGAGTAGGCGTATGACTTGTATTACTGTGGACACGCAGAGCCTGCTGCAGAAGTGTGTGTTAGAAGTTGGATTTGGCATATTCATCCAAACTACATACTTCCAATTGTGAGTAAAAGTACATTGTGTGATCTTGGTTGTTACTTCACATATTGAAATGGCATCTATAACTAACACATCTAGATGCATTAATGTGTTTTTACTACCATAACTGGGGAAACAGGAATACAATGTACATCCTGCCACATGTTTAGTTTGACAGCCAGTGCTATTGATAATTTACCCTTTCAATGTTCAAAATGCACAGATTACATAGTTTTACAATGTGAAAATTCTCTATATTATAAGCAGATTCTGGCACTTGAATCAAATAGAGATTCTGAGCTTAATATTGCTCAATCCGCTACACACATTAGTAAGATTCCTACTGATCAGATTACATCTAACACCTTTCACACTTTTCCTGAAATTAATAAAACGGATGTGTACAACTATACCAATTCTACAGAGGTTTCAAATAAAAAGAGAGTAAGAAAGAAGAGTCTGGTTCTATTTATAGTTGGAAGACACAAACTGGTAAAATGTACTGGGGTCTAAATGTACAAATAAAGAAGAGGCTAAGGCTGATCAATTTGTCATTCCTATTCATAATAGTTTTGATCCATTGTCTGTCATCTCTGCGGATTCAAATGACACCCTTGCTGACTCTACAAATGTAGGTACTAGTTCTACTGATATACCTGTAGTTAGGGATAATTTGCCACATATTTCCAATTCATTGTTCAACTCTACATGTAACTCACCTTTGATTGATTTTGTTACCAATCATACTGACATAGAAGCACCCCCCATGAATGGTCCTGATAGTGATGTTCCTAATACGAGGCAGTTATTTGTTTTGGGTGACTCTTTAGTAAAGCATCTAGATCGAGCCCTTTGTGAGCCCAACAAACACAACAGAACTTGCTCTACTTTCCGTGGAACCAGGATCACTGACATTACATTAATGGTTGATAATATTATAGGATTTCACAAATCAAACCCACTGTGTTTTATTCATGTTGGTGCAAATCATATTTACAGGGATTCTGTTCAAAATATTAAACAGGCCTTTGTATCCTTGACTAATAAATTGGTTGATCTAGGATGTGATATTATTTTTTCTGAGATAATACCAATCCCACAATACTCTAGTTTTCTTAACCATAAAATTAAAACTGTTAACAACTGGCTCAGGTTATGGTGCCTTCGAAAAAATATACAGTGTTTAACCCACTGGGAGGAATTCATTGACAGAAATGAGCTTTATTGTCCTGATGGCCTGCATCTAAGTAAGTTAGAGAATGCTCTGTTGAGTCAGCAATTTCTACATTCTATTAACTCTAATTTGAATTTAAACTGACTTATGAGGGGGAAGGGAGAATTTAAATTACAAACTCCATCATCCTTTTCGCCTAAAATGTCTAGTAATTTATTGCAATTTCTAAGTTTTAATGCAAGGAGCCTGACACATAAATTTGATGAGTTATTAACAGTTATTTCCAATAAAAATTTAGATATAGTTATAGTGGCTGAAACATGGGGAGATCTGGATTCACCTTGGAGCATGCAAATTCCAGGATACAAATCCTTTTATTTAAATCGTAGTGAAAAAAAGGGAGGTGGCATTGCCACATTCATTATTGACAAATTTAATTCCATTAATATATCTTGCCTTATTAAAACTCATAACTTTTCAACTGAGACTCTTTGGCTTAAAATTTTTCTATCTGATTCAGACTTTATTATTCTCGGACATGTTGTTCCCCCACCTCATCTTGCTTACTTATGGATGCTATTCTTTCAGAATTTGAACTAGCTACTCAATTGGGAGATGTTATTATTACTGGTGACTTTAATCTCCCAGAAATTAATTGGCAGTCACTAACTGCAACTAGTAGTGTTAGTAATAAATTTATATCTACTTGTTTGGCTCTGGATTTACATCAATGGGTAAATACTGCTACGGGGACAATATACCCGACCTTGTTCTTAGCAGCTCTACCCTAGATATTAGAGATGTGTGCTCTCTACCCCATTGGTAGCAGTGATCACAACTCTATTTTATTTGATTCATAGACATGTTGTCTTTAATAATAATTATTCTATTATCTATCCAGATGATAAAGCTGATAACATAGTATCAATCATTACTTAAATAAGATAAATTGGTTATCCTTGTTCAAGGATCAAACTCCATTACAGAGCTGGATTCTTTTTAAAACCATTATTTTGACCATCGTGACACCTACATTCCGTCTAAATATAAAACTCCAATGGAAACAGTCTCCTAGATGGCTAAATAAAAACATTAAACGTTTGATAAATTTAAAAAATAAAAAACACAGCAACTATTTAAAAAATAGGACAGTTTCAAATTGGGATTCCTACCTGAAGACTAGTAGGCAATGCAAGTCTACTATCAGAAAGGCTAAGTCTAAGTGGGAACGTTATTTAGCATCATCAGCAGATAAATCTAACTCTAAACAATTTTATTCTTATATTAACTCCCTTAGAAAAAATCCAAGTATGGTTGGGCCCTTAACATCTGACAACATACTAATTCATGAACCAAAAGCAATGGCAGATGTCTTTAACAACGAATTTTGCAAAGTTTTTTTCTGTATCTAAGGAGCAATCAATTATTCATAGTATAGTACCTACAGATCCTCCTATTTTTTTCTCAGAGGAGTCTATTCTTAGTAAATTATTATTATTAAAAGGTAAATTCTGTCCTGGTACAGATTTAATTGCAGGTCACTTACTTTACTTAGTGTCCACATATATTGCTTTTCCATTAAAAATACTATTTGATCTCTTTTTATTACATAATTTTATTCCTTGTGAATGGAAAGAGGCATTTGTAGTTCCCATTCATAAGAAGGGTCCTAAACATTCATGGGATAATTATCGACCCATTAGTTTGACGTCAGCCATTTGCAAACTTCTAGAAAGTTTGCTCAAGGATATGGTGTCTCCTAGAATTGACAAATCTGACCAGGAACAGCGTGGCTTTAAGAAGGGCAGAAGCTGTCTTACTAACTTGCTTTGCTTCTCTGAGTATTTTAGCTCCTTTTTGGATAATAGGGTAGCATGTGATGTTATCTTTATTGATTTTAGTAAAGCTTTCGATTCCATACCACATTGGGCTCTTATTCAAAAACTTTCTATTCTTGGTATTAATAGCTATGTAATTAAATGGTTTCAAAACTGGCTTTCGGATAGGACTCGGAGAGTGATGATTAATGGTTCATTTTCTGACATTGGTAAGGTGCTTAGTGGTGTACCTCAGGGATCTGTTCTCAGTCCTTGTCTTTTTCAGGCTTTCATTTCTGATTTAACCAATTCTTGCCTCTCTAACACTATTAAGTATGCAGATGATAAGATCGGAGGTCCCAGCTGCAACCTTGATCAAATATCCTGTATACAGCATGATCTTGATGTAATTAGCACTTGGGTAACACAATGGGGAATGAAGTTAAACACTGCTAAATGCAAGGTTATGCATTTGGGAACCAATAATCTAAAATTCCAGTATATTTTGGATGATTTCCCATTGTGTACCACTGTTGATGAAAAAGACTTCGGTATAACAATATCTGAAGATTTAACTTATTCTAAGCCTATGTATTCTGTTGCTAATACATGTAATAAAATTATGTGGTCTATTTTGAGCAATATTTGATCTCGAGATAAGGAAGCGTTGTTACCATTATTTAGATCTTATGTTCGACCGCATCTTGAATAAGCCTCACAATTATGGTGTCCTTTCAAAAAATCAGAAAATTATTCCCTTGAAAGGGTCCAACGTAAATACACTAAAAAAATTTCAGGATTGGAACAATTATCATATGAATCTAGGTTGGATATATTAAAGATTAATGCCACTAACTATTAGGCGTATTTAGGGATCTCCTTCTTTTATATGATATCATTCAGGATCCATATATATGTGAATTAGGTTTTCATTTAAAAAATCTGTTCATAATACTGAGAGGTCACATTCTTGTTAGCTGGTAAATCTTTTAAGCACATCAGCCGTAAGTATTTTTTCACTGTTAGGATCATTGGGCCTTGGAATCGGCTCCCTTCCGATGTAGTCACTAGTAATACTAAAGAGACTTTCAAACATCGTCTTGATAATTTAATCATATCAGGATATGACTTATCTTACTATTCCATGGCATAGTATAGGAGCATTATGGGCCTTGGCCTACTCGCTCCTTCTTCTTACCTTAGTATGAACCTTAATATGAAGGGTGAGAGGAGCTGTAAAGGGGTGCCTTCTGTGGCCTGCCATTAGGTGAAACAGTCACAGTGGTTATCTAGGGCCAGAAAGGAATACAATTCCTTCTTGAAGGGGCCAATTCTAGAATGTTCCAGGAGGGGTGAGGGGAGGTCATTTAACCATTTAGGCCCTCGAAAGGCAAGGGATGTTCACTTGAATGGCACGTGTAGTACACCCTTAGACGATCTCCTGGTGACTTTTTGGTTTTGATTATGCTGGAAAAGGGCAACTGTGGATGGCGGGGTCTGTCCAAGAAGAGCTTTTTTCCCCAAGCAGGCAGGCTTGGAATCTGGCCCTAAGGTTAAGAGGTAGCCAACCACTGTAGGTGTATAGACTATGTGTGTGTGAGGTGTTTAGCCCCAAGGACAAGGCAGCATACTTTATTGAGTAGAAGTTTTACTCGTGTAAACGCAGTTTCAGTGGCAGCACTTTAAATAAGGAGGCCATAGTCGATGACTGATAGGACATAACTACATGTGACTATGTTTAGAGCATCTTGGGTCATGTACTGTCTGTGCCTGTATAGGATCCCTAGTTTAATTATTAACCATTTTAACTATATAGTCTCTATGGGAGGTAAATGTAAGGTTATCGTCTAGGAAGATTCCTAAGTATTTGAAAAGTGGAAACCTGTTCGATGATATCACCTTTGTTACTTTGGATGGTCAAGGGTTAGATCTTTTTGGTGTGAGGCATACAGTAATGCATTGTCTTTGTTTTGTTATAGTTCAGCAATAGCTGGTTTTGAGGGAACCAGGACTCGAGAATGGCAAAGCTGTGCTGAAGGTCAGAGTTATGTCAGCAGTATTACTGCCAGTCACTCGATTACAGCATCATCCACATAGAGCAGCATATTGGCTGGGCAGTGGTTGGGGAGGGAATTAATAAAAAGGCTAAACAGTAGTGGATCTAAGATTGAGCCCTGTGGGACACTGAGAGTTACCTTTCTGGGGTCTGACGTTACCCCATTTATCCTCACCCTTTGTGTTATTTTGGTTAAGTAACTGTTTAGCCACAGTATGGTATCAGTGGATAGGCCTAGTGTCTTGAGGTGATGGAGCGGGACCTGGTGGTTAACAGTATCAAATGCTTTGGTGAGGTCTATAAAAATGGACCCCGTTGTCCCATTGTCAAGAGCTTCGTATATGTGAGAGGTATAGGAAATTGGTGCAGAGACAGTGCTGTGTCTTTGCCTAAACCCTTGCTGCTGGTGGCAAAGTAGGTCATAACTGTTTAGATAATCTGTGAGTTGATCAGAGACTGCTCTCTCTAGGGCTTTAGATGGGGGGGGAGTAAGAAGATTGGGCGGTAGTTACTGATGCTTGTCCTGTCCCCACTTTTGAAGACGGGGATGACCAGGGCATGCTTCCACTTGTCAGGGAATATGCCAGTTCAGAGAGATATGTTATATAGTTTGGTAGTAGGAAGGGCCATTTCTTCCAGGGTGAGCGCTAGTATCTTCATGTCTAGCATGTCACGTCCGACTCTGGTTTTGCCTAGTATTCTTTTGACGTATTTGATTCTCTGGGATCTAGTTATTTGTATGAAGTAGAACAGCAGTTATCCTGGCTTGAGAGTTTGTGTCAGAGGGAGCTGCAGTATGAGGAGATTTGAGATATTCAGGAGGTAAGATGGAGCTCATGTCCACGAAGGCACTGTTGAAGGCATTGGCCAGTTCGGGTTGTTGCAGGGGACCAGAAGGGGTTGCTATGAGGTCTGGCAGTGCTCTGGATTCCTTGCCAGTCAGGGTTTTGATGTTGCTCCAGAACTCCCTACTATTCTAATTAGTTATTAGACATATTGAGCAATATATGGTATATGGAGGTCAGACTGGCACCTCTGGCTTCCTCCACAGGCATTCCGACCAGGTTGCATAGCATTAGATATTAAATATATTTGAGGATTTGCCACGTAATCATATAGGCATGAAATACATCAGGGACCATACGCTGGAACTACATAATTACATGTAGTGCATATTACGAGTAATGCATTAGCTTGTATGTGCCATTATAATGCACTTATTCACTGACTAACAGTGGGAGGGCCACTGTTTATAAGTTTAGTGAGATAGTTCTATCCTTGTTCAGTGCAATGTGAGACATAACCCCAATCCTCTTTGCAACACGACTACCTAATAGACTAACAGAAAGTCCAGTGCATGCCTTACAAATAAAAGTGGAGTTGCTGTTAACAATGCTATACACCATGAAGCTTCTGGAAAAAAAAAAAACACACGAGGGGATGGAAAACAAACACACTGTAATAACTGGCAGACTGGGAACAGAACTCTCTGCTCTAGGGTGTCAGTGCCTTAGCTCTGTCCACCACGGGAGTGACACTACCAAGCACTTCACTTCTAGCTCCTTCACTCCTTCTTCCAATCTGCCTCAGCAGCTCCAGTTGTAGCAGTAATTGACTTGTGCTATCTCTACCCGTCACTGTCAAGACAGACATGAGTTTTTGAAGCTGCCTTGACAGCGCATTATTAAAACGTTGTTCTGACCCTGTACGCTTTACTACTACCACTTCTATACCTTCTGTGGGCATAAAGTGCATTCTACCAGGGAGATTTGTGGTTTTACAGAAGGGTTTGATTTCCCTATTTAATTTAGACCAGGTTTTAAAGGCAGGAGATGTGTTAGACAGGTGTGAATTATTTAAACTAGTAGTTCTTACAAAGTTACTTTTGGTGCTCCTGAAATTTGCTGGAGATGTACTGGCATAGGATGTGCTTGCCTGAGCGTGTGAAGTGTACCCGGAGCAATGTTAAAACTGGAAGCAGAACCATGGTTATCACTTGACAGTATACCTAATGGAAACTCTCTGTCATTCAGGCCAATATGTTTTTACAAAGTCCCACACTTCTTTCTACTGTATTAAAGTCATGAACCCTGCCATTCCTTTGTATCTGCAGTACTGCTGGGTATTTCATCTGCTATTGGACATTAATGTTCTTCAGATAATGGCTGATGTCAGAAATGGCCTTTGTTCATCCACCAGTTCTGTGGAGTAATACTGAAATAAATGTATTCTCTTGCCATCCCAGCTGAAAACTCTTCTTCCCCTGGCTATTTTAAGCGTCTCTTCCTTAACTGCATATCTTACAATAATATGCTACTAAGGGGACAAGGCTTTTCTCCCTGTCCGAGTCTTACTGTTAATAAGCAGCGTACCTTTTCCACCTCCAGTGGCCACAGCCACTAATAGCCTAATACAGTAGAAACCACTTAACTGGGGCACCCTGGTGGCAGGCTTTTTGTCCCGATTTAACGACCATTTCGATTATCAGAAGTGACAATGTTAGTATTATGCAGTACCCTATAGTGTGACTAGGAGAACTACCTAATTTTGCAAACTTCAGTACAGCAACACTGTCCCCAAAATCACAATAAAGAGCACTTTACACTGCCTCGAGCATTTTCTGTATCAGCGGGTAGCGTGTTTTTTTCCGAAGCTTCATGGTGTACAGCATTGTTAATGCCAGCTCCATGTTTCACTCATAAGGCGGTGCTGGACTTTCTGTTAGTCTATTAGGTAGTCTATGTTAACTAGCCATGCAGTCTCTCTCTCTCTGTACCTCAGTGTTCAATACGCGTTTACCTGAACAAGTGTATTCAGCTTACACCGGTCACAGTCCTCGACATCTAGTGCCTTTTCTTTTCTCCCGACCTGGCTGAGAAAGTTTTGGCTGTGAAACTAGTGCAGTGTGGCGATTGGAGTGGCAAGTGAAAATCAGAAACACATCTGACTTCAGATTGCTGAAAGTAAGGTGCAGTGCTGTGTGCTGTGGGTGAAAGTGAGAGGATCATTACCTTCACAAAATAGGCTTTGTTAAGCAACCAGGAAGTGGCAGATTAGTGTGGAGGTAGTGAAGTGTGAAAGCGTGTCAGAGAATCCTGTTTACACCTAATCATCAGCACCTGAAAGGCAGTCACTGAGAGACAGTTGATGACAGAATCATCCCAATAATCTGGCACACCCATCTCCTTTAAACAGACATTAAGCCCATTGAAATGCACGGCCATTTAATCGGTTCCCGGTGGATGCTCAATAAAGTGGACATCCCAATTATCTGCCCCCATTAAGTAGCTTGCACGCGCTCTAAGTATTCTGTAGAAATGCAATTATATTGTGCCTCTCCGTCCCTCCTTAGAGTCCTACTATTCTGAGGTTATTCCTCCTTCCCCTATTCCATACAGCATTCATTTTTTTGTATAAGAAATCTGTCCTAGAAATCTGACATGAGAGGGACTGTTCTAGATAAACAGTAGAGTCCTCTAGAGTAGCGATTCTGCTTTCAGCCTGCCTAAATCTCAGTAATGTTTTATTATATTGGTATTTAAATTGTTTACTGCAAGTTTAAATGCTGCATTTTCAGTACTTATAGTAGACAGTATTTTCTTTATGACAGCTTATTCAGATTTCTGGATGGTGGCTGTCAAGCTGGAGGCCCCCTCCCCTTATTTCCTGTTGATTACGATTTAATACCATGGTTGTGGCTAGCATTAAACTGTTACTTTTTGACTAATTACAATAAAATAAAAAATACTTGGTTGATTTACAAGCAGAATGCAGGATCGGAAAGTGGAAGATAAGGGCGCTTCAAAAATACACAATTTGACTTTTAATTTGGCAAACTAAGTGTGTCTAACAAAAGGGTTCTCTTCAAGTGTGTCTATCACCCTGACTCAAACGGCCATCTTCCAGGTTGCAGGCACGCACTTCCTGTAGTGTATGTACTGTTCCACATACATGTGCAATGTTTATATGTATGCACTGTTTGTATCATCCTATACACATGTGCACTGTTATTCAGATTCACGTACTGTAACATGCTCCCAGGTATTTCACAATATTTCTAAAGAGATATTCTCTGCTGGCCCACAGTGGTACTGCAGGCAGGCAGGGACATTCTCTAGCGATATATCTGAATTTTCAGGAAATAGATGGCCATGTGTTTGGCTGCAACTGTATGTGCTATTCTACACACATGTACTGTTACACTCATATATGCATGTACTATATGTCCGACATACATGTGCACTGTTACACACACTCGTATGCATGTACTATATGACTGTCCTACATACATGCGCGCACTGTTACACACTCATATGCATGTACTGTAGGTACTGTCCTATATACATGTCCATTGTTATGCAATCATATGTATATACTGCAGGTAATACCCTACCTAAATACACATTGTTACACACTCATATGCATGTACTATAGGTACTGTCCTATACGCATATACACTGTTATGCAATCATATGCATGTACTGTATGTACTGTCCTACATACATGGGCACTGTTACACATTCATATGAATGTACTTAACTATGTACTGTCCTACATATATGTGCACTGTTAAGCCCATAAAAATTATAAACATTTTTCAACATAGTAATTAGCAGGACAATTACTGAAGGGATAATATACATTTTAAAGACATCAACATTTCTGCAGGACTGTCTTCATTTGTCAACAAAAGTCCAGTGTTCCCTTTTGCTTTAGAAATGTCCAAATTTAGCAACAGAACCAATTTAAGGATGAAAATTGATTCTCTCAGCACTTTCCAGGACTAAGCTTCTGTTGTTATTTTGGCTTTTCAGACCACCCCTGCTCCAACCACTCCCAGGCCAGCTGCTCCTATTCCCAAGCTGACTTCGCTCACTCCAAGGCTAACAGCACTCATGTCTGGTGACACTCCTCCCCCATCCCACCCCCACCAGGGCAGTATCAGTGTCCTACTTCCAGTGTATGACTGTTGGGAAGCACAAGTCAACTGTAAATGATTGCATTTAGTTATACTTAGCTGACAACAAAAGGATGCACCCAAATTCAACATTACCCGGCAAAGCAATACCAGCTAAACATCAAAAAATCATCACAGTTCCCACCAATTTTCTCCACTGCTGACAGTCTCACACGGGAGACCAAGGACAAAATGGATTTGTAATCTAAACTCCCTTATTTCCCATCAGAGCTAAGTACGTACATTTATAAAGCTCCCCCACTCAGGGGCTCAAGGTGCTGTATATAAGACCACTCAGGGGCTCAAGGAAGGTGCTGTATATAAGACCACTCAGGGGCTCAAGGAAGGTGCTTTATACAAGTCCACTCAGGGCTCAAGGTGCTGTATATAAGACCACTCACAGGCTCAAGGTGCTGTATATAAGTCCACTCAGGGCTCAAGATGCTGTATATAAGATCATAAAATAAATAATTTATTTATTTATGGAGAGGGTCCATCAGGAGGATGGTGAGCGTTTAGGTCCAGCACAGACAAATAAATCAGCAAAGAATGCAACAGGTCATTGATTGCACTTGCAGGGGTCACCGTACTGGAGAAGGCTTTGAGCCTTGTACTAAACTGAATAAGAGAGGGGCAGCTAAGAATCTCATCGGATAGTGAGTTCCATAGAGAGAGGATACTGCAGTCTAGCTTTGAAGGAGGGCCACCCAGCGTAGCAAGCACTCCACAGTGGTGGTCTCTGGAGTGGGAACTGGTTGCAAATCATCCAGTTCTGTAATAGTATGTCTTTAGCCTGCCTAACTCGGTTTCTAAGAAGTGGACTGCAACACTGGGGTGCCACAGAATAGGATAAGCATTAGGGTGCTGTTTGCAATAGCTAAAAGAGCATCCCTGAAAAGGAAAGGGATAAGCCTGTAAAGAAGGCAGAGCTTCTGGTGCAGTGTTTTGACTACTGCATCCACATGAGATGCAAAGGTCATGTTCTGGTTTAGTGCTACCCCAAGGTATTTGAGTGACTCAACAACTTCAAGATGAGTGCCTCCTCTGACAGCCAGCTTGAGAAGGTGTTATCTCTCATTACCTAGTCTCCTGTGACCAAAGAGCATGGCTTTGTTTTTTGTGTTTTTCATTAACAGCTAAACCTGTTAAAAGGGAGACATGCAAAACATTGAATAAAAGAAACAGTTAACCACATTTATTAAAAGTCAGAGAGACTAAGTATGTCTTTAAGGCTTTCTTAAAAGCCTCAACCGAGGAGATTTTTCATACATAGGGTGTTAAGAAGTTCCACAACTGGACAGCCATCACCGCAGAGGATTTGAGCGTCTCTGGAGGATTTTAAGCGGGCCAGGGGGCTTCCAGAAGAGTCTCCCCGGCAGAGCAGCGAGTGCAACACAGAGTATACAAGCACAGGAGGTCTTTAATGTAGTTGGGACCCAGATCATGTAGGGCCTTGGAAACCAAAAGCCAAATCTTGAAGGTGGTATGCCATCTAACCAGAAGCTAGTGAGACCATGCAGCACATATGTGGTATGACGAAAAGTGCTTTTACCCAATATCTGCCTAGTTGTGGCATTCTGCACCAGCTGGAGACGACACATCAAACCTCCAGAACTCCCCAGACAGAAAGTGCTGCAGCAGTCAGTCAGGATGTCATGTAGGCATTCCCCATACAGTACATATGAGTAGAGTTATGCAGAAAGATTGTGTGCTCCATTAAGTTCGCCTCCCTGTTATCCTAACAACAATAATATGAAATATCACCATTACCTATATATTCAGCCTAGTCTTGTAACTCACTGTATTGCCTGCACTTAGCACTTCCTCAGGTAATCTGTACCACAACCCTAGTGTTCTCTGGATAAAAAAAAAAATGCTTTAAGTACTTCCTGTCTCTCCATTCCCATCAGCTTGTACTTCTGCCTTCTACTGTCCCAGAATTCTGCTCAACCGGCTACCCAGGTCTAATTTTGCACAACTTCGTGCAGTTTTGAATACCTAGTCATATCGCTCCTTCAATCTCCTTTTTTCCATGAAGAACTACAAGTGCCCAAACTGGAGGGACAGGGAGGGTAAAAGAGGAGGAGGAGTAGCTCTCTACATAAGAAAAGGAATCAAAGCAACAGAGCAAAAGGGTAAACAGGGAGGAGAAGAAGCACTGTGGGTCAGTTTGGAGGCAGGCAATGGCACCACAATCCGCACAGGGGTTGTATACAGACCCCCCTCTCAGAGGGAGGAAACGGACGAGGAAATGATAGAAAGTATACTTAGAATGGCAGATAAAGGGGAGATATTGCTGATGGGTGATCTGAATATGCCAGATGTTAACTGGAGTGCAGTTGCAGCAGCCACTTCTAAGAGTGGGTTTATTCTAGATGTCCTACAGGGGGGCATGCCTTAGACAATTAGTATTGGAACCCACTCGAGAGGGAGCAATCTTAGACCTGGTCCTCTCAAATGGAGATGGAGAGAGGATCACAGATGTAGAAGTGGGTAGCCATCTGGGAACTAGCGACCATCGAACAGTATGGTTCACAATAAACACAGCAATAGAGTCAAGCCATACAAAGGCAAAAGTACTGGACTTCAGGAGGGCTGACTTTGCCAAAATTGGTGAGTGCTTAAGGAATGCACTAGCAAATGGGCAGGAAGGAGGGGTGGAAGAACAATGGGGAATAATAAAAACTGCCATCACAGAGGTAACAAGCCTTTGTGTGAGGCAAATAAAACGAAACGATGTAAGAAACCACTATGGTTCTCAAAGGAGGTGGCAGTGAAGGTTCAAGAGAAAAAGAAAGCATTCAGAAAGTACAAGGAATCACAGAAGGAGCATGACAGAGAATTGTATCAGTTAAAGCAAAGGAAGCTGGGAAGGCAGTCAGAACAGCAAAGGCCGAACTGAGGAAAAGATAGCCAACTCCGTTAAGAAGGGATAAAACTTTTTAGGTACATCAGGAGCAAGGAAGACTAAGGGAGGATAGTGAGGCTTAATAAAGGGAGGGCAGAGGGTGACTGAAAAGGCAGAGATACTAAACAAATATTTTGCTCAGTATTTACAAACGAAGAGGGAGGTACCTAAAACAAACAATAGAAACACTCTGGATGCAGAGTTGATACCAGCCCATTTACAGAAGAAAGGTCTGAAAAGAATTCTTAAAACTGAAGGTGGACAAAAGCAATGGGGCCTGATGGGATTCATCCCAGGATTCTAAAAGAGCTAAGGTAGAACTAGTGACACCACTGACTACCCTCTAACAAATCATGGGAGGATGGGGTGGTACCTGAGGACTAGAGGAGGGCAGATGTGATTCCCCTTCACAAAAGTGGGAGCAGGGCAGAAGCAGGAAAACTACAGACCTGTTAGTTTAACCTCAGTGATAGGGAAACTGATGGATCACTTCTGAAGGAAAGAATTGCCGAGTACCTAGAGGCCAGAGGGGCACAGGACCCAAGGCAGCATGGATTCACAGTGGGAAGGTCATGGCAGACGAATCTAATAGATTTCTTTGACTGGGTGACCAAAGTAGTGGATCAGTGAGGGGCTGTGGACATGGCCTACTTAGACTTTAGCAAGGCATTTGACTCAGTCCCACACAAAAGATTAATATACAAGTTAGCCAGCCTGGGAGTGGGTCCCAAGATGATAGCCTGGGTAAAGAATTGGCTGGAGAATAGGACACAGAGGGTAATAGTAAATGGAGTCCACTCTGAAGAAAGGGGGTTACTAGTGGGGTGCATGAGGGTTCAGTGATGGGACCGGTCTTCTTCAATGTCTTGTAGCGACATTGCAGAGGGACTGGAAGGAAAATATGTCTCTTTGCAGATGACACAAAGATCTGCAACAGAGTTGATGCACAAGGTGGGCTGGAAAGGATGAGAAGGGACTTGGCAAGGTTAGAGGAATGGTCAAATGTATAGCAGCTTAGATTTAATGCTAAGAAGTGCAAGGTAATACACCTGGGAAACAAAAACCCAGGGGAAGAGTACACAATGGGGGGTGAGGTACTAACAACAACAAAAATGGAAAGGGACTTGGGGGTAGTCATATCAGATGACTTAAAGGAGGGCAAGCAATGGAGAGGGCAGTAAGGAGGGCTGGGGAATACTGGGATGCATAGGGAGAGGCATCACCAGTAGAAAACAGGAAGTTGTTATCCCTCTGTACAGACAGCTGGTGAGATCCCATCTGAGTACTGTGTGCAGTTCTGGAGACCCAATCTCCACAAAGACATAGACAAGATGGAAGCTGTCCAGAGGAGGGCAACTAAAATGGTGCAGGTCTGCACAGAAGACATGAAGAGAGACTAAAGGAGCTTAATATGTATAGCCTCGAGGAAAGGAGGAGGGGAACATGATAGAAACTTTAAGTACCTCAAGGAATCAACAAAGTCCAAGAGGGTAGCATCTTTCAAAAAAGAGGTGTACAAGAACAAGGGGCACAATTTGAAGATGGGATGACTCAGAGGTAATGTAAGAAAGTATTTTTTTCAGAGAGGTTTGTGAATGCATGGAACGGCCTTCCGGAGGAGGTTGTGGAGTCAAAACAGTGGTTGAATTAAGCATGCATGGGACAGCCATAAGGCAATTCTAGAGGGTGGGGTAGAAAAGAAGTAGGCTGCTGGTTAACTAGGATCTGCAGTTTATCCATTAGGTAGGAAATGGGCAGACTGGGTGGGCCAGCGGTCCTTATCTGCTGTCCAAATTCTATGTTTCTATGTTTCAAACCTTTCTTCCTATGTTATGTCCTTCAGCCTCCTCCTCATCTTTGGGCTGTACTTTTGATCTCCTTACGTCTTTTTGAATCGTGGCAACACAAAATTGGATGGGAATACTCTAAGTGGAGTATATAACCAGTGCCTTGTACAACCTCATTTTGTCTACAATTTATCAACTTTATGTTTTTTAGGCATTACGTACCCCTGGTACACCTTGCTACCCCTCTCCCACTCCAACACCACTGTCCAGTTATTGTTCCTCAATGTCCCTGCAGCTTCGTCCCCCCTCCCCACAATAGGCATGACATCCCTGGGATCCAACATGAGGAAATGGGTGCTGGGGTCAGCAGGGGCCATGGAGAAGAGGCTCAGATGTCAACCTTCCTTGGCCTGCCTAAATCACCAACCCCAAGTCTCCGTCTCTTTTTTATTTAATTTATTAGAATCCTCTACATTGTTTAGTTCATATGAAGATTTCTAGAGGTAGAGGCAGAGTATAAAAGCAGTCTAAGTTTCTCGGGTCACATAAACAGTCATTCAGGTTTTGATATTAGCAGTTTTCATACAGCCCAGGTCCATAGAGGTTCCAGCTACTGGAGTGAGGTTTCCAGCACATACCGCTGTCACTTAGATAAGCTTACTTACTTGTGTTGTATCAGGCATGCATGCTTGAGATTTAGCTTCTAAGAGAATAGTGTGAAGATTAAAATATAGGAAAGAGATGAAGGCAAGTTTTCAAGATAATTACGAAGGATAAAGAAGAAAGAGGTAAAGAAGAAAAGGAAAAAAGGAGGGGGGTAGGGACAGAGATAAAGAGAGGCCACTCTATTAGCTTAATAGTAATGGACAGAACAACAGTGAGAAGAAGAAGAGGGATGAAATCCTTTTCTTTAATGGGCTGTGAAGGGGAGGTGCCACCTGAGGCACAAAGTCTGGGTAGTGCTCAAGTTGGAATAGTACCCACCTGAGCCACCTAATCTTAAAGGTTGTGATACGGTTCCTCCGTCTGGCAGAAAGTCTTTCCAATGTATAGACTTCAAGAGTGAGGTCTTGCCAGGCATCTCGGGTGGGTAGTCTGGATGTATGCCATAGTCTGGTGATGGCCTTCTTAGCCGTCAATAGGAGGAGTGAGACCTGTCTGTGTGCGCTAAGCCTCTGTCTTAATCTAGTGTACCCATATCAAATGTGACTGCCCAGGATATGCCACACTTGCCAAGGAGATTCTCCCCCCCCCCCCCACACCTAAGCACGCTGCTTTCACAATGCTCTCAAGACTACTCAGACCTGGAGCTGTGAGCTGGGATCATCATGTCAGCCAGGTCTCCCATATGGTAGTGTAACCTTTTTTTTTTTTTTTAGTGGAACCTAGAATTCACTTGCCTCTACTGCCTGCTGCCAAGCACTGTTCAGTGGTTTCTCCAGGGCACAATCAGGATGCAGGAGTCTGTGGTGTCAATCTGTGCCTATTTAGGGGGAACAGCATGGTCTACTCATTAGACCACAGGACTGGGAATCATGACGCCCAGGTTTGAAACCCAGCCCTGCCAGACTCGGTTTGTGGCTCCGAGCACAATTTAACGTCCTTGTGCTTCAGTTCCACCCAGCTGTGAAACTGGGCAAAAAGCAGGACCTCATGGAAAATGAGATGCTGCATCTTAGTTGGACTACCCTGGTTGCAGAAACTGCAAAACAAATCAGACAGGTAGACATATTGGTGGGGCAGAGTAACAAAGCTTGCCCTGTGGCTGCCTATGTTACAACCGTCTATTTAATAAACAAAGGACTTCAGGTGCTAATGGTGTCGGTCTGGTGCCTTGCACGAGTACTACAAGTTTAAAGATATGTAAAAACAAAGTTTAATTTACAACAGTAGCACCGTGTAACAGAACAAGTACCTTACCAGTAAGTTAAAGGGGAACAGTCAGCACAGAGGGCCCCACACTCAAATGTGGGGCTGGTCCCAATCTGCACTTTTAGGGCAAATAAATGTTGGTATACTTACTGTTTACTATAGTATAGCACATTGTATCAGACTAATTTTGTTTAGTTCTAGGCTGACATCTTTTACTACAAATCCCAAAATCCCTTGCAGCTGACATCAGAGCAGCAGGCAGCAGTGGGAGATTTACTAGCTTGCAGTGCATGTTAGAACTTTTATAATCTCCAATCAGATGTTTTCCGGGTCTGCTTTTCTCCAGGGGCTAAGTACAGTCTTCTGTGACTGTACGTAGCCCATGGAGGACAGAGGGAGCATCATATAAAAGATCAGAGCTTATATAAACTCTAACATGCACTGTAAGCTATTGAATCTTCTCACCGCCGTCTACTGCTCTGAAGTTATTTGCAGGGCATCCTGGGATTTGTAGGAGCAGAAGATGTCAGCCTAGAAGTTAGCAAATTCAGCAATCTAGCAGAAAAATCAAACTACAGCTCAGGCTGTAAGGAGTGTGCATGAAGTAATGATGCACCTACCTGTGCAAAACCGGTAGAGGGATAGTGTCGGTTGTTGCTGTTGACGTCCGTTGAAATAAATTTTTCTAAGTGTTATTTGCAGAACCTGGAGTGGTGCGCGTGTTTTTTCCTTGTGCTTCTGATACAATCTACTATATCACAGTAAACAGCAAGTAAACCAAAATGTTTTTCCACACAAAGTGCACACTGGGACCAACCCCACACTTGAGTATGGGGGCCCTTGGTTGTCAGCTAGTGCACCACCTTGGTCACTAATGACTAGACAGTAAAGGGCTAGCCCACTGTGCATTATTATATTGCAAGTGTACTTTCTTAGCCAATCCAACTCAAGGCTACTATACAGTTATTCCCCCACATAGCTGTAATCAGACCCACTAGCGCTGCAGGATCCTATTTCCTACATGTTTATTGGTTGATCAGATTAACTGATATGATACTTTACTCAGATAATTCGATTACTTTCACTCTAGGGCTTTACTGCAGGACTGTATAGGTTAATGTATCTTGCTGAGTTTTGAACCAACAATTCTCAGGACCTTACTGATCTCGTCACTTGCGCACCTTGCTGATTTGCAATCTGTCTTTGTACACAATGTGCCCCCTCCCCCGGGTCGCACCTGGAAACAAGCTCTGGCTCAGTGGGCCTTTCCTGGTTACCAGTTTTCAGATAAATAAACTGTTCAGCATTTACAGGCACCAATCTTTGAACTTTTGCAAAGTACATAAACTCAAACTTTTAAAAAATTAAACAAAGCTAGCCGGCCCGTCGGTGCAGCAGTAGTGCTACTGCTCGTGACACTGACGACCCCGGTTCAGGAACGAGCTCAGGTGCCGGTGGGCCAGCCGGGGGAGAAGGCTGAGTGTCCTGAGGACTGCTAGTCTTCTCCAAGGACGGAGGGGGCAGTGGCTCGGCACTTGACTGGCCCCAGATGGAGGCCCGGATATGGCAAACGCCAAGCCGAGATACAGGAGGAGGATGTGATGGACGCCGGCGGTCACACCTTGACATCCTGGGCACACGCCACGCCCAGAGAAAAAGGGAAAATGCTCTCTAGGCTCCAGGAATACGGAGCACTGGAGCAGACCCTCATAGCTCACACCTGCCTGATGGACCAGATTTCGACGAGACTTGAGGTGTTTGGGTGTTGCAGCCCCATCTCGTCCCACCTGGGGAAAGAACTGTAGCTCCATGGGGAATGAGAAGGTCCAGGTAAGGTGGGAGAAGCAGGGCAGACTCCAATGGTGTTCTGATGAAGTGGAGCTTGCAGAGGTAGGGGCGTATATAAATGTAACCCCCCTGCAAATGGGGGTTCCCAAAAGACTTCCAGGAGCTTGCTTGAATGCTCCAAGCCTGAATGGTGTTTGGCATTTAAGCCATTTATCAGTGAGTGTTTTTAGAGCCTCTGGTACTGTCTCTTTAAGAGCTGTCTGCTTGCAGACATAATTAGTTTGTATGGGGGACTGTGTGTTCTCTGAGTACCACTCGAGCTGCTGCCAATTCACTTCATTTTTGCAGTCACTAGAGTGCAAAGGGAACCTATCTGAAAGATGTAACTGTTTGCCAGAAATTATTTAGAGTAATAATGAAATTACAGTTTGTCTAACCTGCTTTCTTTGCAGTCAGAACTGTGTCTGCTAGTTCCCCATTCTAGTTTTGAACTGCTGAACTGGACCAATCAGTGTGGGTAAGCTAGCTCTAAAATGGTGCCTTGGATGAATCAGAACTTGGACTCATAATCTGAGCCAGCCACAAGAGGATTGTATGGGCAGTGACTCTGGGAGATGTAGTTTAGACTTCAGTGCCTTTTGGACCAACAGCAGCAGTCTATTGTGAGTGACAGCCAATCCAGTCAAGAACTGGGAGGAACTCAAAGGAAGTGCCCGGTTTTGTCGGTTGGAGTTTCAGTTGAGCTTTGGCAGTGAAGAAGGAAGGAGCCCTGTGCTTTTTCAGTGTGCAGTTTTAGTCAAAAAACGTGTGTAAGGCCCAGAGTTCCGGTCTGCAGCTTGTGTAACAGCTTGTTAGGACTGAATCCGTCCTGTGAAAAGAATCAAAGGATCTCTGAAGAGTAGAAACCAGGCTCACCCTGTAGAAGACTGGAGGAATTGCTGAAAATTGCACTTTCGGTCTGTCAGGAACTGAATCTGCTGTGTGTTCTCCGGGTATTGTGCAGTAATTGCGATCGGGATACAGATGCAGCCTGCCTGGTATAGTGCTTTCTTTATATGGATGTGTGTAGAGGTTTGTGTACCTCAAGTGAGCCCTGCTGACATTGAAGGACCCTATCTTATTTGGAGGTCGTGAGTACTAATTCAGGGTCGCTCCCTGTTGAATTGCCACATTAAATCCAAATGGAATTACTGTACTGCTGACTGTTTAATTCTCCTTTTCTCTGTGTGAAAGGGCCCCTACCAGCTGCCACGGTTTGGACTAGCCACTAGGCTTGGGTTCTCTAGGACAGTAACTGATAGGATAGGCCTGTGCACAGAGCCATAGGTAGATTATTAGAGTGATAAGCTAATTAACCTGATTTCCTGTCCTTGTTATATCCCCTAAATAAATCAGAGCTGCTTGTTTCAGCAAAGTTATACTGCCTGAGGTATTTGTCTATGTTAAAGTACTGTACTGTGATTGTTGCACTGTATCTCATTTCACAGGAGGTCCCAGTGCCGGAACCAGACCTGGGGGTAAGTGTATACTGTGAAGGTAATTCTGATATATTGTGTGGGCCACTAGTGGGAAGAAAGGGGTTGCAGTGTCCCAGAGGGCTGTGACCAAGTTAGTTTAACTATTGCAAACCCTGACCTCTGGGTGGAGGCACCCGCCATTGGATCCAGGCCCTCAACCTGTTAGTGGCAAATCAGGCAGGGGTAGTAGCCCCTGGGATAGCCATCTAGGGTTACATAAAAATATATATATATATATATATATATATTAAAGCTGTTAGAATTTTAAAAGAAAGAACTTGTTACAAAGTGGCGATAACACACAATAGCTGCAGGTAAGCTCCACAACATACTTACTCCCCACTACTCTATATTTAGCAAGGTAAAATGAGTGCGAGTCTAAACAAACTTCCTTGTACACAAAACGCTACTGCAGGATGATGCCTTAACAGTATAACCCACTACTGCACCTTCTTTTCAGATGACTACCAATCCAATCCAGTCAGTGTTTACCAGCATCCCCCAAAAACGGGAAACTGATGTTCACTTCTAAATAAAAAAACAACAACAAAAAATCATAACAAACCCAAAATTGCAACACAAACACAGTTTTTATAATCAGGATTATACAAGTTTTCATTTACAAGGAGAATAAGAAAAACAAATTACACTGGGGGTTAATACAACACTCCTGTTTGTTAGTTATAATTAATAATTATATGTATGTTGTTTATAATTTCAGTACAGAGTATTGGTAGGGTGTGCCACAGTAAGCAGAAATGAGTTACGTGTAGATACTGTGACAAGGTTGATGTGCTTGAGGGCCTTGCAGAATGTACGCATCTGTAAGTCACTCATTATTCCACCTCCACCTCCACCTCCACCTCCACCCTCCACCTCCACCTCCACCCTCCACCACCTCCTCCTCCTCCTCCTCCTCCTCCTCCCTCCTCCTCCCTTTCCAAGGTATCCAGAAAACAAAACATGCACTTGTTCAGCAGGATGACACTTTCTTCTTTTCAAACAAAAATTTTGAGGAAAGACAGAAGAAGCAAGAAAACAGGAAGTGCGAGCCAGCATGTCTGTGTATGTGTCCAAATTAATCATTTCAACAGCAGAAACACTTGCTTGCATTCCGGATGCAACTACTGACCCGAAATCTGCAATGCCATGTATATATTAAACAGAGAGTGTTCAGAGTTAAGTCTCCAGACTAGGAACAACAGAAATTAGAAACTGAAAATGCAAAGAGAAAATTCATTTTTGTCAAATAAATTTGCATATAAACCTCAAAATAACAGCTTAACATGGCCTTTAAAGAACTACTAACGTTACAGAGGACATTATGGAAATAAAAATGAAGACACGATCACCATCTCTTAAGCTTCATCTGCGCTGGCTATTTGTCTGTATCTGACATTACACAAGCATGATATAACAAGCAGAGGCAATATGATGTTCAGCACAGATAAACAGCTAGAGCAGATGAAGTCGAAACATAGATGTTGTCGGTAGATAAGGACTACTTAACCCACCTAGTCTGTCCTAAATTCCCTTCCTATAGTGCCACCAGAGACCCTGCTTGGACTTGAGCTTGCACCCCCCACTGCTTCTAAGATTCCTGTGTGTCTATCCCATCCATTCTTAAATCTTGTGACTGTTCTAGAGTGCCTCTACATGCACTTCCTCTAGGAGGCTGTTCTAAGCATCCACCACCCTCTGTGAAGAAGTACTTCCTTATGTTTCCTGTGAGCCTACCCCCGCTTCATATTTAGACCCTTTGTTCTGGAGCATCTTTTCTCTTTGGAAAATGCTCCTTCCTGTACTTTGTTTATTCCTGTGAGGTACCTGAATTTCTCATTATATACCCTCTTTCCTCCTGTCGTCTAGGGAGTACATATTTAAGTCCTTAGTCTTTCTTTGTAGGGGCTTCTGATGCAGGCCCTACATTATTTCAGTTGCCTTCTTTGCACCGCCTCCACCCTGTCTATGTCCTTTCAGAGATGGGGCGGTCCAGAACTGTACACAGTACTCCAGGTCACTACAGGGAATATTACCCTCTTTCTGCTAGTGATACCCTCCCATGCATCAGAGCATTCCACTAGCCTTTCCTAGTGCCTTGTCACACAGTTCAGCTACCTTCAGGTCACCAGAAATGATACCTGAGAGTCTCTTTCCTGTTTTGTGACAGACAATACTCCCCCTCCCTTCCGAACTGGTACGTTGCCCCCAAGGTTTTGTACCCTAAGTGCATGATTTTGCGATTTTTGCGTTAAATCATAGCTGCCAAACTTGCGACCATTCTTCTAACTTCTTTAGATCCTCCCTTATTCTTTCAAACCCCACCCCGCCCCCAAGTGTGTCTACTCTGTTGCAGATTTTTGTGTCATCCGCGAATAGGCACACCTTCCCCTCCAGTCCTTCTGTAATGTTGATAATAAAGATATTGAAGAGGACCAGGCCTAATACTGACCCCTGTGGCACCCCGCTAGTCACCTTGCCCTCTCCAGAGTGTACACCATTTACCACCACTCTTTGTTTCCCATCACTAAGTCAACTCTCCACTCATTTTACAATTTTAGTACGTACTTTCAGGCTACTCAATTTGTTTACCAGCCTTCTATGTGGAATGGTGTTGAAGGTCTTGCTGAAATCCAGACAGGCCACGCCAACTGCCCTCCCTGGTCCACTTCCTTGTTACCCAGTCCAAGAATTCAAGTACTACCTTATACATGGGATGCTATTTGTGGATTCAATATCTGTAATATTTCACTGTATTTTATTTCTGCTCACTGTATTTTGTGTATTTCGACTGTTCTACCCAGGACCTCCTTGTGAATGAGCTTGCTCAATGAAGCCTTTTCCTGGTAAAATAAATAACTTGAAAACTGAGTCAGGTTTGTCTGGCAGGATCTCCCCCAGTGAATCCATGTTGCCTCAGATCTTGAATACCTATGGTAACAAGGTATTCTCCAAACCTTTCATAGAAACGAAGAAAGTGACGGCAGAAGGGGGCCATGCGGCCCATTTAGTCTGCCCATAAGCCTACCAATTTCCTTAACTGCTTTTCAGTGTTATGAGATGCCCTTGTATCTATCCCATGCTTTCCTGAAAGTCCCCACCGTTTTTGCCTCCACTGCCTCCTGTGGAAGGCATTTCCATGGATCAACCACTCTCTCTGTGAAGAAGAACTTGCGAGTGTTGCCTCTGAATCTGCCCCCTCCCCCCAGCTTCATGTTGTGCCCTCTGGGTTCCTGAGTGATTTTTTATATGGAACAGGTCCTGGACCTGCACCTTGTTTATTCCTTTTAGGATTCTGAAAGTCTCGATCAGGTCTCCCCTCTCCCACCGCTGCTCCAAGGAATATACGTTTAATTCTCTCTAACAGTAAAAATTGCAAGTGCTATCTCTGACACCTTGCCTGTCTGCTCCGGAGTACCTCAGGGGTCCATACTGGGCCCTCTCCTCTTCAGCCTCTTTTAAAACTCCCTACCACAATCCTGCTCAGAACAAATCTTCCTGTATGTGGATGATGCTGTTGTCTTTTCTACGCACAAGGACCTTTCACCACTACAACACAGCCTCCAACTCTGATTCAGTGCCGTTGAAACATGGTTCTCCAATCATAAACTAGTCCTCAATCACAAGAAAACCAAGTCATTGCTATTCTGCAGTTCACATAACCGTTACAAGCAACATCCCCTTTCCATCTCCACCAAGCAGGGGACTGTCCTCGAACAAGTTAACTCTTTCAAAAACCCTAGGGACTCTGCTTGACCCCAATCTCTCCTATATGGCTCACATTGACAGCGTGGCTAAAGCTGCCAGCACATGCCTTGGATTACTTTACAAACACAGGCAGCACCTCATCCCAGGGGCCCTGAAGATTGCCGTCCAGAGCTCTGTGGTGTCAATTATTGATTATGGCCTCATTATCTATGGCTCCGCCATGACGTTCGCCCTCCAACGTATAACAACTGCTCTTAACAAAGCATGCCGACTCACAACTGGTGCCCACCGCCTCACCCACACCTGTGCCCTCTATGAACAATCGGGATGGCTCCAACTCTCCAACTGTGATAAAATATCTCTCATGTGCTATGGCAGGAAAAATCAACCTTGGCTCACATCCTGGTGTTACTGCCTTATTATATCAAAACACCAACTGACAGAACACCAGGAGCTTGACAACCCAGATTCCTACAAGTTCCTCGCTAACTAACTACACAGGCCAACGCCTTCACCTATAGGGCTCCTCTATGGATGAATGGTCTCAGCCACACCATCTCCTCTGCCTAAACACTAGGTCGGTTCAAAACAAGACACCGGGCCCATCTCATTGCCTCTAGCTTCTGTGCCTGCCTCTCCTAGATGATGACCTACACAGCTTTAATCCTAATTTATATACTGCTTAACCCTAGGCCCCCCCAGTCCCCCTCCCCCAGCTCCTGAGGCACCACTTCAAATCTCAGGTCTTCATACCACCTCATTAGTCTCTCCTGCCCCATTACAGCATTTATCCCCCCACCACCACCCTGCCCCTTTTTCTCTTCCATCATTCCTTCCCATTTATTTTTCACAAATGCCTCCGGCTGCATCTTCATCCTTCCCCTCTCCTCTCATCCCTGTTTCTCTGCCACCCCCCGGCGCCTGACCCTACCAATTACTTGTGGACATATGCATCCTAGCTGTGTTCACCATCTTACTATAGCTGCCTCTATTAACTACCTACACTTCTCCTCCTCCTCTACACCTTACTCTTCCTATAATTGACCCCTTTCAATAGAACTGTTGTACATGAATTGTTTACTGTTATTTTACTGTTGCTTCCTTGTTGTTTATTTCTAATGTGGAACCTTTGTAAAAGAGCCTTGGCTCAAAGGTACTTGTAATCCTAGAATAAATAAAAATTCACACAGCTGCTCCTCATATGATTTGTCGTGTAGTTCATGAATCATTTTAGTAGCTCTCCTCTGCACTGTTTCCAGTCTAGTAATATCCTTTTTAAGGTGTGGTCTCCAGAATTGTACACCTTACTCCAGGTGTGGCCTCACCAGCGATCTACAGAGTGGCAGGACAGCTTCCATTTTCTTGCTGGTAATCCCCTGCTTATGCATCCCAACATACCATTTGTTCGCAGTGCTTGAACATTTTTAGGGTCATCTGTTATAATTATTCCCAAATCTCTTTCCTGTTTAGAGGCTTCCAGTTTCTCTTCCCTCTAGGTAGTAATCCAGTCCTGGATTAGTCCTTCCAAGGTGCATGATTTTACATTTTTTATTACTGAAGTTTAGTGGCCACGTTCTTGATCACTTTTCTACAGACTCAAGGTCAGTCTTCATCTTATCCACTCCTCCTGGGGTCTCCACCCCATTTCCTATCTTTGTGTTATCTGCGAACAAACTCACCTTGCCCTCCAGTCCATCAGAAATGTCACTAATGAAGATATTGAATAGGATTGGTCCAAGCATTGAATCCTGTGGTACTCCACTAGCTACGTCTCTTTCCAGGTCGCATCTGGAAACAAGCTTCGGCTTAGTGTGCTACTCCCTGGTTAAACAGTGTTCCCTTTCCTCTGAGAGTGAACCGTTCACTAATACCCTCTGGGTCCTTCCAGTAAGCCGACTCCTTACCCAGTTTACCACCTGATGTCCTACTCCCATGATGTCTAATTTGTTTAGCAGTCTTCTATGTGGGACCTAGTCGAAGGCTTTGCTGAAATCCATGTACACTACGTCTACCGCACCTCCCTGGTCTACTATTTTCGTTATCCAGTTAAAGAAGTCAAGTAAATTGATTTGACATGACTTCCCTGTGGTAAAGCCATGCTGCTTAGTGTATAATTTGTTGTTGCCCTTGAGAAAGGATATAATCCTCTCCTTGAGAAGGGTTTCCATTGTTTCACCTACAATTGATGTGAGGCTTACTGGTCTATAGTTGCCTACATTCACTCTGCTCCCGCTTTTGTGTAGAGGGATAACTGTGGCCATTTTCCAATCCTGTCGGATCTCGCCCAGCTCAAATGCCAAGTTAAAAAGATCAGCCAGTGGAGCTGCCAATTCTTCTCTTAGTTCTCTCAGTAGTCTAGGGTGCATTTCGTCTGGTCCTATGGCTTTGTTTGCATTCAGTAGCGATTCCATTACTTTGCCCACTACTGAAGTCAGGCTGTCCGGCCTGTAATTTCCCACTCTTCCTATTTTCACTTTTTGTGGAGTGGGACTACATATGCCTTCCTCTAGTCCATCGGTACCTCTCCTGTTTCTAGTGACCGGCTGAACAGGGCCCTCAGAAGTGCAGCCAGCTCCTCACTGAGCTCCCTCAGTAACCTGGGGTGCACCTTGTCTGGGGGCGGTGACCCCCCTTTTTTTTTTATTGCGCCTTCCGCAGGCTCCATGGGGCTATGACTACCTCCCCTGAAGGGGTATATCCTCCAGCCCAACTCCCAGCTCGTCTGCCCCTGAGGTTCCCACTCGGATTACTCCTCAGTGGTAGGGCCAGGTGGTGGGGCGCTGGCAATCTCCCACCACCTGGTACAGCAAATCTGGTGGTGGGAGACTTCCGAGCAGTCGGGCCATCATGGGTCAGTGTAGCCCTGGCCTTTTCCGTTTCTCCTCCCTCCCTCCCTCCAACAAAAGCATGTTGGCTTCTAAGCCTCCGACCCATACTGCACTCCAGCCACCACTGTAGGCCAGTCAGCAGCGGATGACTAGTCTCCTTCCCGGAGAGAGGCAGTCCTCCGGACACTCAATCCTCTCTCCCCTGCCCACCCCCAGTGGTCCAGGCTCATTCCCAACTCATGCCACCGGGCGCGAGGTGTGGCTTTCTGTACCTCAACCCTCAGCACCACCGAGCTGGCAGGTGATCCTGATTTTTAGTCCGCATCTACAATTATAAAGAAAAAGGGGAAGCTCAACAGTGGCACTACATGATATATAACTTGAAATGTGCATAAATATTATGGATTTTGTTTCAACAAGAAATTCAAACCAAACAAGCTGGCCCGTTGGCACAGTAGTAGAGCCACTGCTTGCAATGCCAGTGGCCCAAGGGTTTCTTTTTTTTGTAAATTTCATGTTTATTCAATTTTTGGAACATTACTAGTATTTACACATGACGCTGTGACACACAGGATTCCTTCATATGAACAGCGGTAAATCTGTATTGTCTAGAAATACAGCCTATGGAAGTAATGGTACAGTAATCGCTACATTCATGGTCCATGTTCTTCCCCCATCACCATCCCAGTTTATTGTACTATATGAGGTACTTTCCCCCCTTCACCCTCTTTGTTCTGGTCCCTCCTCCCCCCACCGATTCATCTCCTATTCAAAGTATAAAGTCAGCTCCGTGGTTCATGACCCACAGCAGCCATTCAGTCCAAGTGTTATTAAATCTTTCAACCTTTAATGTTAGGGTCACTGTTAATTTCTTCATGGTGTATATTTTTTGGACTATGTACTCCCATTCCTTCTGCTGGGTTGGGGGGGGGTCTACCTGGAGCCACCATCTGCTGATGGCCTTCTTCGCTGCCACCAGTCAGACATTGAACTGGGCCTGAAAATGTTTAACTCCCCTTGGCATTAGTTGAAGAAGTGCTACTTTCCCAGTATGGGCAGAGCCTGACAGACCAAAAGTGTGTGTGTGTGTTGTGGGGACATGGCCGCATTGTCTCCAACACTGCGTGTGTGTGTGTGTGTGTGTGTGAGTTGTGGGGACATGGCCACATTGTCTCCAACATTGCGGGTGTGGCATGGGGACATGACTGTATCATCTCCAACACTGCATGATGTGTGGGTGTGTGTGTGTGGAGCGGACACGGCTCACTGTTTCCAACACTGTGTGGCCTTTGTGTATCACATTTACCAGTTAGCTGTGGCCCAAGTTCAGAAGTAAACTTGAGCTGTGTCAGACCAGAATGGGGAGGGGAGGACAGAGTATCTCAGTAGATGCTCTCCCTCTGGGGAGTGAGGGACATGCATACTGCTGAGTTACTTCACCTCGATGACCACAGTTGATGATGCTGGCTAGTGAGCCTGCAGGGGTATCCCACTAAAAGAGCGAAGTTATCTCGCAACTCCAGAATAGAGCATGTCATTTGAGTGACCTGGTTTTAACAGTGCATGTTAATGTCAGCACTGTTTGTAGAGGAGTGACCAATGTAGGCAGTCAGTTGTGCAAGCACGCATGGAGTAATTTTTGGACTGAATCTGAGCTGGCAGTGTAGCCTACAGCCTAGAGTCACCACCTGTGTGTGCAGCTATGAAAGTGCAGACCTGGGTACGATAAGCCTGGTGTTGTGACCCCGAATTTTGTTCCCTCCCTGAGTTCAGTCCACCCCCCAGAGTTGGAACAGTAAATCTACCCCCGACTTTGTTCCCTCCCTGAGTTCAGTCCACCCCCAGAGTTGGAACAGTAAATCTACCCTCCCAAGTTTGTCCTGCTCTCCAAGTTCAGCCCTCCAGAATTGTAACAGTAAATTTACCCTCCCAAGTTTGTCCCCTCCTGAGTTCTGTCCCTCCGGAGTTAGAATAGTAAATCTACCGTCTCCCGAGTTCAGTCCCCTCAATCTGTAATATTTATCTTTCACCCTCCTGAGTGCCCCCGTACTGCCCATCCCTGTACCGTCGCGGTATGCCGATCGCTGTTGCACTGTTCACTGTTATAGTGCTGATGGTTTTGTCAGCACTGTGTTTGCTTCACTGTTTTTGGTCCTCACAGTTTTGTCTTTGTTGTTATTACATGGAACCGCCTGCAGGCTGCCCTGGGAGGAGAGAGTGTGCACATTTGTGCATCAGGCTTGCCAGCACCTGTGATGCAAGCATGCTCTCTTCTCCCAGCACAGAAGGTACTGTAGGCAGATGAAGTCCTGCCTGCCTCCCCCCACTGTCAGCTTGAGCTGTGACTCCATGGGGGGCTCCAGAAAGTGCCTCTTCCATGACACTCAAATAAGAGGAATATCACTGCCAAAGGAGCCGAAAGGCAGGACTCTACCTTGGATGGAATTCACTGGAGGCATATCATGAAGCATAGAGTGCAACAGCAAATAAGGGCAACTGGGCCGACCCAGTCTGCCTTTTTTTTTTTTTTTAACCTTCATTTTTTGATGCAGACAGTACTTGATGTAAGGCACAGTCTCTTCCCCCCACTTCCTTGCCTCTACAATCCCGTTGTGCCTTTTCCAGGCAATTTTTAACCCCAACACTGTTTCCACCTCCACTGGAAGGCTATTCCAGACATCCACTACCCTTTCTGTAAAGAACTACTTCCCTACGTCCCTCCTGAATCTATCTCCTTCCAGCTTTATAGCACGCCTTGTTCTAGAGCACTTTTGTCTCTGAAAGATACTTCCTCCTGTACCTTATTAACCCCGTGAAGTATTTAAAAGTTTCTGTCATATCCCCCTCTCCCTCCTCTCCTCCAAGGTATACATATTTAGTTCCTTTAGCCTTTCCTCGTAGGACTTTTGATGCACACATTGCACCATTTTGGTAGCCCTCCTCTGAACTACCTCCACTCTGTCTATGCCCTTCCTGAGATGTCATCTGCAGAACTGGATGCAGTACTTAAGGTGGGGTCATGGTAAGTCGTAGACACCCTAACAGCATGAAGTTTCTCAGGGCGTATGGCTCCAAGGTCAGGTAGGTAGCACTAGTGTAAAGAGTCCAAACAGTTGCACTGGGATGAGAAATAGAACTGGAGGGAAAAAATAAAAAAAAATTAATTCAAACTAGCAATATAAGGTTGCACCCCCCCCATATTGGTAGCCAGTACAAGGTTGCACCCCCTTCCCCGAGCAGTTTGGGTCAGCAATGACAAGTGGTGACCTTTCCTTTCAATCATTAAATGGTCACAGTCTTCGAGCCATGGATGCTGTGAAGGATTTGGGCCTCATTCTTGACTGCAGGCTGACATTTGAAAACAGGTATTGGTGGTAGTCAGGAATGGCTTTTACCATCTTCGTATTATCACCCAATTAAACCGTATTTGGCACCACCCGACCTCAAGGCAGTTGTCCATGCCTTTGTCACCTCCAGACTGGATTACTACAATGCTCTGCATCTAGGGCTATCTGGAAGTTTGGTGCACCGACTGCAGTTGGTCCAGAATGCTGCAGCCCAGCTGGTGATGGAACTCTTCCTGCTGACCACATCACGCTGGTGCTGCGGGCTCTGCTTTGGCTTCCTGTTCATTGGTGCACCATCTTCAAGATCTTCTAGATAACATTCAAGACACTACATGGACTGGGCTGAAGCTACCTGAAAGATCTTCTCAAGTCTTACACTCCCTCTCGCCCCCTACGGTCCACAGATGTAGGTTTATTTCTGGCTCCCCGTTCCTGTTTAAAACAATCTGGGGATACGGCTTTTGGAGTTGTGGCCCCATTACTGTGGAACTCTCTCCCAGAATCAGTACATTCTGCCACCACTGTGGATACCTTTAAACACAGATTAAAAACATATTTATTTGCAAAGGCTTATCCAGATTATTAATCAATCTTCGATACTTTTATTTGTTACTGTCTTAATTATAGTTTAATGTTTTTATTTGGCTGTTTTCTGCATCTTCAAAATGAAACTTGTCTTTTTTACTGTTTGTGAGGTGTTCTGAGCCGTTGGTAAGGGCGCCATATAAATACAATTTGCTTGCCTTGCTCCCATAGTGGTAGCCAAGAGGAGACCCATGTTTGAGGACAGCTGCAGATACCCTGCCTTGGGGCCGGCAGAAAGCGCAACTCATTTGAGGACGTGAGGTACTTGAGTCCAGGGGGAAGGAGAGATGAGGCCAGCTGACCAGCATTCCCAACCCCCTTCCCCGTTGAGTACGGAGAGGCACTGATGTCAGCTGCAATGATGGCCTCAACCCTTCTGACTGGAGAATATGAAGCTGCTGTGACACCAGTGATGATGAGATGACAGAGTGGAGACTCATGGAAATTGGTCAATGGGCCCGTAAAAATCACCCCAGCACTAGGGTCTAAGCTTATTCTTTCTGTAGGTAATCATGCACAACCCCAAAAACTGGTTGCCCATCTATTTGTTTTAGGCCCCAAAGTAATATGGTATATCAATTTTTGTTCTTTTTATCCACTGGATGGCCTGCTTTACCTTCAGCTTTGTATGGACACTCTCACTCCAACTATTCCAACAGCTGTCAGTCTTCCTTCTGACCACCCCCAAATATCCCTACGTCTTCAACCCTGCAACAGACCTCAACTCTCCTCTCCAGAATCCAGTGTGGGATTGAGGAGTCTCCAGAGCAGTTTTAGGTCTCTGGTACAGATGGCAAAGTGAACAAAATTCGCTCCTCGAATTAATTCATGAAATTGGCAACATTTGTGAAGTGCTAACTTCGCAAAGGTTTTACAATGTGAAGTGGCCCCTTTTCTAGGTGAACCGACTTAAATTTGCCTAACTTCACCTCAACTTCCCTTAAAAATGCCACTATTCTAGGTGAAGTTAGGAGAAATTGCAAAGTGGGAACTTCACAAAGGTGAATTTCCCAACTTTGCCAGAAATTCACTGTTAAACTAAAACTTTGCAACAATTCTAGTCTGTGGTGTGGGCTCAGTGTCAGCCTTGCTGAATAACAAATCCTTTTTTTTTTTTTTTTTAAACTGTAGGTGCCTCTTGCAAATAAGATAAATCTTTTAGTCACCCAATTGATTCTACGTACCATACCAAGATCACAGCTCAGGGCCAGCCTTTATAGACAGATAAATCTAGGCAGCTGCTTAGGAGCACCAGTTGTTAAGGGTCACCAGATCAATGAAACTACATGTTTTCTGACTGTCAGGACCCAATCGAAGATGTGACCAGGGTGGGGTCTGCCTTGGGCGCTTAGTACCTAAGGCCATCCTTGAGGATGCCCTGTCATTTTCTCTTGTTTAATGCAAACTGCATCAGCTCCTGTTTTGCAGCTCACAGAGTATACTTTGTTAGACAAATGAGTTGATAATGTGATTTAGATCTCTTGTTTCCGCTATCAGGATTATTGTTACAAACTGATACATGCCTAAGATGGTACTACAGAAATGTTTTTTTCATTATATATTTGATTGCATTTTCCCCCGGTTTTCTCCCACTCCCCTCACCTGCACATCCTTGGCAGAGAGTGCATGTGTGGAGGCATGCACGTCACACACTGCGGGACGCCCCACCCTACCTGTCGGCTGTAGCCACTGGACCTCCATCCGATGAAGGTAGGACTCTGGACAGGCAACCCAGCCTCCCAGGAGAGGAGAGCAACCGCTCAATCCTGCTCCCCCTCTCCTTGCCGATAACCTGACAGCCCGAGGTCATTCTCAAACCCGGGTCACCAGCATAATGTGAAGTAGTGCAAGGATGCCTCAGTTCTCAGCGCCACCAGGCTAGCTGGTACACAGAAATTGTAATGATTCCTTTCTGGACAAACATGGGTGTGTCAGGGTGAAGTCAAAACACTTGTACCAAACATGTCATTTCCCCTTCCAGCCCATGATAATATTTCTCCATTTTGTTTTTACACAGCATCTTTCATACACACCACAATCCAAAGTACAGACTGGCAGCAGCTATTAAGCAAACACAGGGGGAAGTGAGACTGAAGGCGGTTAACACAGAGTGAGTCAAGGTAGTTCAGTGCGGTTCTCGGACTCTGACTAATGGAAACAAAACAGAGGGATGAGTTTGTTCCAATACAGCTGAAGACAACTGCACCCAGGTGATTGGAAATAAGATTCAACAGAACAGTTTTTGCACAGCAAGTAATACATTTATTTTGTAGAGTACACAGGAAAATACCTTGCTTTGCCACTAATGTTTCACTGAGACTGCTCCCACAGGGTGGATGTTACTTCTGTCCTGTGTTTTAATGCCTGTGTTTCTTAAGTTCAATTGTCCCTTCATCTATCTTTTCAGTTGCTTTTTCACAAGATCTGATTGCATAGGATTCAGATGAGCTGTCTCACTGCTGTCATCTCCGATTCTTGTAGATTCCTCAAAGCAACACGATTACGACTGCTTTCCCAAAGTCAGCAGAACTCCAACTGTTCTCAAACTCAGAGTCAGCACAACTCAGGCTACCTTCTCAGAGTTGAGTAGACAGTCAAGAATCAGACTGCTGGAAGAACTCTACAAGAAGCAACAGTGAGTGCAGTTAGACAAAGCCGTTCAATCCCCAGCAATCAGAAATAATCGAGAAAGCGATAACTGCCCTTCAAAAACACAGGTATTACATTGGCCTATCAACACAGTAGTAAAGGTACCATTAAAGATGCTGTCGACCCGAGTTCCGGAATGAGCACGGGTTGTCAGGGGGCCAACCGAGGGAGGGAGGGGAGGATTAAGCATCCCATGGACTGTTCTCCTCCTTTGGAGAGGGTGAGAATTTGCCATCCTGCTACCTGACTTCCACCTGGTTGAGACTGGGAAGTAGCACAGTGGGAGAGGCCATCGACAGATGCTGGCACGCACATCATTACACGCCGTCACCTCAGAGAGAAAAGCCAACTAAATGCTGGTTTCCCCTACAGGCAACGAATGACCAACAGGGCAGACCACCACCACATCGTGATCCTAGGTAACTGCGGATGGACCAGTAAGTCCTGAGAAGATTAATGACAAGGCAGGGCATAAGATTGGGGGCTAGGAAGAAAAAAACCGCTTAAAGAAAAACACTGACACAGGGGAAAAGCTAAGAAACACCAGTCTTCTCTGAGGTAGCAGTCTCTGCGAAACAGTGGCAGAGCGGGATACTTTCCTATGTACCGTACAAAATAAATGCATTACTTACTTTGCAAAAAATATTACGGTGAGTGAGTTCAGTTTTCAAGTCATTTGGCTGTGGTACGCACACAGTGACATTGAGGTCCTGTCCACACTACAGCCCCAAAACCCTTCTGTAACGTTACAGTGTGTGTAAACCGGTAGCACAACGGTGCGTGTTTACACCTGTAACGTTACAGGAGATGTTACCACAGCCATTACAGAAACCTGTCGGGAGGTGGTTTCGACAATGGTACCTGTAACGGTTAGGCGACAGTAACGTTACAGGTGCCTGTGTAAACGCACCACCATGTAGCCGGAGGTCATCCTGTAGACCAGCATGCAGTGCACAACGGGCGTAAAGCCAGGACGGCAGAAGAACCAGGAAGCCAACGGAGCACTGAGAGTACATCCACAAAGGGGCAGTAGACGGAGCAGAGACAGCAAACAGCAACAAAACCGATCCCCTGAGCCACCAGAGGCACACACCAGAGGGAGGAGCAGTGGAGAATCCCCTGAAGCACACTGGGGGAGCAGCCAGTGGCCGCAAAACAGCACTAGCAGGCAACAGAGGCAGACAGTGCCCAGGGCAAACAGTGGGGCAGTGCCATGTAGAGAACGAACTGCGGGGGACAAGCAGCAGGGTGGCGGGATGCACAGACTGGTGTGCCAGGGGTGGGAAGTACCCAACCACCAGCCGCCAACAGCACATGCCCAGCCTCAAATAGTAGCATTGCCAGAATGCACCACACCAGGACTGCTGCATGGTCCTCCTCATCCCCAAAGCACCGCCCGTGACTGTGGTGCAACAAAATGCCCCGCAACCCCACCCCGCCGGTGACAACAGTGGTACGACACAACCCCCACCCCATGACGTGAGCAAGCAGGACCCATGACAGACCGTGGTGCCACCTGGTTGGACGAGGCCATGAAACTGCTGGTGGAGTACTGGGCACAGGAGCTGGTGCAGGCAGAGCTGGCCCGTGCCAGGCACAACACAAAGGTATACCAGAAGATATCAGCGTATCTCTCAGAGGATGGTGTGGAGAGGACGGCAAAGCAATGCCGTGACAAGATAAAGCAGCTGAAGGTGCAGTACCACAAGACCAAGGACTGCACCAGACACTCAGAGGGTGCACGAGTGGTATGCCCCTTCTATGACATGCTGGACACCATACTAGGTACTCGGCCAACCACTGAACCTGCCGTCATCCTGGAGAGCTCGCACCCAGCCCGGTGGCACTGAGGGCTGAGGTGCTGGACGCCACACCTCGTGCCACGCCAGCGACCCGGGTTCGGGAATGAGCCGGGAGTTGCCGGGGTCGGCGGGGGAGGGGAGATTAAGCATCCGGAGGACTGCTCTCTCTTCCCGGGGAAAGGGTGGAAAAATGCTCGCTCATGGAGCAGCCTCTGGCGGTGGCTGGGGGAATCGCCGACTGAGCAGCGTGGCGCATGCGAACGGGAGGGCGGAGCTACGGCACTACGTTGCCGTGCCAGCTGAGCTCCGTGGGGGTGGGGAAAACAAGAGAAATGCCTCCTATATGCCGGTGAGATGACGGTGGCCCCAGTGGACCCTCCCACATCCCAAATACCAGCCCAGACGAGCCCAATTCTCCCTCTGGAGGACCCGACGACTTACAGGTAGGCCCCTCACACTTATTAGTAGCCACCGAGGGAGGGGGTGGAATCAGCCCCAGAGATGGTACTGGGGGTCAGGTCTGCCTGTGGTCATTCGGGGGTGGGAGCCAGGGGAGATGCGGGGGGGTTCAGGTTGGGAGTAGGGTGGAGATCCGTGAGGGCACTCCTGAAGGATGCCTGAGGCTTAGGATGAATAAATAAAGTTTAAAAAAAAAATTCCTGGAGAGCTCACAGGTGGACGGCCCACAACCAGTGCCAGAGGACGATGGGGACACTAGTGGGACCAGTGCCCACACCACAGGGATGACGGTTGCCACTGGAGACACCTGACACAGGTACGTGGAATGTGCACTGCGCCTGTACGGTGGGTAGGAGATGGTGGGCACTGCATGGCATGCTGGTGGGGGTGTTACCCGGCCATGCAGCATTAGGGGGTGTGCCACAGCACAGCACTAGGATGTGGCATGAGTGTGCATGGGGGAGGATAGCAGATGTGCCGTGGTCCATGGCCTTACCACCTGCCGGTACACACCTGCCGTGTGTGTATGCCCATGGGTGGGGGTGGTGGCAGTGGTGTGGGATGAGGCGTGTGTGTGTGTGTGTGGGTTGGGTTGTGGCATGTGTGCAATGGTGATCAGTGTGTTCTGCCATTACGGAGCAGACTCAGGGGAAGGGACATCCGCGGACAGTGACACAGCGGAGGCATCCACTGTTCCATCGGGCATGCTGGATGAGATGCTGGAAACCTCCAGTGACACCCCACCACTGGAAGGGCAGACCTGCAAGCGGCAGAGTGACCGTGAACCCCTGGTGGACCTCTGGAAGAGAAGTCCAAAGCCGCATGACTGGCTGATGTACTAGGGGGCGTGCTGGAACCGACATGGAGAATGCTGCAGGAGCATCATAGGGAGATGATGGAGCTGGAAAGGAGCAGGCAAGGGAGGAGGGCACTGGAGGAGCATCTAGGAGGCGGAGGCTGAACAGACACAACAGTTATTCACTGCATGTTCCAGGTCCATCACCCCAAGCAGCTGCACAGCACTCGGTTGCTGCCACCATGCCACACGCCACTGCAAGTGGTGCTGGCACTGCCACCCCTACCCCTGTGGCCCCATACCCCATGGTGCAGCTCACTGGGTGTCGCCCCCTGCCCATGTCCACAGGACACCCCATTGGCATGTCCAACTGCGACACCCTGTGTTGGACTGCAACCGATGACAGGTGGACAGGCCACACGGCACTGCCAGCCACTACCTGTATGCAGCACCCATCCGTGGCAGCACCCCACAGGCGTGCAACTCCTCTGCAGGGTGGTACATGCACAGGTGGTGCCACTGCCTGTGCCACCCTGCCTCCCACTTCCAAGGCACCTTCATATGGTTTTGCCACGGTGCAGCAGAACCCCACAAGTGGCATGGCCACAGCTGCCGGTCTGCACACTGCATCCCAGCACCTGACGCATGGTGCAGCTGGCCAGCACTGCGTCATCTCAACAGCGCCCACGACAGTCATGCTGAGCTTCACACAGGATCTGTACAGTGATGACGTCCAGTGGACCAATCTGTGATCACCATGCCACCTGCAGTGGTGTGCCATCCAGCATGGCCCACAGGTTGCCAACACCTGACACACAGTGTGTTCCCTGTCCTGCGTTGGTGACATCAGTGGGGGCTGCCCAGTGGCATCAGCACCTGGGTTTGTTGGCACGGTGTTCAGGCTCACGTTGGCACCCATGCCTACCTTGCTACTATTGGGTTGTACTACATTGTTGTGTGGCATGTCTACATCATGGACTGCCAGGGGATGTCACATGGGGATCACACAGGTGGATGTTGATTTGCACGTCCCATGCCTGCTACTGTGTTCTGTTGCCACGGGACACGGCGAGGGTGGGTGGGTGTCATACTGGTTGTGCACCGATGCCCATATTGAGGGCTGGGTTGGTGTCTTGCATAGTCATGCCACATGACAGGGACTGTGTCCTGTGGGTGTCCAGCATCCACTGGCTGCCACACTGGCCTGTGGGGGCTCGGGAGTGTGTATCGATTTCTGTTTAATGTCCCATGGCACTGTTGCAGTGTTTACAGTTCCTCTGCAGTGTTCCATATGTATTGGGTACAGTCCTGTTGTGGTGCAGGATTTGTATTTCTCTGCTGGTGTACTGGGGTATGGCAGCAATGTACAAGGTCTGATGCATGAACATGCTGTCGCATTTTGTTGCTTTAGATGTGCTACCGCCACCGGGGCAGTGGCAGTGTTGGAATAAAGACTGCATGTGGCTACATACAGTGTTGCTCTGTTGCTTGGGCTGTCTGTTTACATGCATGCTCACATTGCTATCCGGGGGCAACACTGGGCTTCAGGTTCCATGGGGCACTGGTGTGGTGGTGGTGTGGGACGTGCAAATCAACATCCACCTGTGTGATCCCCATGTGACATCCCCCCATGTGTGCTGCCTTGCTGCCGTGTGTGTGTTGGACCCATACAGCATGCGTCCGGGGGAGGATGCTGTGCATGGCATGCCCTGTCCTAATGGTGCACTGCATAACTGACTGTGGCATGCGGCGGGGTCCTGGTGCATGGCTCACGTGGGTGCATCACGGCCCACCTACATGCCACACATCAGGGCCCTCCTGTTCTACACCTTCTGCTACATCACTCCTTTGGTACGGCACGTGTGCCACGGGGCGATCTTGCTGTCGGACACCATGCCATGCCCTGCCATGCTCTGTATGCACTGTGTACACTGCTGGCAGGCTGAGCACGTGGTGTCTGTCATTGCTGCAGTCTTTGCCTAGTGCACCATGGGATGCACTCTGCTTTAGGGTTGGGTCCCTGCACTGTTCATAACTCAGTGTGGACGGGCTGTAATGGTTTTGGACCATTTTGCACCTGTTCTCTGGCAATGTGGACACACTGTACCATTTACGGTCTGTACCAGTTCAGAACCATTACAACATTTAAGTGGTGTAGTGTGGGACGGGCCTGAGAGTTGGGTTAAGCACAGGAAGGTGACCTGACTTGCTCAAGATCACACTGTGGTGGTGGAGGTATCCCATTCTGGGTCTACAGGTTAGCAGATCTAACTTCGAACTACTACAGTAGGCTACTCTTCATCCCAATTGTAAACTGCATTTTTTTTTTTTTTTAAGTTTTTTTTCCCCCTTTAAGAAACCATGAAAGTTTATTGCAGGGCTTTTTCTGTAGACTGAGCCAGTTTACCAAAAAATATTAGGTCTGGCAGCACTTTTATAAGAACTTCACTTATGAGAACTAAACTAACTAATAGGGTATAGTTTTTATTATCACAATGAGCAATGAATGCATGTTACTAACATGTAACTGTAGTTGTACTAGTGGTATACAGTTCACATCCACACACTGGCAGTTCTGCTGGAGATACCTTAGTCATCAGAAGTCTTCTAGTCCAGCTTTCCCACCACCAGCTGTGTCCCACGATGACAGGTCTCTTGCAAGCTAGAAGCAGGGGTCCGGGTGCCACTTGCCAGGGAGGCTATGGGATATGAACTGTATACCACTTAGCAGAACTACAGTTACAGGTGAGTAAAGTACAGTTACGTAAGAACTTTACCTGCACAGTGCAGATCTTCGAGAACAGCTCTTGCAGCAGGTTACACCATTAGGACTGAAGCCAGCAGGCGTCAGGACCCCACGGAAATCTTCTAGCTAGCAGTCTTCAGCGGGGACTGCCTCCGACGTCGGTCCGGCCCCCGTCAGGCGTAGTATATAAGGAGGCGGTCCCGCCAGAATCCCCAGTTCTCCCGCCGGAGACTTCCGGCCGCTGGATGACATCAGAAGTGGAGACCGAGGATCCGCCATCAGAGGAACAAAGGAAAGTAAGCTCCTGCCGAAGCCTGGTTAGGCCTTACCTCCTCCAAGGGGGAATGGTGGGTGGGAAGGTACCTGCTGCAAGAGCTGTTCTCGAAGATCTACTGTTACGGTAAGTTCTTACGTAACTGTACTATCTTACTTTGAGATACAGCTCTTGCAGCAGGTTACACCATTAGGACTGATTCCCAAGCAATAGCACCTAGAGACGCTCTAGGGAGGAGGCATAAAATAGAGATCTTGAAAAATCCTGAATCTAGGACAGGAGACCCTGCAGAACGGCGAGGCCGAAACCTGCTCTCCGCCGTGAGGCGATGTCGAGGCTGTAGTGCCTAATGAAGGTGTGCACTGAGCTCCATGTAGCTGTGGCACAAATGGCCGAGATAGAGACGTTCTGCAGCGCTGCGAAGGAAGTAGCCACCCCCCTAGTCGAGTGGCCCTTGATCTGCCCAGAAGGGCTTCTGTTTGTTGTTGTAGCAAAGAAATGCACTGGACAAGCCAGCGAGAAAGAGTCTGTTTGAGACTGGTTGGCCCAACATCCTCCTCAGCAAAGGAAATAAACAGTTGCCGGATTTGCAGTGCTATTTGGTCCTGGTCAAGTAGTATCTTAAGGAGCGTGAACATCTAGGGTGTGAGGCAGTGCCTTCCTCTGTTGGTGTGCCTGGGGAAGTACACCGCAGATCGATGTCCTGATTAAGGGTAAGGGCTGAGACCACCTTAGGCAGGAATTTAGGATTCATCCTCAGGGACACTCTGTCCTGGTGGAAAATTAAATAAGGTTCCTTACACATGAGGGCATGTAGCTCAGAGATTCTCCTTGCTGACGTAACAGCAACTAAAAATAGCGTTTCACGACAGAAAAACGAGCTCTCGAAATTCGTGGGAGATTCAAAAGGGAGCAGTGTGAGCTGCTCCAGGACAAAGAGTAGGTCCCAAGGAGGGACAGGATCCTTAATGGGTGGTCTAAGGTGTAGCACCCCCCTCAAAAAGTCACGAGAGGCATCGAAGTTGTGCCACTGTGCATTGGCCTATCGGGTAGTGGTAGGCCGAAATCGCACGGAGGTGAACCTTAATTGAGGAGTAGGCAAGGCCTGAGTGAAAGAGGGAAAGCAGGTATTCTAGAACTGATTTTTCTGAGCATTCTAAAGGGGAGAGACTGCGTGCCTGAGACCACAGGGAAACCGGCCATTTCATGGCTGATGTCGATGCGCTTGCCGGGCTTTCTGGCAGTGAAAGCACTTCCGCCACCTCTATGAGACCCGTGTTGCAGAATGGCTATGTCTCGAGGAGCCAGGCATGCAGGTTCAGTGAGCATAAGTCCGGTGGACTAGCAACCCTCCTCTTGAGACAGCAGATGGGAGCTGATGGGCAACAGGAGTGAGGTTCCCGGACACCAGCGCCAGCATGGGGAACCAAATCTGTCTGAGCAGAAAGGCACTACCAAGATCATTGCTGCGTCTCCTGCTAAGTTTGAGAAGGACCTCTGGATCAATGGAAGGAGGGAAGGCGAGGAATCTATCCGCCCAGGAGAGGGACAACGCTCCTCGCCAAAAACACCAGGCCCTGATCTAGCGAGCAAAAACTGGCAGTTTTATGCTTGATGGGGAAGTGAACAAGTCCAATTCTGGAGTGCCCCATCAAGAAACAGATCCTCTACTACCTCCTGAAGAAGCTCCCACTGTGGACTCTGGCCTGGGATCGACTCAGGTCATTCCGAATTGTGTTGTCCATCCGGGAACATGAACTGTAATCAGGCTCGCGCCATGTCGGATTACTCCATTCCCACACTCTCATAGCTTCCTGCAGAGGGGTAGAGAGTGTGCCTCCTTCTTGTTGGAGGTTATACATCACCGCCATATTGTCTGTTTGAAGCAGAAGAGTACTCAGTGGAATTCTGACTGGAAGGCTTGCAGGGCATACAGGACTGCCCTCATCTCCAGAATGTCGATGTGGAGGTGAGCTTCCTGAGGGTCCACGTTCCTGAGACCTCACCCCATTCAGGTGTGCCCCCCACCCAGCCCTGAGGCGCCTGTGACAGGATTACCTCCGGGGACAGGGCTACAAATGGGACACCCAGGAGAGTGTCCCTGGGTCTAGCCACCATTGCCAGTCCCGAATCACGCCCCTCGTGATCCTGACTGGTGCTGCATATGTTTGCTTTGATCCCATTGCACTTTGAGCATCCACTGTGTTACCCGCATGTGGAGCCTTGCCATCGGGACGGTTGGAATGGCGCAGCCATATGTCCGAGTAGGTGAAGGCCAGTCTGGCGGGCGGTCTTCTTTGCGAAAGGTCCCTGATGAGGGAACTGATGTGCTCCGCTCTGTCCTCGGAAGAAAAGTTTTCCTTGACGGTGTCCAGAACTGCACCTGGCGAACTGCAGCTTCTGGGATGGTACCAGGAGAGACTTAATTGATAAGTATGCCCAGTGACTGAAAAGAGCTTGGGTGTTCTGGATAGCCAACAACAGCGCCTCTCGCGAGGTGGCCATGAGAAGCCAGTCGTCCAGGTACGGGAACACGTAGTGGCCCTGTCTCCTTAGAGACGCTGCCATGACTGCCATGCACTTGGTAAAGACCGTGGGGGCTGATGACAGTCCAAAAGGAAGCACCCGGAACTGAAAGAGCTGGCCGAGAAACTCAAAGCGCAGGAACCTCCTGAGCGCTTGAGCGATGGGGATGTGCAGGTAAGCGTCCTGCATGTCCAGTGCGGAAAAAATGCATCCTTCTTCAGCATGGGAATAAGACCCTGGAGGGTCACCATGCGAAACCGTTTGTAGGCGACTGACATGTTGAGGTCGCTGAGGTCCAATATTGGACGGAGGTCCCCTGTTTTCTTTGGAACCAGAAAGAAGTGGGAATAGTAGCCTGCTCCTCTCTGGTTCTCCGGGACATACTCCACTGCTCCTTTTTGCAGAAGCGCGAGTACTTCTTGCCTGATAAGCAATCTGTGCTGACCCAAGTAGCGGGAGAGCAGAGGAGGCCTTGTGGGTGGCTTGTCTACGAACTCTATAAAGTGGCCTTTTTTGACCAATTGGAGTACCCACCTGTCAGTGGTGATAGACTGCCACCCTGGCAGGTGGTCCGCAATACGACCCCCGATCTTGGTGTCCCATTGATCCTGAGGGGCGGGGGCCGGGAAGGAGTCATGCTGTGGCAGCTGAAGGTCCTGCAGGCTGGGCCGACTTGCGGAATGTTGGCCTCTACCTGAGGACGACTTTCCTGGCTTTCCGGGAGAAGGAGCTTCTTCTGTTGCGGGCCAGAACGGGACTGTTGTCTCTGAGTCTGGCATCAAATGGCTCTGTTCCTACAAAAGGAACTGGGCCTGGGTCTGTACATGGCCTGGACAGACCTCATGGCCTTCCGGCCTCCTGAAGCTTGGTAAGGACCTTCTCCGAGGACTCACCAAGAGAACTTGGCTGGGAATGGGGCGCCCAGTATGTTCTTCTGGACGTCCGGTGAATCGAGACATGGAGCCATGAGTGTCTCCAAAGGCATACGCCTGAGGCTGCCGCTCTGGCCGAGGAGTCGCGGAGTCACACGTGGCTCAAGCACCTGGGTTCCCATGCTGAACCCTGCGGAGGAGCTGAAGCAGTTCTTCCTTCTGCTACCTTCCGCATCTTTTCTGCCAGTTCTAGTCCCTGCTCCTGAGGCATTCTGAAACTGGACCATGTGGGTGAGATAATTGAGGGACCTAATGGCGAGGTTACGGCTAACTGCGGCGCCTGCTCCATCGCTGGCCCAATTGCTTGGACTCTGGGTCCGGCGGTAGGTGCCTCAGATGTTGCGGCCTCTGGGACAGTCATGTGAGGCTGTAATGACCAGGGAATCGGCCAGAGGATGAGGTGCCAAGTACTGGTCCTCCTAGGGCCTTGTACAGGTGGTCAGCCTTCTTGACATCGCCGGGAGGAATGTGGACGCTTCCACGCTGCCTTGGTGACGCCCATGAAGGTGTCCACCAAGGGTGGTACCACCACAGGCTTTGGGTCCTTTGTCAAGATAACGCACAAGGCATAGCCTCGGGTCAAGCTCTTCATGGCCCCAGCCCATATTCTCTTGGATATGCCTCATAATCTCTGAGAATGATGGGTCATCCGGAGGAGATCTGGGAGCTCACGTGGTCCGGAGAGGGACGCTGATGGGAGAAGGGATCTGGATCTGTCTGAGAAGTCCGATCCAGAGTCCTCCGTCAAGGCGAGTGGCGGCGCCTTCTGGGTCTCTTGGGGCTGGGTGACCCTGAAGAAGATCTGGATGGAGGTCTCTCTTTTCCGATGGCCTGCCCTAGGAGATTCAACAGGCTCCTGGGGAAGGTACTCAGCCTGCTGCCCCGGATGGGTGGGGCGCTGGGGCCGTGGAGTCACGGGCGGAGGAGATGGAGGAGGAGGAGAAGGGAGGAGGTGTGGGAACCACGTCCTTTTAATGGTATCCCACCAAAAGGTAAACAACTCCTTGACCTTGGCAATATTGAGACCGACGCGATGGGCTGGGCGCGGTGATCGGCCGTCGGGTTCAGCGTGACCCCAAGAGGTCTCTGGTTCAGGAGAGGGTTCCCTTGGGGCTCGGCATGACGGGTTCGCCCACGGGTCCTCGGCTTGCCAGCTTCCTGAGCGCCTCCTGGCCGATAGTCGTAGGTGGTGTAGGGGTTCCTCTATCTGCTGGGATGGCGCCGTCCCCAGCCGCATCCGCGGTGAAGAAGGCCTGGCTGTTGTCGGGTCCCGAGACCCGGTGGTGCTTGGCGGCCGTCGGGTCCAGCGTCCTTTTGAGCGATGTCAGCTCCTTGGTTTTCGCTGGGGTGGAGGAGGCAAGAGACCGATCGGACGTCAGCCGTGAGTGGGAGCCGGACTTGTAGTGATGGCGGTCCTTGACCTCAGCGAGGCCTTGACGATGAGGAAGAAGGCCTGGAGGTCATAACAGGTTGCAGAGTGGAGGAACCGGAGGAAGATTTGATCGCGACCGGGGGAGGCTGAGAGCGGGCCCGGGAAGGTGAGCGGTCGGACCGGGAGCCGGAGCTACGGGAGTCGGAAGCCCTAGAAGGGGATTTAGATCTCACCCTCCCTGTGTTTTTCGAGGTGTCGGCGGGCTTTCTTGGAAGATTTCCTTGAGGCAGGATCCATGGCCTTCAATCTCTTCCAGAAGGTAAGCTTGGAGGGCCTTCTGACGACGGATCCGGGTCTGACTGTTAAAGCCTTGACAGAAGGAGCAGGCCTGGGTGTCGTGGTCCAGGCCTAAGCACCGCACGCAGGCTGAATGTGGGTCTTTAAAGGAAATTTGCTTCCCGCAGGCACACTTTGACGGATGGCCCTCCGCGGATGTTGGTGAGGACATCAGATGGCAGATGATTCGTAGAAAATGAAGTTTCTAGTCGAAGAAACGAGAAAAGAACTTTTCCAGGCGTCGCGCGCTAGACACTGACAGGAGGGTCGCGACATGCAAGTCGACGGCGGGAAAGAACTGGGGATTCTCGCGGGACCGCCTCCTTATGTACTACGCCTGACGTCGGGGGCCGGACCGACATCGGAGGCGGTCCCCGCTGAAGACTGCTAGCTAGAAGATTTCCATGGGGTCCTGATGCCTGCCAGCTTCAGTCCTAATGGTGTAACCTGCTGCAAGAGCTGTATCTCGAAGTAAGATCCTATATTTTAACATCCTGGATACAGTTCACTATCCACATTCTGGCAGACTCCTCGTAGTCCTCCAGGAGGTGGAGGTAAGATGCACACCACTATTTGGCAAACAGAGCCTGGAAGACTGAGGACCCAAAATCAGCATCCTGACAACTCATTATGTCAAAGCGGTAATGGGAGATGAAGGTGTACACTTTACTCCAGGTTGCAGCCCTGCATATTTCTGCAGTGGGGATATCCCTGGAAGCAGCCACCGAAGCAACGGTGTATCTGGTGGAATGAGCCCTAAGCCCTTCGGGGTCTCCCCCCCCAGGCCAACCTATAACAGAAGTCGATGCAGGATATAATCCACCTGGCAACTGTCTGCTTCGCTGCGGGTCTGCCATGCGCACCTTTAGCATGTGTTATGAACAGCTGATGAGCGTCACCCCAAACTCCAGCCATACACTCTTTACAGTAAGAGAGTACCCTCTGCAGGTCCAAGGTGTGGAGCCTATAATCAGCCTCCAAGGTCAGACTGGTAAATTAATTAGCTGTTTAAGGTGAAACTCTGATACGACCTTCAGGAGAAACTTCAGGTGGGAGCAAAGGATGACCTTGTCCTTGTGGAGAACCAGATAAAGAGACTGCACCAAAACCACCTGCAGCTCATTGATCCTTCTAGCTGATGTGATGGCCACCAGGAAGGTGGTTCTTTCATGACAAATGTGACATCTCACATTTGTGCATAGGCTGAAATGGCTTGCCAATAAGCACTGCGAACATCAGCAGTAGGTCCTATGGAGGCAGAGTTTCGGACGCTGGAGGGGACAAATGCGATGCCTCTCCAGCCTGTCTGCCAGCTGGTTTTTCTCTCCTGCAACATGGATTGTCAGAAGATCTGGTGACATGGTAAGGAGCCTGATACCCGTACATGCCTGATGGCGAGCATCCTCACCTACCAATGGTCTCTTCAGTCTTACTCAGGACTGTGAGTTATGACCCTTAAAGAGAACAGTCATCACCAAAGGATGTCATGTTCAAGTGTGGGGCTGTTCTCAATGTGCATTTATTGTTAAATATTTGTGTTTATTATTGTTTACTGTAGTAGATTTGTATCAGCCTAATTTGTTAGTTCTAGCTGACTCTCTTCTGTTACTAAAAATCCCACAGTCCTCTGTAGTTGATATCCGAGTAGTAGTAGGAGATTCATATCCTGCAGTGCATGTTAAGAGTCTTATAAGCTCTGATCTTTTGTTTGCTGGTCCTCCTGTCCTTCCTGGGCTAAGTACAGTCACAGAGGACTATACTTAGCCCCTGGAAAAAAGCAGACTCAGAAAACATATGATCAGAGATTATAAAAGCTCTAACACGCACTGCAGGCTATTGAATCTCCCACTGCTGCCTACTGCTCGGATGCAAGCTGCAAGGGATGTCTAGGAACAGAAAATGTCTGCCTAGAAAAAAGCAAAATTAGTCTGATGCCATCCTACACTCACTAGAACAGTAAGTAAACCAAAATGTTTTAAAACAAAAGGGCACATTAGACCAGCCCCACACTTGTGTGGGGGGCTATTTGTGCTGACTGTTCCCCTTCAAGGTGCACATGGCAGCCATCTCTGGGTACCAGGTGGGATGGACTAAACTTTGACCTTTGGTTCCTTGGCCTTCACTGGTCATTCATACACCAGTCCCCTGCATTTGTTTCTTCTCCAGCTCGAGTGGACCCACCTCCACCTCAGCCTTTGTTCAGCGCACCAACCAAGGAGTCTCACTCTGCTGCCAGCTTTCCATGCCGGCTATCAGTGGAGATCACCTAGGATGAGAATACCAGGTAGTCCATGGTGGCAAATGGGTGAGGGCCATCTTTGAAGAATCTTCCAACTCAGAAGGTGAGTTGTCAATGGCCTTGACAAGGACTTACACATTTGACCGGTAATCGGTCAACGAGCTGACTATGGCCCATGGACTAGTGTTGTTTGGAGCTCTGGTCCAACTTCTGCTGAAGTCCATAAAGGTTCCCTTACAGCCACTCCAGAAATGAGCTAAAAATCCATTTACAGATATACTGGACAGGGACAAATCCCCGGGGTTGCGTTTCCCTTGGCTGAAGCCATCCTGGGACCAGCCCTGGAGCTTTGGCAGCATCCTGCTTGGCCTATTTACCCAAATGGTCCACAAGTATACTGTCTCCATGGGCTCACTTCCTAGGCTTTCCAACCACCCCTCTGCAAAGGGTATGGTTATGGATTCTACCTTCTATAAATCAAGAGGCCAAGGGGATATGGACTAGAATTCAAGAAGACTGCCCACCTAGCTAATAAATATGTATGCTGCCACAGTTGGCTTCTCGAAAAATTCACGGTCGAAGGTATAAGTTCTGGTAGAGGCCAATGATGACTCACTTTCTGAGTCTGAGAATTCTTCAGTGATGGCCCACAACCATTCGCCAGCAGACATGGAGGACTGCTGAGTCTCATGGACTGATGTAGGAATGACCCGCAAAGGCCAATGGACTGAAGGTCTAGGGGGCAGAGCCCTACACCTCCCAGCCATGGTCCATTGTTGCCAGATAAGCTCCATGTAGCATTGATACATCTTGCGTTGATGCCTTTCCTCACCCGAGGATAAAGAGGTTGAGTAACAAAGACAGCAATGCCTTTTGGATGAGCAAGATTGAGAGCATAAATGGTGCCTTGACTTCAACCTCAACCATCAACCTAAAGGTTGATGTCCACTGGGGTCTTCTGTTGGTATACACTACCTCTTTTGGCAGAGTAACCACAAATGGTTTTAGAGGCCTGACCACTGGTGAAAGATGCTCTCCAGGTAACTCAGCTGGTGGTGCTGACTGCAACTCCTCCTGAGTAAGGACCGAGAACACTGCAGTCTGGGAGGTCAGCTCCTCACTGATCCCTGACAAATAGTCGACAGGCTCCAGAAAAATCTCGACTGCCTACTCAACTGGAGTCAAGGCTGACATGCCAGAGTCAGCAGAGTCGAAGGAGCAGGAAGAGTGTGCCCTTTCTCAGTCCCACAACCTCCAATGCCACTGCTTTTTATGCTTCTTGTTGCCGTGAGAAGGGCTCTCTCCAAAAGACTGGAGAGTCATGCACATTTGTCCAAAACTAGAGACTGACCCTCCGACACTGGTCCCATCTGGGAACAGCACCAAGACTGATAAGGAATTTGCAGTATTAGCTGTTGCCTCTTCTTCCCTGACCACAAGCTAAGCAGCCGAGCAAGCCACTTTGTGGTCTTTAGCTGTCCTAGGGCCAGTGTGGCCTACTGGTCTTCAATGGATACTGATAGCACAGTCTGGCACTGACTGCATCCTGTGATGTGTTTATCACCCAGGCAGTAGAGGCATGTGTCGCACGGCTCCATGGCCGATGTTTTCTGCCTACACCAAATGCAGAATCTGAACCCCTTTTTTTACCTTCCATTGTCAATCGTGAAGCAGAGAGGAGCAGGAACATGGAGGAGCAATCTTAATGTGGAATGCAGACTGAAAAAGTTGAAGATTTGCCTAAATGAAATGCTGCAAACATTTGAAATCCTTCAGCACTGCAGAGCAGTGAAGGAGGAGACCTCTCCCTTCCAGCGGAAAGAAAGATCTGATGTCATGGGCAGAGCCAGAGGATATACCACCCAGGTGGTGAAAGAAACTTAGCTAGAAGACCTCCAATTTCTCGGCTGTCTCCAGCAGAACTGCCAGTGTGTGGAGAGTGAACTGTATCAGCATTGTTAGAATAAGCAATAATGCAGTATGCCTGGTGAGGAACAGGGGCTCCACTGAGTTGTGAGTATTATTTCTACTCAGTGCCAGCATCGTAATAACAACAAAACAGAACTGTATACATAAACATATTGGGCCAGATATTCAAAAGGGTTGCGCCATGCGCAATATGGTTGCGCCTGCGCAAGTCCGAACTTGCTCCATTCTGCGACATTCAGCAGAAGGCAGTTGCACCACTGAAAACAGGCTGAGCAACAGTGCAATGCAAATGAATGCCGCTGAACTGGAGGAGGAACTATGCATAAACTGCACAGCCCGATATTCAGCGGGCTGTGCAGGTTGTTGGCGCAACCCCAACCTGCGCCTGCACAACTTTGAGCCCAAAAAAAAAAGGCTTAAGTCGAGGGCCACCCACAGGTGAGCTGCTGCATTGCAGGGCGCAACACAGCAGCTGCCACCTGTGGCTGGCCCCCAACCCACTCCCTGTGCCTCATACTTCTCAACTGTCCCTGATTTTCAGGGACATCCCTGAGTTTGCCTCAGAATTTGTCTCTGTCCCTCATAAAATATGTATTTTTGTGACAGAACACTAGGGATTGTAAGCATAAACTAATGTTAAATATTAAAGTTACAGAATTCTTCCTATTCAGAAAATGCATCTTACATAAATCCCCTAATTCTATCAGCTTTCTGAGGAATACTACCACATTTTAAGATGTGTCCTGATATTTTAAAGTCTTGTCCTGATTTATGAGACGAGAGGTTGAGAGGTGTTCTCAAGAGCCCGATCGCTGGGCAAAACAGTGTAGAACTTCAATTAATTCTCACTGGGCCCGACCGCTGGCATAGTTTCTACCTTATCGCTGATCGAGGGCAATATGTCTTCCTCTCTCCGAATACATCCCTGGTGGTCCAGTGATCGTAGATCCCATCGCGGGATGGAAGTAAGAAAACACCCCCTAACATACCCTGTGGTCCAGTGGACCGAGATCCCGATCGCTGGATGGAAGTATGAACCCCAGACACATCCCTGGTGCCTAGTGTCCCCACCCCAGCCACCGTGAAGCCTCACCACTAGTCCCCGGCAGCCAGCAGCATCCCACCTACCTGCCGCCCCGCTCGCCGCCGAGTGATTGGGCCGATTGAGCTGCATTGGTGCAGAGCAAGAGCCAATGGCGTAGCCCATAACAGATAAGACAGTCCTGTTTGTGAATGAATTCATTCACAAAACTGGACTGTTTCTCAGGCATAGGGCTGCACGCCGCTCGCCTTGCCTGCACCACGGGGCAGCCACCGGGCAACAGTTACGGGCGCAGGCGGTGGATGCCGCCGCCAGGGGAGATGGGTGGTGAGGCTTCATGGGTGGCTGGGGTGGGGACACTAGGCACCAGGGATGTGTTCGGGGTCATACTCCATCCCGCTGATCGACTCTACGGTCCACTGGACCACCAGGGATGTGTTGGGGGTTCTTACTTCCATCCCAATCAGGATTTACGGTCCACTGGACCACCAGGGATATGTTGGGAGGGTTTTACTTCCATCCCGATCGACGTACGGTCCACTGGACCACCAGGGATGTGTTCGGGGAAGAGACACATTGCTGCCCGCGATCGAGCTGGTGGGAGGGCTAAACCATGCCCGCACTGGGCCAGTGGGGGGTGGTGGGGATTCCACACGCTTTTGCCAGCGATCGGCTGCAGGGGATCGGTCCCGAGGCTGCTGCCTGGCAGGCGCCAGCGAAGTCCTCGGGATCGGCGCACCTGCATGCAAATGGCATGCAAATGGGGCGATAATCAGATGCAAATGGCCCCGCACCTTGCATGAATTATGGCCCCATTTGCATGTCAGCTTTGAATATCGGGATTTTGCACATGGCGCAATGGTACTTGCGCCACCGCAAGTTGAATGCTCCACTCTGACAACTTGGGTGGTGCAAGTTCCACTGTAGTGCACAGTGGATGTTGGGTGATATTCAAAGGAGTTGCTCAAGGCGCAACTCCTTGAATATCTTACTAGACACACCCTGCAAAACTATTTTTAGCATGTGCAGGGCTTTGCCACAAAATAGCGCAGTTTGAATATCTGGCCCATTAAATCTACAGCAAATTCCATGCTGGGTGCATCAGCCATGCCTCGCTTCTCCCTTAAACAGTAGCTGATGGCTTCAGGAGAACTTTAACCAAACATAATATTTAAGACACAGTCCAGTTTGTATTTGACATCAGTTCTGTATTTCTCTCCCATTATTTATTACTGAGGTCAGCTGCATAAAAACAGGATCTTGTTCTAAGAGTTCATCTATTCCCACTGCTTTCTCCTTCCCACAGTCATAATGCACTATTAGTGACATCATAGTTGCTCATATGGCAACAGATTGTGACGCCACAACAGAGGATTATGATTTGAAGTAGGGAATACGCTACAGTGGCAGATGAACTTTAAGGGATAAAGATCATGTATTCATGCAAATTTCCTTAGTAGTAAATAACGGAAGAAAAATATATAGAATACATATGGAATGCAAGCAGAATTCTACCTAATTATTATGGTTTCAAGATTTTCTTTGCCACGTCAGTAGCTCTTTAAGTCTCTGCTCTGCAGCTTTTCTGTCCCTACCTTCTTGACCCCACCCTCTTATCTCCTTCTTCCTTACTTATATTGCTCTGGCCATTTTGCCCCCCAACTTTGCATGTATGGATAATTTCTCCTCGCCTATCAAAGCTCAACTTAATCTCAGCAAGTACTTGCTGTACTGTTTTGCCCGGGTTGCACCTGGAGAACAGCCATGGCTCAGTGTGCCTTTCCCGGTCACACAGTGTTTAAATTAAAAAAAAAAAAAAAAAAAGTTTATGATCATGCTCCACTGATGCACTGTACTGCTGCATACTTCTAGTTTTACAATGCTGTCAATTACCATTTCTTCTTTCTCCTCTTACACCATCTTCCATGCCCCTCACTTCTGAAATAAATAAATCTATCAAGATGGTGGGGGAAGGATCAGAGACTAGATGAACCACTTGTCTCCTTTTCGATCTCTTGAATCCTGTGTTCCTATGGGATATAACCGAGTGTGGGCATTGTTTTCTTACTTATACAAATCTGGACTGACATCATGTTTTGGGAAACCAAGACGTTTACAAAAAAGAATTCCTTCATCCTCAAGTTCAATTTTGGGCCACACCGAAGATACTCTTATAGTTTATAAATAGATTTGAGTTCTCCATCCCATGGGGCCCAGTCACAGAAATGTAATTAATCTAAGGATCTGAGCCACATGTTTGGATTCAAGGGAGATGAACTGCATGCTTTGTCCTAAAATTCTTCCACGAAGCATCAACCACTACAGGAAATGGAGTTGGTCTCTTAGCAGCCATGTACATCTGTTTGTATAATCTGTTTTCTGATTCACAAAACAATTTCTACCAAGACACAGTTTGATTTGTTTTTTAATATAATCTACTGACAACCGTAAAGTATCTTTTCTTGTCACCCTTGTTCCACTTACTCCGTTTTCACAGTAGCTGTTTCTGTCCAATTGTTTCGGTTGGAACTCATAGGAGCAGAAATTCCATGTCAAAACTGACAATGTTTCCCGATATTCCCACTTTACTATTGGGCTTTAACATATTGAGAACAACTGCACGGACTGATTTTCTTAGCTAGTCGCAGTGGTTATGGACAGCAAAGTATGTTTTAAGAAGAAGCATTTCATATTCTGTCTGACAAAACTTAAGAGAAGAATCGTAGAGTCAACTAATCAAGTAAAAGAAGCATAACCACTAAGCTAAAAGCCCTTGTAAATCATTAGTTAGATAAGAAGCCGACAAACAGTTTAATTTCCTTGAAAGAGGCATGGTCAGCCCCTGGTTCTATGGGCAACTGTTTGTTTAAAAGTGGGTGTTGACATTTTTTTTAACTACATCTCATTAGGAGGTTGTAAAACACAGAATTGATTTCTGTATTTGAAACATGCATAAGAACAATAGTGCCCCGTATTTGCTCACAAAACCACATCTCAAAGTCATTTCAAGAGTCTTGGATCCCATGGATTCAGACTGAATCAAATGGTTTATCTCAGCTCACCATGAAGGAACTCCAGCAGCGGAGTCCTAACTGGCCCAAAGAGCCTTCCATTCAGATGCAATAACAATAAAACAAACTACAGAAAGGCTCTTTAGGTCTTAACTGCTTGAACAGGGGTTCTAAGAAGGAGACATGGAGTCCCTGGTTTTGCAATTAATATTTGGAAGCACATAAATGTGTTTTCATTTTAGCAGGAGGCTCTTAGACAGGAAGAATTTGGTCTCGGCTGCTGCAGGGATTGCCTTGATATCGCACTGTACTCAACCATTCAATTCAGTTTGAGTTGCTGGAAGCAAAGGCTCAGATTTTAAATTTGGTCTAGTATTTTAAGACACTGTCACCCCAGACATTTACTTTGAAAAATGGTAAAGGTGGTGGTGGGGAGGGCTATTAGCAGCTTTCAATATGGCAGCCTCTGTCACTAATCATCCTTTGAGACAATATATTTTTTAAAACAGATGCCCCAACCCCACCAGGAGCACACTCAAAAGACGGAACAGGCCGCAGATATGAGCAGGGACCAGTGGGACGTAAGAAATGGACACGAAAGAGCATCCTCCCTCAACACTGAGATCTCCGACATTCCAGCCTCCAAGTCCATGGTTGTTTTACTCACCGAAAAACATTTTTTTGTAATACTTTCTAAAACTGATTAATTACTATCACCATTTACTGTGTGGTAAAGGCAATGCAATTTCACTCTCAAGAAAGCATTTTGAGTCTCTTTGTGGTACTGCTGCTTCATTTTTTTATCCTGATATGACAGCAGGCAGAAGAGAGCAGCCCTCGAGATCAAAGAGCGGAGGGGGCTCAGGCAGCAGCGGGTCGGCGGCATCCTGTGCAACCGACCAAGGGATCCAGGAGGCCGGAGAAGCAGGCAGAAGAAGGCGCAGCCTCGAGATCCAAGAGCGGAGGGGCTCCGAGACGCCGGTGGGTCGGCGGCACCTGTGCAGCCGACCAAGGGTTCCAGGAGGCCGGGAGAAGCAGGCAGAAGGTACGGGCAAAGCCGCAAACCAATCGGAAAGTGACCGCAGACTGTGCCTTGCTTCCGATTGGTGCGCCTTCCCCATAGACTTAAACTGGGGTTTGCTGCACTATTCTGGCTGGGATTTCTGCTTTTCTGTAATTTATTTTGAATTTCTCATAAAAAGTGCTGTTTTCTCTTACTTTGTGCCTGGTTTATGGGCTGTTTTTCCCTATGTTAAAATTAAGTGTTACAGTCTTTTGAATTGTTGTGTGGGCTAGACGCTTAGGCGCCTAACCCCCATACCCTCCCAGTCTATTGTTGTGCAGATCTCAAATTTTAGCACCTTGTTGCAGATTACTGCAATAAAGGTACTTTACTGACTGCCTTCTCCTCTGTCCCCCACCTTGTAGAAGGCGCAGCCCTCGAGATCCAAAGAGCGGAGGGGCTCCGAGACGCCGCGGGGTCGGCGGCACCTGTGCAGCCGACCAAGGGTTCCAGGAGGCCGGGAGAAGCAGGCAGAAGGTACGGGCCAAGCCGCAAACCAACCGAGCGCGACCGCAGACTGTGCCTCGAGCTCCATTGCGCGCCTTCCCCATAGACTTAAACTGGGGTTTGCTGCACTATTCTGGCTGGGATTTCTGCTTTCTGTAATTTATTTTGAATTTCTCATAAAAGTGCTGTTTTCTCTGCTTTGTGCCTGGTTTATGGGCTGTTTTTCTCTATGTTAAAATTAAGTGTTACAGTCTTTTGAATTGTTGTGTGGGCTAGACGCTTAGGCGCCTAACCCCAATACCCTCCCAGTCTATTGTTGTGCAGATCTCAAGTTTTAGCACCTTGTTGCAGATTACTACAATAAAGGTACTTTACTGACTGCCTTCTCCTCTGTCCCCCACCTTGTAGAAGGCGCAGCCCTCGAGATCCAAAGAGCGGAGGGGCTCCGAGACGCCGGCGGGTCGGCGGCACCTGTGCAACCGACCAAGGGTTCCAGGAGGCCGGGAGAAGCAGGCAGAAGGTACGGGCAAAGCCGCAAAATTTTCCCTCCCCCCTCTTGGTTGATTCCTTTTATACACTTTCTCCCGCCATTTCTTAATCCACACCCACATCCCTTCCCTTCCTCCCTTAACCCATACCTAACCTCCACAATGCTACTTTGCTCCCTTTTGCTCCTGAGCCTTATATCTCACCCAATCCCTTATGATATCAATGCTATACCCAGTGTCAAGATAAATAACTCAGTTAATACGACCTGCCCATCTCTACCATCCACAAGGGCCAACCACGGATTCCTTATTCATCCTGAACCACGCTTCAATGCAACCTCTGGGATATCCACATAAGGCCACCTATCAATTCAGCACAGCCCTGGCACCCTACTTGTATCATGGCTTTTTATTAACCCACTATGCCTGTCCATTAAAATATTATGCTATGAAAAATTTTGCATCCATATATCAGGACCATCACTCAGCTCACAGCAGGCACCCAGGATTAGGAGGAAACGCTCTGACCACTCACTATCCTTGTCCCTTGGTGCCCTCCTCAAATTAATCTTCTACCTTCTGATCTGTTTTGGTACCATTGAAATAAATCCTGGCCCCATTGAAAGTATTTTTTCCCCTGCTGATTTATCCTCTATAAATGGCCTAAGCTTCCTACATATCAATGCCTGCAGCCTTTTAAAAAAATTCTCCATAATACAGGCCTGGGTGGCACATACCCTGCCTGACTTTCTGGTCATCTCTGAATCTTGGCTCAGACCATCGACCAAAGACAGTGTTGTAAACCTTACCAACTATCAGCTCTTCAGAGCAGATCGCCCTTCCAGGGGTGGTGGGGTGGCCATATACATTAAGGACACCATCTCTGCTACCTGCCTCATCATCACATCCGAACCAAAGGAATTTGAATGTTTATCAATCAAAATATCCCTTCCAAACTTGTCTCCATTTAAATTGATTGGCTGCTATAGGCCCCTCAGCAGGCCTCAAATTACTATCTCACCTGGGGTCAATAACCAATCTAGGCCCTGAAGATACCATCATCCTTGGTGATTTGAATTTAAACTGGCTATCTAATGCATCTGCTCCATTGGTAACCTTCTGTGACACCTATGGCTTTACACAGCTAATAAAAGACCCAACCAGGGTTAACCTAAAAATTCTAGCAACAGCTCACTCCTGGATATTATGTTGGTAAATAAGCCTCACTTATATACTCATGCAGGAGTACTACAGCAATGATGTAAGTGACCATTGTCCCATAGCTGGCATAAGATCTTCACCCAAACCATCCAACCCTGCTGAATTTGTCCCCAAAGGTCAAAAAAGGTTCAACATACCAGGTTACCTCCATGACCTGAGTAACACAATATATTGGCAAGATTTCTACCTACAACCTCAGTGGAAATAGCTCTCCAGATCTTAAAGACATTATCACTAATGCTCTAAATATTCATGCACCATTCACCAATATCAGAACTAAAGCAAGGTCCTGCCCTGGTTCACCACTGATCTTAAAACAGCCTTGCTAGCCAGAGACAAACTGTGGAAAAAGGCAAGAAAAACTAAGGACTCCATAGATTGGCTAAATTTCAGAAAAGCAAGAAATTCATGTACAACACAAATAAGATCTGCCAAAGTGGCCTATTATAGAGCTGAATTGGATGCCTCCTATAATAACCCAACCAGGCTCTGGGGAACTATAAAGGGTATCTTGGGCCAAAACTCTACTCCTGCCTTTAACCTGCAAACTGCTACTAAATAACACAGAAATTACGGATAAACAAGAAATTCTAAATACCTTCAATGACCACTTCACCACAGCTGGACTAGCATTTGACTCTTCACCTGCAAATCTCCTGAGATCTTCTTCTAATCTTCAATCCACTGCGGGCCAAAAAGCACATCAACCTTCTCCTTCAACCCAATATCATTGAAAGAAGTGGAAGATCTCCTCTCCAATTTGGATACTTCAAAAGTGCAGGTACAGACTCCTGACCCCTACTTCCCAAGATTGCATCTCAAGTCTTATCTGCCCCCTCACTCATCTCTTCAATCTTTCCTCACCACTGGATCCATTCCTCCATTTGGAAAACAGCTCAAGTAGTTCCTTTACTCAAATCTGGTGATCCCATGGATCTCAATAATTACAGGCCCATTTCCATCCTATCAGTTCTGTCCAAGATGCTCGAAAAGTTAGTAAACTCACAATTAGGGTCTACCTGGATAACAATAACCTCCTAAACACAGCACAATCAGGATTTAGATCAAGGCACAGCACCATTTCAGCCCTAGCCAAAGTAACCAACGACTGGCAGACTGCTATGGATAAGAAGAATAGTACCTGTGTGTGTTCCTGGATTTGAGCAAAGCATTTGACACAGTGGATCATGAATCACTGATCACTCCTTGGTTCAATAGGGTTGGATTCCTTCACTCAATTGGTTCAAGTGCTATCTATCAGACAGATCACAACTGGTAAAAAATGGAAACTACCTATCCACTTTAAAACCACTACTAAGAGGTGTACCTAAGGCTCTATTCTTGGCCCCATCCTCTTGCCATCTATATTAATAATATTGATGCTAACCTCACTCAATCAAACATCCATCTGTTTGTTGATGATACTGTGCTATATGTTAGCAATCCTTCATTGTCTAACTGTGAACTGCTACAATCTGAATTCTCCATCCTACAACACAACTTACTGGATAAAACTACTTAAATGCCAAAAAAACAAAAGCTATGCTCTTTTCCTCACAAAGTTGTTCTGCCACTACCCCATCATCTACCACCCTACAACTAGCCACGTTACTTGGAGAGAAGCTGGAATACGTTGATAACTTCAAATATCTTGGTGTCTGGATTGATAAACTTGACTTCTGTACATATTGAGGAGCTACTAAAGAAACTGAGACAAAGGCTTGGTTTATTTTTTAGAATAAAGCACTACCTCAACAGAGACTCCAAAAAAAGATTAATCCAGGCTTCATTCCTATCCCTCATTGACTATGCTGACTTTCTGTATGGACACTGTTCACTCCCCCTCTTAAATAAACTGGACACCCTATACCACAGGTCCATCAGATTCATTACTGACCTTCCCTTCAGCACCACCATTGTTCCCTTTATAAGGCAGTTAACTGGTCATCATTACAACACAGAAGAAACAGGAATGCTGCAATTTGATATTCAAAGCCTTATCAGGGCTACCTACCTACATCTCGGACTGTTTTACTCAAATCACTTTAGGCCATACAACCTAAGGATCAGCAAAATTATCATTCTTAAGGTCCCCAATGCCTGCACCCAGCTTGGGAGGGCTGCTATCAGCTACTCACTAGCAATTGTTTGAACTCACTCCAAAACCATGAAGCTAAATAACCTCCCACCCTTAATATCCTTCAAAAAGATTATTCACCACCCTATTCCCAGAACTCTGCAACTGCTTCCACAAGGCCTAATTCACGGCCCTATCCACCCCCCCCCTTTCTGCTCGTGTTTCTATATGCTGAAAAACTCCAGTTCCCAGTCCCAAGATTCACCCTCAAAATGCCTGCTAGGTCCTATAATCTACATATTAACTCTGATGTGCCAACTGCCTACTGTCTCCCAGATTAAAAGTGTTAATGCCTTGTACATATGTATATTGTTATATACTAGCACTTATGTCATTGTATTACTGTTTTTTGTTACCCCTGTCATTGTATTACTGTTTATGATACCCTTGTCAATGTAATAACACTTGCACTTCTTGACCACTCAGGTCCATCTTAAATGAGCTATGCTCAATGATGTTCGCCTGATTAAATAAAGATTTTGATTGATTGATTGTTTGATTGATATGTACTTAGAACAAAGGATACCCAGTAAATGTAGTTTTTCCAAGTTAAAAGGCATGTTTTTCCCTACTTTGTTGACAGTAGCTGTTATTTTGCTAGCTGCTATATGTAATAGATATACCACTCTGAGGTGTGCGGTCACGCTCTGATATACGCACGCCTTGGTGTGCGTTCTACGCACGAGGCCGCAGGCCGAATGCGTCAATCACCCAAGGGGCGATATCAGAACGCTCACCGCGACGCCTAGAGTGGTTTATCTATTTTATAAAATGTCAAAATTGTTTTGGAAGGGGTAAAAGTGCAGGTGTGCGGTCGCGTTCTGATATACGCACGGTCATGTGATGCTCATCATCCAATAAAAAGAACAACAATTCCCTACCCATTTTACAAAAACTATTGAAAACCATGCTCCAGCCTGTACCATGCTATTCTGTGCTGGATCCTCGCTCTCGGTCAGCTCGGAATATGCTAAGAAGGTTTACACTGTGACAGCTGCACCGAGTATGTATGAGCAAGGTGTTTCTGATGCACACAGCATATACTGTTGTAACCACCCAGTCCCCTCGGGGTTACTAGAATCCCATCAGGTTAGCCCTAGGAAGGTACAGGGCTCTGTAGGAGCTCTGTGTAGATGGCATCGCTGTTTACTCAGCTAGGCGGAGCAGAGAATGGATTATGTCATTTAGAATTCTTGCAGCAGCATAAGTCACTTTGGAATCAGCTGCACTGGGGAGGCTGAGAATGTTCAGACAGTAGTGCAGGCAGTCAGGGTGTGCAGTCTGTAGTCAGCAGTAGAGTGCAGAGGAGCTCTGAGCCACAGCAGGGCTGAGTGTGGGGTGCCTGCCAGTCTCCTGGTAGGAGACAGGGTGAAGGGACCCCGCAGTTTCTCACCCGTGTGTGAGACCAGCAAGAACCAGAAGAAGTGGTGGAAACCATTTGCCTGCAAGACCCCAGTGGGTCGTTTTCCACAGAATTGTGGGTTGGACTGTGGGCAATCCCCTGAAGTATCCTGAGGTTTCAGCTGCCCAGAAGGAAAGGCGCAGACTGAATCTGTGACAAAAGCTACCTGTGAAGGAACAGGAAGTTTTACTTTAAGTTTTCATGTCTGTATCAAAGGAACAAACAAAGCCATGAGTACAGATTATGGGGACTGTTCTTGGGTTTGGTCTGAGGTGTATGTGCCCAGAGATGAGGCTAGAGTGCACCTGTCAGAGCCTTGTTTCACCACAAAAATGTGCTGAGTGTTAACATTTAAAGTTTGGATATCTTTGCAATCCCGTGTATTAGGGGATCCATTTGGTGAAACCCAGAAGGAACGGCAGAGACTGGGCATGGGGGTAGGCTGGGCATAACCCCAGTTCATTCCTCAGTCAGGGATAACTGGTGCAAGTATGGGCACCAGGTTAAACTGGGCATGTTAATGGATATCATCGCTCCAGGGAAATGTACTAAAGTGTGGCAACTACCACAAAATATACACTTTGTCGGAAAGTAAAGTCCAAGTAGATTCCGTACAGAGGGCTGGACAGTTCAAAATGTGTGAGAAAGGTTGTTCTAAAGCTGCCTAAACAGTTGTTGCTCTGAGAAGAAAAAGTCTTGATTTTGTGTGTGCAGTGACAAACTTGGGGACCACCCTGTTCTGCATTTTATTGCCAACTGTGGTCAGAATAAACCCATACTTCACAATCCAATTTTCTGTTTGCACATTAGATCTCTGCTTCCCATGTGAGATGTCATTGGGTCCCTACTGATAGTTTTAGACCTACCATAGGCCTAGCAACCTCTCCCTAGAACCTGGAGTAAATATAAATGTTATTTTGTGCCCTAAACCCCAACCTTTAGACTGCGAGCCGTTATTCACCTCAGAGCTAGAGGTGATGCCTACTGTTATGTAACTTGTGGCCTGTTGCCTTGTCTGGCACGAGTTGGGGGGGGGGCCCCTGTCACGTCTGGCCCGGGGCATGGGTTACACTGTATGCGCTCTCAGTGTTAAACCTCCTGTAACACAGTTCTTCACCGTCAGATCGCCTTCCTTCCTTCAGTCGCTAGGTTATTTTTTGTTGAGTTTACTTGCTCTTTTAGTCGTGCAGTCAATTATTTGGGTCCGATCTCCACTTCATGTCACTACAGCGTGCACCATTACTGCAGATCTGCACAACAAACAGAACTCACACTGTGGCTACACGCAGTGTGTGCACTCAGCTTCCAGCATGGTGCCAGCACTATCAATGTGCTTCACAGTCAGTGATCAAACAAAATTCAACAGCAACAGTAAGCACACTACAATTATAAATCATTGCAATGCATCTAGTTAGATACAGGAGACCTCAAAATCGATGTTATCTGGGAAATTCTTTGTTTCATTTAATAAAATCTGTCACTTTTTGCACATTATTGTACTAGTAACTTTTGTTCAGTTGAAGAGTGCAATATTTTTTCATTTTGATACATTAATAACCTCTGATAGTTTATGTAGTCAGTTACAGTTCCATTTTAGGTATTACAATTACAGGAGTATTGAACTCTCGAATACAATTCTCTTCTATTCACGATAAAGCTAGCTGGTGGGAGCGGTTCCACATCAACTCCACTAAAAATAATACAGTGTGGTTAAAAACAGCGCAGACAAAATCCCGCAAGGCAAAACCGTGCCTGTCCATAACAGCTAATGGAAAAACAGCGTAAAAGGGAAAAAAAAAAAATTACACTTTAGTCATGCATACAACTGGGCATACTACTTCATGAACAGAACAAACAACCTTTTCCTTAAGAGTAGATTTACTATTACCACACCACGCCACCATGGATCACTACTCCAGTGATTACCATACCATGCCGCCATGGATCACCATGCCAGTGAAATTTAAGATAAAAGGCATATCAGCGGACTCAGGATTGACAGCACGTGGTTCAGGCACTTCCTCACTACGCGGTGTCACATAAGTGCTGTTTTGTATACTGTGTTCTTCCGTATTTCAACATTTTGACTATGTGTTACTGACCACGCTCTGGTCCATGTGAACTTAACACGACACTGGTGGAAGCATGTGTTTTTTCCCCCTATAATTTATGTATTTTTATTTTCCTTCTTCCTGTTTTGTTGTTCTTTCCTGTTTTCTTTTTTCTTTCTGTCATTAGGATGTTGCCAAGCTGACATTTTTACTTTTTTTTAACTGTTTCCAATACTGACTCTACTCTTGGCACTGCAAGGAAAAGAACCACCAGACTCTGGAACTGGGTGTGCTCTTGGCAGCACACCCAAGAATAACATCGCTTCATAACACCCCCGATATATAAAAACCCAAGTAAGTAACTGGGTATAAGATAAGAACCAGAGTGATTAATGAACTATATACAGTAGATCATTTAGAAATACTATATGTTTTAAAGTAACTCAGTTAAACAAAAGGAAATATTAAGTGTCAATGTAATCAACTTAAAATGTGTATAGTATGTTGGCATGTTATGCTGTATTTAAAACTTGGAAAATCAATAAAAATTATATTACAAAAAGACAGTAATCATTGCTCTGCATTGCCAGTTTTGCTCAGAATGTACAAAAGTAGGATAATCAGCAGTTGAACAAGGGCAAGACAGTGTCTTCACTTCTAGAGAACACAGCAGAATCTACTGAGTCTTGCAGCTGCAGGGGGGGATACAGATCAGGATCCTCTTCTCCGCAATCCTCCTCCTCCTCATCCCGAGGTCAGGACTGTTCTCATCACCTCCTTTTCCTTTAGGGGGAGGCTGAGAAGTTATCCACCTGCAAGGAACAGCCTGAGGAGGCACTGCAGGTCCAGCTGGCAACACTGGAGGTGTTGGCAGGGGGTAACCCGCATCACTGACTGTAGCATATTTATCAATAATCTCTTTATCAAGTCTTAGTATTCGGCCAAACCCTCACCTGGAACAACAGTGACAAGACCATTTTTGCCAATGGCACTGACAGGACTGCTTCAGTCAATGGTGCTATTGGACTGCACCCACCAGTGGCACACATCCGTTAAAGTTCCTGAGGTGCTCGTAGAAGCCAAGTGCTTCCAGTACCTTGGATGTCAAATCCAAGTGTTCCGCACCTGCAGAACCTGAACCAGTCTGTTTTACAGATGTACTGGCAGCAATTTTTAACTTACCATCCCCCTTGAAGAGCAGTTTAGACAGCAGACCTCTGGGACTGTCGACGGGTGGGAAGTATTATCAACTCGCCAACAACAAGCAGTCCAACTCTTTTTGACTCCAGTGTCTCTCTGTTGACGAGGAAGATTCTGATCAGGCAACTGACCTCACCCATAACCCCAATGCCGATTTCTGTGACAACTTTGATGCCCCTCCTCTCTCCAATGGCATCTGTTTTGGCAGTGTTGGCAGTGGATTTAGTGACTTGGTGAGTTCTGCATTATTTCTGCATATTTTCTCAAAAAAAAAAAAAAAAAAAAACACTCCAAAACATTCTACCTAATCCTCCATGTAGCCTAGCTAAAAACCCTCGTAGGTGCCAGCCCATTGATGCGACAGTGGCGCTATTACTCACGACGCTGACGACCCGAGTTCGAGTGCAATCTCAGGAGTCAGAGGGCTGGTAGGTAGATAAGAGTTTATTTTTATACAGGTAATACATGTCATTTGGACAAAGGTCCAGTTTACAAGACAGACCTGTGTAATCTCTATCTAAAAAACATACGATAAGTTTCCATACTGACACATACACAAACACATCAACATAAAATATAAATGTTACTAATACAGCAACAAATAAGTAACAAAACATGTACTCCCTTCTATCTTTACACAAAGATACAAGGTAGGGACTGCTCTCTTCCTCCGGGGAGAGGTGGGAACAGCACCCGCTGTTAACCTGGCTCCTAATGGTGGATGGTGGTCAGACCACTGGGACAGCATGCAGGGGCGGAGGCAGGAGTAGATGCCTAGTGTGCTGCTTTGTGCGCAGCTCAGCCACTGGTGTCACCGCCGCCTCCACTCTGCACCAGGGGAAGGGACAACACAGAAAAATCACCATGGCTGGCAAAGATGATCTTCTGACCCTTCACAGGCCCCACAACAGCAACCTGGCATGGCTCCCACCAGATCCTGTCCTGCGAGCTGACCGATGACCCTTCATCACCCCACCATGGTGGGCAAGCCATGGGTGAAGTTGAAGCCAAGTAAGTCCAGGAGAGTTGAGAGATGGGGGCGAGGATCAGAGGGGATAGGGAAAACAGCAGTGAGGGAGAAAAAGATTTAAAAAACATCTGGCAGATATTGTAGGTTTTTAAAGTATGGGACAGGCTCAAACAGCAAATACGAACTCAAGGGTATCCTCATGGTAGATGGGGTTTCTACAGTGACAATGCAAAAGCACCTTACTTGTAATGACATACACTGGTAATCCATGATTCCTGAAGGAGAAGCTACAGAAAGAGAGACATCCGATAATGTAGATTCAACAAAAGAAAAACAGATTACACTGGTTCAGCGTTCACTCTCTCGATGGAGGCGAAGAACAGCTTAAGTGTTTGGGACCTCCTGCATTGTAAAGGTGATCCTGTGCACTTCTGATCTGTATGTAGGCATGTCGACATGGGCAACCCCATCATTGCAAAAGTTCCTGTAAGTTCCCAAAACTGGCATCTTACAATCCAGTGTATTATGATTCTATGGAGATACCCTCGAGGAGGATACTGGTAAAACCAATTACTGTGGCATTACCTATAGTCAATGCCAGAAAACCTTGCATCACTAGAAATGGTATGGTATAATGAGAGCAAGTAGTAGGAGGAAGGAAACTCGCTTTTAAATTGCACCTGTCATTCAAACTGTATACTAAAGTGTTTTACACTCCAGAGGAGAGGACAGAATGTTATTACCATTCAGTACACAGCAGGGGTTTGCAAATTGTTCCTGGCAAATATTTGGCCATGTATTCATATTAGTGATTCAAATTATTAGTTATTTCATGCAAAAATAAGTATAAAAAAGCCTTTAAGAAGCCTTTACCCTCCCCCATGATGGATGAGCTAGTCCAATGACTTCTTCCTGTAGTCATCCCCCACCCCTCTACCTGCTGCTCCTGTCCTCAAAACAAAAAACAACAACTATCTGGCATCCTGCCAGACCTTTCCCTTATGGTCACTCACTCTCCTCCCTAACACAACCCAAACCACCACCCCCACCTTCTATGGGCAAAATAAATGTAAGCGCTATGTGTCCCCCCCAAAAAAACCAGATCAATGATTGGAGGGGGCAACATAGATAATCCCAGCTGCTCAGTCAGGTCTCCCCAGCCCAGATACAAATACCTGCATAAAGAAAACACCAAAATTATCAAAAATATTAAACTAAAAGAAACTGAAGCTACTGAATTCCCAAAAACGTGTAAAAAAACACAAGGCTTTTGGTAATTTTTTTAACTAATAATAAGGATGCTAGTTGGAGTTCCGTGGGTAACAAGTTCAACAGGACAGGTGTTGGGACTACAAAAGAATGGTCCCTGTCCCCAAACCTTATGCTGGACAGTGGCACACAGACTAATTTGATTTACTGAGCGTAAAGGATGCCGGAAAATAGTCAGGAAGGCTAAGGTGGATATGGAGGAGAGGACAGCAAGGAGGCCAAAGGGGGGAATTTTTCCAGTATATAATTGAAAGAAGGAAAAGCAGGCAGGGATTAAGAGACTCCGGGGCTGTGATGGAAGGGGATGAGAAAGAGACGAACTGCTGAATGAATACTTTACCTCAGGCTTCACGGTTGGAGGAAGAAGGAAGGGCAGAACTAAAAAGCAGGGGCGGGTGGGATGGAGATGGACACAAGCCCTTTTCAGAGGGTAGAGTATTAGAGGAGTTAGGAAAATCATGGACGGACAAGGCAATGGGCCCCGCTGCAATACACCCCTGGGTGCTCAAGGAGTTGAGAGAGGAACATGCGACACCACTCACAAAGTTATTTAATCTGTCCCTAAACAAGGGGAGAGTCCCGAGGGATTGGAAAAGGGTGGATGTGGTGCCACTGCACAAAGGGGGAGTGAAGGAAGAGCTGGGAAACTATTGTCCAGTCAGCCATACCTCTGTGGTGGATAAGCTGATGAAGACACTTCTAAAGGAAAGGCTGGTACACTATCCGGAGATGGGGGGACTCAGACGACAACCAGCATGGGTTAACATCAGACCAACCCAATTGAATTCTTTGATGGAGTAATGGAAATATGTGATCAGGAAGGGGTGGTGGACATGGCCTATCTGGACGTCAGGAAAGCCTTCGACACCGTCCAATAAGCCAAGTTAGGCAGCTTAGGGGTAGGGAGCAAACTAACAAACTGAGTGGAAAACTGTCTGGTAGATAGAACACAAGAGGGTGGTGGTTAATGGAGTGCACTCCAAGGAGCGGGGGTGACAAGTGGGGTTCCTCAGGGGTCAGTGTTGGGCTCCATACTGTTTAACATATACATTGGGGATATTTCCGAGGGCCGGAATGGGAGGGTGTGTCCATTTGCAGATGATACGAAGATCTGTAGCAGGGGGGACACACCGGGAGGGGTGGAGAGAATGAGGGAGGATCTGTCCAGCCTGGAGGAGTGGTCAGGGAAGTGGCAACTGCAATTCAATACAAAAGAAATGCAAAATTATGCACATAGGGTGTAAGAAACCAAGGGTAAAATACTGGCAGGGAGGGGAGGAACCTGAGGAAATATAGAGCAGGAAAGGGACCTGGGGATCATTATTTTAGATAATCTGAAGGTTGGGAACCAATGCAACAAGGTGGTGGGGAGGGCAAGCAGAATGTTGGCATGCATAGGGAGAGGTATTACAAGTAGGAGGAGGGAAGTAATCATACCACTATACAAAACTGTGGTCAGACCACATCTGGAATACGGGGTGCAGTTCTGGAGGCCACTCTTACAGGGTGACAACGACAGGGTGGAGAGGGTCCAGAGAATGGCGACCAAGATGGTTCAGGGACTACACAGGAGGTCATAAGAGGAATGACTGGAGAAACTAAACTTATACAAGCTGGAGACGAGGGGGGATATTGGTAGAAACCTTCAAATATCTGAAGGGAATAAACAAGGTGAGGGAAAGAAGCATATTCAGGTTGAGTGAAAAATCAACTGGGGGCATGCATTCAAGCTGGAAGGGGAGGCAGATCAAGAGGAAATGTGAGGGGACAGTTCTTCACTGAGAAAGTGGTGGGTCCTTGGAATAGGCTGCCAAAATGGGTGGTGGGGGTAGAATCGGTGGAAAATTCAAGAGGGCTTGGGACAACTACATGGGGCTAAATGGAAGTAACACTGGCATGGAATAAGGGAGTATGATAAACCAGACAGGGAGGGGTAATAGGCAGACTAGATGGGCCAAGGGTTCTTTTCTCCTGGCAAGTTTCTATGTTTCTATGACATTCCACCCAAGGAGTAGAACACTAGAGGTTGCACATATAGAAGGGCACAGTCCATTTTCAGCCTCCACAAGACAGTTTGTGTTTTTTCAAGCAATCTTCCACCAAACAAGCAGCCAGTGCAACTCGTGGAGTCTGGCAGTAATAATGTATATGATCCCAATGTCACGACCTGTGCTGCATCATTCTGCGCTAGCTGCAGGTGGCAGATCTGAGTACATTTACAAAGAAAGAAAAACAAAAGATTGCATTTATATAGCATTTTTCATACACATTGTATTCCAAGCGCATTACAAGCAATGGGCCCAATTCACAAAAGGACCTCTCCCGTTCTGTCTATGGCAAAAATCTTTTGTGAATAGGGCCCACTGAGAGGGACTGGTAGTGAAAAGACTATAAACATGATGGGCCCGATTCACAGAAGGACTTCTCCCATTCTGTGTCTATCGCAAAAATCTTTTGTGAACAAGGCCCAATGAGAGGGACTGTAATGATGACTGTAAACATGAAGTGGCAGCCATTCCACTCATCAACACCGACACAACTGACATCAATATGCCGTCGGGTCAGCAACTCATAGCAACAGGGGTAGTATTACATTTATATACCCCTTACATGAGGAGCTTGCCAAAGTAAACTATGTTAATCTACATAGTGCCACCACTCCCCCACTGCTATCTATAGCCTTTACAAGCCTGCAGCCCAGTCCTCTACTTAGCATCATCAAAACGCTGATTTTAGGGGCAGGGCTGCATCGGGAGCCCAGCAGCTTTCAAAACTGCAGAAGTGAGATCACGGGGTAATGTAAGTTAATTTTCTTTTTAATGCCCGAGGTAAAAACTTCAATCTTTGTGCAATTTAGGTCCACAGGTTAGGCAGCTCCTTTACCCGAAGTGTCAGTAGCTCTTTAAACCGTTTCATGGGAAGGGGAATGTTGACCAGAACACGGAGGTGGGGGGAATTCTCTATTCTAGCCACAAGTGCAGTGGGTTCTTTTCTTTCCCACTATTCTAGAACTCCTTGCTTTGTCACATTTGCTCAGCCAACACAGTGGATACTTAAAGTTCCATCTGTTTAAACTGACATACCAGCTGACAATGATTTATGTCTACGAACATGCGGTTTGCGGAGATATTCTGTTCTTTGGAGCGGGTTGCTTATTTATTTACTTATTTATTCATGCACTCATTCTGTTATTTTCTTTACTTCTTGATTATAAGTTTTCTGTTTTGTACCATGCCCGAAGACTCCGGGAAAGGGAACCTAAAACAAAAAATGTCCTTGCCGTTTACTTCCACCGGGGCACCAACCAGGACAACACCAGAGATGGGCAGAAGGGACCTGAGTTTAATGTCTCATGTGGACGGTACATACTGGCAGTACAGGCCCCCACCCTGTGCTGCACTGGAGAGCCAGCATTTGGGGTATGAGCCCAAGTCTTGGTGTGAGACTAGAACCCACAATCTTCTAGCCACTAGGCAGATGTGCCAAGACGTGAGCCATGTTGATATCAGTTACTATACTGGCTAACACGAGATGTGATAAATGCCACCTGGTTTAAAAGTAGGCTGCACAAATTTTAAACTGCTACGCCCAGAAAGGTGAAGACCACCACCACAGTCTGCAAGGACATCATACAGTCACAAGTTCCTTGCAGTTGGATATCACGTTACAGCTATAGAGTCATTCACATCCCAGGAAGTAGTGCTTCCTCTCCCTCCACAAAACTTTTTATCTTGGGGGAGCAGGCTCTCAGCCCAGTCCCCACCAATCCTAACTGGCATTCACTTCCCCAATCCACCAACAGCCAACTCCCCCATGGACTGCCCCCCCATGGCAAGGTCAAGGAAGGGCCTTCCTCTCCCCCTCGGTACACACATCCAGATGCCCCCCATGATCAGGTGGAGGCACGGGCCGAAAGAAGGCGAGCAAGGCTTCATGAAGCCCGTCTCTCACCATTTCCTGGTCCCCAATCCCCTGTTGTGGCGACAGTCAGGATGTGCGCATGGAGGTGCCCAAGCACTGCAGAGCTGTGGCTCCTCCCTTCAAGAGGCTCGCTGACTTGCACTACCACCGAGCTTCCACCCAGCTGCAGTCAGAGGCTGAGACAGCTGACCACTCCTCCCTGGGAGAAGAGAATCGCTGACCTGCACTCCCACCGTGCTCCCACCCAGCTGCAGTCAGAGGCTAAGACAGCTGACCACTCCTCCCTGGGAGAAGAGAATCGCTGACCTGCACTCCCACCGGCTCCCACCCAGCTGCAGTCAGAGGCCAAGACAGCTGACCGCCTCCTCTCTGGGAGAAGAGAATCGCTGACCTGCACTCCCACCGGCTCCCACCCAGCTGCAGTCAGAGGCTGAGACAGCTGACCGCCTTCCTCTCTGGCAGAAGAGAATCGCTGACCTGCACTCCCACCGGCTCCCACCCAGCTGCAGTCAGAGGCGGAGACAGCTGACCACCCTCCCTGGGAGAAGAGAATCGCTGAGCTGCACTCCCACCGTGCTCCCACCCAGCTGCAGTCAGAGGCTGAGACAGCTGACCGTCCTCTCTGGGAGAAGAGAATCACTGACCTGCACTACCACTGGCTCCTACCCAGCTGCAGTCAGAGGCTGAGACAGCTGACCATTCCTCCCTGGGAGAAGAGAACAGTTCTTGAGATGCTCAACCTCTCCCACCAACACTGACCCCGCAACACGTGCTTGTTCCTAAACAGGGGTCACTGGCACGGCTGGAAGTGCCTTAGCTCTCCACGCCATTGGCCAGCTCAAGGATTAGTGCTTTGAAGATGATAGGAAACCATTTACGATCTGTACAGTTAAATGATTCCAGATGTCTTGTTTTTTTTTTCTTTAATTTTATTATATACTTTCATGACCGTACAAAACAAGAAGGGCAGAACCAAGAATATTAATTTAGCAGGTGATACTAAGCACTGTGTAGTACAAAATTACAAACTGCTAACAACATAGTATTAGCAGCATCGTGTATCAGCATTAGAGTCCTGGATCAGCAGGGGAACAGTTAAGAAGAATAAAGGAGTATTTTACTACCATTTTTGACTGAAATACTCCCACTTTCTGATTTTAGGAAGTTTTTTCCCCACCCTACAAATTTACAATACGTGGTACATATGTACAAAGTTGGCAGTACCATGAGATGCTAGCAGCCTTGGCACTACACAGGAACCTGTAGGGTGAGGACAGGAGTTGCTCACTGGCCGTTAGGAGGACAGTTGCAACACAACAATGTTAAAAACAAGTTCAAAGTAGGACTCACAGCAGTACTAGTCAGTGACCGAATCGACCAGTGGGATTGAGACTTGTTTCAGATGTGGGGGTACAAGATGGGTCAGTGGACGGACGGTACTACCATTTGGATGAAAATACTACCAGGTGTAAGAAGGCAGTAGTAAATACTTCTGAGTCCTAAAATTATCTGGACCACTATGGATCAAAGGAATCCAAATATGTGCCAGGTAATGAAAAGAGAGCAAAAGGAAGGGGAAACAACTAGAAGGAGAAGAGAGGAGAGAAAAGACAGTGAGAAACAGAGGAACTTAAAGACCAAAAGTAAGAAGGAGAAAGAGAACCATAACATGGTGTATCCACAAGAGCCATTTATCATCAAAATAAGTTTTATGTTGTTTTAAGCAATAGGTAATTTTCCCATATATAATATATGTTAATTACTATAGCATCACCATTGCTGAACCATTATAAAGAAATCAATAATCAATTTCTAGTAATAACTTCGTTAGCCACCATCAAAAATGATGGTACTTCCTTTCAGTCATATTCAGTCTTCTAATATGTTTTTTTTTATGCAAAAAAAAAAAAAAAGTATTTGTATTATGTTTTTAGTCGGCTTAATTCAGTCTTCTATGAGCACCCTTTGGCACTAAGCTGGATGAGGTAATTCTGTGTGCCGGCATTCATGTCTCAAGGAACTGTTCTCTAACACATAGCTAATTGTAAAACAGCACAATTCCTTTCGAAAGTCGAACCTTCTTTGTTTAAAAGGCATTCAAATCCCTTTTAAGTTCAAAAGGCCTTCTAACGCTAGCTGAAATGACAATGAACTTTTAAATCTAGCCGAGGGACTACTACCCCGGAGCATTTCATTGACCAGCTAGGCACGCTGAGTCTGGTGGGGACAAATCAAGGAGCATCCAATTAGTCTCATTCCTCCTCTCTCAGCTGCGGGCATCTGCCCTTTATCATCAGTTTTCGCACACACAAACCATTCTGTTTCTCTGGAGATGGATGGAAACTTGTAGCGCTGCTAATCTAGGAATCTGCTCATCAGAGTGACATACATGGCTGGGAGAGACCTCCTGACAACAGACAAGGCCCCCTGGGGACTGAGACCTCCTTGCCTGGGCTGGAAGTGAATACATTTGTATGTCTTCGACTGCAGAGTGCAAGCACAGTATACTTAACAAGACGCCAGAGATCCTAACAGTCTTGTTGGTCTTCTGAGAGCATTTACGGGTGGTATGTCTGGATGGCACTTAAGCTGCGTACCGCTTTCCATAATAAAGCAAGGCCAAAAAAAATCAACAAAATTCAGAAGCACAGATAGCAGCTTGATTGCTTTATTTGAACATACCACAGGGACTGTATCATTTTATTCTTTTTTTTTTCTGGTTAAGAATTATGATGGAAGACTGCTACCTAGGTGATGATGACATCACTGTAATTTCTTGGACATGACCAGAATTTACAACAGCATTACATGCTTGTGGTGATGGTGTAGCTGAGATGCAATATTATGTTTCCACTGGGGTTGGGTCCAAGCATCTACTCATTGCCACAGCTGCGTGGGCTGGAGTATTGGGAGGTTAAGTGAGTTGCTCAAGGTCACAGAGTAAGTTGCTATGTGGAGATTTGAATCTGTGATCTGAGGCCAGTGATCTGACCACAATACCATATCACCATTTCTAGGGAGATCACCAGAAATTTACACAAGGGATAAACTACACCTAGCATCATAAGGGTGTTATGCTATTAAAGAGATTCACCAACTTATATTGTTTCCTTATTGCACCAGATATATCTGTGCCTTACCTCCGGGGGAATCTTTTGTAGCTCCACATGTCCATAAATATTGCAATAATTTAGTTGAAAAAATGCTTGTGATTTAGTTAAACTGGGTCCCAGAGGACGTTCTGGTCTGAATAGCCACACAAGTTCTGCCCCCGTGCTCAGCAACGTTATGACGTGATAGTAGGGAGAGCGTGGGCGTGCACTCCATTATAGTGAATGGGTGGCAGCTTTCCGAGTGTTTTTTTTTATTATAATGGTCAGTTTGTGGTGAAACGTGGGCACTGGTCCACTACAGTCAGTTTGTGGTAAAACGTGGGCAGTGGTCGACTAACAAGGCGCGTTGATCGACCAGGTGCTTATTTACCTAAGCTGACCATTAAGAAAACGCTCAGAAGCTGCCACCCATTCACTATAATGAAGCGTGTCCCGCTCTCCCATCACATCATAACGCTGCTGAGCACGAAGGTAGAACTGGGTGGCTCTTCAGACCAGGAAGTCCTTGGGACGGTTTAACTAAATTACGAGCATTTTTTCAATTAAACTACTGCGATATATTTATGGCCATGTAGAGCTACAAAGATTCCCCGAGGTAAGGCACCAATATATCTGGTGCAATGAAAGTTGCAGGTGACTTTTAAGGGTTCTGGAGACATCCATAAACCATAAGACTGAAGGTCAAGTTGTTTATTTTTGTCTTCAGAACCCCAAGATAGCATTACACCCTTATGATGTTGAGTGTAAAATTTATCCCTTATGTAAATTCTGGTGATGTCCCTAGAAATGTCCACTTGTCAGTCAATCAGGTGTTACTAAAGGAATATGTTCATTATTTTATTTCTTTGAAAAGGTTTCACCAGGAGAGACAACATAAGCAGTGAACAGCTCATTTCCAGAAGCATCCGGGGGAAGGGGTTACATAATTAAGCAATAAGGCACGACAAAGTGTGTGTTATCGTGTAATAACATCACTCCTGGGGTGGGTTGAAGCATGAGGTGAAGCCAAGTGCTTCCACCACCCCAGGAGTGATGTTATTACATAACACACACCTTGGAGTGCCTTACTCAATTATAACAATGGTTCGATATTAACAAAACACAAATAAAAATAAAAATGTTTTTAGTAGATGTTTAGTAAGGCAGTATATTTTTGTTTCTGAAAAAAAAAATCAATATAATCCTCCAAAAAATCAACACAGTGCTGTTATTGTGTAATATCATCACTGTCTCAGGCACACACTGACCAGAGTCCAGGAAATTTTCTTGCCATTGTACAATAAAGTACCATACATACAGTATACAGTCCATATGTTGGGGGAGGGGGGGTGTTTTAGGCTTTTAATTTTACAGATGAATTTCATATTAGGAATCCAAGAATAGTCCAAAATCTGAAATCTGCCTGTTGGATCGGATTTTGGATTATCTAATCTTCCTTACTTTTTTATTTTTTTTTATTTTAGTTGTTTAACCAGGAGTAGCACACTAAGCTGAAAGCTTTTTTACGGGTGTGAACTGGGAGCACAGGGAAGTTAAGTGACTTCCTCAGGGTCACACAGTATGCAAGTGGAAGATGTGGGATTCAAACCCAGGTCTGGTCTGCTGGATATCATCAGATTTGCAGCTCAGAGCCTTAAACCACTGCGTTATACTGCCTCCCCTTACTTAAAACTGTTTGCTTTAGAAGGTGCTCTGCAAAGTAAAAACTGTACAAGCTGGCCCACTGGCACAGTGGTAGGGCTTCCGCTTGTGATGCCAATGCCTGGGGTTTGGGGAAAAGACCCGAGGAGGAGGGCTGGCCAGGGGGATGGGGGACTGAGCATCCCATGGACTGCTCTCCTCTTCCGGGGATGGGTGAGTGTTCAGTGTGTGACAGACCCCTAGCAGAGGCCGGGGGCAGCTGCCAGAACCGAGTTGTGGGGAGGCGTGCTGGACGTTAGCACTTTGGTGCCCTACAATTTTGCATGCCACGCCTCCCAGGGGAAAGCAACAGAAAATGCCAGCCCCATGGATGACGGCCTGCTTCCCGGTGCCACTCCCCCCACCGTTCACTCAGCTGATGACGGAGCTTACAGTCCTCTGATGGGAACGGCCCGACCCCATGGCCCCTCACCTGGGGGTAAGCCAGAAAAGAACGCCGACAGGTGGAGGGTTTACTGGGAACCAAGTACAGGCTCCATCAGGTGCTTGCCTACTCGCGCCCCGCAATGGGGGCAAGCCTGGGAGGATGACCACCGAGGCAAGACTCAGGTAGTGAGTGGGAACCGAGAGAGCAAGGGGCTGAACTATCGGGATACAGGCACAATAAAGGCACCAAAAGAATTAAAAAATGAAAAAAAAAAAACAAAAACTGTACAGCAAGCACTGAACTGTGCACGTAGCACATTGCAGTACTTTGCTAGTCTCTTCTAGGCTTGCAAAAATCACTTTGAGATGTTCACATACATTGTGCCTGCTTCATGTGCACTGACATTTATCTTAATATCTGCTGATCAGAATAATACAAGGCACAGGCTTCTCACTGGTTCTTCAAGCAGCAGTTTCTGATTAAAAGACTGCAACCTGTAATTCCTACATTGGTATTGCTTTATGTTTAATTATTTTAGTTTTAAATCAAGAAGGGGGTTTGAAATACTACTTATCTTGTGAGTAACTTTGGAAGGGTTGAAATACTGCGTATTTGATTTTCCCTTGTGGGTAGCTGGTCTGTCTACTAGTATTCTGTGACAGTTTGCATCAAACTATTTTTAAATAATTTACTAGTGGTGGTGGCCAATTAGTTCTCATAGCAAAGGCTGCAGTTTGTGTATTTGAATCCAGACAGAGCCTCAGGTGGGGGAGATCGTCTTCCCCTGATTGCTTTCAGAGCACACAACACCAGGTTGTATAGGGTCAGGGAGGCTTACCTGTGTTATGCTGAACTGCTTGATCTTTCTGTTTTTTCTTTTGCTGGGTATTTTCTCTGTTAACTCATTGTGCAGGCTGTCTTGCTGAAAGGAAGGTCAACACTCATCATAGTGGCAGGTCAGAGATTGTAGCTGATTGCGTCTGGAGGGCACAGCTTAGGCGCACCGTGTCACTTCCTTTCTACCAGGGATTCTGACATAATTTCCTCTGCGGGCATACAACTACCATATCCTTACCAGCACAGCACACTGCATTGACAGTAAAAGTGCACACACTATTTAAAATAAAAAAAAAAAAAAAATGTACACAGGGTAAACTGGAAAGAAGACATGTGGGGAGTAATGCAACGCAATGGCTGTGGGGCAGCAGTCTTCCAGGAAACTTTCTGGAGGCTGAGATGCTGCCCTATTTGCAGACAACTCTGTTCTGAGGGAGGAGGTTGCCTGTCTCCAGGCCAAACTGGATAGAAGAACAGGACCCCCCCCCCCAACGCAGGGAACACCAGGGCCACCACCTCTGCCTCAGAGTTTGCCAAGAAGGAGCAGCAGTTGGCCCACAGTGGACTCAGGGAGGGTGAGGGTGGTGGAACAGAGGCACACCCCTTCAGGCGTACCACTCCACAATCCATACGCCATTCTGGTGGAGCATAGTTCCCCTATGGAGGCACACATGGTGGAGACTGAGGTTGCTGGCAACTGTCACAAGGGAGGCCCACAGGAAGGTGGCACAGGAGGCAGCAGGGAAAGGAAGCAGCTCCTGGTGGGGGACTCAATTATCAGGGGGATAGAACTTGGCGGGGCAAGGGAAAGTGCAGTAAGGTGCCTGCCTGGTGCCGTGGCTTGGAGGGACAGGAAGCTGATTCTAAGGATCACAACAGCAGCTGCACGGGAGACAGTGCTGGATGTCATTGTCCACCTAGGGACAAATGACTTGGCCACGCATGGGATTAGAGCAGTGCAGGAGAAGTTTGTGGAGTTGGGGATGGGCCTTAGACAAGTAGCTCATATAGTATCCTTCTCTGAGGTGCTGCCTGTCTATGGCATGGGTAAGGCGAGGGTACTCTGCACCATGCAGTTCAATGAACGGTTGAAAACTGGTGTAGAGCACAGGTTTTGGCTTCACTGGGGACTGGGGTTCCACCTGGAGGATACCCACCTATACTGGCATGATGGTCTGCATCTGTCTGGAAAGGAACCTGTCTCCTCAGTGATCGGTTTAAATGCTTCATTGGCAAGCTTTTAAACCAGCCAAGAGGAAAGCACTGATAAGCAGCAGGGAATTCCCAGCCTCCTCCAAAACAGGGTATTAAATGAGGTAAAGACCAAGGTAGAAAGGTCAGCAGGAGTAGGACTGGGGTAAATGGAGAAAGCAAAGTCAGTAAGGGCAGGAGATGGGGCTACAAGAGGAAAACCATCAAAAACTGGAGATTAGTGAGCACCAATGACCGTAGTCTGGGTAACAAAGCTTCTGAACTAGTGGCCTTGATGGAAGAGGAACATCTGGATATAGTGGCAGTCACAGAAACATGGTACACACAAAACCATGACTGGGATGTAAACATACCAGGGTATATTATCTACAGAAGGGTCAGGAGGGTAAAGAGGAGGTGGAGTGGCTCTCTACATAAGGGAAGGAATCAAAGCAACAGAACAAAGGGTAAGCAGGGAGGAGAGGAAGCACTGTGGGTCAACTTGGAGACAGGCAATGGCACCAATCCACACAGGGTTGTATACAGACCCCCATCTCAGGGGAGGAAATGGACAAGGAAATGATAGAAGGTATCCTTAGAATGGCAGAAAAGGGGAGATATTGTTGATGGGGATCTGAATATGCCAGATGTTAACTGGAGTGCATTGCTGCAGCCACATCAAGAGCAGGGTCATTCTAGATGCCAGCAGAGGGCATGCCTTGGACAAGTAGTATTGGAACCCACTGGGAGGGAGCAATCTTAGACCCGGTACTCTCAAATGGAGATGGAGAGAGGATCACAGATGTAGAAGTGGGTAGCCATCTGGGAACGAGTGACCATCGAACAGTATGGTTCACAATAAACACAGCAGTAGAGTCAAGCCATACAAAGGCAAAGGTCCTAAATCTTTAAGAGAGCTGACTTTGCCAAAATGGGTGAGTGCATAAATAAGGAATGCACTAGCAAATGGGCAGGAAGGAGGGGTGGAAGAACAATGGGGAATAATCAAAACTGCCATCACTAAGGTAACAAGCCTTTGTGTGAAGCAAATAAACAAAACAAAACGGTGTAAAAAAACCACTATGGTTCTCAAAGGAGGTGGCAGGGAAGGTTAGGGAGAAAAAGATAGCATTCAGGAAGTACAAGGAATCACAGAAGGAGCAGGACACAGAACTGTATCAGTTAAAGGAATTGTGTGATCTTGCTCTTTGAGCTTCATAGGCGGTACCCTGGGCGGAGATAGCCCAGCTGTGTAAAATATATTATTTTACATACGCATCAAAGTTTGGAAGGGATCGTAATTTGTTAAGAGCAGTGAGCTATCGAGTCCTTCCACTTCCTAGATGTCCTGCTCTGCCCCACTCCCCGTTTTGTGACGTGGTACCAGGGAGAGTGCAGGGACGCTCCCCATGCAAGCCTATGGGACTTATTTTCAGAACATCATTTTAATACTTTAAACTACCTTTTGATAAAAAAGAAAGACATCGCTCTACTAATAGGGGAGCGAAGGAAGACCAAGGGAAGGATAGTGAGGCTTAATAAAGGGGAAGGGGTGGACAGAGGGTGACTGGAAAAAGGAAGAGATACTAAACAAATATTTTGGCTCAGTATTCACAAGTGAAGAAGGGGAGGTACCTAAACCAAACAACAGAAACACTCTGGATAGGGGGTTGTTACCAGCCCATTCACAGAAGAAAGAGTTCTGAAAGAACTCTTAAAACTGAAGGTGGACAAAGCAATGGGGCCTGATGGGATTCATCCCAGAATTCTAAAAAGAACTAAGGGTAGAACTAGTGACACACTGACTACCCCATTAACAAATCATGGGAGAAGGGGTAGTACCTGAGGACTGGAGAAGGGCAGATGTGATTCCACATCACAAAAGTGGAAGCAGGCCGAGGCAGGAAACTACAGACCTGTTAGTTTGACCTCAGTGATAGAAATGATGGAATCACTTCTGAAGGAGAGAACTGTTGAATACCTAGAGGCCAGAGAGGCACAGGACCCAAGGCAGCATGGATTCACAGTGAGAAGGTCATGTCAGATGAATCTAACAGATTTATTTGACTGGGTGACCAAAGTAGTAGATTAGGGAGGGGCTGTGGACATGGCCTTCCTAGACTTTAGTAAGGCACTTGACACAGTCCCACACAAAAGATTAATATACAAGTTAGCCAGCCTGGGAGTGGGTCCCTAGATGGTAGCCTGGGTAAAAAATTGGCTGGAGAACAGGACACAGAGGGTAATAGTAAATGGAGTCCACTCCGAAGAAAAGGGGGTTACTAGTGGGGTACCACAGGGTTCAGTTCTAGGACCGGTCTTCTTCAATGTCGTTATAAATGACACTGCAGAGGGACTGGAAGGAAAAATATGTCTCTTTGCAGATGACACAAAGATCTGTAACAGGTTTGATACACAGGGTGGGGTTGAAATGATGAGAAGGGACTTGGCAAGGTTGGAGGAATGGTCAAATGTATGGCAGCTTAGATTCAATGCTAAGAAGTGCAAAGTAATGCACCTGGGAAACAAAAACCCAGGGAAAGAGTACACTATATGGGGCATGAGATACCAACAACAAAAATGGAAAGGGACCTGGGGTAGTCGTATCACATGACCTAAACGTGGGCCAGCAATGTGAGAGGGCAGTAAGGAGGGCTGGGGGGATACTGGGATGTACAGGAAGAGGCATCACCAGTAGAAAACATGAAGTTGTCATCCCTTTGTACAGACAGCTGGTGAGACCCCATCTGGAGTACTGCATGCAGTTCTGGAGACCCAGTCTCCGCAAGGACATAGACAGGATGGAGGCAGTCCAGAGGAGAGCAACTAAAATGGAGCAGGGTCTGCACCAGAAGACATATGAAGAGAGACTAAAGAAGCTTAATATGTATACCCTTGAGGAAAGGAGGGACCGGGGGAAATGATAGAAACTTTCAAGTACCTCAAGGGAATCAACAAAGTCCAAGAGGGTAGTATCTTTCAGAAAACAAGATGTGCAAAAACAAGGGGGCACAATTTGAAGATGGAAGGGGGACGGCTCAGAGGTAATGTGAGAAAGTATTTTTTTCACAGAGAAGGTTGTGGATGCATGGAACGGCCTTCCTGAGGAGGCTGTGGAGCCCTGATGTTTGTTAATTGCAATTACTGTCTTAAGTGTACCCTGACTGTTTTTATGTACAACTTTGATGTTCTATGTACTACTGTACTCTGTAACCACTGTCTTGTGCTCTCCCGGGTCGTGTCTGAAAATAGGCAGGATTGTTGCCTAGCGCACTTACCCGGTTACCAAAAGCTAATACATAAATAAATAAAAACAGTGGGGGAATTCAAGAATGCATGGGACAGACACAAGGCATTTCTACGGTTGGGGTAGGAGGACGAGGTGCTTGGTTAACTAGGATCTGCAGCTTATCCATTAGGTAGGAAATGGGCAGACTGGGTGGGCTAAGCGTCCTTATCTGCCGTCAAATTCTATGTTTCTATATACATACACAAGTGCAATAAATCACACAGGAAGAGGACTGGATGGCTAAGAGGAGGGGCACCTGTGTTGGCCCTGAAAGTGTGGCTGTTCTAAAAATAATCTTTTACTTAGTCTAATAAAAGGTATTATTGAAAAACTACATTCAAGACTGACAGTGAGTAACAGAGTCTTTCCTCCCTGGGTCACGGATACAAATCTGTTTCATCAGTAGAGACTGAAAGGGAAGCGCCACACTACTGTCTCGGCTCTGTGAAATGAGCTGGGGTGGGGGGGTCATTAGAGCTGAACTTAAAGTAGCAGTATTTGTTAGTTTGAAAAAATGTCATCAGATAGTTTCTTGGCAAAAATGTATTTCTGACAACCTTAAATTCATCCTCAGTGTATTTTTAATTTTCACAGATGCTCGCAATACTAGACGCCTACTATGAATGTATTAGGACGGTATTACCATATGTTTCTGATGGTAAACACCACAGCACTGTACTAAGATATTACATTTTTTCTCTTCTCTCCAGTCTCCTATTTTTATCTATTCTTCTTCCCTCATGTCCCTTACTGATATATCTGCCTCTTCTTTTTTACTCTCTTGCTGTCCCACCCATCTGCTCCCCTCCCTTCCCTTCCATCCCCTCTCCCACTCACTAGTACAGCTTTCAGCTAGGAAACTGCTCAACATGTCACGCAGCTTGAACCACTAAGAGATTCAGGCAGGGCCAGACGCTAGTCAGCTTCACAGCACTACTAGTGACAGCTGTGAGTTGTGGACCTGGGCTGTAGACTAAGGCACTATGCTAACAGACATTTTTCTCCACAATGGTTTCTCACACACATTTGTCTCTAAAACAGTGAAAGTGGGAGCAATAAACCCAGCTTTCCAAACTCCATTTCAAGTCCTGGTGAACACGGGCCCGATTTTCAATCGTCTTTAGAAACAGGTGTGTCTGTCCGCTGGATTTACAGTGCTGCTCACCGGGATGAAGAACTCTGTGATAAACATGTCACAGTCTTCTGCAGGACACAGCGGAATAACAGTTATTGGATTACATTTTATTACTGCAAGATATCACTGGCAGAAACTGTGATTAGAGTGCTCCTTCCTGGCAGGTGGCACTGAAGATGCTACCTGGGACCGCTACTGTCACATGCACCTGAACATGATTTTCTGAATGCCGCCAAGGTGACAGCAATTGAAGTGCCTTTTGGTTTGTGTGACATACAAAGAGGTAGAATGTGTTTTAATAAAGCCAGGCTTTCTCAGCTGTCAGTCCACAGATACAGGAAGGCCAAAGGTTAACTGCCAACACAGACACACAATTTAGAGAAAAATTTGATTCTGGACATTTTATTGTAACCCCCGCTGCCAAACCAGGGGCTTGCCTGCAGCCCATCACCTCGTGCCTGCTCTCCTTCAGCACCTCCAGGAAGTTCCTGCATAACTGTTTTTTCTGTCTCCTGGTCCTGTTTCTGTCCTTTGGTGCCCCAGTATTTAGCCCTGTGTTAATCCAGCCCTGCGGGGCCCCAAAAGTCCAAACCGCGATCACCTGCTTAGCTACATAGATACATAGACAGTGTTGGCCATTTGAGCTTGTAAGTTCAGTTTATGTTTTCCTAGAAGTCTGTTGCCCCTTACCACGACCTCCAGAATTCCTTTATGTCTATCCCATGCATTCTTAAATCCCGTGATTGTTTCGTCCCCCAACACTTCCTCTGGCAGGGTGTTCCACTTGTCCACCACCCGTTCTGTGAAAAAATTCTTCCTCACGTTTCCTCTGAATTGTCCTCCCTCCAACTTCATCCCATGCCTCTAGTCCTAGAACATCTTTTCGCCTAAAAATAGTGTATTCCTGCACCCTGTTCCTCCCTGTAAGATACTTGTATGTCTCTATCATATCCCTCTCCCTCCTCTCCTCCAGGAGTACATGTTCAGTTCCTTCAACCTGTTTTCATAGGACTTGTGATGCAATCCATGCACCATCTTTGTTGCCCTCCTCTGAACCTCTCTACCCTGTCTATGTCCTCACGTAGGTATGGTCTCCAGAATTGTACACTGTACTCCAGGTGGGGCCTCACTAGTGTCTTGTATAGCGGAATTATGACCTCTCTTTCCTGCTGGTGATGCCCCTGCCTATGCATCCCAGCATCCTATTTGCTTTACCTGCTGCCTTGTCACACTGTTTGCCTACCTTGAGGTCATCAGAGATGATAACCCCAAGATCCTTTCCTGCTTGGTGCATGCTATATCCCTCATCCCCAACTGATATATTGTGTCAGGGTTTTTGTGCTCATATGCATTATCTTGCACTTCTTTGCATTGAATTCCAACTCCCAACCCCCTGACCATTCTTCAAGTTTCTGCAGGTCCCTTCTCATTCTGTCTACACCCTCTGGTGTGTCTACTCTGTTACAGAGCTTTATGTCATCAGAGCACAGTGAAATTCTGCCTTCTAGATCCTGCGCAATGTCACTGATGAAGATGTTGAATAGGACCAGTCCCAGCACTGATCCCTGTGGTACCCCACTGGTCACTCTTCCCTCTGTGGAGTGACAGCCATTTACCAAAATTTATTTTTTCTCTCTTGGTACCACTGCAGGTCTCAAACCCTGCACCCCTTCAACCAGGGTCAGCAGCTCTACCACTTAGCTATCATATCAGACAGCTATGTACTTTGGTGCAGCTGGGATCACGCAGGTATGAGCAGCACCTTTGATATCCAACCGCCAGAAACTGCAGTAATTCCGAGAGATGTTCTGTCAGTTCCTGGGATCCCCATCCTCTAAGTGGGATCCAGTGACTATAGACAGGGCCCTGAGCGACTGTTAGTCAATAAAATTAAAGAGATCCACCGAGTGTTTCAATTGGGGCTCATGAATATTAATGAGCCAGAGCCCCGATCACTACTGAATATTCATGAGGGTATGTCTGCCATCAGGGAAGCTCGTTTCTGGCTGCGGCTGAGCAAAGGGAAAAAGAAGTGTTCGGAATTAAAATAAGAATGTAACTTACAATGTTATGTTTGGAGGAAAATGTTGTGAGGGGGAAAGTGTTTAAAATAAATGAATGCTTTGCTCCTGGCTGCACTAGTAAATGTGGGACTCAGATAAGGACAGCCTGTCTGCTGCTACAAGGCATCTTTAAATACTGGCAGCAGTGACAGGAAAACGGACTGAGCAATTGATTAAATCTGTGCAGTGACAGCAAGTGCACACTCAGGGCTACATAGAAACATATAATTTGACGGCAGATAAGGACCGCTTGGCCCACCCAGTCTGCCCATTTCCCTACCTGATGGATAAGCTGCAGATTCTAGTTAATCAACAGCTTACTTCCTTCTACCCCCCACTAGAATTGCCTTATTTATTTAGTTTGTGTTAACGGGTAGGTGCACTAGCCATAAAATGACTATTTTCAGGCACGACCGGAGAGTACAAGAAAAGAACAGCTGAACAACAGCAACATGGGTAGAATAATACAAATAGAGGAACAGTACAGCAGTGCTACAAAAATACAACGGGTAGAAACAACAAAAAATAATGGCAAGCATTATACAGATAATGGCAGTAAGACATATAATACATGCAGAAACCACAGACCCGACCTGTAGAGCGAAAGGGTTAATAAGATAGTACGGTTATATAGAGAGAAATGTGAGGAATGTTCAAACATAACACGAAAGACTGACAGAAAGAAGGAAGGAAGGTCAGGGGTGGTAATTGGCAAAAAAACAGTGGATGGTTAGCAACAAGGTTCAAGAAGGAAGAGAGTTAGTAGTCGAGAAGTTATTTACGAAGAGAAGGAAAAATATGGGGAGGGGAAGAGGAGACAGTCTTGGAGTTGGATTAGAGCAGGGGTGACATTACTGGTAAGTCTCAGGAGCTTCAGGTTGAGTCAAAGCACGTACAAGCATCAGCTAAGGATAGACAGCGACGATATTCACTTTTAAATCCAAAGTGAGACTGAGACAGCCAGAAGGTTGAGTGGAAGAGCATTCCATAGCCTGGGGGCAGAGAAATGGAAGGCCCCTGTGCTTTTAGTCGTCCCACATCTCGGAACATAGAGCAAGGATTTGTCAGCCAATTGCAGGCCATGGGAGGATGGTTGAGGGACCAGCAATGCCGCCAGCTGGGATGTTTTTTTTTCCCCGGATGATAGAGTCCATTAGTGATCCAAGGTAGTATTGTCTACTGGCAGAGGGCGAGAGCCAATTCAGATCCTTATAAAGAAGGCAGTGATGTTTGAGTCGAGGCGACGAAGAGCCAAATCAGCATATATTGTTATAAGTTACATCCCATTTTAGTAGGGAGGTTTTATGGGCAGTGGTAAGAATAGAGGCACCATAAGTAAAGGTTGGGAGCAGAATACCTCGGGTAATTGTTAATTTGGCCGAGGGTGTAAGCATATAGCTCGTTTTGTAAGCTACTCCCAGTTTCGAGTTTACAGCTTTGCACGAGGACTGAATGTGAAGATTAAAATCCAGGGACCGTCCAGCAGGATCCCAAGGTACTTGAAGGAAGTAACATTTTCAAGTGGAAATCCTCCTGGGTGAAGAACCTCCAGCAAACTAGAGCAGGCCTTAATCTTCGATGCGGACCCTAGGAGCATGGCTTTCATTTTCTTTTCGTTTAGTACAAACTTACGGTCTAGTAGCCAGTCTAAGACCTTATTAAAGTCTGAAGTAAGTGATGTGTTTATGCAGGCAATACTAGAAGAACTAGTATAGATGATCAGGTCATCAGCATAGAGAATAGCTCAGCAGGATTCCAGGACCTCAGCTGCACTGTTGATAAAAAATGAGAACAGAAGGGGCCCAAGGATAGAGCCCTGGGGGACTCCAAGGCTGATAGTAGATATGCTGGATAGGGAGGAGTTAAATTTGACAGCTTGTGACCTGTTTGACAGGTAGCTACAGAACCAGTCCACAACAGAGGTAGAGAAATGGAATTTATGGAGAGTGGAAAGAAGCAAGGGATGGTCTACAAGGTTGAAAGCCTTAGTGAGGTCAACGAAGATGGCACCTGTGAGTTTTCCAGAATCCATGTTGGAAAGAATATCAGTAGTTAGTTGAAGAAGAACCATGGTGGTGCTATGACCTTTTCTGAAACCATGCTGGGTGTCTGAGAGAGACTGTAGCGTGCAAGGTAGTCAAAAGTTCATGCGCAACTATTTTCTTAGGATCTTGCTAAGGACAGAGAGAATTGCTATAGGTCTGTATATTATGTCCTTTGGGTCACCTTGTTTAAAGACAGTGTTACTCTTGCAGATTTCCATAAGTCCGCACAGTGCTAGGGATAAGAGATACAGTGTAGATTCTGGCAATCAGAGAGGCAATGAGTGGAGCAGCCAGCTTAAGAAGATGAGGTTCCAGTGAGTCAGAACCAGAGCTGGTATTGGCAGCTATGGATCTCAGTAATTTCAGCACTTCTGCTCTTGATATAGCCTTGAAATAGAATGATGGCACTGGAGGAGCATCATACGATAGGGCAGTATGGTTGTTTGATGTGAGTGGTAGGTAGATTGAGTGCGATCCACTAGGTTGTAAGGCCATGGTATAGTGTGACAGATCAGAGAAATATTGTTAAAACTATTTGAGATGGTCCTAGGTCATTAGAATGTGCCCCATTTATGATCATTTCCATCAGAAGTAACAGACTGTGAGGTACCCAGAAATGCTTTGACATGGGCTCAGAATTTCCTTGGGTCGCAGGCTGAGCTTTGTAGAAGGTCCTTGCAGTATTTGCTTTTGGCAGCTCTAACTTGTCTCTTACATCTGTTCCTTAGTTCATGATAGACAATAAGATCTGACTGTAGGCCAGTTTGTTTGTAGCGAATCCAGAGCTTGTCCCTCTGGCGCAGATTAGCAAGGAGGTCTTTATGCAGCCACCTCATCTGTTTTCCTCTGACCCTCCTAGTAGTCTTGGGGTCCCATGCATTCTTGAATTCTCCCACTGTTCCTGACTACACAACCTCCTCAGGAAGGCTGTTCCATGTATTCACAACCCTCACTGTGAAAAAATACTTTCTAACATTACCTCTGAGCCGTTCCCCCTCTATCTTCAAATTGTGCCCCTTGTTCTTGCACAAGGGCTAATGGACTGTGGGGCACTGGGGCAAACATTTTCTTCATTTTGACTGCACCAGGACTTTGTTTGAGACTGTACCTAATCTGCTTAACGGACAGTGGGTTAAGCAGCCATTGCAAGCAGTCACAGCCAATCAGAAAGCTAGAATAACAATGCCAGGACTTGTGGGACATTAGCCAAAGCTCATGGTAAAATACCAAGTACTCATGGGAAACTGCAGGGACCCAATTTCAGGTGCCAAAACAGCAATCCAACAGTGCATCAAGTGAGGTTCATGCATAATTAATTTTCCTGACTGACAGGCCCTCCAGCCAATCAGATGCCATGCACCCCAAAGTTTCAGCCAATCAGGAGCCTCAGGAGAGCCCTATAAGAGACTGTGTTTTCCAGCATTTTGACAGACAGATCAAGAGGAGATTCAAGCAGGAACCCCTAGGGGTGGAAGCTCTGGCCACCAACCATGCATCCAACCCTGGAGATCCAGCTAATCTTCTCCATCCAGGAGGGGTGTTTTGCTTTCTTAGTAGTTTAAAGTTAAAGTTATTTAGTTTCTTGTAGTTCCTGCTAGCCTGGGGTTGCTAGAATGTCCCCCAAGTGCTAGCCCTCTCTTCCATATTGGGGAAAGACGTGGACCGGCAACCAGATGACATCAAGCCAGCTGTGAGAGAGCTGAAAATCCTCAGCTGTGAGAGAACTGAAGCACTCGGTAGCCTTCACTGTGGAAGATCGACTGTGAGGAGCCTGAGTGAGTACTCTTGTACCCCGGTGCAAGAAGAAAAGAGGCCAAATTGGGTCAGCATTGCCCAAGTAACTGTTTGATTGAAGATCGTTCTCCTGGTCTGCATCCTACTGCTGCATATAACCTTAGCCACATCGAGGTGGACCTCTATTGAATTGTTTCTGCTGACTTGTGACTGTCCATTGGGTCTGCACCCTCACTGCTGTATATAGTAGCCCAGTGGGGTGGACCCCTATAGTAAAACTGTTTACTAACCAGAACTGTTCTGGGGTACCCACTGTGAGCCCAGGACAGACTAGTAAATTGCTTGTGCTAACTATAAGGTTGAGATGTCCCATGGAGCCGCCAGCCATAGCCGCACTGCCACATGAATGGACTGAGACCCAGCTCATTGCATTGTCCTATATAACTTGAAAACAACAGCTTTCCACCTAGTTCAATGTAACCAGGGTGGCCCTCCTGGCCCCTAGTGGAGGCATTCCCTTCTGTGACTGTACTTGATTATGTCATGAAATATAAATGTAAATGTGACAAAAGTATAAATGTGCTGAATATTCAGGATTGCCAATCTAAGTTCCAACCTACATAACCAGCTGGTTACCTCCACCTGAATTGTTCAGTCTTCTATCTTCAGGGCAACCCTGCTGTACTGCCAAAAGCAGGCAACCCCTGTGCTTCTGCTAAAATCTAAAAGTTGTTGCTTGTTAAATTGTCTTCCAAGTTAAACTCTTTCCTCACTTAAAATTGCCAAAGCTGCAACATCCACCAGGCCTGGAACATTCCAGGACTTTCTAACTGGTACCCAGGGTATAGTGTGAGATCTGCAGGATTTCATGCAAGTCTGGGAACTGGTACCAGCGATGGGGAAATTAAATGTGTAACATCTGATTAGTCAGCAGCTATACAGCCAGGGCTCTGGGTCTCATTCCCGGTGATCTAATATGATTGTGATTTCTGCTTAATTAGTATCTACCCAGCTGGAGGGTTTTCACCAGCACAAATCAATGGTACATTTGTAAATAAAATCAATGCATAACCTTTACTCCTTCTGTTTCCCCATTCCTAACTCCTATGTCCCCTAAATAAATATTGTTGCTATTTTTGCAAATGGTTGTCATGAGCATATTATTAGAGAGAGTAATTACAAAAAATGCCTGAAATATGGGAAATGTTATTGTGTCATGTGTTGGGGTAGAAAAAGGTAATAGTGGGTGGCATGACGTCCCGGCGGTTGTACCAGGTAACAGCTAGCCCACTTAAAAGGTAAATTCTGGGTGGAGGCCCTGCACATTATGTACACCGTATGAAAGAACCACCCAGACCCCTCAACCTACATCCTAAGTAGCAGGCAGGGGTGTAACTCTAGGAGTAGCACCGCCTAGGGGTTACATTATGATCCCAAACTGTAAGTATTTATTCATCGCCGTTTCTGTTTACAAGCAAATGCTTTGACCATCACCATTTGCAAACAGAATGAAAAAAAAAATATGGCGTAGGATTTTAACAGGAGGGCACACTAAATTGGGGCAGTTTTATTAATGGGGAAATGTTGGGTGTGACACCGGAGAACTCACTCATCAGTAAGTGCCACATGGCTCTTTACTTCCACCAGGACACCGACCAGAGATGAGCAGAAGGGACCTCTGTTTAACATCTCATCTGAAGAACAAACACATAGCTAAGACCAGGTTAAAAGGAGCTCCTTGTGTCCCAGACAGGGACAGTGGGTCAGTATGTAGCTGTACAGGCTGGCTGTGTATGTGAGACACTCTGATGTCTTCAGAAACTCTTAAAAGCAATGGGCTTGTGTGGGAATGCCCTGAAAGGTATCAATTGTTATTTTTTTTTTTTTAACTTATTTATAGCATTTTATACATAGGCGTAAAACACACAAATTCTGAACAGGTTTGTAATACAATAAGTCCCATTACATTACTAAGGATGATGACTACCAGTTCTATTGGTACAGTACTGAGGGGTATCCATAAACTGAGTTTGAGATATTAAGAAAAGCCTAAACATCTCAGGAGCTATAATGCAGCCAGTGCCCCATGATTAACATCCAAGGTTAATGGTAATGAACACTGTGTAACCAACCCATAATAGGTCCTATATACAAGTACCAGCAACGTAAAAGGAGGATCCTCCTCCTAGAGCTCCTGAGCCAGGTGTGCAAATAAATTTTTAGTACTTGCCCTAGGGAAAGGTGGTACAAAAATTACTTGCCCACAACATTTTTTTTTTTACTTGTCCCTACACCCAAATGATAGACTAATTTAAAACCACTTTGAAACAAATCTATATAACATTGTGAGTTTATTTTCTTACCTAGTGTGATGAATCTGAAGTACAGCCGACACCTATGATTAACAGCATAAAGCTAATGCATTGTACAAAAGGTCTGCATTCTTTCTGAAGTTTGGTTTTACAATGATTACTTTTTTAAACTAATCATCTGCAATAACAGCCCACCAAAAAAAGTCTTCAAACCCGTGTTGGAATTACATTTTATGAGCTTTCGGAGCTAGGGAGGGCATAAGGGTCCTATCTTTAAATTGAGTCCCCCCTTCCCATTATAAGTCAGTGGCAGTGAAGTGTGAGCTACTGGAACTCACTTCAGAGCTGCTGAGCCCTGGCAAGCCCCCTATAATTCCAACACTGCTTCAAACACGTATACCACTTGCTAAATGTCACTGCACAGGGAGACCATTAGTAACCACCCTGCCAAATATCAACATTGACCAAACCAACTCCCAACAGATTTTCATTTTTTTTTTTAAATGTACTGTACCACCCAGGCTGCCACAAGCTTTACAGCAATACACGAACATGCTACCAACACATTCCTTGTTCCATCACATACACGGAGAGGGTTATGGATGCACGGAACGGCCTTCTGGAGGAGGTTGTGGAGTCAAAAACAGTGGGGGAATTCAAGAATGCATGGGACAAGTACAAGGCAATTCTAGTGGGGGGTAGGAGAAAGTAGGCTGTTGGTTAACTAGGATCTGCAGCTCATCCATTAGGTAGGAAAGTACTGATGTTTAGATGTAAATGTTTAGATTATTTATATATATATATTTAAATATGGCATGTATTTTAATGGTATTGGCACTTTAGCATTGATGTTCACAACCAATGAATTTGTATTTCATCATTATGACGTCACAGATGACTCAATATAAATTGGTTGTATGCACTTTGGTGGTTTAGCCTTTGATTAAGGACATTCGTCCGAAACACGTCAGGTGTGGTGTGCAGTTGGTAAATAAATATATAAGAAAAGTTTTGGCTCTGAACATTACTGAGGTATGTGTGTGCATCAGCTTTTGTTGGAAGGAAATGGGCAGACTAGGTGGGCCAAGCGGTCATTATCTGCCATCAAATTCTATGTTTCTAATATTTGAAGTCAAGTGTTGTTCATAGTGTGGTTGGTGAGTGCCTGACTTGTGACTGTCCTGCTTCTGTTTCGTCCTGGTACACCACCATTCCTGTGCAACCTTTCTGTGTTGAACAATACAGTGCAACCCCACCGTCCCTTCTTCCCTGCCCTGTCTCTCCTGAACAGAGATCAGCCAGGTGTGACTACATCCCAGTCGTGGTACTCACTGCACCATGACGCCATTATGGCCACCAAATCCAGGCTAGCCTCCACCAGATGGCCTCCAGGTTTGGAATTTTATTTTCTAGACACCTTGCATTGGCACACATGGCCCTCCATATCTTACTCCCTTCCCTGCCTGCTTCCCTTCCTTCTTGTTTGTGCTGTCCCCTAAAGCTTGACATGACCCAGCTCTTCCCTTTTACCTTATCTGTTCCTTGTCTCCTTTGCCCCTTTACTCCCACTTAGATTTATATCCCTATTCTCCTGTGCCATGTCTTCACTCTTGTCTTTTGGCACCTCAGCCCTAGGGGAGTTTACTCCCCTCATGCCCTCCCTCCCAAAATCTCCATCATCTGGGGGCAACTGTTGCCTCCCTTGATTTTACAGTCCCACCCCAGGCTAATTTAAATGCTCATTCAAGTAGCATTGAACCCTCCCAATAAGAACTATGGTCCCCTTACTGGAAGGATATATGCCATTTCCCCTATAGAGGTCCATATCCTTCCAAGTTGGCCCCTCATCCCCAGTGTGGCCGAAGCGCTCCTCTATGCACCATGCCTTCAACCAATTTTTAAATGCCCCGATGTGGAGTATCCTTTCCTCTCCATGGCCATACACAGGTAACACTTCAGCAAAAGCCACCGGGTATGCCACCTGCTTGAGGACCCCTCCGAGTTCCCTGAAATTATCCTGCACTACCCCAACCCTGTCCCTTGCCAGGTAATTTGTTCCAAGATGCACAATCAATCAATCAGTCAATCAGTTTTATTTATAAAAAAGGCACTTTTCTAAAACCAAGGCGCCTGTACAATAAATACATGAAATAAAATAAATTATTACAAAAACATATAATTCAACAAATAACACTATAATAGACAATGACATCTAGTTCCTTCCAGGGTGGTCTGAAATGTTCTATTTCCATCAGAATAGAATTCCATTGAATATTATACAATTCTGCTGATTTATGTCAGTTACAGAATTTAGATATTCCACATGCAAAATGTTTTTGCAGATTAATAATCCATGTTCACATAAACTGTGGATTCTTTTTCGCAATCGCAGAAAATTATTCTGCAGTTTACATAATCTGCAGAAAATTGTTCCGCAGTTTACCCAGAAATGCTGTTTGAAATTCTGTGGAATGTAAAAAAGAAATTACGCAAATCTTTTTGAAAGTAGAATTGCCATTCTGAAACAGTTCCAATGGCAGAATTTCACATTCCGCACAGCTCTACTGCCTTCCCATCTCTGCTACATTAGCGATCCTCTGAAAGTACATTAGTGGCAACTAGATTTCTGTTGATTGATTTAGTTAGTTATTTCCTACCAGGAAAAACACACTGAGCTGGTAACTGCTCATTTCCAGATGTGTACTGGGGAAAGGGGAAAATAAAACAGATCGCTAATAATAGATAATGTTTTAGCAGGTTTGGTTTTTTTTGTAATTTCTTTTTACCCTGATCTCTTTCCAATACCCCCAAGGCTATCACCATCCCCATCCCCCTTTTCTGACAAACTCAAAGTGCCATCTTCCATGGAGCTGTGGTTTACTCCCCAGGTGGAGACAAGGTGAGGGCCCAATCCCTCACGTGCTTCTGATCTCATCAGGCGACAGAATTTGGAAGTCCAGACAGGGAGATCAGGTGTAGCAGGGGGATCTTCATCATAAGGCTCAGGGGTCCTGCAATGTCCTCTGTTTCTCACCCAACCCCGAGGGGAGCCACATGTTCAAGAACTGCAAGTGTGTACATCACTATGTGAGATCACATGCAGCCAGCGTGACTCCCGGCCACATTGAGCCCTACCGTCCCCTACTAGCCAGGGCAGTATGACAACAGTGGATGAGATCCACTCTCTCTGGCGATGCAGAGCATTCTCTGGGATGTCAATCCCCCCGTCTGGCCCCGATGAGGCAGGCTCATTCCTGAACTCGGTCACCGGCATTGCAAACAGTACTGCAACCACTGTGCCAAAGGGCCAGCCTGTTTCAGTAGCTGTTTTACTGAAATTTTATTTGTACAAAAGTTACAACATTCTTAATCCAGCCATGTAGTACATTTCCAATTATACACTCTAACAAGTTGGTGTCATTCTGTTTAAACAGTAACTAGAATAATGCATTATTATCTAGTAGTGGTAAAACCACAAATAAGTCCAGAACAGTCTCTTTTTTTCTCTTTGTAGGAAGTCGAAGGTTGAAGAGCTGGTATGGCTCATGCCAAGAAAATAGCAGACCACCTCTTGATGAAAGCGGATGGAAAATGATTCTGGAACCAGTCAGATCCATTCCCACTAAGACTGCTAATAAGAGAACCCGTTGATACAGCTTAAGGTTCTGATATGTTCTTAAAATTATATAATGTATGTTAAACGCTTTATTAACCTAAAATCATCATTTCCTAAGGTTGTTAACTCTCGATGTGAAGCGTAGATATATTTGTTAACCTATCGATCTCGTCACATCGATGGAATTAACTAACAATGATAGTCTGCGCGTGTCTGGCGCTTTTTTCGACACGGAAACCGACTGAAGGGAAACCGGCGGGGAAGGACTGAAGGGCATGCAGCGGTGACTTTTAAAAAGCGTAAAGCCCTTTTTTTTTTGATAGTGGGACCACACTGCAAAAATAATGTATGATCCTCTATACAACCGGGTCAATTTTAACCGTCGAGGTTGCCATGGCGACGTAAACCTCTCGAGCCGCCTCGAGGTTTACATGGTCACCCTGGCAACCTCTCGACTGTTAACTGACGATTAACGATAGAGGACCATCGTATCCTCTATGTTAAACACCATCAAAATGTACGAATCTTGTAAAATTCTAGATGTTAACAGAGACTACTAGCATTAATAGACATACAAACATATTTTACTATGCAAATCACTAATAAAACCAGTAACACAATTATGTACATCCAAGTATGTGGTGAGTCTTTTGTTTGCAAAAAGTAGATACTAAACTTAAAAGTAGACTTAAGGTGTTGTGACCCTGCTGATTGCTTTAAGGTTTAATTGGCTACAGTGGGTTTCAATTTACTGTTTACTGAGGGTCTCCCCCATCCTGATCTCCCCTTAGATGCCACAGTCTCCAGATTTCCTGGAGATTTTCTATGTGGAGTCTAAGAGTGGCTGTAATCTTTTCCATCTCTTCCACTCTGCCTTTCCATATTTGAGTAGAAGGGGGGGAAATCGCTATCAGCCAAGCCAGAGTGATGCATTTCAGGTCCGCCAATCTGAGGATATGATATACCTTCCTCTGGGATTTGGATAGTTTCAAATGGTCCCTACAATGGAGACTCAGGAACAAGTTCGGGAAGGCTCTAGGGAGAGACACCTCCAATATGTCTTGGATGGAATTATGAACCTGCTGCCAAAAGGGCCTAACCCTAGGGCACTCCCAGAAGATATGGAAATGAGACCCCACCATACCACATCCCCTCCAACAGAGATTAGCATGACTGGGATTGAAGTGCTGGGTGATCACCGGAGTCCTAAAATATCTTATTAGCACTTTCCAGTGAAATTCACCCCAGGAGGGGGAAGCAGTTATATGCCAGCTCATATTTAAAGCTCTCTGCCAGTCTAGGGGGCTATCTGTTGGCTGGAGTCCTTTTCCCACAGCAGCCAGACCACGTCAACCTGCTCAGATTGTCGTGCACTTAACAGCTGATAGACCTGGGAGGTAGGGCGCATTTTGGCCCTCAGGGTAATCCAGCTATAAAATAATTGTTCAAGATCTACCAAATGTCTGTGTAGCTGTTGCAAATAAGGAGTTTGTTGGATGAAGTGCCTGACTTGCTGGAAGCAAAAGTGGTCTTCTTCCTCAAACCATACTTTAGCACTAGTTGCTGGAAGGTAGTACAGATCCCCTGGTCTAAAGGTGTGTAAACCTAGTAAGGCCTTTGAGTTCCCGAAATTTGAACTCCTGATCAGTACTGGGAGGGCTGAATGATTCATGATGTCAGATGAGAGCTATGGGACCGATCCTCTCGGGATCCCCAGCCCCTTATGTTGCTGCAGCAAGACCCCTAGGGTAGCGTCTCGTCCAGGGATTTATGATTTTACCGAGTATTCTTGGAGAGATAGGGGCAGTGGGCAATGTCCACAAAGAGAAGTCAAGAGCTTGTTCCACCTCTATAATATACCACCTAGATCCCTCTCTCTGCTTCATCCAGGAGTACAACCATGGGGCATGTGCTGTTAAATAATAGTCATTAATTTCAGGGAGACCCATTCCCCCCCGACTCCCTTGGGATGTGAAGCAGTTTTCATTTTAGTCTGGACTTTTCCCATTCCACAGGAAATCGATCATGGTGTCTAGATCCTTCTAAAAAGGCGGTAGAGATATTGGGAGGGTCTGAAAGAGGAAAAGTAGGTGATGGAGAACACATTTTATAGTACATACTCTTTCATACAGAGTTAAGGGAAGGAGTTTCCATTTGGCCATGACTTGTTTTAGGGATTCTAATAACCGTTGGTAACTAATAGAGAAAAATTGTGTTATTTCTCAGGACACTCCTATTCCCAAATATCTGAAGGTGTTGTGGTGGGCCCAGGTAAACTGGAACTGGGACTGAAACTCTGGGAGAGAGCGACCACTAACCCACAAGCCTCGGATTTTGTGGGGTTATTTTTATAGTCTGCCAGGGTTTGGAATCTGTTTAACATCTCTATCAAAGGGTGTAGGGAGTTAACCGGATCTCCCAGGTAGATCAAGGTGTCATCTGCATACAGTGACATCTTGTGAACCAGGGTTCTCACTTTAATTCCAGAAATTTGGGGGTGAAGTTGAATTTGAGCAGCCAGGGGTTCGAGGGGAAGGGCGAATAATAAGGGAGATTGGAACATCCCTGACGGGTCCCCTGTTCTAGTGTGAACCTCGGGGAAGCGCACCCATTTACTTTGATTGTAGCCTCTGGCTGGGAGTACAGTGCTGAGACAGCCCCAGAGAATTTTTCTTCAAAATTAAATTTCTTCAGCACAGCTTGTAAAAGCTCAATCTACTCTGTCAAATGCCTTCTAGACATCTACACTCACTGCTGTTTGAAATGTTGGTGCCCCTCTGTGCTGAAATGATACTGAGCAGATGTCTGATATTGTCTTGCAGAAGCCTCCTGGATATGAATCCCATTTGATCTAGGTGTACCAGATAGAAACATAGAAACATAGAGTTGGACGAGTAAGGACCATAGAGGCCCATCCAGTCTGCCCATTTCTTTTCTACCTTATAAATGTGCCATCGGCCTTTGCTCTGTCAGTGACCTATCTATTCATAGTCATTTGTATTGCTCCCTTATGCCTATCCTATGCCTGTTTGAAGCCCTGCACTGTATTCATAGCTACCACTTCTTGTGGTAAGCCATTCCATGCATCTACCACCCTTTCTGTGAAAAGAATTTCCTCACATTCCCCTTAATCGGCCTCCCTCTAATCTCATGCTGTGTCCTCTTGTCCTGCTATTTTCTTATATTTAAACATGTTAGACTCTTTCACCTTGTTTATGCCCTTAAGGTGTTTAAATGTCTGATCATATCACCTCTCTCCCTCCTTTGCTCAAGGGTATACATATTGAGCTCCATTAATCTGTCCTCATATGTCTTCTGATGCAGTCCCTGCACCATTTTGTTGCCCTTCTCTGGACTGCCTCAATTTGGTTAATGTCCTTGTGAAGGTGTGGCCTCCAATACTACACGTGTGTACTCCAGATGGGACCTAACCAATGTCTTGTACAGAGGGATTATTACCTCCCTCTTACGATTTGTGATACTCCTACTAATACACCCTAACACCCCTAGCCTTACCTACTGCTTTATAGAGGTCTGCTTGATGATTTTAGGTCATCAGTGATGATGATGCCCAAGTCTCTTTCTTCCTTTGTGACTGTAGCAACTCCTCCCAGCCTATAAGTGGCTTCAGGTTTCTCTTCCTATGTGCATGTTTTGCACTTCTTTGCATTAAATCCCAGTTGCCACTCTTCTGACCATTCTGCTAGTTTATCCAGATCTTTCTCATTCTGCCCACCCCATCTGGATCATCTACTTGTTGCAGATCTTGGTGTCATCTGCAAACAGACAAGCCTTACCCTCTAGTCCATCTGCGAGGTCACTAATGAAGATGTTGAATAGGACTGGCCCCAGGACTGATCCCGAGGTACCCCACTTGTGACTTGCATCTCTTCTGACTGTATACCATTTACCACCACTCTCTGTTTTCTGCCAGTCAACCAGTTTGCCACCCAGTTGACCAACTACACCACCCGAGCCTACCTAGCTTATTTATCAATCTTCTATGTGGAACAGTGTCAAAGCTTTGCTGAAGTCAAGGTAGGCGACATCAACTGCTCCCCTTGGTCCACCACTCTGGTTACCCAGTCAAAGAAATCTATGAGATTAGTTTGACAGGACCTTCCTTTGTAAACCCATGCTGTCTTGGATCCTGTGCCCTATGGATTCCAGGTGTTGCACTATCCTTTCCTTAAGGAGTGCCTCCATAATTTGCCCACTACTGAGGTAAGACTGACGGTCTGTAGTTCCGCCTCCTCCTGCTACCACTCTTGTGGAGTGGATCACATGAGCCTTCTCCAGTCTTCAGATCCCTGATAACTGTCTGTAGTCTCAGGCCAAGATACCTGTGAAGATTTTTATATCTGTATTCAAAAGGCAAATAGGCTGATATGAGTTACATTCCATGGGGGCCTTGACGGGTTTAAGGAGTACTGAAATTTGTGCTTGGTTCCAGGATGAGGGATGGAATGCTCTGTCTAGGACAGAGTTGAATGTTTCAAGTAACAAGGGAGAAGGTCTGATTGAAAAGATTTGTAAAATTCAGCCAGGTATCCATCAGGACCAGTCCCTGGCTTGTTTAAGGTGGGAAATTTGACTTTTAAGTTCCTGCAAGGTGATGGGTTCCTAATGTCTCTGTGTGTCCGATTTAGGAATGGAAGAGGATCTGGCCAAATACCGCAAGACTTCCTCCTTGTGGTTTGGGCCTTGCTCTGCCTTACACAGCTTTTGGTAGAAATCCTCAAAGCATTTAGTGACACCTGACTGTAATGTCAGCAGGAGGCCATCAGATTATCGTTTTAGCTTTGGAACTGCCCTGGAGGCTGCTTCTTTGCACAAATGTGCAGCTAACAATTTTCCTGCTCTACTGCCCTGCTCATAAAAACACTGCCTACCGTAGCATGGCTTCTATTTCATGATTCAATATCTGGGCTAGTTCTGATCTAGCTGCATCTAATCCTTTTAATTCCTCTGTTACTTGGCTTTTGTGCTGCAACTCAAGTTCAAAGATCCATCTCTCCAATACCCTTTGTGCCTCCTTTCTCTCTTTATTAACCCTGGATCCACAGGAGATTATTCTATCATGCAGGTATGCCTTCAGTGCAACCCAGTACATTGGAAGTGAAGTGTCTGCTGGGGCGTTAAGAGACTGAAGTTGTTTAATTTCTTCCTTGACAAAGTACTCCAACTCTTCCTCATTTATTAGACTGAGATTTAGTTTCTAGGAGGGGTTATGACAGAGGGTCTCCAATATCAGCTTAATGGAGACTGGGGCATGTTCAAACAAACTAAAGCTGCCTATCTGAGCTGAATCAAGTGCTCAAGCCGTTAGCTGGCAGCAGTAGCAGGTCTATCCTGGTGTACAAGGAGTGTCTAGGAGAGTAGAAAGAGTAGTCCTTGGCAGAGGGGGTGGGCAAATTGCCAGGTGTCCATCAAACCATATTCGTATCAGAGCCTATGTAGCATTATGGAGGCCTTGGATGTCCTGCCAGATTGATTTACCAGGCTTGTCTGGCTGGGCTAAGTACAGTATTAATATAGCCCCCAATGATTACCAGACCTGAAACAGCCATAGCCATTTCTGACAAGACTTGACGGAAAAGGAAGGGCGAAGGTTCTCTTCATTGGGAGCAGATATATTTAGATGCTGCACTTCTGTGTCCCAAGTTCACCTTCTAAATAAAAATGAATCTGCCCTCAGGATCAGACCTCACCTTAAGTAATCTGAAGTGGCAAGTTTTTCCTCGCAATATGGTGGTTTTCTGGTAATGAGAGGTTAAACCTCTCACCCAAGATTTTTCAGTTTAGTATGTTCAATCTGAGTAAGGTGGGTTTCCTGAAGGAAGGCCACATCGGTCCTAAGATCCCGTAGTTCCTTTAACAACCTAGTCCTCTTTATGGGACTGTTCAGCCCTTTTATGTTATATGAAGCCACACGACTTTATGCCATTTCAAATTGTCAGAAATTTTGGTTTGGTCTGATCCTGTGAGCTCACAAATCTTTTTCAGCATTTTGAACATCACCACACACAATAAACTCATAACTGCATAAAACCAACATTTATAACCATTCTTAAACATAACTATGTACAAATTAAACAATGTACCCGCCATTATCCTGAGCTGTGCAATTTTTTGATTTTTTTAATTCACCAATATGTACTTCAAGGTGAAAGCTGAGATGTGAAAAGAAATGCCCTATATCGTACATCCCTTGTGGAGTTAGATGTAAAAAATGGGAGGTGACTGGGAATCTGCACAAAAGTTCCCTTAGTCTGACTACTGCTTTATGTGGCAGCTAGTAGAGCAGATAAAGCGTCAGTTACCTCTAAAGTAGCTTACGAGGTTTAGAGTGCTGAGCTGCAGTAGGACCTATTCCATCCAAAGGGGATAAATACGCAGGGACAAAGATAAACCAAAATTAGAGAAAAATCCAGACCATGATGTAGCCTCATTAACGAGCAGAGAGGGACAGAGGTCTAGGAAAGATGGAGAGAACAGAGGTCATGGTATGCATAAACAAGCCGCAGTGAAGTGAAAAGAGAACAGTGCTAGAGTAATGGGGAATGAAAAGGAGAGGGAAATTCGCTATATTACATTATAATGAGGCAACAGAATGACATAATATTTAGATAGTGATTAAACAGTGCTTAAACGGGGGTGGGGGGGGGAATCGACACCGCTGGGTAGGAAATGTTTCATGACAATAAAGTCAATAAACTTGATTTATATGACTAGAGAGCCCTGGGAACCCTCACCCCCCCCAAATTGGATCTCATTAGACTGCCCTTCAGCTGCCTGCCACGCGGCCATTCTAAAGACTACCATGATGGCAGTCATACTACGTAAATGCCAAATCGTCCAACCTCACCCCAACATAAAAAAAGGGGATAAATCAAACCATAAATGACAGAATGTACAAGAGGCTAGAAACTGCTGATTAAAGCAAATGTCCCTTTCAAGACTAGGTCACATCATCCCGGTGATGTATATTACTTTAAATCAAATCAGAGGGCTGACCAATTACCCTCCTAAACAGATTGGGTGGTTATTACCTCCAAATGGTATAGTTTACTGAGGAAGAGATCGTTAAAAAGGTCTCAACCAGCTTCTTTTGCATTAAGGGAGGAGGACAGTGCACGACTGGATGGGTGATCCCGCTTTGGTTCTGCGCAGGCAGCCTTTGTGGTGTTTTGGATGCCATTCCACAAGTCTGCCCGTTGCTCGGGAGGTTTTTACTGTGTGTTCAACTGCCATGCCGATGATCGCAGTTCCTGCGCCAGAAATCTTGCAGCAGATCTTCTACATTTATGCCTTGGTCAGCTAGGAAGCCTCTTGCATCTGATATGCCGTCAGATCTTTTGTTGTGCCTTCTGAGTCTTCACCCAGAGTCGGGCTGGATAATCGAGGAGGCTTTCAACCCTGCTGTTTCAGTTGTTTAACCACAGTAAAGATCTGTTGTCTGCTCTGCATCATTTTGATTGCAAAAATCATGCTCAAAGAACAGGCGTTGGTCACCAAAAATTATTTATTTGTGATTCCAGGCCATCTGTAGAATTTTTTCTTTGCTCTAAAATCTAAGAAGGCAAGGATTATGGACCTCGGTCTTACTTTGGGTTCTCTTGTGAGGCCATCAGAGCCCCAGCAAGGATGATGCCCAGTGGGGAGTCTTTGGGCCAACTTAGCAGCTCCCTCAGAAAGACTGTCCATAAAGTCAAGCATGTCTCCAGATTCTGTTTTTCTGGGAGACCGTGAATCCTTAGACTATTTCTTCTTTAGCGATTTTCAAGCTCTTCTAATCTCTGAGCTAGCTCTTGTTCCCTATAGTGGAGATATAGAATTGCCGTATTGAGCAGATCCGTGGTGCTGCAGTAGCTGGTGAGGCAGGCCTCGGCCACCCCCATTCTCTTTTCTACCACACGAGATCTCTGCAGGTGTCTGCAATCACGGTCTACATTCGTTGCAGGGTATCCCCTATTTTATTAAGCCGGGTGCAGAGCTGCCACGAAGTAATGGTAAACTCCGGTTCTTCCTCTGGTTGTGTTTGATTGGCCATAGAGTCATCAGTGTCAGATCGCAGCCTGTCAGACGTTTGGTGCCATTCCAGGCTTTGTTGTTTAGCCCGCTTAGAAACGCTGGGGCATGGGTGTAGCTAGGCATACTCCAAGTACTCCATGGTGTGCAATTTTATTTAAGGGGGGGTAGCAAATAGGCTCTGAACTGCTTCCTTTTCCATGAAAACTAGCAAAGAAAATGCTGAAACTTTCTGTAATTTTATTCATAGGAGTTGAAACTAGAAGGACTGGTCACTAATACTGTCTTTGTATCCCAGGACAATACAACTTTACAGGCTCTGGGCTGGTATGTGTGGGTGTCTTAGGGGCAATGCATGGCATTGTATTTACCCATGCATGGCACCAACCATTGTCATGGAATACAAAGTTGTATTTATTGTGCCAAATGAGGCAACAAACAGAGGGTCCTGGTGTACATTGTATACTGTTTGGCTACACCTGGGGGGTAGCAGTGAGTCCACTTGTGTGTGCAGATCTCGAAATCCCTGGCACACCCTCGCGCTGGGGCTACAAATTTTTAAGTCTTTGTCTAGTCGCCATATGGAGAATGGCAAAATTAACTTTGTTACCCTTTGGAGATCGTTTGGGTGCCAGGATGAATTAGATTCTTGCTGAGTGGAGCGAAGCAGACAGCTCAAGCAGCCATACAGGATGCTTACGTCACCGGAAGTCCCCTGTTTCAGTAGTTTGTTTTTTTTTTGTTGTTTTTTTTAGATTTACACAGTATTAAAGTACCCACAGTGACTCACAAACCCTGTTACAGCCAACTACTCACACTATGACCTTTCACAACTCACAGGACCTCCCAGTACTGCAGTCCACCTAAGGAAGGTTGAAAGAAAAACAGAAAAAAAAAGCAGAACAACAGGTTGTACAAACAGGTCAAATTCCCACCCCACCTCTAAAGAAAACTTCATAGTGAAGCTACCCATGTTGACTTCTTAGCACTTGGTTTAAAACACAAAAATGTAGGAATTACGCAGATTGTGGAAACTGATAAACAGCAAGACCATAAACTAAAGGTTTCTTGCATCATACCTCTTTAAAGTTTAAATTAATTACTCCAGTACAAAATACCATGTACACTAAAGAAAAAAACACAAACATTTAAACTCAGTTGGACTCATGCCATTCTCTGCAAAACACAGTTTGACACAAAACAATCCCACCAACCTGCAAAAAAAATGCTTCCAACATAAAAGATGCAAAAGAAACTTGAACAGCAGCTTCAGATCCACAAACAAGATCTTCAAGATGTGTCTTCATCTTTATTTCACTGTCCACGCCTAGATAGGCACACTGACCGCTGTATATGAAGGGGCAGATTGCCTATGCACCGTGGATCTGTGGCATGTAGGCAACCCTATATTGGAATGCCGGGGACCCACTGCACACATTCATGAAAAGGATGTGCACCCCTTCTATGGGTGATCCCCTGGCCGTTCATGAACCTACATGCATGGATGGTCCTGGGGCGTGCCCGTACTCCATGCCATTCATGGCAGTGCAGAGTGCCAGGCGAGGGGGCACAGGATAAGACAGCAGGCACCCCACCACAGACGACACCCACCAGCCATGGTGGAAATATATATACAGTGAAAATGCCGCCCCAGCCCTCCAGTCAAAAAGGGAGGGCTGGGGGTGACTATTCAGGCACTCACCTGTACTCTACAATAATTCTGGTCCTGCACCTCCCAGAATCTCCTGCTCATGCAGAACAGGGGACCCACTAAGGCAACCAGGAGGGGTATCCGATTGGATACCCACCTGTGTCCCTCAATCTGGCCCCCCTAATCATGTGTGCTGGGGGCGGGGCCACAGACTGGCACCGTGCCGGGGTGCATGCTTGCACATACCGTACACCCTGTGCCTATCCTAGGGTGTACAGCTGTGCGGGGCTTGGTATGCGTGAATTATGCATACCCAGCTTGCATTAGTGCACAGCCCTGATTATTTGTACATCAAATTACTCCCCTGCCTCATGCTTAACATGCAACAACTATGGCAACAATCACCACAATGGCTGTGGTGGCTCTACACCAGGGCCCGCCAGGGCACGTGCCCCGGTAAAAAAATGCTGTGCCCCAGTTGGTGCCCCATATGGTGCAGCGCTTCCCCCATAGTAACAATATATCAGTGCCCTGGCTGCCATCTGTTGTGCCCCAGCTGTGCCCTGGTAACCATTTGTGGCTAGAGCTGCTACTGCACCCCCCCAAGCCCCAGTGGTAGATTTACCCTTCGATAGCTAAACAGGCATGTTCTTATATTTTTATTTGCTGGCATGCAAGTAGGAGAAGGGATCACAAAGTGGTGCCAAGGGTCCTGCTGCTCATACCTTCTCTTCTGGTATGACTGGTCAGCCCACATGTTTCATCGCTTTATAATGTCTTTGTTTGTGAGTGTGAGCTCCATAGAAAGTAATAGCCACATCTTTTCACATACCATTTTTAGCATGTTATGAGTCAGAGCCACCACTTTACCAATAAGGTCCCTGTCAGTCGAGTGGTGGCTAAGACTGATTCAAATGGACAGCTAACATACTAAAATAGTAATGTAAAAGACATGGGTATTACATTCTATACGCCTCCAAACAATGGCATTATAAAACATGAAATGCGGGGCAGACCGCTTATACCAGGAACGTGTGGCAGAACTCTTTAGCACCAATTTAAAATCCTCTTACCTACAGGCCAGCAAATGAAAATAAGAATATGCCCATTTAGCTATCACGGGTCAGGCTAATATTGGGGCTTGGGAGCAGGGTTTCATAAAAGACCATGATAGGTGCTCTTTAAGAAGTAATCAGCACTACAACAAAACTCCTTTATGAGCTTAGCTACCACCCTGCTGTAAAGTTTTTACAATCTGTACATAAAACTTGAAATTAAGCGATTTTTGGTTTACCAAACATACTCATTTAAAATATGCTAGAACAGGGCTGTGCTGTTGTGAAATAATGTTATATAGGGGGACACTGATCTCATAAATCCACTTGCACTTTATTAGCTTATTCACCACCCTACCACCCACCCCATAACATTCTTTCATTACACACTGCAGTTTCTGGCATTTATAAATAGTAAAGACCTGTTTGTTAGAAATAAGGACGCAGTCACAAGAGGACACGATCGGAGGTTGTGTGTGTGTGGGGAGGGGGGCAAGCAAATTCAGGAGGGACATGAGGAAGTTCTACTTCACGCAGAGGATGGTGGAGCCACGGAACAGACTACCAGCTGAAGTGATAGGGAAGACACTCTTATACAGGTTTAAGTACAGCTGGGACAAAGCATGAGGACTCAAAGTCAGGAGGGGCACCCGTGGGCTAAGGGGTTGGAGAGTGTGGGAAGTGGGACAATCTACCAAGACAGTAGGCCAGTGGGTGAGGTAATATAGTAAAGGAAGCCTTGATGAACCATCGGTCTCTGTCGACAGAGTCTATGTTATTCTATATGTTCCTCCCATCACTGCTGTGACATCCAGTGACTTATACAGAGTCATTTATGTAAATCTGCTCTCAGTGTTTTGCAGTTCACTTTTTATATTAATTTTACCACTGTATGGACACGTGCTGTGTAAATGATTGCTGCACTCCTATTAAATGGTATTTTAGATATTGTTTGTTCATTTACCTTTGTATGAACCTTTATTTTATATATCATTGTACCATTACTTGTTGTTCTCCTGTGCTCCCTTGTATATGATCCCCCACCAAATGCATCTAGAAACAACCTGCTTGCAGGTCAGTATGCATTTCTGGTAAACATCTTTAAAATAATGAAATATGTCCAAGTACCATGCTTTCCCCAAAACAATTCAAATGGCAGCAGTGCACATGTGAAAATCTAGGGCTATTTATGAACCACACTGAAAGTCCCCAAATCATAAAATTAAACCCTGTTTTTGTTTGTTTTTGTTTTTTTACAAGAGAAATATTGTGAACCAGGGTAACCATTAGCAATGCAAGTGTTTTTATTTATTTAAATCTTCAGAAACAACCTTTGAGCAACGTGCTCATTTACAAAGGTTCCACGTCAGCAATAAAGATAAAACCATTGTTACTGATCACAAAGACAAACTCAATTACATAGTCAACAGGTCAAAACACACAGTCTAATACCAGACAGGTATTGGATGTTGTTTACAATGATATAACATAGGTTAGATTCAGAGCAAGACTGGATCAAAAGTAACCAGGTACATTAGCATTGTCAACTGCAAAGAGTAACAGCTGATTATAGCGTGAGGACAGGGATAAGAGGAAAAGGGGGGACCTGTATTGATTTGGTGGGGGATAAAGTAGTACCAGTCAATGGGGGGAGTGGAGTCATGGAGAAGGGAATTAGTTAGGGATAAAGAGCAGGACAGATATAGAGTGTGACAGGTTAGAGCCTGTAGATGAGAAGGAGTAAGGGTGAAGACAGGGAGTGTAGGGTAACTGAAGGGGGAATATTAGGGGGTACAAGTGCATAGACAGTAGGAAGACGTAGAACAAAGGGAGAATAGAGGCTCTGAAGTTTCCTCACATTCACTCGTGATTGTAACTGGCCTATGAGAAAGCCTAAGTGCAGAAACTGGGAGGTCATGTTGCTTTCCTACAAGCACATGCGCAGGTTTTGATTAGGTTTTGCTTCACTTCAAGCTTGAAGGTTCTCAATATTATTTATTACAGTTGAGATCTCGTGCAACCAGAGAGGGGCCCTATATGCAAATGAGCATTGTCCCAGAGTTGTTGTTCTAAATGGAACACTGAGTAAGCTCCAAGCTGTGCCCCTTGTGTCGTAATGGGAGTGTGCCGCTTGGAGAATATTTAGAATACAGGGGATGTTTGGTCTAGTCTAGCTTTCCCCCCCCCCAAGGAGGCATATCTGGTACTTTATTCTGTCATTCAAATTAAGCCACTTGGTTTGCTCACACAGGGTACACGTGTGTGTGTGTGTGTAAGGTTATCTGCCCGTAGAGTAAGCCTGCATGCCTTATTAAGGGCTGTAGCTACCCTTTTGAGTGAAGTGTCTGAGGTTGCACTGCATACTGCCAACCCATAGTCTATTATCAACAGAACTGAGCTGGAGACTGAGAGGCAGAGGGCTGTGGGCATTAAGTATTGTCTGTGCCTGTAAAGGACACAGAGTCTGGTGTTGACTGCTTTTACTACCACGTCTATGTGCTGCAAGAAAGAGAGGGTATCATCCTTCGTGATCCAGAGTACTTAAATGAGTGGACTTGCTCAAGGGGGGCTGCCCTATTGTTAGTGATGGTCATAAGTGGGTAGATTCTCTTTATTTGGTGACTAGAGAGAGAGAAGCATGTTTTTTTGTTTTTTTTTAATAATCGAGTAGTAGTTTTTGTGAGCTAAACCAATCCTCAAGTTCGCTGAAGGTAGACTGTAGGTCATTTTGAAGTTTGTACAGTATTATTTTGCTCTTGAAGGCTTCAGGAAGAGCATTCAAGAATAAGCTGAATAGAAGGAGGCCAAGGATAGACCCCTTGAGGGACACAGAGAGTGACTTCTCTAGCTTCAGAGGCAGCTGCTCCAATTTTGATGCTCTGTGATCTGTGCAATAGGTAGTCCTGAAACCAGTAGACTGAGGTGGTAGACAGCCCCAGAGTCAATCAATCACTCAATAAATCAAAACTTTAAACAGGTAGAGTCATCATTGAGCAAGCTCATTTTCAAGATGGTCCTGCCAGTCAGTAATTGCTCTAAGAGAAGGGAGTGATTGACTGTGTCAAAGGTTTTGGTGAGATCAATAAAGACTGATCCCACCAGCTTGCCACCATCCATGGCCTTATGAACATAGTTGGTGTACTCAACCAAGGCTGTTGAAGTACTGTAATTCTTCCGGAAGCCATGCTGTTGGGGGCATTGGATCTGGATATAATCTGTGATCTGATCAGCCACAATCCTCTCCAGCACTTTTGAGAGGAGAGAGGATCAGATGGGCCTGTAATTGGCAGTGCTGGATTGGACCCCACTTTGTGCACTGGGGTAACAAGGGCCTGCTTCCAGATTATGGAATTTAGCCAAGGCAAGAGATTTAATACATATTTTGAGACAGGGACTATAACTTCATCAAAAGCAAGGGCAACCAGTTTCATGTCTATTTTATCACTGCTGAGCCTGGTTTTGCCAAGAACCTTCCTTACATAAGTCCTTGCCCCTTTGAAAGCGATACATCTGAAGTAGAAATTCAGTTGTTTATTGCCAGATCTAGGGGTATTCAGGGAGGGTTCAGTAGCCTTAAAATAGTCAAGAGGAAGTACAGTGCTCAGGTCCGTGAAGGCTGCATTGAATGAGTCAGCGATGGTGACAGGATCAAGTGTAGGGGTACCACTGATGTTGAGCATTGTGGGGTGTTACCTGTCATCTTTCCCTAAAAGATCCTTTATATTTTCCCAAAATATCTTGCCATCACCCCTAGTTCCTTTCCATCTAGTCCTTACAGAACTTTGATTTAGCAAGCCTAACAAGATTTGTGCACCTATTCCTGACTGCCCTGTATTTCTGGTAGTTATTTTGGTTGCCCGTGATCCTAGACCTGCTTCACAGATTGCCCCTATCCTTCATTTGATCCAGTGGGTCCTTTGTGATCCACTTCGCTCCTGGATCCTCCAGTCTTTCTCTTCCTGACTGTGGCATATTTGTCACATTCAGCGTTAATTTAATCAGTGAAGTAATTCAAGACAAGAATGTTCTGTAGTCCATTCCACCTTTGAACTGTAACTTGTCTTCACTATATGCCTCGTATTGTATATGCTGTTTCTACACTTGCAATGTATGCATTCTGGTGTGTTTTCTGTATATTTATTGTATTTATTTCAATCTAGGACTAGAAAATACCTTAGAGCACAGTGGAGCTCATTTAAAAAGGTACCACGTCAATAATGGGGAAGGGGTTACAAAACAGACAGAGTATAAAGCACAATAACATATGCAGATAAATCAAATACAGCGAACAGTAGAGCAGCACAATACATAGTAAACATAGGTGATTGCAATTAGATACATAGTGGGCATTCTAGGACTTTATAGGCAAAAATATGGGTGGGTAATCCCATTTGGAAATCGGGAGGGGTGAGTCAGGGGATGGAGAGTAGCAGCAAGACAGAGAATGGGGGGGGATGCAGCCGAGCAGCATTGTCAAGCATGTTGAGTGAGGCAGGAAGGGGCAGAACAGCTGGCAATGGGGGCAAGCACAAAAGGAGAAGGTGACAGGAGGCAGGGGATGGTGGGGTGTGGGGGGAAGGCGGGAAGAGGCAAGGTGGAGGAAGAAAGGTGTGGAAAAAAAGAGTCCGTCAGGAATCATAGTGTGCAAGTTAGTGGGACAGAGTAGGAGGGTCAGGACAAGACAGGTGGGGAGGGAGGGGGAGAGAGGCAATTGAGCAGGTGAGGAAGGATGCAGCCAGGGGCCTTGTCAAGGAAGCTGGAGAATGCAGGTTGCCAGATGAGGTACAAGTCACATGACTAATTAAAGCAGGTACACTCACTTTCCTTCGAGATGTGCAGATGCAGGAGATGCTTGAACTGGGTAAGTTGAGATATGCTTGTCAGTTCATAGCTTAGGCCATTCATCCAGTTGGGAGCTCTGTAAGGTAATTTATTATTGTATAGCTTGTCATTTCTTGTAATGTATGTATATCTGACGTGGAGTCTTTGCAAAGGAGTCCTTGACTCAAAGGTTGTAATTCTGACTCCTTCGATAAAAATAAAAAATTAAAAAAATATATATATATATATATAACAAAGAACCTCTGTGCATAAACACTGAGGCAAGGGTTACCCCAAAGGGCATTTGGCTGGGAAGCCAAGTTTCAAGAAAATACAAAATCACACATGCCCCATAATGCAAAGCACCATGGGCTGCATATGCAAATCACCACAGAATGTTATGCTGGTCCAACTTTAAGCAAGATTGCATGGTGCCGAAGGCTCTCACACAGTTTGCAAAGGGTGCTAACAGAAGACATAGACACGTGTTTCTCCTACCAGGACTCATCAGTATGCCTCGTCTGTTTGACACCCCAGTGGATATATATGTATTCAATCGATCAGCAATAATGCTATTTTAAGTAAATTAAGTTGACCTCTAATCTGCTTTCAATGATTGCTGGAGCTGGTTTTGAGTTTATTTGGCCAAAAGAAGGTGATGGGTGAATGAACACTCAGGAGTCAGGAAGTACCGTGACCTTAGTGATCCTTGTAGGGCAGCTGGATAGGAGCCAGTCTAAAGTGTGCTGCTGCCACTTTTGTAGTTTAGTCTGATAGGTTCAGTTACCAGTTGCTGAGGTCACACGCTGGCAACTAGGTCCTTTTGGGAATCAGACTCCTGCTGAGCCAGCTAATATTGAAGTATAACCCTGGACCAGTACTTTAATTTTTTTCTGGCATTTTCCCATTTCCCTTACAGCCATATCTCCTCCTACATGGAATCCCTCCCCCACTCCACTCTGTGACCCAAGCCAATGCACCATCTGACATTAACAGGGTGGAGTCTCAGAAAGGATTGGGACTGCCGTAAATGATACACCAGGTGGCAATCACACAGCAGCTATCGCTACAGTTATTTTATTTTATTTTTTAGTTGTTTAACCAGGTATAGCACACTAAGCTGAAAGCTTTTTTACAGGAGCGACCTGGGAGCACAAGGAGGTTAAGTGACTTGCTCAGGGTCACACAGTATGCAAGTGGAAGCTGTGGGATTCAAACCCAGGTCAGGTCTGCTGGATGTCACCAAATTTGCAGCTCAGAACCTTAGACCACTGCGCTATACTGCCTCTTTGCTTACTTACCAGTTGCTCCCCCAGATGCATCTCACATCCCTCAGGGGCTAAGCTAAGCCTCCACAATTTCCAGTTGGGACACTCGTCTAATGGCAGCCTAAATCATCATGCTCTGACCGATCAACTTTAAAATTCACGAGTATCTAGACCCAAACCCATCATCATATCAACCAAAAGGAGAATTTTGGATTACCTGATGCCTCCAAAATACCGTTGGAGGGGCAATTCCTCAACTTGACCTATTAAAAACTCAAAAATGTCAACTTCAGCAGTCAGGGAGGAGGCCTCAGAAACCACAAGTCTTGCACCCCGAGACACAGCAGAGGTCCCCTCAGAGGAACACGAACGCACAATTATGTCTAGGGAACTCTGTCAAACCCTCAAACAAATTAACCAGACTCTTCAAAGGCAAGAAACAAAGGTCTCCGATCAGTGTTCAGAGATTTCTTCACTGACACAATGTACTGTGGAGATCGAGGAGGTTCTAACGGATTACACCACTACTACTGATGTACACAACAAAGCCCTCTTGGACCTTCACTATCGTTCCCAACAGTTGGAAACCCACTCAGAGGAACTAGAGAACAGAAATCGAAGGAACAATCTCTGAATACATAGGTCTCCCCAAGGGCACTGGAGACCAGCGCAATGGTTAATTTGATTGACTCATTCTTGCATGAGATCCTGAATCTCCCATAAGAAAACCCTTAACATCATTAGGGCTCACAGAGTTCTGTCCTGAAACCTCGGACCCTAAGGCCAAGCCACACTCAGTGGTCCTTGCATTTTGGATTACAGGGTGAAAGAAAAATATTACAACTAGCGTGGTCAAAAAGCAACACATTTTGGGGACACTGCCATATATTTTGACCACGACTTTTACACCACAATAGCTGTCCCAAAGGAGAAAGGTACTCACAGTAATTAATCAACTGCAACAGAAAATATGAAGGCTTAGGAGTACCCAGCCTGCCTGAAGGTACAGCTGGTCGAGGGCTTGAGGCATTTCCCTGATCTATAAGGAGCAGAGGATTTCTTGAACTAACTGGGAATACAACTCCCGAGGGAGGAGGCTACTTATCAGCAGCGCAGACAGTTAGAATCCAGGGACTGGTCACTAGGTTGAACTAAAAGACAAGGCACTAAAGGCAACATGGCCACTTCCGCTATGTGGGACTCTCTTCAAAACAAGAAACGCTCAAGAGGCTTGAACAACGAGCCAGCACAGACAGAACAAGAAATAACGCGCGAAGACTCTCCAGATGAACCACAAAGCTCTCAAACTACTTGAACAGTGCCAGGCATAGTATCTTTACAAAAGATTTTTTTTTTTCTTGATCTTCTCCCTTTCTGACTTTGCAAGGTCACATGCTGTAACCTTATCAGGGTGTACACTGGGACTGAGAGAACTGCCCCACCCGAAGCAGAGAGCAGACGTTTCATTTACCACTGGGAGCAAAATAATGGCCATCTAATGTGTTTCTTTAAATGGGGATACTAGACAGGATGTATACTGTATTATTTTACTCAAAGTAACCCTGTAGCCCAGGGTTGATGGCTGGAGGGCTGTGGGATTGCCTCATTGCGTGGGTGGGGGGTCCCGGGGACCTCTGACTCAGGGTGGGGAAGCCTTAACAATTTCAATGTGGGTCTCCACATAATTTGGAACTGCCTGCTGCGGGGTCTGGTCCAGGCGTGGCCAAGTGGGGCACACTGTATTTTTGTTCAAACAGCAGAACATAAGTGACTTATCTGGCCTTCACTGGTGGTCCCTTGAGGGGTGTCTATTGGGCTGTGCTCCTTTCTGGGTGGACCCTCATGATCTGCTTGGAAGGGGCCTGGCTATGGGCACTTCCGGGGGGTGCTGCTGAGGTCAGCCCTTCAATAATCACCAAATGTGCCCTTGACCATGCTCGCCTGGACTTCCCATGCTAGCCTATGAACCAGGTACCATGATGAGAGTGGAGGTTTGTTTTGTGGAAGTACAGTAGTTAAGTTTTCATTCAGCTTGCCTGCTTGGGTGGGAATGGTGCTCAAGGGCCTGGAGTGGGGCCCGATCCCCATCTCTAAGGGGGGGGGGGGCCTCGTCCCTTTCTCTCCCTTGCTATCGACCTGGATTTGGAAGGCTATTTCAACATTTTATCATAAAAACATTGAGTCGATTGGCTAGCTATCCAGATGTCAGTGAAGAAAATAACCTGACTAAACCGAGGACTGTGTTTTCTTTCTTCTTAAGGGTGTCCTGCTAACAGGAGTGTCGGGGGCGGTTCTGGTTCTGGCTTTGGATTGTTTGAGCCGATCCATCTGCTAACACTCACTGCAAGGAGCTGATAGTATTTAACATCACTGAAGCTCTAGGGGGGAGCCCTCCAGTAGGAGAGCGAGAGTATTCCCACCCTCTTTACTCTCTTCCCACAGTGGGAAGGAGGGTTCAGACAGAGATCCTTTATTTTGATCTTCTACCTAGGAAGTCAACTATGTCCAATCAGTTACGTTGTTGCCCTATTGCCACCTGTTTAATTGTACAGTTAACTTCTTGTTCTAGGATGGAGAACTGATACACCGATCGGGGGGTGGGAAGGATGTTTCTGGATGGGGAATGGGGGGCATACGCTACAGCTGGCTGTTATATTTTTATAAAACAGGATGGCTAACTCAGGTATGATAGTATGCATGTGTAATGTAAACGGACTTACAAGTCCAGTATTCAATGCAGTAAGAGTCTTGCCTCGATTAAGAAATCTGCATCAGATTATGTATTTCTACAAGAAACCCACTTCTCTGAGAGGGAACATGGTACATTTCTCAAACTCGGATTTAAGGAGGTGGCTGCCTCCTCATATAAAAAAGGGCAGATGTGGAGGCACTATGGTGCTCATACTGCATAAGTCACATTTTGAAAAACTGGCTGTAAAAAGTGGCTAAGGAAGGCAGTTATGCCCTCATGAAGGGCAAGCTGGAGGGACAGTTACTTACACTAGCTTCAGTGTATTTTCCACTTGACACCCCCTACCAGGATTATATATCCTTTTTCCTCCTCCTACAAGAGTGGGCAGAGGGGATCAAAATTTGTGGAGGGGACTTGAACCTCTCCTTTAACCCCGCTTTAGATACAACCTCCCAGATCCCAAGAAAATCACACCAGGTGACTAGAAAGGTCCATAAGTTGATGGGGGGAACTGGGTATACTGGAATTTCTGGCAACACCAACATGCTAGACAGAGGGATTACACTTATTTTCTGCCACATATAATATTTACTCTAGACCAGATTATTTCTTGGTTACGAGGGACGAGGTCTCTAGGGTCCAGGAGGCCTGGATTGGGGACATCGTTCTCTCAGACCATGCCCCTCTTTATATGCACCTGGATATAGGGCGTATTCCAGAAACACCTTTGGGAGACTTAACGCCTACTTGCTTAAAGACAAGGAAGTTAAGGATCAGACAGTAGATACCTAGCAACGATTTTTATCAGAGAATGAGGGACAAGGTACATCCTGCGCTACCTTTTGGGATATGGCCAAAGCTGTTCTCCGGGGAAAGTTTATTCAGCTAGTGCCTCAGAAAAAAAGGGAAAGAGTAGGGAGAAAGAAGACACTCACTGAACAAATTCAGTAACTGGAGGAAACACAGAAACAGACGTTTTCCAGGGCTACGGCAAAGCAACTTGAGACCCTCAAAGGGGAACTGGGAAAGTTTTTGGACTATCAGATTGAAAAAAAAGTATTATTTTTTAAGACAGAAGCACTATGAAGGGGGCCCAAGGTCACTTAGACTATTAGCTAATAGACAGAGCACAAAAAGCCAGGGCCACAATCTTGGCTTTGTGGCATGCTTGGCACCAGAAAGTGGTGTACGGAATGACTGATATAGTTGAGGCCTTCTGGGAGTTTTATGAACAACTATATGAGAAGGGAACCCTTCCCCAACCAGAGGGGAGGATAGAGACTTTCTTAGACAAATTGAAACTACCGAGCTTATCCTAAGACCAGGCCAAACAGCTGATGCACCCACTATCTGTAGAGGAATTTAAGGCACAGGTGGGGGCCTTAAGACAGGGAAATGTCCTAGGACAGACAGGCTCCCTGGGGAATTTTTTTAAGTGTTTTTGCAATCACCTTCAACCCCTCATGGTAAACACATTCTCAGAGGTGATGGGAGGGAGAAGTCTGACTCCACCCTCTTGGGCCAGGGTGTTGATATCTGTGATATTTAAACCAGGGAAGAAGCCCTCTAGATGTGCCTCTTATTGCCCTATCTCTTTGCTAAACACAGATTATAAGATCCCGTCTTCCATTATGGCAAAAAGAATCCAACAATACTTCCCCCAGTTGATACAATTAGACAAAAATGGGTTTCTTCCAGGCAGAAAGGTGCAGGACAACTTGAGAAGGACAACCCACCTCATTGACCATATCAGTATCTCCCACACCCCCGAATTATTAAACAGCCTGGATGCCGAAAAAGCATTTGACAGGGTCAATTGGGATTTTTTTGGAGCGGTCCCTTCCCGGTTTGGGTTCCCGAGAGAATTTACACAACTAATATACAAACTGTATGACTCCCCATCTGCCTATGTTAAAGCAAATGGCCAAATCTCCCAACCTCTGAAACTAGGCAGAGGCATGAGACAGGGTGCCCATTATCCCTGCTACTCTTGCTTTATACATACAGCCTCTCGCTCAGTCTATCAGTGAGAATGAGAACATAAGGGGATTACAAATTGATGGGTTTGAGCACAAGTTGGCCATATATGCCGACGATGTGCTAATGTATCTTTCAGAGCCGGACTCCTCCCTCCCTGCCCTGTTTCGGCAGCTGGGGGAATATTCTTGCCTTTCTGGGTATAAGCTGAACTATAGTATAATGGAGGTACTTGGTTTTAATTATATCCTCCCAGGTCTGAGGCATAGATAACCATGAGGTGGGATCTAGATCAGATGAGCTACTTAGGGATCAGGACTGGTATTGGTAATGAGCAGTTATGGATCTTAATTACGCCCTCTGATTGCACAGTTAAGGAAGGACATTGAGAGGTGGGCCCTTCTTCCATTGTCCACATACTCTAAGACACAAGCATTGAAGATGAATGCTTTACCCAGGCTACTCTACCTATTCCAATGTGGTCCCTGCCCTGTACCACATAAAGACCTAAACACATGGCAGAACATGTTTTTCAGATTCTTATGGGCCAAGAACAGACCTAGAATATGCAGAACTCGCCTTTACGCCCCTAAGGCTCAAGGAGGATTAGCCTTCCCAAACCTCCAGGGTTACTGGGTGGTGACCCAAATAAGGGTGGCACTTTTATGGGGAAGTCCTGGATTCGACTCCCACTGGAAGAGAATGGACTTGGTGACCAAGACCTTTGCAAGCTATTTTGTTCCATGACGGGACAGGGACCCCAGAGGTATGGTATACTGGAGTGAGGTGGTTCTGGAGGATGGAGGCGAGGTACAACTCGTGGTCCTACTCGACAACAATTATGGAGATTCTGCTGGTGGGCCTATGACCCTCTTTTTCCCAGTGGTATCATTGGACCCCAGTTTAAGAAATGAGCCAAGAAGGGATTTCACTCCTCTTATCAGGTCCTAATAACAGATAATGTTATCTCCTTTGAGGCAGCTAAGCAGACATTTGGCCTTCTACCACGGGATAGTTTGAGATTTTATAAAATCGGAGACTACGTCCGTAGCCTACAGAGATTTTACTCCTGAGTTGAGGGAGGTACCACGGAACCTCCTTTTCAAAGCATTTGGTCATCAGGGGAGGTAGAGTGGCCATTTCCATACTATATCAAGACTTCTTCTAGATATGTCCCTACCCACAGAACAACTTGGATTTAAGTGGGAAACAGACCTGGAGATCACCCTTTTGGAGAAACAGTGGAGTGCCATATGTCAGATTACATGGCAGATGACAGGGTCCCTGGTTTGGCGAGAATTTGGTTGGAAGGTGAGGTCTCGGTACTTCCGGGTCCCAGCACAGGTAGTGCATTACGCCCCTATGACTGGTTTGGCCTGCTGGAGGGAGTGCAGTCAGGACCCAGCCTCCCAGGCACACATTTTTTGGACCTGTCAAATACTTAGGAGATATTGGACAGAGGACTGAACATCACCTCAGAGAGATTTTCCAGTTCCAGATTCCCCAAGGTCTGGAACACCATGTTCTGGGACTACGGCCAAGGGAGATGAAGGGAAGGGAGGCAATATATCTGTAGTCAGTTCTGACGATGGCTGCCCTTAAGGCCATCACCAGGAAATGGGCTCAAAGGACACACCCCTTTGGTTGAGGATTGGAGGACTATTATAGACAGCATTCATCTAATGGAGAGAATCACTTTAGGCCCCCACCAACAGGCCCACTTATATCAGAATAGGTGGACGAGGTGGCTCTTGTATGAGCCCAACACTGATGGAGATGCCTAAGCCCTCTCCCCCCACCATCACCCCCCTCCACGCATGTGGCCAGAGAAACCAGGAAGAGTACTCAGATCTCCCATCCCAGTACCTCAGGAAGAATCCCAGTTTTGCAGTGCAGACATCAGAGTATCTCCATCGAGTTAGAGTAGATGGAAGTTTGAAAAGTCATGTGACAAATCTGAATGGTAGTCAGGTTTGTTTATTTCTGTCATCATATGGTTTATTCAGCAGAATATCATCTTTTAGGTACACACTGTTTTGTCATCAAGATATGTATCCTGTACCTATACAAATGATGTATGATGTATACACATTGATATGATGTAACAAGCCCATATGGTCCTAACACAATAAAGTACCAAAAAAAAAAAAGCTGAGCCTCCACAAGCCCAGCTGAGATCTGTGGGCTCGGGCATGAATCTGGATCATCCACATGGCAAGCAGATATGCATTCCACTAGGCTGTTGGGCCGGTCTTTGTGACAAAACCTAATGTAGACACAGAATATTGACTTTAGAAAAGATTTCTCAGAGGCACCTCTTGGGATTCACTTTTGCAGACCAAGGTGTAAAGAAAAAATTAGAAAACTAGCAAATGACAAGAAGATTAATCCGAACAATATCCGCCTACTTTCCAGTAGCTGTATTAGATTTCAGCATCTGGGGTAATAACATGCTTTCATTTATCATGGGACCTGTGGAACTAGAGTGTTCTTTTTTTCCTATCATTACATAAATGATTTTCTGTATTTATTTCACATTTTTCACCAGGACAGCATGCTGAACCAAGAACAGCTCATTTCCATAGGGTGCTGGAGCAGAGAATACAGGAAAACACAAACATTCTGGTACAATAAAGTATGAAAACAGAAGCTAAATATAAAGTTTAAATGTAAAACATGGGATAATGCAAATGAGACAGTGCAAAACAAACATGCACAAGCCTGGCAGCAAGGGACCATAGTGCCTTGCACAAAGTTAAAATACAATTGTACAATCATGTACAGGCAGCCCAAACAGGAGCATATTCAATTAACAAGGCATCAACGGCAGGGAATCCTGGAGCTGGACCTCAGGTGGCTAGGCTCGGTTTCCCAACCAAGGAACAATGGCACCACGTTTCACCCCCCGCAGTAATCCCTGATGGTGGGCCGGCTACTTGCTGCTCCATCAAGGTGATGATGTGTGCAAATTTCTTTGTGGACCTGCACACCATTGCAGAATTGCAGGAGAGTCAATAGACAACAGGGAGAAAACCACGTGCTATCTGGAGGACTGCCAGCACTACTAGGCTCCACACTTCGTGGATATCAGTGGGTTTGACTCTCTGAGACAGCATCAGTAGTGGTTTTGATGTTGCTAGGCATTGCAGCCTGAGGACCAAGTGGACAGATACCACAGGACAAAAAGTTTATAGGAAAAATAATTCAGCACCCACCTCACCTTCTAAAGTTTCTGCCCAGAAACCACATTTTAACGCATGAGCTGGGGAGTCAAGAAAGACTCATTCACATGCTACATTGCAACAGTTTCACACAACATTCATAAATCATCGAAACAATAAAACTTATAAAATACACCCTTAAATATATTTAACAACACAAGTAACTACAAACATTTTTAAACATTACACCCTTATAATGAGCACATACCGGTTCTTTTTAAAACATGTGATTTGGGAAAACAATCTCAAATCTGTTAGAAGTGAATTCCAGTCTGAGGATACACAATAGGAAAATGAATAGCAGCCTTGGTTACTTTTACAGTCTAACAAAGAAAACAACGGTGATGAACAGAGTGCCACAGGGATCGGTACTGGGGCGGTGTTGTTAGAATATCTCACATGACATCAGGGAATAAGATCAGCCTCTTCACTGACAATACCAAGTTGGGGGGCAACACAGAGGGATGGCAGGGGCTACAGAACGATCTGACTAAAACTAGATAGGTGGTCGGAAGCATGGCAGCTGAGGTTCAATGCTACAAAATGCAAGGTACTGCACTTCGGAGCAAAGAACCAAGGAAGGAGTTACCAGCTGGGTGGGGTACAGCTGGATATCACCAAGGAGGAAAAGGATCTTGGTGTGGTTATAACTGGGGAAAATGAACAACTCAGAGCAGCGCAGGATAGCAGCAGCAAAGGCCAACAGGATGCTGGGGTGTACTACAGAGGGAATATCCTCCAGGAACAGGGAGGTGAGCCTGTCTCTACAGGTCACTGGTCAAGACAGCTGGAGTACTGTTTGCAGTTCTGGTGCCCATATCTAAAGAGGGATATCGGATTACTGGAAGGAGTACAGAGCAAATAAGATGAACCACGGACCAGGGGAAAGGCCATACGAGGAGAGGCTGAGTGAGTTTAATATGTATTCAGAGGAGAGGAGGGATCAGGGGGCTATGACAGAGACCTTTAAGTACTTAAAGGGGATTAACAAGATGGGTACAGAAGGGATATTCAAATTAAGGAGAGCGAGGACACAAAAGGGCATGGTTTTAGATTGCAGGAAGGAAGATATAGGAGGGAAATGAGTAGACACTTTTTTATGGAGAGGGTTGTGGTAGGACAGAACACCCTGCCGGAGAAGGTGGTATCCTGTAATTCTGTGGGGGGATTCAAACAGTGATGGAACAGGGTAGGGGGGTTACTGTGAAGGGGAAGGGTGGGCAGCTGCAAGGTAAGGGTGCTAGCTGCACACCTCGAGCAGACTTGATAGACCACGAGGCCTGTTTCTGCTGGCATGTTCGTATGTATCACTATTATTTAGATCATAGCTGGTAACATGCAAAGAAAAACAATATGGCAAATAACCTGAATGTGCCTTTGTGAGCTAAGGATAGCCAAAAAAAAAAAATTTGCTACATATAAAAAGCCAGTGAAACCCAAACATGGCTAATAAAATATGACGTGACTAATAAAAAACACTGCAAATTAGTTCTGTTTTTTATTATAAATATTGCAGTTTGCAGTATGTGGCTAAACATCCCCACCAGCACTCACCCAGGTGCCCAATTATGTACTTTTAAACAAAATTTAACCAGGTAAATATCCTTTAGTAAGCAGTGACAGGGATCTCTATTTGCACCAACCAAAACTCTATGCCGACTCCTTCTGTCGATTTGCCCTTGATGCTGCATCACGCACTCATCACTGCGACCTCTACCACGCCCTTTCCCTTCCCCCACTTGCCAACAGGTAGGTGCCTCACTCATTGTAACAAACTCGCTTCTAAATTTTGGTTAGGAGAACTTCCCTCGTACCTCTCATGCTCACTCTCTCCCCCCCCCACTCTCTCAGATCCTCCGACACTTGCACTTTGTTGGTCCCCCGTCGAACCACTCTCATCGGTCAGTCAGGTTTTACCCATCGCTTCCTGCAAAATCTGGACCCCCACCCAAATACAGCACTCCCCTACTCCTTGCTCTGCCTTACATAACTTTCTCTCATCCAACTGCTCCTGCTTTAACCCTCCTTAATTGTCCCCTATGTCTCTGCTCCTCCATGACTCACATTCTGTTAAACCTTCCTCCCAGCCAAGCCTGCTTCTCAACATGTTCTCTCCTTCACCGCTTACCCTCTCAATCCTACCTCTAACCTTTTTTTCCATTAACAACTTGCCTCGGCTTAGTTTTGACTTCTGGCAGGGTTCTCCGCATCCTGAAGGGGTCTAGCACTAGGCAAGCCGCCTCCTTCCCCTTCCCCTCTCTCCTTTCTACCCAACTTGTCCTTGCCTAAATCTGCCCTCTGTCAGGATTCTTAGCACCCTGGCAACGTCTACTCTCAGTTAACGCTCTTCCCTTCCTCCTACTTTTTTCCTTTCCTCTTCTATCCCCCCTGTTCCCTCTGCTCAACTTGTTCTCGCCCAATTCTATCCCCTGGCAGGGTTCTCTGCATCCTGGAGGGGCCTAGCATTGGGCACTACTCTTCCTTCACTCCCCATCCCCTATATCCTTTTTACTCAACTAGTCCTCAACATCCTAGAGTGACTTAGTCTTAGTCAAGCTTCTGCTTTCCCTCCTCTCCCTTCATCCTTTCTTTTTTTCTCTCTTCCCAACTTGTCCTCACCTAGTTCTGCCCCCTAGCAGGATTTGCAGCATCTTGGAGGGGTCCAGCACTGGGAAATGGACTCTTCCTTCCTTCCTTCCCTCCCTTCCCTCTACCTAACTCTGCTCTCTGGCAGGGTTCTCAACATCCTGAAGAGGCCTAGTCTTAAGCAAGTTTCTTCCACCCCTCCTCCTCCTTCCCTTTACCATCCCCTCTACCATCTCTGCCCAACTTGTCCTTGCCTACTCCTGCCCCTTATTCTAAGTCCTCACTTCATTCCGCCACTGGCAGCGATCTCCGTACTCTGAAGGGGACAGTTCTAGGTATGACTCATCCTTTCCTTCCCTATCCCTTACCTCCACCTCTCTCCTGCCCCCCCCCTCCATGCACTTAATCAAAGGAATTGGTTCACTTGAGCTAATAACTTGCACTTTTTGTTCTGTCTGAGGTGCTCCCACATTGCACTAGTCCGGTGTTAACCTGCCCTTTACAACTGATTTTTTTTTTTTTGCTCACTTTGCTCAGGTAATGCTCCCCCCATCTTTATTCTCTCCTTCCCTAGCTGGTTTCCCTGTCTACCCTCTACCCACCTTGATGTCCCCTCACTGCCCCTCATTCATTCAATACTTGCTAAATAATCTGCCTCTTAACTGTAATCCATTCCTGCAAGGAGTTGGCTCCAAGGCTACATTCAATTTCTGTACTATGTTCCTCATATATGCCATTTGTAATTAAATGCATATTCCACACGTATATTTAATTGTATGTTATGTCACAAATGCGACTGTATGACTATTTATATTTTTTTAACTGTATGTCTTGTTACAAATGTCACTGAATGTTTAATTTCTCAGATATGTTAAATGTTAAACTGTATGTCTAATTCTTCATCCAACTGTACCTCTTCCCTCCCACCCCACAGGTTGCTCCGCGAGATGAGCAACTTGTTGTACAGTGTACCTTCCTGGTGAAACATTTCAATAAATCAATAAAATTAAAGCATCTCCCCAGCTGCGTTCTTATGGTTTGTAAAGCAGTTTGATAAGACAATACTATCATATTCAATGGTTGGTAAACACAGTAAAAGACCATGGTCTAGTGAAATCTGTAACCCAGACTTTTTTTTAATTAAAATAACCAAGCTGTCATGCTACTTTCATTAAAACCACACAGAGGGACACTGACAGCACTGGGGGGTTTAGTCAAATGGGATCCACTGTTGTGAAAAATGTGGGTCAAACTAGGAACCTACAGAGTTAAAAATGATCATGAAGTATACGTTTCCATAACACTGTAGCTAACAACTGCATGAAAATAAGGAATTATGGGCCACATTTTTTAAATATGTGCACATACAATTTGGTTGCTCGACCAAGTTTTAAAAAACTTTTTCTTCTGACAGGACAAATGAGTGCCCAATGTCTCCAAAGATGATGATAGAATTTTCAACGTATGTAAATTCTGTCAATGTCTGTGGAAAACATAAGCAGGCTTGGTTTTCTGCCTCAAAAAGGGTGTTTTAAAATGTACTAGAGCAACGGAACTTCACATGTCATTGTTTTGAAAGGATTGGACCCTTTACAGCACTTTCTCTGCTGCTTCCTTAACTGCTATCCTGCCAAATACCATAACTCTCAAGCTCTCGCCATTACAATGTGCAGCACTGGCCTTTAAAATAAAGGAGCAAATGGCCAGAAAGCATTCCGCATTTAAGAGCAACTATCATACTCTTTTTCAAACTTCTCCCAAGAAACATAAAGAAGCCTTACCTGCCCAAAATGAAATACTACTACTCCTTTTTGTCAGTGCCCCAATTTAGAAAGGGAGGGGATCGTATTTTGGTTCCACGGAGCTGAGCTACACCGATCCCTATCACTTCCTGGTACCTTTGCAGGCCACGATCCACCCCAATCTGCCCCCACATAACCACATTTTGTGAAGTCACTATATGGGGAGCATGGGGGTGCGCTCCATAGACATGAATGGGTCCGTTTTTTAAAGTTACATTTTTGTACTTTTAGACAGCCATTCAGAACAAATCATGGCCACTGCTTAACTAAAAAGGATTTTGTTAGTTAAGCGGTGCCCATGATTTGTTCCAAATGGGACAAATTTAACTTTCAAAAACGGCCCCATTCATGGCTATGGAGGTGTCCCCACGCCTCCATATAGTGACTTCACAAAACGAGCGGGGGAAGACTGGGTGGATCGTGTGTCTGCAATGCACCAGGAAGTGGAAGGATCGGCGTGGCTCCGCAGAGCCATAATACGATCCCTTCCCTTCGAAAATAAGGGCACTTACAAAAAGAAAGGTTAGCAGCATTTCATTTGGGAGCAGGTAAGGCTTCTTTCTGCTTCTTGGGAGCAGCACTAAGAAAGTTGCTCTTTAAAGAATAATACGTTTAAGAACAGTGTGCAAGAGGCCAGCCTGGTAGCTCTATCGCTTCCTATGCTAATTACCTGCATTGTAATAAGCGCAGTCCATCGGGGGCTGGCTGAAGGACGAAGGATTGAGACACTTCTCCTTCACTGGGGGAGGGGGGGCCCTGTCCCGCTGCGTGACTGCCTACTAATGAAGACCGGTTGGCAGCACAGTCGGGAACACCAAAGGAGAAGGGTTGCCACCAGATGCCTGTCATGCATGCATGCATGCATGCATGCCACCGTATTCATGCACGACCATGTCACTGCACACCAGCACCCCAGGGAAGAAAATCAGGAGGAGGAAATGCTAACTGTCCAAGTCAGCACTCCCACAGGCTCCTGCATGGCTGACCTGGCTGGGTCACCCATCACACTGTGGTTCTGGGTAACTAATGGATAACCTGTAAGTCTGTGAGGTGGTCAGTGATGGGGTGTCACCAAACAAGACCAGAGCAAGAAACAGCTTAGCATAATAAAAGAATAGTGGCACCATATATTGAGTGTTGAGGACTGCTTCTGTCAAGTTAGATTACATTTTTTCTAATTTTTATGTCCTAAAGAGCTCTGACACTATAAGGAACATCAGTAAAACTCTGCAGAGCAAGGGTACATTTGGGTGCAAAATGCATAGTAATTGAGAGCTCTGCCCCAACAATCAGTGTGATCTTTAGTCCAGATTGGGCTGGCCTTCTGGTGGTGGTGGTGGTGGTGGGGGTAGATCAAACCTGCAACTCTGACGCTTCAATTCTGGACCAGTACTCTCCCATCTATCTAGCCTCTTCGTGCTTCTCCTTCCTACTTCTGCCTAACTCTCTATCATTCTGTTCCCTGGCCTTCCTTACTCCCAGATGAACCTGCGCTGCTGGGCAGGCTGCACTTCCTGGAGACTCTCCTCACCCTGGAACTCCATTCCTACTCTGCTCCAATCCTCCCCCTTGAGGCTGACCCACAAGGGAGACATCCAGGAGTGGGTTATGTCTACTTGTGACAGCTTTCCAGGCTAGCTGGCAGTGGTCCTGTGCTCAGCCACTATTGAAATAGGCCTTATGGCTCCACGGTTGATACACTGTTACAAGCCTAGCCCCTTAACACCCATCATGGTCTTTCTTTGAAAATTTCTATCAACGGTGTGTTTCTGCTGCTTTGCTGGGAATCAAAGTCTTTGTTTAATGCACTCTAGACTATACTGTCTTCAGACTAATGTAACCCCTAGGTGGCATTATCCCAAGGCTACTACCCTTGCCTGTTGACTAGTAGCAGGTTAAGGGGCCTGAGTTCTGAAACAGGTGCCTCCACCCGGAGGTCAGGGTTGTAGTGGTCAAGCTAACCTGGGCACAGCCCTCCAGGACACTGTGACCCCCCCCACTTTCCTTACTAGTGGCCGGAACACACAATAATCACTTTCACAATACCACTTGATACACCATACAAGTCTTCACACTGTTTGCACTTTACCACCAGGGTTTTCCTCTGTCTGCCCTGGGGATCCCCTTAAAACAAGGTTATACACAGCAAATAACAGCAGTACAGTACTCTTGCACAAACTGGAACCACAGTCAGGGTAAATGCAAAAAAGAGTTGATCTGATTTATTTAAGGGGCTTGAACAAGGGAGAGACATAATCAGGTTAATTTGCTTAAAGGCTCCATCAATCAAACAGTTATGCATGCACTTCGGGGTCCATAAACAGTCACACACTCTGGGTACCCAGATGGAGAATGGTGGGCTAGCCAGGAATGCTGCAGCTGGTTGGGGCCCTGGGATGGAAGAAAACAACATGCACAACACACACTTTGTAATCCGGAGCCAGGAGAGCTCAGTTCGTGAAAAGAAAACAACAAGACAATCAGATGACACACTTTTAGATTAGGCTGTTGCTGCAGGGAGCTACCCTGATGATGACTCACGATACCCAAGACTGAACACAGGCTGGACAAAAATCGAGACAGCAGGTGGTTAATCTGGAGAGTCAGGAGAACCAGGGCCCACACGATTCGCTGAGGCATCGTTCCTGTTCAAGCGTGGAGCAGGGGCTGATCCCCAGGCAGGTCTCTTGTCGGTGGCTTTCTCTGTGCAGTGGGTTAGTCTGGCAGGGCCAGCGTGGCATGGCCCAGGCCGAATGGAGATGAACACGGATTCAGTCCAATTAGGCTGGATAAAGCTCTCAGCAAGCAAAATACAGTTCACACAGTGGGGAACCAAATCACGACCCACTTTCAATACACAGCACATTTACATGTAAGGAAATTCTACTGTACCAGGCAAACCACTCTCCAGCCACGATCGCAAAGTCTTTGCACAAACCGGGGATTCATAAGCAGCTAGAAATCCTGACAGGCCAATCGCATTCAGCAAATCTTCGGTCTTCTTCAGGTTAAAGCCTGGTCACAGTCCAGTGGCTTAAATAGTCCTCACAACTCAGATTCAGTCCGAATAAACTCTATTTTCCCTCTCAGGGACAGCAGGCCGGCCAAAACTCAGCCCTTTTACAGTTCTCCCATGCAAAACTACACAGAACTGCTGCTCAAAAATCACTTGAGCTGTTACTTCTTCACTTCTCAGTTCAAAACTGAAACTAGCTGCAGCAGCCTGAGAAATTCCCCAAGATCCAAAAGGTTTGGTTGGCTGATCCTCCTGTCAGTCACAACAAAGGCTCCCCCCCTTCAGGTGCAAAAAGGCCAAAACTACAGTTCCTACAGATTTTGACTCCAGACCGCTCCATTTTAGGTCCCACCAGTACTGATTGGTCCAATTAAGAGTCCAGGACCAAGATAGTGGAGAGAAACAAAACAGTCCTTGCCGTAAAGAAGGCAGGTTAGACAAACTACATTATCATTATCACTCTAAATGATGTTCAGCAAATAGTTACATCTTTCAACAGAGCTCCCTCTCAGATTACTTACGACTGCAATCCAGGCAGCTCTTAAAGAGACAGCACACAGAGGCTATACAGGCACTCTCTGGCAATTACATTTAAACTGCCTAAACACAGGTCACCAGCCTGGCAGTGAGCACTTAGGCAGGCTCAAGGAAGACTTTTTGGGAACCCCATTTGCAGAAGGTACACCAGTATCACAAATTAAGTTTGTTGTAATGTTCTGTATTTTATACTGTTTTCTCCTTCGTACCTTCCCTCCAGAACACAAATGGAAATGAGCTGCTTGCAGCTCAGTGTGTCCTCTCCTGGTCAAACACTTCAAATAAATAAATAAATAAATAAGTGTTAGCCCCCTTTTTTCTTTACACAATGAGGCTCCCAATAACCCCAAGTACCAAAGCTGCTTGAATATTCTGTACTATAGTAGCGACTAAACTAGAAATTCCATGATGACATTCTTCACTGAATGAAAAATAGATTATTCCTGTAGGCAATGCAAAAGCTATTAGATTGCATCCTCAGGTGGGAGGAGAGTGGCCTAATGAAAAGAAAGCAAGAAGAGAGTGCGTGTGTGTGTACATACGTAGCTACATAGAGGAAAAACAGCATAAACCATTCCTTAATAAACGGAGCACAAAGGACAATATATGTGCACATCTCAGCCCCTACACGGAAAGCAGCATGGCAGAGCAATTATTTTGTTGGGGAGAGAAAAAAGACATACATAAAAATTCTAGCACCTTCAAATGCAACAGAAACATACTATGTGACAAGGCAAAATTACAGTAGGTAAGAATTACATTCTGAGTAAGCTTTACAGTGGAGCTCTGGTCTAATATATTAATTAGATTTAGTTTTTTTTAATATTATTCATACAGTTGTCAAAATGGACGATCTCTTTTGTTCAGCCGATACACTGATACTCAAGAATCTGCTTCCTCTTTTTCACTCATCTTTTCTCCTATGTCTCTCCACTGGGCTCAGACAGCATCCCAACTCTAGGTCGTGGCTCCTCTCTGGATCTCTGAGAGGTTCATAGCCAGAAGGCTCCTTTTCTGTCTGCTGTGCCCCACCTACCAAAATTACAGTGATTCCGCGCGCTACCTCCACCTAACACTATGGTGCAGCCATGTAGTGGAGTGTTCTTCCCTGTTGGCTATCATTCCCGATTTTCAAAGCTCCAAACGTGAACTAGAAGTGCCCCCACACCAAGCACTTCCCCTAGAATTAATGCCACAGACCAGAGCTTCTTCTCTGCAATTTTTTTTAAACTTTACGTGTGTGTTGTAAACCAGCATTCACCAGATACAGGAATCCAATAGTGGAGTTTTCAACCCAGGGTAAAATGGTATAGTGGTTTCTGTTGCTATAAGCAACCCATTTAAGCCCGATGAGTAAATGTTCTTTAATCCCATTTACAGTACTAGGAACAATGTCCAGAAAATCTGAAAATTAATATATTTCTTTTCCTAGATTTGAAATACAATTTCTCCTGTCTTCATTTTATCAGTGGTTGACTATCCTCACATCTGTAGTTATTTAAGGCTGACAAAGACAGACATTGGACAAGACTGTGCCTCTCTGAGCAAGTAAAGAATTTTTAAAGGATAACTACAGTCAAAAAATGTAATATAATGTGCATAGTGTTTTGATTTATGTGTATAGTCCTACTGCGTTCTCACCTTTGTTTGCTGTTAAGATTTTTTTTTTTTTTTTTAAATGTGCCTACTTGTTTTATGCCCCCGGATCTCCATGGTTGCTTGTTTTACTGGTGTTCCTTTAGCCACAGTGCGCTGGCAGCGCGCTTCCTATCCACTTAACACTAATAAATACCACAGTCGCAGTTTGGCAAACACCTAAGGATAAATGAGAGGGCTATTCTTTAAGTAAACAGCTGTAGTCTTCACTAATTATAGCACTGATGACCTGGGGTGATGTGTGTACTTTTTCATGGCGATTTTGGTATAATGAAGAAAATAGCTTTGCAAACCAAGCATTCAGTTTTGTTGGCTAGATCTAGATATACACATAGAAAATGAAAAGATTGGATTAGAAATGTTGTTTAACTGAAGCCAGAACAACAGGCACTTAACAGTAAAGGGCAGCTGCAGACAGGGCAAAAGTAACCATGGTCACCAATGCATCTTTGTCACATGGGACAAGAGGCTCTGGGGGAAAAAGAAAGATAGTAACAAACAAAAAGGAATCATAGAGGTCCCCAGGGGACAAAAAACAAGTAGCCCAATTTTGAAAAACTCCTAAAAGCAAACAAAGGAAAGTGCGCACTAGGACTACACACATAAATCAAAACACACTTTTGTTGGCAGTTGACAAAACTCTGCTGGAGGGTATGCAATGATGGGGGGGGATCAAAAGAATGAAAGGGGTGGAAAACCTGGAGCAATAGTCTATAATACAGCAGTTAACATTCAACACCCAAAATGTAGAATGAGACACACTAGCAGCAAAAAGTGCAACTATAAAACAGCATCAATATGGAGTGGTGGTACAGCGCTTTAAAGTGGAAAGGGACTTATGGATATACTAAACAGCAGTTTGCAATCATTTTCTCAATGCAGGGTAGCATATGGGAGAGCTAACAGGATGCTTGGAAGTATCAGGCAAGAGTTTCACTAGAGAGAGAGAGGAAGAGGCAGCCTGGCATTGCAAACATGAAGAGGGATAGAGTAAGTCAGCTTGTCATCGTTCAAGTGATTGAGCGAACCTGTGAGTGATGTAGCGTGTCTTGCTGTGATTATTTGTGTCAGTAGCAGTCTGAGTGACAGCATTTTTAGTCACTGGCTGTAAGTTGGTGACAGATTTAATTTTTAAAAAATAACCTCGTTTTGTTCCAGAAGTAATGTTAGAATGCTGGTGGGGTGGGGGTTGCAAGAGCGAGTTAAGAAGCAGAGCACAGGCCAGCTGAGGGGATGAGGTTGGATTCACATATTACAAAAAATAACAGGGACCTATGTTTCACTTGGGTATAATAGTATCTCAAGGTGCTGATGGCATGAGAGAACCTCAAGCTTCGCAGGTCACCAGAACCTCCCAATGGTATTAGTCATGATGCATAGTTCCCTATCCATTATTCTATTTATAATACATGGTTGGGCACCAGTGTTCATCATATATTTTCCTATATACGATTGCAGCCAATTATCATATATGCAACCACTAAACCGCTACCACTGTATTAATGTGGTATTAACATCTTAACACATTAATACCTAACAAACTCACTAAGAACCACCTAATTATTACCCTTATTAAACACATGTAACGACCACTTTAACAACACATGTAACAACAAATAGCTCCAAACCTTTCACAGCAACAGTCCCCAAAAAGACAGCGAATAAAAACCACCTAAAAAATTGCCCTAGTCTGACATCCAGTCACTTAAACAACACATCCATTCAGCTTTAATCAACAAACAGCCACGTCCCTCAATGCTGTAGTTCTCTCTCTCTCTCTCTCTCTCTCTCTCTCTCTCAAGCCCTTCATGCTGCTGCTGTCTCCATGTTGCTTCCAACTCCCATGACTTTTCTGACCGCAAACACCATGCCTCTCCTGCTGCTCCGGTACGCACTCCGCACACTGCTCCAGAAATCTTTGCACACCATTTCAAACTACACGACATGCCACTCCCCATCCTGAATAAACTAAGGAAGGACTGCTGGAGGTACACCTCCTTTCATAGGTCCTTACACTACAGAAAAACTACAGAGGCAAAACTCAATAACCTCAAAAACACCACTACACTACAGATAAAACATAACCACAAAAAAAAAAAAAACCTATCCAGTCATACCACTACAGAAAACCTCTTTACTAAGAAAATCCTAAAACTACCTACTCAAACACCACAAAACCCAACAACAGTCTCAATGGCACAGAATGTGTCCATATTACCTCCTTGTAAACTCCACCTCACTCCTGCCTACTCTACTCCACTCCCTTACCACTGCATGTCTTTATGGTGTTTTCTACCTAGATGGTTGGCCCTACTGGTTGTTGTATACTACACCTAGGTATGCACACCATAATATTGCTGTTGTTTTGCTCTGTTTATTACACACTGTAAATGCTCTGTCATTTCATGGTACAATTATCTGATTATATACTGTAAATACTTGTGTATATACAGTATCTCCCATTACCCTCCCCATGATGCATCTGGGAATGAGCTGTTACTCAGCTCAGTACGCCTTTCCTAGTGAAACTTTTGAAATAAATAATAAATATTAAATAAAATAAAGCATGGGGAAGAGGGAAATATACCCATCTTGGGAGCTAATAAGCTTATAAAGCCACTCAGCTTCTGGTCATGGCCTTTATGATCTCATTACTAGCACTCTTGATGAATATATTTCTCCATACACCATACTTACCCATCATTTATCCTCTCTCTCCCCGCATGATGGCAAAGTGTGGTATACAAGGACATATTATCATCAGGGGATTGAGCAAGCCATATAGCCACGAGCCCAAAGGGTAAGTGGCATTTATGAGCTTGTTAGACCCTTAAGCCAGCAATAACACAAGCCTAGGTGTGTACTAAGGCACAAGGCGCTTGCGCAGAGTGCCTTATGCATCTAGGCGTGCTCTTAGCACGTAACCCGCACCTCAGAGTGTGTTATTGCGCTTATAAAAGGGCTAAATGAAACTGAGAAGTCATTTTCAAAGTTTAACATTTTTTTTATTGAACTGTGTATAAAGTTGATGAATTGAGAGGATGTTACAGTTTAGAGAATAAAATAGTCCCATGTAACTTTGTGTAACTGAAAAAAGTATTAAACAAACTGTTAAACAGCTTTTAAATTTATGCAGATAGATTTTAAACTCAATGTTTATGTACATAGACAAGAGAGATGCTTTTAAACTGTTTCATATCTTTTAACTGAACATTTTTGTAACTGTAAATGTATAGGACTTTTTTTAGTATTCGTTTATTTGGACAGATTTATGAATTTAACATTTTGCATAACAGTGCTGAATCGTAACGGGAGAGTTTTTTGTTATAGCGTTAAACTCCTGGCTGATACTGGTTGGTGGGAGGGTTCCTGATTCGGATCACTTCGTTTCAGTGGAGGAAGTGATGTTATTTCCTTTTGTTATAGCATTAAACTCCTGGCTGATACTGGTTGGTGGGAGGGTTCCTGATTCAGATTGCTTCGTTCAGTGGAGGAAGTGATGTTATTTCCTTTTCGCACGTATGGAGGAGCCGCAGGATGGCTGGATGTTTTCTTGAACTTTGGGTGCAGTTCGAGGCAGAGTTTCACTATTTCGAACGTGTTGAGAGGTATCTTGTGTCTTGTGCTATAGTCTGGTTTTTGAAATTAAAATGCGACTCCAGCGCTGACGGTCTTCAGGAGTTGCTGCCCAATTCGATCGGAGGCTTGACTCAGCCTTATGCCTGGTCACTGACATAATTTCTCGTGCTTGTAGGCCAGCACTTGAAAGAAGTTGTACAGCTGTTGCTTGAACTGAATGGTTCGTATATGTGCGACTTAGACCAGCTTCTTCACAGATTTTTGGCATAAGGTTTGATAGGTAGTTTATGCCTAAAGGCTCACGGACGTACCATGTTTCTGCATTTGGAAGAAGGGTTTTTGGGAGTTTTCAGGGTGACAGTAGAAAACTGGAGGATTTGGAGGAAGTTTTGACAAATATTTTTGAATGATTCTACGGGCACAGAGGGTTTTCTGGCAAGCTATATATATAGCCATGGTATTGCCGTTTGGAAGCATAATTTTTGGTGATTCTGGATAAATTCGTTGAAGCTGAGCATTATGTATTCAGCTCCTTGTTCATCTAGTTTGATTTCAGAATCTTCCTGTCTTAATTACCCGAGTCTCTCTCTGCCCCTACGAGCCATGAAGAGTTGTTTATCTAGCCAAAGTTTTAATATTAAGCCATGGGGGGGGGGGGGTATTGGGAGAAAGAGCAGCAGAGGTTTTCGAACTTGCTATGTCCTGTTCACTGATGGCAGGGTGGTGGCCTGCACGATCTTTGCCTTCTCACCTGTATTTATTTTATTACAGCAGAAAAGATGTTATTTGCTGGGTTTAAGTCTGGATGGCTGTGGAGCTTTATGTTTCTGCTCAGTGGAGGGTTGTTAAGATGGTGATTGAGACCTGCACGTAAAGCTATTAAGCTTGCTAAGCTGTATTCTGTGCCATCTGACTGGTGAATTTCGGCATAGAACTTTCTTAAGATTGTACAGAGTTCTGATGGCTCCACGGTTTCTAGGCTTACTTGCATGTTTTTCGCTTGGCTCCATGTGTGTAATAGGGTCACTGCCCACTGAGCGTTTTTTTTGTGTATTTTGCTCGTTTTGCCTTTCGAGCTGTTCGAGTTGTTGCGGTGTCAGATCTGGGTATTCCGTTGTGTTATTTTGCTTTCTTTTCCTTTTTACAGGCTGATTGTTGGTGGGTTGCGGCACTGTGCCTTCCTCGATTTGAGCTGCTTTGATGGCATCTGTGGAGGTTCCAAGACTAGGACGGACTGCCCTGCTGGTACTAGCCTGAGGCACTGTGACACTGCTCGAGGTGGATGGCTGGATGACAGGGCTGTCAGACACGCTACGATGACAGGAGTGCTGCTGCCCTGATTTGGTGCCAGGTTGGTGAGTATTTCATCCACATTTAACTGGAAGTTGGTACTGCAATATTGTGACATTTTTCTCCTGGAAGCTGTGGTAGTTACTGTTGAGCAGGCGATGATACGATTTCGGCGGTTTTGTTTACACGTGCTAATCTGTTATTTTATGAAGAAATAACTTGCATGTACATAGAGTACCGCTTTCCCCGCAGTTAGGATTTTTGTTTTCAAGTCATTTTTTGACAAGTTGTGGTGAGATGAAGGGTGATGCTGTCTACTTCCATGATAAAGGGTAGTTCCCAAGTTGCGTTCAGTGAGCTCTGCCGGTGAGGTTTTTGTTTACTGACTGAAATGGTCAGTGAATCGTTGTTGTGAGGTGTCTTTGATGTGGACAGTAGTGCCGGTTGGCTAGTACATCATCTGGTAAGGACATGGCTCAGATGATGTACTAGCCAAATCAAAGGCATGGATTTTAAAAGCCCATTTATAAATGATATTATTTCATGAGTATGCCAGGCTTTGCTATCTGTTATTTTATATAATTGCTTTAGGTTGGATATTTTTGCTGTGTCCTATATTTTACTATTGTGTTTGGGGGGTGGGGTAGGGTGGCTGTTACATGTGTTATTAAGGGCCTGCTACTTCTGTTATTAAAAGGTTTATTACATGTGTTATTGGGGTGGTCTGTAGTCTGCTGGGTATTAATGTGTTATTAAGGTGTTAATAACACATTAATAGCATGATAGTACACATATATAGATATTTGTAACATGGCCAAAAAAAAACACTAACAAAATCAAGGACTAAGATAGGTTGAAAGACACCATGTGGTACATCAGCAACCATAGTCTAATACCATAGTAGATCATGGTAGCAAGTGGGTGCGTGCGAAAAATATTAGACCATGGTTGCAATGTAGGTGGCGGTGCACAGCAACTGTGACCAGGAAGCAGTCTGTACACAGTGCAGCACGACAAGCGCTTACGTGCCTCGGGTCCTACTCGCAACACACCAACGCATGTTAGACAGCTCAGTGACTCGCACACTTAGTGTAGGAAACAGGAATAATAACAGACACCTTTAAATAGTAACACAGGACCATGGGTTAAACAAAAGAATGGGACAAATACCCAGACTGCAACAGCAAAAAAACAGCAGAAGTATTGGACAACAGATCTGAAATGCATGAAAAAATAGACAGAAAAAGGAAATCGTGTACAGTGAGCAGTCTGTCTGTCCGGGCTGCACATTACAGCCACTTCATGTATAGGTACAGAAAAGTACATCAGCATATTGCTAGATGAGAAATCCGCAACGTGGACATGCACGTTTTGAACTGCATACAACATTAGACACAGAGTAGTGAGACAATGAAAAGTGAGATTTTGACCGCACTTTCTTATTCATAATATTGTTGTCAATAATAATAAACACTAACCTCCTAAATTGCTAGCCATGTTACAAGCAGATTAAGCCACCCGAAAGGATGAGTCTACAGTGGAATTAATCCATGGTTGGGTGGCTGGGCGTACTCTGCCTTGGCCTCATGCTAACCCCCAAAACCATGGATTAATTCCAGTAGCCCATCCTTTCTCGTGGCTTAATCCTTACATACATAGTGCTAGCTTGCTTGAAGGCTTGGGTGGTAGCTGAATCTTTGGCATTGTTGGGGAAGGAGTTGCAGGCTGCGAGGCAGCCACAAGTCGACAAAAGACAGTGGATTTGTACGCCTGTGGTATGTCAAGAAGCCACTGTATACTCAACAACACATACTGAATAAAATATACTGAATGGATAGCAACTTCGAGACAAAGCCATGCACACACTGCTGGTCCTGCGGCTCAGCTGAGTTTTTAAAAGAACATGACAGTTTATTACCTCCCCCTCCTTTTTTTGCCATAACGTGTTCTAGGTGTGCTGGGGAGAGGGACAAAAGGGAAAAACAGGCAATCTGTCTACATAACAAAAAAAAAAAAAAAAGAAAGAAAAAACGTACATACATCCAGCTGATTTGCATTAAAAAAATCTGCATATCCCATTCTCATGTGTCTTTTGAAATCACAATGACTTGGAAATAATAGCGATATACAGAGGTAGTGAATGTTAAAAGTAGTACAGTTTAATATTATAAAATGAGTGATATTAACAGTGATATACGGAGCTAGTAAATGTTTGAAGCAGCACTGTTCAATCTTGTAGAATGAGCATTATATCACAGTAAACAGTTTATTATGCAACCGACTATTTAAAGAGTGTAATGTAAAGTGATTTTAGGTGTTCACCTATGGGCAATTATATACCAGGTTAGACTTTGAGAAAATAATGAATTTGAATGAGATTTTGATCTAAATGAAAAGTAGATATAAAATTGTTGATGATATAAAAGAGCTTATGTTTAGTAATTATTTTACTGTGTATATGGACAAGTAATTATAGTAAATATATTTGTTTTGTTTTGTTTTTTTGGTTTCTGTTATCAGTGGCTGTAAGCGGGAGTCAAACCTGAAACAAAATTTATTGTAAGAAAAGATAATTAGTGATCTGAATTTCAAAATGTAAGGACAGTTCCTTACTTTCTTTTTAAATATTTAATTATTCATTTATAGTATCAAATTATGAGTTAAAATGAATGAATCTTTTTTATGTTTTTATATTTTATTGACCCTAGAGAGTAAACCAGTTTCAAGACGAAGGGTTTACCCGAAACGTTGATTTGTTTATACTGGAAGCTACATGATTAAATTTTCGATAGATATACAAAGAATTTTCAGATTCATTCTTCATAGGGTGAGTGGGCCCCATTATCCAGTACATTGTTTTCTACCATCTGTCAGTCCAATTTAAGAGTTAAAGCACTTCCACTTTAATGTGTGCAACTGGGTATTCTTTACGGAAGTGATACAACAATAATTACTGCCATTTTGCCCATTAGGAATTTCCCGTGGAACCCTCCTACAGTAAGCTCTGGCTGACTATGAAGCTCTTGATGCAGAAGCTAGTCCTTCCCCATTTATTTCAGAGAAACACAGAAATTGTCGGCAGAAAAAGACTGCTTGGCCCATCAAGTCTGCCCAGATGTGTCCTGCATAATCTGTCTCTACCAGACCTAAAAGCGTCTCCAATGACACTCCTCCTCACTGTCTATTTTCTACGTCCAGTCCATGCATGCTTAAAGTCCCCACCATTTTCACCCCACCACTTCTACTAGTAGTGTGTTCCAGGTGACTACTACCCTTCAGTGAAGAAATATTTGCTCGCGTTTCTCTTAAATTCCCCCTCCAATTTGCATGCTTCCTGGTCTTGGTGTTTTTGATCTGAGAGAGACTCCTCTCAGTACCCTGTTTATGCCTGTGAGGTATCTGTAGGTCTCAGTCATGCCACCTTCACCCACCTCTCTTTCAGGGTGCACATGTTGAGATCCCAGAGTCTCTCCTCATAGGGCTTCTCATTCACAGCTACTGCACCATTTCACTTGCCTTCCTCTGTTCCGCCTCCAACCTATGTCCTTTCTGAGATGCAGCCTCCAAAACTGGACACAGTAATCCAGGTGGGGTCTCACTTGAAGTGACAATACCTTTTCCTCCTCCTCCTGCAGGAGATACAGTACCCTCCCTCGTGCCCCAGCATCCCACTAGCCCTACCCACTGCTTTGATTTCAATGGACTGTCAAGCCCATTAAAATGAAGCAAAACACCATTTCACCAAAATGGTTGAACTGAAGTGGGGTATGCACAAATGCAAAGCCAGGTATGCGCAAGAGGTACATACCGACCTGCACAGGTCCACCTGCAGACAGGTGTACAGAGTGTGGCATGCATTAATGCACACCACCATGCAGTGCCTGTTCACTGGCCTGCCCCCCAGTGTGCTGCTGTGCAGAGGGAAGTTCAGAGAACACAGGTGGGCATCCAATCGGATGTAACCTACACGTGGATCCCTACTCTACACAGAGCAGAGATTTGGTGACTGTGTGGGTGGATTTTTATTTTTTTAGAAAGATGAGAGAGTGCACAAATGGGTGCCCCCAGCCCTCCCAGTCAGCCCAGAGGGCTGGGCAGTATGGGGGGGGGATTCCTCCTCCAGCAGTAGCTGGCAAGTGTAAACTGACGGGGAGTGCGCTAAAGATATGGCATGGTCCATGCTGCTGTATCCTTAGCCCCCCTTGCCTGGTACTCTGCGCCTCCATCAATGCCGTGAGTGCAGACACAGACCGGCCGGGCATATAGCTGTGCAATCAGCCACGGGATCCTGTGCAGAAGCATGCGAGTCACTTCCGTGAGTGCATGCAGCGGTCCATGGGACCCCCGGTTTGCAGCATTCAGATGCAGGGTTGCCTCACGTCATAAATCCACCTGCATGGCAACCTGCCACTTAATGCATAGAGGCCCACTGTACTAAGTGTAAAACAAAGTAGTTGCATATAATTTCTGAAAACTGACAATGAAGCTTTCTGGTGTGGCAGTTGTATAAGTATAGATGACAACAAAAAACACGGCACCAGGTTACAGCGCATGCTTGAGAGATTTAATATAAATATCAAAATGACATCACAATACCAGACTGTTCTTGACAGAGAAGTGTGAAAATCCGAACTGGTTGGTATCTAATAACAGCTGGTTCTGATTTTTGCACCTATCTCTGTCAAACACACCAGGTATTGTGATGTTTTGATATTTATATTAAATCTCTCAAGTATACACTGTAACCTGGTGCTGTGGCTTTTTGCTGTTACTTATGAACTCCTCTCACACACGGCACAGGTTTGGTACTGAAGCGGCTTCATTCCTGCTCAGAGTTGTGTAAGTATGCATACTTATATATTTTTTTATATATTGTAATACCTAATTTTAAAGGGATCTACCAAGATCAGCCCCTGCACTTGATAAATAGGTGCCTTACCGACACAACATTCTTAAATTGTGCAGATGTCCGGAATTGTGCACAGATAGAAAATTAGATCACTTAGAAAAATTAACTAAATTGGGTCCCAAGAGGATTTCCGGTTGCAAGTGCACTTCGCTCCGCCCTGTGCTCACTAACATTATGATGAGATGCTAGGGGGCGGCAGCTCCATTAAATCAATGGGCAGCGACTTTACAATCTTTTTAACATTATATTGGCCACTTGCTAATGAAACGTGTGCACCGGTTGACTAACAAGGGCCTTGTTATTCGACCAGTGCCCATATTTCATTACCAAGTGGCCAATATAATGTTAGCATAAGCGGCTGTAAAAACGGGACGTCCTTGGGACCCAGTTTAATTCATTTTACAAGGGATTTAATTTTTTATCTGCAGCATAATTTGGGGAAATCTGCACAATTTAAGAATGCTGTGGCAGTAAGGCACCTATTTATCAGGTGCAGGGCACTACAATATAGCTTGGTGGATCTTTAAGGTGCAGCATAATACTGCACAATATGCTATAACTTCCTATGTTGACATGCAAAACCATTCCAGTACTTCAGATAAACTGGGTACTGGCTTTTATGCAATACCTTTGAGCCAGGTATACTAGTAAATTGGGTGTGCATCCATATAGCATTTTCTTCTGGGTCTGCAGCACTCTGTATTTATCAGCAGAAGCATTTATACAGGACTTCTACATCAGCTTGTAAAAACTACCCACTGTACGTTTAATTTGTTGCTGCCATCTGCACAACAAAGAGGGCAAAGCCCACATTTAGTGTCAGTGTCTCAACAGGCATTGATATCACCTCCTGGCCAAAGCTCAGATAGTAATGGGTTCAAGTCCCACATCAGGCACGAGGTAATACCAAAGACTTGACACTGCAGTGCTGCTCTGGGGGTGCTGCACTGTTGAAAGCACTGTACTCTGAATGGGGTGTTAAACCGAGGCCCCTTCTGATGGCTGTCCAGGTGAAGGTAAAGATCCCATGGCACTTTTCTAAAGAGAAGGGCAGGTATCTCTGGTGTCTTCACCGATGTTCCCCCTCTCAGTAGCATACTTTTTAATGGTGTGTGTGTGTGTTTTACTAGTGGGTTTAATGACTGCATCATGTATGCAACATACAGTCCCTGCATCATCAGTATTTAACTCGGTGCTTTAGATTGTCCCAGTGTGCATAAAAGGCACTGTCTCAAAACAAAATGTCATAATATTGTACCATTGCAAACTGCTGTATATGATGCTTTCAGTGAACAAAGTGGGCTTTCTATGACACAAGATTTTGCTGCTAAAATATCTGTGCAACCCGGCTCCCACACTAATCCAAAATTTTGTTTGTTTCTCAAGACCCCCAGGAATAAACTCATTTCCTGCAACCCCCACAAAATGGGCAGCTTTTCGCTCTGAGGTCAGCCTCCAAAGTCACTTTCAATAAACAGGGTGGTAATAGCAATCTCTGTTGTCACCCTGATTAGTTTTTCAAGTCACAGGACTCCCAATTTTCAGGAACAGATTAAACATAAACGCCACTGGACCAAAGTATCAGATTTCTAAACTTTATAAATATCAGAAGGAGGGCATTCTGCTGAATAATGATGATGATGATGACTGTTCCACCATCGAAAGGTTAAAAAAAAGAAAAAACAGAGCAATTAAGCTGCCAATACACTCAAGGAAGGAAACAGCTCAGGGTGAAATACAGAGAAGCAACAGCTGGGAAGGGGATGAGGTTCACATCTATTTGGACTGAAACCCGACTAGCAGAAGACAACGCAGGAAGCCACTGGAAAGGGAAAAAAAAAATCATAGTCTGAATATGGAGGACTTGTAGCAACATTCAATGTAACTAGAGAATATATCATTTTTATTTACCTAGGCTAGCCCAACCGAGGTGCAAATTCTCATTTTCTGTGGGGTCCTGCATCTACCAGTTTCACAGTTCTGAGGGAATGATACACAGCAGGAAGGCTAAGTAACTTGTTCATGGTCAGAGTGAGTAATATACTCTGGTGAGACTTGAATCTGGTTTTCTAAGTTTCAAGCCTCTGTTGTACCACTCTGTCTCCATTAGTTTTGAACATGCAAAAGGATGTCATTTGTTTAGTTCTGTGACAGTGCATATCTATGGGGAATGTGGTGGGTGGACCTGGTCCCAGCCCACTTCTGAACAGCTAGAAGGGTCTCCCACCTCAGGCAGCAACACAGTGGGGGAGGTGTGGAACACGGAGAATAAAACAGACACAAACAAAGGGGTGCTCAGAGAGATGATACTGCCATACTCTCCCTGCTATGCTCTCACCCATTTTTGGGTCCCCCCTCCACGAATGGGAAAGTTCCTATAGGGCGTCTGATAATCATACCACCCTCATCACCCACTTACATCCCTTGTAGTCCACTGGCTCACCTCCAATTCTCTTATCACCTCCTGGTGTCCAGTGGATCTATCCTCTCTAGCACAGTTCCACCATGAAGGCACACTGCCTGGATTGTCCTACAATAACCTCTGTCTCATGCCTGCTCCTAAACGACCAGCCACAGAGTTGCCAAACCCTTACCGCCAGCCCCCAATAGTACTATGGGCAGAGGGGGCTTTAACTCCATCACATGTGAGGGTCACCATGCCTTCTGTATGGTGATCCCTCCCTTATTCTGAGCACATTCACAAACAAATTTGAAATGTGCTGGAAAGGTTAGCGACTCTCGAGCATTGCTCAGGATAGTGTATGTGACAATCAGTACTGTCACTGTGGCCACTCACCAACCATCTCTGTGCCCCAGAGTCGGGCCCAAGTTATCTTCTTTGCAAATTATAAAATGGTTGGAACAAATGTTTAAAGCGGTTTGGTGTAGAGTCTGTTTCACTTATGACGTTATCCTAGCACAACCTCAAAAGGTGAAACTAGTACCCACAAAACCACCTATTTATGACTGTAAACACACACATGGATCCATTTTATAGTTGCAATAAGGCACTTCAGTACATGTGTCACTGGGATAACATCAATTATTGGATGGTTGAAGGCAGTCTGCCTATGACCCTTGTGCCTCGCAACACACCCAAGGCATGATGTGCTCCCAGCATGCCACACACCTTGGCGTGCCTTACTGCTCAAGTAGAAGACTAAGGGGAAACATGGTTACTGTATTCAAGTACCTGAAAGGGATAACACCACCTGATCAAATAAAGATTTTCACAATATCCAATGACGAAAGAACAAGTCCTTCATGTTCCTTTCACAGCCACTGTCAGGAGTGAAATACAAAAAAGAACTACTTCACAGAACAAGTGGTGGATACTGGAAACATGTACGTAAAAGAAAAAAAAAAGATGTCACGGTGTTGCCTCTGAGCTGGTAGAGGAAAGAACTCAGTGGACCGGTCAGCTTACTTTCTTGAAACCATATATTCCAATGTGAGTTTGACCCACTGATAAGGAAGGAAAAATAGTTCATTTTATTTTTACTTTCTATTTGAATGTTGTCATTCTTGTATTACATCAGCAGGGTACAAAACAGCTGAATTTAAGCAGGTGTGTAGACAGAAAAAAACAAAACAGGTTACTTATTTATTTATTTTTATTTAACAATTTGGTAACCGGGTAGGGACTCTGGACAGTGTCCTTTGTCGGCTCCGACCCAGAACAAACAACAAAATGCTAAACAGTTACACAACTTAACAATTACAATTAGACTTACTCAACAAAAGACAAACTTATTCATAAAACAACAGAGAGACATAAATTTACGAGGATCAGGAGTTAGGGTATTCCAGAGGGATGGGGCTGCAATAGAAAAAGACCGCTGTCCAGCCCAAGTCTTAATGACTGGGAGATCCAATACAATCCCATTTGCAGACCATAATTTAGGAAGGGAGGGATAAACTGTTACCATATCTTCCAGTGGAAATTTAGGAACAAAAAGAGATTTATAAAGCAGACATCCAGAGAAATAATGAATTCTTTCCATAGGAGGTAACCCACCCAACTGTGAATAAAGTAAACAATGATGCATCCTAAAAAGAACCGATAAAATAAACCTACAATATTATTATAAGCCACTGAAAGAACATTATAATCCCTAACATTCAAATTCTGATACAAATAACAAACAATCAAAATGAGGTAATAATAAGCCAACAGCAATCGATTTTCTAGTTTCAAAGGAAAAAATGACCAAAATTTAAAAATAAAATACCCAGTTTCTGATTTATAATTTGACTAACATTCTTAACATGGAATGAAAAAGTAAGGCTATAATCCAACCCCCCACCCCAAGTACTTAAATTGGGTAACTTGACCTATTGCAGCACCATCCCCATCAGAAATCTGCAAACAAGGACCATCCTTCAACATGGCAGGGTCCCAAAAATCATTGATTTCATTTTTTTTCAATTTAGAATCACAGAATTTAGTACAAATCATTTACACATTACTAAAGCACCTTCAAGAACATCAAACAATTCATATTGTGATTTACCCTGGGTGAAAGTATTGGATCATCTGCATACATTATTGAGTTGCAGGATCCACAACAAACAGGCAATTGACAAATAAAGAACAGCAGAGGCCCCAATATGGACCCTAGGAACCCCACATTCAAGCAGAGCCATTTGAGAATCCTGTGAAACAACACACTCATCTGTGACAGTAGTTCTAGGAGTGGTGTATGTTGTTCATCCACACGTTATGGCATGTTCTTCCCCTTTAAATATCTTGCCAGAAGTCTTTAAGCTGGCTCCTCCCACCAACCGGGTGGTATATCCCTTGGCTCCACCACTTGGCAGAGATCTTGCCTGCTGGAAGCAGTGGTTCTGTGTCGAAGCCAGGGAGTTTGGGTGGTCCGTGTGGATGAACAACATATACCACTCCTAGAACTACTGTTACAGGTGAGTAATCGGTTTTTCTAGGGATGTGGATATGTTGTTCTTATCCACATTATGGCAGACTTCTAGCAGTTCTCTGGGAGGAGGGAGGCAAGGCACACCCCTACTTGGCAAAAGAGATTGGAGAACTGAAGCCCCAAAACCACCATCCCAGCATGACTCTACATCGATATGGTAGTGGGAAATGAAGGTGTTTGCTGACTTCAGGTAGCAGCCTGCAGATTTCCTGGATAGGGACGTCCTAGAAGCAGCCACCGTTGCAGCGGTATGGCAGGTGGAATAAGCCCTTAGCCTTACAGGAGGCTCCCTACCCGCCAACCTATAACAGAGATCAATGCATGATGTAATCCATCTGCCAATCATCCATTTGGCTGCAGGTCTGCCAGGTGCAGCTTCAACGTAGGTGACAAACAGCTGGCGAACCTTTCCCTGAACTTCAGCCATGTGCTCCTTGTAATAAGCAAGGGCTCATCGCAGGTCCAAAGTATGGAGCCTGTATTCGTCCTCCGAGGTGTGACTGGGGTAATACCTGGTTCAGGTGAAACTCCGACACAAACTTCGGAAGGAACTTTGGGTTGGGGCACAGGACAACCTTCTCCCTGTGGAAGACCAGATAAGGAGACTCGACAGAGAGTGCCTGGAGCTCCCTAGTCCTTCTGGCTGACGTGATAGCCACCACGAAGGCGGTCTTCCATGACAGGTGTGACATCTCACACCTTTGCATCAGTTCGAATGGCTTGCCCATGAGCTTTGCAAGTACCAGCAATAGATCCCACGATGGTGGTGGTTCACATCGGAGGAAATATGGTCAGGGCTTTTCAAGAAAACACCAGAACACCTCTCTGTGCCACCGCCTGCTGACCGCCCGTGCCCAGTAAGCAGAGATGGCTGCCAGGTGCACCTTAAGAGTCGTTGACCGAAGACCCCTTTGGAGAGACAGACCAAAGGTAGTCAAGAATGCTAGCAACTGGAGAGGACAAAGGTCCAGCCCTTGTCCCGACACCAAATGGAGAATCTCTCCATATGAAGGCATAGCACTTCCTGGTCCATTCCTTCCTCAATGCCTCAACTACACTGAGTACATCTTAGTGACCCAAAGCCTAGAACTCTAGCCAGCTCAGGAACCAGGCTGTCAGGTGTAGAGATTGAAGGTCTAGGTGGATTACCTTCCCCTGACTGACAGAGCAGGTCTGGGTGTGCTGGAAGACGCCTCAGGAGCCTGATGCTGGGGCTGAGGAGATCGGGGTACCAAAACTGGTGGGGCCAGTCTGGAGCCACCAGGATTACCTGTGCCTTGTCCCTCCTGACCTTGAGGAGCACCTTGTGGATCAAGGAAAGTAGAAGGAAGGCACAGAAGAGGCCTGGGGTCCACGGCCTTGAAAAGGTATCCCCCTGCAGTGAGCCTTGCTGGAGGGGGGTGGGCACAAAACAGCCTCAGCTTTGCATTCCTGGAGCGAACAGGTCCACCTGAGGGGTTCCCCACTGGGAGAACAAGCTGTGTACTATCTCTGGATGGAGAAAGCACTCGTGGGACGCCTCGCCCACACAGCTGAGGCATCCATAGCTGATTTGAGAGCCAGGGCCCGAGTTTTCCGCAATTCGATGAGTCGCGGCAAACAGAGGAAATATCCACAGAATTTGTGGCCACCCATGAAACACCCCGTAGGCTTCCTGCCCCCAAATGTCTGTATGCCATGCTGGGAGCCCACCCCAGTGTGGCAAAAGCTCTTTGCCGGCGGGGTGCCCAATCCCATTGGCTTCACTGTTGCCCCCTCCCCAAGCTACCTGGTGCCATGCTGGGGCCCACCCCAGCATGGCAAAAGCTTCCTTTGCTGACAGGGGTGCCCTATCCCCCATCGGCTTAACTGTCACCCCCCCCATGCTACCTGGTGCCACAATGTGAGCCCTCCCAAGCGTGGCAAAAGCTTCCATTGCTGACGGGGGTGCCCAATCCCCCTTTGGCTTCACGCTCCCACCAAGCTGCCTGAGTGCCACGCTGGGAGCCCACCCCAGCATGGTAAAAGTCCCTTGTTGAGTCTCCCAAAAAAAACACCTTCCTCATTGATTCTTTTGCCCCCCAACCCATACCACCCTCTGTGCTTTACCTCCCCACACCCCCACCTCAGCCCATACTTACCTCCGGAGCCCAGCACGATGATCTTTGGTAGACCGAGAACACGTCTGCACTCTTCAAAGCCCATCGCGAACTGAAGAACTGTCGGTAAGCTATATAATGGCATAAATGGATGTTTTTCAACTCTAGTGCATATCTCAGCCATTTCTGGGAATTTTTCCACCAAATTTTCAACACAGGGTTTTTGGGGCTCCACCTCATGAACTGTGACACTTATTTCATTAATTGATCCCGAAAGGTGGTTCCGCAGTCCTTGTGCGGAACCACCTTTCCGAATGATTAATGAAATGATGGTGTCTGATTCATGAGTAAACCCAAAACCTATGTTGAAAATTTGGAAAATATTCCCAAAATGACTATTTTTATGAGTGTGCATTGCGCAGTTCCTCACTTTTCGTAACTTCAAGCATTTTGATATTTTCACTCCAGATTTTCAGCACTGCCATTTTACCACACCTCCTTATGAGCAGTACTACTGTCATTTGTCTCATCTCACCCGAAATGTGCTTCTGCACATGTAGTGCACAATGACGCGGTCAGTGTGTGAAATCAACTCTTCGGGACAGATTAAGAAAATCACAGTGATACTGTTCATGACAGAAAGTCTTAAACTAGCTATGTTGAAAATTTGGTGACAAAAGCCCCATAAAGGGAATTAAGGGTGAAAATAAAACCACAGAATTGCCGCGAAATTGGTGTTGAGTGCATGAAGTTCTGTGACAAATGAGAACCCTGCTGCAGAACTTTGCTCCGATGTGCCGCAGAAAAATTGGGGCCCTGTTTGAGGCTTCTGCCACATGGATGGCTAGGAGATCTGCCTCCATTTGGCTCATGAAGGTCCAAATGCGGAGAGCTTCCCTGCAGAGAGTCCAGGAGTGCATGCCACCCTGTTTGTTGAGATAGCACATGGTTGTGGTGTTGTCCATCTGGACCTGAACCACCTGACCCCGAAGGAATGGAGTAAATGCAGTCATCACCAGCCGGACTGCTCGGAGCTCCAGCAGATTGATGTAGCATCGGGACTCCTCGGGGTCCAGAGCCCGTGGACTCTGTGTTCCCCATGTGGGCACCCCAGCCTATGAGAGAGAGAGACGTCAGTCAAGACGACTGTCAGCTCAGGATGGACAAACGAGATCCCTTTCTGCAGATGCTCTGGGACAGTCCACCATTGGAGAGCGTCCTGCATCTTTCTGGGTTACAGTGACCAGCTGGTCAAAATTACCTAGTCACCGAGTCCACTGGCTGGTCGGCTCTCATTGAAGGGGGCGCATATGCCACCAGGCCCATTGGACTACGGAGGTGCAGGCCACCATGTAGCCCAGAAGTAACAGGAAGTCCCGGGCACAGCACAAGTGCCCAACCAGAAATGATCAGGCAAAGGAGGAGAGAACCTCCGCCCTGTTTGTCAGGAGCCTCGCTCTGGCTCAACAAGAGTCCAGCTCTGCCCTGATGAAGCAAATCACCTGCAAAGGAACAAGTTCCTACTTGGCCTCATTGACCAGGAGGCCACGGTTGATGCAGGTCTAGAAGACCAGATCCCTGGACCTCTCCACCTCTTGCCTTGAGGGACCCACTAGAAGCCTGTCGTCCAGATAGGGGTACACCCTGACCCCTCGACACCAACTATGGGTCACCACCACTGCAATGCATTTGGTGAAGACCCTGGGGGCCGATGACAGGCTGAACAGCATGGCTTGGAACTCACAGAGGGTTCCATCTGCCCGGAAGCGGATGAATCTTCGGTGTGACACGGATCGTGACATGAACAAATGCATCCTGCAGAGCCAGAGAGCAAAACCACATTTTCTGCTTGAGAGATGGTATGATCTGAGACAGAGTTACTATCCTGAAAGTGTGAGACCTGAGAAACTTGTTCAGGTCGTGCAGATCTAGAATGGGGCACCAGCCCACTATCCATTTCGGGACCAGGAAGTACCTGGAAGCGAACCCTGGGTTGACAGGGGATCAGCGACTCTGACCACTACCTCCTTGTGGAGGAGTTGGGTGATGTCATCTTGAAGAGCTGACCAAGTGTCATGGATACCTTCTCCTCCTGTGGGGTGGGGTTTGGCTTGGCTTGGTGGGTACTGCTCAAATTCCAAAGACAGACCGTGGCCGACCACTTCCAATACCCACCTGTCATTGTGACAGCGGACCAGGCAGAAAGGAAGTGGTAGAGCCAGCCCCTCATGAGAGGACTCAGAGTGGGCATAACAGGCATGGGGGTGATCACCCTGTCCTGTTACTGTGCAGGCTTGGAGGAGGAGGATCCAGCCACAGGACTGCTGGGACCCTTCCCTCCAGGCTTATGGACCACCAAAGCCCCTGACATGGGTCAAGAGCACCAAGAATTGAGCCTGCTGCTGCTGCCCAGAATGGTACTGGGCTTGCTTGGCCACAGGGACAGAAGGGCTTGCACTTCTGCTTCTTGGAACCCTGAGGTTCCTTCTAGGTGGAATCAACAGAGTCCAAGGTAGCACTGGACTTCTCGATGCGCTGAAGGTGACCATCTACCCCTGGACTGAACAAACTGGTGCCCAGGAAGGGTATGTCTGCCAGTTTGTGCTGGGTGTCTGCCGTAAAGGTCAAGAACCTCAGCCAGGCCCTGCAGCGCATGGCTACTGCGGCTGCCATCGAACAGGCATAGGAGAATGTCCAGAGCCATCTGGAGCTGCTGCTTTGCAACAGCCTGACCCTGGTTCCGGACCAGCCTGACCGTAGTCTGAAGGTCTGCGGAAGATGGGGAAGCATCTCATCTAGAGAGCCCAGAAGGGCATGAGAGAAATGTGCCATGATGACAGCCAAGCTCGCCTGATGGAGACCAAGCGAAGAGGCAGAATAGACTTTCCTGGCAGAGTGGTCCAGTTTTTTCGACTCTTTGTCCGGAGGTCTATCAGTGACTCCTGAATTGCTCAAGTGCCGAAACACAGAGTCGGTCACTGACCCCTTGGCCGAGGGGTGATCTGTGAACCCCGAAAGAGGGCCAGCCAATGGGGACTGCATACTTGCGGAACAGTCGGGCTGATGGTGCAGGGCAGGAGGCAGGGTCCTGCCAAAGCTCCAGGGTCAGGCCAAAAATGGCTTCAGCCACTGGGAAGGCCTCTGATCGAAGAATCCCTTTATCCATAATGTCCATCAGAGGATTCGAGCCCGTTTCTGAACAAGCACCAGTTTCATCCCTGTAGATTTGGAGAGGAGGCGAAGAATGCCCATGAAGGATGTAGGACCTTCCTCTGTTGAGAGACTCCTGAGTGATTCCTGGTTGCGTGAACTGGAGCAGGGGAGGAGTCCTCAGACTCGAGGAGTCCAGATAGATCGGCCGACCACCTAAGTCACCTTCAACACACCGCAGACGTTCAGGAGTAATAGAGACTGACAGCCTGTGTGGAAGGCCCTTGGCGGGCCAAGACTCCTTGACAGGAGCCCCCGAGGGAGGCTGTTTAGGTAGCGGCTTCACCATTATCAGTGGAGAGGCCAGTTTTGGATGAGCTGGGAGGGCCTTCACCGGTTCCACAGGTGGAGGGATGGTGTCGACCGGCTCCGGAGTCTTGGCGTCGGCCTGGAGGGTGACAGCCATGCGATGGCCAGTGTGGAAGCCCAGGTAGACTTTGGACCAGCCAACACCAACCGTTGCCACATGAGATCCTTGTAGCATCGACGCAACTTGAGCAGAAGCCTTTCCTGAGGAGGACGAGGATAAATAGTAGCAGCAGCAGCACTTTTTGGAATGCCCAGAGTGGCATTTGTGAGTTTTCTTTGACCTTTTGGTCAAAGTTGACCGAAACTAGTCCTTGACCATTTTGGGGGGACTGAAGGAGGTGCACAGAAGAGCTGGGGAGACCCATGGCTCCTCCAGGTCAGGGACAGGGATCGTGAAGAGGCTTCCAGCAGGCTGGATCTCCTCCTCGGTAGGTCCAGTCAGGACCGGAGTCCTGAACAAGGTTGTCGACCTCATCTAGCAACAATGGATCGACTGGGTTGATAATCTCAACTTGGTCATCGTCCCACATTTAGCCGGCTGGCCTGACGGGGGCACTGTGAAATCAACAGCCGAGGCTGCAATTTCAACTGAAGTCAAAACTGGAGATTCCTGGGAACGAGACTGCTCTCAGTCCCAAGAACAACGTCAATGAGACTTCTTTTCTCTCAACGCCTTGGAATCCTTTTTGCGGAAATGGGACAGTGCAAAAACGATGGGCCCTCCCCCTTGGTCGGGAGAGACTGAAACAACTCCTTGAAGGAGCCTGTAAAGGTGGAGCCCAGTTTGAGCAGTACGAAGACCAATGCTAAAGAAGACTGATCGGCAGCCCCAGCTGCCTCCTCCTCAAAAACCTTCATTTGCTTGAGTTGTCCAGCAGACCCCGCAGCCGCGGAGACCACCCAATGGGGCTCTTTTGATTTGACTGTCTGGTTCCGTTTCTCCGGTTGACCGAGCTGTAATCAGTCAAGACTATCATCTAACACATTCGGATGGAATGAGTGACAAAATTTGCAGGCCTGTGTATCGTGATCGTGACCCAGGCAACAGATGCACGTGGCATGCGGGTTGGTACGAGACATCTTCTGTCCATGAGGGCACTGATGGAACCTAGGTGAGGACTTGTCCTCCACTGCAGTCACGATCGAAGATTGGTGAGACTCTGATGAGTTTAAGTTTAAGTTTTGGTAAGTAATCTGAAGATTTAAGCACCAGAGCCTACTTAACACGGGAGCAGTAAGGAAGGAATCTGAGTCTTCAAGTAAAGAGCTCTGGCGTCAAGGGATGGAGCTGAAGGATATACCACCCTGGTGGGAGAAGCCAGCTTAAAGAGTCCTGGCAAGATATTTAAAGGGAAAGGATGTGCCATAACGTGTGGATAAGAACATATCCACATACCTAGAATTTTAGTCTTCTACACGCTCTCTCCAACTGCTGCCCCCCCATGCCCCTGATATGCGTAGTCATCTGTTGCTGTATACAAATTTTTTTTTTTTATTCAGCCTTTTGGCCCCCCCCCGATCGCCTCTTTAAGCCTGCTTCAGGCATTCTCCAGCTTCTCAAGCCCACCTGCCACTCTCACTGCTGTCACACCAGCGGAGATTCAGAAGGGGTGGGATCCCAGAGTACCAGCACTGTCAAGTATGGTGGCCAGTGAACATAGGAGCCTCTTGTCTTTTGCCTCTTACCCCATCCGCTACCCAGCCAGTCCTAGACAGCGCCCCTCAGGCCACACCCACACACCCCTGCAGAAGAGGCAAGTGCCTCGGCCCACTGCAGGTGCTAATGTGGCACCCTTCCCTCCCTCCCCTGGCTGAGAGTACTGTTGCCTCCCCGGTACCACTCCCCCCACAACCACCTTCCAAGTCAACATAAAATCAAACTGTTGCAGCAAGCTGTCTCATCTAATGTCAAAACAGGTGTTATACTTGTATCCATGTCCTAAATAACATTTTTAAACAGGCACAAGCTCTGCTCAGTGGCAACAATCAAGGTATGTGATTAAGATTTGAGAAAGGTTACAAAAAGGCATATGGCTTGGAATATGTGCTTAAAAAACTGTACACCAATGTGCATGCTTGCCTACACCCTTGCGTTAGACAGTAGCTTACAACTCCAAGCTCCACCTGCATAGTAATAACTGGGACATATGTTTTACAGATGTAATGAGAATGAGACTGTATGGGCATAGGACTGTGACTCAAAACAGAAAAACACTACTATCACTCCACCCTGCTGTCAACACAATCAAAATAAAATGCTCCACCTATAAGCTGTCACTAGACAAATGGTGTTACGTTAAGTAGTTCTGCATTTAGCTAGAAATAACACTATTCAAGTAGCAAAATTACCACTGCAGTTCCACAGGCTGCAGAACAGTATTTATGTTTTGAAGGTTTGACTAAAACATTGTGGTGACAATTAGCCTAAATGCTAGTGGGTTTTAAATTTCCAGCAATGCTAATTCCAAAACAGAGTCAACATAGTGAAGAAAATTTACAGTATAGCCATTCTGTGTTTCATTCCCTCATAGACGGACCTTGAAACAAAGCTAATTCATTCAGTCTGCGACCAGCAAATTCTCATTCCTACCCCCACCACAATCTATTACGTGCAGTAAACAGACTTCCTGTGCTGTAATTTACATCGCCTGTTAGATTTTAGACAGCACAGTAGAAGAAACTGAGGTCTGGTTTAGCAGGGCCTCAGTTCGGAGATTCAGCAATGTTCAAGTCACAGGATTCAGGAAGAGGAGATTACAAAATTCTACAGTGACCGTGGAGACGTTTTCATAAACATAATGTCCTGTGAAAATTAAAAACTAGGATGCAGCACAAAATTATGGACTCAACAGACAGTTGCTAAATGCCCCAAACAGAGTGTAAAACACCTGCCCTATTGCACTTCCACATGTTGGGGCTACAAACAAAAATGACATAGTCAAGCTGCAACTCAATTTAGTTAGCTAGACCTTGATGGGTGTAAACAGTAAGTCGGAGGACAGGACTGATTGCTTTTTTGTTGTGTGCAGTGTGTCATTTGCAGTAGTTTCAGTGGCAGATCCTAGTACAGCAGACAGAAAAATGGCAGCAGGATAACAGGGTGGGGACACTAATACATTGGCCACAGACTGTGTTTTCGGCAGTTCTACTGGGCTAATTGCTTTGCTTTTTCTTCCACCAGGCAACAGTCGGTCAGCTCAGGTACTGGAGCAACCATGGCAGCCAGCCATTCGGGAGCGAGGGACAAATGGGGCCAAATTTAAATTCCAACAGGCAGCTTTAAATTCAAAAGTCGCCAGACTCTCCCTCACCATGCGCTCTCGGCAGAATCAGTCAGAGGATGGGACTGATTGTTTTTGTTGTGTGCAGTGTGTCATTTGCGACAGTTTTGGTGGCAGACCTTAGTACAGGGCACAGGAAAACAGCAGCAGGATTACAGATTGGGGACACTAATACATCGGCCACAAATCATGTTTTCGGCAGTTCTACCGGGCTAATTGCTTTGCTTTTTCTTCTTCTCTTCGGTCAGGTAACAGTCTGTTGAGACTGCACTTCCCACCCACCCGGTTCCTGTTCCACTATTACAGGCATTACAGATTGACTGACAACAGGAAACCACCTCTGCTGATTGAACAGCAGCTCCTACGCCCGCCCACCCTGCTCTGTTCTACTCTGTGAACTAACCCTATAAATATTAAATACAAAAAAAAAAGATTTCTATTTCTTAGTAGGACTATTACCAATACGTAAAGGGTAAGTTGCAGTGGCAATTATGAATGTGGTAGGCTGCCAGGTGTGTGGGGCACTTGTTTTCCAGGGACTTCTCTACAGGATAGGGCATTGTCCTGTGTGCAGAATATAGGAGTTGAGGCTCAGCTGGAAGTGGCTAGGAACTAAACTGTCAGGCTGTATCATCAACTGTACTGGAGTGCACCCCTTCATCCTCTCCCCCAGAGACCTGCTGGCCTGGGGGTGAAGAGTGGTGGGATGGGTGGGGCAAACTGACAAGGATAGAGCAGGTGAAACCAGTTTGACCAAGAGACATTTCTAGCACAAATTACTTTGCACCCCGGAGATGTTACAGACCCTGTCAATGAGAAAGCAGTCACTGAACCAAACACTGACTCAAAAGAGGCGACAAGGCAGAACTGTGCAAGGGCAACCGAGGAACACAAGGGAAAGAAAGAAAAAAATGACTGGAAGTAAACACTTGTTCTGGAGGATTCAATGGTTAGAGGAGTTGAGTCCCACTTGAATAAATCTACAGTGAAGGTCCAATGCCTCCCTGGAGCCTCGGCCAAGAAAGGCACTGAATGTATCGGGAGGCTCGCAAACCACGCAGAAGAGGGACACAATGTATTGATCCATCTCAGTACCAATGACCTAGCAAATCAAATGGTAGAAGAGACCAAGCCCAACTTCAAAAAGCTGGGGGAGCGAATGGCAGTTCGATCGTTCTCCCTGACATTCTCAGAGGTCCTCCCAGTGTGGGGAAAAGGTGACAGCATGAACAAGCTTAGAAAGAAGATCATCGGGGAATTTAACATCTGGTTACATGAATGGCATAAGGAAAAAGGTTACTGTGTCATGGGGGACTGGGTAGAATTCCCTTTCCTAGCCCTGCTCCCTGAATTATTCTTCCGATGAGCTGGGAGGGGACAAATGCATTTGGGCAGAGGTTAGAGGTATATATTTCAGAGCATTCAAACTAGTGGGGGTGGCCTAAGAACATCTGCAAAGAGAACTAAGTTGAAGGCAGCATGGTTAGCACTCCCACAGCTAGTGTGAGCAACGAGGAAAATTGTAATGTGGATAGGGATGGTGAAAGGGATATAACAAAAGAGACTGGTGGATCACACGGGGAAAGGGGAGACAACAAAGGTGAAATAATGCAGGGAATGAGTATGGTAGGTCTGAAGCATGGAAGAAGTAAGGGTAGGAGACAGTGATCCTGGAGGGTGGTCTGCAATAGCAAGCCCAGGAGTGATTACCAGAATGGCAGCCAAAGTAGAAGCAGAAACAAAAGTATAAACTTGACACTGTACAGCTGACACCAGTGAAGGAAGAAGAAGAACAGGCAGGCTGAGAACCAGAAAGCATGTCTGTCTTCATCAAGTGGTGGGGTATACAACAAATGGAGAGGAAAAGAGATACAGCATCTAGAGGTGCAGAGAAGAGATGGCACAGAGAAGAGAGGCACCGTCCAGACAAACAGAAAAGAGATGCAGCAACGAGTGTTGGATGTCTCACAAGTTATCAAAGCTGAAGAATGTGGTACAGGTGCAGCAGATCAGCAAAACACATACAGCTTTAAATACATTAAACTTACAAAGTCGGGTACCACAGATTATATTTAAAGAAATTCACCAGGTTTTACACTTGCCAGTGATTAAACAAGGACACTCTGCATATATAAATATTTCCCTAAAAATGCACCCTTTAAAGTAATAACACTCGTAAATTTGCAGACACTGGGTCCTAAGGACTTCCCATTTTTCTGTGCTGCCTAGCTCCATACGCACTCACCGGCATGATGACGAGATGCCAGTGAGAACATGAGGCGTTCCCCACGCTCTCACTGGCATCATCATCACACTGCAGTGGTGAGTGCGGGGGCAGAGCTGGGCAGCACAGAAACAAACAGGAAGTCGCGGGACCCGTGTCTGTGAAATTGTGTAATACTACAAAATGCATTCTTAGGGAAATATTATATGCAGAAAGTCCTAATGATAAGTCCCGTTTAATCACTGTCAAGGGGAAAAAACCCTAATATTGGTAGGTCACTTTAAGCATACCTGACAACTTTTGAAAGGGCAGCATAGGCCAGCCAATGGCCAAACAGCAAAGGGCAATCAGGCTGGTACCTTATCTGACAGGTAAAGCCCAACTTGTCTACAGCAATATGGACTCTGAGCAGTCAGAAAACTATGACACTGTAAAAAGAGAAATCCTTAAAGTAAAGGTGTAAGTTCACCTTACTAAGACTTTAGGCTTCACAGCCCGGTACCCTGGGCAGCGACAGCCCTTCTGTGCCAAGAGTAAAAAGTTTAATAGGCTCTGTAAGGTTTTGGAAAGGATCAAAACTGTGGCTGAGCTGCCAGCCAGCCGATCCCTTCCCACTTCCTAGTCTGCTCGCTCCGCCCCAGCGCTCCTCTGTATCGTGACGTTTAGCCAGGGAGGAGCGCGGGGGCCTTGGCATACTAGTATGTGGGGAACTAGTTTCTGAACAATTTTGCACACTTTAAACTGCATATTAGGAAAATAAGTACCAAGCTGGGCTAATAGAGACGCTGATCAGTCGGCATTTCATTTTCTAATATCTCAGTTTAAAGGTAAGCAAATATTCAGAAAATAAACCCTATATGCGCGGCGTCCCGGCACTCCTGACTAACGTCGCGACATGAAGGTGCGAGAGTGGGCGAGCAAACAAGAGAAGGCAAGAAGAAATCGACTGGCTAACATCTCAACCACAGTTAATCCTTCAAAACCTGCAGAAGCAATCGAATTTATTCTTGGCACAGAAAACCATCACTGCCAATATATAACTTTGCAACTTTACTTTAAAAAGTATGACATCTCAAGAGAGACCTACAGAGAGAGGTTCCAGTCCCTGAAGCACAACTCACTTGACAATCCTCAAGAAACCTTCACCAGATTTAGAGAACTCCTCATTAAATAGCTCAACAAGGGTGAAAACAGTCCCACAGATCATCCACATATCTGCAGTGGAGCAATTTATCAACATTCTTGCCTACTGACATGTGGCTTTGGGTAAAAGAACACCAATCAGAATGTGGGGAAAAGGCCATTTCTTTCTCTGAGGACTATCAGATGGCCAGACAGACAAAGCAGCAGTGAAGTAACAGCCAGGGACTGGTAAGATGCTCTTTTCCCAATTTAACTCCTGGTCCACTACAAACTCTGTTGGAGGAAACAACTCTGTACCCAAAGACTTTATCGCTAGAACGGTAATAAGCCAGCCATACTGCAAAAACGCCATAAAACTAAGGTGTAATACTGGGGCAAATTTGGTCTTAGCAAATTGGGACAAGTATTTAACAGATGTCAAGGTGAGGATAAGACTGTGAAGGGACTTACAGATTCAGGACACAGACTGACCCTGGTGCATGCTGAAGTTCTTTCTCAGAAAAGACTGTGCAAAGGACCAGGTACTGGGGTCAAGGTCATCTGCATCCCAGGGACACTTGCTACTATCCCACTGCCCAACTGACTCGCAGCATTAATGGGGAGTTGCACCAAATGAAAGTGGGAGTAGTACCTAAGCTACCTGTACCTGTGATTAGTGGAAATGACATTCCAGGATTTGCAAAGTTAATCACCGAGGGAGTAAATCCTGCTATGTCAGCAACTGTGATAACAAGAGCACAGGCAAAGAAAATCTCAGATGTTGGGGACTCTTTTGCTTTTGTTGCCTTTGATTCTGACTTGTTTGAGCCCAGCTCCAAGACCTGGAAGTCCAGGAAAAAAAGAAGATGCCTGAAAAAAAGAGTAGCAACAAAAGACTGATGCACATAAGGGGCTGATACATGAAAATGCTGAAACTCAACTGATAAACAACTGTGATTTTGCTTCTAAGCAAACTAACAATGTTTCTCTCCAAGGTTATTGTAAGCAGTTGGAGGTGAGACAAAAACAGGGTGAACCAATGCTTAAAAAATAAAATTAACTACTACAGAGAGTTTGGGCTAATCTTCAGATGCAGGAACAGCTATAACAACTGGTCACACCAAAGAAGCACAAAAATGAGTTGCTACAGATAGCACATGATGGTCATATGGCTGGTTACTCGGGAAGGGACTGCACCTTTGCCAGTCTTTTGTACAGATTTTACTGGCCTCGGATTCATGAGGATGCTACCTATTGTAGTTCTTGTACTGAATGTCAGACAGTAGGCCCAGCAACTAAAAAAGGCAAGGTGCCCCGGTGCCCCTACCCTTGACAGATGTACCATTTGAGAGAATTTGCAATGGATGTAGTTGGCCCATTAGACAAAAGAAAAGGGTAATCGATTTGTTTTGGTAGTATGTGACTATGTTACTATACCCAGAGGCAGTTACAATGCATACTGTCACAGCCCCAAAAGTGGGAGTAGAGCTTGCCACAATTTTCAGCAGGCTGGGCATACCTAAAGAGATTATTACTGATAGGGCAGTCATTTGGTGCTGCACTGCTGAAGGAGCTGCACGGCTACTAGGTATCACTGCCATAAGAACCTCCCTTATCACCCTCAGACAGACAGTCTTGTTGGACGTTTTCATCAAACCCTAAAATGTATGTTAAAAGGTTTGTGAAAGATGAAGGAAAGACTGGGACCAATATTTACATACTAACATACTAAAATGCCAGCAGAATAGGCCCTAATGGTCTTTCGTGTCTGCTCGTTTGGTCAGCCCACCCTGGGTGCTGACCTTGCTCGCCTTCTCTGGCTTCTCCTTCCCAGTTCCGGATATTCTTGCTGCATTGGATTTTGCTTCCAGAACCCTTCCCCTGTATCTGTCCCACCCCCTCTTGAACCCTTCCACTGTCTCTGCCTCCACCAGCCCCTTAGGCAGCGCATTCCATGGCTCCACCACCCTCTCAGTGAAGTAGCACCTCCTCCTCCTTTCTCCCCTGAATCTTCCCCCGTCCAGCTTCCACCCATGCCCTCTAGTGGCCCCCTCCTCCTTCCTTCGAAGCACCCTGACTGTTCCTCCCCTATTTACCCTCTTCATGTACCTGAAGACCTCTATCATGTCCCCCCAGTCCCTTCTCTCTTCCAATGTGTACATATTTAGCTCTTCGAGCCTCTCCTCATAGGTCCTGTCCCCCAAGCCCCAAATTATTTTGGTTGCCCTCCTCTGGACCCTCTCCAGGAGGTAATGTCCCTCTTTAAGTGTGGCCTCCAAAACTGCACACAGTACTCAAGGTGCGGCCTCACCAAGCAGTTAAACAGAGGGAGTATCACTTCCCTCCTTCTAGAGGTGATCCCCCTAGCGATGCATCCCAGCATCCTGTTGGCCTTGGCTGCTGCCCTTCTACAAGTCTCAGAGTTGTTCATCTTGACATCCACCACCACCCCCAGGTCCCTCTCAGCCATCGAGACTTGTAGCATTCCCCCAGGGTGTACACTTGGCCTGGGTTTCTGGCTCCCAGGTGGAGTACCTTGCATTTCCCTGCATTGAACCTCAGCTTCCACTTTCTAGACCATCTTTCCAGAGCCTCCAAGTCCCCCTGTAGGGCCACCTCCCTCCTCCCCATCCACCACCACCCCCAGTTTCAGTCATCCACAAAGAGACTCATCTAACTCCTGATTCCTGTCCTTATGTCAGAGGCGTAGGTGTTGAACAGAAGGGCCCAGGACTGATCCCTGGGACCCCACTAATGACCCTCCTTGGGGATGAGACTATCCCCAACCTCGATCCTCTGGGTCCGGTCCTGGAGCCAATTGCCTATCCATCTGATCATCTGGTTCCCCACCCCATTTCTCCCAGCTTATCCAACATGCCCACGTGAGGAACAGAGTCAAATGCCTTGCTGAAGTCTAGAAAGAGGACGTCCACTGGTCTACCCAGGTCCAAGGCACTCGTCATCCAGTCACAGAACTCCACCAGGTTTGTCTGACATGATTTCCCAGGATGAATCCATGCTGTCTATCGTCCAGGCACCCTGACTTATCCAGGTCCCCCCTAGCCTCTCCTTGACAATGCCCTCCATCACCTTGCCCACCACCGATGTCAGGCTGACAGGCCTGTAGTTCCCCGCCACCTCCTTTGATCCCCACTTGTGGATAGGCACTATATGTGCCACCTTCCAGTCCTAGGCACCACCCTGTCCTCAGAGATGGTGAAAAGCTCCGCCAGGGTTTAGCCAGAACATCCATAAGTTCCTTCAGCACTCTGGGATGTAATTTATCAGCCCAAGTGCTTTCTCCGTCTTAAAGGGGAGCTGAGGCTTCCTCACTCTCTGCTGTGATTTCACTTCCAGTACCTCTTCTCCCTGCTTAGCCCTCCCCCTCCCAGACCCGCTTCGATCGGTAGGGTCCCCCTTCCTCAGTATCTCTGTCTCCTCCCATGTATGATGCAGCACCCCCATTTTCCTTACCTGCCTTTTGCTTACAGAGAAGTGGCCATAGCACGAACAGGTTTTTCACCCTTTGAAATGTTGTACGGTAGACAATATAGATGGCCACTAGATGTAATGAAAGAAATATGGGAAGATACCCCCTTTCAGAAAGAATCTGCTGCTTCTTATATGTGTGCACCGAAAAAGAAATAAGTAAAATATATTGAAATTGCTCACAGTAATCAGGAAGATGCCCCAAAACAGCAGAAGGTGTATTATGACCAGGAGGTAAAAGAGTCAGGTGAAAAGGTCTTGTTAGTGTTACCCACTATAGAAAAACTTATACAGTGGCAAGGAAGAATGTTGGGCTCTAATTGGTCAGTCTGGGACTGGATTGGTGATGTTATCACATCATAACATCACAGATCCAGTCCCAGTACTACTATAACTGAATCCGCTTTTAGGGAATCACTCCACAAACCGCAATCGGCTTCACTTTCCATGGCTAGGCAGCTGACTTCACTGTGTCTCACTCGCTGCTCCTCACACAGTATCATCATTCATCCCTTGGCCACCCTGTTACAGCTAAATAAAAAAAATATAAGTAAATTAAAGCCACTGTTCTCGACTTCAGGGTCCGCTAGTTAATAAATTGAAAAATACAAGTAAATTAAAGCCGCTATCCTCAGTTTTTGTTTGCTGTAATGTTTTTACTGTAATAACGCAATACAGCTTTCTCGTACAACACAGCTGTCACTTCAGTCCTTTACTTTCAGATCTCTGACCTGGGCAGGTACAAACACTAAACGGCAAACACGCTGACCATACCACAAGAAACAGAGAAAAGTCACTAACCGTGACCTTGGAGGGATGCAGCTAGCATAGTTAAGTGTGGAGGAGGCGAGATGACTGACAGGAAAAAAATACAGAGCAAGGGTGCCGGAAGATGATAAAAGCTGAGAGGGCTGAGAATTAAAAGGGCACTTATGAGGGTACAAAGGATACTTTTTCTACACTAGTTTTTGCCATACAGAAATAAAAAGTGGAGTGGCTGTCCCTTCCCCCCCACCCCACCCGTTCCGGTACCTATGATACAGAGCTCTAATGAACCAACTCCATATGGAGGGTGGAGACAGACAGTTAAATACAGGCATACAGATGAAAGCTTGATAGTAGAGGGGGAGAGACAGAAAACTAATTAAAAAAAAAAAGAACAAATTAAGGAGACAGGTGAGAAACACTGCAGTGCCATCCACTGGCCTAAGCAATAAGCACATTTTTTTTTCCCCCCGAAGAATTCCTACCAATTAAAACATTAATAAAATGTGTGGCTTTAACTGTAGTTTTTATTTTATTTTTTTCTTCACAAATGAGCCATTGTATAATAAGAATAATGCACACCAGGGTGTATGTCATGCTGGGATAACACCACATTTCTCAGGTGTTGGGTGCACTCAGCCTGCGGCCTCGTGCCCAACCACCCGAGGTGTGACATTATCCCAGCACAACGCACACCATGTTGTGCATTATTACTTTAATGAAGTGGCAAGGGCCTTATAAAATAGTTACATGTACTGGTACAGTTAACCATCAGTTGAGACTCTGATAGGAAAAATCCTATCAAGACATACCATGCTAACCTCCGGAAGAAATAGGTTAAAAAAAAAAAAATCATCAAAGGTTGCTTGTTAGTATTACCAGAAACTACTGAATATACTGATATAGCTTAGGACAGACTGGAACAAACTAACTTCTGATACTGTAAACGTAAAGTATTCCTTACCCACAGAACAAATCACCAAAATTTGCAACTTGAAAATATTTAAAAGCACTTTTACCTCAGCGTTAGGCCAAGCAAAAGGGGTCAAGCACGCAGTGATGACAGGAACTGTTTGAGAGCTAGAGGCTGTGTTGCACATGGAAAAGCTTGATGCAACAGCATCACAGAAACACAGTGGTCACTGAATGATACTTGGAGCAAGGAAATAAATGAGTACAAATTATTTCGAAGGGATAGAAGGGGACAAAAGGTGGCGATGCTGCTATATATACAATCAATTAACCATACATAGAGGAAACTGATCAACGGGAATGGGACGATTACTGAATCCGTCTGGGTTAAAATGGGGAATAACAAGTCAAGCTATATAATTCTGGGCTCAACTTGTAAGCCACCAAACCAGAAAACAAGCTCAAATTATTACTTAAGGTGGTCGGAGAACTTATGGGGAAAAATTAACTAGTTCTGATGGGAGAGTTAAACATTCCAGGTGGACTTGACACAAACCTAAAGCCTGATGACAAGACATAATACTGGATGTGCCCGTTTGCCTGAAAATCTCTTGGAACTATGCATCATACATAAGTTATGAAGTGTACATACGTTTCCTATGCATCTAGTATTCCTTTCCTATTCTTATCTCCTGTATATAATTTTGAATACAAATTTAAAAAAAAAAAAAAAAAAAAGACATTCAGGTTTAGCTTGGGAGTCTGTAGAAGGGGTAGTAACCAGGATAGGCAACTAGCTAGTAGCCTGTTAAACCAGAATTTGGAACAACATGCTGAACGTCCCACAGGAGGTAAGATTTCTTAGATGTCATCCTGAGTGACCTTGGTGAGGATTTGTATTGAGGTAATGCTGAGGCACTTACTTCTTTCTCACCACTGTTTGTATGTGTTCCATAAATATCTACACACACTCCTGTGTGAGTGTTACAAATAAATATTTGTGGTGCCACTGGGTTGTGCATTTGAGAAAGAGTAATGTGCACGGGGATAACCCAGGTTCTAGTTGTCTCAGTGGCGCAGCTGGTTAGCGCAATCGAAACGGTATTCCAGGTGGCCTGGGTTCAAGTCCCAGCTGAGGCACTTACTTCTTTCTCACCTCCGTTTGTATGTGTTCCATAAATATGCACAGCACACCCCTGTGTGATTATTTCCTAAGTATTTTGTATTCCTTTCCTATTCTTATCTCCTGTATATAGTTTTGAATACAAATAAATAACAAAAAAATAGATATTCCAGGTGTAGCTTGGGAGTCTGCAGAAGGGGGTAGTAACCAGGATAGGCAACTAGCTAGTAGCATGTTAAACCAGAATTTGGAACAATATGTACAACGTCCCACAGGAGGTAAAAATGTCTTGGAAGTCATCCTGAGTGACCCTGGTGAGGAGCTGTATAAATGTAATGTTCCTGAACCGCTTGGTAACTGTGACCATTTAATGGTGGCATTCAACATTAAAAAAGGGAAAGAAAAAAATAGGGGAATACCAAAAACAAAATGCTACAAAAGGGCTAACCCGGGGCTTTAAATAATTGATTAGCAGTTTTTTTCCTGGGACAATACTAACTGTACAAAAAGTATTTATATAGGTTTTATAGAAGTGTTATGTTTGTTAAACACAATGAGACAAGTGCTATGCATTTTTACAATGTTTTAGCACTTATGAGCAAAACGCTAAGCAATTTTTAGAGTTAAATAAAACCCTGTAAACTTTGTAGCAAGGAGAAATGAAATACAAAGATGGGACTGGATTAAAGAGATGGACGAGAAGATATGAATATTATGTGGTAAGTCTTGACGAAATAAAATCACTTGCGAGTTTTGTGCCTATTTATTTATTTTAATTTATTTGAGTTCTTGAATAGCACCTGTGAGTGGATGCTCTTTTGTAGGTTCCATGTCAGTTGAACAGAAAATAGCAGAGAATTACAATTTATACATTTACAGAGATGGCAGAGTAAGTTACAGAAAGGTTCACATGATAGACACTGCTGAGGCATTGTACAATGTATGCTCGTCTGTGAGTTCGAACACCCTGGAAGACAGACACAGAGAAGGTAACAGACAAAGGTGACATAGTGGAGGAATGGAGGGAGGGAGGAGGGTGTGCCATGAGATGTTGGGGTGTAGACAGGGGTGGGGTGGGGATCAGTGAAGTGTTGAGGTTGGGAGGTGCTCCCTGGGTCAAGAGGTCGTCTAAGTGCAACAGGTGATTATTATGGGAGGGTGGCGGATGCAGTCACATGTCGTTGATAATGAGGCGCTGACAAAGACTTAGCTTGTATGCACCAAATGTTAGATGAAACAGTCACAGTTGTCCTCGGCAATGAGGTGCTGACGAAGCTTGCACTTGAAGGTACCAATAGTTGCTATGCCAGAGATTTCAGGTGGTAGAGTGTTGATCCAGTGAGGTGTACAGTAGGAGAATGAACGTTGTGCCGATACAGTGCGGCATCTAGGTTTGCTAAAGATTTGACTATTGGAGCTTCTGGTCAGCCTAGCACTCACGTGTCATGTGAGCAGGTTCTGAACTACTGGTGGCAGCAGATTTAGTGAGGCTCTTTTGGCAAATAGGCAGGTTTGGTATTTAGTTCTGTTCTTCAGTTGGAGCCAACCTGCCCAAGCATACAGTTCACAGGTGTCCGTGAGTCTTGCAGCACCTGTGAGGCAGACAGACCTTATTTAGTGCCAAAGAGATGTGGTGGAGGCAGTGTCCATTGCCGACCTGCATATGCAGAGCCATAATCAACGAGGGAGACAAACTGAACTATTGATGGCCAGGTTCACGGCTTCATTTGTTAAGCTGTGTTTGTGATGATAGTGTATCGATTCTGGAACTGATGGCCTTTCGGTATTGTTTATGTGCTGGTGTCCATTGCCGACCTGTATGGCCAGGCCATAATCGATGGGGAGACAACTGAACTGCTGATGGCCAGGTTCAGGGCTACGTTTGTTAGGCTGTGTTGTGTCCAAATATAAGAGGAAGGAAGGATACCAGTATGGATATCAAAAAACCTCGGCACAAATAAATAAAAAGAGAGATTGTTTAAAGAGCAAAATTAAAAGATCCAGAGCTGTGGGAGCAGTTTAAGTGTGAAGCAAAGAGGTGTTAAAAAAAAAACAAAAAAACAACAACCTAGAAATGCCAGAAGAAAGAATTACATATAGCATAAAACTCTAAAACAAATATTTTATATACCTCTGATAGGTTACCCCAGGGGTCAGGTTGATGGTATTTTTGTGTTATTAGCGCTGTGCGGTGCCTCCATATGTAACCCCCTACCTGGGACCTGGGTTCGGGGAGAAAACTGTTGCTCGGTATTTTGGCTAGGTTTGACTTCTAGTCAGAGGCACCCAAGTACCTCTGGACACAGGAAGCAATAACTGTAATGTCCAAACCAGGAGTGGGATTCTAAAGTGTGGCTTTTATTCACAACCAACAGAATAACAAAGCACAGATGGACCCCCATGGGGCTACACTCCTGGTAATGCAGATTATGGAGACCAGGACACATCCTCATACACTGTAGCCCTCAGGCTTAGAAACACACTGGGCACTCAGCCCAAACTTGTACTCTTCTCTGGGTTTCCCTGGCTCGGCTCCCTTGCCAGCCCTTGGACTACCTTCCTTCCTTCCTTCCATGGCTCAGCTCTCATGCCAGCCTTTGGACTACTTTCCATATAGCACAGATCATTTCTTGGTGGCTCCATAAACCACCTCTGAGCACTTCTGGCTCCATCAGGGAATCTTCTTCAACAATCCCACGTCTAGGTACTTTCCTCAGGCATTGGCCAAGTACCTGAGAGAAAGCAAGAGGTGTCCTAAAGCGAACCCGTAGAGGTGACTCTGGTCGAGCCAGATTGGGGGGGGGTCTCCCACCTCTTGCTCCCATAAATCATACCCGGCCATTCCTCTGGACTTTAACACCTCATCTCTGAAAACACTTTACTGTGTAGATTCTCTTTAAATGTATGTCACATTTAATCTACTGTTTCTTCCATCCCATGTGCTGAACTTGAAACACACTTAATGAGTGGCTCTGTCCATTTCTCTAGACCCCCACAGTTAAGCAGTCCAATTCCCACAACTTTTAAAACTGTACTTGGCTGTCTTTTCCTGACCCACAGTAGTAGTCACTTAAATTCATCTTGTCCCAGGTGAAAACACATTGACCTTGCAGAGCAAACTCACCCCTAGTTTTGGGTGCCCCACAGGCTTTTCTCTTCAAAGAAATCTCAACAAACTACTGGTGCCTCATGCGAACCTAGATTGACAGCTTCTTCTTCCTCTAGCGGACCAAGGTTGCCCTGGAAGTAGGCAGAATCCTTCCCCCATCCCCACAGGGATGGGCCCTGTTCTTTGTGGCGGTCTCTACCACTTCACATGGCTCTTCTTGTGTTCCTCTTCAGGTGCGAACACACACCTCAAACAAAAATATAGCTCTTTGTCAGAGCCAAGGGCTCTGAGGGCCTGCAGCTGCAGCACACCTCCTCCCTCTTCAACACTACTATAGGACTGACTTCAAATTCCCCAACATTCTATCCTAACTTCCAGCTGCAACATTCCAGTGTGGCTTATGCAGCTGTAGCAGTTCTAAAATGATGTAATCCCTCAGTCTCAGCTGAGACCGAGAACAGAGTGAGACAGTGTGAAATCCATTTAACTGGAATTTCACAAGCTGCCTTCCTGCCTGCCACTAGGTCTAACTGGGATTCTTGTAACCCTAGGTAACAGGGGTTACACACACACACACACACACATATATATATATATATATATATATATCTATATATATATATATATATATATATATATATATACATACCACATATATACATACATACATATATAAATAAATAAAAGCTTTTGGTTCTATATCAGATCAAAAGAGGTGGTGAAAGAATAGTGGGACCACTAGTGGAGACTGAGAGGAAGTTTGAGGATGAAGAGGATACTGCAGGCATCCTCAGTACATTTTGGGGTCAGTATTCCGAAATCAGAGTTAACAAAGGTAAATATTGCAGGGTAATATTTTATTTATTTATTTATTTTATTTTTTATCATAGAATGTTTTTTCTTCCTCCACTGTGGAGTGGTAATGACGAGTCTGCCAGCCGCAGGCACCTGCACCAGATCTGGCAAGTGACACGCTCTTCCCCCACAGGCCGGTAAGTAGACAGGATCCCCTCTCCCTATGGGGACCTGGAGCACATACATCCAGGGGGCACACCTCTCGTATCCGGGGCACAGGGCACAGCCATCAGCCCCCACGATCGCTCTGCAATTTTCCACCATTATCTCCCCTAGGAGCCAGACGTGCAATGGCATCAATGCACAGCCATGTGGACGCCCACTGTGCTCCACCCCTTGATTGTGCACGCAAACTGTAGTGCTTCTGGCCTCCGCCAGTTGCCGCTGCAGATCAATGCAGTTCTTCCACCTGCCGCAGAGGAAGGAGAGCAGTCATGGGATGCTCAATCCTCCCTCACCCCCGGCCAACCCCCTGAGGCCCGAGTCCGTTCCAGAACCTGGGTCACCGGTGTGGCGCAAGGTGTGGCATCCAGCGCCTCAACCCTCAGCGCCACCGGGCCATCAGTAATATTCTATTTGTAATAGAGAAGGTAGAAGTATTAAAACTTCTGCAAAACATAAATGTGAATATGGCTCAGGGGTTGGATGGTTTGCACCCTAGGGCATTACAGGAACTGGGAATGATACTGGCTGATCCACTAACAAAATTTTTAATACCGCTTTGGAACTGGAGCAAGCTCCAGTGGAATGGTAGAAAGTGATATTTATATCTATATTTAAAAACAGGCAAAAGAGTGATAAATCTAATTACAGGCCTGTGAGATTAACTTTGGTGGTGAGAAAACTTTTGAAACAATAGTGAGAGACAAATTAACAAATTCATGGATGAGAACAACATATGGGATGTAACACAGCATGGGTTTAGGCAGGGAGGTCACGTCTAACCAGTTTGATTGATTTTTTGGTAAAGATTGTAGGCTCCTGACACAGTAAATAACTGACGCGATTTTCCTGGATTTTAGCAGGCATTTGATAAGGTACCACATGCTGAGTTAGTAAATAATATGCAGAGTACCAAATGTAGCCCAGTGCTTGTAAAATGGATTAAATCATGGCTAGAAAATAGGGTGCAGATGGTTAAAATAAACTGCTTTAAATCTATCGAAACCAAGGTGATGAATGGAGTTCTCCAAGGTCTGGTTTTAGGACCAACCCTATTTAATATTTATATCAAGGATATGTGCACGTGGACAAAGGGGCATGGCTGGCAAAGTTTGGGGATAATGCAAAATTTGACCGCACTGTTGATACAGGGCATGGTATTACAGCACTACAGGGTGATCTAAATGAACTGTTCACATGGTCGATAGAGAGCAAAATTAACTTTAGCCCAGGCAAGTGCGTGATGCACTTTGGTAGTAATAATAAGCAGGCTAAGTATTATATGGGTGGAACAATGCTAAGAAAGAACATCTGACTGTGAGAAAGATTTGGGAGTTATAGTAGAAAATACTTTGAAGTGGAAATATTCAAAACGCTGATGGAATAGTGTCAAAATGTACCAAAATCTTGGGACGTAAAAGAAGGAATATTAACCATATAGAGAGTGTCAGTTGGTGTTGCCACTGTACAGGGCATTGATTCGCCCACATCTGGAGTACTCTGGCCCCTTATGGAATCCAAGAAATAAAGGAAATATGAAAAAGTTGTAAAGAGTGCAGAGAAGAACAGTGAAGATTATTAAAGGGATGGAAGGACTAAGTTATGAGCAGAGGCTAGGGAAAGTGGGGTTATATAAATCTGAAATGAGGAAACTCAGGGGAGATATGATATTAATTGTTAAAGCTCTAACCAATGAGGATCTGAAACCAAGTCTGAATATTGAATTTATGAATAAAAAAACAATGCATCATAAATTACAATTAAAGGATACGTATTTTATGACTGAAAGGAGACGAGAGTGGTTCTCTCAGAGAGTGGTGAGAATCTGAAACAGTTTTCCCTCAGAGGCAGTAGAATGCAATACAGTCAACAGTTTTAAGTTACAGCTGGATAAACACCTAATAAGTATGGGTACAGTGTTTATTCCCATTGAAAAACAACGGACAAGTCTGATGGGCACAGTGCCTCCTCTTCCCTATTAGTCGATCGATAACTTTGATTTATTAAAATCCCAACAGGAAAGGGCATAAAGCTGTATGTAAATATCGGCCCCACAGAATTGAATGGGGCGCGCTCACACAGCCTTCATTTTGTGACATCACAAAATGGGGCTTCGTGGGCCGACATGGAGATGTGGTTTCCCGACCAGAAAGTCGGGCTGTTTTTTGCAGGCAAAGTTTACGAGGGCTGTATCTTTCATACTAAATGGAATTTTTTGGCCAAACTTCATTGGGTGACTCTAAGCAGGTCACTCATTGTACAGGCTGGGGAAGTGGCTACTAGGAAGCTGCTCTTTAAGGAAATTCAAAAGTGAAAGAGTTAGGTATCACTGAAGAATAGAAGTGCTTGGTCATCATCAATGGTGATTGTAAATAAAAAGAAGGGTGTGAGAATCTGCCTTGATTTTAGGAAACAGTCAAGTCCATACCTGACAGTTATCCTATGTCCAGGACAGATGATCTAGTGAGAAGACTGGGAAGTGCCAAGAACCAATTTTTATGTGATACGGGCAAAATTTTGAGAGTGAAGTCCAAATGGGAACCTGCACAACAGCAATCCCTGAAATCGCAACCCGCAACATGGACACGTGTCAAAAGAGTGACACTGGGGAGTGCGCGGCACAATGTAGACAGTCAAATAAGTGACCCTGGGGTGCGAGTGCCAAAACACAGACCATCAAAAGAGCAGGTCTGAGGAGTGACCGACACACAGACGCCAGTCATATGGGAGACACCACATGCTGTCCCTAACCACTGCAACGCCACTGCCCTCATGCTGGCACAGGAATGCTGGTCCCGTGTTCACACCTGGATTTGAAAGTTGTGTGCCAAGCCACATAGGAAATCGAAGTGGCTATGGGTGACATACTCAGAAACAACCGCGGAGATCCTGGCATTTAGGTCCCTGTACTACTTGCGCATCTGTCCCATCTGGGCCCCGGATACCAGCTACTCCATCTTGATGGATGAAAACTGCTCCTCCTGCTGAAGACATTGTAGCAGATGCCATATGCTGGGGTGGCATGCACTGTGTGAGTTGAATGCCCTGTGCCACCCCTCCACCGCATTGTTCATCTGTGCGAATGCCTCATGGCAGTTCCACTGTATCATGGGGAAGGAGGTCCCCTCCTCCTCCTCCCTGAGCGTCGACAGACGCCCTATCCAGTTGTCTTGAAATCATCAAGGACTGGCAGCAGCAGGTTTTCATTTTGCTGGAAGAAGTCCCATTCCTCATCTCATCAAAGATGCAGCCACCTCCTCCACAGGAGCGAAGGCAAGTGCTAAGAGCATTTGCAGGTGTAGGACAAAGTCTGCGTCGGTGCCATACCTCTCATGGACCTCAGGCACTGCTGTATCCTATGCTACAGTGCCTGGTAGTAATAAACATCCTCTGACCTAGGCAGTGGGAATACAGTGGCAAAACCCTCCAGCTGGCACACTTGAAATACAGCATGGTAATAATGGAGACAGTCCTAGGCAGTGGCTCTTCAGCTGTGAGAAGAGGCGGACATATGCCTGTGCGTTTCTGGAGCATATGAGGCGTACCTGCTGGCACCATGACCTGATGTACACCATGAATGGTGTAAAGCTGGTCAAATAACACAGGGCACTACTTAAAGGTGCCATCCATAAGCCAGTCCTGGCATTCTGATAGGAACTGGAGGCTCCTGTCGGTAGCATATACCAATAGCGATCTTGCTCCTGTCCACTATCAAACAGGAGGAACCATCTGCGGTGCTGGTGATTTTGAATTCTCGGGATGACAAGATCCGTCACTGCTGTTAGGCGTGGCCGGGCACCCCTTCACCACCTGTCATAAAGCACAGCACTTGTCCGATGGAGGCGCACAGCCAGCATCCGACCGGCAACAGCCGCTGGCACCCACTCGGTGCACTCCACTAATACCGGAGGCTGTCTCAATGCTTCTCCATGCCTGCTCCCTGAGGTTGACCATCACCCGCTCGATCCAGATATCCACGGCATCAGGGATGTGGTTGTGCTCGTGGATGGCACACATCACCCAGTACTCTATGGTGTGCATGCAGGCTATGCAGCTGTAGCAGCAGCCATCTGTACACTGCCGTAGGTCTTCTGGGGTCCCTCCTTGTTGCAGTTGTACACGTACCTGTTATATATTAGCAAGCATTCCCTTCTGGCTGCAGAGAAATTCAACAGCCATGTTGCTGTCTGCCTGGGTGTCAGGCAACTGAGTAGCCACTGCAATCTGCTAGGTGCCCTTACCTCCTGCGGTGCACCTGGCTCATTGCCTACACCTGTCTATTCCCATGACGATAAGTCTGCCCTGCACCGACGTTCTCTCCCCCATGGTATCCTGTGCATTCCTTGTGTCCTTGCAGCTCCTGCAGCTCTGTCCACCCTCTGTATGCACAGTGCTGGATTCCATGCTCTTCATTTGTGTTGACTTTCTCTGCAGGCGCTGTTGTTGGAGTCGCAGTTTCCGGTTCGCATGGTGAGTATCTCACATCACTGCACAACCCTCAATCTCACCAAGGGTTACTGGGAAATTCCTCTACTTAAGAATCCAGGGACAGAACTGCATTTTCCTCCAGCTGGATTCTATCGGTTCACCACCATGCTGTTCAGTTTACATGGTGCACCTGCTACATTCCAGTGGTACATGGATGTAGTTTTCACCTTTCACTGGTTATTGAGCTGGTTATCTGCATGATGTTGTGATGTACAGTCCGGACTGGAAAAGCCACCTGGAACACCTACAAGCAGTCATCCAGTCTATCAAAATAAAGATCTGACCATTAATCCTACCAAATGAGCATTAGGCATGCAGGAAACCAGATATTTGGGTTATATTTTGTGGAAATGGAGATTTAAAGCCAGAGATTTCCTAGGTAGAAGCTGTAGCTAACAGTCCTGTCCCTAAAACAAGGAAACATGTCAGGTCATTTTAGGTCTGGCTGGTTACTAGGAGGAGATTTGTTCCCAAGTTTGCCCAGTTAAGCTGGCCGGTGGTGCTGAGGGCTGAGGCACTGGATGACCACCTCCACGTCACACTGGTGACCTGGGTTCGGGAATAAGCCAGGTCCGTTGGGGGTCGGCAGGGGTGAGAGAGGATTGGGCATCCAGAGGACTGCTCTCCTCTCTGGGGACGGTTTTGGCAGTGTTGGGTAAGTTACTTTTTCTATTACTTTCGGAAACTTGTTCCAGAAAGCTCTGTACAGTCACTAGCTGTAAGATGTAGATGTAAGGATGGAGAAGTGGTAGAACAAGTAATACACCTTACAGTTATAGTTACTTATGACTTTTTATATAAAAGTAATACGTAACTGTAACTGATTGCATTTATTTGAAAGTAACTAGTAACTAACCTATTCCTTTCAAATAAATGTAATCTGTTACAGTTTGTTTTATTATTTTTGTATTGCTTTTTGTATAAAAAGAAATAAGTAACTGTAACTGTCACGTGTATTACTTTTTCTAGTACTTCTCCATCCTTGCTAGTGACTGTGCAGAGCTTCCTGGATCAAGTTTCTAAAAGAAATAGAAAGTAGTAGAAAAAGTAACTTACCCAACACTGGGTTCTGGGGACTGCTTGGCATCCTAGCAGCACCCAATGGAGATTGGGAGGCAGCACAGGCACACCAGCCAACATAACAGAGGGGAGGAGTGCGGCAGACGTCAGCAGGGCAGCCGTGCACGGTCGTCATTTCACGCTGCACTCCCACGGGGAACCAAGGAAAAAATGCTCCCAGGATCGCAGAGATGATGGGGGCTCCAGGGGCAGGACGCACATCCCACCGCCAGCCCATCTACTTGGAGGGACTCCTGGCTAACCCGACACCCAGGTAAGGCCTCTCTAACCTCAGAGAGGCCGTTAAGGGAGAATGGGCCCATCCCGGGTGGTGATCCAGGGGGCTAGGTATGCCTGAGGTCTCGGGGGAGTTCAGATAAGGCAAGGGTTCAGGTACGGAGTAGCAGTCCTTGCCGCGTAAGCACCCCGGAAGGATGCCCAGCCAGGAAGGAGCATAAATAAAATCCACAAAAAAATAAAAATGTGCCCAGTTAGCTACTCCCCTCACTGAATTCATGAACAAATGGTACCTGAATAATGTGAAATGGTTCCCAGTGTGTGTTGAAGCTTTTTGGGGTCATCAAGGTTGCATTATGTTCAGCCCCTATTTTAAGAAGTCCAGACTTTGAGAAACAATTTCTTCTATAGACAGATGCATCAGTGGTAGGCCTAGGTGCAGTCCAGAGCTGAGTCAGAATATAGATGGGTAGAACATCCCATTCTGTATCATTAGGAAATTGTATGACAGAGAAAAAGTAATCCACTATTGAAAAAGAATACCTTGCTGTGAAATGGGCAATGGTATCCTTAAGTTTTATTTGCTAGGAGCTGGCTTTGTACTTATAACAGATCCAATCCTATCTGCTGGCTTAATCAAATGAAGGTTAAAAATCCCAGAACCACAAGGTGGTACCTGGCACTACAGCCATTTAAATTCAAAGTGATGCATAAATCCAGAAAAGAGAATGTAAGTGCTGATTTTCTGTCAAAATATGGTTCTGGAATTGAGAATTCAGAAGATTGAAAAAAATGTGTGTGCTTAACTGAAGGTTGCTGTAGGAAGTGTCATGAAAGAGGGGTACCATATATGCAAAGAACTGCAAATGTTACAAGGTAATAGTAAAAAAGAAATAAAAGAAGGTTTTGGAAACCTGTTTTAAAAAGCAAAAAAAAAAAGGTTCCTTCTTAAAGAGGGGGTATGTGACAGAGCTGGGTAAGATCCTGTTCCATTTGTTATGCAGAAAGAGTTAAAAGCAAGCACCTATTCCGTCCTCTCCTATTGTGTCACTTGTCTACTTCCTGCCTGTCTTATTGTGCAATCACATTTTCCTTGTGGCACTTAAGAATTGGCCATTCCAACGGTCCCACCAATTTCCCCGTTTACTCCCTTCCTTCACTTGCTGTTTCTATTCTTTCTTTCTCCCCTTGCTTCTCTGTGGTTGAAAAATATATGTGAATCTGTATGGGAAACTGAGGTCCCTTGGTTTGCAAATGTATATAATTATATTGTTGAATGCGGAAAGCTATCTGGCTTTCTTTAAAAAAAAAAAAAAAAAAAAATCTGTAATACAAGATGTTAACCTTCTGCTGTATTTCTCTTAATTAGATGCCCCTCTTAAGAAGACTAATGTACTTTTCAGGCTGGTCATAGGAAGGTCAATGAAAAAAGTCTGTTGCATTTTATGAAAAACAGGAGATAAAACTGACGAGAACAGGATGTAGAGTTATTTTTTTTTAACTCTGTTTATGGCACCGACCCACTGATGCATCTCTCAGAGGTACCCATTCGATTTTCGGCCCATACTACTCCCTTCCATGATCACACCACCACCAATCTTCTCCCTCCAGAGAGGGCTTCCCAGCGCCAGGGCAGGCCTGCTACTCCTACCTTGGTGGTGTCTTCCTACGATTTGAGGGTCCATCTCTCCCGGAGGTCATCCATGGGTCCTTTGGTGTGGGCGTCCGGTATTGGGGGATGTGAAGGAGGAACCCGAGGCCCTTGTTGCCTCCTCAGTGTGCTGGGGTATTTTTACTTAGTTTGTCCCCTACAGAGCCAGACAAGGCAACGTGGTGCTGTGGCTCCGCCACAAGTGTACGCTGCGTCGCTAAGTTTGGCAACCCCCAGCCGCCGCCAGAGGTTGCTCAGCGTGCAACAGCTTCCCCGATCCATACCTGGGAAGAGAGGGCAGTCCTCTGGATGCTCGATCTCTTCCCTCCCGCCAACCCGGGCTCGCTTCCAAACACAGGTCGCCGGCGTGCTGCGAGGTGTGGCGTCCAGTGCTTCAACTCTCAGCGCCACCAGGCCAGCCAGGATGCAGAATTTAATGGCCAGGAAAAGACATCTTATAAAAATAGAGCAATGTTTTGTTTAGTTGAAAAAGATGAAGACAGATTGAAACTGAAAATGGATTCATATCATTTTAACCAGTTGAAAATAGACTCTCAGATTAAGGCCTTTGTTTCTTTGTACTGCCTTTGTGAAGAGCAGTCTTTACTATTTTTAATTTTATTGTTACCAATAATAATAAAACACCACTTGCAAATTTTAGAACTTCTCATGGTTTGCCTCGCTGCTCGACCTATGCCTCAACAACATCCCTCCTGAAGTTTTCACCAACTAGCCTCTTCATGTCCTCTCGTGACTATACTACTGTTCCATTGAACAGCTCTTCACAGTTCTCTCAGTTAATTCCCTTAGGAATCTGTATATCTCTATTTTACCCCATTCCACATAAGATCTGCCCTGTCAGCCCTGAATCATCTTGGTGACCCTACACTGCACAGATTCAGGTATCCCGTTTGTAGCCTTCTCTTCTCCAGTAAACTGCACATTAAATGCTGTAACCAGTAATGTTATTTTTCATGAGAAACTCATCTAACTTAAGTTTAAAAGATTCACAATGTACTGTCTATAAAGTATATGGTTCAGTGTTCAGAGCAGAAACAACATACACTACCAGATGCTGCTGTACCACAGAAGTGATGTTTGAATGCTGTTGTGCCACAGTGATGTCATAATGCCGTTACACCACAGTAGTGATGTCATAACTGTGGCAAGGCAGCATAGAATCTTGTGTCTATTAGTACTTCCCGTGCTTACCTACACTGCAGAGTCCTCATAACAAAGATATCACAAGACTGAAAACACCCAAATGAAGCAGTTGTTTAAAGATTAACCACTAGAAATGTTGACAGATTGTGTGGCTATTACTTAAATCACATTAAAAGATGTTTTTAAATCTTATCCTGTTGCTTGTGGCATTCTGTTTATTTGACCACAGTACAAGACAAAGTCAGAAAGAAGGTTAATGAATTAGAGAGCAGCTGACACATTGTCATGTTCCAGGCAGACAACTCATACCATGTAGTTGCCTGCCCAAGGAGCGTTTTAGCCATAAATGGAATTGTTTGGTTTACAGGATAAAAAGTAATTCAGTTTGTAAAGCCCGGCTCATAACTTCCTGATACGAGCCGAGTAGTCGCCAAGCGCTGCAGCCCCTCCCTCTAAAAATAGCCAAATTATGACACGAGGTAGGAAATGGGGCTGCAGGCGGTCTATGGAGCTAGTAACAGAATCAGGGGAGGGGGGTGCCTAAGTGTACCGAGATTACCTTTTACAGGTATATACATGTGCACATGCCTGCAAAGATGATCTCAGTACATTTAAGCAGCCCTCTCCCTGATTCATAACTCCTCAGAGCACGTCTGCAGCTCCATTCTCACCTCTCATCATAATTAGGCTATTTTAGAGAGGGGTGACCTCTTGGCTCATATCAGGAAGTTACAAGCTAGACTTTATGAGCTGAATTACTTTTTATCCTGTGGACCAAAAAATTCTGTTTATGGCTAAAAGCTCTCCAGGTCAGGCAAATACATGGTATGAGTTGCCTGCCTGCCTGAAGCATGTCAGAAGCTCTTTAAAACAAACATACTATACAAAATAATGTATGGACAACAAGCAACAAATTAATGTTTTCATCTCGAGATGCTATTACATCAAAGAGACCTAGAGAGCTTCTATCTTGACGTCTATGATGTCATGTCATCCCCTGATGGAAACACAGCCGCGGCTGTATATGGCTGTCCATAAATTATTATATATCTGTAATAAAGGGAAGTTAATCTCTGCAAACAATGCAGATTGCTGAGCCACTTGTAATTTCATACATCAGTAATGTTAACCTGGTTTGCCAGCTATATTTCTGAAAGAATAAACCCATTCATGGGGTTTTCCACATATGTTTAAAAAATTAGATCAGTTGCTGGATCACTTTGACAAACACCCTAGTGTCTGGACTTACATCCTTATAAAAGTCTCTGTGTGTACCCATATGACAATGCGGAATCACAAAGGCACCACCTTAACCACTAGGGTTTTGTATTACTGGATATCCTCATATCGTGGGGAAAAAAGACTGTGAGGTGAGATGAAGTGTCAAAAGATAAACTTCATAAGAGAAAAATAATCAAATAATTTGTCATTAAGATGGGCATAACAGTGTTACGTGCAGGCAATACTAACCACCAAGTAGTAAACTGGATCATTCCCCCTTTACCCATTCTCATATTCAGTTAGTTACATGTGGTACTGTATCCAGAGGTTTTGACATTGCAGAGACCTCTCATGCTTCGCTCTCAAGGTCTATGTTGTAGTTTTAACCCCTTGATGGAAACATAACCTTGCTGTATACGATTGCTCATACATTATTCTGTATTACATATGTAATGAAGGGAATGGATAACTTCTATAAACCATGCAGAATGCCGATCCACTTGTAATTTCAATACTTCAGTCATTTTAACCCAGTTTGCCAGCTACATTTATCCCTGAAAGAATGCATCTGTTCTTGGGGTTTTCCACATATATATGCTTTCTTAAAAAAAAATCAGGTCAATTGCAGGATCACTTTGCCAAAAAACCCAGAGCATCCTCATAAAAGTTTCTGTATGTACCCATATGACAATACGTAATCAAAGGTGCCACCTTAACCACTAGGGTTTTGTATTACTGGATGTCTCCATACTGCAGGGAAAGAAGACTGGAGGGAACTGAAGTATCAAAAGACAAACTTCATGAGTAAAATAACTTTACCATTTGTCAATAAAAATGGCATGATGGTGTTATGTGCAGGCAATGCTAACCATCAAACAGTAAACTGGATCATTCACCTCCTACCTGTTCTCATATATACCCCTGAACTTTCTGGTTTCATCAGAGGCGACCTCTAGCATAGCAAGGGGGATATGGTGGTGCCAGCCCTTAGCCATCAGGACACAGGGCTCAAACTTTTTTTCTCAATTTCTGTCCTGCTCCCACAGGAGCTACACTTGCAAGGTTAATGCACACAAGCGTGACATCATCTGCACCTAGTGTCGCACTTCCCACCCCTAGTCTTGTCACTCCCTACTGTCCCCTGCATCCAAGGGACACTGTGGAAACAGCAGACAGGACCCTCCCCCTCTTTCCCCAGGGAAGAAGAGCATCCTCTGGGACTCTTAATCCTTCCTACCCCCAGGCTGGCCCACAATGACCTGGAATCATTTCCAAAAGCTCGGTCACTAGCATTCTGAGGGCAGCACCACTGCTGTATGCGATGGGAGTGTGATTTCTAAAGAGAACAGGGAGTGCACTTAGAAGAGCTAAATCGGGGCAGACCTACACATTGGTTCGATAGAACCTCCCTCCCTGCCAGGAGGAGGACTGCATCCGCTGGAATGCTCAATCCTCCTCCCCTCAAATGGCCCCCCAATGACGAGGGTTCACTTTCAAAATCTGGTTGCTAGCATTAGCCTTACTGCTGTGTCAACAGGCCAGCAGGGTTTGGGGATTTTCAGACAGACATTCTCCTTTGAACATGTAGACATTTTTTAAAACCAGTGTACTGTAGCTGACTCATCCAGATGGATACATTTCAAATTCCACATTGGACTCCACTAGGTTGGAAGAGGAGTGAACTATTTTCCCTTTGGATGGAGGCAACTGGGGTGTCAGTTTCTTGGGGATCTTCGAGATCTTGATTGCCTCCTGGACCTCACTGGGTCTTCTTCCCCTCCTACCAACAGATGCACCTCCTCCTCCTCCAAGTCAGAATATACATGCTTGTTCTTTTTTGGAAGTTACAGGAAACCCTTTACCTGGCCTCAGAGCTCCAAACATTCCATGATAAAGGCCTGCAGATCCTGGTGGAAGGCCTTGTTTAGGTGACCACCATGTCAGATTACAAACCAGCCATGACAGCCTGAGGAAGCAATGGTCCCTATTCAAATTTTCCCCACTACTTAGGATTTTGCAGTTGGCCTGTGCCCCTTCACTGCTTGACACATCCTGTGAGGTGCTCGCTTATTCAGACTCCACCGAGGCCACCTATTCAGAAGACAACCTGCTCAGATCTACCTCACAGTGCACCTCTTTGTCACTATGGCTCATCAGACAGTTCTCCCAACTCATTTTATTAAAGCTTTAAGCAACACTCTCTAATCAGACACTGAATACCATAAAAGAGCTCCGGATGTGGAAGGAGTGGAGAAGAGGGCAAGAGAAAAGCACAGAGAAACCAGCTACAGATAAATCAGAGACGAGATAACGAGAATAAGAAAAGAAGGCCTCCTATACTACCATTCCTTCTTGAGGCAGAAGAAGAACTGGCACCGATGGCCATGGTGTGCCAAGAGGGTGTCTGGGAGTTTTGTTTTTTCCCCAGTGTATTCTTGCTCAAGGCTTCTGAGTGGGCTCAGTTTTGAAACCAAGCTGTTTTGCTAGTGGGAGAAGATCAGAGGCCCTACTGCCAGGCAGCTATTTGATTTAGTATTTATTTTTGATAGCTGCCAAGTAAATGAGCCCAGTTTTCACCTTTTGCAGCACTGCAGCAAGTGAAACTGGAACTGCAAAATCACTGCTCGTCTAACTCTGCCAGCTGGGGATTCTCAGTCACTGCAGCAGAGCAAGGACTAGTGGGGGGGTTAGCAGCTAAGCAGGCACTGATCATCTTTTGTAGGTCTTATTTCTTGCACTGTCTCGAATTAGTAATTATATTTAATGGAAATATATATAGTGCAATTTTTATTTTATTAAGCTGTTTAGGGGAGAGACAGGACACCACCTGGTTCCATGCACCAGCAAGCATCAAATGCACTGTAACCCTAGATAATGACGTCCTGAGGACTAGAACAAAACTAGGGGAGAAATAAAAAAAAAAAACACACACATCTGGGCCCATTTAGTGACCTGCAGTGGTACAGTACTTTCAGCTTCTGTGCCTACATCCACACAGAAAGCGCGGATTTAGATTAATGAGGAACTAGGGAACTCCAAGGCCCTGCCGTGATGGGTTAGTTGTGGGGGTATCACCTGCCATGGGAGGCTGGGGTGTTGGGGGTGGGACGTGGGCCCAAGCTCAGTAGGAAAGAAAATAGAAAAAGACTGGAAATGGGGTGAGCACTGGTTTCTTAGGTGACCGGGCCGTGCACCTCATTTTTCTCTGCGTGCCTCCCTCACTCCCCAACTCCATCTAACAGTTGTTTTACTCTCCTCTCCCCATTTTCTAGAAAATATTACAGTTCAATGTTATAGTTTGAAACATTTTATTTAGTACCTCTCTGCTCTTTATCATTTGAGAAGAGAAGCTTATTCGCTCGTCTGCAGTCACTTCTCCATTTCTGTACCGCCTGCGTAACTGCAACTCACAGGACTTCACCATAACTGCAGCATATTTCATCTCATCTTTTCTGTTTAGCTTACTTTGCTGTGCTGATGACTTACAGTTATCAGCAGCCTCTGCCTAATAGCGTTCTCGCATAGTCATCAAACTTTCAGAAGCTATTTTTGTAATGTATAGGTCCATCAGCCAGGTCACATCATGTTTTATTACTTACTTTATAACTGATTTATACTATACGTTCTTAAAGAGATAGGGTCAGTTTCTCAAACTTACTATTCACCAGAAAATTGTTTGGTCCATATAAGAACACAGGTAGCCTAATTTGGCACCCTAATTCCGAACTTCCTGAAAGGAAAATACTTGAGGGTATACAGATACGAGTGAGAGAGTTACAAATCTGTAATTATGACATCAGTGTTGATATAATCATGATCATAAAGAGATAGTTCCTCTGGACAAGACAAGATGTGAATCTTGTCCAAGTTTTGGAAGGTATGCAAAAGTCAGTATTTACAAAAACCAAAACCTGACTGACGATATTCTCTTAAGCAATGGGGTAAATGTTATGGGCAGTTATCTGGGACTTACCGTTTTAGAAACAGTTTCATTTCCTGGCCTATTAGAACATTTGTGAGGCAGTAGGTTGACATCAAAGCTCATTACACTCCCTCAGGCAACTGTTTACATAGACGGTTTCACGTGGCTGCATATGGTCTTCCAATGCTTATTACTGGCTTCTGAGCCATGGAGGGCTTTCTCCTCTAGGGCCTTACCAAAGGAGGATTTCCAGACTCAGTAAACAGGCTATTAAAATTGGATTTTGTTTCTTTACTTGTCCTGTCACTCATTTCCTTTTTTCAGTTAGCTACATTGTCCTTTTCTGGACTCTATCCTCCTGTCTTTTCTATGACTGCTATTCGATTCCCTAGGCTCTCTGTTATTGCTATATTTTATTTGCCTCTCCTTTTGTCTTGCATCAGTGGTCTGTTGCTTTCTAGGTTTTCCTCCTGGTGGCTCGCTTTTATTTCATGTCCCCCTTATGCTGCTTTCCTGGCTCTCCTCTGGCTTTGTATCTGTCCGCATCCTACTCGTCCAGCGCTGTATGGTTATTCATAGGACTGCTGTTTCCTGAATCCCTTGTAGTGCTCAAAGCTAGTCTTAACAATAAATTGTGTTAGTCCAATAAAAGGTATCACCTGCAACATATTTGTTTTTGTTTTTTTTCTCTACCTTGTTGACTGGACTAACACAGCTTCCACATTTCTTGTAGTGCTCAGAAATTTATTAGCTTATGTTGTCTGCAGTGCAGAACTAGCGATTCAGAATCAGATAACAGAAGCTAGTCAATTTCACAGTGCCGCCACTGATCCAGGAGATGACAGCATACTGACTTGTACAATACCAGGGACAAAAAATGCAGCCGATTCTGTAAGAGTGATTCCCCCTGAGGTGTCCCCAGAAATCTGGGAATGGGTGTAAAAATGTGACAGCCCCAGAATCCTCCTCCTCCTCCCCCAAGAATCTCAATTTTTATTATTTGTTGTACTTTATTTTTAATGAGTATATATATTGTATTATTCATTCTTAGTTGTTATTGTATCCTGGTTTCTTCTTTAATTTCACTGGACGTTCCAAATTTCAACCTTTGGTCTGCAACTGTTCTCTTAAATAAATGAAATGGGGAGGGACGCCTGCTGCCTAGCAGTAGTATGTTAGTCCACCATGCGGGCAGCCCAGGTTTGGGAGCGAGCTTGGGGTTCTGTGATCACATGGGCAAGGGTTGGGAGGGCATGGTCACCGTGACCCCTGTGGTGGTCCAAAGAGCTGAGTCTACTCCACAGGGGCAGCTAAATACAGGTGAGGCCATAGGGCAATTGTGTACCATGAGAGGGTTCAAGGGGCAAACAGGAGGAGAAAATCTCAACCACGGCTGTCTAAACGACCACAGCCAGTACTCTCGGACCCCATGCTGTAAAGAGAGCTGCACAGTGTTAACCGGGTTGAGGTCCCCCAGTAGACATGATGTGGAATAACAACTGTATGGAGAAAATAAATTGAATTCAATGGATTTACATATTGTAATACACAGAGTATAAATCCATTAATTCAGTGCTCATTGTTGCATTCATTTTGCCGTCCTAGTAACAAATATTCTAATATCACAGCAAAGTAAGCAATTTGAAATATAACCTCAGATGTTAAAAAAAAAAAAAGTTACACATTAGTGAATCATACTGTATCTGTGACTCAGTAGGTTGTATGCCAGCCTCTGGGGCTGGAAGGCTGGAGGGTCTGGCGTTCTAGTCCCACATCAGGATTTTAGGCCGATATCCAATACTGACGTTGTAAAGCAGCAAGGGGGATGCTGTACTGCTGAGGTGCTGTCCTTTATGTACAGTAAGACTTTAAACCGAGTAACCCGTAACCCCGGAAATGTTCGTCACGGCACTGTGTGTCTTATATGGTCCAAAACAAATGCACATAAACATCTTTTAACACCTCTTATGTAAGTAGAGTTAAAGGTCCTCTCCCTTCTCCTGAAGCACATTACTGTTGTGTTTAAGATTACTTGCAAGGTATTCTGGATATAATGCATAAAAGCACCAGACAACCATTCAGCATACCCACACAAGAAGCCACCCTAACAGTTATCAAAACCAGTGAGCATTTAAGGCGTACAATTAATTATGACTGTAGATTCTTAAATGGTCATTCTCTAAAGGAAGGTTCTGTATCATAGACACCAAAGATTACACAAACTGTCCGTGTGGATACAGAGGAAAATATAATCATGGAATCACAGAATGTGATGGTAGATGAGGGCTGCTGGACTCACCCAGTCTACCAATATATTCTAACCTTCATTTTTTATTGGGGTGGCAGTATAGCGCAGTGGTTTAAACCTCTGAGCTGGAGACCTGGGTTTGAATCCCACAGCCCCTACTTACTGTACATACAGTATGACCCTGAGCAAATCACTTAACTTCCTTGTGTTCCCAGGTCGCACCTGGAATCAAGCTTCAGCTTAGTGTGCCTCTCCTAGTTAAACAGTTTCCTCTTTCCCTTTTACTGCAGACCCTACCTGATCTATGGTGCAGTCTCCTTTCCCCGAACCACTACGATTCCTTGCGCCTTTCCTGGCATTTGAACCCCACCACTGTTTTTGTCCCCACCACCTCCGCAGGCAGGCTGTTCCAGGTACTCACCACCCTTCCTGTGAAGAAGTACTTCCTCACATCCCTCCTGAATTTACCCTCCTCCAGCTTCATAACATGCCCCTTGTTCAAGAGCACATTTCCTCTGAAAGATATCCTCCCATACCTTATTAACCCCAGTGAGGTATTTAAAGTTTTTATCTATGCTCTGCCTTTCCTCCCAGGTATACACATTTAGCTCCTTTATCCTTTCCTTGCAAGGCTTTTGATGTAGACCCTGCATCATTTTGATAGCCCTCCTCTGTAGCAATTCCACCTGTCAATGTCCTTCCTGAGATGTGTACAAAAGCACTCTAGTTGGGGTCTCACGTGCGATCTACACAGGGGCATCACCACCTCCCCCCTCCTGCTGGCCATGCCCCTACCTATGCACCCCAGCTTCCTACTAGCCCTTACAACTGCCTTGTCACACTGTCTAGCCACCTTGGGACATCCAATATGATAATCCCTAGGTCTTTGTTAGTATCACTCCGTACATTTTGTACTCCATTCCCAGGTTTCTATGGCCCAGGTGCATTATTTTGCACTTTTTTGCATTAAAACCCTGCTGCCAAACCCTTGACCACCCTTACAGTTTTTTTTCAGATCCCTGCTCATCCTTTCCACACACACACACACACACACACACACACACACACACTCCCCCTCCCCGTGTCCACTCTGTTGCAGATCTTGATGTCATCTGCAAAGAGGCAGACCCTCCTTCCAGTTCTCAGCTGTGTCACTTACAAAGTCACTAAAGAGAACAAGTCCCAACACTAATCCTGAGGCACCCCACTGGTCACCCCTCCCCTCCTCGGAGTGCCCTATCCGCTAACCAGTTTCTAACCCAGGTTACCACCTTATTACCCACCCCCAAGTTACCCAACTTGCTCATCAGTCTCCTATGTGGGAAGGTGTCGAAAGCCTTGCTGAAATCCAGGTAGGCAACAGCCACTGTTCCCCCTGATCCAGTTCCTCGGTCACCCAATCAAAAAATTCTATCAGATTTGTTTGCCATGACCTTCTGTCTGTGAAACCATGCAGTCTTGGGTCCTGTGATCGTTGGATGCAAACTATTCCACAATCCTTTCTTTTAATAGTGTTTCCATTAATTTATCCACCACCAGTGTTAGGCTGGCAGGTCTATAATTGCCAGTTATGTCATATTATGTCCTGCAATGTCCACTACATGATTATTCAGGGAAAGACTAGGATTTTTAAATATAGGGAATGGTCAGTTTACAGAAAACAACAGACTCCTCCTGAGACTTCTTTCTCCCAGGAATCTGCTGTCATCCTACATCATTGCATCCTTTGTTTTTTGGGCCAAAAAAGAATATTTCTGGACCAGAAAATAATATTTCCCACTTGTTGCCTTACTGATCATGTACAGCAAACTGAAGCCTTGAAAATCTGTGCAGTATATTTATCACAGTCCAACTGATGTGCACCAATGAATGTTATGTCCTTAGAACTTGAGTATTTTAATTATAAGAGTAAATGCATGTATGTGTGTTTTGGTTTGATTTTATTTATTTATTTTCCAGTGTTTGTATGCTATGGTCTGTTGATCCTTTGCATAATAAAATTTACCTGCCTACCAATCAGCATACCAAGGTGGAGCAACACCTATCGAGTCTCTCAATAATAACCTTACTGGCTATAAATTAAGATTAATGTAATTTGCCATCTTCGATGATCAGTCATGTTAGGGTGTCAAGCACCTACAATACAGATTTCTGCAATGAAACATTCTGCTAGCCCTAACAAGTTACTTATATTTTTTTTTTTGCTGTGCCACTAGAATTCCTGAATTACTACTGAGCATGACCAAGACCTTACCGGTTGTCCCTAAAATCACCAGAATGCTTCAGTGTGCAGACGTATACTTTAAACTGTAATCATTCTCTGCATAAGTTGAATTTAAAGCATTACCATCACGCATCTTTTCTTACCAGTTACCTTATGTTATCAAGACGATAAGGCTCCACAGAAATTATTGATGACACCGTGTAGGTTTTTACAACATGAATTTATATGAAATTTACTTGTCCATTTAAAGGAGTTTTACCGGCAGCGGTGAAGACACGAAGGCTACATGATTGGAGCTTCACCTCTCCAATCCCCCTGCAGGCACCATATATTAAATTAATAATCTTTGCACCTAAGCACTCAAAACTGGTAAATCCTCCAGTGGCCCACATTTTAATTATGGTGCTCATGAACATCCCGCGATCTCGCTCATTACATCGCAAGATGATGACGCTGACTTGACCCTTCCTCAGTAGTGCCATTACGTACGGAGATTTTACGTAATTTATCTCTCTGATGCTCAGTGCTATTTTTACAGAATTTGCCTAAATCCCATGGGTGCCATATTAAATTAAAGAAACTGCTCGATTAAAATGTCATTAAAATGCACTTGTAGATGAAAATTAAAACAATCGTGCAACTAATATTAGTTGAGCAATTGCTTTAATTTTCCTCTACAAGTGAATAAAGTTACTAAAAAAATGGCATTTAAAAAAGCTCCCGTTGACTTGTACTCTCCCTACTCACATGTCACAAAATCTCAGAACAGGGGGGGCGGAGCGGAGGCACCAGAAAGCTGGAAGGAATCAGCTGGCTGTGGGTTTGGCACCAGTTACGATCCCTTTCCATGGTAGATGGAGTTGCTTTTAAATTAAAATATCTGCACTAAGCTCACACTGGCATAAAGTATTAGGCTATGAAGCCCAATACCTTATTTCAGAAATTTCCTTTAAGACAGAAAGAAAGAAAAAAAAAAAAAAATACACCATAAAATTCAACTCTACACATTAGACAGATAATGCTCCTTCTGACAAAATGAATCTCTTACAAAAGAAATATACCAATAGAATAATGTCTTCAAGTCCCTTCACCTGCCGGAACCGTTAGTCCTTATCTATTCTTAATCTCTCTCTCCCCCTGGCCTGGAATGCCTTTTTAACATTTACCACCCACCTGCCCACATCCTTAGGATCACTGCACTGGAGAGTCTGGTCTTTGTATACAATACAAAGGCAGGAAGGTAGTACAAACAAGTTCATGATGCCCAGGGCCCGCAGACGGGTGTTGCACAATATCAAACTGCTTTTTTCACACTCAGGTTTGAAAGGAGCAGTCTGGGCACAGCTTTAAGTAGCTTTCATCTAGAGTAAACAGCTAGGTCGATCAAGCTGCTGAAAGTACCATATCCCTAATGTCTGCCTTCCAGTCCACAGCAGAATCATTCTGGGCTGACTGCTGGATATTACTACTGAGCAAGGGGTGATCAGCTATGCTATTTTTAGTGACGCGCAAAGGTCTTGAGAAGCTGTAGGGAGTTGGAAATCCAGGTCCTCATTGCCCCTGGTGCCCTCTGAAACCCTGGCCAAGGAAATATTACGAGCCCTTGAATTATTTTTCAAGCGTTTCCACGTGCCCTTGTATCTGCTAATTCTGGGGGTAGTGGGGGCTAGGAAACTGCTGCAACAGTTGTGGTTGAGCACCTGTTAGACAACTCCCCTCTGCAAACAGTTCTTCAATCTTGACATCGTGACTCTCCAGGTGAAGCAAGGTCCTTTTAAAGGAGAACTACTGGCAGCAGAGAAGCCTTGACCACTGCACAGATCGGGCTTCAATGCTCCAGTTCTCCCAGCAGTCACCATAATAAATCCCTGGTTTATTTACCTCATAAACATAAAATCTGACAATATCCCAGAGGCCCCAACATTTTTAAATATGGCACCCCGGGAACCACCGCGATCTCGCTGGAAATGTTGCGAGATCATTACCTCAGCCTTAATACAGTCCCTATGTACCGAAAAATAACCGGGTCTGCATCTTCAATACCTGGTGCTATGTTCACAGAATTTGACTAAATCTAAATTCTGTGAAAATAGCATCGGGTATTGAAGATACAGACTCAGTTATTTTTCCATACATAAGAACTGTATTAAGGCTGGGGTAATGATACGTCATGATCTCGCAATGTTTCCAGTGAGATTGCAGTGGTTGAGGGGCACCATATTTAAAAATGTCTGGACCACACAGGGATTGTCAGGGTTTTACAAGCAATGAAGTAAATAAACCAATGATTTATTATTGTGACTGCAGGGGGGACCGGAGCAGTGAAGCCCCAATCTGTGCAGCGGTCGGGGCTTCTCCATTGCCAGTAGAACTCCTTTCATTTTAGTGTCTACAACCCAGTTTGACTCCATCATGGTCTTCTCTGGCTCTGAACCTTGCTGTTCGGGTTTGCCAGCTCTGACACTACCCAAAGCCCCAGACAGAGCCTCTTGCTGCTACTTGGACTAGCCCATTTATTTGTACTCCCCATGTGTCGAAACAGGCATCTTATTGCTGAACGACTTACCAGGAAAGCAAATCTGTTGAAACCAAGAAGTTTAACTCTTTAACTCGCATCAAAGTAGATTTTTTTGATGATTAAACAGTGGCTGAAGGTAGAGCAAATGTAAAGCAGGTCCTGTCTGCAGAATGTCTCTAGCCTCCTCCACGTTAAAGAATTAAAATGCAAAACAGAGGTAAAACAACAATATGGTGTAAGTGCTGGTCAGGCTCTCAGCTATGAACACCGATTTGTTAATGGAAAGTCAGTTGTGACAAAACTAATGAAGCTAAAAACGAAATCGTGTTCTCTTTGTACAGTGAAGCATCGAGCTCCAACACAGCAGTTGATACCTCATGGCATGTACCATTATAACACATCTGAACTTTTATGCACATTATAACATGTTGCAGGGTGTGTGGAGTACAGTAATAACTGAACTTACTGGGTGGCAGAAGACCCTTGGCTGCACCTTGTGCCTCACAGCCCACCCAGCATGGCCGGGTATTACTGAATACCTGATCAGGTGTTATTCCTTACTGAACATGTTCTCACTGGAGTGGAATAGTTGAATAATACAAATATGAGCAGAGATGTACCTGGGCGAGCAGCAATTGAAAAAGCTGTGTTAGTTCAGACTTATAAAATGGGTCTGGAGTTTTCTTTGTCCCGACTGGCTGAGAGGTACCTCTGGCCGTGTCCTTATCAGGGCATATTGTGCCAGCCGGCACCTCTTCAGCCAGTCAGAATGGAGAACACCGAGCATCATTGTATGTATTGCCTAGACATGGCTTCCGTCTAACTGCCCACAAAATAATTGCTTTTTAAATGCATTTTGTTCTTAGACATATTTTAAAAGAAACACACAAAAAAAAACTGCAGGTCAGAGCAAGTGCATCACACTGCTATGGAACCACGGTGATCAGGAAGCCGCTTGCTTCAGAATCGCCAAGTCGAAACCACTCAATATGGCAACCAGTAAGGGACATGCTCGCACCACATTAAACTGGCTGCACACTTCAGTCACAGAGAAAACTCATCCTTGTAGACAGCAAAAGTAGAACAAGAAATAAACAAACAAAATTTGCTGTGTCTCTGGTGGAGTGGAACATCGCCACTCACTGTGAAAACAGCCAAGGTTTAGCTGCATGCTAAAGACACCCTATACAAGAAAACAGTAATGTGTGCATGGGAGAGTTGGGAGGTGCAGGGGAAAGAGACAAGCAGACTGGCACCACCTCCCTAAAAAAAAAAAAAAAAATAATAGACACCAACACCTCTAATCACTTCCAGTTAAACAGCGCATTCCAACACAATGACAAGGACTATTTCTTTTTCCAACTGATACGATCATATTTTTACTATTTCATATACGCTAACTACTTTACTAGGGATCCATTTATAAGTCAAATGAGACACTCTGAGGTGTGGTTTATGATCTGATAAGAGCACATCCCAGGGGATGAAAGCATTCGGCGCAAGCGCCTTATGCCTGATTATGCACCTAGGGCGTGCTCTTATCAGGCCATAAACTAGAGCTTGTCGTGTCTTATTTCTTACTAATCAAATGGCAGTAGCATTACAATGGGTTTAGTTTTTGTTTGCTCTCTAAGGGCTTTTTTTTTTTTTTTGACACTTCTCCCATGCTCCCTAACAGGCCACTCAGAGTCACCTAGAAGCCCGCCGGTACTCTGTCCCCACTGCCAACCACCACCCCACATCGCAGCCCTCCCTGGGTAGCCCAACGAAAACCTTCACCAGATGGGTCGGCGCCAGTGGAGCCAGCACACTATTCTTACTTCGGCCCAGGGTGCTGTTGAGATGGTCCGGGCTGTCCGGGGCTTTGTGGCGGCGGGGCCTGCAATCATCATCTGGCCTTCCAGGGAGCTCCACTTCTTGTTTTCTCCCCCTGGGAGTGTGGCATGCCATTAACATCAAGGCACACACTGACGTCCGTCATGCTCCCACGTGGTGGGGGCCCGATGCATTGCTGTTCCCCCGGCCTCCACCAGAAGTCAACAAGCACCCTGCCACAGACCCTCCACTCGAACCTGGGTTGCCGGTGTTGCAAGCGGAAATCCAACTGCTTCGCCGATGGGCTGGCTCTCGAAGGGCTTTAATGACAATGACAGACTTTTCAATGGGCTTCGGGTGGTACATATGAACTGGCTTCAAGACATATCCCAATTTCATATATAAGCAACAAGCCGTGCCATGGTGTGCTTTACAGGATTATAATTATTAGTAAGCCCATTTATTGACTGGACTGACACCACTTTCTAACGCCATGATGACCGGATTCAATTCCATAATAACCTGCCAGTTATAACGGCGTGGCCATCAGCCAGTCAAACTGAAAGTGAAAGCTTCCGCTGCCTCACGCTCAACAGCAATGAAATGCCACAAAAAAGGACAACAGACTTTTTTTTTTTAAACCACATAGCACTAAACCGACCAACAATTAATGTGTAAGACATTATTTTCGCTGTAATAAAGTTGTTGCTATATTCACTATTTTGAAAATCCAGTGAAAATAACATAAGCAAGTATGGTGTGACCACTGTGGGCAGCGTGTGTTCAAATGCTTCAGGACTGAGAGGGACTGAGTGGGCTTAAAGATCTATCAATTACTGTACCTTGTTATTGACAGATGCCCCTGCCTCCCTCCTGATCTAACAATCAATCACAAACACATTACAAAGATCATACTGTGTCCTCATGTGTACCACAGCACCATCTCATCCTCATGTCCTATACGATCGGCGGTGTTCACAGCAAACTTTATTTCACACTTTATTTCCAAATAATGTAAAACAACAACATATCAGGCAGACAAAGAGTTCAGTATTTTGGCATTTTCATCCATTTTAGACCACCGTTTAAATGTCTGTTGCCATGTAGTCGTCATCCTGGATAGCACCTGGCATCATCCTCTCAGTCGGAATGAAGCAAGCTACAAAACACACCGAATGCTGAACTGAGCACAACCGCAGAAGAGTGACGGTCAAACAGTATACTAGTAACACAGCTAAGATACAAAAATGCCAACTGTCAAAGGAGATGCTGATGAAGAGAGACTGAGAAGTACTTGTAGTTGCAGTGCCAATCTGCAGTTTGGTTGCAGTGACAATCAGCTGATCATTGCAACTGACAAGTTAGGTTGCTTTTGCATTAAATCAAACTGCCATGAAAATGTTGGAGCAGACAAACTGTAAAATTTAGCGACCATGAATTCATTTTCTTACACACTATATAAAATAAAGTATGGGTGTTACATTATATATATTTTAAACACCAAGTGTGTAATACCATCACAAACCACTCAAGCTTTGCACTTGTGGTTTATGGGGCATTACACACCTTAGGTGTATAAAAAAAACCTCAATGTACAACACCCCATCCATTATTGTCTGTTTAATGAATGTGTCGGGGAGTGAGGCATGAGGCTGAAGGCAGAGTGACTTTGAGAAGTGCAGTTGAGTCCTTCAATACACACCCTGGGGTAGCTTCTTGCACTTGTAAAGTGGCTCACTGCTTGTTTGTATCATATCTAAACTGAAACATTTTAATAATTTTTTAAATAAATCATTTTTTTATTACAGTTTTAAAAGAATACATGACATAGACCCAGATTTTGTAAGTAATGAGATCCAGCCCTGACCATGCCATCCTAGGTATTTAATGCATTGTCAGGTGATGTCTCTCAGTCAATGAAGTTCCTAGAATTTTCTTGCCATTTTATAATACTGGTCACATACTGTAATTGTAGGTATGATACATCAGCCTCTCCATGCAGTCATTTAAAGGGAATAGGGATGTTTTCTTATTTGTCGAGATTTGTGATGTTCCCATTTTTGAAAGGCTATTCACCCCTCCAAGTCATCCAAAATGCATTTTCTACTTCTTCTTTTGTGGGCAACATTCTCTGCAAGTCTTCAAAAGGAGTTTCCCATTTCCAGAAAACAGTTCACAGTTGCCATCAGCAGCATTCCAGTTAAACAAAATTCCTCCAAAATCTGAATTTTAGGGCTTAACATTTTTATTACTGAAGACATTTTATAGCAAGTCTAGGATTTTGCCATGAAAAGGGGTGAAATGAGGCATGCAAATGTTCCTGAGCTGGTACTACATTCTAGAGGGTCTGCTATGGCCATTTTTAAACCATTTTAATAAAAAATACACATCATGCAGTTTTACTACGATTTGGGAATTGGCCACTAGGAAAGGGAAGGGTGTCAGTAAGTAAGCTAAGTGTCCAATGGGGACACACACCCTCCACTCCCCTCTAGATCCGACGCAAAAATTGTGTCTTTTTCCCTCAGAGTTCTTCTTTTCCTATTGCTTATTCATACCCCAAAGTCATAATTATCTGCTTACAACAACATAACCTTTTGCCACAGACATTATTCTGATGTTGCAAGCAGAAGCTTATGACTTCCTAACAGGAAAAGTAGCAGAAACAGATGAAAACGAATGGGCAAAGAGCCTCTGGTCCACAGTTTGTAATCTGTATCCTTGTAGTGACTTCAGTGAAACTCCAAATTCCAGATTTCACGAAGAGAGCAGTACAGAATGCAGTTCACAACAAGAAAACTATACAAAACACAGCCTGTCACATTAACTTTTATTTCAGGTACAATTAAAGAACACAAACAGGCATTTTGGGGGTCCATTGTATTATAAATGCTCTGTGTAACAGTACAGTAAAATGATACAGAGTTAAATTATAGTAGTAGTTACATTTACTGTGCAGTTTTACGCCATTTTGCTATGTGTGAAAGTTCCCCCGATATGTATACACTGGACACAGATTTTAAATGCTATGCCACGATCCACCGCTCAGTGCTCAAAATGACACTGACATTGTATGTGATTACATCACTGGAGCGAGTTCACTCTGCTAGTTTGTACTGAAAGATATGGGCATTGCTTTGAAATGCTGCATATTGACACTATGTGTGACTGTCAGCATATATATCGATACTTGTCAGGCTGGTGCACAAGACAAGTATCGATACATATGCGGACATTCACATTTAGTGCCAATATACAGCATTTTAAAGCAATGCCCATATATGTATATATATATATATATATATTTTTTTTTATAACCAGCAGAGCAGACTCAGTCCAATGATGTAATCGTGTATGACGTCAGCGCCATTTTGTGAACCAAGTGGTGGATCAGTGGCGCGGCTTTTAAAATCAACTGTATACATTTTGGGGGAATTTTTACACATAGCAAAATGGCACTAAAACCGAACAGTAAAGGTAACTACCACTATTATTTAACTCAGCATCACTTACAGTACTGTTACACAGCAGCATCTGTAATATGATGACCCCCCCCAAAATGCTTATTTAGGTATCCCTGAAAGAACTAGCGAAATCTAAACTAACAGGCAAGAAAATGTCACAAACTTTAAAAAGTAGTCTGTTGTAACTTTTAATTTCTGAAGTATTTTTCCTTTTCCTCTTGCTCACTAGTATGTTTTCTATGTGAGAACATTATGCTGGTTGTGTGGGACAGCAGTCTGCCAGGCAGCTGACATATCTAGTTCTATTCCTCCTGATACATCATCAGCACTGTGACCTTACTGACAGTGACATCACTGGTGACGCACCCGGCAGCTACTGAGTGGCTCTTCCTGAACAGCCATGATGTCACAGTCAGTGAGGTCACAATGCTGATGATGTAATGTAAGGAACAGAGCTAGATATGTCAGCTGCCACGCAGAGTTCCGTTCCACACATTACACCTACTAACACAACGTCAAAAAAAATCTTTAATTTAAGAAAAGGGAGAAGAAGCCTGGCCTGGTGGCACTAAGGGTTGAGGCACTGGACGCCACACCTCACGCTGGCAACCCGGGTTAGGGAACGAACTCGGGCTGTCGGAGGCAAGGGAGCGGATTGAGCATCCGCAGGACTGCTCTCCCCTCCCAGGGTGAGCACTGGGGCTCACATCACTCACTAGTGGCCCCCGATGGAGATCAGGAGACCTGCATGAGCTGTGCCGCTACTGGGGGCGGAGTGGTGGCAGATGACAGCACGTAGGTGCTCAGAAATCACTGCACGTCCGTGGTCCGAGGGGAGCAACACCAAGGAAAAACCCCATTGGACCAGTGGAGACGAAGGAGACTAGGGGACCACTGCCCACATCCCACTGCTGGACCAACCCATCACCAGATCTTCCGCCCCCCACCCGGCCCAGGACCGTCCCTTTAATCCAGAAAGGCCGTCAACGTGGGTGAGGCGGGCCTCCACGGGGGTGATCTGGGGGCTGGACGAGTCTGTGGGACTGGGAAGGGAGACTGGTAGGAGGGTAGTTTCAGGCTGGGAGTAGAGGTGGAGGTTTGTGGGTACTCTGAGAGATGCCCTGGTTCCTCCAGTACAAAAATAGAATTGATGAGAAGAAAAAGTACCTCAGAAAGAAAAGGCAAAAGTTGCCTGTTTTTAAAAACTAACATTAGTTTTAGGAAGTGTACTAGTTCTTTAAATATGAATCATTCATGGATGTGTACGTCATCTTTAAAAATAAGATCACTGCAAACAGATGCAAATTTGCAAAGCTTTCCAGTCCCCTTTAAGGCCACCCTGGATAGAAGAGGAGAAGGAGGAGGAGTACAACGAGGCAGAGCAAGAAAAACAGCTCCATTCATGGTGGGGGGGGGGGATCCTACAGCGTGAGTCAAGAGATGCGAGGTTCCCCTTTTAGAAATGGACAAAGGGAAGTTACTAGGCATGGTAAATGAAGTGTAATTTCCCCTTTTAAAAAAAATGCTTTAAAAGTCATTAAGAATGCCAGTAACTGGCAGAACATTGGGGCCATACATATTAAGGGTTCAAAGGTTTATTTTTATTAAAATGTATTAAAAGGGCATAGGAACTAAGACATGACTATGTATAGGTTAAGCTATTTGAAACACCCCTGAGTGACCCCTCGAGCCTTCCACTGCCAGTGGTGTGTTTACATACAACAAAGCCTGCTCTACAAACTCCGGAGTGTTGTGTTACACTTACACAAGTGTTTTAGTCTGTACTTCGAAGGTCATACTGAAGGCCTATGCTATGTTCTCCAAACCCTGTGTAACCATGTTTTGATCACTTGGGAAGTAAGATTGTATCACACCATTTTATAAGCAAGGAATAGCATGATAGGGTGTGATGTGATTCTGTAATAACTGCATGTCCAGAGGAGGGCCATGAGGCACAAACAACAGCCGAGTGCCTTCGGCCATCTGGGCCGTGCAGTAATTACAGAACACTGCATACGCTGGAGTGTGTTATTCCACATAAAGTACTGTGAATTATAATACCTGCATAAATTGCAGATGTTTACAGTCTTACAATTGTTCAGCGCTTACACCAGCTCTACACAATTATACCTGAACAACTATAAAATGTGATTTAAGCACTTAATTTGTAAGTCTGTAACAGTTCAGGGTTTGTCACCTAAAGAAAAGACCATATATTATTTATAAATTAATAAATACAATACACCAGTGAGGCAACTGAGGCAATGTTCCTTTTCTCTGTCACCATCATGCCGCAGGAAGACACACAGCTGCAGGTAAACTGAAATCCAGAAGATGTGCCTGCCGGCAAACAGAAAAGTCTACAGTTTTTTTTGTTTGTTTGTTTTAATCAACCCCTGTCAGCAAGCAAGGGAGGAGTTAAGTAGGCAGTCAGGCGGGGGTGGTGTCTAATTGTGTAGCCAGCAGCAACCCCCATGATATTTTACCTATCTGCCCTTTCTCTGCACGGAGCAGGTGCATCCTCAATTTGCTGTTCTTGACACGGTTAGAGAAGAAATTAAGAGAGTTTTGAGCCGAGTTGGTGGTGACAGTACAAAAGGAGGAGATGACTGGAAGGTGGCTGCATACAAGTACGGTCATGCATACAAGTGTTGGGAGCCACCGTAGTTGCCTACAGCCAGAGGGTACATCACGAGAGAGGAACGACTGGGAGCTGCAAGGGGTGGGCTCGCTCACTTCTGCTCATCAAGGTGGCCACTGGGCCTTATAATACATTTTTTTTTTTTATCTTGAAGAGGATGGGAGGGAGAAAAGGAATTTGTAACTGGGCAGGACTCGATAGGATGGGTCCAGCGGGAGCTGGGACACCAGGCTACTGTACCCAGGCCATAACACAGGCAGCACAGCAAGACTTAACTGGGGTGGGGCGACCAATTCTACTCTGCTGTACTTATTCTAACTAAAATTTGCCTCACTTGACCTGTACTTTGTGTATTCTAAATTAAGATGTTCGCACGTGACATGCGAATTGTTGTTCCTAACTTGTACCTTGTTGTCTTATGACTTGTAATCTTTTTCCTAATTATGTACCATGTTGTCCTAAGTATGTACTTTCCTGTACTCTCCCGGGTCGTACCTGAAAATAGGCAATTTGTCTTGTCTAGTGTGCTTACCTGGTTAACAAAGGCTAAATAAATAAAGATGCCATCCGGCAGTCATGCCCCCCTGATGCCAAAGACTGTGTGGCATTTGTGAAGAAAGGAAGGGAAGGGGCCAGATGAACCAGTCAGGAAAGTCTTGGAATTCTGTCTTGGTACACAAGAAACACAAGCAACTTGCAGCTTGCTAAGTATTGCTGCTGCTGTGTTCCTGCTGTGGAATTCCCGCCACAAGTCACCTGTGGCGGATGCTGGTACTGCTGCAGCTGCACACTCTTAACAAGACTTGCCTGAACTAAGTGCATGCGTTTCCAGACATGTCATGCTGATGCTTCACAGTAGATGGTGCTATCTGCCTCCATTTAGAGGCATAGCACAGTGGTCTAAGGCTCTGAGCTGCAAATTTGGTGACATCCAGCAGACCAGACCTGGGTTTGAATCCCACAGCTTCCACTTGCATATTGTGTGACCCTGAGCAAGTCACTTAACCTCCTTGTGCTCCCAGGTCGCTCCTGTAAAAAAGCTTTCAGCTTAGTGTGCTATACCTGGTTAAACAACCAAAAAAAAATAAATAAAATTCCCTGGTGCTCCAAAGGATTTTAAACAATCTCTAGCAAACTAGACAGTGCTGGCTGAAGCCTGCACTTCTGACGTGCCTGCAGTCCTCATCCCGTGAGTGACCTGGCCCTGCTAACTGTGACATATATGTACAATATATTATGTACTTATGTTCAATCTGTAATTATTCAATAAATGTCCAGTACTTCGACTTGGGAGGGGGAACAGGAAAGACTCTTTTCTACCCCCCATTAAAGCTTCTGTGTTTGTAATCTATGACTAACAGTGGGCGGAGGTGGCACGTGTCAGTTAATTGTCAGGAGCTCTGATTAGTTGACATGCATGAGATTTTTTAAAAAGGAAAAATGGGGTCCGTTTGTGTTTTGGGATTTAGGACACTCAGGACACAGACACTAAACCTCAATGTTTTTAGCAAATTAACCTGCTTGCCCACAGCAGTCTGGGAATGCTACCTGCAAGAATGGAAATCTGTTCATAAAAACAAAACAAAACAAAAAAAACAAACAACATGGCGGGTCAGTGTCTGGATCCTTAATGAACAGGATTTCTGACATGGAGACGGGTCATTTGTTAATAAAACAAGGGGCCAGTAAAGCTACCTACCACTTAGCACAATGTCCTAGGTTTGGGAATGAGTGCAGGATGTTGGGTTCCGGGTAGAGGGAGGACAAGGGACACCTCCTCCCTCCAAAGAGGGAAGGCTGCTGTGTGGGATTCTTTTCTGGAAGTGCCAACTTTGACTATCCTGCTGTATTTTGTGTGGAAATGCCTTGAAAGATAATTTGTGCCAAAAATACCTTAAAAGGTTAAAAATAGATGAACACTTTCTGGCATCCTCTATAATACTCAACATCAGGTAATTCAAACTAAATGAGCACACCAGGAACACTGGGCCCATATTCAGAGCCGTCCGGTTGTGTTAGCGCCAAACAGGTGTGTTATACAACAAATAAAGTTGGCGGCTCTGGTGCATTATTCAAACAGATAGCGGGGTCCAAACAGACCGCGCCATCTGTCTGAATATCAGGCCATGGTAGCGTGGCACAAAGCAATCACTCACCATGCTGTGAGCTGCACTACCAGAACGCTGAGCTGAAGACTGCCCACAGGGGTCAAGCATGGCATACACCAGTTGGCGCCACGGCCCCTATGTGCAATATTCAGCCCAAGTATGCAGATACGCCCATTGGGCATGCATGGTGCTAACCTTGGGCAGACTAGATGGACCTTGCAGTCCCCTTCTGCTGTCATCTTGTATGTTTCTAATGGGCCTGCTGCATGCCGATTATGGGCTCATCTGCATGCGGCACAATGGTCCAACTGTGCTTGGCTGCAGTCTCCACTCCCTATCACCAATCTCCTAACTGTATGAATTGCACAATTCCCTGGTGTCAAGTGGCCTCCCATCCCCTCTCCCCCATAGTTCAACATATACACCTCCCTGGTGGTCTAGCGGACATCCCTCCGTACCCCATATCTCCCCTTGCAATATAAAGTATACATGCCTGGTGGTCTACCTCCCCTCCCTATCCCCACCCTGCCCGTATAATAAAATAGGTATCATCCCCTGGTGTCTAGTGGACCCCCCACCCCAGCAGGCAGTGCCCCACCACCACTTTCCCCCATCACATCCTCGAGCAGGCAAGTGGCACAGCCCTCCGCTCTCCACTGCAGCAGCCCACCGACTGAGCTATCAAGGAGCGTGTACTGTAACAGATGATTGTATAGTGTGCACTTCTTGACAGCTTAAATGAGGGGTGGAGAAATCAGGGATAGGGAGGAGGACTACTAGACACCAGGGAATGGTGCTACCCCATGGTGCAGAGACAGGATGCGTGGTGTCCACCCCGTCTGCGCACCGTTGAGGGCAGGGTTTCAAAAATGTTAAATTGTACCATGCAAGCAGGTGTTTAGCATGTCTGAAATCTCTAAACTTTGCACTGCACCACAGATGCAGGAGGGATCCCTCATTTACATGGGCAAAATGCACAATTCTGTGCACTGGCGCTGTCAGGGTTTTGCCATGCAAAGGTGCCCTTTGTATATGGGCAATGCCCTGACAGCCAGACGGTGCCATTCACGGTTCACACAGCTCAAAGCCAGATTGCACCATGCTATCCTTTTGAAAATGGGCCCATAGACACATAACAGTGTGCCTAAAATTAGTTAAAATCTTTGTCATAAAATAGTCCTTAAATGCACCAAAGAGCATCTCAAACCCTGCAGCTCCACTCCCTTCCTATCAGTCAGACGTTTTCCTCAGTTAGATTTGGCCCCTAATCACACCCCCAACCCAAATCCTACAAATAAATCTGGCTGTAAAACTATCCAGGAGTTCTGGTAACATATTTTAGTTTTTACATGCTTGATCTTTGACCCAGTGGTTTATAAATGTCACTGTGGCACCCCTTGATTGCTTTACGCACTTTTTATGTACATTTTGGTAAAGTGTTTTCCTGTCACATAGTTCCAACATTCATTTCCATGTAAAGATGGAGCTTGCATCATAAATGGTGAGCTCCTATATAATTTTTATATTTGGCTAGTTCTGACATATGAAATCACCAATTAAAGCTGTAAACGGCGAAGTTCTTGCATCACTGCCGTGCTGCTGCATGCACCAACCGACACTGAAAGTGAAAGCAGAAGAGACCGTCAGTGGCAAGGCAGACTGGTAACTTAAAACAAAAGTGTATAACAAAATACACCAAAAGTCTGCATATGAGGCTATAATAGCACCCCGGGTTCGTTGATACATAAAAACACGAGTCACTTCACTACAACCTCACAATGCCATTAGAGCCTTATTATGTACACCTATGAGTACTTTAAGTATAAAAACTCAAATGTGTTATAGATCTGGCTAAAGCTGTTCTTAGCACCATCCCTAATGTGTATCCGATGGTCCCCCAAGGTCTGTGTGGGGGGGGTCCTTGAGAACCAGTGTAGCGAGCATTACTTCACATCACATTACCACTCCTTTCTGTTAATCCCCCTTGTGCATGTCACAATGGGGTTGGGGGCCTTGGTGTCTGTGCTTTTCACTGTTGCACAGATGACACTTGGTGAGAGAAACCTAACTAAATCCTCTGTGTTTTGCAGAATAAAAGGTGCAATCCCTGATGTAGTGCAAACCACTCTACCTCAACACGTTTTGCCTTTAACAAACTGACAGAGCAGACAGGCTCTTGAGACAAAAGAATCAGTTTCTGACAAATCAATTTGTGATCTTTCACAATTTTCATTTTTTTCCTTTATATTTATGCACAAACTGGCGACTGGAAAAGGCACACTGAGCCAAGACTCATTTCTGGTGCGGTGATCCCGGGAGAGGGGATCACGGTGGGGGCGGGGGAGACACACAACAAAACTCCAATTCAACAACTGGCAGGCACAGAAAAATAAATAAGAAAACACAGCTACATAAAGCAATGCAATAGGAATACGATAACATCATAATAAGGCATTAGATAAGGCAGCGTAACACAAATAATTCGAGGAAACACAACTACATAATAAAAATACTACAAAGCAGTTTCCCAAGGTAGACTCCAAAAAACTTGGGGGGGGGGGAGATGGGGTAAGTTCACCAAGCAGAAACACTAAGCAAGAAGGGGATTTCCCAACAGGACAAAACGGGGTCAAAGGGCAGAGATGGGAAAGGAGGAGAACTAGTAGTAGTTGTTGTAGAAGAAAGTATCATGAAGTGGGGAGGGGGAAGAGGGATGGTTAGTTGCAGGAGCAGGTGTTGGTGGACAGGTCATGAGCGAGGATTTGAAAGACAGGGGGGAAGAGGAGGGAGTTGGGGAGGAAGCGGAAAGAGAGAAGGGAGGGAGAAGAGCGGATGGAGGAGACAAGAGGGAGGAGAGCAAGAGTGAAGAGAAGTGGGGAGAGGGGAGGGCAGGAGAGAGCTGAGAGGGGAGAAGGAAAGGGGAGAGGAGAGCAGCAGCAAGGAAGGGAGCTAAATCAGAATTTGGAGAGGAATGAGGCACAGAGAGATGGGCCTTCTTGCAGTTTTATGCCTGGATGCTAGCATATGCTAGTTTTCTTGATCAGGATGGAAGGAGCAAGATGGCGGCAGAGCTGTGCTTGCCACCTGCAGCTCCCTAATCCGAGAGTACCTCCTCTGTGTTTCTCCTGCACTATTTATGGAGTTTTAAAAAGTTAATTTGGCTGAGCTCGCTCTCCGGTTCACTGTTTGACCGGAGATCCGAAAAACTTTCCCGTTAGCAGTTAGTTTAGGGCTCCTAGTGTGAGGTAGGGCGGGGAAGTGATTTAGTTTTAAGAGCTATTTTTTGTTTTTGTTTTTTAAGCTGTTCTCCCCAGATCCCTACTTGTCGGAGCGCTGTTGGTGGTATTCAGAACTCTTCGAGCTGCTGCAGGATTTTGGCTCTTGTGCCTTGGGCCGTAGTTTCATGGACTGCTTGGGACCATCGGTGGCTGGTGGCGACTTCTTGGACTTTCATTGGCACCAGACGAGTGCGAGTGCTCTTTAGCGCAGAGGAGCTGGCGTTTGGGATCTGCCCAGGACCGTGCACTGTTCCTGCCATGGCGACAATTTAGTACAGCATGGCTCGTTGGCCTGTGGCGCCCTGCTTGCCACTATCACGTGGGGCATGGCGCTAATGCTGGGCCTTTGCTGTGTCACTGACCTTCCGCAGAGCATGGGCGTGGAGGCATCCCTGTGCTCACTTTCCGGGAAGATCGATCTTCTGTCTGCGGCTCAAACATCCAACTCCAGATTTCTGGGTTGACCAGTGCCGTCTGTCGTGCTGCGTTTTGCCGCGTTTCCCTTGGTCTCCCCATGCACCCCCCCCAAACTGGATTACTGTAAGGAGGATCTGACTGTGTGGATTTTGCCGCTCTCTTGGGATCCCCTTCTACCCCCCTCCCACTGGATTACTGTAAAGGGGGGGATTGGATCGTGTGAACTACCAAAGCCGAGCCTGATGGAACTTTGAGGACTGCTGGACTGCAGCTGTTCTAGTGACTTTCTTTCGTTTATGGGGCGTTTTCCCCTTTCAGTAAAAACTGCTGTATTTTTGGCCAAGTACTATTAAGCTCAATGGAATCTGGGGGATATACTGCTCCTTTTAAAAAAATGTTAAGGCCGCTCCTTACTTTTTCCTTCTCTTTGCTGGTTGGGTGGGGTGGGATTGGGTTTATTATTTCATGCTGTGTGAGTGGTTAAGACTGCTATTTGTATCAGTGGTGTGACTGGGTTTGAGTGAGTGGATAAATTAGTTGTTAGGGGCCCTTTTTGGTTGGACTCTATGTGTCTGGGAGGACTGGTGGGCCTGTGGCGGGCCCGGAAAGTGTACGGGCATCCCAGCTGCTTGATCTGTGGCCTTTTACCGACCTCCAAATCACCACCACTACAGCACGTCGCTGTTGAGAGGGCGAGATTAAGAGAAGGCACACTGATCATTTATGGCCTGGCACCCCATGCACTATGGGAGGGGGTAGGATTGGGGTGGTTGGTACAGAAGGCGCCCTGGATATCAATGGGTCCCTGTGAGAGGTGAAAGGTATCTGGTTCCCGTTTCCAGGGCTCCCACCAGACCAAGTGGGCAGGTAGCCAGAATGACTAAACTGTCCACCAAGCCCCTGAGGGCAGTGCTATGTAATGCCAGATCGATTAGAAACAAGACTGCCAGAAAGGCCTGATTAATTGTTTTGGCTGTATATATTGCTCTTCTTAAGTCAGCTAAAATGTATTTTGCTTCCATGTGTCCCCTCCCTTTTTTCTTTCTGTACCGTTATTTGAAAAAAAGGAAATAATAAAAAATTGCAATTTCAAAAAAAAGAAACAAGACCGCCATTATCGCAGACTTGATTTCCTCAGTCAATCTGATGTGCATTACCAAGACCTGGGTGGGTAACGATGCTGGTCCAGTTTTAGAGCCACTGCCACCCCCCGGGTACTCTGTGGTGCACTGCCCCAGAGTGGAATGCAGGGGTGTGAGAGTAGCCGTCTGTTTTAGATCTAAGCTTGGCTTCTCTGTGCACTCAGTGGGAAGACCAGGTTCATTTGAATGTGTGGCAGTATGTGGGCACAGGTTGTAGGATTCTTCTGATTTACCAGTGAATTTTTGCAGAAGGTAGCCAACCTCATCACCAGTGAGACATTGGAGTCCCCCCGGTGTTTGGTCCTGGGGGACTTCAATGCCTGGGCCGATGACGAGGAATCTAGGCTAGGTTATAACCTCCTCCAAACTATGTCATCTCTGGGTCTGTCGCAGGAAATTTCCGCCACAACCCACTGGAACGGCCACATGTTGAACCTGGTCTTCTCACTGGGGCTTGAGGTTTGTAACCTCAAGATTGACCGGGTCATTTGATTTGATCACTGCATGGTGGGGTTCTGGCTCAGGGCTCCCCCTGAGAGCCCTCCCCTTGCTGAGATGGTCACCTATCGCCCTTTGAGGGGTTTGACCCCGGAGGGATTCCTGGCGGTGACTGCTATATCTAATGTGGACAGTGCATGTGTTGGGGGTTTGGGCATGGTGATTGCTACCTATAATAGGGTGATGACAGCAGTGCTCAACATCCTCGCACCAGCCCGTGTATGACCAAGATCTTCTCACTTGAGGTCTACTTGGTTTGATGCAGAGCTCAAGGTGATGAAGATTGTGGGTCGGAGGCTGGAGCACTGCTGGCAGAAGTCTTGCCTGGAGGCGGATAGACTTGCCCTGTGCTCACATTATTGTATCAGGGGGCAATCACTCGTAAGAAGACAGCGTTCCTGTCCAGAGAGATTGCTTCCAGGAACAATCTACCGACTGTGCTTTTTTGGACTGTGGACAGGCTCCTAAACCCAGCCTGTCTCCAGCTGAAAAAGACTTTTTCTGATGCCTTGTGTGAAGAGTTCTCTCAATTCTTCTCGGACAGGGTGTCCAGCAGGGCATACTGCCAGTGAGCCTTACAGCGGCCTACAGTAATTGTCTGGATCGTCCGGCAAGCGCTCCACATAGTTGGGGGGAATTTAAACCAGTGGAGGTGTCGGTGGTCATTGGGGTTGCTTCCGGGTTGAAGCACACATGTTGTGAACTGGACAGTGTGCCGACGAGTTTCTTGATGAGATGTGTTGACACTATCAGCCCGGTGTTCAACTTGATTGTCCGGTGTTCTCTGACGGAGGGGATTTTTCCAGATGCCTTGAAGAAGGTGCTGGTTCGTCCCCTCCTGAAAATAAATAAATAAATACATAAATAAATAAATAATCGCTAGACCCTGACATCAAGGTGAATTATCATCCAATCTCCAACGTCCCATTCTTGGGAAAATTGTTGAAAAGGTTGTGGCACTGCAACCTGAGGAGCACCTATGCCCTTCAATCTCTATGAGCCATTCCAGTCTGGTTTCTGTGTGAAGCATAGTACAGAAACTACATTACTTTGGGTGCATAATGACCTCCTCAGGGCTAGCGATACAGGGGAGGGGACAATTTCAATCCTCCTCAATCTTTCTTCAGCCTTTGACATAGTAGACCACTGTGTGCTGCTTGACCGCCTGAGGGAATTTTGTGGGCTCACTGGCTCTGTCATCTGCTGGTTTGAGTCATACCTCACGAACAGGAGGCAACGAGTAGTGATGGGGAATTTCTCCTCTTCCAGCCTCCTGTCATGTGGAGTACCTCAGGGCTTGGTCTTGTCACCGATATTGTTTGCCATGTACATGCTGCCCCTGGGTGAGCTCATTAGGAAATACAGCTGGGTTTTCATTGCTATGCTGATGATACCCAGCTGTATTTTCCTCCTTGAGGAATCCAGTGCAGTGGAAGTGCTAAGCCTTCTAGAGATAAATGACTGATGGCCTCAAGCTGGTTGCGACTGAACCCCAACAAGACAGAGGTACTGGTGGTGGAATCGAACAGAAGATGGAACAGGTTGCCCTCTGGCACTGAAACTGGTTTATTCCTGGGATCTGTGCCACTGAGGGCTTCCTCTAGGGTGCAAAACCTTGGCGTGACCTTTGACAGCGGATTGTCATTTGATTTTCAGGTGTCATCCGTTGTCCAAACAAGCTTTTACCATCTTAGGAATATTGCCAGGGTTAAGCTCCTAGTTCCATCTATGGACCTCTCCACCTTAGTGCATGCCTTCATGGCATCCAGACTTGATTAATGTAATGCACTCTACTTCAGGGTCTCGGGGCGGGGGGTAACCTCCGCTGGCTGCAGCTAGTGCAGAACCTGCCTGCTAGGCTGCTGACAAAATTCTGTCATATCATCCTGTTTTTTTGGCAATCTGCATTGGCTGCCAGTGAGGTGGAGGATCCTCTCTATGGAGGGCTTGCTCACCTTTAAGGCCCAACACAGGCAGAGTCCTGGTTACCTGTCAGACCTTCTTACACCTGCTGTCTCGGTCCGCTCCCTCCAGTTCTCCTCTAGGGTCTTCCAGGCGATTCCCAGGATGAGGCTAAAAACTGCCGGCGACAGAGCATTTAGTGTCGCCGCCCCTGGCCCTGTGGAATTCGCTTCTCCATCAATTTGGGAGGCCTCTTCGGTTGAGGTTTTTAAGGCCTGCCTCAAGGTCTTCCTGTTTAATCAGGCCTTCCCTTACCTCAGGTATTAGTCCTCCCTGGGTACCCTGCTTCTCTGTTTTGAGTTTCAGTTTTTATAGAAATGCTTATTAATTATATTTATTCATGCTAATATTTTGTTTTTATATTGATTTGTATTACTGTATTGATAGCATGCTTTTACTGTTCAGCACCCAGAGCCTCCGGGATTGGGTACCAGAAAAATTAAATTTGTTTTGCCATATGTTATCAAAAAGGTTAACAGTTATTATTCGCCGTAGAGGAATATAGTTTGTTTGATTTTTATTGTGTCCTACTGTATTTTTATTGTAACAAATTATTGTGGTAATGCTATTTTTTTTTTACTGGGCACCATTGGAAATGAACTTCTAGTCAATGGATATTTTGTACACCTCCTGTTAAAGATGCCAAGAATCAGTGATAGCAGTATATTCTGAACCTAAGAAAATGCTGGCAGAAAAAGGCCCAAGGGTCTATCAAGTCTGCCCAAGTGTGCAGGTCGCAGTATACTTGCACTGCAGCTGCCCCCATTCCCATGCCATCCTCCCTAAACCCCCCACGACTTTCCCTCCCACAATTATTATCTGTACTTCCTCCCTTTGACTCTATTTTTGCTTACTTATGGAAACATTATAGACATCCCTTAAATCTGCTTAGAAAATGGTCTAGAGAAATGCAGTCCTGTGATTGGCTGATACCATTCTGTACCTATACATTTATCAGGCAACACTGTCCTCTGAGAAAACAAGATACGATATGTCATGTTAACTTCATGCTAACATGTTCTGCCATCTTATACCATTGTTTAGAATGGCATATCAGCATAAAGAAAGCTAGAACGGTGAGGCTCCATAACTTTCAAATGTGAAAGTTTTGGCACCCAGATCAGTAAACAATGTGTTTACTGACTTAAACTGCTAATCAGGCATTTTGTGACACAATAATACAACAACCCCCTTTCGAAGTACAATAAGACCCTTCAGGGTGTAGGCTGTGTGAGAACTGCCCTTCCAGAGGCTAAAAGGCCCTGGAGCCAGTGGTTATCACACAGCAACTCACACTCTGAAAGGACTTATCGCTCACTTATAAACTGGTACTGATAATGCCGCATTGTGATTGGATACCAACCACGATAAAGGACACTGCTACCAACAAGTGAAAAAAGTTGCGTATCACGACTGTCCCACTGACCTAACACATCACTCTACCAACTAAAATTTCACTTTGCAACAACCACTTTCGCAATTTGCAACCCACAAGCTCTGCTCCCAGAATGAACACAGAAAATGTCACACCCAATTCAGAGTTGTTTTATGCACCCCTCCATCTTTCTCTCATTTCGTGGTTCAGTAAACTAACCAACTCAATTCAATGACGATTTCATGTGTACCAGTTCTTCCTACTACCTTAATTATTTACGTTATAAGCACAAAACAGCCCTGTACAGACTACAGCACTTCAAACAGTTGATATGGCTTAAACCATATTATGTCACTGTAGTTCAGCTCACGTCCACACTACCAGCATAGTCTTCCACAATTCCCAAAAACATATTAAAACCCTGCACAGATCTAGGCTTCAACATTGTTTCTGAAACATTTTAAGGGTTAGTTCAGATTACCGGCCTAGAGCGGACATCAACCATGTCTCTCCATCATTGCTGCCATCCCTGATATCCACAATCCACTGGGGAAGTACCACATCGGTGTGGTCATAAGCTCAGTAAACTGGTATGGATCAACAGAAGCAGTTTTTAAACCATTTTTTTTTAAACCTAATTTCTGTGAGGTGGATACTACAGCACAGTAAGCTTTAACCCATTTTTAAAAACATTTCATGCTACCACACTGTAGCCTGTATAGGCCCAAGACATTCCACTGTGTTGGTAGTAGTGCCATGAATGCACCCCCATGGGTGTAAGGGCACTCAGCCTGCAGCCTTGTGTTTTGCTACAGCCCTAGGTGTCCTTTCATGGCACTGCTACCAACACCCTTTCGTGTCTTATTGTTTACTTACAAAACGGGGTCTGTTCAATTCTGGCTCCTCATTGATCAGGACCCCTCACATGGTACTGCATTAACCTAGCAGTCCCCAGCTTCCATGACATGCCAAAGGTGCATTAATCAAGAGCAGCATAAATATACCTGACGGAAACATGCCAAAGACAGCCCTTAAATCTGTGTATCCACAACAGGGTCCCAAACTGGCACTGATCCACTGGCTAAATGCTGATAAATTCTGTAATAGAAGAATAAACGTTTCCATTTACTAGCCCCTTTGAATAGTACTGGAGAAGATAACATTTCAATAAGTACATCAGCTGCTTTAGTGGAGACTACAATTTAAAGAGGTAAAAGAGGCAGCCTGTCGGTGCAGAGGTAGAATTACTGGGCCAGGCAGGGGAAAGGAGTACCCAGCATCCTAGAGATAGCTCTTCTCCCTCACAGTGAGGTAGCCTGCATCTTGCTGCAAGACTGTGACCGAGCAGAGGCCAGCTGGCAGTGCATGCGACAGCAGCAGCAGGCAATGGGGTGCCAGAAGACGCCAGCATTCAGATGGGCATGCATGCGCATCACTGCACGTCTATGCCCTGGGAGTAAAACCAGAGGAAAATAATCTGGCCCTATCTTCCACCTGCGCAGTCATCACAACACCTACATGGCAAACAAACCACCACCCACATGTGGTCCTGGGCAGGTTGTGGATAACTGGCAAGTCCATGAGAAGGTTAGTGAAGGGCTGGGGTGATGCCACAGGGACGAGGGGAGGAAGGAGCTAGAAACAAATAATGGGGGGAAAAAAAAAGAGGTAAAAGAGAAAAAAAAATCCAGAAGGGAGAAGTTAATAGCTATCAAGAAACAGAAGCAAAACTAAGTGGAAAAACATTATAAACCAGGACAATGTTTACCTGTATAGTCACAGCAGTTATGATAATTAAAATAAAGATCATGCAAAGTCCCTTCCGTGAGTTTCAGGCAAAGGAAGTTGGACATGGGACGATGACCCACCATGGAAAAAAATCATGTCACTGTTTTGCAGTAGCTGAAGTTGAGAATACCTAGAGGCCCAGATATTCAAACCGGGCCGGCAGTGGCGAAAGCCTGAGCGCAGCGTAACTGGGTGCGCCGGACAAGACCAGGTGATATTCAACGCGGATGTGCCATGGCGCAGCACTTTTGAATATGGCACGACCACGACGGCGCAGTGGCTCTGAGCTGACGCAAGTCACAGATAGGGGAGCACGGGATGCACCAGCCGCGGCAGTTGCGCTCACGATCACCCAGATATTTGGCGGGGGTCATGCTAAATGAGGCCATAATATATGCAACGTGTAAATGGGGCCATTTGCATGTCATTATGGCCCCATCTGCATGCCTTGCGCCGGGCAGCCTGGCTCCCTGCACAGCATGACGTGTGCAATGGGGATCCCAAGGCATCCCCCGCCCCATAGCTGCGATCACAATAGATGTACAACACACTCCCTGGTAGTGTAGTGGTCGCCCTTCCCTCCCAATTCCTCGATAACTGTAACTGAAGACCTTCCTTGGTAGTCCAGTGGGCCCCCCTCGCCCGTTGTTGCGATCGCAGTAATCTCTGTATAATAAAGCCCTGGTGATCCACTGGCACCCCTCCCACCCACGCACACAAAACCCCTTGCCCACCCTGCTCCCCCATCATCGGAAGGCGGCAGCAACCCGCCCACATACCGCCCGGCCGCCAACCGCATGACAGGTACAGTATGGGCTGTAAGCCCATTGGTCCCCAGTGTAAACCAATGGGCTTGCATGGCATACTGTACTAGACAGTCCCAAATATGTGAAAGACTTGGGGGGTTGCCACTCGATCACCAGGGATTTATTATACGGAGATATACCACGATCGCGGCAACGGGCAGGGGGGTTCCACTAGACTACCAGGGTTTTAAGTAAATGTTGGATACCGGCGACTGGGGACAAGGGAGGGGTGCCACTTAGACCACCAGGATTACTAGACCACCAGGGTTATGTGCGGGTGCTCGTGACAGTGTGATGGATGAGCAGGTGGCCACCACGACGGGCGGCTGCTGTGTCGTACATGCAATACAGCAGCCCACCTGTGGGTGGCTGGGAGTTGTTCTCTTCCACGGCTCAACTTTGAGCTCCCAATGCGTAATGCAGGGTTGCGCCAGCATATCGCGCCGCAACATCCCGGCTGAATATCGGATCTCGCCACATATACATGGGCACTTCCTGCATCTGCGCTGCATACAAATACACTGCACCCCAGCGCATCCTGGATTTGCACTCTGCTGGGTAGCCTTTCCAATATCCCGCCTTGGTGCAATGCAGGGTAGTGACAGTGCAACCCCTTGAATATCCGGCCAGAGGAGATAAGAAGAAAAAAAACCTAAATAGATGTAGGTAGTCATTACAGAGGCAAAGGGATCTCACTCAATTCACATTACCCTAATGTTTAGACTGTAAAGAAGCATTATGATCAAGGAACTGGAACCCAAGGGAAACAAGGGTTGAAGAAGCTAGATTTTAAAATTTAGAAGGAGGGATAGATTAATTCCTCCACATTTGATCACAGGGGTTTGTCTAGGGCAATGTCTCCTGCCCACCTAAGCTGTCGGCTAGAGCAGCACACACCGGCCTATTTATTTTGTTTGGTCCCATCACAGCCATTCAATGTCAGTTGATTTAAAGATTTTTTCACAGCAAGAATGTCTTTGTTAAATGTGTACTTTACGACTACATTCAGTTTAAAGCCCCGGCAATATAAAAATGCGTACTAATAAGTTTACTGGAGTATTCTCTTCCCAAATTGATTGCGGATTGCTCCAGCGTTTTATAAATATGTACTTAATCGTGTGTGTGTGTGTGTGTGTGTGTGTGTGTGTGTGTGTGTATATATATATATATATATATATGATTTGATATCTTAACGTCACTGTAATAAGGTTCTCCTGGAGAGGTGTTTTTGGTTTTTCACTGCACAGATAAGACTTGACAGCACTGAAGCAGCTGAGAATAAAGTAACAGAAACTAGGAAAGCACCCCCCCCGACTGCTATTAGACGTTCGTGAAATACCTAGGGAAGGGAGTCCACCGCTCCACACAGTACTGCCTGGGAGAGTCGGGGATGACTGAGTATATTATTCCAGTGCAGAACGGCGTCTGCTGCCTCTGGCGAGTAATGATAATTCACGAGTCCGGGCTTCTTACCTCCTCGATGCTGCTGACTGTGTTCCGACAACTTGCCATTTTGCTAGTGAAGGAGGACGTGGTGGGCGAGCTGTAGTCCTCCAGGGTCTCGGAGATGAACTCGCTCACCGAGATGAGCTCCGGCATCTTTCCCGGTCAGTCACACGCCACAACACCAGAAGGAAACAAAAACCAGGGCTAGGTGGACCTGATAACACAAACCACCTCACACAGCAGCAGTTCTGTTCGCCTGTCGATTACTCGCTCGTAGCCCGGCGTTAGGCGCTGCGAACGCATCTACCTCCTCAGCGCTTCACAGCCGCAAAGTGGAACCGCGCTCGAGCGCGCTCCGCGAAGCGCATACACTACAGCGCCGCGCGGGAGCGCGCCCTAAATCTGTACCTCGCAGGGCAGCCGGGTTTAAGGTTTTATTTGAGCCGATTTGAACTATATGTTGTTTTAAGGGGGAGCTGCATCTACCCAGTTTTAACTTTTACAGTGGGGAGAGGAGGACTGAGGCATAGGAAGGTTAAGTGACTGGCTCAAGGTCAGGCTAAGATCTAGAGGCTGAGGTGTGACTTAAACCTGAGGTCTCCTTTTCAGCTCTCAGTATCATTGGACTACTTACTACCCCTAGACCATATATTCTACTAAAAATAATGTGATCAGTCTGGATTTTGTAGCCCAGGATTTCCCAGCAAAGATGCACAACCAGCTACACATTGCAATGCTTTATTGCCGTGGAATCCAGCCCAGTGTTCCCTTTTTTAAAAGCTAAAAGAACTTTGAATGAATCGCCTGCTTTTGGGGGAACATCCAACATCAATTGATGAAGGGGGAATTGGAGTAGGTGGTATATTTTTAGAGAGGAACTACTTCTTATTGTTACCCCTCCACCATGGGGCTATGCCTTTAAGCCTTCCTTGCACTGTGTACATTAAAGGCACTAGCCGCCACCGATGCAGTCACTGCTCCATCACTCTCCACTGGACCAGAACTCTCCTGATCGCTGCCTCGACCAAACCAGATGTGAAAACACAGGACTGGTTTGGGGTGTATACATTATGCAACCGGAGTTTGTGTGAATAGGGACATTTCACAGGGGCAGCCAATGAGGATGTGTTTGTAACCCCTAGGTGGCACTATACCAAGGGCTACTACCCCTGCCTGCTTGGCTAGTAGCAGGGTCTGGGTAATAAAACGGGTGCCTCCACCTGGAGGTCATGGTTGTTAGTGGTCAAGCTAACCTGGGCACCACCATCCGGGACACTGTAACCCTCCTCTTTCCCTTCTAGTGGTCTGAACAATATACAATAATTACTTTCACAATGACCCTTATTCAGCAGGCAATTACCCACACTATTTGCACTTACCACCAGGGCTGGTTCTTCTAGCTTGACCCTGGGGACCCCGTGTAAAACAAGGTTAAGCACAGCAAATAGCAAGAGTACAATACTTTTGGCACAAACTGGAACCACAGTCATGTTAAATGCAAACAAAGTTAAATCTGATTTATTCATGGGACTTGAACAAGGGAGGGGCGTAATCAGGTCGATTTGCTTAAAAGCTATATTAATCAGACAGTTATGCATGTAGTTCAGAGTCCCTACACAGTCACACACTCTGGGTACTCAGGTAGGAAAACAGTGGGTTAGCCAGGAACATTGCAGCTGGTTGGGGCCCTGTGATGGAAGAAAGCAACATGCACAACACACACTATTTGTAATCCAGAGCCAGAGGGCTCAGTTCGTGAAAGAAAAGGCAGCAAGACAATCAGATGACACTTCTAGATTTAGCAGTCGTTACTGGGAGCTACCCTGATGTTTACTCACGATACCCAATACTGGACACAGGCAGGATGAAATCAAGACTGAACGGTGTTGAGCTGGAGTGCCCGGAGAAGCAGGGCCTACACGAATCACCGAAGCATTGTTCCTGTTCAAGGCATTGAGCAGGGGCTGTTCCCCAGCCCGGTCTCTCGTCGATGACTTTCTCTGCTTAGCAGGTATTCTGGCTGGGCCAGTGTAGCAGGGCCCAGGCAAATGGAAATGGATATGGATTCAGTCTGTGGAGCTGGATACAGCCTCCAGCAAGCAAAACACAGTTCAGACGCACACTGGGGAACCAAATCACGACCCACTATAAGCACACAACACATTCACATGTAAGAAAATTCCACTGTACCACGCAAATAGCTCTCCGGTCGCAATTACAGAGTCTCTGCACAATCCGGGAGTTCAGAGGTAGCTGGAAGTCCTGACAGGCCGATCGTATTCAGCAAATCTTCGGTCTTCTTCAGGTTAAAGCCTGGCCACAATTCAGTGGCTTAATTGGCCTCCAAATTCAGATTCAGTCCAAAAAAAAAAAAAACACAAGTTCCTCTCAGGAACAGCAGGCAGGCATGCAGGCCAAACTCAGGCCTTTCCACAGTTCTCCCATGCGAACCCACTATGGATTGCTGCTCGAACTATCTCGAGCTGTTACTTCTTCACTTCCCAACTCAGATCTAACTGAAACTGCAAGCATTGTGGGACTTTCCCCAAGATCCAAAAGGTTCAGTTGGCTGATCTGTCTGTCAGTCACAACAACGGCTCCCCTCCAGGTTATTTTAGGTGCCAAAAGCCCAAAACTACAATTCCTACAAGTTTTGGCCCCACTGAGCCCCTGTAGGCAGGCTCCATTTTAGAGTCCCAAATGTACTGATTGGCCCCATTCTGATAGTCCAGGACCAAGATAGATGATGGAAACAAACAGAACTGTCCATGATGCAAAGAAGGCAGGTTAGAACAAACTTAACAAATGATCAGCAAACAAGTACATCTTCTAACAGAGCTCCCTCTCAGATTAATTATGACTGCAATCCAGGCAGCTCTTAAAGAGACAGTACACAGAGGCTATACAGGCACTCTCTGGCAATATATTTAAACTGCTAAAATGCAGGACACCAGCCTGGCAGTGAGCATTTAAGCAAGCTCAAGGAAGACTTTTCGGGAACCCCCATTTGTAGGGGGGTTACATGTGGATGCTTGTGCAATGTGCTGTTCGGGAGTTTGCATGCATCATTCCACTCTCTGTATGAGGTGCCCAGGTATGTAAACCTGGGCTAAAGGAAACAAGACCCTCCCCCAACCTGTCAGAAAGATGGAGTGGAGGAGACAGGGGCCAAGAGGCAAAATGATGTGACCAACCTGGTCCAGGAGAGGTGCTGAGCACCTGCTGTAGAAGAGCTTTAGCCCTTGAGTGGTGGCAGTGCAGCCCTCGAGGGGTGTTGAATAAATACAGGTAGAACACATTTATCACATGAATGGATAAAATAGTTCATATAGATTCGGAGGAATGAACATGGTGTGGTGAATGAACAGGACAAAGCCCTATACTGAAAGACAAAATTATAGTGAGCTCCGAGGAGAGGAGCTGGCGCCGCTTGAGCAGGTTTGTGGAGATGGAAGCAGCAGATGAAAGGGAAGGTGAAACTAGTACTAAAAGCTAGCCTGTAGCATCCCACATGCTTGGTGAGCAATTGGTGACAAACCAGAGAAGCCGTAGCCACAGAGTAACCAACAAGCCAAGGAGCAAGAAACCCAGATCTGCTGCCACACAGGCAGGAGCACTTGAGTCCGGCTGTTGGAGGGGTAGAGGAAAACCTTTATTATTTAGTTTGATACCTGGAATCAGAGGGCATGTGCACAATGTGTGGGGTGGTAGTATGGTTTGTTCAGGCTTCAACCATGGGATACCAAGCCGTCAACTTGATAAGTGTAGGAGACCTGCATCCAGCGGCTGTAGCATGGAGAGTGAGTTAAACGTGTTGCATTGCAGTTTATGAGCTTTAATCTGGAGGACATAAACAGAGTGGAGGCAGTCAGAGGAGGGCAACTAAAATGCTGCAGGGTCTGCATCAAAAGCCCTATGAGGACAGACTAAAGGACCTCAATATGTACACCCTGGAATAGAGATGAAGGGATATGATAGAGACCTTTGAATACCTCACAGGGGTACATAATGTACAGGAGGGAAGTATTTTTCAGAAGAACAGGTCCTCAAGAACAAGGGGCATGCTATGAAGCTGGAGGAGGGCAGATTCAGGAGGGATGTGAGGAAGTATTTCTTCACTGAAAGAGTGGTGGATTCCTGAATTGCCTTCTATCAGGGGTGGTGGGGTGAAAATAGTGATGGGGTTTAACAACGCATTGGCAAGGCCACTGGTTTTCGTTTTTTACTGGAAAACCTGGTAAAATTCCAGAATTAGGGCTGCCTAAACACCGGTAAAAGCAAAGATTTAATGGAATCTGCCATTTTATACTCTACAAAACTTGTATTTTTCTTATAATTGCTTCCTGTACTATTTTCAATTTGCTGTATTTAATGCTTTGTTTATTAAGCTTTCTTTTATTCTGATTATTTATACACATACTAAAAGAATGACAGCAGAATCCCGGTAAAATCTGGACAGTAGAGTAACAATCACCGGTGCAATTCTGGAATCTGAAGTCTTGAAAATGGAATTTCAGTGTTTTAATCACCATAAATCAGTGGCCTTGCGCATGGGATAAGCACAAGGGAATCATAGTGGAAAGGAAGGGGGAGGAAAGAGCTGTGGATCGGGAAGGTCTGCGTGTAATAGTGTAGGTAGGAGAAATGGGCAGACTGGATGGGCCAAGTGATCCTTATCTGCCAACAAATTCTGTATTTTAATGTTTCTATGTTTCTAATCCATCAGAGAGTGTTAGACATGCTACAGCTGAGACCGAAGGAAGAATGCTGGTTTCTGCTGTTGGCTCCTGGGTATGTATCTCCGGATGAGGAACAATCCGCAGTTTGGTCAGCAACAAGTTATGGTTGGCTCTGTGACTGCTACTGCAGGTGACAGCAGTGGCAGAGCATGGAGTGGAATGATGGTGCAAGGAATGGAGCTGTGTGGAAGTGGGGACCACTTAGTAGGCTGTGGAAGAACTCCAGGCTCGAGCCGGGCTGCTGTGCAGTGTAGATGTAATCTAGTTGGAGAACAGCCTGCAGCTAAGAAGGAGAGGAGTGGTGTCAACAGCCAAAGGGGCTGCAGCAGGAAGATGGAAGCACAGCTGTGCTCCAAAAAGTAGGTAGGATACAAAGGCCGAGCAGGAGGAGGAAGAAGGCCCCCAAACAAGCAACACTGGAGAAGAATAGCCAGGCATATGGACAGAGGATGCATGGAAATGATGTGACTAGCCCATAGGGTTGGTTTACCTGGCTTTTATAATGATCGAGTGGCTGCTTTGCAGTGTAGATTTGATCTAGTTAGAGAAGAGCCTGCAGCTGAGGAGAGGGAGTGGCATCTCAGGGGCTGTTAACTAAAGCCCCTCAGCCTTCCAGGCTGCAGCCTTTCTGTTGTGGAAGCATTACCTTTGAACTACAAATCGGTGGCCATGTTCTTCACCTTGACCCAAGCTGGCATGGTGATGTGGCCAGAGGTGATTGGCTGACCAGTCATGCTTGGACTGCCTGAGAAGAGAGCCTAAAGGTCTAGTGGACTTGTAGAGGACTTGGTTAATTCAGGCTGGCACCTTATCAACAGCCAACTGCCTGTCGAATGTCAGACACCCAGGTCGGAGTGAATTTAATTGACAAGTCAATTCAGAGGTGCAATTTCTCTGTGAACAGCAGGGACTATTCCAGAACTAGTCCTGTCTGCATCGTCTGCACTGAGATTGATGCCTGTGTGCAGTTGCAAGAGACAGCTTGTTGCTACTGTGCTGCAGAGCCAGACTGCGCATATGCCAGAAACAGAGTGAGAGGAGCAGCAGAACTCTTGCTATGCATGAAATAAGAAGGTAGCTGTGTGCTGAGCTCTACATGAAAGTGAAGCTGAAGGCTGCAACACTTTATCTATAGACTTCTGCTGTGCTGCAGCTGGAGGTCACGACTGAAACTGCAACTCATTTGGGAAGCTGTCCCACCAGTGCCACAGCACAGTACTGGTTATCGCCACAGGCTAGGGACCGGATGCCATGATTTGGTGGGTTGGGCAGATAGGATTGGGTTTTTGCAGTGCTTTGTGTACTGAAGAATCATCTACTGAATGCTAAGATCAGGAGAGGCCTTACCTGGACTGGAGGACCAGCCCACATCAGAGGCCTCTACAGAACGAGAGAAAGTGAAACCAGCCAGACAGGGACTTACTGAAAACAGCAATATTGCCCCTGTGCCATGAGGGGGGATCCTCTTGTCTGGGACACTGTGAGTAAATTCAGGGCTTGCCCTGCAAAAGCAGCATTGTATTATAGTTTGGGAAGTATTTCATGGACTATGCCATCTGTGCAGGCCTTAAAAATGCCTGCTGGGGGTTTGATGAGCATTTGGGCTTTGAGGATTAATTTGCTTTCAGCCTGATTAAGTGCACCGCGCTGTCCAGCCATGTGCAACATCATCAGGCTTGCTCTGTATCCACGGCTGGGTATCCAGTCAAGCACTGGGAGCTCCTTAATAACATTAAGGGTTTAAACACTGGTACTAGTGGGGATCAGGTAGCATCCCAGTACATGTGGGCAGGAAACATAACCATACTGTGCAGTGTGTGGCATGAGTGTGGGTAGTGGTAGAGGGATGAGCTTGGAAAGACATCTGAAGAACAGCCTCGGGTCATATTTGGCTGTGTCTAGAAGGGCAAGAGAAAAGTAGCTGGTATGAAGCAGACTTTCCCTGGAAGGGCAGGAAAGAACTAGCTGGGACTATACTAACGACCTCATTGCCTAACCCTTTTTTTCCCATTTAGGGCCCTGCAATGACCCTAAATAAAAGTGTAAGTTGCATGCATTGGGGGGAGTATCACTGCATTGAATTGGTTCTTGGGTGGGTTGATCCTGTGGGGAGGTGAGTTGCTACTGCATTCCAGGGGTACTATTATACTTCCACTAGACCCACTTTAACCTATCTTTGGGTAGAGACACCTCACTATTTTACCCAAATTTGGATACTATCCCCTTTCAGAAGTTTAAAATATCCAGGCCCCCAGCCTTGTTCAGCCTTCAAGCCAGGACTGTAGCACATGTACTGTAACATCAGTGGCGACTCAGTAGGTGGAATACATTATGAATAGAGATGGACAAGCCCAACACTGTCTTGAGCCTCATTAGCAGTGGTGGCTGTACACAACAGGGCACATGCCCTAGTAAAAGAATGCAGTGCCCTGGTGGGTGACCCATGTGGTGCAACGCTACCCCCAAGCAACACTATGTGCACTTTGTATAACTGTGCTCTGGCTGCCAGCTGTTGTGTCTCACCGTCTGCCCTGGTAATTAACAAACGCTTGAGCTGACACTGCTCGATAGAGTCCAGTACCTGTCTTTGGCTCAGCTCTACAGCATAAAGCAAGTCAGTGTCAAACTACAATAACTATGGTCAGCACAAGTGTTGTTTACAATCTGAGTCCAGTTAGTGCAGCGGTGGCAACCTATAGCTGGGGTGCGACATGCATGCACAGTGTGATCAGCTTCCTCAGCTCAGTTAATGTTCCAAGCCAGACCACGTGACTTGGTTCACACTTGGCTCTAATTATAATTGTCTATGCTTGTCCATCATAGTGGTGCTAAAGAGGGATCATAACTCCCTTCTTGTACAGTTGCAAATGGCATTGAGACCATATAAGCAAGGGGCCAAGGCGCTATGCAAATGAACTGTATGGCCATTCATAAAGGCATAGCTGCATTCACAAGTCATGTCACAGCCTGCTGCACTTCCCCATATTATAGCCTATTAAAACCAGGCAGTAGTGCAGGTGGCCTGTCGCAAAGCAGTAGTGCACCACTCACTATGCTGAAGACCTGGTTTCGGGAATGATCCTGGTCACTGGAAGCTGGCCATGGGGTGGAGGATTGAGCATCCCAGAGAACACTCTCCTGTGATTGGTGGTTTGTCCATTCCCCTGTGCATGGGCATCATCTCAAGGACCCTAGGTGGTGAAGGTCAGATGGGGACAGCAGAGGGAGGGGAGACATAAGCGTCTTGTGGTATGCAAGTCCATTGTGTGCAGTGCTGTGTGTTCATAACCCAGGGTCTAAGGGGATAGAAGAGAAGGGAGGAAACTCCAGCTTGTGTCAGGATGATTCTGGCACGCTTAGGTACTGCTTCAGCTGCCCAGCATGAGAAATCTCCTCTGCCACTGAATTCAGATTGATAAGGTTGGGGGGTTGTCCCACCCAACCCACCAACCCTACTGTGGGATGGTTCCTCCTCATAGGGCAGGTAAGCATGGGTTCTGTGGGGTTGGGCTTCATCGACAGGACTAGGCAGTAGCATAGTTGATGGCCATTGGGCTGGGGAATGGAAAAAGAATAAAAAAAAAAAAAATAGGCATTCATGGAGGGGGCGCAGTAGCATGACCAGGCACAGTAGCCTACTGAGGGTTCAAGAATTAGGCAGCATGCCAGGGAAAACAAAAGTGAGGGCCTCACTGGGGCTAAAGAGGGGGGCTTCCAGTGGATAACAAAGACTGAACATTGGGGAGGGGAAAGGGTGAGGGCCACAGGACTACCATTATCCAGACCAAGGGGAGATCCTTGACCCTCTAACCCAAAGGATGGTGGCAGTAAGGGAGAGGGGAATCTTCTAATCAGAGCACCCCTGTGTGTACTTGACTGACATTGCGCCATGTGCCTGGCCTAATGCCAAGCTGCAACCTGGTTGCAGTCAGAGTCCAGCGCATGTTAGCAGGTGCAAACCTTGTTTACACCTCCTAACATCTGAATCAGGGATTTGAGTTGAACCTGTGTTGCAGGGGGGACTCCCCTCTCTGAAATAAGTGCCTATTTCTATGTATAGCATTAGCGGGTGACACAGCAGGGTGCCAATTGTCCACCAGTTTTTCACCATCCTGTACAACTAAGAATGAGGCCTAAATATCTGTATGTTTTTTCAATAAAAGTAGGGAAACCATGCCTGTTTATTGTCAGAATCTGAGCTGTTACATTGATAGTAACATTTTATTGGTACTTGGTCATATAACCATAATGATGCGTGAAATGTAAACAAAAAAGTTAACTTTACAAAAAGATACGTTAGCATAGTGTAACAATTTTGTACTGTATTCTTTTTTTAAATTAACTCTGTCTGCTAAGGGGACAGTGATGTGCTGGAGAAATGAGATTAAAATATTTGCCAGAGGCAGAATAGCTGACTCTGGAAGTTAATTACATTCTCTTTGTCCAGTAATGACAGCCCCCAACCCCCAGTGGTCAGTTAATGAGGGAGTTTCATAGAGCCCATGGTCTTTCAAGGCGGGAAACTGTCATAGCTATGTAGCCACCACCTGCTAGGGCAGACATGCCTCAGAACAATAAGAGGGTTTCAGTCCACAAAATCCAAGATTCCAGTTTAGGCCAGATTCCCAGAGAGGTGATACCACAGTAGACAAAGAAAGTGTCACATCCATGTCAGAGTGACATATTTGATGATGTGGCATTGGGGCTGGCAGTGGAAGACTTTTGAGGTCCTGTCAGACCCTAGTAAGTCAGTCTATGTTGGGACTCCATACTGAACACCATCTAAGAGTTGAAGTCTGCCATGGCTCACTAAAGTACGGTGTAGTAAGAATCTTTTTACTTTGTTAGAGTTAAGAAGCTGTAAAGGTTTTCAGAGTGTTTCTTCTGCTGTCTGCAAACCATTTCTTTTAATTTCTATAGTAACCCAATAATTCCCATAGTTTTTTTATTATTGTGATATCCTGTAGAATGTGTAAATATTGTGGGGTAGTAAATATTATTTTTACATACTTAATGCTTCTGTGACTGAATCTTTTGGGGGAATAGTTAACTGTTGGTACTGACAAATCTATGACGTGATCCAGCTCTGAAGGGCAATGAAAGCTACAGTTACTACATTCTAGAAGTAAAGTGTTTTTCAGGGGAAGGCTGTTTGCTCATAGCCAAAGGAGCCCTGTACTGTGTGGACAGTGTCTCTTGTGGGATTCAGACTGAAAAAGTCAGCAGGTAAGAGAATCATCTCTGAGTGGTGGCAGCTACCAAGGGACCCTTACAGGTGTTGAGGGGTATTGAGGGTTGAGAAAACTGGCAACCTCTTGCAAACTGTGTCCTCAGAGTGCACAGGTGATTTCACACAGAAACATGGCAGCTTAGAACATGGTGGCCAAAAAAGACCATAGGTCCATTCAATCTACCTGTTTTATCCTGCTGGACCCTGGGACCTATTATCTAGTCAGAATTATTGCCGTTGCATCCTCCCCTTGCCCTACTGCTTCCTCTGTGTAACTATTAAGCATTTTACTTGGTTCCAGCTGTGTTTGAAATCATTAATGGTTCTTGCACCCACCACCTCTGTTGGTAGGCTGTTGCATGGCTCAACCACTCTCTCTACTGGTAGGCTCTTCCATGGCTCAACCACTCTCTCTCCACTGGTGGTCTTTTCCATGGCTGAGCCACTCTCTGCTGGTAGGCAGTTCCATGCCCTCAGCTACTCTCTCTCTGGGTAGGCAGTTCCATGGCTCAGCCGCTTTCTCTTCGGGTAGGCTGTTCCATGCCTAAGCCACTCTCTGCTGGTAGGCTGTTCCATGCCTCAGCCACCTCTCTGCTGGTAGGCTGTTCCATGGCTCAGCACTCTCTCTGCTGGTAGGCTGTTCCATGGCTCAGCCGCTTTCTCTGTTGGTAGGCGGTTCCATGGCTCAGCCATTGTCTGCTGGTAGGCTGCTCCATGGATGAGCCTCTCTCTGCTGATAGGCTGTTCCATGACACTTTCTCTGCTGGTAGGCAGTTCTTTGGCTCAGCCACTCTCTCTCTGCTGGTAGGCTATTCCATGGCTCTGTCGCTCTCTCTGCTGGTAGGCTGTTCAATGTCTCAGCCACTTTGTCTGCTGGCAGGCAGTTCTATGGCTCAGCCACTTTCTCTGTGGGTAGGCTGTTCCATGGCGTAGCCACTCTCTCTGCTGGTAGGCAGTTCTATGGCTCAGCCGCTTCTCTGCTTGTAGGCTATTCCATGGCTCAGCCATTGTCTCTGCTGGTAGGCATTTCTATGGCTCAGCCACTCTCTCTCTGCTGGTAGGCGGTTCCATGGCTCAGCCATTGTCTACTGGTAGCTATTCCATGGCTCAGCCATTGTCTCTGCTGGTAGGCATTTCTATGGCTCAGCCACTCTCTCTCTGCTGGTAGGCGGTTCCATGGCTGAGCCTCTCTCTCTGCTGATAGGCTGTTCCATGGCATAGGCACTCTCTCTGCTGGTAGGCAGTTCCATGGCTCAGCTACTCTCTCTGCTGGTAGGCAGTTCTTTGGCTCAGCCTCTCTCTTTCTGCTGGTAGGCTGTTCCATGCCTCAGCCACTCTCTCTGCTGGTAGGCTGTTCCATGGCTCTGTCACCCTCTCTGCTAGTAGGCTGTTCAATGTCTCAGCCACTTGTCTGCTGGTAGGTTGTTCCATGCCTCAGCCACTCGCTCTTCTGGTAGGCTGTTCAGTGTCTCAGCCACTTGTTTGCTGGTAGGTTGTTCCATGCCTCAGCCACTCGCTCTTCTGGTAGACTGTTCCATGGCTCAGCGACTCTCTCTGCAGGTAGGCTGTTCCTTAGCTCAGCGACTCTCTCTGTGGGTAGGCTGTTCCATGGCTCAGCGACTCTCTCAGTGGGTAGGCTGTTCCATGGCTCAGCGACTCTCTCTGTGGGTAGGCTGTTCCATGCCTCAGCCACTCTCTCTGCAGGTAGGCTGTTCCATGCCTCAGCCACTCTCTCTGTGGGTAGGCTGTTCCATGCCTCAGCCACTCTCTCTGTGGGTAGGCTGTTCCGTGGCTCAGCCACTCTCTCTGCAGGAAGGCTGTTCCATGGTTCAGCGACTCTCTCTGCAGGTAGGCTGTTCCATGGCTCAGCGACTCTCTCTGTGGGTAGGCTGTTCCATGCCTCAGCCACTCTCTCTGTGGGTAGGCTGTTCCGTGGCTCAGCCACTCTCTCTGCAAGTAGGCTGTTCCATGGCTCAGCCACTCTCTCTGCAGGTAGGCTGTTCCATGGCTCAGCGACTCTCTCTCTGTGGGTAGGCTGTTCCATGGCTCAGCCACTCTCTCTGTAGGCTGTTCCATGGCTCAGCGACTCTCTCTGTGGGTAGGCTGTTCCATGCCTCAGCCACTCTCTCTGTGGGTAGGCTGTTCCGTGGCTCAGCCACTCTCTCTGCAGGTAGGCTGTTCCATGGCTCAGCGACTCTCTCTGTGGGTAGGCTGTTCCATGCCTCAGCCACTCTCTCTGTGGGTAGGCTGTTCCGTGGCTCAGCCACTCTCTCTGCAGGTAGGCTGTTCCATGGCTCAGCGACTCTCTCTGTGGGTAGGCTGTTCCATGGCTCAGCCTCTCTCTGTAAAATAAAAGTTTCTTTTGGATTGCAAAACACAATGCAGGAGACAGATGCTTACAGAATAAAGGTTTATTTTCCAAAGTATGTAAAAAGGACAGCAATTACACCTGCTGGGAGTCTGGAACCTCTGAACACCGGGGTCAGCATAACAAAACTCAGAGAGCAATAGTCTCACATAAAATTATATACTAAAGATAAGAGGGTCCTGTTACTTGGTAATGGGCTCGTTTGCATAATAAAAGATGCATGGCAAAACATTTCAATTGGTGTACATGGTGGGTGACTCGCACCCAAGGCCGTAACATGTTGCACATGCTCAGTGATAAATATTACTGCTGACTACAGCTACATTGTATTACAACAGAAAGATTCATTATATTGTGCTGATCATAGCATCATGGCTAATACCTGTAGGTGGCGTGCTAAGACCATAAATAGATCTCTGCTAAACAGTAGTTTGTAAGCACATCATAGCAAACATTTGTAAATACTGTTATAGGCAAGGCACATTTTATTTTTATGGAGCCCTATCCTGGAGGCTCTGGGGGCCTGAAGATAAAAACAGTACAAGTAATATCATTTGAAGAAATGTCAAAAACAAAGGACACTAATTAAACACATATAAGTACTAAAATTCATAATCAGAATCATAGGTCCCAATGCTTTCACTGGGCAGTTGGATAGATCATATGGTCTCTTCCGGAGCAAGTGGAAGAGTTGGGCTTTTAGCCTCTGCTTGAACACCTCAATAGAGCGGGCCTCCTGGACTGCAGATGGTAGCAAGTTCCACAGTGTCAGCCCTGCGACACTAAAGGCATGGTCATCTGAAGTCTTGAGCAGAACCCTGAAAACATTCAGGAGGTCCCTAGATGAGGAGGCGGAGGGAGCAGACAGAGGTTGCAGATGTAAGGAGCTCAGTCAGGTAGCCCAGACCCAATCCATATGGGCCTTAAGGTGAGCAAGCCCACCTTGAAAAGGACCCTCCACCTGACAGACAGCAAGTGCAGAACCCGCAAGACTGGGGTCACATGGCTGAACCTAGACAGGCCAGTCACTAACCAAGCCACTGCGCTCTGCACTAGCTGCAATCTGCGGAGGGTCCCTCCCATGACCCAGTACAGAGAGTTACAGTAGTCGAGCTTAGAGGTAACAAAGGCATGCACTAGTGTCGGCAGGTCTTCGGCGGAATGAGAGGCTTGATCCTGGTACTGTTACTCAAGTGGTAAAAAACACTTTTGACAACAGAAGACACCTGATCCTCAAGTGTCAGTCTGCTGTCCAGGATCATACCAAGATCTTGCACCCTTGGGGAGGCCACCAATGAAGCACACCCCAGAAAAAGTCCTGTGTCAACTCCAGATACACTCCCATCACACCCATGACCAGGCTCGATCACCAGCACCTCTGTCTTGTCTGGGTTCAGTTGCAACCAGCTGGAGGACATCCAGTCATTGATTTTTGCCAAGCAGTTGTTAAGCACATCTGCAGCATTGGATGTTCCAGGGGCAAATGACAAATACAGCTGGGTGTCATCTGCATAGCAGTGAAACTCCACACTGAATTGCCAATGATCTTGCCCAGGGACAGACATATCCTGCGAATAACATCGGGCGACAAGATCGAGTCCTGGGTACTCCACATGACAGGGGCATTGGGAAGGAGGAGAAATTTCCATCACTACCTGTTGCACCCTATCAGAGAGATAGGACTCAGACCATTTGACCTACATACCTTGGGCCCGATTCTAGAAGAGTTACGCCTGGTGTAGCAAACAATAGGCGGCTACTGGCGAAAAATACAGGAGCCGCAACAAGAAGAGGCAAAATAGTGAACAAAACAATTTGGCATCCCAGTAAAAACAACCAAAAATTGACCTGTCAGCTAGGTCCCATTAAAAAGCTTTTTATTTTAGCATATAAACAGCCAGCACTCGTAAAAAACACAGACATACGTTTCACGTCTAAAATACGCTTTTTCAATGCTTTTTACGAGTGCTGGCTGTTTATATGCTAAAATAAAAAACCTTTTAACGGGACCTAGCTGACAGGTCGATTTTTGGTTGTTTTTACTGGGATGCTGAACTGTTTTGTTCACTATTACACCTGGTGTAACCCACACCTTGCACCAAAAGAATGGCACAAGTAGCAAGTTATGCTAGCAGTTGTGACGTGTGGATTCTGCAAAGTGGAGTTATGCCAGCAGTTGCGCCTAAACCCCTATGACATGACACCAGGGGTTTACGCGGCAGCTGCACCCTATTCTAGAAGGGTAGCAACAAAGTCCCCAATGTCAGGACTCTACAAGAACCCCCGAGAATTGTCAACATAAGTTACACCAGCATTTAGCTGGTATAACTGTACATACACCTCCGGGGTTCTGTAGACCCACTGCACCCACTCCACAATGTGCCCTCCATGCCCAGAACACCCTGTTGTCTCTGCACAGGGCATCCCATGACCCCCAGTCCCCGCTTCCCCATAGCAGAGGTGCCCAGCTGGGTATCTTGCACCCCCAGCCCCCAGAACCCCTAAACCGTAAATGCCCTGCAGGGCAGCCCACACACATCATGCCCCCAAACCCCACACCACTATCAGCCCTGCAGGGCAGCTCTGCCCCATCCCCAGGATCCGATTCCCACCTGAAGCACAGGTCCCTGCAGTGCCGCAAACTGTTAAAATAAATATCACCTCGTACACCCTGGTAGTCTAGTGTCCCTCCCATCCAGCAGTGCCACTCCACCTAGCACCCCCCTCCACCTGTCCCCATCTGGCAACTGGCACTGCCACATCTCACCTCCTTGGCCAGCCACGACTGTGCTCCTTCTGAGTGCTTACTGTATAGATGTGCTCAATAAGATATTCATATTGACAGTGGGTAGGGGCCTATAGCCCTGTGGGACTGCACCAGTGACGGGCATGGGATCGCACTTGCGACTTGAGGAATAGCGGTTGTGGCTTGCGATGTCTCACCAGGTACAATTCTCTGTTCATGCATTTGGCTGTATGTTGTAAGTCACAGGATTTTAGACGTGACCCTGCCTCTTCTAGAATAGGGCGAGGTCAATGTCACAGCTGCATTTGGTGTAAGTCGCCTTTTGGCAGCGACTTCGCGCCATCCTTCTAGAATCCCGCCCCTGTGTATAATAGAAAATGGTATCCGTGACTTCCTATTCCTCTGCCCACTTTTGCTAATCATAAGCTCTGGTACCTGTTTCTACTCACACTCTTGCTAGCAGGTGATATCGAGCTAAACCCAGGCCCCCTTTTAAAGGCTGTGCAAGTCAGTACTACTGGCCCATGTCTAAGGGCTTATACTTTATGCGTCTAAACATTAGGAACTTGCAGCACAACTTTTCTGAACTAGAGGCATGGGTCGAAGTGCACCAGCCTGATGTTCTTTGCCTAACAGAGGCTTGGTTAAAACCCTCTACCCTAGATTCCGCCTGCTCTTTACCTAGCTATAACCTGATCCGACAGGATAGATCATCAACAAAGAGGGGTGGAGGGGTTGCAATCTACTACAAAGCTCATATGAACCTAACTATTATACCTAGCACCACTGTGTCTTCCTGTGAATCCTTACATGCCCTACTGTTACTGGGCTCCAAAAAACTACATATCATATGTGGCTACAACCCGCCGGAATCTGGCTATGCAGGGCTAGAGGAGCTCCTAAGCATGTCCACCACAGTAGCCAGTCACAATGAACTACTGATCCTGGGTGATATGAACCAGAACTGGCTGGGGCACACCCAAAATACCCTTCTATCCCTAATTCAGAGTCATAACCTGTACCAAGTTATAACTGACCCCACAAGGATTTCATCATCCTCAACCTCAAGTACTCTACTCGACTGGATCCTTACTAACCAAGTTCATAGGATTATGGCTGCAGGTACACTACCAGATGGTATTAGTGACCACAACCCAGTCTACTGTATCTGGGGTCCCTCCACAATCCCCTCTGCTCCACCACGGCACATTACTTTTCGGAGCTATGCCAAGCTGGACACTACTAAATTCCTACAAGATGTCTCCGTGATAGACTGGTCCCTACTTTATCAGGCTAAAGATGCCCAAACTGCATTCCACCTTTTCTTGTCCAGCTTCATGCCTATCCAGGATGCTCATGCAGCTTACTGCACAAGAAGGGTACGTGGCAAGCAGACTAAATGGCTACATAAGGATGTGCTCGGGCTACTCCAAAATCAGGACAAGTGCTGAAGTAACTACAGAAAAACTGGCCTCTCATTAGATTATGAAATGTATAGAGCCCAGAGAAACCTTTACAAACATAAAATTAGGCTGGCAAAGAGTTCGTATTGCAAAGGCCTGCTCTTGGATGTGGCAGCAGACTCCAAAACATGTTGGTCCCATATAAAACCTTCTTGGGTGCCACTCAGTCCCACAAATGAATGATATGGTAATTGATGGTGCCCACTGCAATGACCCAAACACCATTGCCAACTCCTTCAACAGACTCATCTCTGACCTCTCTAAGCATACTACATTGTTCCCAGATGGCACGCCTGGCCAGCCTCTGAAAGCCTCTTTTTCGAGGTCTGGTCATCCTGTTTAAGGCTGTCAATAGATTGGAGATCCTTAAACTGCTTATGACTATATCCGAAAGTACTAGCATTGGCTCTGATGGTTCTAGAACCAAGGCTTCTAAAACTAGCAGCCCCTACCATTGCCTCCCTTGGCCAAAATATTCACACTATCTCTACGCCAAGGTCACGCTCCTGACATATGGAAGATTGCTAGGGTTACACCCATCTTTAAAAGGGTGATAAAGACATCGCTAACTATCGCCCATTGCAATGCCATCTGTCCTGAGTAAGATACTGAGAAACTGGTGTCCTTGTAAGTGATTGATTTCCTCACCAAATACAATCTACTATCACCCAACCAACATGGCTTCCAGAAGGGTCATAGCACCTCTACTGCCCTTTCCAACTTACTAATGACATACTATGTGCTATGGATGGCGGCTGACTTACGGGAGCAGTCTTTATAGATCTGAAGAAAACTTTCAACCTAGTTGATTATCCTCTCCTTCTAGAACATCTCCTATCCCTTGGGATTCTCAACACAATCTGTGGCATGGTTCCAAAATTACCTATCAAATAGGATACATATGGTTAAACTCAATAATGCCCTATCCGAACACACACATTTATCAACACTGGCATCCCTCAGGGCTCTATTTTGGGGCCCTTCCTCTTTACTATATTTGTTAATCGCATATCCCTCATCACCCATCCCTGCACCTCTATCCTCTACCGGATGACCTGGTCTTCTACTCCAGTGCCAGCAGTGTCTCTGATATCAACCACAACCTCTCCAATGCCTTTCAGGAAATCCAGTCCTGGCTAACCAGAAATAAGTTAGTTCTAAATGTGGCTAAGACTCAGGCTATGCTATTTGGCACAGCTGCCAAACTGAAAGAATGCCATGAGCTCTTTACCATAACCTGTGCCAACAGTTCCCTCTCACAGCCAGTTACCTCCTTTAAATATCTGTGAGTTCTCCTTGATGCCACACTCAGCTTGACACGCACATTCAGACCATTTGCAAATTGATGAATAGCAAGCTAGGTGTGGCCTACAAACTCTGCTATGCCTTCCTCAGCCAGACTCATGATTGCCTGTGGAATTCTTCTTCCATCTCTAACCTATGGATCTATAATCTACATGAACGCTTCCAATACCACTCTCCGTAAGGGATGTTACTTACAATAACATATGTCGCTATGCCTCCACGTCCCCTCGACTCAAACACCACTGTCAGCTTTATGCTGCCCTAAATTGGGCCTCTCCCTACTCCTACCGATTACTGGCACTAGGATCTCTACCGGATGCTATCATTAGAGCTAATACTCCCCTGTCATTTGCCTCCCTGCTCACCCACCTGTCCTCTCCATATGATCTACGCTTCTCGAACTTATCCCTGCTACAAGTTCCAAGAAGAAAATCTGCTAAAGGCACTAATGCCTTTTCACATGCTGCTTCTAAATATTGGAACTCCTTGCTGCATGAGATACGTGAGGTGGCAAGCCATCACATCTTCATAAAAAGGCATAAAAATCTGCTTATTGACCATGCCATTTACACCTGTTTTACCCACCTTCTGCCCTCAAGAACCATTGAAAACTCTTTGCCTTCTAAACCATGCAAGCCTACTTGTGTTCCTGCACTTTTCCTTGCTACCTCTCTCATCCTATTGCTCCCTGTGTCTTTCTCACTTTTTTCTCTACCCTACCCAAACCTTTTCCTCCTACCATTAGGAACCCTAGGATATTCCTCCAACTTTAGAAAGGCCTGAAACAGCCTCCTATTAATACTCCAACACGTCCCTGGTCTGTCCCCTGCCTCACCTCCCTCCCATCTTTTACTTTTGTCCCCCCTGCTGCCAGCTCACCTCCCTATATCCTGAACCCTATCCCTGAATCTTGCACTCTTTCACAGTCATACTCATAGTCACAGCTCACCGCCCCCGCTCCTTATCCCTCTGCACTTTTAGCTAATTGCTCTTTTCTCTCGACTTGTCTGGTGTGCTTACAAGATTATGCTCACTGTAGTTACTTTCTCCCAATTGCTCAAATATTTCTTGAAAATCTCTCCTCTCTCTCCTACTGCCTTGCCTTAGTCTATTAATTGCACTATTGCATTGATTTGCATTGTTTGTTATAAATACCTCGATACAAATTGTTTGTTTACCTTTGCTGCTCATCCAATGTATTATCACTTTGTTTTGTATAATGATATAACCTGCTGTCTGTCGTACCTGTAACATCTTCTTTGTAACCTCCTGGGTCGTGACTGAAAACAGTCATCCTCATGACTAGTGCACCTTACCCGGTCAACAAAAACGAACTCAATAAATAAATGTATTCCATACAGACAGACAGTACAAATACATCACTTAGCAATCGTAATGTTGTTTCATATCAAATACTATTCCTCTTAGAAATGACAAGAAAACTGAGAATAAAAATGTGGGAAGTTTCCACATGGAGTTTCTGGGTACCAATAAAAGAACTCGTATCTGGTGTCCGTGGAAAGGATCAGGCTCCCATACTCCACTTCTGGCCTCATGTCACATAATTATCAAAATTACCATGTGCACAGAACACTTAAGCACATCCCAACTACTGACACTTTTGAAACAGCCTAAGGCTTTTTTTAATTAACATAGCAACATAGTCATTTAAGGTTGGAAGGCTCACAAGGTCAGTCACCCCACCCCTTTATTAGCAGGATTAAAGTTTAACTGCTGTGCAATTATGTACTAATGTCTAGTGATGCCCCACCCACTCTACCTTGGGTACCCTGTGAAAAAAATGACTTTCATTCTCATATTGGAAAATGAACCCAGTCTTGTTCCTCTCTCTCATGTCCCCCGCAAGGCACACACTCCACCACTATAACTAGCTTCTAGTCTCCAGTACTCCTGGTATACCTTTTAACCACATCCTCAGTTCTGTAGTCACACTTCCTAAACTTGCGCTCCCTTCTCGAAGAGAATGATACATTGCATGCACTTTATTTGAAGTATCTTAAATGAACTTGAGCTATAAATGAGTACATGTAAAGTGTTTTTTTCATGAGGAATGGCAACAGTCCAGAATTCTTCATATAGTACATGGTAATTGCATTGTATGCAACATGTAACACTATTTGGATCACGTGTACATGCATTATTATACAGTATGAGGAATAGCTGGATACATGTACATGTGCCCTGTCATGCAAATGAGAAGTTGTACTAGTTTTTGGAGTACATAGAGACTTTTTGATCTTCCCCTTGCAGTATCAGCTCTGAAGTTCTGCAGGGATCAACTATATCCCCATTGTTGTCTGCGGTGTTTTTGCCTCGTCTTGGAATGGTGACCTAAAAGTGTAGTTTGACTTATCATTGTTACATACATAATATTTAACTGTATCTTTGTTTCTACCAGGGCAGGTTGACCCAGCAGCAGAGCTGAGAGAGATCCTGCCTTGACTGGAAGGTGGATAGCTTTTAGTGGGTTGCAGCTAAACCCTGACAAAATAGAGTTGCAACTAGTGTGTCTGCTCGCCTTAGGTTTGTATTGCATGCTGAATCTGTCACCAGGTACTGAATGCCATTTAGTAGAGGAAGTAAAGACTGCAGCTTACAAAAACAGGAGTCAGTATATCATCTCGGCTAAAATAAAAGTTTTCTTTTAGCTGAAAGGTTACAGCTGCATTCTCTGAGACCAGAGATGTAAGGATCAGTCCCCGGGTCCAGTGCGGAAACGTACAAACCTGTAATTCAGTTTACTGAAGATTTCCCCCTACAAAGCTGAGGACAGACATTTCAAGGTTGCCTGTGAAAGGTAGCCTTGGGCCATCCACCACTGACAGGGCTTAGAAAATGGGGAATTAAAATCCTGGTCTTTGATTGATTGAGCACCCCATCTAGGGGTGCATATGTGTGCCAACAGACACCAGGTAAAAATGAGTCCCATGTCAACCTGCCTCTCTGCCAGCTGAAATCACTGCCCCACACACAGTTTGAAAAAACTGAAATAGCAGCCATCTTGTTTCCTCACTTAGCGTGTGACAGACCCCCCAACATACACACACACTCCATGCCCTCTAAATGAAGCACCACAAACTGTGTGTACCTGTAAGTGCCGCACATTCCAGATTGCAATGACTGCTGTTTCTCCACAGTCGCCCACTGAATCACCCTGCTCACAATTGTTAAAAAAAAAATTAGAAAAAGAAAATTAGCCACAATTCCTCTTGTGTTTTGGTGGCGGCTAAAGGGTGCAGGTGGGGGGAACATCTAAATTCGAGCTTCCAGAATGCTGCCTTCCTGCTCTGACTCACACCACGCTGCAGACTTGCTCACCCTTACCAACTGCACACCACACTGCAGTCCTGCTCACTCTTATCAACTGCACTATTAACAGAAATGGTAACTACTGAATGGGTTGCTTACTTTTTGCAGGTGTTGGGAGGGAGAGGGGCAATCATCTGCAGAGTAAAACGAACAGGTTAAAATGGGCCAAACAAGGCTATTGTCCGGGACACTGTACCCCCCCCCTTCCCTTCTAGTGGCCTGAACAATATATAATAATTACTTTCACAATGACCCTTATTCACCAGGCAATTACCCACACTGTTTGCACTTACACCAGGGCTGATTCCTCTAGCTTGACCCTGGGGACCCCCTGTAAAACAAGGTTAAGCACAGCAAATAGCAACAGTACAATACTTTTGGCACAAACTGGACCCACAGTCAGGTTAAATGCAAACAAAATTAAATCTGATTTATTCATGGGACTTGAACAAGGGAGGGGCATAATCAGGTTGATTTGCTTAAAAGCTATATTAGCAGACAGTTATGCATGTAGTTCAGAGTCCCTACACAGTCACACACTCTGGGTACCCAGGTAGGAAAACGGTGGACTAGCCAGGAACATTACAGCTGGTTGGGGCCCTGTGATGGAAGAAAGCAACATGCACAACACACGCTATTTGTAATCCGGAGCTGGAGGGCTCAGTTCGTGAAAGAAAAGGCAACAAGACAATCAGATGACAACACTTTTAGATTTAGCTGTTGCTGCAGGGAGCTACCCTGATGTTTACTCACTATACCCAATACTGGACACAGGCAGGATGAAATTGAGACTGCAGGCTGTCGAGCTGGAGTGCCCAGAGAAGCAGGGCCTACATGAATCACTGAGACATTGTTCCTGTTCAAGGCATTGAGTAGGGGGCTGATCCCCAGGCTGGTCTCTCGTCAATGACTTTCTCAGTGTAGTAGGTATTCTGGCTGGGCCAGTGTAGCAGGGCCCAGGCAAATGGAAATGAATTCAGATTTAGTCCATGGAGCTGGATACAGCCTCCGGCAAGCAAAACACAGTTCAGACACACAGTGGGGAACCAAATCACGACCCACTATAAGCACACAGCACATTCACATGTAAGGAAATTCCACTCTACCAGGCAAATGTCTCTCTGGTCGCAATTACACAGTTCTACACAATCCGCAGTTCAGAGGTAGCTGGAAGTCCTTACAAGCCGATCGCATTCAGCAACTCTTCAGTCTTCTTCAGATTAAAGCCTGGTCACAATTCAGTGGCTTAATTCGCTCTCCAAATTCAGATTTAGTCTGAAAAAAAACAACACAAGTTCCTCTCAGGAACAGCAGGCAGGCATGCAGGCCAAACTCAGGCTTTACACAGTTCTCCCACTGCTATCCACCATGGATTGCTGCTCGAACTATCTCGAGCTGTTACTTCTTCACTTCCCAACTCAGCTCTAACTGAAACTGCAAGCAGTGTGGAACTTTCCCCAAGATCCAAAAGGTTTGGTTGGCTGATCTGTCTGTCAGTCACAACAAAGGCTCCCCATCCAGGTTATTTTAGGTGCCAAAAGCCCAAAAACTACAATTCCTACAAGTTTTGGCCCCACCGAGCCCCTGTAGGCAGACTCCATTTAAGAGTCCTGAATGTACTGATTGGCCCATTCTGACATTCCGGGACCAAGATGATGGAAACAAACAGAACTGTCCATGCTGCAAAGAAGGCAGGTTAGAACAAACTGCAATATTATTACTACTCTAACAAATGATCAGCAAACAAGTACATCTTCTAACAGAGTTCCTCTCAGAGTAATTATGACTGCAATCCAGGCAGCTCTTAAAGAGACAGTACACAGAGGCTATACAGGTACTCTGGCTATGCATTTAAACTGCTGAAACGCAGAACACCAGCCTGGCAGTGAGCATTTAGGCAAGCTCAAGGGAGACTTTTCGGGAACCCCAATTTGTAGGGGGTTACACTCTTTTTATTCCTTTTTATTTACATTTGATACATTGTGTTACATATTTTTACACACTTTATTAAAAATGTAACAAAACAGCACAATAATACTCTCCAGGGTGTACAGTATGGGCAATACAGATTCTTTCAAATACTATAGGGCCCTCTGCCTGCATCATCAGGCTTCATTATGCCCCTGGCCAGTCTGATATAGCCCACCACTGCCCACCCTGTTGGGTATTATTGCCAGCTCAGCTAAAATCTAGGCAGGCTGTATGTAATCTAGAGATGTCTCTTGATGAGCTAGCATCAGACTCTCAGGTGTCAGCAGTCATCTGGAATGGTGTTTACCATCTTAGAAACATCGCTAGGTTGTGTCCCTACCTTGACCCGGGTGACATGACAAAACTGTGGTGCAGTTTTTCTTAACCTTCCCTCCTAGCTTTCTGCAGTGCTCTGTGCAAGGGTATGCCTGCAAATTTGATCCAGCAGCTGCCGCTGGTACAGAATGCATCCACTCACCTTCTGACCTCCACCTGGCTGTCAGAGCATGTAACACCTGCACTGTGCTGTCTGCACTAGCTGTAGGTAATGCGACGAATCAGTTTCAGTGTACTTTAATTGGCATATAAGGCTTTAAATGGGCTGGGCTGTCTGTTATCTTCATGACCTTTTGGCACCCATATGGATGCTAGGAATTATGTCGTGCAGACAACAACTACTTGCTGTCCCAAAATCAAGATTAAAATCTCCTGGGGACAGAGCATTTTAGTGGTTGCTTCATGATGGGGAAACACCTCCTATTAGACATCTGAACTGCTGCCTACAGTAAACTGCTGCAAAAAGAGCACTGTTGCTTAGACAGGCTTTTTCAGAATAATCCTGCGACAAATGTGGAGTTCTGCTGGCCCACTGGTGCAGGATTGGTGCTACTGCTTATGACACTAGTGACCCAAGTTTGGGAACGAGCTCAAGCCATCACAGGGCCACCGAGGAGAGCAGTACATGTGTCAGAGAATGCTCTGCTCATCCAGGGAAGGTGAGTCACTGTTTCTGCTGCAGTGCAGCCACTTGGGTAATCACAGATCATAGCGCGGTTGAGGGCAGAGTGTTTGGGTGGAGTTCGGCCAGGCTTGTGGCAGGTGCACCATCATACATGCACTGGATAGAGTCTCATGCATGTTGACGTCCAGAAGGTAGGGAGCTGGGCTGACCTGGTGGCAAGAGGGCTGCAGTGCCGTATGTGCCTTACCTTTTCCCACTCCAGCGACTTGAGTTCAGGAATGGTCTCGGTTGCCGGGGTCAGCCAGGGCAGGAGCAGATCGAAGGCCATCATGGACTGCTCTCCTCTTCCAGGGAGGGAGGCATGTCAGACTGGTCTATGACTGCCATCAGGTGGAGGTCTGGTGGTAGTGCAGTGCAGGTGGCACAAAGGGAGGAAGCTGAGGAATGTTCTGTGTGAGCGCCTCCACACACGCTCTGGATGTCCTGTGTCGAGGACTGGGCAAAAGTGGAAAAGAAGTCTGCAGCATAACGAAGCCTTGCTCGAGCTGCCTGGGTTCACGCTGTCACCTGGGGCCGAGCCTTGGTCCGCTCTGGTTATGTGTATCGGGGAAGGGGAGAATGGCCCTCCTCAATCTGGCCTTGCCGTGAGGGGATATTCATGGGAGAAACTGACTGAGGTAGGTCCCGGGGGAGGTGATGGCTGTCCCAGGGGAACAGGGACAGGGCTGACCAGTTGCCTCTTGACTGGGAGCACAAAGAGCTGTGATAGCAGAGGGCAGGGAACTAGAACAAGGAAAATGGGCGTCAGTGCGACAGACGACAGACCCTGGTACACCTAGGTCTCTTACACCACCAGAAGGCATCACTCGAATGACAAATGAGACTCAGGGTATATCCCCTCCTACTCCAGTCTCTGCCTGGGGATACAGTTAAGACTCCATGGAGAGCCTCGGTGCTGACTTGATGGTATGTTGGAGCATATAAATGTGCCATGGGTGCTCCTGAGGGCAGCTTGAACTGATGACGAGATAGGGGAATACAGTGTAAGTCAAAAAATATATATATTTTCAGCTTCTCCTGGATCTACCATTTCAGTTTTATGTTTATATATCATACCTTGCTCTTTAGAATGTGTAATTGTTATTTATTGTTCAAAGCTATTCGTACTTGTTGTTTTTTAATGTAATCTTTTGGAGTGATTAGCCCCTTGATCTTTGGTAAGGTGATTTTTAGATAAATCGTGTGTGTGTGTGTGTGTGTTCTTTCTGTCTGTGAACTTGCACTATCACTCATGTGAGGACTTGTGCTAACACCATCCTTTGTTAATTCATGTTCTTGATGTGATGTTCAAGTTGAGTCCATGCAGTGCATATCTCAAGAGACCTTCCATTTTACACATAGAAAAGCGCGGGGCCCAGAACATGTCACAAGGAGATAATCTGACTTGATATGTCATGGAAATAAGGCTCCCGTACTCAAAGAACCATGGTTACCAATAAACAAAACAGATCAGTGCTACCACAATGCATTGTCCAGTAGAGGCTATCTTTATCATCTATTTTTCATGTGTGTATAGATATCTGAACCTCAGCAAAAATGCACGATGTTGGCAGGATCAGCAGGAGAACTAGTAGTAGAGTATAGGTTTTTTTTATTATTGCATTTTAGAGGACTAATACAATTTACCTAAGGGACAAAGGAGACTCGAGGCCCACTATTCAGAGGCTCCTGGCATGGCCCGGGTCTAAGTCCTCATGCACAACTCATTGGTACGGGCAATCTCTTGTACCGGGAGAATTCTGTTTTCAGCATTTTTTCCACGAGTGGAATTTTCTTTTTTGTGCAATTTTGGTTTTGCACAGGCTGGGCAAATAAATCTGCACAAGCTGCTGTAAAATGTGGAAAATGTTTTAAAAATGCAACCTTGTTGGAAATTGCAAACGTGTGGAAAACAATTGTGATTGTGCACGGGTACTTTCCCTTTTGCAACATTTTTGCCGCATATCCACATGTGCATTATTTCCACTTTCAAAAGTCTGCCCTGTAGTGTTCTCCCATATGTAACGTCAAGGTTGACCATTCTTTAATGAGTCAGTAGGTGATAATTTTGCAACCTTTTTTCAGCTGTTATTGTTAGTATCCTAAATATGTACTTTTTATCATTGTCTTTCAGCTCTTGCAGCAGAGTTCCAAACAGCAGTACCTTTTGTATCTTTCAGGCAATGGATCCCTGGCTAGATTGTGTCTGATTGCTGTTTTTGTGTCCAAAAACTAATCAAGCCAGTACATAACCAGAATCCATGCGCATTAACACCCTAATCTCACATCAGTCTCTCTCTCTAAAATTTTGCAGCTATAGACATCTGATATTTCACCTGTTGTATTGGTGAACATTTTATTAAGTATTTCAACTAAAATTCTCGTCAGATAGGTGCAATCATAGACCATTATTGGGTATCCGTACAGCATATATTTTCATTGCTTTTCCGTTATTACAGTCTGTAGTTCCATTTCCATTTTATTTTTAGTGTAGACTGTGTTATCTGTATTCATCTATTGCAAAGCTTTGTATACATAAACTGAACTTACAAGCTCAAACAGGCAGACTGGGTGTGCCAAAGGCCTTTATCCCTGCCGACACTGTCTGTGTATCTATGCATCTATGCTTAGCTGTGATAAAACATGTGCTATTTGCTAATAAACTTATAAGACTGTTTTTCTCTGCTTAGAAGATTTGCCAGTTTATAGATTGTTGCAAGTAATGCCTGACTTGTAGGAAGTAGTAAGAATCTGCTTATGTTAGATTATATTTGTCTTGAACCTCTTGAAAGGTTAATAACACTCACTCATGTTATAGCTACTGTGGTGTTTTAAGGCCTTGCCTGTCCCATCTCTGATATCCATGGTCAAGATGAAGGACCGCGCCTCCTAGATCTTCCTGGGAGTAACAAATAATACCTTTACACGTACTGCAAAAACATATTAACTACCCCCTCACTCCTATTGCAATGTCCTATTTGGGAAAAGAAGTGTCTGTTTTCTTTTCACAGCAGATGAAGGTGAACACTCAATATGAGCAGCAGGAAATATTTGGAACAACCACAAGGAGGGGCCTGGGTTTGAGTTTGAGGACCATACATCAGGTCTGCATGGCAATCTAGGACATCACCTCTTCTTCCCTCCCAGCGAGGCTGACAACATGGGGTACCCTAAGCTTGTTGGGCCACCTCAGATGGTGCCTGGTCCCTCTTAACACTCTTAAGCTCTTGGTCTTCTCCACAGGAGCATATTCCTGAGAAGCACTCCTGTATCACTCTTGACGTCCCTAGGACCAGAACCTGGAACGCCTCCCTCCTCCCTAAGTCATGCCCTTCCTTCCATTTGAAATACAATCCAAAATCCCTAAAACTCCTACATCTTTTCAACTTGCCCACCTTTAAAGCACTGGTCAGCAGCCTACTTAATGAAACCTGTAAATGCTTTGAGACCTAATTCTCGCCTGTGCCTCCGCTATATTGCTCCTGATATTCCTCCGTCCTCTAACACTTATGAGCCATTTAGATTTTGTGAACTGTAAATGTGACCTGTGTTGTACTGTATTATCCATCTAAATATTTTTCATGTATATATGTATCTGTAAACACTCTGTTCGAGTATCTTATTACTGTAAAGCTCGTTTTATTGTACTTTGTCAATCCAGGTCCACCTCGAAAATGAGTTTTTCTCAATGGTGCTTTCACCTGGTTAAATAAAGATTGATTGATTAACTCTGTTGGGAAGCCGGAACCAAAGGAAACAGATTTTCCAAGAACTGGGTCCACAAGGTCTGACCCACCCCCTGGGTTGTACCCCAGGAGAATGAGCCCACCCTTCAGGGCCAGTGATGGAGCAGGCTGGGTGTCAGCAGATAGGTATGGCAGGTATACGCATACCGGGCAGGGGGTGAGTAAGTAGGTGGGATGAGGGATCAAGGATGTGCATATTGGGTCAGGGAGGAGGCTGGAGATATGTTTAATCAGTAATGCCATGCCACACATAGAGGGTATGGGAAACAAACATGAGCAGATACTCTATAGCTGAGAACATTTGGAAACCGTGCAGAAGAATGTATAGAATGGAGTCAGAAACACAGGCTGATGCACAGGTTAGAAAAATACTATACCTACTGGTCAAGGATGATTATAGCCTAAAACCAATATATGTGGATATTCATTACACCCCCTATTACGCATGTACAAGTGTAACTGAGATTACTTTGCACTCCACCTCAGCTGTTTTGAGGCGTGCAATAAGCTGTTTGTGCTTTACTGCACGAGGAAACACAAAATCAGTAATTATATAAAGTAAAATACGGGTAACATTCAAACTCATTTTTTACACACCCACAGTGTATGATACAGTACCCAAATAAACCACTTGATCTCAGGCTTGTGGTTTATATGGTATCACATTCCTCAGGTGTGTAAAAACTTGTTATGCACTGTTGCTCATACATTATTCTCTGTTTAATTTAATGTATTTTGGGAATTATTTGAGGCATCACATTTTCTTAAAGATTCTGATTTGACTCACAACCTATCAGAACTAATCAGGATTCTGACCTGTATCCTGGTCCTGATAATAAGGGTCAGGGACCTTTTACTGATTTGCTCATATCTGATGGTCATGTGTTCTGTTGAGCTCTGTATGGCAGGGATCCCCAGTGGGAGGATAGTGGGGTAGAGGAGACAGGGTTTGGAAGCTGCTAGGGTCCATGCTCTGATCCAAGGATTGGGGACCACAGAGGAGAAAAATCTGAATTTAAAAGAAAAAAAGACTGCAGAGCCATTCATAGGGCATCCAGTCCTATCCCTATCTTTGTCAGGGTGACCTGAGTTTTTAGAACTGTGAAGGCTTGGGCAGGTTTTAGGGGTAAGCCAGGCTATTATCCATTTGCACATGTGTGTATTGCGGTTGTAAGACATTTCATAAGGAGGCCAAACATTAGCATTAGAATATCGAGGAGGTAATATTCTCTGTCCTGTTGCCTCCCAGCTGGATGATATCACTGATATCACAGTTGTGGGATGCTTCCTTGTCTCCACCCTTTCCCCAAGGACGCATCTGGAAATGAGCTACTTGCAGCTCAGCATACCTTCTGGTGAAAACATGTGAACGAAATCCAAAGAACTGGAATCTGCGCCTCATGAGATGCAGAGTGCAGTTTTTTGGATTTGATGCGCTTCGGTTTCTTTGGAACAGAGTCCTTCTCTCATTCATTATCTATGGAGATTATTTGGAAGACCACACTGGCATCAGTATTTTCTTAAAACTATATAAATAAAATAAAAAAAAAATGTCATTAGCGTAAGGACCAAAAGCATATGCAGGAATCCATTATATTGGAAAATGCATTCCACAAATCCTTCCATTCCCTTTTGCTACTAACAGGCCCTTCACTGCCTTTCTCACACACACACACACACACACACACACGACGCAGCGCCAGACACACACACACTGTGCAACTGAAAGGAATATCAATGATATAACTGTGAAGAGTTTATGAAGCCATAACACATGACTTAGTGGTAATGCTAAATTACCACATCTCCTGGGAGTGGGGGTTGAGATATAGATGCGGAGAGACAAACATGTCACTGTGTAATACAATAATCGTGGGGTTCTCTCCCTGGACAAATGTAATATGGTCTTTACCCTGCCTTGCCTACTTTGAAAACCTGCTCTCAAAACCTGTCCAGAGCCACCACCTCAGATCTGATTCCAGAAATCTGCTTCATTTTTTTATATTTAAAAGTTTTATTACAGAAACCAAAGTACATTATGCATACAATAGGCAGGACCAAACACTGTTTAAGTACATCAGTGATATACAAAGAGGAATGACCTGCCAATACAGATGAAAATATAACCTATGCAGCTCTAACAAAACCGGTATCATATGTAAGCAATAAGACACGATGGGGTGTGCATTAAACAGTTCTAATGCATGGCTGGGGATGTAGTGAGGCACGAGGCCACAGGCCGTAGTGCGTCTGAAGTCTCTAGTCGCAGCATTAGAACTAATGCACATCCCCAGAGTGGCTTATTACGCTATAAAATGGGCCGTATTCTAAATGGGGGTTCTTAGATTTAGCTGTGCATTAGGACACATCTAATGCATGGCTAACAACCAATCAGATTGCTTGAAATCCTTTGCCCATTTTATAAAATATGAGCGAGTAAGCCGGTATTATTGAGCGGCTCAATATGAGCAACTCAATAATACCACTCATAATGAGAGCGGGTGAAAAAGAAGAGCGCTAATGAAGTTACAGTGAGTGTAGCACTGAGCATCACTCACTGGAACAGGATATGATGCTGGGCTGGCTGCTTCAATAGTGGCTAGAGCCACTGTTGCCAGAGCAGGTGGACCTTAGTTCGGGTCTGGCTGCAGGAGAGTCTTATTTCCTCTTTTTCTATGCTCCCCTGGAGTTAGCAATCTTTAGATTGGGAGGTGCCCTCACATAAAAATACTTGTTTATTTGTTGCTGTATGTGATTTAGTAAGGGACCGTCGCTATTTGTGATGGTCGCTGTTCTGTGGTGTGCCCTTTTGACATTGGGCGCTTATTCCCTCGCCATATGTGATCGATGCTGTCACAGACTCGCCATTATCACATAAAACTGGAAAACCAGTTAATTGTATAACAGTAATGCGCCACATACCTCACAGCTGTCTTTGATTTTCAGGGATATCCCTGATTCTGCCTCAAACATGTCCTTAGTCCCTCCTAAATGTGACATTTGTATGTTTGTGTGTGCGCATGCACAAGAAACATATTGTGACCGTACGACTTTTTGGAGGTGTGTGACCCTGTTGTCCAATGCAGTGCTCCATTTAGCAGGTGCGACCGTACCACACCAATGGATGCATGAACTGTCTATGACAGCAGTTCGGCTGCAGTGGTCTTCAGTTCAAAGAAAACCACTGCTGCAATCAGCGGTGGTAACGTGTGTGTATTTAGCATATTGATGTCATACAATTTCTCTGGCCCACCTGCAAATCGCTGCCAATGAAATCCCTCCTGCTTCCTCCCTCTGCTGCTGTTCCCCCTTCCCTCCCTTGTTCCTCGACTCGTCCTCCAGCTACAAAAGAAATCCCTCTCACTTCCTCCCTCTGCTGCTATCCTCTCCGGTCCCTCATTCCTCAGCTCACCCTCCAGCTGGTCAAAATTTTCTTTTGCAGATAAGGTGCCCAATCCCCATCCTCCGTCTCCCCACAAAACAAAAGCACCCAGGTGGCATGCTCGAGCCCATCCCAGTGTGCCAATGTCCCTGTAATTAAGAAAACCTTCCCAAGATGTGTTTTAAATTTTTTACCTGTAAAAGAAAAATGGTTTCTCGTATCTGTGGTGGCCCCTCCCCAACCCACACCATCCTCTACACTTTTACCTCCTCACATCCTCACCCCATGCCTCCAGAGCCTGGTGGCGGCGATCTTGGTGAGCGGGAACACGTCTACATTCTTCAAAGCTGACTGCGAACTGAAGAAATGCTGGTAAGCTGTATAATGGCATAAATGTCTTTTTCAACTTAGGTGGATATCTGGGCCTTTTGTGACTTTTGACAGCAAATTTTCAACATGGGGTTCTTGGGACCCCACCTCATGAATTCAGTCACTGTCATGTTGTTATTCGGTCCCGAAAGGTGATTTCACGTTATGACGGAATCACCTTTGGGGACCAATTAATGAAACAACAGTGTCACTGTTCATGAGGTGGGCTCCCAAAAAGCCTATGTTGCAAATCTGATGGGAAAATTCCCAAAAATTACTGCTACTAGTGTGCATTAAACAGTTTACACGCATGCTTGTAACTTCGAGAATTTTTAATATTTTCACTCCAGATTTTCAGCATTGCTATTTTTTCACACCTCCTTATGAACAGTACAGCTGTCATTTTTCACATCTTGCCCAAAATATGTTTTCGCACATCCAGTGCACAATGGCACGGTTGCTGTGGGAAATCAATGTTCGGGACAGATTAAGAAAATCACAGTGACACTGTACATGAGCAGAGGTCCCAAAATGCCTATGTTGAAAATTTGGTGACAAAATTCCACAGAATGACTATGTTATGAGCGTGCGTTGTGCAGTTTCCACGCACACTCGTAACTTCGAGAATTTTTAATATTGTCAATCCAGATTTTCAACATTGCCATTTTTGCATACTTTCTTATGAACTGTACAGCTGTCATTTTCATCCTGCCCAAAATGTGGTTTCACACATCACTAGCGCAATGGGCGCAATCACTATCTAAATCAACGTTCGGACAGATTAAGAAAATCACAGTGTCACTGTTCATGAGCAGAGGTCACTAAATGCCTATGTTGAAAATCTGGTGTAAAACTCCCAAAATAATTGCATTACAGGTGTGTTGGCGCAATTTCACGACGCTCGTGGATTTCACCAATTTTTTATATTTTCACTCCAGATTTTCAACATTACCATTTTTACACCTCCTCATGAACAGTACAGCTGTCATTTTTTACATCCAGTTCGAAATGAGTTTTTGCACCTGTGGCTCCAAATGGCACAGTCGCTGTGCAAAATCACCTTTCGGCTAACGAACTGATAGTGTCACTGTTAATGCGGTGGGGTCACCAAAAGCCCATGTTGAAAACTTGGAGTGAAAATACCAAGAATGCCCAGGGCATTAGGGTGACTTGGGATTGTCGACAATGCCTACACCATTCCACCCCACCTCACCCCACCCTGCAGCCAATGACAGGTATCGAGGTGTGCCTTGGGCTCTTCCGCCCAAAGTTCACCCATTCTCTTATATTGCACCCATTTCAGCATATTTCCTTATGGATGGGGTGACTGTAAAGCCGAACAGCCCAAGGCACACCTCAACACTTGTCGGTGTCTGCAGGGTAGGGTGAGGTGAAATGGCGTGAGCGTTCTGGGCGACGACCCAAAGGCACACCCCTAATGCCTGTCCATCTCTGCAGGGTTGGGGTGGGGTTGGCGTCACTTCAATACTTCACTGCCATTCCTATTTTGCATCTGTCTAACTCCTGCACTTCCAATGTTAATATCAGCAAGCAAACATTCGGCATTGACAAATGCTTGCTATCAGTGAAATGTAGTGATTTGAAGTATCAAATGTTGCCAGACATTAAAGCCTCAGTCTAGTTCTCCTTCGGGGAATGCTTTTCAAAACAGAAAATGTTTATTGAGCTGATCTTTCCATTTTTGTCAGATGTGTCTCTAATTTTGTTCATTTGTTCCTGATTTTCAAGCCCTGTCCCTGATTTTGCAAGACCAGAAGTTGAGAGGTATGTACTGTACAGATTTACAAAGTGACTGGTGAGAGGGCCTTTCTTTGCCACATCTGCTTTGGTTAATGTTTGTATCTGATTCGACCATGACTCAGTTTTTTTGTTTTCTATTTTGTTGTGGGGAGGGAGGCCATCTGCACTGTAATGATCTCTGCTTATCCACTTCCTTTGCTCTCCACTGGCAGTTTCCTTAATTTGGCCAGATATTAGAACAGAGCAGCAATCACAGAGCCATGGGCTGGCTGCTAACACAGTTCCCACAGTCAGTTCTATTCTAAACAAAGATTACTCCCAATCTGGAAGTGTGCCCAGTCCATCACAGATGGGCTTTTGGGTCTGTCTGAAGCACATGAGCATAATTATATAAAATGGGAAATATTGTGAAGAAGGGTTCTGTTTTACATAGATACTGATAGCAGATAAGGGCTTTTGGCCCCAGGAAGGGTAGAGTATTTAAAAGGCACAACTGGAGCAACAACGTGATTTAAAATATAGAAGAAAAAGGGTGAGAGGTGGATAAGTATGGTCACTATATCCTTTCAAAAATATCGTTGGTAGGTCCATTTCTCCTCATATGTCATACATATTCTGTCTTAACTTTCCTGTTTCATAATAAATATGCAGATTAACAGGAAACCAGTACCCTTGTCACCTGAACTTCATCTGCTCTGGCGATTACATCTGACATCACAACCTCTTCTTGTGACATTGCAATCTGTTGCTGTGGAAATGGAAGTATGATGTCACTGACTGAGGATTGTGATGCCAGAGCAGCTGATGTCTAGGAGTAGTGATCTTGGCTCGGTAGCACGTGAGGTTGGCACCTGAAAGACGGCGCCATCTGAAGCGGTGGCGTGATGTGGGCGAAAGCCCGAGGTGAGGGGCAGGGAGGGCAACTGGATGTGGGGTTGCGGGCAACCTAGGCACAGGATGTAGCCTATATGTACACAAGACCGGGGAGCTGAAGACACAGCATGGCCTGGGAGGGGCGGAGGGGATGTAGGGGTGGCTTGTGGTCTGCTGCCAAGCTGCGCCGTGGCATCAGGATTGGCCTCTGCTTGTGGTGCTGGGGTTTCGCGTTCGGGTCTGGGTCTGGGCGCTACTGAGTTTTGTTGCGCCTGGGCCAGAGATTATCTTTATTTTCTTTCTCACCCCCGACATGCACCCCGGAGTTGAAATCCTTAATTAGGGGTCTGGGGGACAAAGCCCCCACAGAAAGCAAAGTATAGAAATCCTCGGCTACTGCTCTTCCATGTGCGTCGGAGGAGGATGTCAAGGTAGAAACAGCCACACTCCTGACGTGCACGAGCATGCGAGTTGCCATTTGCCTCGCTATTATCACATAGAACCCTTGGCTTCATGTCAATGTATTTAGTTATAAGAAGTGGAGCAAAGCAGAATACAGAAACTATATAAAATATAAAACTGAAGTGTGCCTAGATGGATGTATATTTTCTTCCAAAATTTATCCCAGATATAGGGACTCTTTAAGGCAGCTATCAGGTTTTGGGGCTTGAAAATGTAGTAGATTCCTGCATGCCGATGCCTGTTAACTTTAGGCTACTCAATTCCCAGGCTTTGATAATGGCTTGTATGGGTTAAAGCAGGAGGGTTGATTTCAGTGGGCAAGTTTAAAAAATAATTTTATCCCAGTTTTAAAACATTACCCTTAAAAAGTCGCATGACTCTATGCACGACATGTTGTTTGCAATTTAGCGGTTGTTGTGCAGTGTAGTTGATTTTGACTGTATTATCTTCACTGGCACTGAGGGCTTGGAAGTAGGACCTTTGGAGAATGCACACTTGTCTTCGCCAGGGTCCTAAGAGGACCAGTGGGGAGAACAGCGCTGACAAAATGGCGTGCAACGATCAGCTTTGTCCAGAAAAGTAAGTTACAGAATGAAATGGAGGATACATTTATTTTTATATATAGCTGGGCAAACCTCTCAAAGTTCACAAACACAAAAAAACAATCCCCAGACAGTTCATTTGTATATACTTTTATGATATGCTTTTAAAAGGGTGGCCTCACTACACTATAGTGCAGTGTTCTAGACAGTATGAGGGATTTGTGCATCGGCTGTCAAGGAGTATGGATAGGAGTGAGACTAGGCAGGGATCAATAGGAATAGAACTAGACAGGAAATGCTACATACAGTAGCTGGATTAGGCAGGGATCACCAGGGGTGGAACTAGGAAGAGGATAGAGTAGGACTAGGCAGTGGATCATTCAGGGGTGGGACTAGGGAAGAGATCACTAGGGGGTAGGACTAGGTAGGGGATCTCTACGGAGTTGGACTAGTCAGGGGATCACTAGGGGGTGGGACTAGACAGCAGATCACTAGGGAGTGGCACTAGGCAGGAGATCATTATGGGGTGGTTCCAGATGGGTATCACTAGGGGATGAGACCTGGCAGGGGATCAATGGGGGTGGGACTAGGCAGTGGATTCCTTGGGGGGTGGGAATAGACAGAGGATCACTATGCAGTGGGACTGGCAGGATCACTAGGAAGTACAACTAGGCAGGGGATCATTACAGGGTGGGACTAGATGGGATTGCTGGGGATGGGAACAGGTAAGGGATCGCTAGGGGTGGGAATCGTCAGGATATCACTAGGGGATTGGAACTAGGCAGGGGACTGCTAGGGGTGGGACTTGGCAGAGCATCGCTGGTGGTGGGAGTGAGGAAGAGGATCACTGGAAGGTTGGACTGGGCAGGGGATTGCAAGGTAGTTGGACCAGGCAGGGGATCACTGAAGGTGGGATAGGGGAGGAATCACTGGAGGTGGGACTAGGCAGGGGTTGCAAGGTAGTTGGACCAGGCAGGGGATCACTGGAGGTGGGAATAGGGAGGGAATCACTAGGGAGTGGGACTAGGCAGGGGATCACTAGAGGGTGGGACCAGGTAGGGGATCACTAGAGGTGGGAAGAGGGAGGGAATCACTAGGGAGTGGGACTAGACAGGGATCATTACAGGGTGGGACTAGGCAGGGGATCACTAGGGGGTGGGACCAGGTAGGGGATCACTAAGAGTGTGACTAGGGAGGGATCACTACGGGATGGAAATAGGCAGGGGACCGCTGAGGAGTGAGACTAGGTAGTGGAATCACTAAAGAGTTGGACTAGGCAGGGGATCTCTAGAATTAGGACTAGACTAGACAGGGGTTCGCTATGGAGTGGGACTAGACAGAGGATTACTAGGGAGTTGAACTAGGTATGGGATTGCTGAGGATTGGGGCTAGATAGCTGATAAATATAGAATCATAGAAATGTGATGGCAGAAAAAGACCCTCTTGGCCCATTGAGTCTCGCCCTTGCCACCCCCCTCCTCAACCAGTGATCCTCTCACCCCATGGTCAACCCTTTCTGTCTGTCCCATGACCTCTTGAACTCCTCCAACATTTTGATTCCCACCATCTCCACCACCAGGGCTCAACCATCCTCTCTGTGAAGTAACGCCCCCTCACTTTCCCCTTAAACCTTCCACCCTTAGACCATGACCCCTAGTCCTAGCACCTAGCTTTCTTGTGAATAAGCTCTCCCCTACTTTATTAAACCCCTTCAAGTGCATAAATGTTTCTGTCATGTCCCCCCTTTCCCTTCTGGTCTCTAGTGGGTACAAGTCTAGTTCCCTTAACCTCTCCTCATAGGGCTTCCCTCTCAAGCCGAGCACTATCTTAGTGGACCTTCTCTGCACCCTTTCAATTCCATCTATATCCTTGCATGGGTGAGGTCTCTAGAACTGAACCTCGCACTCCAGGTGAGGCTTCAACATGGTTTTGTAAAGAGGCATCAGCACCTTCCTCCTTCTGCTTGTTATACCTCTCCCAATAAATGCCAGCATTCTGCTCGCTCTGCCCACCTCCTTGTTATATTGAGTCCCCACCTTAAGGTTATTAGTGATTATAATCCCTAGATCCCTCTCCTGCTCAGTTGCCTTCATTTCATCCCCCTTCCCATGTGTAATTTGCTAGTGGGTTATTCCACCTCATGTGCATTACTGTGCATTTCTTTGCATTCAGCTGCCATGTTCCGACCACCCCTCCAGCAACCTTAGATCTTCCTCATAGCCTCCACACCCTATGGAGTAGGACTAGACAGGGATCATTAGGAGTGAGATTACACAGGGATCCTGGGGAGTGAAACTAGGCAGGAGATTGCTAGGGAGTAGGATTAGACAGGGCTCGCTGAGAATAGGACTAGGCAGGAGGATCGCTAGGAGGTGGAAACAGGCAGGAATCACTAGGGAGTGGGACTAGATGGGTTCACAAGGGAGTGGGATTAGGTGGATGATCACTTGGGAGCTGGACTAGAAGGGGGGTCACTTGGGAGTGGGCCTAGGTAGGGGATCAGTAGGGGTGGGACTAGGCAGGGAAATGCTAGGGAGTGGGACTAGGCAGGGATCGCTGGGGAATGGGGCTTGTCAGGGGATCCTTAGAGAGTGGGACTATTTATGTATTTATTTATTTATTGAGAAATCAGAATTACACCCTTTGAGTCAAAGACTCTTTTACAAAGGCTCCTCATTGGTAAACATAGTACAGCATCACAAGTACAGGTGCAAGGCATCAATCAGTCCATATATTACATTAGCAGGTAAGGTAAAGAACTGAATAACATTCCATAGCAGAGGGCATAGACAGCCCAGAGTTGTGTGCAAAACAACAGATAGTGCAACATCACAAGAACAGGTGCAAGGCATCAATCAGTCCATATATTACATTAGAAGGTAAGGTAAAGAACTGAGTAACATTCCTTAGCAGATGGCAGAGACAGCCCAGAGTCGTGTGCAACAACAGCAGCAAACATTACGGAAAGCAAGATACAGTTTGTAAAGACAGTGTGAGGGAGGTGGCAGGGGCTGGGTTAGTATAGTACTATTAGGAGCAGTCGCAAGAAGAGTTGTTAGCGAGAAATACATTGAGTGAGGTTTTACAAGGGCCAATTTTTGTACCAGCAGTCAGAGCAACAGGTAGGTCATTTAGCCAGCTTGGAGCCCTGTGATAAAAGGCTCTCTGACCCATAGATGTCCTGCAGCGGGGGACCAAGAAGGGGACCTTGGAGGTACTTCTGGTGGATCTTTGTGGGAATGAGGGTTGGATGAGGCCCTATAGGCTATGTGGGGTGAGATTCCACTGTATTTTCTTCACCAGGAGGCATGTGTGGTACGTCATTTGAAATTTAGCCAGTTAGAGTGACTGTAGAGGTCACACCGTGTGGAGTGATTCGCAGCCTGTCACCAGGCGACAGGCCTTGTTTAGCGCTGTCTTGATGTGACAGGGAGCAGTGCTATCAGCTGAGCCATAGAACACAATTCCATAGTCCAGCACAGAGAAGACCAAGGATGACACAGCAAGGCACAGCCCTCATTAGGCAGACAGTGTTTGAGCCGATAGAGGAAGCCAATTCTGGAGTTAATGATGTTACAGAGGGTGTGGATATGTGCATGATAGGTAAGGGAGGAGTCAAGGATGATGCCCAAGTATTTGAATGTGTTTACCTGATCAAGTGGGGAGCCTTGGGCGGTGTTGACAAGTAGAGTGGAGTCATGGTAGGGGTTCTGACAGTGTGCAAAGATCATGGTCTTAGTTTTCTTATAGTTTAATACTAGCCTGTGCTCTGTCAACCAGGACTTGGCTTCCATGAAGGACTTCTGTAGGGCATCCTGCAGTAGTTGAGGCTGAGGGTTGCTACAGTAAATGACTGCATCATCGGCGTAAAGAAGTAACCAACTGGCGCAGGCTCCGGGTAGTGAGTTTAGGAAAAGGCTAAATAGAAGGGGGCCTAGAATGGAGCCTTGAGGGACCCCAGAGCGAACTGGGAGGCAGGAGGAGAGGGTTGTGCCAAGTTTGACCTGCTGTGAGCTGTTTGATAGGTACTTTTCAAACCAGACCCTAGTATCGGGTTCAGTCCACGTCAGACAGGGATCTAAGGAGAAGGGCATGATGGACAGTGTCAATGCCTTAGGTCGATGTAAACCGACCCAACTAAGTTCCCCAGATCCATGGCCTTGTGGATGTAAGAGGTGTATTCAAGGAGAGCTGTGGTGGTGCTGTGACCCTCACGGAACCCATGCTGCTCGGGCATAAGCGTTAAATTTAGAACTAGGCAGGGGATTGCTCTGAAGGGGACTTAGGCAGGGGATTAGTAGGGAGTGGGGCTAGGGGATCACTTCAGAGTTGGACTATGCAGGGAATTGCTTGGGAGAGGGACTAGGCAGGGAATCACTACAGGGTGGGACTTGGCTGGAGTTCACTAGGAAGTGAGACTAGGCAGGGGATCACTGCTGGAACTAAGCAGGGAATAACTGCCAGGAAATGGGACTAAGCAGGTGATCACTGCTAGGGAGTGGGACTGGGCAAGGCATCACTAGGGAGTGTGGTAGGGCATTGCTATGGAATGGAACAAGGCAGGGTATCACTAGGGAGTTGAACTAGGCAGGGGATCACTAATAAATTGGACTGGTCAGGGGATTGCTAGGATGTGGGACAAGGCAGGAGATCACTGGAAGTGGGACTAAGGAGGAAGCATTGAAGTGGGACTAGAAAGGGATCATTGGGAAGTGGGATTAGGCAGGAAATTAGTAGAACTAGGCAGGGGATCACTAGGGGTGGGACTAAGAAGGGAATTACTAGGGAGGAGACCAAGCAGGGAACACTTGGGACTGGGACTAGGCAGGAAATTGTTGAGGGAGTGGACTGGGCAATGGATCACTAAGGAATGGGACTAGATAGGGTGATCACTAGTGGGTGAGACAAGGCAGGGGATAGCTAGGGAGTGGAACTAGGCAAGGGATTGACTGGCAGTGGGACAAGGCAGGGTATAGCTAGGGAGGGACCAGAAGCAGCTTGATTGGAGAGGGACCAGTCAGGGGATTGCTAGGAGTGGGACTGGGCAAGGGATCACTAAGAGGTGGGACTAGGCAGGGGATCACTAGGGAGTGGCACTAGGCAGGGGATTGATAGGAAATGGGACTTGGCAGGGAAATGCTAGGGAGTGGCACTAAGCAGGGGATTGCTACTGAGTGGGACTAGGCAGCAGATCAATAGGGGATGGGACTAAGAAATTACTAGGGAGTGGGACTAGGCAGGGGATCACTAAAGTGTGGGACTAGGCAGGGCATCTTTAGGGAGTGGGACTTGGTAGGGGACCACTAGGGATGGGACTAGGCAGAGGATTGTTAGAGAGTAGGACTTGGCATAGGATTGCTAGGGAATGGGACTAGCGGGATCGCAAAAGAGACTAGTTAGGGGATCACCACCAATGGGACAGGGCAAGGGATCCATAGGAAATGGGACTAGGCTATGGATTAAACAGGAGATCACTGCAAGAGTGTGGACTCACTGCAGATTCCAGTTTACACATGTAACCCCCTACAAATGGAGGTTTCGAAAGTCTTCCTTGGTGTGCCTAAATGCCCACTGCCAGGCTGGTATCCTGTGTCTTAGTGCTTTAAAAAGTTGTGTGAAGATTGCCTTAATGCCTCTGGGCTCTGTCTCTTTAAGAGCTGCCAATAACGTGGTGCTTATTTAATCTGGGAGGGGGCTGAGTGTTTCTATGCTCGAGTCCCACGGCTGCCAGATAATTGTTCCGTTCTGCCATCGCTAGTTGCGCAGAGGGAGCTCTGTTAGAAGCTATACTTATTTGCTGATTATCTATTAGAATAGTAATGATATTGTATGTTTGTCTAACCTGCCTTCTTTGCAGCATGGACAGTTCTGTTTATCACCACCATCTTGGTCCTGGGCTGCCAGAATGGGCCAATCAGTACCTTTGGGTACACTAAAATAGAACCTGTCCCTAGGGGTCTTGTAGGAGCAAATTTCTGTAGGAACTGTAGTTTTTACATTTTGGCGCCAAAACACACCTGGCGGGGGAGCCCTTGATTTGACAGACAGATGGATCAACCAACCAGAACCTTTTGGACCGAAGTGAAATTCCCAAGCTGCCTGCTGCAGTCAGTCAGTCTGGAATTAGAGTTTGCAGAGTAAACAGCTCAAGTGATTTGAGCAGCAGCTCCTGCATAGTTTGCATGGGAGATTGGTGGAAAGGCTGAGTCTTGCCTGTCTGCCTGCAGTCCCTCGAGAGGGAATCCTTTGAAAGGCTTAATAACCAGGACTGTATCAGAACTGAGTGAGAGAAAAGCCACTGAAGTGTGACCAGGCTTAAACCTGAAGAAGACCAAGATTTGCTGTATGCGATCGGCCTGTCAGGACATCCATTCACCGAGAACTCCCGGTTTTGCTCAGAGACACTGATATTGCTGCTAGACTGCTATCCACTTTGTGGTATGGTGATTGCTTTACTATAAATGTGCTGTGTGCTGTTAGTGGGTTGCATTTGGTTCCCCACTGTTTAATTGTGCCACACTTGCTGGAAGTGGCATCCAGCCCCCGGACCAATCTCCTAACTGTTTTGCCTGGCCTGGGCTCCCGCCACACTGAGAACAGCCATCTGACGAGAGACTCACACCAAGGATCAGCCCTGCTCAACATCTCGAACAGGAACAAAATCCTCAGTGATTCATGTGGGCCTTGCTTCTCCTGGCATACCAGTTGTCAACCTGCAGTCTCCATTTCATCCCTCCTGTGTCTTGCATTGGGTAGCGTGAGTAACAATCAGGTTAGCTCCCTGCAACAGCAGCTAAATCTCAAGTGTTGTCATCTGATTGCATTGTTGTTTTTCCTTTCACGAACTGAGCTTTCAGGCTCTGGATTACAAATTGTGTGTAGTTGTGCATGTGTAACCCTCCTACAAATGGGGGTTCCCAAAAAGTCTTCCTCGAGCTTGCCTAAATGCACACTGCCAGGCTGCTGTCCTGCATTTTAGCAGTTTAAATGTGATTACCAGAGAGTTGTATAGCCTCTGTGTACTGCTCTTTAAGAGCTGCCTAATTGCAGCTTAAGTAATCTGAGAGGAGCTCTGTTGAAAGATGTAACTATTTACTGAAAATCATTTAGAGTGATAATGATAATGTTGTTTGTCTAACTTGCCTTCTTTGCAGTAAAGACTGTTTTGTTTATCTCCACTATCTTGGTCCTGGACTGCAAATTGGACCAATCAGTACTGGTGGGACCTAAAATGGAGCCAGACTACAGGAGCTGTCTGGAGTCAAAATCTGTAGGAATTGTAGTTTTGGGCTTTTTGCGCCTTGTTGTACCTGAAGGGGGTGCCTTTGTTGTGACTGACAGGAGGATCAGCTAACCAAACCTTTTGGATCTTGGGGAATTTCCCAGGCTACTGCAGTTAGTTTCAGTTTTGAGCTGAGAAGTGAAGAAGTAACAGCTCAAGTGATTTTTGAGCAGCAGTTCTGTGTAATTTTGCATGGGAGAACTGTGAAAGGGCTGAGTTTTGGCCTGCGTGTCTCTGCCTGCTGTCCCTGAGAGGAAAATAGAGTTTATTCGGACTGAATCCGAGTTGTGAGGACTATTTAAACCACTGGACTGTGACCAGGCTTTAACCTGAAGAAGACGAAGATTGCTGAATGCAATCAGCCTGTCAGGATTTCCAGCTGCTTTTGAATCCCTGGTTTGTGCAGAGACTTTGCGATCGTGACCGGAGAGCGGTTTGCCTGGTACAGTAGAATTTCCTTATATGTAAATGTGCTGTGTATTGAAAGTGGCTTGTGATTTGGTTCCCCACTGTGTGAATTGTGTTCTGCTTGCTGGTACCACAGAATCCTTTACATGTAAATGGGCTGTGTATTGAAAGTGGGTCATGATTTGGTTCCCCACTGTGTGAACTGTGTTCTGCTTGCTGGAAGCTTTATCCAGCCTAATGGACTGAATCTGTGTTCATCTCTTTCAGCCTGGGCCATGCCACGCTGGCCCCTGCCAGACTGTCCCACTTCACAGAGAAAGCCACCGATGAGAGACCTGCCTGGGGATCAGCCCCCTGCTTCACGCTTGAACAGGAACGACACCTCGGCTAATCGTGAGGGCCCTGCTTTTCCTGGCACCCCAGATTAACCACCTGCTGTCTCGATTTTTGTCCAGCCTGTGTCCAGTCTTGGGTATCATGCGTAATCATCAGGGTAGCTCCCTGCAACAACAGCCTAGTCTAAAAGTGCATCATCTGATTGTCTTGTTTTCTTTTCACGAACTGAGCCCTCCGACTATTATAAATAGTGTGTTTTGTGCATGTTGTTTTCTTCCATCACAGGGTCCCAACCAGCTGCAACGTTCCTGGCTAGCCCACCATTCTCCATCTTGGTACCCAGAGTGTGTGACTGTTTATGGACCCTGAAGTGCATGCATAACTGTTTGATTGATAGAGCCTTTAAGCAAATTAACCTGATTACGCTCTCCCTTGTTCAAGCCCCCTTAAATAAATGTGATCTTTTGCATTTACCTGACTGTGGTTCCAGTTTGTAGCAAGAGTACTGTACTGTACTGCTGTTATTTACTGTGCATAACCTTGTATTACAGGGGTCCCCAGGGCTGGGCCAGAGAAAGCCCTGGTGGTAGTGCAAACAGTGTGGGTACTTGTGTGGTGTATCAGGGTATTGTGAAAGTGATTGTGTGTGTTCGGCCACTAGTAAGGAAAAGGAGGTTTAAAGTGTCCCAGAGGGCTGTTTCCAGGCTAGCTTGACAACTACCAGCCCTGACCTCCTGGGTGGAGGCACCCATTTCAGAACTCAGGCTCCTTAACCTGCTACTAGTCAAGCAGGCAGGGGTAGTAGCCCTGGAATAGTGCCACCTAGAGGTTACATTTTGAGGCTCACTGCTGGGATTTTGTGCCTTCTAGTGGCCAAAATTATGAATTATTGTTAAAGATTAATGGTTACCCCAGTAGAAATTGCTGTACACCAGTTGGTGGGTGGTGTACTGGGTAATAGATCGACTCCCAAAATGCTCTACTTATACTCGAGATTCCCCCGGTACCAGTAAAGACACACTGTAGAGGAGCACTCTCCAAAGTTGAATGTTTTAAAAACTCTGTGGTGGTGGGTCGGCTAGGCTGATTTAATCACCCAAACTTTCATAGACTTGGTAGATGTAGTGACCTCGTGGACAGCTCTTAAAGTGCCACAGACTATTGCCCCAGAAGGGGTTCCAGCTGCCTGGAGAGTGATAACAAAAGACACAGTACTCCAGATGGGGTCTCACCAACTGTCTGTACAGAGGATAACAACTTCCTGTTTTCTACTGGTGATGCCTCTCCTATGCTTCCCAATATACCCCCAGCCCTCCTTACTGCCTTCTCACATTGGTTGCCTACCATGATGTTGTCGATATGACTATCTCAGGTCCTTTCCATTTTTGTTGTTGTTAGTACCTTCCCCATTGTGTACTCTTCCCTGGGTTTTGTTTCCTGGTACATTACTTTGCACTTCTTTGTATTGAATCTAAGCTGCCATAGTTTTGACAATTCCTCCAGCCTCACCAAGTCCCTCTCATCCTTTCCAACTCTCTTGTGTTTCAGCCCTGTTTCAGATCTTTGTGTCATCTGCAAGAGGCATATATTTCCTTCAGTCCCTCCACAATGTCACCTATAAAGACATTAAAGAGGACCAGTCCCAGTACTGAACCCTGTGGTATCCCACTAGTAACGACCCCCCCCTTTCTTTGGAGTGGGCTCCATTTACTATCACCCTCTGCATCCTGTTGTCCAGCAAGTTTTTTAACCAGGCTTCCACCCTGGGACCCACTCCCAGGCTGGCTAACTTGTTTACTAATCTTTTGTTGGGACTGTGTCAAATGCCTTGCTAAAGTCTAAGTAGGCCATGTCCACAGTCCCTCCTTGGTCTACTACTTTGGTCATCCAGTCAAAGAAATCTATCAGATGCCTCAGACATGACCTTACCGCTGTGAATCCATGCTGCATTGGGTCCTGTGCCCCTCTGGCATCTAGGTACTCAACAATTCTTTCTTTCAGAAGTGATTCTGTAATTTTCCCTACCACTGAGGTCAAACTAACAGGTCTGTAGTTTTCTGCCTCTGCCTTGCTCCCACTTTTGTGAAGGGGAATCACATTCGCCCACCTCCAGTCCTCAGGTACCATACCATCCTCCCATGATTTGTTAAAAAGGGTAGTCAGTGGTGTGACTAGTTCTCCCCTTAGTTCTTTTAGAATTCTGGGGTGAATCCTGTCAGGCCCCATTGCTTTGTCCACCTTTAGTTTTAGGAGTTCTTTCAGGACACTTTCTTCGGTGAATGGACTGGTATTGATCCCCCATATGAAGTGCTTCTATTGTTTGGTTTAGGTACCTCCCCCTCCTCTTCTTTTGTGAATACTGAGCAGAAGTATTCATTCAGTATCCCTGGTGTTTCACTGTGACCCTCTGCCCACCCCGTCCCCTTTATTAAGCCTCAATATCCCTCCCTTGGACTTTCATGGCTCCCTAATGTAGCTATAAAAGTTTTTAGCCCCCTTCATAACTGAGTTGGCTATCCTTTCCTCAGTTTGGGCTTTTGCTATTTTGACTGCCTTCCCTGCTTCCTTCTGCTTTAACTGGTACTGTACAATTCTCTGTCCTGCTCCTTCTGTGTTTTCTTACACTTCCTGAATGCTGTCTTTTTCTCTCTAACCTTCCCCGCCACCTCTTTTGAGAACCATAGTGTTTTTTTCCTTCATTTTGCTTTATTTGCTTCACACAAAGGCTCGTTGCCTCTGTGATGTCAGTTTTGATTTTTACCCACTGTTCCTCCTCTTGCCCATCTGCTAGTACTTTTTTAAGGCACTCTCCCATTTTGCCAAAGTCAGCCCTCCTAAAGTCCAGTACCCTCGCTTTTGTATGGCTTTACTCTATGGCTGTGTTTATCGTGAACCACACTGTTTCGTGGTCACTTGTTCCCAGATGGCAACCCACTTCTAAATCTGAGATCCTTTCTGCACTCCCATTTGAGAGTACCAGGTCTAAGATTGCTCCCTCCCAAGTGGGTTCCAACACTAGCTGTCTGAGGTATGCCCCCTGTAGAGCATCGAGAATAACCCTGCTCTTGGATGTTGCTGCAGCAAAGGTGCTCAAGTTAACATCTGGCATATTCAGGTCCCCCATCAAGAATACCTCCCCTTTTTCTGCCATTGTAAGTATGCCTTCTATCATTTCCTAGTCCGTTGCCTCCCCCAGAGACGGGGGTCTGTATACAACCCCCATGAGGACTATGGTGCCATTTCCTGTCTCCAGGGTGACCCACAGTGCCTCCTCTCTTTCCTGTTTACCCTTTTGTTCTGTTGCTTTGATCCCTTCCCTTACATAGAGAGCTACTTCTCCTCCTCTTTTACTCTCCCTGTCCCTCCAGTAGATTGTGTACCCTGGTATGTTGACATCCCAGTCATGGTTCTCTGTGTACCATGTTTCTGTGACTGCCATGATATCTAGGCATCCCTCTTCCATCACGGCCACTAGTTCAGGGAGCTTGTTACCAAGAATATGAGCATTGGTACTCATCGCCCTCCATTTTTTGATGGCCTTATCCCTTTTAGCCCCATCCCTGTCCTTACTGCCTTTGCCTTTTTCTCCATTTACCCCATCCTGATCCCTATCGACTTGTCTACCTTGGTGTTTACCTCGCTGACTACCCTGTTTTGTGGGGGGGGGGTAGCTGGGATTTCCCTGCTCCTTTTCAGTGCCTCCCCCCTTGGCTAGTTTAAATGCTTGCCAATGAAGCATTTAAACCTATCGCCTAGGATCCTAGTTCCCCTCCCAAACAGATGCAGACCATCGCACCAGTATAGGCCTGTATCTCTCCAGGTGGACCCCCAGTCCCAAATGAAGACAAAACCCTGAGTTACGCACCAGTTTTTCAGCCATTCATTGAATCCCATTGTGTGGAGTACCCTAGCCTCACCCATGCCATAGACAGGCAGCACCTCTGAGAAGGTTATCATGCATGCTATTTGTCTAAGGCCCTTCCTCAACTCCACAAACTCCTCCTGCACTGCCCTGATCCCATTCCCAGCCAGTTCATTTGTTCCTAGATGTACAAAGATGTCCAGCTCCCTCTCTCGTGCAGCTGCTCCCAGGATCCTGAGGATTTGCTTCCTTTCCCTCCAAGCCATGGCACTGGGTAGGCACCTTACCTCCCTCTACCCTCCCTTCCCCAGTTCTAACCCCTAATGATTTAATCCTCCACCTGGAGTTGTTTCCTTCCCCTGTGCCACCGCTCTGTGGGTCTCATTTGTGGAGGTTCTCAGCATCCTCCTTGGTCTCCACTGCAGGTACCTCCATTGAGGAACCAAACTCCTCCAGAATGGCATATGAATTGTGGAGAGGTACAACTGGAGGATGCTCCTCTGTTCTACCACCTGACCCTACCTGAGCCCATGGTAGGCCAACCATGCCACTTTCTTGGCAACCTCTGAGGCAGTGGTGGCAGCCTGGTGGTCCTTGGGTGGGGCAGGAGGTTTCCCAAATCCTTGCCAGGTCAGCCTGGAGACAGGCAACCTCCTCCTCAGACCAGAGGCGTCTGCAAATAAGGCAGCATCGCAGCCTCCAGAACACTCCGGAAGACTACCACCTCACAGGCAGTGCATTGCACCACTCCCCACATGTCTCTCTCCCTTTCTGTTTAAATTTTTTTTCTTTTTTGTTAGTGTTTGCTAGCGTGTGCATGTGTTTACCCCCTATGCAGTGTGCTGGTCTGTTAAGTACATGACAGGTGTATGTTCTTTGCCCTTTTGGGGAAGTGATGTCAGAACCCCTTGTATAAAGGAAATGACGCACTTGGGGTGGGTGTGGTGAGGAGCGGGGTGAGTGGAAGCAAGCCTGTGCCCTCAAAAAACAATCAGCTACACCTCTGACCCATCACCCTGGTGATCACTTTCCTTCCTTTCAGCAAGACAAACTGCACAACAATTTAGCAGAAAATATACCCTGTAGAAAATAATTTCAATCAGGGATTCGCTTGCACAAACCCTGCAAGTCTGAAATGAAAAAAATAAATTAATAAATCACCTCTGCTGAGTAGTTCTTTCAGTTCTTCTAGTGGAAGTGCAAAATCATGCACTTGGGATGCAGGAACCCAGGGGAAGATTACACGATGGGTGGGGAATTATTAACGGCCACCAAGTAGGAAAGAGATCTGAGGGTGATCACATCTAATGACCTAAAGGTGGCCAAACAATGTGCCAAGGGGGTAGGGAGAGCCAGTGGGATGTTGGGGTGCATAGTAAGAGGTGTCACCAGCATAAGAAAAGAGGTGATGATGCCACTGTACAAGTCATTGGTGAGACATCATTTGGAATATTGTGTCCAGTTCTGGAGGCTGCATCTCCAAAAGGACATAGACAGGGTAGAGGCAGTTCAAAGAAGGACAACAAAAATGGTGCAGGGCCTGCACCAAAGGACATATGAGGAGAGACTGGAGAAGCTCAATATGTATACCCTGGAGAAGAGAACGGATAAGGGATACATGATAGCTACCTTCAAGTACCTAAAGGGAATAAGTAAGGCACAGGAGGGCAGCATCTTTCAGAAAAGAAGATACTCTATAACAAGAGGGCATGGCATGAGACTTGGGGGGGTAGACTAAGGGGCAATGTAAGAAAGTACTTCTTCATGGAAAGGGTGGTAGGCTCATAGAACAGCTGCCCAGCAGAGGTGGTGGGAGCAACATCGGTGAGGAAATTCAAAACTGTATGAGATAGACAAGGGGGGACCCAAGTGATTCAAAAGAGGAGGTAAAACCAGAGATAAAGTAGATCTCTGGCATTTTTAGTAGGTAGGGAAAAGGAGAGACTGGATGGGCCTATCAGTCCTTATCTGCCATCAAATTCAATGTTTCTATGTTTCCTCCTCAGCCCTACGCACCTTTGCAACTTTATTACAACCCATACCTGTGTTTAGGTGTTGCATTTCACCAGCTGCAAGCTGTTTACCATTTCTTCCTCTCTTTTAAAATCTGCTGGTGAGGGAGCCTTTTCTGGAGCTGCCCCAAGACTATGGAATGCACTCCCATTGGACATTAAGATTGCCCCCTCTGTGGATTGTTTTATAAGGAAGCTGAAAACATGGCTTTCAACCAGGCTTTCCTGGATCATTGAATTTTGTTTTTAATTTCTGTGTGTTACCCCTTCATTTTAGCTTTGCCATAATATTTTTAAACTTTGTTGATATATGTATTTGATAACGCTTTTGCCATCATGTTTTTTAAACTTCTTTGATCTATGTATTTACTTACGCTATTTATTTTTTGTTACAATATATTTTTTTATGTTATTGTCTAACAAATGTATTGTTTTGGTTTTGGATGGTTTGCTGTCTCTTTTGCTGTCCTTTGGTTTTTTGAAAAGCATATTCCTGATCCTGATGAACTAATGGGTATTTTTTTTTCTCTCATAGTTTCTCCCCATGGTTCCCGACCAACCCCCCAGCCCCGACACACGACATCAGGCCACCTCCTTGATTCCCCCACTGATTACCCCCTGTAGTGAGGTGGTGATGAGCTCCCCTCTCTAGCTCAACTCACCAAGACAGGATCCAGATGAGGAGGCACCATTTGGGTTGGGATGCAAGGGTCGGAAGCTCATGCTGCCCAACTAGAGACACTTTTTCTGTTTTTGGTCCCCCCCCCGCAGTGAGGCATGCAATGATGCCAATGGACACACGTCCTGCACAATCTCCCTCCAGGTGTCCACCCCAACTCCACCCCTTCCTTCAGTGTTGGTGCACTGTCCCCTAGCCACCACTAGGGGCCAGATGAGAACCAATCACTGTCTCCTCCCCCCCCCAACCGGAGAAAGAGAGCAGTCCCTTGGATGCTCGATCCTTCTCATCCCCTGCCAACCCCAGGTGGCCTGTGCTCATTCCCGAACACAGGTCACTAGCGTGGCATGAGGTGTGGCGTCCAGCACCTCAACCCTCAGCACCACCTGGCCGACCCAAACTAATGAGTATTTTAATGAGAGGGGTACCACAAGGATCAATCATTGGACCCCTACTGATTTTAATATATGTTAATGACTTACTGCAGTACATAAATAACACAGCTATAAGACTACATTGAAGACATCATCATTTTGGTATCAGCTAAAAGCTATTTTGAAATGGAAACTAGACTTCAAACTGATTTTACAATTAATTTTGTGAATCTAATTCACTTTTTTTTAATGGTCATATTAAAAATGTAACTAAAAAGTGAATTCTAGGGTAGGGGCTTTGCAGTGATCCACATCTTTACTATCTTGAAAGATGCAGAATACAACTGCTACTCAACTAATGCTACCTGTTCTTCAGTATGATAGCATGATCTACAGATATGCTAATCAGTAGAGTTTAGATACATTACTATAAACATCTCCTATAACCAGCTGACTCAGTTTGTGACTAGATGTAGTTTCACTACACATCATTGCTTAATGATACAGCAGTTTATTTATTTATTTGTATATTCCAAAATAACCTTTGAGTATACAGTCTTTTACAAAGGTTTCATGTCAGGATGTAAAACAGCAGAGACATAATAAAAACTTGACAGTTAACACAAAACATAAGATTACAATGTAATACAGAAAATAGATAAATAATACATTTGAGTAACCTAGACAACTGAAATTAAACAGTGGGAGTAGATTCCCAATTAGCAACATATGGCATAGCTGCCCCAGGAGGGCCTATCAAGGTACAGTATCAAAAAGGGTAAAAGAAAGAAAGGGGGAGAGTGCGAATGAGGTTTCCCAATTAGCCATGTGTGGCATAGCTGCCCCGGGTGGGCTTTCAAGGTAAAGTATCGGAAAGGGTAGGAGAAAGAAAGGGACATGATAGGGAGTTAAATTGGGAGATCCTTAAATGAAGAAGAAAGAAACAGTGGTTGAAATTAGTTTATAAAATAAAACATGATTTGATTAAGGGAAACTTGAAATTTAGAACCAGAAGTCTGGAATATCAGTACTCCCTAAAGAGCATTTTTTCTGCTCTTGTACCAATTGTCTCCCCAGAAACAAATAAAGACTCTTACCTGCCTCTCAGTTAAATCCTGCATAAATTAGAATTCTTCTGTGCCTCTAATTAGGAAGGGAAGTGATCATTTGGGAGCCGAAACACTAATCCCTTCCACTTCTTGAGTGCTGCCACCATGCTAGCAAGTTTTGTGATGCAATACTATGGAAAACACAGGGCATGCTCAATAGACAGTAATGGGGATGTTTTTTAAACTTTATAATTCAGTAATTTAGATTGTCAATTCAAACAAATTATGGCATCACTCAACTAATGAGGCCCTTGTTAGTTGAGCTGTGGTCTTGATTTTTATTTATTGATTTTATTTATTTAGTTTTGTTGACCGGTGAGTGCACTAGACAAATCCTGCCTATTTTCAGGCATGACCCAGGGAGGGGATACAGATGACTGCCAACTGACCTTGAACCAGATTAAGCTGTATTGTATTGGCCATCTAAACTACTGAAATATAAATTGAGAAAATGTCCCGTTGCCATCTCTTGAGGCATCCCCATGCTCTCCATATTATTGCATCACAAAAGAGTATTGTTAGTGCAAGGGTAGTGTTCAGGGCAGAGAGAATTGGAAGGAATCAGCAGCTTGACTCCACAGAGCCAAAATATGATCCCTTCCCTTCCTAATTAGTGGCAAGGAAAAATTTTTATTTATGCAAGATTTAACTCAGGGGCAGGTAAGTGTCCTTATGGTTTTCTGGGGTGAGCACCAGAGAAGGTGCTCTTTAAGAGATGTCATGCATTGGGGCGCTTTGGCTCCTAAAATACATAACAAATACAAAGAAATGACTGTACAATATAACATTTTTAAATACTGGAATGAGGTGACTCCCAAGACAAGAACTACTGTACTACTAAATTAACTGCATTTGGTCCAGCATTATGGTTTACCCATTTCGAGGCGACAGCCGCAAGGCAACTGTCTTTAGGGTAACAGTACAATACCAATGGCGATCGCAGCACCGGGCACTGTGCCACCTGACCCCATGTGGGAGAAATGTAGTGGGACCCCTGAAACTTATGATTATCACCTCCAAGATGGAGGTGTATTAGGGAAGAAACACAACAGCCTTGTGGTGGTTTTACTGCAGGGCACACTGACAACCAGTTCGCCACTGTAATAGGTGAACTGGTTGCATCACCTGATGCCATTGTTCCGTCAACAGGTTTCCAGCATTATCAGCTGAACTTAAAAGATAGTTGTGTGGTATGGGGAAACTAAACCTCCTAAGCAAGACTTCTTTTAGCCAGGCTCCTCCATTGAAGCAGCTGGAACAAAATGAGGGTGTATCTAACTCATTAGGCCCTGAGCAGGCATCGGCATCATTGAACTCACTCCAAATAGTGCTTAATGCCCTAACAAAGATGGTTCAGGAATGGACCAAAAGTTAGATACTTTCTCTCACTTTTCAGATGATGAAATCCTGTATTGATGCCATGGGAGAGTCAACTAAAGTGCTGAAGTCACTGCAGGAAAGGCCTTGGCAGTGTCAGCAACAGCCATTAAAGAGCAAGCAGCATTACGAAGCCAGATTGAACAGCTGGAAATATAGTGCGGGCAGCTAACATTCGTATACTCGGTCTTCCTGAAGGAACAGAGGGGGATAATTTAGCTGCTTTCCTGGCAGTGGTTATCGGGCATCACGGGATTAGAGGCAGTAAACCTACAACGAGCGAGAATTACCCCTCATAGACCAACATCTAACCTTGAGAACCCCCACACTATCTTGGTCACCCTAGCCTCAGCAGCAGAAAGGGATTTGGTACTGGGATCAGTCCGGAGTAAGAGTCCAATATTTTATGAGGAGTCCTGTATACTCTTTTTCCTCAGACTTAGCCTGTGCCACAAGAATGCATCGTAAAGCCTTTGATGGCGTTAAAAGGAAGCTTCACGAGCTGGGCATTACCTATGCCATGGCCTTCCTGGCCCGACTTTGTTTCACCGAAGGCCGTTGACAATTTCGCTTCACAGACCCTAAAGAGGCAGGAGCATGTGTGGAGAAAATAGTGGCCAGAAGAATACAGGAGGAACGATTATCAGACAAGGAGTTGGAGGAGGATTGAATACAAGAGACCTTAGTGGAATAACCCAATCTTGGACTTGTCAGACTGGTTCGTTGCTTATGTCTAACTTTTTTTTAAATATTATTTGACTTTAGCTCAAGAGGCGCATCGTAGGCTGTATAAGAGAGGAGAGTAGTTTGCCAAATATGGTATGCTTATTTTCTAATTATTTCTCCATGAAGAACTTTACTTTTTGCCCAACCAGGCTCATTCTCTCAACAGACTATTGAATTTATTTCTTTGGTTGGACGCTACCCAGATATTTTAGTTCGGTACCGCCACTGAGCATTCTGAAAACCTTAACCAGTTCACAGAGAAACTTTCTATTACTATTTCTAGTAATTCAGGGCTCTGAGGAGTTCTAGAAGGCAGTTATGGGTTTTATTTTACTGGTGCATGTGTAATATAGGATCTAATGGTCAGCTAAGACATCTTCTTATTTGATTTTTTAGATAAGAAAACTTGGGGCATTGACTGCATAAATGGCTCCTAATGTTGTTTATTAGACTGCAAAATGTTCCTTTCTTTTTTACTTTACCCCACAATGTTGTACCAAATGTAGTATGTAATCACATTCCCTTTGTAATGTATATTGGTATAGAATGATTTATTCCACATACTCTGGAATCTATTGTTTTAAGCATATGTATAAAAATTTTGAAATAAAAAATACAAAAAAAAAGATAGTTGTGACTGTGAGTTTTACAAATTATTTTTGGCTAAATTATTTAGCTGAATTTTACTTTTATTTTATCTGTGTTTGTGTAAATGTTCATAATAGCGTAGATTAATCCTGTATATTATTGTGTATTTGTTTTTACATTTTGAATTTTGAAACTTTATTATGTTATTTAATATTTTATTTTTTTATTTTATTTTATCCTATGTAACCACATGACAACTTTGAAAACAGGTCCAAGTAGGACCTAAAGTTCTCTATTAAGTCAAAAAATAAAAGTTTTTCTAATACTATTGAAATAAAAATATCTATATATGTCAATTATGTTTATTCACTTATTTATTTCAAACATGCAATAAGGTAACTGAAACAGTTTTAACACATTTATCCGCTTGGTAATGTGCTATGAAAAGGTCTTCCTAATTCTACAGTTCTGTGATTGCAGAGTGGCACTGCAGAAATCACCATTTGTAAGTATTTTACTTAAAAATAAAATTTTTCACAATTCCAGGTTCTGTTTGTCCTGAAGCCCCCTTTTTTATGCTTAGTATCTGCTGATAGCTAGAGAGAAATCTGCCAATGAAGTAAACAATTCCTGCCATTGAAATTCTGATTTTATTCACATACTGTAACATAAGACATCTGCAAGAATGATACACTTTGTCATGCTGTCCACAAAGCTGGCCCAACACTTTACCCCCTTAGACAGTAAATGGAAGTCTCTGTGTAGCAGCAACTGTTTGAAGTTGCCCTCCATTTCTTCGCACAAAATTCCAGCACTCAGATTTTCAGTACATTATCTGGCTTGCTTCAGAGCATCCCCTGGAACAGGTTGGGGCCTCCCCTCAGAGGCTTGCCTCACAGTTTAAGAAATGACTGATTTATACTTAAAGCAGACGGGGGACGGTAACAATGAAGTTTGGGAATTACATAACAATGTGTGCTTAGGTTGGATCTGTATGCAATTGAAATTGGTTGGGTCAGCTTTAAGTGACATCTCTGAAGATGAGGAACTGTGATAATTTAGAGCAACCAGCTAGAAGAATAGTGAAAACTGATTGTAATGCACAGTACTGCAATTGGCATGCACCAAAAAAAACCTGGCTTAATAAGATAAATTCTATGTGTGTGTCTGCTGTACTGGCAAAAAAAAACCCTGCCTATGATGTTTCATGTAAAGCAATCTAAATCTTAAAGGGGGACCAAGGACAACATTTACAAACAATATGGTGTGCGGAGTGTTTTGGTTTGTAGGACATAGTCCGAGTGTGTCCTTCCCTTAGTCTGCTGTAAGGAGTTTTTTTTTTTATCTGCCTGCTAATTTTATGAACCCTGGGGATGTCCGGGTTTGTATTTTTTATGGCTCTTCTCTATCCTACAATGCCTTCTGTCCCATGTGACAGTGATGCATCAGCACCATTCATTCAACAAAAGATGCTTTTTTTGTCAAGTTCAGAGCAGTATAGATGTGATTTTAGTTAACTGTCCTTATCCAGGGAGCTCTAATGAAAGTTAAATTTACTGATGACAAAGACCTGGGAGATAACTGAGTGAGTGGGCTTTTCTGTACGGAAATAGCTACAGTCTTCATTAATTATAGCATTGGTGACCTGGGGTGATTTGTGTGCATTTTTATGGTTGTGTGTAGTTTAAAAAATGAAAAGCTTTAAAACAAACTATTCACTCCTACTGGCTAGACCTAGGCACATTATGTTTGGATTAGAAAGAGTTATTTAGTTGAAGCCAGAATATCAGGCTCCTAACAAAAGTATTGCTATTGTAGCAGTTGTTGTTCTCTGAATCAATGATTCTGGGTGCATCACTGTCACATTGTAGGAAAGAGAAAAGCCATAAAAACTGCAAACATGGGGATCCCTGGGGGCCATAAAAGTTTATTTATTTGTTGAAATTTGCTGACCTGGTAGGCCCACTGAGACTAAAAGTCCCTTTTTCAGGGGCAGCCTGGAGGGAGTGAGGAAGATACAGATGGTAACCAACTGAAATTGAACCAGGTTAAGCTGTTGGTGGTATTTTAAGTGAATCGGGGGAATTTTTGCCAAGACACTGAGGAAATTCCCCTGCTCTGTGCAGTAGGGGGAGCTGCTGGCTGTTTTCAGAATGACCACTCGGCAGGAGCTGGTGGACAGTATGGACATTAGTGAGACAGGGGAGAGGGCCTCCTCCTCCTCCTCTGGTCTTGGAACACAAGAAGCCATCATGGAATCGAACAAAGCAGAAGAGATTATGGAGTTTAGTTCAAACGAGAAAGATGGGGAGGTCTGTTTTCCTGCCCAAAACTTACTTTTAGAGAGCAATTGTCAGGTCTCAACAGAGAATCAGCAGATAACTGCAAATTCCTTTTATACTAAGGATACGGCCCCTGTGGCTGCATCGGAGCAAAATTTAAAAGTTTCAATGATGCCTGTTTTAACAAAAACTAAGGATCTGACTGAGAACAAGACCTCCAGTTCTTTTGACAGTAACATCAAAAGTCGTAACGCAGAAGCATCAAAGGAAGGCACTGCCCAGGCTTCAGAGCATCTCCCCTATCAAATGCTGATCGAAACTCGGCCATTAGATCAGAAAGGAACAGCTGTCAGTAAATTTGCGATGGATAGCGAATGCCCAAAGCTGTTACCTTTTCATGTGATGGGCTCTAAATAGGATATGTTTAAAAATATTAAAAATGTCATTACCTATAAGCCAAGTTCTTTTGTCATGGAGTCAGTCTCAGCTGATGCATCGGTTCCAGAAGAGTCAAGGCAAGAGGTGAACAGGCAAGAGAAACGTTTTACTATTGGTTCTACTTTTTCATTAGGCAAAACCGAGCCAAGGGCTTTGGCCCTCACTAAACAAACACCAGGGGATGGTGTTGTTTTTTAAACGGATCCATTAAATCAGGACCATGCAACAAACTTTTCCTTTTCTGTCATGGGGCAGGCTGCTAAAAATTCACCAGAAGGGTTTAAATTAAAAAGGGTGGCTTTAATGTCTGCAAACTGCAATTTGACTTCAGTTCCCCTACCACAGGAGGAGCCTAATTGTCCACAAGTAATTCCTAGGAAGGAAAAAGGCCATTCTACTTCAGACCTTATTCAGGTGGCTTTTTCCATACCCTCGGCAATAAATGACTCTTCCAAAATCTGGTCTCCTGATATCACTCTCTTGGAGTCAGGGTGGAAAAGGGGCCCTTCAGGTATATGGATTCCTGACCCAGACTGGTCATCTCCCTCTTTTCCCCTCTGTCAGCAATCTACAGAGTGGAACCCTACTACTTCGGGTTCATGCCAGTAAGGTTTTACCTTCCCCTTCTGACCAGGATGGTGGTCCAAACAAGAACCTTAAATCAACTGACTCAGTTTCTGATAGTGAGATACAGGGGATTCACAAGTCAACTGAGACTAAGAAACCAGGAGAGAACCCTGAGGGCTCCTGACATCCTGAGCCACTTCTATCTGAACTTTTTCTCAAAGAAGAAAAACGCACACGGAGGAATACAGTAAAATCCGTTGCGGGGGCCTATATATTAGGCGGATCGAGTCTATGTGGTGAAGCACCTTCTTAAGGAATCCTTGAAATTTTCACTAAAAGATGTTTTTGCCTTTATTAACATTTCTGGGGAGGATAACTATGATTTAAGTTTTAGATCTCCATTTCTGCTGGACCATTTCTGGCACAGATATAACCAGCTTAAATTTTTCCCTCTATGGTCTCCCTTTTTAGTTATTCCCTTAACCCAGCCTTTAATTAAATTCATAACAGTAATGTTTCAAAATGAAGGGGTCCACGTAGAGGACATCTCTTTTAGCTTTCCCAAAAATGTAGGTGCTGAGTGCCCTGAAGCTGTGCTTGATTCAGAGCTTTTTGACAGGAAATTGAAATACAAGGTAAAACTGAGACAGTTAGACAATGACGTTGGATCACATCCCAAATTACTTTACTTTGGGAGGGACAGGAGTTTGTTTTTATGCAGGGCAGCCCCGGGTGTGTTACAAATGTGGGACCCACAACCACCTTTCCAGCTCATGTGATACCCCCTGTTGTGAGATTTGTGGAGAAGTGGGTCATGGCAGTTTTTGATGCAATAATATGTTGAAATGCGATCTATGTGAAGAATCAGGGCACGGCTATAAAGCTTGTCCTTGGGCAGCAAAAATAAAGCCTCCGTCATCAGCCTCGAATTGTTAATTCAAAAAGCACAGGATGAGGCTTTTCAAATCCTCAAAATACAGATCGACCCTCTTCCTCCTAGGGCCCAAAAACAAAGAATTCCAGTAAAAAGATAACCCTGAGTCATTTTCACCTTCAAATAAGGAGACAGGGGAAGTTCACCCTGATATATCAAATGTGATTGACTTCCTCCCTGTGTGTTACTAGGAGGAGGGGCAGTCAAAGGCCATGGCTCCTCCCCAGAAACAGGCCATTCCTCAGGATAAAAGGATTACTAGGAGCCCAAACTCCCCCCACGAAGAACCTCTCGACTTTGAAATGGAGAATTCCTATGCTATTCTGGATACCATGGGGGTTGACTCTTATATTGAGATAGGAATAGCAGTCCTTTCACAATCTTCCAGTAATAAGACTTCCCAAGCTGACTATAAAAGGGAAAAAAACAGGAAAAAGGTCCTTAAAGTCCTTGGCTATTACCTCAGGCTAACCTAAATATTGGGTCCTTAAATTGCTGCAGTTTATTAAACAAGTCCGCGTGACTTGCTCTTTTTCAGTCTATCAGGAAAATTTAGATATTTGCTTTCTATAAGAGACTTGGATATATATGGCAGACCAGTGCTGTCTCTTTTCACAGAATGGATTTGGGGACCTTCTTACTGGTCCTTTGGACATGATTGGGCTGATGGGGTTGGAATTCTTTTTAGTTCTTATAATTTTACCTTGGATAAATTGATAGATTTAATCCCAGGTAGATTATTGATAATTGATGGTAGGTGGTGTCAGCTTAACTTTAGGTTCACAGTTATGTGCAGCCCACAAACTAAAGCTGGGAGAGTCACCTTATCTAATACTGTTTTACCTTTTTTGGCAACCATCAGCCACAGTATACTGGGGGAGACTTTAACTGCAAACTCCCTCACCCCAGGGTAGGGATCCCTGGAAAAAAATCATATTGTGATTTCTCAGCTTTTGGGAGAATTATTAAATTAGCTGATTTAAAAAATTGGAAGAACTTTCAGAAATCAGGACCACTATATACATTTAGGAAAGGGAAATTAACCACAAATATAGATTATATATTTTTTTCTAATAATTTGCCCTTCCCTGCATATAAAGCCCTCCTTAGTGGATTTTCAGATCATTTTTGTTACTCTGGTTTTACTTCATCTCCCCCTAAACAAGTGAAGGAAATAGATGGAAATTAAACATGTCAGCACTAAAAGACCCATGGATGGTGAAGGGTATGACCAATCTCCTATGGGCAAGAACATCCATGGTAGATTTATATGATGATTTGTGGGGATGGTGGGAGGATACTAAGGAAGATATTAAGAAATTGTTTCAGAAATATGGGAAACAAAGGGTAAAAAAACAGTTCTTTCATTATCTAAAATTAAGAAGTAAATTACAGTATTTATTTTCCAGGGCAAACACCTCTAGAGAGGATATTTCCTCACAAATTGAACAATTAAAAATAGATATGAGGGCATACCAGTATGACAGGGCTCAGACCTTACATACAGAGCTTTCATTTGGGACACAGAAAAACCTGATTAGAGACCCTTTTGAGGCCTTTAAGGGAAAGAATGCTACGTCTAGTGTGGAGGTTTTACAGGATGAGAATGGGAACCTCATAAACTCCAGTTCAGGGATTTACAAATAATTCAGAATCATGTGAAAATGCAAGACATTCAGGCCCCCACAAAGGGATGAGATTGTTGATTTTTTAAAAGTTAAATTTCCTATCTCCCCACATAAGAACTTCACAAACTTGCTAATCCTATTTTGGCTTCCGAAATTAAAAAAGTTATTATCTCACAAAATTAGGTACCTGTCCAGGTCAAGATGGCTTGCCTTTATGAATTCTATAAATGCCTTAGTGATGTTTTGATAACATGTCTTGAAAGGGTTTTTGTCCTTCAGAAAAATCCCTGTATGCCAACAAATTTCTCATCAGGTTTACTGGTTTATCTCTTTAAGGGGAGGGGATAGAGTACAACTGGCCAACCGGAGGCCAATTATGATTTTGAACTCAGATTTTAAAATATTATCTCAGGTGTTAAATAATAGATTACGGGGGGGAAGGGGTGGCTGGAGATTTGTTATACCCCTTGCAGTTCTGTGGTATTCCCAATAGGAAAATTCAAAGTGCTTTAATTATACTCAAGGGTGTAATTGAATAGGCTAATAGGTCCAAAAAACAGGGTTGTATTCTGTCTTTAGACCAAAACAAGGCCTTTGATGGAGTCTTTAGGCCCTTTTTGTCTGCCTCCTTAAAACATTATGGTTTACCCTTAGGTTTTATATGGTGGATTGAATTAATGTATGAGTCAGTGGTAGTATAGCCAGTTGTCAAAGGAAGAGCTACCTTTCCCATATTAGTGAAGTCTGGGGTGAGGCAGGGGTGTCCATTAAGCCTTTGTTGTATGCATTTTCTCTTGACCTGCTGGTTAGAATTTTAGCCTCATCTAATCTCCTGTCGGGCATCTCAGGTAATCAGGGTGGGATTCTGTGGTGGTACAGGCCTATGCGGATTATGTTTGTGTATTCTTATCTGATATAATTCAAATCTCTACTGTATTACAATACCTTTCTAGCTATGGGACGGTTTCTAACTCTAAATTAAACTTAGAGAAATCTAAACATCTTTTATAGGGCCAGGAACAGGTAACCAGATAAACATTTCAGGAATCATTGTTTCTTTGGGCCCCTGTAAGATACTGGGTATTTTTTTAAGTTCTCAGAACTGCCATTCAGAGAACTGGGATATTGCCCTAAAAAGGGATGAGTTAAAGGTACAGAGGTGGAAAGGGTGGAGACTTTCTAAAATCAAAATATTTCATATTATTAAAACATTTCTGATACCAGGGTTATTATATATTGCTATGGTTTTTCCTTCCTCTATAGGTTTAGAGACTCGTTTATATGCCTCTTTTTTCTCCATGTTATGGGGTAGTAGACTTAACCCCATAAAGCTTTGTTTTACTTATTTACCCATAGCTCAAGGTGGATTGGATATGGTGGACCCTATAGTTTTTTATGTTTTATTTTTTTTCCCAAAACCTGAATTTTGAACCTTCAAACCCTGTGGCCTTACAATATTTATGGGTAATGAACAATTTACACATTTTCTTTGATTTATGGGAATACTCTCCCACCCCAACTCCCAAGTCGCACTTATGTTCCATTGTATTTTAAACCTTGTGCTCAAAAGTTATTTAAATGGTCTATCTCTCATTCTGTGGTGAGACAAAATGCAGGGGCCAAGTTATATAAGGTTATTTTAGGGAAGATCCACCCAGTTGAACCAAATTTTGAAAACTGTCCCCCTTCTCTTAAAAAGTTTTTCATCAAACAATTAAATAATGATAGAGTGCCTCAGCATATGTGGGAAATGTTGTGGCTTTCAGCTTATGGAAGATTAAATATTAAGGGGAATGCAAAACATAAGATGATGTGTGAAAGGTATTGTCCATATCTACAGTGTCAAGCTTTAGAGGAAACGATGGATCATGTTTTATTTAAATGTTTCTATGTGAAGGGTTCATGGGTCTTTTTGAGTCAAAAATGGGGGTTTAAGTGGTTGCTAAAGTTAGAGTATCAAACCCTGGTTTTAGGATTTTTTCCACATCTTCTTACCTCTTATGACTGTGGCGCATTAGTGGTTTATTTTTGCTGTCTGAAGTTTTATATTTGGCAGGCCCGATATCAGTGGATTCACAACAAAACTTATGTCCTATGATATTTTCCATATATTAGTTATGGAGGCAATGAGATCTGTTTATTTAAAGGACAAGGTATCAATACCTCTCAGAAAGTTTTCAGTGGTGGAAAGGATTAACTATTTTTATCAAATACAAGTAAATGGTAAACATAATATAAGATAGGTTCTTTTGTTTTGTATGATTTCGTTTTTTGTTGTTTTAAGCTTATATTTGATTGTATAATGGTCAGACAAGGTATGTGGAACAACAGTCTATCCTTTTTTGATGTATAATGATACATTTAAATGTATTATTAATGTGAATTATTCAACATTTTTGTTTCGATGTGCTTTCAATAAAAACTCCCCTGCTCTTTTCAAGAAGTGTCAAGGGATCTTTAATGACCACCTAAACAACCACCAGAACAGGTAGACGGGACCTCAGTTTAATGTCTATTCCGAAAGATAGCACCTCAGGAGTGCAGCATCATGATGCACTGCAGTGTCAGTATTGGGATTTACCCCGAGTACCTGGTGTGGGACTTGAACCCACAACCTTTCAATCTTCCAGCCTCAGAGGCGAGTGTGCAACCTGCTAAGCCACTGCTGAAAATAGCAGGCAAATTAACAAAAAAAGTACAGTACAGCAAACAAAGGGGAGGACTACACCTACAAATCACAACACAGTACAACATATTGTTTTGTACATTTTGACCTTAGTGCCCCTTTAAAATAGCAGTATGTCTTGTACCAGAAGGGAAATGAGTGTGTAAAGCATACTGTTTACGCACAAAAAAAATCTGCAATACCCAGCTCTACATTACTTGGACATTTCAACATAAAAATGAAGAAGCTGGCAATATTTCACTTCCCTTTCTATGTTTTGTCTTTACAATTAACATGAACAGCCAGCGCTATGGTGTTTAGCAGTGAGGTGTCACTCTGACATGCTGGTGATTTTGGGTCTGCACCCAAAGCCCAAGATGTCGTCAGTGGAGGCCAGCAAGGAGGGCTCAGAGAGTCTGACTGTATTCGCTCCTCCTGGGAGGGAGGAGGAAGCACTGCTCTTGCAGTGGTTCCTGGCTGTGGAACAGTGGAGGTATCACTAGTGTACGAGTGGTCACACACACACTGCTGGGCATTCTGCCACACCCAGGTCAGCAATGAGCACACTTGTCCATGTGGGAAGTGGTGGAAGAAAGAAACAGCAACTGGCTGGCCTGTCTGGAACAGCTTCAGATGATGTCCTCCCTGTGTACTCCAGATGTGTTTATTTATTTACTTATGTATGTAAGTATTTGTTTTTTGTTGACCAGGAAGGTACGTTAGATAACTGAATGCCTATTTATGGGTATAACCCAGGAAGGTACAGAACACAGGCAGAAAGAAACAAAACATAACAATTCCTATATTGTACAGTATCAAAATACAAAGAACAGTTAAAAGTGAGAAACATAGAACCAGTGTTTCAACAAATTATTCAAAAGATATTAGGAAATACAAGCACCGACATAAATTAACTCAGACTTCAGTAGGTAAGCAGTGTTGCATGAAAAGTGTATTGGAAGGCCAGGGGTAAGGTAGGTGTTTACGAAACCTCCAGGGAGGTGGGATGAGTAAAGTGCAGTGACAGGTGGTGAATAAAAAGAGATGTGCCTTCGAAGTACCTTTGAATGAAGGCAGGGTGGAAGAGTTGTGAACATTGAGGGGGAGGGAGTTTCACAGCTTGGGGCGAATGAGGAGGAAGCCTGGTCACCCATTTTGGTTGAACACATTGGTACAACTAGGAAGGAGAACGTAGCAGATCAAAGTGAAAAGGAAGGACGGGGACTTAGTAACAGAGAGATAGAGGTGGCCAGGGAGGTGGATCTGCGTAGCTTGAAGAGAACGCACAGGATCAGGAGGCAGAAGTGAAGAACCAGCCCAGTGAGGATTAGAGTATGCAGTGATGAGTTAGGTGGTGGGTGGGGTTGGGGAAGAAGTAAACTGACAGATATTGCTGCAGGTCACATCCCATTTGCAGGAGGAGGTTTTGGGGGCGTTTGTAAAAATATGTGAGCTGTACTGTAGGCAGGGACAAGAATGCCTTGGGAAATGGCTATGCGTGCTTTAGGAGTAAGGAAGTGGTAGAGGCAGAAATCTGGAATTACCAGATTTGCTAATGGAGATGTGTAAAGAGAAATGCAGGGCGGGGTCTAAAGTGACAAACAAGTACTTAAATGCATCCACTAGGAAGGGAGGAGAGGAGAGCCATTAAGAGTAGTGAATGGACAGAAGATTGGGGCAGAGTGACCTGACTCTCTGATACTCGCGCTAGTCACGCAGTCCTGTCTCCAGAACACCAAGGAACTTCTCTCCCCCCCCAACTCTCTTTTCAAATGGCTGTAGAATGGTGTGGAACCCCTGGTGAGGAACAGAGATGGAGCTAAAATCAAGGACAACAGGATCTCATGATGGGCAGCACCTGCATGGGGGTGACAGCAGTGGGCAAGTGGAGCAACCATCTGGGGAACCTGAAGGAGAGAGGCACCAAGGAGCAAAAGAGGTAAGAAATGGTAAAGAAAAACTTGACAAGAACAGCAACAACATTGGTACCAGTGGTTAAACTGGAAATGTATAGGTAGGGGAACTCTCCTACAGTAGTCAATGGAGAAAGATGATAGAGGTGATGTAACTGTCATAACATTTTTTTAAGAGGTGGTGAAACTGAGTTCCTGTGGTTCCTGTGGACTCCTGCCCAATTTAACCCCTGACTGGTACAGAGCAGAATCTTTGACTTGCATTAACTAATGAGCTGTGAGCACAGAGTAAAGTGTGTGTTGGCCCACATTTGAATACACACATGCGTATGTGTGCATGAAAATGTTTGACTATGCACATTCAGGTGAATACACACTTTATTTATTTATTTATAGCATTTTGATTACCAGGTAAACGCACTGAGACCAGAGGTTCCTTTTTCAGGGCGACCTGGAGTTAGTTACATACATTTATATAACATAGCATGTACAGTATAGTAAATTACATACATTTACATAAAACAGCATGTACAACACAGTATGTTACAGCAATTCAGAAACAGGTGGAACACATTAGAGACTGAAATACATAGTACAACATTGTCACAATAAAAGTTAGTTACAACAAGGTGTATAGTAGGATTGGGGAAAATGGACAGGTGCTCAAAGAGACATGCCAACTGTGGGTGAAGACATATTGGATGATCACTAATATTTAGCTAAATAAGATACATTCATGGAGAGGGTAGGGATTCAACAGTAGCAACTGCAGTGGCAGCATTCTAACACGTACACCTTAAGCCCAACTTTGAAACCTTCGATTGAAGTGCAGGTGGTCAGATTTTCTGGGAGTGAGCTCCAGTAGTAGGCAGCTGAATATCTGAAAGACTTTTTACCAAAGTTGGTGCAAACCTGGGGAATTTCAAGAAGGTTGCTGTTTGTGGAGCAAAGGTTTCATTGTGAGACCTTGGTGTTCAGCAGGCCTACCAAGTTGGGTGGGGTGTGGACATTGGAGAGCTTGTATGCAAGACAGAGTAGAGGATATAAGAGTTTGAATTCCAGGGTGAGACAATTTGAATCAGCAAGGACTTCACAGTGGTGTCTCCGGGGTGGAGAACAGGTTGCAAAGTGACAAATCTTGTAAAGCACACAGTCTACGATTTTCACTATCCCTAAGGAAGTGTAGGAGTAGGACACCACACAGAAGGGTGGGGTGTATGATGCCCTTAGCTATGGCAACTCTAGATTCATCAGTTAAGGATTTGCCAAGCCTGTAGAGAAGTTTACAGTGTATGGTCTTGGTTATGTGCTCCACTTGTGGCTTAAAGGACATGTCCCTATCAGGTATTTAACCTTGTCGATACTTCTATCTGCAACCCTGTTGCAGAGAAGAATGGAGCAGGTGTTGTCTGTGCTCACCCAGGTGACTAGATCCAAACAGAAGAACGTTAGTCTTTTTGGTATTTAAGATAAGCAAATTGGAAGCAAACCAGTTTTCCAGGGAATTGAGACTGGCAGCTAGTCTTTCAGCACGGCACTAGGTTTGGCATCACTCCAGTAGACCACTGTGTCATCCGCATATAGGATTATGTTCCCTGTGCCACAGTTTAGACCAATATCATTGATAAAGAGAGTAAACAATAGTGGGCCTAAAACAGAGCCCTGGGGTACTCCATAAGTTACCAGACAGCAGCTAGAGTGCACCCCTTTCCACTTTACCTTCTGCGACCTGTTCAACAAATAACTTGTGAACCAGGTATGCGCTAGTGCGTCAAGACCTAGGATCTGGAGCTTGCCAAGGAGTAGCCCATGGTTGGCCAAGTCAAATGCTTTTGACAAGCCTATGAATATTTCCCCAGTGCGTGAGCCATTGTCCAATGCACACAGGCTACTGGTTGTGAACTTGATCAAGGCCGTGTCAGTGCCGTGACGCTACGAAAGCCATGTTGGTTATCTGCCAGAGAGCAGTGACATTATAGGTAATCTTGTAGCTGGTTGTAAACCAGCCTCTCCTGCACCTTTGCTAGAGGGCAGAGAATGTAGACTGGCCTATATTTCTCTATGCTTTCATGTGGCCCTGTCTTATGGACTGGGACTACCATGGCCACCTTCCATTTCTTAGGGACACAACCTTCCATGAGGGATCTGTTGATGAGCATATTTACAGACAGGGTGATTGTAGGGGCAGCAGCCCTAAGAAATGGTGGCTCAAGTTGGTCAAAATCAGAAGAGTCCGGCTTTATATGCCTCAGTAGTGGAGCACCTCAACATTTTGACTAACTTGAGATGGAATTGAGGCAAAGTGGTCACCTATAGTGGTTGCCTGTGCCATGGGAGGGGAACAGGAGTTTTGGGTTTGTATGCATCCAGGTTCATGAAGAAGGCATTAAAGGCCTCAGCTACTGTGGGAGGGTTATCCAACAGTTGGCCATTGGCCAAAACCATACCATCTTGGTATCGGTGCTACTTTTCTGGAGCGCATTGATGTGACCCCAGAAATTCTTGGGATCACGTAGATGGTGTTCTTGGAGACCATGCAGGTACTGACTTTTTGCTGCCTTGGTACCTTTTTTGCACTTATTCCTAAGTGCTCTATAATGCTCCCAATCAGACTTGAGGAGTGAGGTCATGTAGTTCCCCAGGCATTATCCCTTAGCATCATGAGTTTTTTGAGGTCAGAACCGAGCCATTTGTGACACTTACCCTGAACCCTAAGCTTCCTGTTGGGAGCATGAAGGTTAGCTGTTGATAGGAAGACATTGGAGAAATAGCCTAGGGCCTCATCTATGCTGGGGAGTGTTAATATTGGGTCTCAGTTGGCCGAAGATAGGGCCAGACAAAACTGGTCAAGTGAGAAGTTGGAGTAGTCTTTCGCCATGAAAACCCTGGAGGTTAGACAAGGGGGCTTATTGGACCATATGCAAAATATGGATGAGTGATCACTCAAAGAGTCTGAGAAGATACCAGCAGTGGGTATCTCATCAGAGTGTGTGACTAAGGCCCAGTCTAGCAGAGTGTGGTTGCCAGTTTTGGCATTATGTCTGGTGGGCAGACTAATTACTTGGTTAAGGGGGCATCATGATAAAATCCTGAGGCACATCATTGGATTTTGAGGCCCAGTTTTGATTAAAATTGCCCAGAATGATAATTTCCCAGAATATGTTCAGCTAGGGCCTGGGTAAGGGACTTTAGGAGGAGGCCGCTGTTGTGGTGGGTAGGTAGACGCTACCCACATAAAGAGGCTTGGCATCACCAAATAGTAACTTTACTAGTAAGAATTCACTCACTGAGTTACTCAGCTGGGAGATATCTACTACAGAGGTGTTGAATTTGGAGCTGCTATAAATAAGAACCTCCCTTTTTTCCCAGTCCTAGCCTTTCTAAACATGTTAAAGCCAAGCAGATCTATTTCATGTAGTAGCACAGTGGCTTGAGCCACGCCTTGGCCACAACAATTGCGGCCAGGTTTATATAAGGTAGCCTAGGCCTCTAGGTCCTGATCTTGTGCCTCAGGCTGTTGACATTCATGTGCACCAGTCTAAGGCCCTTTGATGTGGACCAAGTAGCATTTGTTGGGGAGCCACATATAATTCTGCTGGGGGCCAGGGCTAGGTTCAATGTCACCACACAGTTCCAGTTTCACTCTAACCAGGTACCTGAGGAGCTTAGTAGGGTAAGTGAGTAGGGTCTTCCTCCCAGGTGGAGGACAGCTGAAGAACAGTTTATAACAGCATCTGTAGCGGATAAGACCATGGGCAGTAATTAGTAGTGGATCAATGTGATCATATCTCACACAGGGGAATCCCAAGGGGGCAGGAGGGAGTGTCTTGCCAGAGGGGAGGGAGGGAGGTCCAGGGTGGAGGGGAACCTGGTCTACCAGTAGCACAATGGTAGCATAAATAATTGACACAGTAATACCCCAGAGCTTCATTACCAGAAGCATTCCCAAATAGGTGAGTGAGATCTACCAGTTGGGTTCAATCCAGTGGTATAGATGCAATGCAGTAGAGGATTAGAGTCTTGCTCTCAGAGCTGTCGACAAACAAGTAGTCTGGCGCAGACCTGGGGTACAGAATTCCTTGGATACACAAATGAGCTATAGGTAATCAGGTATGGTTGTATGCCTCTTTAATGTTGTATGCCCTTGTTTAACATGTATGTACTCTCCTGACATGAAATCTTTGTAAAGAGCCTTGGGGTGAGGGGACCACTAGACACCAGGAATTTACTTGTTCATTGGGCTGATGGTGATCAGCGGTATAGAGGGGCCTCTTGATACCAGGGAATTTTAATTTAATTTGTTAATCTGCCTGGCGATTACTGGGGAAGGCTGGGCACTAGACACCAGAGAATTTAATTGTTTATAGGGCTGGCGATCGTGAGGGGGACAACATTAGACACCAGGAAATTTATTACAATGGCCCAGCGATTGGCTGTATTGGCGGGGGACTTGTGTGACCTGAAAGAGTAGAACCTGGTTCTACCTGGTAGAACTAGGTAGAACTTGGTAGGACTTTGGGTTCAAACCTCAAAGTTTGCAAGGCAGACCTTTAAGAGGTTCAGAGCCTTATTCTTATTGCATACTTCCTGAACACTAGAGCACCCCAAAAGTGTAGCCATTAATGATTCAACAGTCTCCTCTCATTCCACTGCTTCATGAGTGTCAAGACTGTTTTGGGGGTGCTCCCAAGTCTAGGAAAGGGGCAGTGGGATTTGATCAAGGACTGTAAACAAACACGTTTTTGTGTAATTACACCAGTATGGTGGGCAATATGTTTTCACATTTAAAAAGAAAAAAGGAATCAGAATCAAACTACCAGCTACATCAGCAATCTCTACAGACTGCGAACAATCATAACATGTGTTTTTCAAACTAGATACACTTTGAGGCAGGCCTAAGGGGGTGGGTTGTCAGTGTCCCTTTAACCTTCTCACTGAGCTTAGCCTTCCCAAGGTTTCTTTAAAGAGTCTCTGATGCCATTAGAAAAACACCAAAAATTCTAAACAGTTCTGCTGACATTCCATATATTTTCTGGTATACTATTTCCCTAATTTGTAGGTTCTACTGAGATATGTGCATGAAAACAGGGTGCTTCTACCTCTGACTTCATCTGTTCCTGCTGCATGTCTACAAGTGAAGTTATGCTCTGTCCACAACATGACAGTTTGTTGCTATGGAAATGATTGTAATATTACAACTGAGGACTGTAGGCTGAATTTTATAAAGCAGGCCAGTATGTGAATGATTCATGTGTTACTGGCCACCAGACCGCTGTGATGTGATACTGCACAGTGTACCTAGTGCACTGGTGACATTCACAGACCCTGATAACCCCACATCCTCAAAAAGAGCACCCATCTGGCAAAGGGGTGGCCAGCGAGGAAAGGCTGAGCAAGACACCATGCTTCAGTCCAAAGCATGATCAGGTCATCTAGTGGATCCCCTACTCCGAATCCGAATGCCAACTTGGAATATGGTAGTTGGCAAAGAAAACTGCTGTGTCCACTACTGCAGGGGGATATGTTCAAAAACTTCTCTCGTCTACTTGCCACGTGTGTTCTTAGCCTATTGTCACAAAGGAGACAGTTGGGTGTGGTCCAGCATTTTGCCATGCAGGCTGTCCAGGCGCTGGGATCAGAGGCACTGGGGAATGCAGTGGCCCTTACAGAAGGGTCTCCCTGGCATAAGGGCAGCATGAACCTGGCCATCATCTGCCATGCTTATCTCACTTTTTTTTTTCCATATTCTATTTTTGCTCCCTGGCTGAGGCAAGCTTGGGCTCCCTTCTGCCCTGCCCATCCCATACCCATCATCTCCCAAGGCTCACCTGACCAGGCCTGTATTCAAATGGATTGCCCCCCATGGCAGGGTCAGGAGAGGGAGGGCTGTCTTCCCCCAAAGTCATAATCCAGAAGGCAAGCAAGCGCTTCCTGGTGATGGGGCAGCTGGGGGCACAGTGTGCAGAGCATCATTGACACCTGCCTCACTGTGTTTTTCCTCCCTTTTCCTCCTTCCACTTGCCATGGTGAACTCAGGTTTGCACATGCGCATGGAGGTATGCCTGCATCCTGGAAGTGCGGATTCTCCCTCCCCTGACTCACCCCTGCCACTCTTGTGATGGCACTACCCCCAGGCCTCCACCTGGTGGCAGCCAAGAGCTGAGACAGCGTACCACCAAGATCCGGTACAGGAAAGCTGCCAGGCGGCCATTCATTCCTGTCCCAGTCCTCCCCCATACTGACCCTCAGTGACCCGAACTCGTTCCTGAACTCTGGTCACCGGCATGAAGACAGGCAAAGTGCACCACACCTCAGCCCTCTACACCACTGGGCCACCTTGCTTATGTCACTTTCTGATTGCTTTTGGCAGCAGACGCTCCTTACCCACAACCTAGCTGCTTGCATTACTCAGTGGAATGGCTAGGAGCAGGTGTGGGGTAGGGACATATGCAGTTCAGACTAGGTGCATGGGAGGATGAAACAAGGCCTCCTATGCCTCCTTTACATGAGGTTCACCCATTTAAGGGTCAAAACAAAGTGCACAATGAAAAGGAGGGCATGCAAAAAGGCGACAGCATGATGCACTACATGCAATCGTGTCACCCCCACCCCCCAGATCTCAAACCGTATGTTGCGATAACACCTTCCCGGTGTCACCATAATTTCTGCGGGGGGCTCCGCCACTGGTAACCCCCCCATTGCAGGGGGCTTTGCCAACGGCATCCCACATCAAATAAATATAAACACTCTCCCCCGGCACACATTGTGGACCCCACACTCAGGGTAGGCGATGGTCAGAAGTCCCAATCGCCCACATCACACTCACCCTCATCCTGACGCCCACATTCCAGAGCCCTCTTTGTGGCACCCTGTTGATGGGATACCTGTACATGACAATCAGGCATACAGTATGTTACAGTAGGTTGGCCAGTGGGCTTGTAACATAGATATGGCATCCTGTTCATGAAGCACACCTGTGACGTAGGTGGAATTATTTCGAAACATTCCTCCCAGGTGGTCAGAAAGGGCTGAAGTATTTTCGCAAAGGCTGTTTGGGTTTAAGGACGGTCACAGGCTGTAGTGCATTTCTAAAGGGCTCCTTTGATAAGCAGGTTCATCTCTGAAAGTGGGCACAAAATGATCTTTGTCTAGTAGCCTGAGAGTTCCTCTTTATCATGTGAAAAGAAGTGTCTGAAGAAATCCATGATTCTGAGGGCCCTCCCCTGCAATGTCGGTACTTTGTCCAGAGCACAGAGGCAGCTGGTGTGGTTGGGTGGTAATACTGAAGCCACATCTACTCATACAGAATCTGCCACGAGCGTAGACTGGGTTCAGCCAGTTTTAGGACGCTTAAGGGATACCAGAACAAATAGTGGAAAGACTACGGTGAGTGACGGAGGTGGCTGCCAACAACTGGGCTAAAATCCCCTCAGGGCTTCAGGATCCCAGGGGACTCCACCACAAGGGGGAGACTGTGGGGCACTGCATGATGGGAAACAAATTTCAGAGATGGCAGGTGACAGCTGAAAGGACACAAGTGAAGGGGGCTGGCCATGCAAAGAAAGCAGATAACGAACAGAAAGTACATAGAAACACAGAAACATAGACTTTGACGGCAGATAAGGACAGCTTAGCCCACCTAGTCTGCCCATTTCCCTACCTACAGGATAAGCCGCAGATCCTAGTTAACCAACAGCCTATAAATAAAATATAAATATAATAAAAAAGAAGTCCACCCTCCACCTCATAAGCGGGACCAGCATGCCATGCAAAAATATAAAAATTTATAGGATTTCCACCCATGCTTCTACCGTGATTCACTAGCAAACAGAAATTTGTCCAGGCATACCTTGAAGGCCTGCACTGTCTACATGCCTAGAATCTTCTCTGGGTGACTATTCCACAGATTAATATTTTTTAGGGAGATGTGCTCCCTGATGTTACCCCAAAATGTCCCACCTTTGAGCTTCAGGGCATGGTCATGCATCTTACTGGAGCACACTTGATTAAACATCCCTGTTCGACCTTGTCGATTATTTATTTGAAAATGTCCAGGAGATAATGCACTGAGCTACATACAGTATTTTTCCAGATGTGCCCTGGGGAGGGAACATGGGATTTATTTATTTTATTCTTCGGTAACTAGGTAAGGCCCGCTAGGCACAAGTGCCTGTTTTTAGGGGTGACCAGAGAGCCGGGTCACCAGGGAGCACTAGGGAGGTTAAGTGACTTGCTTAGAGTCACACAGTATGAAACTGGAGGTTGTGGGAATCAAACCCAGGTCTGCTGGATGTACCAAGCTCATTTACAGCTCATCACTCTAACCTCGAGGCTATATTGTCAGCCCCAAATTAAACTCAGATTAACAGAAAAACAACACAATAGTACAGAAATTTAACAGGTAAGACAGTGAACAAAAAGACTAACATGGGGTGTTTGTGCACACCAGTATGGTACATAATACAAAATGCAGATACAAAATAAGTTTAATAAACAGTGAAATAAATTCAGGAACCAGGTTTGGATGTTGACTCTTGTGAAAAGCGAAGATCTGGTCCATTCTCTGACAGACACGCTTCTTAAAAGACAGTCATAATGCTAAGGCATGAACCTGAGAAGGGACGCAGTTCTAAAGGGAAAAGAGTCACCAGCGGATTGCAGCTCATCCCATAGATGGGGACACTTAGAAGTAATGAATGAGCTGGGGTTTGAGTAACAGAAGGTATAGACAGAGGGAGGAGGAGTGAGGAAAGGATGAGAGGTAGCCAGGAAGTGTATTAGTCAAGCATTTAAAGATCAGCAGGGTACCATGCATGAGCTGTTTCTCATCCAGGAAAAGCCATCACTTGTTGGAGTACATCTCACAGTGATGACTGCAAGGAGGAATGTAGGCCCTCCAGGGAAAACCATCCCTGGCTGGAGTTTATGTCACAGTGGTGACTGCAGAGGAGGGTCCTTCAAGGGAAAGCATCTCTTGTTCAAGTGCATGTCACAGTGGTGACTGCAGGGAGGGGTGGTAGCCCTCCAGGGGAAGCCATCCCTGGTTGAAGTGCATGTCACATTGGTAAATGCAGAGACTAGTAGGGACCCTCAAGGGAAAGCCATCCCTGGATGAAGTGCATACCAGAAGTGACTGCAGCAGGGGGTGGGCCCTCCAGGGAAAACAATCCCTTGTCGGAGTGGAGGTGTGGAGGCCCTCCAGAGAAAACCATTCCTGGTTGGAATACATCTCACAGTAGAGCACGCAGGGAGGTGTGCAGGCCCTCCAGAGAAAGCCATCCCTAGTTGAAGTACATCTTGCAGTAAAGCATGCAGGGAGGGGTGGGGGACCTCCAGGGAAAGCCATCTCTGGTTGAGATGCATGTCACAGTGTTGACTGCAGGGAGAATTGGGAGCCTTCCAGGGAAAGCTATTCCTGGTTGGAGTACATCGCGCTGTGGTGTGTGCAGGGAGAGGAGAGGGGGGAAGGGAGGAGAGAAGCTGAGGAAGAAACAGAAAACATGGTAAAGGGTACCCAGTCTGGTTTAGGAAGACTTTATCTATACTCTTCAGTATGCAGAAGACTGAGACCATCGTCCCTCTCAATCTCCTTATCACCAGGGTGGACATGTTAAGGGCCTTCCAGTCTCTAATCATACCTTTTGTAATCCGTACCTATGAATGATAATTTTGGTGGCCCTGCATTGCATTCTTTCCATTACCTCATTGTGCTTTCTGTATTGGGAAGCCTAGAACTGCATGCAGTACTCCACGAGGGGCCTGACCAGGGCTTTGTAAACTTCCCTTGTTCTGCTGCTGGTTCCCCCCACCCCGATTCAGTCCAGCATTCTTCGCACCCTCCCACAGCAGCCATGCACTTCTTGTCATACTGCAGCTCCTGCCTTTTATGATAATGCAGCAAGAGAAGCCCCACACAGTGTGCAGGTCCTGCTTGTTTTCCCTCCCCAAGTGCACAGCTTTGCATTTTGGTACACTGAATATAAGACTCCAAGAGTCTGGAGGGCTAAGGTGCTGAACGCCTTACCTCCTGGCATGCTGGCGACCCACGTTCAGAAATGAGCATGGGTTGCTGGGCAGGCGTTATTCAAAGCCACTTTGTAGAGGGCACAAAATACAACCTACCTAAAGGGTCCAGGGCATGCACCACTGTGAAAATTTGAAAATTGAGGTAATAAATGGTGTAATTTAGGCACCACCAGCAATGTCCTAAAATACACCAAAATTCAGTCTCCTCCCTGTCCAAGTCAGGGAGAAGAGAGAGAGAGAGAGAGAAGGTGCCAAACAAAGTAAGCTGCAGCAGCCCCAGCCAAGCTGTCAGTCCTAACATGATGATGAGATGTGCACCGCATTACCTCAGTACAACCCCACAGAAGGCTAACCAATATCTCCCAGGACCTCAGCTATCTTCACGATTTGTGATACAAAAATGTACAAATAATTACCCATTTCTACCCCAAACAACTTGAAACACACTACAGTATAATAATTTGTTTGACTTACACACTGTATGAAAAGAGGTCTGCTAGTAGAAATGAATTAGTTTATCAAATCTACTATTAACTTCACTGCAGGGTGCCATGCATCATAATAAAAGGCAGTCAGTCTCCCAGAGGCTCAGAACCGCTTCATGATAATCTCTAGAATACCTGCTGATCTGCAATGTTTATTGCTCCTTCAGGTCCTCGCCTCCAAATGAAAACACTCCAAGTCTGATTATGCAATGTTTCAGATAACCCCATCTCGAACTCAGCAAGTCCTGCACCTCTCTTCATAGCACTTCCTGCACGCCTTTTAAGCGCCTGCTGATTCATGGGCTCCACATGCTGCGCCAACTTTGGTATACACATGCCTCCTCCTCCTCCTCCTCTCTCTCTCCCAACATTTTTGAAGGGAGAGGTGGTCCTGACATAGTGGATTGGTAAGATGGAGCTGGCAAAATTGCCAATCATCCCATGATTCCTGCCCCTCTGTTTTGTCCCACCTGACTCCCTGATTTGTCATGCTCGCAACTAGGGGAATGCCTGATGCCACCCAGTTTCCCATGATCCCGCCCCCTGCTTGCACGTGAGTTGAAGGTGTATGATCTTTTAAACAACCATGACAGTAAACATCATTTAATATTTAGGTTCATGGGTGCTTAAAAGACAGCATGGAAGGAACAACTGGGGGGAGGGCACATCTCCACCCAGGATAGCACTACATGGCTGGACAAGAGGGAGGGGTAAGGGAAACAAAGGGGGAGACTGGTGGAAAGGACTGTCAGCAAACGCCAGGAGTTTAGGAAATAAGATGGTGGACCTGGAGGCCATCATGAGGGACGAAAGATTAGATTTAGTCACAATAGTGAGACCTGGTGGACACAGCATCACGCCTGGGGAAACAACCATTGCAGGTTATAGAATGTTCAGAAGGGACAGGGAAGACAAGAAGGGGGGAAGGGTTGCCTTATACATCAGGGAAGGCATCAGTGTTACTGAAGGGCAGGAGGAGGAGGAGGAAGGGGAGACTGAGCTGCTGCGGGTAACACTAGGTAGGAAGATGGGTGAATACCTGCAGCTGGGGGTGGTATACAGGCCACCTGCACAAGGAGAGGAAAACGATAGACGGCTAACTCAGGCAATCACAAGACTGGCACAGAAAGGTGAACTACTACTGATGGGTGATCTGAACATGCCAGATGTTGACTGGGAAATCCCAGCTGCAGCATCGGCAAGGAGCAGGGAAGTATTAGCCGAGCTGCAAGGGGTATTCCTTCAACAGCTGGCCAGGGAATCAACAAGGAAAACAACTTGTTGGACACGGTCCTGACTAACGGAGAGTGTGGAGAAGGTGCGGGTAGGAGAAACCTTTTGGCACCAGTAACCACAGAACAGTACGGTTCAGGGTCAGGGCAGGAAGACAAATAAGACTAATACTACAGTCATGGACTTCAGACACACAGACTTTGATGAGACGAGAAAGATAGGGAAAATGGAGGGCAATGGAGAAGATAGGGGCAGTGGAGGAACTCTGGGAAGCTATCAGGAGGCGTTCAGGAAGCAGCAGAAATGTGCATAAAAAGGTCAGGGAAGAGCAGGGGAGGAGACCGCTTGGTTCACTAGGGAGGTGCGTGGGGTGGCAGTCAGGAAATGGAGGACGGCTGCCAGAAAATTTAGGATGACACTTAGAGAGGAGGATAGGGAGGAGTATATGAAGAAGAGGAGTCTGGCAGGGAGGGTGATCAGAAGGGCAAAAGCAACCACTGAGGAGAAAATAGCCAAAAGGGCCAGGAGGGGGAGAAAACATTTTTAGATATGTGAGGGAGAGGAAAAGAGCAGGGCAGGGGATTGCTAGACTGAAATGGGAAGGAGGGATAAACTTGGAGCATGACTACAAAAAGGTAGAGGCACTAAATGAGTATTTTAGCTCAGTGTTCACAGAGGAAGTGAAAGGCAGGGGTCTGATATTAGTGCCTATGGGGAAGGAGGGCAAGTGGGTGAATTAGAGCCCATTCTGATAAAGTCTACACATCTGACCGTATTTACAGATGGAATGGGGTGAGTGTTAGGGTTGAGAAGCTCAAGGCACACCCCACACCTGTTCTCCTGCCTGGTTTTGGAGGGTGGGGTGTTAGGGAAACCCTAACGCCTCATTTCCCAACTTTTATGACTTTGACTCTAACTGGAGCATTAACAAAGTTTCTGCAACATATCCCTTACTTTTTGAGATAGTATAGTACTATCCTTATTTTATTGTGGAGCGCAGGGTCTTTTGACCCTGCACTCCCATCCCTCAGGTAGTTGTGTATATTACATATATATACTGTATACATATATATATATATATATATATGTGTGTGTGTGTGTGTGTGTAATAGATAACCCACTTAAGGTGTAGCGTTGGCGCTTGATATACACACACCTTGGTGTGCGCGCTGTTATGGCTAAGGGCGCCAACCACCGAGGCGCATAATATCAGAGCAACTGCACACCATAGAGTGGGTTATCTATCTATAAAATGGTAAAATTGTTTTGAGGGGATGAAATTGCAGGTGTGCGGTCACTCTGATATACGCACAGTCATGCTATGTGTTTCAACCAATCAGCAGACATAATTTTTCCTACCCATTTTATATGTGTGTGTGTATATATATATATATATATATATTATAGCTGTGGAAGAACAGAGCCCTCTGAGCCCTCCATGTACATTTATAGGACACAGTGACCAAACTGTCAGCATAGCCTTCTTATCACCCCACCTCATGCAACCGTTACAGAAAATGTTCAAATACCCGCCAAAACGTAATTCTGTGCAACTGCAACATCATTCCATGCCACAGGTGTAAAAACACATTTTGGGCAGGATTTGAAAAAAATGACAGCTGTGACATACATGAGGTAGGGTATTAAGACGTCTATGTTGACAATCTGGGGTCAAAATATTTGAAATTTCAAAAAATACAAGCAGGTGTAGCGAAATTGCAAGGAATGTTCAAAACTTTGTAATTTTTTCATATTTTGACCCCAAATTTTCAACATAGTCTTCTTATGACCCTACCTCATAAACGACGTAGGTGAAAATATTCAGATCCATGCTAAAACGCCATTCTGCTCAACAGGTGTGAAAATACCTTTCAGACAGCATGTGAAAAATGACAGCTGTATCGTTCACGAGATGGTGTAAAAATGGCTATGTTGAAAATTTAGACTCAAAATATACAAAATTACCAAAGTTATGTGTGTGCATGTAAAATTCCAATGAACGCTGATAACTCAGCCATTTTAGGAATTTTTTCACCAAATTTTCAACATGGTTTTGGGTTTGAAGACTAAAATAAGACTGACGTTTTGCCTGTTGTTTGTCTGGAGATGTATAAGAGGATTTATAATGATTAAATCTCTCGATGTTTTGAGGGTGGGGTGCTTAACCCCATAAGAGGGCAAACGTTGTTTGTTGTTTGTATTTGTTATCCCTGCTCATGGCAACAATGGCTATAGATGGATTCATTTAAATTCTGTAAAGATTGCTTAAACAGATCTTGGTTTTATAAACTGTGACATGATATGCAACCCCCCAGATGTTGTACCAAAGAACAGGGGTGCCTTATTTCTGTACTACTATGTTAAAATGATGCTGTAGCCCATTGTATAATGGGCATTTAATTGTATTTGCATGCCTGTTGGCGCTAATGTGTAATGTTTATTACATAATCTAATAAAATGTAAGTACAAAAAAAGAAATACAGTATGCAGTACTTACTGTATCTTGATTCCCCAGTTCATAGTCGGCTTTCAAGAGTACAGACGGCCTAGGTCCACAGAAGATGATAAAGCCTACGACCTCTGGTGGTAAGTATCGGGTATTGGGGGTTGGATGTTCAGTGGGAGGGTCAGGATGGGGAGGGGGACGGAGGGGACCATTTTCTTTTTCAGGTTAAAAAGACTTTGTGGACTCTTTTCATTTACAGCATAAAAGTGTCTAATGTGTGGACAGCCACAGTCACCACCCCTCTGCTGTTCAAAACCACTGTCGTTAAAAATTGATGTCACCATGAATTCTGACAGCTTGGTATGCTAGGTTAGAGGAGAGAGAGAGAGAGAGAGAGAGAGGCAGTTCATGACTAGAAATTAGGGACACTGGTTTACCGTGACTGAGAAAGGCAAATTCCATTTTACAGATTGGAAAAAACGGTACTGTCGCCAGTGTCTGCAAAGCCAAAATTCGTTTTTACCAGTGTTTTGTTTTGTGAACTTTATTTAACAATTTATTTACTCTGCTAGTGTGCTTTTTTTTTATTTTGACCTCTACTATTGTAGATCTACACTTGAATAGAGCTAGAAGGATTGATGGTGTCAGAAGCACTACAGCCCCCACCATCCCTCAGGTGTGATGGCAGCAGACACCAGCACTACGGCCCCCATCCCTCAGGTGTGATAGCAGCAGACACCAGCACTACACCTCCATCCCTCAGGTGTGATGGCAGCAGACACCAGCACTATAGCCCCATCCTTCAGGTGTGATGGCAGCAGACACCAGCACTACACCTCCATCTCTCAGGTGTGATGGCAGCAGACACCAGCAATATAGCCCCATCCCTCAGGTGTGATGGCAGCAGACACCAGCACTACACCTCCATCTCTCAGGTGTGATGGCAGCAGACACCAGCACTATAGCCCCATCCTTCAGGTGTGATGGCAGCAGACACCAGCACTACACCTCCATCCCTCAGGTGTGATGGCAGCAGACACCAGCACTATAGCCCCATCCCTCAGGTGTGATGGCAGCAGACACCAGGACTACACCTCCATCTCTCAGGTGTGATGGCAGCAGACCCAGCACTACATCTCCATCTCTCAGGTGTGATGGCAGCAGACACCAGCACTATAGCCCCATCCTTCAGGTGTGATGGCAGCAGACACCAGCACTACACCTCCATCCCTCAGGTGTGATGGCAGCAGACACCAGCACTATAGCCCCATCCCTCAGGTGTGATGGCAGCAGACACCAGCACTACACCTCCATCTCTCAGGTGTGATGGCAGCAGACACCAGCACTACACCTCCATCCCTCAGGTGAGATGGCAGCAGACACCAGCACTACACCTCCATCCCTCAGGTGTGATGGCAGCAGACACCAGCACTATAGCCCCACCCCTCAGGTGTAAAGGCAGCAGACACCAGCACTACACCTCCATCCCTCAGGTGTGATGGCAGCAGACACCAGCACTACACCTCCATCCCTCGGGTGTGATGGCAGCAGACACCAGCACTAGAGCCCCATCCTTCAGGTGTGATGGCAGCAGACACCAGCACTACACCTCCATCTCTCAGGTGTGATGGCAGCAGGCACCAGCACTATAGCCCCATCCCTCAGGTGTGATGGCAGCAGACACCAGCACTACACCTCCATCTCTCAGGTGTGATGGCAGAGCACCAGCACTACACCTCCATCTCTCAGGTGTGATGGCAGCAGACACCAGCACACACCTCCATCCCTCAGGTGTGTGATGGCAGCAGACACCAGCACTACAGCCCCATCCCTCAGGTGAGATGGCAGCAGACACCAGCACTACAGCCTCCATCCCTCAGGTGTGATGGCAGCAGACACCAGCACTATAGCCCCACCCCTCAGGTGAAAAGGCAGCAGACACCAGCACTACACCTCCATCCCTCAGGTGTGATGGCAGCAGACACCAGCACCACACCTCCATCCCTTGGGTGTGATGGCAGCAGACACCAGCACTATAGCCCCATCCTTCAGGTGTGATGGCAGCAGACACCAGCACTACACCTTCATCTCTCAGGTGTGATGGCAGCAGGCACCAGCACTATATCCCCATCCCTCAGGTGTGATGGCAGCAGACACCAGCACTACACCTCCATCTCTCAGGTGTGATGGCAGCAGACACCAGCGCTATAGCCCCATCCTTCAGGTGTGATGGCAGCAGACACCAGCACTACACCTCCATCCCTCAGGTGTGATGGCAGCAGACACCAGCACTATAGCCCCATCCCTCAGGTGTGATGGCAGCAGACACCAGCACTACACCTCCATCTCTCAGGTGTGATAGCAGCAGACACCAGCACTACACCTCCATCTCTCAGGTGTGATGGCAGCAGACACCAGCACTACACCTCCATCCCTCAGGTGTGATGGCAGCAGACACCAGCACTACACCTCCATCCCTCAGGTGTGATGGCAGCAAACACCAGCACTGCAGCCCCATCCCTCAGGTGTGATGGCAGCAGACACCAGCACTACAACTCCATCTCTCAGGTGTGATGGCAGCAGACACCAGCACTACAGCCCCATCCCTCAGGTGAGATGGCAGCAGACACCAGCACTACACCTCCATCCCTCAGGTGTGATGGCAGCAGACACCAGCACTATAGCCCCACCCCTCAGGTGTAAAGGCAGCAGACACCAGCACTACACCTCCATCCCTCAGGTGTGATGGCAGCAGACACCAGCACTACACCTCCATCCCTTGAGTGTGATGGCAGCAGACACCAGCACTACACCTCCATCTCTCAGGTGTGATGGCAGCAGACACCAGCACTACAGCCCCATCCCTCAGGTGTGATGGCAGCAGACACCAGCACTAGACCTCCATCCCTCAGGTGTGATGGCAGCAGACACCAGCACTACAGTCCCATCCCTCAGGTGTGATGGCATCAGACACCACCACTATAGCCCCATCCCTCAGGTGTGATGGCAGCAGACACCAGCACTACACTTCCATCTCTCAGGTGTGATGGCAGCAGACACCAGCACTACACCTCCATCCCTCAGGTGTGATGGCAGCAGACACCAGCACTACACCTCCATCTCTCATGTGTGATGGCAGCAGACACCAGCATTACAGCCCCATCCCTCAGGTGTGATGGCAGCAGGCACCAGCACTACAGCCCCCATCCCTCCGGAGTGATGGCAGCAGACATCAGCACTATGGCCCCCATCCCTCAGGTGTGATGGCAGCAGACCCCAGCACTACGGCCCCCATCCCTCAGGTGTGATAGCAGCAGGCACCAGCACTATGGCCCCCATCCCTCAGGTGTGATGGCAGCAGACACCAGCACTATGGCCCCCATCCGTCAGGTGTGATAGCAGCAGACACCAGCACTACGCCCCCATCCTCAGGTGTGATAGCAGCAGACACCAGCACTACAGCCCCATCCTCAGGTGTGATAGCAGCAGACACCAGCACTACGCCCCATCCCTCAGGTGATGATGGCAGCAGGCACCAGCACTTACAGCCCCATCCTCAGGTGTGATGGCAGCAGGCACCAGCACTATGGCCCCAACCTCAGGTGTGATGGCAGCAGACACCAGCACTACAGTCCCACCCCAGGTGTGATGGCAGCAGACACCTGCACCACAGTCCCATCCCCAGGTGTGATGGCAGCAGGCACCAACACTACAGCCCCATCCCTCAGGTGTGATGGCAGCAGACACCAGCATTATAGCCCCATCCTCAGGTGTGATGGCAGCAGACACCAGCACTACACCTCCATCTCTCAGGTGTGATGGCAGCAGACACCAGCACTACACCTCCATCCCTCAGGTGTGATGGCAGCAGACACCAGCACTACACCTCCATCTCTCAGGTGTGATGGCAGCAGACACCAGCACTACAGCCCCATCTTTCAGTTGTGACAGCAGCAGACACCAGCACTACGACCCCCATCCCTCAGGTGTGATAGCAGCAGACACCAGCACTACAGCCCCATCCCTCAGGTGTGATAGCAGCAGACACCAGCACTACAGCCCCCATCCCTCAGGTGTGATGGCAGCAGGCACCAGCATTACAGCCCCATCCCTCAGGTGTGATGGCAGCAGGCACCAGCACTATAGCCCCCATCCCTCAGGTGTGATGGCAGCAGACACCAGCACTGCAATCCCATCCTCAGGTGTGATGGCAGCAGGCACCAGCACTACAGCCCCATCCCTCAGGTGTGATGGCAGCAGACACCTGCACTACAGTCCCATCCCCAGGTGTGATGGCAGCAGGCACCAGCACTATAGCCCCATCCCTCAGGTGTGATGGCAGCAGACACCAGCACTACGGCCCCCATCCATCAGGTGTGATGGCAGCAGGCACCAGCACTACGGTCCCCATCCCTCAGCTGTGATGGCAGCAGGCACCAGCACTACGGCCCCCCATCCCTCAGGTGTGATGGCAGCAGGCACCAGCACTACGGCTCCCATCCCTCAGGTGTGATGGCAGCAGGCACCAGCACTATGGCCCCCATCCTCAGGTGTGATAGCAGCAGGCACCAGCACTATGGCCCCATCCCTCAGGTGTGATGGCAGCAGACACCAGCATACGGCCCCATCCCTCAGGTGTGATAGCAGCAGACACCAGCACTACAGCCCCCATCCTCAGGTGTGATGGCAGACACCAGCACTACACCTCCATCCCTCAGGTGTGATGGCAGCAGACACCAGCACTACACCTCCATCTCTCATGTGTGATGGCAGCAGACACCAGCATTACAGCCCCATCCCTCAGGTGATGGCAGCAGGCACCAGCACTACAGCCCCATCCTCAGGTGTGATGGCAGCAGACATCAGCACTATAGCCTCATCCCTCAGGTGTGATGGCAGCAGACACCAGCACTACGGCCCCCATCCCTCAGGTGTGATAGCAGCAGGCACCAGCACTACGGCCCCCATCCCTCAGGTGTGATGGAAGCAGACACCAGCACTATGGCCCCCATCTCTCAGGTGTGATGGCAGCAGACACCAGCACTACACCTCCATCTCTCAGGTGTGATGGCAGCAGACACCAGCACTACACCTCCATCCCTCAGGTGTGATGGCAGCAAACACCAGCACTACAGCCCCATCCCTCAGGTGAGATGGCAGCAGACACCAGCACTACACCTCCATCCCTCAGGTGTGATGGCAGCAGACACCAGCACTATAGCCCCACCCCTCAGGTGAAAAGGCAGCAGACACCAGCACTACACCTCCATCCCTCAGGTGTGATGGCAGCAGACACCAGCACCACACCTCCATCCCTCGGGTGTGATGGCAGCAGACACCAGCACTATAGCCCCATCCTTCAGGTGTGATGGCAGCAGACACCAGCACTACACCTTCATCTCTCAGGTGTGATGGCAGCAGGCACCAGCACTACACCTCCATCTCTCAGGTGTGATGGCAGCAGACACCAGCGCTATAGCCCCATCCTTCAGGTGTGATGGCAGCAGACACCAGCACTACACCTCCATCTCTCAGGTGTGATGGCAGCAGACACCAGCGCTATAGCCCCATCCTTCAGGTGTGATGGCAGCAGACACCAGCACTACACCTCCATCCCTCAGGTGTGATGGCAGCAGACACCAGCACTATAGCCCCATCCCTCAGGTGTGATGGCAGCAGACACCAGCACTACACCTCCATCTCTCAGGTGTGATGGCAGCAGACACCAGCACTACACCTCCATCTCTCAGGTGTGATGGCAGCAGACACCAGCACTACACCTCCATCCCTCAGGTGTGATGGCAGCAGACACCAGCACTACACCTCCATCCCTCAGGTGTGATGGCAGCAGACACCAGCACTGCAGCCCCATCCTCAGGTGTGATGGCAGCAGACACCAGCACTACAGCTCCATCTCTCAGGTGTGATGGCAGCAGACACCAGCACTACAGCCCCATCCCTCAGGTGAGATGGCAGACACCAGCACTACACCTCCATCCCTCAGGTGTGATGGCAGCAGACACCAGCACTATAGCCCCACCCCTCAGGTGTAAAGGCAGCAGACACCAGCACTACACCTCCATCCCTCAGGTGTGATGGCAGCAGACACCAGCACTACACCTCCATCCCTTGAGTGTGATGGCAGCAGACACCAGCACTACACCTCCATCTCTCAGGTGTGATGGCAGCAGACACCAGCACTACAGCCCCATCCCTCAGGTGTGATGGCAGCAGACACCAGCACTAGACCTCCATCCCTCAGGTGTGATGGCAGCAGACACTAGCACTACAGTCCCATCCCTCAGGTGTGATGGCATCAGACACCACCACTATAGCCCCATCCTCAGGTGTGATGGCAGCAGACACCAGCACTACACCTCCATCTCTCAGGTGTGATGGCAGCAGACACCAGCACTACACCTCCATCTCTCAGGTGTGATGGCAGCAGACACCAGCACTACACCTCCATCTCTCTGTGTGTGATGGCAGCAGACACCAGCATTACAGCCCCATCCTCAGGTGATGGCAGCAGGCACCAGCACTACAGCCCCATCCCTCCGGGAGTGATGGCAGACATCAGCACTATGGCCCCCATCCCTCAGGTGTGATGGCAGCAGACCCCAGCACTCGGCCCCATCCCTCAGGTGTGATAGCAGCAGGCACCAGCACTATGGCCCCATCCCTCAGGTGTGATGGAAGCAGACACCAGCACTATGGCCCCCATCCGTCAGGTGTGATAGCAGCAGACACCAGCACTACGTCCCCCATCCCTCAGGTGTGATAGCAGCAGACACCAGCACTACAGCCCCATCCCTCAGGTGTGATAGCAGCAGACACCAGCACTACGGCCCCCATCCCTCAGGTACGATGGCAGCAGGCACCAGCATTACAGCCCCATCCCTCAGGTGTGATGGCAGCAGGCACCAGCACTATGGCCCCCAACCCTCAGGTGTGATGGCAGCAGACACCAGCACTACAGTCCCATCCCCCAGGTGTGATGGCAGCAGACACCTGCACTACAGTCCCATCCCCCAGGTGTGATGGCAGCAGGCACCAACACTACAGCCCCATCCCTCAGGTGTGATGGCAGCAGACACCAGCATTATAGCCCCATCCCTCAGGTGTGATGGCAGCAGACACCAGCACTACACCTCCATCTCTCAGGTGTGATGGCAGCAGACACCAGCACTACACCTCCATCCCTCAGGTGTGATGGCAGCAGACACCAGCACTACACCTCCATCTCTCAGGTGTGATGGCAGCAGACACCAGCACTACAGCCCCATCTTTCAGTTGTGACAGCAGCAGACACCAGCACTACGACCCCCATCCCTCAGGTGTGATAGCAGCAGACACCAGCACTACAGCCCCATCCCTCAGGTGTGATAGCAGCAGACACCAGCACTACAGCCCCATCCCTCAGGTGTGATGGCAGCAGGCACCAGCATTACAGCCCCATCCCTCAGGTGTGGTGGCAGCAGGCACCAGCACTATAGCCCCCCATCCCTCAGGTGTGATGGCAGCAGACACCAGCACTACAATCCCATCCCCCAGGTGTGATGGCAGCAGGCACCAGCACTACAGCCCCATCCCTCAGATGTGATGGCAGCAGACACCTGCACTACAGTTCCATCCCCAGGTGTGATGGCAGCAGAAACCAGCACTACACCTCCATCCCTCAGGTGTGATGGCAGCAGACACCAGCACTATAGCCCCAACCCTCAGGTGTAAAGGCAGCAGACATCAGCACTACACCTCCATCCCTCAGGTGTGATGGCAGCAGACACCAGCACTACACCTCCATCCCTTGAGTGTGATGGCAGCAGACACCAGCACTACACCTCCATCTTCTCAGGTGTGATGGCAGCAGACACCAGCACTACAGCCCCATCCCTCAGGTGTGATGGCAGCAGACACCAGCACTAGACCTCCATCCCTCGGTGTGATGGCAGGCAGACTCCAGCACTACAGTCCCATCCTCAGGTGTGATGGCATCAGACACCACCACTATAGCCCCATCTCTCAGGTGTGATGGCAGCAGACACCAGCACTACACTCCATCTCTCAGGTGTGATGGCAGCGAGACTCCAGCACTACACCTCCATCCCTCAGGTGTGATGGCAGCAGACACCAGCACTACACCTCCATCTCTCATGTGTGATGGCAGCAGACACCAGCATTACAGCCCCATCCTCAGCTGTGATGGCAGCAGGCACCAGCACTACAGCCCCCATCCCTCCGGAGTGATGGCAACAGACATCAGCACTATGGCCCCCATCCCTCAGGTGTGATGGCAGCAGACCCCAGCACTACGGCCCCCATCCCTCAGGTGTGATAGCAGCAGGCACCAGCACTATGGCCCGCATCCCTCAGGTATGATGGCAGCAGACACCAGCACTATGGCCCCATCCCTCAGGTGTGATAGCAGCAGACACCAGCACTACGGCCCCCATCCCTCAGGTGTGATAGCAGCAGACACCAGCACTACAGCCCCATCCCTCAGGTGTGATAGCAGCAGACACCAGCACTACGGCCCCCATCCCTCAGGTACGATGGCAGCAGGCACCAGCATTACAGCCCCATCCTTCAGGTGTGATGGCAGCAGGCACCAGCACTATGGCCCCCATCCCTCAGGTGTGATGGCAGCAGAAACCAGCACTACAGTCCCATCCCCCAGGTGTGATGGCAGCAGACACCTGCACTACAGTCCCATCCCCCAGGTGTGATGGCAGCAGGCACCAACACTACAGCCCCATCCCTCAGGTGTGATGGCAGCAGACACCAGCATTATAGCCCCATCCCTCGGGTGTGATGGCAGCAGACACCAGCACTACACCTCCATCTCTCAGGTGTGATGGCAGCGGACACCAGCACTACACCTCCATCCCTCGGTGTGATGGCAGCAGACACCAGCACTACACCTCCATCTCTCAGGTGTGATGGCAGCAGACACCAGCACTACAGCCCCATCTTTCAGTTGTGACAGCAGCAGACACCAGCACTACGGCCCCCATCCTCAGGTGTGATAGCAGCAGACACCAGCACTACAGCCCCATCCCTCAGGTGTGATAGGCAGCAGACACCAGCACTACAGCCCCCATCCTCAGGGTGTGATGGCAGCAGGCACCAGCATTACAGCCCCATCCTCAGGTGTGATGGCAGCAGGCACTAGCACTATAGCCCCCATCCCTCAGGTGTGATGGCAGCAGACACCAGCACTACAATCCCATCCCCCAGGTGTGATGGCAGCAGGCACCAGCACTACAGCCCCATCCCTCAGATGTGATGGCAGCAGACACCTGCACTACAGTCCCATCCCCCAGGTGTGATGGCAGCAGGCACCAGCACTATAGCCCCATCCCTCAGGTGTGATGGCAGCAGGCACCAGCATTACACCTCCGTCCCTCAGGTGTGATGGCAGCAGACACCAGCACTATAGCCCCACCCCTCAGGTGTAAAGGCAGCAGACACCAGCACTACACCTCCATCCCTCAGGTGTGATGGCAGCAGACACCAGCACTACACCTCCATCCCTTGAGTGTGATGGCAGCAGAAACCAGCACTACACCTCCATCTCTCAGGTGTGATGGCAGCAGACACCAGCACTACAGCCCCATCCCTCAGGTGTGATGGCAGCAGACACCAGCACTAGAGCCTCCATCCCTCAGGGTGTGATGGCAGCAGACACCAGCACTACAGTCCCATCCCTCAGGGTGATGGCATCAGACACCACCACTAAAGCCCCATCCCTCAGGTGTGATGGCAGCAGACACCAGCACTACACCTCCATCTCTCAGGTGTGATGGCAGCAGACACCAGCACTACACCTCCATCCCTCAGGTGTGATGGCAGCAGACACCAGCACTACACCTCCATCTCTCTGTGTGATGGCAGCAGACACCAGCATTACAGCCCCATCCCTCAGGTGTGATGGCAGCAGGCACCAGCACTACAGCCCCCATCCTCCGGGAGGATGGCAGCAGACATCAGCACTATGGCCCCATCCCTCAGGTGTGATGGCAGCAGACCCCAGCACTACGGCCCCATCCCTCAGGTGTGAGTAGCAGCAGGCACCAGCACTATGGCCCCATCCCTGGTATGATGGCAGCAGACACCAGCACTATGGCCCCCATCCTCAGGTGTGATAGCAGCAGACACCAGCACTCTCGGCCCCCTATCCTCAGGTGTGATAGCAGCAGACACCAGCACTAGCCCCATCCCTCAGGTGTGATGGCAGCAGACACCAGCACTCACGCCCCCATCCCTCAGGTGCGATGGCAGCAGGCACCAGCATTACAGCCCCCATCCCTGGGTGTGATGGCAGGCACCGCACTATGGCCCCCATCCCTCAGGTGTGAAGGCAGCAGACACCAGCACTACAGTCCCATCCCCAGGTGTGATGGCAGCAGACACCTGCACTACAGTCCCATCCCCAGGTGTGATGGCAGCAGGCACCAACACTACAGCCCCATCCCTCAGGTGTGATGGCAGCAGACACCAGCATTATAGCCCCATCCCTCAGGTGTGATGGCAGCAGACACCAGCACTACACCTCCATCTCTCAGGTGTGATGGCAGCAGACACCAGCACTACAGCCCCATCTTTCAGGTTGTGACAGCAGCAGACACCAGCACTACGGCCCCCATCCCTCAGGTGTGATAGCAGCAGACACCAGCACTACAGCCCCATCCCTCAGGTGTGATAGCAGCAGACACCAGCACTACAGCCCCCATCCCTCAGGTGTGATGGCAGCAGGCACCAGCATTACAGCCCCATCCCTCAGGTGTGATGGCAGCAGGCACCAGCACTATAGCCCCCATCCCTCAGGTGTGATGGCAGCAGACACCAGCACTACAATCCCATCCCCCAGGTGTGATGGCAGCAGGCACCAGCACTACAGCCCCATCCCTCAGATGTGATGGCAGCAGACACCTGCACTACAGTCCCATCCCCCAGGTGTGATGGCAGCAGGCACCAGCACTATAGCCCCATCCCTCAGGTGTGATGGCAGCAGGCACCAGCATTACACCGTCCTCAGGTGTGGTGGCAGAACACCAGCACTATAGCTCCATCCCTCAGGTGTAATGGCAGCAGACACCAGCACTACATCCATCCCTCAGGTGTGATGGCAGCAGACACCAGCACTACACCTCCATCCCTTGGTGTGATGGCAGCAGAAACCAGCACTACACCTCCATCTCTCAGGTGTGATGGCAGCAGACACCAGCACTACAGCCCCCATCCTCAGGTGTGATGGCAGCAGACACCAGCACTAGACCTCCATCCCTCAGGTGTGATGGCAGCAGACACCAGCACTACAGTCCCATCCCTCAGGTGTGATGGCATCAGACACCAGCCACTACACTCCATCCTCAGGTGTGATGGCAGCAGACACCAGCACTACACCTCCATCTCTCAGGTGTGATGGCAGCAGACACCAGCACTACACCTCCATCCCTCAGGTGTGATGGCAGCAGACACCAGCACTACACCTCCATCTCTCATGTGTGATGGCAGCAGACACCAGCATTACAGCCCCATCCCTCAGGTGTGATGGCAGCAGGCACCAGCACTACAGCCCCCATCCCTCCGGAGTGATGGCAGCAGACATCAGCACTATGGCCCCCATCCCTCAGGTGTGATGGCAGCAGACCCCAGCACTACGGCCCCCATCCCTCAGGTGTGATAGCAGCAGGCACCAGCACTATAGCCCCATCCTCAGGTATGATGGCAGCAGACACCAGCACTATGGCTCCCATCCTCAGGTGTGATAGCAGCAGACACCAGCACTCGGCCCCCATCCCTCAGGTGTGATGGCAGCAGACACCAGCACTACAGCCCCATCCCTCAGGTGTGATAGCAGCAGACACCAGCACTACGTCCCCCATCCCCAGGTGCGATGGCAGCAGGCACCAGCATTACAGCCCCATCCCTCAGGTGTGATGGCAGCAGGCACCAGCACTATGGCCCCCATCCTCAGGTGTGATGGCAGCGAACACCAGCACTACAGTCCCATCCCCAGGTGTGATGGCAGCAGACCCTGCACTACAGTCCCATCCCCAGGTGTGATGGCAGCAGGCACTAACACTACAGCCCCATCCCTCAGGTGTGATGGCAGCAGACACCAGCATTATAGCCCCATCCCTCAGGTGTGATGGCAGCAGACACCAGCACTACACCTCCATCTCTCAGGTGTGATGGCAGCAGACACCAGCACTACAGCCCCATCTCTCAGGTGTGATGGCAGCAGACACCAGCACTACGCCCCCATCCCTCAGGTGTGATGGCAGCAGACACCAGCACTACAGCCCCATCCTCAGGTGTGATAGCAGCAGACACCAGCACTACAGCCCCATCCCTCAGGTGTGATGGCAGCAGGCAACAGCATTACAGCCCCATCCCTCAGGTGTGATGGCAGCAGGCACCAGCACTATAGCCCCATCCCTCAGGTGTGATGGCAGCAGACACCAGCACTACAATCCCATCCCCAGGTGTGATGGCAGCAGGCACCAGCACTACAGCCCCATCCCTCAGGTGTGATGGCAGCAGACACCTGCACTAAGTCCCATCCTCCAGGTGTGATGGCAGCAAGCACCAGCACTATAGCCCCATCCTCAGGTGTGATGGCAGCAAACACCAGCACTCTTGGCCCCATCCTCAGGTGTGATGGCAGGCACCAGCACTCACGGTCCCATCCCTCAGGTGTGATGGCAGCAGGCACCAGCACTACGGCCCCCATCCCTCAGGTGTGATGGCAGCAGGCACCAGCACTACGGCTCCCATCCCTCAGGTGTGATGGCAGCAGGCACCAGCACTATGGCCCCCATCCCTCAGGTGTGATAGCAGCAGGCACCAGCACTATGGCCCCCATCCCTCAGGTGTGATGGCAGCAGACACCAGCACTACGGCCCCCATCCCTCAGGTGTGATAGCAGCAGACACCAGCACTACAGCCCCCATCCCTCAGGTGTGATGGCAGCAGACACCAGCACTACAGCCCCATCCCTCAGGTGTGATGGCAGCAGACACCAGCACTACAGCCCCCATCCCTCAGGTGTGATGGCAGCAGGCACCAGCATTACAGCCCCATCCTCAGGTGTGATGGCAGCAGCACCAGCACTAGGCCCCCATCCCTCAGGTGTGATGGCAGCAGACACCAGCACTACGGCCTCCATCCTCAGGTGTGATGGCAGCAGACACCAGCACTACGCCCCATCCCTCAGGTGTGATAGCAGCAGACACCAGCACTACAGCCCCATCCTCAGGGTGTGATGGCAGCAGACACCAGCACTACAGCCCCATCCCTCAGGGTGATGATGGCAGGCACCAGCATTACAGCCCCATTCCTCAGGTGTGATGGCAGCAGGCCAGCACTACGGCCCCATTCCTCAGGTGTGATGGCAGTAGACACCAGCACTCACGTCCCCATCCCTCAGGTGTGATGGCAGCAGACACCAGCACTACAATCCCATCCCCCAGGTGTGATGGCAGCAGGCACCAGCACTACAGCCCCATCCCCAGGTGTGATGGCAGCAGACACCAGCACTACAGTCCATCCCCCAGTGTGATGGCAGCAGGCACCAGCACTACAGCCCCATCCCTCAGGTGTGATGGCAGCAACACCAGCATTATAGCTCCATCCTCAGGTGTGATGGCAGCAGACACCAGCACTACACCTCCATCTCTCAGGTGTGATGGCGGCAGACACCTGCACTACACCTCCATCCCTCAGGTGTGATGGCAGCAACACGAGCACTACACCTCCATCTCAGTGTGATGGCAGCAGACACCAGCACTACAGCCCCATCTTTCAGTTGTGATGGCAGCAGGCACCAGCACTACGGCCCCCATCCCTCAGGTGTGATGGCAGCAGACACCAGCATTACAGACCCATCCCTCAGGTGTGATGGCAGCAGGCACCAGCACTACAGCCCCCAACCCTCAGGTGTGATGGCAGCAGACACCAGCACTATGGCCCCCATCCCTCAGGTGTGATGGCAGCAGACACCAGCACTACAGCCCCCATCCCTCAGGTGTGATAGCAGCAGGCACCAGCACTATAGCCCCATCCCTCAGGTGTGATGGCAGCAGACACCAGCACTACGGCCCCCCATCCTCAGGTGTGATAGCAGCAGACACCAGCACCTCGGCCCCATCCCTCAGCTGTGATAGCAGCAGACACCAGCACTACAGCCCCATCCCTCAGGTGTGATGGCAGCAGACACCAGCACTACAGCCCCATCCTCAGGTGTGATGGCAGCAGGCACCAGCATTACAGCCCCATCCCTCAGGTGTGATGGCAGCAGGCACCAGCACTATAGCCCCCATCCCTCAGGTGTGATGGCAGCAGACACCAGCACTACGGCCACCATCCCTCAGGTGTGATGGCAGCAGGCACCAGCACTACGGCCCCCATCCCTCAGGTGTGATGGCAGCAGGCACCAGCATTACAGCCCATCCCTCAGGTGTGATGGCAGCAGGCACCAGCACTCTGCGCCCCATCCTCAGGTGTGATGGCAGCAGGCACCAGCACTACGGCCCCATCCCTCAGGTGTGATGGCGGCAGGCACCAGCACTCACGGCCCCCATCCCTCAGGTGTGATGGCAGCAGGCACCAGCACTATGGCCCCATCCCTCAGGTGTGATGGCAGCAGGCACCAGCACTATGGCCCCCATCCCTCAGGTGTGATGGCAGCAGACACCAGCACTACGACCCCCATCCCTCAGGTGTGATGGCAGCAGACACCAGCACACGCCCCATCCCTCAGGTGTGATGGCAGCAGACACCAGCACTACAGCCCCATCCTCAGGTGTGATAGCAGCAGACACCAGCACTACAGCCCCCGTCCCTCAGGTGTGATGGCAGCAGGCACCAGCATTACAGCCCCATCCCTCAGGTGTGATGGCAGCAGGCACCAGCACTATGGCTCCCATCCCTCAGGTGTGATGGCAGCAGACACCAGCACTACAATCCCATCCCCCAGGTGTGATGGCAGCAGGCACCAGTACTACAGCCCCATCCCTCAGGTGTGATGGCAGCAGACACCTGCACTACAGTCCCATCCCCCAGGTGTGATGGCAGCAGGCACCAGCACTACAGCCCCATCCCTCAGGTGTGATGGCAGCAGACACCAGCATTATAGCCCCATCCCTCAGGTGTGATGGCAGCAGACATCAGCACTACACCTCCATCTCTCAGGTGTGATGGCAGCAGACACCAGCACTACACCTCCATCCCTCAGGTGTGATGGCAGCAGACACCAGCACTACACCTCCATCTCTCAGGTGTGATGGCAGCAGGCACCAGCACTACAGCCCCATCCCTCAGGTGTGATGGCAGCAGGCACCAGCACTACAGCCCCCATCCCTCAGGTGTGATGGCAGCAGACACCAGCACTATGGCCCCCATCCCTCAGGTGTGATGGCAGCAGACACCAGCACTACAGCCCCCATCCCTCAGGTGTGATGGCAGCAGACACCAGCACTACAGCCCCATCCCTCAGGTGTGATGGCAGCAGACACCAGCACTACACCTCCGTCCCTCAGGTGTGATGGCAGCAGACACCAGCACTATAGCCCCAACCCTCAGGTGTAAAGGCAGCAGACACCAGCACTACACCTCCATCCCTCAGGTGTGATGGCAGCAGACACCAGCACTACACCTCCATCCCTTGAGTGTGATGGCAGCAGACACCAGCACTACACCTCCATCTCTCAGGTGTGATGGCAGCAGACACCAGCACTACAGCCCCATCCCTCAGGTGTGATGGCAGCAGACACCAGCACTAGACCTCCATCCCTCAGGTGTGATGGCAGCAGACACCAGCACTACAGTCCCATCCCTCAGGTGTGATGGCATCAGACACCACCACTAAAGCCCCATCCCTCAGGTGTGATGGCAGCAGACACCAGCACTACACCTCCATCTCTCAGGTGTGATGGCAGCAGACACCAGCACTACACCTCCATCCCTCAGGTGTGATGGCAGCAGACACCAGCACTACACCTCCATCTCTCATGTGTGATGGCAGCAGACACCAGCATTACAGCCCCATCCCTCAGGTGTGATGGCAGCAGGCACCAGCACTACAGCCCCCATCCCTCCGGAGTGATGGCAGCAGACATCAGCACTATGGCCCCCATCCCTCAGGTGTGATGGCAGCAGACCCCAGCACTACGGCCCCCATCCCTCAGGTGTGATAGCAGCAGGCACCAGCACTATGGCCCCCATCCCTCAGGTGTGATGGCAGCAGACACCAGCACTGAGCCCCCATCCCTCAGGTGTGATAGCAGCAGACACCAGCACTCTACGCCCCATCCCTCAGGTGTGATAGCAGCAGACACCAGCACTACAGCCCCATCCCTCAGGTGTGATAGCAGCAGACACCAGCACTTTCGGCCCCATCCTCAGGTACAATGGCAGCAGGCACCAGCATTACAGCCCCATCCCTCAGGTGTGATGGCAGCAGGCACCAGCACTATAGCCCCCATCCCTCAGGTGTGATGGCAGCAGACACCAGCACTACAGTCCCATCCCCCAGGTGTGATGGCAGCAGACACCTGCACTACAGTCCCATCTCCCAGGTGTGATGGCAGCAGGCACCAACACTACAGCCCCATCCCTCAGGTGTGATGGCAGCAGACACCAGCATTATAGCCCCATCCCTCAGGTGTGATGGCAGCAGACACCAGCACTACACCTCCATCTCTCAGGTGTGATGGCAGCAGACACCAGCACTACAGCCCCATCTTTCAGTTGTGACAGCAGCAGACTCCAGCACTACGGCCCCCATCCCTCAGGTGTGATAGCAGCAGACACCAGCACTACAGCCCCATCCCTCAGGTGTGATAGCAGCAGACACCAGCACTACAGCCCCCATCCCTCAGGTGTGATGGCAGCAGGCACCAGCATTACAGCCCCATCCCTCAGGTGTGATGGCAGCAGGCACCAGCACTATAGCCCCCATCCCTCAGGTGTGATGGCAGCAGACACCAGCACTACAATCCCATCCCCCAGGTGTGATGGCAGCAGGCACCAGCACTACAGCCCCATCCCTCAGATGTGATGGCAGCAGACACCTGCACTACAGTCCCATCCCCCAGGTGTGATGGCAGCAGGCACCAGCACTATAGCCCCATCCCTCAGGTGTGATGGCAGCAAACACCAGCACTACGGCCCCCATCCCTCAGGTGTGATGGCAGCAGGCACCAGCACTACGGTCCCCATCCCTCAGGTGTGATGGCAGCAGGCACCGGCACTACGGCCCCCCATCCCTCAGGTGTGATGGCAGCAGGCACCAGCACTCACGGCTCCCATCCCTCAGGTGTGATGGCAGCAGGCACCAGCACTATGGCCCCATCCCTCAGGTGTGATAGCAGCAGGCACCAGCACTATGGCCCCCATCCTCAGGTGTGATGGCAGCAGACACCAGCACTACGGCCCCATCCCTCAGGTGTGATAGCAGCAGACACCAGCACTACAGACCCCATCCCTCAGGTGTGATAGGCAGCAGACACCAGCACTACAGCCCCATCCTCAGGTGTGATAGCAGCAGACACCAGCACTACAGCCCCATCCCTCAGGTGTGATGGCAGCAGGCACCAGCATTACAGCCCCATCCCTCAGGTGTGATGGCAGCAGGCACCAGCACTATGGCCCCCATCCCTCAGGTGTGATAGCAGCAGGCACCAGCACTATGGCCCCCATCCCTCAGGTGTGATGGCAGCAGACACCAGCACTACGGCCCCCATCCCTCAGGTGTGATGGCAGCAGACACCAGCACTACGGCCCCCATCCCTCAGGTGTGATAGCAGCAGACACCAGCACTACAGCCCCATCCCTCGGGTGTGATAGCAGCAGACACCAGCACTACAGCCCCCATCCCTCAGGTGTGATGGCAGCAGGCACCAGCATTACAGCCCCATCCCTCAGGTGTGATGGCAGCAGGCACCAGCACTACGGCCCCCATTCCTCAGGTGTGATAGCAGTAGACACCAGCACTACGGCCCCCATCCCTCAGGTGTGATGGCAGCAGACACCAGCACTACAATCCCATCCCTCAGGTGTGATGGCAGCAGGCACCAGCACTACAGCCCCATCCCTCAGGTGTGATGGCAGCAGACACCTGCACTACAGTCCCATCCCCCAGGTGTGACGGCAGCAGGCACCAGCACTATAGCCCCATCCCCCAGGTGTGATGGCAGCAGACACCAGCACTATGGCCCCCATCCCTCAGGTGTGATGGCAGCAGGCACCAGCACTATGGCCCCCATCCCTCAGGTGTGATAGCAGCAGACACCAGCACTATGGCCCCCATCAATCAGGTGTGATGGCAGCAGGCACCAGCACTACAGCCCCCATCCCTCAGGTGTGATGGCAGCAGGCACCAGCACTACGGCCCCCATCCCTCAGGTGTGATGGCAGCAGGCACCAGCACTACGGCCCCCATCCCTCAGGTGTGATGGCAGCAGGCACCAGCACTATGGCCCCCATCCCTCAGGTGTGATGGCAGCAGGCACCAGCACTATGGCCCCCGACAATCAGGTGTGATGACAGCAGGTACCAGCACTACAGCCCCATCCCTCAGGTGTGATGACAGCAGACACCAGCACTACAGCCCCCATCCCTCAGGTGTGATAGCAGCAGGCACCAGTAATCTGGGGCCTTCTTTAAACAATAAAGCAGTTCGTAAGTCGGCTCCTGCCAGCCGGCAGAAGGATGAGCGGCCACCGGGCGGTCGGCGCTTCTACAGCCGCCGCCTGAGACCTCCGCACCGGACTCTCCCTGCCTGAAAGGGACTCCTGCAAGCCGGCAGAAGACGGCGGCCACCGAGCGGTCGGCGCTTCTACAGCCGCCGCCTGAGACCTCCGCACGGACTCTCCCTGCCTGAAGGGACTCCTGCAAGCCGGCAGAAGGACGCGGCCACCAGCGATCGGCGCTTCTACAACCGCCGCCTGAGACCTCCGCCAGACTCTCCTGCCTGAAAGGGACTCCTGCAAGCGGCAGAAGGATAGTGGCCACCGGGATCGGCGCTTCTGATCGCCGCCTGAGACCTCGCACGGACTCTCCCTGCCTGAAAGGGACTCCTGCAAGCCGTCGAAGGACGGCGGCCACCAGGGCGGTCGGCGCTTCTACCCGCGCCTGAGACCTCCGCACGGACTCTCCCTGCCTGAAAGGGACTCCTGCAAGCCGGCAGAAGGACGGCGGCCACCAGGCGGTCGGCGCTTCTACAACCGCCGCCTGAGACCTCGCACCGGACTCTCCCTGCCTGAAAGGACTCCTGCAAGCCGGCAGAAGGAGCGGCCGCAGGCGGTCGGCGCTTCTACAACCGCCGCCTGAGACCTCCGCACGGACTCTCCCTGCCTGAAAGGACTCCTGCAAGCCGGCAGAAGGGCGGCGGCTACAGTGAGTCGGCGCTTCTACAGCGCGCCTGAGACCTCCGCACCGGACTCTCCCTGCCTGAAAGGACTCCTGCAAGCGGCAGAGGACGGCGGCCACGGGCGGTCGGCGCTTCTACAACCGCCGCCTGAGACCTCCGCACGGACTCTCCCTGCCTGAAAGGGACTCCTGCAAGCCGGCAGAAGACGGCGGCCACGAGGCGTCGGCGCTTCTACAGCCGCCGCCTGAGACCTCCGCACCGGACTCTCCCTGCCTGAAAGTGCAGTGAGCCGCAGCCAATCGAACACGGCGCCTTTCAGGCGGATTCCGATTGGCTTGCCCTTACACCTTTGTTTTAAGCTAAAACTTGCCGAAAAGGGCTGCTCTCTTGCTTATAGGGAAATTCTGGACTTTGTAAAATGTTGGTTTAACTGAAAACAAGACTAAATGAGTGTAATCATTTGCCAGAAGTGTTAAGGGAGGTGTGTTTAAAGTCATTACAGCCCTTCTTTTGTTTTAGAGCAGAAGCCAGCTAGACATAGGGGCCAGGAAATCGCTCCTATTGTCCTGCAAATTTCTAGCTCTGCATCACACTGCTCAGCCCGCCCTCAGCCGACTGGGACTAGCACTAATAGTCCCCCTTCTGTCTCCTTAGGGACTCCTGCAAGCCGGCAGAAGGGCGGCCACGGGGGGTGGCGCTTCTACAGCCGCCGCCTGAGACCTCTCCGCACGACTCTCCTGCCTGAAAGATGCAGTGAAAGCGCAATTTTCGCCCACCGACCATCCCCTCTCTGAGTGTTATTTTATAGCCCACTAGCTCCGCCTACAGCCCTCTATTGGCCTGGCCCATATGGAATAAGCGTCTCTCCTTCTTTCCTGCGTTTTAGCAGTAAAAAAAAAAAAAATAAGCCTTCCACAGTAGCACCTTTTGCACAAAATTGTGATAGCATAAGAGATTCTGGTTGGCAGCTCTTGTGCAGTTTACCCACTTTGAGAAAAACAAATATGGGCAGCATTATTTGGCTTTGCCTACTAGCTAATATCATTCTGCTACATAATATAAATGCCCCTGACAGACCCGACCTAATTACAGAGACATGTTCCGCCCACTGGTCCTCACACACAATAAATCCATGTATTTATCATGCTGCCCCTGTCTACCACTGGTTAACTTTCGAAGTGCGTTGTTATTACCAACAGTGGTACAGCAATTTACCGCCGACTATCCCCAAACCTCTGGTACCTAAACAATGTACAGGTTACTACTACACTGCCTGGATCCTAAGCTACGTATCCATAGGGCATAGCAAGAGGTCCATCGACCACTGGACCCATGCGCTTTAGCCTGTAACAAGCACAGAAAGACCCGTACTCTTAAAAATCTCCTTGTCTATCTGAAGAATTCTCCTCCTTCTACTACTGTGTGCAGGAGACATTGAACTTAATCCTGGCCCCACAAAGTTGCTTTCATCACCGTCCGAAATTACTGCTTTGAAAGGAATCAGCTTCCTGCATGCTAATATCTGCAGCCTCCTAAAAAGTTGGATTCTGTCCAGGCTTGGATCATTCCTCCTCTCAGATATTATTGTGATCTCGGAATCATGGCTCCGAGCATCTCATCCGGACAGCGAGTTAATTTCCCAAATTACCTACTTTTCAGAGCAGACAGAAAGGCTGGGGGTAGCAATTTATGTTAAAATAAATTCACAGTATCCATATTAGGCGCTACATCCGTGGCTGGAGGATTTGAATACCTGTCTCTCAGAATTGAAGCATCTCACTCAGTGGCCTTCCGCATAATTGGCTGCTACAGACCTCCTGCAGCAGGACCACAGCTCTTGACTCACCTGTCATCACAAATGGATGCAACACCCATGGAGACAGTCCTACTAGGTGACCTAAACTATGACTGGCTAACCAATGGATCCCTACCCCTAAAGCGATTCTGTGACTCACATGGGTTCACCCAACTTATAACTGAACCAACCCGTATCAACAAAAAAAATCCTATGAGGAGCACCCTCCTGGATGTGCTTCTTGTTAACAAGCCTCAATATTTCTCACACGCCGGTATCCTGCCAGCTGACGTTAGCGACCACTGTATAACAGCTGGCATCAGAACCATCACCAAGCCACTATCCACTTCAAAATTCTCTATCAAAAGATCAAAGCAGACTTGACCCCACGGCTTATTTTAATGATCTAAAAACTCTCTGCTTTGGCAGAGCTTCTACCTAGCCAAATCAGTGAGTGAGGCTTATGATATTCTGCGAAATCATAGCCAGTGCCCTCAATACCCATGCTCCCTTGATCAAAACTCGGATAAAAACAAGGACCTGCCGTTGGTTCACACCAGAACTAAAAAGCCTTGCTCAAAGAGACCAGCTATGGAAAAATGCCCGAAAATCACATGCTGATGCTGATTGGTGTCTCTTTAGGTCAGCTAGGAATGCCTGTACAAAATGATCAGGAAACTAAGGCTATTTATTACCAAAGGAATTATGCTCTGCATCCACCAACCCTACCAAATTCTGGTCCACTATAAAAGAACTATCTGGACACTCACCAAGTAGTATGCTACCATCTAAAATTATGATTGACAATGTCACTGTCACTGACAGATCTGAAATTCTCAAGCTTTTAATAACCATTTTGCCACAGCAGGCATGGCTTTGATAATGCACCAGTAAGCAGTCTTCATCAGCTTTCCAAAGCCCAGCCATATGAACCAATTAACATTAGTATGCCTTTTCCTTTTCACAATCAACATAAAGAAGTTGAAGACCTGCTGCTACGGTTGGACACTAGGAAAAGCGCAGGAGCTGACTTATTAGACCCATACTTTCTGAAAATAGCTTATCACATACTTGCCGCACCCATTTCACACTTATTCAACCTATCCCTAACTCAAGGCTCTCTCCCCACAGAATGGAAAACTGCCCATGTTATTCCGCTTTTCAAAGCAGGGGACCCAAGTGACCTGAACAACTATAGGCCAATCTCCCTACTACCTATACTTTCGAAAATGCTGGAAAAAGTTGTGGATACACAGTTGAGATCATTCCTAGACAACTCTGCATTTTTTAACCCCATGCAGTCCGGATTTAGAGCTAAGCACAGTACTACTACGGCACTGGCCAACGTTACTAATGACTGGCAGCGGGAACTCGATAAAAAAAAATTTGTTTGTGCAGTGTTTCTAGACCTCAGCAAGGCGTTCGACACCGTCGACCACTGCCTACTTCTTTCCACGCTAAACACCATAGGTCTGGACTCTATCTCACTGAAATGGTTCCAGGACTACCTGTCTGGTAGGCAGCAACAAATCAAAGCTGAAGGAGAACTTTCTCCGCTCAAACCGCTAAAAAGAGGAGTCCCTCAGGGTTCCATATTGGGCCCCCTACTGTTCAATATCTACATTAATAATCTGGACTTAGGAATCAAAGCCAATATCCACCTGTTTGCTGACGATACAGTGCTCTACCTAAGTCGTGACTCTCCTGGAGCGCATGCTCAGAACTCCAAGTCGAATTCAATACGCTACAAAACCAGCTTATCAACAAAAACTATTGCTAAATGCAAAACAAAAGGCATGCTGTTCTCTCCATCCAGCACTGGGGCCAAATCCACACTAGCTGGTACAATTCCTCCTATAACCACCCTACTAGGTGAAAATCTTGAGTTCAGTAACTAAATTCAAATACCTGGGTCTATGGCTGGATAACAAACTCTCCTTTATGGAGCACATTGAAGAATTGATGAAAAAACTAAGGCAGAGCTTGGACTACTTTATAGAATCAGACATCTCCTGACAGTAACCAAAAGACAGCTAGTTCCTCTACCTTCCTTTCCTTAATCGATTACGCTGACATCATATATGGACATCTGCCTCACACCTTGCAAATTGGATGTACTGTATCATAGAGCATTAAGATTCATTACTGGCCTCCCGTCCTCCACACATCACTGCTTGTTATACACTGCAGTAGGGTGGCCATCTCTACAATACAGGCGACATAGAAATGCAGCTCTCTGGATACTCCGTGCACTTACCAACAAACTCCCTAACTACATTGTTGATTGCCTCCCGTTGTGTCCGCCAAGTACCTATGCCATAAGAAGCCTCTCACTAACTTCACTAAAAATCCCCAGAATCAATAACCACTTTGGTAGGGCAGCTATAAGCCATGCCTTGCCTACACTCTGGAGAAGGATACAAGGCTCACTGAAACTTAGCTCTCCTATCAGTATCTCCGTGTTTAGGAACCTGTATGACAGAACATTTGCCGAAATCTGCAAATGTTTCCATAGTACATAGTAGTCCTGTTGATAGCTCATGCTCTAGCCTCACCATATGCAGCTATAACCGAACCCCTCCCCGCCATACATAAACCTATTCAGCACTCAGCTGCCATGCTGACCACTAGAACCATAAACATTTTTCCTTTTTCTTTTTCCTTTTTCTCCCTCTGCCACCCAAATACGTGAACAACATGGGCTCCCCGAAGCCCTGGTCACCCCCCATGCACTGAACCGCCCTCCGGGGCCTGTAATGCTATTAAACTTGTACCATCCTGTAAAGTCATGGACAAATATGCAACTCTAAATCCTATGTCATTAAAGGCTGTATTTAATGTCATGTAATCCTATGTGAATACTTGGAATTGTACTTTGCACCCACCTCATGTTTGTAAGTTTATTCTTTTGCCTTCCGTACATTGTTTAACTCATCTTTAAGTTATGTGTGTATAACTGTCTTTTACAAGCATGAGGTCCACCTTGTAAATGAGCTTGCTCAACGGTGTCCGCCTGGATAAATAAAGATTTGATTGATTGATTGATTGATTGTAAGTCAGTGGAACGTAACTTAGTCACATCTTTCCCCGCACACAGGGCATCAAGTGCTGGCTGAATCATAGGATCTTGGGATTGAGCCCATTGAATGCTGTCATTGTCAAACTGAGGTAGTGCACTAATATCTAGAGCAGAGAAGTGGCAGTAAGCAGCTGGTATGCAGGTATCAGAAGGGCCCAAGCAAACTGCTAAACAGTCCACTGTGTCCGCAGGCATCTGTTCATCTCTATCAAATTTTTGGCACAATGCTCTAATGTCAGGTTCAGACAGCCTGACCCAATCACTCTTGGAAGTGGGCCTTCGTAATAGGGCGTCAGCATCAATATGGTTCAGGCCCAGTCTGTATTCGACAGCATAATCATAGGTTGATAATGCAGAAAGCCACTAGTGCCCAGTGGCGTCTAACTTAGCTGAAGTCTGTACATTGGTCAACGGGTTATTGTCAGTCTTCACCAATATCTTTGCCCCATAGAGGTATTTATGAAACTGGTCAATGATGGCCCATTTTAGCGCACGGAATTCTAGCTTATTTATGTACAGGGTACTTTTGTTCGGACGGGGTCAAGCTCCTACTGGCGAAAGCTACTGGTCTCAGGCCATCCTCATGGTCTTGATACAGCACCACTCCTAGACCCTGCAGACTAGCATCCGTATGCAGCACATAGGGTTTGGTGGGGTCAGCATAGGTGAGGATGGGAGCATGGGTTAGCTGGTATATGATCTCATGGAAGGCTGCTTCACAGTCGGGCGTCCAGCGGGGCCCAAAGAGTTCACCTGAGTGGAAGTATACTTTTTCTGGTTCTTTAACGGACCCTTTTTTGTATTTATGATTGGAAGGAGGGTAACCCCGGGTAAGGTTCAAGAGTGGGCGAATCAGTCTTTTATGAACCTGTGGTAGTAGCCACAGAACCCCAGGAAATGTTGTAGTTCTTTCAGATTATGGGGCTGGGGCCAAGTAGTCAGTGCTTCAACCTTACTGGGATCAGTCTGTATCCCTTTTATAGATACTATGTGCCCCACATACTTCACGGAAGCTTGGAAAAACTGGCACTTGTCAATGGACAGCTTGAAGGCGAAGTCTTCCAGTCAGTCTAGGACTTTAAACAGTCGGTTTCCATGCTCCTCTAAGATGCTCCCAAACACAATGACATCGTCCAAGTACACCAGGCATTCCAGCAAATTCATATCTCCCACTGCACATTCCATCAGTAGTTGAAAGGTGGCCAGGGTGCCCGATACCCTCTGTGGCATCCTCAGAAACTCGTAGAACCCCAATGGACAGATGAAGGCTGTTTTCTCATGGTCTTCCAGGGCCATCAGGATCTGGTAGTATCCGCTGTGAAGATCCAACACCGAGAACCATTTGATCCCATTCAAGCAGTCCAGGGCATCTTATATATGAGGCATAGTGTATTGGTCTGGGATGGTCCGCCGGTTCAGGGTTCGATAATCAACACACATCCTCACAGACCCATTCTTCTTACGCACAACCACAATAGGAGAGGTGTATGGGCTCCTGGATTCTTTTATCACGCCAGCAGTGAGCATTTCCTGCAGGTGCCTTCTCACATCATCTATGTCTGCTGGGGCTAGGAGTCAGGACCTCTCTCGAAATGGCCGTTCATCGTGCAGGCGCATGTGATGCTCCGCACCCTAGACACAGCCCACATCCCATTCCTTTAATGAAATCACTTTGTCTCTCTGGGCAAGTATCTTACTAATTCTAGCCTTCCATTCAGCTGGCAACGGGGAGTCACCAAAGTCAAACAAGTCTGGGGTCACTCTCTCCTTCTCACCAGAGTGCTTATTGCTGGGCAATACTGCAGTGTCTGCACAGTGTACCATAACTAGGATGCATCCTCTGTTCACCCGGATCTCCCGATCTGACACATTGTGAACCTGGACCATCACTTGTCATGCATAGGCATGGGCATGAGCAGGCAAGATGCTGGGCTTGACCAATAATCCTTCTGGTAATTTTCCATCGCCTGGCGCATCCAACATCAGTATTTTGTTCTTGACATCTTTCTGGAGGCAGACCTCTCCTTGAATGGTACAATGGGCGTTAGGGGCCAGTACCATTGAATCGGGGATCCTTCTTCCACACGATCCCCACTGATTCATCCTGATCTACTTCCTCGGGTTTCTGTTGCAAATCGTAGGCCCTCTTGATCAGAGCTGGAATTCTCAGGGCCCTCCTAGTCCATCGCCCTTGTTTCTCGTGACAGAGTTGCGACAGTCTCCCAAACATATGGGCGTTTGTCCCAATTAACAGGGGGACCCCATCATACAGTCTGGTGGGGGGACACACTAGGGCCAATGTCTCTACTCGCTCCTCTACACCAGTTACAGTTGCAGGAAAAGACAACCAGATGCAGGCATACCCTAGGTAAGGATAAGACTTGTCGCTCAGGCCCCACCACATGTAGGCCTTCCTGGTATTGCAAAGGCACATTAGATAGGTGTTTGTCATACCAGTCCTGGAATATAATGGTCACTTGCAACCCACTGTCAAGCACAGCCCGAGTATGAATACCATTCACAGTCACCATAGTTTCCATTGAAGGGCCCACTATTTTGGACCAGTCTGGAGAGGCAGTAGCAGAGGCCCGGACAGACTATTTAGCCACAAAGAAATTTGAGTTAGGGTTTCTTGAACCCTTACTGCGGTCATTTTGGGCACACCTTGGCCATTGATTTCCTTTTTGTAGCTCCCCTTGGAGTCTGTTTACTACGCTTTCTAAGTCCTTCTGAGACCGGCATTTTCTTTTCATATGGCCATCCTCGCCACACTTGTGACAAATGATAGACTCCTGGGTCATCCTGGGAGAGAACATCGTATGAGGAACTGTAGCAGTAGTAAGAGATTGGGGTCTAGTATCTGCTTGCAGGGTTGAGAGTGGTGCAATGTGTCTTAACAGTTCCTTTAGAATGGCAGTCAATCCGGTGATCTCAGCCTTGGAGCCACCTTTGGTAGCGGATGCCTGAAGGTGCACCCCCACCCCCATGGCAGTCACATCCTGAAAGGGACCAGAACCTTGTTCCATGGGGGAAACCCTTGCAGAGGCACCCATCTTCAACTCTCAGACTTCCTTTAGTAGCTCTTCTTTCCAATACTGGACCCTGGGCGGGAAGTCCTTTGCATTCTCAGAGTGCTCATTAAATGGCGAATTTTGCCCCTGAGCCTCACTTGGCTGATCACTCTCAGTCACCTGTGCAGCAGCAGCAGATATGGGTGCAATTCCCCCATGGGGTCACCTTTGCTCAACCCTCGAATTTCTTTCATTAGCTCATCATAGGAGGGGGGGCGATTCCAGTCGGGTGGCAAGGTGCAACTGAAGCAGTAACAATTTTGAAAATGGAGCAGACTTAAGAATCCAGTCCAGCCTAGTTCGATCTAATCCATTTGACGGCAAACTATCCTTTCTGAGGCACTCTTGTAGCAGCTTTTCAAGCCGAGGTACATACACAGACAATGGCTCCCCTGGGTACTGCTGAGCGTTTCTTACTCTCCACCACAGATCCTCATCTGAATCTGGGCTCCCATACACATTTTCCAATGCATCAAGATAGTTCTGTGCAGTTGCTTCAGGGTTATTGGTCCGCTTGGCACAGATGGTAGCCAGGACAGGACCTCGGAGGCTCTCACTCATCCTCTTTTGTTTCTCTGCTTCTGAGCATTGCCATTCAAGTACTAGAGGGGCAACATAGTCTATCCAGGTCTCCCAGTCATCCTCCCCCTGGGGGGTTGGGAGGGTGCCCGAGAAGATTCTCAGCCTTCGGTAGGAGTCATGACTAATGGCAGGTACAGATATAGGGGCCAGCATTGGCATGGGCACAGAAGGCGGGGCAGTAACAGGTGCTGGAGAGGGAGAGGATGTTGAGGAAGGAACATCCCCAGATGGCAGGAATAGTTTCTTAAAGTCTTCTACAGTTTTCTCTTCCTCCAGCAACAGCTTAGCAAATTTCTCCTCAAAGGTCTCAGATAATGGTGGGAGCTCATCCTCCCCGGGGTCTTTACTGTCTTTTGTTATCACTCTCCAGGCAGCTGGAACCCCTTCTGGGGCAATAGTCTGTGGCACTTTAAAGCTGTCCACAAGGTCACTACACTCTACCAAGGCTATGAAAGTTTGGGTGATCAAATCAGCCTGTCGACCCACCACCACAGAGTTTTTAAAACATTCAACTTTGGAGAGTGCTCTCTCTACAGTGTCTTTACTGGTACCAGGGGGAATATCGCGTATAAGTAGAGCATTTTGGGAGTCGATCTACTACTCAGTACACCACCCCACCAACTGGTGTACAGCAATTTCTACTGGGGTAACCATTAATCTTTAACAATAATTTATAATTTTTGGCCACTAGAAGGCACAAAATCCCAGCAGTGAGCCTCCACAATGTAACCTCTAGGTGGCACTATTCCAAGGGCTACTACCCCTGCCTGCTTGACTAGTAGCAGGTTAAGGGGCCTGAGTTCTGAAATGGGTGCCTCCACCCGGAGGTCAGGGCTGGTAGTGGTCAAGCTAGCCTGGAAACAGCCCTCTGGGACACTGTAAACCTCCTCTTTCCTTACTAGTGGCCGGAACAATACACAATAATCACTTTCACAATACCCCTGATACACCACACAAGTACCCACACTGTTTGTACTTACCACCAGGGCTTTGCTCTGGCCCGGCCCTGGGGAACCCCTGTAATACAAGGTTATGCATAGTAAATAACAGCAGTACAGTACAGTACTCTTGCACAACTGGAACCACAGTCAGGGTTAAATGCAAAAAAAGTTAGATCTCATTTATTTAAGGGGCTTGAACAAGGAGGGGCGTAATCAGATTAATTTGCTTAAAGGCTCTATCAATCAAACAGTTATGCATGCACTTCAGGGTCCATAAACAGTCACACACTCTGGGTACCCAAATGGAGAATGGTGGGCTAGCCAGAGCGTTGCAGCTGGTTGGGGCCCTGTGATGGAAAAAACAACATGCACAAAACACACTATTTATAATAGTCGGAGGGCTCAGTTCGTGAAAAGAAAACAACAAGACAATCAGATGATGCACTTTTAGACTAGGCTGTTGTTGCAGGGAGCTACCCTGATGATTACGCATGATACCCAAGACTGGAAACAGGCTGTACAAAAATCGAGACAGCAGGTGGTTAATCTGGAGTGCCAGGAAAAGCAGGGCCCACACGGTTCACCGAGGTGTCGTTCCTGTTCAAGCGTGAAGCAGGGGGCTGATCCCCAGGCAGGTCTCTCATCGGTGGCTTTCTCTGTGCAGTGAGGTAGTCTGGCAGGGCCAGCGTGGCATGGCCCAGGCTGAAAAGAAATGAACACAGATTCAGTCCAATTAGGCTGGATAAAGCTTCCAGTAAGCAGAACACAGTTCACACAGTGGGGAACCAAATCATGACCCACTTTCAATACACAGCCCATTTACATGTAAAGGATTCTATGGTACCAGCAAGCAGAACACAGTTCACACAGTGGGGAACCAAATCACGAGCCACTTTCAATACACAGCACATTTACATGTAAGGAAATTCTACTGTACCAGGCAAACCGCTCTCCGGTCACGATCGCAAAGTCTCTGCACAAACCGGGGATTCAAAAGCAGCTGGAAATCCTGACAGGCTGATTGCATTCAGCAAATCTTTGGTCTTCTTCAGGTTAAAGCCTGGTCACAGTCCAGTGGTTTAAATAGTCCTCACAACTCGGATTCAGTCCAAATAAACTCTATTTTCCCTCTCAGGGACAGCAGGCAGACACTCAGGCCAAAACTCAGCCCTTTCACAGTTCTCCCATGCAAAATTACACAGAACTGCTGCTCAAAAATCACTTGAGCTGTTACTTCTTCACTTCTCAGCTCAAAACTGAAACTAACTGTAGCAGCCTGGGAAATTCCCAAAGATCCAAAAGGTTTGGTTAGCTGATCCCCCTGTCAGTCACAACAAAGGCACCCCTTCAGGTGCAACAAGGCACAAAAAGCCCAAAACTACAATTACTACAGATTTTGACTCCAGACAGCTCCTGTAGTCTGGCTCCATTTTAGGTCCCACCAGTACTGATTGGTCCAATTTGCAGTCCAGGACCAAGATAGTGGAGATAAACAAAACAGTCTTTACTGCAAAGAAGGCAAGTTAGACAAACAACATTATCATCACTCTAAATGATTTTTAGCAAATAGTTACATCTTTCAACAGAGCTCCCTCTCAGATTACTTATGACTGCAATCCAGGCAGCTCTTTAAAGAGTCAGTACACAGAGGCTATACAGGTACTCTCTGGCAATCACATTTAAACTGCTAAAATGCAGGACGGCAGCCTGGCAGTGTGCATTTAGGCAAGCTCGAGGAAGACTTTTTGGGAACCCCCATTTGTAGGGGGGTTACACATGCACAACTACACACAATTTGTAATCCAGAGCCTGAAAGCTCAGTTCATGAAAGGAAAAACAACAATGCAATCAGATGACAACACTTGAGATTTAGCTGCTGTTGCAGGGAGCTAACCTGATTGTTACTCACGCTACCCAATGCAAGACACAGGAGGGATGAAATGGAGACTGCAGGTTGACAACTGGTATGCCAGGAGAAGCAGGGCCTACATGAATCACCGAGGGGTCGTTCCTGTTCGAGATGTTGAGCAGGGAACTGATCCCTGGGCAAAACTCTCGTCAATGGTTTTCTCTGCATCTGAAGTAGCTGGCTGGGTCAGAGTGGCAGGGCCCAGGCCAGGTAAAACAGTTCGGAAATCAGTCCGGGAAGGCTGGATGCAGCTTCCAGCAAGCGTGGCACAATTAAACAGTGGAGAACCAAATCGCGACCCACTAACAGCACACAGCACGTTTATAGTAAAGCAATCACTATACCATAAAGTGGATAGCAGTCCAGCAGCAATATCAGTGTCTCTGAGCAAAACCGGGAGTTCTATGGTGAATGGATGTCCTGACAGGCCAATTGCATTGAGAAAATCTTCGGTCTTCTTCATGTTTAAGCCTGGTCATACTTCAGTGGCTTTTCTCTCACTCAGTTCTGATACAGTCCTGATTATTACGCCTTTCAAAGGATTCCCTCTTGAGGGACTGCAGGCAGACAGGCCAGACTCAGCCTTTCCACCAATCTCCCACGCGAACTATGCAGGAGCTGCTGCTCAAATCACTTGAGCTGTTTACTCTGCAAACTCTACTCCAGACTGACTGACTGCAGCAGGTAGCTTGGGAATTTCCCTTTAGTCCAAAAGGTTCTGGTTGGTTGATCCATCTGTTTGTCAAAGCAAGGGCTCCCCTGCCAGGTGTGTTTTGGCGCCAAAATGTAACAATTACAATTCCTACAGAAATTTGCTCCCACAAGACCCCTGGGGACAGACTCCATTTTAGAGTCCCCAAAGGTACTGATTGGCCCATCCTGGCAGTCCAGGACCAAGATGGTGGTGATAAACAGAACTGTCCATGCTGCAAAAAAGGCAGGTTAGACAAACATACAATATCATTACTATTCTAATAGATAATCAGCAAATAAGTACAGCTTCTAACAGAGCTCCCTCTGCACAACTAGCGATGGCAGAATGGAGCGATTATCTGGCAGCCTGGGCGGGACTCGAGCATAGAAACACTCAGCCCCCTCCCAGATTAAATAATCACCACATTATTGGCAGCTCTTAAAGAGACAGAGCACAGAAGCATTAAGGCATTCTTCACATAAACACTTTTAAAGTGTAAGGCACAGGATACCAGCCTGGTAGTGGGCATTTAGGTACACCCAAGGAAGACTTTCGGGAACCCCCATTTGTAGGGGGTTACACCCTTCCCTGCCTGGAAAAACTTGACATCTGTGTCAAGTCTACACCATTACAATATTGAAGAATTAATATATACAAGACATATGTGACATTAGCATACTATGGATATACAATCTGATGCATCAGTTAACGTAAACGTATCACATTACTATACATTTCACTATACCATATCTTCATTGAAAATACTTATGCATGTTTGATACACTCTATACTGATTCTATTATGATTAACTTACTATGAACAGTTACCTATGACTTCACTTTATAGCTTCTTGTACAGTAAACAATGCAGAAGGGGGCCCTTCCCTATCAGCTAACTTGGGGCTAGATGGGACAGGGACACCTTGGTCTGAAGGAAGAACAATTAATCGGGAGGTGACAGACAAGCTCAGTTTGGGCAGTGAGTGCTTGGAAATGTAAACATCTTTATGGACCACATTGAGAAGCAAGTCCACAGGCCTCCCAGGGGAATCATAACTAAAATGTAGTACTGGCTTAACAGGTCACCCAGATTTTCTGAGGGGAACAGACACAGGCTCTGGGCGGTCAACACTGGCATTGATTTTTCCTCCTGTAGTGAGGGATACCTCTGCACTGATTGGAATGCCCAGATTGGGATCACTATCAGCTCCTTCCTCTGCAGACTCTGTTTCCACCATATTTTGCTCATTATTATCTTCTGAAGAGGGACCAGCATTGCTCATTCTGTGAGGACTCTGGCACAATTAGGCTCTGTGGCACTGAACGGTTGCTGTCAGCACTTTCATATTGTTCTTCAGGTTCTGGTATGTCACCAGGGAGACTGAGACAATCAGCCCCTTCTTCGGGTAAATCAAACAGTTCTACAAGACACAGAGACTCTGCAACTTCAGACATAATACTTTGCACCTCATTTTCAGGGGACATTGGGTCCAGGGAAGAAGCTGGGGGGGTGGGTTAGGCAGTTCTGAAGGCCCAGCTTCATCCCCATGATTCTGCAGAGGATTGCCTCGAAACAACTGACTCAGTTGATATGAGGGATAATAGGTATTATCACAGTCACTCCCATCAGAGACTTACGAACAGTCATCCCTGACACTCTGGGCCTGCTGAGGGGAAAGTCTTAGTTCTGGAACAACACAGACAGGTTGACTCTGGTTCCTCTTTGCAGCAGCACGAGTCACTGGCCCAGGAGAAGTGTCAGGGGTTAATTCAGCATCAATAATAACTTGGCCAATGGGCAGTGAGTGATTACGGTGCATGGTCTTCACAACTTTGGAATTATTTTCTGAGCGCACCTTGTACACCGGCAGATCATCCAATTTACCAGCTACTACATGGGGAAGATGGTGCCATCTATCAGCAATTTTGTGTTTTCCATGCAGTCCCAAATTGTGTAGTAGCACCCTATATCCGGGCAACAACTCCTGGGCTTTTACTCGTCGATCATGTCTTTCTTTGTTGGTGTGATTTCGCTTAGCAGCCATAGTTCGAGCTAGTTGATAGGCATGATTCAACTGATTGTTCAATTTCTGTATGTACTACAAGTAGTTTTCGGCTCAGACCCCATCTGGAAAGACCCCAAAGCAGACATCACCTGGCAGTCGGGCCTCCCTCCCGAACATGAGACGGTAGGGGGAGAACCGAGTAGCAATTTTTGGTGCAATTGTATGCATGTACCAAGGTGCTGATCTGCTGGCTCCACTTATGCTTGTCTTTTGGATGGATGGTGTCCAGCATGTCCAGAAGGGTGCGGTTAAAGCGTTCTGGTTGAGGGTCTCACTGTGGGTGATAGGGGGTGGTTCTTGACTTCCGCAGCCCCCACAGAGAGAGCATTTCTTTGATTAGCCTACTTTCAAAGTCTGCCTTGGTCAGAATGGATCCGTTGGGGGGCACCATAGTGGACGAAGAATTTTTCCACTAGCACCTTGGCCACGGTAGAGGCCTTTTGATCTTTAGTTGGGAAGGCTTGTGCATACCATGTAAAATGATCAGTAACTACCAACACATTGCCAATGTTCTTTTGGTCGGGTTCTAAGCACAAGACATCTATGCAGACCAGTTCCATGAGGGCACTGGTAGTGATGTTGACAAGTGGGGCAGCTTTCTGGGGCAAAGCTTTCCTCTGGAGGCAGCAACTGCAGGTTTTGATATGATTTTCAACATCTGCCTCCATCTTTGGCCAGTAGAATCGGGATCGTACCAGGTCGAGAGTTCTGTCAATACCGAGGTGCCCCATGTGATTGTGGAGGGACCTCAGTACCAGCTGCTTAAAGGCTGTGGGTAGGACCAACTGTTGCTTGTCTATTTGACCACAGTGATCCACTGTCTCTCTGTATAACAACTGATCATGCAACTTTAACCTGGGGCCTTCCTTGAACAATAGAGCAGTTCACAAGTCAGGGAAACGCAACTTGGACATATCTTTCCCTGCACACAGGGCATCAAGTGCTGGTTGAATCATGGGATCTTGAGACTGAGCCCACTGAATACTGTCACTATTGAACTGAGGTAGTGCACTAATATCTAAAGCAGAGAAATGGCAATAGGCAGCTGGTATGCAGGTATCAGGAGGGCTCAAGCAATCTACTAGGCAGTCCACTGTGTCTGCAGACATTTGTTCATCTGTATCAAACTTTTGGCATAATGCTTTGATGTCAGGTTCAGACAATCTGACCCACTTGTCCTTGGCAGCTGGCCTTAATGACAGGGCATCAGCATCAATGTGGTTTAGTCCTGGTCTGTATTCAACAGCATAATCATAAGTTGATAAGGCAGAAAGCCAATGGTGCCCAGTGGCGTCCAATTTAGCTGAAGCCTGCACCTATAGGTCAGTGGGTTATTGTCAGTCTTCACTACTATCTTTGCCCCATAGAGGTACTCATGAAACTGGTCAACTATGGCCCATTTTAGGGCGAAGAATTCCAACTTGTGGACTGGATAGTTCCGCTCTGACAGGGTCAAGCTCCTACTGGTGAAAGCTACAGGTCTCAAACCATCTTCATAGTCATTATATAGCACAGCCCCAAGACCCTGCAAACTAGCATCCATATGCAGAACATAGGGCTTGGTAGGATCAGCATAGGCAAGGACTGGGGTGTGTGTGAGCTGGTATATGACTTCAAAGTAGGCTGCTTCACATTCAGGTGTCCACTGAGTCCCAAAAGGCTCACCTGTTCGAAAATACATTTTCTCTTGGTCTTTGATAGCCCCGGTTTTGTATTTGCGGTTGGTAGGGGGGTAACCTTGGGTAAGGTTAAGGAGTGGTCAAATCACCTTTGAATAGTCTTTGATGAACCTGCAGTAGTAGCCACAGAACCCCAGGAAACACTGTAGCTCTTTTACGTTATTGGGCTGGGGCCAAGTGGTCAAAGTTTCAACTTTACTGGGATCTGTCTGTATCCCTTCTGCAGATACTATGTGTCCCACATATTTCACAGATGTTTGAAAAAAACTGGCACGTGTCTATGAATAACTTGAGGCCGAATTCTTCCAAACGATCAAGAACTTTGAACAGTCTGGTCTCATGTTCCTCTAGTGTGCATCCGAAAACAATGATATCATCCAAGTACACTAAATATTCCAGCAAGTTCATGTCTCCCACTGCATGTTCCATCAATCTCTGGAAGGTGATAGGGGCATCTGAAATCCCCTGTGGCATCCTCAGGAATTCATAGAACCGCAAAGGACAGATGAAGGCTGTTTTTTCAGGGTTCTCCGGGGCCATCGGAATCTGATAATATCCGCTGCGGAGATCCAGTACTGAGAACCACTGATCCCCATTGAGGCAATCCAGGGTATCCTGTATGCGTGGCATGATGTATTGATCTGGGATAGTCCATCAGTTGAGGATCCGATAGTCCACACACATCCTCATGGATCCATTCTTTTTACGCACCACTACGATGGGGGATGCATATGGGCTTCTTGATTCTTGAATAATGCCAGCAGCGAGCATTTCTTGTAGGTGCCTCCTAACATCGTCTATGTCAGGTTGGGCACGGTGTCGGGACCTCTCTTGGAATAGTCAGTCACTATGCAGCATATGTTATGCTCTGCACCATGGACACACCCCACGTCCCACTCTTTTAGTGAGAACACTTGGTCTCTCTGAGCAAGTTTCCAGCTAATTCGGGTCTTCCATTCGGCAGACAAAGGGGAATTACCAAAGTCAAATAAGTCCGGAGTCACTTTCTCCTTTTCACCAGAGTACTTGTTACTGGGTAATACTGCAGTGTCTGCGCAGTGTACTGTAGTCAGCGTACATCCCCGGTTCACAAGAACATCCCTGTCTGACATGTTTCTCACTTGCACCATCACTCGGCAGGCATGGGCATGTACAGGTAGTATACTGGGCTTAACCATCAACCCCTCTGGCAGCTTCCCTTCACCAGGGGAATCTCTCATCAATATTTTGTTCTTTACACCTCTCCTTAGACGGACTTCTCCATGGATCGTACACTGGGCATTGGGGGCCAACACCAAAGAGTCAGGATCCTTTTTCCACGCTATTCCCACTGGCTCATATTGGTCCACTTCATCAGGTTTCTGTTGCAGGTCATAAGCCCTTTTGATTAATGCTGGAATTCTTAGGGATCATCCAGTCCATTGCCTTTGTTTCTCATGGCAGAGTTGTGCCAGTCTCCCAAACATGTGGGCGTTTGTTCCAATTAACAGGGGAACCCCATCATACAGTCCGGTAGGAGGGCACATCAGGGCTAGTGTCTCTACTTGCTCATCTGCACCAGTTACAGTCACAGGAAAAGACACCCAGAGCAGGACATATCCTAGGTAGGGAAAAGACTTGTCGCTCAGGCCCCACACATGTAGGCCATCCAGAGATTGTAACGGCACATCAGATAAATGTTTGTCGTACCAGTCCTGGAATACAATGGTCACTGCGACCCACTATCGAGCACAGCCCAAGCATGCATACCATTGACAGTAACAGTTGTTTCCCTTGAGGGGCCTACTATTTTGGATCAGTCTGGAGAGACAGTAGCAGGGGCCTGGACAGACAATTCAGCCACAAAGAAGTTTGAATTAGGATTTCTTGATCCTTCACTGCGGTTGTTGCCAGTGCCCCTCAGCCAAGGTCTCGCTTTCCAGAGCTCCCCTTAAAGTCTGTACACAATTTTATCAAAGTCTTTCTGAGACTGGCATTCTCTCTTCATATGGCCATCCTCATCGCAGTTGTAACAAATGATAGACTCCGGGGTCATCCTTGAAGAGGACATTGCATGAGGGACTGAAGCAGTAGCAAGGGACCGGGTCCGATATCTGTTTGCAGAGGTGAAGGTGATGCAACGTGTCTTAATACTTCCTTTAGGGTGGCAGTCAATTCTTTGATCTTAGCCTGGGGGTCACTTTTGGTATGAGATGCCTGAGGGTGCACTCCCACCCCCATGGCAGTCACATCCTGAGAGGGACCAGGGTCTTTGTTTGCAGTGTAGGCCTCCATAAAGGCACCTGCTGATATGTTTCTGACTTCCCTCAGTAGCTCGTCTCTCCACTGCTCAGCCCATGGTGGAATATCCTTAGTGGTCTCCATTTCTCCATTTCAGAGAGGTCTTCCTGTGCCGTGGTCACTCGGGCTGCGCCTACCCCATAATCACAATCTCTTTCTTCACCTTCAACCTCCCTGAGTTCTTTTATCAGGTTGCAGTAGTCAGGTGGGTTATCTCTCCTATCATGGAGCTTTAACTGGATAATCTGTAATTTAGAGTGCTTGGCATATTGTAGTATGTGCCCCAGCCTCACATGGTTCAAGTCACTGGCAGCTACTCCACCCTTTCAATAAGCTCTCTGCAAGACCCTCTCTAGTCGAGTAGCATACACAGACAGACTTTCCCCTCTCCATTGTTTGGTACCTTTGAATTGCCACATCAAAGTCCCCCAACTCAGTGCTTCCGAAATTGCCTTCCAGGGCAGGTAGGTACTTTTCAGCAGATGCCTCAGGATTCGTGGACCTCAGAAATCTAATGGCTTCCAGGGCTGGAGACCCCTCAAACTTTCCATGATTCTTTTTCACTTCTCAGCCTCTGCACACTGCCACTCGGGTACCAAGGGGGCAACATAGTCAATCCAGGTCTTCCAGTCATCCTCCCCCCTGTGGGGTGGGAAGGGTACATGAGAACATCCTCAACTTGCAGTATTTGTTATGACTAACTGCAGGCACCAATGTAGGCGCAGGTACTGGAGCTGATACTGGCAGGGCAGGGGTGTGGGGGAAGGTACACCCCCCCAGGTGGCAGGAATAAATTCTTAAAGTCCTTTATGGTTTTTTCCTTCCTCCAGCAACAGCTTAGCACATTTCTCCTCAAAAGTCTCAGATAATGGTGGGGGTTCATCCTCTAAGGGACCCTTACTATTTTTAGTTATTACCCTCCAAGCAGTTGGGGACCATTCGGGGGTAATAGTCGTTGGCACCTTAGTGCCATCCACGGGGTCACTACACTCCACCAAGGCCATGAGGGTTTGGGCCATTAAATCAGCCTGCCGACCCACCACCACAGCATTTTTCAAACCTTTGACTTTGGAGAGAACCCCTTCTATGGTGTCCTTACTAATACTCAAGGGAATGTCTAGTATAAGCACAGCATGATGGGGGTCAACCTCCTGCCCCATACACCACTCCACCAACTGGTGCACAGTGACTTCTACTGGTGTGGCCATATTCCAGCAACAATGATTCTAACATCTGACCACTAGGGAGTGCTAATCCCAGCAGTGCCTCCAAGATGTAACCCCTAGGTGGCGCTATCTGAAGGGCTATTAGCCCTGCCTGCTTGGCTAGTTGTAGGTTAAGGGGCCTGGGTACTGAAACGGGTGCCTCCACCCAGAGGACAGGGTTGTTAGTAGCAAGGCTAACCTGGGTACAGCCCTCCGGGACACTGTAACCCCCCTCTTTTCCCTCTAGTGGCCTAGACAACACTTTCACAGTAGCCCCTATTCAGCATACAATTCTCCACACTGTTTGCACTTACCACTAGGGCTGGTTTCACCAGTTCAGCCCTGGAGACCCCCTGTAAAACAAGGTTAGGTAGCGCAAATAACAACAGTACAGTGCTTTTGGTACAAACTGGAACCACAATCAGATTAAATGCAAAAAGAGTTAGATCTGATTTATTCAGGGGAATTGAACAAGAGAGGGGCGTAATCAGGTTGATTGATTCAAAAACTGATCTAGTCAGGCAATTATGCATGCACTTTTAGTCCCTCAGATCACACGCTCTGGGTACCCAGTTGGAAGTAAGGTGGGCTAGCCTGAAACATTGCCCTGGGTAGGCCGGCGTCGCAGCTGGTTGGGGCCCTGTGATGAAAAGAAAAGTCATGTACAACCACACACAATTTGTCATCCAGAGCCTGAAGGCTCAGTTCATAAAAGGAAAAACAACAATGCAATCAGATGACAACACTTGAGATTTAGCTGTTGTTGCAGGGAGCTACCCTGATTGTTACTCACGCTACCCAATGCAAGACACAGGAGGGATGAAATGGAGACTGCAGGTTGACAACTGGTATGCCAGGAGAAGCAAGGCCCACATGAATCACTGAGGATTTTGTTCCTGTTCGAGATGTTGAGCAGGGGGCTGATCCCTTGGTGAGTCTCTCGTCGATGGTGTTCTCTGCGCCTGAAGTAGCTGGCTGGACAGTTTGGGAATCAGTCCGGGAAGGCTGGATGCAGCTTCCAGCAAGCGTGGCACAATTAAACAGTGGTGAACCAAATCACGACCCACTAACAGCACACACAGCACATTTATAGTAAAGCAATCACCATACCACAAAGCAGATAAAAGTCTGGCAGCAATATCGGTGTCTCTGAGCAAAACCGGGAATTCTATGGTGAATGGATGTCCTGACAGGCCGATCTCATACAGCAAATCTTCGGTCTTCTTCAGGTTTAAGCCTGGTCACACTTCAGTGGCTTTTCTCTCACTCAGTTCAGATACAGTCCAGATTATTAAGCCTTTCAAAGGATTCCCTTTCGAGGGACTGCAGGCACAGGCAAGACTCAGCCTTTCCACCAATCTCCCGTGCGAACGACGCAGGAGCTGCTGCTCAAATCACTTGAGCTGTTTACTCTGCAAACTCTAATTCCAGACTAACTGACTGCAGCAGGCAGCTTGGGAATTTTCCTTTGGTCCAAAAGGTTCTGGTTGGTTGATCCATCTGTCTGTCAAAGCAAGGGCTCCCCCGCCAGGTGTGTTTTGGAGCCAAAATGTAAAAACTACAATTCCTACAGAAATTTGCTCCCACAAGACCCCTGGGGACAGGTTCAATTTTAGTGTACCCAAAGGTACTGATTGGCCCATTCTGGCAGTCCAGGACCAAGATGGTGGTGATAAACAGAACTGTCCATGCTGCAAAGAAGGCAGGTTAGACAAACATACAATATCATTACTATTCTAATAGATAATCAGCAAATAAGTATAGCTTATAACAGAGCTCCCTCTGTGCAACTAGCGATGGCAGGACGGAGCGATTATCTGGCAGCCCGGGTGGGACTCGAGCATAGAAACACTCAGCCCCCTTCCAGATTAAATAAGCACCCCGTTATTGGCAGCTCTTAAAGAGACAGAGCCCAGAGGCATTAAGGCAATCTTCACACGAACTTTTTTAAAGCACTAAGACACAGGATACCAGCCTGGCAGTGGGCATTTAGGCACACCCAAGGAAGACTTTTGGAAACCTCCATTTGTAGGGGGGTTACATGTGTAAACTGGAATCTGCAGTGAGTCCCACGCTCTTGCAGTGATCTCCTGTTTTATCCATAGCCTAGTCCCATTTCCTATGGATCCCTTGCCCTGTCCCAATTGGTGGTGATCCCCTAACTAGTCTCTCTTTTAAGCGATCCCCGCCTAGTACCATTCCGTAGCAATCCTATGCCAGGTCCTACTCTCTAACAATCCTCTGCCTAGTCCCACCCTCTAGTGGTCCCCTACCAAGTCCCACTCCCTAAAGATGCCCTGCATAGTCCCACACTTTAGTGATCCCCTGCCTAGTCCCACTCCCTAGTAATTTCTTAGTCCCATCCCCTAGTGATCTGCTGCCTAGTCCCACTCACTAGCAATCCCCTGCTTAGTGCCACTCCCTAGCATTTCCCTGCCGAGTCCCATTTCCTATCAATCCCCTACCTAGTCCCACTCCCTAGTGATCCCCTGCCTAGTCCCACCTCTTAGTGATCCCCTGCCCAGTCCCACCTCCTAGTGATCCCTGCCTAATCCCACTCCCTAGCAATCCCCTGACTGGTCCCACTCCTAATCAAGCTGCTTCATAGTCCCACTCCCTAGCTATACCCTGCCTTGTCCCACTGCCAGTCAATCCCCTGCCTAGTTCCACTCCCTAGCTATCCCCTGCCTTGTTCCACCCACTAGTGATCACCCTATCTAGTCCCATTCCTTAGTGATCCATTGCCCAGTAGCACTCCCTAACAATTTCCTGCCTAGTCCCAGTCCCAAGTGATTCCCTGCTTGGCCCTACTCCCTAGTAATACCCCTTCTTAGTCCCACCCCCTAGTGATCCCCTGCCTAGTTCTACTAATTCCCTGCCTAATCCCACTTCCCAATGATCCCCTCCTTAGTCCCACTTCCCAGCGATCTCCTGCCTTGTCCCACATTTTAGCAATCCCCTGCCCAGTCCAATTTATTAGCGATCCCCTGCCTAGTTCCACTCCCTAGTGATACCCTGCCTTGTTCCATTCCATAGCAATGCCCTACCACACTCCCTAGTGATACTCTGCGTAGTCTCACTCCCTAGTGATATTCTGCTTAGTCCTACTTCATAGTGATGCCTTGCCCAGTCCCACTCCCTAGCAGTGATCACCTGCTTAGTCCCATTTCCTGGCAGCTATTCCCTGCTTAGTTCCAGCAGTGATCCCCTGCCTAGTCTCACTTCCTGGTGAACTCTGGCCAAGTCCCACTCTGTAGTGATCCCCTGCCTAGTCCCTCTCCCAAGCAATTCCCTACATAGTCCCACTCTGAAGTGATCCCCTACCAAGCCCCACTCCCTACTAATCCGCTGCCTAATCCCCTTTCAGAGCAATCCCCTGCCTAGTTCTAAATTTAACGTCTTATGCCCGAGCAGCATGGGTTCCGTGAGGGTCACAGCACCACCACAGCTCTCCTTGAATACACCTCTTACATCCACAAGGCCATGGATCTGGGGAACTTAGTTGGGTCGGTTTACATCGACCTAAGGCACTTGACACTGTCCATCATGCCCTTCTCCTTAGATCCCTGTCTGACGTGGGACTGACACCCGATACTAGAGCCTGGTTTGAAAAGTACCTATCAAACAGCTCACAGCAGGTCAAACTTGGCACAACCCTCTCCTCCTGCCTCTCCAGTTCGCTCTGGGGTCCCTCAAGGCTCCATTCTAGGCCCCTTCTATTTAGCCTTTCCTAAACTCACTACCGGAGCCTCGCCAGTTGGTTACTTCTTTAAGCCGATGATGCAGTCATTTACTGTAGCAACCCTCAGCCTCAACCACTGCAGGATGCCCTACAGAAGTCCTTCACGGAAGCCGAGTCCTGGTTGACAGAGCACAGGCTAGTAATAAACTATAAGAAAACTAAGACCATGATCTTTGCACACTGTCAGAACCCTACCATGACTCCACTCTACTTGTCACACCGCCCAAGGCTCCCCACTTGATCAGGTAAACACATTCAAATACTTGGGCATCACCCTTGACTCCTCCCTTACCTATCATGCACATATCCATACCCTCTGTAACATCATTAACTCCAGAATTGGCTTCCTCTATCGGATCAAACACTGTCTGCCTAATGAGGGGCTGTGCCTTGCTGTGTCATCCTTGGTCTTCTCTGTGCTGGACTATGGAATTGTGTTCTATGGCTCAGCTGATAGCACTGCTCCCTGTCACATCAAGACAGCGCTAAACAAGGTCTGTCGCCTGGTGACAGGCTGCGATAGAACTACCCACACGTGTGACCTCTACAGTCACTCTAACTGGCTAAATTTCAAATGTCGCCTTAAGTACCACACATGCCTCCTGGTGAAGAAAATACAGTGGAATCTCACCCCACCTAGCCTATAGGGCCTCATCCAACCCTCATTCCCACAAAGATTCACCAGAAGTACCTCCAAGGTCCCCTTCTTGGTCCCCCGCTGCAGGACATCTATGGGTCAGAGAGCCTTTTATCACAGGGCTCCAAGCTGGCTAAATGACCTACCTGTTGCTCTGACTGCTGGTACAAAAACTGGCCCTTTTAAAACCTCACTCAAGGTATTTCTAGCTAACAACTCTACTTGCGACTGCTCCTAATAGTACTATACTAACCCAGCCCCTGCCACCTCCCTCACACTGTCTTTACAAACTGTCTTGCTTTCCGTAATGTTTGCTGCTGTTGTTGCACGACTCTGGGCTGTCTCTGCCATCTGCTAAGGAATGTTACTCAGTTCTTTACCTTACCTTCTAATGTAATATATGGACTGATTGATGCCTTGCACCTGTTCTTGTGATGTTGCACTATCTGTTGTTTTGCACACAACTCTGGGCTGTCTATGCCCTCTGCTATGGAATGTTATTCAGTTCTTTACCTTACCTGCTAATGTAATATATGGACTGATTGATGCCTTGTACCTGTAACTTGTGATGTTGTACTATGTTTACCAACGAGGAGCTGTAAAAGAGTCTTTGACTCAAAGGGTGTAATTCTGATTTCTCAATAAATAAATAAATACATAAATAGTCCCACTCTCTAGGATCCCTGACAAGCCCCATTCCCCAGCGATCCTCTGCCTAGTCCCACCTCTAGCATTTCCCTGCCTAGTCCCAACCTCTACTGATCCCCTACCTAGGCCCACTCCCAAGTGACCCCTTCTAGTCCAGCTCCCAAGTGATCATCCACCTAATCCCACTCCCTTGTGAACCCATCTAGTCCCACTCCCTGGTGATTCCTGCCTGTTTCCACCTCCTAGCGATCCTCCTGCCTAGTCCTATTCCCAAGCGAGCCCTGTCTAATCCTACTCCCTAGCAATCTCCTGCCTAGTTTCACTCCCCCAGCGATCCCCTGTGTAATCTCACTCATAATGATCCCCTGTCTAGTCCTACTCCATAGGGTGTGGAGGCTATGAGGAAGATCTAAGGTTGCTGGAGGGTGGTCGGAACTGGCAGCTGAATGCAAAGAAATGCACAGTAATGCACATGAGGTGGAATAACCCACTAGCAAATTACACATGGGGAGGGGGATGAAATGAAGGCAACTGAGCAGGAGAGGGATCTAGGATTATAATCACTAATAACCTTAAGTGGGGACTCAATATAACAAGGAGGTGGGCAGAGCGAGCAGAATGCTGGCATTTATTGGGAGAGGTATAACAAGCAGAAGGAGGAAGGTGCTGATGTCTTTACAAAACCATGTTGAAGCCTCACCTGAGTGCGGGGTTCAGTTCTAGAGACCTCACCCATGCAAGGATATAGATGGAATTGAAAGGGTGCAGAGAAGGTCCACTAAGATAGTGCTGCGCTTGAGAGGGAAGCCCTATGAGGAGAGGTTAAGGGAACTGGACTTGACCCACTAGAGACCAGAAGGAAAGGGGGACATGACAGAAACATTTATGCACTTGAAGGGGTTTAATAAAGTAGGGGAGAGCTTATTCACAAGAAAGCTAGGTGCTAGGACTAGGGGTCATGGTCTAAGGGTGGAGGGTGGAAGGTTTAAGGGGAAAGTGAGGGGGCATTACTTCACAGAGAGGATGGTTGAGCCCTGGCGGTGGAGGTGGTGGGAGTCAAAACGTTAGAGGAGTTCAAGAGGTCATGGGACAGACAGAAAGGGTTGACCATGGGGTGGAGAGAGGGATCACTGGTTAAGGAGGGAAAGTAGGGAGGGGGGCAAGGGGCAGACTCAATGGGCCAAGAGGGTCTTTTTCTGCCATCACATTTCTATGATTCTATATTTATCAGCTATCTAGCCCCAATCCTTAGCAATCCCATACCTAGTTCAACTCCCTAGTAATCCTCTGTCTAGTCCCACTCCATAGCGAACCCCTGTCTAGTCTAGTCCTAATTCTTAGAGATCCCCTGCCTAGTCCAACTCTTTAGTGATTCCACTACCTAGTCTCACTCCTAGCGGTCCCCTGCCTATTTCCATCCCGTAGTGATCCCTCCTAGTCACACTCTTTAGTGATCCCCTACCTGGTCCCACCCCTAGTGATCCCCTGCCTAGTCCCACCCGTAATGATCCCTGCCTAGTCCCACCCTAGTGATCCCCTGCCTAGTCCCACTCCCTAGTGATTCCTCCCTATTCCCACCTCCAGTGATCCCCTGCCTGGTCCAACTACCTTGCAATCCCCTGCCTAGTCCCACTCCCTAGTGATTCCCTCCCTATTCCCACCTTCAGTGATCCCCTGCCTGGTCCAACTACCTTGCAATCCCCTGCCTAGTCCAACCTTCCTAGTGATCCTCTTCCTACTCCCACCACCAGCGATGCTCTGCCAAGTCCCACTCCCTAGCAGTCCCCTGCCTAGTTCCACCCCCTAGTGATATCCTGACGATTCCCACTCCCTAGCGATCCCTTACCTGTTCCCATCCCCTAGCAATCCCATCTAGTCCCACCCTGTAATGATCCCCTGCCTAGTTGTACTTCCTAGTGATCCTTGCCTAGTCCCACTGCATAGTGATCCTCTGTCTATTCCCACCCCCCAAGGAATCCACTGCCCAGTCCCACCCCATTGATCCCCTGCCAGGTCTCATCCCTAGTGATACCCATCTGGAACCACCCCATAATGATCTCCTGCCTAGTGCCACCCCTAGTGATCTGCTGTCTAGTCCCACCCCTAGTGATCCCCACTGACAGTCCAACTCGAGAGAGATCCCCTACCCAGTCCTACCCCTAGTGATCTCTTCCTAGTCCCACCCCTGAATGATCCACTGCCTAGTCCTACTCTATCCTCTTCCTAGTTCCACTCCTGGTGATCCCCTGCCTAATCCAGCTACTGTATGTAGCATTTCCCTGTCTAGTTCTATTCCCTATTGATCCCCTGCCTAGTCTCACTCCCTATCCATACTCCTTGACAGCCGATGCACAAATCCCTCATACTGTCTAGAACACTGCATTATAGTGTAGTGGGCCACGCTTTTAAAAGCATATCATAAAAGTATATACAAATGAACTGTCTGGGGATTGTTTTTGTGTTTCTGAACTTTGAGAGGTTTGCCCAGCTATATATAAAAATAAATGTATCCCCCATTTCATTCTGTAACTTACTTTTCTGGACAAAGCTGATCGTTGCACACCATTTTGTCAGCGCTGTTCTCCCCACTGGTCCTCTTAGGACCCTGCGAAGACAAGTGTGCATTCTCCAAAGGTCCTACTTCCAAGCCCTCAGTGCCAGTGAAGATAATACAGAGTAAAATCAACTACACTGCACAACAACCGCTAAATTGCAAACAACATGTCGTGCATAGAGTCATGCGACCTTTTAAGGGTAATGTTTTAAAACTGGGATAAAATTATTTTTTAAACTTGCCCACTGAAATCAACCCTCCTGCTTTAACCCATACAAGCCATTATCAAAGCCTGGGAATTGAGTAGCCTAAAGTTAACAGGCATCGTCATGCAGGAATCTACTACATTTTCAAGCCCCAAAACCTGATAGCTGCCCTTAAAGAGTCCCTATATCTGGGATAAATTTTGGAAGAAAATATACATCACATCTAGGCACACTTCAGTTTTATATTTTATATAGTTTCTGTATTCTGCTTTGCTCCACTTCTTATAACTAAATACATTGACATGAAGCCAAGGGTTCTATGTGATAATAGCGAGAGCCAAATGGCAACTCGCATTATCGCTGGACGTCAGGGTGGCGAAAACACCACCAATCTTGACATCCTCGCACATGGAAGAGCAGCCCGAGGATTTCTATACTTTGCTTTCTGTGGGGGCTTTGTCCCCCAGACCCCTAATTAAGGATTTCAACTCCGGGGTGCATGTCGGGGGTGAGAAAGAAAATAAAGATAATCTCTGGCCCAGGCGCAACAAAACTCAGTAGCGCCCAGACCCAGACCCGAACGCGAAACCCCAGCACCACAAGCAGAGGCCAATCCTGATGCCACGGCGCAGCTTGGCAGCAGACCACAAGCCACCCCTACATCCCCTCCGCCCCTCCCAGGCCATGCTGTGTCTTCAGCTCCCCGGTCTTGTGTACATATATGCTACATCCTGCCTAGGTTGCCCGCAACCCCACATCCAGTTGCCCTCCCTGCCCCCTCACCTTTCGGGCTTTCGCCCACATCACGTCACCGTTTCAGATGGCGCCGTCTTTCAGGTGCCAACCTCACGTGCTACCGAGCCAAGATCACTACTCCTAGACATCAGCTGCTCTGGCATCACAATCCTCAGTCAGTGACATCATACTTCCATTTCCACAGCAACAGATTGCAATGTCACAAGAAGAGGGTTGTGATGTCAGATGTAGACATCGGCCAGAGCAGATGAAGTTCAGGTGACAAGGGTACTGGTTTCCTGTTAATCTGCATATTTATTATGAAACAGGAAAGTTAAAGACAGAATATGTATGACATATGAGGAGAAATGGACCTACCAACGATATTTTTGAAAAGGATATAGTGACCATACTTATCCACCTCTCACCCTTTTTCTTCTATATTTTAAATCACGTTGTTGCTCCAGTTGTGCCTTTTAAATACTCTACCCTTCCTGGGGCCAAAAGCCCTTATCTGCTATCAGTATCTATGTAAAACAGAACCCTTCTTCACAATATTTCCCATTTTATATAATTATGCTCATGTGCTTCAGACAGACCAAAAAGCCCATCTGTGATGGACTGGGCACACTTCCAGATTGGGAGTAATCTTTGTTTAGAATAGAACTGACTGTGGGAACTGTGTTAGCAGCCAGCCCATGGCTCTGTGATTGCTGCTCTGTTCTAATATCTGGCCAAATTAAGGAAACTGCCAGTGGAGAGCAAAGGAAGTGGATAAGCAGAGATCATTACAGTGCAGATGGCCTCCCTCCCCACAACAAAATAGAAAACAAAAAAACTGAGTCATGGTCGAATCAGATACAAACATTAACCAAAGCAGATGTGGCAAAAGGCCCTCTCACCAGTCACTTTGTAAATCTGTACAGTACATACCTCTCAACTTCTGGTCTTGCAAATGAGGGACAGGGCTTGAAAATCAGGAACAAATGAACAAAATTAGAGACACATCTGACAAAAATGGAAAGATCAGCTCAATAAACATTTTCTGTTTTGAAAAGCATTCCCCGAAGGAGAACTAGACTGAGGCTTTAATGTCTGGCAACATTTGATACTTCAAATCACTACATTTCACTGATAGCAAGCATTTGTCAATGCCGAATGTTTGCTTGCTGATATTAACATTGGAAGTGCAGGAGTTAGACAGATGCAAAATAGAATGGCAGTGAAGTATTGAAGTGGCGTCAACCCCACCCCAACCCTGCAGAGATGGACAGGCATTAGGGGGTGTGCCTTTGAGTCGTCGCATAACGCCCGCCATTCTCACATCCACCCTGCAGACACCGACAAGTGTTGAGGTATGCCTTGGGCTGTTCGGCTTACAGTCACCCCATCCATAAGGAAATATGCTGAAATGGGTGCAATATAAGAGAATGGGGTGAACTTAAATGGAGCCCAAGGCACACCTCGATGCCTCATTGGCTGCAGGGTGGGGTTGGGGTGGGGTGGAATGGTGAGCATTACTGTCGACAATCCCAAGTCACCCTAATGCCCTGGGCATTTCTTGGTATTTTCACTCCAAGTTTTCAACATGGGCTTTTGGTGACCCCACCGCATTAACAGTGACACTATCAGTTCGTTAGCCGAAAGGTGATTTTGCACAGCGACTGTGCCATTTGGAGCCACAGGTGCCAAAACTCATTTCGAACTGGATGTAAAAAATGACAGCTGTACTGTTCATGAGGAGGTGTAAAAAAATGGTAATGTTGAAAATCTGGAGTGAAAATATAAAAAAATTGGTGAAATCACGAGCGTCAGTGAGAAATTGCGCAACACACACCTGTAATGCAATTAATTTTGGGATTTTACACCAGATTTTCAACATAGGCATTTAGTGACTTCTCGCTCATGAACAGTGACACTGTGATTTTCTTAATCTGTCCCGAACGCTGATTTAAGATAGTGATTGCGCCCATTGCGCTTGGATGTGTGAAACCACATTTTGGGCAGGATGAAAATGACAGCTGTACAGTTCATAAGAAAGTATGCAAAATGGCAATGTTGAAAATCTGGATTGACAATATTAAAATTTCAAGCGAAAGCGTGGAACTGCACAACGACGCTCATAACATAGTCATTCTGTGTGAGTTTTGTCACCAAATTTTCAACATAGGCATTTTGGGACCTTCTGCTCATGTACAGTGTCACTGTGATTTCTTAATCTGTCCTGAACATTGATTTCCCACAGCAACCGTGCCATTGTGCACTGGATGTGCGAAAACATATTTTGGGCAAGATGTGAAAATGACAGCTGTACTGTTCATAAGGAGGTGTGAAAAATGGCAATGCTGAAAATCTGGAGTGAAAATATTAAAATTCTCGGTTACAAGCATGCGGTAAACTGTTTAATGCACACTAGTAGCAGTAATTTTTGGGAATTTTCCCATCAGATTTGCAACATAGGCTTTTTGAGAGCCACCTCATGAACAGTGACACTGTTGTTTTAATTGGTCCCCAAGGTGATTCCGTGCATAACCGGTGAAATCACCTTCGGGACCGAATAACAACATGACAGTGACTGAATTCATGAGGTGGGGTCCCAAGAACCCCATGTTGAAAATTTGCTGTCAAAAGTCACAAAAGCCGAGATATCCACCTAAGTTGAAAAAGACATTTATGCCATTATACAGCTTACCAGCATTTCTTCAGTTCGCAGTCAGCTTTGAAGAATGTAGACGTGTTCCCGCTCACCAAGATCGCCGCGACCAGGCTCTGGAGGCAAGTATGGGGTGAGGGATGTGAGGAGGTGGGTGCGAGGATGGGTGGGTTGGGGAGGGGCCACCACAGATAATCTAGAAACCATTTTTCTTTTACAGGTAAAAAAATTTAAAACACATCTTGGGAAGGTTTTCTTAATTACAGGGACATTTGGCACACTGGGATGGGCTCCGAGCATGCCACCTGGGTGCTTTTGTTTTGTGGGGAGACCGGAGGATGGGGATTGGGCACCTTATCTGCAAAAAAGAAAATTTGACCAGCTGGAGGGTGAGCTGAGGAATGAGGGACCGGAGAGGATAGCAGCAGAGGGAGGAAGTGAGAGGGATTTCTTTTGTAGCTGGAGGACGAGTCGAGGAACAAGGGAGGGGAAGGGGAACAGCAGCAGAGGGAGGAAGCAGGAGGGATTTCATTGGCAGCGATTTGCAGGTGGGCCAGAGAAATTGTATGACATCAATATGCTAAATACACACACGTTACCACCGCTGATTGCAGCAGTGGTTTTCCTTGAACTGAAGACCACTGCAGCCGAACTGCTGTCATAGACAGTTCATGCATCCATTGGTGTGGTACGGTCGCACCTGCTAAATGGAGCACTGCATTGGACAACAGGGTCACACACCTCCAAAAAGTCGTACGGTCACAATATGTTTCTTGTGCATGCGCACACACAAACATACAAATGTCACATTTAGGAGGGACTAAGGACATGTTTGAGGCAGAATCAGGGATATCCCTGAAAATCAAAGACAGCTGTGAGGTATGTGGCGCATTACTGTTATACAATTAACTGGTTTTCCAGTTTTATGTGATAATGGCGAGTCTGTGACAGCATCGATCACATATGGCGAGGGAATAAGCGCCCAATGTCAAAAGGGCACACCACAGAACAGCGACCATCACAAATAGCGACGGTCCCTTACTAAATCACATACAGCAACAAATAAACAAGTATTTTTATGTGAGGGCACCTCCCAATCTAAAGATTGCTAACTCCAGGGGGAGCATAGAAAAAAAGAGGAAATAAGACTCTCCTGCAGCCAGACCCGAACTAAGGTCCACCTGCTCTGGCAACAGTGGCTCTAGCCACTATGCGAAGCAGCCAGCCCAGCATCATATCCTGTTCCAGTGAGTGATGCTCAGTGCTACACTCACTGTAACTTCATTAGCGCTCTTCTTTTTCACTTGCTCTCATTATGAGTGGTATTATTGAGTTGCTCATATTGAGCCGCTCAATAATACTCGGCTTACTCGCTCATATTTTATAAAATGGGCAAAGGATTTCAAGCAATCTGATTGGTTGTTAGCCATGCATTAGATGTGTCTAATGCACAGCTAAATCTAGAACCCCCATTTAGAATACACAGGCCCATTTTATAAGCGCAATAAGCCACTCTGGGGATGTGCATTAGTTCTAATGCACGACTAGGGGACTGGACGCACTCGGCCTGTGGCCTCGTGCCTCACTACATCCCCCTAGCCATGCATTAGAACTGTTTAATGCACACCCCATCGTGTCTTATTGCTTACATATGATACCGGTTTTGTTAGAGCTGCATAGGTTATATTTTCATCTGTATTGGCAGGTCATTCCTCTTTGTATATCACTGATGTACTTAAACAGTGTTTGGTCCTGCCTATTGTATGCATAATGTACTTTGGTTTCTGTAATAAAACTTTTAAATATAAAAAAATGAAGCAGATTTCTGGAATCAGATCTGAGGTGGTGGCTCTGGACAGGTTTTGAGAGCAGGTTTTCAAGGTAGGCAAGGCAGGGTAAAGACCGTTTACACATTTGTCCAGGGAGAGAACCCCACGATTATTGTATTACACAGTGACATGTTTGTCTCTCCGCATCTATATCTCAACCCCCACTCCCAGGAGATGTGGTAATTTAGCATTACCACTAAGTCATGTGTTATGGCTTACATAAACTCTTCACAGTTATATCATTGATATTCCTTTCAGTTGCACAGTGTGTGTGTGTGCGCGCACGTGTGTGCGTGCGTGTGTGTGTGTGTGTGTGTGTGAGAAAGGCAGTGAAGGGCCTGTTAGTAGCAAAAGGGAATGGAAGGATTTGTGGAATGCATTTTCCAATATAATGGATTCCTGCATATGCTTTTGGTCCTTACGCTAATGACATTTTTTTTTTTATTTTATTTATATAGTTTTAAGAAAATACTGATGCCAGTGTGGTCTTCCAAATAATCTCCATAGATAATGAATGAGAGAAGGACTCTGTTCCAAAGAAACCGAAGATCAACTAAAACTGCACTCTGCATCTCATGAGGCGAGATTCCAGTTCTTGGATTTCGCTCACATGTTTTCACCAGAAGGTATGTTGAGCTGCAAGTAGCTCATTTCCAGATGCGTCCTTGGGGAAAGGGTGGAGACAAGGAAGCATCCCACAACTGTGATATCAGTGATATCATCCAGCTGGGAGGCAACAGGACAGAGAATATTACCTCCTCGATATTCTAATGCTAATGTTTGGCCTCCTTATGAAATGTCTTACAACCGCAATACACACATGTGCAAATGGATAATAGCCTGGCTTACCCCTAAAACCTGCCCAAGCCTTCACAGTTCTAAAAACTCAGGTCACCCTGACAAAGATAGGGATAGGACTGGATGCCCTATGAATGGCTCTGCAGTCTTTTTTCTTTTTAAATTCAGATTTTTCTCCTCTGTGGTCCCCCCCAATCCTTGGATCAGAGCATGTGACCCTAGCAGCTTCCAAACCCTGTCTCCCTCACCCCCACTATCCTCCCACTGGGGATCCCTGCCATACAGAGCTCAACAGAACACATGACCATCAGATATGAGCAAATCAGTAAAAGGTCCCTGACCCTTATTATCAGGACCAGGATACAGGTCAGAATCCTGATTAGTTCTGATAGGTTGTGAGTCAAATCAGAATCTTTAAGAAAATGTGATGCCTGAAATAATTCCCAAAATACATTAAATTAAACAGAGAATAATGTATGAGCAACAGTGCATAACAAGTTTTTACACACCTGAGGAATGTGATACCATATAAACCACAAGCCTGAGATCAAGTGGTTTATTTGGTACTGTATCATACACTGTGGGTGTGTAAAAATGAGTTTGAATGTTACCTTATTTTACTTTATATAATTACTGATTTTGTGTTTCCTCGCAGTAAAGCACAAACAGCTTATTGCACGCCTCAAACAGCTGAGGTGGAGTGCAAAGTAATCTCAGTTACACTTGTACATGCGTAATAGGGGTGTAATGAATATCCACATATATTGGTTTTAGGCTATAATCATCCTTGACCAGTAGGTATAGTATTTTTCAACCTGCAATCAGCCTGTGTTTGACTCCATTCTATACATTCTTCTGCACGGTTTCCAAATGTTCTCAGCTATAGAGTATCTGCTCATGTTTGTTTCCCATACCTCTATGTGTGGCATGGCATTACTGATTAAACATATCTCCAGCCTCCTCCCTGACCCAATATGCACATCCTGATCCCTCATCCCACCTACTTACTCACCCCTGCCTGCAGTGCATACCTGCCATACCTATCTGCTGACACCCAGCCTGCTCCATCACTGGCCCTGAAGGGTGGGCTCATTCTCCGGGGTACAACCAGGGGTGGGTCAGACCTTGTGGACCCAGTTCTTGGAAAATCTGTTTCCTTTGGTTCCGGCTTCCCAACAGAGTTAATCAATCAATCTTTATTTAACCAGGTGAAAGCACCATTGAGAAAAACTCATTTTCGAGGTGGACCTGGATTGACAAAGTACAATAAAACGAGCTTTACAGTAATAAGATACTCGAACAGAGTGTTTACAGATACATATATACATGAAAAATATTTAGATGGATAATACAATACAACACAGGTCACATTTACAGTTCACAAAATCTAAATGGCTCATAAGTGTTAGAGGACGGAGGAATATCAGGAGCAATATAGTGGAGGCACAGGCGAGAATTAGGTCTCAAAGCATTTACAGGTTTCATTAAGTAGGCTGCTGACCAGTGCTTTAAAGGTGGGCAAGTTGAAAAGATGTAGGAGTTTTAGGGATTTCTGGATTGTATTTCAAATGGAAGGAAGGGCATGACTTAGGGAGGAGGAGACGTTCCAGGTTCTGGTCCTAGGGACGTCAAGAGTGATACAGGAGTGTCTTCTCAGGGAATATGCTCCTGTGGAGAAGACCAAGAGCTTAAGAGTGTTAAGAGGGACCAGGCACCATCTGAGGTGGCCCAACAAGCTTGGGGTACCCCCATGTTGTCAGCCTCGCTGGGAGGGGAAGAAGAGGTGATGTCCTAGATTGCCATGCAGACCTGATGTATGGTCCTCAAACTCAAACCCAGGCCCCTCCTTGTGGTTGTTCCAAATGTTTCCTGCTGCTCATATTGAGTGTTCACCTTCATCTGCTGTGAAAAGAAAACAGACACTTCTTTTCCCAAATAGGACATTGCAATAGGAATGAGGGGTAGTTAATATGTTTTTATGCACGTGTAAAGATATTATTTGTTACTCCCAGGAAGATCTAGGAGCGCGGTCCTTCATCTTGACCATGGATATCAGAGATGGACAGGCAAGGCCTTAAAACACCACAGTAGCTATAACATGAGTGAGTGTTATTAACCTTTCAAGAGGTTCAAGACAAATATAATCTAACACAAGCAGATTCTTACTACTTCCTACAAGTCAGGCATTACTTGCAACAATCTATAAACTGGCAAATCTTCTAAGCAGAGAAAACAGTCTTATAAGTTTATTAGCAAATAGCACATGTTTTATCACAGCTAAGCATAGATGCATAGATACACAGACAGTGTCGGCAGGGATAAAGGCCTTTGGCACACCCAGTCTGCCTGTTTGAGCTTGTAAGTTCAGTTTATGTATACAAAGCTTTGCAATAGATGAATACAGATAACACAGTCTACACTAAAAATAAAATGGAAATGGAACTACAGACTGTAATAACGGAAAAGCAATGAAAATATATGCTGTACGGATACCCAGTAATGGTCTATGATTGCACCTATCTGACGAGAATTTTAGTTGAAATACTTAATAAAATGTTCACCAATACAACAGGTGAAATATCAGATGTCTATAGCTGCAAAATTTTAGAGAGAGACTGATGTGAGATTAGGGTGTTAATGCTATGGATTCTGGTTATGTACTGGCTGATTAGTTTTGGACACAAAACAGCAATCAGACACAATCTAGCCAGGATCCATTGCCTGAAAGATACAAAAGGTACTGCTGTTTGGAACTCTGCTGCAAGAGCTGAAAGACAATGATAAAAGTACATATTTAGGATACTAACAATAACAGCTGAAAAAGGTTGCAAAATCATCACCTACTGACTCATTAAAGAATGGTCAACCTTGACGTTACATATGGGAGAACACTACAGGGCAGACTTTTGAAAGTGGAAATAATGCACATGTGGATATGCGGCAAAAATGTTGCAAAAGGGAGAGTACCCGTGCACGATCACAATTGTTTTCCACACGTTTGCAATTTCCAACAAGGTTGCATTTTTAAAACATTTTCCACATTTTACAGCAGCTTGTGCAGATTTATTTGCCCAGCCTGTGCAAAAACAAAATTGCACAAAAAAGAAAATTCCACTCGTGGAAAAAATGCTGAAAACAGAATTCTCGCCGGTACAAGAGATTTGCCCCGTATCAATGAGTGTGCATGAGGACTTAGACCCCGGCCATGCCAGGGCCTCTGAATAGTGGGCCTCGAGTCTCCTTTGTCCCTTAGGTAAATTGTATTAGTCCTCTAAAATGCAATATAAAAAGAAAACCTATACTCTACTACTAGTTCTCCTGCTGATCCTGCCAACATCGTGCATTTTTGCTGAGGTTCAGATATCTATACACACATGAAAAATAGATGATAAAGATAGCCTCTACTGGACAATGCATTGTGGTAGCACTGATCTGTTTTGTTTATTGGTAACCATGGTTCTTGAGTACGGGAGCCTTATTTCCATGACATATCAAGTCAGATTATCTCCTTGTGACATGTTCTGGGCCCCGCGCTTTTCTCTATGTGTAAAATGGAAGGGTCTCTTGAGATATGCACTGCATGGACTCAACTTGAACATCACATCAAGAACATGAATTAATAAAGGATGGTGTTAGCACAAGTCCTCACATGAGTGATAGTGCAAGTTCACAGACAGAAAGACATACACACACACACGATTTATCTAAAAATCACCTTACCAAAGATCAAGGGGCTAATCACTCCAAAAGATTACATTAAAAACAACAAGTACGAATAGCTTTGAACAATAAATAACAATTACACATTCTAAAGAGCAAGGTATGATATATAAACATAAAACTGAAATGGTAGATCCAGAGAAGCTGAAAATATATATATTTTTGACTTACACTGTATTCCCTATCTCGTCATCAGTCTGAGCTGCCCTCAGGAGCACCCATGGCACATTTATATGCTCCAACATACCATCAAGTCAGCACCGAGGCTCTCCATGGAGTCTTAACTGTATCCCCCAGGCAGAGACTGGAGTAGGAGGGATATACCCTGAGTCTCATTTGTCATTCGAAAGTGATGCCTTCTGGTGGTGTAAGAGACCTAGGTGTACCAGGGTCTGTCGCCTGTCGCACTGACTCCATTTTCCTTGTTCTAGTTCCCTGCCCTCTGCTATCACAGCTCTTTGTGCTCCCAGTCAAGAGGCAACTGGTCAGCCCTGTCCCTGTTCCCTGGGACAGCCATCACCTCCCCGGACCTACCTCAGTCAGTTTCTCCCATGAATATCCCCTCACGGCAAGGCCAGATTGAGGAGGGCCATTCTCCCCCTTCCCGATACACATAACCAGAGCGGACCAAGGCTCGGCCCCAGGTGACAGCGTGAACCCAGGCAGCTCGAGCAAGGCTTCGTTATGCTGCAGACTTCTTTTCCACTTTTGCCCAGTCCTCGACACAGGACATCCAGAGCGTGTGTGGAGGCGCTCACACAGAACATTCCTCAGCTTCCTCCCTTTGTGCCACCTGCACTGCACTACCACCAGACCTCCACCTGATGGCAGTCATAGACCAGTCTGACATGCCTCCCCTCCCTGGAAGAGGAGAGCAGTCCATATGACGCTCGATCTGCTCCTGCCCTGGCTGACCCCCGGCAACCCGAGACCATTCCTGAACTCAAGTCGCTGGAGTGGGAAAAGGTAAGGCACATACACGGCACTGCAGCCCTCTTTGCCACCAGGTCAGCCCAGCTCCCTACCCTCTGGACGTCAACATGCATGAGACTCTATCCAGTGCATGTATGATGGTGCACCTGCCACAAGCCTGGCCGAACTCCACCCAAACACTCTGCCCTCAACCGCGCTATGATCTGTGATTACCCAAGTGGCTGCACTGCAGCAGAAACAGTGACTCACCTTCCTGGATGAGCAGAGCATTCTCTGACACATGTACTGCTCTCCTCGGTGGCCCTGTGATGGCTGAGCTCGTTCCCAAACTTGGGTCACTAGTGTCATAAGCAGTAGCACCAATCCTGCACCAGTGGGCCAGCAGAACTCCACATTTGTCGAGGATTATTCTGAAAAGCTTGTCTAAGCAACAGTGCTCTTTTGCAGCAGTTTACTGTAGGCAGCAGTTCAGATGTCTAATAGGAGGGTGTTTCCCATCATGAAGCAACCACTAAAAATGCTCTGTCCCCAGGAGATTTTAATCTGATTTTGGGACAGCAAGTAGTTGTTGTCCGCACGACATAATTCCTAGCATCCATATGGGTGCCAAAAGGTCATGAAGATAACAGACAGCCCAGCCCATTTAAAGCCTTATATGCCAATTAAAGTACACTGAAACTGATTCGTCGTGATTACCTACAGCTAGTGCAGACAGCACAGTGCAGGTGTTACATGCTCTGACAGCCAGGTGGAGGTCAGAAGGTGAGTGGATGCATTCTGTACCAGCGGCAGCTGCTGGATCAAATTTGCAGGCATACCCTTGCACAGAGCACTGCAGAAAGCTAGAGGAAGGTTAAGAAAAACTGCACCACAGTTTTGTCATGTCACCCGGTCAAGGTAGGGACACAACCTAGCGATGTTTCTAAGATGGTAAACACCATTCCAGATGACTGCTGACACCTGAGAGTCTGATGCTAGCTCATCAAGAGACATCTCTAGATTACATACAGCCTGCCTAGATTTTAGCTGAGCTGGCAATAATACCCAACAGGGTGGGCAGTGGTGGGCTATATCAGACTGGCCAGGCATAATGAAGCCTGATGATGCAGGCAGAGGCCCTATAGTATTTGAAAGAATCTGTATTGCCCATACTGTACACCCTGGAGAGTATTATTGTGCTGTTTTGTTACATTTTTAATAAAATGTGTAAAAATATGTAACACAACGTATCAAATGTAAATAAAAAGGAATAAAAAGAGTGTAACCCCCTACAAATTGGGGTTCCCGAAAAGTCTCCCTTGAGCTTGCCTAAATGCTCACTGCCAGGCTGGTGTTCTGCGTTTCAGCAGTTTAAATGCATAGCCAGAGAGTACCTGTATAGCCTCTGTGTACTGTCTCTTTAAGAGCTGCCTGGATTGCAGTCATAATTACTCTGAGAGGGAACTCTGTTAGAAGATGTACTTGTTTGCTGATCATTTGTTAGAGTAGTAATAATATTGCAGTTTGTTCTAACCTGCCTTCTTTGCAGCATGGACAGTTCTGTTTGTTTCCATCATCTTGGTCCTGGAATGTCAGAATGGGCCAATCAGTACATTCAGGACTCTTAAATGGAGTCTGCCTACAGGGGCTCGGTGGGGCCAAAACTTGTAGGAATTGTAGTTTTGGGCTTTTGGCACCTAAAATAACCTGGATGGGGAGCCTTTGTTGTGACTGACAGACAGATCAGCCAACCAAACCTTTTGGATCTTGGGGAAAGTTCCACACTGCTTGCAGTTTCAGTTAGAGCTGAGTTGGGAAGTGAAGAAGTAACAGCTCGAGATAGTTCGAGCAGCAATCCATGGTGGATTCGCGTGGGAGAACTGTGTAAAAGCCTGAGTTTGGCCTGCATGCCTGCCTGCTGTTCCTGAGAGGGAACTTGTGTTGTTTTTTTTTCAGACTAAATCTGAATTTGGAGAGCGAATTAAGCCACTGAATTGTGACCAGGCTTTAATCTGAAGAAGACTGAAGAGTTGCTGAATGCGATCGGCTTGTAAGGACTTCCAGCTACCTCTGAACTGCCGGATTGTGTAGAACTGTGTAATTGCGACCAGAGAGACATTTGCCTGTAGAGTGGAATTCTTACATGTGAATGTGCTGTGCTTTATAGTGGGTCGTGATTTGGTTCCCCACTGTGTGTCTGGAACTGTGTTTTGCTTTGCCGGAGGCTGTATCCAGCTCCATGGACTAAATCTGAATTATTTCCATTTGCCTGGGCCCTGCTACACTGGCCCAGCCAGAATACCTACTACACTGAGAAAGTCATTGACGAGACCAGCCTGGGGATCAGCCCCCTACTCAATGCCTTGAACAGGAACAATGTCTCAGTGATTCATGTAGGCCCTGCTTCTCTGGGCACTCCAGCTCGACAGCCTGCAGTCTCAATTTCATCCTGCCTGTGTCCAGTATTGGGTATCGTGAGTAAACATCAGGGTAGCTCCCTGCAGCAACAGCTAAATCTAAAAGTGTTGTCATCTGATTGTCTTGTTGCCTTTCTTCACGAACTGAGCCCTCCAGCTCCGGATTACAAATAGTGTAGTGCATATGTTGCTTTCTTCCATCACAGGGCCCCAACCAGCTGTAATGTTCCTGGCTAGTCCACCGTTTTCCTACCTGGGTACCCAGAGTGTGTGACTGTGTAGGGACTCTGAACTACATGCATAACTGTCTGCTAATATAGCTTTTAAGCAAATCAACCTGATTATGCCCCTCCCTTGTTCAAGTCCCATGAATAAATCAGATTTAATTTTGTTTGCATTTAACCTGACTGTGGGTCCAGTTTGTGCCAAAAGTATTGTACTGTTGCTATTTGCTGTGCTTAACCTTGTTTTACAGGGGGTCCCCAGGGTCAAGCTAGAGGAACTAGCCCTGGTGTAAGTGCAAACAGTGTGGGTAATTGCCTGGTGAATAAGGGTCATTGTGAAAGTAATTATTGTATATTGTTCAGGCCACTAGAAGGGAAGGGGGTTACAGTGTCCCGGACAATAGCCTTGTTTGGCCCATTTTAACCTGTTCGTTTTACTCTGCAGATGATTGCCCCTCTCCCTCCCAACACCTGCAAAAAGTAAGCAACCCATTCAGTAGTTACCATTTCTGTTAATAGTGCAGTTGATAAGAGTGAGCAGGACTGCAGTGTGGTGTGCAGTTGGTAAGGGTGAGCAAGTCTGCAGCGTGGTGTGAGCTCGAGCAGGAAGGCAGCATTCTGGAAGCTCAAATTTAGATGTTCCCCCCACCTGCACCCTTTAGCCGCCACCAAAACACAAGAGGAATTGTGGCTAATTTTCTTTTTCTAATTTTTTTTTTAACAATTGTGAGCAGGGTGATTCAGTGGGCGACTGTGGAGAAACAGCAGTCATTGCAATCTGGAATGTGCGGCACTTACAGGTACACACAGTTTGTGGTGCTTCATTTAGAGGGCATGGAGTGTGTGTGTATGTTGGGGGGTCTGTCACACGCTAAGTGAGGAAACAAGATGGCTGCTATTTCAGTTTTTTCAAACTGTGTGTGGGGCAGTGATTTCAGCTGGCAGAGAGGCAGGTTGACATGGGACTCATTTTTACCTGGTGTCTGTTGGCACACATATGCACCCCTAGATGGGGTGCTCAATCAATCAAAGACCAGGATTTTAATTCCCCATTTTCTAAGCCCTGTCAGTGGTGGATGGCCCAAGGCTACCTTCTCACAGGCAACCTTGAAATGTCTGTCCTCAGCTTTTAGGGGGAAATCTTCAGTAAACTGAATTACAGGTTTGTACTGCTTCCGCTTGGACCCGGGACTGATCCTCACATCTCTGGTCTCAGAGAATGCAGTTGTAACCTTTCAGCTAAAAGAAAACTTTATTTTAGCCGAGATGATATACTGACTCCTGTTTTTGTAAGCTGCAGTCTTTACTTCCTCTACTAAATGGCATTCAGTACCTGGTGACAGATTCAGCATGCAATACAAACCTAAGGCGAGCAGACACACTAGTTGCAACTCTATTTTGTCAGGGTTTAGCTGCAACCCACTAAAAGCTATCCACCTTCCAGTCAAGGCAGGATCTCTCTCAGCTCTGCTGCTGGGTCAACCTGCCCTGGTAGAAACAAAGATACAGTTAAATATTATGTATGTAACAATGATAAGTCAAACCACACTTTTAGGTCACCATTCCAAGACGAGCAAAAACACCGCAGACAACAATGGGGATATAGTTGATCCCTGCAGAACTTCAGAGCTGATACTGCAAGGGAAGATCAAAAGTCTCTATGTACTCCAAAAACTAGTACAACTTCTCATTTGCATGACAGGGCACATGTACATGTATCCAGCTATTCCTCATACTGTATAATAATGCATGTACACGTGATCCAAATAGTGTTACATGTTGCATACAATGCAATTACCATGTACTATATGAAGAATTCTGACTGTTGCCATTCTCATGAAAAAACACTTTACATGTACTCATTTATAGCTCAAGTTCATTTAAGATGATACTTCAAATAAAAGTGCATGCAATGTATCATTCTCTTCGAGAAGGAGCGCAAGTTTAGGAAGTGTGACTACAGAACTGAGGATGTGGTTAAAAGGTATACCAGGAGTACTGAGACTAGAAGCTAGTTATAGTGGTGGAGTGTGTGCCTATGGGACATGAGAGAGAGGAACAAGACTGGTTCATTTTCCAATATGAGAATGAAAGTCATTTTTTTCACAGGGTACCCAAGGTAGAGTGGGTGGGGCATCACTAGACATTAGTACATAATTGCACAGCAGTTAAACTTTAATCCTGCTAATAAAGGGGTGGGGTGACTGACCTTGGAGCCTTCCAACCTTAAATGACTATGTTGCTATGTTAATTAAAAAAGCCTTAGGCTGTTTCAAAAGTGTCAGTAGTTGGATGTGCTAGTGTTCTGTGCACATGGTAATTTTGATAATTATGTGACATGAGGCCAGAAGTGGAGTATGGGAGCCTGATCCTTTCCACGGACACCAGATACGAGTTCTTTTATTGGTACCCAGAAACTCCATGTGGAAACTTCCCACATTTTTATTCTCAGTTTTCTTGTCATTTCTAAGAGGAATAGTATTTGATATGAAACAACATTACGATTGCTAAGTGATGTATTTGTACTGTCTGTCTGTATGGAATACATTTATTTATTGAGTTCGTTTTTGTTGACCGGTAAGGTGCACTAGTCATGAGGATGACTGTTTTCAGTCACGACCCAGGAGGTTACAAAGAAGATGTTACAGGTACGACAGACAGCAGGTTATATCATTATACAAAACAAAGTGATAATACATTGATGAGCAGCAAAGGTAAACAAACAATTTGTATCGAGGTATTTATAACAAACAATGCAAATCAATGCAATAGTGCAATTAATAGACTAAGGCAAGGCAGTAGGAGAGGAGAGGAGAGATTTTCAAGAAATATTTGAGCAATTAGGGGAGAAAGTAACTACAGTGAGCATAATCTTGTAAGCACACAACAGACAAGTCGAGAGAAAAGAGCAATTAGCTAAAAAGTGCAGAGGGATAAGGAGCGGGGGCGGGTGAGCTGTGACTATGAGTATGACTGTGAAAGAGTGCAAGATTCAGGGATAGGGTTCAGGATATAGGGAGGTGAGCTGGCAGCAGAGGGGGGGACAAAAGTAAAAGATGGGAAGGGGAGGTGAGGCAGGGGACAGACCAGGGACGTGTTGGAGTATTAATAGGAGGCTGTTTCAGGCCTTTCTAAAGTTGGAGGGGAATATCCTAGGGTTCCTAATGGTAGGAGGAAAAGGTTTGGGTAGGGTAGAGAGAGAAAAGAAGTGAGAAAGACACAGGGGAGCAATAGGATGAGAGAGGTAGCAAGGAAAAAGTGCAGGAACACAAGTAGGCTTGCATGGTTTAGAAGGCAAAGAGTTTTCAATGGTTCTTGAGGGCAGAAGGTGGGTAAAAACAGGTGTAAATGGCATGGTCAATAAGCAGATTTTTATGCCTTTTTATGAAGATGTGATGGCTTGCCACCTCACGTATCTCATGCAGCAAGGAGTTCCAATATTTAGAAGCAGCGTGAGAAAAGGCATTAGTGCCTTTAGCAGATTTTCTTCTTGGAACTTGTAGCAGGGATAAGTTCGAGAAGCGTAGATCATATGGAGAGGACAGGTGGGTGAGCAGGGAGGCAAATGACAGGGGAGTATTAGCTCTAATGATAGCATCCGGTAGAGATCCTAGTGCCAGTAATCGGTAGGAGTAGGGAGAGGCCCAATTTAGGGCAGCATAAAGCTGACAGTGGTGTTTGAGTCGAGGGGACGTGGAGGCATAGCGACATATGTTATTGTAAGTAACATCCCACTTACGGAGAGTGGTATTGGAAGCGTTCATGTAGATTATAGATCCATAGGTTAGAGATGGAAGAAGAATTCCACAGGCAATCATGAGTCTGGCTGAGGGCGAGAGAACGTAGCAAGTTTTGTAGGCCACACCTAGCTTGCTATTCATCAATTTGCAAATGGTCTGAATGTGTGTGTCAAAGCTGAGTGTGGCATCAAGGAGAACTCACAGATATTTAAAGGAGGTAACGGCTGTGAGAGGGGAACTGTTGGCACAGGTTATGGTAAAGAGCTCATGGCATTCTTTCAGTTTGGCAGCTGTGCCAAATAGCATAGCCTGAGTCTTAGCCACATTTAGAACGAACTTATTTCTGGTTAGCCAGGACTGGATTTCCTGAAAGGCATTGGAGAGGTTGTGGTTGATATCAGAGACACTGCTGGCACTGGAGTAGAAGACCAGGTCATCCGGTAGAGGATAGAGGTGCAGGATGGGTGATGAGGGATATGCGATTAACAAATATAGTAAAGAGGAAGGGCCCCAAAATAGAGCCCTGAGGGATGCCAGTGTTGATAAATGTGTGTGTTCGGATAGGGCATTATTGAACTTAACCATATGTATCCTATTTGATAGGTAATTTTGGAACCATGCCACAGATTGTGTTGAGAATCCCAAGGGATAGGAGATGTTCTAGAAGGAGAGGATAATCAACTAGGTTGAAAGTTTTCTTCAGATCTATAAAGACTGCTCCGTAAGTCAGCCGCCATCCATAGCACATAGTATGTCATTAGTAAGTTGGAAAAGGGCAGTAGAGTGCTATGACCCTTCTGGAAGCCATGTTGGTTGGGTGATAGTAGATTGTATTTGGTGAGGAAATCAATCACTTACAAGGACACCAGTTTCTCAGTATCTACTCAGGACAGATGGCATTGCAATGGGCCGATAGTTAGCGATGTCTTTATCACCCTTTTAAAGATGGGTGTAACCTAGCAATCTTCCATATGTCAGGAACGTGACCTTGACGTAGAGATAGTGTGAATATTTTGGCCAAAGGGAGGCAATGGTATGGGCTGCTAGTTTTAGAAGCCTTGGTTCTAGGACCATCAGAGCCAATGCTAGTACTTTCGGATATAGTCATAAGCAGTTTAAGGATCTCCAATCTATTGACAGCCTTAAACAGGATGACCAGACCTCGAAAAAGAGGCTTTCAGAGGCTGGCCAGGCGTGCCATCTGTGGAACAATGTAGTATGCTTAGAGAGGTCAGAGATGAGTCTGTTGAAGGAGTTGGCAATGGTGTTTGGGTCATTGCAGTGGGCACCATCAATTACCATATCATTCATTGTGTGGGACTGAGTGGCACCCAAGAAGGTTTTTATATGGGACCAACATGTTTTGGAGTCTGCTGCCACATCCAAGAGCAGGCCTTTGCAATACGAACTCTTTGCCAGCCTAATTTTATGTTTGTAAAGGTTTCTCTGGGCTCTATACATTTCATAATCTAATGAGAGGCCAGTTTTTCTGTAGTTACTTCAGCACTTGTCCTGATTTTGGAGTAGCCCGAACACATCCTTATGTAGCCATTTAGTCTGCTTGCCACTGCATCTTTCTTGTGCAGTAAGCTGCATGAGCATCCTGGATAGGCATGAAGCTGAACAAGAAAAGGTGGAATGCAGTTTGGGCATCTTTAGCCTGATAAAGTAGGGACCAGTCTATCACGGAGACATCTTGTAGGAATTTAGTAGTGTCCAGCTTGGCATAGCTCCGAAAAGTAATGTGCCGTGGTGAGCAGAGGGATTGTGGAGGGATCCCAGATACAGTAGACTGGGTTGTGGTCACTATACCATCTGGTAGTGTACCTGCAGCCATAATCCTATGAACTTGGTTAGTAAGGATCCAGTCGAGTAGAGTACTTGAGGTTGAGGATGATGAAATCCTTGTGGGGTCAGTTATAACTTGGTACAGGTTATGACTCTGAATTAGGGATAGAAGGGTATTTTGGTGTGCCCCAGCCAGTTCTGGTTCATATCACCCAGGATCAGTAGTTCATTGTGACTGGCTACTGTGGTGGACATGCTTAGAGCTCCTCTAGCCCTGCATAGCCAGATTTCAGTGGGTTGTAGCCACATATGATATGTAGTTTTTGGAGCCCAGTAACAGTAGGGCATGTAAGGATTCACAGGAAGACACAGTGGTGCTAGGTATAATAGTTAGGTTCATATGAGCTTTGTAGTAGATTGCAACCCCTCCACCCCTCTTTGTTGATGATCTATCCTGTCGGATCAGGTTATAGCTAGGTAAAGAGCAGGCGGAATCTAGGGTAGAGGGTTTTAACCAAGCTCTGTTAGGCAAAGAACATCAGGCTGGTGCACTTCGGACCATGCCTAGTTCAGAAAAGTTGTGCTGCAAGTTCCTAATGTTTAGACGATAAAGTATAAGCCCTTAGACATGGGCTCAGTAGTACTGACTTGCACAGCCTTTAAAAGGGGCCTGGGTTTACCGATATCACCTAAGCAAGAGTGTGAGTAGAAACAGGTACCAGAGCTTAAGATTAGCAAAAAGTGGGCAGAGGAATAGGAAGTCACGGATACCATTTTCTATTATACACATGGGGGGGCCGGATTCTAGAAGGATGGCGCAAGTCACTGCCAAAGGCGACTTACACCAAATGCAGCTGTGACATTGACCCTTCGCCCTATTCTAGAAGGGGCAGGGTCCCCACGTCTAAGTCCTGTGACTTACAACATACAGCCAGGTACGCTGAACAGAGGGTGTACCTGGTGAGGACATCGCAAGCCACAACCTATTCCTCAAGTCGCAAGTGCGATCCCCATGCCCGTCTACTCGGGTGCAGTCCCACAGGGCCATAGGCCCCTACCCACTGTCAATATGAATATCTTATTGAGCACATCTATACAGTAAGCACTCAGAAGGAGCACAGTCGGCGGCTGGCCAAGGAGGTGAGATGTGGCAGTGCCAGTTGCCAGATGGGGACAGGTGGAGGGGGGTGCTAGGTGGAGTGGCACTGCTGGATGGGAGGGACACTAGACTACCAGGGTGTACGAGGTGATATTTATTTTAACAGTTTGCGCACTGCAGGACCTGTCTTCAGGTGGGAATCGGATCCTGGGGATGGGGCAGAGCTGCCCTGCAGGGCTGATAGTGGTGTGGGGTTTGGGGCATGATGTGTGTGGGCTGCCTCAAGGGCATTTACGGTTTAGGGGTTCTGGGGGCTGGGGGTGCAAGATACCCAGCTGGGCACCTCTGCTATGGGGAAGCGGGGACTGGGGGTCATGGGATGCCCTGTGCAGAGACAACGGGGGTGTTCTGGGCATGGAGGGCACATTGTGGAGTGGGTGCAGTGGGTCTACAGAACCCCCGGAGGGTGTATGTACAGTTATACCAGCTAAATGCTGGTGTAACTTATGTTGACAGTTCTCCTGGGGTTCTTGTAGAGTCCTGACATTGGGGACTTTGTTGCTACCCTTCTAGAATAGGGTGCAACTGCTGCCGTAAACCCCCTAGTGTCATGTCATAGGGGGTTTAGAGCGCAACTGCTGGCATAACTCCACTTTGCAGAATCCCACACGTCACAACTGCTAGCATAACTTGCTACTTGTGCCATTCTTTTGGTGCAAGTGTGGTTACACCAAGGTGTAATAGTGAACAAAACAGTTCAGCATCCCAGTAAAACAACCAAAAATCGACCTGTCAGCTAGGTCCTGTTAAAAGTTTTTATTTTAGAATAAACAGCCAGCACCGTAAAAGCATTGAAAAGCGTATTTTAGACGAAACGCAGATGTCTGTGTTTTTTTACGAGTGCTGGCTGTTTATATGCTAAAATAAAAGCTTTTAATGGGACCTAGCTGACAGGTCAATTTTTGGTTGTTTTTACTGGGATGCCAAATTGTTTTGTTCACTATTTTGCCTCTTCTTGTTGCGGCCTCTGTATTTTTCGCCAGTAGCCGCCTATTGTTTGTTACACCAGGCGTAACTCTTCTAGAATCGGGCCCAAGGTATGTAGGTCAAATGGTCTGAGTCCTATCTCTCTGATAGGGTGCAACAGGTAGTGATGGGAAATTTCTCCTCCTTCCCAATGCCCCTGTCATGTGGAGTACCCCAGGACTCGATCTTGTCGCCGATGTTATTCGCAGGATATGTCTGTCCCTGGGCGAGATCATTCGGCAATTCAGTGTGGAGTTTCACTGCTATGCAGATGACACCCAGCTGTATTTGTCATTTGCCCCTGGAACATCCAATGCTGCAGATGTGCTTAACAACTGCTTGGCAAAAATCAATGACTGGATGTCCTCCAGCTGGTTGCAACTGAACCCAGACAAGACAGAGGTGCTGGTGATCGAGCCTGGTCATGGGTGTGATGGGAGTGTATCTGGAGTTGACACAGGACTTTTTCTGGGGTGTGCTTCATTGGTGGCCTCCCAAGGGTGCAAGATTCTGGTATGATCCTGGACAGCAGACTGACACTTGAGGATCAGGTGTCTTCTGTTGTCAAAAGTGTTTTTACCACTTGAGTAACAGTACCAGGATCAAGCCTCTCATTCCCGCCGAAACCTGCCGACACTAGTGCATGCCTTTGTTACCTCTAGGCTCGACTACTGTAACTCTCTGTACTTGGGGGTCATGGGAGGGACCCTCCGCAGATTGCAGCTAGTGCAGAGCGCAGTGGCTTGTTAGTGACTGGCCTGTCTCAGGTTCAGCCATGTGACCCCAGTCTTGCGGGTTCTGCACTTGCTGTCTGTCAGGTGGAGGGTCCTTTTCAAGGTGGGCTTGCTCACCTTTAAGGCCCTATGGATTGGGTCTGGGCTACCTGACTGAGCTCCTTACATCTGCAACCTCTGTCTGCTCCCTCCGCCTCGCTCTAGGGACCTCCTGAATGTTTTCAGGGTTCTGCTCAAGACTTCAGGTGACCATGCCTTTAGTGTCGCAGGGCTGACACTGTGGAACTTGCTACCATCTGCAGTCCAGGAGGCCCGTTCTATTGAGGTGTTCAAGCAGAGGCTAAAAGCCCAACTCTTCCACTTGGCTTACCCGGAAGAGACCATATGATCTATCCAACTGCCCGAGTGAAAGCATTGGGGACCTATGATTCTGATTATGAATTTTAGTACTTTATATGTGTTTAATTAGTGTCCTTTGTTTTTTGACATTTCTTCAAATGATATTACTTGTACTGTTTTTATCTTCAGGCCCCCAGAGCCTCCAGGATAGGGCTCCATAAAAATAAAATGTGCCTTGCCTATAACAGTATTTACAAATGTTTGCTATGATGTGCTTACAACCACTGTTTAGCAGAGATCTATTTATGGTCTTAGCACGCCACCTACAGGTATTAGCCAGTGATGCTGATCAGCACAATATAATGAATCTTTCTGTTGTAATACAATGTAGCTGTAGTCAGCAGTAATATTTATTACTGAGCATGTGCAACATGTTACGGCCTTGGGTGCGAGTCACCCACCATGTACACCAATTGAAATGTTTTGCCATGCATCTTTATTATGCAAATGAGCCCATTACCAGGTAACAGGACCCTCTTATCTTTAGTATATAATTTTATGTGAGACTATTGCTCTCTGAGTTTTGTTATGCTGACCCCCGTGTTCAGAGGTTCCAGACTCCCAGCAGGTGTAATTGCTGTCCTTTTACATACTTTGGAAAATAAACCTTTATTCTGTAAGCATCTGTCTCCTGCATTGTGTTTTGCAATCCAAAAGAAACTTTTATTTTACAGAGAGGCTGAGCCATGGAACAGCCTACCCACAGAGAAGGTATTTGAGCCATGGACAGCCTACCTGCAGAGAGAGTGGCGAGGCCACGGAACAGCCTACCCACAGAGAGAGTGGCTGAGCCACGGAACAGCCTACCCACAGAGAGAGTCGCTGAGCCATGGAACAGCCTACCTGCAGAGAGAGTGGCTGAGCCACGGAACAGCCTACCCACAGAGAGAGTGGCTGAGGCATGGAACAGCCTACCCACAGAGAGAGTCACTGAGCCATGGAACAGCCTACCTGCAGAGAGAGTGGCTGAGCCATGGAACAGCCTACCTGCAGAGAGAGTCACTGAGCCATGGAACAGCCTACCCACAGAGAGAGTCGCTGAGCCAAGGAACAGCCTACCTGCAGAGAGAGTGGCTGAGCCACGGAACAGTCTACCCACAGAGAGAGTCGCTGAGCCATGGAACAGCCTACCCACAGAGAGAGTCGCCGAGCCAAGGAACAGCCTACCTGCAGAGAGAGTCGCTGAGCCATGGAACAGTCTACCAGAAGAGCGAGTGGCTGAGGCATGGAACAACCTACCAGCAAACAAGTGGCTGACACACTGAACAGCCTACCAGAAGAGCGAGTGGCTGAGGCATGGAACAACCTACCAGCAGACAAGTGGCTGAGACATTGAACAGCCTACTAGCAGAGAGGGTGACAGAGCCATGGAACAGCCTACCAGCAGAGAGAGTGGCTGAGCCATGGAACAGCCTACCAGCAGAGAGAGAGTGGCTGAGGCATGGAACAGCCTACCAGCAGAAAGAGAGAGGCTGAGCCAAAGAACTGCCTACCAGCAGAGAGAGTGGCTGAGCCATGGAACTGCCTACCAGCAGAGAGAGTGCCTATGCCATGGAACAGCCTATCAGCAGAGAGAGAGGCTCAGCCATGGAACCGCCTACCAGCAGAGAGAGAGTGGCTGAGCCATAGAAATGCCTACCAGCAGAGACAATGGCTGAGCCATGGAATAGCTCATCAGTAGACAATGGCTGAGCCATGGAACCGCCTACCAGCAGAGAGAGAGTGGCTGAGCTTACAGAAATGCCTACCAGCAGAGACAATGGCTGAGCCATGGAATAGCCTACAAGCAGAGAAGCGGCTGAGCCATAGAACTGCCTACCAGCAGAGAGAGTGGCTACGCCATGGAACAGCCTACCCACAGAGAAAGTGGCTGAGCCATAGAACTGCCTGCCAGCAGACAAAGTGGCTGAGACATTGAACAGCCTACCAGCAGAGAGAGCGACAGAGCCATGGAATAGCCTACCAGCAGAGAGAGAGAGAGAGTGGCTGAGCCAAAGAACTGCCTACCAGCAGAGAAAGTGTCATGGAACAGCCTATCAGCAGAGAGAGGCTCATCCATGGAGCAGCATACCAGCAGACAATGGCTGAGCCATGGAACCGCCTACCAGCAGAGAAAGCGGCTGAGCCATGGAACAGCCTACCAGCAGAGAGAGTGGCTGAGGCATGGAACTGCCTACCAGCAGAGAGAGTGGCTGAGGCATGGAACAGCCTACCAGCAGAGAGAGTGGCTTAGGCATGGAACAGCCTACCCGAAGAGAAAGCGGCTGAGCCATGGAACTGCCTACCCGCAGAGAGAGTAGCTGAGGCATGGAACTGCCTACCAGCAGAGAGAGTGGCTGAGCCATGGAAAAGACCACCAGCGGAGAGAGAGTGGTTGAGCCATGGAAGAGCCTACCAGTAGAGAGAGTGGTTGAGCCATGCAACAGCCTACCAACAGAGGTGGTGGGTGCAAGAACCATTAATGATTTCAAACACAGCTGGAACCAAGTAAAATGCTTAATAGTTACACAGAGGGAAGCAGTAGGGCAAGGGGGAGGATGCAACGGCAATAATTCTGACTAGATAATAGGTCCCAGGGTCCAGCAGGATAAAACAGGGTAGATTGAATGGACCTATGGTCTTTTTTGGCCACCATGTTCTAAGCTGCCATGTTTCTGTGTGAAATCACCTGTGCACTCTGAGGACACAGTTTGCAAGAGGTTGCCAGTTTTCTCAACCCTCAATACCCCTCAACACCTGTAAGGGTCCCTTGGTAGCTGCCACCACTCAGAGATGATTCTCTTACCTGCGGACTTTTTCAGTCTGAATCCCACAAGAGACACTGTCCACACAGTACAGGGCTCCTTTGGCTATGAGCAAACAGCCTTCCCTGAAAAACACTTTACTTAGAATGTAGTAACTGTAGCTTTCATTGCCCTTCAGAGCTGGATCACGTCATAGATTTGTCAGTACCAACAGTTAACTATTCCCCCAAAAGATTCAGTCACAGAAGCATTAAGTATGTAAAAATAATATTTACTACCCCACAATATTTACACATTCTACAGGATATCACAATAATAAAAAAACTATGGGAATTATTGGGTTACTATAGAAATTAAAAAGAAATGGTTTGCAGACAGCAGAAGAAACACACTGAAAAACCTTTTTACAGCTTCTTAACTCTAACAAAGTAAAAGATTCTTACTACACCGTACTTTAGTGAGCCATGGCAGACTTCAACTCTTAGATGGTGTTCAGTATGGAGTCCCAACATAGACTGATCTTACTAGGGTCTGACAGGACCTCAAAAGTCTTCCACTGCCAGCCCCAATGCCACATCATCAAATATGTCACTCTGACATGGATGTGACACTTTCTTTGTCTACTGTGGTATCACCTCTCTGGGAATCTGGCCTAAACTGGAATCTTGGATTTTGTGGACTGAAACCCTCTTATTGTTCTGAGGCATGTCTGCCCTAGCAGGTGGTGGCTATATAGCTATGACAGTTTCCCGCCTTGAAAGACCATGGGCTCTATGAAACTCCCCATTAACTGACCACTGGGGTGGTGCTGTCATTACTGGACAAAGAGAATGTAATTAACTTCCAGAGTCAGCTATTCTGCCTCTGGCAAATATTTTAATCTCATTTCTCCAGCACATCACTGTCCCCTTAGCAGACAGAGTTAATTTAAAAAAAGAATACAGTACAAAATTGTTACACTATGCTAATGTATCTTTTGGTAAAATTAACTTTTTTGTTTACATTTCACGCAGATCATTATGGTTATATGACCAAGTACCAATAAAATGTTACTATCAATGTAAAGCTCAGATTCTGACAATAAACAGGCATGGTTTCCTACTTTTATTGAAAAACATACAGATATTTAGCCTCATTCTTAGTTGTACAGGATGGTGAAAACTGGTGGACAATTGGCACCCTGCTGTGTCACCCGCTAATGCTATACATAGAAATAGGCACTTATTTCAGAGAGGGGAGTCCCCCCTGCAACACAGGTTCAACTCAAATCCCTGATTCAGATGTTAGGAGGTGTAAACAAGGTTTGCACCTGCTAACATGCGCTGGACTCTGACTGCAACCAGGTTGCAGCTTGGCATTAGGCCAGGCACATGGCGCAATGTCAGTCAAGTACACACAGGTGCTCTGATTAGAAGATCTCTCTCCCTTACTGCCACCATCCTTGGGTTAGAGGGTCAAGGATCTCCCTTGGTCTGGATAATGGTAGTCCTGTGGCCCTCACCCTTCCCTCCCCAATGTTCAGTCTTTGTTATCCACTGAAGCCCCTCTTAGCCCCAGTGAGGCCCTCACTTTGTTTTCCCTGGCATGCTGCCTATCCTTGAACCCTCAGTAGGCTACTGTGCCTGGTCATGCTACCGCGCCTCCATGAATGCCTATTTTTTTTTTTATTCTTTTTCCATTCCCCAGCCCAATGGCCATCAACTATGCTACTGCCTAGTCCTGTCGATGAAGCCCAACCCCACAGAACCCATGCTTACCTGCCCTATGAGGAGGAACCATCCCACAGTAGGGTTGGTGGGGTGGGTTGGACAACCCCCCAACCTTATCAATCTGAATTCAGTGGCAGAGGAGATTTCTCATGCTGGGCAGCTGAAGCATACCTAAGCGTGCCAGAATCATCCTGACACAAGCTGGAGTTTCCTCCTCTCTTCTATCCTTAGACCCTGGGTTATGAACACACAGCACTGCACACAATGGACTTGCATACCACAAGACGCTTATGTCTCCCTCCCTCTGCTGTCCCCATCTGACCTTCACCACCTAGGGTCCTTGAGATGATGCCCATGCACAGGGAATGGACAAACCACCAATCACAGGAGAGTGTTCTCTGGGATGCTCAATCCTCCACCCCATGGCCAGCTTCCAGTGACCAGGATCATTCCCGAAACCAGGTCTTCAGCATAGTGAGTGGTGCACTACTGCTTTGCCGACAGGCCACCTGCACTACTGCCTGGTTTTAATAGGCTATAATATGGGAAGTGCAGCAGGCTGTGACATGACTTGTGAATGCAGCTATGCCTTTATGAATGGCCATACAGTTCATTTGCATAGCGCCTTGGCCCTTGCTTATATGGTCTCAATGCCATTTGCAACTGTACAAGAAGGAGTTATGATCCTCTTTAGCACCACTATGATGGACAAGCATAGACAATTATAATTAGAGCTAGGTGAACCAAGTCACGTGGTCTGGCTTGGAAATTAACTGAGCTGAGGAAGCTGATCACACTGTGCATGCATGTCGCACCTCAGCTATAGGTTGCCACCGCTGCACTAACTGGACTCAGATTGTAAACAACACTTGTGCTGACCGTAGTTATTGTAGTTTGACACTGACTTGCTTTATGCTGTAGAGCTGAGCCAAAGACAGGTACTGACTCTATCGAGCAGTGTCAGCTCAAGCGCTTGTTAATTACCAGGCAGACGGTGAGACACAACAGCTGGCAGCCAGAGCACAGTTATACAAAGTGCACATAGTGTTGCTTGGGGGTAGCGTTGCACCACATGGGTCACCCACCAGGGCACTGCATTCTTTTACTAGGGCATGTGCCCTGTTGTGTACAGCCACCACTGCTAATGAGGCTCAAGACAGTGTTGGGCTTGTCCATCTCTATTCATAATGTATTCCACCTACTGAGTCGCCACTGATGTTACAGTACATGTGCTACAGTCCTGGCTTGAAGGCTGAACAAGGCTGGGGGCCTGGATATTTTAAACTTCTGAAAGGGGATAGTATCCAAATTTGGGTAAAATAGTGAGGTGTCTCTACCCAAAGATAGGTTAAAGTGGGTCTAGTGGAAGTATAATAGTACCCCCTGGAATGCAGTAGCAACTCACCTCCCCACAGGATCAACCCACCCAAGAACCAATTCAACGCAGTGATACTCCCCCCAATGCATGCAACTTACACTTTTATTTAGGGTCATTGCAGGGCCCTAAAGGGGAAAAAAAGGGTTAGGCAATGAGGTCGTTAGTATAGTCCCAGCTAGTTCTTTCCTGCCCTTCCAGGGAAAGTCTGCTTCATACCAGCTACTTTCTCTTGCCCTTCTAGACACAGCCAAATATGACCCGAGGCTGTTCTTCAGATGTCTTTCAAGCTCATCCTCTACCACTACCCACACTCATGCCACACACTGCACAGTATGGTTATGTTTCCTGCCCACATGTACTGGGATGCTACCTGATCCCCACTAGTACCAGTGTTTAAACCCTTAATGTTATTAAGGAGCTCCCAGTGCTTGACTGGATACCCAGCCGTGGATACAGAGCAAGCCTGATGATGTTGCACATGGCTGGACAGCGGCGGTGCACTTAATCAGGCTGAAAGCAAATTAATCCTCAAAGCCCAAATGCTCATCAAACCCCCAGCAGGCATTTTTAAGGCCTGCACAGATGGCATAGTCCATGAAATACTTCCCAAACTATAATACAATGTTGCTTTTGCAGGGCAAGCCCTGAATTTACTCACAGTGTCCCAGACAAGAGGATCCCCTCATGGCACAGGGGCAATATTGCTGTTTTCAGTAAGTCCCTGTCTGGCTGGTTTCACTTTCTCTCGCTCTGTAGAGGCTCTGATGTGGGCTGGTCCTCCAGTCCAGGTAAGGCCCTCCTGATCTCAGCATTCAGTAGATGATTCTTCAGTACACAAAGCACTGCAAAACCCAATCCCATCTGCCCAACCCACCAAATCATGGCATCCGTCCCTAGCCTGTATGATAACCAGTACTGTGCTGTGGCACTGGTGGGACAGCTTCCCAAATGAGTTGCAGTTTCAGTCGTGACCTCCAGCTGCAGCACAGCAGAAGTCTATAGATAAAGTGTTGCAGCCTTCAGCTTCACTTTCATGTAGAGCTCAGCACACAGCTACCTTCTTATTTCATGCATAGCAAGAGTTCTGCTTGCTCCTCTCACTCTGTTTCTGGCATATGCGCAGTCTGGCTCTGCAGCACAGTAGCAACAAGCTGTCTCTTGCAACTGCACACAGGCATCAATCTCAGTGCAGACGATGCAGACAGGACTAGTTCTGGAATAGTCCCTGCTGTTCACAGAGAAATTGCACCTCTGAATTGACTTGTCAATTAAATTCACTCCGACCTGGGTGTCTGACACTCGACAGGCAGTTGGCTGTTGATAAGGTGCCAGCCTGAATTAACCAAGTCCTCTACAAGTCCACTAGACCTTGAGGCTCTCTTCTCAGGCAGTCCAAGCATGACTGGTCAGCCAATCACCTCTGGCCACATCACCATGCCAGCTTGGGTCAAGGGTGAAGAACATGGCCACCGATTTGTAGTTCAAAGGTAATGCTTCCACAACAGAAAGGCTGCAGCCTGGAAGGCTGAGGGCTTTAGTTCGGCGTAGCAGCCCCTGAGACGCCACTCCCTCTCCTCAGCTGCAGGCTCTTCTCTAACTAGATCAAATCTACACTGCAAAGCAGCCACCGATCATTATAAAAGCCAGGTAAACCAACCCTATGGGCTAGTCACATCATTTCCATGCATCCTCTGTCCATATGCCTGGCTATTCTTCTCCAGTGTTGCTTGTTTGGGGCCTTCTTCCTCCTCCTGCTCCGCCTTTGTATCCTACCTACTTTTTGAGCACAGCTGTGCTTCCATCTTCCCTGCTGCAGCCCCTTGGCTGTTGACACCACTCCCTCTCCTTCTTAGCTGCAGGCTGTTCTCCAACTAGATTACATCTACACTGCACAGCAGCCCCCGGCTCAAGCCTGGAGTTCTTCCACAGCCTACTAAGTGGTCCCCACTTCCACACAGCTCCATTCCTTGCACCATCATTCCACTCCATGCTCTGCCACTGCTGTCACCTGCAGTAGCAGTCACAGGCCAACCATAACTTGTTGCTGACCAAACTGCGGATTGTTCCTCATCCGGAGATACATACCCAGGAGCCAACAGCAGAAACCAGCATTCTTCCCTTCGGTTCTCAGCTGTAGCATGTCTAACACTCTCTGATGGATTAGAAACATAGAAACATTAAAATATAGAATTTGTTGGCAGATAAGGATCACTTGGCCCATCCAGTCTGCCCATTTCTCCTACCTACACTATTACCGCAGACCATTCCCGATCCACAGCTCTTTCCCCTCCCCCCTTCCTTTCCACTATGATTCCCTTGTGCTTATCCCATGCGCAAGGCCACTGATTTATGGTGATTAAAACACTGAAATTCCATTTTCAAGACTTCAGATTCCAGAATTGCAATCGTGATTGTTACTCACTGTCCAGATTTTACCGATTCTGCTGTCATTCTTTAGTATGTGTATAAATAATCAGAATAAAAGAAAGCTTAATAAACAAAGCATTAAATACAGCAAATTGAAAATAGTACAGGAAGCAATTATAAGAAAAATACAAGTTTTGTAGAGTATAAAATGGCAGATTCCATTAAATCTTTGCTTTTACCGGTGTTTAGGCAGCCCTAATTCCGGAATTTTACCAGGTTTTCCAGTAAAAAACGAAAACCAGTGGCCTTGCCAATGCGTTGTTAAACCCCATCACTATTTTCACCCCACCACCCTGATAGAAGGCAATCAGGAATCCACCACTCTTTCAGTGAAGAAATACTTCCTCACATCCCTCCTGAATCTGCCCTCCTCCAGCTTCATAGCATGCCCCTTGTTCTTGAGGACCTGTTCTTCTGAAAATACTTCCTCCTGTACATTATGTACCCCTGTGAGGTATTCAAAGGTCTCTATCATATCCCTTCATCTCTATTCCAGGGTGTACATATTGAGGTCCTTTAGTCTGTCCTCATAGGGCTTTTGATGCAGACCCTGCAGCATTTTAGTTGCCCTCCTGACTGCCTCCACTCTGTTTATGTCCCTCCAGATTAAAGCTCATAAACTGCAATGCAACACGCCTTTTAACTCACTCTCCATGCTACAGCCGCTGGATGCAGGTCTCCCTACACTTATCAAGTTGACGGCTTGGTATCCCATGGTTGAAGCCTGAACAAACCATACTACCACCCCACACATTGTGCACATGCCCTCTGATTCCAGGTATCAAACTAAATAATAAAAGGTTTTCCCTCTACCCCTCCAACATCGGACTCAAGTGCTCCTGCCTGTGTGGCAGCCATGATGCGGTTTTCTTGCTCCTTGGCTTGTTGGTTACTCTGTGGCTGCGGCTTCTCTGGTTTGTCACCAATTGCTCACCAAGCATGGGATGCTACAGGCTAGCTTTGGTACTAGTTTTCACCTTCCCTTTTTCATCTGCTGCTTCCATCTCCACAAACCTGCTCAAGCGAGCGCCAGCTCCTCTCCTCGGAGCTCACTATAATTTTGTCTTTTAGTATAGGGCTTTGTCCTGTTCATTCACCACACCATGTTCATTCCTCCGAATCTATATGAACTATTTTATCCATTCATGTGATAAATGTGTTCTACCTGTATTTATTCAACACCCCTGAGGGCTGCACTGCCACCACTCAAGGGCTAAAGCTTTCTACAGCAGGTGCTCAGCACCTTCCTGGACCAGGTTGGTCACATCATTTTGCCTCTTGGCCCCTGTCTCCTCCACTCCATCTTTCTGACAGGTTGGGGAGGGTCTTGTTTCCTAGCCCAGGTTTACATACCAAGCACCTCTATACAGAGAGTGGAATGATGCATGCAAACTCCCGAACAGCACATTGCACAAGTATCCACATGTAACCCCCACAAATGGGGGTTCCCAAAGGTCTTCCTTGAGCTTGCTTAAATGCTCACTGCCAGGCTGGTGTCCTGCATTTTAGCAGTTTAAATATATTGCCAGAGAGTGCCTGTATAGCCTCTGTGTACTGTCTCTTTAAGAGCTGCCTGGATTGCAGTCATAATTAATCTGAGAGGGAGCTCTGTTAGAAGATGTACTTGTTTGCTGATCATTTGTTAGAGTAGTAATAACATTGCAGTTTGTTCTAACCTGCCTTCTTTGCATCATGGACAGTTCTGTTTGTTTCCATCATCTTGGTCCTGGACTGTCAGAATGGGGCCAATCAGTACATTTGGGACTCTAAAATGGAGCCTGCCTACAGGGGCTCAGTGGGGCCAAAACTTGTAGGAATTGTAGTTTTGGGCTTTTGGCACCTAAAATAACCTGGAGGGGAGCCGTTGTTGTGACTGACAGACAGATCAGCCAACTGAACCTTTTGGATCTTGGGGAAAGTCCCACAATGCTTGCAGTTTCAGTTAGATCTGAGTTGGGAAGTGAAGAAGTAACAGCTCGAGATAGTTCGAGCAGCAATCCATAGTGGGTTCGCATGGGAGAACTGTGGAAAGGCCTGAGTTTGGCCTGCATGCCTGCCTGCTGTTCCTGAGAGGGAACTTGTGTTTTTTTTTTTGACTGAATCTGAATTTGGAGAGCGAATTAAGCCACTGAATTGTGACCAGGCTTTAACCTGAAGAAGACCGAAGATTTGCTGAATACGATCGGCCTGTCAGGACTTCCAGCTACCTCTGAACTCCCGGATTGTGCAGAGACTCTGTAATTGCGACCGGAGAGCTATTTATGGTACAGTGGAATTTTCTTACATGTGAATGTGTTGTGTGCTTATAGTGGGTCGTGATTTGGTTCCCCACTGTGAGTCTGAACTGTGTTTTGCTTGCTGGAGGCTGTATCCAGCTCCACAGACTGAATCCATATCCATTTCCATTTGCCTGGGCCTGCACACTGGCCCAGCCAGAATACCTGCTAAGCAGAGAAAGTCATCGACGAGAGACCGGGCTGGGGAACAGCCCCTGCTCAATGCCTTGAACAGGAACAATGTTTCGGTGATTCATGTAGGCCCTGCTTCTCCGGGCACTCCAGCTCAACAGCGTTCAGTCTTGATTTCATCCTGCCTGTGTCCAGTATTGGGTATCGTGAGTAAACATCAGGGTAGCTCCCTGTAACGACTGCTAAATCTAAAAGTGTCATCTGATTGTCTTGTTGCCTTTTCTTTCATGAACTGAGCCCTCTGGCTCTGGATTACAAATAGTGTGTGTTGTGCATGTTGCTTTCTTCCATCACAGGGCCCCAACCAGCTGCAATGTTCCTGGCTAACCACTGTTTTCCTACTGAGTACCCAGAGTGTGTGACTGTGTAGGGACTCTGAACTACATGCATAACTGTCTGATTAATATAGCTTTTAAGCAAATCGACCTGATTACGCCCCTCTCTTGTTCAAGTCCCATGAATAAATCAGATTTAACTTTGTTTGCATTTAACATGACTGTGGTTCCAGTTTGTGCCAAAAGTATTGTACTGTTGCTATTTGCTGTGCTTAACCTTGTTTTACACGGGGTCCCCAGGGTCAAGCTAGAAGAACCAGCCCTGGTGGTAAGTGCAAATAGTGTGGGTAATTGCCTGGTGAATAAGGGTCATTGTGAAAGTAATTATTGTATATTGTTCAGACCACTAGAAGGGAAAGAGGAGGGTTACAGTGTCCCGGATGGTGGTGCCCAGGTTAGCTTGACCACTAACAACCATGACCTCCAGGTGGAGGCACCCGTTTTATTACCCAGACCCTGCTACTAGCCAAGCAGGCAGGGGTAGTAGCCCTTGGTATAGTGCCACCTAGGGGTTACAAACACATCCTCATTGGCTGCCCCTGTGAAATGTCCCTATTCACACAAACTCGGTTGCATAATGTATACACCCCAAACCAGTCCTGTGTTTTCACATCTGGTTTGGTCGAGGCAGCGATCAGGAGAGTTCTGGTCCAGTGGAGAGTGATGGAGCAGTGACTGCATCGGTGGCGGCTAGTGCCTTTAATGTACACAGTGCAAGGAAGGCTTAAGGCATAGCCCCATGGTGGAGGGTAACAATAAGAAGTAGTTCCTCTCAAAAATATACCACCTACTCCAATTCCCCTTCATCAATTGATGTTGTTGATGTTCCCCAAAAGCAGGCGATTCATTCAAAGTTCTTTAGCTTTTAAAAAGGAACACTGGGCTGGATTCCACGGCAATAAAGCATTGCAATGTGTAGCTGGTTGTGCATCTTTGCTGGGAAATCCTGGGCTACAAAATCCCAGACTGATCACATTATTTTTAGTAGAATATATGGTCTAGGGGTAGTAAGTAGTCCAATGATACTGAGAGCTGAAAAAGGAGACCTCAGGTTTAAGTCACACCTCAGCCTCTAGATCTTAGCCTGACCTTGAGCCAGTCACTTAACCTTCCTATGCCTCAGTCCTCCTCTCCCCACTGTAAAAGTTAAAACTGGGTAGATGCAGCTCCCCCTTAAAACAACATATAGTTCAAATCGGCTCAAAATAAAACCTTAAGCCCGGCTGCCCTGCGAGGTACAGATTTAGGGCGCGCTCCGCGCAGCGCTGTGAATATGCGCTTCGCGGGCGCGTCGCTCGAGCGCGGTTCCACTTTGCGGCTGTGAAGCGCTTAGAGGTAGATGCGTTCGCAGCGCCTCAACGCCGGGCTACGAGCGAGTAATCGACAGGCGAACAGAACTGCTGCTGTGTGAGGTGGTTTGTGTTATCAGGTCCACCTAGCCCTGGTTTTTGTTTCCTTCTGGTGTTGTGGCGTGTGACTGACCGGGAAAGATGCCGGAGCTCATCTCGGTGAGCGAGTTCATCTCCGAGACCCTGAGGACTACAGCTCGCCCACCACGTCCTCCTTCACTAGCAAAATGGCAGTTGTCGGAACACAGTCAGCAGCATCGAGGAGGTAAGAAGCCCGACTCGTGAATTATCATTACTCGCCAGAGGCAGCAGACGCCGTTCTGCACTGGAATAATATACTCAGTCATCCCCGACCTCCCAGGCAGTACTGTGTGGAGCGGTGGACTCCCCTAGGTATTTCACGAACGTCTAATAGCAGTCGGGGGTGCTTTCCTAGTTTCTGATTTATTCTCAGCTGCTTCAGTGCTGTCAAGTCTTATCTGTGCAGTGAAAACAAAACACCTCTCCAGGAGAACCTTATTACAGTGACGTTAAGATATCAAATCATATATATATATATATATATATACACACACACACACACACACACACACACACACACACACACACACACACGATTAAGTACATATTTATAAAACGCTGGAGCAATCCGCAATCAATTTGGGAAGAGAATACTCCAGTAAACTTATTAGTACGCATTTTTATATTGCCGGGGCTTTAAACTGAATGTAGTCGTAAAGTACACATTTAACAAAGACATTCTTGCTGTGAAAAAAATCTTTAAATCAACTGACATTGAATGGCTGTGATGGGACCAAACAAAATAAATAGGCCGGTGTGTGCTGCTCTAGCCGAACGCTTAGGTGGGCAGGAGACATTGCCCTAGACAAACCCCCTGTGATCAAATGTGGAAGGAATTAATCTATCCCTCCTTCTAAATTTTAAAATCTAGCTTCTTCAACCCTTGTTTCCCTTGGGTTCCAGTTCCTTGATCATAATGCTTCTTTACAGTCTAAACATTAGGGTAATGTGAATTAGGGTAAGATCCCTTTGCCCTCTGTAATGACTACCTACATCTATTTAGGTTTTTTTTCTTCTTATCTCCTCTGGCCCGGATATTCAAAGGGGTTGCACTGTCACTACCCTGCATTGCACCAAGGCGGGATATTGGAAAGGCTACCCAGCAGAGTGCAAATCCAGGATGCGCTGGGGTGCAGTGTATTTGTATGCAGCGCAGATGCAGGGGGCGTGCCCATGTATATGTGGCAGATCCCGATATTCAGCCCGGGATGTGCGGCGCATATGCTGGCGCAACCCTGCATTACACCGCATTGGGAGCTCAAAGTTGAGCCCGTGGAAGAGGGAACAACTCCCAGCCACCCACAGGTGGGCTGCTGTATTGCATGGCACGACACAGCAGCCGCCGTCCGTGGGTGGCCACCTGCTCATCCATCACACTGTCACGAAGCACCCGCATAACCCTGGTGGTCTAGTAATCCTGGTGGTCTAGTGGCACCCCCCTCCCTTGTCCCCAGTCGCCGGTATCCAACATTTACTTAAAACCCTGGTAGTCTAGTGGAACCCCCCTGCCCGTTGCCGCGATCGTGGTATATCTCCGTATAATAAATCCCTGGTGATCAGTGGCAGCCCCCAAGTCTTTCACATATTTGGGACTGTCTAGTACAGTATGCCATGCAAGCCCATTTAGTTTTACACTGGGGACCACGGGCTTACAGCCCATACTGTACCTGTCGCGCGTGTTGGCGCTGGGCGGTATGTGGGCGAAGTTGCCGCCGCCTTCCGATGATGGGGTGGGGAGCAGGGTGGGCAAGGGTTTTGTGTGTGGGTGGGAGGGGTGCCAGTGGATCACCAGGGCTTTATTATACAGAGATTACTGCGATCGCAACAACGGAGGGGGCCCACTGGACTACCAAGGAAGGTCTTCAGTTACAGTTATCGAGGAATTGGGAGGGAAGGCGACCACTACACTACCAGGGAGTGTGTTGTACATCTATTGTGATCGCAGCTATGGGGCGGGGGATGCCTTGGGATCCCCATTGCACACGTCATGCTGTGCAGGGAGCCAGGCTGCCCGGCGCAAGGCATGCAGATGGGGCCATAATGACATGCAAATGGCCCCATTTACACGTTGCATATATTATGGCCTCATTTGCATGACCCCCGCCAAATATCGCGGGTGATGCGCCCAGCGCAACTGCACTTGCGCTGGTGCATCCCCGTGCTCCCTATCTGTGGCTTGCGTCAGCACAGAGCCACTGCGCCGTGCGTAGTGCGTGCCATATTCAAAAGTGCTGCGCCATGGCACATCGCCGTTGAATATCACCTGGTCTTGTCCCCGGCGCAACCCAGTTACGCTGCGCTCAGGCTTGCGCCACTGCCCGGCGCAGTTTGAATATCTGGGCCTCTAGGTATTCTCAACTTCAGCTACTGCAAAACAGTGACATGATTTTTTTTTCCATGGTGGGTCATCGTCCCATGTCCAACTTCCTTTGCCTGAAACTCACGGAAGGGACTTTGCATGATCTTTATTTTAATTATCATAACTGCTGTGACTATACAGGTAAACATTGTCCTGGTTTATAATGTTTTTCCACTTAGTTTTGCTTCTGTTTCTTGATAGCTATTAACTTCTCCTTCTGGATTTTTTTTTTCTTACCTCTTTTTTTTCCCCCATTATTTGTTTCTAGCTCCTTCCTCCCCTCGTCCCTGTGGCATCACCCCCAGCCCTTCACTAACCTTCTCATGGACTTGCCAGTTATCCACAACCTGCCCAGGACCACATGTGGGTGGTGGTTTGTTTGCCATGTAGGTGTTGTGATGACTGCAGCAGGTGGAAGATAGGGCCAGATTATTTTCCTCTGGTTTTACTCCCAGGGCATAGACGCAGTGATGCGCATGCATGCCCATCTGAATGCTGGCGCCTTCTGGCACCCCATTGCCTGCTGCTGCTGTCGCATGCACTGCCAGCTGGCCTCTGCTCGTCACAGTCTTGCAGCAAGATGCAGGCTACCTCACTGTGAGGGAGAAGAGCTATCTCTAGGATGCTGGGTACTCCTTTCCTCTGCCTGGCCCAGTAATTCTACCTCTGCACCGACAGGCTGCCTCTTTTACCTCTTTAAATTGTAGTCTCCACTAAAGCAGCTGATGTACTTATTGAAATGTTATCTTCCAGTACTATTCAAAGGGGCTAGTAAATGGAAACGTTTATTCTTCTATTACAGAATTTATCAGCATTTAGCCAGTGGATCAGTGCCAGTTTGGGACCCTGTTGTGGATACACAGATTTAAGGCTGTCTTTGGCATGTTTCCGTCAGGTATATTTTATGCTGCTCTTGATTAATGCACTTTTGTGTCATGGAAGCTGGGGACTGCTAGGTTAATGCAGTGTCATGTGAGGGGTCCTGATCAATGAGGAGCCAGAATTGAACAGACCCTGCTTTGTAAGTAAACAATAAGACACGAAAGGGTGTTGGTAGCAGTGCCATGGAAAGGACACCTAGGGCTGTAGCAAACACAAGGCTGCAGGCTGAGTGCCCTTACACCCATGGGGTGCATTCATGGCACTACTACCAACACAGGGAATGTCTTGGCCTATACAGGCTACAGTGTGGTAGCATGAAATGTTTTAAAAATGGGTTAAAGCTTACTGTGCTGTAGTATCCACCTCACAGAAATTAGGTTTAAAAAAATGGTTTAAAAACTGCTTCTGTTGATCCATACCAGTTTACTGAGCTTATGACCACACCGATGTGGTACTTCCCCAGTGGATTGTGGATATCAGGGGATGGCAGCAATGATGGAGAGACATGGTTGATGTCCGCTCTAGGCCGGTAATCTGAACTAACCCTTAAAATGTTTCAGAAACAATGTTGAAGCCTAGATCTGTGCAGGGTTTTAATATGTTTTTGGGAATTGTGGAAGACTATGCTGGTAGTGTGGACGTGAGCTGAACTACAGTGACATAATATGGTTTAAGCCATATCAACTGTTTGAAGTGCTGTAGTCTGTACAGGGCTGTTTTGTGCTTATAACGTAAATAATTAAGGTAGTAGGAAGAACTGGTACACATGAAATCGTCATTGAATTGAGTTGGTTAGTTTACTGAACCACCGAAATGAGAGAAAAGATGGAGGGGGTGCATAAAAACAACTCTGAATTGGGTGTGACATTTTCTGTGTTCATTCTGGGAGCAGAGCTTGTGGGTTGCAAATTGCGAAAGTGGTTGTTGCAAAAGTGAAATTTTAGTTGGTAGAGTGATGTGTTAGGTCAGTGGGACAGTCGTGATACGCAACTTTTTTCACTTGTTGGTAGCAGTGTGCTTTATCGTGGTTGGTATCCAATCACAATGCGGCATTATCAGTACCAGTTTATAAGTGAGCGATAAGTCCTTTCAGAGTGTGAGTTGCTGTGTGATAACCACTGGCCCAGGGCCTTTAGCCTCTGGAAGGGCAGTTCTCACACAGCCCACACTGAAGGGTCTTATTGTACCTGAAAGGGGTTGTTGTATTATTGTGTCACAAAATGCCTGATTAGCAGTTTAAGTCAGTAAACACATTGTTTACTGATCTGGGTGCCAAAACTTTCACATTTGAAAGTTATGGAGCCTCACCGTTCTAGCTTTCTTTATGCTGATATGCCATTCTAAACAATGGTATAAGATGGCAGAACATGTTAGCATGAAGTTAACATGACATATCGTATCTTGTTTTCTCAGAGGACAGTGTTGCCTGATAAATGTATAGGTACAGAATGGTATCAGCCAATCACAGGACTGCATTTCTCTAGACCATTTTCTAAGCAGATTTAAGGGATGTCTATAATGTTTCCATAAGTAAGCAAAAATAGAGTCAAAGGGAGGGGAAGTACAGATAATAATTGTGGGAGGGAAAAGTCGGGGGGTTTAGGGAGGATGGCATGGGAATGGGGGCAGCTGCAGTACAAGTATACTGCGACCTGCACACTTGGGCAGACTTGATAGACCCTTGGGCCTTTTTCTGCCAGCATTTTCTTGAGTTCAGAATATACTGCTATCACTGATTCTTGGCATCTTTAACAGGAGGTGTACAAAATATCCATTGACTAGAAGTTCATTTCCAATGGTGCCCAGTAAAAAAAATAGCATTACCACAATAATTTGTTACAATAAAAATACAGTAGGACACAATAAAAATCAAACAAACTATATTCCTCTACGGCGAATAATAACTGTTAACCTTTTTGATAACATATGGCAAAACAAATTTAATTTTTCTGGTACCCAATCCCGGAGGCTCTGGGTGCTGAACAGTAAAAGCATGCTATCAATACAGTAATACAAATCAATATAAAAACAAAATATTAGCATGAATAAATATAATTAATAAGCATTTCTATAATGAAACAATTTGTCCGGCGATGGTGGGCAAATGGAAGAAGACATTGGGGCTAGTAGCCGACGCCTGATTTGAGGCTGGCAGTCCTCAAAAGGCTGTGTTCAGACCGATCGTCCACCAGTGGCAGGGAAGAAACCAGTGACATCGGGGACTGGGTCGGCGGTGCCAGCAGTTGGACTGCCGAAGCAGCAACATTGGCAGGTGTTCCCACTGGATGAATGCTGCGTCGCTGGCGCTTGTCCAACGGTGGCCTAGCCGGCCTCGGCGGTTGAGAGGCAGATCTCCCACAGAAGTGCCCTGAGGCCTTGCGCTTGTCCCAGGAGTGTGCATTAGATACAGAGGCTGACCGGGAGTGGCTGGACGTCGGACCCTTACCGATGTCGGGGAGCCAGCCTGAGGGCTGATCAGGTGGCCAGACCTTCAGCGGCTGCAGGGTGGGGCACCTGAAAACCAGGAGTCTCAGTCCGTAGCACCCGACAGGAGAACCAGGGTGGGGGGCTTAACAATCATAAGACTGGAAGGAGAACAGGTCAACTGGGAGGCTGAGTCGTAACTGCCCCTGGAGGCAGAGTGGGAGCCAGAAGATCTGGATCTGGAGGGGACCTCTCCTCCTCTCTCTTCCTTTTCTCCTTGTGCTTCGCCAATGATTTGCGGTGGGAAGGACTCCTCCCCAAAGAGGAATCTCTCTGCATGGTGGCCAAACACTGCTCAGTGAGGGAGGCCTGCAAGGTCTTCTGGCAGCAGATCCTCATTCTACTGTTAAACATTACTCAATGCTGGCAGGCCTGGGTGTCATGGTCGGGGCCTAAGCACAGCAAGCAGGCCGAGTGTCCATTAGAAAGGATTTGTTTGCCGCAGGCACACTTGGAGGGGTGCCTATCGATGGAGAACATTGGTGAAGATGACATACAGGAACAATCACTGCTAAAAAAGTGAATTTTTTTGAAAGAAAATAAGAAATCCGGCTAAGAATCTTAGTAAAATGACCGGTCAAACTAGCGGTAGCGTCGTGGAGCTGATGAATGCAAGAATACGTGGCGGAAGAGAATGAGGGACGCTTAGGGACCACTCTCCCTTTATACCATACGTGATATCATGGGCAGGCCAACGTCAGCGGGATAGGCCTTGCCATAGACTGCTAGCTACAAGTCTTCCATGGGGTCCTGCTGCCTGCCGACTTCAGTCCTATATGTGTTACCTGCTGTAAGAACGGACTCTGGAAGTAAAATCATTCATTACCTGTTGGACATCCTGAGAAAAGCCAGCAGTATGTAGCCAGGAATGCCTTCTGATACCGATGCCAGCTGCAGCAGAGATAGAGACAGTATCAGTGACTTCCATAATGGCTCTGAGCTGATGATTTATTCCATGTGTGGCAGTCTACAAAATCTTTTTGTTTAGTTTCAGAATCTGGCAGGGACTCTGCCATAGGCTTGAGCCAGCTCCAAAGGGTATATTCACATTTGGAGAAATGCCTTTGGTAACTTGTCAATCTACATGCTAAGGGAAGCTGCTGTGAAGGCCTGCATGTCCGAAGTGTCAATAGGGGTGCGCAGTCACCTCTTGGGAGAGAATGGTTTTGTCATTCTCAGTGAGATTAACTATGGCATCAGCTACAGGCTGATAAACATACACTCACCTTTCCTTAGACAGAGTGCATTTCCTGCCTATATGCTTGCAGACAGAAAGGATAGAGGCAGGTCTATTCCATACTGCATCCAACAAGGTCTCAATTATGGGTGGAATAGGACAAACTAAATTGCCATGCATGGTAGAAACAAACCACTGCAGAAGGAGACATTTACCTGGGTCAATGGCTGAAGGCTCAAAAATCAAGTGCAGAATCCATATTATTAGGCAAAGCCTGGGGAGTTGGATCCTCCTGTGGAAAAGAAAGGCATGGGTCTGAAGAGTCCAAGCAAAAAAAGTCTGTCACCAACCTCTGAATCATGAGGTTAGGATCAGACTCATCCCCCTCAACATCCTCCCTGGCGAGAGGTGTATTGTAGGCCCTCCAATCCAGAAGGTGGCCTTGGCAACACCAGTGACACCCAACCTGAAAAGACAAGAGGCAGGTGGCACAGAAGACACCGTAACCAGAACTGAACTGGGCGACAGAGCGGTCTCTGGCACTTAAGACAGCATTGGAATAGGCACCGAAGCCAGGACTGAGCCAGTTGCAGAAGGGACCAACGACTCAGCCATCACCAGCCTTCTCTTATCTGCCTAAACTGTGAAATTCATTGCCTCCTCAAATCCGCTTCTCCTCCTCCCTTTTTCCTCTTACCTCTGCACTTTACAATTGCCTCACTCCATCCTGCACCTGCTCCTGATCCCCTCCTTGCCCAGCTCCTTTCCCTCATTGCACTTACCTAACCCATTGTCTAGCACTTAAACTTGAGTCATGCTCACCTATGTTTCCACCTAGGCTACTGCGACTGCTCCAGTGAACTGCCCAAATAATGCATATGTACTCCACCTATGCCAATGATTCAGTGCAAGATTTTATTGCATGTATGTATTGTATAGCTGCATCATCTGTGCTCCTCATGTACTGTAAATGGATGCTTTGGTAATGGATGCATTCTTTATTATGTTCCATATTCCTTGACCATGTTTTGAATTGTATGTATGCATTTTATTGCATCTCTATTGCTGTATGATTTGTCAATGCTACTACTGTACATCCCTCTCTCCTATCCCCAGGACGTACCGTGAGACAAGCATTAAGTTGCTCAGTGCATCTTTCCTGGTGAAACAATTCAATAAATAAAATTAAAAAAATCACTTAAGTGACCAGGAATGGTACTGTAGCTGATCACATCATAATGGCACTGAATGGGGGGCGGCAGCTAGTGGAACTGGGGTAGGTGGTGCAGCCACCGGCAAGGGCCTATGGGGCTACTGCCGGAGCCAAACACTCTAACCTGCTTGAGGGCCCTGCCTGCGGCTGCAGTTCCCCTGGCCCCTAAGAACCAGGGATCAGCTATCCTGGCAGAAGCAAACAAGTCAGGTGCTGCACCCACTGCTCCATAAGAGCTGCCTGGCTGCCCCACAGTGGAACTGCCCACCAGAGGGGGGCACCGAGGCAGACATTGATCTCCTAGTTAACAGCGGCCCCCAGTGAAGCAGACAGTGTCAATGAGGGCCTCAGACTCCAGGAGGCAGACAATCTCATGGCAGACCTTGCAGAAAGTTACACTGAGCACTACCAATGGGCAGAGGAGGAGCTCAAGGCCAAGCAGTGCCGAGAACCTGACAGGGACTGGGTACAGGCAGATTTCTTTTTGTGCTTCCGGGAGGACTGTGGGCACATATCACTGTGGGCACCCCCGGCTAGCAAATATTTCTGAGTGGTCCTGACACTGATGGTTTACAGTTACAATGGTGTGGCCCAATGGAGGAGATAGCCTCAATAAAAATCTATACAGAACACAGACACCTCCACTTCTTGAGATCTTCAACAGCACTATAGAGTTATGTATGTGACTAACCCATGGTGTTTACGCAGAAAACATGGCAGCCTTTTGAGAGCCCAAATGTAGCTCTACTCTTAAACACTGGCATGCCCATCAATGCTATAAATGTTTTAAAAATAATAGATATCCCATGCAATCTTCTGTAGTGCAGCAAAATGATCTACAACAGTAATGGGGTGGGGGGATACTACGGTAGTGCCCAGAATCCTTTGCTGCCGCTGGGCCCCTTCTGCACTCACTGCAACTCTGCAGATTAAAATAACTAAAAAATAACGAAATGAAATGGGCCAAACTTTTAAATGTACAGAGTCTGGAGACATCAGCTGGCCAGGTAAAAGGGGCAGCCCTGTTACATAAAACTTTGCCGGTCACCTTTAAGGAGATTAGAAAGTATTCAGGATGTTTGACCCTTAGTGTATCTGGGTAGATTTTATTCCCCATCTGAAATCATAACCCTTTCTTTGTAGCATCAGCTGCTTCCTTGACAAACGTCTGTCAGGGATGAACAGCAAGAGCAGCCCAATGCTAAATATAAGGGCCAATTTCTAGTAACCTTCACTTACTAATAAGGTTGGCACCACTGCTGGCAGCCTCAGTGAGAGGCCAAGGACTGAAGGGCATGGAATCTAATCTACCCCTCTCACCTACATGGGGGTCCCTCCATGGCAGGACTGAGGCACATTGGCAGGTCAGTGAGGGGAAGCCTGCACTGTGATCACCTATGCTGTACAGCAAGTGGGTAAGCAGGGGACTTCAGGTTCCTGTGCTGCCAATCCAGCACCTTTCACAAACACAAATAAAACAACAAGCGAAACATAAAAATGCAAAAAATAATTTAACGTACAAGTTATTTTGTCTATTGTATTTCTCAAAAAATGTTTTAAAGGTATGTTACTACTGCTGGTCAGTAATGCACAAGTCTCAGTGTTACTGCTTAGATATAATTCTTAACCTGAACAAAAGTTTAAAGCCTAGCAAAAAGTTAACACTCGTCCAGAAAAGTATTCACTCTTGACAGTTCTAAATCTCACCTTCAGTCACGTGGGTGAGCCTGGTCTGCAAATCTAAACACAAAAGAGAAAGGCATTTTTCTACAGACACTAAAAACATACACTAACACATACAAAACAAGCAGTGTTTAATATATTTAGTCTTTAAAGAGACCATACAACAAATAAAGGAAGGCTGCTACACAGATGCATTTCTTCACAAATTTAGTATGAGTTGACAGCTGCCAATCTTTTCAATTACAGTATTCTTCTCAAAATAGTACAATAAAATGTACATCTGAAACACTATTTTGAAGCTTTTCTACACTTTCAACAGTACAAAATATGCATTAAGTCCATACCTGCCATGGCACTGAAAGATAAAGAGCCACTCATCTGCAGAGCTTGCTGTGCTGCTGGTGGAATCTGCAAACCAGTACCTGCAACAGGACAGAACTGCATGAAGACCGGTTCCTATGATTGTAGTTGCAACTTACTAAAACAAAAATTAACGGAACCCTTTAAACTACAATACTGAGTAGGACGGGGCACAGCTAAAGGTCTGATACAGGGCTGTTTTGGGTACAAGTAAGTTCTGGTTACACTAAAAAAGGGGAATTATTTTCTTACTGATAATTTTGGTTTTGTGTAGGCTCTGTCCACAGGCAGATTCGGAGAAGCACTGGAAATAATAGCCTACAACATGTACTACCCCCTAAAATAAGGGAACTACATAAAATGTGTAAAACCAAGAACACACAATATACAGTACTGAAAGCTGGGTGGGCCTGCCTGCCTATGAACAGAGACTACACAAAACTGGAATTGCTGGCAAGAACATATGAATCCTTTGTCTGCTCCTAGGCAGATCAGTATGGGCTCTAACAAGCAGTCCCAAATTGGGAGGGTCAGTACCGTATAACCAAGCTCTGCATGCACTTGCAAACGAAGCAACAGTGGAGCTAAGCCCATTGAACTGGTAATGCCTGGTGAAAGTATGGACAGAGGCCCAAGTACTGACCTTGCAGATATCCTGCAGGGACGCTGAAGCACGCTTGACATAAGAAGCGTGTTGTTGCACTAGCATAATGAGCTTTGAGCCCAGAGAGCCAACAGGCCCAGAGATGTATAAGCTAGTCTGATGACTACAAAGAGTCATTTGCCTAAGGTATGCTTGGCTGAGGCAGAGCCTTTCTTTGCTGGGCACAGTAAAACAAAACACCTGCCACTATTACGAAAGGGTTTGGTGCGCTTTAAGTAAATTCTACGGGCTCAACATCTGGGGAATGAAACAATCCTCTATTTGAGAGATTTAAGCAAAGGGAAAGCAAGGCAATCTTCTGCTGCCTGTTAAAGGTGAAAGCCACCTTAGGACCAAATGAAGGAACTGTTTGGAGAAACAGTTACATAAAAATAGAAATCACGTACCTATCGTAATTCTTGATCTGTCTGTGCATCTACACCATTCTTCACTGTTGGGTAGTGAGCCAGAGGATCAGGGCCCCAGCAGGAGTTTTTTTTGTTGCAAGGAAGAGTCGATGTCGGGACAGCGCCGCCCCAAGGCCAATGTATTAAATGGTGCTCGCGGGTTGGCCAGTAACAAACGCCGACCCCTCCTCAGCCCCAGTTCTGCCTGCCAGAGAGAGAGAGAGAGACACAGAGAACTAGGGAGGGGGTGCGTAAGGGAGCCCGAGAGATAGCAAAAGGAAAGGATGTAAAATAAAAAGGAGGAATAAGCCGTAGAGAGGACAGAAAAGAAGAAAGCCTAAGGATTTTTTTTGTTTTTGTTTAATTCTTAAACCAGGAGAGAGACACTAAGCTGAAAACTTGTTTACAGGTGCAACCTGGGAGCACAAGGAAGTTAAGTGACTTGCTCAGGATCACACAGAATGCACCTAGACAGCTGTGGGATTCAAAACCTGCAGCTCAGAGCCTTAACCCACTGGGCTACTGCTCTTAGATGACAAGAGGGCCCCAATCTCTGGGCGAGAAAGGAGGGAGGAAAAGGGTGAGGGGTAGAAGAGAAGAGAAAGGAGGAGGAGGATAGAGGAGACACCACCCCGAGGATACAGCTCTAGAATGCTCAAGGGAGGATGCTATGCCCCAGACTGGACCAATTTAAGCCAGAGAAGGATCCAAAGACTGAAGCAGCAGAATCGCACCAATCCAGAGGAAGGCAGATGCATCACCCAGAGGGTCAAGGATAGGTTGGTGTCTCCCCTTCCTGCCTAAGGAACTGAAGTAGAAAATCACTGAGAAACATCCCTGGAAAGTAAAAACCTTAAGGGACTGCCTTTTAGTTTGTTGCATAAAGGGAGTCACCTCCAGAGGAGGAGGAGGAACTGAAAAGGAATACATATTCTCCTTGAATGAGGAGAGGTTAAGAATGCCCACCATAAGGGGTGGCACAATGTGGTTGGAGGGGAAATAACAGGGTCACCTGTGGGCCCCCCCCCCAGTCTATACTTCCTCAAGACTAGGCTGGAGGAAGCAAGATAATCCAAGAACTACCTGGACTGAGAAGGGGCCCTGGAGACTCCCAACAGAGGGGAGCCTCCCTGTCTGTCAACCCAGGGGGAAAAACCCTCGACCTCAAGGGAGGGAGCGGGTAGGAGGTGCTGGAGATAGACAGAGGTCCTGACTAAGGGACAAACAGGAGGAGGAGGAGGATCACCCAGAGACTCAGGCCTGAGAGGGGAAGGTGAGAGGGATTCAGTGATGAATGGTGAAGATACACAGAAATATCAAGAATTATAATAGGTACCTAATTTTCATATCTTGTCTGTGTCAATCTTCACCATTCATCATGTTAGTGATTACAAACCCGCGAAGGGCCCAGAACCTCCAGTGGAGGAAGATACTAGAGGAGGGAACCCTAACAGGCCTGAGGCTGGTCTGGATGAGACTAGGTTCACCTAGCAGGAGAGGGAAGGCACCCCTGAGGCTCTCGTCTCACCCTACGGGAAAAGAGATGGGTTCCCGGAAGGAGGAGGCAGTCACTACGCCGGGCCAAGGGTGACAACCGGGAGAGATGAAGCTATGCTGTCCACCTGATGCAGATAGTTGTCCCCGCTAACCTGGAAGCCACTTCGATGGCATCGTAAGATGCCCTTGCATGGTGCCTCGCGAGCACGAGGCCCTGCGCGGAGAAGCCAATAACTTGTCTGGAAGAGTCAGGTAAAGAGGCTAAGACCTGACCTAGCAGAGACAAGTGCCTGTTATAGGCAGCACGGTGGGCCTGATGTGCTGAAAGACAAAGCAGAAGGCGTGCCGCGAGAAATCTCCTCCCAAAAATCAAACTCAGCTGAGTCAGACTCGGAATTCGGTCACCTGTGGCTCTATGCCTGGAGGTGTATCCAGGAGAGTCACTTGAAGGAGGGTGAGGCAAGACTCCTGGAAACCCAAGGGTGCACAATACCTCTGGAGAAGAGGTCCCTCAGGGCTGGTGCTTGGGTTGAAGGACAGCGCCAGGCGGGAACCAACAGGTTGGCCGCACTGAACTCGCCTAAGAAGGCATGCAACCACCGGTCAGGTCTGCGGCTGCCTAGGGTGGAAATATGGAGCTTGTTGAGCAACTCCGACAGGAAGCACTGATAGCTGGAAAGATCAGCAGCTGAGAAAAGGCGGTCAGAGGACTCCTCTTTCTCAGAGAAGGAAGATAAAGGAGCCGACAAGCCTGTAGAGTTAGGTTCCGGCTGCACCGGGAAGTGGAGGAACACCTCTGGTCCATGGACTGGTAGTGAGGTGGGGAATAGTGCAGCCGTGGACCTAAACTGCTCCCAGGTAAGGGGTCCCCGTAGGACAGGAGAGACCTGGGAGAGAGGAAGGAGTTGGCAGAGCCAAAGGGGCCAGGCACCTTCAAAGAAGGGCACGGCCTCTGCCCGGGCTAGGGGACATGCCAGCAGACATCAAAGGAGGAGGAGGAGACCCGGTGGTTCCGGCAGACGAAGGCCGTTCAACCGAGCTGGAAAGGCCAAAGCCGAGCCCCGAAAGAGAATTTCCCCCGCGAGGCAACAGGGGCCGCATGAGCCCAGAAGGGTGGCCCCTAACTTCTATAGATGAAGTCCCTCCCGAGAAGACATTGGAGGAGAAGGTCGGACCAGTGCAGCGACTCCTCCCTGAACCCCTGCAGGTTCTCAGGAAAGGGCACGTCCTGAATCCAGTCCCCCTCAACCGCTCGGACTCCGAGACAGCCCTCTTCCTCGCCATCAGCCGAGACAACTGACATCCTGTAGCTGACTCCTGAGAGACAGCTGGAGGTGGAGCACCCTACCCGAGGCACTCCAGCTGGCCCAGAAGTAGGGCCAGCAACAACTGTCACAGAAGGGGTACACCTTCCAAGCTGGCAGATGGACTACGATCCCAGACTGCCCTGCGGTGCCCCCGGGCACCAGAGGACTGGTCAGTGCCACTCAACCCAGAATAAACAGAAGCCATCTGCTCCTTCAAGGGGGCTGAACCAGAACCAATGCTCTGGAGGAGGAAGAATCAGATTATTCTCAAGAACCAGGGAACAGTCTGGGTCAGCCTGCATCGTCCTCCCAGAGGCGGCTTGAACGTGACCACTCTTGATCCTCAAGCGGCAGCACTGCTGGACGCTGGAGACTGGTCCCTGCCACCACCCCAATCTCCCACAACACTTAGGGCAGCACCGCAGGCGCGCAGCTCCAGCTCCGGAGGCCTCAGACCCGACGACTCAGGGAGCCCTCGCCTCCGGGAAGGCGATTGTCTGGACGCTGCCTCCCACCTGCACCGTGGTAGGGGTTCCTGCTGAGGCAAGGCAGGAATTGGCAGAAACCACCCTCCTCCGTGGGTCGTATAGGACCAGAAGGGGACATGGAGGAAGGGTTAAGAACCCAGCTTTTGATGACCTGGGTACGCACCTGTCACCTGAAAGTTGGCAGCACACATCCGACCTTTAACACACACAATTCCAACACACGACGAACCATGGAGAAACAGGTGTTGCATCTATCCAAGTCGTGGCCAGGTCCCAAGCAGGTAAGACATCGGTCGTGCTGATCTGTGACGGAGTACAATCGGCAGCAGGGACAAAGATGCACTGGAGGCCGACCCGCCCTGTACGATTTATTTTTTGTCCCCCAAACCAGACATAACCAGATCGAAAAACCCCCACCCACCAAAACCAGCATACTGTTGACTGAGAAAATAAAAGGAAAGATCTTACCAGGCGATCGCCGAGGAAACGCAGCAGCAGAACTAGGACTTAAGGTACCCGACGGACTAGCCGCAGATCAAAATGGCGCTCACACCTGAGATCGTGCTCACTCGACAGCAGGAGAAGCAGAACTGGGGCTCAGGAGGGGTCGGCGTTAGTGACTGGCCAACACGCGAGCGCCACGTAATAAGTCGACCTTGAGGGCGGCACTGTTACGACATTTGACTCCTCCCCTTGCAAAAATCAAACAAAAGAAAAACACCTCTTTGGGGTCCTGATCCTCCGGCTCACTATCCAACAGTGATGAATGGAAAAGATTGACACAGATGAGATCTTCTGTAATAGTAGTTCTTTGAAAAGAGGGGTTCTGCCAGACACTGTGCAATGTATCCGTGAAGGGCTGAGGCCACTGAGTAATCGCAGCGGATTCTGAATTGTATTCCCCAATGAATGACAGTGTCGCACATGCATGGTTGTGACCTACGAAATGGCACAGGCGCAGCTCCTCCATCATCTCTGATAGGAAGCGATGATTGGAAGGAAGATCAACATCAGAGGAGAAATTAATAAAGATATCCCCCTTCCTCAGAGGACAAAGTCAGAGATTCAGAAGAGCTGTGTTCAGAGGGAGGCGTTGCAGGGCCTGAGGTCTGAAGACAACCTCATGTACAGCTCTAAGGGGGTATGTAGCCACCGTGGCCCTGAACTGTTCCCAAGTCATAGGCCCCGTAGGGCCAGAAAAACCTGGGAGAGGAGGAATGGGAAGCAGAGGTGGGAGGGTGGGGAAAGGTCCTGAGAGACCACACCAGCACCTCTGCTAGGGCTGTGGGGTGAAAGCAGGATCCTTCCCAAAGGGAGGCTACTTGGACGCAAGTAGGCCGCCCAACTGCGGAGTGCAAGCCGAGTGGTGCCCTTGGGAATCCCCCAAGTGAGGTGATTGGAGCTGTGTAGGTCCACTAATGCAGTCCCTATCCCCAACTGCAGATCAAGGCTGGCTAGGAGGGGAGAGAAGGCCAGAGTCAGTCCTCTTTCTCCCAGAGCCTCTAGCCACTCTGGGGACAGCACGGGGCACAGACTCCAACCTGCTGACCCCTGCCGCACCAGACAAGGACCTGCCCCTCGACTGAGGCCCAACAGGAACTACAGAATCCAGGAGAGAAAGTTGGGAAGAAATGGCACCGCTGGCAGCTCCAGAACTCCCTTGGCTTCAGCAGGCGCCAATGCCGAATCAGTGCCTACTGTGGCACCTGAAATAGGGTCAACATGCAGCCAGCACTGTCTCCCTGACCTGGCCTCCAGCACTAGGGTCGGCGCAGGAGGCCTGCTCGGTGCCACAAACGAAGTCAGGAAGCAAAGGCAGGGCAGCACCAGAGTCATCACCAAGCTGGGAACTCCTCAACTCGGCAGAGGGCCTCAAGCTATGCCGAAGGGTGTACTGAGCCTCCGGGGACCCAGGCGGCCTATCAGGATCATCCCAGTTATCCAAATCAGAGAGATCTCTTAAGAGACCACCCCAGGGACTCCCTCTCTCCTGGCACCGCAAGTTGTGTCGAAGGGTACCTAGCAGCACAACCATGTGCTGCCTCATTCACTGGCATCTGGAACTGAATCAGGATGGCACGGGAGTCCAGGTTCCCAAGAGTTCACTGGACTGCAAGGGTGCTCACTGCTTGCCGCCCCACAAGCAGACTACCACCTGACCCCCCTCACACAAGCCAGCAGTTCCAGTGAAAGTAGAACCAGCAGAGGCCTTCTCCATCAGCACGTATAGTATCGGGAGAGGCTAATGGAACAGCAAAGAAACCTGTGCCTTGCGTCCCACACGTGACGACGTCCTCCGAGGGGTGGGGGTGTCTTGTCCCAACCTTAACACACGGATCTTGAGCATGTAGAAACCCAGGAAAAACAGGCACTGCAACCATCTAATATCATGGTGTATACCCAAACAGGTGAAACCACAAACATGCTGGTCCCTTACAGTCATAGGCATCCCACATGGGCACCGACACATTGTGGGATGCCACCCCTTTGAATTCTCCAACTTGCCCGAATCGGATATGGTCACTGAGAAGCGGAAAAAAATGTCAACAGAAAAAAGGCACCCAATGACCCACTACAGCCCGAAAAACAACAAAAAGTAAATCTGAGGCTAAACCGAGAAGGCGACATTGAGCAAAGTCTGATGGCGTAACAAAGAATTTCACAGCAGCTTCCATGGTGATCCAACCTAGATAGTACGAAAAACTGAGGAGGTTGGGAAGCCAGCGTCTGTTACAGGACAACCCACAAGCGCCACCTCATGCATCAGCCTCGAGGACAGTACAGTCTACAACGTCGGCTCCCTTCCTCAAAGTCTTGAAGCTATTTTCCCGTGGGGTCCTGCGCTTCCAGCTTATACCCACCAGTAATGAATGGTGAAGACTGATCTTTGGAAGATCAAAGCCAGTCATCAGATTGCAGAAGGAGAATCATTATCTTACAGGGGCACCATTCCAAACTTTTTGTATTCAATGTAGAAGCTGAGGCCCAATACAGGACAAGGAAGTATCTCAGACAGAGCCTTGTGTTTATCTGCCGACGAGGAAACAAGCATACAGCACATTTTTGGAATGATGACAACTTCCTTTAGAAGGGATGGGGACCTCAGAGGATAACGGGGTGGGGGGAAGAGGGGAGAATGACTGGAGGGAGTTTTAACAGCTCCAGAGCATGCCCCTCCCCCTATGCAATTATTTCCAGAATCCACTTTTCTGTGGAGATCTCCAGCCACTGTTTCATATACAGGAAGATTCTGCCTTCTGCAGACAACCACTGCTGAGAGGTAACAGCGGAACTGGAGCTGTAGTCAGCAGAAAGTCAGAGAGAACCAGTATGGGCAGTGCCACTGGAATCAACTGCTTTGTGTGCTTTTGTATGGGCACATGGGAAGAGTGGATCCAGCAGTGGGGCCACTTCCCATACCACGGCATTGTTGATGCTAGGCATGGCCACCTCAAACAGCAGGCTGACAAAAGGAGCCCCTCCCTCGACCCCTAACAAGAGTGGGACATAGGGACTTTACAGACCTTAGTCATTTTTTTAGGTCTGACGACCACATAGTGGGGCCTCTTCAAAAAAATCACTACCAGTTTTGACCCTCTGAACAGGACATCAAAAACTGCCTGTTGTACATCACTAGTAAAGCCAGGAACTCTGAGCCAAAAATCTCTCTCCATGCAAATGCCAGAAGCACAAATCCTTGCAGAAACAGAGACACCATAAGCTAAGCACAGCAAATGTTTGCCAACCTCAGCACCACAAGAGACGGTTTTAAGTACTTATTCTTGGCAGAGCCATCAGGCAAAGACTGGGCTGAAGAATGAGTAGCTTTCCACAGGCTGTTCCGGTGTTTTATCATGTGGTCCTGGTAGTTTGCCATTTTAAGGATCAGTGAAGCAGAGGCATCTACACTTGCCCATCACATCCAGCATCCTAGATTCTTTATCAGGAGGCAAAATACAGGTTACTCACCCGTAACAGGAGTTCTCGGAATGGTATATGTTGTTCATCCACACTGTCTGGCAGGTTCCTTGCCGCTTCAAACCTTGCCGGAAGGTCTTCAAGCTGGCTCCTCCCACCCACCCGGGTGGTAAGCCTCTTAGCTCTGCCCCATGACGCCAGATCTAGCCCGCTGGAAGCCAGGCTGTGCGTCGAAGCCGGGGAGGCCGGGTGGGTTGTGTGGATGAACATAATATACCATTCCTAGAACTCCTGTTACAGGTGAGTAACCTGTATTTCTAGGGACATGGATATGTTGTTCATCCACACAGTCTGGCAGACTCCTAGCAGTTCTCCGGGAGGAGGGAGGCAAGGCGCACACCCCCTACTTAGGGAATAATGACTGGAGACCTGAGGCCCCAAAACCAGCATCCCGGCATGACTCAAGGTTGATGTGGTAATGGATAATGAAGGTGTGTGCTGACTTCCAGGTAGCAGCCCTGCAGATTTCCTGGATAGGGACGTCCCTGGAAGCAGCCACCGATGCAGCGGTATGGCGGGTAGAATGAGCTCTTATCCCTCTGGGAGGCTCCATGCCCGCCAACTTATAGCAGAGATCTATGCAGGAGGTGACCCACCTGCCTATCGTTCGCTGGGCTGCAGGTCTGCCAGGTGCGGCTTCAGCGTAGGTGACAAACAGCTGGCGAACCTCTCCCTGAACTGCAGCCGTCTGCTCCTTATAATAAGAGAGCGCTCTTCTAGGGTCCACAGTATGGTGCCTATATTCAGCCTCCGAGGTGTGACTGGGGTAGAACATCGGCAGAGTCAACACCTGGTTAAGATGAAACTCCAACACCACCTTCGGAAGGAATTTCGGGTGGGGGCACAGAACAACCTTGTCCCCGTGGAAGACCAGATAAGGAGACTCGATGTAAAGCATCTGGAGCTTTTCCATCCTTCTGGCTGACGTGATAGCCACCAAGAAGGCAGTCTTCCACGACAGGTGGGAGATGTCACACCTATGCATCGGTTCGAATGGCTTGCCCATGAGCTTGGCCTATACCAGCAGTAGATCCCACGGAGGTGGAGGTTCTCGCACCGGAGAGGATATGTGATCAAAGCCTTGGAAAAAGCGCCCGACCACCTTCTCCTGCGCCACAGACCGCCGCCCAGCCCGCGCCCAGTAGGCAGAGATGGCTGCCAGGTGCACCTTGAGGGTCACGATCGAAGCCCTTGCTGAGAAAGGGACCACAGGTAGTCCAGAATGCTTGCCAAGGAACAGGAGGAAGGGTCCAGGCCCTTGCCCTGACACCAAATGGAGAATCTCTTCCATTTAAAGGCGTAGCATTTTCTGGTCGACTCCTTACGGGACGACTCAACAACGTTGAGGACCTCGTTGGAAAGACCCAAGGCCTGGAACTCTTGCCACTCAGGAACCAGGCCATCACGTACAGAAATAGAAGGTCCGGATGGAATACCTTCCCCTGACCGAGATCAGGTCCGGGCGGGCTGGAAGCCGCCTCAGGAGCCTGGAGCTGAGACTGAGGAGATCTGGATACCAGAACTGGCGGGGCCAGTCTGGGACTACCAGAATCACCTGCGCCTTGTCCCTCCTCACCATGAGAAGCACCTTGTGGATCAAAGGAAATGGGGGAAGGCGTAGAAGAGGCCCGGGGTCCACGGCCTCGAGAAGGCATCCCCCTGCAGCGAGCCCTGCTGAGGGGGGCGGGCATGAAACAGTCTCAGCTTCGCATTCTCCCTGGAGGCAAACAGGTCCGCCTGAGGCGTGCCCCAGTGGGAGAACAGATCTTGTACTACCTCCGGCAGGAGAGACCACTTGTGGGACGCAGCCCCTATCCAGCTTAGGGCATCGACCAGAGTGTTGGAGGCTCCTGCTACATGGATGGCGAGAAGATCCGCCTCCAGGCTGCGCACGAGTGACCACATGCGGAGAGCTTCCCTGCACAGAGGCATGGAGCGCAACCGCCTGGTGGTTTACGTAGTACATGGTCATGGTATTGTCCGTCTGGACCTGAACCACTTGACCCCGCAGAAACGGAGCAAAGGTGGTGAGGACTAGACGAACCGCTCGAAGCTCCAGCAGGTTGATGTGGCATTGAGACTCCCGAGGGGACCAGAGGCCGTGCGCACTGTGCTAACCCAGATGGGCACCCCAACCCAGAGAGGCATCGGTCGATAGAGAGACCGTCGGCTCAGGGCAGACGAACGGGATGCCCTCCTGCAGATGTGCTGGAACAGTCCACCACTGGAGAGCGTTCCACATCCCCTAGGTCACTGTCACTAGCTGATCCAGAGGATTGAAGTGCTATGACCATTGGCTGGCCAGCCCCCACTGAAGGGGACGCATGTACCAACAGGCCCAACGGACCACGCTGATGCAGGCCACCATGAGTCCCAGGAGGCACAGGAAGTCCTGGGCAGGGCACAATTACCCAACCTAAAATGACTGGGCAAAGGAGGAAAGAACCTCGGCCCTGTCTGCCGGGAGCCGTGTTCTGGCTCGTAGAGAGTCGAGCTCTGCCCCGATGAATTGTATCACCTGCTTTGGCACGAGTTCAGACTTGGCCTCGTTGATGAGGAGGCCAACCTGAGAGCAAACCTGGAGGGCCAGATCTCTGGACCGCTCCACCTCTGTTCTGGAAAGGGCTGCAATCAGCCAATCGTCCAGGTAGGGGTACACCCGGACCCTTCTGGCACAGGAATGCTGTCACCACTGCCATGCATTTGGTGAAGACCCTGGGAGCTAGGGAAAGGCCGAAGGGCATGGCCCACAACTCGTAGAGGGATCCCTCTGCCCTGAAGCGGAAGAATCTCTGGTGGGACGGCCGCATTGAGACGTGAAAGAACACGTCCTGGAAGTCCAGAGAACAGAACCACACGCCTGATTCCAAGGATGGGATTATCTGAGCCAGAGTGACCATCCTGAAGGTCCGAGACCTTAGGAACCTGCTCAGGTCGTGCAGGTCGAGAATGGGGCACCAGCCCCCATCCGTTTTGGGACCAGGAAGTACCTGGACACAAACCCCGGGTCTGGAGGAGGATCCGCCACCTTCCTGATCACCTCTTTTGTGAGGAGCAGGGCGATATCGGCTCGGTGAGCCGACAGAGAAGCTGTGGACCCTGGCGCCCCCCTCCCGGGACGGCTCGGAAGGGTGGGGCCTGCTCAAACTTAGGGGCAGGCCCTTTCCTACCACCTCCAAAACCCAGTGGTCCGCGGGTGATAGCGGAAGAGGTGGAAAGGAAGGGGCGATATCATCCCCATGGGGGCGGGGAGGCAGACGGACCGGGGGAGTAGCGAGGCTGGGGGCGACATCCCTCAACCCGTCACTGGGCAGGCTTGGAGGAGGCCGAGCCGAGAACCTCCTGGGCCTTTGCTCCTACTTCCTATTAGAGGAAGCCGCAGGCTAGGCTTTGGGTGCAAGCGTGAGCCTGCTGGCCGATGCTGGTGCTGTTGGGCCTGGCGTGCACTGAGCGCAGAAGGGCGAAAGGACTTATGTTGTTGTCGACGGCCCTTGTCCTTCTGGGTGGAGGTGACAGAGTCCAGAGTGGCATTGGACTTTTCAATCTGCTGGAGGTGACCCTTCCACTCCAGGCCTGAAGAGGTCAGTCCCCAGGAAGGGGACATCCGCCAGTTTATGCTGGGTATCCACCGTGAAGGTAGATATGCTCAGCCATGCTCTGCGGCGCGTGGCCACTGCAGCCGCAATTGATCTGGCACAGGAGTCTCCAATGTCCAGAGCAGTTTGGAGCTGCTGTTTTGCCACCGCACAACCCTGGTCCCGGACCTGCTTGACCGTGGTCTGCAGGTCAGCTGGGAGATAAGGGATCACCTCATCCAGAGAGCCCATGAGGGCGTGGGAGAAGTGTGCCATCAGCATGGCCGAGCTGGCCTGGCGGAGGCCGAGGGAGGACGCAGGGTACACCTTGCGCCTGCATAGTCCACCTTTTGGACTCCTTGTCGGGGGCTTATCCACATCCCTAGCTCCCAGGCAGCAAAACGCAATCGGTGACCACCCCTCGGGGTGTTCGAAAAACTGGACAAAGAGCCGGTGGGACCGCATACTTCCTGGCCATCCTGGCCGGGGCGCATGACAGGAAGCCAGCGCTGCCAAAGCTCCAAGGCTGGGCCAACAATAGCTTCAGACACCGGAAAGGCCTCCGTGGGTGAATCCCCTCGGTCCAGTATCTCTGTCAGGGGATACTTGGCCTGTTTGGAAACGGGCTCAAGTTGCATCCCGGTGGACTCCGAGATGAGCCTAAGCAGCCCATAAAGGACGATGGGCTTTCGTACATCGACTGGCCCCCAGAGGACACCAGGTCAAGGGGCCTGGAAAACAGGGAAGAGTCGTCGTCAGACTCAGAGGAGTCTTTCCGAAGAGCTGCCTGGGGCCTGAGCCACCCTCCACCTGCTGAGGACGGTCGGGAGTGAGGGTGACCGACAACCTGTGGGGCAGACCCTGACCCGACCGAGAGTCCTTGGTCGGCACCCCCGATTTCGGTTGTGGAGGTGGAAGTTCCACCACAATCGGTGGGTCAGCTGACTTCGGCCGAACAACTGGCCCAGGCTTGGGCACCTCGACTACAGCGAGGGGTTGTTTCGGCCGCTCGGGTGACAGCCACTTGATGGCTGGAGAAGGTGACAGCGTCGGCTTGTTCCCGGACAGAAGTAACTGCTGCCATCAGGTCCTCGATAGCATTGCGAATTTGCGAAGCCTCTCCTCTTCAGAGGAGGAAGACGAGGCAACGGCGCGCCACTTACGGTGCCGGGACCGCCACCATCGATGTCAGCGGGACCGAGATCCTCGGTGTTTCCGAGGACGGTCTGGAAGGCGGGGGACGCCCGCACTTCCCTTGGCTCGGAAGCCTTGACCGGGGACTCCGGCACCGGAGGCGCAGGCAAGTCCTCAGTCTCCACTGGGGGAAACGGTGAAGAAGGGTTGTCGGCTTCACCAGTCAACAGTCCATCTGATGGGTCGAGAAAAATCTCTACCACGTCGACGGGTGTCTCGGCGGCTGACCCATGGGACACCGTGAAGCCAGCGGCCTCGCAACCCTCAATCAAGTAGAGTGTCGACTGTACAGGGAAGGGACCTCTCCGCTCCCACAAATGCAGATGGTGGGACTTACCTTCCGAGTCCTTTTGGACCGAGAAGAAAGCCGGTGGCCCCTCTCCCTTCGTGGAAAGGGACTGGCAAAGCTCCTTAAAAGAAGTCGAGTAGGAGGTACCCAGAGAGAGCAGGATAAATGCCTCGACCGAGGAAGAGGATGATGCGGCCTGTGCCGCCTCCTCCTCGAGGCGATCATCTGCTCGAGTTGCTCAACAAGCCAGCTACCTGTTAACCGCCAATGGGCCTCCTTAGACTTCACCGGCGGGTAGCGCTTCACGGGGCGCTCAAGCTGTAACCAGGCAGCATGGTCCTCCAGGACGCTGGCCGAAAACGAACAGCATAACTTGCAGGCCTGAGGGTCATGGTCTAGGCCGAGGCAGTAGACACACGTGGAGTGCGGATCCGTCCTGGACATTTTCCGCCCACATGGGCACCACCGAAAACCGGGAGTCGATTTGTCCATCTCAGTCGCGAGAGAGTAATTTAACCGAAGTCTTGAAAATTGAGAATAAGTTTCGGCCGAACCAAAGAATTAGGATCCAGTCTACATGCAGAGCATTAGGGGGACCTGAGCTCAAGCGGCAAGGAAGATCTAGCGTCATGGGGCGGAGCCGAGAGTTTTACCACCCGGGTGGGTGGGAGGAGCCAGCTTGAAGACCTTCTGGCAAGATTTAAAGCGGCAAGGAATCTGCCAGACAGTGTGGATGAACAAGATATCCATGTCCCTAGAAGTAAAGTCACGCAAGAACTTACCGTAACAGCAGATGTTCAAGAGAGGCTCTTGCAGTAGGTGATTACATATAGGACTGATGCCGGCCGGCGGCAGGAACCCACGGAAAAATTTCAGCTAGCAGTCCTGGCAAGGGACCGCCCCACGCTTGAGGTGACCGCGCCGGTATAAAGGGCTGTCTTCACACCTACTTCTTCCAGTTCTTTCCTAAGGCCATCAAACAATCGGACGAGATAGTAGCGGATATTTTTCTTTAAATGGAAAAGAGCTAAAAAGCTTGGGGGATGGAGGCGGGAGATGCCTACTGCAAGAGCCTCTCTGAAGATCTACTGTTACGGTGAGTCTTCGTAACTATACTATCTTACTTGAGAGGGCTCTTGCAGTAAGTAATTACATATAGGACTGAGTCCCAAGCAGTCTGGAACAAGAAGAAGCACATGGGAGGAGGAAAGCTACTCAGAGTAGATCCTCTAGCTGAGAAGGTCTTAAGAAAGGAGGCCTTGCAGAAGAGCCAGCCCGAAGCCCGCTGTACGGCGAGAGGCAATATCCAAACTAATGTTTCGTAAAGGTATGGACTGAGGTCCAGGTGGCGGCAGCACAGATGTCCGCCGCCGACACATTCTTGAAACAAGCTGCTGAGGCGGCAACTCCTCTGGTGGAGTGGCCTCTGACTTGACCCGGGAGGGTCTTGTTGTACTAGTCGTAACAGAAAGTGATGCAATGAGCCAACCATTTGGATAGGCATTGCTTAGAAACAGCACTGCATTCCCTTTTCAGAACAAGAGAGACAAGAGTTGATATGTCTTTCTGAGATCCTTCGTCCGGTTAGTGTAGTATCTCAGAATCCGGTGAACGTCCACAGCATGTAACAAATACTCCCCTTGATTGGAGTACTGCGTAAAAAAGGTGGGTAACTATGGACTGGTTCAGAGTAGACTCCGCTACCACCTTGGGGAGAAGCTTAGGATTGGTATGCAGAGCCACACGTTCCTTGTGGAAAATTAAGTAAGGAATTTTACACATCAGGGCCTGGAGCTCGGAAATCCTCAGAGCAGATTTAATGGCCACAAGAAAAAGTGTCTTCCAGAAAAGAAACTTCAAGTCTGCGGAAGCTGCCGACTCAAAAGGAGGCAGAGTTAGTTTCTCAAAAACAAAATTCAAATCCCAAGGAGGGGCGGGAACTCGGATAGGAGGTCTCAGGTGGAGAACCCCTATGAGGAAGGTCTTGGAAACCTCCAGCTGAGCAAACGTTCTGTCTGCAAAGGCAACATGATAGGCCAAAATGGCCACCATGTGGACCTTCAGGGAGGAATGACTCAGACCCAGATCGAAGAGATGGTCCAGGTACTCCAGCAGACGACTTACAGGGCAGGAAAAAGGCTCAACGTCTTTTGAAGCCGCCCAGATTGTGAATCTTTTCCACTTCATGGCATAGGTAGACCTGGTGGAGGGTTTACTAGCCTCTCTGAATCTTTTCCACTTCATGGCATAGGTAGACCTGGTGGAGGGTTTACTAGCCTCCACCAGAATCTCCGCCACCTGGGGAGAAACTCCAAAGCGGGCCTGGGCTATGTCTGCAGGAGCCATGCATGAAGCTGAAGGGACTTGAGACCTGGATGAACCAGTTCCCCAGTGTAGGAAGATATCGTCTAGGACCCATTGATCCAGTTCCCACTCGTGGACCCAGGCAGACGAGCGACTCAGCTTGTCTGCCAAGGTGTTGTCTACTCCCGGAACATGAACTGCCAAGAGGTGAAGGTCGTGCTGTATTGCCCAGTCCCACACCCTCATTGCTTCCCTGCAATGTGGGTTAAGATAGAGTCCCTCCCTCTTTGTTGATGTACCGTACAACACACGGCCGTCTGGTCGGCTAGGTCGCCTGGAAGGAGATACAGGTGGAGGGCATACAGGACTGCCCGAAGCTCTAGCACACTGATGTGACATGATTGTTCAAGCTTGGACCAAGAGCCCTGGGTCCAATGAGGACCGAGATGGGCTCCTCAACCTTCGCCCGAAGCATCTGTAGTCAGCGTCTTTTGGGGGGGAATGAAGAATGAAACCCTCGAAACAGGTTCTCTCTGACCATCCACCACTGCAAGTCTCAAACCATGGAGAGGAGACCAGAACTAGCTGATCCAAGTCATCCTCCAACTGATCTCCACTGGGAAACCCTCATGTGGGGCTGGAGAAGGAACTGTAGGGATAGCAGCTGCCATAGCATGAGCCGGAGAAAGAACAGACCTTGCAGTGACTCACCTGTGACCAGACAACAGGCACACCTGAGTCTGAATAGTGGCGCCTGTCCGCAGCAGAAGGCTCTGCCTAGGGTCATGTCCAGAATCGCCCAATAAACTGGAGACTCTGGGACAGGATCAAATGAGACTTGGAATGGCTGATGGTAATACCCAGGCAGGCAAAGACCTGCTGGGTAAGGGAAAAGCAGCGTGGAGATTCTCCTGAACGAGGCCACCAGGAGCCAGTCATCCAGGTACGGAAACTGCACCCCTGGCACGCAGGTAGGCCGCCACCACTGCCACGCATTTGGTAAACACTGGGAGCCGAGGAGAGGCCAAATGGAAGTGCCTTGAATTGGCAGTGTCCCTGGAAAGCAAACGAAGATATCTGTGGTGGGATGGCGAATGGAGATATGCAAGTAGGCATCCTGCATATCCAGAGCACACATCCACTGGCCGGAGCGGAGGAGGGCAGAAGGTTCTGCAGTGAGAGCATTCTGAACCTCTTGTATTCCACAAGTAGGTTCAGGGAACTGAGCTCTAGAAAACGCCTTACTTCTCCTCTGTCTTCGGGACCAGGAAGAAATGGGAATAGTAGCCTGCTCCCTGAAGGAAGGGGGACAGGTCTCGATCGCCTCCTGAGCAACAGAGCTGAAATCTCTTCCTGACATGAAGCAGATGTTCTAGAGTACGACGACCTTTGGGGAGGGTGACAAGGTGGTTTCTGAAGAAACTCTATTGAGTGTCCTTCTGCGACTAGTTGGGAGCATCCATGAATCTGTTATCCTCTCCCAGCCCGGAAGGTGGAGGGAGATCCCTCCCTCCTACCGGTTCCTCTGGGAAGTCCGAAGGCTGTGGGAGAGGGAAGGAGTCAGGTGGTGTGGGGCAGCGCCGCAGCTGAAGCACCCACTGCTTTTTTGGGAGGAGGGAGCTTGGCAGCTGAGGGGGCCCGGCATTTAGTGGCCCGCTTTCCCGGAGGTTTCGCCCTTGGCCAAATTCAGTCTGCGAAAGGGACGGTGCTGCAGTTGATGCGGATGGTACAGAGAGTCAGCGGACTTTACTGCTGTCCCCTTCTCCTGCAGATCAATGATGATGTCTTTGACATCACCTCCGAAGAGCACCGACCCCCGGAAGGACACTTCCTGGATAGCGGACTGCACTTCCGGGACCAACCCTTACACGCGGAGCCAAGCATGACATCATAAGCCTACGGCAAAATCTGAGCTCCGTCCAGCAGTGTCCACTGCATCGTAGGTCGTACGAAGAATGTGTCAACTGGCCGAACGTGCAGAGCAGACAAGGTCAGACAGTTCCTGCTCGACTTGAGAGTCCGGCAAGGAGTCTAACTTGGTTTCCACCTCAGTAAGAATTGCCTTCTGGTAGTCCCCCATGTGACTGACATAGTTCAGGGCCCTGATCCCCAGCGTGGAAGAAGCGAAAATCTTCTTTCCATACTGGTCCAGAAGGCGAGACTATCAGGTGGCAACGAGCTAAGGTGTTTTGGATTAGCTGACTGGCCGTGAGCGGCGCTAATCACGACTGAGTCAGCTCGAGAGTGGGAATCTAAAAAGTTGACACCCTCTGGAGCCTAGTATAGCCTATTCGACTTCTGAGGAAGAGGGGCTAATGCCGACAGTTGTTTCCAAATAGTGGTAACAAGGTGGGCATGAGGCTCAATCCAGGGTGGCACCAAGGTAGGAGCTATGACTGGCAGATCCAGATGCTCAGCGAGCTTCAGCCGCTGTGGGTCTGGCTCCAAGGAATGCCACTTATGTACTGCCTGGATTTGATGTAAGAGCTCCGCGAAAGAAGGATCCTCCGGAGGAGTCCCTGGCCTGGGCTTTGACGGAGATCGAGGCTCGTCGTCCTTCTCGGAGCAGCCGTCAAGAGGCATCCAAGGAGGAAGAAACTGAAGAAGACTCCCCCCTTTCCCGTCTAGGGGGAGGACCGGACCCCTTGGGAAGACCTCGGGGAAGCGTTCCGGCCCCTCTCTGGACCCAGAGGATTTATCCCTGGTGTCTGGAGGAGGAGAGGGAGTGTGTCGCCGTGGACGTACGGGAACCCGAACCATTGTCGGAAGACAACTCTCCATCTCTCTGGTGAGCAGAGTCTTGGCCTCAGCCCACCAGGAAGCTAGAGTCGCCTGCAAGTCCACCGGCGGCTGGGGGGGATAAGGGTATAGGTTATACCCATATACGAGTATCCATAACCTGCCGGCGCGGAAGCTTCCAGCCGAGTACCGCGCTCCCAGGTACAACGGCGCCTAATATAATGGGGCCGGGAGGGCTGTCGAGCAGACGCCCGGGCGGATCTAGAGCAGAAGGCCCGTGTCGGGTGGCATCCGGAGGCGGATGTCACCTTGGGTCGGCACTACCGCCGCAGGGGCAGTGTCCGAGGTGCCGACATCGGAACAGTCGCCCAGGGAACCGACGCCGGATCAGTAGTAGGTTGATCAGTCGGAGCTGGAACCAGGACCTCAGCCTCTCCCAGGATGGAGGGAAAAGTCCCTGGGGTCGGGCTGAGGAGACTCAGGGTCCCAGAGGGCAGCGGGCGCTGCGGAGAGCCAGGGAACGACGGACGGGAGAGTCCATCGCTCATCCGCTGTCGCAGACGCCACGGACCAACGCAGTGTCTTATCAGCAGGATCCGGGCGGACGCCGGAGGGGCGTGTCCGACTTAACGGATCCTTTGCCTGGGGAGGCCACAAGGAGGGGGCAGTCTGGCCAGAAGGAAGAGGGGTCAGGCGGCTTACCAACCTCTCCGAGCGAACGCCGGAGGAGCCAACGCCTGGCTTATCGGAGCCGCCACGCCGGAAACCGACGGCTTGACGGGGCGGAGGTCTCCAAAAGCCGGGAGCGCCCGAAGACCCAGTGCAAGCCAGACAGGCGGGGCACGCCGCCTTGAAACCTCTAAGGCGGCCGCCGAGGAGCGGTCCGTCACCTTCAACACAGCGACTCTCTAGCGAGTAGCGGTGGGAGAGAAGCCCTTGTCCCGGTGCTTTCTTTGTCCTTCAGGGAAGTTGACGCCTGCCAAAGTTTTTCAAGTTCCTTTTCCATGGAGCTCATATTCTTTTGAGAATGTGGGTTCCAGGGACTGCTGCCCTTCTCCGGATGGCGTGTAAAACTCAGGCAGTGCTGACACTTCTCAACTTGATGGTCGGGACCAGACAAAAAGGCACAGGAATGGGCCCCTGTGCGGGAGTTAGCACCCGACGAAGTCACACTTATTCTTGTGCTCTTGAGGTGTAGGGGACGACATACACCGGGATGACTGACGTATATAGTAGAAAAAGCTAAAAACTTGGCAAAATAATCTGATGAAAGGGCCTGACGAGCAGGGAACTTTTCCGCGAGGCGCTGGCATAAGCTAACGGCGGGAAAGAACTGGAAGGCGGGCGTGAGGGACCGCCCCTTTATACAGACTTCTCCTGTCGCCGGTCACCTGACGTGGGGCGGTCCCTCGCCAGGGACTGCTAGCTAGAAATTTTTTCTGTGAGGTCCTGCCAGTCGGTGTCAGTCCTATTTGTAATTACCTACTGCAAGAGCCCTCTCTTAAGTAAGATCGGAGGAGACATGGGGCCAACCCAGGTTTACGTAGATGCTGCTGCATGATGTCGTGAGTGGCCCCCAGCTAGCAAAAGTTTCTGTGTGGTGCTACTGCTAACATAGGTTATGGTTCCAAAGGTATGGCCTAAGGGAAGAGCTATCCTCGAAAATTTGTGATTCCATTTCAGCATTCAGATATCAAACCAGTCAAGCTTCACACACTCATATAGAATGAAATGAGGCAAGCAATTCTAGCACCATAGTCCTTTATCTTTCAACTTACCCTCTGCAAGTCTCGCCATCAGCTGTAATCGTCCAGTTGTCCCCAAGTCAATTCCAGTCCTCTCTAGCTCATCACTGTCCAAGAAGGAACTTGCACTCGAAGCATCTGTACGCTCAGTAACATGCCCAACTTTCATTGGCCTGCCTGCTAGTTCAAATCCATTTAACTGTTCAAGGGCTTTCTTGGCACACTCAGAATCTGAAAACTAAAAGTTGGAATAGATTTATTTTCTAAAAATAAATGCTGCAATAAAACCCAGCCATGATAAAAATGAAAATTGCGCACTCACCGTAATTTTTGATCTTCTTGGACCATCTTCACCATCGATTCACACTGATGGGTTCAGAGCCAGAGGTGCTACTTGGAGGGTTAGCACAGAGGTAAGCTACGATTTCCTGGAACCCTTCTGAAAGGGAATTCGCTGTTCCAAATTGGGGGAAGTCAGCCACCAAGAGAGGGTCTGACTCACTGCACTGGAGATTAGGATGGGCTGATCAAGGTCGTCCGACCTTTGGTCCCACTGAAGAGTCCATTGTGGAACTCTCAAATACATCGAGCCAACGGCACCACCACTATCTATGGCAACCGCCATGTGACAGAGGAGCTGCAGCATTGTCAGAGCTGGAACCTGGCGGGAAGAAGAAACCCTCAGCCAACGTTCTTAGTTGAGCTGCCCTGTCCCGGGGCCTTTCCCTGGGATGTGTCCAAAATGGCCCCTCTGTATTGCAGACGCTGGGAGAGCCAGGGGGATAAACTTTGCAATGTTTAGCAGGATTCCCAGATCTCCGAACATAAGTTAAAGTGCCAGACAGGGTGGCCAGAAGCAGATTGTTGGTGGGGGCTGCTAGGAGCCAATCATCCAGATAAGGGCAGACATAATGGCCTCAGCGCCAGAGAGCTGCAGCCACCACCGTGAATCACCTGCTGGAGACCCATGGTGCTGAGGAAAGGCCGAAGGGCAAGACCCAGAATTGTTAATGTTCCCCTTGAAAGGAGAACTGCAGGAACCTGCTGTGACCCAGAAGTACCAAGATATGGAGGTAAATGTCCTGCATATCGAGGAACAGAGCCAGTCCCCTTAATGGAGCATGAAGAGGAGGCCCTTCAGGTTACCTTCCTGAATCTCTTGTAATTGTTAAGGAGGCTTATGTCTAGGATGGGACAGAGATCCCCCATTTTCTTGGGGACCAAGAAGAAGTGTGAGTAGAACCCTTTCCCCGAGTTGGGACGGGAGAACGGGCTCTATGGCCTGCTTGTCCAGGAGGGTCTGAATCACCTCTTGAATGAGGATGGCATGGGATGGAGAGTAGTTAGAAGGGACCAGGGGATTGTCTGGAGGAATCTATATGAATTCCAGCATGTGACCCCTTTCCATCAGCTGGAGGACCCAGGCGTCAGAAATTACTTTGGTCCACCTCTCTAGATCTAGAAAGAACCGAACCACTACCGCTTCCCCCAAGGATTCCGCTGGGGGAGGGGGGTTGGGCAGAGTCAGACAGAAGGGAGTTGGGCAGAGAGTCAGGCAGACCTGGGAAGACTTTGTGTTCTGAGGTCCCAAGGCACCTGAGGGCCGAGTGGGGACCTTGCGCTTAAAGGGCCTTCTTGCTTTTTGCCCTTTGGATCTCTGACTCATGCCCTTTCTAGAGGAAGAAAGGCTCTTGCTCCGAGTGTGTCCAGTTCTGCCCTATAAAGGTAAGAAGCTGGACTGGTTCAAGAACTGACTTGGGAAGGTTGAGAAGAAATCCTAGAGAAGTAAGCACTTGCTGGGTCGCTTGCAGGTGAGACTTGACTTGATCTGGAGACTGGCCCACTATTAGTCAATCGTCCAGATATGGAAAAATGGAAATCATTTGCCTTCTTAGAAAGGCAACTACTACTGCCAGGCACTTTGTGAAAACTCTTGGGGCTGAGGTTAGGCCAAAGGGCATTGCTCTGAACTGATAATGGCCTGAGGGCAACTCGAACCTGAGGTACTTTCTGTGGGAGCACCTGATGGGAATGTGAAAGTAGGCATCTTTGAGGTCCAGGGAGGCTAGCCAGTCCCCTGGCCTTAGAGATGGAAGGATTATTCCCAGAATTATCATCTTGAACTTTGGTTTTAAAAGATGTTTGTTCAGATATCTTAGGTCTAGGATGGGTCGCCACTCCCGCCTTTTTGGGGTCAGGAAGTACCTGAAGTACATTCCTTTGCCCCAGTGTAGGGTAGGTACTCTCTCTATGGCTCTTAAAGCTAGGAGACAAGAAACCTCTGCCTCTAGGGCAAGGGTTTCCGAGAGATTTGCAGGTGGAAAAGATCTGGTTCTCATCTTTGGAAATTTTTGAAGCTGAGAACCAGTCCCTGGCTACTACTTCCAGGACCCACTTGCCTGATGTAATAGACATCCAGTCCTGGACAAGTCAGCCAGCCTGACCCTACCGGAATAGAAGAGTCGACCCAGGCAGGCCCATCAGGGTGTCTGCTTGGCAGAGGCTTTAGGCTGAGGAGTGGATGCAGCCCTGCTCATCCCCTTCTGCCTCTCCCTATGAAGAACCCCCTCTGAGAAAAGGAAGAAGAGGCCTGTGCTTGGTAAAAAGGCCTTTGAAAAGGCCTGCCCCTAGACTGCTGCCTTTGAGGAGTTGCCTGCCTTTCCTTGGCCTGAGCACTCTTGTAAGTGGTCCTGTACACATCCATTTTCTTCCATCTAATTCTCTGTCTGCTCCCCAAACACAGAATTATCCCCTTCAGGAAAAATCCATGGCCTTAGCCTTGGTGTCCTGCAAGAGGCTAGTATATCTGAGCCAAGCCATCCTCCAAAGAGCCACAGATGTAGCCATGACTCTTGATGACACATTATAGAGTCCACGGCAGCATAAAACTGAACCTTAGATGCCTCAATCCCATCTGCAGCCACCGCCTCCAGCTCCTTGGCTAGCTGGGGGGAGGCCTGTTTAGCCAGTGCCAGTACAGTGTCCCACCTGGACTTCTGGTACCTGGCTGTATAGGCCATGTAATTCGCCTGCCTGAGTCCCAAAGAAGATGCCATGTACTGCTTCTTTGCCATGGCATCAATCTTCCTGGAGTCCTTGTCAAGGGGTGTGAAGCCAAGAGAATATTTGCCTTGTCACAGGCAGCAGCCTGCACTACCCCAACATGGCTGCATTGCTGATATAAGAACTCCGTGTCTGAGCCTGAAAGTGTATACTTCTTGTCCATTATTCTATCCACAGGAGGTACAGTGTTAGGAGACAAAGATTTTTTGTGTCTGTTTCCCAAAAGATTTATGGAAGGGAACAGACAGTCTCCTGGACTCTGGGATATCCATCATCTCTACATAATAAGGCTCCTCTTGATCTTCCACAGCCTCCTCCACAGGAAGCTAGAGGGTTTCAGCCACCTTTCTGTAAAACATAAAGTGAGAAGGGGACTCAGAAAGCCTAGGAGGGGAACACCTGAAGGTCTGACTGGGGAGATGTCCGGTTCCACAGGCACATCGGACCCTCACTTACATCATCATCCTCAAATTCCCCTTCCTCTTCAAATTCCGGTTCATAAAATCTTCAAGGTATACTCTTGAACGGGGAACCAACGGACGAACCCCTGCCAGAAGAGGCGGATCGTTCGAAACCGGACAGAGCGATTCCACAATCAATCACTCTGGCCATCTCTTCGCGGTCAGAACATGAACCTCTGGATCTGAACCGGTCTATTTATCTTTGTGTTCTTTTGTCGGAACCGATCCTCGAATCGGCTCTCCTTTTGCCCAAAGTAGTATCACCCTGGTCAGAGAGCACTCTTCTGGTTCGGTCGAAACCAAACCGGGCTGGCCATCCGGGTCAGTGGACTTCTCGGCCTCCTTTTCCCTCAGTCTACCTAATCTCTTCTCAAGGGTAGATTTGGGAAAGTTTTTACATACATGTATTTGGCAGTCTGAATCGAGGTGGTCAAACCCCAGACAATAAACACAGGTGGTGTGGGGATCAGCCTTAGCAAAGACCTCCCCACACTCACTGCAGTGTTGAAACCCAGTAGACCTGGATTTTTTTCTTGGGTTTCTCAGACATGGCCAACCTAACCAAACTTACCCTTTTTTCGGCAACCGCCAGGCAAAACTCCCTTATCGGTTCCTAACCGTGTCACGGGGGTTGGAAAAAAACATTTAAAACACAACTTTTTTTTTTTTTTAGAACCGATAAGAACCGGTAACCACACACTAAGTAAAACACAAATTTCACCATCAAATGGTCGGTTCAGCCAAACTGAGCCACACTTTTACAAGTTCCACACAGAAAAACAGAACAATTCCTGTCTAGTACTCACGGCACCACAGGCAGAGACTGAACAGACTATGGATACTTTTCGTTTAAAACCGACAAAACTGAAACTTTAACCTACTTTCAAACCGAGCTGAAGGAGAAATCTCCGGAGCGACCGTTCAGTGAGGCGGAGCAAAGAATCTGGCGGTTTAGGTTTGAATCATTCCAGACAGAGACTTCAACTGAGCTCGAGCTCAGCATTCTATGCCCTGCATAGAAAGTTAACTCTTTGTTCTCCGGGGCAGTTCAAAGGTTGGGAATCTCTGCAATTGTCAGAATACAGCAAGACTTCATGTTGTCTGAAGCTCCCATTCGTGCATGCTGGACTGAGTCCTGCTGAGACTGTCCGCCCGTGTGTTTAGGACACCTGGCACGTGGGCCGCAGAGCGCGTTAGAATGTGCTCCAGTGCCCAGTACCACACTTGCATGGCCTCCCTACAAAGAGGTATTGGTGATGTAGCAGACTACACTGAGATTGTCAGACTGCACCAGCAGTTGGCCTGGACCAAGGTGCTCCCAAACACCTGCATGGCACAGAACACCGCTCTGATCTCCAGGACGCTGATATGGAGGGTGGTCTCCCACTAGGAACAGAAGCCGGGTTTGAAGAGGACCCAGTTGAACTCCCTTGCCTAGACCCAAAGCATCTGTGGTTAGGATCGGATGTGGAGAAGAAATCTGGAAGGAAACTCTTCAAGAAGATTCAGGAGTCCATTCACCAATGCAATATTTTGCAGACTGGGAGGTGACCAGGACTGGCTGGTCCAACTCGTCCGTGCACTGGTTCCACTGCACTCTGAGGGTCCACTGGAGGATGCGCATGTGGAGCTTGGCCAGTGGAATGGTGGGAATAGCTGCAGCCATTCGGCCCAAGAGCCTGAGGGAAAATCTGGCAGGAATGTGCAGACTCCGAGCTAATTCCTGAGCCTGGGCTATAAGGCATTCTGTCCTGCTTTGGGGTAAGAAAGCCTTCCACTGAGCAGAGTCCAGGACTGCCCCTATGTACTGCAGTCTTTGGGATGGCACCAGGACAGACCTAGGCAAGTAGACCGTTCTGCCCAGAGAATTGAAGAGATGGAGGGTCCACTCCAGAGTCGGAAGGAGCTGTTCCCTGGACAAGGCCTTGAGGAATCAGTCATTCAGATAAGGGAATACATACGGGCCCTCCCTTCTGAGAGCCGCTGTGACTGCTGCCAAGCACTTGGTAAAGACACACAACACAGAGGATAAACCAAAGGGCAGCACTTTGAACTAGTAATGCTGTCCCTGAAAAGCAAAATAAAAAAATCTCCTGGTGAGGAGGGAAGACTGAAATATGCATGTAAACGTCCTGCATGTCCAGTGAGCAGAGACAGTCCCGGCTTTGAGAAAGGGCAAGAGGCCTAGCAAAGTTACCATCTGGAACATTTGATACTAGATGAAGAGTACGAAGAGTATGAAGGTTCTTCAGGTCTAAACGGGCCTCAGACCTCAGGTCTTTTGGGACCGGAAAACCCGAATAAAACCCTGGTTTCTTTGCCACCAATCACTGCCTGCTTGCACAGAAGAGACTGTGTCTCCTCCCAGAGAACAGTCATATGGGCTGGAAAATAGTATCCAGGTATTCAGTTATGGTTCTCCACAAATTCAGATGGAGGGAGAACCAACCTCTGACCACTACCTCCTGAGTCTGAACCAGAGGAGAGGGTCTGGCAAGGCGTCAAGCTGAGGCGAGACCAGCTGTGGAAGCTGGTCCCTCAGTTCTGGGGCACCTGGCTGCTACTCCCAAATTGGAGAAGGCAGGCAAAGAAGACTGGGCTCTACGTTTTCCCTGGGTGCAGGGGCCTGAGCCTGGCCTACTAGTTTGTCTACAAAAAGTAGAACGCCCTCTGCCATTAGGTTGGGTGTGGTAGAGGGAATGGACTGATTTGAGGGCCGTGCCAGAGGACTGCAGGTCATTTATGAGGTCCTGAATGTCCGAGCCAGAAAGTATGGGGCCATTAAAAGGGAAATTAAGCACCTTGTTTTGCACGTCAGCTGCAAACCCGAATACCCTAAGCCACGAGTGCCTCACTGAAGGCATATGCCAGTGGCGCCACTCTGGCAACTATCAGCCATGTCAGAGGGCCCCAAGGAGGTGTCTGCCAACATCCTCAGCTGTTTGGAAGCACAGAAGCAATTTCTGCTACTGGTGCCATCTAGAAGAGCCTGTCCGCAGTTGTGCCTTTCCTGCAGTTGGCATTGTGGTATTTGACCATATGTGACAAGTAGTTGGCAATCCTCAAGCCTAGGGTCGAGGAGGTATAAACCCTTCTGTCCATAGGTCAATCCTGCAGACTCCTTGTACAGGGGAAGGGAGCCAAGGTACTCAGACGCCTTAGACCGGGGTCACGTGCTGCCTTAATGACCACAAAGTCAATTTCGGCCTTGGCAGCAAAATAAAGAAGGCACGGAGGAGCACTGTAAAGTTTGTCTGCCCGGCGGGGCATGGTTGGCACCATGTCTGGTCAGTGCCAGGCTGCTGTGGTAGCATTGTTTAGGGCAGGAAGCATAGGAGGGATCATTTTAGGAGGAGATTTGGGAATCTCTACGTAGTCCAGCATATCCTTTCTGGTGGCATCCTCCTTCCTCTGTCTGAAAACCCAAAGTGAAAGACAGTTGCTTCATGATATTGAAGAAGGTGGCATTCTCAGGGGCCAAACTTGAAGTGTGCTTGATTGAGTCCTCACTGACTGAAGAGGCAGTGGACTTGTTAGCTGAGGAAAGGGTTCTCCTCTTCATCTGGAAGGATGTCAGGATGATATTCCTCAATGTCTACCTCTTCTGGGACTGCCAATGTATGTACCGTTGACAGTGCTGATGAAGGCCTGTTGATAGCAGCAAATTGCTGAACCAGCACGTTAGAAAATCAGACAAGAACTTCATTCAAGCCCAGCGTCGTGGATGGAGGAGTGAACGATGGCACAGAGGCAGACAACCCAACATGGAAGCCCGATGAGCCAACAGCCCTCGGACAGGAAGGGACAAGTCTTGATGGGATAGTCGACGACGAGCCCATCGTCAGCCAAGGAGGGGCAGACAACCCGGAGAGGTCAACGGCCGAGTGCCTGGAGAGTCGGACAAAGATTTCGGTATGGGCCTAGTTGGAACACAGACCTGAACAGCAGGACTTATTGTCTTGGCAGCTGCTGCCGCCGAAGAAGCCGACGGGGAATGGGATGGCTGCTGGGGAGAGTGGTCACGATCCCTGTCTTTCTTGCGACCCCCCCACGACTTGTCTCAGACCTTGGAGCTCTTGGAACTGGAGGGCGACTGAGTGGCCAGTGCCCCGGAGGACCCTGGCATGGAGCTGGCTACCTGTTGTTCCATGAAGACCTTTAGAGCTTTTCTGCGTCTCCCAAGAGTAGTTTGGTTAAACTTCTGGCAGAGCTCACAGTCAGAGGCTTCATGATCAGACCCAAGATAGCAGACACCAACAGAGTGCTTGCTGTTGGAAGCAATCTTCTTTCTGCAGCAGCAGTGACAGAATAGAGATGAAAGTTTAACTCTTGACAAATGAAAAAGAAAATAAAATTTCTGAAAGATTTTGGTAAGGATTGGAGGAAAATATGCAGCCATAGGCCGAAAAAGGCCGAACACTGCGACGACTTTTCTATGGAGACTGTGCTTGCAAGTTGATGGCGGGAGAGGGAGCGGGGCCGCCCAACGCCTATACAGAGTTGGCGACATCGGCGGACATAGACGGCATGGTGGCCCCAGCTGCACTGCTGAAAATCTTCCGTGTGGATTCCCCTTCACCAACGGCAAAGGTTTCTACGGTGTAACCTGATGACTGAGGTACTCCATAAGAAGATCAGAAAATACCTGTAAACATAATCCTGACTGGCCAGGGCATCCAAACCATGGGCTATTACCCCTTCTGCATGCAGCTCAACAAGGTCCTCCCGAAGGGCAGACAGCATGCCCTGCAACACCCGGAACTCCCGAAACGTATGAAGGAAGTAAGGTGGGAGAGCCTCGAAGTCCAGGGGCAACCCTCTGTACACTACATCTAACACTTGTATGTTGTGATAGCAGACCAATGTGGCAAGAAGTGATGTAGGCAGCCTCCAACAGGGAGTGCAGACAGGGACAGGATGGGTGGAGGAGGACACCATGAACCGTCACTGGGCAGCTTTTAGGAGCACCAGCAGCTGCAGTGTAAAAGGCACTACCACCCCTGCCCCCTTTTGTAAGACCATGGCTGCTCCGCACCAGGCCCGGTACTCACCCTTGATGGGGGAAGCTACCGAGGAGGCTATTGTGGAAATGACCAATACTGGAAAGCCTGTTTCTTAGTTTTCTTTTTCAGTATCTTTCTGGGATGATGCCACAAAGTCCAGGGTGACACTGGACTCTCATACAGGTGAGACACCTCACCCCAGGCCCAATAGGTCAGTACCCCAAAGGGACATCGGCTCGCCTGTGCTGGGTGTCTGCCATGAAGGTGGACAGACGCAGCCAGGCCCTGCAATGCACTGAGATGGCCGCTACCATTGCACAGGCACATAAACTGCCCACGTCCAAACCATCTGGAGCTGGTGTTTAGCCAGCTATTGACCATGATCTCTGACAACCACTGCCAACTGCTCATCAGCTGGGAAGTGAGGGAGGATGAAATCAAAACCTTCCATCAGGAGTAACAGAAACTGGCCACCATCATGGCACAGCCAGCCTGACTGAGAAATAAGGACCCCACAGTGTACACTTTTTCACCAGCGTGGTCAATCTTATGGAACTTGTCCACATTCCCCCAGTGTCCAGATCTGCAGAACACCAAATCAGTTACCAACCCCTCTGTGGAAAGATGTCCTGAAAACCCAGAAAGGGCCCTAATAGAGGACACATACTTGCGGACCGGTAGAAGGTGCCAGGCAAGATGCTGGATGCTGCCAAAGCTCTGGGTCCAGTCCCAAACCAGCTTCAGCCATGGGAAAGGCAACCCCAAGGGATTTGTCCCAATTAAAGAGTGTCTGTAAAAGGGTAATTTGCCCAGTTTGGGACTGGCTCTAGTGGGATCAACATGGACTCCCAATACTAAAGCAAAAAGTGCACAGACACTAGGCCATGCTCGGTGGACAGCTCCTCGAATGAACCCTGGTTGAGGGAAAGAGTCCAAGAGTAGTCCATGGACTCGTGGTCAGTCGTCCGAGGACTAACAGCCTTGACCTTTTCTCCCACAGACCACTTCCGGTCATCCACCCCCGTGGGTTATCTGGCACCACAACAACTGTCCTGGAAAGCCAGTGGCCAAACAGGCCTCCTTTATCTGACGCCTCCCTCAGATTGTTGTGGTGGCAGCTCCACTGTATGAAGCGTGCGGCTCTATCCATAGAGGTGAAGCAGTGGTGAGGATCACCTGTGTAGAATGGACCAAGAGTGCCACTGGCAGCTGCCAGGTGACCACAGGTCCAGGGGACAGAGACTTAGCCTGCCCTCGATGGCCCACTGTTGCCAGAAGAGCACCTCATAGCACTGGAGCAGCTTACAACAGTGCCTCTACTCACCCGAAGATAAGGAGATCGAAAAGCATCAACAGTAATACCTCCAAATCGAGCGGGATCGAGAGCAGGAATGCATGGAACGAGATCTCTACTGCAACCTCAACCGGACGACTGACTGCAAGCGAAGTCTTCTGGCTGACTGTGGTATAATCACGTGCCTGCCCACGTTACGAAGCATGAGAAAGGGAGGCTCAACAGCTGGTGGAGGCTGCACCTGCCGAGAACTGGACAGGGACATCGACTGAACTATGTCCTCATGCACAAGGACTGGAAACACCAGGATCTGCAAGCTCAATTCCTCCACCTCGTCTGACAAATGGTCGACAAGCTCAAGGAAAACTGACACTGCCTGCCTGACCAGAGTCGAAGTTGATGGCTTGACCGGGGGACCAAAAAGCATTCAATCTGCCTGACCTGTCCCTCTACCAAAGGGTGCTCAGGTACCATCAAGCAGTCAGGCGAATCACTGGACCAGGAGGACCTCGCTCCCTCCTGGTCCTGTGACAGGTGCCAGTAGCACTTGTGCTTGAAACTATATTGGGCACAGGTCTCTAACCAAAGGTCTGCAGGGCTGAGCACATGTCCCGGAAGCCTGTGGTGAATGACCCTCTGGTGGCCCCAGCCGGGAACAGTGTCAAAACTGAAGAGGTGCTGTACCCTCCATGGTAGCAGCCACTTCTGCCTCAAGCTGCTAGGCAGACCCAGCTGCAGCCAAGGCCTTCTTGTGGTGGTCCATCGGATCAATTTCTAATGGCTGGACCACTGAAAGCTGGAGCTGCCTGTCCTCGAGGGACTCAGGAAGCATGCTGGAGACAAAGGCCACCCAGTTACAATTAGAAGATGGTAGTAGTTGCCCTCCTGGCAACACATTTACAGATCATGTGGATCAGTGACTTACATTTTTTGCTGACACCAAATGCAGAAATTGAACCCAGGCTTCTGTTGCTCAATTGAAGATCTAAGAGGAGAGTGAAAGGAACCGAGAAGGAATCTACATAACTCGAACACTTTGAAAGACAAGGTTCGTCTACTGCACACTAAATGTAAATGTAAGTTACAAAAAGAATAAATAAATTGTTTAACCAGTAAACTACAATGTTTACTATGGGTCTTTTTCTGAAGTTTTAAAAACGGTAAAACAGCTAGAGCACAACTTACTGTAATGAATCCATATCCTTTGGAACGCCCAGTTTCACTGTCCATCATAAGCTGAATGCTTTCAATCTTTAAAATAAAATGAAAATATATATTTCAATTGTAAAGAACATATATCTATTCTAAAACATTCTGTGAATCCATTTTACAACAACTTTCATTTTATCCGTAACAGTGCACACACAATTCTTACTTTCTATATTTTACCCAAGCTCCATAAGAACAGTGACAACCCACCAGTACGCCTCACAGTATGCGGTAAGGATCTCTCAAGGAAATCTATGTAAATTTGTTGATTTCTTTTTGGAATACTGTTTGAGTTATCTTCCCTCTAAGGGATATTATTGATTTACTGGGGAAAAAATCCCCAGTGATCTCTTTCCTATGGACTTTATTTCAAAAGATTTAGATGATGTGTTACAGCACAATTATTTTGATTTCAGAGAATTCTTTTCGCAAATATGCGGGACCACCATGGACCTGTCATTTGCAACTTATTTATTGGTAAATGAGAAGAACTACATTTTTAATGCTGACAACCCACACACAAACACTAGATAATTTGCTAGTATCAATACATTGCCAGCATGGTCCGTATGTGGGATGGGGATGGTAATCAAGCTGGAACTTTCATCAAGTGGTTAAACACTAAAGACCTCAATCTTAAATTATCTAGCACTTAACAAATCTGTGCTTAATTTTCTTCATGTTTCTTAAAGCATCATTAATGACGTGGTTGCAAGTAACGGTTATGGGGAACCTACAGCAACAAACAGCCTCCTTAGGGCTGACAGTGGACATCTCAAGAGCCGCATATGCTCGATACCCTATGGGTAGTTTAGAAGTATAGAAGGAACTGTCCATGAAGAGAGGATTTTGAGTTACAAGTTGAGCAACTGAAAAACAATTTCTGTGAATGAGGATACAGTCAGGACTGCACAGATTTAACATATAATAAAGCCCTAAATACTGATAGGGCAGACAAGGCAAGTTTGTGTACACCTAAAGCTAGGTCTCAACAGATTGTGATAAAACGTTTTGTAACTGAAAACTGGCCCTTGGCCAGTAAGGTGGGAAGCACATATACTAATATTGGCCAATCCTTAAGAGTGACACCAAACTTGGTACAGCTGTCAGGGACAAGCCCAGGACAGCCTTCAAACAGGCAAATAATGTACGTGATTCTTTGGTCCACAGCCAATTTAGGCAACCAGTATCACGTCCCAAGCATGTGTTGTGGCTTCCTATTAGACCCTCTAGCATGTACAAATGTGGGAAATCGACAGCATGCCAGTTCTGCCACCAATCCCAAGTCTTTTACTTTACCCCACTTCAGGAAAACTGTACAGAGCAGGGAGTTTATCAACATTTCAACTAACTTTATCATGTATATTCTTTAGTGTGGCTGCAGTAAGACATATGTTGGACGTACAATATACCCATTAGAAGAACTCATTTTGGAGTACATCCAAAGTATAAAAAACACATTACACAAACTCCGGTGGGACAGCACTTTTATAAGATGCATTCACGGAACCCCAAATCTCTGAAGTTCATGGGCCTGGAATATATTCCTGCAAACAATGCTAGTGAAAACTGACTTAAAAGGCTCCCTCAAAGGGAGACATTCTGGATCTTCACACTCGATAGCCTTAAACCCCAAGGACTTGAAGCCGCTCCTCTAGCTAGGAATATTTTTTTTTGCACTTGATCTGTAATTGTATATATGCTTCTTTCCTCTTGTTCCTCTTCCATCTTTTCCTAAAAACCTTAAATATAAACTCTACCAACCCCGTCCCAATCTCTCTGCATTCTTACCTTAAGTTCTTCTTTTCTAATCAGTTCTGTTCCACGAACTCCATTATCATTTTGACAAATATTTTTGTGAAGTTCAAGTTCTTCTCTATGGTTTATGTGACCTCTTAGTAATCAGTAATAATTTTTCTAATTTTTTAGCAGCAATTTACTACTTTACTTACACTGCTTGTTGTCTTTCCTTTCTTTTAGACAAATGGTGCGGAATGTGAAGATGGCGGATCTCAGGCCACAGCAGTCCTGCTAAGAATATGGTGTGATTGCAGGTCTCTATACCTTTACCATTTGTCCTGCAGAAAGTGATATTTTTGATTGTCATCTACCTGCTTTAAATCATTTGACAGTGCCTGTTTACTTACTTGCATGTTGGTATCTAGCTTTGCCAACTTAATAACTAGGCTTTTGGATTTTACACTGGTGTTCCTTGCACTTTTTAGAATTACCTTGAAATCTGCACTTTTTGCCTTTTTCATAAGATATTAATTTTGTTTATGGGCTTTGACTCGTTACATATCCTATACTGATCAAGATTTGTTCCACTATGTTTATGTGTGCACTTTTGTAACAAAACAAAAAAACTCAAATGCTTGGGTGAAAGCCCCCCCCAGCAGTATTTAAACATATACATGCACACACATACATACAGTATGTATGTATATGTGTGTGTGTGTATGTATATATATATATATATATATATATATATATACATATAAAATAAATGTCAATGCTACACTTCTGACGTCATCACATATGCTGTACTGAAAGGGCATGCTCAGCTTGTTTCCCCGCCCCTGACGAAGCTCTAGAAAACGAGGCACCGGGGCACCTGGCATACTAAGCTCAACTGTCTACTGCATTGTGCAATATGCACAATAAATTTAGCCTGCACTTTAAGCTCAAGTCAGTGTGTTTATGTGTGCAACACAGCCATGCCTTCTACTTGTATGAGACACTTCAGTACTCCAGTTTGTCCCAATGTGGAGCCCACTAGGTACGGAAGAGCTACTGTGGAATCCTCATATCCGAAAGTGTCAGTGGACACTGAGAAGAGAAGCACTCATGAGGCCTATCAATCTGAGATGAGATCTGGCTGAGTAATAGTAGCTGGAAGAGACTAGCTGAGGCTGGACAATGCCACAGCACTGCCTCATGGTAGAAAAGCCCAACCCATTCCCCTCTCCAGAAGCCCCCATATGTATTGGAGATGCTGGCTCAGAGTGAGCACAAACTGTTCTGCATTTCCAGTAGCTGGGCGTTCTTCTGAAAAAGACTGTGTACATTACCACTCTTTCCATGGGGCCTTCTGAAGCCAATCATCAAGATATGGGAATCTTAGGGTTCTCCCTTTTGATGGCATTTACAACTGCTACAGATCATTTGGTAAAAGCATGCGATGCAGACAAGTCAAAAGGGCATTACACAAAACTGATGGTAAAAGCATTGGTGTGTAACTGCAGGTACTGTCTGTAGAAAGAACAGTTATGTAAGAACTTATCATAACAGTATATCAAGAGAATCTTCAGCAGGACACACCTTTGGAACTAGTAGATGCCAGGCACTAAGACCACACAGAAACTTTTCTAGCTACCAGTCTACTGCAGCCGCCTATTGCAACATCCTCCATATACAGCCATGGGCTGCCCCGTGCCCTCAGCTTCCCAGAGACCATCCACTGAGGATATGCTCCCAAGGAACAGAGGGAGAGAGCTAGAGGTATCTGCCAACTGTCAAATGGGACATAGAAGGTCTACCATCAGAGAGAGAGAGGAGAAACTCAGAACAAGGATAGGATGGCATGACTTGCTGAAAGAGAATCTCTCAAAGATCTACTGTTGCGGTAATTTTTTTTCATAGGTGATTTCTGGGTTTTTGCATGTTTTCTCCAGAACCCTACATCCATGTGTCCCTGACGTAGCACGTGCGTGTGGAGGCACATGTGCGCAGTTCAGATGCCCCTCCCTTCCAGTCTCACCGCTGACCGCCTGCACCGAACCTCCATTCGGTGATGTCGGGACTATGGGCAGACAACCTCACCCCTTACCCGGGAGAGGAGAATCAATGCTCGCTCCTGCCCTCCGCACTGAGGTAGTTCCCAAACCAGAGTTGCTGGCATAGTCGAGGTGTGGCGCCCAGCACCTCAAATCCTCAGTGCCACCGGCCAGCACTGTTACAGCAAGTTCTTACGTAACTGTTCTACCTTCTACAAGGACATCACTTTCAGCTGGTCACACCTTTGGAGCGAGTCCCAAGCAGTGCTGTACTAGAACACAGTCTGGGTGGTTTGAAGGCAGAGGCTTAAGACAGGAGGCTCTGTAAGACAGCTAGGCAAACCTGCCCTCCTTCTTGACTGTAGTGCTTTGTGAAACTGGACAGTACTCTAAGTTTCAGCAGCACAGACATCAGCAGCTGAGACACCTCTGAAACAAGTAACCAAAGTGGCCATACCTTTGGTGGAGTGGCCTTTAACAGTGCCAGAAGTTCCTTACCATACTTCATGTAACAAAAAAAATACAGTTGGCCAACCATTTGGACAAACACTGTTTGGAAACTGAAGCCCACTTTCCCAAGGAAGAACGAAACGAACTGTGAGGACTTCCTGCATTCCTCGTATATGGTGTATATAGTATCTAAGTATTCTATGCATGTCTAAGGTAAGGAGCAGTGTCTCCACTGGAGTGCCATGCTCAGGATTATAAACAGGCAGGCAGGATGGCTTGATTTAAAGTTATCTCCTACACCACCTTCAGTAACAATTTAGGATTAGTACGCAAAGACATCCTGACTCTGTGAAAAAACAAATAAGACTGCTCACACATGAAAGCCTGCAGCTCTGAAATCCTTCTAGCAGAAGTAAAAGCAACTAAAAATAACACTTTCCATGACAGAAAGCATAGCTCACATCACAGCTGGCTCAAAAGGGGCCAGAGTAAGCTTTTCCAAAACAAAGTTCAAATCTCAGGTTGGGACAGGACTACAGACAGGCTTCAAATGTAGAATGGCTGTCAGAACGTATGGGCCACCATACGCCATCGATGGGCATATGGAAGGCAGATATAGTAGACAAGTGCACCTTAAGAGAAGAGTATTTTAGTTCTCAGTCTGACAAGGACAGAAAGTATTCTAGAATCTGATTTGCTGGGCAGGTAAAGGCAGCAGGTGATGTGAAGCAGAGCAAAGCACCTCAACTTTATGGAGTAAGTAACCTTGGTGGAGGGCTTTCAAGCAGTTACCAGGACATTTGCCACTTTAGGGATCGCCAATCGGGCAAGGACTATGTTTCAGGAGCCAAGCATGAAGGTGAAGGGACAGAAGGTCTGGATGACCCAGGGTTCTCTGCTCCTAGGACAACAAGCCCTTGCACATGGGCTGGGGCACTGGAGGCTCCACCGCAACTGCTGTAGCAGTGAAAACCATTTCTGACAAGGCCAAAGGGGCCACCAGTATCAGGGTGACACCGCCCTCCATCTGGAGCTTGATGAGTACCTGCTGAATCAGACTAAGGGGAGGGAAGGTAAAGGAACTGCCCTTTCCAAGAGAGGTGTAACCTGTCTCACCAGAAAACTCCAGGCCCTGGGCGAGGCAGAAAGCGGCAGTTTTCGTTGTGTGGGGATGCAAAAGGTCCAACTCTAGGCGACCCCATCTGTCGAACAGATATTCCACTACTGAGGTGAACAGCTCCCATTCATGCATTTTGGACTGCAACTTGCTTAATCTGTCTGCCTGGACATTTTGGACACCTGGAACATGGACGGCAGACAGTTCCAGACTGTGTTCTAGAGCCCAGTACCAAACTCTCATCGCCTCTCAGCATACGGGGTAAGAAGGAGTGCTCCCCCCCTTACTCGATGATGCAGTGCACCATGCTGATATTGTCAGTCTGTATGAACAGAAGGCCCGGTGGCACTGGAAGGCCTGTAGGCCATACAGGACAGCTCTCATTTCGAAGATGTTGATATGGAGAGAAGCCTCCACAGCAGACCATGTTCCCAGAGTCTGGTAGGGGCCCCAGATGTACCCCCCCCCCGGTCATCCATGCTTAGGATCTACAGAGAGAAGGGTTAAGGAAGGGAACCCCCATGAGTAAGTTGCTGGGTTCCATCCACCAAAAAAATAACTTCTTGACAGGCCAGGAGACTAGGACCTGCTGTACTACCTTGTCAGCGAGCTGATCCCATTGAACCCTCAAAGTCCACCGAGGGATCCACATGTGCAGCCACGCCCGGGGGACTTTGGTGATGACTGCTGCCATCAGGACCAGCAGCCTCAGGAATCTCCTGGTGGTGACATACCGGTTGTTGTACAGATCTTGGGTGTGCACTATGAGGCGCTCTGCCCTGTTCTGGGGTAGAAAAGCTGAAGTCCTGGGCAGTGTCCAGTATAGATCCTAGGCATGCGCTATGAAGCGCTCTACCCTAGGCAGTGTCCAGTATAGCTCCTATGTACTAGAGCTCCTGGCATGAAGTCAAAACTGACTTGGATAGGTTGACAGTGATCCCCAATGCACTGAACAGCTGCCTGGTACGTACTAAGGTGATGGACAGATGCTCTCTGGACTGGGGTTCGAGTAGCCAGTTGTCCAGGTAGGAGAAGACACAGAGCCCCTCTCTCCCGAGGACTGCTGCTGTTACTACTGTTAGGCACTTGGTGAAGACCCGACGCACCAATGTAAAGCCAAAGGGTAAGACCCTGAACTGGCAATTCTCCTCCTGAAACAGGAAACTCAGGTACTTCCTGGGGGGAAGCCTTGTCAAATATCTTCTCGCTGCAGTGTCCAAAGAGATTCTTAGTCAGTCAGCATAAAAAAAGAAAAAATTCACTTTAAAGGAGAAGACTCCTGTATATTTATGACTTGGATGTGTCGGATGTATTTATTATACATCACATCAATTACTGTACATGTCAGTAAGATCAGTCATGTCTTGTGTGGCAACACATTTCTAGAGTCTGAGGCTCTGACACAAGGTAGTAAAGTGTCAATTAAGCCTCCATTTACATGCAAATGAGTCACTTGTAATACAGCCCCTCCCATTCCTTGATGTCACTGCAGCAACAGTGCAGAAGAAAACATAAGGGTATCAATGCTGTCTATCCTGGTTTTAGCTTTAAGTGTGCAATGGCTTACGACAGTTCTGTCATGCAACTCACACAAGGAGTAGAACTTGTAGCCTTAATACTGCATGTGTAGAGCAAATAATACATCTAATAGTATTTCATTCACAGGAAACAATCTTTTTCTTTGAACTGCTCATTTCTCTCAGTGAGACAGTTGTAATGTTGTGGAGAGCAGCAGTCAGTCAATCATTCCGACAATCAAGCAGTCTATCTGTATTGAACCAGGCGAACACCCTTGAAAAGATTCATTTACAAGGTGAGCCTGGGCAGTTTCCCGAAGGATCACACAAGACTGAATTCCTCCTTTGCACAAATGATACGCACCCCCTTTCAGCAGCCTGAAAGTGGAGAGCTAGACCACTTACTTTATAAAGTAAATTGTTTTACATTTAAAATGCTCCTTATATCTGAGTTTCTGACTGGAAATACCAAGACACAGAATGCATATGACATGGGAGGAATGAGCTAAGCAAATACAGAGCACTACAAACACAGACTGATTAGTTTATTTACCCACAACAGCTGAAGTGTCGCATCTGATTTGTGAGGACATCCTACTTCAAATGGTGGCATTACAAAGCGGGGGGTGGGGGCTGCCACAGCTTGTCCTCAGTACCTTCAAAGTGAACTGCTGTAGCTGTCACATCACTGCTAATGATTTATAATGGGAATGGGGCACTTTTAAAGTCATGAACCTGAGGGGCCATCATGGGTCCCAAGGAGGTTAGGGGGAACGTAAGGGTTAGAGAGTAAGGGATTCTAATAGGATTTGAACCAGAGTCTCCCAGTTCTTGTGCCTCTGCTTTAACCACTAGATTACCCTTCTTCCATATGCTGCAGCTGATGCTTTCCTGGTAACCTATTCCTTGTCATAGATGAACTCTGTTGCCTTACAGCAACCATCCAATCACTGACTGCCTAGTTACAAAGGGAAAGGGGCATATCTGCAAGACTGTTTCTTACTGCTGGTGTCAATCAAAACAGACAATGCTAACACACACAGAGCATAATACAACAGCTGTATAGTACCACTTAAAACTCTTCCACCCAGAGACATTTATTGGGTAAATTGTTTTTGCTAACAGAAGCAGTAATACAACACATACAGGCACTTCCTTATATGAATAGTGTATATACCTCAAATCACTGCTGCATCACACTCACATGGTCCTAGTCCCTAATAGACCTGCACTTCAGGATTGCACAACACTTACAGTGTTCCTCCATTACTCAAGTGAGGAACCAAACATTGTGGGGTTGGTTTACTGGTGGAACTGCATTTAGTGCAACCATTATCATCCTCCAGCATCACTGATGGTAAAATGGAGGACAAACGCATTGATAACTTCTGGGGGCTGTATATTTTTAATTATACTCAAGATCTGGACAGCAATAGGACTGTTGGCAACTGGCGGAGGCACACAACCGTTACACATAAGGAGTTGGGAAAATAATGGTGTGAAACTATGGGAGACTTTCCCTTTAAGTTAAGTGATGGAGGGACTACGGTGAGAAAAGACAAAACGGCAAACTGTATTTCGGCAGTCGACTGAAGCGGCAGGGGCTTTGTGGAGTCTGATGTGCAATGGTCAATGGCGGAAAAGAGCGGAGGAGGGTGTGTGGCTGCCTATAGCTATATATGGCCCCAGCAGGCTGCTAGCTAGAAAAGTTTCCATGTGGTCCTAGTGCCTGGAGGCCACAGTTGCAAACGTGTGACCTGCTGAAAGATATTCTCGAAGACCATCTTGATACTGAGGTCACCACCCTTCAAATCTAGGGCACAGAGCCAATCCCCTTGCAGAAGCAGGGACTGTAGAGACATCTTTCCGACCCTTTTGTATTCTATAAACAGGCTGAGGCCCTGAAGGTGTAGGACAGGACAAAAATCTCCTGTCCACTTCGGTACAAGGAAGTACCAAGAATAGCAGCCCTTATTTATTTCAGCAACTGAGACAGCTCATGTGGAGGAGGGATTCAACCCTCTGAAGGGCAAGATGCTCCCGAAGGAAACAGTTTGGGCAAGGAGGGTGTACATGGACGGAGATGAGTTCTAGGGCACTTCTTCACTGAGCCACCTCTAGCATCCAAGCATCTGTCATCATCTTCCTCCACTTTCGAAGGAAGAGGGAAATGTGGCCTCCTCCAAGGAGGCCCAGACCTCCAGGAAAAAGGTGGGAGTGGGAAGGCACTGAGGTGGCTGGTGCCCCACCAAAACCCACACAGAACAGTTACGTGCTTACCGTAACAGTATTCAAATCTCTTTCACCAAGCCACACTTATGGAACTTGTAGCCATCAGAAACTAGGACCACACAGAAACTTTTGCAAGCCGTCAGGCAGGGGCCGTCCACAGCACCAAATGTCAGTCTTACTATGCATAGGCGCCAACAGCCTCACTTCCCTGCCACAGATCATGCTTGGAGGACCTCCCTGTAGAGAACCAGAAGAGAACCCAGCACTCCACAAACCAGGCCAGGCAGACTGCTGGGGGGGAAAAAAAAACCCAGAATGGAGAAAGGAACAGCAAATACCTGTGCTGCAGGCCCACAAGGTGGAAGGAGGGTAGGACTGCATGGCCTGATGAGATTCTCTCAAAGATCTATTGTTATGGTAAGCACGCAACTGTTCAATCTTCAAGAATTATCGCTTTTATCAGGCTATACCAATGGAATGAGAACCAAGCAGTACTGACAGTGAACAGTCTGGGTGGCTGGACCCTACAGGCTTATGAAAGTGTAGGCTTTGTAGTACAGCTAGACCAAAGCCAGCCTGTCTATGAGAAGAGAATGTCCAGACCAGTGGTGCTCAGATAAGGTGTGGACAGTACTCCAGGTAGCAGCTACAGATGTCTGCAGGAGATGCATGCTTAAAACATGCAACAGAAGGGGCCATGCATCTACTGGAATGACCACAAACCACCCCAGAAAGTTCCTTACCATGCTTCCTATAACAAAAGTAATACAGTTTGCTAGCCATTTGGACAAGCACTGTTTAGGAACTGGGTAGCCCTTTCCCAGGGTGAAAGAATCAAAAAGCTATGAGGACTTCCTGCAGTCCCTTATCGAGCAATGCTTCCCCTGGATTGGCATGCTCTGGATAATACACTAGCAGATGAATGGTTTGATTTAAAGTAAACTCAGCTGCAGGAGACATCTGTCGAGAGTGAATGCCAAAGTTGTTAAAATCTGGTTTCTCCGATCACAGACTCGGCATATTGTCACGGCAGAAAGAGGGGCAGTGATCCTGGTACCTAAAATTTCGCTTTGAGATCTCGGACAACATACTGAAAAAGCGGGCATCTAGATATGGTAATGGGATCAATCAAAGGACAACTTCTAATGGTGTGTAGCCTTTACATACCTCCATACAATCTTCGGGAGATACTATTATATCCCATAAGAGGGCGATTCTGGTGGTGGGAAGGGATTTTAACTGCCTCCTGACCCCTTCTTTGGATACCTCGGCCCCCAGACCCTCACCTATGACATCAGGGCAAAAACACCTTAGGAGACTATCAAAAGATGCGGGCCTGACTGATACCCGGCATCTCCTCCACCCATCAGAGACAGCTCTCTCCTCACACTGCCACAAACATTATTCACCATTAGATTATTTCTGCATGAGCGGCAAACATCTAGATGTAGTTAGATCGGCAACTATTAAGAATACATCTCTCAGATCATGCCCCAATTACATCAGAATTAAATATTACTCAGAAGCGGAAACACACTTTGTGGTGGTTCAATAATTCATTATTGAAGGATCTGGCTTTCAGGTATCTCTTAAAAGAGTAGATCCCCGAGACATTACGAGATAATACGACTCCTGACACCTCCCCTCAACTTATGTGGGACACTTTAAAATCGGTATTGCAAGGCCACATCATAGCTTTTTCTGCCAAAAAGAAATGCCAAACAGAGTGCCAGCTCTAAAAACTTCAAGAAAAACTGATTCCTTCAAATGGCCCACATGCAGGGGGATATATCTCTAGCAGACCAGGTGGCTCAGACAGCACGAGGTACAAAAGATACTGACTTTAAAAACGGAGCATGCCCTATTATAGCTGCACCAAAGATACTATGGAGGAGGAGCCCGAGCATTCAAGTTTTTAGCACATCGGCTACGTAGACAGATCCAGATCTCTATCTCCAAGATTAAAGACCTCACTCAGGGAGGCTCATCTTCAATACCTCTCACATACTAAATTTTTAAAGCAGTTCTCTACAGATCTTTATACAGCCTTTCCCCAGTCAAGTCAGCATGAGGTGGAGGCTTTTCTGGCGGCTTGAATCTCACCACCTTAGGAGATCAACACTTGGCACAACTTGCACACCCATTACACTACAAGCAATCACCACTACCATAAAAACATCAAGAATGGCAAGAGCTAGGGTCCCAATTGGTTTGGGGCAGAATTTTATAAGACTGTCTTTGAACTTATCAAGGGCCCTTTTTATGCGGTCATTCAGTAAAGTTATTCTATCTCGGAATATCCCATTTGATGGAGACAAGCCACTATCTCAGCTATTTTGAAACCTAATAAACCCTCACTTCTATGAGAGTCTTATCGACACATTTCTGTATTAAACCAGGACTATAAAATTTACACTAGTATATTAGCCCATCGCCTTGACAACATCCTACTGCAAATTATTCATTTGGACAAACTCTGCAGACTACTGATAATATACAAACAACATTATTATTAATCATGCCCATATTCATAACCTCCGATGACCCTAAGTGTAGAAGCTCAAAAGGCTTCTGATAGAGTCTCCTGGTCCTTCTTACAAGCTGCCCTTGCAAAATTTGTTTTCCCAATCCTTTTAGATAACATCTCGGTCTTTATATGTCCCCGAGGCTGTGGTTAAGATTAATGGATCTCACTTGACTAGTTTTCCTCTGTTTGGGGTACCCGACAGCTGTCCCCTTCCCTTACTCCCCCAAATTCTCTTTCTTGCTCCCTCTGAACCAGAACTCTCTTGGGCTATCCCCACTGGCCTACCGCTCTACCGTCCGCCGTCCCTCCCGTCTTCTTCAAGTTAGCCATGACCTCCCGGGCAGGGGCTAACACCCCGGAGAGATCGTGGGGGCAGTGGTGACGGATGGACATGTGGCAGGGGCGCTGGAGGAAGCCGCTGCCTCTATCCAGCCAGGAGGATTTTCTCCCTTTATGCCCCTTAGTCCCCTCCCTCCTATGCGTGGTGCATGTTCCCGACTTAGGCGCAAGGCAACCCTGCCAGCGTCAGGCCCGCGCTGATGCAACGCTGCTCAGGGCTCCTGCGGCCCCGATCTCCACCGGAAGTGCATGGGCCTCGAGCCTCCCTTCACCTCCCCGGGATAGGAGAGCAGCCCAGCGGGTGCTCCATCCCATCCCTCCCCTGCCGACCCCTGGCACCCGAGCTCACTCCCGAACCCGAGTCGCTGGCGTGGTGCGAGGTGTGGCATCCAGCGCCTCAACCCTCCATTTACCTTTTTACACTATACATGGAACACTTATTGCATAGTACCTGCAGCAGTCCTCTCAGATACAGGGATACACAATAAACGAACGCATGCATAAAACAGCCCATTATGCAGACCTTTTATTTTACATTACTAACCTGAAAACATACGTAGTAACATTAGAAGAATGCCTGCACAAAATTGAAAATATACAGGGTTATAAAATAAACCAAAGTAAAACAGAGGTTCTGATGATTCAGAGTTCCCCGCTGACCATGCAGCAAAGATATCCATTCAAGTGGGACTGCACCCAGATAATATATTTGGGGGTCTTACTGACCTCTGACCCAAATGACATTTATGCTCGTAATTACCATCCACTCAACGGGTAAAGGAGGACCTACCACGAGGGGTTCACCTACCAATTTCACTATTAAATCGCATTCACTCGATTCAGATGAATATTCTTCCTCAAATTTTGTATCGGAAGTAGAACATCCCATACTTTATAACTACGAAAGAGATAAACAAATGAAGAAACAATTTCCAATTATTTATGACAAGGGAGTAGACCTCAGGTAGCCTTGCGAAAATTACAACTGCCTGGACAGCAGGACGGTTTTGCACTCCCCAACTTCTATACATATGCCTTGGCGACATCAATTACCCTCATGTCCAACTGGACCGACTCTATGGCTGGGGTACCAGGGTGGGTCCAAGTTGAAGGATACCTTGCCACCCTCTGTAGCCAAGACTGATCTTTCAGCTGAAGAGTGTTGAGGTATCAGAGGAACCCTCTTTAAACACTAGAAACTTGATCACCCAATGGAAGACGTATTTAAGACCACCAGAGATGATGTGGGTGGACCAGATGGATGGGGATACCAGTCTTGGATTCAAATTTTATTCCAGCAACTATGAACCATGGGTTTAGAGGCTGGTTATGACTAGGTTTGATTCACAGTTTCCACTTTTATTAGGAGAGTATCCTGAAGTCATACACGCAGATGCAGACAGAGTACTCGCTTCCCCACAGAAATTTTTATAAATGCAACATTAATTAGGTAATACCCTGGGTATAGATATTACAACTAATAATATCCCACCCACATAAACTTTTCTTATCCAGATACAGGATGACTCCACCCCTAGACATTTAATATCCCGATTCTAAAGGACCCCAAACAAGTCTTCCAATGAAGTTGATGGAAGGGGTCCAAACTAATTGGAAGGCAGAAATGATGCTGGATTTGACTCCAGAAGACTGGCAACAAATCTGGTGCGGCACGCATCCTGAATATCCAGAGACAACAGCCAGTCACCTTGTTTGAGAAGGGACATCAAACTTGCAAAGTCACCATTCGAAACTTTTGTGCTGGACATATAGTCTGAGGTCCTTTAAATCTAAGATGAGCCTCAGATCTCCCATCTTTTGGGGACCAGAAAAACCTGGATAAAACTCTTTCTCTGGCGCCTGTGCACTGGCTCTATAGGCCTGCTTGTGCAGAAGGGACTGTACTGCCTCCTGGAGAACAGCCAGGTGGGCCAGGGGTAGGTGGAGGGCAGAGGGGAGTTTTGGGAGTTGGTCTGTGTGATACAGGCGTGACCCCTCTCTATGATTTGCAGAATCCAGGCACCCTCTATAATGGTTCTCCATTGACAGATGCAGGAGAACTGACCTCTGACCACCACCTCTTGCTTCGTGGACCACAAGGGGGGCTAGCAAGGAGTGAAGCAGGGGCAAATCCAGCTGCTGGAACTGGTCTGTCACTTCTGGGACGCTTGGCCACAGCTCCAATAGAGCAAAGTGGTGGAGGCTCTGCATTTGCCTTAAGGCCAAGAGGCTGCTCCTGGTTTATCTGGGTGCCTTACAAAAAGGAGGGCGCTGCCTGCTCTTAGGTTGCGTATGGTAGAGAGAATGAACAGATTTCAGAGCCCTGCCGTATGCCTGTAGGTAACGGATTATGTCCTGGACATCTGGACCAAAAAGCATAGTGCCATTAAAAAAGGGCATTAACCATCATCTGCTAAACATCAGCAGCAAATTCAGAGACCAGTCAGGAGGGCCTACGTAGGCAAATGCCGGTGGCAGCAGCCCTGGCAATAGTGTCCGAAATATCAGAGTGCCCGCAGGAGGTGCTTGCTAATGTCCTCAGTGGCCTGCAAACATCTGAGAATCTTCTGCTTCTATGCATCTTCTGGGAGAGCTAGGGCAGTGGCTTTGCCCTTCTTCCAGTTAGCATTTTGGTACCTTACCATATGGGACAGGCAACTGGCAATCCTCAGCCCTAGGGTGGAGGAGGCATAAACCCGCTTACCCCAAAGGTCAATCCTGCATGACACCTTGCTGGGGGGGAGGGAGCTAAGGTGCTTAGGTGCCTTAGACCGGTCATGAGATGCCTTAAACACTGAATCAGTGTCAGGCTGGGCAGCATAATGAGGTAAGCCCTGGGGGGGCATGATAAAGTTTATCTTCCCTATGGGGCATGGCTGACACCATGTCAGGCTGCTGTAGTAGTATTCCTCATGGCAGCCAAAACAGGAGGAATGATCTTCAGAGGAGACTCTGGGATCACCAGGAAGTCTACTAAATTCTTCCTGGTTACATCCTCTTCCTCAGTGTGGAACTCCATAGATGAGGATAGCTGTTTCATAATATTGGAAAATGTGGGGTCCTCTGGAGGAGACCGAGGGATGTACTTGACAGAGTCCTTGCTCACAGAAGAAGCAGTGAACCTGTCAGAATGGGGTCTTCCTCTTCATCAGGAAGAACGAGAGCAGGATGATACTCCTCCTCGACGTCGACCTCTTTGAGGTCCAGGTCGGACATGTGAGAAACTGACTACATCCCATGGTGGACCACCTGAGGCAGTCTAGGAGGTATTGACGACTAAGCTGCCAGCAACACAAACCTAAAGGGACAAAGCTGGTTGACAATCATCTAAGTGAACTTAGTCAACATCTCATTAAGGTCAACGACCAAAGACTTCATCAATTTTGGGGAAGGGGGGTGCATAGCGGCACTGAGGAGCAGAAGAAGCTGCAACCCGAGGGCCTGGACTAGATCAGGCATCGAAGAGGTGTCGACAACGGTGGGGCCACGACCCGCAGGTTGACGGCCAGCCGCCCTGGCTATCTGGCGGAGGCACTGTCAGTATGAGTCAGGTGGGCCCAGAGACCTAGACAGCAGATCTATGCAGCCGCAGAAATCCTGGAAGAAGGAGAGGAGGCCATCTGGGAGCAAGATCACTGCTGGGGTGGGGTGGGGAGGTGGAGTGGTCCTGATCTCAGTCCTTTGTCTTTCCCCAGAGGACTTAAGGCCTGAGACAAGTCCTCTGGGGAAAGACAAATAATCACAGAATGCACGAATGCTGTTAAAGGGTCGAATGACTAAATAGTGCAAGAACTTTATACTCCATTCCTCCAATTAAATTAGATATGAGCAAGAAGGCTTTTCATGTTATACACCGTAATTCTAAATGAGCTTGCAGGTGTTGTAACTGGAGCAAATAATGCAACAAAATTTAATGTGTTAGTTACACATGAATTGTAACAATCAGTGTCAATGTACATGACTAATTGTTATTTGCTATAAGTCTTGTATGTTAATTTTTTATGACAGGCGTGGCCGAAAAAGGGCTGTGCCCAGTCGACCACATGGTTAAAAAAAAAAAAAAAAAATGAAGTGAAAAAAATAAATTAAAAGAAAAAGCCACAGGCTGAAAAAAAAAGAGTGAAACTGCGACGGAGAGTCTGCGGAGACCTGTGCAAGCAAGTCAATGGCGGGAAAGAACTAAGGAAGGAGTAGGGCCACTAGCACTTTTATAGAGTTGGTGATGTCACAAGACGTCAGCACGGGCGGCCCCAGTTGTACTGCTGAAAATCTTACGTGTGGATCTTGCTTCTCAGACAGTAAAGTTCCTACGGTGAGACCTGATAACTGAGATACCACCAAAAAAGATCATGCAAGGCCAGATGCCTTCCCACCAGGAGTGATCCACCTGGGCAAATAAGGGTAACACTGGGCCAGCATCCTGTCAAGAGGGTTGCACTGGGAGCAGGTTCTTTTGCTGTTGTTGAAGGGGCTTCCACTTACACCGCTGCTAATACTTTATTTGATTATATTTGCAACAAAATGGCTACTGCTTACAGATATAACCATGGTTTCTACTTTCGATAGGGTTAGGCTAGTCAGACATAACACTCTAAAATGGTAGTCATTTTCTCTTGGGACTTCTTAAACACTTCCTCTATATGCTGACCAACTCCCATTAAAAGGAACATTTGTGTTTGGCCAGTGGCATAGAGGGTTGAGGTGCACCGCACCCTACCTCTCCGCTGGAGACCAGAGTTCGGGGAACAAGATCAGGTCAAGGGGGCCAGCCAGGGGAAGAAGGATTGAGAGTCCCAGGGAATGCCTCCTCCTCTGGAAGAAGGGCAGCCAGCTCCGCTGCTATACTGCTACCTAGGTGACCACAGGTGCCAGTGCAGCCAGAGTAGCTAGGGGCTGGAAGGAAGTTGGCAGGTGCCACATGACACACAATAGCATGTGGTTGAGCTGGGCACATCTTTGATACCAACATCTTGGGTAAATTAGGAGAAAAGGCGGAAGAGACCCTGAGCGGCATGATGAAGCCGACTGGTCTGCAAGCCCTGCATCTGGCTACCTAGGCACGGTATCACACACCAGATCTTGTAGCAGTGCAGGGTCCCCCACCATCACCAGAGGAAGCTTTGGGGAACATGGGAGGAAGCAGCTTAAGTCCTAGGGGATGGGAGGATGGCTGGGCTGGGGCTAGGACGCCACGAGCAGGTGAGGGGCCATCAAGAGCGGAGGGCATTAAAAACAAAAATACATCTTCTGCTAGTTATGTGGGGAGAGACGGACAGTGTTACACAACACAGCCAAGAATGCCATCAGATACAAATCCCTACAGCTGCAAAACATGCTGCTGTGGAGAAATCCACTTCAACTCAGCTGTTGGTTCTAGTCACTGAAAAGTGAAAGTACACTTATGTAAGAAAGGAAAATTACGTACCTACCGTAATTCTTGATCTTCTTGGACGAGTCTCCACCACTCATTCACACTAGTGGGATTGGCGCGAGGCACTAAGACCCATCGGGAACAAACTTTTTGCTGGAGGAGTGGGGCGCGAGGAGACGCGCCACGAGACACGGCGCCATGAGCAGCGGCCTCGAGCGGTACGACCATCTCGGCGACGACCTCCAACCGCCTCAGTACCTTTTACCAAGGAGGTGCAGCTCAACTAACTAAAAGGGTAAACCCAACATTAAAAAAGCGGACATAAGATAGTCCGTGTGACCCGTGTAAGAAGGGTCAGCAAAGTCCTCACGGCCTAAAGATTTGAGGGAGAAGACCAATACAGTGAGCTCGGGATGGAGGGTGGGCGTGTAGAATGAGTGGTGGAGACTCGTCCAAGAAGATCAAGAATTACGTAGGTACGCAATTTTCCTATCTTCCTGGACATAAGTCTCCACCACTCATTCACACTAGTGGGAGAGTACCAAGCTGATAATCCCCAAAAGGGCGGCAGGAAAGCCAGAGCTCACGCGTCTAACATAGAGCTCATTAAGGATAGTTCTGCCGAATACGAATGTCGCCTGGCATGAACATCCAGTGCATATGCTTAACGAAGTATGCACTGAGCTCCAGGTAGCGTTTGCATACATATCTGCAAATAGGAACATTGGCGAATTTCCGCTAGGGATGTCATACCCGCTTCTAGTAGAGTGAGCGACACTCTACCTTCTAATTTAACTTGAGCCATGGAATAGCAATGACGAAGGCATGCCACTAACCATGAAGAGATACATCTAATAGCGACAGGTTGACCCAGCCGGTGTGTGCTGAAAGAAACGAACAGTTGCTGAGTCTTCTGAACATCCTGGTTCTATCTAAATAGAACCGCAAGGCTCTCTTAACATCCAAGGAATGAAGAGCCGTTCCCCTTCATTTTGGAAATTAAGCGAAGTAAGCGGGAAGTACCAGAGGTTGGTTCAGATGGAATTCTGACACAACCTTGGGAAGAAATTTAGGATGAGTCACGGAGAACTACCTTGTCCTTATGGAATACAGTATACACGGAGGGTCCGTAACCAGTGCATGTATCTCAGAGACCCTGCGGGCTGAGGGTAATGGCCACCAGGAAGGCAGTCTTCCAGGTAAGAAATTTTAGCTCACAGGTAGCTAAGGGTTCAAAGGCTTCCGAGTGAGCATGTCCAGCACCAGGTTAATGTCCCAGGCTGCAACTGGACGCTAACAGGGGTCTGGTATGGAGAATCCCTTAAGAAATCTCTTCACCATAGGTAACTGAGCCAGAGTTAAGGAAGAAACCGGCTCATGGAACGCTGAGATGGCACTAAGGTGAACTTTAACTGTGGAGTATTGAAGACCTAAGTTTGATAGGTCAAAAGATACTCCAGAACCTTGCCAGGAGGACAGAAAAAGGATTCCAAGAGGATTTTGCACACCAGAGAGAAAACGTTTCCATTTAAGCGACGTTTTGGTGGCTGGCTTCCGAGCAGCCAGAAGGATGTCTGAGACTCTACGAGAGGCGTGAACCATCACTTCTATCTCTTCAGGAGCCAAGCATGAAGGTGAAGTGATTTCAGGTTAGGATGGACCAACGAACCCTGAGTCAGAAGACTGATTCGCAAAGGAAGTGGTCTCGAGAGGCTGCTAACATACTGTTGAGTAGAGGAAACCATAGTTGCGAGGCCAGGAAGGAGCAATGAGAATCATCTTGGTCCCCTGAGACTCGAACTTGAGTACTCTCTGGATTAGAGAGAAGTGGTGGAAAGGCGTAAAAGCGTTTTGTCCACACGTAGCCTCGATTGCATCCTGACAGAAAATGCCAGGCCCTGGATTTCTGGGAGCAGAAGAGAGCAGTTTTGCGTTGAGTGGGGATGCAAAAGGTCCAGGTCTGGAGTCCCCACTCTTTGAACAGGGACCGAGCTACGGCTGGATCGAGACCTTGCTTGAGGGTCTGCCTCCGTTCTGCTGAGTGTGATCTGCTAGGTGCGTTTTGTATACCTGGCAGATAAACACGCTTGAATCAGAGACTTGTGCTCCAAGCACCACTCCCACACCCTCATTGCTTCCCTGCAAAGGAGATAAGAATGAGCACACGCTTGCTTGTTGATGCAATACATCACTGCTTTGTTGTCCGCTTGAAGGAGAATGTTCTTGTGACAAAGGACATCCTTCAGAGCTCGGATTGCATAGAGGACCGCTCTCATCTCCAGGACATTTATGTGGAGATGAGTTTCGAACTAGTCCATACACCTTGGTGTGGAGGAGACAGTGAGCTCCCCATCCCATTGCGATGCATCTGTGGTGATGGAGATCTGATGATCCGGGAGAACAAAGGGGGAATCCTCCAGGAGATTGCTCTCTGAGACCACCAGGTGAGAGACCGAAGGGCTCCGTCACCTTGATGGGATAAGACTGGGGTGAGAGGTCGGGGACCACTGAGTGGAGAGCATCCACTGGGTGGTTCTCATGTGCAGTGGGCCAGAGGGACAGTGGACAAAGGGCGCCTATGAGACCCAACATCGTTGCATCGAAGGCTGTAACCGATTGGTTCTCCCTGATGTAGCAGACCCATACGAAGGATGTCGAGTCTTCTGTCCTCTGGAAGAAGCCGTCGCTGAAGAGGTGTCTAGAAGCGTCCCTATGAAAAGGAGCCTCTGGGAGGGTTGCAGTTGAATTCTTCAAATTCAACCAGAACTCCATGGACGAGAGAGAAGTCGTTGTCGGTTCTGACAGAGTCCCCTTGGCCCGGAAGGGCTTGCTGAAACCAATCGTCCAGGTGAAACACTCACGAGTCCGACTTTCCTGAGATGCATAGCGAGAACTGCAACAACACTTGGTAAAACTCACAAGGCCGAGGATAGCCCAAAGGGCAGGACTCTGAACTGATAATGCTGACCCAAAGCTACAAACCTGAGGAATTTGTGTGGGTCGAGGTGGACGAGGATATGCTGGTAAGCATCCTGCATATCCAGAGAGGCCAGCCAGTCGTGCTGATGCAGCAAGGGTAACAGGGTACCTAGGGAAATCATCTTGAATTCTCCTGGGGAGAATTTGTTTAACTTTCTGAGGTCTAGAATGGAGCATCCCCAGATTTCTTTGGAACCAGAAAGTAATGGGAGTAGAACCCTGTGTTTTGCAGATGCGGGGCACCAGTTCTATGCCCTGTTGTTCAGAAGGCCCTGGATCTCAGCGGTGAGGAGATCTGACTGAGAGGCCGACAACCTGGGTTGTCGTATGGGAGGACAATTCGGGGGGGGTTCCAAGAAATTGAGAGAGTAACCCTCGCGAATTATCCGAAGAACCCATTTGTCTGAGGTTATGGACTTCCACTGGTTGTAGAAGTACATCAGACGACCTCCAACCGGAGGAGAAAGTTCCACCTCGGGCAGAGTGGATGGAACTTGGGCCAACGACTCATAAGGTAGCGCTGGGAGCTTTAGGTCCCTGCGCTTTCTGCTGCGTCTTCTTTTGAGGTTGGGCAGGTTGGCTTTTATGGAAGCTTCCCCTGCCTCTGCCTCGAAAGGACTGACGACTATGAAACTGACGTCTGTTCACATGCCCCCGAGAGGGGGCAGGCGGAGGTCTGGCCAACTTAATGGCCGATCTAGTCTTCTGAGTGGCCTCTAAGGCTTGCTCCACCTGAGGGCCAAAGAAAGGCCATCAAAGGCAGCGCCATCACCTGCTGCTGGGCATCATTGTGAAACCAAGAATTACGCAGCCAGGAATGGCGCCGAGTACAAATCGCGGCTGCTGAGGCGAGAAGCAGTGTCAAGCGTCCATGGCAGCTTTGACCTGTTGGTTAATGGACTCAATACCTCTAATAACGGTCAGAAGAAGCTCTGACTTGGAATCCGAATCTGGAAGAGCTTCAACCATTCTTTTCATAGAATTGCCACAGGATATACTCATACTGAGAAAAAAATAGCCATCAGATAACTGCGCAATACGCATACTTAGAGTGGAGGCAGCAAAGACTCTCTTACCTAATGTATCAATCTTCAGAGACTCTTTATTAATAGGTCGAGCTGTAGTAGTTTGAGGAAAGAGCGACCTTGTCATTCTCTGCCAGGACTACAATAGGATCCAAAAGGCCTGGGATGCCAAAATGGGGCGATCCTTGGGGGCTGAGATACTTCTTATCAATGGATTTAGCCACTGGGGAGTAAGAAGCAGGGATTATTCCGCCTGCATTTGAGACAGGCGTCTAGAAGGAAGAGCTGGGCCGGAGGTCAAATCCGTGGGGATCTCCAGCTTGTGAAGATACTGGAATCTATATCTTCCCAGGATCGATGTCTGTAGTCTGGAGAGAAAGATGGATCCCAGGTTCTTCAACAGAGACTTAAAGGACAGGTCCTCAACCACAGGCTCTGCAAAGAAAGATCCTGTTTCCTCCACTTCATTACCCAACGAAGGTCTGGGGTCAGACTCAACATCATCTCCTGATGGCCCAGAAAGGACTGTTTGGACAGGAAAGGTGAAAATTAGGAGAGGAGAAATGGCAGAAAAACAAGGAGGAGTCCCCAAGGGCTGCCCGGGCGCCGAGGCAACCAAAGCAGGCTGAAAACCCAGCACCGAGGGCGCCTGGCGCCGAAGAGAACCTTGTGACCCCATAAGCGCCCCAGGCGCATGAACGGCAAGCAGCGCGCGGCGCGACCCAGCAGCGCCCGCGGGCGATACGCGACGCCATGAGCGGCGTGTGACGGCGCCGCCCGATCAACGGCACCACCAGCGCCGCGAACCAGCGCCTGTAGCGCCGAGAGACCACATGGCTGCCCGCCAGCGAGCGCCATAGCTCAGCGGCCCAGCAGCGCCGACGGCCCACAGACCCTGCAGAAGCGCGGAAAAGCCCGGGAACCTGGAAAACAAGAAGGAAAAATACCAGGAGATAAGGGCATCGGTGAGGCCCTGCGCCGCAACCATGTGAGGGGGAAACTTACCTAAGCGCAATCGCTAGCACGAAGAAGGCGCCGCGACTGGCGAGAAGATCAACCGCCCTACCTGATCGCCGGAGAAGCCGAGGGCTCCGAGGTAGCCGAGCCAGGCAGAAGAACCAACCTCGAGGCCCGCCGGCTCCCATGAAGCCCCACTGATGAAACTGCTCATCTGGAGCCCCTACCTATAGGCGGGAGAGGGCTCCGATGTCGAAGAGCAGCGATTACCGGAGTTGGCGACCCGAAGAAGGAGGACCGGCAACTTAGCGATAACCGACCGTAAATCGGCGCAGACATACCAGAGAGAGGCGACCTCGAGGTGATGCCTTCTCTTTTTGACCTGTGGGCGAAGAAGAGCTCGAGGCGAGCAGGCGCTGAGAATCACGACCGTTTATTTTTATGCCGGCGAGACCGCCCATCCCAGGCATCGGACTGACCGTGGTCAGAACCCGCTGAGAAGGAGGCTGGCGGACCCACCCGGCTGACTGAACAGCTTTCATGCAGAAGTCTCCCTACCGTCACCTGACCTGCTCATGGTCGACTCCGTCCAGTAGGCGAGACTTCTTCAAGTAAGTTAAATTTAAATATTAGAAAAATTTACGAAAAATAGAATAAAACTAAGCGATACTACTATCGTGATAATGTTACAAAAACAAACTGAAAACTATCATAGTTTTGAAGTTTGACTCAACTCAAGCTGACGGCGTCGTCACTGAAAGCGCACTACGACGGCGGGAAAAAAGAACTAAGGCGGTTGGAGGTAAATGGCGAGATGAGTCGTACCGCTCGAGCAGCTGCTCGCGGCGCCGTGTCTCGCGGCGCCGTCTCTCGCGCCGACCCTCCAGCAAAAAGTTTGCTCCCGATGGGTCTTAGTGCCTCCGGCGCCAATCCCACTAGTGTGAATGAGTGGTGGAGACTTATGTCCAGGAAGATCTTACCGTAATAGTAGATGTACGAGAGGAGCTCTTGCAGCAGGTAACATCTTTACGACTGAAGCCGGCAGGTGCCAGGACCCCACATAAACATTCTAGCTAGCACAGTAACCCCTCGCTATAACGAACGACATGGGGTCCCTAATGAATGTTCGTTATACCCATGTAGTTCGTTAAAGCGAGACACACCACTTTTCAATTGTTTGTTACTTTTATGTAATGCGTGCTGTCTAAGTGTGAGAACTGAGCACGGGGCTGTTTTGTGTTGGGTCTGGGGAGGGGTGGGGCAGCTTTTATAACCGTTTGTGCTAGTCTTTGTATAATACTGTTAAAAGGTACAATTTTATTTCATCACAACTTTTCACTTAAAACATGTCCTTCATTTGAAAAAGTCTGTCATCTTAGTCTGGTGCTTCTTGGCAGGTTTCGCAGTAATAACATCCTTTGCGAAAGAAATAATTTGCTGCAGCTGCAAGACTTTTACCAGATCCACCTCTTGTGCTTGTAACCACGCTAGTCCGACTTCCATTCCTCGGATAGCTTCTGCGGTTCTAGGATGGGCTCAACATCCTCGCCCTCTTCGTCACTCTCTGATTCCTCACCTGTCTGCATGACAGCCTCCACAATTTCCAAATCTGTCAACTGCTCGCTTGTCTGGCTGCAGTTGTCATGAGTGATCCAGTCTACGATAACATCCTTAGCTGCTGTGAGCTGCAGGTTTGCAGCAAGGGAAACAATCTTGGGGGTCATCACAGTCATCTTCTTGTGCGTCCAGCTGTTCTGCAAATGCACCACCCAGGGTCGCAGTCGAGCAGCTGGCAACAGTGCCAGGGGTAACAGCATCCCATGCCTCACCAGTTAAGATGGACAACATCCTTTAGTGTCAAGCTTTTTCACAAACTCTTGTGATACTCGCTCCAGTGTCAGCCGAGACAAGGTCTCCTCGTGCATAGCTTCTTGAATGTGGCAGTGATGCCACCAGAGTGGCTGAAGCTTAGAAGCTGTATTTTTAGATCTTATTTCGCTCTCAGCCAGGTGAGCAGGGCACTGATCCATTAACAAGAGAGCCTTTGAGGGAAGCTTCTTTCCCCTGAGATGAGCCCTGACCGATGAAACGAAACTGTACTGAAACCAGTATTAAAAAATTTCATTAGTCATCCATGCACTTTGGTTGTGATAGTACTGAACAGGGAGTGAGGCCATGTTATAATGATGGAAGCACCTTGGATTTTGGAATTTGCATATCACCAGGGTTTCAGCTTGTGACTTCCATCAGCACTGCATGCCAGAAGAAGAGTCACTCGGTCTTTTTTATTGACTTTCAACCACTTTGTAGCACTGATCTCATTTTTAGAAGCAAGTGTGGCTTCTGGGAGGCATCTCCCAGAACAGGCTTGTCTTGTCAAAGTTATAGACCTGTTCTGGTATGCAACCACCTTCTTGGATGACAGGTTTCAGCTTTGGGATAAACTCAGCTGCAGCAAGGTCATCACAGCTGGGCTGCTCACCACCAATGAAAACTCATCTGATACCATGACACTTTTGGGCGCCAGAGCCAGCCAGTGGAAGCAGTAAATTTTGATCCTGCATCATGTACGCTCTTGGCAAACTGCTCAGCTTTTCATGAACAATGGCACCAGACACAGGGACCCCACTAGCCCTCTGCTGCTGGAACCACAGTTAGAGAGGCTTTGTCCATCTCCCTTCATCCACGCAACAAAGTTTTTTTTTCTTTTCAGAGCCTCACCCTCTGAACACTCCTGCACAAAATCAGAGTGAATCTTCCTGGTTGCGCCACACAGAGAAGGTGCTTTTGGAGAACCCAGTCTCCTTGCTGATCTTGGCCAGGCTCTCGCCTCCTTTCAGCCCGTCAAGAATGGTAAGCTTTTGCTCCACAGAACATCAAGACCAATTCATGGTTTATCCTAAAACTGTTCGCAAGTGGCACCCTTTTATACAGACTTTACTGTCTCTAGTTAACACAGCCCATCCTCTCTCCAAGCAACGCACACACCAGGAGACAATGAGCGAGGACTGTTAGAGACAAAACTCGGACAAAGAAACGGCCTTGGTTAAAGACGCCTTTACTTCATTTTAATCAAACTAAAGTTTAATTAAGTGCACATTGATTTACTGCACCAAGTAATCAGAGCCATCCCCATCCAAGCTATGGTGAACTGCAGGCAGATGAAACATTTTAAAGGTACTGTACCATTTCTTAAATACTGTACAACTGGTATTCCTTGTAAGTTCAGCATCGGGGGTTGGGAGAGTCGGAAGCCATGACAAACCTTTATTATAACCAATTGTTCGGTATAATCAGGTTTGTTATAGCGGATTACTATAGTACCCATCAGGGGACTCGCCCCTACATATGGTATAAAGAGTTGGTCCACCAGCCAATACCCAGTTCTACCCGCAGACCAACAAGTGACACAAAGAATAGATGACTGAGGAATGAAGGTATTTGAGATGGAGCAGAAAAAATTTACCAGGGGAAGGAGGAGAAAATACCTGCTGCAAGAGCTCCCCTCAAGATCTACAGTTCGGGCATTACAGAAAGTTCTTACATAACTGCACTATCTTAGAGATACTCTCTTGCAGCAGATAACCCACCTTTAGGACAGAGTCCCAAGCAGTAGAGGAGAAATACAGGGCAGAAGGGTAGAGGATAAAGGTCTCCTAAAGTGAAATCAAGACAGAAGTCTCTGAAGAACTGCAAGCCCAAAGCCAGCCCTTCAGCAAGAGGCAATTTCCAGTCTGTAGTGTGGACAGAACTCCAAGTAGCAGCTGCACAAATGTCAGCAGCAGAAACATTTTTAGTGAGGCAGAAGAAGCAGTCAAGCTCCTGGTAGAATGACCCTTAACCGAGCCTGGTAAGGGTTTGTCATGTTTACTGTAACAAACATAATGCAGTTAACCAACCATTTGGATAAGCGGTTTAAAAATTGGAGCCCTCACCATTCTTGGGGAGCAGGGGGACGAAGAAAACAACTAATCGGATTTACGAACTGGACGGATGTGTTCCAAATAATAGAGCACCCTGTGGACATCCAGAATATGCAACAAAGCTTCCCCTCAGTTCAAGTACTCTGGGTAATATACCGGTAAGTGGATATCCCGATTTAAGGTAAATTCTGAGACCACCTTCATCAGAAAATACAGGTTACTCACCTGTGCAACAGGAGTTCTAGGAGTGGTGTATGTTGTTCATTCACACTGTGGCAGGTACCTTGCCACTCTAAGAGGGCTGGAAAGTCTAAGGTGGCTTCTCCCACCCACCTGGGTGATGAAACTCTCAGCTCCGCCCCATAGCACGAGATCTAGCCCACTGGAAGTCAGGTTGTGAGCGAAACTGGGGAGGTCGGGTGGGTCCGTGTGGATGGATATACACCACTCCTAGAACTCCTGTTACAGGTGAGTAACCTGTATTTCTAGGGGTGTGGATATGTTGTTCTAGCCACACTTACTGGCAGACTCATAGCAGTTCTCCAGGAGGAGGGAAGCAAGGCACGCACCCCCTATTTAGGGAACAGGGACTGGAGAACTGAGGTCCCAAACCCAGCATCCCAGCGTGACTCTAGGTCAATGTGGTAATGGGAAATGAAGGTGTGTGCCAACTTCCAGGTAGCAGCCCCGCAGATTTCCTGGATAGGGATGTCCGTAGAAGCAGCCACAGACGCAGCAGTATGATGGATGGAATGAGGCCGAGCTCTGAAGGCTCCCTACCCAACAACCTATAGCACAGATCAATGCAGAAGTGATCCACCTGCCAAATCGTCCGATTTGCTGCCGGTCTGCAAGATGCGGCTTCAGTGTAGGTGACAAACAGCTGGCAAAGCTCTCCTGAACTTCCGCCATATGCTCTTTGTAGTAAGCAAGCCCACTTCTCAGGTCAAAAGTATGAAGCCTGCACTCTGCCTTGGAAGTGTGACTGGGGTAGAACACCGGCAAGTCAACACCTGGTTCAGGTAAACTCCACCACCACCTTCGTAAGAATTTTCAGGTGGGGCGCAAGACCCTCTGTCCCTCTGGAAGACCAGGTAAGGAGCCTTGATGAAAGCACCTGAGTCTCCAAAATCCTTCTGGCTGACATGACAGCCACCAAGGAGGAGGGTTTCGCAACAGTTGAAGATGTCACATGTGCATCTGTTCGAATGGTTGCCCATGAGCTTGCTATGACCAGCAGTAAATCCACGGGTGGTGGTTCCACTTGCAGGGATATGATCTAGGTCTTTGAAAAAGCACCAGACCACCTTCTCCTGCGCAGACTGCTTGCTGGACAACGACTGGTAAGCAGAGATGACTGCCAGGTGCACCTTGAGGGTTGTCAACTGAAGCCCCTGCTGGGAAAGGGACCAGAGATAGTCTAGAATGCTAGCCAGCAGACAGGACGAGGGGTCCAACCCCTTGCCCCGATTCCAAATGCAGAATCTTTTTCATTTGAAGGCACAGCATTTTCTGGTAGACTCCTTGCTGGACTCCAACAACATTGAGGGCCTCGTTGGAAAGACCCAAGACCTGGAACTCTAGCTGCTCAGGAACCAGGCAGTCAGGTGCAGTAATTGAAGGTCCAGATTGAGTACCTTCCCCATTTTGAGGAAGAGCAGGTCTGGGCAGGCTGAAAGTCACCTCGGGAGCCTGGAGCTGAGGCTGAGTCGAGGCCAGTCTGGGACAAAACAGGATCACCTGCGCCTTGTCCCTCCTGATACTGAGGAGCACCTTGTGGATCAAGGGCAGAGGGAGAAAGCATAGAAGGGCCGGGATCCAAGGCCTGAAGAAGGCATCCCCTGCAGCGAGCCCTGCTGAGAGGGGCAGGCATGGTACAGCCTCAACTTGGCGTTTTTCCTGGGCGAACAGGTTCACCTGAGGTGTGCCCAGTGGGAGAACAGATCTTGTACTACCTCCGCAGGAGAGACCACTCATGAAATGCATCGCCTATCCAGCTGAGGGCATCAGCCAGACTGTTCGAGGCTCCTACAACAAGAAAGGCTAGGAGATACGCCTCCAGGCTGAGCACGAGAGACCAAATGCGAACAGCTTCCTTGCACAGAGACAATGAATGCATCCCGCCCTGTCTGTTGAGATAGTACATAGTCGTGATGTTGATAGTCTGGACCTGGAATATTTGACCACGAACAAATGGAGCGAAGGCGGTCAGGGCTAGCTGGACCACTCTCACTTCCAGCAAGCTGATGTAGCATTGGGACTCCTGAGGGGACCAGAGTCCGTGGGCTCTGTGCTCCCCCAGATGGGCACCCAAACCCACCAGAGAGGTGTCGGTCATCAGGATGACTGTCAGCTCGGTGTGGACGAACAGGATTCCCTCGCACAGATGAGCTAGGACGAGCCATCACTGCAGGCCGTCCCACATTTCCTGGGTCACAGAGACTGGCTGGTCTAGATGACCTGAGCACTGAGACCACTGGCGGGCCAGCCCCTGCAGGGGACATATGCCAGCGGGCCCAACAGACCACACTGTGCAAGCCGCCATGAGACCCAGAAGGCGCAGGAACTCCCAGGCAGGCGCAACTGCCCACCATAAATGACCAGGCAAAGGAGAAAAGGACCTCGGCCCTGTCTGCTGGGAGCCGGGCTCTGGCTCGGAGACAGTCAAGCTCCGCCCCAATGAAATGAATCACCGACGAGTGCCCGAGTTCAGAGTTGATAAGAAAAAATTACTCACCTTAGTAATTATATTTCTTCTAATGGAGTCTTGCTGTATTCTGACAATTGCAGTGATTCCCAACCTTTGAACTGCCCGGAGAGCGAAGAGTTAACTTTCCATGCAGGGCATGGAATGCTGTCTCGAGCCTGTTGAAGTTTCTGTCTGGAGTGTTTTGAACTTAAACCATCAGATTCTTACGAGCCCAACTAAACTAAAAATTCTATGTGGAAATTGTAAAAATTCTACTAGCCAACTGGCTGAAAAAAGATTTGGATTCCCAAGGAAGATTCAAATCGGGAAACCCAAAAACAAAACCAAATGTACTAAAAATAACAATAATAAATAAGCACCCAAACAAAAAGGGAGGAAGGTGCAAGCAAAAAAACACCCCTGGGGTGCAACACTGCACCTGCCCACCACTTCCCAAAAACAGGTTCTGAGAGGGGAGGGACGTCAGAATACAGCAAGACTCCGTTAGAAGTAGTACAATTACGAAGGTGAGTAATTTTTTCTTCAAACAAGAAGTCTTGCTGTATTCTGACTATTGCAGACTACCAAGCAGTACCTCCAAGGAGGAGGGACAGAAGCTACTTTGGGAATAGGCCTGAAGTACTGCTGTGCCAAACCGAGCATCACTCCTAGCCTGGATATCCTGAGAGTATGGACTTTTCCAGCTGGCTCTGACAAATTTCTAAGAGAGAATGTCCCTGGCAGCAGCCAGGGAAGCATCTGTACCTCTTGTACAGTGAACCCTCAGGCCTGAGGGTGGAATCTTTCCAAGTTTCTCATAGCAGAACTGTATACAAGATGCAATCCACCTGGCAATAGTCCTCTTGGTGGCAGGTTTGCCCTTTCCCACTTCTCCATAACTGAGGAACAACTGGCGGGAGTCAAACCTGTGACCCTTGGTACACTCTATGTAGTAACTAAGGGCTCTTTTGACATCTAAACTGTGTAGCCTCCTCTCTCCTGAGGAAGAATGATCAGTGAAGAAAACAGGAGACAGACGGTTTAAATGGAAGTCTGAAACCACTTTGGGCAGAACCTTCTATTGGTTCTAAGGACCACTTTATATCCCTGTGAAAGGAGATAAATTCAGGTTTCACTGACAGGGCTTGCAAATTTACTGATATGCCTGGCAGAGGTAATGGCTACCAGGAACACAGTTTTCCAAGTCAAGTACTTAAGCTCTGCTGAAGACATAGGCTCAAAAGGGGGTTGCATAAGTTAAGCAATGCAAACATTGAAATCCCAGGCAGGGGCAGGGTCTCTAAAGGGAATTGGTGTAAAGCAATCCTTTAAAAAATGTACAGAACACAGGATGGAAAGATAGTGAGGAAGGCTTTCCCAGAGACAAAATGCAGAAACAGCTGACAAGTGCACCTTGACAGTAGCTGGTCTGAGGCCTAGGCCATTAAGATGGAACATAAAATCCAGAACCATGAGGCAATTCAGCAGTGTCTGGAGAAATATGCTTCTTAGAACACTAAATCCTGAATCTTTTCCATTTGGAGTTCTAAATCTTTCTGGTGGATGGCTTTCGAGAAGCCTTGAGGATATCCAGGACCCCTTGGGAAAGATACAGATCTGCAAACTAACTCTTCAAGAGCCATGCTTTGAGATTGAGAGACTAAAGATTGGGGTACCAAATCCTTCAATGAGAGGATGTTAACAGGTTGTAAATCCTAGGAAGAGACAGTGGAAGACGGACTGCTAGGGACAGCAACAGGGGGTACCAGGACTGCCTGGCCAAATCTGTAGCAATCAAAATCACCTTGCATGGTTGAGACCTTATTTTTACCAAAACTTTGAACAGGAGAGGGAAGGGGGGAAGCATACAGAAACTTCCCTCCCAATTCAGGATCAGGCGTCCAGGCGGAGTGAGCCCAGGACTGGAGGTCTGCAACAAAAGAGAGGGAGTTGGTGATTGTCTGGGCTGCAGAAGAGTTATCTCTGGGTGCCCCAACTCAAAATCACTTTCAAAATCTGGGGGTCCAGGGACCATTCGTGATGACCCTGAGAAATCCTGCTCAGTGCATCTGCTAGCACATTGTCCTTGCCTGGAAGGTGAACTGCTACAGGAGAAGTTTGCAGGGAATAAGCCAGGGACCACAACTTTATGGCTTCTGTGCACAAGGCCGTGGACAGAGTGCCCCGCTTGTTGATGTACCACATGGTGGTGGTGGTGTCTGTTCTGACTTGAACCGCCTTGTTCTGAACTGACTGTGAGAACTCTTAGAGCCAGTAAAACTGACCTGAGCTCTAGAAGATAGATGTGGAGAAGGGATTCTTGGGAGGGGACCACAGGGCCTGGGCAGTAAGAGACCCCAGGTGGGTTCCCCAGCCCAGGAGAGAAGCATCCGTGGTAAGAACCACTGAACAAGGCTGAGCAACAAAAGGAACACCTTGCCTTAAACTGTCCTAATCCTGCCACCACTGGAGGGCTTGGATCAAGGTCAGAGTCACTGGAATCAGTCTGGTAAGGGAGTCCTTTCTCTGAGACCAGAAAGCTTTCAGATGTAACTGAATATCCCTCATCTGGAATCCTGCCCCTTGGACCACTGCTGTAGAAACTGCCATGTGGCCCAAGAGCTGGAGGAAATGCCCTGCTGCTCGAGAAACCTGAAGGAAGAAGCTAGTTCCATAACAGCCCTTGCCCTTTCTGGAGGCTCTTGCTCTGAGTGTATCCAGTTCTGCCCCTATAAAGGTAAGAAGCTGGACTGGTTCGAGAACTGACTTGGGAAGGTTGAGAAGAAATCCTAGAAAGTGAGCACTTGCTGAGTCACTTGCAGGTGAGACTGACTTGGTCTGGAGACTGAGCCACATATGGAAAAATGGAAATATTTGCCTTCTTAGAAGGCAACTACTACTGCCAGGCACTTTGCCAGAAACCCTTGGGGCTGAGGTTAGGCCAAGGGCATTGCTCTGAACTGATAATGGCCTGAGGGCAACTCAAACCTGAGGTACTTTGGGGAGCACCTGATGGGAATGTGAAAGTAGGCATCTTTGAGGTTCAGGAGGCTAGCCAGTCCCCTGGCCTTAGAGAGGGAAGCATTATTCCAGAGTTATCTTCAACTTTGGTTTTAAGAGATGTTTGTTTAGATATCTTAGGTCTAGGATGGGTCGCCACTCCCCGGTCTTTTTGGGGGTCAGGAAGTACCTGGAGTACAGTCCTTTGCCCCAGTGTAGGGTAGGTACTCTCTATAGCTCTTAAAGCTGGGAGAGAAGAAACCTCTGCCTCTAAGGCAAGGGTTTCCGACAGATATGCAGGTGGAAAAGATCTGGCTCTCATCTTTGGAAATTTTTTGAAGCTGAGAATCAGTCCTTGGCTTACTACTTCCAGGACCCATTTGTCTGATGTAACAGACATCCAGTCCTGGACAAAGTAAGCCAGCCTGACCCCTACCGGAATAGAAGAGTCAACCCGGGCAGGCTCATCAGGGTGTCTGCTTGGCAAGGGCTTTAACCTGAGAGTGGATGCTGCCCTGCTCATCCCCTTCTGCCTCTCCCTCTGAAGAACCCCTCTGAGAAAAGAGGAGGAGGCCTGTGCTTGGTAAAAGGCCTTTGAAAAGGCCTGCCCTAGACTGCTGCTTTTGAGGAGTTGCCTGCCTATCCTTGGCCTGATTACTCCTGTAAGTGGTCCTGTACTCATCCATTTTCTTCATGCAATTCTTTGTCTGCTCCCCAAACAGAGAATTACCCACCACAGGGAAATCCAGGGCCTTAGCCTGGGTATCCTGTGAGAGGCTAGTACATCTGAGCAAAGCCATCCTCCAAAGAGCCACAGATGTAGCCATTACTCTTGATGACACATCACTGGACTCCACAGCAGCATGAAACTGAACCTTAGATGTGTCAATCCCATCGGCAGCCACCGCCTCCAGCTCCTTGGCTAGCTGGGGGAAAGCCTGTTTAGCCAGTACCAGGAAGTGTCGCACCTGGACTTCAGGTACCTGGCTGTATAGGCCATGTAATTCACCTGCCTGAGTCCCAAAGAAGATGCCATGGCATCAATCCTCCTGGAGTCCTTGTCAGGGGTGTGTGAAGCCAAAGGAATATTTGCCTTGTCACAGGCAGCAGCCTGCACTACCCCAACATTGCTGCATTGCTGATATAAGAACTCCGTGTCAGAGCCTGAAAGAGTATACCTCTAATCCATTCTTCTATCCACAGGAGGTATAGTGTTAGGAGACGAAGATTTTTAGTGCGTTTCCCAAAAGATTTATGGAGGAGAATAGACAGTCTCCTGGACTCTGGGATATCCATCATCTCTACATAATCGGGCTCCTCTTGATTTTCCACAGCCTCCTCCACAGGAAGCTGGAGAGTTTCAGCCACCTTTCTGTAAAACAAAGTGAGAAGGGGACTCAGAAAGCCTAGTAGGGGAAACACACAAGTGTCTCTGGGGAGATGTCCGGTTCCACGGGCACATCCAGACCTTCACTTATATCAATCCTCAAATTTCTCTTCCTCTTCAAATTCCTATTCATAAAAATCTTCCAAGGGTATACTCTTGAACCGGGGGAACCAACCGAACCCCTGCTAGAAGGAGCTGGATCGGTCGGAACCGGACACAGCGATTCCACAATCTAGATTCGCCCTGGCTACCTCTTCTGGTGGAACTTGAACCTCTGGATCCGAACCGGTCGATTTATCTTTGCGCTTTCTTTTTCTCGGAACCAATCCCACGGAATCTGCTCTCCTTTTGCCCGAAGAATCGCCCTGGTCAGAGGGCACTCCTTCTGGTTCTGTCGAAACCAAACCGGGCTGGCCATCCAGGTCAGCGGACTTCTCTGCCTCCTTTTCCTCAGTCTACCTAATCTCTTCTCAAGGGTAGATTTGGGATAGTTTCTACATATTTGGCAGTCTGAATCAAGGTGCTCAAACCCCAGATAAACACAGGTGGTGTGGGGATCGGCCTTAGCAAAGACCTCCCCACACTCTCTGCAGTGTTGAAACCTAATGGGCCTGTTTTTTTTCTTGGGTTTCTCAGACATGGCCAACCTAACCAAACCTACCCTTTTTCTGGCAACCGCCAGGCAAGACTCCCTTATCGGTTCCTAACTGTGTCACAGATATTGGAAAAAAACGGTTAAAAATTTTTTTTTTTTTTCAGAACCGATAAGACCCGGTAACCACACAGTAAGTACACAAACATTCACAATCAAATGTCCGGTTCAGCCGAACCGACTGCACTTTAACAAGTTCCACACAGAAAAAAAGAACAATTCCTATCTAGTACTCAGGGCACCACAGACAGAGACTGAACCAAGTATGCGGATACTTTTTCGGTTTAAAACAGGCGAAACTGAAAACTTTAACCGACTTTCAAACCGAGCTGAAGGAGAAATTTCCGGAGCGACCGTTCAGTGGCGGAGTAAAAAATCTAACTGTTTAAGTTCAAAACACTCCAGACAGAGACTTCAACCGAGCTTGAGCTCAGCATTCCACGCCCTGCATGGAAAGTTAAATACAGGTTACTCACCTGTAACAGGAGTTCTAGGAATGGTACATGTTGTTCATCTATACTATCTGACAGGTTCCTTGCCACTTTAAATCTTGCCGGAAGGTCTTCAAGCTGGCTCCTCCCACCCACCAGGGTGGTAAAACTCTCGGCTCTGCCCCATGACCCAGATCTAGCCCGCTGGAAGCCAGGCTGTGCGTCAAAGCCGGGGAGGTCAGGTGGGTCGTGTGGATGAACAACATATACCATTCCTAGAACTCCTGTTACAGGTGAGTAACCTGTATTTCTAGGGACATGGATATGTTGTTGATCCACACTATCTGGCAGACTCCTAGCAGTTCTCCGGGAGGAAGGAGGCAAGGCACACACGCCTACTTAGGAATAAAGACTGGAGCGGAGGCCCCAAAACCAGCATCAATGGTGTGACTCAAGGTCGATGTGGTAATGGGTGATGAAGGTATGTGCCGACTTCCAGGTAGCAGCCTGCAGATTTCCTGGATAGGGACGTCCCTGGAAGCAACTACCGATGCAGCAGTATGGCGGGCAGAAATACAGGTTACTCACCTGCAACAGGAGTTCTAGGAATGGTATATGTTGTTCATCCACACTTATTGGCAGGTTCCTTGCCGCTTTAAATCTTGCGGAAGGTCTTCAAGCTGGCTCCTCCCACCCACCCGGGTGGTAAAACTCGGCTCCGCCCCATGGCGCCAGATCTGACCCGCTGGAAGTTCAGGTTGTGCGTCGAAGCCGGGGAGGTCGGGTGGGTCGTGTGGATGAACAACGTATACCATTCCTAGAACTCCTGTTACAGGTGAGTAACTTGTATTTCTAGGGACATGAATATGTTGTTCATCCACACTGTCTGGCAGACTCCTAGCAGTTCTCCGGGAGGAGGGACAAAGCGCACCCCAATACTTACTTGGGAAATAAGGACCGGAGAACCGAGGCCCCAAAACCAGCATCCCGGCGTGACTCAAGGTCGATGTGGTAATGGGTAATAAAGGTGTGTGCTGACTTCCAGGTAGCAGCCCTGCAGATTTCCAGGATAGGGACGTCCCTGGAAGCAGCCACTGATGCAGCAGTATGACTGGTAGAATGAGCTCTTATCCCTCTGGGAGGCTCCGTGCCCGCCAACTTATAGCAGCGATCTATGCAGGAGGTGACCCACCTGCCTATCGTCCGCTTGGCTGCAGGTCTGCCAGGTGCGGCTTCAGCGTAGGTGACAAACAGCTGGTGAACCTCTCCCCGAATTTCAGCCGTGCGCTCCTTATAATAAGCGAGCGCCCTTCTAAGGTCAATGTATGGAGCCTATATTAAGCCTCGAGGTGTGATTGGGTAGAACACCGGCAGAGTCAGCACCTGGTTAAGGTGAAACTCGACACCACCTTGGAAGGAATTTCGGGTGGGCGCAGAACAACCTTGTCCCTGTGGAAGACCAGGTAAGGAGACTCTATGCAAGCGCCTGGAGCTCTCCCATCCTTCTGGCTGACATGATAGCCACCAAGAAGGCGGTCTTCCACGACAGGTGAGAGATCACACCTGTGCATTGGTTCGAATAGCTTGCCCATGAGCTTTGCCAGTACCAGCAGTAAATCCCACGGAGGTGGAGGTTCTCCCGCCAGGAGATGTGATCAAGGCCTTTGACAGCGCCGACCACCTTTTTCCTGCATACGACTGCTCCCGGCCAGCGCAGTAGCAGAGATGGCTGCCAGGTGCACCTTTAGGGTCGCTGACCTAAGCCCTTGACTAGAAAGGGACCATAAATAGTCCAGAATGCTTGCCACAGAACAGGAGGAAGGGTCAAGCCCTTGCCTGACGCAACATTGAGAATCTCTGCCATTTGAAGTAGCATTTCCTGATCGACTCTTACGGACGCCCTCAACAACATTGAGGACATAAATCGGAAAAGACCCAAGGCCTAGACTCTAGCTGCTCAGGAACCAGGCACGTCAGGTACCGAGATTGAAGGTCGGATGGAACCTTCCCTGACTGACTGAGCAGGTCCGGGCGGGCTGAAAGCTGCCTCGGAGCCTGGAGCTGAGGCTGAAGAGATCTGGGTACCAGAACTGGCGGAGCCAGTCTGGGGCTATCAGGATCACCTGCGCCTTGCCCCCCTTGCTTTGAAGCACCTTGTGAATCAAGGGAAATGGGGAAGGCGTAGAAAACCCGGGGTCCATAGCCTCGAGAGCATCCCCAGCAGCGAGCCCTGCTGAGGGGTGGGCATGAAACAGCCTCAGCCAGCGTTCTCCTGGAGGCAAACAGGTCCACCTGAGGTGTGCCCCAGTGGGAGAACAGATCTTGTACTACCTCCGGCAGGAGAGACCACTACGTGAGATGCAGCCCTATCAGAAACCAGGGCATGGCCAGGAGTGTTGAGGCTCCTGCCACATGAATAGCTAGGAGATCCGCCTCCAGGCTCTTGGAGTGACCAAATATCAGGAGAGCTTCCTTGCATAGAAGCATGGAGCGCGTCCATCCCTGGCAGTTCAGGTAATACATGGTCGTGGTATTGTCCGTCTGGACTCGGACCACTTGACCCGGAGGAGGCAAAGCGGTGAGAGCTAGGCAGACCGCTAAGAGCTCCAGCAGGTTGATGTGGCATGCGGGACTCCTTGGGGACCAGAGGCCGTGCACTCTGTGTTCCCCCAGATGGGCACCCCAACCCATCAGAGAGGCATCGGTCGATAGAGAGACCGTCGGCTGGGGCGGACAAACAGGATGCCCTCCTGCAGATGGAATGGAGCGGTCCACCACTGGAGGCGTTCCACATCTCCAGGTCACTATCACTAACTGGTCCAAGGATCGCAGCTTTGTGACCACTGGCTGGCCAGTCCCACTGAAGGGGCGCATGTGCCAAGCGTGCCCAGCGGACCACGCTGGTACAGGCCATCATGAGACAGAGGCGCAGGAAGTCCTGGGCGGAGGCGCGAGTGCCCAACCAGAAATGATCGGGCAAGGAGGTGGAACCTCGGCCCTGTCCGCGGGGCAGTGCTCTGGCTCGAAGAGAGTTGAGCTCTGCCCGATGAACAGGATCACCTGCTTGACTCGAGTTCCGACTTGGCCTCGTTGATAGAAAGGCCAACTCAAGAAACAAACCTGGAGGCCAGATCTGGACCCTCCACCTCCCGTCTGGAGGAGGCTGCTATCAGCCAATCGTCCAAAAGGGTACACCCAGGCCTCAGCGCCCCCAGAATGCTGTCACCACTGCCATGTATTTGGTGAAGACCCTGGGAGTTGGAGATAAGCGAAGGGCATGGCTCGGAACTCGAGGGATCCCTCCACTCAGCGGAGGAATCTCTGATGTGACGGACGGATAGGGATGTGAAAACGCGTCCTGTGGGTCAGAGAGCAGAACCACCACGCCGTGTTCCAGAGATGGTATTATCTGCCAGGTGACCATCCTGAAGGTTGAGACCTTAGGAACTTGTTCCGGAGTCGTGCAGGTCGAGAATGGGCGTAACCCCATCCGTTGGAACCAGGAAATACCTGGACACGAACCCTGGGTCTGAAGGGGTCCTCCACCTCGTGATCACCTCCTTTGGAGGAGGAGGCGTGTCGGCAATGAGCCGCCAGTGAACTCTGCGGACGAGGCCCCGAGGTTGGCAGCGGCTCTGAAGAGGCGGGGCCTGCTGAATCCAGAGGTGAGCCTTTTCCCACCACCTCCAGTACCCACCTGTCCGTGGTAACAGCCGGACCAGGCAGAAAGGAAGTGTCTGAGCCGTCCCACCACGGGGTGAACCAGGGTGAGGTGACAGGGATGGGGCAACACCCCTCAGCCCGTCACTGGGCAGTTTGGAGGAGGACCGCAAGGACCTCCTGGGCCTTCCTCCCTGCTTCCTGTTGGAAGGCGGCAGCAGGATACCAGGTCGAGCCTGCTGGCCCTGGCGTTGCTGGGCAGACACGCCCGCAGGCATCAGAAGAACCGAAGGGCTTAGGCTGTGGCTTGCGGCCTTTATCCTTCTGGCGGAAGGGCCGAGGTCAAGGTAGCATTGGACTTCTCGATCCTCTGCAGGTGACCTTCCACCCCAGGGCCGAAGAGTCAGTCCAAAAGGAACATCCGTAACTTGTGCTGGAGTATCCAGTAAAGTGGATATCCTCAGCCAAGCCAGAGCCGACGCATAGCCACTCACGGCGCCACAGACCTGGCACATGGGTCCCGATGTCTAGCGCAGTCTGGAGCTGCTGTTTAGCCACTGCCTGGTCCCGCACCTGCCTGGCGGTAGTCTGCAGATCAGCGGGAAGATGAGGACAACCTCATCCAGGAGCCCAACAGGCGTGAGAAAATGTGCCATGAGGACGGCCGAACTGGCCTGGCGAACCGAGAAGGCATAGCATTGACTTTACACCTGGCATAATCAATTTCTTGGATTCCTTGTGGGAGGTTTGTCCACATCCCTGAAGCGTTCGGCCGCGGGGACGCTGTCGGTAACCAACCCCTCGGCCGGTGTTCGAAAAAAAACGGACAGGAGACATTGAGGACCCCGCTACTTCCTGGCCAACCTGGCCGGGCGCAGGGGGCAGGAAGCAGGGCGCTGCCAAAGTTCCAGGCGGACCCACTGTGAGCCGGCCACGGAAAGGCCTCCATAGAAGAATCCCTCAGTCCAGAATCTCCAGTGAGGATATGCCCCATTAAAGCGGGTTGAGCTTCATCCGGTGGACTCGAGATGAGTCGAAGCAACCTAAGAAAGGACGAGGGCTATCGTCCATTGACTGTCCTCCCAAGGACTCCAAGTCCATGCGCTTGGAAGAGGAGGAACCATCATCGGACTCAGAAGAGTCCTCAAAGAGCTGTCTCGGCCTGAGCCACCCTCCACCTGCCGAGGGTTTATCGGGAGTGAGGGTGACAGACAACCTATGGGGCAAACCCAAAGCCGACCCGAGAATTTTGGTCAGGCCCCAACTAATGGCTGTGGGGCGGAGGTTCCACCAGAATCGGTGGGGCAGCTGGAGTGGCTGAACAACCGGCCTGAGGCACGGCTCCTCGACTACAATGAGGGGTTGTTTGGTTGCTCGGTGACAGCCACTTAATGGCCGGGGAAAGGCGACTGGGTGGCTTATTCCCAGTCAAAGAAGCTATTGCCACATAAGTTCCTCGTACCTCGGCGCAACTTGCGAAGCCTCCTAAATCCGAGGAAGAGCGGCGGCGGCGCTTGTGATGCCGAGACTAAGACACGCCTATGTGGCGGGATTGTTTGGACCGAGGATATCGAAGACGAGAGTCTCGACTAGGCCGAGGCGGGGAGAGTGTCCGGTCGGCCTCCCTCGGCTCGGACGATCCAGAAGGCTCGAACGGAGGCACGGATGAGCCGACAGGATCCAACTCCACCGGGGAACCGGGAGAGGGATTCTCAGCTTCTCCAGCCGACAACCGATCAACGAATTGAGAAAAAACTCGACCAGCGTCAACAGGAGTCTCGGTCAACTGGCTAGCGGGGGACACCGTGAGCCAGTGGCCAAAGCTGAGGGGTCGACCAAAGTGGAAGCTGTCGACAAGGGAGGATCTTTCCCGCTCCCAAAAGCGTCGACGGAGACTTACTATTGCTCTTTGGACCTGGAAAAGGTCCTGAAGAGATTGGACCCTCACCTTTGGTCGAGAGGGTCGAACAAAGCTCCTTAAAGAAGCTGAGTACGAGGCACCGAGAAGGCGGGACAAATGCCGCCAGCAGAGGTAAAAGCAGCCAGCGCCGCCTCCTCTTCGAGGCGATCATCTGCTCTAGCTGATCCTTGACCATCGCGGACACGCCAATCGGGCCTCTTCAGATTTCACCAGTGGAATTCTTTTCTCGGGGCGCCCCAGTTATGTATCAGACATACGGTCTTCGAAGCGTGGGCGAAAAGGAAGAGCAGAAGTCGCAGGCCTGGGTGCGTGCTCAAAGGCCCAGGCAGTAGGCATGCGTGGAGTCTGGATCCGTCCTAGACATCTTCTGCCACTGAGGTACCTGGAAAACCGGGAGTCGGTTGTCCGCCATGGCCATGAGGAGAAGAAGACCCAAGTCTTTAACAAAAACTTTTAATTTCGAACTTTAGAAGAAGTAGGAACCAGTCTTAAGCCGCGTTAAGGAGGAACCTGAGCTCCAGCAGTAAGGAAGATCTGGCGTCATGGTGGGCAGGTTTACCACCGGGTGGGTGGGAGGAGCCAGCGAAAACCTTCGGCAAGATTTAAGCGACAAGGAACCTGCCAATAAATGTGGATGAACAACATATCCATGTCCTAGAGCGAGCTCTTATTCCTCTGGGAGGCTCAATGCCCGCCAACCTATAGCAGAGATCTATGCAGGAGGTGACCCACCTGCCTATCGTCTGCTTGGCTGCAGGTCTGCCAGGTGCGGCTTCAGCGTAGGTGACAAACAGCTGGCGAACCTCTCCCCGAACTTCAGCCGTCTGCTCCTTATAATAAGCGAGCACTCTTCTAAGGTCTAAAGTATGGAGCCTATATTCGGTCTCCGAGGTGTGATTGGGGTAGAACACCGGCACAGTCAACACCTGGTTAAGGTGAAACTCCGACACCACCTTCGGAAGGAATTTCGGGTGGGGGCGCAGGACAACCTTGTCCCTGTGGAAGACCAGATAAGGAGACTCGATGGAAGCGCCTGGGCGCTCCCATCCTTCTGGCTGATGTCATAGCAGCCATCAAGAAGGCGGTCTTCCACAACAGGTGAAAATGTCACACCTGTGCATCGGTTCGAATAAACGCCCATGAGCTCAGCCAATACCAGCAGTAGATCCCGAGGTGGAGGTCTCGCACCGGAGAGGATATCTGATCAAAGCCTTTGAACGCCAGACCACCTTCTCCCTGCACCGACTGCTTCCCGCGCCCGATCGGTAAGCAGAGATGGCTACGCCAGGAGCACATAAGGGTCGTCGACCTAAGCCTAGCTGAGAAAGAGACCAGGGTAGTCAGAATGCTTGCCAAGGAACAGGAGGAAGGGTCCAGGCCCTTGCCCTGACACCAAATGGAGAATCTCTTCCATTTGAAGGCGCAACATTTTCTGAGTCGACTCCTTACGGAGACGTCTCCAGCGGCGTTGAGGACCTCGTCGGAAGGCCCAAGGCTGGAACTCTAGCTGCTCCAGGAACCAGGCCGTCAGGTGCAGGGATTGAAGGTCCGGATGGAACACCTTCCCTGACTGACTGAGAGCAGGTCAGGCGGGCTGGAAGCCGCCTCGGGAGCCTGGAGCTGAGATTGAGGAGATCTGGATACCAGAACTGACGGGGCCAGTCTGGGGCTACCAGAATCACCTGCGCCTTGTCCCTCCTTGCCTTGAGAAGCACCTTGTGGATCAAGGAAAATGGGGGAAGGCGTAGAAGAGGCCCGGGGTCCACGGCCTCGAGAAGGCATCCCCCTGCAGCGAGCCCTGGTGAGGGGGGAGGGCATGAAACAGTCTCAGATTCGCATTCTCCCCGGAGAAAAACAGGTCCACCTGAGGCGTGCCCCAGTGGGAGAAGAGATCTTGCACTACCTCCGGCAGGAGAGACCACTCGTGAGACGCAGCCCCTATCTGGCTTAGGGCATCGGCCAGGGTGTTGGAGGCTCCTGCCACATGAATGACGAGGAGATCCGCCACCAGGCTGCGCACGAGAGACCAAATGCAGAGAGCTTCCCTGCACAGAGGCATGGAGCGTGTCCCGCCCTGGCGGTTTGGGTAGTACATGGTCGTGGCATTGTCCGTCTGGACCTGAACCACTTGACCCCGTAGAAACGGAGCGAAGGCAGTGAGGCTGGGCAGACCGCTCAGCTCCAGCAGCTTGTGGCAGGGACTCCAAAGGGGACCAGAGGCTGTGCTCTGTGCTCCCCAGATGGACACCCCAACCCATCAGAGAGGCATCCGGTCGATGGAGCGTCGGCTCGGGTGGACAAATGGGATGCCCTCCTGCAAATGTGCCAGAAAGGTCCACCACTGGAGGCGTTCCACATCCCCTGGGACACCTGTCACTAGCTGATCCAATGGATCGAAGCGCTCTGACCACTGGCTGGCCAGTCCCCATTGAAGGGGGCCCACTGGTACATGCGTCCAACGGACCATGCTGGTGCAGGCTGCCATGAGGCCCAGGATGCGCAGGAAGTCCCAGGCAGGGTGCGACTGCCCAACCTGAAATGATTGGGCAAAGGAGGAAAGAACCTCGGCCCTGTCCTCCGGGAGCCGTGCTCTGGCACGAAGACAGTCTAGCTCTGCCCCGATGAAATGTATCACCTGCTTTGGCACGAGTTCCGACTTGGCCTCGTTGATGAGTAGGCCAATCTGAGAGCAAACCTGGAGGGCCAGATATCTGGACCGCTCCACCTCCGCTCTGGAGGGGGCTGCAATCAGCCAGTCGTCCAGGTAGGGGTACACCTGGACCCTTCAGCGCCGCAGGAATGCTGTTGCCACTGTCATGCATTTAGTGAAGACCCTGGGAGCTAGGGAGGGGCCGAAGGGCATGGCCCGGAACTCGTAAAGGGATCCCTCCGCTCTGAAGCGGAGTAATCTCTGATGATACGGACGGATGGGGACAAGAAAGAACACGTCCAGGAGGTCCAGGGAACAGAACCACACGCCTCATTCCAAGGATGGGATTATCTGAGCCAGAGTGACCATCCTGAAGGTCCGAGACCTTAGGAACCTGTTCAGGTCGTGCAGGTCGAGAATGGGGCGCCAGCCCCCCGTCCATTTTGGGACCAGGAAATACCTGGACACAAACCCCAGGTCTGGAGGTGGATCCGCCAGCTTCCTGATCACCTCTTTTTTGAGGAGCAGGGCAATATTGGCTTGGCGGGCCGACAGTGAGGCTGCGGACCCCGTGGCCCCCCGAGGGGCGCACGGCTCAAAGCATGGAGCCTGCTCGAACTCCAGGCAGGCCCTTCCCACCACCTCCTACACCCAGCCGTCCGTGGTAAGCGGTCCAGGTGGAAAGGAAGTGGCGGGGCCGTCCCCCCACGAGGGGAACCCGGGTGGAGTGACGAGGCTGGGGGCGACACCCCTCAACCCATCACTGGGAAAGCTTGAAGGAGGGACCGGCCGAGGGACCTCCTGGGCCTTTACCTCCCTGCTTCCTATTGGAGGAAGCCGCGGGCTTGGGTTTGGGATGCCAAGCGCGAGCCTGCTGGGCCTGGTGCTGGTGTTGTTGGGCCGGACGTGCCGCAGGCGCAGAAGGACGAAAGGGCTTGTGCTGCTGCTGTGGCGGCCTTTGTCCATCTGGGCAGGAGGTGACAGAGTCCAGAGTGGCACTGGACTTTCGATCCGCTGAGGTGACCTTCCTCCAGGGCCGAAGGTCGGTCCCAAGAAGGGACGGCTGCCAACTTGTGCTGGGTATCCGCCGTGAAGGTGGATATCCTCAGCCATGCTCAGCGGCGCATGGCCACCGCGGCCTCAACCGATCTGGCACAGGAGTCCCCTATGTCCAGAGCTGTTTGGAGCTGCTGCTTCGCCACCGCCCTACCCTGCTCCCGAACCTGCCGGACCGTGGTCTGCAGATCAGCCAGGAGATGAGTAATCACCTCATCCAGGGAGCCCATGAGGGCGTGGGAGAAGTGTGCCATCAGCACGGCCGAGCTGACCTAGCGGAGGCCAAGGGAGGATGCAGTGTACACCTTGCGGCCAGCGTAGTCCAGCTTTTTGGACTCCTTGTCGGGGGGCTTGTCCACGTCCCTAGCGTTCCCGGAACGCTGGAAAGCTGTCGGTGACCAACCCTCGGCAGAGGGTGCTCCAAAACCGGGCAAAGAGCCAGTAGGGACCACATACTTCCTGGCCATCCTGGCCGAGGGTGCAGGACAGGAAGCAGGCCGCTGCCACAGCTCCAAGGCTGGGCCGACAATGGCCTCAGCCACGGGAAAGGCCTCCGTGGGTGAATCCCCTCGGTCCAGTATCTCCGTCAGGGGATTCTTGGCCCGTTTGGATATGGGCTCGAGCTGCATCCCGGTGGACTCCGAGATGAGCCGAAGCAGACCCATAAAGGACGATGGGCTTTCGTCCAGTGACTGACCCCCGGAGGACTCCAGGTCAACCAGCCTGGAGAATAGGGAGGAGGAGTCGTCGGACTCAGAGCAGTCCGCGAAGAGCTGCCTAGGGCCTGAGCCACCCTCCACCTGCCGAGGACGGTCGTGAGTGAGGGTGACCGACAACTAGTGGGGCAGGCCTTGACCCGACAGAGTCCTTGGTCGGTGCCACCGATTTCGGTTGTGGAGGCAGAGGTTCCACCACAAAATCGGTGGGGCAGCAGGTTTCAGCCGAACAACGGTCCCAAGCTTGGGCATCTCGACTGCAGTGAGAGGTTATTTCGGCCGTTCGGGTGACAGCCACTTGATGGCCGGGAAGGCGTCGGTGTCGACTTGCTCCCGGACAAAGGTAACTGCTGCTACATCAGTTCCTTGTAGCGTCGACGCAATTTGCGCCAAAGCCTCTCCTCTACAGAGTAGGAAGACGAGGACGAGCGGCGTCGCCGCCTACTTCGGTGCCGAGACCACCGATGTCGGGCGGGATCAGCTGACCGAGAAGAGGTCCAGACAGAGACCGAGATCCCCGGTGTGTCCGAGGACGGGCCTTGAAGGAGAGCCGGGGACACCCGCTTCTTGCCTCGGCTCGGACACCTTAACCGGGACTGCTGCACCGAGGGCACAGGCAGATCCTCGGTCTCCACCGGGAACGGCGAAGAAGGTTGTCTGCTTCACCAGTCGACAACCCGTCCGGCGGATGAGAAAAATCTCAACCGCGTGAAGGTGTCTCGCCGACTGACCTGGCGGGACGCCGGAAGCCACGGCTTAGCCGCCAACCTCGACGATGGCAGTCGGCCATCCAGGAAGGGGCCTCTCCCGCTCCCACAGCGCTGGCGATGGGACTTACCCTTGGAATCCTGCTTTTGGACCGAGAGGAATGTCGATGGCCCCTCTCCCTTCATGGAAAGGGACTGGCAAAGCTCCTTGAGCGAAGCAGAATCGAGGTACCCAAGAGGCGGGATAAATGCAGCGACTGAGGAGGAGATGGATGCGGCCTGGGCACCTCCTCATGAGGCGATCATCTGCTCGAGCTGCTCACCGAGCCAGCCGCATGTAAACAGCCTAACGGGCCTCTTCGACTTTTACCGTGGATAGCGCCTCAAGCCCAAGCTTCAACCAGGCAACACGTCCCTCCAAGACGCTTGGCGAGAATTAACAGCATGACTTGCAGGCCTGCGGGTCATGTTCTAGGCCGAGCAGTAGACTCAGCTGAGTGCGGATCCGTCCTGGACATATTCTGCCCACAAGGGCACCCGCCAGAGTCTATTTGTCCATCGCAGCCCACGAGGGAAAGGAGGGCCGAAGTCTTGAAAATTTTAAAGCGAGTTACGGACGAACTGAAGGTTAGAATCCAGTCTATCATGCAGAGCTTTAAAGGAAGAAACCTAAGCTTCCAGGCGGTAAGGAAGATCTGGCTCATGGGGGCTGAGCCAGAGTTTTACCACCTGGGTGGGTGGGAGGAGCCAGCTTGAAGACCTTCCCAAGATTTAAGCGGCAAGGAACCTGCCAGATAGTGTGGATGAACATATCCATGTCCTAGAACTCTCTGTTCTCTGGAGCAGTTCAAAGGCTGGGAATCATTGCAATTGTCAGAATACACCAAGACTTCATGTTGTTTGAAGGCAGAGTTGAGATCAAGCCTGAAGGGCCAGATCTCTGGACGGCACCACCTCCAACCTGGAGGGACCTGCTATCAGCCGGTCATCCAGGTAAGGGTAGACCCGGACCCCTCGGCACCACAGGAATCCTGCCACCACTGTGATGCACTTGGTGAAGACCCTGGGAGCTGATGAGAGGCTGAAGGGCATGGCCTGGAACTCAGAGTTCCCTCTGCCGGAAAGCGGAGGAACCGCTGATGAGATGGACAGACTGGGACATGAAAGAACGCGTCCTGGAGGTCCAGGGAGCAGAACCACATGCCCTGCTCAAGGCATGGTATTATCTGAACCAGGCTTACCCATCCGAAAGGTGCACGGCCTTAGGAACTTGTTCAGGTCATGCAGATCGAGAATGGGGCGCCAGCCCCCCCATCCATTTGGGAACAAGGAAGTACCTGAAAACAAATCTTGGAGGAGGATCCACAACCTTGCTGACTACCCCCTGGCGGAGGAGCTGGTCGATGTCTCACAGAGCAGACTGGAACGCTGCGGACCCGGCAGACCCCCACGGAGCGCGGACTTAAAAGGGAGGGACCTTTTCGAACTCCAGAAGCAGGCCCCTACCGACCACTTCCAGCACCCAGCAGTCCGTGGTTATAGCAGACCAGCTGAAGGAAGTGGCTGAGCCTGCCCCAACAGGGAACCCAGGAAAGCGAGGCGAGATTGGGGCGGCACCACAGCCCGTCAGTGGGCAGGCATGGAAGAGGAGGGACAGGCAGAGGAGCTGCGGGGCCCTTCCCGGACTTCCTGACAGAGGAAGCAACGGACTTTGCTCTAGGCGCCAAGTTTGAGCATGCTGGCCCAACTGCGGTGCTGCTGGGCAGGTCTTGCTGCAGGAGGCGGAGAAAAAGGGCTTATGCTGCTGATGGCAGCCTTTGTCCTTCTGTGCAGATGTGACAGATTCTAGGGTGGCATTGGATTTTCAATGTGCTGGAGGCTGCCCTCCACACCGGTCCCAACAGGTTGGTGCCCAGAAAGGGAACACCTGCGAACTTGTATTGGGTGTCTGCCATGAAGGTCAAAATTAGTAACCAAGCCCTCGGCGCATGGCCACTGCAGCCGCTACTGAATGGGCACAAGAGTCTCCACTGTCCAGAGCCATTTGGAGCTCCTGCTTTGCAACCGCTCTTCCCCGATCCCAGACCTGCTTGACCGTGGTCTAGAGGACGGCTCAGAGATGAGGGAGCACCTCATCCAGGGAGCCCAACAGGGCGTGAGAGAAGTGTGCCATCATAACAGCCAAGCTGGCCTGGCGAAGGCCCAAAGAGGCAACAGTGTACAACTTTCTCCCTGAGTAGTCCAATTTCTTGGACTCCTTACCTGGGGGTTTGTCCATGTCCCTTGTGTTACTCGAGCGCCTTAAGACAATCTTTGGCGATAATGGATGACTGGGAGTGAGTGCGTTCAACACAGGGGTATACACATTGTTAGGACTAAGGGAGGTACTCTCAGTAAAAGTGGGAGCAGAGGCCCATTTGGGGGTAAGGTGGCCGCGATCACACTGCTGATTGATTTGACTGGGATTGTGGGGACGTGGCTTTGCAGGGGCCTGAGGAGGGTGAAACACCTGCAGAATGTATGATGGGTAACTATAAGAGGGGAGGAGAAGACATGGAGCCTTATGGCAATTGAATGAGAGAGGGAGGCCCAATAGGCGGGGTGCAGACATCGATTCTGGGAGGGAGGGCAGGGTGATCAGACAAGATGGGTAGTACATTAGTGGTCCAATAAGAGAGACCTTTAGGGGTTTGTTGAGATAATGTTGCAAGCAGTTTATTATAGTGAGACGGAGTAGTGTGTATGGGGAGTGATTATATACTGAAGTTTGTGGTATATGTAGATGGGAGAGAACAGTTGGGGTTAGGGAACTGGAAGGGACAGTATAAGGGAAGGGGTGAAAGGGTTCTATTCTGGAATTTGAATTGAGTGAGGAGGGGCAAAGTTGGAGTTATTTCTATAAGGTTTGTGGTTGTTCCATTGTTCACTTGTGATTTTATTTTTAAAATAGTCTGTATAAAATGGTATCTGTTTGAGGCAGAGGTCTGGGCTGTGATCAGGATGATTATGCTGGGAAAATGGCTAATAGTACACGTCAGCCTTTGGCGAGGGTTAAAGTAGTCTCCTGGAACGTAAAGGGTTTTATGTTTCCTGCAAAAAGGGTGAAAATCTTTGTGGCTCTTAAAAGATGTACAGTCTCAGTGGCTATGTCACAGGAGACGCGCCTGTCAAACAGTTAGCATAAAAAGCTCGTACGAGGATGGGTGGGAGAATGTCATGCAGCAGCCTATAATTGGCGAAGAGGGGGTGGCAATTCTAATTATAAACATCTGCCCTTTAAAACACAGCGGGTGGTGAGAGACCCTAAGAAGGGAGGTATGTTTTGTAAAGGGTGAACTCGGGGTAAAGTGATTACTTTTGGAAACTTATATCGCCAGCTGATGAGGATAGAGCTTTTACCAGAAGGCACTGAATGTCCTGGTAAGAGCAATTCACTAATTTGATACGGGGCTTTAATTGCGTAGCAGATCCTAAGTTAGATTACCTGGGAACAGGGACAAATCAGACTGGGATATACAACAACGGCTACTTGGGTTAACAGAACTAGGCTCGATTGACGGATGGAGAACAGCTGATCCTGGGATGAAGGAAATACAGGTTACTCACCTGTAACAGGACTTCTAGGAATGGTAAATGTTGTTCATCTACACTTACTGGAAGGTTCCTTGCCGCTTTAAATCTTGCCAGAAGGTCTTCAAGCTGGCTCCTCCCACCCACCCGGGTGGTAAAACTCTCGGCTCCGCCCCATGACGCAAGATCTAGCCCGCTGGAAGCCAGGTTGCGCGTCGAAGCCGGGGAGGTCGGGTGGGTTGTGTAGATTTACAACATATACCATTCCTAGAACTCCTGTTACAGGTGAGTAACCTGTATTTCTAGGAATGTGGATATGTTGTTCAATCCACACTTACTGGCAGAGTCCTATCAGCTCTCCGGGAGAAGGGAGGCAAGGCGCGCACCCCCTACTTGGGAAATAAAGACTGGAGAACCAAGGTCCCAAAACCAGCATCCCGGCATGACTCAAACTCGATGTGGTATTGGGTAATGAAAGCATGTGCTGACTCCCAGGTAGCAGCCCTGCAGATTTCCTGGATAGGGATGTCCCTGGAAGCAGCCACAGAAGCAGCAGTATGGTGGGTAGAATGAGCTCTTATCCCTCTGGGTCAGTGACAGCGCTAAGGATTTTAAAACATGGAGTCAAATTAGACCCACTTGTAAAAAATGTGGCTCAAATAAGAGACAACTGGTCAAAGCGTAATCACAAGTACAGATTTCACCAGTACAGAAGCTTAAATTTGTCAAGTGAAAATATTTTCTATTGTTTACTTTTCATCTTTCAGCTAGGTAGCACACTTTGGACCCACTGCCATATAGAAAGTGGGTCATTTCTGGGCAAGCTGCAACTTTTTCCTTTTGCCCTCTCTAGCGCTGTCCCTGCTCTGGGTGGCTCCATGCCTCAACCTATGCAGATATCTATGTGGAGGTGACCCACCTGGCTACTGTCCAGCTTGGCTGCAGGTCTGCCAGATGCTGCTTCAGCATAGGTGACAAACAGCTGGCAAACCTCTCCCGAACTTCAGCCGTCCGCTCCTTATAAGAAGCTCTTGAAGGCCCAAAGTATGGAGCCTATATTTGGCCTCCAAGGTGTGATTGGGGTAGAACACGTGAGTCAACACCTAGTTAGGTGAAACTCCGACACCACCTTCGGAAGGAATTTCGGGTGGGGGCGCAGGACAACCTTGTCCCTGTGGAAGACTAGATAAGGAGACTCGATGGAAAGCGCCTGGAGCGCTCCCATCCTCCTGGCTGATGTGATAGCCACCAAGAAGGCGGTCTTCCATGACAGGTGGGAAATATCGCACCTGTGCATCAGTTCAAATGGCTTGCCCATAAGCTTAGCCAATACCAGCAGTAGATCCCACAGAGGTGGAGGTTCTCGCACTGGAAGGGATATGTGATAAAGGCCTTTGAAAAAGTGCCCGACCACCTTCTCCTGCGCCACCGACTGCTTTCTGGCCCAGCGCCCAGTAAGCAGAGATGGCTGCCAGGTGCACCTTAAGGGTCGTCGACCGAAGCCCTGAGAAAGGGACCATAGGTAGTCCAGAATGCAGGTCAAGGAACAGGAGGAAGAGTCCAACCCCTTATCTTGACACCAAATGGAGAATCTCTTCCATTTGAAGGCACAGCATTTACTGGTCGACTCCTTACGGGATGCCTCAACAGCACTGAGGACCTCATCGGAAAGACCCAAGGCCTGGAACTCTAGCTGCTCAGAAACCAGGCCATCAGGTGCAGGGATTGAAGGTCCGGGTGGAACACCTTCCCCTGGTTGACTGAGATTGGGTCTGGGCGGGTTGGAAGCCACCTCGGGAGCCTGGAGCTGAGGAGATCTGGATACCAGAACTGGCGGGGTCAGTCTGGGGCTACCAGAATCACATGCGCCTTCTCCCTTCTCGCCTGGAGAAGCACCTTGTGGATCAAGGGAAATGGGGGAAAGGCACAGAAGAGGCACAGGATCCACGGCCTCAAGAAGGCATCCCCCTGTAGCGAGCCCTGCTGAGGGGGGTGGGCATGAAACCGCCTCAGCTTCGCATTCTCCTGGAGGCAAACAGGTCCACCTGAGGTGTGCCCCAGTGGGAGAACAGATCGTGTACTACCTCCGGCAGGAGAGACCACTTGTCAGATGCAGCACCTATCCGGCTTGGGGCATTGGCCAGAGTGTTGGAGGCTCCTGCCACATGGATGGCTAGGAGATCCGCCTCCAGTCTGCTCACAAGAGATTAAGCGCGGAGAGCCTCGTTGCACAGAGGCAAGGAGTGCGTCCCACCCTGGCGGTTTAGGTAGTACATGGTCGTGGCGTCGTCCGTCTGGACCTGGACCACTTGACCCCATACAAACGGAGCAAAGGCGGTGAGGGCTAGTCGGACCAGTCGAAACTCCAGCAGGTTCATGTGGCATCGAGACTCCTGAGGTGACCAGAGGCCATGCGCTCCGAGCTCCTCCAGATGGGCACCCAAACCCATCAGAGAGGTGGTCGTCAGAGTGCCCATCAGCTCTGGACGGACGGACGAATGGGATACTGGCAGGCCAGCCCCCACTGCAGGGGATGCATATGCCAGCGGGCCCAACGGACCACGCTGGTGCAGGCCGCCATGAGGCCCAGGAGGCACAGGAATTCCCGGGCAGGGTGCAATTGCCCAACCAGAAATGACTGGGCAAAGGAGGAAAAAATCTTGGCCCTGTCCACGGGGAGCCATGCTCTGGCTCGAAGAGTCGAGCTCTATCCGATTAACTGAATCACCTGCGTTGGCACGAGTTCCGATTTGCCTTGTTGATAGGGAGGCCAATCTGAGCAGACCTGGAGGGTTGCAATCAGCCAATCGTCAGGTAAGGGTACACTCGGACCCTTGACACGCGAGGAATGCTTTCACCACTGCCATGCATTTGGTGAAGACCCTGGGAGCTGGAGAGAGGCCGAAGGGCATGGCCGGAACATAAAGGGATCCTCTGCCCTGAAGCGGAGGAATCCTGTGAGACAGACGGATTGGGACGTGAAGAACGCGACCTGGAGGTCCAGAGAGCACAACACACGCCTCGTTCAGGATGGAATGATCTGAGCCAGGTGACCATCCTGAAGGTATGAGACCTTAGGAAATTGTTCAGGTCATGTAGATCTAGAATGAGCATCAGCCCTGTCTATTTTGGGACCAGGAAGTACCTGGACACAAACCCTGGGTCTAGTGGAGGATCAGCCACCTCCCGATCACCTCCTTCTGGAGAAGCAGGACAATGTCGGCTCGGCGAGGCCGACAGAAAACTGCAGACCCGTAGCCCCTAGTGGGCGATGGCCCGATAGGGTGGGGACTGCTTTCCGAATTCCAGAGCAGACCCTTTCACCACTTGCAGCACCCAGCGGTCCGTGGTGATAGGCGGACCAGGCGGAAAGGAAGTGGCGGAGCCGTCCCCCAACGGGGGGAACCCGGGGAGGAGTGACAAGGTTGGGGGCGACACCCCTCAACCCGTCACTGGGCAGCCATGGAGGAAGGACCAGCAGAAAAGTCTCCTGGACCTTTCCCTCCCAGCTTCCTGTTGGAGGAAGCAGCAGGCTTGGCTTTGGGTGCCAAAGTGCGAGCCTGCTGGCCCTGATGCTGGTGTTGCTGGGCCGGACGTGCCACAGGGCTGAAGGCGAAAGGGCTTATGCTGCTGCTGGCGGCCTCTGTCTTCTGGGCAGGCGTGATCAAGTCCAAGGTGGCGTTGGACTTCTCGATCCTTTGCAGATAACCCTCCATCCTGGGACCGAACAAGTCGGTACCCAAGAAGGGAATGTCTGCCAGCTTGTGCTGGGTATCAGCTGTAAAGGTAGAGATCCGCAGCCAAGCTCTGCGGCGCATGGCCACTGCGGCCGCTACTGAACGGGCATACGAGTCAGCCATGTCCAGGGAAGTCTGGAGCTGCTGCTTGGCCACCGCCCTTCCTTGATCCAGCACCTGCTTGACCGTCGTCTGAAGGTCAGCCGGGAGATGAGGAATCACCTCATCCAGGGAGCCCAAAAGGGCGTGTGAAAAGTGTGCCATCAGAACGGCCGAGCTGGCCTGAAGAAAGCCTAGCGAGGAAGCCATATACTTTCGCCCAGAGTGAGTCCAGTTTCTTGGACTCCTCATCAGCTGGCTTGTCCACATCCTGAGCGTTCCTGGAACACCGGAAAATGCTGTCAGTCACTAGCCCCTCCGCAGAGGGTGCTCAGAAATCCGGACAGTGAACCAGTGGGGCGTCATACTTTCAAGCCATCCTGACCGAAGGTGCTGGACAGAAGCTGGCGCTGCCATGGCTCCAGGGCCAGGCCAACAATGGCTTCAGCCACGGGAAGAGCCTCCGTGGGAGAATCCCCTCGGTCCAGTATCTCTGTGAGCTGATACTTGGCCCGCTTTGAAGCAGGTTTGAGCTTCATCCCAGTGGACTCGAGATGAGCGAAGCATTCCAAGGAGCGAGGATAGGCTCGTCCACCGACTGACCCCAGTGCACTCCAGGTTGACAGGCTTGGAGAACAGGGAAGAGTCATCGTCAGACTCTGAGGAGTCTGCACACAGCTGCAGAGGGTCTGAGCCACCCTCCACCTGCCGAGGCCGATCGGGAGTGAAGGTGACCAACAACCAATGGGGCAAGCCCTGATCCGACTGAGAATCCTTGGTCGAGGCCCCAAATTTAGGTTGTGGAGGCGGGGGTTCCACCACAATGGGTGGTGCAGCCGGTTTCGGCTGAACAACGGTGCGGCTTTGGCTCTCGATTACAACGAGGGGTTGTTTCGGCCACTCTGGTGACAGCCACTTAATGGCGGGAAAGCGGCGGTCGGCTTATTCACGGTCAAGGAGCTGCTGCCACATCAGATCCTTGTAGTGGCGCGCAATTTGCGCCGGAGCCCATCCTCCGAAGAGGAAGACTAGGATGAGCACCGCCGCCACTTTCCAAGGTGCCGAGACAGAGACCGCCGATGTCAGCGGGATCTGCTAGACCTGGAAGAGGTCAGAGACCGAGATCTTCGATATTTCCGAGGGTGGGTCTGAGAGGGAATGGGGGGAACCCGCTACTCCCTCGGTTCAGGGACCTTAACCGGGGACTCTGGCCCAGGCAAGTCCTGAGTTTCCACCAGGGGGACCGGTGAATAAGGGTTGTCAGGTTCTCCGGTCAACAGCCCATCCGACGGGTCGAGAAAAATCTCAACTACATCAACGGGTGTCTCGGCCAGCTAACCTGACGGGGACACCATGAAGCCAGCAGCATTAGCCACAACCTCGACCGAAGCCGAGTGTTTACTATCTGGGGAAGGGGACCTCTCCTGCTCCCACAAACGTCAACGGTGGGACTTACCCTTAGAATCCTTCTTTTTGGACTGACAGGAATGTCCCGAAGGCCCCTCTCCCTTGGTGGAGAGGGACTGATAAAGCTCCTTGAACGAAGCCGTTTAGGAAGAGCCCAAAGAGAGCGGGATAAATGCAGCGGCCGAAGATGATGATGATGGAGCCTGAGCCGCTTCCTCCTCCGAGGGCGATCAGTTGTTCGAGCTGTTCAGCCGAGCCCGCCGCACACTGCCCAAAGGGTCTCCTTCGACTTGATGGGAGGATAACCTTTCTCAGGGTGCCCAAGTTGCAATCTGGCAGCACAATTCTCTAAGACAGTGGCCGAAAGGACTTGCACAAGTCGCGGGCCTGCGAATCGATGCTCAAGCCCAAGGCAGTACACGCACGAGTGCGGATCAGTCAGGACATCATCTGCCCACAGAGGCACCGATGACATCCGGGAGTCGATTTGTCCATCGTAGATGCTAGGGAAGATAAAGACCAAAGTCTTGTAAATTTTAAAATTAGTTTCGGGTAAACTGAAGAATTTGGATCCAGGCCTAAAACGCAGAGCGCAAAGGAGGGAACCTGAGCTTCCAAGCGGTAAGGAAGATCTGGCGTCATGGAGCGGAGCTGAGAGTTTTACCACCCGGGTGGGTGGGAGGAGCCAGCTTGAAGACCTTCCGGCAAGAAACCTGCCAGTAAGTGTGGATTGAACATATCCATGTCCCTAGAATACACTTTTCCAACCCACATCGTTCCTGGTCACGGCTGGACTATGTCTGTATTCATAGAGATTTGTATCAGTACACTAGAGCAATGAGGCATAGCCCAATATTTCTATCATACCATGCTATGGTGGAAATGGAGCTTGCCTTGGGTCAGAATGATGTACAGAGAGGTCGTTGGAGATTTCCTACATATATGTTGGTTAGGGAGGAACTTCGGCACTTTGTAAAAGAACAATGGAAATTTTATGAGGAGACAAATAAGGGCACGGTGGAAGAGGAGGGCACGTATTGGGAGCTGGCAAAGCATTTATGAGAGGGGTTATAATTGGCTACACAGCTAAGCAAAAAAGAGACAAACGGCAGAAACAGAGAGATTTGGAAGCCAAAATTCGTGAATTGGAAAGAAATCCTTAAGGGATGAGGAGAAGAAAAACAAAGCGCTCAGGGTGGTGAGGGAGATGCTTAATGTCAATTTGAGTAAGGAGGTGAATACTAATATTTTCTTCGCAAAACAGAGGATGTATGAATGGGACAATAAAATCAGGTCCCCAATTGGTCCGGCTTATGAAGGGAGGGAAAAGCAGTCACAGGATAGTTCAAATTAGAAATAAGGAGAAGAAAATACTCAAGGAGGAAGTGGGAATTCGTAATAGATTTGAGTACTATTAAGAATTACATAGGGCTGAATGTCAAGGGAAAGGGGGAGAAAGAAACGGCTTCCTAAAGGATCTGGAAATACCCAGGTTGAATGACGCACAAAGGCAAAAGCTGGGGAGAAAAATTACAGTGATGTGAGTAAAGAATGCGATAAGCCAGCTGAGGAATGGGAAGGCAGTGGGACCTGATGGACTGGGGGTGGAATTTTACGAACTACTGAAGGAAGAAGCGTCGGGTTCACTGTGCAATATTTTACAAGAAACCAGGGAAGGGGGGAAGAGATCCCTAATACGGGTTGTCAAGCTCTCTTTACCGTTCTCCCTAAAGTAGGAAGGAACTCGGAGGATTGTGGGTCATTTAGATAAATTTCACTCCTGAATCATGATTGCAAAATTATGACAGAAGTCTTAGTGAGACGTTAAGATGTACTTCCCCTATTGGTGAACCTGGATCAGACTGGGTTTGTGAAAGGAAGGCACTCCTATCATAACCTAAGGAGATTACTAAATGTCATCTGATGGGGGGGCACCCGGGTGAGGTCTGTGATCTTTCGATGGATGCCGAAAAAGCCTTCAATAGAATCGAGTGGGAATATCTACTGCACATTTTGCAGAGATTTGGGCTGGGGGAGGAGTTTGTAAATATGGTCGGGGCATTCTATAAACATCCGAGGGCCCAGATTCTAATTAATGGAGCGGCATCTCCAGAATTTAGATTACACAGGGGAACGAGACAGGGATGCCCCTTGTCCCCCTTGCTATTTGCGTTAGCAATAGAACCCCTGGTAATTAAAGTTAGAAGTGAGCCCACTATAAGTATCTAGGAAGATGGGGGGGGGGACATGTTTTATCTCTATATGCGGATGACGTTCTTTTGTTTCTTTCAGAGCCAGACATGTTGGCTCCTAAAGTATTGTCAATAATACAGCAATTCGCAGTTTTCTCTGGGTATAAAATTAATGTGCAAAAATCAGAAATAATGTTTTTGGGAGGGGGCAGCAGGACAGGTGCCTGGGGGTTGAAAATAGTTCAACACACATTTACATATTTAGGGATTAAGGCGGGAAAACAAGTGGGGAGCTTGTATGAGGTGAACTATAGACCTCTGATTAGGGAAGTCTTACAGGACCCGAGTAGGTGGAAGGAGTTTAGTATTTCTTGGATGGGAAGGATTAACCTCCTCAAAATGAATGTTCTGCCCAGACTTTTGTATAAAATGCAGATGAGCCCTTTCAGTCCAGTAGCCCAGGATATAAAGAAACTGGAAAAGGCATTTACAACTTTGTGTGGAAGGAAAACACCCTAAATTAGTCTGAAGCGGCTGAAAGCACCGTAGCATAAGGGGCTAAACTTCCCGGATGTGATGGGGTACTTTCTGCCAACACAATCTGAGTACATCCAAAGGTGGGTACACAGACAGGAAGTGGCCGGGTGGGTTGAGTTAGAAGAGGACAGGGTTCAGGAGGAATTTCGAGGTTACTTAGGTGGAGAAGGACTTAAAGCGCTACAGAAAGCTAGTAGCACCTAACTCGATGGTGGCAGCGGGCTTATCGGCCTGGGAGAAAATTAAAGAGAGACAAGGCACTGACACAGATCAGACTCTGCTGGTGCCAGTGGTAGGGAATCCTGAATTCTTGCCAGGCCTGGAGGATGATGGGATTAAATTGTGGCAGGACAAGGGGGTGAAATGTATGGCGACTAACATCTGGCGGGGGGCATATGTACATTCCAGGATTTGAAAGAGATGGAGCTTGCCTACCTCACACACGTATAGATATTTCCAAGTAAGGGATAATTATAAACGGCTCATTGGACCTGGAGAAGTAAGGAGATTGATGGAAGACAATGGGGGCTAGTAGATGCGAGAAGGGGCTAGTAGGGAGGCCGTAAAATTAGATAGGAACATTTTTTTCCAAGACCTTCCCAGAAGGCGAAGGTTTAGTGGGAGCAGGACACTGGGGAAGAAATTAGTGAGGCTAATTGTCAACTAATGTTAGAATCCCATCGAAATTATTAGTGTGTAATAAGTTTAAGGAAGCTCAATTTAAATGTATACAAAGGCTATATTACCGCCAAGCTATGGTGCATAGTTTTGCCCAGGGTCTCGCTAGTTCTGCAGTAAATGTAAAATAAATAGTGGTACTTACCAGAATTACTACTGGGATTGTCCAGTGATAAAGTCCTACTGGCAAGGCATAGCCAAAAAAATTGCATCTATGAGGAAAGCCATTGAGATCTCCCAAAAATCACTGCTGTTGAGGGTGGAAGGATAAGAGAATGGGAATGGTTCTCTACCCCAGGTGGATCAAATTTTACTTACAGTAGCTAGGGTAGGAATACAAAATGTATGGACCACAGCTCTGGGGCCTATAGTGAATCAGTGGAAGAGCACATGGTGAAGATATTATCAATTAATAAGCTGACATATTGCCTGAAGGGGACAGAAGACAGGTTTGAAAGAACCTGGGCGGAATATATGGGTGCTCCGAGTACTGGGGGAAAAGACTGCTTCTGGAGGGTAGCGGACTATTAAACTGAAAGAAAGGGCCTCTATTCAAGTATGAGATGATTAGGAAAGGATGGACACAGATCGAGTTAATTGTTAGAGGTTACTAGTTTAGTTGGTTCAAGGTGGGGTACTTAAAACTAAAAGAAAAAAATGACAGTAATGTTGAATGATGTATGAAATGCCATAACAAGGTGTTATAAATGAATATGACTACGCTGTACAGACTGTTTATAGATGCTGGCTATGAATTGTATTTGGTCAACTGTCTAAATATATGAAACAAACAAAAAGACAGAATCTGCCACCAACCCCTCAGCCAAGGGGTGAACCGAGAAGCTGGAGACAGAGAGAGCCAGCAGGGACCCGCGTGCTTGCAGGCCATCCTGGCCATGGCTAGCTGGGCAGGAGGCTAGGCGCTGCCAGGTTCTAGCCGAGCCACAATGGTCTCAGCTAAGGAAAGGCCTCCGTGGGGAGTTCCCTTGTCCAGAATCTCCGTGAGGGGTACCTGGCCAGTTTCTGCACAGATTCAAGCGCATCCCAGTGGACTCCGAGATGAGCCGAAGGATACCGAGAGCAGGTGGTGCTCTTGTCCCAGAAAGACACCCACCACTCACCGGAGGATTTCAGGTCGACTGGACAGGAATGCAGCGAGGTCTTGGGACTCCAAATTCAGCGTGCAGCTGGTGACCACCTGAGCCACTCGCCGAGGGGCGATCAGGAGTGAGACTGACCGACCATCAATGGGGCAAACCTCGAGCCGAACGAGAATCCTTGGTTGACGCCCCACTCTTCGGCTGGGGAGGCGGCGGTTCCACCACAATGGACGGGGCAGCCAGTTTTGCCCGAGCCATCAGGACCTTGACAGAGAAACCAGAGGTGGGAGTCTGCTTCGGCCGCTTAGGCGACAGCCACTTAACTGCCGGTGTGGAAGCCGGCATCGGCTTGCTGCTGGCCAAAAGGAGCTGTTGCCACATTAGATCCTCTTAGTGCCGATGCAACTTGCACCGGAGCCTCTCCTCAGCCGAGGAGGATGAGGAGGAAGAGTGGCCGCACTACTTTCCGTGATGTTGGGACCGAGACCGCTGACATCGGCAGGATTCCCAAGCAGAGGAGGACCAAGACCTTGAACATCGGCGGTGCGGTGGCGAGCTGAGGATGGGCGGGGAACCCACTGCCCCTCTGGTTCAGGGTCTGAGCCGGGACTTTGGCTTAATGGTCTGAGGCAAATCTTCAGAAGGCACCGGAAGCACCAGTGTCAGAGTTGTCGGCCTCCTCGGTTGACAACCTGTTGGTGGGCTCGAGAAAAATCTTGGCCATGTCAACAGGCGTCTCAGCTGAGGGGCCAGCCGGTGGCGCTGGACTCCACACCCCGTGCTACCGCAGTGACCCGGGTTCAGGAACGGACTCTGGTTGCTGGGAGTCGGTGAGGGAGGGAGGATTGAGTGTCCCTGCGGATGCTCTCCTCCCTTTGGGGTGGGATACCAGGGGTGCTTCTGGGACCCGACACCCCTGAAGCCAGTGGATGCACGGCTTTTGGGGCACCGGCAGCTCTACTGGAGTCGGGAAGGGGGACGCTGTTAAGCTGCTATATTGTCGGCGCTCCATCAGGATCAGCCAAGCCTGGACGATGTCCTAACCGTGAGGCATCCCAGGGAATGGGAGAAAATAGGGGAAAAATTTAACACCCCTGGCCCTGAGAGCGAAATGAAACTGGAGATGGGATGCCTTGGGAATTGCCCTGGCGGACAGAGTAGGAGGAAGTACGAGGCCTCCTCTGAAAGCCGTGGGAGTCAGGCAAATGAACACTCATCTCAGCCAGCTGGTCTGACGGGGACACCGTGAAACCAGCGGCCTGGGACGCAACATCAACCGAACTAGAGAGCCGACAGTCCGGAGAACGAGATCTCTCCTGCTCCCAAGAGCGTCAACGGTGGGTCTTACCTTTTTTTCGGATCCTTCTTCCAGGACCAAGGGGTGCGAAACCCAGAAGGACCCCCCCTCCTTTAGTCGAGAGGGACTGGCGCAGCTCCCAAAAAGAAGAAGTGTAAGAAGAGCCCAGTTGGAGCAGAATAAAGGCCAAAGCCGAAGAGGAGCTCGCTGCGGCCTGGGCAGCCTCCTCCTCCTCAAGAGCCATGAGCTATTCCAGTTCCGTAGAACCAGCCGCTGCAGACACCACCCAACAGGCCTCCTTTGATTTGACTGGCGGGTACAGTTTCTCCAGTAGCCCCAGCTGGAGTCTGGCAGTGCAGTCTTCAAGCACCGGAGGAAAGGACAGACATCTACGAAGCCTGTGGATCATGGTTGAGCCGAGACACAAACACACCGCAGCGAGGTCAGTAAGCGACATCTTCAGCTCTGAGGGGCACCTGGCGGAACCGGGGACGGTTTTATCCTCCATTGCAGCCGCTGAGGAAAGGGTGAAGACTGAACTTCGAACGAGTTTCAAAGTAAGTTTAGGGAAAAATCTGAAGTTTTTTAGAGCCAGGGCCTGCAAAGCGAAAGTGCTAAGGAGGGGAAAGTACAGTTACGCAGAACTTACCCGTAACAGTAGATCTTGAGAACAGCTCTTGCAGCAGGTTACACCATTAGGACTGAAGCCAGCAGGCGTCAGGACCACATGGAAATTTTCTAGCTAGCAGTCTTCAGCAGGGACTGCCTCCGACGTCGGTCCCGCCCCGAAGTCAGGCGTGAGTACATAAGGAGGCGGTCCCCACAATCCTCAGTTCTCCCGCCAGAGACTCCCGGCCACTGGATGACATCAGAAGAGGAGACAGAGGATCCACCACCAGATGGCCAAGACTATAGAATCAGAATGTCCCATCCCGTAGATGGGTGTTTGGCTACAACCTACCTCCAAAAGAAGGGGGATGATGGGCGGGAAGGTACCTGCTGCAAGAACTGTTCTTGAAGATCTACTGTTATGGTAAGTTCTTACGTAACTGTACTATCTTACTCGAGATACAGCTCTTGCAGCAGGTTCACTCATTGGACTGATTTCCAAGCAACAGTGGCAATCAGGCGCCACTGGAAGGAGGAAAGGTAGAGATCTCGATATTACTCAGCCTAGGACAGAAGTCCCTGAAGGACAGCTAGACCGGACCCTGCTCTTCGCCTCGATGCAATATCCAGACTGTAATGCCTGATAAAGGTATGCACAGAGCTCCAGGTAGCCGCAGCGCAAATAGCTGAGGTGGAGACATTCTTTTACGCCACAAAAGAAGCAGCCACTCCTCTTGTGGAATGACCCTTGACCGCGCCCGGTAAGGGTTTATTGCGCTTGTCATAACAGAAAGTGATGCACTGGATGAGCCACCTCGAGAGTGACCGTTTGGAGACAGGAGCTCCTTTCATCCTGTGAGCAAAGGAGACGAAAAGTTGGTCCGCCTTTCGAAACTGTTTGGTTCTGGTCAGACAGTATCTGAGGCACTGATGCACATCGAGGGTGTGCAGAAGGGCTTCTCCTCAATTAGTGTACCTTGGGAAATACACTGGTAAATCAATATCTTGGTTAAGGGTGAGGGCTGAAACCACCTTAGGCAAAAACTTAGGGTTTGTCCTTAGGGATACCCTGTCCTGATAGAAAACCAAATAAGGCTCTTTGCACATAAGGGCATGCAATTCCGAGATCCTTCTCGTCGAAGTAACAGCAACTAAAAATAACGTTTTCCAAGAGAGAAAACGTAGCTCGCAATCCACGGCTGGTTTAAAAGATGGCAGCGTAAGCTGCTCTAGGACAAAGAGCAAGTCCCAAGGAGGAATTGGATCCTTGATGGTCGGCCTAAGGTGGAGGACTCCACTTAAGAAGGCACGAGTAGTGTCCAGCTGGGCCACTGTACGATGGCCTACTAGGGCATGGTAAGCAGAAACTGCACAAAGGTGCTCTTTAAATCAAGGAGTAAGCCAGTCCGGAGTGGAAAAGGGAAATCAGGTAGTCCAGAACCAGCTTTTCGGGACAGTCTAACTGTGAAAAATCGCGCGCTTGAGCCCACAAACAGAATCTACGTCATTTCATGGCATACGTTGCTTGGGTAGCCGGTTTTCTGGCAGCAGAGATTACGTCTGCCACTTCTTGCGAGACCCCATATCGCATCATGTGTCTCTAGGAGCCAAGCGTGCACGTTCATGAGCGCAAGCCTGGGTGGACCAATGAACCCGCCTCCTGAGAAAACAGATGGGAGCTGATTGGCAAAGGAACTAGAGGTTCCCGGGATAGCTGGCGCAGAAGAGGGAACCAAATTTGTCTGGGCCTGAAAGGCGTGATCAAAATAGATCGCTTGCCTCGCGCAGTTTTAAGAGAACCCTCTGGATCAGCAGGAAAGGTGGGAGGCATAGAGGAATCTGCCCGCCCAGGAGGAGGGACAACGTCTCGCCCAGAAAACACCAGGCCCTGGATCTAGCAAGCAAAATTGGGAGCTTTCGTTGGATGGGGACACGAAAAGTCCAACTCTGGGTGCCCCATCTGAAACAGATCCTCTGCCACCTCTACAGAAGTTCCCACGTGGACTCTGGCCTGAGAGCGGCTCAGACTGTCTCGCGGTGTTGTCCACTCCCGGGATGTGTACTGCAATTGAAGCTTGCGCCTGGTTGCAATATCCACTCCCACTCTCATGGCCTCCCTGCAAGCGGGTAGGAGTGAGTGCCTCCTTGTTTGTTGAGGTAATACATCACCGGTATTGCCTGTTTCTAACAGGAGTGTTCCGGTGGAATCTCCAACTAGAAGGCTTGCAGAGCATAAAGGACTGCCCTCATTTCCAAAATGTTGATGTGGAGATGAGACTCCTGGGCTGTCCAAAGGCCCTGAGACCAAACACCGTCCAGGTGTGCTCCCCACCCGAGCCCTGAGGCGTCTGTGGAAAGTGTCACAGTCGGAGACGGCGCTATGAAGGGAACCCCCATGGAGAGGTTCCCCGGATTTAGCCACCATTGCCAATCCCGAATCACGGCATTCGTGATTCGGACTGGCTGCTGCAGATGGTCTTGCCTTTGGTCCCACTGCGTCCTTAGCATCCACTGGGTTACCCGCATGTGAGGCGTGCCAGCGGGACTGTCGAATGGCACAGCCATGTGTCCGAGCAGGCGAAGGACCGATCTGGCCGGGCCGTCTTCTTCACCGACAGGTCCCTGATGAGGGATCTGATGTGTTCCGCTCTGTCCAAGGGAAGAAAAGCTTTCCCTCTGACGGTGTCCACAACTGCTCCTATAAACTGCAGTTTCTGGGACGGCACCAGGAGTGACTTCTCGTAGTTGATGAGAATACCCAGTGATTGAAAAAGGGACTGGGTGCAGTCAATGGCCGTTATCAGTGCCTCCCTGGAGGGCACCATGAGAAGCCAGTCGTCCAGGTATGGGAACACGTAGTGGCCTTGTCTCCTCAGAGACACCGCTACGACCGCCATGCACTTCGTAAATACGCAAGCCGAAGGAAAGAGCTCGGAACTGATAATGGCAGCTCTGAAACTCGAAGAGCAGGAACCTCCGGTGCGCTTGAGCAATCGGAATATGCAGGTAGGAGTCCTGCATGTCCAAAGACGCCAGAAAGGTGTTTCGCTTCAGCATGGGAATTAGGCCCGGAAGGGTCACTATTTGGAAGCATTTGTAAACGACCGACAGGTTGAGGTCACTGAGGTCTAGTATTGGATGGAGGTCCCGTTTCTTTGGAACCAGGAAGAAGTGAGAATAGTACCCTAGTCCTCTCTGGTCCTCTGGGCGTGCTCTAAGGCTTCTTTTTCCAGAGCGTGAGCATCTCCTGCTTTATGAGCAGGGCATGCTGACCAGAATATTGGGAAAGCAGGGGAGGTCTTGTGGGTGGACTGCCTACAAATTCTATATAGTGGCCTTTTTGACCAGTTGCAGAACCCACCTGCGGTGGTGATCGACTGCCACCCTGGCAAGTGGCGTGCGATCGACTCGACTTTCTTTCCGTTGATCCTGAGAAGGGGTGGGGCCGGGAAGGAGTCATGCTGTGGCAGCGTTTGATCCGGCAGGCTATGCCGACTTTGCAAATCGTTGACCTCTGCCTGGGATGACTTGGCCTGGGCTTTACGGTGAAAGTGCCCCTCTGCTGTTGGCCAGAGCAGTGGCTGTTGCCTTTGTGGCCGACCATGGGCGGCTCTGGTTCCTCTAGAAGGACCTGGGCAGAGACCTGTACATGGCCTGTACAGTTCGGACTGCCTTCCCTCGTCCTGAAGTTTGGTGATTACTCTCTCGGAGGCTTCACCAAATAGGACCTCACCGTTGTAAGGGACGTCCAAGATGATGTTCTGGGCGTCCAGGGTAAAACCAGAGACAGAGCCAGAGTGTCTCTGGAGACCACCTGAGGCTGCAGCTCTGGCTGAAGAGTCCATGAATCATATGCAGCTCCTGAGCACCTGGGTCCCCACATCCGAACCCGTGCAGAGGAGGTTCAAGAGCTCCTCCTTTCGGTCGCCATCAGGCATCTTCTCGACCGGGTCCTGTCCCTTTTCCCACAGTGCATTCTGGAACTGAACCATGTGGGTGAGGTAATTCAGTGACCTGATGGCACAAATCGCAGCTGCGTCTGCGCCTACAGGACATCCAATGGCTTGGATTCCTGGTCCGGTAGCTATGTACTCAAATGCTGAGGTCTCAGAGACTGGTCATGCGAGGCAGTGATGACCAGGTAGGCAGCCGGAGGATGGTTACCAGATACTGGTCCTCCTAGAGGTCTTGTGTGGCGGTCAGCCTTCTTGGCACAGCCAGAGTGGAATGCGGACGTTTCCAGGCAGCCTTGGTGGCGTCACTAGCAGTATCCGCCAAGGCTGGCACTACCACAGGCTTCAGGTCTTTCTGCCGAAGGTAGCGGGCAAGGCGTTCTCTCGGGGTCGAGTCCTTCAGCATCCCACCCCATATTCTCCTGGATGTGTCTTATGATCTCCGCAAAAGAGGGATCATCCGGAGACCTGGGTGGGTCGTGTGGGTCCGGAGAGGGAATGCTGATGGGAGAAGGAGATCTGGAGCGCCCTGAGGTGTCAGATCTAGAATCCTCCCCAGACGGAAGTGTACCGGCGTCATCTGGGTCTCTTGGGACTGGGTAACCCTGAGGTGGATCTGGAGGGAGGTCTTCTCCTATCTGAGGATCTGCCCAGAGGAGGTGGTGTTTGCTCCTTGGGGTTGGCGACAGTCCTCACAGGCCCCTTAGGCGTGGGCAGTGAAGGAGTAGGAGAAGGCGGAGTAGGAGGGGCGACATGTGGCGACATCTTTTCTGATGGTGTCCCACCAGAAGGTAAAGAGCTCCTTTACCTCTGCCAAGTTCATGCCCAGCAGCGGGCCGGCGTGGGTCCCTGGGGTTTCCGCTCGGGTAAAGTTCCCGTGGGAGCCAGGCGTCTCGTGTCGCCCGCCTGGTCCTCGGGCTGTGTGGTATCCTCCTCCTCGAAGAGTCCTTCCGACCAGCGTCAGCCGGCGGCAGTGGTGCAGTTCTCTTCTCTGGGGTAGCCGCCGGTCCCCTGGCCGACAGCGGGTGTTTGGTGTCACGGCTCCTGGGACGCTGGGTCCGGCGTCCGTTTGAGGGCGTCAGGTCCCCGTCTTCTGAGAACGGATCCGACCCACGTAGGCTGGGAAACCGACCTGGCGTTTGAGTCCCGCCGGCAGGAAGAAGATTTATGGCGCTCCCCAGACTTCGACGAGGCCTTAGATGGAGTGGAAGATGCCGATGGCCTGGAAGTCTTCAGGGGCTGCAAAGAAGAAGAACCACTCAAGGATCTGACCTGAACTGGGGGAGGCTGCGATTGAGCCCTGGAAGGAGAGCGGTCTGATCGCGAGCCGGAGCTTCGGGAGTCCAAGGCCCTCGCAGGGAACCTGGGCCTTTCCTTTTCCTGGTGTTTATCCCTGTGCTTGTGGGTTTTACCCGATGACTCCCCTCTGGAGGAAGGTTCTTTGTCCATGGTTTTCCAGTTTCTCCTCTAGAGAAAGCGGCAAGAGAACCTTCTGGCGGCGGATCCTGGTGTGACTGTTGAAGCCCTGGCAGAAGGAGCAGGCCTTAGTGTAAGTGTTCTGAGCCTAGGCACCACACACAGGCGAATGTGGATCCTTGAATGGGATCTGTTTGCGCAGGCTACTTCAGTGACCCTCCAGAGAAGTAATTGGAGAGGACATCAGTTGAATCAAAAGTCGTGAAAGGAAGGCGAAATCCTCGTAGCTCTAAAGGTAGTGCTGCCGCTAGAAAAAGGACCGAGAGGCCGATACTTGCGATGTCGACGGCGGGAAAAGAACTGGGGATTATGGGGCGACCGCCTCCTTATGTACTACGCCTGACGTCGGGGGCGGGACCGACGTCGGAGGCAGTCCCTACTGAAGACTGCTAGCTAGAAAATTTCCGTGCGGTCCTGACGCCTGCCGGCTTCAGTCTAATGGTGTAACCTGCTGAAAGAGCTGTATCTCGAAGTAAGATCCTGATGCTTCCAAGAAGTAAGGAAGATCTGGCATCATGGGGCAGAGCAGAGAGTTTCATTACCCAGGTGGGTGGGAGAAGCCAGCTTGAAGACTTTCCGGCCAACCTTACAGCGGCAGGGTACCTGCCAGACAGTGTGGATAGAACAACATATCCATGCCCCTAGAACTTAGGATTAGTTCACAAGGACACCATGTCCTCGCGGAAAACCAAATAAGGTTCCATAAACATCAGGGTCTGAAGCTCGGAATTTCTTTGAGCAGAAATAATGGCAACTAAAAAAGCTTTCCCTGACAGAAAACGCAGCTTGCAGCAGGTTCAAAGGGAGGCAGAGCGAGTTTCTCTAAAACAGGCCCCAAGACAGGACAGGGTCCCGGATGGGTGGCTTCAAATGAAGCATGCCCCTCAGAAAAGTGCAGGAAAGGTCCAGCTGGGCAAAGTACTTGCACCTCAATAGGCATATTGTATGCGGAAAGGGCAGACAAGTCCACGTTTAGCAAAGAGTAGCAGAGTCCTGCATCTGAAAGGGAGAGAAGGTATTCCAGCACCAAGTTCACTAGGCAGATGAATGGGTCAAGATGCCTGGTGGTGGCCCAAACACAGAACCGTTTCCATTTCATGGCATAGGTCGCCGTAGTGGAGGGTTTTCTGGCTGCCACTACAATGTCTGCTACCCTGGCGGAAACCCTGAATCTGGACACTGCTAGGTCTGCAGGAGCCACACATGGAGATTCAGAGATCCGGATGGACCAGGGAGCCCCACTCCTGGGAGAGCAAGTCTGACCGCAGGTTCTACCGCCAACTGCTGTAACAGTGGAAACCAGATCTGATGAGACCAGAACGAAGCCACCAGGATCATTTCTGCACTCTCCAACTGCACCTTGATGAGTATCCACTACAGCAAGGGAAAAGGAGGGAATCGTAAAGGAACCTCCTGGTTCAGGAGAGGGACAATGCATCTCGCCAGAAAACACCAGGCCCTGGATCTAGCAAGCAAAAACTGGGCAGTTTTGCGTTAGATGGGGAGGCAAACTGATACAGAGTTCTGGGTGTCCCTATCTTGCGAAAAGATCTTCTGCCACCATGGAAAGAAGTTCCCACTTGTTGGCCCTGGACCAAGTCTGACAGACTGTCTGACAGGGTCTTGTGAATGCCAGGAACGTGGACTGCTGAGAGCTCTAGCTGATGGTCCACTGCCAAAGTCCACTCTCACTTGGCTTCTCTGTGCAGAGGATAAGAGTGTGCTCCCCCTTGCTTGTTGATATAAAACACCACCGACATATTGTCAGTTTGTAGCAGCAGGCGGCCAGGCAGTAGGACTCTCTGGAATGCTTGGAGTGCATAAAGGACTGCCCTCATCTCCAGAACATTGATGTGGAGATGAAGCTCTTGCAGAGTCCAGGATCCCTGGAGTCTGGCAAGTGACCAAGTGAGTTCCCCAACCCTGGCCTGACACATCTGTCAGGATCTGGGTGAAAGATTCCTTCTGGAAGGGAACTCCTCTGGAGAGCTTGGGAGACTCTAGCCACCATGTCAGTGAGTGTTTGACTGGGCTGGATACAGGACCAGTTGGTCCAGGTCGTCTGACCTCTGATCCCACTGAACACCCTCATATAGAGCCGGGCCATGGAGAGCAGTGGCAATGGTGGCTGCCACATGTCCCAGCAGTCTGAGTACTGTACAGGCGGAACCTGGCGGGCTGAGAGCAACTGCTGAGCATGGGACTGAAGGCACTCTGCTCTATCCTCTGGGAGGAAGGCCTTGCCTTGTGCTATGTCAGGACTGCCCCTATGTACTGAAGCCACTGAGGCCAGGGGGAGGATCTGGGGAGATTTAGTGATCCCCAGGTCCCGGAAGAGGGTGAATATCTTGGATGGTTGTCTATAAGCCAGTCCCAAGACGGAGTGATTAGAAGCCAATTGTCGAGATAGGGGAAGACATAATGCATCGCCTCCTGAGACTTGCTGCTATGATAGCAAGACACTTGAATATCCTCGGTGCAGAGGACAGGTTGAAGGGCAAGGCCCTGAACTGGTAATGGCGCCCCGGGAATCTAAAGTGCAAGAATCTCCTGTGCAGCTGAAAGATCAGAATGTGAAGATATGTGTCTTGCATAGCCACTTCCCTTGGTGAAGCAGAGGTAACAGGCCCATAAAGGTAACCATCCTGAATTTCTTGTACTCGATGTACTGATTCAACTGGCTCAAGTCCAGGACAGGATGAAGATCGGTCTTCTTCAGTGCGAGAAATAGTGGGAGTAGAAGCCTGTCCACGTTGTTCCAAGGGACAGGGCTCTATGGCCTTCTTTTGAAGGAGAGCCTGATTTCCTCTGCTATGAGGATGTACGTAGGCTGGAGAGCAACAAGACTGCATTGGAGGGTTGTCTGGAGCAACCTTCATAAACTAGAGAATGTGCTCCTTTCGATAAGTTGCAGGAACCAGAGGTCTGCTGTCATGTGGCACCACCCTTCAATGTGCAAGGAGAATCGACACCCCGGGACCTCGGCTGGTGGGGGTGGGTGTCAGGCAACGAGTCAGGTGGAGGAGCCGAGTAGAGGAAGCGTGGATTGAGAAGTTCTTGGGGCCCGTGGGGCAGAACCTCCTGAAGCAGCGGTGCAGGCCTTGCGTTTGAAGCCTCCCAGCTGTTGTCGCTGTTGCTGTCCTCTGTATTGCTGCCGGTCAGTCTTACAAAAGGTCTGCTGAAGTTACTACTTGAGTCTCTACATAGCACACTGACTCAATGGCTTTCCTGGCCTCTTGCAGACAGGAGATATTCTGAGTATCCTCCCAAACAGAACTGCCGCTCTGAAAGGGCATCATTACTCGGACTGGACGTCTAGGGCAAACCCAGAAACTCTCAGCCAAGATTATCAGTGAATACAGACAGCAGAAGTGGTGGCTCTGCCCACAGGATACGATTACCGACATCCGAGCCCGACTTCATGATGGCTATAAGCTCCGCCCATCCAGGAGAGTCTGGCATAGCTTGCATAATCTCAGTGCCTTGTCCCACAGGCGTTTGGTACTGTACCATCGCGGGCAAGGAAGTTTTGCGACTAGATGGCACACATACAGAAGGAAAAAACTTTCCTAGCCAGATAATCAAACTGCTTGGAGTCCTTATCTGGGGTTTGTGTACTCGGTGCCTCGGCTGTTTAAACCCATTGTGGGCAGCATTCAGCACAACAGAATCGGCCTCAGGTTGTTCCCCATAAAAGGGGTCTTCCCAGGGAACAGTGTACAAGTGGTCCAATTTTTTGAATACAGCCTAAGTCGAGAAAGGACACTTCCAAGCAAGCTTGTTGGCATCCTTGTAGGAATCAGTCATCGGAGGGACTACCATGGGCAGGGCATCGACCTTTGGAAGAAAAGCAGCTAACCTCTGGAGTTCTGGGTTAAGGTCTTCTATGGCCCATCCGTTCAACTGCTGGATGTGACAGATCACATCCATGAACGAAGGGTCGTCAGGTGGGGAGCGTGGTGTGTCCTTCCTGACATCCAGGTCTGACTGAGGGCCCAAATCCCCAGGGCTAGAGGGGAAAAAGGAATCCTCAGAGTCCTCCGAGTCCAGAGAGAGGGAAGGTAACCTTGGTGAGGTCATTCCCTAGGAGAAGAAAGCTCCTTATCTGGCATCGGCCACTTAGAAGGCAGGGTAACAGAGTGGCCCAAGGATTCGGCTGGGGGAGATCCTTGAGGTCACCACTTCTTTGTCTTTGAAGTAGGCCCACCACACCTCGAACGGTTCACTGAGGTGGGGAGACCTGTGGCGTAGCTGGACTATCTGGCGGGGGGTCGCTGGCTTGGATGGCCCCGTCAGGTCGTCCAACTGGGGTAACCCCGGTGTTGGAGTGGTCTGGCCTAGTTCCTCTGCTGTCAGTACCAAGGGAGGGTCATCGGGTGTCGGATGAGGTGGGTCCGGCCATTGGGTTCCCTGGTGTCAGACCACTAGGAACGCTGGAGTCAACAGGAGTCCGCAGGGGTGCTGGGTTCTTTCAAGGGGGCGTCGGCAAGGCCAGCGCCTATGGTGCAGATGTAGGCGGAAGTTGGGCTGGAGAACTAACTGGCTGACACCAAGGCGGAGTCGCCTGTGGAGGAGGGGTTGCTCCTGAGTGGAATATACGCCCGTTGCTTCCGGAAGGAAGAGGGCGACTGTTCAAGGTGCCACTTCCTAGCATCTGCCCCGGCCGTCAGGGCGGACACCCTAACCAGAGAGGGTGACAGACAGCGACCTGTCACCCGGAAGGTCACCAGGCCGGCCAAGGCTTAGAGCCCCCAGGGGTGAAAGGCTTAAGGCTTAAGCTTGAGTGGCGGAGAGACATGAGAACACTTCTCACACCCCGAAGGGCCTTCTCCTGTAACAGAGATGAGGGAGGCTTAGTGACCAGAAGCCCGGGGACCTGCCCAGAGGAGGAAGTCGCCGACTTAGTCAGGGACAGAGAGCGATCTTCTGCCTGGGACTTCTTGTGTTTCTCCCCGTGCTTGTGTCTGTCGCTCAATTTCTTCCTTTTATGAGTAAAGGATGAGGGAGAAGACGACGAGCTTTTGCGATGAAGTTCCTTCTCCACATCAGATAGGTTTTATCAGCAGGAAAGCTTAAGAGGGTCTTCTGGTGCCGGAGCCATGTGCACGGATTAAAATGGCGGCAGTGCTGATAGGCCTCAATGTTAAGGTCTGGGACTAAGCAAAAAAGACAGGCCGAATGGCTGTCGTTATGCAGAATCTGCTTGTCGCACGCGCACTTGGAAAGGCACCTCTCAATTGAAGAAGTTGGAAAAGACGATATGTACTTTTAGAAAAAATTCGAAAAAGCGAAAAGACACTGAAAAATGTGGCAAGATGGCGATCTGACTTGCACGGTAGACGGTGGGGAAAAGAACTGGGGATGGGCTGGGGGACCACCCCTTTTATACCATGCGCAATGTCAGGGGTAGGGTCCTGCTGGGTACTACTAGCTAGAAAGTTTCCGTGGGGTCCTGGCGCCTGCCTGCTTCAGTACTAAAGGTTTTACCTGGTGTATGATGCAGTGTTCAATAGCAAAAAAAGAAATTGCCACTGGCTTTACTCATTGTGGGTACACAGATACTGCAGTGTGTCTGTACTGCTCTGGTGCTGCTGGCCCCAAAGGTTCTGCTTCTTGCAGGGTCTTGTTACCTCCTGCTCTAAGAACAGAGTAGAAAATGGATTCTTGAAAGATCAGAATCTTTGTCCCTTACCGTTAACTTGCCCCTTATCGTCTAGAGGTCATAACCCTCTGCTTGAGACATTGGTCTACTGCTGAAGGAATGACCAGTGTCCCAAACTGCAGACTATGGACTCGCCATCACCTCAAAGTCAAAGATCTTGTTTCAATGCCCATGTTACAATGAGAATGGATTATTCATTTTTTATCTCTATACTTTGATTCAGAGGCATCCCCCAAAAAAGTGGCAGAAAAAAACCCATGTAGATATATACATATAGTAATATATATATATATATATATATATATATATATATATATACACACACACACACACACATATATACAGGTATCTATACACACACACACATATGTATATATGTACACACACACACACACACACACACCCCCCCTGCATGCAGGAAGAGGTGTGAGGGGTGTGCCTTGAGGTTGCAAACCCTAATGCTCACTCCATTCTTTTATTCTGTACCCATCTTAGCTTGCTTACTTACTCTTGGAATGGGGTGAGCATTAGGGTTCGCAACCCCAAGGTGCACCCTTCGCACCTATTCTTGCATGCAGGGTGGAGGCAGAGCCTTAGGGTTGGAAGTAGAGGGTGGGAGTGGGGTCTTAGGCTTGGCAACCCCAAGATCTCATTTCCCTTCTATTTAGGTGTCAACCCAATGGTGCATCAACCAAGTTTTTGCAGCGAATTTCCTTACTTTTTCCAGATACTTTCAAATACTTTATTTGCATCCCTATTAAGGGCCAGTATTCATGAGGTGATAAGCAAAACGGTTATGTCGAAAATTTGGAGTCAAAACATTAAAAATTACCAAAGTTACACACGTGCATAGAAAAATTTAAACAAACGCTCTTAACTCAACCATTTTTAGGATTTTTTCACCAAAATTTTCAACATGGGCTTTTTGTGACCCTCACTTCATGAACAGTGGTACTGTCTTGTCATTAATTAGTCCCAAATGTGATTCTGCACAGGTTCTGCATCATTCTTCGCCATAGGTGCAAAAAAACATTTTTCACAGTATTTGAGAAATGACAGCTGCACTGTTAATGAGGTGGTGTGAAAACCTGGGCATGTTGAAAATCTGGAGTCAAAATATTGTAAATTAAATTTATGCACCTGCGTAGATACTGCTCAATGCATGCTCGTAACAAGGCCAGTTTTAGGAATTCTGTCATCAAATCTTCAACATGGGCATTTTGGGACTCCACCTCATGAACATTGGCACTGTTTTTTTTTTTATCGGTCCTGAAAGGTGATTTCACACTGTGACTGCGCCATTCTTCGCCACAGGTGTGAACACATAGTTCTGGCAGGATGTGAGAAATGATCGCTATACTGTTCATGAGGTGGTGTAAAAATATGGCAATACTGAAAATGTGGTGGAAATATTAAAAACTGGCGAAGTTACAAACGCTAAATACGGAACCATTTTTGGAACTATTTCACCAATTTGCAATGTGGGCTCTGGGACCCACCTCATGAACAGTGGCACTGTTTAATTAATTGGTCCCGAAAGGAAATTCTACGCAACTGCGATATCACCTTTCTGAACTGAGTAACGAAATAACAGTGACAGTGTTAATGAGGCGAGGTTCCAAGAACCACATGTTGAAAATTTTGGGCCAAAATTTCTAAAAATGGCTGAGATATCAACATAAGTTGAAAACCCCATTGACTGCCATTATACACCACTTACCTTTGATTCTTCAGTTTGCGGTTCAGCTTTAAAGAGTGCAGATGTGTCTCGGTCCACAAATAATGACAGCACTAACCTCTGGAGGTAAGTATGGGGTAAGGGAGGTGCTCAGTGGGAGGGTGAGGATGGAGGAGCAGGGACTGGAAAGACGACAAGGGACAGTTTCCTTTTTTACTGGTTGAAAAAAAAAAAAAAGACGCTGGGGGGATGCTTTTATTTCAGAAGTCATTAAAAAAAATACATTTTGGAACACTGGGGTGGCCTTCCCAGTTTGTGTGTGTGTGTGTGTGTGTGTGTGTGTGTGCGCGCATGGGGGGGCAGGATACAAGAAGACATGGGGATTGGACACGCAATGTCGGCAACTGCAGTACGCGGGCTGGGAGGGGGAGGCATCAGACACCGGAAGTGGACATCCCGATGTCGGAAACATGTGAATTATATTTCGGCACACTGGGATGGGCTCCCAGTGAGCCACCTTAGTGTGTGTATGTGGGGGGAAAACAAGCAGACACAGGGATTGGGCACCCCACATATCAGCAACTGCAGTACATGGGCTGGGAGAGGGCATCCGACACTGGGAGTGGACATCCTGGTGTCGGACACAATTCAGTTATATATCTGTACACTGGGGTGGGCTCCCAGTGTGCCACAGTAGTGGGTAGGTGGGGGAGAATGCATGCCGCTACGGGGATTGGGCAGCACGATGTCGGCAATTTTAACAAAAGAAACAGGATCCTGAGTTGGGTCTCTAACGTAGGCCCTGCATGTCCCATCCTAATGTTCTACCCTCTGCACCACCAGAGCTGAATAGTCAGCTCTGGGTTTTCAGAATGTGGTATGTGCGAAAATATTTTGACATGACGTATTTGCGAAAACACCCTTGCTTTCGTGCCAGACATATCAAATTTCCCATAGAAAATAATGGGAAATTAAAAATTAAACTTTTGAACGGATTGTTTTTTCACCACATCTTCAAAAGACACATCTGTGACCCAAAGGCTTTACACCCTGAACATTTCAGAGCACAACCTGAAACTGTGAGATAAGGTGGACAAAGAAACTTTTTTTTTTTGTTCTTATTTTTATCTCCCCGGGCCACTGGTCTGCTTACCTGCACGTCCTGGCATCACCCGCAGGTCTGTCCGGCCGCCAACCCCCCTGGAACTTCCCCCGGCCACCTAATTAGGCCCCACGACTACCCCCGCGGCGGGGGTGGGGGTGGGGAGCACTCCTCCGGAGCTCAACCCACCCAGTCCGGATCCAGCACTGTCGCGCGCCCAGGTACCGGGGGAGTCCAGCCTGGACGGCCACCATGCCGCCACAACCAGTGCCCTCCTTTTTCCATCTTTTTCACCCCCCCCAATATGTCGGCAGGCGGCACCGACGCCTAATGGCCCTGAGCTGCACGCTCCGCCCGCGCCTTGGCCCGCATCCGCCTCGGCTTCATTTGTCATCCCAGCAGTTGAGGTACCTCCGGTCTCCACAGAGGTCCCTCCGCCTTGAGATACCCTGGATCTCCCAGAGAGGAGAGCTGTCCTCACGGACTCGATCCTACTCCCTCCCACCGACCCCCAGCTCCCCAGGCTCGTTCCCGAACCGGGTCGCTGGCGTGGCCGAGTGTGGCGTCCAGCGCCTCAACCCTCCGCGCCACCGGGCGACCGTGGACAAAAAACTAAAAAATAAATGGTAAATTTAGGATTTTTGAAACCATCTCAGAAACCACAAAACCAAATCACACATTTGGTATGTCACGGGACCTACCCCTTGAGATTATACATGCCAAATTTAGTGCAAATCCGTTGAACGGTTCCAAAGTTGTTAAAGTTCAAAGTTTTGGGTTTGACATAGACATTTGTACTCAACCCTAATCTACTGGCATGGATAAACACTTTTTTTTTTTTTTTTTTTAAATAAACTTCCACTTACCCTGCCAAATGGCTCAAAGATTCCCCGGAGCATGTCCTCAGTTATATTAAAATGTAAAGATCCCACATAAAGCCTCATGGGACCAGCACTGCCTTTCTGAAGGTTATTAGCCAGGGCAGCTGCTCTGTTCTTCTCAGCCTAAACGAATAGAATCACACAAGCATCAAAAATGCAGTCAAAGATCATAACTCGCTGAATCCGATTCAATTAATTTTATTTAACCAGGAAATACACCATTGAGTAGAACTCATTTACAAAGTTGTCCTGGAAGGACAGCGAGTAAAACAAATAAGTGGTAAAGAACAAACAGTTTACAAAATATGACAATTCTAAATTACCATACCAGGTGCCTACTGTTATAAGAGAAAAGAGATGCAAGGTGGTGTGGGAGGGGGATAAGTGGGGTAATGCAGGGGAGGGGAGAGGGTTACAAGGGTATAGACCAGGGAGGATTGCAAGGTTAAAGGGAGAATACTATGTAGAGTGGGCCTGAGGGAAACATGCAATAGAAGTGCTGGGGGTCATCTTGTGACATAGGGCTGGTTATGAGAAACACTGACATCTTTCAAGTAGAGAATTATTTAGCAACGTTTTGAAGGAAAGGATCCCAACCAGTTGTGTTAGTTTTAGTGAGGCTTGGAGGGTATTCCACAGAGAAGGCAGTAGATTATTCTATGGAAAACGTAGCACACACATGTCCAATAATTCACTAGTCCCTTCACATCCAAGTTTAGCCAACAACTATGTAGAAAATAAGAGTATTTATAGCAAAAATGTGAGATATGAAATTGACTCACCTGAGAAGCCTGGACTATGATTGGAAAGGCAAGCACTCTCTGTCCTGTCAGGCCTATTGCAAGGGGCACAGAGCTCACATCTACGAATTCTACATAAGCAATTCCCTTTGATCGCCTGGAATTCCTATCAGAGATCATTCTCACATCACGGACCTGCCAAGAGAACATAAGTACTTAAAAAAACGCTGTCTTAGTTTAAAAGGGCAATATCCATCTCTTTCTCCATGACCATATAAGCAAACACACTTGAATGAAGACACATAACATGGTGTGTATGTGTGTGTTTTAAGCATTTCAATGCACATCAAACATGCTGGGACATCCAAGGCTTAGTAGTGTGCCTCACTCCTCAGAAAAGTAAATAGGTTACTCACCAGCAAGAAAAAATTATTCAGCTTAGTAATTGTGTTTCTTCTAAAGGGAGTCTTGCTGTATTCTGACATATGCAGTTAGCCCCAGCACTTGAACTGCCCCGGAGATGAAAGAGTTAACTCTATGCATGAGCATAGAACGTCGAGCTCAGTTCAAACCTCTGTCTGCAACACTTCAAAGTGTAACCGTCAGATTCTTGCGAGCAATACTAACTATTCTACTAAAATGGAAATTGTAAAGAAGATAGTCAAAAAAGGCAATAAATGTTTTGGGTCCCCTAAAAGACTCAAATCAAGAGCCCAAAATAAAAACCAGGTAGTGAACCAACACAAATAGCTACCAAAAAAACAAAACAAACCCACACCCCTAAGGGGGGTGCCAAGTACACACCTGAGGTTCATCACTGCACCTGCCAGCCCACTTCCAAAAAGCAGGTTCTGAAAGGGGAGGCAGGGGGGGAGGTCAGAATACAGCAAGACTATTAGAAGAAACACAATTACTAAGATGAGTAATTTTTTCTTCAAACATGAAGTCTTGCTGTATTCTGATTTATGCAGACTACACCAAGTAGTACAGACATGGAATGGGGTTCCGCCACTTTTTTGGGAATAGGCTCTGCAGTACTGCTGTGCCAAACCTATTATCACTCCTAGCCTGGATATCCAGAGAGTAATGCTTGGTGAAGGTCTGGACAGTTTTCCAGGTGGCTGCTTTGCATCTCTAATAAAGGTATATCCCTGACAGCAACTGTACCCCTAGTCGAATGAGCCCTCAGGCCTGAGGGAGGTGTTTTGCCTAGCTTTTCATAGCAGAATTGTATATAAGAGACAATCCACCTGGCAACAGTTCTCTTAGTAACATGTTTACCCTTTCCTACTTCACCATAAAGTAAGAAACAATTGAGAACAATCAAACTTCAGTGCCTTAATATGTTCAATGTAGTAGCCACGTGCCCTCAACAACCAAACTGTGTAATCTTCTTTCTCCTTAAGAAGACTGATCAGTGAAAAACACAGGAAGAGACATGGACTGGTTCAGATAAAAATCTGAGACCACTTTGGGCAAGAAACTCCTATTGGTTCTAAGGACCACCTTATCTCTGTGAAAACAGATAAAATCCGGCTCCACTGACAGAGCTTGTAATTCACTAATACGCCTGGCAGAGGTGATAGCTACCAGGAACACAGTTTATTAAGTCAAGTACTTGAGTTCTGCTGAAACTAAAGACTCGAAAGGAGGTTGCGTGAGCTGAGCAATACAAATATTAAGATCCCAGGCAGGAGTAGGGTCCCTAAAGGGAGGGGTGGTATGGACTAAACCCCTGAAAAACTTACAGAAGACAGGATGAGATGCCAGTGAAGGAACCTTGCCCACTGACAGGAATGCAGAGAGCTGCTAGATGTACTTTCAGAGTGGCTGGCCTGAGGCCTAAGCCATCAAGATGAACCATATAATCCAGACCTGTAGCCAAATCAACAGTATCTGGTAGGACATTCCTGTTGGAACACCAAATGCTGAATCTTTTCCATTTGGAATAATAAGTTTTTCTGGTAGCAGGTTTTCAAGAGGCTTTAAGAATATCCAGAACCCCGAGACAGATGCAGACTTGTATATTTGTAACTCTTCAAGAGCCCAGCTTTGAGGTTGAGACCCCGAAGGCTGGGGTACCATATCCTTCCCTGAGAGGAGGTTAACAGATTGTGCTTCTTGGGAAGAGATAAGGGAAGATGGACTGCTAGGGACATCAACAGAGGATACCAAGGCTGGTGCAATCAGGATCACCTTGCATGACTGTGACCTTATCTTGACCAGAACCTTGAAAAGAGGAAAGGCATAGAGGAATTTCCCCTCCCAATCCAGAACATCCAGGGGAACTGAGTCCATAACTGGGGGTCTGCAACAGAAGAGAGGAAGTTGATGATTGTCTGGGGCTGCAAAGAGATATATCTCTGGAGTACACCACCTTAAGAAAATCACTTTCAATATGAAGAGGTCCAGGGACCATTCGTGATGGCCCTGAGATATCCCGCTCAGAGCATCTGCTACCACACTGTCCTTCTCTGGAAGATGGACTGCTACCAGAGATGCCTGTAAGGAATAAGCTAGACACCATAATTTCATGGCTTCCGTGCACAAGGCCGTAGACTGAGTGCCTCTCTGCTGGTTGATGTACCACAGGGTGGAGGGGTCTGTCCTGACCTGAACCACCTTGTTCCTTACTGAATCTGAGAAGGTTTGGAGAACCAGGAATACTGCCCTGAATTACAGAAGATTGATAAGAAGAAGGGACTCCTGAGGGGACCACACCCCTTGTGCTGTAAAAGCTCCCAAGTGAGCTCCCCAGCCCAGAAGAGAAGCATCTGTGGTCAACACCACTGAATGAGTCTAACGAATGGGACTCCTTGTCTGAGATTGTCCTGATCCAACCACCATTTGACAGCTTGGACCAGAGTCCAAGTCACTGGAATCAATTTGGTTAAAAGATATTTTTTCTGGGACCAAAATGACCTCAGATGGAACTGAATGTCCCTCATTTGAAATCTGGCTCCTTGTACCACTGCAGTGGAGGCTGCCATGTGGCCCAGGAGCTAAAGAAAATGTCTTGCTGGTCGAGACACCCGAGGGTGTGTAGTAGAAATTTCTGAGTTCATAAAACTATAACTCTATTTGCTATTATATGCCCTGAATATATGCTTGCTTTGTAGGCCATGCTGTAACAAAGTCATAATGGATGTAGTAGAAATGTCTGGTATCATACTGAGGTTACTTGAGGTACATTTGTAGGAACAGAAAGCAAGATAAAACTGGGCAGAACTGGTTGTACCAGCCTGCATAACAAGCTCAGGCAGAATATAAGATAACAGCATGTGGGCATGCTGTGCGTTACTCACGGTGTGAGTGAAACTCACAGTTTCACTCCGGTCAGACTGACCCAGGCATATGTATCAAGAAGTATTGGGAAAGAGATGAAATAAACAGTGGAAATGTACCCCAGATGGTGGTATCAGTATGCTTTTCTGTTACATTGGAATCAACAAGTTTTTCTTATTCATGATTGGTTAATACTGCAATGTTGGTAATTTTCAAGATAAGAGTATGCCTAACAACGCCTTGATAATAAGTGTATAAAAGTGATTGACTAATGAAACTTAGGGAGCCTTGCATGATTTTTGGAAGCAGACTTCCATATGCATATGTAATAAACCGTTCTTTTTACTATGCAGTGGTCCCGAGTATGATTTTAAACTAAAGTGTAAGAACATATATTTTTTCCATGACAGGTGAAAGGAAGAAGCAAGGTCTGTAAGGGCCTTCACCCTTACCAAGGGAAGAAAAGTCTTTGCTTGGACAGTATCCAACTCTACCCCTATGAAGGTAAGGAGTTGCACTGGTTCGAGAACTGACTGGTAGGCTGAGTAGGAACCCTAAGGAAGTGAGTAACTGTTGTATTACATGTAGGTCTGACTTGACTTGGTCTGGAGACTGTCCCCCGATGAGCCAGTCGTCCAGGTATGGAAAAATGGAGATATTCTGTCTCCTGAGAAAAGCCACTACTACTACTGCTAGGCACTTTGTGAACACCCCTGGAGCTGGTGTTAGGCCGAATGGCATTGCTCTGAATTGATAATGGCCTGAAGGCAACTCTAACCTGAGGTACTTACTGTTGGAGCACCGGATTGGGATGTGAAAGTAGGCATCCTTGAGGTCCAGGGAGGCTAACCAATCCCCTGGCCTCAGAGACTGAAGAATTACTCCCAGAGTCACCATTTTGAATCTTGGCTTGACAAGGTGCTTGTTTAACTCATTCAGGCCTAGATACGTCTGTAGGTGGCTTCTGAAAGCATAGACACTCAGGACAATAACGCCTGTAGATGTACTCAACTGACTTTCACTCAGGCCTAGAAACGTCTGAGGAAGTCAGCAGTTTTTACCTAACTATTAAACTAACCGAATTGCTTAGAATTGATTGCATAGCACCGTTAAAGGTAATTTCGCTCTGAACAATTTTGCTGCTGATACTTTGTGTCTATCATGTATACTTTAGGAGTTATTCATATTTATTTAAGGTATGGTGCGCATGGCTAACATTTGTCTCTCAAGCCTCATCCAAGCACCTTGAATAAATCTAAAAAAAAAAAAAAAAAACAGTTTGGTATTTCAGCTACTATAAAATAAAAACTACATGGATTATAACTGATTGCACAGCACCATTGGAAAGGTAACGTTGTGCTGAACAACTCTACCACTCATACTTTGTGTGTAGCACTTATGGTTCAAGAGATATTCACATTTGTTTGTGGCATGCTGATTATGGCTCGATTTTGCTTAAAGGCCCAGGATGCAGTGCTAAGAGCATACAGGGCACAAGTGGTGGAAGCCTCAAAGAGCTCTTGTGGTGTGAATGAGTCAAGTATCTTAGGTCTAGGATGGGCCGCAACTCCAGTCTTTTCTGGGGTAAGGAAGTATCTGGAGTACAGACCCTTGCCCCTGTGTAGAGCAGGAACTCTATCTATGGCTCTGAGAGCCAGCAAAGAGGACACCTCTGCCTCTAGGGCAATAGTTTTGGAGATGTTTGCAGGTGCAAGAGACCTGACCCTCAGTTTTGGACATTTTTTGAAGCAGAGGGCCAGTCCCTGGCTTACTACCTCCAGGACCCACTTATCGGAGGTAAGACTTCCAGGCCTGGAAGTAGTAAGTCAGCCTGCCTCCTACTGGAATAGGGGAGTCGACCCAGGCTGACCCTTCAGGGTCTCTGCTTGGCAGGAGCCTTAGACAGAGGAGGATGATGCAGCCCTGCTCATCCCCCTTCTGCGTCTCCCTCTGAGGAAAAGGAGAGGAGGCCTGTGCCTGGTAGAAAGGCCTGTGAAAAGGCCTGCCCCTAGACTGCTGCTTCTGAGGAGTTGCCTGCCTTTCCTTGATCTGTGCACTCCTGTAGGTGGTCCGATATTCATTCATCTTTTTCATGTAATTTTCTGTCTGCTCCCCAAACAGAGAATTACCCACCACAGGGAAATCCACTGCCTTAGCCAGAGTGTCCTGTGAGAGGCTAGTACATCTGAGCTAAGCAAATCTCCGAAGAGACACAGATGTAGCCATGACTCGTGATGACATCATTAGAGTCCACAGCAGCATGAAACTGAATTTTAGATGTCTCAATCCCATCAGCAGCCACCTCCTCAGCTAGATGGGGGGAAACCTGTTTAGCCAGTTCCAGAACAGCATCCCTAATGGACTTCTGGTATCTAGGTGTGTAGGCCATATAATCTGTCTGCCCGAGTCTCAAGGAGGATGCCAAGTACTGTTTTTTGGCCATAGCACCCACCTTCCTAGAGTCTTTATCTGGGGGTGTGTGAAGCCAAAGGTATACTAGCCTTGTAAAAGGCTGCAGCCTGCACTACCCCAACATGGCTGCATTGGTGGAACAAGAACTCTGTACCTGAGCCTGAAAGCATATACCACCTGTCCACTCTTATCCACAGGAGGTAAAAAATTGGGTGTTTGAAAAATTTTGTGTGTCCGTTTCCCCAAGAGATTTATGGAGGGGATTAGACAGCCTTTTGGACTCTGGGATGTCCATTTCTACAAAATTAGGCTCCTCTTGTTCCTCAACAGCTTCAACCAGAGGGAGCTGGAGGGTCTCTGCCACTTTTTTGTAAAACAAATAGTGGGATGGGGACTCAAAGAGCCTGGGAAGGGAAACATTAGAAGGCCTGTCTGGGTAGATGGCCGGTTCAGTGGGCTCACCCAGACCTTTCACACCATCATCATAGTCATCATCCTCTTCCTCCCCTTCCCATTCCGGTTCATAAAACTTATCCGGAAAATATTCCGGAACCAGAGGAACCAACCGAACTGAGCGCCTACCGAGAGGATCGGATGGAACCGGACGAAGAGATTCTACAATGCTTATCGCTCTGGCTAGCACTTCCTCTTTCTTTGACGGAACCAACCCCTCAGGATCGGCTCGCCTTTTGCCCAAGGGAGTATCATCCAGGTCAGTGGGAACTCCCTCCGGTTCGGTCGGAACTGAACCGGGCTGTCCATCCGGATTAGCGGACTTCTCGGCCTCTTTTTCCCTGAGCCTACCCAATCTCTTATCCAGGGTGGCCTTCGGAAAATTCTTGCAGATTTGGCAGTCTGAATCGAGGTGGTCAAACCCCAGACAGTAAACACAGGTGGTGTGAGGGTCTGCCTTAGCAAAAGCATCCCCACACTCACTACAGTGCTGAAACCCAGTGGGCCCGTTTTTTTTCTTGGGTTTCTCAGACATGGCCAGGCTAACAACTTACCCTTTATAGCTTAAAAGCCAGGTAAGACCCCCCTATAGGTTACCAACTGTGTTACGAGTTGTGGAAAAAAACATTTAAATTTCTTTTTCTTTTTTTTTTTTTTTTTTTTTTTTAACTGATTGCAACCGGTACCTCACACTAGAAAAATAGGAAATAAAATAAACCTAACCCAGTGGGTTCCACAACCAGACCGATCAAGTTTTTACAATTTCCACAGAGTTACCACAATAAAACTAAATTCCACTACCTACAACACTTACTGTACTGCAGACAGGGATTTGAAGCCGAAAATAATAAAGTGATAACAGTTTTAAACAGACTTTTACCGAACTGAGCAAGTGAAAGAGCAATCTCCGGAGCGACTGTTCAGTTAGGCGGAGTAAAGAATCTGACGGTTACACTTTGGAGTGCTGCAGACAGAGGTCTGAACCTTCAACGTTCTATGCTCATGCATAGAGTTAACTCCTTCCTCTCCGGGGCAGTTCAAGTGCTGTGGCTAACAGCATATGTCAGAATACAGCAAGACTTCATGTTGTTTGTACTATAATTCTACTACTGCTATTCTGCTCTCATCTACACTTAGGTAGTTATGGTAAGCAATGCTCAGCCACTGGATGTTTTTAAGTTCAACTCCTATCACCCCAGTGTCATCTTCTGGCTCCACTCTGCTTCAAGACAGATATGCAAGCTGGAAACAGAAATGCAACAGAGTATTACCAGGAAAGGCTGTACGTGTCATGCGGATGTGACCTGAATACTAGTACAAAGAACAATCACACACCTAACAGCAGATCTTTAAAGATCTCCACTGGGCCATACCTTTGGACTTGTAAGCCATTGGCACCAAGACCACTTAGCTGGGAACCACCTATAAAATGTGGCTGGCTCTATGGCTCCCGTTTCCTGCCGATGAGCTCAGAGGGTCTCTTACCATCAGGAACTAGATCAAACCAGTACCAGACACATACAGAGGCATGGAACTGGAAAAAAAACAATACTTAAGGCACTTATGGAAACTGCCAACAAAGCACTGGATAATCCTGTCTTATACCTCAGAAAAGGGGAGGCAGGGTGGGTGTGCTGTGACCCAGAGGAGACTCTCCTGAAGATCTGAGTCTCCCATCTTCATACAGCGGTGGTGATGAATGAATACACTGCCAATTCCTTAGCTGACCTTGTCTGTATTAGACCTGGTTGGTTTAGATGCCAGCCCTGTGCTAGGTGCATCTATTCCACCCAGTTATTTAGCGATGCACCACCCAAAGAGGGATGGAGGGGGCAGGGTGATAGTTTTTTCCAAATCCGCATTGGGGTTCATTGCATATACAATAGGAGCTTTCAGATCTTTTAAGTGTGTCATTCTGTGCCAGCTGCCTGACTATCCGTACATACCATCCACCCTCAAATGCCGAATGCCTCCAGACCTTTCGTGCCAGGGGACTTCAATACATGGATCGATGCTGAGACTTTGCCCTTTGGTCAACAGCTCAAGTTAATTAATTCTCTGAGGCCAACACAAGCTTGTTGCCTCTGGCACACATCAGCAGGATCTCATCTTAGACCTGATCTTTTCACTGGTTCCAACGTAAGTGCAGTCAACGCTGATCCTGTCTTGTGGTCAAACCATCACGCTGTGTTGTTCCTCTGCAGGGTTCCCAGTTTTGTTACAACCCTGTGGAGACCATCCAGTACAGACCAAAATATATTTTGAAGCCTCCCAAACTCCTAGAGATAGTGATCGTTGTAAGCATGATACTCGCTAGTGCACAGGATTCTGAGAATGCACATTAGCACTATAATAGTGCTTACATCCACCTTGGATTCCTTGGCACCTTACTGTGTTCGGCCCTTTACCTCCCCATGCAGCTCTCCTTGGTACTGTGATGAGCTTTGTCAGTTGAAGATTATGGGATGGAGGATAGGGCTCACGTCCAGCGACTTCATGACTTGCAGCTGCTTCAAATATAATGTCCTATAAGCCTCTGTTATAAGGTAGGACAAAGATTTTGTACCAAACAGGGGAGGAATCAGAATCCTTTTATAATCCCTAGGAGGCGCTATCCCAAAGGTAACTACCCCTGCCTTGCCTGGCCAGAACAAGGTTAAGGAGCCTTTACCAAAATTTTAAAACTGGTGCTTTCCTAGATATTACAATGACATGGTGCCTCCACCCAGAGTTTAGCTTTAAGTGGGCTAGCTTTCACCTCGTACAACCCCTGGGACGCCATACCACTCACTATAACCATTTGCCACCACAACACATGCCCCAAAAAACATCTCCCCACATTTCAATACCTGGTACCAATTACTGACTCCCTCCTAATAATATGCTCACAACACCACTATCTGCAAAGCAACAACAATTTATTTACAGGGGAACAGGTATTAGGAAAGGGGTAAACGAGAAGTAGAGGATATGCAGTATACACAGTTTATTCACCTGTAACAGAAGTTCTAGGAGTGGTATATGTTGTTCATCCACACTTTCTGGCATGTCCTTTCTCTTAAGATTGTTGCCGGAAGGTCTAAATGCCAACTCCACCCATGCACCCGGGTGGTATAACACTCAGCTCCGCCCCTTGATGCCAGATCTTGCCCGCCAAAGGCAGTGGTCGTGCGTCTTAGCCGGGGAGGTCAGGTGGGTCAGTTTGGATGAACATATACCAATCCTAGAAAGTGCGGTTATACAAGAACTTACCATAACAGTAGATCTTAGAGGAATGTCTCTTGCAGTAGGTTATTACTCTTGGGAGGTTCCAGCAGAGGGCGCTGTCACATGGCAGCTTCATCAGCAGTCTTACCAGGGACCACCCACACGCCATCACGTCCTTGCTGCCTATATAAGTGTGGGCAGTCCATGGTATCCTCAGTTCCCCGCCAGTTTCAGCTTGCAAAAGCGAAGACCGAGGAAAACCGAAGTACCAGTGAGTCCCAACCCTAGTCCTCAGATCAGGATTTTTCCCCGTTAGAGAAGGCAGGGGACACGGAGGGCGATTAGATTTACTGTAAGAGACATTCCTCGAAGATCTACTGTTATGGTAAGTTCTTACGCAATCAGCACTATCTTCTACAGAATGGTCTCTTGCAGTAGGTTATTTATTTATTAATTATGTTTTGGTGACCGGGTAGGTCCACTGAGCCCCGAAGGTCCCTTTTTCAGGGATGACCCGGGATAACAACACAAGATAAAATACAGTGGAGAAAAACTTTTGATTACATAGGTTGTTCAAGCATAAGGTGGTACTCTTGGAAGAGTTCCCAGCAGTTATGTCCATGTGGGAAGACAGGTTTGACAGGATGCCCTGTAGGACGGCTCGGCCGAAGGCCGTTCTGAGTCTTGAACCAACATCCAGATTGTAATGCCTGGTAAAGGTATGGATGATAGACCAGGTGGCCGCATTGCAAATATCAGTAATGGAGGCACCCTTAAAACAAGCCGCAGTGGCCACTACAGCCCTAGTGGAATGGGCTTGGACATGACCCGGTAAGGGCTTATTGTGTTTTTTGTAACACAAGGTAATGCAATGGGCTAGCCAGCAAGAGAGGGTGCGTTTTGCAACCAGAAGGCCCTCACAACCTGGGGCAAAGGTGACAAACAGTTGAGGTTTTGCGAAGGGACTTCGTCCAATCAGTATAATAGTGAAGGATGCGATGAACACCCATCGTATGCAAAAGACGTTCACCCGGACTGGAGTATTCAGGATAAAGGACTGATTCAAGGTTTGTTCGGAATCAACTTTAGGCAGAAAAGGAAGGGTTAGTGAGAAGTACGATCCGGTCCTTATGGAAGATAAGGCAAGATTCTCTGCACATAAGGGCATGAAGCTCAGAAATTCGTCGAGCAGACGTGAGAGCTACTAGAAATAGCATTTTCCAGGAGAGGAAATGCAGCTCACAAGTGGTCACTGGTTCAAAGGGGTCCGCTGTTAGTTTTTCAATCATGAAATTCAGATGCCATGGAGGAATGGGACGTCGAATAGGAGGCTTGAGATGTAATATGCCCCTTAAAAACATCTCAGCCAGATGGTGTTGATACAAAATTGGGCAATCCAATGGTTCGTGGAAAGCAGAGATAGCAGCTAAGTGGACTTTAACAGAATAACTAAGGCCCTCCAAGGACAAGTAGTCCAGGACCTTCGTAATAGGGCAAGAATAAGGGTCCAGCGATTAAGAAGTGGGCCAAATGGAGAAACGTTTCCACTTGGAATTATAAGTATCCCTGGTAGCCTGCTTCTGTGCAGCAAGCAGAACGTTTGCTACCTGAGAAGAGAGACTTGTGGTCTGTTTATGAAAATGTCTTCAGTAGCCAAGCATGAAGGCGAAGGGTCTTCAACTGTGATGCAAGGAGGAGCCTTGGCCCTGCGTCAAGGGGCCTGAATGGCAAAAGAACAGGTTCCACAATCGACAGCTGTTGCAGAAGTGGGAACCAAGACTGTCGAGGCCACATGGGAGCTATGAGAAGCATCTGTAGTTTCAGTAAGGTTTGGAGCAGGAGAGGGGAGTTGGGGGGAAGGCATACAAGAAGAGTCCTGTCCAAGGCTGGGACAGGGCATCTGTAGAGCTTCCCCTTAGTGTTCAGGATAATGGAGACGTATTTGAGGAGCCTGTTTTCTGGGGATGCAAACATGTCTATTTGTGGAGTGCCCCAGAGATGAAAGATCCTACAGGACTAAGTCGAGCAGTGTCCATTCGTGAGCCGAGGACTGGCGACTCAGAAGGTCCGCTGACTGACAAACCAGGAAATTTTCTTGCCATTGTATAATTTAGTCGCTTTACACCACACCTTGATCGCTTCCATACAAAGGGAGCGAGAGCATGTCCCTCCTTGTTTGTTGAGGTAACAGACTACATTCATGTCTGATTAAATCAGTAGACCTGGGGTCAAGTGTGGACTGAAGGCGTCCAGCGCTAGAAGGACTGCCCGCAGTGCCAGAAGGTTGATATCATAACGAGAGTGACCTAAAGGCCACATGCCCAGAGTCCAGTATGGATCAAGATGGGCACCCCACCCGTCTAGAGAGGCGCCTGTTGTCAGAACTTGGTGAGGAGGGGATGTGCGAAAGAGCATGCCCTGGTTGAGATTGGAACAGAGAGTCCACCATGTCAGAGCATACTTGAGGGCTGGAGTCACCCTCATGGGGTTTTCTAATTACCCTGTTTTCTGGCACCACTGCTCTTGTACAAGCCATTGAATGGGACACATCTGAAGCTGTGCGAACTCCACAGTTTGGATGACGGCAGCCATGTGCCCTGGGAGGCGCAACATGAGACTGGCAGTGACCATCTTCCGTGACTGAATCTGTGAGGTCAGGCCAATTAGGATATATTGACGAGCAGGGGGCAGATAGGCCTTGGCTACAGTCGTGCCCAGTATAGCTCTGATATACTGGAGAGATTGTTCAGATGAGGGCTGGACTTGGGCCAATTCACCATAATCCCTAGATCGTGGAACAACTGAAGAGTCTCAGAGAGGGAGGATAGCAGATGTTTCCTGGTGTCTGTTTTTTATTAACCAATCGTCTAAATAAGGGAAGATGAAGTGGCCCCTTTTTCTCAAGACCCCTGCAACCACAGCGAGGCATTTGGTGAAAACCCATGGTGAAGAGGAAAGGCCAAAGAACAGAGCCCGAAATTGGCAATTCTGGCCCAGTAGGTGAAGCACAGGTATTTCTGAAGGGCTGGATGCATGGGTATATGCAGATATGCATCCTTCATATCTAATGCACACATCCAATCTCCTTGGTGCAGGAGATGCAGGATGGATGTCAAGATAACCATCCGAAAATGTTTTTACTGGATGTACTGATTTAGGTTTCTCAAATCCAGTATTGGTCTGAGGGCTCCAGTTTTCTTGAGTACCAGAAAGAAATGGGAATACAAACCCTGCTTTGACAATGGCACAGGAATACTGGCCTGCTTGGTCAGCAAGGCATTAAGTTCCTCCTGGAGTATAGGCAGGTGTTCCCGAGGGTACTGAACCTTCCGAGGAGGAAGTGGAGGTGGTACTAAAATTAGTTCCAGTGCATGTCCAGTTTGGATAATCTGAAGTACCCATGCATCTGTCGTGATTGGTTTCCAAGCCTCTAAATGAAGGGCAAAACAACCCCTCACCACCTCAGAGGCTTGGAGGAAGAAGTGAGAGGAAAGCCCTAAGAAGTCACTGAAAACTGGAGTTGCCAGCCCCTCCAGAGGGATATGCAATGGGGGTGGGGGGACGGCAGTTGAACTGCCTCTGGTATTTTGACCAGACTGGGGTTCTCAAATGGTGAGGCCAGCCTCCCTGGGGAGGCCCCAATCTGTTGCAAGGGAGGCTCAAGCAATCCTTGAATAAGTATTATATTTCAATTTAGAACTTTATAGATTTTGTGTGAAGGGATAAGGCAAACTGAAAGAGGATAATAGTAGGTGAATGTATGTATTTATTCACAAGTCTGTGACCAGGGAAGGTGCTGTACACCGAGTCATGGCTTATTTCAGGTGTTCCCAGGGAAGGGTAGTGAGAATACAATTCAAAATGTAACTGCGAAACACTCAAGCAATACAAAATGAATAAAAGTGCAAACAAATTAAGAACAATACACTAACAATGCGAGGGACAATTGATCAGATAGACTGGCAGCAGAACTGTCTAAATACAAGAGTTAACCATGCAGGTGCTAGGAATAACAGCAGGATGGAGCAAAATGATCCCTGCAAAGATGCTTAAGAGTAGGGTGAGAGGGAGAGACAGAGGTCGGCAAGAAGGTTATTCCAGATAGATGGAAACAGAAAAAGCAGTCTGACCCATGAAGGTATGGCAGTAAGGGATAACAATGGTTTGAGATTCAAAATATTGGAGCAAGTAGGTTGTCCTGTTTTTGGGGGGTATAGGGGTTACAATAAGCCTAATCACATGAGAACCAGCCATGCAACGAGGTTTCAATTTATTCCTGATGTCTGTGAAAAGTAGGCTATTTTGCTATGGGGAGGCCCAAAAATATTTCAGTATTTTGGGGGAGGCTCAAGATCTTTTCCATGGCTTAGGGGAGGCTCACTATGACAAAGTTTGAGAACTGTTGGACCAGAGCCCTCAAAAGTACCTCAGAGAGAGAACTTGTAATGGTTACCTCTTATTGTGAGAATTGGTTCCGTGGCATATGGTACATGCCCCAAACCATTCAGAGGGTATGTCCCGAAGCCTGAAGGTCATCCAAAATGATTTGGGTACCAGGACCAAACAGTTTGTCGCCACAGAAAGGTACACTGACAACTTTATGCTGGACATCTGGTGCCAGGTCAGATACCTGAAGCCAGGCATGGCGGCGAAGGGCGATGCCAGCGGCCGAGAGCCGCTTAAAAGTATCAACCACATCATAGCCCGACCTAAGAAGGTGGAGACAAATGGATGGAATGGTTGATATGGTTTGTGGCAATTGCTCATCCTGGGAAGGAGATAATTTGTTAAGGAGGTCTATGGCCTCGGTACACTAGTATTTCATCATGTGGCCCACATAGTTTAGGATCCTTATATTCAATTGCCAGAGGCGAAGACCTTCTTACCCAGGTAATCAAGTCGCCTGGATTCATTATCTGGAGGTAAATAACTTCCATGTTTAGGCTTTTTAGCGAGGTCGAGAGCGGCTGCAATGACCACTGAGTTGGCCGCAGACATTGGGGACAAATATGAATGGTCCAAAGGGGCTTGGTACAGCTGGTCAGCCTTCTGAAGGACAGCCGTTACAGCCGAAGGCTGGCACCATTCATTAGAAATGGTGTTCTGATAAGTAGGTATTAATAGAGGAGTGACTAAGACAGGGTCTTCGGGTAGCTTGAGGTACTCAGTCATGTCCCGTCGCTGTTTATCCAATTCCACAGTGGAGAATCCCATGACTTTCTAAATTTGTATCGTACAACTGAAAAAGGGGTCATCCAGAGGAGAGGCTGCCAGAGGGGCCGGCAAATCCTCGAAGGAGGAGACCACGGAGTACGGGGAGCCCAGGTCTGGAAATTCTATATTTGGAAATTCCTCTTCATTAATGTCCTCTGGGAGGTCCCCCACCAGGTCGGCATCATCCAACAAGTAATCCTCAAAGAGGGGTGGGGGAGACCAAGCGGGAGCCTCCTGGTCGGTATGGAGCCATTTGAGTGGAGGAGAGGCAGAACGCTGGGAAAGATGAGCCGACGTAGTAGGAGACTGGCTATATCCCATGCATTGTAGTACCGTGTGCACAATGCGTTTAATGTTGGGTACCTGCGATGGCGGGATATCCACGTGTCGAGGCTGGCTGTTTCTAATAATAGGTGTCAGAGAGGGTATGGGGCAGTGGGGTGCGCGACAGGACGAACCCCAGAAAAATATCGCCCTGGGTCTCTCTGTAAGTCACCCACACCACTATAGGAAGGCACCCAAGAAGGTGGAGGGGTGTTAAGCATAGCGGACGATATTGGTTTGCCCGTAGGAACTCCTGTCAGCGACGACGAGGCAGGAGAAGAATGTATACTGTATGAGACAAAAGACATTCAGGAGAAAAGGGGCTCCAGTCGATGTGGCAGCCATTTGCTTGGCTGCAGGTCCCACAGTGATCGTCGCCAAAGTGAAGAAAGCTTTCATCGACCGAGGGACAGCAGAACGCTAGTCCTCAGTGCCTGAGTAAGCTCCAACAGGGGAAGCTTCCATCCATGAGAAATGCATAAAAGAATGCTCCGTCGACGGATGAAGAGCCCCATCGACGAGGAATGAATAAAAGATTGCTCCGTCGACAGAAGAGCACCAGTCGACAAGGAACGCTCCGTCGACTGTGCACATGTTGCAGAAGTCACCGTCGACGCGAGTCACGTAAGGCAGTGAGGAGAGTTTCTCCTTCTCCCTTTTGTGTTTAGAACGAGACCCAGTGGTGGGGGAGCCCTTGGAATGAGCCCCCTGGGGCTGCTCCAACAGGGGAAACCTGCTGTTCCAACAGCACACTGCTGATTTCTTGCAACCATCATCGACGAGTTGCCTGGTTAAATTGTCTGCAGAAAATACAGGATGTGGTGTCACGTGTGGGTCTCAGACATCTAACACAATATAGATGATTGTCAAGTTTGAAAATCTTCCTGCCACAACAGCAGGAACGAAATAAGGCTTACTTGTTTGTAAATCCTTTCTTAGACATTTGTTCAACTCTCGTCGATGACTGCTTTCACAAGAGTTTGAGCTAGCTGCTGTGCAAGGTGAAGCCGGCGGGAAAATGTACAGAAGATACCAGGGACCACCCACACTCAGACGCAGCAAGGAAATGATGTCATGTGTGGGCAGTCCCTGGTAAAAGACTGCTAAAGAAGCTGCTGTGTAAGAGCACCCTCTGCTGGAACCTCCCAAGAGTAACCACCTACTGCAAGAGACCATTCCGTAGAAGATCTACTGGTACATGTCAGTAAAGTACAGTTGCGCAAGAACTTACCGCAACAGTAGATCTTCAAGAAGAGCTCCTGCAGCAGGCCACACCTTAAGGACGATGCCATCAAGCACTAGTACTTCCCGGTAAACTTCTAGCCAGCAGTACTCACCTTAGACGTCACCCTGTGTATAAAGGAGGCGGTCCCCAGCCCCACCTCAGTTCACCCGCCGTAGACCCGAAGGTTGATTAGCAGGAAAAAGTTGAGGCAGGTGCCAAAAGTTCCCAACAGGGGATGGAGGGAGGGAAAATAGCACTTGTTGCAGGAGCTCCTCTCGAAGATGAACTGTTACGTTAAGTTCTTACACAACTGTACTATCTTACTTTGAGTATGAGCTCCTGCAGCAGGCTACACCTTTAAGACTGAGTCCAAAGCAATGTCCAGAAAGGGAAGAAAAACAGGGAGGCAGGAAAAAATCCCATAAGGTTCATATGACATTAGGCCTTGGAGCACAGCTAGGCCGAATCCTGCTCTCTTTCTGGAAGCAATGTCCAGATTGTAGTGCTTGAAGAAAGTATGTACAGAGTCTAATGTTGCGGCAGCGCAGATATCTGCCGTCAAGACATTTTTCATTGCCATAAATGATGCAGCCATCCCCCTTGTGGAATGTCCCTTGACCGGTCCTGGCAAGGGTTTTCCATACTTGTCGTAAATTAAAACTATGCAATTGGTCAAACAATTAGACGTGGTTTGTTTTGCAACCAGTCTCCCCAGAGCCCTGGGGGCAAAACACACAAACTGATCCGACTGAACGATATAGTAAGGTTCAGGTAGTAGCGAAGGATCCTATGGATGTCGAGAAGGGCCTCCCACCGAAACAAATACTCGGGGATAATAAACAGAAAGGCAGATCTCTCTATTCAGTGTCAGCTCAGACACTACCTTTGGCAGAAACGTAGGATTACTGATAAGACACACCCTGTCTCTGTGAAAAATTAAATACAGTTCTTTATACATCAGTGCTTGCAGCTTTGACATACTTTGAGCTGAAGTGATGGCAGCTAAAAATTAATGCTTTCCATGAGAGAAAGCGGAAGTCGCAATCAGCAGCCAGTTCAAAGGGAGGCAAGAAATACAGGTTACTCACCTGTAACTGGAGTTCTAGGAATGATATATGTTGTTCATCCACACTGTCTGGCAGGCTCCTTGCCGCTTTAAAACTTGCCAGAAGGTCTTCAAGCTGGCTCCTCCCACCCACCAGGGTGGTAAAACTCTTGGCTCCGCCCCATGACGCCAGATCTAGCCCACTGGAAGCCAGGTTGTGTGTCAAAGCCGGGGAGTTAGGGTGGATGTGGATGAACATATACCATTCCTAGAACTCCTGTTACAGGTGAGTAACCCGCATTTCTAGGGACATGGATATGTTGTTCATCCACACTGTCTGGCAGACTCCTTGCAGTTCTCTGGGAGGAGGGAGGCAGGCCGCACATCACCTACTTGGGAAATAAAGACTGGAGAACCGAGGCCCCAAAACCAGCATCCCGGCGTGACTAAAGGTCGATGTGGTAGTGGGTGATAAAGGTGTGTGATGACTTCCAGGTAGCAGCCCTGCAGATTTCCTGGATAGGGACGTCCCTGGAAGCAGCCACCGATGCAGCAGTATGGAGGGTAGAATGAGCTCTTATCCCTCTGGGAGGCTCCATGCCCGCCACCCTATAGCAGAGATCAATGCAGGAGGTGACCCACCTGCTTTACGTCTGCTTGGCTGCAGGTCTGCCAGGTGCGGCTTCAGCGTAGGTGACAAACAGCTGGCGAACCTCTCCCTGAACTTCAGCCGTCCACTCCTTATAATAAGTGAGCGCTCTTCTAGGGTCCAAAGTATGGAGCCTATATTCGGCCTCCGAGGTGTGACTGGGGTAGAACACCGGCAGAGTCAACACCGGATTAAGGTGAAACTCCGACACCACCTTTGGAAGGAATTTCGGTTGGGGGTGCAGGACAACCTTGTCCCTGTGGAAGACCAGATAAGGACACTCTATGGAAAGCGCCTGGAGCTCTCCCATCTTTCTGGCTGACATGATAGCCACCAAGAAGGCGGTCTTCCACGACAGGTGAGAGATGTCGCACCTGTGCATCAGTTCGAATGGCTTGCCCATGAGCTTAGCCAATACCTGCAGTAGATCCCACGGAGGTGGAGGTTCTCGCACCGCAGGGGATGTGTGATCAAGGCCTTTGAAAAGCGCCCGACCACCTTCTCCTGCGCCCACACGATTGCTTCCTGCCTGCGCCTGTAAGAGAGATGGCTGCAAGGTGCACCTTAAGGGTCGTCTACCAAAGCCCTTGCTGAGAAAGGGACCACAGGCAGTCCAGAATGCTTGCCAAGGAACAGTAGGAAGGGTCCATGCCCTTGCTCTCTCACCAAATGGAGAATCTCTTCCATTTGAAGGCACAGCATTTTCTGGTCGACTCCTTACGGGACGCCTCAACGACGTTGAGGACCTCGTCGGAAAGACCCAAGGCCTGGAACTCTAGCCACTCAGGAACCAGGCCGTCAGGTGCAGGGACTGAAGGTCCGGATGGAATACCTTCACCTGATTGACTGAAATTAGGTCCAGGAGGCTGGAAGTCGCCTCGGGCGCCTGGAGCCGAGACTGAGGAGAGCTGGATACCAGAACTGGCGGGGCCAGTCTGGGGCTACCAAAATCACCTGCGCCTTGTCCATCCTCGCCTTGAGAAGCACCTTTTGGATCAAGGGAAATGGGGGAAAGGCGTAGAAGAGGCCCAGGGACCACGGCCTCGAGAAGGCATCCCCCTGCAGCGAGCCCTGCTGGGGCGGGTATGAAACAGTCTCAGCTTCGCATTCTCCCTAGAGGCAAACAGGTCCACCTGAGGCGTGCCCCAGTGGGAGAACAGATCTTGCACTACCTCCGGCAGGAGAGACCACTTGTGGGACGCAGCCCCTATCCGGCTTAGGGCATCGGCCAGGGTGTTGGAGGCTCCTGCCACATGGATGGCAAGGAGATCCGCCTCCACGCTGCGCACGAGTGACCAAATGCGGAGAGCTTCCCTGCACAAAGGCATGGGGTGCGTCCTACCCTGATGGTTTAGGTAGTACATGGTCGTGGTATTGTCCGTCTGGACCTGAACCACTTGACCCCGCAGAAACGGAGCGGAGGCGGTGAGGGCTAGACGAACCGTTTGAAGCTCCAGCAGGTTGATGTGGCATCGAGACTCCCGAGGGGACCAGAGGCCGTGTGCTCTGTGCTCCCCCAGATGGGCACCCCAACCCATCAGAGAGGCATCGGTCGATAGAGAGACTGTCGGCTCGGGGCGGACAAACGAGATGCCCTCCTGCAGATGTGCTGGAACGGTCCACCACTGGAGAGCGTTCCACATCCCCTGGGTCACTGTCACTAGCTGATCCAGCGGATGACCACTGGCTGGCCAGCCCCCACTGAAGGGGACGCATGTACCAACAGGCCCAACGGACCATCCTGGTGCAGGCCGCCATGAGGCCACGGAGGCGCAGGAAGTCCCGGGCTGGGCGCAATTGCCCAACCTGAAATGATTGGGCAAAGGAGGAAAGAACCTCGACCCTGTCTGCCGGGAGCCGTGCTCTGGCTCGTAGAGAGTCGAGCTCTGCCCCGATGAATTGGATCACCTGCTTTGGCACAAGTTCCGACTCGGCTTCGCTGATGAGGAGGCCAACCTGAGAGCAAACCTGGAGGGCCAGATCTCTGGACCGCTCCACCTCCATTCTGGAGGGGGCTGCAAACAGCCAGTCGTCCAGGTAGGGGTACACCCGGACCCTTCGGCGCCGCAGGAATGCCGTCACCACTGCCATGCATTTGGTGAAGACCCTGGGAGCTAGGGAAAGGCCAAGGGCATGGCCCGAACTGTAGAGGGATCCTCTGCCCTGAAGCGGAGGAACCTCTGGTGGGACAGACGGATTGGGATGTGAAAGAACGCCGTCCCTGAAGGTCCAGAGAACAGAACCACATGCCTCGTTCCAAGGATGGGATTATCTGAGCCAGAGTGACCATCCTGAAGGTCCGAGACCGTAGGAACCTGTTCAGGTTGTGCAGGTCTAGAATGGGGCGCCAGCCCTCTGTCCGTTTTGGGACCAGGAAGTACTTGGACACAAACCCCGGGTCTGGAGGAGGATCCGTCACCTTCCTGATCACCACTTTTTCGAGGAGCAGGGCAATATCGGCTCGGCGAGCCGACAAAGAGGCTGCAGACCGCGTAGCCCCCCGAAGGCGACGGCTCGGAAGGGCGGGGCCTGCTCGAACTCCAGGGGCGGGCCCTTTCCTACCACCTCCAACACCCAACGGTCCGTGGTGATAACGGACCAGGCAGAAAGGAAGTGGCGGAGCCGTCCCCCCCATGGGGGTAACCCGGGGGGAGTGACGAGGCTGGGGGAGACACCCCTCAACCCGTCACTGGGCAGGCTTAGAGGAGGGACCGGCCGAGGGACGTCCTGAGCCTTTACCTCCCTGCTTCCTATTAGAGGAAGCCGTAGGCTTGGGTTTGGGATGCCAAGCACGAGCCTGTTGGCCCAGGTGCTGGTGCTGTTGGGCCAGACATGCCGAAGGCGCAGAAGGATGAAAGGACTTACGTTGCTGTTGTCGACGGCCCTTGTCCTTCAGGGCAGAGGTGACCAAGTCCAGAGTGGCATTGGACTTTTCGATCTGCTGGAAGTGACCCTCCGCTCCCCCAGGAAGGGGACATCCACCAGTTTATGCTGGGTATCTGCCGTGAAGGTGGATATCCTCCGCCATGCTCAGTGGCGCATGGCCACCGCGGCCGCAACTGATCTGGCACAGAAGTCTCCAATGTCCAGAGCCATTTGGAGCTGCTGTTTTGCCACCACTCTTCCCTGGTCCTGTACCTGCCGGACCGTGGTCTGCAGGTCGGCCGGGAGATGGGGGATCATCTCATCCAGGGAGCCCATGAGGGCGTGGGAGAAGTGTGCCATCAGCACGGCCGAGCTGGCCTGGCGGAGGCCAAGGGAGAACGCAGCGTACACCTTCTGCCCGGCATAGTCCAGCTTTTTCGACTCGTCGAGGGGCTAGTACACATCCCTAGCATTCCCGGAACGCCAGAAAACGCTGTCGATGACCAACCATTCGGCGGAGGGGTGTTCCGAAAAACCGGGCAAAGAGCCGGTAGGGACCGCATACTTCCTGGCCAAAGGCGCAGGACAGGAAGCAGGCCACTGTCAGAGCTCCAAGGCTGGGCCAACAATGGCTTCGGCCACCGGAAAAGCCTCCGTGGGTGAATCCCCTCAGTCCAGCATCTCCGTCAGGGGATACCTGGCTCGCTTGGATACGGGCTCAAGCTGCATCCCGGTGGACTCCGAGATGAGCTGAAACAGACCCATGAAGGACGATGGGCTTTCGTCCATCGACTGGCCCCCGGAGGACTCCAGGTCAATGGGCCTGGAGAACAGGGAGGAGTCGTCGTCTGACTCCGAGGAGTCCACGAAGAGCTGCCTGGGGCCTGAGCCAGCCTCCACCTGCCGAGGACAGTCGGGAGTGAGGGTGACCGACAACCTGTGGGGCAGGCCCTGACCCGACCAAGAGTCCTTGGTCGGTACCCCCGATTTTGGTTGTGGAGGCGGAGGTTCCACCACAATCGGTGGGGCAGCTGATTTTGGCCGAACAACTGGCCCAGGCTTGGGCACCTTGACTACAGCGAGGGGTTGTTTCGGCCGCTCGGGTGAGAGCCACTTTATAGCCGGTGAAGGCGACGGCTTGTTCCCGGGCAGATCAGGTCCTCGTAGCGTCGATGCAACTTGCGTCAAACCATCTCCTCTTCCGAGGAAGAAGACGAGGACAAGCGGCGGCACCACCCACTTTGGTGCCGAGATAGAGACCGCCGATGTCGGCGAGATCGGCTGGACGGAGACGATGTCCGAGCCAGAGATCCTCGGCGTTTCCATGGACGGGTCTGGGAAGGGGCGGGGGACACCCGCTCTTCCCTCGGCTCGGAAGCTTTAACCGGGGACTGCAGCACCGGAGGCACAGGCAGGTCCTCGGACTCCACCGGGGGAACCGGTGAAGAAGGGTTGTCGGCTTCAACAGTCGACAGCCCGTCCGACAGGTCGAGAAAAATCTTCACCGCGTCGATGGGTGTCTCGGCCAGCTGACCTGACGGGGACACCGTAAAGCCAGCGGCCTTAGCCACAATCTCGAACGAAGTCGAATGTTGACTGTCTGGGGAAGGGGACCTCTCCCGCTCCCACGAACGCAGACGATGGGACTTACCTTTGGAGTCCTTTCTGGACCGAGAGGAATGTCCCGATGGCCCCTCTCCCTTCGTGGAAAGGGATTGGCAAAGCTCCTTGAAAGAAGCTGAATAAGAGGTACCCAGAGAGAGCGGGCTAAATGCCGCGACCGAGGAAGAGGATGATACGGCCTGTGCCGCCGTCTCCTCGAGGACGATCATCTGCTCGAGTTGCTCAGCCGAGCCAGCAGCCGCGGTAACCGCCCAACGGGCCTCCTTCGACTTCACCGGCAGGTAGCTGGGCGCCCAAGCTGAATCGGGCAGCGCGGGTCTTCCGTGACGCTATTAAAATCGAACGGCATAACTCGCAGGCATGCGGGTCATGTTCTAGGCCGAGGCAGTAGACGCACGAGGAGTGCGGGTCCATCCTGGACATTTTCTGCCCACAAGGGCACCGCCAAAAACCAGGAGTCGATTTGTCCATCGCAGCCGCGAGGGAGAAACTTGACCGAAGTCTTGAAAATTTTAAAATAAGAATTAGGATCCAATCTACACGCAGAGCATTAAGGAGGGAACCTGAGCTTCCAAGCGGTAAGGAAGATCTGGCGTCATGGGGCAGAGCCGAGAGTTTTACCACCCGGGTGAGTGGGAGGAGCCAGCTTGAACACATTCCGGCAAGATTTAAAGCGGCAAGGAACCTGCTAGACAGTGTGGATGAACAACATATCCATGTCCCTAGAAAAAATTACTCACCTTAGTAATGTTGCTTCTTCTAATGGAGCCTTGCTGTATTCTGACATGTGCAGTTAGGTCCTGCCTTTCAACTGCCCTGGAGAACAGAGAATTAAACTTTCCATGACCAGCATGGAATGTTCACCACGAGCTCGGCTGAAGCCCCTGTCTGCTGCTGTTTAAACTGCAACCATCAGATCTTTACGAGCAAAGACTCACTAGATGTTCTGTGTGGAAACTGTAAAATTCTTACTAGCCAACTGGCAAAATTGTGTGTGTGTGTGTGTGTGTATATATATATATATATATATATAAATATATGGCAAAAACCTCCGTTTAATGCATCAGTGGAAGTTATTCCTAGCGACAAAGTGAGAATTCGGTGTGTTGAAAACCCCCTTGACCCCAGCCCACCCCCCAACCAGTATTCGGTGCGCATTGGGGTCGTCGGCCCTAACTCTCACCCCATCACATGTGTGAACCAGAAGAAGTATAGGAGAATGGGGTGAGAGTTAGGACTGAACACCCCAATGCTGGCTGGGGGGGTCCAAGAGGGGTTTTCATCCCTAACACCAAATTTCCTCACTTTTGTCGATGTGGAACAGCCCTAACTGATGCATTAAACGGAGTTTTTTGCCTTTAATTTCCCTTCTTTTGAGAATGATAATGAGAACATACTGAACATATCAAATTTGCCAGCAGATAAAGGCCTAGAGGTCTATCAAGTCTGCTCGAATGTGCAGCTAGCACCCCTTATTCTGCAGCTGCCCCTCCTTCCACCCTTCCCTTCATTAACCCTCCCCCTTGTTCTGTCCCATCCTCGTTTGAAGCAGTCCACTGTTCTACTGGATACCACTTCTGCAGGTAACGCATTCCACCCAGCCACCACCCTCTCTGTAAAAAAGTGTATCCTCATCTCCCTCCTGAACCTTCCTCGCTCCAGTCTCATATCATGGCCCCTGGTGTCCCTCCCCTCCCTTACTTTGAACAGCCCCTCTGTACCTGTCTTGTTTATTCCTTTCATGTTGCACCCTTCCAGTAACTTAACGTCCCTCTTCAGATACGGACGCCAGTACTGCACGCAGTACTCCAGGTGTGGTCTAACTAATGACCTATACAGTGGCAGAATCACCTCCTCCCTCCTCGAGGATATACCCCTTGCAGTACAACCCAGCATTTTGTTGGCCTTTGCAGCTGCCTTCCTACATTGTGCCGAGCTGTTCACTGACCCTGTAATGAGCACACCCAGATCCTTCTCCTCCTCTGTCTGGGCTAGCTGCACTCCCCTAGCTGGTAACTCCTCCTTGGGTTCTTCATCCCAAAATTCAGCACCTTGCACTTTTTGGCATTAAAGCCTAGTTGCCAGGTGTCTGACCAGGTTTCAAGCCTTGCCAGATCATCCTGCAACCCTGCCATCCCCCAGGTCATCCACCACCGCCTACCTTGGTATCATCAGCAAACAGACTGATCTTGCTCTTGATGTCCCATAATATGTCTGCAATGAATATCCCAAACAACACTGGTCCCAACATAGAGCCCTGTGGAACACCGCTCGTCACTGCCCTTGGGTGTGAGAGCTCCCCACCCACCACCACCCTCTGTTGCCTTCCCTGCAGCCAGTTTCCTAGAGAGATAGTGAATGTAATGCAGCGGCAGGAGCGCGGGGTCCCAACACAAACAGAAGTGCTAACAGTGCCACACATGGTAACGGAAGCGGGTATGAGAACAGAAAGGGTAACGCACACGGTGGCGTAGACGGGAACGGTCCGCCACGGGTGATGTCTTGTCACATAGTAACATGGTGCCCTCAAACGGAAATGTCAATGGGCATGGTGATGCAAAGCGAAACAGAAACAGTACTGTAGACAGAAATGGCAAAAAATAACGGAAACACAAGCGCAAATGAAAACGCAAAGGATAACGCACATGGTGGCGTAGACGTGAACAGTAAGTGAAACGGGTACGGAACCGCAAGCGGAAACAGTAACAGTAATGTAAGCACACAGGCTGGTTTTCCCCAAAAGCTGCATAGAGAAAGACAGTGAGTACAAAGAATGTATGCATAATAATGGGTCTCTGAGCAGAAAATGAGGAGTTGGAATACTAAATAGCTTACATCTCAGGAACCGTACAACGTAGAAAAAAATTTAAAAGTCATATGATTTATGACTTTCCTGGCTAGTTTTGTACTTAGCCCCCATTAAACAGCTAAGCATTTTTTCAATGAAAAGTCTGTATCTCTCACCGTTTCCGAGATACGGGCCCTGAAAGGCGTGGAGAATGCTATAATGTTATCCTATGGGGAAAAAAGGGAAGTTCAGAGTGCCATAACTTTGGCTCCCTGTAATATTTTTTTCATCAAACCACTAAAAGGCACATCTATGGGATGCTGGCCGTCTTCCTTCCAAATTTCAGCCCAAAAGACCGAGCCGTTATATTGCAGCAGGGCGCCAAAGGACTGCTCCAATGAGTCAGATGCCGTAATGTTATCCTATAAGAAAGAGAGTCAACTTTGGAGTGGCGTAACTTTGCCGCCGTGTAATATTTTTGCAACGCAACACTGAAAGGCACGTCTGTGAGATGTCGGCTGCGTTACCACCAAATTTCAGGCCAAAGCACCAAACCGTTCTTTTGCAGCAGGGTGCCAAACAATTGCAGTCATTTTCCCACAGCCTAGAAAAGTACTGTCGCAAAAATTTGCGACACTTTCGTGAGTGCGACACTACTTTGCGAAAGTACTTTTTCCAGAAATTTGAAAAACATATTTCTGGGGTGTTTTACCCCAAAATAAAGACATGGCTAGTATCCTCAGGGCCCGACTAGGTGAATACAAAAAGAATTAGGTTGCTAGAGGGTCCCAATTTTAAATGCCAAGCATTTTTCTGATCACTAACTGAAAACAAAATGGCAGATTTGCGACAGTAAAAGGGCCATTTGCGACAATAAAAAGTGCATTTGCGACACTGTCGAACTTGTTAATTTTTCCCATTGACTTATAATGGGAAATTGTTTTTTGAATAACTTTTGAATCGTTTAATATTTTTTCACGAAATCTTCAAAAGGCGCACCGGGGTCCCAGGCCGCACATTCCCTGAAGATTTTGGAAACGTCACACAAACTGTGCGACCTGTAGGGGGGACAGTAGAATTCCAGAAAAAGCGTAAATGCATGCGCAGATCACGCTCAACTCTGCAGCCGTGTATCCCACCGACCGGTACGGAACTTGGCAGATCCCAAGGCGTATGGGTCTTGATCGTGTATTCCAAATTTCAGGCAAATCCGTCAAACGGTTGCAAAGTTCTTAAGCTGAAAAATTTGGGGTTTAACATGTAAATGGCTCCTCAACCCTAACTATGGTAGCACTACCATGCTACCATAATATTATATATATCATTTTTTGATTTCAAAAGGAAGACTCAAGTCAGGAAACCCAAAACACAAAACACAGCCTCTCACCCAAACCAAAAAGAGGGTGTAAAAAGGACACCCCTAGGGTGCCAACACTGCTCCTGCCCACCCACATCCCAAAATCTAGGTTTTGAGTGGGGAGGTCAGAATACAGCAAGACTCCATTAGGGAAAATCAACACTACTAAGGTGAGTAATTTTTTCTTCAAACAACATGAAGTCTTGCTCTATTCTGACATATGCAGACTATCAAGCATTACCTCCATGGAGGAGGCACAGAACCTACTTTGGAAACAGGCTCTGAAGTACTGCTGTGCCAAACCAAGCATCACTCCTAGCCTGGATATCCAGAGAGTAATGCTTGGTGAAAGTATGGACTGTTTTCCAGGTGGCTGCTTCACAAATTTCTAAGAGTGGAATATTCCTGGCAGCAGCCAGGGAAGCAGATGTACCTCTAGTGGAATGAGCCCTCAGGCTTGAGGGTGGAGTTCTACCCAGTTTTTCATAGCAGAATTGTATACAAGAAACAATCCACCTAGCAATAGATCTCTTAGTGGCAGGTTTGCCCTTACCAACTTCTCCATACGTAAGGAACAACTGGAGGGATTCAAACCTGTGACCCTTGGTACGCTCTATGTAGTAGCTAAGGGCTCTTAACGTCCAAACTGTAGCCTCCTCTCTCCCAAGGAGGAATGGTCAGTGAAGAAAACAGGGAGAGATATAGACTGGTTGAGGTGGAAATCTGAAACCACTTTAGGTAAGAACTTTCTGTTAGTTCTAAGGACCACTTTATCTCTGTGAAAAGAGATGAAATCAGATTCCACTGACAGGGCTTGCAATTCACTGATACATCTGGCAGAAGTAATGGCTACCAAAAACACCGTTTTCCAAGTCAAGTACTTAAGCTCTGCTGAGGACAAAGGCTCAAAGGTAGATTGCATAAGCTGAGCAATGCAAACATTAAGGTCCCAAGCAGGAGCAGGATCCCTGAAGGGGGGACTGGTATGAAGCAATCCTTTGAAAAACTTACAAAATACAGGATGGGATGATAGAGAGGAAGACTCGCCTACTGACAAGAAAGCAGAAACAGCTGCCTAGTGTACTTTAAGGGTAGCTGGTCTGAGGCCTAGGCCATTAAGATGGACCATATAATCCAGAACTGTAGGCAATTCAGCGGAGTCTGGAGAAATATTCTTCTTAGAACACCAAATGCTGAATCTTTTCCTTTTGGAGTTGTAAGTCTTCCTGGTGCAAGGCTTTCAAGAAGCCTTAAGGATATCCAGAACCCCTTGGGAAAGATGCAGATCTGCAAATTAACTCTTCGAGAGCCAAGCCTTGAGATTGAGAGACTAAAGATTGAGGTACCAAATTCTCCCCTGAGAGGATGTTAACAGGTTGAAATTCCTGGGAAGACGGACTGCTAGGGACAGCAACAGGGGGTACCAGGGCTGTCTGACCCAATCTGGAGCAATCAGAATCACTTTGTAAGGTTGAGACTTTATTTTGACTAAGACTTTGAACGGGGGGCATACAAAACTTCCCTTCCCAATTCAGAATCAGGACGTCCAGGGGGACTGTGCCCAAGACTGGAGGTCTGCAACAAAAGACAGGGAGTTGGTGATTATCTGGGGCTGCAAAGTGGTACATCTCTGGAGTGCCCCACCTTGAAGAAAATCACTTTCAAAACCTGAGGGTCCAGGGACCATTCGTGATGGTCCTGAGAGATCCTGCTTAGTGCATCTGCAAGCACATTGTCCTTCCCTGGAAGGTGAACTACAAGCAGAGAGGTTTGCAGGGAATAAGCCAGGAACCACAACTTCATGGCTTCTATGCACAAGGCTGTAGACAGAGTGCCTTCCTGCTTGTTGATGTACCACATTGTGGTAGTGGTGGTGTCCGTTCTGACCTGAACCACCTTGTTCTGTACTGACTGAGAGAAAGCTTTAAGGGCCAGAAAAACTGCCCTGAGCTCTAGGAGATTGATATAGAGAAGGGATGCTTTGGGGGGGGGGGACACAGATGAGCTCCCCAGCCCAGAAGAGAAGCGTCCGTGGTAAGGACCATTGAAAATGGCTGAGTAACAAAAGGAACACCTTGTCTTAAACTGTCCTGATCCTGCCAGCGATGGATGGCTTGGATCAAGGTCAGAGTCACTAGGATCAGTTTGGTAAGGGAATCCTTCCTCTGAGACCAAAAAGCTCTCAGGTGGAACTGAATATCCCTCATCTGAAATCTTGCCCCTTGGACCACTGCTGCTGAAGCTGCCATGTGGCCCAAGAGCTGGAGGAAACGCCTTGCTGGCCGAGATACCCGAAGGCTGAAGGAAGAGGCTAGTTCCATAAGAACCCTGCCCTTTCTAAAGGAAGAAAGGCTATTGCTCTCAGTGTGTCCAATTCTGCCCCTAGAAAGATAAGAAGCTGGACTGGTTCGAGAACTGACTTGGGAAGCTTGAGAAAAATCCTAGAGAAGTGAGACTTGCTGGGTCACTTGTAGATGAGACTTGACTTGGTCTGGAGACTGACCCATCATTAGCCAATCGTCCAGATATGGAAAAATGGAAATCTTTTGCCTTCTTAGAAAGGCAACTACTACTGCCAGGCACTTTGTGAAAACCCTTGGGGCTGAGGTTAGGCCAAAGGGCATTGCTCTGAACTGATAGTGGCCTGAGGGCAACTCGAACCTGAGGTACTTTCTGTGGGAGCACCTAATGGGAATGTGAAAGTAGGCATCTTTGAGTTCCAGGGAGGCTAGCCAGTCCCCTGGCCTTAGAGAGGGAAGGATTATTCCCAGAGTTACCATCTTGAACTTTGGTTTTGAAAGATGTTTGTTTAGATATCTTAGGTCTAGGATGGGTCGCCACTCCCCTGTCTTTTTTGGGGTCAGGAAGCACCTGGAGTACAGTCCTTTGTCCCACTGTAAGGTAGGTACTCTCTCTATGGCTATTAAAGCTAGAAGAGAAGAAACCGCTGCCTCTAGGCAAGGGTTTCCGAGAGATTTGCAGGTGGAAAAGATCTGGCTCTTATCTTTGGAAATTTTTTGAAGTTGAGAACCAGTCCCTGGCTTACTACTTCCAGGACCCACTTGTCTGATGTAACAGACATCCAGTCCTGGACAAAGTAAGCCAGCCTGCCCCCTACTGGAATAGGAGAGTCAACCCAGGCAGGTCCATCAGGGTGTCTGCTTGGCAGGGGCTTTAGCCTGAGAAGTGGATGCAGCCCTGCTCATCGCCCTTCTGCCTCTCCCTCTGAAGAACCCCCTCTGAGAAAAGGAAGAGGAGGCCTGTGCTTGGTAAAAAGGCCTGCCCCTGCCCCATGACTGCTGCCTTTGAGGAGTTGCCTGCCTCTCCTTGGCCTGAGCACTCTTGTAAGTGGTCCTGTACTCGTCCATTTTCTTCCTGTAATTCTCTGTCTGCTCCCCAAACAGAGAATCACCCACTACAGTAAAATCCATGGCCTTAGCCTGGGTGTCCTGCAAGAAGCTAGTACATCTGAGCCAAGCCACCCTCCTCAGAACCACAGATGCAGCCATGACTCTTGATGACGCATCATTAGAGTCCACAGCAGCACGAAACTGAACCTTAGATGCCTCAATCCCATCTGCAGCCACCGCCTCCAGCTCCTTGGCTAGCTGGGGGGATGCTTGTTTAGCCAGTGCCAGTATAGTGTCCCACCTGGACTTCTGGTACCTGGCTGTATAGGCCATGTAATTCGCCTGCCTGAGTCCCAAAGATGCCATGTACTGTTTCTCTGCCATGGCATCAATCTTCCTGGAGTCCTTGTCTGGGGGGTGTGAAGCCAAGGGAGTATTTGCCTTGTCACAGGCAGCAGCCTGCACTACCCCAACATGGCTGCATTGCTGGTATAAGAACTCAGTGTCTGAGCCTGAAAGTGTATACCTCTTGTCCATTCTCCTATCCACAGGAGGTATAGTGTTAGGAGACTTTAGGATTTTTTGTGTCCGTTTCCCAAAGGATTTGTGGAGGGAACAGTCTCCTGGACTCTGGGATGTCCATCATCTCTACATAATCAGGCTCCTCTTGATCTTCCACAGCCTCCTCCATAGGAAGCTGGAGGGTTTCAGCCACCTTTCTGTAGAACAAAGTGAGAAGGGACTCAGAAAGCCTAGGAGGGAAAACACCTGAAGGTCTGTCTGGGGAGATGTCCGGTTCCACAGGCACATCCAGACCCTCACTTTCACCATCATCCTCCTCAAATTCCCTTTCCTCTTCAAATTCCAGTTCATAAAAATCTTCGAGGGTATGATCTTGAACCGGGGGAACCAATTGAACCGAACCCCTGCCAGAAGGAGCCGGATCAGTAGGAACCGGGCGGTGCGACTCCACAATCTGAATCGCTCTGGCTACCTCTTCGGCGGTCGGAACATGAACCTCTGGATCCGAACCAGTCAATTTGTCTTTGCGTTTTCTTTTTGTCGGAACCGATCCCTCGGAATCAGCTCTCCTTTTGCCCGTAGTATCGCCCTGGTCAGAGGGTACTCCTTCTGGTTTGGTCGGAACCGAACCGGGCTGGCCATCAGGGTCAGTGGACTTCTCTGCCTCCTTTTCCCTCAGTCTAATCTCTTCTCAAGGGTAGATTTGGGAAAGTTTACATATTTGGCAGTCTGAATCAAGGTGGTCAAATCCCAGACAATAAACACAGGTGGTGTGGGGATCAGCCTTAGCAAAGACCTCCCCACACTCACTGCAGTGTTGAAACCCAGTGGGCTGTTTTTTTTCTTGGGTTTCTCAGACATGGCCAACCTAGCCAACTTACCCTTTTTATGGCAACCGCCAGGCAAGACTCCCTTATCGGTTCCTAACCGTATCACGGATATTGGAAAAGATTAAAACTTTTTTTTTTTGTTTAAGAACCAGTAACCACACACTAAGTAAAAACACAAGATATCACCATCAAATGGCCAGTTCAGCCAAACCGAGCCGCACTTTTACAAGTTCCACACAGAAAAACTGAACAATTCCTATCTAGGACCACAGACAGAGACTGAACCGACTATGCAGAAAACTTTTTCAGTTTAAAAAAAAAAACGAAAACTGAAACTTTAACAGATTTTCGGCCGAGCTGAAGGAGAAATCTCCAGAGCGACCGTTCAGTGAGGCGGAGTAAAGAATCTGACAGTAACTTTGAAACACGCCAGACAGACTTCAACCGAGCTCAAGCTTAGTATTCTATGCCCTGCATAAAAAGTTAACTTTGTTCTCCAGGGCAGTTCAAATGCTGGGAATCACTGCAATATGTCAGAATACAGCAAGACTTCATGTTGTTTAAACTAGGTTCAACTGACAAGGTCTGTAATTCACTAACTCGCCTGGCAGAAGTGATAGCAACCAGAAATGAAAATTACGTACCTACCGTAATTCTTGATCTTCTTGGACGAGTCTCCACCACTCATTCACACTAGTGGGATCTGCGCCGGAGGCACTAGGACCCATCGGGAGCAAACTTTTGCTGGAGGGTGGCGCGAGAGATGGCGCCCTTGAGGCATAGCCTGTGACGGTGACTTCATGTGATAATGACCATCTGGTGGCGACCCTCAACCACCTCAAGTACTTTTTACCAAGGAGGTGCAGGCGCAACTAACGTAAAGTAAACCTAACCTCAAAAAGCGGACATAAGATAGTCCGGACGACCCGTGTAAGAAGGGTCAGCAAAGAAGTCTTCACGGCCTAAAGATTTGAGGGGTGAAGACCAACACCAGTGATGAGCTCGGGGGATGGAGGGTGGGCGTGTGAATGAGTGGTGGAGACTCATCCAAGATGATCCAAAATTACAGTAGGTCGTAATTTCATATCTTCCTGGACATAAGTCTCCCCACTCATTCACATAAGTGGGAGAGTACTAAGCTGATAATCCCCAAAGGCTGGCAGGAGCCAGAGCTCACATGTCTAGGACAGAGTCCATTAAGGATAGTTCTGCGAGAGGCGGAATGACGCATAGCATGAACATCAGTGCATAATGCTTTAAGGTATGCAATGAGCTCAGGTGACACTGCAGATATCTGCAATTGGAACATTAAATTTCCGCTAGGGATGCGCGACCGCCCTAGTAAGTGAGCGTACACTCTACCTTCTAATTTAACCTGTGCCATGGAATAGCAATGTAGAAGACATGCCACTAACCATGATGAGATGCATCTGACAGCGACAGGCTGACCCAGCAGGTCTCGCTGAAGAAACAAACAATTGCTGAGTCTTGCGAAAATTCTTGGTTCTATCTAAGTAGAACCACAAGGTCTCTTAACATCAAGGAATGAAGAGACCGTTCTTCATTTTGGAAGTTTCTGAAGTAAGAGGAAGCACCAGAGGTTGGTTTAGATGGAATTCTGACACAACAGGAAGAAATTTAGGATGAGTACGAAGAACTACTTTGTCCCTATGGAACACAGTATCACGGAGGGTCCGTAACCAGGGCATGTATCTCAGAGACCCTGTGGGGCTGAGGTAATGGCCACCCTAGGAAAACTGTCTTCCAGGTAAGAAATTTTCAGCTCACAGGTAGCTAGGGGTTTTGAAAGGCTTCCGAGTGAGCATGTCTGCTAAAGGTTAATGTCCCAGGCTCGCGACGGACGTCTAACAAGGGTCTGGTATGCAGAATTCCTTAAGAAATCTCTTAACCATAGGTAACTGAGCCAGAGACAAGGAAGAAACCAGCTCATAGTGCGCTGAAATGGCACTAAGGTGAACTTTAACCGTGGAGTACTGGAGACCTGAGTTTGATAGGTCAAAAGGTACTCTAGAACCTTATCTGGAGGACAGGAAAAAGGATTCAAGGACTTACGCACACCAGAGAAAAAAGCGTTTCCATAGAAGTAAGTCTTTGAATGGCTGGCTTCGAGCAGCCAGAGGATGTCTGAGACTCTACAAGAGGCGTTGAACTGATTCACTTCTACCTCTTCAGGAGCCAAGCATGAAGGTGAAGTGACCTCAGGTTAGGATGGACAACGGACCCTGAGACAAAAGATTGATTTGCAAGGGAAGTGTTCTCGGAGGCTGCCGACATACTGTTGAGTAGAAACCATAGTTGCGAGGCCAGGAGGGAGCAATGAGAATCATCTTGGTCCCCTGAGACTCGAATTGAGGAGTACTCTCTCTAATTAGAGGCGGTGGAAGAGGCGTAAAAGCGTTTTGTCACGCAGCCTGAGCGCATCCTGACAGAAAAGTACAGACCTGGATTTCTGGAGCAGAAGAGAGCAGTTTTGCGTTGGTGGGGATGCAAAGGTCCAGGTCTGGGTCCCCACTCGCTTGAACAGTGACCGAGCAGCTACTGGCTGGATCGAAGACCACTCGTAGGTCTGCTTCTGTTCTGCTGAGGTGATCTGCTAAGTCGTTTTGTACACCTGGCAGATATGCACGCTTGCATGAAGACTTGTGCTCCAAGCACCACTCCCACACTCTCACTTAGCTTCCCACTACAAGAGAATAAGAATAAACACCGCCTTGCTTGATGTAATACACATCACAGCTTTATTGTCAGTTTGAAGAGAATGTTCTTGGCTGACAGAGATGTCCTTCAAAGCCCGGACCGCATAAAGGGCTCTCATCTCCAGGACATTTATGTGGAGCTGAGATTCGAGCTGAGTCCATACACCTTGAGTGTGGAGAAGGCGACAGTTGAGCTCCCCATCGTCGCATGATCGTCTGTGGTGATGGAAGCTGATGATCCAGAGAACAGGGAATCCTTCCAGGAGATTGCTCTCTTGAGACCACCAGGTGAGAGAGACCGCCATGAGGCTCTGTCACCTTGATGGGATAAGACTGGGGTTGAGAGGTCAGTGACCACTGATGGCGGAGAGCATCCACTGGGTGGTCCTCATGTGCAACGAGCTAGGGGTACAGTGAACAGTGAGGGCGCCATTGAGATAACATCACATTGCATGGAGAGAGCTGTGACCCGATCGGTTCTCCCTGCTGTAACCGGGCCATCTGAGAGGATGTCAGTCTTCTGTCCTCTGGAAGAAGCCTTCCACGGAAGGGTGTCAGAAGAGTCCCATGAAGAAAGGAGCCTCTGGGAGGAGCTGCAGTTGTGACTTCTTCAGATTCAGCAGAACTCCCATATGGACGTAAGCGAGGCCGTTTGAGCCAGCTTCAGAGTCCCTTAGCTGGAAGAGCTTGCTGGGAGCCAATCGTCCAGGTGAGGGAAACCTCGAGTCGAGCTTCCTGGAATGCATGCAAGAACTGCACAACACTTTGTAAAACTTGCGGTAGCCGAGGATAGCAAAGGCAGGACTCTGAACTGATAATGCTGACCCAAGCTACAAACCTCAGGAATTTGTGATGGAATTACGGGTGGATGGGATATGCTGGTAGCGTCCTGCATATCCAGGGAGGCTGAAAAGCCAGTCGTGCTGATGCAGCAAAGGTAACAGGTACCTAGGAAATCATTTTGAATTTCTCCTTAGGGAGGAATTTGTTTAACTTTCTGAGGTCTAGAATGGGAGCATCCCCCAGATTTCTTTGGAACCAAGTAATGGGAGATAGAACCTGTGTTTCACTGATGCGGGGCACCAGTTCTATTGCCCTGTTGTTTAGAAGGCCCTGGATCTCGGTGAGGAGGTCTGACTGAGAGGTCGACAACCTGGGTTGTCGTTTGGGAGGAGACAATTCGGAGGTTTCAAGAAATTGAAGAATAACCTCGCAATTATCCGAAGGACCATTTGTCGAGGTTGTGGACTTCACAGGTTGTGAAGTACATCAGAGCGACCTCCACGGAGGAGAAAGTTCCACCTCAGACGTGTGGATGGAATTTGGGCGACAATTCATAAGGATGACTGGGGCTTTAAGGCCCCGCGCTTTCTGCACGTCTTCTTTTGAGGTTGGGCAGGTTGGCTTTTATGGGCTTCCTCTGCCTTGAAGAATGGCCGACTATATGAGGCAGCAGTTTACCTACATGCCCCGAGGGGAGAGAGGAGAAGTCTAGCCAACAATGGCCGACCTAGTCTTCTGAGTGGCCTCCTGGACTGCTCTACCTGAGGACCGAAAAATCCAAGGAGCCATCAAAGGGCAGCAGCCATACCTAACTGCTGAGCATCGTTAAGTAAAGCCGGATCACGCAGCCAGGAATGAAGCCAGAGGCAAATACCTGTGGCTGCTGAGCGAGAAGCAGTGTGAAAAGCGTCCATGGCGGCTTTGACCTGTTGGTTATTGGACTCTATACCTCTGATAATGGTTGAAGAGCTCTGACTGGGAGTCGGGAATCTGGAAGAGCTTCAGCCATTCGTTTCATAAGTGCCACAGGATATATTCATAATGAGAAAATACCTTGATAGCTGGCAATACACATACTTAAAGTGGGCAGCAGAGACTCTTACCTAATGTATCAATTTCACAGAGACTCTTTGTTAATAAATCGACCTGTAGTAACAAGGAAAACGACCTTGTCATTCTCTGCCAGGACTACAATAGGATCACAAAGGCTTGGGATGCCAAATGGGGCGATCCTTGGGAGCTGAATATTTCTTATCAATGGATTGATACGAGGGAATAAAAGCAGGATTATTCCATACCATTTGAGACAGCGTCTAGAAGGAAGGAATTGAATAGGAGGAGTCAAATCCGTAGGGATCTCGAGAGCATGAAGATACTGGAGTCTTAATATTTTCCCAGGATCGATGTCTATGAGTCTGGAGAGAAAGAGAGTGGATCTAGGATTCTTCAACAGAGACTTAAAGGATAGGGTCCTCGACCACAGGCTCTGTTGCAGAGAAAGATCCCGTTTCCTCCACTTCATCATAACCGAAGGTCTGGGTCGAGACTCCAACATCATCTCCTGATAGTCAGGAAAGGACTGTTTGGACAGGAAAGGAGTGAAAAGAGAAATAGGAGAGGAGAAGAGCAGATAGAAAGGAGGGTCCCGAGGGCCCCGGCGCGAGGAGGCGAAAAGTCAGCAACGATTGCCACGGACGCCTGCAGCACAGCACGACCAGTGGCCACCGAAGCGCCTGAACGCCCTCGAGACCCGTTGGCTCCATAAGACCCAGCGGCACCGTGAGACAGCGCATAAAGCCACGCAGCGCCAAAAGCGCCAAACAAGCATGAGCGACCCAGCGGGGCGCCAGGACACCTGGAACCTGGAAAGCAGAGAAGGAAAAAACCAGGAGATAAGGGCATCGGTGTGGCCCCTGCGCTGCAGCCATGTGAGGGAAACACTAAGCCTGAGTCGCTGGCACCGAAGGAGGTGCCCGCGGACCAGGAAGGTCCAACCGCCCTGACCTGATCGCCCAACGGTGAGGCTCCGGGCAACCGAGGCAGGCAGAAGAACCAACCTCCAGGCCCATCGGCTCCATAGAGCGGCCCACTGATGAAACTGCTCATCTGGAGCCCTACCTATAGGCGGGTGGGGCTCCGATGTCGAGCCAGCGAAACCGAAGTTGGCGACTCCGAAGGAGGAGACCGGCAACTAGCGACGATAACCGACCGTCAACGCGCAGACGTATCAGAGGGCGACCTCGAGTGATGCCTTCTCTTTTTTGACCTGTGGGCCGAAGAAGAGCTCGAGGCGAACGGTGCCGAGAATGCGACCGTTTATTTTATGCCGGCAGGGGACCGCCCATCCCCCCGGGCATCGGACTGACAGTTGTCGGAACCCCGCTGAGGAGAAGGGGGCTGACCGGACCCAGCCCGACTGACTGAACAGCTTTCATACGAAGTCTCCCTACCGTCACCTGACCTGCTCATGGTCGACTCCGTCCAGTAGGCCGAGACTTCTTTACTATAAGTTAAATTTTAAAATATAACAGAAATATAATGAAATTAAGAGATACTACTATCGAGATAATATTACAAAAATGAACTGAAAACTATAGCTGGTTGAAGTTGGACTCCCGACAGGCGAGCGGCGTTGTCACTGAAAGCGCGCCGGGTGAGGAAAAAGAGGAACAATGAGCCGGTTGGAGGTCGCCGCCGAGATGGTCATTAACGTACGAGCCACCGTCGTGAGCCATCTCTGCGCCGACCCTCCAGCAAATTTGCCTCGATGGTCCTAGTGCCTCGGCGCAGATCCCACTAGTGTGAATGAGTGGTGGAGACCTATGTCCAGGAAGATACAGTTTTCCAGGACAATTACTTAAGCTCGGCTGAAGCCAAAGGTTCAGAGGGTGGCTGCATAAGCTGAGAAAGGCAGATATTGAGATCCCAAGATGGAGTAGGCTTTCTAAAAGGAGGGTTGATATGAACCAGACCTTTAAGTCATTCAGGCCTAGATACGCCAGTAGGTGGTGTCTAGAAACATTGCCACTCAGGCCAATAACGACTGTAGATATACTCGGCTGACTTTCACTCAGGCCTGGAAACGTCCGAGAAGTCAGCAGTTTTTACCTAAATATTAAACAAATCTAATTGCTTAGAACTGATTGTATAGCACTGTTAGAAAGGTAATTTTGTACTGAACAATTTTGCTGCTGATACTTTGTTTCTATCACGTATACTTTAGGAGTTATTTACGGTATGGTGTGCATGGCTGACATTTATCTCTCAAGCCTCACCTAAGCACCTCGGAAAAAAAAAATCTCAGTTTGGTATTTCAGCTAGTATAAAATAAAAACCAAATTGATTACACCTGATTATATAGCACAACTGGAAAAATAATGTTGTGCTGAGCAACTTTGCCACTCGTACTTTGTGTGTAGCACTTACGGCTAAAGGGGTATTTACATTTGTTTGTGGCATGCTGATTATGGCTTTATTTTGCTTAGAAAGACCCAGGATGCAGTGCCAAGAGTATACAGGGCACAAGTGGTAGAAGTCTCAAAGAGCTCTTGTGGTGTGAATGAGTTAAAGAACTTCCCAAAGACAGGGTGTGATGCCAGAGAATTGCCCTTCCCTGCTGACAGGAATGCAGAAACAGCTACTAGATGAACTTTTAAAGTGGCTGGCCTAAGACCCAAGCCATTAAGGTGAACCAGGTAATTTAAGACTGTGGCAATACCCACATCTGGAAGAATATCCCTGTGTGAACACCAAATGCTGAATCTTTTCCATTTGGTGTTGTAAGTTTTCCTGGTAGAAGGTTTCAGAGAACCCTTCAGGATGTCAAACTCCCCGAGAAAGATGCAGGACTGCGTATTCTAACTCTTCAAGATCCAGGCCTTGAGACCGAGGGCCTGGAGACTGGGGTACCAGGTCCTCCCTTGAGAGACGGTTAAAAGATTGTGTCTCTTGGGAAGAGACAGGAGGAGTGAGACTACTAAGGACAACAGATGATACCAAGGTTGCCTGGCCCAGTCTTGAGCAACTAGGATCACTGTGCAGGGTTGTGACCTAATCTTTATTAGAACCCTGAACAACAGGGAAAAGGGTGGAAAGGCATAAAGGAAAGTACAGTTACGTAAGAACTTACCGTAACAGTAGATCTTCGAGAGAGGCTCTTGCAGTAGGTAATTACATATAGGACTGACGTCGGCAGGCGGCAGGACCCCATGGAAAAATTTCTAGCTAGCAGTCCCTGGCGGGGACCGCCCCCACGTCAGGTGACCGGCGTCGGACAACGTCGGTATAAAGGGGCAGTCCCGGACGCCCGCCCTCCAGTTCTTTCCCACCACAGGCCCGGAAGGCCCGGACGAGAGAAGCGGATATTCCCTTAATGGAAAAGGAGCTAAAAAGCCTAGGGGGATGGAGGGTGGATAGATATTTAGATTGTAAAGAGCTCTCTCTCAAGATCTACTGTTACAGTAAGTTCTTACGCAACTGTACTATCTTACTCGAGAGGGCTCTTGCAGTAGGTAATTATATATAGGACAGAAACCCAAGCAGTCTGGAACAAATGAAAGACACCGGGAGGAGAACTACTCCAAAGTAGCAAAAAAAAAATATGCAAACCTCAAGACGGGAGGCCTTGCAAGACAGCTAATCGAAGCCTGCTCCTACGGCGAGAGGCAATGTCCAAACTGTAATGTTTCGTAAAGGTATGGACGGTAGTCCAGGTGGCGGCAGCGCAGATGTCTGCCGCAGACACATTCTTGAAACAAGCCACAGAGGCTGCTACTCCACGAGTGGAGTGACCTCTGACTTGACCCAGAAAGGTCTTGTACTTGTCATAACAGAAAGTGATGCAATGAGCCAACCACTTTGACAGGCATTGCTTGGAGACAGCATTGCCTTTCCCTTTTGTGAGCAAAAGAGACGAACAACTGATCAGTCTTTCTGAGATCCTTCGTCCTATCGGTGTAGTATCTCAGAATCCTGTGGACATCCATGGTATGGAGCAAGTATTCTCCCTGGTTGGAGTACTGCGTGAAAAAAAGCAGCTAACTCAATAGAATGATTTAAGGTAGACTCCGCTACCACTTTTGGAAGAAACTTGGGGTTCGTGCGAAGAGCTACTCGTTCTTTGTGAAAAATCAGATAGGGGACTTTACACATAAGGGCCTGGAGCTTGGAAATTCTGCGAGCAGAAGTAATGGCCACCAAGAAGAGCGTCTTCCAAGATAAGAACTTCAAGTCTAAGGAAGCCAGGCTCAAAAGGAGGAAGGGTAAGTTTCTCGAGAACAAAGTTCAAATCCCAAGGGGGAGCAAGAGTCCGAACGGGGGGCCTGAGATGAAGGACCCCTCTGAGAAAGGTCTTGGATACTTCTAATTGGGCAAAGGCTTTATCAGCAAAAGAACATGGTAGGCTGAAACAGCCGCCATGTGAACCTTCAACGAGGAGTGGCTGAGACCCAGGTCTAAAAGATGACGAAATCGAGCAGAACGCCACAGGACAGAACAAGGCTCCACGCCTCGGAGGCAGCCCAAATGGAAAATCTCTTCCATTTCATAGCATAGGTGGACCTAGTGGAGGATTTTCTAGCCTCCACCAGAATCTCGGCCACCTTAGGAGACGACAAAACGAGACTGGGCTAGGTCTGCAGGAGCCATGCATGAAGTTGAAGAGTCTTGAGTCCCGGATGGACCAGGGTCCCCAGATCCTGGGTCAATAATCCTCGAGATAAAGGAAGAGGAAGAGGAGGAACCTCTGAGTATTGTTGTGGAAGAGAGAACTAGATTTGCCTGGGCCAGAAAGGAGCAATCAGAATCATTCTCGCTCCTTACAATACAAGTTTCTGCAGCACAGGGGACCAGAGGAATTGGGGGAAAAGCATAGACGAATCTGTCCTTCCAGCTTAGAGACAGAGCGTCGCTCCAGAAAGCGCCTCGCTCTGGAGCGAGCAAGCAAAAGGTGGGAAGTTTTGCGTTTTGGGAAGAGGCGAACAGGTCTACCTGTGGAGTCCCCCAAAGCAGGAAGATGCCGTTTAGAACCTTTTGGTCCAGTTCCCACTCGTGTGGCACAGCCAAGGAACGACAGTTTGTCTGCCAGGACATTGTCGACTCCTGGAACATGGATCACCGTGAGGTGAAGGTTGTGAAGCGTTGCCCATTCCCAAACCCTCATTGCTTCCCTGCACAGCGGGTAGGACAGAGTCACTCCTGCTTGTTGATGCACCACACCACGATATGTTGTCCGTTTGGACAGCTAGGTGACGGAAGGATGTATTGGTGAAGGGCTTGGAGAGCATACAGTACTGCTCGTAGCTCGAGCACATTGATGTGGACAGCTAGCTCCAACCTGGACCATAAACCCTGGGTTCGGTGAGGACCCAGATGGGCCCCCAACCTTCGCCTGATGCGTCCGTGGTCAGAGTCTGGGAGGGGAGGATGAAAGAAGGACCCCGGAACAGGTTCTCTTCAACCATCCACCATTACAAGTCTCTTGTCATCGGCGAGGAGATCAGCACCAGATGTTCTAGGTGGTCTCAAGTTGATCCACGGAGAGTCCCTGAGATCCTCATGTGGAGTCAGCACCAAGAGACTCCGCCGGGATGGCAGCCGCCATAAGCCCCAAAAGATGGAGCACCGACCACGCCGGAACCTTCCTGCATTCCGAAAGTAGGGAAATCTGTGACTGGAGGGAGGCCCCTGTCCAAAGGCAGGAAGGCTTTGCACACTGTCGTATCGAGGATTGTCCCGATGAACTGGAGTCTCTGGGAAGGGTCCAGATGAGACTTGGAATGGTTGATGGTGATACCCAGACCAGTGAAAACCTGCTGGGTGAGGGAGAGAAAATGCAGGAGTTCCTCCCTGGACGAGGCCGCCAGGAGCCAGTCGTCGAGGTAGGGAAAAACCTGAACTCCCAAAGTACGCAGGTGGGCCGCTACCACCGCCAGGCATTTGGTAAAAACTCTGGGAGCCGAGGAAAGAACAAAAGGGAGTGCCCGGAATTGGTAATGGTCCCCCTGGAAAGCAAACCGAGGTACTTTTGGTGCGAGGGACGAATGGGGATGTGCAGGTACGCATCTTGCATATCCAAAGCACAAAGCCATTGGCCCGGCCGAAGAAGAGGCAGAAGGGTTTGAAGGGAGAGCATCCTGAACTTCTTGTATTCTACACAGAAGTTCAGGGAGCTGAGATCGAGAATGGGTCTGAGATCTCCCGTCTTCTTTGGTACAAGGAAGAAATGGGAATAGTAACCCGTCCCGTGAAGGTGAGGAGGGACGGGTTCTATGGCCTGCTTCATGAGGAGAGCAGATATTTCTTCCCTGACCAGAGGAAGATGGTCCCTTGAGTAAGAGGACTTCAGAGGGGGTGGCTTGAGGTTTCTGTAGAAACTCTATGGAGTGCCCCTCCGCGATAATCTGAAGCACCCATGAATCCGATGTTGTCCTCTCCCAACCCGGAAGGTGGAGGGAGAATCTCCCTCCTACCGGTTCCTCTGCGGAGTCCGGAGGCGGTGGGAGAGGGAAGGAGTCCAGGTGGTGGGGGCAGCGCGCAGCTGGGGCACCCGCTGTTTTTGGGCGGCGGGCCTGGCAGCTGTGGGGCCCAGCGCTTGTGGCCCGCCTTCCTTGGGGTTTCGCTTGAGGCCGGCTGCGTCATGCGAAAGGATGGCGCTGCAGGGATGGGGACGGTGCACAGGAATCCACAGATTTCAGGGCCGTCCCCTTCTCCTGAAGTCGGTGATGTCCTTGACATCACCACCGAAAAGCACCGAACCCCTGAAAGGTGCTTCTTGAATTGCTGACTGCACCTCCGGGACCAAACCTGACACTCTGAGCCAGGCGTGACGCCGAAGACTTACGGCGAACGCGGAGCTTCACCCTGCGGTGTCCACTGCATCGTAGGTCGTCCTCAAAATGTGACGACTGGCCGAGCAAGCAGAACGGACAAGGTCGGCTAACTCCTGCTCGACTTGGGAGTCAGGCAAGGAGTCAATCTCAGATTCAGCCTGGGTAAGGACAGCCTTCTGGTAATCCCCCATATGTGCTACACAGTTTAGGGCCCTGATCCCCAGTGTGGAAGAAGCATAGATCTGCCTTCCATACTGATCCAGAAGGTGAGATTCCTTATCCGGAGGACAAGCTCAAATGTTTAGGGTGTGCGGACCGGCCGTGAGCGGCGCTAATCACAATCAAGTCTGCACGGGGGTGAGAATCTAAAAAGTCTACACCCTCTGGAGCCTGGTATAGCCTGTTGGAATTCCGAGGAAGAGGGGCTAAAGCCGACGGTTGTTTCCAAATAGTGGAAACAAGGTGGGCATGAGGCTCGATCCAGGGTGGCACTAGAGTAGGGTCCGTAAGGGGCAAGTCCAGATGCTCGGTGAGTTTAACCCGCTGAGGATCTGGCTCTAAGGAACGCCACTGATGTACTTCCTGGATCTTCCTGAGCAACTCCGTGAAGGAAGGATCCTCCAGAAGAGACTTCGGAGGAGTCCTCGGCGGGGCTTGGACGGAGAGTGAGGCTCGTCGTCCGAGAGAGAAGAAGAAGGAGTGGAAGCAGAGTAAGACTCCTGACTTGTCTAGGGGAGGAACGGGTTCCTTAGGGGAATCCTGGATCGTGTCCTGCCCTCTCTGGATCCAGAGGAAGAGCTCGGGAATCGGAGGTGGAGAGGTGTGCCATCTGGGAGTACGCAGGGGCCGAGGTGGCACCGTCACGTGAAGGCTGCTCTCGACTTCCTTGGTGAGCTGAGCCTTGGCCTCAGCCCACCAGGAGGCCAGAGTCTCCTGAAGATCCACCGGCGGCCTAGGGGGCGGCAGAGGAGGAGGAGGAGGATAGTTGTACGGATTATAACCATAAGGCGAGTATCCGTAACCCGGCTGCGGGAATACCGGCGTCGGGTACTGCGGCGTCGGTCGGGCCGGCATCGGGTACTGCGGCACAGGATACTGCGGACTCAGCCAACGGCGGATACCCAGGTCCCGGAGGAGCTGCCGGAGCAGACAGCCCAGTAGGAAGCTCCACGGGTGGATCAACAGTAATAGGCCCGTGGGGAGAGCCCGATGGAAGGAATATCCTCCGCCCGGCGCAAGAGTGGCCAGCGTCGGGCCGGCGCCAGATCCGTACAATGGAAGGAGGGTCTGACCGGAAAAGCATCCCAAGCATCGCCGGGAGGGAGGAGAAAGTCCGGGGACAGGCAGGGGACTCTGGCTCCCAGGACGGCAGCGAAGGCTGTGGGGAACCTGGAACGACAGACGATGGAGGGTCTGTCGTAGGCTCAGACGCCTGGCACACATCGGAGGAGCCCACGTGAGACTAAGGGGCTGAATCCCGGCGGACGCCAGAGGAGTCAGCGTCCGACTTAAGGGGTCCCTCGTCGGAGGCGGGCCGAGGGTGGGAAGCGGCCCGGTCCGAGGGGGACACTGCCGTGCGCTGCCCTGAAGGGTCGGGCGTCTTAGCTGCCTTCTCCTGGCGGGCGGAGGAGCCAACGTCCGGCTTATGGGAGGCGCCCGCACCAGTAGGCCGCAAGCCTGCGGCGGTACTGGGGGCAGAAGCCTCCGATGCCCGGAGGCGCGCGAAGGTCGAACGCGAACCCAACGGGAGCCACCGCCTCCTCCAAAGCCTGGAGCTGCCTGTCGCGCGATCCCCGAGAGGACGTTATCTTAGCAGCGGCTCCAGCCGGAGTCGTGAGGAGGAAGCCCGGTGCCTTTCTTTGTCCCGCTTCTTGTGTCCTTCTCGGAGGTCGACGCCTGCCTAAGCTTCTTCAACTCCTTCTCCATTGCAGACATCTTTTAAGGAGATGAGCTTCCAAAACTGCTGGCGCCTGCAGGTCTGCGTTGAAATGCAGGCAATGCGGGCACTTTTCGACTGCATGGTCGGGCCCAAGCAAAAAGGAGAGGAAGTGACCATCCTTGTGAGCCAGTTAGGCGCCGCACAAGTCGCACTTATTTTTTTGAAGGGGACGACAAACAGACGTTCACCTGACGAAAAAATACCAAAATACTGATAACTTTCGTTAAAAAAAACGACGAAGTAACAGGGCTGAGCACGAACTTCACCGCGAGGCGCTGCACAAGCTGACTGCTTTTTCAGCTCCATTTCCATTGAGGGAAATATCTGCTTCTCTCTCATCCGGGCCTTCCAGGCCTGTGGCGGGAAAGAACTGGAAGGTGGGCGTCCGGGACCGCCCCTTTATACCGTCGTCTGACGCCAGTCACCTGACGTGGGGACGGTCCCCGCCAGGGACTGCTAGCTAGAAATTTTTCCATGGGGTACTGCCGCCTGCCGACGTCAGTCCTATATGTAATTACCTACTGCAAGAGCCCTCTCAAGTAAAGATCTTGCCTTCCAATCCAGTATCAGAGCATCCAGAGGGAACAGTCCCCAGGACTGGAGGTCTGCAGCAGAACTGGTCATTGTCTGGGGCTGTGAAGAGATCTCTCCGAGTGCCCCACCTGGTAAAGATTACTTTCAGAATTAGAGGATCCAAGGTCCATTCGTGATGGCCCTGGGAGATTCCTCAGAGCATCTGCTAGCACCTGTCCTTCCCTGGGAGGTGGACTGCTATTAGGGAAGTTTGTAGGGGGTAGGCCAGAGACCATACTTTCATGGCCTCCGTGCACAAGGCCTTAGACAGAGTGCCCCCTTGCTTGTTGATGTACCACATGGTGGTGGTGGTGATGGTGTGTGTCCTAGCCAGAACCACCTTGTTCCTCACTGAGTCAGAGAAAAACTGAAGGGCCAAGAATACTGCCCCGAGTTCCAGAAGATTGATATGAAGGATAAACACTTTTGGGGACCAGACCCCCTGTGCTGTGAGGGCTCCCAGGTGGGCCCCCCAGTCCAGGAGAGAAGCATCTGTGGTGAGGACCACTGAAGGAGTTTGCTTGAGAAATGGGACACCTTGCCTGAGATGGGCTTGATCCAGCCACCATTTGAGAGCTTGGACCAGAGCGAGTCACTGGAATCAGCTTGGTAAGAGAATCTTTCTTCTGATACCAAAAGGACCTCGAGTGGAACTCAATGTCCCTCATCTGGAAACTGGCTCCTTGCACCACTGCAGTGGAATCTGCCATGTGGCCTAAGAGCTGAAGAAAATGTCTTGTCGGACGAGAAACCAGAGGATGAAAAGAGGAAGCAAGATCTGTAAGGGCCTGAACTCTTGCAAGTGGGAGGAAGGCCTTTGCTTGAACAGTATCTAACTCTATCCTTATGAAAGTGAGAAGCAGTACTAATACCTTATTATTGTAATTGCCTGTTATCACTCCATGGATATAGTCAGAGATTAAAATTCTTCTAATTAGTGGTTCTATGGCTAACACAAAAAGTAGTGGAGAAAGTGGACATCCTTGTCGAGATCCTCTATTTAATCTGAATGGTGTGGATTTAAGACCATTTGTTATGATGCTTACTTTGGGACTAGTATATAGTGTCTGAATCCATCTTAGAATACTTGGTCCAAAGTTATTAGTGGACAAAACTTTGTACAGGTACCACCATTCTAAGGAGTCAAAAGCTTTCTCTATATCAAGGGAAATAGCTGCTGCAGGCTTATTGACATTGCTTTTTTTTTGATGAATTCGTAGCCCAAATAATAGAAAATAACCTCCAAAAATTGTCTGCAGACTGCCTGCCTTGCATGAAACCTACCTGCTCTTTACCAATCAATAGATTCAGGAGATTAGAGATTCTGTTAGCCAAAATTTTTGCAACAATTTTGGAATCAAAATTTAGTAAGGAAATAGGCCTGTAGTTGCCACAATCCAAGAGGTCCTTATCTTTCTTGTTTAACAAACAAATGAAGGCTTAATTCATAGAGTCTGGAAGAAGACCTTCATCAAAGGAATCTTTAAAAGTTTTTAAAAGGTGAGGAGAAATTATGTTGTTTATGGCATTATAAAATTCTCCAGGCAGACCATCTGGGCCAGGGGTTTTCCCCTTAGGGGCATTAGCAATAACTTCTGCTATTTCTTGCAAATTTAATGGCTTATCCAGTTGCTGTTTATCTAAAGTTGAAATACTAGAGATATTTGCTGTATTAAGAAACTCCTCTATAACCTTTACTCCAGGGGACCATTTAGATTTATATAAATTTTCAAAAAATGAAATAAAACAATCATTAATGTAACACATTCCCTTAATGTTGTTTTGATTTTGCAGCTTACAAAGCCTATGTGCTAATAGTTTACTAGCTTTCTCTCCAGATTACCAATATTTTTGCTTTATCCTAAAAAGGGAATATTCTATTTTATTTGAATACAATCTGTTGATTTCATATTTAAGATTAATTGTCTTAGATAAAAGTTCTTGTTTGTTTCTGGGATTATTTTTAAGTTGAGTTAGCATATCCCCAAGCTTTTCTTCTTTGTGTCTCAGTTCCTTTAATTTTTCCTTTTTTCTCCTAGATGCATAACCAATTATGCCCCCTCTAATAAATGCCTTATATGCATCCCATACTATTCTAGATGGTACGTCCCCATTATTATTTAAGCTGAAGTAAGCTTTTGTCTCCTCATATAACCACTTCATAAAGTTTGGATCCTGAAGAAATGAAGTGTTCAATTTCCAGCTTACTGATTTGCCAGAATAATTTTCAAAAAACACTGCACTCTTAACTAAACTGTGGTCAGAAATGAATATATTTTCCTAGCTTATTTGACTAGTGTTGTTACACCACCCCATATTCATAAATAGATAATCAATATGGCTGAAGCAGCCATGCCTACCTGATAAAAAAGAATAGTCTCTGCCACCTGGATAATAGAGCCTCCATGTATCTACTAAGCCCACTCCTTCTAATAGACTGTGCAAACTTTTCTGAGCAGGGGATAAAGAACAGGGCACTTGAGAGTGTGATCTATCTAAAGAAGGATCCATAACTAAGTTAAAATCACCTCCTAATAGAGTTTCATAAGGTCCTAAATTAGTTAGCGTATAAGCCAATTTGTGAAAGAATTCCTTTTGTTGTGTGTTGGGGCATAGACATTACATATAGCAATGTCTTTACCATACAAATTCCCCAAAAGAATTTGAAATCTTCCTTCTGGATCTGTAATATGGGAGTGTTTAGTAAAATGTACACCTTTTCTGATTAAAATTGCCACTTCTCTCTTTTTTGAGGAAAAACAACAATATTCTACAAAGGAAACCCAGCTTTGAGATAGTTTTTCTGCTTCAATAGGGTTTAAGTGAGTCTCCCACAACAGGGCTATATCAACTTTGTGCTTGTTTAGGTGATTTAAAAAACTGTATCTTTTTACTGGGGATCCAAGCCCCTGCACATTCCAGGAATCAATGTTAACATTACTCATTATTAAATGCTCCTTTTAACACTAAATATTAAAGAATAAAAAAAGTATAATAATTCAGCAAGTAAACCCCCCTTTTTTATTTCCCCCTATAATACACGAAAACAGACAATAAAGTATTTAATGATCAACTGTAATACTCCTTACACACTCAATTAGAATTAAATCGTAACTAACAAATTGTTCAAGAAGTTTGGGTGGTAATTCACTGAGGAGAAAACCTCAAAGTGACACTCACACAAACTAGCAATGGCTTACTAGGGAACCCACCCATAACAATTAGCAATAATCAAAGTCATCAAATACACTATAATGTAATGAGGAAGAACTTTATTCCATATACATTAATTATTATAAAAGCAAAATTAGTACCCCTTTTTCTGGAACTGGTGTTAATGAAAAAAGAAACACCTTTGAAGATCTTAAAGGGGGTAATAATATCCAGCATCTTAGAAAACACTTTATTTGACCACATGGTTTTTCCACTTGCGCCATGTTCCACTCAGCTCAGCCTAATGAGAGCTTTGAGGCATTCCAGATATAACCTATGCATTTAGCTAGACAGCATATAACTTGCTCTTTAAGGATTTGCCCGTGGTAGAAGTAAAAGTCAACCAACTGAAAATATGGTCTTACATTCTTAAGTTGTAGCAGACATAGTCTTCCCATTAGCAAACAGAGAGAGCAGTGTCTGAAAGTCAAATCAAAGTGTACACCACTCAGTAAGGACTCCACTTCTGCAAGGTGCCTTAATTAAAAAAATAGAAAGCCAGCCAACTTGGAGTGAATCCATACAGAACCCAACCATAAGGATGTTAATGTAGATCCATCTCTAGCTTATTTAGCCAGGCCCTGTTTGCTATCCGACAGTAGTTGAATCAGAACACCTTGGGTAGAGAGAGGGAAAAACTGGAGCAAATAGACTAAACCAGGGTAGAAAAATTAAACAATCAAATACAGATCTCCGTAGTAGTTTATTTTCTTATCACACCAAAGCCTAGAATCTTTCAGCAAATATATAAATGAAAGTACTATTCAATAATTTAAGAGAAGCCCCGAGGCCCCCCCCACCCCATATGGAGTAAAGTACATTCCCAAATGAGGGGAAACCCGACTGTAAAATATCAAAATGATATTCAAATAACATAGATCATATGCCTACTGTGCCATTTACGAGCACTTTTCTGTCAGTCCTCATGAATTTAGCATCCCATCACCCACCTACCCATACAGGAGTTACTTCCTGACTTTTAACCCTGGATGATAACAGCTTCCTCTTCATTATGTCACAACAGCACATTAACTCAAAATCAGAATTTTGTTAAAATATCTTAAAGTAGAAAAGATAATCTGCTATAACCATTAAATGCATGATAAAAGTGCTATAGAACAGTAGATAGTCTACACAGGGTCATGTGACTCGTTTTATTCAGTCCTGGGAGGTGAGTTTGTCAATAATCTACCCAATAGGGTAAAAGCTAACTGTCCCATATGAGATTCATGTAACCAGAGGTAATGATTCCGGACCAGGAAAGTCAGGCAATGGGGTCTCTTCAAACATGTCGGCGACTGGGCTGTATGGACCTCTTAAAACATCAGGTGAGCCTGTGGTTTCAGAAAAAGAGTGCACACTTGTAAAGGAACCACAAAGATTATGAGACCAATCTGAAGACTGCACATGTTTAGAAGACATGGTGGCTAGGATAGCTGTTTTGTTTTTTAAGAAGGGCTGAGATTTCCTTGTGATTTTAGAGGGCCATGGACCTGATTTTAGTTGCGAAACTTTAGTATTAGGGCGTCTCACATTATGCTTCAGGACTGGAATATGTGTTTGTTTTTGTACTGTATCTTGCAAGTCTTGTAGTGGAGGAGAAACTCGCGAGCTGTGTCTGGGAGTAACAGCACGAGCCAGGTGTTCTGGTGTAGGAATCTTAGAGGTTTGCATTCTTACAATGGCAGTTGATGCCTGAGAGGAAGTTGTATCTCCCCGGTTCCTTATATTTAAAATAAGTTCAGCTTCACTCCAATGTCTACATATAAAGCTCCAAGCATCTGTGGGAGTTTTCAAATTATGAGACCCTCCTCCTTTAGTTAACACCAGGACTGCAGGGTATTTAATGTAGTAAGGGATTTCTAAACGTTGTAAAACATATCTCACATCCCCATCAGCTTTTCTTTTCTCAACTACCTCTGAGGAATAATCCTGAAAGATATAGATTCTTTCCTTTCCCCAAAATAAAGCTTTTCATTGTCTTGCTATGGCCAATATTTCTTCTTTGTTGTTAAATCTTAAAAACCGGACTATGACGGGTCGTGGATTTTGTCCTTGTTTGGGTATAGCTCTTAAAGATCAGTGAGCTCTTTCGATTTCTAAAGGCCAGTTCCAGCTGTAATTTAGCAATGAGGGGAGAAAATCTTGTAAGAAGCTAATCATGTCTTTTCCCTCTAACTTTTCCAGAACTCCAACCAATCTTAAATTATTCTTCCTAGATCTGTTCTCGAAGTCATCTACCTTGGCTCCTAAATACTGTAATTTAGAACTATTTTTCCCAGCCATGTCCTCTACCACACATAAAGATTTTTCTAAAAATGCTAATCTTTCTTTGATTGTATTCAGTCTTTCTTCCACAACAGTCGATTTGTTTCTTTCCTCCCCTGCCTGGTGTTTAAGCAAAGTAATATCTATATGCACTGAGTGTAATTTATCTTTAATATAGTCCATGTCGCTTGAACAGTTGGACATAGATTTAGTATTTTGTTTCCTAGTGCATATGAGACTTCCTGATTGGCCCCAGAACTTTGCAGAGACCCATCAGACTGACCTGGTGTGCTTGTCGCTACGAGCCTCCTGTCAGACAGCATGCTGATGAAAGGGTGACTGCTGAAGACACTGTGAGGTAAAAATAATAACGGGAATGACAGACTAAACTCAAACTTCATGAAAATGTACCAGACTATTAGAGGTATTAAATTACCAGTTCGGGAATGTGTTACAATAACTTTGATTATTTTAAATTTTGGTCAAGTTACAGCTGGTGGGAGAGCTCTGTCTCAAGCTGCCATCTCTTTTCAGTGCTGGCTCGTGACCCCGGTATTGTCCATCTGAACATGAAGGTGACCAGGCTGAATGAATAGAGCCAGTGCCTGTAGAAGTCCAGGATGGCTCTTAGCTTGAGCACATTGATATGCAGGTTCTCCTCTACTAGGGACCACAGCTCTTGAGTCCTGTGGCCCACCCCAGATGTGCCTCCCATCCTGTCCTGGCTGCATCTGTAGTGAGAGTCTGAGTAGGAGTGTCTGTCTGGAAGGGGAGACCTCGGCAGAGATTCTGAGGGGACCCCCACCAGCAGAGTTCCTGATGAACTGGCTCCGTGATCCTGATGGGCAAATTCAAATTGTCCCTGGTTTAGTCCCACTGGACGTGAAGCGTCCACTGAATAGTGTGCATGCGCAGTCTGGTGAAAGGGACCGAAACTATGGCGGCCGCCATGTGACCCAGAAGCCCAAGAATGGACCTGGTGGGAATGACAGATGCTAAACAGGTTTGGATTGCCAACGGCCTGAGGCACTCCGCTCTGTCAGAAGGTAGAAAGGCCTTCCCCAGGGAGGTATCCAGAAGAGCTCCTATGAATCGTAGATGCTGGGAGGGAAGGAGCTGTGACTTTTCTGGGTTCAGTGTGATCCCGAGATGTCGACAGAGGGAGAGAGTGTCCATAATGGTCTCCAAGAAATGAGACCTGGACAAGGCCAACAGAAGCCAATCATCTAGATAGGGTAACAGGAAGTGCCAGTCTCTGCGTAGTGCAGCTGTGGCAATAGCAAGGTACTTTGTGAAGACCCTGGGGGCAGAGGAAAGGCCAAAGGGAAGGACCTTGAACTGGTAGGACTGACCCTCGAACCTGACTCTCAGGAATCTCCGATGATTCTCCAGATGGGGATGTGAAGATATGTATCCTGCATGTCCATTGACACCAGCCAATCCCCGACCGTCAGGAAGGGGAGGAGATTTGGAAGAGACACCATGTGGAATCTCCGGTAGGAGACCCACCGGTTGAGGTCACTGAGATCCAGGATAGGCCTTAGGTCCCCCAACTTCTTGGGAACCAGGAAGACGCAGAAGTAGAAACCAGAGCCTACTTCTGCCTCCGGAATGCATTCTATGACATCCTTGTCCAGGAGAGACTGGGTCTCCTGTCTGATAGGAGCCCTGTGGTCTTTCAGGTAGTGAGACGGGGCGGTGGGTCTGTCTGGAGGTATGGACTCAAACTTGATGGAGTGCTTGAACTCCATGAGGTCGAGAACCCACTGTTCGGAGGTCACTTCTCTCCAGGCCTGGGCGTAAAGAGAAAATCGACCTCCCACCGGCTTTCCCGACGAGAGGTCTGGGAGAGGAGGGTCGCTTGAATAGTCAGGTTGAAGGAGGGGAAGGGAGGGTGGAAGCAGAAGGTCTAGCCTGTCTAGAGGGGGTAGAGGCAGCACCTCTGGGCCCCCCTCATCAACCAAAGACTCCCCGCTGTGTGTGAGACTGAATGCGAGGCTGTTGAGGCTGATGTCCCCCTCTGCCACAAAAATGGGGCCAGCGAAAATGCTCCCGTTTCGGGCGGTATATAGACTGCATGAAACGGATGGCCTTTCCAGAGTCCTGCAGTTTGACTATGACTTTCTCTGTGTCCTCCCCGAAGAGCACAGAGGCTCTGAAAGGGGCATCCAGAAGGGTCGTTTGAACCTCTGGGTCGAACCCCTAGATCCGGAGCCAGGAATGGTGCTGAAGGCAAATTCCAGTTGCAGCAACCCTCGCTGAGGTGTCCGCAGAGTCAAATGCTGCTCGGAGGACGTGGGTACCCACATCAGAGCCCGTCCGTAAAAGCTTAGCAAGCTCCGCCTTTTGAGGGCAGTTGGGCACATCTTGCAGGATGTCCAGTCCTTGGTCCCAAAGTGCATTTTGGAACTGAACCATGTACGTCAAAAAATTGAGGCTACGTATGCTGCAGGTGGCAGACGAGTACACCCTACAACCTAAGGAATCCAGCTGCTTAGACTCCCTTTCAGGCGGATGGGTACTTAGGTGTTTCGGCCTCTGTGAACGGTCGTGTGCAGCTGATATAACTATGGAGTCAGCAGTGGGGTGTTCGGCTAGGTAAGAGTGGTCCTTGGGGACCCGGTACAAATGGTTGGCCTTTTTGGGCACTGCAGAGGAAGCATGTGGATGCCTCCAAGTAGCCAAGGTGACGTCTTGGAAGGTATCCACTAATGGGGGGATAACCACTGGCTTGGGGTCTTTCTGGCATAAATACTTGGCCAGATGCAAGCGTTCGGGGTCCAGGGCCTCTGTATCCCATCCCATATTCTCCTGTATGTGTCATATGACCTCCATAAAGCTGGGGTCATTGGGTGGAGACTTAGGCTGGTCCTCTGTGTTGCCAGGAAGTGAGCCAAGGTCAGAATCAGGAAGGGAAGGCTCTTAGTCCCCATAGGAATCTAAGGAAGAGGAGGAGGAGCGTTGTCCCCTCTTCTTATGTCTAGGCCTTCTGGGTGAAGGAGAGTGAGAAGAGGAAGGAGATCTAGTCCTCTTACACTTGGACTTATGCTTCCTGGGCCTAGTAGGAGTCTTATCCCCCTCATTCCCAGATGGAACAGGAGCGACCTGGACGTATGGCTCAGGGACTGGAGGAGAATTAGGAGTAGGAGTAGGAGGGGAGACCAAGTCCTGCTTGACTGTCTCCCACCAGTAGGTGAAGAGCTCCTTCACCTGAGACATGCCCAGCTTGGGGGGACTCAGGTTTAGGAGGCGACGATGGATGGCCTGCTCCCGCACTGGCGTCATTCGGGTCTGGCGTCGGTGGAATGGGTGACATCGGTAATGCCCCCGTAGCACCATCGTTGGGTTCCAGTGTCGGGTGGACCTGCGTACAGTCCTGAGGTGAGACGTCGGGGCTGCTGACAGGCAATGTCAGAGGGACCACTAATGGCTGTGGTACGGTAGTCTTGACCAACGCCGGAGGAGGAACCTGAGGTTTCTCCGGCGTCAGGCCAGAAGCCTCGTCCGATAGACGTCCCTTGGCTGGAGAAGGGTGGGGATGATCAGAATGCAAAGAGGTCTTGGCCAGTCCATCGGAGGACTTATGGGGCTTGTCAGAGTGGCGTCTGTCTGACTCCATGGACGGACGCTGGTCGGGCCTTGATTTAGGCGGCAGGGATGAAGCCCTGGAAGTGGAGTGCCCAGAAGCCTGTTTGGCCTCCCGGGAATCAACCGAGGCTGACCGGGAGGACTATTTACCTTTAAACCGCTGTGGAACCGGTGTCAGAGGGCCTCTTATGGGCTGAGGAGCTGGAGTCTGAGGGCCATTTAGTTGTGGAACTGGAGTTTGAGGGCCTTTGGGCCACTGCAGAGCCAGAGTCCGGGGGCCTGATCTTGATAGGCTGTAAGGAGGGCCCCTTAGCAAGAGAAGCTGAAGCGGGAGGCTTGAGGGAGGTAAGTCGGGCCTCATGTTCGGAGGAGCTGGAGTGACCAACGGACTGGGAGCTGAATGACCTGGGCCTGGAGTGCGAGCGATCCCGGTCCCGGTGATGGTGCTTCTCCTCTCGGTGTTTCCTTGGTGGAGATGGGGAATGAGATTCCCTCCCCAAGGACATCTCCTGCTGCATCTGGGCCAAATGTTGTTGCGCTAAGTAGGCCTGGAGACACTTTTGTCTGCGAATCCTCATCCGGCTGTTGAAGGTCTGGCAATGGGTATAGGAACCTGTGTTGTAGTCTGGGCCCAGGTAAAAAAGGCAGGCTGCGTGTCCATCCTTGGCAGGAATCTACTTCTTGCAAGAGCACTTATTACGGTGCCCAGTTGGTGTAGAGGACATACGTCAAAAATTTCGCAGATATATTTTAGAAAAATAACTGTTCTAAAGCTGAGGAACCGGTAGAGAGCCGAGAGCTGACTAACATATTGCCGTGGCAGGAAAGAACTGGAGCACATGGGGCCACCTGCTACCTTCATACGGGGTGATGTCGGGGGTGGAGCAGACGCTGGGAGGGCGGTCCCACATCAGTACTGCTAGAGAAAAGAATTGCTGAGATCTGCCGCCAGGTGGCGCCAGTCCTACATGTGTTACCTGCTGTAAGAGCTTCCTCTCGAAGTAAGATCCAAGGTTACTTTGAACTTACTGCTGGTGCTCCAGTGGTCTATGATTAAGCAATAAGGCATGACTAAGGGTTATGTTAATGGTCTGTTAATTACCTTCTAGGGGTGTACCGTGGCACGAGGTGTAGCCTAGTGCCACATGCCCCTAGAAGGTGATTAACTGACCATTATCATAATCCCTGGGAGTGCCTTATTGCTATTATAATAAAACTGCTTTTTAACCAGTGTTAAACCATGTTCAGCATATGGTTAAGCTCCACATGTATGTTAATAAAAGATTAACATAAGGCTGTTAGAATGTTTGCAGCCAATCAGAAAGCTCCATTTCTCAGTCCCTTTTTATAATATCAGTTAATAGTTACCCTGGTTACATGGGCCCTGTTTCAATGCACATTAAGTCAATTAAACTAAGTGTTATGTGGGTGCAGTTCACATTTAACATATAATTGCTTTTACATAACATCAAATTGATTGAACTGCATGTGAATTTGAACAGATTCCAAACTGATGCAAATTAAGTTATAAAATGCCAATTCATGCTGGTGCACGTAAGCATAGCAACTCTTTAAAGAAATGGTGGCTTCAAAATGTCTCTTGGCAAATAAAGAGTGTAACTTCATGATTTCTTAATGTTTGAGAACTGCAAAGCAAAGCTGTGCAGTTTTGGAACTCCAAGAAGTTAAGAGGTGATAATCTTGGTAAGTCAAGAGACACTTCCGCATCACCATTAAGTAAGTAATAATACCTGACAGGGTGGGCGTTATTGGGATATAATGGACTGCCCAGGGGCGTAATGAGGCCTTATAGCCCCTGGAAGGTCCGTTATATCCCATAACGCCCATCCTGGAGGGTATTATTACACTTAGAAAATGGGGGTAACATTGTTTTGTTTTTTAAATAATGTTTATAAAAAAGGTGGGATATTTTAAAAAATGAACAGAAATGGATGGTTGTGTAAAATAGTTCGTTAGTGCCACTAGAGGGTGCTGCTGGTTATGAGAAGGCAGGTTTTTTGTATTATTACTAACACAGTGCAGTGTTTTCTTATTGTTGGTATTTTTGTGAAAAATCGCAAATCGCACGGGTTTTCACATCACAGTACCGTCTATATAGGGGAAAAAAAGTTTTGGTTTTATAGAGCATGAGCGGGGCGCGTATGGTAGCGGTGGAGCAAGAATTACGTGGAGGTCTGTTACACTTGATTGGACAGGGAATATATAAATTGAGTTGGCTGATGCAGTGTGGAAATAAAACAAAATGAGGTATTTTGATTTTTTTTGCTGATAATTTGTTTTGGGGTGAGAGTCAGTTGCTTGTTTTTTTATCACGGTGGGGTAGTGGAATGAAGCGGTATTTTCCTGCCGTGAATCCCGGAGATGGAGTGGCGCTGTCATCTAGCGTTTCTTGCGAGATCAGGGTGCTGACTGTAGGATGGGATTGGCAACAACGGTCATGTTTGTAAGATAAAAAAAACTGCTTTGGGGGGTTTTGATCGCACTGCGTGTGTAACAGGTGTAGGGACTGGTCGGAGGAGGAATGAGTTGCGTGGGGGGCCTTTGTATCAGTGTCTCGCTAAGCGAGTGAAACAGAAGTGACTGCCAAGATGTTTCCGGTGGGCACAAGGATACGAGGCAGTAAAGAGTGGTGGAAAGAGGAACTTGTTATTTGCTGGGCGTTGTTAAAAAATAACACCGGTGGCAGGGGGGATTAGCCAATCAGCATGTGACTTTTGCGGTGCCCATTTTCTAAAGTAAAATTAAGCACTCACCTTAGTTGTTGATCTAAATTATTTTCACCATTCATTCACACTAATGGGTCTAAACCGGAGTTGCTAGGACACTTCTTTCCAGAAAAACAACCAAACAAAAATCCTTGGGGTGTATTTCTTCTCTCTTTTTTTTTAAGCACTTCCTCCTCTCCCTACTAAGGGCTATCTCTTAAGGTATATCTCTATTGCTAAATTTGCTCCACCTTGTCCATCCCTCTAAGCTTCTGCCATATGGCAGTACATGGCACCTGAGACAAGGTGCAGTTTTTCCCCTTTGTCCTGCATTGTGGTTAGAGGCAGATCATAGGAATTTACAAGTCATTAGCTATTAGGCCATAGCGACTTGACAGATGCTGTAGAATTTTCTGTGCTATGCTTCTCAGTCTGTTAGGCTGGGTGCTTGATCCACACTCAGCTGTTAGAATTCACGTTTCTCCTTTTCTCCACTCATTTTGGAGTGGCAATAAAATAGTTTTTGTGCTCTCGGACTCTGTCCAATCAGACCTGCTGTTACTCCTTGTGATGTGTTTTAGGCTTCTTACCATACTATGTTCTTGTCCTCTTGGATAGGGGTGCTGCCAACTTAACTAAACAAGACTGTTTAAATTGGCATTCTACCAGCTTAACTATACATAGGTCCACTAGGCCTGTGTGTGCCAGCCAGCGCTATATGCCAGGGCTACTGCCCTTCTGTCCTCCACCTTCCTGTCCAGGTGGTTAAAATAGGCTCTGGCTCTTACCCTCACTACCCTTGTGCCACCCTTAGGCCCAACCCTCAGTTCTACTAAGTTGGTAGTCGGGTTTTATTGTGTTATTATTTTTATAACCTATAACCTTTTCCTATCCATTGGGGCGGAGACTATAGTCCTTTCTTTTTTTTCTCTCCCACTTCTTTTCTCTGGAAAAAAGACCTGAGAAACAGAGGGGGCCAGCGCTGGTTACTGGCTGGCTCACATGAGCAGTGTCGCTACCTCAGCCTCATGGGCAGCACTAGCACAGCCATTGGTCCCCTCCCTAAGCTACAAAGGACTTTGCTCCTTTGGGGTCCTAGCTCCTCCGGCTTAGACCCGTTAGTGTGAAAGAATGCTGAAGATTGATTCCTGGAAGATCTTTGTATACACCAACTCTTTTTACAAAGAGCACTCCAATAAGCTGCATAGCAGTAACCCCTCATACCCTCCTCTCTGGCAGCCATATTCATTTTACATGCTGCGCTATACTTACTGTAACACATTTCACACTGATTATGATGAGCCTGTATTTTGCACTGTAAATCATAAGTTTTGATTTAAAAAAAATCAGCGCATAAAAAATATCATCCTATTCCCATTTACATGCATCAGGGTACTATGTTTAGGTAGATCAAATGCGTGAGACCAGTCTGCTCTCTTGCATGCCCCCCCATGCACAAGTCACACCCCTGCATTCTTGACTGTGGGCTTGATCCACAAAGGGCATGCAGCTGCACTGCACCCGTGGAGGGCTATGGGAAGCCATTGAATGCCCCTAGATGTGGGATGTGCACCCTTGGGGCACCTGGCAGAATCCATAGCACTAGCTGTGCGCCCTCTCTGGGCCCAGTCCCTGGCTGCATGAATAGCTCACATCAGGGGCAAGCTAGGGGCTGGAGGCAGATAGACACCCCATCCACAGTGCTTCTGGGGCAGTGAGTGTGACTGGCAGAGCGTCAGACACAGGGGCCACTGTAGCACCTAAGTACCCACGTGCACCCTGCCACCCAGGCCCAGAACAGCCCACTGACCCCCAAACCCAGGAGCATAATTATGGGCCAGGAGCGTCTCCGGCACCATCTGGTGACCACCGTTAAACTACATAGAGTGCTGGTAGGGAATATGGCATCCCATGGTGGACTGATACAGGCTGCCATATATCGTCGACCCCTATGCCACAGGGAGCTGAGGATACACTGAGAAGCTGACCTGGACATCAGATGCCCAGCGATCTTAGCTATGGTAACCTGTGCACCACCCACAGCTGCTGCACAGGGATCCGTGTCTGCAAGGGATGGGGGAACAGGGCTGAGTACTGCACCTGTCACCATGCAGTCCTGGGGTTTGCAGAGGCACAGTGGGGATATGCTCAGCCTAAGCGTAGCTCTGCTGCAAAAGTGGATTGAGCCGTATGTCATTATGTTAAATCACTGGGGTGGCTTTTCAGTAAAAGATTACAAGCTTAAGGTATGTACATATATTCAACTAAAGACGGATTGTATTTTTTCTTGTTTTTCTCACTTGGTGGCTCCAACCAGCCCCCACCTGAATCAGTGCCCTCCGACCTGTCATCCAATATCCATGGGACTTGCCTTCTCTGCTGTTGTCCTGCCTCAGGACCTGACCAGATGTGCCCAGCTGTCGACACAGGGTCTGCGAAGGACCAGGCCATCACCGTGCTGTGATTGGAGGGTTTTTCCTCCATTTTCTCCCTTAGGACCCACAGGTATGCAGTGACGCAATGTGCTTTCTCTGTCTCCATGGAGATGCCCCTGGCGTTTAGGCATAGTGTTGTCCTCCCTTTCTGTTCCACGTCACTGCCACCTAGATTGCTGTAGGTGGCAGCTGAACCATGAACAGGCATTCTGTCTTCCCCCAAGGGAGGAGAGCTGTCGTACAGATGCTTAATGCTCCCTACCATGGCCAGCCCCCCAGTGACCCTGCTCTGTTCCCGAACCCGAGTTGCTGGTGCAGCAGGCAGTGAGGCAGCCAATGCCTCAGCCCACCATGCCACTGGGCTGGCAAGACAGCAGACTGTAAAAGTACTGTAGTTAACTAATCTGAAAAATCAGTTACTCTGAGCTTTGAGGGATTCTGATGTTGGGTCAGTGTGGTTTGCAAAGGAACAGTTGCTCCTAGAAAAGACTGAAGTCTTGCTACTTTTTCTGGCACTTCAGGGATTTATTTTGTGCTCTTTGCTGTGACCTGACGTATCACTTTTTGTTATTTTATTCATTTCAATGTAAGACATACAAAATGACTTCCCTTGCAAGGGTAAAATCATTCATGCGGGCACATCTCTTGAATAAAGCATGCATTCTTCCTTGACCTACAATATGATACATCCTTGGGGAAGGTTAAGTAAGGATAAAACTGCCTGATAAATTGTTTTTGAAAAATATCACCTGTCACTGTCTCTTATATTATGTTGAAATAATCAATAACATTTCAATAAAAAAAAATGTTTTTTGAATTGGACTGGAGGGGAGGTGGGGAGAAGGTAATCAGTCACAAAATTACAGAGTATCTAGTTGTGTAATGAGCAGTGATCATTTAAGGAATCAGAGCATCTGAAACTAGAGACACTTGTTGCTACACACAGTGAAGTTGCAGCATATGAAGAACTATTTTTATTTATTTTTTATTTATCTGTACAATCAGATTTGCAACCTTTGAGCCAGAGGCTCGTTTACAAAGGTACCTCGTCACAGAGAGGACAATGGTGTTACAATATTACAGTAGGCTGACATACAGATTTACACAGATTTTACAAAGTAGTATACAGACATTATCACATATATTTTGTACATTTCATAAAACAGTAGTTACATAAATACAGATATCCGGCAGGGGGGAATGAAGGAAACCAGGTCGGAGGGGGCGGAGGAGGCAGTCCAGAGGACTTTGTCGAAGTGCACTTAGTGATATGCGAGCAGCCAGTTAGTGACAGGAACAGCAGCGGGTGTTGAGCAGGTGGTTCCGAAGAGCAGTTTTGAAGGAGACAATTTTGGGAGTGTTAGTGATGGTTATAAAGAGAGTGTTAAACCAGGAAGGGGCCCTGTAGCAAAAGGATCTCTGAGCTAGGGAGGTCCTAGTTCTGGGTACCAGTAGGGTGGCCTTGTCCGAGCTGTGGGTGGAAACTGTGAGGGAGGTATGTTGGAGGGAGGCAGATACCCCGGGGGGGAGGGAGATCCCGAGCAGAATTTTCTTGGCTAGGTGGCAGGTTTGGTAGTGGAGACGTTCTTCCAGGTTCAGGAGATTAGCAGTGGAATACAGATGACAGGTGTGGGTGAGCCTGGGGGCACTGGTCAGTAGTCTACAGGCCTTGTTCAGAATGAGTCGGATCTTATTGAGTGCTGTGCAATCAGCGGCTCCATATACTGGTAGGCCATAATCCACTAGGGACAGTACTGAGGATATGATGGCCAGTCGGAGAGCATTGGGTGGAAAGTCCCTATGGCGGTATAGGAGGCCAATCCGGGTGTTGGTGGCAGACGGAGAACATTAATGTGGGCGTGAAAAATGAGGGCAGTGTTGAAAGTAATCACAAGATATTTGTAGGTGTGCACTTTCTCGAGTGGGTGTTGAGTGCTCGGGAGGATAAGGAGGGAGTTATTTCTTGCTTTGTTTTGATGGTGGGAAAAGAGCATCGACTTGGTCTTTTTGAGATCAATGACAAGTCTGTGCTCCTTGAACCAGCATTCTGCTTGCTTGAAGGTGTGTTGGAGAGAGTCCTGGAGGGAGGAAGAATTTCAGTGAGAGGCATAAAGAATGGCATCATCTGCGTACAGAAGAATTTTGCTGGAGCAGGCCCTGGGCAGGATATTTAGGTAGAGACTAAAAAGTAGGGGGCCCAGGATGGAGCCCTAGAAGACCCCAGAGTGGACAGGGTGGGTCTCTGAGAGTGTCCCATTGATTCTGATACACGCGGAACTGGCCGATAGGTAGCTAGAGCACCAGGTGAGGGGACCAGTAGAGAAACCGATACGGTAGAGGGCGTCAAGTAGGTGGGGATGGCAGACAGTGTCAAAGGCCTTTGAGAGGTCAATGAACACTGCTCCAGCAAGGTTGCCAGAGTCAAGAGAGGAGTGCAAAAAGTTGGAGAATTCCAGTAAGGTTGTACCAGTCCTATGGCCTGCATGGAAACCATGCTGCTCTGGGCACATAACAGCATATTTAGTCAGATACTCGGTGAGCTGTGTAGCCACCATTTTTTCTATGGCTTTGGAGAGTGGGGGAAGGATGGAAATTGGCTGATAGTTGCTGGGGGTGGACCTGTCTCCACCTTTATGAATAGGTGTGACAACAGACATTTTCCAAACACTGGGAAATTGACCCAGGCAGAGGGATCGGTTTAGTAAGTTCATAAGTGGGACTAGGATGTCATCCAGAACCAGTCATAGTATTTTGGGATCCAAGGAGTCATTGCATGGGTTGTTGCTGCCTAATGCTTTTAGAAGGACTGGTCTGGCTTCATGGGTAGATATTTTGCGCAAGTAGAACCGGGGACATTGAAGGACAGGGGGCTGTGAATCAGGAGCTGGGTTGAAGAAATTACTGGGAAGGACAGAGCTAAGGTCTGTGAAGGAGGTGTTAAGGCACTTAGCTATGTTAAGGGAGTCAGTGGTAATAGAACCATCAATAGTAAGCTGGGAAGGGGGAGGGGAGTGAGATTTCCCTTTCAGTTCTTTAATATTGCCACAAAAGGTCCAGGCAGACCCCCATGAGGAGGTGAGGGTGGCCTGGTAGTAAGCAGCCTTGGCCTTATGGATGGCCCATGTGCACCTATTCTGTGCAGCATTGTAGGCTTGTCTGTCTGCCGTCCTGCTGGTCTCAGTTGCTAGGTGCTGGAGGTTGTCCCTTTCCATGAGTTTTTGGAGTAGGGCGGGGGTGACCCATGGTGCATTTTGCTTTTTGGTGCGGAGTCTGGTATGCGGTGCGTAGAGATCACAGGCCTTGTTAAAAGCCTGTGTGAAAAGGTCGAGGGCAGAGTCAATGCTGGGTGCCTGGTTGATGGGGGACTAGTCATTTTGGGTGAGGAATTGCTTAAGTTTATTCAGGCCACCCGGGCGGAGGCACCTGAGGAGGGTGGTTTGGGCTACTGGTTTGGGGGCAGAGGTGGACCAGAGGAAAAAATTACTTACCATAGTTATGTTGTTTCTTCTAATGGAATCTTGCTGTATTCTGACAATATGCAGTTAGACCGACCAGTTCAACTGCCCCGGAGAACCAAGAGTTAAACTCTATGCAAATGCATAGAACGCTGAGCTCTAGCTCGGTTTTCAAACCACTGTCCTCAGTATGTTCTAGTAACTGATCAGATTCTATGAAGCAAACTAGTCAAATATGTATGTAATGGCCAAAACTAAGCCTAAACAGGACCCCAACAGGGGCAACATAACTAAACAAAACCAAAGGGCATATAAAAGACTCAGGTCACAGATGCCCAGAGCAAACCATTACCACTAATGGTTTTAAAGTTGTTGCAGGAGAGCCACCCTTCCCCTAGTTTCTGAAGGGGAGGTAGGTTGGGAGGTCAAAATACAGCAAGACTCCATTAGAAGAAACAAACATTACTATGGTAAATCATTTTTTCTTCAAACAACATGAAGTCTTGCTGTATTCTGATAATATGCAGACTATAAAGCAATGCCCACAGGAGGTGGGCACAGAACCTATTTGGGAAATAGGCTCTGCAGTACTGCTGTGCCAAACCTGGCATCACTCCTTGCCTGAACATCCAGGCTGTAATGCTTAGTAAATGTATGGACAGACTTTCAGGTGGCAGCCATATATATCTTAAGCAAGGGGACTTTCCTGGCAGCCGCCAGGAAGGCCACAGTGCCTCTGGTAGAGTGGGCCCTAAGACCTGCTGGTGGGTCTTTACCCAGCTTACTGTAGCAGAATTGGATACAGGCCACAATCCATCTGGCTATAGTCCTTTTTGCAGCTGGCCTGCCTTGGCCAACATCCCCATAAGTAAGAAAAAGCTGGGAACAATCCCTCCTTAGCTGTTTTGTCCTATCCATATAATAACTAATAGCTCTTTTAACACCCAGGCTGTGCAGCCTGCATTCACCTGAACTAGAGTGATCTGAGAAAAATACAGGCAAAGTAATGGATTGGTTCAGATGAAAATCAGAAACCACCTTAGGGAGGAATTTCCTGTTAGTTCGGAGCACAAGCCTGTCCCTGTGAGGTGAAATATAGTTGGGCTCCACAAGCAAGGCTTGAAGCTCACTGATTCTTCTAGCAGGAGTGATAGCCACTAGAAAAACAGTTTTCCAAGTGAGAAACTTGAGTTCTGAAGAAAACATAGGTTTGAAAGGAGGCTGCTTAAGCTGACCTATACATATGTTCAGGTCTCATGCAGGGGTAGGTTCCCTATGTGGGGGATGAAGATGTAACAACCGCTTGAAAAACTTTTTGAACACTGGGTGTGCAGCCAGAGAAGATGCCTTCCCTGCTGAAAAGATAAGCAGAGACAGCAGAAAGGTGTACCTTCAGGGTCGATGGCTGTAAATGCAGAGACTGGAGGTGGGCCAGATAGTCCAGAAGCTGTGGTACTGCAGCTAGCTGTGGATCTAAATCCTTCTGTGCACACCAGATGGAAAATCTTTTCCATTTGGAGGAATAGGTTTTTCTGGTAGCAGGCTTTCTGGCATCTCTCAGAATATCCAAGACAGATTGAGACAGTTGTGAATCTGCATATTCTAGGTCTTCAAGAGCCAAGCCCTGAGGTGAAGGGACTGAAGATTGGGGTACATTATCCATTATCCTGCCCTGAGAGGATGTCAGCAGGTTGTACCTCCTGGGTAGAGAAATCGGTTTGGTCACCAACAGTGACAACAGCATCGAGTACCATGGCTGTCTGGCTCAGTCTGGGGCTATGAGAATCATTGTGGCAGACTGAGACCTCAACTTGACCAGGGCTCTGGCTATCAGAGGAAAGGGAGAGAAAAAGCATAAAGGAACCTGTTTGACCAGTCCAGGGGGAGAGCATCCAGTGGCACTGAGTCCTGCAACAATACAGAGGTAACTGGTAATTGTCTGGGGCTGCAAAGAGATCTATCTCTGGAACCCCCCATCTCCTGAATACTGAAAGAAGGACCTGCTTGTTCAAGGTCCATTCATGATGGCCCTGGCTGATTCTGCTGAGAGCATCTGCCAGTACATTGTCCTTGCCTGGCAAGTGAACTGCTAACAGTGACATGTTGAGAGAATATGCTAGCTTCCAAATCTTCATGGATTCCGTGCAAAGCAGGGAGGACCTTGTTCCCTCATTTGTTGATGTAGTACATGGTGGTGGTGTTGTCTGTCCTGACCTGTACCACCTTGCCCTGTAGGAGACTGGCAAACTCCTGAATAGCCAGGAGCACTGCTCTGAGCTCCAGAAGATTGATGTGCAAGAGAGACTCCTGAGAGCCACGTACCATGTGCTGTGTGATCCCCCAGGTGGGCACCCCAGCCCAGGAGAGAAGCATCCATAATCAGCACCAGAGAGGGTACCTGAGGGAGAAAAGGAACCCCCACTCTGAAGTTGTCCATCTCCTGCCACCACTGAAGAGCTAAGAGAAGGGTGTGAGACACTGGAATCAGTTTGGTCAGAGAATCCTTTTTCTGAGACCAGAAGAATCTGAGGTGGAACTGAATGTCCCTCATCTGGAACCTGGCTGCCAAGACCACAGCTGTGGTGGAGGCCATGTGTCCTAGGAGCTGTAAGAAGTACCTTGCTGGCCGAGGAACTTGGACCTGAAATGATTTTGCCAATTCTATGAGGATCTGTGCCCTTGCAATGGGCAAGAAGGCCCTTGCCTGAATAGTATTCAGTTCTGCCCCTATAAAGTCTAGTACTTGTACAGGGTTTAAGACAGACTTTTGAAGATTTACCAAAAACCCCAGAGAGAGACGAGAGTATCTTGGGTGAGTTTTAGGGTTTCTGTAACCTGCTGGGGGGATTGACCCACCAACAGCCAGTCGTCCAGATAGGGGTAAACTGAAACTCCTTGCCTTCTGAGGAATGCCACCACTACTACCATTTTGTAAACACTCTTGGTGCAGATGTCAGGCCAAAGGGCATAGCCCTGAACTGGTAGTGGCCGGAAGGCAGTCAAAATCTGAGATATTTTCTGTGAGACTGTCTGATGGGGATGTGGAAGTAAGCATCCTTTAGGTCTAGGGATGTCAGACAGTCCCTTTGCTTGAGAGTAGGTACAATGGTAGTCAGGGTTGTCATTTTGAATTTTGGCTTTGTAAGATGCCTGTTCAGGAATCTGAGATCCAGAATGGGCTGCCACTCCTCATTTTTCTTTGGTGCCAGGAAGTACCTTGAGTACAGTCCTTTTCCCCTGTGCTGATGTGGCACAGGTTCCACTGCTCTTGACTGAAGAAGTGTGGAAACCTCTGCCTCCAGCTGTGCTGTTTCTGCAGTGCTGGAAGGTCTGAAAATTCTTGCTGACAGTTTTGGAGGCACCTTGAAAGTGAGAGCAAGTTCCTGACCCACTATCTCCAGGACCCATTTGTCTGAAGTGATGGAATGCCAAGCCTGGAGATAGTGGGTCAGCCTGCCCCCAACAGGGTAAGGGGAGGCAGTCCGAACAGAGCTTTCAGGGTGTCTGTTTCATTGGGGTAGCAGACTGGGGTGAAAGCAGCCCTGCCAGCACCCGTCCTGCCCCCCCTCTAAAGAACCCCCTGGGTTGCTGCTAAGAAGGAAAAACTTGGGCCTGGTGGAAAGGCCTGGGGTAAGGTCTGCCCTGCCCCTGGCCTGCTGCTTCTGAGGAGTGGCAGCCTTCTCTTTTGTTGAAGCACTCCTGTATTCCACTCTGTACTCATTCATTTTCTTCATATATGCCTCAGTCTGTTCCCCAGAGAGTTCTGGACAAGGGGAAAATCCATGGCATCATTCTGCGTGTCCTGGGACAGGTTAGTACACCTGAGCCAGAAAAATGCCTGAGGGATACAGCAGAAACCATAGCCCTGGAAGCTGCACCACTGGAGTCCACAGCCATGTGGAACTGGGACTTAGATGCTTGCACCCCCTTATTGACCAACCCCTGAAGGTCAGCAGAAAGCTCAGGAAGGGCCTTTTTAGCTAATTGTTCGACAGCCTCCCAAAGGGATTTCTGATACCTGAGGCATAAACCATACAGGTGGCTTGCCTGATACCCAAGGAAGATGCCACGCACCTTTCTTGGAAGAGAATCCACCTTCCTGGAATCCATGTCGGGGTGAGAGGCCAGAGGAATGCCAGCCTTCAAGGCTGCAGTTTGAACTACCCCACATGGCTACAATGACTAGCTAAAAAGTCAGTGCCATTGGCAGCCAGAAGGTACTTCCTGTCCATCTTTTTATCTAAAGGAGGGACAGAACTAGGGGTTTGGAGGATCTTTAAAAGTCTGCTTCTTAAGGACTTATGAATGGGAATCAAAAGTCTCTGGGATACAGGAAGATCCATCATCTCCTTGTAATCCTCTTCCTCATCATCCTCCTGCCTGGCCTCTTGTACAGAGAGCTGCAGTGTCTCAGCCACCTGCCTCATAAAAGCAAAATGGGAGGTAGCCTCAGAGACAGACCTGGGGAGATTCATACTGAGGATGGTCAGGGGAGACCTCAGGGTCAATGAGTTCCCCTTCATCCTGTTCCTCCTCCTCCTCTTCATATTCAGAAAAGTAATACTCCTCAGGATTAATGTGTTCTAAAGGAGTTGAACTGATATCTGGAACCACTGGCTGCCCAGACGGTACCTGTGATGGTTATGCCAAACCCAGATTGCAAAGACTGCACTATTCGGATGGCCTTTGCAATTTCATCCCATGATTGGAACGAGACAGACTGCTTACGCGTTCGAACCGGAGCATTTGGCTTTCTTCGACGGTGCGGGTTCGGAAGCCGACTCTGAGCGTCATTTAGCCATTGACGGTTCTCCCTGGCTTGAAAGGTCGGTTGTAGGATCTGAAGGTTCGGTAGAACCGGAACCCACCTCAGCAGTCTTTTTTTTTTATTTTATGTTTTTAGAATTTCATCAATTATACATACAAAATTCTACCAAGGATAGGTAGAATCACCACTACAAAATACCACATTCACATTATTATTACAGGTAGGTAGTACACTATCCTTCATTTAACCACATTGGAGAAAAGACACATTTCCTTTCACATCCTTCCACTCAAATTGGAGCATAATGCAGCCAATGCTATCTTTATTAATACAGTAAACATTCATGCAGGATAGGTTTACCAGGCCAATCTAAGCCTATTTTACTGCTCTATAATATAGAAAATTACTTATTGAAGCCCTGATAAAACTACTCCATCTCAACAAACTTTCAAAGGTTATTTTGATATTAATTAAACAGTTTACCTAACTTGATGGAAAACTTAATTAGCTTACATGGAGCAGTTATCCAGTGGTAGTATGTTGCCAAACATTGTGTGAGTGTCTAATAGCCTGTCTAATGCTTCTATTAATTCAATTACTTCAGAACGATTCCCCTTTTATATCCCACTCTCCAAGTGTTCACTCACTTCCACTTTCTAACTTACAGAGAGCAATTACCACTGCATCATAGAACTTTAAACATATTTGAAAACTTATTCATACCCCCAAGAGTATTTCAACAGGCTTCTAAGTTAAGGCGGATCTTAGTTTACATCAATATTTCCGAGTACGAGACACGATGCTCAGAGTTCAGCCAGACCTACGGACCTCAAGTTAGCCGACGCCATGCAGAGTCCTTAATATCACCTTAAGGAGGATGAAATATCCCCAGAATACTTACAATTCAGTCCCCGGTTTCAGCCAACTCGTCTTCTGAGTCAGAAATGTCCCGGTTCTGGACTTCCCTTCGTGAATGAGCTTTAGCGATGCAAGCCCCAGCTGCTTTGGGATCCGTAAATAAATACATCTTTTGGTCTAGGGTGAACTGGAGTCACGCTGGGAAGCCCAGTCGAAAGGGGATGTCCATTTCTCGTAATTTCTGTGTCACGCCATCAAAGGCTTTCCTCCAGTTTCGTGTCGCAAAGGAGTAATCTGGGAAAAAAAGTATTCTGGTGCCTTCATATTCAATTCTTCCTCCTTGTTCCCTAACCGCCTTCAGGATTCTGTCCCTCATATTGGAAGATTCAGTCACCATCAGCATGGTGCGCGGGCCTTCCTCCAGGTTGCGGGCCCGTCTTGGGGTGATTCGATACGCCTTCATGATTACTGGAGCAAACCCAAGTCCCAGGGTCTCTGGCATCCATCTCTCCAAAAAGCTAACCGGGTCGTCCCCCTCTGATCCTTGTGGTAGTCCTAGGATTCAAATAGTTGGTGCCCTAATGGAATTCTCGAGCTGTTCGATTCTAGCCTTCAACAGGCTTTGCTCCTTTATTGAGTTACGCTACTGCGCTAGAGCTTTGCCTGATGTCCGGTTCGATTCTTCCATTACCGGATTCATTGCCGCCACGGTAGATTCCACCTTTACCAGACATTCTGTATACGAATCGAATTTCTTGTCCAGTAGCTGAATAGATCTAGTTAGCACATTCACAGCTGTTTGTAATGATTCCAGGGATGCTGGAGGTTCGCGCCTATCGCTCTGTTGGAGGCCAGGGCCTTGAGCTGACGATGGCCCCACAACCATTTGGTCTTGTTTTGGGTTATTTCGAGTTCAACCCATCTTCCAAAAGCAGGTTTCTCTTCTCTCTAGATATTAATAGCTTTAGTTGAGTCCTCAAATAGCACCATGTCACCTGTTAGTTTCCCTGTTTTAAAAGATTAAGCTTTCGTTATGGAGAGCTCACAAGGGGCGTCTTCCATGCTGGGCTGCTAGCTCCACTTCCCGCCTCAACAGTCTTGTCCATTTTTCCTTTAGTTTACCAAGGCATCTGTCTAAAGTAGACAGAGAATTCTTACAAATATCACAGTCTGTTTGTAAGTAGATTAAAACTTCAAACAATACAGACAAACCAAATGTGGATCAGCTTTTGCAAATTGCTCCCCACACTCAAGTACACTTAGAAACCCAGTGGGACAAGTTTTCTCTTGGGTTTCTGTGACATAACCCTAAAATTTGGGAGCTTAACCCAGTGGCTTAGTTAGGCGGTTAAGCAAGAATCAAATACCTACTTTATCAGTAGTGGCTTAGTTAGGCCGGGATAAAGAATGAAGAAATAAGAAAATTACCCTTGGCGGCTGAGTTGGGCGGGTAATAGAGAACAAAGTCTGAACTGGCCAATGGTTTAGCACCAGCCAAAAATGAAATGAGAGCCCCCGGTTCTGGTCAGGACTTTACACCAGTGTCCCCATACACTGAAAATTTAGATAAAAGGAGAAATTTAGAAGTTCAGCCCCCTCACAGTCATGGAACCGATCGGAAACCGAACACTTACCCAACCTAGGAAACGTGAGCTATACGGAAGACAGCGGTTTAAGAACATACTAAAACTAAAACAACAAAGCGGTTTGAATTAAACCAATGAAACTACGCTAGACCAAAAGCAGCAAGGAGAACTCTCTGAGGCATCTTCACTGGTGGCCGGAGTAAAGAATCTGATCAGTTACTAGAGCGTGACGAGGACAGTGGTTTGAAAACAGGCTCGAGCTCAACGTTCTATGCATTTGCATAGAGTTTAACTCTTAGTTCTCCAGGGCAGTTGAACCAGTCGGTCTAACTACATATTGTCAGAATACAGCAAGACTTCATGTTGTTTGAAGAATAGGATAGAGAGTGGTCATTTAAAGAGTAGTGAGGATTTGTATGTCCTGGATTTTGTGGGAGGCGGTTGGTGACTATGACATCCAGGAGGGTGCTGGTTCCACTGGAGGGATTGAGTCTAGTGGGCTGGAAGACTTGGGTCAGGTCAAGGGCAGTGAAGGTGTCCCTTGCTTGGGAGGCAGAGGGATGAAGCCAATTGACATTGAGGTCCCCGACAAGGACTTGTTCTGCTTTGTGGGGGAGGGTGGTGAGATAATCTGTAGAGACAAGATTGCCATGTTCTGGTTCCTTCGGGGAACATTGGAGACTGTGAGGAGAGCGGTCCCTTGAGGGATCAGGAATGAGTTTGATGGTGAGGGCCAGGGCACCACTATCAAGCTTGAGAGCAGGAAGCGCATGACCAACAATAGTGTCACATATAGAAAACAGCACAGCCACCCCCACATTTGCCTACTCAATCCTCCTGGTAGAGGTGTGCAAGGGAGTGAGACAAAGAGTCGGGGTGGATTTGGAAAGCCAGGTCTCCACAAGGGCAATGATGTCAGGCTGGTGTGGAATGACCCAGCACTCAGTGCAGCAGATATTTTCTGCAAGCTGCAGATATTCAGGAGGCAATGCAGAGTCCTGAGGACAATGTCTTGGGTGGGCTGGTGGGAGTAGGGCCTGAGTTGGGGTGGACATTTCCAGACAGTAGCAGTAGCAGAGTAATAATTCTTCTCCTGCTATACCATCTCTCATTCACTCTACTGGAAAGAAATAAGAAATGTTGTTTTATAATTTAGATAGAAAAGTTACATACTGATAAATGGCAACATGATATGAACTTCACCTGCATGGAACCATCCATTAGGCATCACCCACCCCAGCTGCCTCAGTTCCTTTTTTACCAAGCCATACAAAGCACAAAATAAAATGATAAAGAAAAATACAGTACTAATTTCAAGGCATTGTAAAAAAAAAAACAACAGCCTAGAAACAGAGTAATGTTTCATGTACATCCATTCTAGAGATATATGGCATACATATACACTGTGACAACTATACAATGTATTTTCTCATCATCTATGCCTCTGTAATGTATTTCAGCTGATGTGTGATATCTGGTGGTAACTGAAATTTACATTATTCTGTAGCTCAAGCCTTTGGGCACTTAGTTGAGACTGGCTTTTGTGTAAGTCCTTTGTACTCAGAGTACAAACAGGTTGGGTGGGGGACAACAACAGTTCCTTTCCTGTAAAGGCATTTATGTTTTGGGTAAACTTAAAAGGGCTGAGCCAATTTTCATCTAAAGAGCCTATGTTTTGTCCACAAACGCATGTCTGGTCCAGTGAGATGGCACCCTCCTGAGTAGTTGGCCAGGATAACAAAAGGACCAGGCTCTAATCCACAAAACCAGTTTGGGAAAAAGGTGGCCCTCAGAGATCAAAGGAAGATCCAGGGTGTGATGTCAAGAGAGGCCAGTCCGATGATGCAGGTACAGTGGGCTGACAGGCCAAGATACTTCTGTTGTATGTTTGCAATGAGAATTCAGTTATGATTTGGGACACTAAGCTGGTAACATCATGGGTTCGATTCTGCCATAACTCACCAGTTCCCAGTTGGGGTTAAGCTTCTTCTATGCAACTTAGAAACCTAGGTGGCTTTGTGTTGGGGTTTTCTGTGCAATCTCTACCTTTTCAAATATGTCAATTTTATCTGTCTAGTATCCTGTATTCCCCATAACTTTTAGTGTGTATAATTCTGTAAATAATGTAACTGTGTCGTATTAAATGTTATTATAAAGCAGGGAGAAAATCTGCAATTTGATTGTTTTTACATGTGCATCACATCTGTTCAATGCACAGGTAAAAACAAGTTCTCAATAGTAGGACCACACTGCACAAAAATAAATAAATCAGTGTGCAGTTAGAACGTTCGTGTTTGAAATGTTGCCATTTTTTCCCATTAATGCGGCTCATTCCCCAATCAGGAAAACTCTGGTGCCACTCAGTATTCACTTGTTCCCCCTTTCAGGCAAAAAAGGCAAGTTAAAAAGAAAAAAAGTCAGCCCTGCCTTATATACACATATAAAATGCCTCTTACCGGACCCATCTCCGTCACCCATGCTGTGAGAGTGTCTCTTGTCTGCTGTCTGACCTACTCTTTGAGATGCCGCCCCACAGTTTAAAAGACATGATCCATTGCCTCTGATTTTATTTCTTTTTTTAAAGAGCTACTGACACCAAAAAGAAAACTTTGAAAAACATAATAATTAGGTACAATTCATACAATTCAGCTTGCATTCCATATGTATTCTATATATTTCTCTTCCTTGTTATTACAAGTAAATTTGCACAAGTACATGATTTTATCCCTTAGAGTTTATCTGCCTCAGCTTACTCCCTACTTCAAGTCATAATGCTTTGTTGTGACATCACAATCAGTTGCCATGTGAGTAACTGTGGATGTCACAAGCAGGGCATTATGACCTCAGGTAAGGAGAAAGCAACAGCAATAGATGAACTCTTCAGGAGCAAAGATCCTGTTGTCATGCAAATGACCTCAGTAATAAATAATGAGGAGGAAGAATACAATACTAATCTGAAATACAAGCTGAAATGTGTCTAAATGTTATGTTTTGTTAAAGTTCTCCTGAATGTGTCAGCTGCTTTTTAATTTAAGCACCATGCAGGAAACACACTCCGGTCAAAAAATACTCTGCTGTACGGCCACACGCTCAGTGAAGGGGGAAGGTACCATAGAAGTGCAGCCAGTCCCTACCAAACGCCTGCTCCCTGCAAAGCTGCTTCTTTTGCATAGGTGTAACACCCTATTAAGGGAAAAGGTAAAACAAAACAAAAAGGTGGGAATAGGTGTAACACCCTATCTAGGTTAAAGGTAAAAAAGGGTCCAAGGAAGCAAAAAGATGGGAATAGGTGATATACCTCATCTAGGGTAGTGGTCAAAAAGGGATCAGAGTAAGCAAAACAAAAACAGGTATGGTAGACAGTAGGTATGCTGAGAGTGGTGCAGTGCTCTGGCTGTGGGGCGGCAGTCTTCAGGGAGACTTTCTAAAGACTGCGGTGCTGCCCCATCTGTGTGCACCTCTCTGGGTTGAGGCTGGAGTTTGCTCATCTCCAGGCTGTTGGCTAGGATTTAGGAGGCCTCTTTCCCTACCCAAGGACCACCAATCTGTCACCGCTGCCTCAAAGGTTGCTAGTGAGGAGGGGTGGCTGGACTATGGTGTGCTTTGGAAGGGTGAGGGTGGTGGATCACAGGCACATCCCCTAGACAGTACTACTGTGCAATTCATACACCGCTCTGGCAGGGTGGAACTCTCCCATGGAGGCCCCCACAGTAGTGGCCAGGGAGGATGTGGGGGTTCTCCGTAGGAGAGCCCAAGGAGGGTGTCAGAGGACCCCAGAGGAAGAGGAAGCAACTCCTGGTGGGGGACTCAGTTGTTAGGAGGATAGATTTGGGGACAGGAAGGGAGAGGGGAGGGAGGTTAGGTGCCTAGCCAGTGCCATGGCTCAGAGGGATGGGAAGTGGATCCTGGGGATTGCTAGGGAAGCAGGTTGGCAGGGAGAGCTGGATGTCATTGTCCACCTAGGGCCCAATGACAGCTAGGGACAAGGTTAAGAGAGTGCAGGAGGAGTTCAGGGAATTGGGGAGGGATCACCATACAGTATGATTCAATGTAAGTACAGTGCCACAACCAAATCACACAAAGGTGAGGGGTCTTGGACTTCAGGAGGGCCAACTTTATAAAGATGGGGAATGCCTCAGGGATGCCTTGACGGGGGAGGACAAAGGGTGGAGGTAAAGTGGTTGAAACTAAAGGGGCCACAGGGAAGGTGAGGAACTTCTGCATCAGGTGAAGCAAAAGCAAGAGGAAAAGAACTACTATGGTTTTCAAAAGAGGTGGCTGGAAGGTAAGGGCAAAAAGTTAGCATTCAGGAGGTATAAGGAGACACAGAGGGAGGAGGATAGGGAGGTGCATCATGAGAAGCAGAGGGAGGTAGGAAAAGCAGTTAAGAGCACAAAGGTGCAAGCGGAGGAGAAAATAGCCCAGGCAGTAAAGGGATAAGCATTTCTCAAGTATGTAGGCAAAAGGAGAAAACCAGGAGAGATCATAAGGCTAAAGGAGGGAAGGGAGGAGTGTGTGGAGGGGGACCAGGAAAAAGCAGGTATTCTGAACAAATATTTTCGTTCAGTGCTCATGGAGGAAGGGGAAGGCGAGGGATCACAGATAAGTGATAGGAACATCGAAGAAAGGGAGGTGGACATTAGTCTATTCACAGAGGAGAAAGTCCTGAAGAAACTTGCAAATCTGAAAATGAACAAGGCAATGGGGCCAGACAGGATACATTCTAGGATTCTGACTCCAGACTCCATCCTAACTGGGATGGCCAATGGCCAAATTACCTCTGCCATTTTTGACGACCTGGCCAAGGCCTTCGACACAGTCTCTCACTCCCTTCTCCTTAACTCACTCCCGGCAGCTGGCCTATCTCCCTCCACTACAAACTGGTTCAAGGCCTACCTTACTGGCAGAACCAAATCAGTTAAGAACTTGGATGCCACTTCCCCTCCTGATTAGCACTGGCATCCCTCAGGGCTCTGTATTAGTGCCCCTTCTGTTCTCCATCTTCTTAAATGACCTTCCCTCTATTTGCTCCCCCTGCTCCACTATACATATGTATGCAAATGATACAGTGCTGTATGCATTTGGCTCCTGTCCTGCTGAGGTTACAACCAGCTTACAGCAAGACTTGACAAGTTCAGCTCTAGTTTGCTAACCATCAACTTTTCCTCAATGCCCAAAGACTGTCTCCATGACCTTTGGCACAAGGCAGAAGCTCTCAGGCTTCCTCCTACCCACTTCTACACCCTTGATATGACTTTACTTGAGGGCACATCCTCCTTCAGGTACTTAGGTGTTTGGTTGGACCAACACCTAAACTTCTCTAGGCATATTGATGCCATCCAGAAAAAAACTGCACCCCAAGCTTGGTGCCGGTTGTCGAGGCACAGGTCAGGAAGCATAGATAAAACCAGGAGCAGTTGTAGAATTCGCAAAAAGTGTTTATTAGTACTAGCAGTAACATAAAAATTAAACTTGTTCAGTATAACTATTTACAAAGGCAGAATAAACAGAGAAGATCATCTGTGTTTCTTTTCAATCTCTATGTCCTTAAAACATTGCAGCTCTCTCGCTAAGTCTCTGCAACCCTCCCTCCTTAAAAGCATCTTGTGTTTTCCTAAAATGTTCTTGTAAACATCAGGCAGGTGCAGCCAGAACACAATGTCCCAGAACTGAGGCCCTTCTCCACAGCTTCTGAAAAGGGCTTAAAATTGCTCTCAGGTTAACCCCTTGAGTTCCCAATAGCTTTTGCAATAATCTCAAACTATAATTATATACATTTCAACAGTAACACTATATAATTTCTAAACAAAGGGATCCCAATATCAGTTACATTTCCATAACGGTTTACATATTTTTATACCAGCAGATATGCAAGTGAGGAAAAGACAGAAACAGCAAGGGAAGACTGAGAGATAGTGAGAGGCAAAGAACTGCGAGACTGTCGGGGTGATCAAGTCCTAGGCCTCACAGGAAAATTTGGTTGTGCAACCAGACAAGAGACAGGAAAGGAAAGAACAGAACAGATCCCTGCATTCAAACTCTTCATAACAACTGGTACAGGGTCTTATTTAACCCTGTCACAGTGCCCTGTTCAGAAACCGTAGTTGCATCCCTCCTATGGCTAGGCATGAACTTGTTCAGAAATGATACTGCCCATTCAAACAACATGAAGTCTTGCTGTATTCTGACATATGCAGTTAGCCCCAGCACTTGAACTGCTCTGGAGAGGAAAGAGTTAACTCTATGCCAGAGCATAGACCATTGAGCTCAAGCTCGGTTCAAACCTCTGTCTGCTGCACTTCAAAGTGTAACCGTCAGATTCTTTACTCCCCCCTAACTGAACAGTCGCTCGAAAGATTGCTCCTTGCTTGTCGGTTCAGTCTTAGTAAACGTCGGTTTTATACCGTTTTTGTCTCTATATATTTTTTCGGTTCAGATCCCTGTCTGTGGTACAGTAAGTGTTGTAGGTAGTGGACTTTAGTTTAATTTCTGTTTATTTCTGTGTGGAAATTGTAAAACTTGTCAATTGGTCCTGTTTGGAACTGACTGGGTTGTTTTTGTTTTACTCTTTAATTTCTTAGTGTGAGGTACCGGTCCCTATCAGTTTCAAAAAAATGTAATTTTAGACTTTTTTTTACACAGCCTGTAACACGATTGGTAACCAATAGGGGGGTCTTGCCTAGCTTTTAAGCTGCTAAAGGGTAAGTGGTTAGGATGGCTACATCTGAGAAACCCAAGAGAAAAACCGGACCCACTGGGTTTCAACACTGTAGTGAGTGTGGGGATGTCTTTACTAAGGCAGACCCTCACACCACCTGTGTTTATTGTCTGGGGTTTGACCACCTCGATTCAGACTGCCAAATCTGCAAAATTTTCCGAAAGCCACCCTGGACAAGAGATTGGGTAGGCTTAGGGAAAAGGAGGCCAAGAAGTCCACTGATCCGGATGGCCAGCCCGATTCAGTTCCGACCGAACCTGACGGAATGCCCTGACCTGGGCGATACTTCCTCGGGCAAAAGGAGAGCCGATCCTGAGGGGTAGGTTCCGTCAAAGAGAAAGAAGAAATTGGCCAGTTCGGACCCAGAACCATTACGTACAACCGCCGAAGAGATAGCCAGGGCGATTAGTATTGTGGAATCACTCCGTTTGGTTCCGTCCGATCTGGCATCTCCTGGTAGGTGCTCGGTTTGTTGGTTCCTCTGGTTTCAGAATATTGTCAGATGATTATTATGAACCAGATTTGGAAGGGAAGAAGATGCGATGGCGGCGATAGTGATGATGATGATGGTGTGGAAGGTCTGGATGAGCCCACTGAACCGGACATCTTCCCAGACAGACCTTCTAATGTTTCCCCTCCCAGGCTTTCTGAGTCCCCATCCCACTATTTGTTCTACAAAAAAGTGGCAGAAACCCTCCAGCTCCCTCTGGTTGAAGCTGCTGAGGAACAAGAGGAGTCTGACTTTGTAGAAATGATGGACATCCCGGAGTCCAAGAGGCTGTCTATTCCCCTCTATAAATCTTTTGGGAAACAGACACAAAAAATTCTCTAAACACCAAATTCTTTACCTCCTGTGGACAAGAGAATGGACAGGAGATATACGCTGTCAGGCTCAGGTATGCAGTTCTTACTCCAACAATGCAGCCAATGTTTGGGGTCATGCAGGCTGCAGCCTATGACAAAGCTAACATACCCTTGGCTTCACACCCCCAGATAAAGACTCTAGGAAGGTGGATGCTATGGCCAAAAACAGTACTTGGCATCCTCCTTGGGACTCAGGCAGGCAAACTATATGGCTACAAGCCAGATACCAGAAGTCCAGATGGGATACTGTTCTGGAACTGGTTAAACAGGTGTCCCCAGCTAGCCAAGGAGCTGGGTAGGTGGCTGCTGATGGGATTGAGGCATCTAAAATCCAACTTCATGCTGCTGTGGACTCAAATGATGTGTCATCACGAGCCATGTCTACATCTGTGTCTCTTCAGAGATTTGCTTGGCTCAGATGTACTAGCCTCTCACAGGACACCCAGGCTAAGGCCATGGATTTCCCTGTGGTGGATAATTCTCTGTTTGGGGAGCAGAGAATTACATGAAAAAGATGGATGAATACAGGACCACCTACAGGAGTGCACAGGCCAAGGAAAGGCAGGCAACTCCTCAGAAGCAGCAGTCTAGAGGCAGGGGCAGGCCTTTTCACAGGCCTTTCTACCAGGCACAGGCCTCCTCTCCTTTTCCTCAGAGGGGGTTCTTCAGAGGGAGAGGCAGAAGGGGGATGAGCAGGGCTGCATCCTCCTCCCAGTCTAAGGCTCCTGCCAAGCAGACACCCTGATGTGTCAGCCCGGGTCGACTCCCCTATTCCAATAGGAGGCAGACTGGCTTACTACTTCCAGGCCTGGAAGTCTGTTACCTCAGACAAGTGGGTCCTAGAGGTAGTAAGCCAGGGACTGGCCCTGAGCTTCAAAAAATTTTCAAAGCTGAGGGTCTGGTCTTTTCCACCTGCAAACATCTCCAAAACCATTGTCCTAGAGGCAGAGGTTTCCTCTCTGCTGGCTATCAGAGCCATAGAGAGAGTTCCTACCCCTTACAGGGGCAAGGGTCTGTACTCCAGATACTTTCTTACCCCAGAAAAAGACAGGGGAGTGGCAGCCCATCCTAGACCTAAGATACTTAAACAAGCGGTGACTCTGGGAGTAATTCTTCCCTCTCTGAGGCCAGGGGATTGGTTAGCTTCCCTGGACCTCAAGGATGCCTACTTTCACATTCCCATCAGGTGCTCCCACAGAAAGCACCTCAGGTTCGAATTGTCTTCAGGCCATTATCAGTTCAGAGCAATGTCCTTTGGACTAACATCAGCTCCAAGGGTGTTCACAAAATGCCTAGCAGTAGTAGTGGCCTTTCTAAGGAGACAAAACATCTCCATTTTTCCATACCTGGATGACTGGCTCATTGTGGGGCAGTCTCCAGACCAAGTCAGGTCAAACCTGCAAGTGACACAACAATTGCTCACTTCTCTGGGATTCTTCCTCAATCTTCCAAAGTCAGGTCTCGAGCCAGTGCAACTCCTGACCTTCATAGGGATACAGTGTTGGACACTGTCCAAGCAGACTTTTCTTCCTCTGGCAAGGGCAAAGGCCCTTACAGACCTGGCTTCTTCTTTCCGCCTTCTGGTGTCTCGAACAGCAAGTCATTTTCTTCAGCTCCTGGGTCACATGGCAGATTCCACTGCAGTGGTGCAGGGAGCTAGATTTCAGATGAGAGACATTCAGTTCCATCTGAGCTCTCTTTGGTCTCAGAAAAAAGATCCTCTAACCAAACTGATTCCAGTTACTCAGACTCTGATCCAAGCTCTTCAATGGTGGTTGGATCAGGACAATCTCAGACATGTAGTCCCATTCATCAGCCAGACTCATTCAGTGGTGTGAACCACTGATGCCTCTCTCCTGGGATGGGGAGCTCACCTGGGAGCCCTCACAGCACAAGAAGTGTGGTCCCCTCAGGAGTCTCCACTTCATATCAATCTTCTGGAGCTCAGGGCAGTATACCTGGCTCTTCAAGCTTTCTCAGACTCAGTACAGAACAAGGTGGTTCAGGTCAGGACAGACACCACCATGTGGTACATCAATAAACAGGGAGGCACTCGGTCTATGGCCTTGTGCATGGAAGCCATGAAATTATGGTCTCTGGCTTATTCCCTGCAGACATCTCTGGTAGCAGTCCACCTTCCAGGGAAGGACAATGTGCTAGCAGATGCTCTGAGCAGGATATCTCAGGGCCATCACAAATGGTCCCTGGATTCCTTGGTGCTGAATGTAATTTTCTCAAGATGGGGCACTGCAGAGATAGATCTCTTTCCAGCCCCAATCAACTCCCTTTCTTCTGTTGCAGACCCCCAGTCATGGGTTCAGTTCCCCTGGATGCTCTGGTTCTAAATTGGGAGGGGAAACTCCTGTATGCCTTTCTTCTTTTGTTCAAGGTTCTGGTCAAGATAAGGTCACAATCATGCAAAGTGATCCTGATTGCACCAGACTGGGCCAGGCAGCCTTGGTATCCTCTATTGATGTCCCTAGCAGTCCATCTTCCCCATCTGTTCCCAAGAAGCACAATCTGTTAACCTCCTCTCAGGGAGGATATGGTACCCCTTGGTCTCTCAACCTCAAGGCTTGGCTCTTGAGAGTATGCAAGTCTGTATCTGTCACAGGGGAGTCTGGGTATTCTTAAAGCCTCTCGAAAACCTGCCACCAGAAAAACTTCTAATTCCAAATGGAAAAGAGTCAGTATTTGGTGTTCCACTAGGGATGTCTTACCAGATAGTGCTGATCTGGCTACAGTTCTGGATTATATGGTTCATTTTAATGGCTTAGGCCTCAGGCCAGCCACTTTGAAATTACACTTAGCAGCTGTCTCTGCATTCCTGTAAGTGGGAAAGCTTCCTCCTGGCATCTCACCCTGTCTTCTGTAAGTTCTTTAAAGGATTGCTTCATACCAACCTCCCTTTAGGGACTCTACCCCTGCTTGGGATCTTAATGTTTACATTGCTCAGCTTATCAACACCCTTTTGAGCCTTTGGCTTCAGCAGAACTTAAGTACTTGACTTGGAAAACTGTGTTCCTGGTAGCTGTCACTTCTGCCAGGCGTATCAGTGAATTACAAGCTCCGTCAGTGGAGCCTGATTTTATCTCATTCCATAGAGATAAGGTGGTCCTTAGAACCAACAGGAGGTTCTTACCCAAGGGGGTTTCAGAATTTCATCTGAACCAGTCCATGTCTCTTCCTGTGTTCTTCACTGATCTTCTTCTTCAGGAGAAGATTACACAGTTTGGATGTTAAGAGGCACTTAAGTTCGACTGTCCTCAGTTGTTTCTCACTTATGTTTGAAGTGGGAAAGGGTAAACCTGCTACTAAGAGAACTATTGCCAGATGGATTGTCTTTTGTATACAATTCTGCTATGAAACACTAGGCAAAATACCCCCTCAGGCCTGAGGGCTCATTCGCCTAGAGATAGAGCTGCTTCTCTGGCTGCTGCCAGAGATATACCCTTACTAGAAATATGCAACCTGGAAAACAGTCCATACATTCAACAAGCATTACTCTCTGGATATCCAGGCTAGGAGTGATTCTAGGTTTTGTACAGCAGTACTGCAGAGCCTATTCCCAAAATAGGTTCGGTACCCTCCTCCTTGGAGGTACTGCTTGGTAGTCTGCATATGTCAGAATACAGCAAGACTTCATGTTGTTTGAAGAAAAATGGCTACCTTAGTGACTGTGTTTCTTCTAATGGGTCTTGCTGCATTCTGACCTCCTCCCTCCCTGCCTCCCTCTCAGAACCTTTTTTTGGGAAGTGGACTGGCAGGTACAGTGTTGCACCTCAGGGGTGTACTTGGCACTCCCCCTTTTAGAAAGGGGGAGTGAGTTATGTTTATGTGTTTTTTTTGTAGTTATGTGTGTTCACTACCTGGTTATTATTTTGGAGTTCTTGGCGTGTGTCTTTTGGGGACCCTCAAAAATTGGTTGCCTGTTGACTAGTTTATTTACAATTTCCACCTAGGAGGTGTAGTTAGTATTAGCTCGTAAGACTCTGACGGTTACACTTTGAAGTGCAGCAGACAGAGGTTTGAACCGAGCTCCAGCCCAGTGTTCTATGTTCTGGCATAGAATTAACTCTTTCCTCTCCGGAGCAGTTCAAGTGCTGGGGCTAACTGCATATGTCAGAATACAGCAAGACTCCATTAGAAGAAACACAATTACTAAGGTATTTTTTTCTTTTCAACTACTGTGACGTAGTCTATGGTGCTGCCCTCAAGTCCTCCCTAGCCAGACTGGACACCCTCTTCAATTCCTTCTGCCGCTCTGCCCTGGGTGCCCCCCTCGCACCCACCACTGTGATCTTTATTATGCCCTATCCTTCCTCTCTCTTACAAATAGGCATTGTGCTAAATTCATCTCCAAGCACTGGTTGGGCGAGTTCCCTTCCTACCTCACCTCCTCCTTTATAACACCCCCCCATCCTCCCATTCTCTTAGATCTACTGACTCCCGCAACCTGGGAGTCCCCCACAGATCCACCCAAATCGGCCAATCCGGTTACTCTCACAGACTCCCAAAAATTTGGAATTCCCTCTGCCTTCAGATCCGGCACTCATTCTCCGCCTACTCCATCAGCTCTGCCCTCAATAATTACCTTGCACCTAGCTGCTCCTGCCATGTCCCTCCCTAATTCCCTCCTCCAAGCCCTGGACAAACCCTACCCCTCTACCGTCACCTTCATTTTACCCTGTGCAACCTCACCCCCAAATTTCTAGCTCTTCTCCCCTTCCCCAAATTATTCCCCCTTACTGGCCTCCCTTGATCTCTCACAGAATGTAAGGGACCCCAAATGCTCTCCAGAGGTCCCTCTCCTACCCCCCAAGGGGCTTTTAACTCTCTACTCCCTTCCCCCACCATCCCACCTACCTCCCTAGACTTGCAGTCCTCTTGCAGGGTTCTTAGCATCCTGAAGGGATCCTACTGTGTCAAGGCTTGTCTCCTCTCTTCCCCCCCCATCTACCTGTTCCCCTAGCCTTTTCAGTCCCCTTGCAGGGTTCTCAGCATCCTGAAGGGGCCCTACTATGCCAAGGCATGTCTCCTCTCTTCCCCCATTCTACCTTTTCTCCCCTAGCCTTGCAGTCCCTTGCAGGTTCTCAGCATCCTGAAGGGGTCTTGCTGAGGCCTAAGGCTTGTCTCTCCTCCTCCCTCCCTCATCTACTTTTCCCCTAGTCTTCGCAGTCCCCCTTGCAGGGTTCTCGGCTTCCTGAAGGGGTCCAACTGAGCCTAAGCATATCTCCCCTATTCTATCTAGTCACTATGTTGGCTTTCCATGACTACTAGCAGGGTCCAATGCATCCTGATGGACTATTGATTAGGCCCCATCCCCTCCAAAGATGTGAATTCTCTTCCCCTCAAGGGTTCCATTCTCCCTCCCTCCCTCTCACATCACTCTCTTAATCACTATCTACTGACCTTCCCCAACCCCTTGCAGGGTACCCCGCATCCTGAAGGGTCCTCTCTTGGGTTAGGTCCTATTCCCCCTCCTAGCATTGTCACACCTCCTCCTTCTCTCTCCTCCCTCCTCCCTCTTTAAATCCCTACAGCCTCATCTCCCTTTCTATCTAGTCCCACAGCCCCCTTGCAGGGTTCCCCCATCCTGAAGGGTCTCTCTGAGAAACTGCCTTATCCCATTCTTTCTGGTCCCCAGTTCCTTGCAGGGTTCCTCACATCCTGAAGGATCTCCAGGGACATGACTCTCCCCTCTCCTTTCCCCTTTTCTTTCACATAAGCACTTGTTTACTTATTGTCCACTCTTTCAACCTACTATGTGCAACACTGTTGTAACACTGTTTGAAACACCTGTCTTACAATTGTATGTTAATGTTGATCTTGTAATGTGAATGTTTAATGTCTCATTCCTATTGTACCCCCTTCCCCCAGGTCACACTGGGAAATGAGCGACTTGTCGCTCAGTGTGCCTTCCTGGTGAAACATTTCAATAAATAATAATGAAAATACTGAAGGAGCTCAAGAGAGGTGCTGGCTGCACCTCTGACAGTCCTGTTCAACCATTCACTGGAGACAGGAGTTGTCCCAGAGGACTGGAGGAAAGCAGATGTAGTCCCACTTCACAAAAGTGGGAGCAGGGAGGAGGCTGGTAATTACAGACTAGTCAGCCTGACCTCAGCGGTGGTGAAACTGATGGTGTCACTACTGAAGGAGAGGATTGTGAACTACCTTGAATCCAGTGACTTACAGGATCTTAGGCAGTATGGATTCACCACGGGGGGGGGGGTCATGTCAAACAAATCTGATAGATTTTTTTGACTGCTTGACCAGGGAATTCGATCAGGGTGGTGCAGTGGATGTGTCCTACCTAGATTTCAGTAAGATCTTCAACACCGTTCCACACAGGAGACTCATAAACAAGCTGGGCGGCCTGGAAGTGGATCCTAAGGTGGTAAACTGGTTGAGGGGTAGGCCTCAAGAGGGTGGCGGTAAATGGAGTTCACCCTGAGGAAGGAAGAGTGACCAGCGAGGTGCCAGTATTGGGGCTGATCTTCTTTAATGTCTTTATTAGTAACATTGCAGAGGGCTTGGAAGGGAAGATATGCCTTTTTGCAGATGGCACAAAGATCAACAACAGGGTTGACACTGCGGGGGGAGGGGGTTGGAAAGAAAGAGGCCAGATCTAAGTAAGCTTGAGGTTTGGTCAGGAGTGTGGCAACTAAGATTCAATGTGAAGAAATGCAAATCATGCACTTGGAGTACAGAAACCCAGGGGCAGAGTACAGGATGGGAGGAGAGTTCCTGATGATCACTAAACAGGAAAGGGACCTGGGGATAATCATGTCTGATGATCTAAAACTGGCTAAGCAGTATGACAAGGCAGTGGGGAGAGCCAGTGGGATGCTGGGGTGCATAGGGAGGGGTATCACCAGCAGAAAGAAGGAGGTGGTGATACCACTGTACAAATCATTGGTGAGACCTCACCTTGAGTACTGTGTCCAGTTCTGAAGGCCAAAGCTCCAGAAAGACATGTAGAGATTAGAAGCGGTCCAGAGGAGGGCAACTAAAATGGTGCAGAGACTGCACCTAAAGCCCTATGAAAAGAGACTTAAGGACCTCAATATGTACACGGAGAAGAGAGGGGATATGATACAGACATTCAAATACCTCAAGAGTATAAATAAGGTAGAAGAGGGAAGCATTTTTCGGGGGAAAAAAAGATGCTCAAGAACAAGGGGTCATGCTATAAAGCTGGAGGGGGGTAGACTCAGGGTAAACATGAGAAAGTAGTTCTTCATAGAAAGGGTAGTGGATGCATGGAATGGCCTCCCAGCGTAGGTCATAGGAGCAAAAATGGTAATGGAATTCAAAAATACATGGGACAGCCATAAAGGAACCTTAGTGGTTAGGAAGGGGGGCTAAAGCCATAGATCAAGCAGTGTCTGCTGTATTACAGTAGGTAGGGAAAGTGGGCAGACTGGGGGGGCCAGGCGGTCCTTATCTGCCAATAATTTCTATGTTTGTAAGTTTCTATGTAGGGATTCTAGTCCTGTTGGTCAGCAGAGGGATGTGCGTGCTCGCAGTTGGTAAGTGAAGTACAAGCGGAGGAAAAACTGGAGTACTGCTAAGCCATGAGACCAGCAGTACTTTCTTAGACTAGTCTCCTGCAGATAGAGATGTGCTGCTGGCTTGTGGCAGTAGGGAAAGTGTGCAGGTGGCCAGAGGGCGGGGGACAGTTTTAATAGAGTGCATTGCCTTGCTATTTAGATGGGTAGGGGATAAATAAAAAAAAAAAGGGGGGTAGACGGAGAAAATGTAGAACTGGTCTTGCTAAGCAATTTAGAAAAATGGCAGTTTCAAACTGAATTTGTTGAGGATTCTAAGCTGGTATAGTGATACCACCTGGTAATGGGACACTTTGCACTGGGAGTTGTCTCCCAGTCTCTGCTGCTACATAAATGTCCACTTTGGTAAGGGGCTCAGCCAATCAGAGACCAGGAAATTTCCAACCATTTTCTAAATTATAATAATTTAACAGTTTGCCAATTTCTTTTGGAGGAGTGAGCATGGGCAAGCACTGGACCTTCTCTTGTTTTAACTTATGTATGCCATAACTGGTTACACCCCAATGAGAAAAGCAATTTAAAGTTTGTGAAAGTGCATGTTTGAACTGTTAATTCTGGATTTGCTTTACGTTTGGGAGATATATTGCTGTCTCCCCACTAATCACCGGTACAATGGCTGGGGACAGCACCTTAAAGTGAGTCAACCAGGCAGTGCACCTTTTAAAGGAGCCAATTCTGGCAGTTGCATTTACAATAGGGCCTCAACCCGATGAGAGTCCACTTGACAACTGTGAGGAGGTCCACCTTGACAACTGTGGCTGAGCTGACACTTTACATCAGAGCTCTGGACTGAACACTAAGAGACCCCACCCCTTTGGGATATAATAGTGAGTAGCCATTTGAAGCAGAAAGCACACCGTAATAATTTAGTGATTTTCCACATTTCTTGTGGGAGGGCTATACACTGGTTCTCTTTGTTTTAATAAGGACTGAGTGCAGACTCTACTTTGAAGAAAAGCTCAAGCCTCAGGAAGCTCTGGTGAGAAGGGCATCTCTGTGAGCTTCCACCTGCTGAGTCTCTGAAATACCCGCTCCCTCGCTCTCTGGGCAGGGGTTTGAAAAGGGAAAGAATAGGCATGAACAGGCCAATTTCCTGCCACTTAGGGCCAAACAGCATGCGATCTTAAATGGGGCATTCAGAATCTTCTGTCATGCTACGGGACCTAAGCGGAGTCAGGTGGAGCTAAGTATCGTGGAGCAAACAGATGGCAGTTAATGCAGAGCAGGCTGCAACCTCTAGCGTCATAAGTAGACCTGACAGATGCCCATTAGCACTACACCCACTAATATTTATTTTATTTAGTTTTGCTGACTGGGTAAGTGCACTAGACAAATTCTGCCTATTTTCAGGCAAGACCGGGGAAGGGATACAGATGAATGCCAACTGACTTTGAACCAGATTAAGCTGTTGGTGGCATTTTAGTGAATGGTGGGAAATTTGGCCAGTGCACCGGGGAAATTCCCCTACTCTTTGGAGGCAGAGGGCGCTGTGTGGCTGAGCATCACTACTGCTCAGTGGCATCTGGAGTCTTGGGAGAGACGGATGTGCAGGAGGCTAAGAAGTAGGTCTCCTCCTTGGCCCCTATTGTGCTGCAATGGAGACCATTTCTGAAGCAGTTTCGTTGGAAGTGAAGATTATGGATACGGCGGTGGTTTTGCAAAGCATGGAAGAAGAGGACTCACCGATGGATGTGGGGTTGGGAGTCCTTGTACAGCAGCAGGAATCGTTGCCCATGGAGCAGGAGGTGGAGGTGGATTTACGGCTTCAGTTAGAAGAAGTGGAACACTGCTATCGGGCAGCGAGGAATCGTTTACAGGAGGCACTTGAGAGAAGGACAGTAGCAGCGGTGGTGCAGGAAGCGGAAGCGCAAGAATGAAATATGACAACGGACGTGGAAGAGAGAGATCTTGCAATCGGAGAGTTTGTGAGTCCAAATGGAGAATAATTTGGCTATGGACTGTGCAGAGAATACTGGGGTAAACTCTGCAGAAGTGGGAGAATTGAATACGGAGAAGCAAACAGCAAGTTCGGGGGCTGATATGGGGGATGAGGACATGATAGCTGGACAATTGGCAGACACAAGTGGTATGGGAGCTCCTGCTCAAATTGTGCTGCCTGCTGTAACTTTTAATATTGGGTCCTCAGTAGGAGGCACAAGACGACTTTCAAAGGAAGGGGGGAAAAGCAGGATGATGCAGGGCCGAGTAATGGATGGGCCCAGGCAGGGCCAAGATCAGCAGCAAGTGGACAAGGACCCAGGTAATTAGGTAGTGACAGCCCTGCAAGCTGCAGGCTGGGTGAAAAGTTCTACGGGGAGTGGGTGGGATGCAAATTTGGATGGTGTAGGATCCTCTGCATCAAGTCTCTGGAGCTCCAGAAGTGGCCGCCCCCCCCCCGATGTTACTTTGAGTCCTTCATTACCCCTGGGACAGTTTTCCCCTTCAGGGGAAGAGCTAGCTCAGCAACAAGATGAGCCTCATCCTTTATTAAAAATCATTAGAGACCAGGAAGCAGAGGGTTCCAGTGCATCAGCGGAGGAAACAATGAGAGTGCAGAAATTGGAGCAACAGGGTACTGCTTCTGCAGAATTATCAGAGAATGCTTCTCTGGTTTCAGCTCCTGATAAAGTATGGCATGCGAAGGTGAAGGAGCATTTGTTTCCAACTGATAGAGGCCCACTGTTGGAACCTGCTGTAAGAAGGAACTGTAAGGCTAAAATATAGGGTGATGTTTCAACAGTCCCAGATCGACAGTTTGTTGGTAGGGTTTTGTTAAAAGATAGTATGAAGTACTATGCATATGAGTTTATGCATTAATACATGTGCCAGGAGATGCTATCTTTGATGTTAGTTTCAAATATCCTGCAGGACTAGAAAGATTCTGGAAGCAATATCAGTATTATGAAACTTTTGCCTTTATGGAGGCCTTTTTTGGCTATTCCGCTAACAAAACCCCCTGACAAAAAAGATTACAGTGTTATTTCGAAATGCATGGGTGAATGTTGCGGATATCACTTACTGGTTGCAGCAGCAGCATTGTACTGTTAAGATTTTCCTGAGCCCATTTTGGATAAGGAGCAATTGTGGACTGGGGTGGAAATATCAAGTGGTTCTGAATCTTGTGAATGGTCAGACTAGTCATTTGCCAAATTTTTTTTTGGGTCGGGACAGGGGTGATTTTCTATCCTGGGCAACCAGGGCCTGTTTCAAATGTGGGGATGTGGGTCATCTCAGTAATGTGTGTGATAAACAAAAATGTGGATTATGTGGGGAATTGGGGCATGTAGGGGCTCATTGTCAGCAACCACAAAGATGTAATTTATGTGATGAACAGGGGCATTCTTTTCATACTTGCTCATGGGCCTCACATAATAATGTAGATATTACTGTTAGAGCTGAACAGGATGAATATGTTGCCACAGCTCAAAAAGAGAAAATGCGAATGGTTAAGTTGTTGAGCATAGTTCATGATAGAAGTCCGCTGCCGCAACGGGTCCCAAGGAAGATAGGTAGGGCTGGGGTTTTGGAGAAGGAGGTAGGGGATGAAATATTAGAGGAAGAGGATCAAAGTGTTGTACAAGACTTAGTTGTGGATGTAGGACCGGAAGAATTAGTGGAATCCACTAGCCACCCTTGTCAGGTGAAAGGGAGAAGGAAGGGATTGATCAAATTGTGGAAATAGTAGAAGAAGGTGTTTCTGTGCCGCCCCCCCCCCCAGTACAGTTAGAGGCAGACTTCCAGAGAGACACCAGGTCCAAAGCAGGAAAGCTATTAGCAAACTCTCAGGTGCAGTCTAAAAGTATGGATGGGGTAGCAGTTCAAAACTCATATGCACTGTTTGAGGAAGGGATGGAGGAGGATGGCTGTGATTCAGATTTCTCCTCTGTGGCCTCCTCTCAGGCAGAGGGAGCTTCGGAGTTTGGCCCTCCTGAAAAGCTTAAATCTAGGAAGAGAAAGAAAAAAAAATGATTAAGTTGGGTATTTTCTGTTCCTTTTGTAAATTGTTTATGGCTATCTCCTTTTTTATGGTCAATGTTAATAGTATAAAGTCCTATGAGAGGAGACAGAGCACATTTTTGAGTCTCAGTATTGGGGGTGGGCAGGTTATCTTGTTACAAGATACTCGGTTACATACTTTACTGGAAGTACAGGCTGCACAGAAAGATTGGAGGTGGGGCGTATCTTATTGGTCAATAGGAGAAGAGCAGTGTTCTGGAATAGGTTTGCTTTTTCAGAGGTTGTTGTTCAGGTATTGCATGTTTAGATATAATACCAGGGAGGCTATGGCTCTGGTTATGGATGTGGTGATACAGAAAGAAGTATTTAGGATAATAATTATATATGCCACTCCGACCAAAGCAGAGAGGTCTAGTGTGTTTAAACAGGTGAACCTTATTTGAACACTTCTAAATTGTGTTATGGGGTGGAGATTTTAATTGTGGGCTTTCTCATAGAGATTGGGAGGGGCTACAAAGAAAATTTTTTGTAATACTAATACATTGTTAGCGGTATTGCATAGAAATAACTTGAAGGATGTGCATGACATTTTCGACAGGAGTGAAACACACTTTTTTTTAAAGGAAAACTATCTACCAGGATAGACTTTTGGTTTGCATCAGCAAGAATTACCTGTCAGGAGGTAGAGTTGTTCCCATTGGAAACTTCAGACCATTCGGCACTTAAATTACAGTTGGGAGACAGATAGAAATTAATAGCAGGTAGGGGCTATTAGAAAATGAATACTTCAGTATTACAGGATGATTCGGTGGAAAAATCTATAATAGCTTTATTCCGGGTAAGAAAGGATGTCTGCTTTATGTATGATAGTCCCATAGAATGGTGGGAAGATACAAAGAGGGATCTGCAATATTGGTATATAACTTTTCTGAAAAGAAGAAGCTAAGGATAAGTATATTGCATATTTAGGACTTTGGGCAAAATATCTGCAAACTTTAACACAAGCTGCTGACAGAGCAAATAATGTTACAATCGAGTTTAGCATTTAAAGGACCAAATGAGTCAGTATTTACAGGAGACAGTTAGGAAGGCAGCAAGTCAGCAGAAATATAGGACCAGAGGAACAAAGAGGAGGTAAATCCATATGAAGGCAATGTACAAGGTGTGCAGAAGGTGGTCATGACAGGTCTCAGAGCGAAGAGGGTAATTTAGAAGAGCATAATCAAGATGTAATGCTATAATACAAAACATATTGTAGACACCTTTCAAAAGGAAGGAAGGAAGGTCAGGATATCTTTGTTAAAGAGTTAGTTATACCTGCACTGTCAGGTGAGGATAAGAAAGTTTAGTTGCTCTATTTCTGTATTAGAAATAAGGGAAGCTATTTAAATTATCTGTCAAGATTACTCCTGGAAAGGATGCAATACCAAATGACTTTTATAAACCTACATTGATATTTTGATTCCTGTTTAGAAATACTTTATAATGCCATTTTGGAGGAAAGAAGGCTTGCCCCTTCAATGCAGATGGGAATGATGATTTTTCTATTTAAAAAAGGTAACCCACATGACCTAAAAAATGGAGACCATTAACTTTGTTGAATACTGATTATAAAATACTAGCAAAAATACTAACAAGAAGATTGGCAAAAATAGCACAGAAAGTAATTGTCCAGGAGCAGACTTGTGCAGTCCCAGGTAGGAATGTTGTACAGAATTTGGCCCTTATTAGGGAGATTGTGGAGCAAGGTTTAGGAAACAAGTTAAGCGGATATTTACTGTCGGTTGATCAGGAAACTGCTTTCAATACAGTTCGGCAGGAGTATCTTTTAGATGGTATTACACCATTATGGGATTCCGAAGGTTTTTATAGATTTAGTTAAGGTATTGCATGCTGAGGTTCAGGCTATACCACTGGTGAATGTTTTTTTAGGGATACCAATTTATTTAAAAAATGGGGTAAAGCAGGGTTGCCCAATGAGCCCCTTGTTATATGTTTTTGGTTTGGACCTATTATTAAGAAGAATTGGGCAAGCTGAAGACATTAGAGCTATTGTCAACAATGATGGATATGAATTTAAAAAAGTTTCAGCTTATGCGGATGATTGTGTTTTTACTGTAGCAGACGGAGAGTCTGGTGTTAGGATTTTAAATATGCTACAAGATGTTTATTGTGTGACAGGTATTAGAATTAATATGAGCAAAAGTATTGTTTTAGTTTTAGGAGAGAGTGGAAAAGTAGAGAATTTTCCAATTCTGATGACCACTAATCAAGTCAAAATTTTGGGATTATTTTTTTGGAACAAGAGAATCAGAACAACAAAACTGGACTGTAGTGTATGATAAGGCGCAGCTCAGGTGTTGTCCTGGTTATCTTGTAAAATGTCGAGAAAAGCGGGTTTATCTGTTAGGCATATATAGGCCTATCTTTTTATATGTGTCTCATGTGTTTCTCCCTATAAGATGCATACAAAAGTTCTGGGTTTATTTTTTCATTTCTTATGGGGTAGTAGGTTGAACCGGTCAAGAGAAATCATACCTACAGGGTAAGGAAAGAAGGAGGTTTGAACATGATACATCCTTTAATTTATTTATTTGGCAACTTCTTTTAAGTTCTATTTGCCCTTTGTTGTTGCAAACAGCAGGAATGGGGCAAGCCTTTTGAGACATGGGTAGAGGAAAATGGCATCCTACAGAAAAATGCTCCCAAATTATGTACAGACTACAATATGCTATATTAGAACCTGGAGGATAGAATTGGCATGGTGTTTAGGAAAGGGAAGAAAATGTTTTATAACACTACTTTGGATACCTGGTATCGAGAAGAGCCAGTTTTTAAAGTATCCTCTACGGTTGATATTATTTTGTTACTAGAAGGGACGATTGATCCTAGAATACCTCTGAAAATGCAAGATTTCGCTTGGATATGTGGTCATCAGAAGTTACAAGTAAAGGGCAATCAGAAGCATTAAGCAGTTGGATGAGAGAAGGTGTGTTGAAAAGTACTTGTGCCGGAGTTGTGGAGACAATGCAGCATCTTTTTTTTAATGTATTCATGTTCATAATTTTTGGAGTTATTATCGGAATTATGGGGGAAAGTTGATTTTGTTAATGAATTATGATGTTTTGGTTTTAGGACAAATTCCGGCTGCCTGGTGAAATGGGCAAAAGTACAGTCCATACACTACTGGTATGTATAAAATGGTCCATTTGGCAGGCAAGATGCCTTAGATTCCTGCAAGGTAAAGTAATTCAGCAGCAAGATGTTTTTTTGTAGTACAGCAAGAACTGGATAACATTTATGAATATGAGAACCGTACCCTGGGAAAGTGGTGATAGCCAAATTATGGAGAAATGTTGGTTGGGTGGGTTGAGGTTTGTTGTAGTAATATGGTACCTTTAGTGTATGAATAGTTATTTGATAAAGCATGAACATTTTTCAACAGTGCTATTTTTTTTTTTCTTTCATAATTTTGGTGATGGTTTTTTCTTTGGGAGCCTAGAAGTAAGTAGAAGGGCATTATATTTTAGTGTTTGTATAAAATTGATTATGTTTTTCTTCTTCTGAATTAACATGTATAATTCAGTATGACTCATTTGTCTCAAAGTTATTGATGGTGTTTCCTTTTGTATCTTGTTTTTGAATTCTGAATACAAATTTCCCCTACTCTTTTTGAGAAGTGCCATGGGATCTTTAACATCCACCTGAACTACCACCAGATCAGGCAGATGGGACCTCGGTTTAATGTCTCATCGAAAGACAGCACCTCAGGGTGCAGCACCCCCTGTGCTGCACTGCAGTGTCAGTATTGGGATATTAACCCAGTCAGGATGTCCAGCTGCAGTTCACCTAGAGGGAAATGAAGTAACTTGTCATGAACCTGTTCCCAAACATGCAGCTGAAAATTTGCGTTGTGCATCTGGTAACTTGATACACTAACATACTAAAATGCCAGCAGAATAGGCCTAATGGTCTTTCGTGTCTGCTCGTTTGGTCAGCCTCCACCCTGGGTGCTGACCTTGCTGCCCCCCTCGCTTCCTCTGGCTTCTCCCTTCCCAGTTCCGGATATTCTTGCTGCATTGGATTTTGCTTCCAGAACCCTTCCTGTACCTGTCCCACCCCTCTTGAACCCCTCCACTGTCTCTGCCTCACCAGCCCCTAGGCAGCGCATTCCATGGCTCCACCACCCTCTCAGTGAAGTAGCACCTCCTCCTTTCTCACCTGAATCTTCCCCCCTCCAGCTTCCACCCATGCCCTCTAGTGGCCCCCATCTCCTTCCTTCGAAGCACCCTGACTGTTCCTCCCCTATTTACCCTCTTCATGTACCTGAAGACCTCTATCATGTCCCCCCGGTCCCTTCTCTCTTCCAATGTGTACATATTTAGCTCTTCGAGCCTCTCCTCATAGATCCTGTCCCCAAGCCCCAAATCATTTTGGTTGCCCTACTCTGGACCCTCTCCAGGAGGGTAATCCCTCTAAGTGTGGCCTCCCAAAACTGCACGCAGTACTCAAGGTCGCGGCCTCACCAAGCAGTTATACAGAGGAGTATCACTTCCCTCCTTCTGGAGGTGATCCCCCTAGCGATGCATCCCAGCATCCTGTTGGCCTTGGCTGCTGCCCTCCTACAAGTCTCCGAGTTGTTCATCTTCACATCCACCACCACCCCCAGGTCCTTCTCAGCCATCGAGACTTGTAGCATTCCCCAGGGTGTACACTTGGCCTGGGTTTCTGGCCCCCAGGTGGAGTACCTTGCATTTCCCTGCATTGAACCTCAGCTTCCACTTTCTAGACCATCTTTCCAGAGCCTCCAGGTCCCCTGTGGGCCACCCTCCCCTCCTCCCCATCCACCACCGCCCCCAGTTTTGAGTCATCTGCAAAGACTCATCTCCTCCTGATTCCTGTCCTTATGTCAGAGGCGTGGCGTTGAAGAGGAGGGGCCCAGGACTGATCCCTGTGGGACCCCACTAATGACCCTCCTTGGGGATGAGACTATCCGCCAACTACAAACCTCTGGGTCCGGTCCTGGAGCCAATTGCCTATCCATCTGATTATCTGGTTTCCCCACCCCATTTCTCCCAGCTTATCCAACAGGCCCACGTGAGGAACAGAGTCAAATGCCTTGCTGAAGTCTAGAAGAGGGCGTCCACTGGTCTACCCAGGTCCAGGCACTCATCACCCAGTCATAGAACTCCACAAGGTTTGTCTGACACGATTTCCCCGGGACGAATCCATGCTATCATCCAGGCACCCTGACTTTTCCAGGTCCCCCCAGCCTCTCCTTGACAATGCCCTCCATCACCTTGCCCACCACCGATGTCAGGCTGACAGGCCTGTAGTTCCCTGCCACCTCCCTTGATCCCCCCTTGTGGATAGGCACTATATTCGCCACCTTCCAGTCCTGGGGCACCCACCCTGTCCTCAGAGAGATGGTGAAAAGCTCCGCCAGGGGTTTCGCCAGGACATCTGCAAGTTCCTTCAGCACTCTGGGATGTAATTTATCCGGCCCAGTGCTTTCTCTGTCTTAAGGGAGCTGAGGGCTTCCCTCACTCTCTCTGCTGTGATTTCCACTTCCAGTACCTCTTCTCCCTGCTTAGCCCTCCCCCCTCCTGCCAGTGATGCCTCCCCCTCTCCCCAGACCCGCCGATCGGTAAGGGTCCCCCCCTCCTCAGTATCTCTGTCTCCTCCCATGTATGATGCAGCACCCCCATTTTCCTTGGTGAAAACTGAGGTGAAGTACTCATTTAGTACCTCAGCCTGCTCCCCTGGGTCTTGTGCCCATCTCTCCCCGATTTAATCCTGCTAATCTGCCCCTTCACCCTTCGTTTTTCCCCAATGTGTGGAGGGAAATGGGGGCTGAAAAAAGATTTCTCAGTATGAGTCACAAAAGCATCTTCATGAGTGCTGAAAGAAAAAATTACTCACCTTAGTAACTGTGTTTCTTCTAATGGAGTCTTGTTGTATGCTGACATTATGCAGTTAGCCCCAGCACTTGAACTGCTCCACAGAGGAAAGAGTTAACTCTATGCCAAAGCATAGAATGTTGAGCTCGAGCTCGGTTCAAACCTCTGTCTGCTGCACTTTCAAGTGTAACCGTCAGATTCTTATGAGCTAATCCTAGCTAACTACACCCGCAAGGTTGAAATTGTAAAACTACTAGCCAAAAGGCAACCAATTGTTTTGGGTCCCCAAAAGACTCAAGTCGAGAACTCCAAAACAAAAACTAGGTAGTGAACAAATATAACTATAAAAACAATATAACATAACCCATTCCCTCTCTATATAGGGGAGTGCTAAGTGCACCCCTGAGGTGCAACACTGCATCTGCCAGCCCACTTCCCAAAAACAGGTTCTGAGAGAGGAGGGGGAGGTCAGAATACAGCAAGACTCCATTAGAAGAAACACAATTACTTAAGGTGAGTAATTTTTTCTTCAAACAACATGAAGTCTTGCTGTATTCTGACTTACTGCAGACTACCAAGCAGTACCTCCATGAAGGAGGGAATCAAACCTATTTTGGGAATAAGCTCTCTGCAGTGCTGTTGTACCAAACCTAGCATCACTCCAAGCCTGGATATCCAGGGAGTAATGCTTGGTAAATGTATGGACTGTTTTCCAGGTGGCTGCTTTGCATATCTCTAATAATGGTACATCTCTGGCAGCAGCCAGAGAAGCAGTTTATTTATTTGCTTTTGTTTACCGGATAAGCACACTAGGCAGCTGAGTGCCTACTTTCAGGTGCGACCCGGGTTGTACCTCTAGTCGAATGAGCCCTCAGGTCTGAAGGGGGTATTTTGCCTAGCTTCTCATAGTAGAATTGTATACAGGAGACAATCCACCTGGCAACAGTCCTCTTAGTAGCAGGTTTGCCCTTTCCCACTTCCCCATAAGTGAGAAACAACTGAGGGCAGTCAAATCTAAGAGCCTTAGTGCACTCAATCACCTCAATGTAGTAGCTAAGTGACCTCTTAACATCCAAGCTGTGTAACCTTCTCGCCCCTGAAGAAGAATGATCAGTGATGAAGACAGGAAGAGACATGGACTAGTTCAGATGAAAATCTGAAACAACTTTGGGTAAGAACCTCCTGTTAGTTCTAAGGACCCACCTTATCTCTATGGAATGAGATAAAATAAGGCTCCACTGACAGAACTTGTAATTCACCGATACGCCTGGCAGAGGTAATAGCTACCAGGAACACAGCTTTCCAAGTCAAGTACTTAAGGTCTGCTGAGGCCAAAGGCTCAAAAGGGTGTTGCATAAGCTGAGCAATGCAAACATTAAGATTCCAAGTAGGAGTAGGATCCTTAAAGGGGGGATTGGTATAGAGCAATCTTTTAAAGAATTTACAGAAAACAGGATGAGATGCCAGTGAGAAAACCCTTCCCATTGACAGAAATGTAGAAACAGCTGCCAAGTGTACTTTTAGGGTAGCTAGTCTGAGACCTAAGCCATTAAGATGAACCATATAGTCCAGAACTGAAGCCAGATCAGCAGTATCTGGAGATATCTGCTTATTGGAACACCAAATGCTGAATCATTTCCATTTGGAATTATAGGTGTTTCTGGTGGCAGGTTTCTGGGAGGCTTTGAGAATATCCAGAACCCCCTGAGACAGATGCAGGCTTGCATATTCTAACTCTTCAAGAGCCACGCCTTGAGGTTGAGAGACCGAAGGTTGGGGTACCATATCCTCCCTTGAGAGGATGTTAACAGATTGTGATTCTTGGGAAGAGATAGGGGAAGATGGACTGCTAGGGACAGCAAGAGAGGGTACCAAGGCTGCCTGGCCCTGTCTGGAGCAATCAGGATCACTTTGCAAGATTGTGACCTTATCTTGATCAGAACCTTGAACAACAGGGAAAAGAAGGAAAGGCATACAGAAATTTCCCTGCCAATCCAGAAGTAGAGCATCCAGAGGACTGAGCCCAAGACTGGGGGCCTGCAACAGGAGAGAGGAAGCTGGTGATTGTCTGGGGCTGCAAAGAGATCTATCTCTGAGTGCCCCATCTTGAAAAATCACTTGTAAAACTAGGATCCAGGGACCATTTGTGATGGCCTGATATATCCTACTCAGACATCTGCTAACACCTTGTCCTTCCCTGGAAGGTGGACTGCCACCAGAGATGTCTGCAGAGAATAAGCCAGAGACCATAATTTCATGGCTTCTGTGCACAAGGCCGTGGACCAAGTGCCTCCCTGCTCACTGATGTACCACATGGTGGTGGTGGTGTCTGTCCTGACCTGACCCACCTTGTTCTGTACAGAGTCTGAGAAAGCTTGTAGAGCCAGGTACACTGCCCTGAGCTCCAGAAGATTGATATGAAGGAGAGACTCCTGAGGAGACCACACTCCCTGTGCAGCAGAGCTCCCAAGTGAGCTTCCCACCCCAGAAGAGAAGCATCTGTGGTCAGTACCACCGAATGACTCTGGGTGATGAATGGGACCCCTTGTCTGAGGTTGTCCTAATCCAACCACCATTGGAGAGCCTGGATCAGGGTCTGAGTCACTGGAATCAGTTTGGTTACAGGATCTTTTTTCTGAGACCAGAAAGCCCTCAAGTGGAACTGGATGTCCCTCATCTGAAATCTGGCCCCTTGAACCACTGCAGTGGAAGCTGCCATGTTGCCGAGGAGTTGAAGAAAATGCCTTGCTGGGTGAGACACCAGAAGGCGAAAAGAAGAAGCCAGATCTGGAAGGGCCTTTACCCTTGCCAAGGGAAGAAAAGCCTTTGCTTGGACAGTGTCCAACTCTACCCCTATGAAGGTCAGGAGTTGCACTGGTTCAAGAACTGACTTTGGAAGATTGATGAGGAAACCCAGAGAAGTGAGCAATTGTTGGGTCACTAGCAAATTTGACTTGACTTGGTCTGGTAAGTGCCCCACAATGAGCCAGTCGTCCAGGAATGGAAATATGAAAATGTTGCGTCTCCTTAGAAAGGCTACTACTACTGCTAAGCATTTTGCGAACACCCTTGGTATATTGATGTTAGTCCGAAGGGTATTGCTCTAAATTGATAATGGCCTGAAGGCAATTCGAACCTGAGGTGCTTTCTGTGGGAGCACCTGATGGGAATGTGAAAGTAGGCATCCTTGAGGTCCAGGGAGACTAACCAATCTCCTGGCCTCAGAGAGGGAAGAATTACTCCCAGAGTCACCATTCTGAATTTTGGTTTGACTAGGTGCTTGTTTAAGTATCTTAGGTCTAGGATGGGCTGCCACTCCCTGTCTTTTTGAGCAAGAAATATCTGGAGTACAGACCTTTGCCCCTGTGTGTAGTAGGAACTCTATGGCTATGAGAGCCAACAAAGAGGAAACTTCTGCCTCTAGGGCAATGGTTTTGGAGGTGTTTGCAGGTGGAAAGACCTAACTTTCTGCTTTGGAAATTTTTGAAGCGAGACCAGTCCTGGCTTACTACCTCCAGGACCCACTTGTCTGAGGTAACAGACTTTCCTACTGGAAAAGGGGAGTCGACCTGGGCTGGACGATCAGGGTGTCTGCCTGGCAGGAGCCTTTGGACTGAGAGGAGGATGCACCCTGCTCATCCCCTTCTGCTTCTCCTCTGAAGAACCCCTCTGAGGAAAAGGAGAGGAGGCCTGTGTCTGGCAGAAAAGCCTGTGAAAAGGCCTGCCCCTGACCTGCTGCTTTTGAGGAGTTGCTTGCCTTTCCTTGGCCTGTGCACTCCTGTAGGTGGTCCTGTAAGCGTCCATTTTTTTCATATACTTCTCTGCTCCCCAGAGAATTATCCACCACAGGGAAATCCATGGCCTTAGCCTAGGTGTCCTGTGAAAGGCTAGTACATCTGAGCCAAGCCAATCTCCGAAGAGGCACAGATGTAGCCATGACTCGTGATGATACATCAGAGTCTACAGCAGCATGAAATTGGATCTTAGATGCCTCTATCCCATCAGTAGGCACCTCCTCCATCTCCTTGGCTAGCTGGGGGGAAGCCTGTTCAGCCAGTTCCAGAACAGTATCCCATCTGGACTTCTGGTATCTGGCTGTGTAGGCCATGTAGTTAGCCTGCCTGAGTCCCAAGGAGGATGCCAAGTACTGTTTTTTAGCCATGGCATCCAGCTTCCCAGAGTCTTTATCTGGGAGTGTGTGAAGCCAAGGGTATGTTAGCCTTATCACACGCTGCAGCCTGCACAACCCCAACATGGCTGCATTGCTGGTACAAGAACTCCGTACCTGAGCCTGACAGCATATACCTCCTGTCCATTGTCCTGTCCACAAGAGGTAAAGAATTTGGTGTTTAAGGAGGAATAGACACTCTTTTTGACTCTGGGATGTCCATCATTTCCACAAAGTCAGGCTCCTCTTGTTCCTCAGCAACTTCAACAAGAGGGAGCTGGAGGGTTTCTGCCACTTTTTTGTAAAACAAAAAGTGGGATGGGGACTCAGAAAGCCTAGGGGGGAAACACTAGAAGGCCTGTCTGTGGAGATGTCCGGTTCTATGGGCTCATCCAGACCTTCCATACCGTCATCATAATCTTCATCCCCCTCCAAATCCAGTTCATAATACTGTTCTGGACAATAGTCCAGAACCGGAGGAACCGACCAAACAGAAAGCCTACCCTTGAGGTGCCGGATCGGTCGGAACCGGAGCAATTCAACAATACTAATTGCCCTGACAATTTCTTCGCCGGTTGGACGATGCGGTTTTGGATCCAAACTGGCTGATTTCTCCTTTCTCTTTTTCTTACCTGGAACCAACCCCTCAAGATCGGCTCTCCTTTTACCTAAGGAAGTATCACCCAGGTCAGTGGGCACTTCCTCAGGTTCGCTCGGAACTGAACCAGGCTGGCCATCCGGATCAGCGGGACTTCTTGGCCTTTTCCCTAAGCCTGCCCAATCTCTTCTCCAGGGTGGCCTTAGAAAATGTTTTACATATTTGCAGTCTGAATCGAGGTGGTCAAACCCAGACAGTAAACACAGGTGGTGGGGGATCAACCTTAGCAAAGGCCTCCCCACACTCACTGCAGTGTAGAAACCCAGTGGGCACAGTTTTTCTTTTGGGTTTCTCAGACGTAGCCATCCTAACACTTAACCTTTAATCATCTTAAGCCAGGCAAGACCCCCTGATCAGTTCCTAACCATGTTACAGGTATTGGAAAAAATGGCTGAAACAAGTTTTTTTTTTTTTTTTTTTTTAGAACCAATAAGGACCAATACCTCACACTAAACTGCCAATAAAATTAAAGCAAACCAGACAATCGGTTCGACCGACGACTGAGGACCTTTTTACAATTTCCACACACAGAAATAACACTCAGTCCACTACCTAAGCACTTACTGTACCGCAGACAGGGATCTGAACCAAAGCAAAATAAAGAAAAAGCGGTATAAAACCGGCATTTTACTGATACCGAACCAAAAGCGATGGAGAGATCTCTGGAACGACTGTTCAGTTGGGCGGAGTAAAGAATCTGATGGTTACACCTGAAAGTGCAGCAGACAGAGGTCTGAACCGAGCTCGAGCTCAACGTTCTATGCTCTGGCATAGAGTTAACTCTTTCCTCTCCGGAGCAGTTCAAGTGCGGGTACTAACTGCATAATGTCAGAATACAGCAAGACTTCATGTTGTTTGAAGCAGGACCTGTTTTTGTGACAAGCTTCAAACTAATTTCATTAATATTTTAAAAAGCATTTGTTTTGTGAAGAAAAAAAAAAAACACTTCAACAATTGACCTTACTCTCTACACTGTTAGTCACACAAGTTTCCAACTTAACTTGAACAGACCATCTTGCTCTTGATGCACAAAGTTTTCGGTTTTTTCCCACTTTCATGTCTAAGACTTATGAAAGTGAGTTTGCCCATCCCGAATGTAAATTCAAGACCCAAGAAAGTAGTGCCTGTTTTCATGAGACATAATAGCCTACTTTTAGTTTAATTAATATTTGTAAAAATAAAAGGCTTTTCCCCCAAAAAAGCATTTGAAAAATCAACCTTACACTATCAAGCACATTTTCGGGCATAATTTCCAACCAATTTTTTTTTTTCTCATGTGCAATGGTTTCTCTTTTCCCCACTTTCGTGACTATAAGGCTCACAAAACAAGGGTCTTATTTCATGAAAGTGGGTTCTTAGTCACAAAGTGACATAAATCCATGTTGCAAATTCCATTCATGGACAGTCACATTATAAAGTTGCAAAATTGAGGTTTATCACGGAACTGCCTACTCAACCATCATTAATAGGGGCACTACTGCACACCTGTAACATGGCAGTTGAAGCAACAAAAAGTTGTAAACTGATGTTTCTAATTTATTACTGCCATTTCTTGAGTAAGAACTCAATACATCAGAGAGAACCAGAGTTAAAAGTAATTCTGCTGTGGAGGCAAATGTAAGTTAATCATAAATAAGCAGTAATAACTGTGCACCGAAAAGATCAAAATAGGTTTATGTACCACTGCTGTGTTGTGACAAAAAACAAAATAGTTCATATAAATTACATCTGAAAAATAATGCAATTATAAATACAAATTTGATTACAAAGTTTATACAATATCATCTAGTAAACTATGAATTTTATTCTGCTCATAAGGAAGACTGCTGTAACACACAAAGCACATAGACACAAAATGAGTGTATCTTCCTCTTAGAAAGATCTTGTATTCCACTAAAAACAAAATATTGTTGCAGTCAAGTTTGAAAATACATGAGCTAAATTCATTATTTTTTTCAATTTGTGATGCTATGTTGAGCTTTCATAGATCTATTTCAGTTTGCTCAATATGTGGCTAATGGCTATTGTTCAGGCTAACCATCAGCTGAATTTTTTCCACCATTCAGGTTTTTCCCCGAGCCTAGCAGAGGCTTGACCCTCTGAAGGAGCACTTTCTCTCTCTCTCGGGTTCCGCTGCTCCCGCACTTGCCGAATTCTCGATGAACTTCACTGCATGCCTTGGCGGGCCATGGAGGTTGCACCTCCCCAGAGACCCAATCCAGAAATCAGGTCAGCCCTCGGGTGTGGCGGACTGTCATGGAGCACTGCCAGGCTCCTTTTCTCCATCCCCTTCCTACCGCGTGCAGTTAAGTTACTTCTTGACTCAAATGCTCTCCAGCTACCACCAGAGGGTGATCTAGCAGGTGCGACATGGCACTTCCCTCGAGAGAAGAGAGCAGTCCTCCGATGCTCAATCCTCTCTCCCTGCCGACCACTGGTGCCCCAGGCTTGTTCCCGAACCCGGTCGCCAGCATGGTGCAAGGTGTACCCACCAGCGCCAACCTCCAGTGCTACTGGGCTGGCTACCATCAGCTGAATTTATGGTAGTAAGTGATATTGAACTTGCCACCTCCTGGTCTCCTGTGACCAGGATGTCTTTTCATCTGTGCCAAAGCCTTCTCTCACTTGAAGGTCCTGTGCTGCCATCCACTGCTGTGACTGCACCATCTGGCTTATCCTAAGTAGTACTTCAGTCCCAGCTCTGCAGCAGTCAATAGAGATTAATATCTGTGTGTGGGGTGAAAGCCATAGCCCTAACCAATTGTGGGGAAGGGCATGTATTAATCTGACAGGCTTGGTTTTTCCTTGTTTTTTTTTTTTTATGCTACCCTCCTTTCCTAATAACATCTATGGTCTAATTCCCTTGAAGACAAGCTGGCAGCTGCACAAGCACACTAGTATTCTGCAGTCACCTCTTAGGGCACCGGAGGGTAAGCCAGGAGCAGTGCAAGTACCACTCTCCATAAGGGAGAAAAATAAATTACTCACCGCAGTAATGTTGTTTCTTCCAAAGTGATCCCTCACAAAATTTAACAGCAGCAAGCATTCCCCAGGGATAAGCAGCCCCGGAGCTTTAAAATTCATGCAAATTGCTGGCCCGGTGGCACTGAGGGTTGAGGCGCTGGATGCCACACCTCGCACCACACTAGCGACCCAAGTTCAGGAGCGAGCTTAGGTGCCAGCAGGGGAGGGAGAGGATCAAGCATCTGATGGGCTGCTCTCCTCTCCCGGGGGAAGGCTCTGGGCTGTCCAGCATTCTAGCGACTCCCAGTGGAGAGCGGGAGTGCTGCAGAACGTGGACCATACGTTGAAGCGAGCATGGCTGACGCTGGCAGGGTTGCCGTGTGCCATGGCGTCAGGGGGACATCACACTTGTGGGGAAAGGAGGGAGCTGGGACGACCATGAAAATTCCCCTCCAGCCCGGGTAGGCGACGGCCCTCCCAGAGCTGTTCTGCCACACGCCCAACGCTGGTTCCTCTGCCACTGCCCTTCGGTCTCCCTTGGGCCCATAAGGGGCCGGAGCCTAGGGAGAAAGTAATGTCTATGAAGATGGTAGGGTCCACAGCAGGCAGTAGAGCGGATTCGGCGAGAGGAGAGGCCAGAGAGAGCTCCGGTGTTGGGGGAGCAGAAAAATAAGCTGGAAAAAAATGTATGCAAATGAATGAATTTGAAACTAAATTCAATCTGTGCTCCATGTGGTCACACACATCCCTGCACTCTGTCACATTTTATTTCTAAGGCTAAGGTGCACTCTGACCACTAAAACCAGATACATTGGTACCAAAATGTTTTTAAATTTTACCAGAAATTTAAAAATAGCTAAATGGCTACTAAAAATTTAAAAACAGTTAAACGGGGTAGAACAAGATATTTGTTATGAAAAATAAAGCAAATCAGACCACTTAGCAACAACTGTAAAGGCACTGTAACAAGTAATGCTCAAGCAAGTAGAACTCATTCTTGTCAGAACCTTTACCAAGTTCTGGAAGGAGATGCAGGTATTAGGGGTTGTTAAACTTAGCGAACGTTCCTTTGGATGAAATAACATTACTACGGTGAGCATTTTTTTCTTTCAAACCCCAGGAATCCCTCACTTAAGTTTAACAGCAGCAGACTCTATAACAGTACCTTGGGAGGTTGAGTACAGAACCTATTTAGCTAAAAGGTTTTGCAAGACAGCAGTACCAAAACTGGCATCTCCTCTGGACTGTATGTCCAGACATTAGAGCTCTGCAAAAGTGTGTACTGTTTTCCAGGTAGTTGCTTTGCAGATTTCCTGCAGGGGGATACCCCTTGATTCTGCTGCAGAGGCAGAACAGCCTCTTGTAGAGTGTGCTCTGAGACCACTAGGTGACAATTTACCACCTTTGTCATAACAGAGGTGAATACAGGAGACAATACAGCAAGAGATGGTTCTCCTGGATGCTCGTTTACCTTTCCCCACTTCACCACAGGTGACACATAGCTTGGTGCTAGTGGACCTGACATCCTTTGTGTGGTCCAAGTAGTAACTGAGTGCCCTTTTCACATTCAGACTGTGCAGCTTTTGCTCCCACAAGCTGAATTTTCCTAAGAAGAAGACTGGGAGGGCAATTGACTGATTCAGATGGAATTCAGACACCACTATGGGGAGGAATTTCTTGTTTGTCCTTAGGACTACCCCTTTTCCCTATGGAAGATTATGGAGTTAGGACCCATGCTGAGGGCTTGTAGCTCACTTACCCTTCTGGCAGATGTTATTGTTCTGGCAGATGTTACTGTTCAAAGCTCCATCTCCCAGATTGATTATGGCCTTGTCATCTATGGCACTGCCACTACCTCAACACTCAGAAGGATAACCACCACCCTTAACAAGGCCTGTCGACTCATCACTGGGGCAAAACGTCTCACACACACCTGTGACCTCTACTCACAAGCAAACTGGCTTCAAGTTGAAAATAGAATCCAGTACCAAACCTGTGTGGTTGCAAAGAAAATCCAGTTGGGAATTGCCCTCCGGAGTCTGTTCACTTCTTCAAACAAAACCAGCTCCAGAATCACCAGGGATCAAAGCCACAACTGTTTCTTAGATCCCCGCTGTCGCACAACCCATGGTTACGATCTTTCGCCATAGGGCCCGCAGACTTGGTTTAACGGTTCTGGTTTATGATACTATCAAGCAACACTGGTCTAGGGGCCTTCAAACCAGGCTCCGAAACACCCTGTTGCTTCCAGCACCAAGTGACTGCCATGGACAACCTATTCAACACCACCTCCGCTGCTCTCCCTACCAGGCCTCTTGCCCATCGTGACTTGCCCTAGTAGGCCTCTGCCCCTCCCGCACTTCTGAATCTGACAATGCCACCAATCTGGCTGCCTCTCACCCACCCTTTGCCCCCATCCATTCCCTCCCTACCTCTCCTCCCTCCTCCTCCTTGACCTCCTGTTACTGCCCCTCCTATCCGCCTACCCCTTTTCCGACCGCACCGTGTGTTCCATGCTACATGTGTTCTTGTAACCTATTATGTGAAACTAATGTTTATTATGTGAAACCAATGTTTTGACGTGGAACCTTTGTAAAAGAGCCCTGGGCTTAAAGGTAACTTGTAATCCTAGAACGAATTAAATAAAATAAATAGTCACCAGAAGAACTGCTTTCCAGGTGACATACTTCAGTGCAGCAGTTACCATAGGCTCGAAGGGAGCCTCCATCAGCTGGGCAATGCACATGTTTAAGTCTCAGGGAGGGACAGGCTCCCTTACTGGAGGGTACAAGTGAACAAGGCCTTTGAAAAACATTTTCAAAATGGGCCATGAGGCCATGACCTGTCTTTACCAGCTGATGTATAAGATGATACTGCTGTCAAGGGTACCTTCAGTGTCGAAATGCTCTTAGGTACAGAGACTGGTGGTGGACAAGGTAGTCAATACTGTAGACAGACTGCCTGGATAGGGTTAATCTGTCTGAGTACACTAGAAGGAAAACATTTTCCATTTTGAAGCACAAGTTTTCTCGTTGGTTTTCTGAAACTTCAGCACCTCCATAACTTTTTCAGAAAGATTTAGCCCAGAAAACTCTAGGTTTTCAAGAACCACACTTGGAGGTGCAGAATTCTCATATCCGGGAATATTATCCTGCCCTGGGACAGTGTCAGCAGACTGTAGCTCAGGAGCAGATTGACAGGAGGCTTCTTGGAGAGAGACAGGAGCATGGAGTACCAGGTCTCCTGGCACTGTCAGGAGCTTTGAAAATCATTGCTGCAGACTCCTCCTCAGTTTTATCAGTACTTTATTAGACGAGGAATCGGGGACGACACAGAAACTTCCCAACCGACTGAGGACCAGAGCATCCTCTGGACTGAACCCACTGCTGGGGGTCTGCAACAAAAAATTGGGAGCTGGTTGTTATCCCAGGAAGCAAAGAGATCTATTATTGGTGCCGACATGACTTTGAAGGACGTCTGGCTTTTGGAAGGATTTGTGAATGGCAGCATTAATCTCCTGTGGGTGCTAAGACCATCATGTCCATAAAATCTGCCTCATTACCCCCCTCAGTCTCATGGGAGGAGCTTCTGAGGGTATTCACCATATGTCTTACAAAAGTATAATGTGAGGTAGGAGACACAAGCAACATCTTTTTCTTTTTTTTCCTAGGCAAGCACAGTCCCTGGTGTCTGCTCAGAAGCTCTTATTTTTTGTGGATTCAGGGTTCTTACTTTCAGGCACCCTAAGTTCAGAAAGTACAGTTACGTAAGAACTTACCGTAACAGTAGATCTTCGAGAACAGCTCTTGCAGCAGGTTACACCATTAGGACTGAAGCCGCCAGGCGCCAGGACCCCACGGAAAAATTCTAGCTAGCTAACTACAGCGGGGCCGCCCGACGCCGGTCCCGCCTCCGTCATGCAGGCGGTACAAAGGGGGCGGTCCCGCAGATTCTCCAGTTCTCCTCTTGAGACTCTTGCCGCAGGCTGACATCAAAATGGAGACCTAGGATTCGCGTCAGAAGACAGAAAGATAAAACCCTGCTCAGAAAGACTGAGCCATGCTTCCTCGGAAGGTGTGGATAGTACTTGCTGCAAGAGCTGTTCTGAAGATTACTGTTACGGTAAGTTCTTCATTTAACTGTACTATCTACTGAGACGCAGCTCTGCAGCAGGTTACACCATTAGGACTGATTCCCAAGCAGTAACGCTGTCAGAAAACCGGGAGGAGGAAATTAAAGGATAAAAACCAGGTCCTGAACCTAGGACAGGAGACCCTGAAGCACGGCCAAACAAACTAGCCCTTCGCCGAAGGCGGCGTCCAGGCTATAATGCCTGATAAAGGTATGCACAGAACTCCAAGTATTGCAGGCATATAGCAGAAGTGGAAACATTTTGAGCGCTGCAAAGGAAGTAGCCACCCTCTAGTGGAATGACCCGACTGTACTCGGAGGGGCTTTGTTTGATACCATAACAGAGAAATACACTGGACAAGCCAGCAGAAAGGGACTGTTTGGATACTGATTGGCCCATCATTCTCTCAGAGAAGGAAATGAAAAGCTGCTCAGAACTACGAAGGACTGAGTTCTGTTGAGGTAAAACCTCAGGCTCGTGAACATCCAGGGTATGGAGCAGAGCCTCCTCTATTAGAGTAGTTCGGGAAGTAGACCGGAAGGTCGATATCCTGGTTCAGAGTGAGTGAAGAAACCACCTTAGGCAAGAATTTAGGGTTCGTCCTCAGGGATACTCTGTCCTGGTGGAAAACTAAATAAGGCTCTTTGCACATGAGAGCGTGAAGTTCAGAAATTCTTCTTGCCGAGGTAACAGCAACTAAAAACAACGTTTTCCACGACAGAAAACGTAGCTCGCAATCCGCGGCAGGTTCAAAGGGGAAGCGTGAGCTGTTCAAGGACAAAAGCAAATCCCATGGAGGCACAGGGTCTCTAATAGGAGGCTATGGCAACACTCTCCTCAAGAAATTTCGAGAGGCGCCCACCTGAGCTACAGGTCGATTTCCACCGCAGGTGGTAAGTCAATGGCACAGAGGTGCACTTTAATAGAGGAGTAGGCTAGACCCGAATGAAAGAGGGAGAGCAAATATTCTAATATTACTCCCACAGGACAACCTAGGGAAAGGTCGCGTTCGCGATACACATTAAAACGGGCGCCATTTCATGGCGTGACGCCGCATGCGCTGTCAAGCTTGGCTGCAGAAAGGACTCCTGCAACCTCTGCGAGACCCCGTGACGCAAAATGGCTATGTCTCTAGGAGCCAAGCATGCAGGTTCAAGGAACGAGGTCCGGGTGACAAGTGAACCCTCTCCTGAGACAGTAAGTGGGAGCTGAGCTGCAACGGGAGCGGGGTTCCCAGATAGTTGAATCAACAAAGGAACCAAATCTGTCTGGGCCAAATGGGGCCACTAGGATCATTATTGCGTGCTCCTCGCAGTTTGAGAAGAACTCTGGATCAACGGGAAAGGAGGGAAAGCGAGAGGAATCTGTTGGCCCAGGAGAGGATAACGCGCCCGCCAGAAAACACCAGGCCCTGGATCTAGCGAGCAAAAATTGGGCAGTTTTATGCTGGATGGGGAGGCTAACAAGTCTAGATCTGAGTTCCCCATCGAAGAAACAGATCCTCTGCTACCTCCTGAAGGAGTTCCATCTGTGGACTCTGGCCTGAGAACGACTCAGGCCGCTCTGCAACCGTGTTGTCCACTCCGGGAACGTGCACAGTGATCAGATTCGACGCCGTGTCTGATTATCCAATCCCACACCTCATGGCCTCCTGCAAAGGTGTAAGAGCGCTCCTTGTTTGTTGAGGTAATACATCACCGTGTTGTCTGTCTGAAGCAGAAGAGTACACGGTGGGATAACTGACTGAAGGCCTGCAGGCATAGAGGACCGCCTCATTTCCAGCACGCTGATGTGAAGGTGAGCTCCATCTGGGTCCACGCACTCTGGACTTTACCCCGCCCAGGTGTGCCCCCACCCAAGACCGGAAGCGCCTGTGGTGAGGGTGACCTCCGGGACGGCGCAATGAACGGGACGCCTGATGAGAGCTGAACCTGGGTTAGCCACCACTGCCAGTCTTGAATCACTGAATTGTGAGTCTGACCGATGCTGCAAGTGGTCTTGCCTTTGGTCCCATTGCACTTTGAGCATCCACCGAGTAATGCGCATGGAGTCTTGCGAAGGGACAGTAGGAATGGCCGCAGCCATGTGTCCGAGCAAGCAAAGGACCGACCTGGCAGGTACAACCTTTTTAGTGATAGGTCCCTTATGAGGGATCTGATGCGCCCGCCTGTCGGCCGGAAGAAAGGCTCTTCCCCAACAGTGTCCAGAACTGCTCCTATGAACTGCAGTTTCTGCGATGGTACCAGGAGAGACTTCTCGAATTTATGAGGATGCCCAGGATCGGAACAGATCCTGGGTGCTCTTGATTGCAAGAAGCAACGCCCTCTGGAGGCGCATGAAAAGCCAGTCGTCCAGGTACGGAACATGAGTGGCCCTGTCTCCTCAGAGACGCTGCCACCACTGCCATGCACTTGGTAAAGACCTCGGTGCGGAAGACAGTCCAAAGGAAGGGCCTGAACTGAAGGTGGTGGTCGAAACTCAAGCGCAGGAACCTCCTGTGCGCCTGAGCTATAGGGATGTGCAGGTAGGCATCCTGCATGTCTAGAGACGCTAAAAGGCATCCTGTTTGAGCATGGGATAAGACCTGGAAGGGTCACCATGCGGAATCTCTTGTAAGTGACCGGTACATTGAGGTCGCTGAGGTCCAAGATTGGACGGAGGTCCCCTGTTTTCTTGGGAACCAGGAAGAAGTGGGATAGTATCCTAGTCCTCTCTGAGCCTTCTGGGACGACTTCATCGCCCTTCGTAGTAGCGCGAGTACTTTTCCAGATCAAGGCTTTGTGCTGACCCTGATACCGGGAGAGCAAAGGAGGCCTCGAGGGTGGCTTTCCATAATTCTATAAAGTGGCCTAGACTGACCAATCTGAAGAACCCACCTGTCGGTGGTAATGGCCTGCCATCCCGGCAGGAAGTTGCAATGCGACCCCGACTATAAACTCCTGCTGATCCTAAGGGGCGGGGCTGCAAGGAGTCAGGCTGTGGCGGCAGATGGACCCGCTGGCTGGGCCTGCCTAGGAGAACGCTGGCCTCGGCTGGCGGGGTTTGCCCTGGGCTCTCACGAAACCAGAGCCCTCTGAGGTGCAGCGGAGTGGGTCTGTTGCCTCATGGTCCACAAGACGAACGGCTTTGGTTCCTTATGAAGAACCAAGCTTAGGTCGGTACATGGCCTGAACCGACCTACCGCCTTCCCCGCCTCTTGAGTTTGGTAAGGATCTTTCTGTAGGATTACCAAACAATACTTCTCCTCAAAGGGGCGCCCAAGATGTTCTTTGGACATCCGTAAAACCGGAGACGCCGCAACCAAGAGGTGCCGGAGGCAAACGCCAGAAGCTGCTGCTCGCGATGAGTCCGCTGGAGTCATACGCTTCCAGCACTTCGGTCCCCACGCTTGAACCCTGCACGGAGAGCCGGAAGCATCTCCTCCTTCTGCTCACCTGGGCATCTTTCAGCCGCCCAGACCCTGTTCCACAAAGCGCTCTGGAAACTGAACATGTAGGGTTAAATAGTTCAGGATCTGATGGCGCAGGTAGCGGAAGCATACGTGCCCCACCAATGCGTCCAGTTGTTTGGACTCTGGGTCCGGTGGCAGGGTGCTCAAATGTTGTGGCCTCTGTGACCGGTCATGTGAGGCTGTGATGACCAGAGAATCGGCCTGAGGATGCCTGGCCAAGTACTGGTCAGTCCTAGGAGCCTTGTACAAGCGATCAGCTCGGGTCCCCGCCCGAGCGAGTGTGGACGCTTCCACGCAGCCTTGGTGACGCCCACGAAGTGTCAACCAAGGGTGGTACCACCACAGGTTTGGGTCCTTTGTCAAGATATTTGGCGAGTCGCACTCTTCGGGTCTAAGTCTTCAGCATCCCATCCCATGTTCTCTTGTATATGTCTCATAATATCAAGGAACGAGGGATCATCCGAGGAGATCTAGGCATCTCACGGGTCCGGAGAAGGGATGGAGAGTGGAGATGGGGATCTAGAGGTGGAGTAGTCTGATCCCTGGTCCTCCGGTGAAGGCGAACGTCGGCGTCTCCTGGATCTCTTGGGGCTGGGTGATCCAGAAGAGGATTTCGACGGAGGTCTCCGTTTATCAGGTCTCCCCCTGGGAGGGGTTCTAGGCTCCCAGGGAGGAGGAACACGACCTGCCGACCCTGATGGCGAGGGGGGGGCAGGAACCGGAGTAGGAGGAGGAGGAGGAGTAGGGGGAACCATGTCTTTTTTAATGGTATCCCACCAGTAGGTGAACAGATCTTTCACCTCCACTAGAGAGAGGCCTGACGACGGCCCGGGTGCCGGTGGGCGGTCGTCGGGTCCCGGCGTCGGCTCCACAGGGGGCTCTGGTAATGGCGAGGGATCCCTGGGAGTACCTACGGGACCGGGGTCGCCCGTCTGGTCCTCGGGCTGCTCTAGGTCCTCCTCCGAGCAGAGGCTCCTGACCGATGTCGGTCGGAGGCAACAGGGCCTTCTTCTTTCAGGAGGGCGGGCCGGTCCTCTACCGCGCCCGCTGATGTAATGGCCGGCGCCGGTCGCCGGGCCGACGGGCGGCTCCAGGGAAGAAGGGCGCACGGCTGGACGGCTGTCGAGCCGGCCTGGGCTACAGGCCTTTTTAAAGGCGTGAGCTCCAACGTCGCGTGGAGGCACCGACGAAGACCTGACGGGCACCGAGGAGCGGGAACCCGACTCTGCGGTGGTGATGGTGTCGTTCTCGGACTTCGCCAAGGCCCTGGAAGGGAGGAAGGCTCATGGATTTCTCCTGAGATGAAGGTTTCTTAATTGCAGCCGGGGAGATTTCAACGGAGCTACGGGACTCAACCCCAGAAGGGGACCTGGAAGGGCCTTCTCCTCTCTTCTCCGCGTGCTTGTGGACCCTGGGCTTTCTTGGAGGACATGGTCTTCAGTTGTTCCTCCAGAAGAAACGCCTGCAAAGCCCTCTGACGCCGGATCCTGGTAATGCGCTGTTGAACCCTTGGCAAGAAGGACAGGCCCGGTATCGTGGTCTGGGCTAGGCACCGGACGCAGGCCGTGTGGGGGTCCTTGAACGGGATCTGCTTTCACAAGCGCACTCAAGGATGGCCCGGTTGGTGATGACATCAAGATCTTGCTTGAAGAGGTCTGAAAATTTTCGAAAATTTTATCGAAAAAGAACTATTCACTGCCGCTTGGACTGGTAAATCAAGGGGTCAGGTAGCTAAGTCGACGGCGGGAAAAGAACTGGGGAATCTGGCGGGACCGCCCCCTTTTGTACCACGCCTGACGTCGGAGGCGGGACCGACATCGGGGGCGGTCCCCGCTGTAGTTAGATAGCTAGAATTTTTCCGTGGGGTCCTGGCGCCTGGCAGCTTCAGTCCTAATGGTGTAACCTGCTGCAAGAGCTGTGTCTCGAAGTAAGATCCATCGTTAGCAGCTTTATCTTTTTTTTTTTAACTTTAGTTTTTATTGATTTTTTTTCTCATAGGTATCCATACAGCAGTACAGGTGAGACATAGTTGGTGCAATACAGAGTAAACCATACGGGTGTGCAATAGATATAAAAAAGACAATGCTAGTGCACTCTGTGTATTCAATGTCCATAGACAAGAGCGCATAAGATAGCATAAATACCATGTTAAAGCATACATTACAGGGTTAAAGGAGCCTGATTGAAAGCTAATCAGGTAGATCTTGCGAAGAGCCATTAACCTGCCTGGTAAGTCCTCTAGGTTTTCCCCACGAATGACTTTATTCTTATCTCTGTACATCATGGTATGAAGAGGGGGTCCTGCTGAGTTGCACTCATGAGCCATTTTCTCCATCTAATTTCAAATGAGGAATCTGGTTTTGGTCCCTGAAATAAGCCTCTAGTACATACAGGTCTCTCATAATTTTAAACCAGTCACTAAGTAACAGTGCAGCACTACTAGCCCACAGGCGGGGAATCACCTTTTTGGCAGCCAGGATGTATGTTACCAGGAGAGATCCCTTTTGGAGAATATCTTTCTTTTCTGTCCCCTTTGACCAGGACTGCTGCTTAGTCTGAGAGGTTGTACCCTTACCTGAGCCTTTAGTGACGTTGAGACAGACTGATAAGCCATAAGGATTTCTAATTTTTTAGCCCTTTTCTTTAGTGTTTTAGGGCAAAACATTTTACAGAGATCACAACTGTGGTCTGGACCCAAGGACTTTAAACACAGCTCTTGGCAGTCTGCCTTTGCAAGAGCTGAAACTAGTGTACAATTTTTAAAGCCCGTTGGTCCCATCCAAACACTGAAGACCCTTAAAGAGAAAAGTTTCCGGTTCCCAAATGAAACAGGAAAAAAAACCAGTAAGCCCAATAACATTATAAATAGGGCTTGAATAACAAATGTAGTTTGGTTCAAACCATCCCGTCGGCACAGCGGTAGCGCTACCACTTGCGATGCCAGCAACCTAGGTTCAGTAGCGAGCCTGGGCTGTTGGAGGGCTGGCCGGGGAGGAGAAGGACTGAGCGCCCGAAGGGCCGCTCTCCTTCTCTGGGGAGGGAGGGCTGCAGTCCCCGCTGCTATACCGCCACCTGGGTGAACATGGGTGGTGGTGCAGTCAGGAGATACAGTAGTGCAGGGAGGGGCGGATGTCAGCCGAGGGCCTGGAGCGGAGGCATGTCTCTGTGTGCCTTCACCTCCTCTGCCCTCGAGTGCTGGCGTCTGCAAGGGTGGGATCAGGAAACAGAGAAAAGCCCCTCGCCTGCACTGGAGATGGACCCCTGCACTGGAGATGGACCCCTGCACTGGAGGATTTCTTCGGAGAAGCTCCTGAGTGCCGCCTCCTGCTAAGGCAAGGAAGGGGCCGGGAGGGGCACCCCTCTCTACTCCCACTCCTGGGCAAGCTGGGCGCTGAATGTTCCAGAAGTGGCCGTGATGCGCAGATGTCCTCTGCCCTCTGGTGCAGCCTGAGCAGGCGCATTGGGATTCTGAGGATAGATGTAAGTGTGGTGTCGGGGCATGAAAAGTAAAAAATTCACAGCATTAAGTATTATATTAATTGCCTATTTAATACCAGGACGGGAATAACAATAATATAAATAGTAAAGGGAACCAACATAGAATATACAAAATACAACAACAGGTAAATGAAATATCACCATTTTACAGTTGGAACCTAGATTAAAGGAGATAGTGGATAAGGGACCGAAAGTTATTTTTCGTAAGTGTAAGAGCACTTAATGCTGTGAATTTTTAAGATCAGTGCCTGTAAGTTAATTTTCTACGCCCTTAGCCATTTTGATAAATTTGTTTTTAAAAAAATAACATGAGATTTATCTTTGCCCAAATAAATATGTAAATATATGAAAAATAAATATTTTACATTTATTTTTGGATTATGACATATATATAAGATTGTGACTATGGCCATTTGGACTAATATGCGATTGGCTATTTGTAAATAAACTATTTATTTAAATAATAATATAAAATACTAAGTGTATATTATAACAGTGATTGGGCAATAATGGCCACGGGGTAGATATTTTGAACTTACTGAAACATTTTAATCACATTTATATTGGTGTATGTTGTTTAAATGTATTTTTAAAATATGTATTGTTCTGCACATTTACCTTTCAAGTTGAAAGGCCAGTCACGAATGGGTTAATGAACTTGATGCTATGTATGATGGTGATTGGCCTATTCTTGTCATAGGGTTGCATATGAAATGGTATTTAAATGGTTTAAAATTGTGGCACTAATTTATTCTGATGAAGCCTAGCAGAGACTAGGTGAAACGTTAATCTGCCCGTTTGTCCTCCGTTTTGTATTTGCTGCACTTTGGATATTAAACGCTTAAACATTTTTGTAGCATTTGGCCTTTATTCTTTAAGCTGTGTGGGTGCTTATTTGTGTATATTAAACTAATTAAACACTACTAAATATAAAGAAATAAAACCGTAAACTGACCAGAAGTGAAGCCTTCAGGGTGACTTCTTTCTCCAGGCAGAGAAATAAATCTGACAGAGTGCAGGGGTGAGAGGGACCACACAGAGCAGAGCAGAGTTTGAATTTCGTTGCAAATTCCATAATTTGCCAACAATCTAAAGTCCTGGGGCTGCTCATTCCAGGAGAATTATTGCTGCTGCTGCTAAGGGGTTTCTGGGGCATGAATAGCATACTCATCCTCTCCAAGTCAGCCCATCAAGATAATCCAGGCTCAGGGTGTAAACTAAGTTTGTCGACGTGGCAAGCAGCCCCCTGCTGCCATGCTACAGAGAGGTTTTCAAATTACCTCAGAAGTTCGAATTCTCCTCTCACTGTTCTCTAAAGCCGCATGAATTCTTAACCCTTGCTGTGCCAGGGACTGACATATCTGTCCCGATTTCCTATGGAGCCCAAAAGTCATGTCTATGCCACCTTGATGTCAAGGGAAAGACTTACTAAGTTGTCTTGGACTGGGATATTGCTTATTACTGTGACATTTATTTCAGCTGCACTTCTGTTGGTGATAAACTCAAAGGAGGCAGGTAGATTGATGACCAATGCACAGAGCTTATGACCCTAGGCAACCCCATTGGCCAAGTGATCTTTGCCAGTCATTTAACCTCCCATGCTAAACCTTAAACGTTCTTGGCCTCCCCCATTCTCACTTTTACCCCGACTCACCTGACAGCAGCTGCCACTCTTCCATGTCTTGAAAAGTCCTTACGGATACAGTATACTGTATATGAACCCTGGCCTACTTTGTCTTAGTAATTAACAAATAACATGAAAAAGGTCACTTTACTTTTTTGCAATCTTTGTAGTGAGTATTTTTTTTAGCCATAAAAAGAGATGTAAGGTTGGCCTGGTGGCGCTGAGGGTTGTGATGTTGGACGCCACACCTCACGCCATGTCAGTGACCTGGGTTTGGAAGCGGACTCAGGCCGCTGGGGGTCAGCAGGGGAGGGAAGAGATAGAGTGTCTGGAGGACTGCTCTCCCTTCCCGGGAAGGGATCTGGGGACAGCGCCGCTCCCGTGCGGCTCCTGGTGGTGGCTGGAGGCAGTACTAGAACATGCGGTGCTAGCAGATGCTGGGGGTGGAGCAATGGCAGGCATCCGCACATTGGCCCCATGGACGCCATTGCACGTCTGCGCTCCAAGGGGTGAAACAGCATTGAAAAAACCCCAGAGGACTGGGGCAGCGACAAGGGCACCAGGGGTCTAAGCCCCACATCCTCAATACCCTTCCGAAATGGTCCCAGGAGCCACCCACAGGACGGACCCTCTAATATGCAGTTAGAGCTGCCAGGTAGGCGAGGCTGATCCAGGGGGCTGGGAAGTCCTGTGCGGGGTACTTAAGAGGAGGGTTTCAGTGGGGAGTAGAGGTCAGACTGAGAGGGCACCTTTGAGAGATGTCGCGGCCTGAAGGAGACAAAGTCCAAAAAAAAAAAGAAAAATTAGAAGAGATGTAAATGGTCCAACAGGCCACTATCCCAGCATGGACACTGCTGAGTTGCATGTCATTGTGAGTTGGAGAAGCAACTCTCCCTTTCTAGTTTAGGATTCCCTTATCCAATGCTATGAACAATGATGACAAGACGATAAAGGAAAGCTAATTTAAAAATGCAAGCTTGGAGCTGCCCAACGGCCCACTGGTAGTTGGTCACACTACCAAGCAAGTGACCTGGGTTCAGGAGTGAGCCCAGGGCCCTGAGTATTGCGCTGCCAAAAGACTGCAGTGCTGCCATCAGCAGCATTTTGTCTCCAGGAGGGTGGCACTGCCATTTGGCTCTCACAGCAACCTCTACCATGTGACAAGGAAGACTGGATGCATGTGTCATCAGTTCCTGCCCAGGGGCACCATGGAAGTAGGTCAGACCATCTCACTAGGAGGACAGGGCAGGTGGGAGATGGGAATATACCCACCAGCAATGCAAGTGACTGAATAACACTGCCAACTCCAGAGCTGAAAAGAAAAAGAAAGACCGGGGGGGGGTTAAGATGATGGCCACCACATGCTACCTGGGTCCACCCCCCCCAACTTTTTTCCAATAAGAGCATCCATTGTATGGAACACCTTGCCACAAGAATTGGTAGAGACAACTAGTGCCACTGTCTCTAAAAACAAATTCAATGTTTGGTTGAGGGATAATACATAAATAATGTCCCACATAGTGTGGGGAACAGTCTCGATGGGCTCTGGCCTTCTTCTGTTCTTTCATACCAAGTAAGTAATAAGTAATAACCGGGTGTGGCTGGTCTTTTTCTATGATCTATGAGGAAACCTGCAAAAAAACTACAGGGGAAGCGCAGAGAGCCCTTCCTCATGAGTAAGCCATGTTGAGACCCTGGGAGTATTTGTGTGGATCCTAGGAAACAGGGTAGCAGAACTGATAGGAAGTCATGGCCTTGGATGCAGCAATTCTGTATAAAATATAATCTTCCAGTGTACATTCTGCTGAGGTTTACCTTAAAGCATGAATCTTCAGCCAAACTTTTGGCTTGAAGAATTCTAGCTTTAATGTCATAGCACAATGTACAAATGTCAACTTTGTTTTACATATTTACAAAAGGCATGAGGGACAGTTTAAAGCAAAATCTTACACTAATATTTTCAAGTTTAACTGGATTATAAACATTTGATAAATCTTTAAAAAACAAAACACTATATATTGTCTTTAAAGATTTGAGGAAACAACTGTAGTTGGTATCAGTGACTAGTAATCATTAAATTCATGCAGGTCATTCTATACCAAGTATATGCAGCAGGACAAGAAAATACCCCTCAGCTTGTTATCTGACTGGCATTATGGTTTAAGAGATGCTGATTGTAACAGAGGCCTCTAGAATTTCTGTGATGAATATTTTACACCCAAGTTGGGTAAGCATGGAACAGTCATCAGTTCTTGCCTTTTTTGTTGTGTTTTGCTTGACATATGACCAGAAAGGGAGATATGATGCTGTATGCCTGCTATCTCAGCAGCCATGAAGGGAACAGGTCTCTTGTTCAATACACAGCATCTAGTCAGTGTTCTGCAGTCCTGCTGACCACATGGAAAACGTGGTACTGTTATTTAAAGAGCCGTGACAAGGCTGTGGGTTTTCATTCAGTTACTCTGAAAAGTCGCAAATCCAGTTTCAGATGTGTCTATGTCATGTTCCTACGAAAAAGAAAACAGAGTGAAAGTGTGTTTGGCTAAAAGAACAACTATCCAATATTAAAGACTCCTAGAAAAGATGCCACAATGGCCCCTGGACTCCAGGCATTAGGGATCATCAGGCAGGCTTCAGGACTCCTCTAAGCTGACCTTACTTTAACTAGTACAGCAGTAGTCTCAAACTGTCCCTATCTGATGTAGCCTATCAATAATCTTTTGTTTCTTTGTGAAACATGTCTCTAGTGACTAACTGTTAGGAAGTCTAGTCTGGTTGTATCAATTTTCACAAATACTTTGTACAACTTCATTTTGCACAATGTTCCTTGATGTTTGAGTTCTGTATGTACTTCTCTTTGTAACTATAGTCTAGACTCTCTTGATGTGTCAACTTTCCCAAATGTTTCGCAGAACTTCATTTTGCTGATCATTTAAATTCTGTATGTACTTTCTCTTTGCAACTGATTCCTGGTGGCCCCTAAAACTGGGAATTTAAGTTCCAGTGAACCCACCAGGTCACCGAAAACCTAATCAATCAATCCTAATGAAAGGAGTATAGCGGGAGATTGTCCTTCTTCAGAAGAGACATACAACTTTAGATCAGTCAGTTTGGTCTTGCTAAACAATTCCCAAGGCACAGGCTGGCTATTCTTTGCAATACCTTTTGCCATTTTGCCACTGCTGCTCCCTTTCTTATTCATTACTGTTCCCTATATACTTACACTAGCCTCTCAATACCTCCTCTTGTCTCCGTCACCTTATTCACTGTGCTTCATTCATTTCCAAATACTGGGTTTCATTTCTCCTACTTGTGTCTTCTCTCTTCCAAACCCTCCTCTTGTCATGGACTTTGCTGTAGGGACTCCTGCACTTTCTTTACTCCTTATTCCAAATCTGCTGCTGGGCAATCTTCTCCTCTCATCTTCCTTCTATTTGGAATGCCCCTTCTCATACACTTTGCTTGTCACCTTTCTCTCTCAAACATAATCTCAAACCTCATTTTGCTTCCACTTGCTCTGGTATTAGCTAGTCTGTCCCTTACCTAACTTTCTCTTTCTGCTGAACTTACTCCATCTGCCTTCCCTCTGTCCTGGTTTGTGCTTTCCTACCTCTCCTTCCCTTCTCCTGCCATTGTCTCTTCCTGTTACTCATTTCACTGTACTCCCAGTGTTATCCCTGTCTCGCTGTATATTTATCTTAGTCGTTGCTATTTTACTTAATTATGTAAATTCCTGTTTGACCCTTTATTTTCCTTTGATATAGACTGTTTACTATTGCTCAAGGTTAATTCACATATGCATGTATATTGTTTTTTTACATTGACTATACACAGGCCTCAGCTGGAGTACTGAGTCCAGTTCTGGAGACCACATCTCCGGAAGGACAATGACAAAACAGATGCAGTCCAGAGAAGGGCAACAGAGGTGGTACATGGACTGCACCAGAAGCCCCTACGAGAAAAGACTTAAAGACCTTAATATCTATTCACTGGAGGAAAGAAGGAGAGGGAGATATGATAGAGACTTTAAGTACTTTAATGGAATAAACAGGTACAGGTGGAAAGCATATTTCAGAGAAATCTCTGCACAAGAACAAGGGAGCATGATATGAGGCTGAAGGGTGGAAGGCTCAGGGGTAATGTTAGGAAGTACTTTTTCACTGAGAGGGTGGTGGAGCAGTGGAACAGCCTTCCAGCAGAAGTGGTGGGTGAGAAAACAATAAGGGGATTCAAGAGTGCATTGGACAGACATAAGGGTACCCTGGAGATGTGCAGAGCAGGAGAGACGCAGATCAAATAGGACCTGGGGCTGCAGCAGTGAGTAGGGAAATGGGCAGACTAGGTGGGCTATATGAAAAAATTACTCACCTTAGTAATTGTGTTTCTTCTAATGGAGTCTTGCTGTATTCTGACTATTGCACTTAGCTCCAGCCTTAAACTGCCCTAGAGAACAAAGATTAACTTTCTATGCAGTGCACAGAATGCTGAGCTCGAGCTGATTGAGGTCTCTGTCTGCAGCCCTTTGAAACCCAACCGTCAGATTCTTCGAGCAAAAACTCACTAACTACACTATGTGGAAATTGTAAAATTTTTACTAGCCAACTGGCAACAAAGAGTTTTGGATTCCCAAGGAAGACTCAAGTCAGGAAACCCAAAACCAAAAACCAATCCAAAAAAGGATAACAATACAACAAAAACACCCAAACAAAAAGGGGAGGACGTGAAGAAGCACCTCTGGGGTGCAACACTGCACCTGCCCACCCACTTCTCAAAAACCAGGTTCTGAGATGGGAGGCAGCAAGGGAGGTCAGAATACAGCAAGACTCCATTAGAAAAAAGACAATTACTAAGGTGAGTAATTTTTTCTTCAAACAACATGAAGTCTTGCTGTATTCTGACTATCTGCAGACTACCAAGCAGTACCTCCATGGAGCAGGGAGAGAACCTACTTTGGGAATAGGCTCTGAAGTACTGCTGTGCCAAACCGAGCATCACTCCTAACCTGGATATCCAGAGAGTAAGGCTTGGCAAAGGTATGGACTGTTTTCCAGATGGCTGCTTGACAAATTTCTAAGAGAGGGATATCCCTGGCAGCAGCCAGGGAAGCAGCTGTACCTCTTGTAGAGTGAGCCCTCAGGCCTGAGGGTGGAATCTTTCCCAGCTTCTCATAGCAGAATTGTATACAAGACACAGTCCACCTGGCAATACTTCTCTTGGTGGCAGGTTTGCCCTTTCCCACTTCTCCATAAGTGAGGAACAGCTGGAGGGAATCAAACCTGTGACCCTTGGGACGCTCTATGTAGTAGCTAAGAGCTCTTTTAACATCTAAACTGTGTAGCCTCCTCTCGCCTGAGGAAGAATGATCAGTGAAGAAGACAGGAAGAGACACAGACTGATTCAAGTGGAAGTCTGAAACCACTTTGGGCAAGAACCTTCTATTGGTTCTAAGGACCACTTTATCCCTATTAAAGGATATAAAATCAGGTTCTACTGACAGGGCTTGCAATTCACTGATACGTTTGGCAGAGGTAATGGCTACCAAAAACACAGTTTTCCAAGTCAAGTACTTTAGCTCTGCTGAGGACATAGGCTCAAAAGGAGGTTGCATAAGTTGAGCAATGCAAACATTTAAGTCCCAGGCAGGGGCAGGATCCCTAAAGGGAGGACTGGTATGAAGCAATCCCTTGAAAAATTTACAAAACACAGGATGAGATGATAGTGAGAAAGACTTCCCCACTGACAGAAAAGCAGAAACAGCTGACAAGTGTACCTTGAGAGTAGCTGGTCTGAGGCCTAGGCCATTCAGATGGACCACATAATCCAGAACTGTAGGCAGTTCAGGAGTGTCTGGAGAGATATGCTTCTTGAAACACCAAATGCTGAATCTTTCTGGTGGCGGGGCTTTGAGAATATTCAGGACCCCCTGAGACTGATGCAAATCTGCATACTCTTAACTCTTCAAGAGCCATGCCTTGAGGTTGAGAGACCGAAGATTGGGGTACCAAATCCTCCCCTGAGAGGAGGTTAACAGGTTGTAATTCCTGGGAAGAGACAGGGGAAGATGGACTGCTAGAGGCAGCAACAGGGGGTATCAAGGTTGTCTGGCCCAGTCTGGAGCAATCAGAATCACTTTGCAAGGTTGTGACCTTATCTTGACTAGAACTTTGAACAGTAGAGGAAATGGAGGGAAGGCATACAGAAATTTCCCTTCCCAGTTCAGAATCAGAGCATCCAGAGGGACTGAGCCCAAGACTAGGGGTCTGCAACAAAAGAGAGGACGTTGGTGGTTGTCTGGGGCTGCAAAGAGATCTATCTCCGGAGTGCCCCACCTTGAAAAAATCACTTTCAACACCAGAGGGTCCAAGGACCATTCGTGATGGCCCTGGGAGATCCTGCTCAGTGCATCTGCTAGCACATTGTCCTTCCCCGGGAGGTGGACTGCTATCAGAGAGGTCTGCAGGGAATACGCCAGGGACCACAATGTCATGGTTTCCGTGCACAAGGCCATGGACTGAGTGCCTCCCTGCTTGTTGATGTACCACATGGTGGTGGTATTGTCTGTTCTGACCTGAACCACCTTGTTCTGCACTGACTGAAAGAAAGCTTGCAGGGCCAGAAAAACTGCCCTGAGTTCCAGGAGACTGATATAGAGAAGGGATTCCTGAGGGGACCACGGTCCCTGGGCAGTGAGGGCCCCCAGATGGGCTCCACAGCCCAGAAGGGAAGCATCCGTGGTAAGGACCACTGAATGAGACTGAGTGACAATTGGGACCCCTTGCCTTAAACTGCCCTGATCCTGCCACCATTGAAGAGCTTGGATCAGAGTCCGAGTCACTGGAATCAGTTTGGTAAGGGGATCTTTCCTTTGGGACCAAAAGGCCCTCAGATGGAACTGAATGTCCCTCATCTAGAATCTTGCCCCTTGGACCACTGCTGTAGAAGCTGCCATGTGGCCCAAGAGCTGAAGAAATGCCTTGCTGGTCGGGATACCTGAAGGCTGAAGGAAGAAGCCAGTTCTATAAGAACTCTTGCCCTTTCCAGGGAAGAAGGCTCTTGTTTTGACAGTATCCAGCTCTGCCCATGAAGGTAAGAAGCTGCACTGGTTCGAGAACTGACTTGGGGAGGTTGAGAAGAAATCCTAGAAAGTGAGCACTTGCTGAGTCACTGCAAGTCTGACTTGACTTGGTCTGGAGACTGACCGCTATGAGCCAGTCATCCAGATATGGAAAAATGAAATCCTTTGCCTTCGTAAAAGGCAACAACTACTGCCAGGCACTTTGAGAAAACCCTTGGGGCTGATGTTAGACCAAAGGGCATTGCTTTGAACTGATAATGGCCTGAGGGCAACTTGAGCGTGAGGTACTTTCTGTGGGAGCACCTGATGGGGATGTGAAAGTAGGCATCTTTGAGGTCCAGGGAGGCTAGCCAGTCCCCTGGCCTTAGAGAGGGAAGAATTATTCCCAGAGTCACCATCTTGAACTTTGGTTTTAAAAGATGTTTGTTCAGGTATCTTAGATCTAGGATGGGTCGCCACTCCCCTGTCTTTTTGGGGGTAAGGAAGTACCTGGAGTACAGACCTTTGCCCCAGTGTAGGGTAGGAACTCTCTCTATGGCCCTTAAGGCCAGAAATGATGAAATCTCTGCCTCTAGGGCAAGGGTTTTGGAGAGACCTGCAGGTGGAAAGGATCTGGCTCTCATCTTGAATTTTTGAAGCTGAGAACCAGTCCTACTACTTCCAGGACCCACCTGTCTGAGGTAACAGACATCCAGTCCTGGACAAAGTAAGCCAGCCTGCCCTGGAATAGGAGAGTCGACCAGGCAGACCCATCAGGTGTCTGCTTGGCAGGAGCCTTAGGCTGAGGGGTGGATGCAGCCCTGCTCATCCCCTTCTGCCTCTCCTCTGAAGAACCCCCTCTGTGAAAGGGAGAAGAGGCCTGTGCTTGGTAAAAGGCCTATGAAAGGCCTGCCCTGCCCTAGATTGCTGCCTTTGAGGAGTTGCCTGCCTCTCCTTGGCCTGAGCACTCCTATAAGTGGTCCTGTACTCATCCATTTTCTTCATGTAATTCTCTGTCTGCTCCCCCAAACAGAGAATTACCCACCACAGGAAAATCCATGGCCTTAGCCTGGGTGTCCTGTGAGAGGCTAGTACATCTGAGCCAAGCCATCCTCCGAAGAGCCACAGATGTAGCCATGACTCTTGATGACACATCATTGGAGTCCACAGCAGCATGAAATTGTACCTTTGATGCCTCAATCCCATCAGCAGCCACCTAATCCAGCTCCTTGGCCAGTTGGGGAGAGGCCTGTTTAGCCAGTGCCAGTACAGTGTCCCACCTTGACTTCTGGTACCTGGCTGTATAGGCCATATAGTTTGCCTGCCTGAGTCCCAAGGAAGATGCCATGTACTGCTTTTTTGCCATGGCATCCATCTTCCTGGAGTCTTTGTCTGGGGGGTGTGAAGCCAAGGGAATATTTTGCCTTGTTACAGGCAGCAGCCTGCACTACCCCAACATGGCTGCATTGTTGGTATAAAAACTCTGTATCTGAGCCTGATAGTGTGTAGCTCTTGTCCATTCTTCTGTCAACTGGAGGTACAGAATTGGGAGACTTTAGGATTTTCTGTTTCTGCTTCCCAAAGGATTTGTGAAGGGGAATAGATAGTCTCTTGGACTCCGGGATGTCCATCATTTCCACATAATCAGGCTCCTCTTGATCCTCCATAGGAAGCTGGAGGGTTTCAGCCACCTTTCTGTAAAACAGATACTGGGAGGGACTCAGAAAGCCTAGGAGGAAACACCAGAAGGTCTGTCTTAGGAGATGTCGGTTCCACAGGCACATCAAACTTTCACCATCATCTTGAACTCCCCTCCTCCTCGAGCGCGGTTCATAAAATCTTCAAGGGTATAATCTTGACGGGGAACCGACAGAACCAAAACTCTGCCAAATGGTGCCAGATTGGTCGGAACCGGTGAGCGATTCCACAATCTGAATTGCTCTGGCTATTTCCTCGGCGGTTGGAACATGAACCTCTGGATCCGAACTGGTCGATTTCTCTTCGTTTCCTTTTTGTAGGAACTGACCCCTCAGGATCGGCTCTCCTCTTGCCCGAACTATCGCCCTGGTCAGAGGGCACTCCTTCTGGTTCGGTTGGAACCGAACCGGGCTGGCCATCCGGGTCAGCGGACTTCTAGGCCTCCTTTTCCCTAAGTCTACCTAATCTCTTCTCAAGGGTAGATTTAGGAAAATTTTTACAAATTTGGCAGTCTGTATCAAGGTGTTCAAACCCCACACAATAAACACAGGTGGTGTGGGGATCGGCCTTAGCAAAGACCTCCCCACACTCACTGCAGTGTTGAAACCCAGTGGGCCCAGTTTTCTTCTTGGGTTTCTCAGACATGGCCAACCTAACCAAACCTACCCTTTTATGGCAACGCCAGGCAAGACTCCTTATTGATTCCTAACCATGTCACAGGTATTGTAAAAAAAAACGTTCAAAACACGTTTTTGTTTTAGAACCGATAAGGACCGGTAACCACACTCTAAAGTAAAATATCAAAATTCACTAAAAGTGATCGGTTCAGCCAAACTGATCAAACAAGTTTACAATTCACACAGAATTCAGACAAAACCTATCTAGTACTCACAGTACCGCACACAGAGACTGAACCGACTATGCGAAACAAATTCAGCTTAAAACCGACAACTTTAACCGACACTTTAACCCACTTTCGAACCGAGCTGAAGGAGAAATCTCCGGAGCGACTGTTCAGTGAGGCGGAGTAAAGAATCTGACGGTTGGGTTTCAAAGGGCTGCAGAAAGGGACCTCAACCGAGCTCGAGCTCAGCATTCTATGCACTGCAAAGAAAGTTAACCCTTTGTTCTCCGGGGCAGTTTAAAGGCTGGAGCCAACTGCAGATAGTCAGAATACAGCAAGACTTCATGTTGTTTGAAGGCTCTTATCTGCCGACAGATTCTATGTTTACCTTTGCATATACTTTTTCTTCCCTTTCCCCTGGGTCACAACTACAAGTGAACCTTAGCACACTGTGCCTTTCCTGGTACCCAAATTTCAATCAATCAATAAATAACTAAATAAATAAACTTTATTTATTTTATTTATTAATGTAATCAGTTTACAACCTTTGAGCCAACAGCTCATTTACAAAGGTACCTCGTCAAACTTAGCATGTAAAATCATAGAAAATGCCTGTGCTTCATGCAGTAAATACTACAGTGCTGAAAAGAACTGATGCATTATTTCACTATTTTGTCACACGTACAATGAATCAAAAATACAGCACCCAAATCATGCACACCAACGTACAGCATAGAACACTATGGATAATACACAGCAAATTTGGGTTATAAAAACACAGATACAACTTTGTATCAACAAGTGAAGCAAAGTTTGATTCCTTTAACCTAGTAAGAAGACTCAAGCTGTTTAAACAAGATTATTTATTCTCTTCCTCTGTCATCACAGTCAGCAGCAGCAAAACAAAACAAAACAAAAATATATATATATATATATGTTTCATGCCTGTCTCTTCTCTACAAGTGCCTTGGTCTTTCTATTGCTACTGATTATGTCTGTATCTAAACTAAACATTCATAATACTGCTGACCATTTTGTGACCTGAGCACCTTAATTTTTGATATGGGCAAGGTCCGATGGCACAGAGACTGTGCAACTCTGGGTTTTCCAGATTCTTAAAGTGGGGCTGGCTGGGGGGGTACATCATGAAGGTGAGATGCTTGGCACCCTGGGATAACGGGTGTGAATTGCCAAGCCTTTGTTCAACCCCTGCTGACAAACCAAGGAGCTGCATTAGAATCAGCTATAAAGAGAGCAGCTCGCCCACCTTCCCAGTGGGAGGAAGGGTGCCACCATTGTAAAGGTAAATGTCAGGGCAGGGGATGGGAAATTATGGAGACAAGACAAAATTAGTTCCTAATTTCACAGGTATTTCTGTCACCTGCAGTACAGTTTCCATTTGGTTTCTCCTACGATCGCCAAATTAGCTGTTTGACATTCCATTACGTATTCTGTACTATACCTGATTCAGCTTCTTGAACTCCACCACCTGGAAGAAGATATGCTCCAGAATGTGCTTGGCATCGTGGTCTTCCTTTGGAAGCTTGTTGGTCACTCCCAGAATGTCACCACACTTTCTGACGTAGAATTCAAGATCATCATCTGTACCTGTATTTTAGAAACAAAATGTATTAAAAGAACTAGAAAACAGAGAATTAGTGGCACAAGAATACCATATTTGACAGATTCTTTAACATTTTTCTGTACTTATGATTCAAGAGACAGATGACCACCATGGTTTATCTAGTCCACCCTTTTGCTATCTCAGCAGATACCAATATCAAGTGATGTGCTACAGCTGTAACGTGCTTATGTACACAATAATAAGGCATAAACCATGTCCAACTGTACATAATAAGAGTGTAGTAACAGTGTAAAGCTATGTCCAAGAGTACATAATAAGGGTGTAATAAGAGTGTAAGCTATGTCCAACTGTACATAATAAGGGTATAATAAGAGTGTAAAGCTATGTCCAAGTGTACATAATAAGGGTGTAATAAGAGTGTAAAGCTATGTCCAAGTGTACATAATAAGGGTGTAATAAGAGTGTAAAGCTATGTCCAAGTGTACATAATAAGGGTGTTATAAGAGTGTAAAGCTAACGAGGGGTTCTGGTTACATTTATGAACCCATGAGGCAGAAGGCTGAGTGAGTTTATATTTGCCACCAAAACAAAGAGATTGCTTTACTCCCGTGTTTATAGCAGTTGGACAGTTTATCATTATAATATGTTATGTCAGAATAAACACAGAAAATGGTTTGAGTTAGGAAAAAGACAGCAATATTCAGTGTGTCAGTACCAAATGATAAGGCTGTTAAGTAATGTACTTTATACAGTTATTTTTATTTACTATAATATTTTCATTATAATCTTGGCACCAATGAGTAGAAAAACAATGTCTAGCAGAAACCGCTAGGAATCAAAGACATAATGGGCCTGCCTGTTCCTCCCAGGCATACTACTCTATGTTGCAATATACGGATAGTCATTTGTTTCCCCGACAAAAATTATATCCATATCTTGTAAAACACCAGTGATCTGACATCACAAAGTCAAAATACCACTGTCCGGACATCAGAAATCACACAGACAACTAGAGAGTAACTCCATTCAAATTTTTAACCTTTTTTACCCAATTAATTTAGCCAAAATGGGTAATTTAATGTCAAATAAATGTACTAGATGGCAAAACAGTGATCCAGGCTCACTCCTTTGTATTCTTTGGTACCGTCCCAAGGTCACCTCATTTTTCAGAAGAATTATTTCATGCTGAGATGGAAACATCAGCCTTGTGATGTATATGGTTGTCCATATGTTATTTTGTATACTGAATGTTTGTTTTATTTATTTACCTTCTTTCTGTGTTCTGAACTGTGGCCAAATGAACAGAAAACAGGAAACAGGATATGTGTGATGGACATGTGACCAGACTGATCTAGTAATTTCTTTTTGTAATTCAATTCAAAGTTTATTTTACCAGGATAACACCCTTGAGACAACCCACTGTTAATGTATTTTGTTATGGCAGTTGTGCTTTTGTCATAATTTCCGCCATTTGCAAAGTGGACACAAACATGGCTCTCAATGTCACATGTCCAGACAGTATTATGGGAAATACGAGAACTGCTCTGTGAAACTTTCCCATGAGCTAATCCAGACTGCACATTTTGCAGATGTGGAGTGCAACTCGAACATCTCAGACATCCTGGAAAACAAGTTGTAAAAGTGGACAGAGCACTTTTGGGTGTGAAGGGAGCCAGCTGGCCTGGATGATGTCATCCCTCTATATATCCACCCATTTGGGAAGGGGGGGGAGCAGTGGTAAACTGTCACTCAAAGGGGTGAAACCATCTCCTACAGTAAAAGAGAATAAATCAGCGAGCTGAGGTTCAGCTCACTCTCTTAGACCCAATAACATCTGAAAACCCAGAGCACTACAGCTATAGATCTGGTGAGAAATACTGCTTAGGATAGAGTTTCTTCAGATAGCAGCAGGTAAATAGGTTGTGAATCGAGAGTAGCTCAGGTTCTCCTATCTGTTAACTGTCTGGTTTAACTCCATTTATACATATGTGTGTGTGTGTGTGTGTGTGTGTGTGTGTGTGTGTGTGTGTGTGTATATATATATATATATATATATAAAAAATATATATATATATATATATATATATATACATATACACACACACACTATATATATATATATATATATATATATTCTTGTGTAAATACTTGCAGTCTTCTAGTAAATAATCTATTTTAATAGAACAAGTAACTGCCTGTTTATTTACTATGGTAATTTGTTATTTCTGCTGGACTCTGTTTGTAGTCTGTCTCTGAAGGTCACTCTACTCACAGTTATTGTGCTGCAGCAGGTTTCCTGGTTCCTGTTGGTAAAACCTGGTGGTGGAGGTGAATTAGAAGTCCCTGGTATGGGGATTTTCGTCGCAATATGACTAAACATTTAATGTGATTAAGGTAATAGCTATATGATATGGCAACATTTCTAGTAGGTAGTCTTTTAAAGTAGCAGTACTAGTTAAGTAGCAAGTGTTTGTCCCTACCCTTTTTTCTTCTGTTCCTGTCCAGCCTCTCTTCTGGTTTCAGAATATGTGCTTTTTATCTGCATTTGATGTTTACTGTGATATATTTTTAATAAAGTGTATTTCTTCTGTGGATCCACAGAAAATTTGACTTCTGCTTTGTTTACTGCTCCCTGTCCCTCCATGTTGCTGCAAGTCTGTTGTTACTTCCATTTCCCAGTGTAATGCACATTCATGAGTCCCTGTGTAGCCTTGGTACATACTAGTGCAGTAGCACAATTACAGAAATGCTGGACTGTTCTCATTCTTGCTGGTATGTAAGTTCATTTTATTTACACCTCCATGGCCTACATACCTTCTTGGTTTTACTGTTTTGCCTTGCTATTTACTGTGCTCCTCCACAGCATTGCCTTTTCTTCACCAGTTTTTGCCTCCTCCTTCGTTTCTTTATGCTACTTATGTGTCTAATGATCTAACATACTAGACGCTAGCAGAGTAGGCCTATTGGTCTATCAAGTCTGCTCATGCTTCAGCACCCTAACTGAGTACCGTAGCCTCTATCTGTCTCCTTCCACTGTTACTCCATCCCCCAGTCCTGCCCCTCCCGGCAAACCAGCCTCTGCTTCACCCCTGCCTACACCTGTCCCATCCACTCCTGAATCCCTCCACTGTAAATGCCTGTACCAGCCCCCGGGCAGCGCATTCCACAGTTCCCCACTCTTTGTTGAAATACCTGCTCCTCCTCCCCCACCCTCAACTCTTTCAACTGTGTCCTCTGGTGATTCCACCCTCCTTCAGCATTGCAGGTATCCAGAAGGGCTCCTATGAAGAGGAGACATTGGGAGAGTTGTAGCTGTGATTTTCCCAGATTCAACAGAACTCTCATGGACGTGAGGAACTTGGAAGCTGTAGCCACAGCCTGCTGAGCCTCTTGTCTGGAGGGCTTGCTAGTAGCCAGTTGTCCAGATATGGAACCCTTGAATTCGAGTTTCTGAGATGCACTGGAGAACTGCAAAGCACTTTGTAAAGACTCAAGGCGCTGAGGATAGCAGCCCAAAGGCAGGACCTCTGAATTGTAGTGCTGACCCAATGCCACAAATCTGAGATACTAGTGATGGCTGGGTGTGATGAGAACACGCTGGCAGAGGCCCTGCATGTCCAAGGAGGCCAGCCAATCGCTTCGATGAATCAGAGGTAACAGAGTGGCGAGTGATATCATCTTGAATTTCTCCTTGTAAAGGAATTTGTTTAACTTCCTTAGATAGACAATAGGGCGCATGCTGCCTGTTTTCTTTGGAACTAGAAATTAATGGGAGTGAAAAATAAAAATTACGTACCTACCGTAATTATGATCTTTCTGTGTATCTTCGCCATTCATCACAGATGGGTACTGGCTGGAGATCAGGACCTCGCGGGAGCCTTTTTTTTTTAAAAGGATAGGCGGAGCTGGCCTTGATCGGCGCCACCCTCGAGGCCGACGTACTACGTGGCGCCGAGGATTAGCCGTTAGGTAGCGCCGACCCGCCCGCCTACCAGTTCTGAGTCACGGAGAGTTAAGAGGAAGGGATGGAGGGTGGGACAAGAGAGTCCAAGGGACAGAAAAAGGAAGAGAAAAACTGAACTAAAAGGAGAAATAACGACTGAGAGGACAGCACAGAAGAAGTAAGACTAAGGGGATTGGGTAGAGGCCCCAATCTCTGGAAACAGGGGAAGAGAAAATTTAGGAGAGAGTGAGAGGTAACAAGGATCCAGGACCCTTGTCCATCATCAGACTGTATAGGAACTGCAAGGAGTAGCAAAGCTCTCTTGCCAGAATTCAAGGCACAGAATAACTGGCAATACCCCAAAAGCAGAGTCGGCTATTCTGGAGAAGGACAGGGTACAGGGACTCAGTACTCTCTCTGTAAAGATATTTGGTGAAAAATAGGAAAAGCTTTTTTTTTTTTTTTTCCAGAACAGTTAGATGGATAACAGAAGGAGGGCAGCCACCAGCTCCCACCTCGTAGGGGTGAAGATATGTAGTAGAGAAGGAGTGCCACTCGAACTGTACTAGCGAAGAAAACTACCCCCGTGTGTCCCAACTTTATCCTGCTCAAAAAGAGGGGTAGAAACAGAGGGAGGAGGATCCAGAGACTGAAGCCCCAGGGGGATGGCGAGTGGGATTGTGATGAATGGTGAAGATACACAGAAAGATCATAATTACGGTAGGTACGTAATTTTTATATCTTATCTGTGTCAATCTTCACCATTCATCACAGATGGGTGAGTACCAAGCCCCCCCGAAGGGGGATGATTCATTGCACCCTAAGGGACAGAGTCCCTTAGCCCTCAGTGGGTGACACACTAGGGGAGACTTTCTGGGCCTGAAGAGGCCCGGAGAGGGGGAGAACGAGACGGGTCCCCGGAGGGGAAGGAAGTTGCCCCGACAAACATCGCCCTCCCCGCCCCTACGTGGAAAAGAGAGATAGGTTCCTCGGTGAGTTGAGCAAATCACCCCACGCTGGCCAAGGTGACAACTGGGAAAGCGCGGCCACGCCGATCTCCTGGTGCAGATTGCTGTCCCTACGACCCTGGTAGAGTTACCTCACTGGCATCGTAAGATGCCCTTGCTTGGTGCCTTGCTAGCTCCAGGCCATGTGCAGAGAGTGCGATGGCTTGCCTGGTTTGCTCTGAGTCAGGCAAAGCAGCTAGGATCTGACCTAGCGCTGACCACAAGAACCTGTTGTAGGCTGCATAGTGGGCCTGATGAGCAGAGATGGAGGAGAAGCAACCGTGCCGAGTAGAAAGTCCTCCTCCCCCAGAAGTCAAAATCCAAGGAGTCTTGATCTGGGGGCCGGTCACGGTGGAGGGCGCGAAGCCCGTCAGGGGTGTCCAGGTGCGTCAATCCGGACTGCGGATGAGGCATAGAACCTGGAGACTCCGGGGGAGCGCAATACCTCTGGCTGAGGTCCCTAGGGGCAGGAACTCCGGAGAAGGGCCTCTGCCAGAAACGCATGGATGCCTCCCGAAAGGGAGCAGGCCAGGGCGGCACCACAAGGGTGGCCGCACCGAAATCGCCTAGGAAGGCGTGCGCCGCATGCTCAGGATTGCTCACAGACAGAGGAGAAAGGTGAAGGTCCTCCATCATCCTCACGAGGAAACGCTGATACTCAGAGAGATCAGCGGCAGGAGAGATATGTACAGATGGTTCCTCTCCCCCAGAAGAGGGGGATGAGGAGCTGGAGGTCACCATGCGCTCCGAGGGTGGCTGCTCGGGGGGAGGTTGAAAAACCTGGCTGTCCATGGCCCTAACGTAGGCAGGGAACCGAGCAGCCACTGCTCTGAACTGCTCCCAGGTGAGAGGGCTGCTAGGACCAAGAATGCCTGGGAGCGCTGGAGAATGTGGCAGAGGGATAGGGGCAGAGCCGAGAGAAGAAGTCGGCTGACCTCTGCCAGGGCTAGGGAGCGGACCATGGACACCCGAGGAGGGTGTCCCGGAAGACTCCACAGCCGACAGCTGTACAACCACGTTGGTACTGCCGAGGCTGCGCCCAGAAGAATCCCCCCCAGTGAGGCGACCGGGGCCATACAGATCCAGAAGGACGGTCCCCTGCCTCCAAAGAATGGGACCCCCTCAAGGAACCGGAAGGGGAAGGGCGGAAGTCCGCACTTTGGCTTCGTCCAGGGCTGGGGTGGACCCCAGAGAAAGGCCGATGCGCCAACCCCACACCCCTCGACCCCTCAGAGTCCGAGAGGGTCCTGGTCCTCGAGAGGGCCAGCCTAGGTAACTGGCAGCTCTGGGCTGTCCCCGAAGGGGAGACCCAGGGAGCAGCACCCTCCCCTCCTGTAGACTTCCCGATGGGCCCCAAAGTTGGGCGATCGAGACACACTACCGGAGGGGGTACCACCGCTGAGGGGTCAAGGAACCCTCCAAGGCCAGGTTGCATGGCAATGGTGGCAAGCACCATAACCTGCTGGTCAGTACCACTGACCCCAACCTCGGGGAGAACCCGACACTCCTCAGAAGGGGGCTGGCTGTGACTCGTCGTCGAGACCACTGGTTCATCCTCCTCTGCAGACAACCCCGAAAGGTGCGACTGCCCTTCCGACTCCGAGCCCGACTCCGAAGAGGTAGAGTCTGAGGCCCTAAGCCAAATGGTAGGAGGCCGAGGGAGGGCGACCTTACCAATGGGCCCAGCAGTCAAAGCAGTGGCCGAGGCGGCAACCGCGCCCTCCACAGCCCCACAAGCAGGGCTGACAGAAGGCGGCAGGGCAGCTTGGGCCAAAGGTCCTGAGCCAGGGCCAGCCGCGGCGCCGTCAAGTCCACTGGCACGGGGGTGGTACAAGGGACAGAGGCAGGCGCCAGCAACAACAACAGCCTCGGCACCCGGCGGCACCACCAGGCCCCTCGGCGCCCCGCGGCAACACCGGACAACCAGCACCGATGGCTCCGAGGCAGACTCAGCACCGAACACCGCACGCTAGGCTCCTCGGTGCCACAGGTGGCACCAAAACTGCTTGGCACTGAGAATGACGACCACGACTACTCCGAAGGCCCCACGGCGCCGTGTTCAACCTACGGCGCCGAGGCAGCGCCGAGGTGGACATGGCGTGACGCGCGAATCAGGGTCCGCAGGCGCCACGAGCAGAGTTAGCGCCCGAAAACAGCACCGACAGGGCCCATGGTGCTGGCGATGGTCGCTTTCGACAGGGCCGCGGCACGCCGAGCGGCCGAGGCCCGACCCGGCGTCGGGGACGGCGTCGACCGGGCCTTCCGGACCGTGGGAGGCGACACCAGGGAGCCTTCACCCCGAAGGCGATTACATCAGCGGCGCCTCCCACCCGCTCCTGGGAGGAAGCGGGACGGGCCTCCTGCACCCCGGGAGGAGCCTTGGCCAAGGCTAGGCTACAGGAAGACGAGGCTCCTCCTCCTCGGTCCATATAGAACTGGGAGGGACCCAGAGGAAGGCCGAGAGAGCGGTTGGCCCGACGAGTGCTGAACCCTACCCCCGAAAGTCGTATGGAACTGCTTCTACTTTAAACGCTGTTCGAGGACGCAGCGGTCCATGGAGAAGCAGGCGTCACACGAATCCATGTCGTGAAGCGGGCCAAGACACGCGAGACACCGGTTATGCTGGTCGGTAACGGAGTACTTGCGGCCGCACAGGCACCGACGCATAGGGGGCCGACCCGCCTTAGAAAACTTCTTGCCCTCCGACCAGACATGACCTACGGAAAAAAACACCAAACACAGACTCGACGTCGCAAGCTTTAAAATAAAAGGAAAGATCTTACCGGCGTCGGTGGAAGGCAGAACCCAGAACTAGCAGGTAACTGGCGGACTGTCGGCGAAAGGCTAAAGGCCTAAAACTCTTCAAATTTGCTTCAGTTGGCTTCCACCGAGGCGACCTAAAGCGGCAGGAGATGAAGAACTGTTAGGCAGGCGGCGGTCGGCGCAGCCTGCTTGACCTAATCATGGCGCCACGTGATACCGTCAGCCTCAGGCTCGCCGATGCTACATCGGGCTCGCCTATCCTTTAAAAAGAAAAAAAAAGAGTTCCTGCGGTCCTGATCTCCGCCAGTACCCATCTGTGATGAATGGTGAAGATTGAACAGATAAGATCCTGTGTTCCGTTGATCCAAAAGAACTATGTCTACTGCCCTGTTGTTCAGAAGGCCTTGAATCTTGGAAGCAAGAAGGTCTGACTGAGAGACAGACAGCTTGGGCTGTCGTTTGGGTGGATTTCTGAAAGATTTAGAGAGTAACCCTCGCGGATTATTCTGAGCACCCATTTATCTGATGTGACTGACTTCCACTGGTTGTAAAACTGAGACAGATGCCCTCCTACTGTGAAGGAAGAGTCCCCCTCGGACAGCTGAGGTGGGACTTGGGCCGGAATCTCAGAAGGTGGCACTAGGTGCTTTTGGGCCCTGTGCCTTCTGCTGCGTTTTCTTTTGTGGCTGGGGGGCTTGATTCTTGTTGAAGCCCCATCTGCCTTTGCCATGAAAGGACTGATGATTATGAACTGCCGCTGGTTCCTGCCTCACTGGGGAGGCAGCAGATGGCGGCCTGGTCATTTTGATAGCCATTCTAATTTTCTGTGTGGCCTATAGTGCCTGCTCGACTTGAGGGCTAAACAGATAAGTTCCATCAAATGGTAAACTCATAACTCCTGTTGGGCATCATTTGTGATCCCGATGTTTGTGGTGTCAGGTGCAAATCCCAGCTGCTGCTGCTGCCCTGGAAGCAGTGTCAAAAGCGTCCATAGCAGCTTTTAGTTGCTGGTTGTTGGACTCAATGCCTCTAGTAATGGTCTGGAGAAGCTCTGAGCGAACATCAGATTCTGTAAGAGCTTTCACAGTGGCTTTGAGAGAATGCCAGAGGGTATACTCATACTGATAGAAATAACCCTGGTAGCTAGTAATGAGCATACCCAGGGTAGAGGCAGCGAAAACTTGCTTCCCCAAAGTGTCAATCTTTATGAGATTCTTTGTTTACTGGATGCTCTGTAGATTCCTGAGGAAGGACGTCTTTGTCATTCTCTGCCAAGACAACTATGGTATCAGCAAAGGCTTGTGAAGCCAAGACTGGTCGATCCTTAGGGGGGCCGTACTTCCTGTCTATGGACTTAGCCACAGAAGGAATAAGTACCAGATTATCCCACACCATTTGTGAGAGTGTCTCAAAGGAGGGCTGCACCGGAGGAGTTAATTCCACAGGAATATCCGGAATGTGCAGATACTGCAGATGCAGCAATTTCCCTGGATCAATCTCTTAAGTCTAGAGAGAGAGACAGTGGAATTCATGTTCTGTAGCAGAGACTTAAAGGAAAGGTCCTCATCCAGAGGCTCCACTGAAGGAGATAGTTGTTGCCACTCCTAGAGAAGAAATGTCAAAGTCATCCCTAATTGAAGATCAGTATCAGGCTCAATATCGTCCCCTACTAGTCCTGGAGGGACAGTACAGATAAGAAATGGAGGAAAAGAGGAGGAGGTGCTCTGAATCAGAGTCGAAAACCCTGGCACCTAGGCAGCACCAAATGCGCTGGCACAGGATGCAGCACCAAAGAGAAGACAGCACCAGTCTAGAGAGCGGCCATAACAGAAGTCGAAGTCAGCACCGCCCCAGGAGCTGCAGAACCAGAGGCTGCCAACCCCATCCCCGGAGTTAGGGAGGAAGAACTGAGGAAATCAGTAGGAGAAAATGGCACCTGTAGTGGCCCTGTGCCACAGCCATATGATGGGGAAAAGCACCAGGCGTGGTGTACGGCACCGGAGAAGGTGCTACGTGACTAGGAATCCAACCGCCCTGCCCACAGGTTCAATACCATTAGGCCCAAGCCCCGGAGATGGACCTGCTGGCTCGGCACGCGGACTACCGCCAAACCCACTGCTCCATAAGAGCGCCTAATGATTAAACTGCTCACCAGAAGACACCCCAGGGGATGGGGAGGGGCTCTGGAGTTGAGGATGCCAGTCACCAGGAACAGAGGCCGAGGGGACCCTGGAGGAGTCAGAGTCGAACCCTGCCCTTGCTACTGACAATCGACTTGCAGACATACCAGAAGGCGACCTTGAGTGGTACCGTTTCTTCTTTGACTGAGAGGTTGAAGAAGAACTCGAGGTCAAGCGGTGTTGAGTTCTCGACGAAGATTGAGAATGGAGCCCCAACTTCGGTGGGCATCTACACTCAGGATACCAAGGCAAGAACCTTGGCTCCACCTGAGCCCCCTGGGCCTATATGACCCAGCGGAGAGGACCCTTCTGCCTCTCACCTTGCTGGGACAAGAGATTTCTGCGAGGAGCTGGTGGGGCAGCCATCTCCCTCCGGGAGAGGCGGCTGGTCACTCCTTGCAGTCTGGTGCCTCCTCGAGGCCCGGATGACCCCAGGTGGAGTCACAGCTACATGTGGCTCTCCTCGGGACGCACTTGAGATCACAAGACTCCCTCCCACCCCTGGCTCTTACCGCGCCAATGAGCCGGGTGGAGTGGACAGCATGTCCAGGCCCCCTTCCAATGCCTCTCTGGGTAACGGGAGGCCCAGGGTTCGGGGAGGACCCAGCTAGAGGTTGCCCAGATCTCACCCTCAGCGGACAATGACTTTCAAGGCAAGAGGCAAAGGGGGTCCTCTTCCTGCTGGGTCGTATAGGCCTGGGGGGGGGCTCAGGGGTGGAGCCCAAGATCCTCACCTTGGTGTCCCGAGTGCGCAGATGCCCGTCAAAAGTTGGGGGTTGCTTACCCCGTCATCCATCGGATGGCGTGGACCCAGGCAAGAGAAGCAATGGTCATGGAGGTCCAATACTGTAATGCAGTTGCCGCGGGGGCACAGACACATGGGGACAACTCCCTGTTTGGATTTTGAACGACGCCCCAACCCATACACACCATTGCAGTGGCTAAAATAACAAAACAGACCTATTAGTAATGAATGCCGAAGGTTAATTCGGGGAAGATCACAGAAGCCCTGAGGTTAAGGGGGACGGAAGGTGGGAACAGCATGGCCTGATGCAAGAGATTCTCCATACGATTCAGCTTTCTGGATTCATCTGGGGATGAGAGCTGAGGTGCTCGGCCTCTTGGACCCATCATGGCCAGCATTTATCACCACTGAATCTGCCTGTGGTTGCAGTGCATAAAAAGGCATCCAGAGGGATCCTGGTATAACTCTGTCTGCCTTTCTGGGCATGGAAGGATCATATTTGGCCTGTACCAGGCAGCCATGGTGGCATCCTCCAATGTATCCAGCAGAGGAGGAATGATCAGAGGAGGAGAATCTGGCAATTCCAAATATTCTGTCAAATTTCTACTAGTGACATCCTGCTCCTCAGCCTCAAACCCCATAGCTGCTTGCAGCTGCCTCATCACCGAGATGAAGGAGGGGTCATCGGCAGGGACCTCGGGGTATACTTAGCAGAATCCTCTCCCCCTGAGGACACAGGAGAGACAGAGCTGGAGGGCTCTAGCTCAGTCTTCTCATCCTCCTCCTTCTTATCACGTAGGAGGTCAGGATTGTCATCCTCCTCATCAACTGGCTCTGAACAGGGCACAGAAGACAGCGATGATCCAGACTTAGTCAGGCGGCGTCAGCATGTCAGATTTCTCTTATTGGCATCCTGCTCCTCAGCCTGTAATCCCATAGCTGCTTGCAGCTGCCTCATCAGATGAGATGAAGGAGAGGTCATCGGGTGGGGGAGACCTTAGGGTATACTTAGCAGAGTCCTCTCACCCGAGGACACACTGGAGACAGAGCTGGAGGTCCTTGAGCCCCTCTTCCTTGTCTTCATCCTCCTCCTCCTCCTCCTCCTCATTAGGTAGGAGGTCAGGATTGTTCTCCTCCTCATTAACTGGCTCTGAATAGGGCACAGATGTCGATGACTGAGACTTAGCCGGGCGTGTCACCGTGGAAGGTGTCGGCGCGAGGAGCATGCCTGGTAGGGCTGAGTGTCGACAAGCCAGGAGGAATAACCTGGTGCATGAACTCTCAAAGGAGGAGAGAATGGCCTGGATGTCAATGGTGACCTGCGTCATCAGAGCAACAAGTAGTGTCGACAGGAAGGACAGGTTTCCCAGTGTCATCGGTACAGCCAGCAGCGGCAGAGGGGAGACTGAGGGTCCTGGCATCAACATGATGGGTCGGGCGTCGATGGGGGGGAGGTAAACCTCCTAACAAGGACTAGGCCACAGACATCGATGAGAGAGGCATGAATCCTGGCATCGACGGGCCAGCGGCTGACCAAGGTAGACCCAGCAGAACTCCCTGACTGTTGTTCCTGAGTAAAGAGGAGTCTGAATGGCAGGGGTTGGAACATAGGCGGGAGCATAAGGAGGCCTGGCGTCAGCCAAAGAAGGACCGACAGGCATCACTGCCAGAGCCGACCCTGTGGAGGAGAGGGTGTGGGTGGCAGTGGGGGTCACCGCTGAGGCGACTGAGGACCCTGCAATGGCCAGTGCTTGAAGCAGCAACTGCGAGCATGCCAGGGAGGATTTCTTCTTAGACCTATCCTTCTCCCGGTGCTTGTGTTTACCAGCCTTTTTGTCCTGGGCCTTGGAGGAGTGGGAGCCCATGGATGGAGCTGGCAACACGGAGGAGCTTCTTGTCTGGAGCTCCTTCTCCATAGTGGTGACCTTCTATTGCAGAAGGAAGTTTTCTAGGACCTTCTGATGGCACTGCTGGGTAGCCTGGTTATAACAACGCCAGACCTCGCAGGTCTTGCTGTTGTGGTCGGCATGGAGACAGGAGACGCAGGCAACATGGTCATTATCATGGATCTTCTTACTGCACCCACTGTATCTGAAGAGTTTTTCGGGGGCGGTTGGCATTAACAAAAGAAAAAGAAATTGTAGATCTGGCAGTCAACTGAAGTGGTGTTGCCTTTGTGGAGTCCAACATGTGATGGTTGACAGTGAGAAAAGAACTGAGGAGGGCACAGGGCCACCCACGTTTATATAGGGAGGATGTCACCAGCTGACATCATCATGGGCGGCCCCTAGCAGACTGCTAGCTAAAAAGTTTTTGTGTGGTCCTAGTGCGTGGTGGCTATAGTTCCATAGGTGTGGCCTAATGCAAGAGATATCCTTGATGAAGACTGAAAATGATGTACTTACTGTAATTATTGATCTTTCAGAATATCTTTGCCACTGATTGCCACTTATGGGTATGGGGTCAGAGGCACAAGGACCCCACTGGACCAGATGTTTTGTAGGGAGGGAGCCAACATCTGTTATTGATGGCACCTGCACACCTCACATGGTGCCCATGGACCAGCCAACAACCATCACTGGCTCACTAGCACCTCAGTTCTGTTCACCAGGAGAGAAACAAAGTGGAGAGAAAAAAAAAAAAAAGAGGTCTAGATCTTGTCTAGCCCAAAGGGATAGGAAAAGGATATAGGAATAAAATAAGCAGCACAATGAAATCCGAATACCAACCTTAGACTAACAAGGATAGGGCACATTAGGTGGCACAAGGGTGGAAGGGTCGTCACTAGAGCCAGAGCCTCACAACACTAGCCAGATAGAAGGTGGGTAGTGGCCCAAGAAGAGGACAGCAGCCCTGAGCATGTGGCTCTGGCAAAAAGAGACAAGCAATGGGACCCCCTTGTAAACGAGACTGCACAAAGTGCCTAAGGAAAAGATACCTAGACTCCTGGAAAAGACAGCAACTCCATGCGATTAGAAAAAATAATTAGTTACGAATTGGCCATGTCCCTCTTCCTTATATCAGGGATGATATTGTTGTAAAATTTTATTTTTATACAGGAAACACATTTGTTGGGACATCAGTCCCGTTTTCAACAAAGTCCTGGTAATAAATAACATACAATTATACAAAACATAACTTCACAATACATTTAAATATTTTACTTAAAACAGGTACATGATAGTTGCAAGTATGCCCTTAATTTTTTTATTAAATATGGATGAATTTGTAATTACCTTCAATCTATGGGGCAATTTATTCCAATAATAAGCTATTGTATTCTGGAGCATTTCGTTTCCATACCTATTCTGAGATCTAGTCATGGGGATTTCTTTACCAAAGGATCTTGTCTGCATAGTTAATATCCTATCATCTTTAAATGTAATGTGGTCAACCAAACAATGTCTAGGTTCATCTTTCAAAATTTGATAACACTGTTTATACCAAATATAGACCCTTCTCTGTTTTGGGTCTAACCAATTTAATTTTTTTATATAGATCACAATGATGCACACCGTGCCTCCTACTTGTTATAAATTTACTCATTTTATAATAAACCTGATTTACTTTATTTAATACTGTAATGCCAGAATGCATATATAGTATAGACCCATATTCTAAAACTGGAATTAATAGCTGCCCAACCACTTTCTCCCTTACCTTCTTTGTCAGGCTCCCTGCTACTCTTCTTAATACCCCTAAATTTTGAGTTACCTTTCTCACTTGTATACTAACATGTTCTGAATATTGTAAACCACAATCAATCTGTACCCACAGATATCTATAAGTATCAACTACTGTAATCTGTTTATTCCCTGCCAAATTAATATTAAGTTCAAATTTCCCTCTATTTTTCGACCCTCCGAATACCATACTTTGATTTTTTTTAATTTAATAACAGACCATGGTTATTAAACCAGGTCTGTAATAAGTTTATATCCTGTTGAAGTTTATGCGTTAATTGATCCATATTATCAGCAGATGCAACTATTACAGTATCATCTGCATACATTCTGACATCACAGTTTTCTATTTGCCTTGGAAGGTTATTCACATAAACATTAGATAAGAGGGGGCCCAAAACAGAACCTTGTGGGACCCCTCGAAAAACTTCACCTTGATTTGAGGCAATTTCTCCCAAAACAACACATTGTCTTCGATCAGATAGATATGATTTAATCCACGATGAAGAAAGGTGGAATCTATATGCATCAGGAGTTGCCAGGCTGGATGGCCAACAGGATGTGCTCATCTCCCCAGACACCCATGAGGGTAGTGGACTAAGGCCAAAATACACAGAGGAACTAGGATACCCACCAAAACAGTCTGACAAGAGTCAGAAAAAAATGTAGAATAAAAGAAAAATTCCTACTTCTACTACAACCCCAGGGATGTACCCTGTATAAAGGCTAGTACTGTTGATCCAACAGGGTGCATCGCACCTCCCACTTGCAGAGACCTGCCTATTGAAGCTAGACTGCATATTGCTCAGAAGCACAGGTTACATGTAGCAGCCAGTAGTGATATACCCTGGGCAGGAAGACAGAGTAGAAGAAAAAGAAAGACAAAAGCATTTGTCAATGCCGAATGTTTGCTTGCTGGTATTAGCACTGGAAATGCAGGAGTTAGAGAGATGCAGAATAGGAATGGCAGTGAAATACTAAACTTCACGCCAACCCCAGCTTCACCCTGCAGAGACGGACAGGCTGATGGGTATACTTGGGCTGTCGCCCATAACGTCATGCCATTTCACTTCAACCTATCCAGCAGACACTGACACATGTTGAAGTGTGCCTTGGGGTGTTCGGTTTACAGTCACCCTACAACATAAGGACATATGCTGAAATGGGTGCAGTATAGGAGAATGGGGTGAACTCTGGGGCCAAAGAGTCCAAGGCACACCTCGATACCTGTCAATGGCTGCAGGGTGGGGGTGGGGGTGGAATGGCATAGGCATTACAGTCGGCAATCCAAAGGCACACTCCTGATATCTGTCAGTCTGTACAGGGTGGGACGTTATGGTTAGAAACCCTAACACCCCAGGGGTTTGTTGGTATTTGCACTACAAATTATCAGCATGGCCATTTTGTGACCCCCACTTCATGAAAGCATTTGGGACCTCTTCTCATGAAGAGTGGCACTGTGATTTTGTCAATATGTTCCAAACTTTGGGTTTCCACAGCGACCGTGCCATTGTACGCCAGATGTACGAAAACACAAATCGGGCAGGATGTGAAGAATGACAGCTGTACCATTCATAGGGAGATGTGAAGAGATGGTAATGTTGAAAATCTGTAGTGAAAATATTAAAAATGCTCAAACGTCTGAGCGTACATGGAAACTGTGCAACACATGCGCGTAACACAGTTATTTAGTGGAATTATTTCACCAAATTTTCAACACAGGCATTTTGTGACCTCTGCTCATGAAGACTGCCACTATGATTTTCTTAATCCGTCCCAAACATTGATTTCCCACAGCAACCGTGCTATTCTGTGCCAAATATGTAAACGCATATTTGGGGCATGATGTGAAAAAATGAAAATTACGTACCTACCGTAATTATGATCTTTCTGTGTATCTTCACCATTCATCACAGATGGGGTATCTGCCGGAGGGTCAGGACTCTACGGGAGCTTTTTTCTTTTTTTTAGGGTAGGCGAGCCGACATACCATCAGTGCCACTGGGTCGACGCAGACTGCGTGAGCGCTTATGGGTGGGCCGTTAGGGCTGTGTAGATCCGCCTGCCTGCCAGTTCTGAGTCGCCGGACAGGTAAGAGGAAGGAGTGGAGGGTGGGACAAGAGAGTCCAAGGGACAGAAAAAGGAAAAGATGTATGAACTAAAAGGAGAAATAACAACTGAGAGGACAGAAAGAAAGAGGTTAGAAACTAAAGGAATTGGGAGGGCCCCAATCTCTGGAAGCGGAAGAAGGGGGTAGGGTGGGTAAAAATTTAGGACACAGGAGAGAAGGATAAGATATCCGGACCCTGGTCCGTCTCCAGATTGTATAGGAACTACAAGGATAGCAAAGCTTTCTGCCAGAATTCAAGGCACGGAACAACTGACAAACACTCCAGATAAGCAGAGTCGGCTATTCTGGAAGGACAGGATACAGGGATTCAGCACCCTCTCAAGGAAAGATTTTTGGTGAAAAAAAGTTGTTTTTTCGTTGTTTGTTTTTTTAGGAGAAATAGGTTGGATGGAAACAGGGAGGAGGTGAGAAGGAGGGAACTACCAACTCCCACCCCACAGGGGTGGAGTCAAGGTACTGGAGAAGGAGTGCCGCTCGAGCTATCCACTCTTCCTGGAAAAATACTCCCCTGTGTGTCACTATTTTACCCCACTCCTGAGAAGGAGAGGGGGAGTCACAGAGAGGGAGGGGGACCCAGAGACTGAGGCCCCAGGGGGATGGAGGGTGGGGTTGTGATGAATGGTGAAGATACACAGAAAGATCATAATTCACGGTAGAGTACGTAATTTTCATATCTTATCTGTGTCAGTCTTCACCATGGGTGAGTACCGAGCCCCCCCGAAGGGGGTTTTCTTTTACACCCTAAGGGACAAGGTCCCTTAGCCCTCAGTGGGTGACACACTAAGGGGGGAACCTTCAGGCCCTGGAGTGGTCCGAGAGTGGGAAGAGAGAGATGGAGTCCCCGAGGGAAGGAAGCCCCGACAAGCGCCGTCTCACTCTTCGGGAGAAGAGGTAGGTTCCCTGGTGGGCGGAGTTAATCACCCTACGCCAGGCCAAGGGTGACAACCGGGAAAGACGTAGCCATGCCGTCCGCCTAGTGCAGATCGCTGTCCCTACAACCCTGGTAGCTACCTCGTTGGCATCAAAGGATGCCCTCGCTTGGTGCCTTGCTAGCTCCAGGCCACGCGCAGAGAGTGCAATGGCTTGTCTGGTTTGCTCCATGTCAGGCAATGAGGCTAGGAGCTGACCTAGCCTGGACCACAAGAACCTGTCGTAGGCTGCATAGTGGGCCTGATGTGCAGAGATAGAGAGAAGTAACCATGCCGAGTAGAAAGTCCTCCTACCCCAGAAATCAAAATCCAAGGAGTCTTGATCTGGGGGCCGGTCATGGTGAAGGGCACGAAACCCATCAGGAGTATCCAACTGCGTCAATCCAGACTGTGGATGAGGCATGGAACCTGGAGACCCGGGTGCGCAATACCTCTGGCTGAGATCCCTTGGGGCAGGAACTCCGGAGAAAGGCCTCTGCCAGGAACGCAACGATGCCTCCCGAAAGGGAGCCGGCCAGGGCGGCACCACAAAGGTGGCCTCACCAAAATCGCCTAGAAAGGCGTGCGCCGAGTGTTCAGGATTGCTAATAGTGGAAGGATTAAGGTGCAAATCCTTCAACATCCTCACGAGGAATCGCTGATACTCAGAAAGATCAGCAGCCGGAGAGATGTGGACAGAGGGTTCCTCTCCCCCTGTTGAGGGGGATGAGGAGCTGGAGGTCACCGTCTGTTCAGTGGGTGGCCGCACAGGGGGAGGTTGAAAAACCTGGCTGTCCTAACGTAAGCAGGGAACTGAGCAGCTGCTGCTCTCAACTGCTCCCAGGTGAGAGGTCTGCTAGGACCGAGGATGCCTGGGAGTGTGGCAGAGGATGGGGACAGAGCCGAGAAGAGATGTCGGCTGACCTCCACCTGGGCTAAGGAGCGGACAATGGGCACCCACGGAAGAAGGTGCCCCGGAAGACCCCACAGCCGACAGCTGAACAACCACATCGCTCCTGCCTTGCCTGCACCCGAAAGAATCCCCCCTGTGAGGCGACCAGGGCCGTATAGGTCCAGAAGGACAGTCCCCTACCTCAAAAGAATGTGACTCTCTCAAAGAGACCGAGGAGGAAGAGCGGAGATCCGCGCTACGGCTTCTCCCAGGGCCCAGGTGGACCCCAGAAAAAGGCCGACACGCCGAACCCACACCCCTCGACCCCTCAGAGTCTGAAAGAGCCCTCCTCCTCGAGAGGGCCAGCCTAGGTAGCTGTCATCTCTGGGCAGCCCCCGAAGGGGTTATCCAGGGTGCAGTACCTTCCCCCCCTGCAGGCGCTCCGATCGGCCCCAAAGTTGGGCGATCAAGGCACACCACTGGAGGGGGTACCACAACTGAGGGGTCAGTGAAACCACCAAGACCAGGCTGCAGAGCTATGGTGGCCTGCACCACTGTCTGCTGGTCAGCACCCCTGACCCTAGTCTCGGTAGCCACCGACCTCACCTCAGAAGGGGGCTGACTCCGACTGGTCGAAGAGACTACCGTGCTGCCCACCTCAACAGCCAACCCCGAGGGGTCAGACTGCACGTCCGACTCAGAGCCTGACTCCATCTCCGAGGAGGTGGTCGAGGCCCCTGTGCAAACCGTGGGAGGGCGGGCAGTGCCATCCTACCACAGGCCCAGAGACCACAGCTGTGCCCGAGTCGGTGCCAGCACCTCCCGCAGCCCTGCAAGCGGAATCCAAGGGAGGCACGGCCCCAGCCCGAGCCAGAGATCCAGAGCCAGGACCAGTCACGGCACCATCCGGTCCTACGACATCGCGAGCAGCGCCGAGGACGGAGACGGCGCCAACGACAGCCCCAGCAGCACTGCCGACGGTGCCACCCGGCTCCCCGGTGCCACAAATGGTGCCGAGGGAAGGGACGGCCCCGAGGACGGCACCGAAGGCAGACACGGCGCCGAGCACAGCACCGCCCGGCTCCCCGGTGACGCCAAAGATGGCGCCAACTGAGGAAAATGAAGGCCCCACGGTGCCGAGCCTTGAGGACACGGCACCGTGCTCAACCTCAGCGCCGAGGCGAGACATGGAGAAGAACGACATCGTAGTAGATCTCATGGCGCCGCTAGCAGAGTCAGCGCTGTAAACGGCTCCGACAGAGATCACGGCATCACGTGACAAGTCGGCACCGACGACGGCCCCGCGAGGGCCTACTGCGCCGAGGCCTCCGACGGCATCGAGGACGGCGCCGACCCGGGCCTTGCGAGCCGTGGGAGCAACACCGGGGGAGCTTTCACCCCTGAAGGGGCAATTGCCATGGCGGCGCCTCCCGCCTGCTCCCGGGAAGGAGCAGGACGGGACTCCTGCGCCGCGGAAGAAGCCTCGGCAACGGCCAGGCTACAAGCAGCCAAGGGTCCCTCCTCCTCAGTCCGTATAGAACTGGGAGGGGACCCAGAGGAGAGGCCGAGAGAGCATGGCTTGGCCCGACGAGTGTGTCCCCGACCCCCGAAAGTCGGCAGAGCTCGCCCCACTTTCCACGCAGCGTTGTTCGGGGACCCGGCAGTCCGTGGAGAAGCAGGCATCGCACGAATCCATGTCGTGAAGCAGGGCCAAGACACGAGAGACACCGGTCATGCTGGTCGGTGACGGAGAATTTTCAGCCGCATGGGACACCGTCGCATGGGGGGCCGACCCGTCTTGGAAGATTTCTTGCCCTCCGACCGAGACATGACCTACGGGGAAAAAAACACCAAAAACAGACTCGACATCGCAAAAAAGAATAATAATGGAAAGATCTTACTGGGCGATGTCGAGTAAAGCAACACAGAACCGGCAGGAATCACCAACGGACTTCGGCACGATATACTGCATAACAGTAGAACACTACGAAGCAGGCCTCAAATCTCTTCAGCTTCCACACGAGGTGACCTCTACGGCGGGAGACGAAGAACTGGCAGGCAGGCGGAGTCGACACAGCTCCCGGCCAACTCGGCTGGCACGCAGTGCATTGGCCCAGACGGCGCGCGCTGATGGTATGTCGGCCCGCCTACCATAAAAAAAAAGCTCCCTGAGTCCTGACCTCCGTAGATACCCCATCTGTGATGAATGGTGAAGATTGACACAGATAAGATTGACAGCTGTACTGTTCACAAGGAAGTCTGAAAAAATGTCAATGTTGAAAATCTGGAGTGAAAATACTACAAATTTGCGAAGTTATGAGGGTGCGTGGAAACTGCACAACGCACGCTTGTAACACAGTCATTTTATGGTCATTTGTCACCAGATTTTCAACATGACATTTAGGACCTCTGCTCATGAACAGAGTCCCTGTGATTTACATACGAACATACAAATCTGCCAGCAGAACACACCAATCGGCCTATGTAAGTCTGTCTCGAGTATGCAGCAAGCACCCTAGATTGCAGCTGCCCCAGCCTCCTCCCCTCAGTCCCTCCCCGCTTGTCCCAGCCCCTGCCCCCTGACTCTTCCTCTTGCTTTATCCCTCCTTCTTAAAAGCTATTGACTGTCCTACATGTTACCACCCCGGCAGTGCATTCCAACTAGACACCACCTTCTCAGAGAAGTAGTGCCTCCTCATTTCCTCTTAAAACATCCCCTTCCAACTTAGTCCATTGCCCTTGTCTCTCTTCCACTCCTCAGTTTAAACACCCCCCTGGTGCTAGGTTTATGTACCCCTTAGGTATTTAAATGCCAATCCATCACCCTGACCCTCCTCTCCAGCCAGTGTGTACATGTTCAGCTCCTTGGCCGAACTTCATATTCCTTTCCTTCCATCCCCTTTAACATTTTGTTGCCCTCCTTTGCACCTCCTCCAGTAACTTTATATCTCTCTGGGGTATGGCCTCCAGTACTGCATACAGTACTCCAGGTGCGGATCCTGACCAATGATCGTATGAGAGGTAGGATCACATCCCTGTGTCTGGATGAGAACCCCTTGAGATGCACCCCAGCATCCTGTTTGCCTTCGCTGCTGCTCTTCTGCAGTGGGCAGAGTTGTTCATGCTCCCCTAGTTGCCAACACACCTAGGTCCTTCTCCTCCTGTGTGATCCCCAACAATAGTCCCTCTTCTGGTTTCTTAGCCCAGTACAACACCTTACACTTCTCTTGCATTGAATCCTAGCTGCCACTCCACTGACCACGTCTCTAGTTTGATTAGGTCCCCCTGCAGTTTTCCCATCTGTCCTCTTCATCCACCACACTTCCCAATTTGGTATAATCTGCAAACAGACTAACTCTGCTCTCCATTCTGTGTGCTATATAGGAGATAAAGAGCCCAAATAGCACGGGCCCAGCACAGACTCCTGCAGCCGCCATTGTCACTGCTCTGGGTGCGAGGGCTCCCCACCACCACCATCACCCTCTGCACCCTCCCCTCTAACCAGTTCTCTATCCATTTAGTCAGCTTTTTTCCCCACCCCACTGCGTCCAGCTCCCCGTCTCCCATGAGGCACTGTATCGAAGGCCTTACTGAAGTCCAAGTACAGGACATGTACCTCATGGCCCCTGTCCAACTCCTTGTCACCCAGTCATAATACTCTAATAGGTTGGTTTGACAAGACCTCTCAGATGAACCGGTGTTGTCACCCATCTTGGAGGCCATTACTCTCTAGGAATGCCACCAGCCCCTCCTTCAGTATCGCCTCCATAAGCTTACCCACTGTGGACATGAGACTTAACGGCTGATAATTCCGTCTCCTCCCTAGGCCCACTCTTGTGTATGGGCACCACATGGGCCACCCTCCAGTCCTGGGGCACACACCCCGTTTCCAGGGAGGTGATGAACAGATCTGCCAGTGGCTCAGCCAACAGCTCCATCTCCCTCAGCACCCTGGGGTGGATGCCATCGGGACTTAGTGCCTTGTACACCCTTACTGCCCTCAGCCCCTCTAGCACCCTACTCCCTGTGATCACTTTGGCCATCACCTCCTCCCCCCCCCCCAGTCCATTCTGGACCATCCTCTCCTTAGCGAAAGCAGGACAGAAGAACTTATTTAGAATTTTCACTTGCTCCTCCCCTTTTCCACCAATCCCTCCTCTTTATCCTCAGAATATATGTTCCTTGCACTTCCTCTTTTTCTGACATACCTAAAAAGTCCTTTCCCCTCCCTTTATACCCGTGTGGACCTTAATTCCCTGGAGGCCTTAGCTTTTTTCACCCTCCTGTCAACCTCCCTTGACCAATTCCCCAAGCCTCATCTTCTCCTTCCTGTTCCTGTACTTCTGGTATGCAGCCGCTCTTTAAGCTCACCCCTTGCAGTACTTCCCTGTTCAACCAGCATGGTTTCGTGGCTCTGCTCTTCTTACTCCTGGCCCTGGTGCAGGCTACCACTGTGGCCACTGTTAGCCCAGTCTTTATGACTCCCCACTTTTGTTCTGCATCCATTCCTGGCCTTATATCCTGGAGTCTCCCTTGCAGTATTGCTCCCATCCTCCCAAAGTCCACCACCTTAGTGCCCGTGCCTCCTGTCTCCCTGCCCAGCGCAGCAACAAACCACACTGTTTGGTGGTCGCTACCTGCTAGTGGGTCCTCCACCCTTACCTCCCTCACTGCCTCCCATTTGCCAGTACTGGGTCCAGAGTCCTACCAAGCCTTGTAGGCCCACTTGCCACTTTCGTCAGAAGGCCATCCTGGAATGCATCATGAGACCTGCTCCTGGTACTACTAGTAGCGGAGTGCTCCAGTCAACCCGTGGTGAGGTAAAATCCCCATTATCACCACACTCCCCCTTCTACACACCCTCCTTATCTGCTCTGCCAATGCCCCATCCAGTTCCCCAGATTAGGCTGATGGTCTGTACACCACTCCCAGCTTCAGCTTTCTGCCCTTGGAGGCCAGGAGCTGCACCCAAAGCACCTCTGTCCTCTCCTCTTCTCCCTCATCCCTTATACATTTAATCCCTTCCCTCACATAGAGTGCAACCCCCCCCACCCCTCTTCCAACCACCCAGTCTCTCCTGTATATCCTGTATTCTGGGACTGACGCACTAAATGGCACACCATAAGCACTTGCACCCGCCAATCGGGCCGCTGGCGCGCTTCCGTGTTCGGCCGTGAATTTCGGCGCTTTTAGTAAAATGTAACTACTGAATTAAAAATAAAGACAGTTACATCCCGGAACTCCCGCAGCAGTGCTAGAAAGGTATGTGGGAATGGGAACGGGCAATCTTGTTCTTTGCAGGTCACCTTTAAGTATGGACGCCCAGAAAGCATTTGACAGAGTTTCTTGAAGATTTTTGAGATACACAATGGAGAAATTTAATTTCCCAATAGCCTTCTTAAATATAATACAACGAATATATACATCTCCACAAGCTGTGATAAGTGAATGGATCATTCTCAACCCGTTTCCCCCTAAATAGCGATACCCACCATGGCTGCCCCCTATCCCCTTCCCTATTTGCCATATATGCAGAACCGTTAGCCCAGGCTATTACAGAGAATTAATTAATCACAGGGATAACATTTCTTAACACTACCCACAAAACAGCTTTTTTCACTGATGACTTACTAACATACTTAGAACCAGATACATCCATACCAAAATTATTATTCTTGGGGAGATGGAGTCTATACCAGGGTATAAATTAAACACAAGTAAAACAGAAGTGCTATGTCTAAACTACCACCCAAGTGAGACAATTCTGGCAAGATACCCACTGAGATGGAAAAGTAATACATTTCAGTATCTGGGGATAAATCTTACAAAGAAAACGCACAATTTGTATGAAGCCAATTATAACCCACTTATACAATCTATCAGGAATGATTTTCGGAGATGGGATCCTTTACCTCTTTCACTGAATCAAACAATTGAGGTTCTAAGAATGAATATACTTCCAGGATTCCTATACCTCTTCCAGACTCTTCAGATCTACCCACAACAGACAGACTTTAAAAAAATGGAATTGTATGATATCTAGATTTATATGGCAAGGAAAAGAAAAAAAAAAAAAGAATAAAATATAAAACCCTTCAACTGCCAAAAAACAAAGGGGTCTTGCCTTACCTAATTTAGAACAATACGCACAGGCAGCAGTAATCTCACATGTACTACAGTGGTTAGATGAAGGAATGAACCCACACTGGAAAGAGACAGAGGAATCCAACTAGAGGGGATACAGAAATATCTATTTGGTCAAACAGTACCAAAATTAATAATGAAAAAAGAGATCAGATTTAAACAAACCAGACTATTACTGAAAATCTGGAGATCAATAATTAAAAAAAACTAATGACCCCAAAATATACTTAATACAAAAAAAATCACAGCAGATCCCAGGTTCGAACCAGCCAAAGAGGATTATAATTTTACAAGGTGGCACCAACAGGGCCTTACCAGATTCCACCAACTATATGAACAAGGTGTCTTTTGCCAATTCCAGACACAAATAAAAGTACCACTTAGGGAAAACAAGACTTTTTTATATTTCTCCAGATAAGACATTATTGCAAGAACATATTGGTTAAAGACCGGGACCCAGCAGAGATGCATCCACTTATGAGAATAATCAATACAATAGAGATCGCAATACCAGAACATATAATATCCAAAACGTATCAAGCTCTAATTAGCAACCAGAAAGAGATTAAGATGCACTCCCAACAACGTTGTCAAGAAGAATTAGGCATAAGTTTGGAGGAAGACAACTGGGAAGTGATATACACAACAGTACACAGAATTACAAGATCTCCAACTTGGAGAGAATTTGGCTGGAAATGTCTGAAGATTTTTTAGAACCCCACAAATAGTGGGGAAGTATGATCCTCATTTGGGAATGACATGCTGGAAATGGTGTGGGGAACCTGTAGCTAATCATAAACATATTTTAGAGCTGCCCAACTCTATAATAATTTTGGAGAGAGGTAGGGGAGGCATTAAGAGAATGATTTCCTGAAATAGGGACCTTGGCACCAGAAATATCACTTATTTTAAATTTCACTAGTGAATTAGGAAGAGGCAACACAAGGCTCTTACTAGCCATACTGCTCATGGCTGCCAATAAAGCAGTAATGAGGAAATGGCTACAAAAAGACCCACATACCTCTCGAGAATGGGAAGATATAACCTATCAAATATATAGAATGGAACTTATGACAGCCCAGATCAATTTAAAAACCCACAGCTGTACAGCTTTTTGGGCCAAATGGTGGCTCTGGATCTCTGGACATAGAACTGATCTGATACCATGCGGGGAAAAATACCCACGGGCAGACCTGGGACCACCACAAGGGAACCTATGAATAAATATTAAATGTACTACTGAGTAAAGATATAGTAAGATAAACTCCTGAGACCATTATGAATGATATCTATACAGAATGTATGATAAATATGTATGAACAAAAGAGGTATACTGTACTTCTCCAGAAAATAATGGAATAAAAATATTAAAAAAAAATAAATACTTTATACCAAAATTTAATGTTTTTTGAGTCAGATTTTGTAAAGAGTAGACGGAGCTCCAAAAAAGCACGTCTTGTCAAGGCTGGCAACTTTTTGAACTGAAAAGACAGGCCCTTTTCCACTACCTCCAGGACCCATCTGTCTGCAGTAATAAGGGTCCAGGACTGGAGCTAGTGGGAGAGCCTGCTCCCTACAGGCAGAGGGGAGGCGACCTGGGCTGAGGAGTCAGGGCTTCTGTTGAGTGGCAGGAACAAGGGTAGAAGCAGATCTCTGGCCCCTCCTGCCTCTACCTCTGTAGTAACTGCTGAAATGTAAAAGGTCAAACTGAGGAGGAAAAGAGTAAAAAGGTTTGGGAAAGTAGCCCCTCCCCCGTTACCCTTGTGTTGACGTCTGTGGGCACCTTGAGGCCTAGTCTTGGTAATGTTACTCTGGTAGGTTGCCTTGTACTTGTCAACCTTTTTCATATACTCAGCCCTGGAGTCAAGAGATTTCTGACACAAGGAAAGTCTGTGGCTTTGGACTGTCTTGTGACAGATTTGTTGTTCTGAGCCAAGCAAAACGCCTCAGGGAAATAACCTGATCCATAACCCTCGAGGTTGTATCACTGCTGTCATCCGCCAAGTGGAATTGGTATTTAGTGGCCATTGAATCTGAACCTCGTTTGACAATGGCTAATATGAGTTCCACAAAGCCTTCAGATCTTTGGCTGTATAAGCCATGTAAGAGGCCAGGCGAAGAAGACAGGCTGAAGTATATGTTTTCCTAGCCATACAAATCCAGCCTCTTAGAATCTTTTTCCGGGGGGCTGGGAAGAAAGGGGAACTTCAGCCTTATCACGTGCTGTTTGTTGCACCACTCCTTCATGATGGGTGCACAAAGAGAAATTCTGTATCAGTTTTGAAAACTGGTATTTTTTGTTAGCCTTTTTTTCAACCCCTTGTACAGAAGTGGGGTTTTGAATAATTTTCATAGTGTTCTTCCTGAAGGGTTTAATAAATAGGAAGAACCAGTTTCTTAAGAGAGGGAAGACCTTTCATCTCTCTATAGTCCTGGACTTCCTCCTCATCCTGGCTGGACTCTTGAGAGGGAAGATCAAGCGTGTGCCATGTATTGCAAGAAAGAAAACAGGGAGAATTATCTTCCTGGTCAGGAGAAGCCCCAAAATTTGGATCAGGAGACGCATCGGGTTCCAGATCTTACCTTCTGATGTGTCATCAGGTGGCTCATAAAAATCATCATCCCCTTGGTCAGCCCCTACAACAGAGGGAACATTAGAAGGGGATTGTCTAGGAAATTCAGAGGCACCAAAAATAGATCACATGCCCTGGATAGTTTGACAAAGGTGCAAGGCTTTTGCCATATCCTCCATAGAGGGAAGGTCCCACTTGAAAATCTGGAGAGCCGCCCTCCTGTGGTTCAATATTTTTGGTCTCATCTTTATGCTTTTCCCCCCATTGCAGCCTCACCTATGGCACCGCCTGGAGGAGCAACAGGATTTTTATCTTTACATAACTTTTTTTAAGCCACCTCTTCAGTCACTTGTTCAGGTTTTCTTTCTGATTTAGGAACTTCACCAACCCATTTAGCCTTATTTTTAGGAGACACTTCATCAGTGCCAAGCTTAGTGTTCTTTGTTTTCAAAGGCACTTCAACAGCACCTGTACCAGGCTTAGATTTTAAAGATGCTTCATCAGCCCCTGCATTATTTTTATAGACCCCTCATCAGTAACCTTGGGTCTGTGTTTGGGGCCAGATGAAGACCATTCTTCTGCCATTTCTCCAAGCCTTTTTGCTCTATTTCTTAAAGTTTTTGAACAGAATTTGTAGCAAAGAACACAGTAATGATATGGACCTAAGCACTTTAAACGCAGGTCGTGAATAACAGCTTTAGCTAAAATTCTATGGCAGTTCAAGCAATTTTTAAAACTCGTGGGTCCAGTCCTTTTCTTTGGTGTTTCTGACATACCCAACTAATAGAAAACCCCTAAAAAGAATGTTAAACCATTCAAAAGAAAAGTCCAACTGTCTGTTCCCTCACGGTAAGAACCGCAACTTTCTGAAGTAAAATAAGTGTAAAACTGTGGGTTCTCGCTAGAAGAAGGGAACCACGATAAAAACAAGTATAACTGAATAAAGGGAACTGCAAAAACCCAATACGCGGCAACTAAATTTTTATAAAAGTAAAGAATAAGGGAACCGCAAAGAATTGCAAAACTGAGGGGAAAACACGGTTCCCAGGAACCGAAGGAAACTGCTAAACTAACAAGAAAATACTCAGCACACCAAAATTTAAAAGAAAACAAGACAAAATAGCTACCAGTCTTGAAGAAAACAACTTTTTCTTGACATTAGAGCACCTCAGAGACAGTGTTGCTCAGTCCAGCAGAGAAACAATTCTGAAGCCTCATTTCCCTCTCACTGCTCAGCACATTCCATAGCTTCAATCTGACTGGCTAATTCATAAATCTCATTACCATACACTCCAATTCCGGGGCAATGCTAGCTATCTAGCTGACTGCAATAGTTACTGGTGCTAAAGGACCCCTAGGGTAAGAAATGTTTTTTCCCCCCACAGTCCACAGTTAACTGTTTTCACCATTGTAGCACACTCATATTGGAATGCTCTTTAACATAATTTATTCAGCTCCCTTGCGCAGGTCCTTCAAAATGCTGTTAAAAAGGCACCTGCTTAACCAAGCCTTTAAACAAAATGAGTTATAGTTACATTACGGTTTCTTCGGTACATGTTTTTACTGTAATGTTTATTTCACCTGTGATCTAATCTTAAAATATCCAGCACTTGAAAATTCTGAAAATGTACTTTATTTACTAGTTCTGCTCCTCTTGAACCCACACCCCCAAAAAGCCAGAGGAAAAGACCTTTAGGTCACAATCCCAATGCGATATGAACAGGAATCAAAGAGTTTTATACACCCTACCTTGTAGTGCCATGCATAAAATCTTCTGAGTGACTGAAGAAAAAGGAAAAAAAATATTTCAGAAGTAAACAACAACAAACAGCTACTTTTAAAAGTTTTATTGCTGTAGCTGGATTAGCTTTCTAAGTCAAGAACTACTTTGGAGTCCCAGTTAAGAAAAACACGGCTCACTATGCCGCAAGAGAAGAAATCAGCTGGTCTAGACTAAGACACACAGCAATCAAAAGAGAAGGTTGTTTTACATTTGCTAGTTAACTGAAACCTTAAAAACATACACATGTGTTTCCTTTTTTGAGACCATTGAATTAGCCTCATAACAGCAAGCTGAGTTCACAACCTGAGAGAGAAAAACTGGTTACTCACCTGTAACAATAGTTCTAGGAGTGGTGTATGGTTCACATTCACACAGTGACAATTCCACTAGAACAGTATGATTGACCAGATGTCTAAGTTAAGCTTCTCCCACCACCCATGCGGTATATCCACTGACTCTGCCCCATAACATCAGATCTTGCACGCTGGAAGGAGGGATCCGATTGCCACTTACCGGGGTAGAACGAATTGCTTGTGTGGATATAAAACATACTACTACTAGAAAGTAGAGTTACGCAAGACCTCACCGTAACAGATCTTTGAGGAGTGTCTCTTGCAGCAGGCAATACACTTGGGTCATCACCAGAGGTCGCTGTGGCACATGGCAGCTTTTCTAGCAGTTTTTTCCAGGGGCTGTCTACACATGACACCAGCTTCCTGTTTCCTATACAAGTGTGGGAGGTCCCTGGTATCCTCAGTTTCCCCCGCTAGATTTAGCTCACTAAGCAAGGACCAAGGGGAAGCCAAGGTACCACAGGAATCCCAACCTGTACTTTACTGGACCAGAATTTGTCCTCCTAGAAAAGGAGGGTGGGAACACCCCTGCTGCAAGAGACACTCCTCAAAGATCTACTGTTACGGTAAGGTCTTACGTAACTGTACTATCTTCCACAGAGTGGTCTCTTGCAGCAGGTAATATACTTGGGATGAATCCCAAGCAGTAAACCCAAGAAGGGTGGAATCATGACAGGTCGTCTTGTAGGACAGCTCAGCCAAAGGCCGTCCTATGGCGTGAAGCAATGTCTAAGTTGTAATGCTTCATGAAATTATGAATCGTGGACCAGGTAGCTGCGTTGCAGATATCCGTGACAGAGACCCCTTTAAAGCAGGCCGCAGTAGTGGCCATAGCTCTGGTAGAATGGGCTTGGACAGGTCAAGGTAATGGCTTGTTATATTTTGAACAGCAAAATGTTACACAGTGTGCTAGCCAATTGGAGAGAGTCCGTTTATTGACTGGGAGACCTTCCCTGCCTAAGGCAAAGGTGCCAAACATTTGAGAAGTTTTTCTAATAGTTTTATTTCGATTAGTGTAGTATCGTAATATATGATGGATATCTAAGGTATGCAAGAGGTGTTCACCTAGATTGGAGTGTTCAGGATAATATACCGGTAGCTCCAGGAACTGGTTTAAGGTGTGTTCAGACACTACCTTAGGTAGGAAGGAAGGATTGGTATGAAGTGGCACCCTATCTTTGTGAAAAATTAAGCAATGTCTTCTACACGAGGGCATGGAGCTCGGAAATACGTCGCGGTGAAGCGACAGCCACTAAGAATACTGTTTTCCAAGGGCTCAAGAGTAAATTTCTCTATTAGGAAACTGATCTCACAGAGGAGTGGGTCTTCTGATAGGCTGCTTAATATGTAACATTTCTCTTAGAAACATTTTGGCTAGATGATGTTGATACAGTAATCTACCATCCAGATGTTCATGGAAGGCCGAAATGGAGGCCAAATGGACTCTGATGGAGAAATAGCTTAATCCTGTCTCGGCAATTGAGGCTAGGTAATCCAGACTTTTGTCAATGGACAGGAGAAGGGATCCAGTGATCGGGAAGCTGCACATATGGAAAAACGTTTCCATTTGGCATTTTATGTTTCCCTGGCTGCTGGTTTACAGAATGCCAGCAATATATTGGCAACAGAAGATGACACTTCTAGACATGCTATTAAAGCATCCTCAGGAGCCAAGCATGAAGGTGTAGCGCCTTCAGGTTGGGATGCAGAAGGGTCCCTTGATTCTGAGTCAAGAGACCTGGTTTGATTGGCAATGAAACGGGTTCCTCTACCGAGAACTGCTAAAGTAGAGGAACCACACCTGCCGAGGCCACAGAGGGGCTATGAGAATCATGGTGGCAGGTTCGAATTGTAGTTTCAGTAGAGTCTGCTGCAGGAGCGAGACGAGGGGAGCATATAAGAAGAGTCCTGTCCACGCTTGGGACAGGGCATCTATAGACAATCCCTTTTTGCTCGGGATAATGGAATAGTATCTAGGGAGACAGTGGTAGACTGGGGAGGCAAACGGATCCAGTTGCGGGTTCCCCCACAAATGAAAGATTTTCTGGAGCACTTAGTAATGAAGTGTCCATCTGTGTGCGGACGACTGGCGACTAAGAAAGTCGGCCAGGAGGTTGTAACGTCCTGGTAGATGGACGGCTGTCAGTACGAGGTGTTGCTGAATGGCTTCCTGCCAGACTGCAAACGTCTCCCTGCATAGAGTGCGGGAGTTCGAACCTCCTTGTTTGTTGAGGTAGAATACTACTGCGGTGTTCTCTGACTGAATCAGCAACTGTCCCGGAGGCAGGTGAGGTTGAAAAGCCTGGAGGGCTAAGTGAACTGCCCTCAGCTCCAGTTGATTGATGTGAGGATGAGGGATGGACTCTGATTTTGTCTAACATTTCCTGTTGAGACCTCTGGTTCTGGAGAATCCATTGAACTGGTCTCATCTGAAGACAGGGGAGAGCCGCCATAGGGATGGTAGTGGCCATGTGACCTAGGGGAGACAGCATGTGTCTGGCTGTCACAACTTTCTGGGCTTGTATCTGCAGTGCCAGAGATAGAAGCTTGTCTTGTCTGTTGGCTGGGAGGTAGGCCCTGGTGGAGACAGTGTCTAGAACCGCTCCTATATATTAAAGCGACCGAGTAGGGATCAGATTGGACTATGGCCAATTGACTGTAATCCTTAGAGCTTGGAACACAACCAAGGTTGCTTCTAGGGGAAAAAAGTAGAGCAGTTTTGGACTCTGCTTTTATGAGCCAATCGTCCAGGTATGGGAAGACAAAGTGCCCATCCCTTCACAGGGCTGCTGCTACTACCGCTAGGCATCTGGTGAACACACGTGGGGCCAAGAAAAGGCCAAACAGGAGTCCCTGAAATTGGTACTGCTGACCCAGCAGGTGAAAACAAAGGAACTTGTGGTGGGCAGGATGGAAAGGGTTATGAAGGTAAGCATCCTTCATATCCAGGGCACAGAGCCAATCCCCTTGTTTTAGTACTGGCATGATAGAGTTTAGGGTGACCATGCGGAACCTTTTGCACTGGATGTATAGGTTCAGTTGTTGGACGTCCAGTATTGGTCTGAGCTCTCCAGTTCACCTGGGTACCAGGAAGAAGTGAGTAAAAACCCCTTTCAGTGTTCTGATGGGGGTACTGGATAAACTGCCTTCTTGGTAAGAAGAACCAGTAATTCCTCCTGGAGAATAGGAATATGGTTGGGTGGGTAACGGACAGAGTGGGGAGGATGAGGGGGAGGTCTGGAAAGTAATTCAAGAGTGTGGCGTCTCTGATCTAAATGACCCACTCGTCCAATGTGATAGTCTTTCAGGCCTCCAAATGGAGGACAAAATGACCGCCCACAGCTTCAGAGGTCTGGTGGAGGAAGCGGGGACAGAGCACCAGTAGGTCACTGGGAGGCAGGCTGACCAGCCCCACCAGGAGGGTGGGAGTGGGGACACTTGGCAGCAGAGGTGTCGGTTCTGGTAAACTGGGAACAACCTCGGGATCTGCCTCTATTTGAGCCTCTCTATTTAACACCTCTTGTGGTATAAAGAGAGGACTGAGGACAGCAGGACGGCTGAAAAGTATGGTACATGCCATACACCGTATGCAGGGTTGTCCCTGAAGCCTGGAGATCGTCTATCAATGTTTGGGTACCTGGCCTGAATAGTTTGGACCCATTAAAGGGGGCGTTAGCTACTCTATGCTGTACATCAGGTGTGAAGCCTGAGACACGAAGCCAAGCATGGTGACAAGGTAATGCTAGTTGCTGACATGTGGGCCAAAGTATCAATAGCATCATATCCTGAACTAAGCAACTGACGGGAAATGGAGTTGCCAGTAGATACTGTGGCCAATAATTGTTCCCTTTCTGGCGAAGGAGGGAGTTTATTGACCAGTGCAATGGCAGAGGACCAGAGTGTACGCTGGTATTTGACCATATGTCCACCAGAACTAGACACAGTGGATTCCCTGCAGGGGGAGCGCCTCAAACAACTGGTAGAACAACCACAAGACACGGAGCTATCCTAGATCGAGTACTGACCAACGAGGAAAGGATCACAGATCTCCAGGTAGAAGGTCACCTGGGGGCCAGTGACCATCACATGGTATGGTTCAATTTGGCCACTAGAACTAGATCATCCCATTCCAAGGCAAACATATGGGACTTCAGAGGGGCTGACTTTGATAAGATGGCCAACAGTGTTAAGCTAGCCCTGGCAAGAAGAAATACAGGTGAGGGGGTCCAGGCAAACTGGGCAAGCATTAAGGACACAATACTTGAAGCAACATCCCACTGTGTTAGAGAGAAAAGCAAGAGCAAAAGGAGTAAACCACTTTGGTTCTCAAAACAGTAGCAGAAAAGGTCAAAGCAAAAAGGCTGACCTTCAGGAAATAAAAGGGAACGCAGCAGGACGAAGATAGGGAGGCATACCAAACCTCCCTAAGGGAAGTGGAAGCAGGGGAGGCAGTAAGGCAGATAAAGGCCCAAAACGAGGAAACATTAGCACAAACAGTAAAAGAAGGGGACAAGACTTTCTATAGATATATTAGTAAAAGGAGAAAGTCCAGAGGGGGCATTGCCATGATCAAAGGGGATAAGGGGGAGTGTGTGGAGGAGGACCAGGGAAAAGTATCTATCCTAAATAGATACTTCTGCTCAGTATTTACTGAGGAAAAGGTAGGGCAGGGCCCACAGCTCAGCACCATGGACACAGGGTGAGAAAGGTGTGCACAAGTCCCTTCACAAAAGAAAGGATCCTACAAGAGCTCGCAAAGCTCAGGGTGGACAAGGCAATGGGACCTGATAACATACATCCCAGGCTGCTAAGGGTGGAACTAGCAGAGCCATTATCAGAACTGTTTATTGAGTCTCTGAGCAGAGGAGAGGTCCCAGAAGACTGAAGAAGGGCTCATGTGATCCTAACTCCACGAGAGTAGTAGCAGGGAAGAGGCAGGGAACTACAGACCAGTCAGTCTTACCTCAGTAATGGGCAAGATTATGGAGGCACTCCTTAAGGAAAGGATAGTGCAACACCTGGAATCCATAGGAGCACAGGATCCAAGACAGCATGGGTTTACAAAAGGAAGGTTCTGTCAAGCTAATCTCAGATTTCTTTGACTGGGTAACCAGAGTGGTGGACCAAGAGGGAGCAGTTGATGTCTCCTACCTTGACTTCAGCAAAGCTTTCGATTCTGTTCCACATAGAAGATTGATTAATAAGCTGGGTAGGCTCAGGGTGGGTCAGAAGTTGGTCAACTGGGTGGCAAACTGCTTGGCGGGCAGAAAACAGAGTGTCGTGGTAAACGGTATACAGTCAGAAGAGATGCAGGTCACAAGTGGGGCACCTCAGGGATCAGTCCTGGGGCCAGACATCTTCAATATCTTCATCAGTGACATTGCAGATGGACTGGAGGGTAAGGTTTGTCTGTTTGCAGATGATATCAAGACCTGCAACAGAGTAGATGATGCAGATGGACTGGGCAGAATGAGAAGAGATCTGGATAAACTAGCAAAATGGTCAGAAGAGTGGCAAATGGGGTTTAATGCAAAGTGGTGCAAGATCATGCGCATAGGGAAAGGAAACCCTGAAGCCACCCACAGGTTGGGAGGGGAGTTGCTGGCAATCACAAAGAAAGAAAGAGACTTGGGCATCGTCATCACAGACTACCTGAAATCATTCAAGTAGACCACTAAGGCAGTAGGTAAGTCTAGAGGGATCTTGGTGTATTAGTAACGGTATCACAAGTCATAAGAGGGAGGAAATAATCCCTCTTTACAAGACACTGGTTAGGCCCAATCTGGAGTACTGCGTGCAGTACTGGAGGCCGCACCTGCACAAGAACATTAACAAAATGGAGGCAGTCTAGAGAAGGGCAACCAAAATGGTGCAGGGACTGCATCAGAAAACATGAGGACAGATTAATGGAGCTCAATATGTATACCCTAGAGGAAAGGAGGGAAAGAGGTGATCTGAGCGAAACAAACATCTTAAGGGCATTAATAAGGTGAAAGTCTTACATGGTTTCACTACAAGAAAAATAGCAGGACAAGAGGACACAGCATGAGATTAGAGGGAGGCAGATTAAGGGGTAATGTAATGTGAGGAAGTTCTTTTTCACAGAGAGGGTGGTGGATGCATGGAACAGCCTACCTCAGGAAGTAGTGGACAGGAATACAGTGCAGGGCTTCAAACAGACATGGGATAGGCATAAGGGAGCAATACAGATGAGTATGAATAGATAGGCCATTGACAGAGTACAGTCCTATGGCACATTCATAAGGTAGAAATAATGAGCAGACTGGATGGGCCTTGCGGTCCTTATCTGCAGTCAACATCTATGTTTCCATGTCCCATATAATTTAGGATTTGGAGAGTCATGGTACTTGATTGGAATACCTTTTTTCCCCAAATAGTCTATCCTATGGGCTTCTTTATCAGAAGGCAAGAAGCTCATGTGTTTCAGTCGTTTGGTACAATCATGAGCGGCAGCAATCACCACCGGGTCTGCTCCTGGAGAGGTTGATAAAAAGGGGTGATCCAGAGGAGCCTGGTAAAGGCTATCCGCCTTGCGGGGAGCAGCCGTAACCGAAGAAGATTGGTGCCAGGCTGCAAGCATAGCATTTTGGTATGTTTGGATTAGTAGGGGTACCACTAGGACTGGATCTTCTGGTAATTCTAGACAGTCTGCCATATCCTTATGTTGTTTGTCATGTTCGGTAGTAGAGAAACCCATGACTTTTTGAATTTGGACCATCATCTCATGGAAAGATGGGTCATCTGGAGGACAGGCAGCCACATGCCTGGATAGGTCCTCATTTAATGAGGAGATCTCCGATAGAGGAGAATGGGGCTGGAAATCCATATCATGGAATTCCTCGTCCTCCAAGTCTCCAGTAAAATCTCCCGGAAATTCAGCCTCGTCTGATAGGTAGTCATCCACGTACGAGGGAGGTGACCAGGTTGATAAAGGATTACTGTGACCCTGAAATCGTTTTGGCAGAGTAGGTGAGCGGGGATGGGTGACTCTGCCCTCCTGGATCGGAGGGCTGAGCATGCTACATGGCATATAAGACATGCTGTACTACTGAAGTAATGTCCCATTCTTTTTGAGAAGGAGGATGGGGGGGTTATGGGAAACCAAAGGGAGGATAGAGGGGATGGGATGCATAGCTTGAGCAGGTCTTGCCACTGGGTAGTAAAGTCCAGAGTCCAGATCCCTGTCCGCTTAGCCCCTATGTGTACCCACCTGTGAAGGTGGAGGAGCAGTATGTACAGCAAATGCAGCCGGTTTACCCAGTGAAATGTGGCTAGTCGTCAATGGAGCCGCCTGGCAAACAGTAGAAGGCACTGAAAATGATGGTGCCGTTGATGGGAGAGGAGCCCCTGTCAACGGAACCTATAAAAGGTTCATCATAAATTGCCATCAATGCTGCGGAAGGTGCCGCTGACAAGTGGGAATAGCCTCCCATCGACAAAAAGGCAGTATGTGAACACCTCGTCGACAGTGGAGCACCTGTCATGTTGGCTGTCGATGAGCATTTGAAGCACAGAGGTTGAGGAGGGCTTCTCTATATAGTGCAGTCCATGGAACCCACAAGGGGTTCATCATAGACTGCCGTTGAGGTGCTGGAAAGTGCAGTCAACAAGAGGGAGAAAACGCCTGTTGACTAGGACGCACAATATGAATGCATCGTTGACGGTGGGACACCTGTAAAAGTGGCCGTCGATGAGTGCGAGAGGCACAGAAGTTGAGAAGGGCAACTCCTTTGTACCGGGTATGAGAATCAGTGGATGGAGAGCTCTTGGGACGAGCCCACTGATTCTCCATGAGAGAGAATTTCTTGCTTGTGGATTCTTCAATGTTGTTTTACTCAAATTCTGGTCAATGACTGCTGCTGAAGTTGCTCTAGCTGCTGCATGCGAGCTGAAGATGGGGGGAAAATGAACTGAGGATACCAGGTGACCGCCCACACTAGTATAGGAAACAGGAAGCTGACGTCATGTGTGGGTGTCCCCTGGAAAAGACTGCTAGAAGAGCTGCCGTGTGCCACAGCGACCTCTGGTGACGACCCAAGTGTATTACTTGCTGCAAGAGACCACTCCATGGAAGATCTACGATTACAGGTGAGTAATCCTTTTATTATTTTTTTCTTTTTTTAGAGGTGTGCACATGCTTCACTATCTACACACTGGCAGACTCCTAGCAGTTCTCTGGGAGGAGGGACAAGGCGTGCACCCCTACTTGGCGAACAGTTTGGAGAACTGAGATCTCAAAACCAGCATTTTGGTGAGACTCAAAGTCAATGCAGCAGTGGGAAATGAAGGTGTGTGCCGACTTCCAGGAAGCAGCCTTGTAGATTTCCTGAATATGGACTTTCTTGGATGCAGCCACCAAGGCAGCAGTACATCTAGTGAAATGAGCCCTAAGCTCTACAGGAGGCTCCCTACCAGCCACCCTATATCACAGGTCAATGCAGGGTGTGATGCACCTGGCAATCGTTGGCTTTGCTGCTGGTCTGCCAGGTGTGGCTTCAGCATAACAAACAGTTGGCAAGCCTGTTCCCAGTCTCCAGCTGTACACGCCACATAAGAGGGCTCTCCTCAAGTCCAGGGTATGGAGCTTGCGATAGGCCTCCAAAGAGCGGTTCATAAAATAGGTGATAAGCTAATTAAAGTGAAACTCGATAGCACCTTTGGGAGGAACTTCGGGTGGGAGCCAAGAAGACTGTCCCTGTGGAAGACCAGTTAAAGACTCCACTGATATCACCTGGCGCTCCCCAATCCTCCTGGCTGACATGATGGTCACCAGGAAGGCAATCTTCCATGACAGGTGTGACATCTCACACCTGTGCACTGGCTCAAAAGACCTGCCCATGAACATAGCCAATACTAGCAATAGGTCCCACGGTGGAGATGGGTCACATCAGATGGGACAAATGGTTCTGGCCCTTTAAGAAGCACCTAATCACCATCTCCTACAGCATCAGCTTACCAGCACGTGCCTGGTAAGCAGAGATTGCTGCCAGATGTATCTGAAGGGTTGTTGTCCACAGTCCCAACTGTGGGAGGGACCAGAAGTAGTCAAGGATGCTAGCCAGAGGGCAGGCAAGGGGAACAAGCTCTTTGCCCAGATACCAAATGGAAAATCCCTTCCACTGAAAGGCATAGTATCTGCGAGTCAACTCCTTTTGGGAGGCCTCCATAACATGGAGCACATCAACAGGAGATGCAAGTCTAGTCATACAAGAACCAGGCTATGACCTGCAGGACCGTACCCCTGAAGTCTGATCAGCAGATCCAGACAAAGAGGCAGTTTCCACTGAGAAAAACTGTGCCCAGCAGTGGTGGAGTTTGGTGCCATGCGGGAGTTGCTAGTTCCCCACGTCTGGAAAAATAGTCAGGCCCCTTGATGAAGAAAACATCAAAACGCTGAAGTGTCTTGTGTCTTACTGATCTCACTGCAGCAGTGCATTTTAGTACCCGTTTTGCCACAAAAAATGCCTTCAGATTTGCAACTCTAGTATCCTGTGGATTATTTTAACAGGTGACTAACCTGTCCTCGAGTGCCCAGCTATATTTCTGAACTGTAATCTCCACTGAGATCTGCTCCTAAGGTTGAGGAGACCCGGGTACCAAAACTGCTTTGGCCAGTCTGGAGCTAGCAGGATCATCTGCAGTTTGCCCTTCCAGGCTTCGGCTATGACCTTGTCAATTAAGAAAGGAGGGAAAATGTACAAGAGGCCTTGTGTCCAGTGCCTCATGAAGGCATCCCCCAGTGTCTCGGACTGTGGGGACGGACACAAAATAGCCTCAGATTGGCGTACCTCCCAGCAGGCAAACAGATCCATCAAAGGAGTGCCCCACTGGGAGAACAGATGGTTCACCACCTCCTGAATTCAGGGACTACTTGTGTGACGTCCCTCCAATGCAGCTGAGAGCATCTGCCAGCTGACTGCTTCTTCCTGTGACATGAATAGCCAGGAGATCTGCACCCAGGCTGCACACGAGGGACCAGGTGTGTAGGACCTCCCAACACACAAGGGAGTGAGTTCTGCTCTGTGTGCTCAGGTAGAACATGGTCATAGTGCTGGCCTTCACGACCTGACCCAGACTAGAGGAGTAAATTCAGTCAGAGCCAAGCACACTGCATGAAGCTCCAACTGGTTTATGTGATGAAGGGACTCCTTGGGTGACCAAAACCTGTGTGCTTTGTGGTCCACTTGGTAGTTTCCCAGACACCAGAGATGAATCCATTGTGAGCGTGACAGTCAGTTGTAGGAGGGCAAACGTGATTCCTTCCCCTAGATGTTCTGGGATCAGCCACCACTGGATGGTATCCCATACTGGCTGGGTCACTGTGACCAGCTAGTCCAAGTGGCCTAGGTGCTGGGACCACTCATGGTCCAATTCCCACTGAAGATGGTACAACCATCTGCAGGCCCAATGGTCCACGCTGGTGCAGGACACCATATACCCCAGCAGTCTCAAGAAATCCTGGGCAGGGTGCAAGAGCCCAACCTGAAATGAGTGGGCAAAGAGGCAAGATCCAGTGCTCTGTCGGCAGGGAGAAAGGCCTTGGCATGCAGGAAGTCAAGTTCTTCCCCGATGAACTTAGATCACCCGCTTCGGTACCAGTCTGGATTTGTCTGGGTTGACCACCAGACCCACGTCTTGACAAGTCTGGAGAGCAAGATCTCGGGACCTCTCCAAAGCCTCCCGGGATGGACCAGCTAACAACCAGTCATCCAGGTAGGAGTACACTCTGACCTCAAGACACTGCAGGTGAACTTCCACCACTGCCATGCTCATAGTGAAAACCGTGGGCGCTGAGGAGTGGCCAAGGGGCATGACCGGGAACTGGCACAAAACTGCTTGGAGCTGGAGGTACCAGCGGTGGGACTAAGAAGAGAATGTGGAAAAATGCATCCTGGAGGTCTAGGGAGCTGAATCACATGTTCTGCTTGAGTGATACAATGGTCTGATTCAGAATGACCATCCAGAACTTGCATTTCCACATGAGCTGGTTAACTCATTACCTCCTGGGTGGCCATTTTTAGTCACGTAAACAATGGATAGTTCGGACTTCATATGGAGCTACTGGAGGTAATGAGTTGGTTGTGCAGATCCAGTAGTGGTACCAGCCCCATGTCTCTTTCGGGAACAGAAAGTACCCAGGCACATAACCCTGACTGGCCAGGGTGCCTGGGACACAGACTACTGCCCCTTTTGCAAGAAGCTAAGCAATGTCATTCTGAAAGAGAGATGGCGTGTCCTGTAACACCCTGGATTCCGAAAGCATGTGGAGGCGGAAAGGTGGGAAAGCCTCAAAGTCCAGAAGCAACCCTCTGCCCACTACATCCAACACCCACTTGCCCATTGTGATAGTGGACCAACGTGGCAATAAGTGACGTAGCTGACTTATGACGAGGACTATACATGGGGAACAGGAAGGGTGAGGGATGACACCCTCCAACCCTTCACTTGGGAACTTTGCGGGGGAACCAGCAGTTGCAGCCAGAGGGGCACCGCAATCCCTGCCCCATCCAGTTTCTTAGAAAATTCTAACTTCACCAAACTTGATGTCCCAATGTGGACTCTAATACTGCAATCGAATGGTCAACTTACGATCCCATTATAGACAGCCTGTGATTCCCAGGGCTAATATTAACAAAATAATTGGCTGTTTTACTATGCGGGCAGCCAAATTATGGAAAACATTACCAAAAGAACTTGTCAAATTAATACTCAATGAATTTAAAATTGGGCTCGACAAATATTTCTACTCTAAAACACATTATGGTCTAATCCACCCACAATTTGCCTTTGATAAAGGATCCTTTGCAGTTATAAAACATGTCAGACAGGCGCTTTTATTATTTTAGCATGTAAATTTGGGTTGGTGCAATATGTGGTGGTGAGTGCACAAGTTTTTGGATGTCTGATATCCTACCTGTAGCACTTCACACTGTCAATGGGTAATCATTACAGCTGGGTATAGTGCACCTCTACCAGGGGAATGGCACAGTTCAAGCTTTAGAATGCTGGGCACCTGAGGATTCCTTGCACTATCAGCAGATCCCCAGTTTCACCGAGCCATTCGAAGGAGAACAAGCTACTCTTTTCTCTGAAGAATTTTCAACTTTCAAGATTCAAGATTTCGGTTTGGAGCTGCAATTCTGCTCTGCACGTTGGGGCTGCTTGTTTACAGACAGCACCCGTAAATTTAAATTGTGCCTGTTAAGCTGCGGCTTCAAAGGGGCCTGGAAATTTGCGCTAATTGGCAGCTGTTTATAAAGTTCTTATTGTCAGAAATGATATCCAGTCTCCTAAAGTATCCATATTTAGCTGTACCTGAAGAAAAAGTGATAGGTAAAACTGTACTTTGCATTGTTGTGTTTTTATGGGCAGCATTCTGTTAAGAGTTCACTTCATGGAATCACTTACAGTATGTGGAGTTTTTACTATGTCACTGTGTATGGAATGTTAATTATGAGCTGCTGACCTATCAGAACCCTGTTTAGAGTTCTATGCACAATGACAGTTAAAACTCCAAATTACAGGTTCCATGACGAGAACTGTAACATAACGTTGCCCATAAAACAAGACAATGCAAACTACAGCTTTGATATCACTTTTTATTCAGGCACAGTTAAATATGGATAATTTAGGTGAATGCCTATCATTTCTGAGAATAGGAACTTTATAAACAGCTGCCAGTTAGAAATGAGTTTCTGTTCTCCCTAAAATTGAATAACCTGTTTTTTTCTCACTCGCTGTGTGGACTGGGAGCCACTTATGCCTTGCTAGAGAGCTTTGTTATAGTCTCCATTTAAAAACAACAAAAATCAATAACGTCAAGGTGCCACAGATAAGTACAACTTTATTTTTTGGGAGTGCAGGGTCTCTGAGGGGTCCCCTGGCTCTAGTGTCAGTTCCTCTTTCCTACCCCCTCCCTAAGTTTCAGGTTTTGTGTTTTCTTACTGTTTTACAGTATGTTTTAGTGCTTATTTAGATCAATAAGACAGTATCTTTGATTTTTTTTTTTTTTTTTTTTGAGTAGTCACAGGTAGAGGACTGTCTTAAGTCTCTGATGTCATTTAGAACTCTTGCAGCAGCATGAGCCATTTTAGAATGTTCAGTTATCTACAACTGCAGGCAGTCTTCCGAGAGCAGAAAGCCGAAAGGCTTGGAAGTCAAGCTTATTTCAGTAAAAATCTGATTTTCCCTGTCACATTTCTCTTTTACTGGAGAAGACACCGCCTTTCCTATAGACGACTCTAGCCCTATCAGTTTTTCCATGATTAAGCGGGTGAACCCCATGTATAGGAAGGGGTTTCGTCTCTACTAGCACACAACAGTGGTATGTCCTGTGTGTATTTTCTTGGTCAGAACCTTCAACATGAGTCACTACCCTAGCCAGTTTTGTTCTGCCTTTTTCCCCAAAGGGAAAGGTTTTTTTTTTTTTGCACTTCATGGCCATGGTTCCAACTTCCATACGATTATTTACTGGAGATTCTTGAGCCAGACCACAAAGCCTATTTCATGGTTTTCAACCATGAGGGCCATGTGGCTTGTCACGGGTCTGGTTAGTCTTCATAGCTAACCTGCTGACCATCCTCTTGAGGGAGGCCTATGGTCTGATTCTGTCCTGGAGGCTATATAAATGGCACACATTACCATAACCCAAGGGTGTCATGGTAACGGGCCGGTGCAGACGGTTCCAAGGAGAGTTCCATTCTCTTGGAAATTGGCTCCTGGAAATGGAGAAGCCCACTCTGATAACCAGGTTGCAGTATCAGAAGCACTGGCCGACAGTGCAGGAGGACCCAGCGCCACAAGCATGGTGCCTCATTGACAGATTAGAGGAATTTGTTCCAGAAGGGCAAGAATAATGTTAGATGCCTTATTAGGGGTCACTTCTCTGCCCCAGTTTTTAAGGGCGGTCGAAAGGCCAGCTATCCTCAGAGCTCCTGGGCGCTCTGCGGGCCAGTGTACAGGTCTCGCTATTCAATGATCTCAAGGGTCCTGTTAGTTTAAGGGCCCCAGAAGTCTGGGAGTTGTCAGAGTTCTTAATTCAAGAGCCTGTACCTTTCTGGGCTCTACAGTCCTCTGGATGGAATCCTACAGATCAATCACCAGGCTGCTCTGGGAAAGGGGCTCTCTTCTTAAGCCCCAGTACATCTGACTGATGCCTACAGTCACTCTCCCTGCATCAGTCCTTATCTGAGTATTTCAGGTTTTGATAATCAACACTCCAGCATAGGGCATGTCTTCACCCAAGCATCAGCTTCTCAGAGTCCCTTGAGGGTGTTGGTAGTCCTGGTGGCTTACATCCTGATTGAATAACCTGCTTATTCATGCAGGTCGTCGGCACTCAGCACTCTGGATATGCCAGAGTCACATGGCTAAGGATGAATCGGAAAGAGAGCTCTCCCAAGCCATCTTAGACCTTGGATGCTTAGTGGTAATTTTTCAGCACAAAATCAGAAAAGGTTTTTGCAGCCTTTTTTCCCCCCAGGCAGTGACTTGTCAGTGGCCAGTTTGCTCACTGATATCAGCCTCAGGATAGGCACAGACAGTTTTAATCCCGTGGGCCCATTTCTAGATGCGGCCTATTTAATGGGTTTATTGTAGGCTTGGGATCCCTGTGGGGATCATCCATTGTTTTCCTTTTTACTCCTCAGCTTCCTCACTCCCTGAAATAGTGAGTGGAGGTGCAAGATCTGAGCAAGTTCCACTAGTAGTTCTTACAACAAATATCAGCCTAGCTGGATGGGAGACAGGTCGGAGCCTTTTTCCCCACTCAGGGATTCTGACCAGCCTACAAACAGTATCTCCACATCACTGTTCTGGAGATGGAGTCTGCCCATCTGGCTCCTTTTTTGATGTGCATTCGTGAAGCTGCACATGGCAGGCACTCGTACATAACCATTAATTCATGCAAGATGTTTTGAGAGATTGCCAGACTTGTTAGTTCCCTGGCAAGGGTGTTTAACCTTCGGGCAGACTGCTTAAGTCACAGTCTGTTCATCCCGTGCAGTGGAAGTTGGACTGAAGGTGTTTTCGGACCCCTGTTCAACCAGTCTGGTCGAACTCAGATCAGTCTGTTCCTCCAGCCGCAGGACTCTGATCCAAGAAAGCTCTTCAGTCTTGTAGGTGACCACAGACCAGGGCAGTGGTCGCTCTGCCTCAAGAATGGGCCTTTAGCAGAGCGTATTTCCCTCTATTGATACCTTTTCCCAAAGGATACTGAGATGATAATTTAAATAATGATACTCTGGAGGGAGCTGCTCCTTGTTACTTGGTGAGCGGCTGAGTAGACTGTAGTTCTCGGACTTAGAGGACCTTGTTCAGCAAGCACTCTTGCGCTTTCTGGTGTGCAGAGAGATGCTCAGGGTCTCTCTCAACCTAAAAAAATCCAGGAATGATAGAGCTCACGCCTTACCTATAAAAACAGACCACTTGACTCCTTGATGGCTGCTAGAAATCCTCTGTGTCAGTAGCCTATGCTCAGATAGGGGCTACCTCTCTTTCGCTTGGTCCAGTTGCAAAAGGTTTCTTCTTCAATGGCCCCTATTGTAAAATTTTTTGGTTTCCTCCAAGGTGAAGAGGTTGCCTTGAGGTCATTGAGAGGCAGAGTTCTGCTATTGCTGTTGGGGGTGTGTGTGTTGCTTAGGAACTCAAAAGTGCGTGTTTGTAGGACACATCTACTGTCGGATCTGGCTTGCAGTGGGATTTCAGGGTTCTGAACGCTCCTTACAAGGAGTCTTCTGAACCACTCCCATCCACTTTGCTAGATGTGTTTTATTTTTAATTTTTTTTTTTCAGGCTTCCTGTTAAGGAGCCTGCAGAAGTTCTCCAAACCACTCTCATCCACTATGCTGGATGTGTTGCTTTTCAGGTCACCTGTTAAGGAGCCATACCTTGTTAGGCAAAAGGACAGTTAGTATTCAGAACGGTGTTCATTCCTCAGGTACGTATCACCTTCCAGAAGTCCAGGACACGGAGTTGTTTGACTATCCACAACCTTCTCTATTCAAGGGAAGAAACTGTACAAGTTTTGAATGATCTTGCACCATGACGATACACCTTAAACATACATTTGAATTTCGTATGTCAGATGGTCTATTTGTGCATTTTGGGCCAGCCAAACAAGGACAAAAGGCCCCTAAACCCACTCTAGCTAGGTGGGTGGGGGTCTGTGTTGCTAAGGCCTAGGTGACGCAAAAGAGGCCGCCTCTGGCTCTTATCAAGGATCTCTCCACCAGGACAATGACAACTTCCTGGGTGGTGAGTGGCGAAGCTACAGTTTCAGAACTACACAAGGAAACTATGTGGTCGTCAGTCCACACATTCAGGAAATATTATGAATTGGATGTTCAGAGTTGTGCTGACGCAGCTTTAGGTCACAGAGTGTTGCAGGAAACAGTTCTTTAGGTACTGCTTCTTAGAACCCAGTTGTAATGATTACCCATTGACAATGTGGAGCGCTACAGAAATAAGAAATGAACTTCATACATACTGTAATTTCCTTTTCTGTTAGCTCAGACATTGTTAATGGGACCAGCCCAGGAGCCTGGCTCGATGGAGAATCTTATCGTGCATGCTAGGAGAGAAGACTGTTTTTCAGTAAAATCCCCTATGTGGATATCTCTCTATTTTGCTGCACTGCACTCTGATATGTACATTTATATGCTGACTTATTAATTTTCTGTGACCGCAGGTTAACGTTTCATTGGTTAATTGAGGTGTTTCCTGTTGCAGTTTAGTTCTCGGCCTTTACAAAAAAAAAAAAAAAAAAAAAGACGACAAGAGCACATGTCCCATTGTATATTATCTTCAGTTCACAGAGGAAGATGTTGGTACAAGCGTGGTGCCTGGGAAGTGCCTTAAAGTGGCATGCTCTCTCATCAAAAAGAGCCAAATACATCAGGCATACTTTGTGGGTCCATAAAAGGTATCCCTTCCTCGAAGGCCGGATAGAAAGGCAAGACAGTTTGTTATTATGGCAAATATGCTAATTTTTGATTGCATTTCTGTGTAGCTCTCACGGCACTGCGTAGTAATAACTGGGGATCTGCTGATAGTGCAAGGAATCCTCAGGTGTCCAGCGTTCTAAAGCTTGGACTGCGCCATTCCCCTGGTAGGGGTGCACTATACCCAGTTGTAATGATTACCCATTGACAATGTTGGAGCTAACAGAAAAGGAAATTATGGTAAGTATGAAGTTAATTTCTTCTATGCACTCTGCAAGCAATTGAGAACCTCCTGTTTCTGGGAAAAGTCAGGAAGAGCCTGGGCAGACGCCTTGCTCTTCCTCCAGATGGTGTTCTGGTACCTGACCATATGAGAGAGAGGTAACTGGCAATCCTCAGCCCCAAGGTGGAGGAGGCGTACACCTTCTTCCCAAAGATCAATCCACCGAGACTGCTTGTCAGGGGATGTGGTAGCTGAGGTGTGTAGGCACCTTAGACCTATCTTGAGCTGCCTTGATGACCACAGAATCCATCTCAGGTTGGGAAGCATAGTAAGGAAGGCCCTGGGGGGCACAGTATAGTTTGTCCGCTCTGTGGGGCATGGCCGGGATAATGTCAGATCTGTGTCAGGCGGACATAGTGGCATTCCTCAGTGCTGGAAGGAGGAATGACTTTAGCAAGAAATTCTGGGATTTCCAGGAAGTCCATCAAATCCCGTCTGGTGGCATCCTCCTCCTCGGCATGGAAACCCATGGCCGAGGACAACAGCTTCAAAATATTAAAGAAAGTAGAGTCCCCGAGGGGAGACTTGGGAGTATGCTTGACAAGAGTCCTCACTCACCGAACAGGTTCCTCCTCTTCCTCTGGCAGGATGAGGTCTGGGAGACACTCCTACTCGATGTCGACCTGCTCCAACTCTAGGTCTGACAAACAAGGGACAGACGATGGCCCACGGGGAACCGCCAGAGAAGGCCAACGTAGCATCAACAATGGGGTCATCAACAACGCAGGGGACCCAGGCCTAAAAGCGCCCACAGTTGGTGGAGCAAAACAGTAGTTAAACTTGGCCAGGATATCACTGAGGTCAACAACAGCAGACTGCTGCATCGATGGAGGAGGGGTAAATGACACAAAACGTGACAACCCCTCAGTCAGATCCTGGGAGCCCAAAGAGCCTGACAACCGAAGGCCTGGAGAAGTATCAGGCCTTGACTGAAGGGCTGCCATCAATGAGTTAGGCAATGACTGTGGGGTGACAACCTATGGGTCGACGAACTGGTGGCCGTTGACCAGCTGCCCTGAGAGGCAGGTGTCAGTGCTGTCATTATGCATCTGGAAGGCGCAGGGACCTGTACACCTACAGGCGCTGGCAGAGCCACAGCTGGAGTACCCCTGGAGGAGGAGGAAGAAGAAGATAAAGCCATCAGGAAGCAGGATCACTGCCGGGGCAGAGGGGTGATCCCAATCTCAGTCTTTTTTGTCCCCCCCCCCAGGACTTGTCTCAAGCCTTAGTGGTCTAGGAGCTCACCAAAACTCACCAGCGACTAGCAACATTTCTATGGTGTTCTTCAGCAGTGGTGGAGAGATGAGCAGCAGACTACAGGACAAAGAACTGAGGCATGTTAGGACCACCCACACTACATAGCCGGTGATGATACATATCGATGTGGAAGGCCCCAGCTAGCAACAACTTACAGTTCCACAATTTGGTTCACTGGAGAGGGATATCCTCAAAGATTTATGGTTACAGGTAAGTAACCTCAGTGTATGCCAACCCTGATTAGGTTCACTATTCACACTTAAGCAGATTCCTGGCAGTCCTCCAGGAGGAGGAGGGGCAAGGTGCACATGGTACACCACTACATTTGTGAAGAGAGACCGGAGGAATGAGCGCAAGACAGAAATGTGTGCATGCTGGACCATGTAGCAGCCCTGCAGATCTATTCGATAATGATGCACCTGACAGCTGTGTGCTTGGTGGAATGAGCCTTCAACCCCTTGGGTGACTCTATACTAGCCAAGCTGTTACACAGATTGATGAAGGATGCGACCCCTGCCCCCCAAATAGTCTGCATAGCTGCCCATCTGCCCGAAGCAGCTTCAGTGCTGGTAAACAGCTACCAGTCCTCGCTATGAACCCCTGCCATGCATTCTATATAGTAAAGGCTCCCCCAACGTATGTACAAGGTATGGTGTGCACATCTGGCATCCAAGGTAGGCTTCGGAAAATAGACAGGGAGGTATAGCATCTGGTTAAGGTTAAACTCAGACTACCCTGGGCAGGAATTTCACAAAGGCGAGGGACAACCTTTCCCTTGTGAAAGCTCAAATATGGAGACTCCACTGAGAGTGCTAGGAGATCATTCACTCAAAAGTAAAAGTAACCAAAACTGCAGTCTTCCGACAAGGAGACTTCTCACAATTTAATTTGAATGGTTTACCCATCAGCTTAGCAAACACCAGCAGTAGGTCAAGCAAAAGTTTGCACATTGGAGGGGAAAGTGGTCCAGTCCCTTGAAAAAGCAACCAGCCACCTTCTCCTGAGCCACCACCAGAATACCAGACACGTTTGGTATGCAGAGGTAGCAACCAGATGCCCCTTAAGGGTCGTAGTTAGTAACCCCAATCAAACTGGGACCAGGGGTAGTCAAGTATCTGCACCACTAGGCAGGCAAGGGGATTGTTATCCTTGCTGTACACTAGAGTGAGAACCTCTTCCACTTGAACACGTACTTTCTATGAGTCAGCTCCCTATGGGACACCTCCACAACATAGAGAACATCTTTCTGAAAAGTCCAGTGTCTAAAAATCTACCATTCAAGTACTAGGTTGAGAAGTGCAGTAACTGAAGGTCTGGGTGCCAGAACATTACACTTTCTTGCATCAGCAGGTCCAAGTGCAGAGGAAGCTGCCACAGGAACCTGTTGCTGAGGCTCTTGAAATTCTGGTAGCAGAACTGGTTGGGCCATTCTGAAGCTATTAGGATCAAGTCTGATCTGTTTCTATGTCTTGAGCACCATCTTTTGGATCAAGGGAAAGGGAGGAATAGCGTACAGAAGGCCAGGGTCCAGAGCTGGCAGAACCCCCAAAATCAGCGTTTCCATTTTACTTATCTCTTACAGTACCCTGCCGAACCTTGCTTAAGTATTTTATCATTGCTTTGTCTTATTGTTTCTTCCAGATGTCGAATGTTTTACCTCTCTGTTAATTTGCACTATTAATGTCCATTGTATTACCACTCTGTTAATTTGCACTGCTACTGTATGTAATCCATACCTGGGTCGCCCCTGAAAAGGGACTGTATTGTCTCAGCGGACTCACCTGGTCACCAAAACTTAAATAAATATAAATAAGAGGGTGGGAATACAATAGCCTCAGTTTCTGTTCTCCCAGGAGGAAAACAGACCCACCAGAAGTGTGCCGCACCAAGTAAGCAACTGTGTCACCACATCCTAGTGCAAGGATCACACATGCAATATCTTTTCCACCTGGCTTGAGAGCATCTACCAGGTGGTGGTGGTTCTCTGCAACATGCTCTGCCTGGATGTCAAGCTGTAGGCTGCATACTAGGGACCAGGAGCAGACTGCACTCTGACACAGAAGAAAGAAGTGTGCCCCACCTTGTTTATTCGGGTAGAACATGACAGTTACACTGTCAGTCTGGACCTGTACAGCAGCCTGAGCCTGAATCAGTGGAGCAGAGTCCAACAGAGCCAGGTGCACTGCATGATGCTCAAGCAGGCTGATGTGCAGATGAGTCCCCTGCCCCCCCCCCGACACATCCATGGTCAGGAGAGGGTTGGCTCCACGCAGACAAATGGAATTCCCTCCATGAGGTTCTGGGGACACAACCACCATTACATGGCGAACCTCATCAGCTCTATCATGGGGCTGACGTGATAACACTGGAGCTGGCATATATGCAACAGCAAGCTCCACGAGAAGGAGATGACCCCGACCAGGAGCTAAAGCATTAGGGACTATGCAGAAGGGGGAACTGGTACCCCACAAACCATTACTATATACCCTTGGAAAGGACTTTGGAGGACTAGCCTTCGGAGGCACCACTGTCCCACTCACCCATTTTTTTTTTTTTTTTTCCCAGGCCATAAGAGCAGGATTTTGGCTTTGCCAGATGAGTGCTGTTATTGTTACCTCTTGCTAGGGCTAAGAGAGCTATGAAAGGAGCTTCTCTTTGGCTTGGGAGGCCATATAACCTGCTGGGACGATGGCACGGAGTCAAGGGTGTCACTGGACTTTTCAATGCAGGTGGGATGATACTCCATTCCAGGGCCAAAGCCAGCCATGCTCAGCAAGAACACATCTGCCAACTCATGCTGCATCTTAGGGGTAAAAGTAGACACACACACACAGGCCCTCATGACCACTGCATAGGTGCACGAGTGGCACATGACCAAAGCTGCCTGCAAACTGGTGTTCGTACACTGAACGTGCCAAGTCCCACAGGGCCCTAATATCATACCTGGCTGTCCACTGGGAGCATGTCAGTGAGCATCTCAAAAAGCGCATGACCAAAATGGGCCATTGGAGCTGCACAGCTGGCCCGGTGCAAGCACAAGCTATCAACTGCATACACTTCACTGACAAAAGAGGTCCAGGTGCAGAAAAAGGTCAAGACCAGGACCGCTGGAACAGGCGAGGACCTAAGGGGACACCCCACTCAGGTTGGAATATCTGTTTTGAGTGTCACTTTAGGCAGTAAAAGGAGAGCCCTCAAGTAAGCCATTCCTGCCCTGCTAATATAGTATCCCACCTTGAGGGGACCAACCATCTGATCAGTCGAGGTCCCCTTGACCATGGGTGGAGGATGCCATGGAAAACTACCTCCAAATCAGAGTCTCTGCCCCCAAACAAAGGCCGAAGCCACTTTCTCAGGAGTGTGGACCCTGCTATCCAGAATGTCCACTACCAACAGGATCCCAGGCAACCTGCATCCAAACCTAGAATCCTTAGTGCCCTCACCGCACCTACAGGGGCTACACCACATGTAGCTGAGCAGGATGAACTACAGACAGTGAGACTAGAGCTGTGCGGAATATAAAATTCTGCCTGCGGAATGACTGTTCCTATTCTGCGGAATTTTAGTAAAAATTCCACAAAATTGTAAATTTCAGTTATTTCGTTATAATTTTAAACGTGCGTGTCTAAACACCAAATATGGCGCATAAACAGTACCCTATGTCTTACAAGAGTGTACCAAATGTCAGAGTTGTAGATTGAAAGGGGGCGGAGTTATGGGTGGCCAAACATTTAATCAAAATTTTATTTTCAGTTATTTTGAGATCATTTTAAAATTTCATATCCAAATTTCTCCACCATATCAGGATTTAGAGAACACATAGAATGCGCATATGCACCATGTTTCAAGTCTCAGCCATCAATGGGAGCAGAGTTATAGGTGGCCAAATATTTTGCCAAAATTTGGATTTCTATAATTTTAGTATAATTTTGATACTATTCATTGAACTGTTACAAAAACTGACAGGTATACAGGTTATCACAGCATTTGTATATGCACATTGTTTTTGATTTCTAGCTTTAAATGGGACCGAGTTATAGCCTTCCAAACTTGTTGCCAAAATGTAAATTTCGGTTAGTCCCTGTAATTTTAAAACTACATATCCAAATTTGGGAGTCACGTGATGAGCTGATCGGGTCAGACGTGTCCCGAGCGTCTCCGAGGCCCGCAGCATAACGTTTAAGGTTTTTCTTGCTCCAGGACTGGCAAAAGACGTTTTATTTTGGCCGTTAAGTGCTCCGGAGAAGACGTGGGTATACCTCCTGGCCGGACGATATAGGGTCGCAAATTTTTCAAGACCGGCGAGTCCACAATTAACAGAGGCGCATCGGCAAGCTCAGGCCGCGCCCTTACCGGAAGATGGAAGCTGACTTTATGGAACCCTAGTGGGGCGGCTCCAGCCACCAAACGCTCTATAAGTCCCAGTCGCCCACTATACCCTGAACAGGGCGAGAATCTGTGAAAGAAGGGGGTTTGGCACTAATGTAGACGACATTCGGGAAATCAAGGCACTTTTACAAGGGCTGGTGTTGGATTTCTCTGAGGTTAAACCGGCATTACAGTCTTTGGCACAAAGAATGGGCGACGCTGAGGCCCGGATTTCCTCGCAAGAGAGGAAGGTTTCTGTGCTAGACCAGGAGGTGGGGACGATTCGGAAAAAGCTGAAGAAATTGGAAAGAGGGTGGAAGACCAGGAATCAAGAAATCGCAGAAACAACTTGATTCTGGCGGGGCTACCAGAGAGGGCTGAAGGCCCAGACTGTGTCTCCTTTATGCAGGAGCTCCTGTTAAAATTGTTAGGCCCTACACCGTTTGGGGAGGGGTATAATCTGGAAAGAGCTCACTGGGCACTACGGGAGATGCCACCGCCGGGAGCGAGGCCCCGAGTCTTAATCATGCGATTCCTTAATTATAAAGAAAAATCCCATGTGCTGCTGGCTGCCAGACAAAAGAAGCCTCTGCAATGGAATGGTGCTTCACTATGGTTTTTTCAAGACCAAACGCCAGCGATTAGAGAAAAGCAGAAGAAGTACGCTGATATCAAGAAGAAGCTTTATCTTGCAGGGATAAAATTTCGGCTCATTTCCGCTACTTTGGTGGTGCTGCTCCAGACTGGAGAGAAGAAGTTTCTCACGCGAAGGATGCGCTGGAGGCTACGGGCTGAGCTCCAGATTTATTCAAACCCCCAACATGACTGTTTGCGGGCAAGGAGGTTGAGCCTTTGAGGGCTGTGATGGAAGAAAACAGGGTGTTTACATTTTAAGGCCGGTGGCTCCACTGCTTTTGGTTTGAATCTGGACATTCAAGGACTAGCCAGGGTCGGGTTTTAGGACCTACGATGGGTCACAAAATGTCAAATCACAAGACTTTAGGGTATTAATTAGTGGTCATGGGGGTAGAGGATTTGTTAATCATATTATCTGTGTTACCAGACCCAGGAATACTTTCCAGTCCCTGAAACACTGGAGGAAGTTGTTATAAGGGGGTGATGAGGGATTGTGTTTATTACAAAAAGGGTCAATTAGCTAGGGTTTTACTTGCTAATGGGCGTTACTAGTTATAAAGCGGGACCTTGCCAGCTTTGGGGAAGGATGGATAAGGGAAGTGGTCTAAGGGATTGGGACTGAATCAGCATTAGTAAAGGGAGGGGTATCACTCCGGGGTGCAAGAGAACCCAGAGAGGAGCAATGTTGGTTAGAGATATAATTTACCAAGGAGGGCTTGAGGGGGACTCCCTTAATTTCCTCGTTGTTTACTTTCTCTTTTTATATTTGGGAAACAGAAGGGGACGTTGGATTACACAGAAGATGGGGCCTTTACTTTCACGTCTCTGGGGGAGTCAAGGGCCAGATTCTGGGGTTCGATGCCAATGGCTGGGACTGAGGGGAGGTAAGGGAACGGGTTCATCCATGACTCAACATCAGATGGTTGGTCGGTCTAAGGACCGGGGGACAAAGGGGACGGGGGGGGAGACAGGGGTGGAAAGAGAGAGACTCCAAGTACGGGAACAGTAGGATTGCAGACCTTAGAGAGGCACAATATCTGGGTTCACGTGAAAAATTTAAATGTTACTGATGGCATGCCTTAAAATAATTTCTTGGAATGTAAAAGGACTCAGGGGTCGACGTAAGAGAATGATCATTCTGCGGTATATTGAGCAACGAGGGGCGCACATTGTAGCACTACAAGAGACATTTATTGACTGATGAGTTAGATGGTCTCAGGAAGCGATGGGTGGGGCAGGTATATGGAGTGGAAGGACAGGAGCCCGGGGTCACGATTTTAATCAAGAAATCCTGCTCATTTGAAGTGACCCAAGTGTTAACCAGGCAAGACTGTAGGGGGATTTATTTGTCGGGCAATCTGCTTGGTAAGGCAGTCTCGGTGGCATCCATTTATGGGCCAACTCCTCCCGATCCCGAATTTTTTGCCTCAATAGAAGGGGATATAGCTACCTTTCCCTCACACTCACTCATCCTGGCTGGGGATTGGAATATATATTTTGATAACAAGAAAGATAGGATACCTCCACATAGCGGGCCGAAGACCAAGGCCCAGTTAGCCCTGGCTAAGTTTTTGGAGTCAGCAGCTTTAGTTGATCCAGTTAAGAATCTTTCAAATAGGGGCCTTAGCATGACATTCTATTCGGCAGCACACAAAAGTCACACTAGAATTGACTTTTTTTTGGTTAATAGAGAGGCTCTTGCAGAGATTAGAGAAGTGCTGACTGAGGGTAGGACCCTCTCAGACCACTCTCTCATCCAGTTGCAGTGGGAACCAAGACCCACGCTGCCTAGACCTTATAGGTGGAGGCTCCACAATTGGCTTTTAACAGAGGATAAGAGAAGGGATGAATTAGAGGGGGCTTTACAGGAAATCATCAGGTCCCAGCTTCCCACACTGAAGGATAAAAGGTTAGCTTGGCCTACTTGTAAGTTCTTGTATGCGGAGGCAGCTAGGGCTCTAGCGGCAATGGACAAGTCGCTTAGAAGGGCCACAGAAGAATTCCTGGTCGGGGCGATAAACTCTCTGTCGCAGCTTGAAGGGTCCTCGGGGGAAATAGATGGGGAACTTAAAAGTCTGAGAAGGGAACCTGTCAGAAATTGTTTATGGGAAAACAGAGTTCTGGTTAAATAAGATTAACGCCAAGTTCCTATTGCAGGGTGACGTCCCAGGGCGTCTTTTAGCAGCCAGAATTAAAGAATGGGAGGCAAGCAGGACAATTATATCAGTTAAGCATGAAGGGAAGCTGGTTACAGATCCTCAAGAAATGGCTGAGGCATTTGCATCATTTTTTGCAGAAATCTACCAAGCTAGAGACTTGGTGGGGGAGAAAGAGGTTAATAGTTATTTAGAAGGAATTCAGTTACCTATTTTGGACTCTGCCCAAGTTAAGGAACTGGAAGCCCCAATAAGAGCATCTGAGATTGTCGATGTGGTGCGGTCTCTTCCTCTAGGTAAATCACCAGGGCCTGATGGTCTCACTGCTAAATTTTACCAAACCCATATTCAGACCATACTCCCTATACTTCATGATTTTTTCCTTACTATAATGAGGGAAGGAATTCACCACTCACCACTCTACCAGGCGTATGTTACTCTAATACCTAAGCCAGACAAGCCCAGGGAGGTACTAGGTAACTATAGGCCTATTGTATTAATAAACCAAGATATTAAGATTCTTACCAAAATCTTGGCAAATAGGATTTTGACTATTGCTCCAGTTTAATTAGTCAGAGCAAGTAGGTTTATGCCAGGGAGAGGGGCGAAAGACGCTCTCAGGAAAATTCATCATATTCTAAATTTTGCCCCAGATTCTCGGCTACCCCTGGCCCTGATCTCCCTAGACGCTGAAAAAGCGTTTGACCGGGTCTCACATCCATTTCTCTTTGCTATAATGGAGAAAATGGGGTTCCCTGGGGGTCTCCTTAGAGGTATTAAGAATCTATACGCTGCTCCAACGGCTAGAATACTATGTAATGGGTATATCTCGAGGGAATTTCAACTTAATGGGACTCGCCAGGATGTCCTCTTCACCGATACTGTTCAACATCTATTTGGAACCCTGTTAAGATCTATAAATAGGGATGTTAGGTCCAGGGGATCAGGATTTGGGAATGGAGCTAAAACTTTCAGTCTTCAGCGACTATATACTCCTTCATTTACAGACCCAGTATCCAGCTTTGAGAGTGAGACTCAATAGATAGTTTCTCTAAGGTCTCTAATTACAAGTTAAATCTTACCAAAACACAAATCCTACCCTTGACTCCACATGTATTTAGGCAGATTTCTCATCCTTGGGAGTACAGTGGAACACTGACAAATTGAAGTATCTTGAATTTGGATTACAGCAAACCAAGAGTCCGGGTTGATGCCAATTTGGGGATCATATCGTGATTAAAGGGACATCACAAGGTGGAACAAGTTACCTCTGAACTTTACGGCGCGTCTGGGCCTCATTAAGATGAATGTTCTACCAAGGTTGATATACCCGGTATATTTAGCTCCATATAACATCCCTGTCAAGTGGTTTAGTTTAATCAGAAGACTAATTTCAGGATTCCTATGGAATATCAAACCAGCCAGGATAAAATATAAGGTCTTGCGTTTGCCATATGAGGAGGGGGGCATTAGATTACCTGACCTCCATGCTTATGATGTGGCAGGCCAGTTAGGCCTGATGGCTCAATGGGCGGAAAGCGCTGATGGGGGAAATTATATACCTGTATGGTTGCAAATTGAGAGGCAATCGTTACTGAGCTCCGGCTGTTCCCCTGAATCGATGCTATATGCCAGGCCCAAAAAAGGTTTATTCAGGGAGGGGTATGGGAACCCAATTAGGAAAACCCTGGAGGCCTGGTGGTCCTCTCACTCCGGTACAAAAGTGCTGTCAAATGAGGTCCAGAGACCAGCCTATACTGGGTAATCCTAACTTGGTTATAGGGGGTCGGTACTTGGACACCGTGGTCTAATTACCTGGGTGGTTTAAGATTGAACGACACGCAGCAGGGAGACAAAATAGTTCTACCACCACAATGTGAGGATTGTCCTTTTTCAAAGGTTACAGCTTAAACAAATGATAGCAGGGGTTCTGGAAGGGGTTGGGGACTTTTCAGATAACTTCCTCTTGTGGAGGAGTTTAGGAAGCCTTCCGAAAGCTAACCCACTCTCACGAGTTTATAAACTTCTCTTGGACTTCCTGGGCCCAAATATTCTACTCAAATCCTTACTGGGATAAGGCATGGCTCCTAAAAATCTAAGGTGGGAAATTATTTGGAAGGCCACTAAATACAATGTGATTCCTAATATAGGAACATGCAGATCTTGTGGTTCACAACAAACTATACCCTGTAAAGCTATATGGTAGAGGTTGAGACAGACAGATCTGTGTTTCAGGTGAGAAGAAGTGGGTGACCTGTTACATGTCATGTGGGGTTGCATAAAATTTCTCCCTATGGAGGAGATTAAACGGGCATGGATCCAATGCTAGACTATTCAGCTTATATGACCCCAGAAGTATGTGTTCTGGGTGACTTCTCTCAGATTATAGGGACTGCACCCAAATTCCACCTTTCTTTAATGGTGTCGGTAGTCAAGGCGTTCTTAGTAAAGCACTGGAAGGACGATCAGGTCTGTGCATATGAACAATGGGTGAGAGAATTGCTGGGGGTATTGGCCAAGATAAAGAGACACCTATTTTCTGAGGGAAGACAGGAGCTGTACGCTAAAAGATGGGCAACATTAGATGCGATCTATCCCCAGCAAGTCACAGGCACTGGAACTCAGGTCTGTCTGTCAGACAATGATTAGCAAAGGGATATACGTTGGAGTGTTTAATGTCTATATTGTATTGTGCCATGTGTAATATGTTTTTTCTTCTTTTATTTTCCCCAATATTCTGTGTAATGTTTGGACTCAAAGCTTCCTAGATGGCTAAAACTGGGTCATACTGAGTTTACTACTAAGATAACAGGGGAATGGTTGTGGTCTGCAGGGGTTCAAGGGGATGGGGACTCTCTCTTTCTTTCCAGGGGACACACTGGGAAGCCGTCCGGGATGATTCAGGCTCCATGGGGGTCCTAGGATGTAACACACCTTCGAGTGGACATATAAGGGAGGATCGAGTTAAAGAAGGGATGGGTGTTTCTAACAGTGGACAATGCCTTATATTAAAACACTACTGATTCTGAATTTGGCCACAATGTGGGGCGGCTCCCCGGTGTGCTTGTACATAGGGGTTGTACACTGTTTACACAGCCAGTTTTGGGTTGTGTCCCTGGCTTGGCCGGGTATGTGTAATGTGTGTATGTCTGTTGTTTGGTCTACTGAAAACGAATAAATATGATTTAAAAAAAAAAAAAAAAAAACTACATATCCAAATTTAACCAGAGTTAAAACATTTAAACTACTATATCACATGGCCATTTCTGAAAAAAGTTCACATTTGCAACTTTAAATGGGACTGAATTAAAAGTAGTCAAACTTTCACAATATTTAAAAATGTAATTTTTCAAGAATGTAAACTACAAATTTATAAATCCCTGAAACTTTAAAACTAGAGAATGCAATACCATTACATTTGGTAGGTTCTTAGACCTTACAAGGAGACTGCGTTCCTATTAATTGCTTGCTGCAAGAAACTGCAAAATAACATCTGTACTTAAAATCAAATCCCACGAGTCTTTGTGAAAATTGTAGAATTTAATGAAAAATTTCATAAAACTGGAATTTTCTTATTTCACTCAGCCTTATCTAGGGATTCTAATTAAAGGATAGGGGTTTAAGAGGCAGGTAGCGAAGGGAGTCACCAGGTTCTGGAGTTAGATGCACAGTTTCACCAAGAAATGGACAGCTGAGCTGGGTAGCACAACAGTGGTAGACCCCCAGGTTGGAGCAAGAAAGCAGTGTCAACAATTCCAACCTGAATGCAAGATATTTAAGGATCACATCCAGTAAATTTATGATCCGGGGAGCTTGGTGTACATGCAAGTCTAGGACTTGGAGGTACTCAAAAAGATGTAGTGGGGGAAGACAATGTCTTGGGCAGCAGGACGAAAGAATTCTTGCTATTCCAACAGTGTAGGTTGATAGGAAAAGGAGTAGGTGACTCGCGTGTTAAGGGAGTTTGTCACTGTAAAGAACAAAGTGGGTATCGGTAAGAGCAGTAGTTCTACTGAGTCAATCTGGCTATGCCAAGAGAGATTGGGGGGAGGGAGTCACCCAGAGAGGAACAGCAGGACTACAAAAAGGTCAGTCCAGCTTATCAAACGAAGTAGTGATATGTGTAATGTTAAATTCCACACACACAAAAAAAAAAAAGTATGGATGCTTCATCTACAGTATATGCTATCATAAATATGAGAGAAAATGATTTTGTTTTTTTCTGCAAAATTAAAACTGCTTAACCAATTTATCCAGTTGCGTTAGACACCAGGATACACCAACTATGGACGTGCATGCCAAATGTTAACTCTATACATGCAAGAGCTGAGACGTTACAAACATCCACATTTTTGATAGTTTTCACAAAGTTTTGCAAATATTTACATAGTAACATTTTAAACCCCTGTAACTTAAAAATCTCTCATCTAATTCTCTCCATATATAGATCAGTCTATAAGCATTACAAAAAGGTTATCTGTACTAATTTGCACATGTCTAGCTCCAAAGGTGCCAGAGTTATATGCATATGAAAATATTTTATGAAATTTCCTGAAAAAAATAAAATGACAGATTGTGAACACATATAATTGAGACAATGCATCATATTGTCATGACATCTGGCACATTGTTAGAACACCTATCATCAAGAAATAATGCCAAATTTAAAATTCCTGACCCAATATTTGGGTTAAGGTATATGCAGAAAAAAATGTTCATGAAATTTTGCACAAACAAAATGACATTTGAGCACCTGTATTTTGAAACTATCAGAGTTTCATGATATTTGGCATGCCCATGGCCATTGACCCAAAGAGTATGTATTCCACATTTTAGAGCTCTAGCATGAACAGCGGCTGGGTTATTACCAAATAACCAAAGTTTAAAAATTCAGCAAAATTCTGACTAAATTCCACAAAGTTTCGCAGAATGTTATGAAATTTCACCAAAATTCTGCAGATTCTGAATTTTCCCATTCCGCACAGCTGTGACACCCCAGGATGTGGTTCAGGAGGCACTGGTACCCAAGAAGGGGCAGGAAGCGTGTGCCCACCCCACCCATGACCAGTAAAGGTACACTACTGCCAGAGAAAATCTGCACTTCCTCATCAGTCAACAAAGCTGCTGGTCTTCCAAGGAAGATGACGAACTTGACTGGCATCAATCGCAGCACTGACCAGAATGGAACTTCTAGCTGAGGGCCTTTAAGAAGAAACATATAGACCACGTGCAGAGGTACTGTAATCAAAATAGGAAGAACCATGGAGGACACCTATGACAGGACCACCGGTGGAGGATCCAGCGGGGTCAGCTTGACCAGGGTTTCTAGCGGAGTTCCCTCCCAGGCAGGGAATGGCTTGGACAAAACCAGGGTCTTGGAAAACAATGGAAACCCGTCCACCTAAAACTCCTAGCCTAAAATTTTGACCATCTCATCGATCATAGTGTCAACTGGATTCAACGTCAACTGCTCCACTGAGGGCACTGTGGAAATACTGACAGATTCCCCAACCAGTGGAAGATCAACCAAGGTCAACAGTTCTGGTGATTTGAATGTTTGAAAACAGGGGAAATGCTTCTCCTCCCAAGATCAACAATGGTGGCACTTCTTATGCTTACCCACGATCGATGATGTTGGTGCTTCTTATGCTTGTGTTGACAAGGGAGCTCTCACTGAACATCTGTAGAGTTAGGTGCACGTCCCTGAACTCAGGGTAATCCCTGAGGAGAGTGCCTGAGGCCTGTCCCACCTGGACCAAGGCTGTGGCTGGCAAAAAGGCTGACATGGCCTGCTTTCTTCCAGAAGGCTTACCATAGAGACATACCTTCGATTATCAAGCAACACCTACCACATGCCCTCACGATGCACACACTGCCCTACACTGTGATCTGCTCCCAGGCAGTAAAGGCATGTGGCCATCTGTAGCTGACATTTTAGTTTGGCAAGTTATGCACCTTTTAAAATCCGGATTTTTATATGCCATGACTGCAACCCTTGACAAAGCAATAAGTGGATGACAAGGTCCACATTAAAAAGGATTTAAGAAATAATTTTGCCAAACAAAAAAGCTGAAAACTGAAATCCCTCTTGCTGCAGGAGCTCTGAAGGAAGAGATATGTCCTATTCAGTAGAAAGAAAGACTTGACATCAGATGGGGTGGAGCCAGAGGCAGACACCACAGCTGGCGAGATGAGTCTAACTTGAAGACCTCAGGTGAATTAGCTTTGCCCAGCAACTGCCTAAGTGTGTATAGTGAACAGAATCCCAGTTGATGGAATGTTTTATCCCTTAGGGACCAGACAGTGTTCATCTGCCTTCCTACAGACAGCTACCAGGCAGCCATGATGGCTTCCTCCAAAGTCACGTGGATCGGAGGGACAACCACCAAGGAGTCGCATTCTACTTCCCAAAGAAGTCAGAGATTCTTTTTTGAAGAATTTTCTTCCTCCAGGGAGAAATTCAAACATTCTTGGACCTACCTAGCAAAGCCAAGAAGGATGTTCAGAGTAGAAACATGGCTTGTACAGGACAGTATTTTCATTGCCCAAGGACAGAGTAGATCCTGCGGTCTCCAAGCCCAAGAGAGTGAAAATCAAGATAATCATACCCCTAATGGCTGTGGTACCTCTGAAATAAGCCTACAGCACAGTGAGGTTCTGGCCTCACAGTGTACTGGACGAATCTCTAAACTTGCCAATCACTTTGGAGAACAGGGATCGGGATTGCAGACGCTCGAAGCAGAGACTCAACTTTTTCCAAACCTGGTGGCTCTCCGAGGACAGAAAAGTCCCTGACCAGGTGGACAATTTAGTTTACAACTACAGCCTTGACCTACGCATGATTTCAACCCTTAATCAGTAGCCAGCCTTTTTGCTTTGGCTGGCGTTGGCAGACTCAGCAACTTGGTGGGAACTACAGTAGCTCGGTCCACTTATTCAAGGAAATGTTCAAAAGCTTTACACCTGCATATCTCTGTAGTCTGGTTGAAGTACTGGCAGATGCAGCAGTTATCTACATTGTGGGCATGGCCCAAACAAATGCACAGTTTGTGATCATCTTCATAATAAATCAGTTTTCTGCATGACATAAGCAGAAGAGTTTTACTCAGTGACACCACACATAGTAGCTACCAGCTGAAAACCAATACCTTTGTCAACTGAAAATCATCCCCATGTCAGATGTTCCCTTGCTTGATGGCGGGAGAAAAACAAACTGAAGTAGTTGGGGGCCGCCCACGTTATACAGGTAATAATGCAAGCACGTCAATGTGGTTGGCACCATCCTTCAAACGTTTCCCAAGAGGTCCCAACACAGACAACTTAAACATCGTTGTCAGTGCCCTTCCAGGGTAACCCTTGCTTTGCTCTGTGGTTGTCTTTTAAATTGCTTTCCTATTTTGGAATCACCATGAATAAAACCACTAAGATCATATATGTGGCTTGTTCACCCTCACCTTGGGCTAAGAGTCAGGTGTGTCATGCTAATGAGTTCTAAATAAGGATGACACTTCTGTTTTTTGTTTTCAGCCTTTGCAGAATGTCTGTGGGGCATTTTGGCACCATTCAGTTCTGCTTAAAGTCAAGTCAGCCATTGAGCTTTAATAGTGATTTGCACGTACTCCCCATGATGCTTTTGTATTTATGGGGTATGTGCAATATTTGTATTTCTTAATTTAGTAGCTACTTGATCTTTAAAAGTAGTCAGTCCTACTATGTTGGAAATGCAGGAGCTACAAATCTGAACATTCTCAATGTCACGTCACATAAGGGTAGAGACTTATTCATATCACATACTGAATGGTGCCCATGTAGGATATGTAGCCACATTCTAGGCCTTATCGAGCTGGAACCCTTTCAGCTATGCCAGAGGCTCTCATTAAAAGGGCCATCTGATCAACTCCCAGGAGCACTGAAACATCGTCAACTCAGGGTCCTACCTACAGGTTCACTACAGGCATATCCCCCACAAAAACAGCCATCAACAATGACGGGAGGAGGCACTCAAGGAAATTTGTAACGAATGAACGTTGATGTGGGATCATCCTCTGCATGATCAATGCTAAACATTTTCTTGTTTTCATCTTCTTGATCCCATCCACAAGGCTGCAGGACAACAGTATGCCAGGACACACAGCACATGCATCCTTCCCTTCCAAATACGATTACCAGCTACACAAACAGCCTGTGGTCACCCAGATGGAAATATTATAGCAGGAAACGCAACCCTCTCAAACCCAGACGACTATCTTGCCAGCCCAACTCACAATTCTGGCTCGGGAAATGAACTTGAGTCGACAGAGTTCCCCACCGAACAACTGAGCTGGCTACTACTAAATTAATCTTATGAACTACTGTCATAATTAGCGGCATGTTAACGCCACTATTAATAGAGGGACATATGCTAGAAAGATGACAATAGCAGCTCCACTTCGTAGCTGAATTCCCAGATACAACAATTCATTCGTTCATTTTCATGCATTCATTTGACAATGTACTTACGCTAAAGCCTTCTGAAGCAGAGGTGTCTGGTCTCTATGTAAAGGTGTTGTAACGAGTGCTTTTTGGCTGCACACCGGGGTGGAGGTCAGAGATGGATTTTCAATATCTAAAACATCCTGCTTAGTCCAGAAATTGAGAAACTGCCAAAAAAGGGTAGGTAGTGAGTTAGTAAAAATGTGACAAAATCTTAAAAACAAACATGTTTACTTTGAAATTAATTCTGTCAATTGGTTATAAGGTAGGTATATATATGTATTCATTGCAAAAAACTCTGTTAATGGGCTACTTAGGGTTGAAATGACAAAAGTAGGGAAATGCGGCATTAGGGTTTCCAACCCTAACACCCCACCCTGCAGGCAACAGGCGTGGCATGTACCTTCAGGTTGTCAATTGTAACGCTCACCCCATTCTATAAGTAATTAACCTGAAATAGGTACAGTATATGAGAACAGGGTGAGTGTTAGGGTTGACAACCCCAAGACACATCCCACGCCTGGTACTGCCTGCAGAGTGTTAGGGCTAGAAACACTAATGCCACATTTCCCTACTTTTGTCGTTTCAACCCTAATGCATTAACAAATTTTTTTGCAATGAATTTCCTTACTTTTTGAGATAGTATAGCCATATTTGCCTGGGTAAGGGCAGTCCATCCCTCCATAGAGGCATATATGTATGTTGCTCTCTGCACTTACAATTGTAGGAAAACCACAATCAAATTGTCACCATAGCTTTATTACCCCACCTCATGAACTCTGTATTGAAAATGTATAAATCTCCACAGAAACATGATTCTGCACCACCGCAATGTCATTCCACGCCACCAACATGAAAACATACTTTGGCCAGGATTTGAAAAATGACAGCTGTGATGTTCATGAGGTGGTGTAAAAATATGGCTATACTGAAAATTTCGGGTCAAAATATGTAAAATTACTAGTTACACGATTGAGCGTAGTAAAACTGAAACAGACGCGCATAACTTTTTTATCCCCAAATTTTAAACATTCTTCTTATGACCCAACCTCATTAACAATGGTGGTGAACATTTTCAAATCATACCTGAAAGGTGATTTTGCCAAGCAACCGTGAAATCGCCTTTCCGGCCAGATTTACGTAATTCCACTGACAAGGTTCATGAGGCGGGGTCCAAAAAAGGCCATGTTGAAAATTTGGTCTAAAAATTAAGGAAATGGCAAAGTTATGCACCAAAGTTGAAAACCCCATTGAAATACACTGAACTGCACTTACCTTAAATTTCTCATATGGCAGTCAGTGTTCACCCTGGAAACTGTTCAGCTGAGTGAGGAGAGGGGTGGGTGTGTGTGTGTGTGTGTGTGTTGAGTGGAAGGTTGGGTAGGGTCAGATCGGTGAGAGACTTCATTTTGTTAGAGGGTTACCAAAAAAAAAAAAAAAGACAGCGAGGGACCATTTTCTTTATTTCAGTCAACTTCACTACAGGGATGGCGATGGGGGGCACTGGACACCAGGAAAGTATTAAATTATAACAGGATGGTGATTGGAGGGTGGGGGAGGGTGCCACTAGACACCAGTGAAATGAAAATTACGTACCTACCGTAATTCTTGATCTTCCCTTGTATCTTCACCATTCATTACTGCTGGGTGTAAGTCGGATGCACGCACCCACCACGGGAGCTTTTTTTTTTTGGGAGGGAGGAGTCGGCGCCACCCATGAGCGGAACGCACTATGTGGTGTGCGAGGGGCGGCCGTTAGGCGCCGCAGATTCCTCCTCCATCACAGTTCTGTAAAGCCGGAGAGGCGAAAATAAGTTAAAAAAAGAAGAGCGAAGCAAGGAAGCTGAGGGATACACAAAGGAAAGGAAATAAACTGAGAAAGGAATAAGCCAAAGAGAGGACAGAAAAGAAGAACCCTACCCTAAGGGACCGCAGGGCTTCACTCCTCGGGCGGCTCTGAGAGAGGAAAGGATAAGGGTAGAAGAGAAAGAAAAGAAGAAGAAGAAAAAAAGGATAACAGGGAGAAAGGTGGGGGGGGTCTGCCACAACCATTGGGAGAAACTGGCTTGAGCTTACCAGTCCTAAAAAGACTGAGGACAAGGAAGCAAGGATCCCTCCAGCTAATGGCTGCTATTAGGTGGCTCAACTGAACCATCTGTACAGCTTGTTTTCGAGAAGGCAGATTTTCTTCCCACCCAGCTGTCCAATTTATTTTTTTATTTATTTTATTTTTATTTAGTTTTTGTTGATCGGGTAAGTGCACTAGACAAATCCTGCCTATTTTCAGGCACAACCCGGGGGAGGGGGATACAGATGAATGCCAACTGATCTTGAACCAGATTAAGCTGTTGGTGATATTTTTAGTTAATGAGGGAAATTTGGCCAGGACACCAGGGAAATTCCCCTACTCTTTTCAATAAGTGCCATGGCATCTTTAACATCCACCTGAACTACCACCAATCCAGAGAGATGGGACCTCAGTTTAACGTCTCAACCGAGACACGGCACCTCAGAAGTGCAGCACCCCTCTCATGGTGCACTACAGTGTCAGTAGTGGGATATTAACCCAAGTGCCAGATGTGGGAACTGAACCCACAGCCCTCTGATCTCCCGGCCTCAGAGGGGAGTGTGCTACCTACTGAGCCCCTGACACCAATATAAAACAGTTAACCACAACCTAAGCCGAGAGCTCACAGATTGTCCCCAAAGGGGAAAAATTATCTCTTTCGAAGAGGAGAGAGCCTCGATTAGGTGTAGGAAAAAATGAGTATACAGTCACATGACCGAGTACTAGTATAGGAGCCCCTTCAAGAAGGGCGCAACATAATTGTGTGGAAAACAAACACACAGGGAAGGAAGCTCCTTCCAACTCCCTAGGAATGTCTTGAGAAGTACAAGCTGTAGGGAAAAACTCCTGAAATATGGAGAAGCCCCACTTCTGGGGACACCACAGAAAACAGAACCAGAAAGAGTTCCCTCAGAAGGTAAGGGCGAAGCCCTACTTGCCGCCCTCCTCTCAGGTCGAACCCTCTGTGGCTTCAGAGAAGGAACAGAAGGTCCTGAGGTACCAGGAGGATTCAGCCCCAACTGGCCTCGGGGTGAGCAGAGGGAGAAGACGCCAAGAAATGAGACCCATGAGGGGAAGGTGGTTGGGAATCAGTAATGAATGATGAAGATACAAGAGAAGATCAAGAATTACAGTAGGTACGTAATTTTCATATCTTCCCTTGTCAATCTTCACCATTCATTACTGCTGGATGAGTATCAAGTCCCCCCCCCCCGGAGGGGGCCTGATGTTCAGCCCCGAGGGAACACATCCCTCAGCCTCCTACTGGTGGAAAGCAGAAGGGGAAGACCCTAGCCAACAGACTGAGACAGTCTAAGGCTGCTGAGGATGAGGGGGTGTCCCTTGTGGCCAGGGGGAAGGAGGATGTCCATGAAGAATCCTCCTCACCGTGCGGGGAAAACAGACAGGTTCCCCGGAAAGCGGCAGAAGTCATCCTACACCAGGCAATGGGCGACAGTCTGGACACACAAAGCCATGCCATCCACCTTATGCAGATCGCTGTCCCTGCCAGTCTGGAAGCCACCTCACTGGCGTCATAAGACGCTCTTGCCTGGTGCCTTGCAAGCTCCAGACCCTGTGCAGAAAGGGCAATGACTTGTCTGGACTGTTCCGTATCAGGTATAGATGCCAGAACCCGAGCCAGCATCGACCACAGATGCCTGTTGTAGGCAGCGTGGTGTGCCTGATGTGAACCTATGCAAATCAACACACAAGCCAAAGAGAAGACTCTTCGTCCCCACCGGTTGAATTCTGCGGAATCCGGATCCGGGGGTAGATCGTGCACCAGGTGCGGAAGTCCGGAAGGAGCGTCTAGGGTCGTCAAGCCCGAGGGTGGGTGAGGTAGAGAACCTAGAGACTCGTTGGGGGGGACCACAATATAGTCTCCTGCAGTCTACCGGGGCTGGAGAAGGGGCAGCTGGAGACTGCCAGATGCGGATAGACGCCTCCTGGAAAGGGATTGCCCAGGAAGGCACCACGAGGTGGCAAGCGCTGAATTCACTGAGGAATGCACACGTCTGCCGCTTGGCATTGTCCCTGCAAACAAAGGAAATACGGAGCTCCGTGACCAGCCTCGAAAGGAACAGCTGATGTTCGGTGAAATCTGTGTCGGAGAACAGGTGGACAGGAAGTTCCTCTTCCTCAGAACAGAAAGACGAGGAGGAAGCAGAGCTCAAATGATCAGAAGACTCCTGCGGCGGGGGGAGACAGGCAGAATACCTGTTCATCCATGGACCTAACATAGGAAGTAAAGGCCGCCACAGTAGCTCTGAATGTCTCCCAAGTCAAGGGCCCCGCAGGACCCATGTGGCCTGGAACAGAGGGGGGGTGTCTGCAGAGGAATGGGCGAAGGGCACCTGAGAGAAAGTGTCCTGCCTCTGCCGGGGCTCTGAGATCCAGGGAACAATGCCACCATGACTGGGGGCCTTGAGACTACACCAGGCTGCGAAGAAGAAAGCTGAGAAAGCAAAAACTGGAAGACCCCAGAGGGGGAATCTCCCCTGGGATGCAACTGGGGTTGCATGAGTCCAGAAGGGCAACCCTCTGCTGCCACCAGAAGGCAGCCCTCAGGAGCCTTAGTGGGAAAGATGAGGTTCAGCACTGTGACTTCTCTCCCCGTGAGGTGGGGATGCCACTCTTCACCCCGACCTCTCAACCCCATAGACTCTGAGGCAGCCCACTCCCCGAAACCAGTGTTAGCTCCCCACTCTGTATGGCCCCTCCAGGGAGGCCACAGGAGCAGAACTTCTGCGCCCGGGGCCTTTTAGCAGCACCAGAAATGGTATCCGCCTGGGCTCCCGCACAAGAGGGTACCCACTCCCAAATCCTGCGGCCATCACCCAGAGGGGATCCTAGGCCACCCCCAGAGGCAACCAGTTCCGGGGACTCAGGAAGAGAAACGCTGGGCTGCCTGACGCTGCGGCCTACAGAGACCTCAGACCCCGAAGAATCGGGTTACCAGTCCAGGTCGGCCTCAGAGTTGTCGTCCTCCAAGGAGGCAGCGAGCAGAATGACCTCCAGAGAGGCAACCCCGGGAGCGTCCTTGGCGACTGCACCGTGAACAGCGCCACCACAGGCTGCTGCGGACAGCACCGGAACCCAGAGCAGCACCACCAGAGTCCCCGGCACTACAGATGGCGACGGAACCCAGAACGGCACAGCCGACGGTGCTGCCCAAATCAGTGCCTCGGACGGCACCAGGATCTAGAGCGGCACCGCTCAGTGGCAGAGAGGGTCCGCCAGTGCTGGGCCCTGCAACTGAGGGCTGCAACCCTGGGGGAGCCTGCACCTCTGTCGAGGTGACTGCCGGGAAGGCGCTAGCGACGCGACTCCGGAAGGAATCACGCCGGTCCTCTGGCACTGAAGAAACCACCTCCTCCCCCTCAACAAGGCTAGAAGTGGTGGAGGCCTCCTCAGCAGGTCATATTGATTCAGTACCTCATAATGGACTGATAGCAAAATTGGGGGAGATGGGGGTGTGTGGACAGGAGCTAAACTGGGTTGAAAATGGCTTTCGAGGTGTTTACAGAGGGTAATGGTGGGTGGGATAATATCCTCCCCAGGAAGGTACACAGTAGAGTCCCTCCCTCAAGGTTCAGTATTGGGGCCACTTTTGTTCAATGCCTACGTCACTGATATAGGGAGGGGGGGTAGGAATAGGTTGATTCTCTTTGCGGATGATTCAAAATTGGGAGCACTGGTGGACAGTGAGGAAGCAAGGGAGACAATCCAGGGGGATCTGGATACCCTGGAGGAGTGGTCAAGGAGGTGAGGACTGAAATTTAATGCCGGGAAATGTAAGATACTTCATTTGGGGTCAATAACCGCCATGTATACACTCGGGCACACTGCAAAGCAACATTGGGAGAAAGGGTTTTAGGGTAGGTAGACATTAAAATGAATAATTCTGAAAATTGTAGAAAAATTTGTAGCCAAGGCATACAGGATATTGGGTTACATAGCCAAGGGAATTACGTCCAGAAGCAGGGAAGTGATCTTCCCTCTATATAATGCCTTGGTCAGGCCGCAGCTTGAGTATTGTGTACAGTTCTGGAGACCTCATCTGAAGAAGGGCATAGCGCTTCTGGAGAGAGTCCAGAGGACAGCGACCAGGATGATTCGGGGCATGGAGGGGAGGCCTTATGAGGAGAGACTGGAAGAGCTTGGGCTTTACTCACTGGAGGAGAGGAGGGATGGGGAGACATGATAGAGGTTTTCAAGTATGTAAAGGGAATAATTAGAAGTGGAACCAGGGAGTTGTTCAGGCTGAAGAAGGGGGGCGTGACCAGGGGCCATGGGTGGATGTTGGAGGGAAATTTCGGGGGAACGAGGAGGCATTTTTCACTGACAGGGTGGTGGAGCTGAAATGCACTTCATGGGAGGCTGGTGGAGGAGGGCACAGTGGAGGGCTTCAAGAAAGGGTGGGATAGGTTCAAGGGAACTGAATCTAGAGAAGACACCTTGGGGGCTGGGGGATGGAGGCGGGCAGCCATTAGGTTGTTGGCTTTCGAGCAGACAAGACAGACCATTTGGCCTATTCTGCTGGCTTTTTAGTATGTTAGTATAGACACAAGAGGGGACCCGGAGGAAGGGTCTAGAGAGCAGGCCTGGGAAGCCCGCGGGTGACGCCGTCCTCCAAAAGTTGGCAGAGCCCCACTGATCTTAAACGCATGGATTTCCAGTACACAGCGGTCCATGGAAAAACAGGCGTCGCAGTGATCCATATCATGATTGGGTCCCAGGCACTGAAGGCAAACATCATGCCGATCCGTGACGAAGAAGTGCTGGCCACAGGGGCACGGTCTGCCTTGGAGTTACGCTTGGCTCCTGAATCGGACATGATGCGAACAAATTATCAAAAAACAGCAAAGATCCCAGCACTGTTGAAATATATAAAAAAGTACTGTCTTACCGGGTTCAACAGAGTCGGGATGTGGAACCAGGATGAAGAAGCAGTGTTGAGAAACTCTGTCGAAGAAAGGCCTAATGGCGTAGAAACTTTTTCTGAACTCGGGCAGCAGGTGCGGCCTCGACGGCAGGAGAAACAGAATTGGGATAGAGGGGGAGTCTGCGGCGCCTAATTGCTGTGCACCACAGTGCGTTCACTCATGGCGAGTTCCGTCAGCACTGACTCCTCCCTGAAAAAAAAAGCTCCCGTGGCAGGTGCGTGCATCCGGCTTACACCCAGCAGTAATGAATGGTAAAGACTGAAAAGGGAAGATCTATATTTTCATTACGGGGCAGCGATTGTAAGGTGGGGGGTGCCACTAGACACCGGGGAAATAGATAATATTAACGGGGAATGGCGATCGCTGGGTGGGTGGGGGTGACACTAAACACCAAGGACACACATATGAATGGGGAGATGGTGCCACTAGACACCAGGGATTCTTTTTTAGATAGGTATTTTGATACAGTTACTGAGCATGCACAGAACCCAAAGTTTTAAGAAGCTATAACTTTGGAATAGATTAATGTTTTCCACCAAACCAGCAAAAGGCACATCTATGGGCCAAGCCCCTTCCAACCCGAAAAATTTCAGACCAGAATTCCAAACTGTCTAAACACCAAGGTTCTTGACAAAAAACAGCAGGGCAAACTCAGAAAGCATTTTGCCTTCACGAAAAAGCATCTTTTTTCGTATAATGCAATATGAAAAAAACAGGTTACTCACCTGTAACAGTAGTTCTAGGAGTGGTATATGATGTTCATCCACACTGGTTAGCATGTCCCTTTCCCTTTAAATCTTGCTGGATGGTCTAAAACCTAGCTCCTCCCATCCACGTGGGTGGTATATGCCTCGGTTCCGCCACCTGACGCCAAATCTTGCCTGCTGGAAGCAGAGGGTTGTGTGTCGAAGCCAGGGAGGTCGGGTGGGTTTGTGTGGATGAACAACATATGTAACCATCTGTAACTGTGCAAGAAAATAATTTGACATATTCCTCCTGCCTTATCCCCCACCTCCTCACCTCTTCCCCTCCCCACTTCCCCCTCCTTCGACTTACAACCCTCCTATACCACCCTTCCCCTTTACTCCTGTCCCACACCACCTCTAGCTACTTGACAACGCCAGTCTAACTGCTTACTCCCCCCCTCCCCCAAATCATCCCCAAAGCTTAACACGGACCTATTATTGACATGTCTCACTATTCCCAGTGTATCCCTACCCTGCAACAACTTGATGTAATGTAATTTACTCTACTTTTAAGATGTACCTGAAACTAGCAAGTCTTGTACCTCATCTGCCATTTTAAAGATGTTCACGATGCCTACCATGTTTTCCTTTTTTCACTGTTATCTTAATTTGTACTTATTGTATTGTTCTGTTTTGTCCCTGACTTGGAACCTTTGAAATGAGTCTTTGACTCAAAGGTATTAATCCCAATCGAAATAAATAAATAAAAATAAATAAAAAACACTCCTAGAAAGTGCAGTTACGTAAAAACTTACTGGAATAGTAGATCTTCGAGGAGTGTCTCTTCCAGTACGTAATACTTTTGGGTATCCAGCAGAGGCCGCTGTGGCTCATGGCAGCTCTTCTAGCAGTTTTTCACCAGGGACCACCCACACATGACATCAGTTTCCCATTTCCTACACAAGTGTGGCAGTTCCTGGTATCCTCAGCTCCCCTGCCGGATTCAGCTCGCAAAGCGAGGACCAAGGGGAAGCAGAGGTACCAAAGGAGTCCCAAATCATAGTCGCTGGACCAGAATTTGCTCTCTTAGAGAAGGAGGGGGACAGAGGGTGGGAACAGACCTACTGCAAGAGACACTCCTCTAAGATCTACTGTTACGGTAAGTTTTTACGCAACTGTACTATCTTCCATGGAGTGGTCTCTTGCAGTAGGTAATACTTTTGGGATGATTCCCAAGCAGTAATGTCCATGTGGGAGGGCAGTTATGACAGAAGACCTTGTAGGACTGCATGGCCAAAGGCCGCCCTACGTCGTGAGGCAATATCCAAAGTGCAATGCCTTGTGAATGTATGGATTGTGGACCAGGAAGCTGCATGGCAGATATCTGAAATGGAGCCTCTTTTAAAGTCAGTCTCAGTAGTGGCCATAGGTCTAGTGGAATGAGCTTGGACAGGTCCTGGTAAAGGTTTGTTGTATTTTTTGTAACAAATTGTAATACAATTTGCCAACCAGCCAGAAAGGCTCTTATCAACTGGGAGTCTCTCTGCCCGAGGCAAAAGAGACGAACAATTGAGAAGTTTTCCTAATGGATTTTGTCTGATTAGTACGATATAGTAATGCAGTATATGATGAACATCTAAAGCATGTAGTAGATGTTTACCTTGGAGTATTAAGGATAGTATACTGGTAGCTCCAAGGATAGTTTCAAAGTATGTTTGGAGACTACTTCAGGAAGGGTTGGTACAGAGTGCCAACCTGTCCTTGTGAAAAATTAAGAAGGGTTCCCTGCACATGAGGTAATGAAGCTCAGAAATATGGCAAGGTGAGGTGACAGCCACTAGGAATAAGGTTTTCCACGAAAGGAAACGGAGGACACAAGTGGCCGCCAGTTCAAAGGCTCAAGAGTTAATTTCTCTATTAGAAAGTGAGATCCTATGGAGAAGTGTGTCGTCTAATAGGTGGTTTGATGTGCAAATACAGGTTACTCACCTGTAACAGCAGTTCTAGGAATGGTATATGTTGTTCATCCACACTGTCTGGCAGGTTCCTTGCCACTTTAAATCTTGCCGGAAAGTCTTCAAGCTGGCTCCTCCCACCCACCCGGGTGGTAAAACTCTCGGCTCCGCCCCACGACGCCAGATCTAGCCCGCTGGAAGCCAGGTTGTGCGTCAAGCGGGAGGCAGGGAGGTGGGGGATGAACAATACATACCATTCCTAGAACTCCTGTTACAGGTGAGTAACCTGTATTTCTAGGGACATGGATATGTTGTTCATCCACACTGTCTGGCAGACTCCTAGCAGTTCTCCGGGAGGAAGGAGGCAAGGCGCACACCCCCTACTTGGGAAATAAAGACTGGAGAACCGAGGCCCCAAAACCAGCATCCCGGCATGACTCAAGGTCGATGTGGTAGTGGGTGATGAAGGTGTGTGCTGACTTCCAGGTAGCAGCCCTGCAGATTTCCTGGATAGGGACATCCCTGGAAGCAGCCACCCGATGCAGCGGTATGGCAGGAAGAATGATCTCTTCTCCCTCTGGGAGGCTCCATGCCCGCCAACCTATAGCAGAGATCTATGCAGGAGGTGACCCACCTGCCTATCGTCCGCTTGGCTGCAGGTCTGCCATGTGCGGCTTCAGCGTAGGTGACAAACAGCTGGCGAACTTCTCCCCGAACTTCAGCTGTCCGCTCCTTATAGTAAGCGAGCGCTCTTCTAGGGTCCAAAGTATGGAGCCTATATTCGGCCTCCGAGGTGTGATTGGGGTAGAACACCGGCATAGTCAACATCTGGTTAAGGTGAAACTCCGACACCACCTTCGGAAGGAATTTCGGGTGGGGGCGCAGGACAACCTTGTCCCTGTGGAAGACCAGATAAGGAGACTCGATGGAAAGTGCCTGGAGCTCTCCCATCCTTCTGGCTGACGTTGATAGCCACCAAGAAGGCGGTCTTCCACGACAGGTGAGAAATGTCACACCTGTGCATCGGTTCGAATGGCTTGCCCATGAGCTTAGCCAATACCAGCAGTAGATCCCACGGAGGTGGAGGTTCTCGCACCGGAGGGGATATGTGATCAAGGCCTTTGAAAAAGCGCCCGACCACCTTCTCCTGCGCCACCGACTGCTTCCCGGCCCACGCCCGGTAAGCAGAGATGGCTGCCAGGTGCACCTTAAGGGTCGTCGACCGAAGCCCTTGCTGAGAAAGGGACCATAAGTGGTCCAGGATGCTTGCCAAGGAACAGGAGGAAGGGTCCAGGCCCTTGCCCTGACACCAAATGGAGGATCTCTTCCATTTGAAGGCGTAGCATTTTCTGGTCGACTCCTTACGAGACGCCTCAACGACATTGAGGACCTCGTCAGAAAGACCCAAGGCCTGGAACTCTAGCCGTTCAGGAACCAGGCTGTCAGGTGCAGGGATTGAAGGTCCGGATGGAATACCTTCCCTGATTGACTGAGATCAGGTCCGGGCAGGCTGGAGCCGCCCGGAGCCTGGAGCTGAGACTGAGGAGATCTGGATACCAGAACTGGCAGGGCCAGTCTGGGCTACCAGAATCACCTGCGCCTTGTCCCTCTCCTGGAGAAGCACCTTGTGGATCAAGGGAAATGGGAAAGCGTAGAAGAGGCCGGGTCCACGGCCTCGAGAAGGCATCCCCCTGCAGCGAGCCCTGCTGAGGGGGGCGGGCATGAAACAGTCTCAGCTTCGCATTCTCCCTTGAGGCAAACCGGTCCACCTGAGGCGTGCCCCAGTGGGAGAACAGATCTTGTACTACCTCCGGCAGGAGAGACCATTCGTGGGACGCAGTCCCTATCCGGCTTAGGGCATCGGCCAGGGTGTTGGAGGCTCCTGCCACATGGATGGCAAGGAGATCAGCCTCCAGGCTGTGCACGAGTGACCAAATGCGGAGAGCTTCCCTGCACAGAGGCATGGAGCACGTCCCGCCCTGGCAGTTTAGGTAGTACATGGTCGTGGTATTGTCCGTCTGGACCTGAACCACTTGACCCCGTAGAAACAGAGCGAAGGCGGTGAGGGCTAGACGAACCGCCCGAAGCTCCAGCAGGTTGATGTGGCATCGGGACTCCCGAGGGGACCAGAGGCCGTGCGTTCTGTGCTCCCCCAGATGGGCACCCCAAGGCATCGGTCAATAGAGAGACCGTCGGCTCGGGGCGGACAAACGGGATGCCCTCCTGTAGATGTGCTAGAACGGTCCACCACTGGAGAGCGTTCCACATCCCCTGGTTCACTGTCACTAGCTGATCCAGCGGATCGAAGTGCTGTGACCATTGGCTGGCCAGCCCCCATTGAAGGGGACGCATGTACCAACGAGCCCAACGGACCACACTGGTGCAGGCCGCCATGAGGCCCAGGAAGTCCCGGGCAGGGCACAATTGCCCAATCTGAAATGACTGGGCAAAGGAGGAAAGAACCTCGGCCCTGTCCGCTGGGAGCCGTGCTCTGGCTTGTAGAGAGTCGAGCTCTGCCCAGATGAATTTGATCACCTGCTTTGGCACGAGTTCCAACTTGGCCTCATTGATGAGGAGGCCAACCTGAGAGCAAACCTGGAGGGCCAGATCTCTGGACAGTTCCACCTCCGTTTTGGAGGGGGCTGCAATCAGCCAGTCGTCCAGGTAGGGGTACACCCGGACCCTTCGGTGCCGCAGGAATGCTGTCACCACTGCCATGCATTTGGTGAAGATCCTGGGAGCTAGGGAAAGGCCGAAGGGCATAGCCCAGAACTCATAAAGGGATCCCTCTGCCCTGAAGCGGAGGAATCTCTGGTGGGACGGACAGATTGGGACGTGGAAGAACGCATCCTGGAGGTCCAGAGAACAGAACCACACACCACGTTCCAAGGATGGGATTATCTGGGCCAGAGTGACCATCCTGAAGGTCCGAGACCTTAGGAACCTGTTCAGGTCATGCAGGTCTAAAATGGGGTGCCAGTCCCCCCCATCCGTTTTGGGACCAGGAAGTACCTGGACACAAACCCCGGGTCTGGAGGAGGATCCGCCACCTTCCTGATCACCTCTTTTTCGAGGAGCAGGGCAATATCGGCTCGGTGAGCCAACAAAGAGGCTGCGGACCACGCAGTCCCCAGAGGGGCGATGGCTCGGAAGGGCGGGGCCTGCTCGAACTCCAGGGGCAGGCCCTTTCCTACCACCACCAACACCCAACAGTCCGTGGTGATAACGGACCAGGCGGAAAGGAAGTGGCGGAGCTGTCCCCCCATGGGGGGAACTCAGGGGAGTGACGAGGCTGGGGGCGACACCCCTCAACCCATCACTGGGCAGCTTTAGAGGAGGGACCGGCCGAGGGACCTCCTGGGCCTTAACCTCCCTGCTTCCTATTGGAGGAAGCCGCAGGCTTGGGTTTGGGGTGCCAAGCGTGAGCCTGCTGGCCCTGATGCAGGTGCTGTTGGGCCGGACGTGCCGCAGGCGAAGAAGGACAAAAGGACTTATGCTGCTGTTGTCGGCGGCCCTTGTCCTTCTGGGCAGAGGTGACAGAGTCCAGAGTGGTACTGGACTTTTCGATCTGCTGGAGGTGACCTTCCACTCCAGGGCCGAAGAGGTCAGTCCCCAGGAAGGGGACATCCGCCAGTTTGTGCTGGGTATCCACCATGAAGGTGGATATCCTCAGCCATGCTCTGCGGCGCATGGCCACCGTGGCCGCCACTGATCTGGCACAGGAGTCTCCAATGTCCAGAGCCATTTGGAGCTACTGTTTAGCCACTGCCCTTCCCTGGTCCCGTACCTGCCGGACCGTGGTCTGCATGTCGGCCGGGAGATGAGGAATAACCTCATCCAGGGAGCCCATGAGGGCGTGGGAGAAGTGTGCCATCAGCATGGCCGAGCTGGCCTGGCGGAGGCCAAGGGAGGACGCAGCGTACACCTTGTGCCCAGCACAGTGCAGCTTTTTGGACTCCTTGTCGGGGGGCTTGTCCACATCCCTAACGTTCCCAGAACGCCGGAAAACGCTGTCGGTGACCAACCCCTCGGCGGAGGGGTGTTCCGAAAAACCAGGCAAAGAGCCAGTAGGGACCGCATACTTCCTGGCCATCCTGGCCGGAGGCACAGGGCAGGAAGCAGGCCACTGCCAAAGCTCCAAGGAGGGGACAACAATGGCTTCAGCCACCGGAAAGGCCTCCGTGGGTGAATCCCCTCCGTCCAGTATCTCTGTTAGGGGATACTTGGCCCACTTGGATACAGGCTCGAGCTGCATCCCGGTGGACTCCGAGATGAGTCTAAGCAGACCCATGAAGGACGATGGGCTTTCGTCTATTGACTGGCCCCCAGGAGGATTCCAGGTCAATGGGCCTGGAGAACAGGAAAGTCGTCTTCGGACTCCGAGGAGTCCGCAAAGAGCTGCCTGGGGCCTGAGCCACCCTCCACCTGCCGAGGACGGTCGGGAGCGAGGGTGACCGACAACCTGTGGGGCAGGCCCTGACCCGACCGAGACTCCTTGGTCGGCGCCCCCAATTTCGGTTGTGGAGGCGGAGGTTCCACCACAATCTGTGGGACAGCTGGTTTCGGTCTAACAACCGGCCTAGGCTTGGGCATCTTGACTACAGCGAGGGGTTGTTTCAGCTGTTCGGGTGACAGCCACTTGATGGCCGGGGAAGGCGATGGCGTTGGCTTGTTCCCGGACAGAAGTAACTGCTGCCACATCAGGTCCTCGTAGCATCAACGCAATTGTCGCCGAAGCCTCTTCTCTTCCGAGGAGGAAGACTAGGACGAGCGGCGGCGCAGCTTACTTCAGTGCTGAGACAGAGACCGCCGATGTCGGCGGGATCGGCTGGACCGAGAGGATGTCAGAGACCAAGAACCTCGGTGTTTCCGAGGATGGGTGTGGGAAGGGGCGGGGGTCACCTGCTCCTCCCTCGGCTCGGAAGCCTTGACCGGGGACTGTGGCACCGGAGGCGCAGGCAGGTCATCGGTCTCCACCGGGGGAGCCGGTGAAGAAGGGTTGTCGGCTTCACCAGTTGACAGCCCGTCTGACGGGTCGAGAAAAATCTCGACCGCCTCGACGGGGACACCATGAAGCCAGCGGCCTTAGCCGCAACCTCGACTGAAGTAGAGTGTCAACTGTCCAGGGAAGGGGACCTCTCCCGCTCCCACGAACGCCGACGGTGGGACTTAGCTTTTGAGTCGTCCTTTTTTGACCAAGAGGAATGTCCCGATAGCCCCTGTCCCTTCGTGGAAAAGGATTGGCAAAGCTCCTTAAAAGAAGCTGAATATGAGGTACCCAGAGAGAGTGGGATAAATGCCACGACCGAAGAAGAGGATGATGTAGCCTGTGCCACCTCCTCCACGAGGGCGATCATCTGTTCGAGTTGCTCAACTGAGCCAGCCGCTACGGTAACCGCCCAACGGGCCTCCTTCGACTTCACCGGCGGTTAGCGCTTCTCGTGGCGCCCAAGCTGTAACCAGGCAGCGCGGTCTTCCAGGACGTTGGCCGAAACCAAACGGCATAACTCGCAGGCCTGCGGGTCATGGTCTAGGCCGAGGCAGTAGACGCACGTGGAGTGCGGATCCGTCCTGGACATTTTCTGCCCACAAGGACACCGCTGAAATCCGGGAGTCGATTTGTCCATCGCAGCCGCAAAGGAGAAACTTGACCAAAGTCTTGAAAATTTTAAAATAGGTTTCGGGCGAACCGAAGAATTAGGATCCAGTCTACACGCACAGCGTTAAGGAGGGAACCTGAGCTTCCAAGCGGTAAGGAAGATCTGGCGGCATGGGGCGGAGCCGAGAGTTTTACCACCCGGGTGGGTGGGAGGAGCCAGCTTGAAGACCTTCCGGCAAGATTTAAAGTGGCAAGGAACCAGCCAGACAGTGTAGATGAACAACATATCCATGTCCCTAGAAAATTTCTTTCAAAAATATTTTGGCTAGATGATATTGGTATAGTAATCTGTCACCTAGCAGACCGTGGAAGGCCAAAAATAGCGGCTGAATGGACGCAGATGGAGGGAATAACTCCAACCGGACTTGAACAGCGAGGCCCGGGCTAGCCTAGAACTTTCGTCAGTGGGCAGAAATAGGGATCCAATGATCAAGAAACCGCACACATGGAAAGTGTTTCCATTTGGAGATATACGTTTCCCTGGTTGCTGGCTTACATGAGGCCAAGACAATAGGATACTTGTAATCTGGCCATGAAAGCATCCTCAGGAGCTAAGCGTGAAGGTGTAGAGCCTTTAGTTTGGGATGTAAGAGTTCTTTAATTTTGAGTCAAGAGGTTGAAGACTGGAGCACCTCCTTGCTTGCCTGAGGTAAAACACCACTGCAGTGTTGTCTGATTGGATCAGCAATGGTCTAGAGTCAAGAGGTTAGAATGCCAGAAGGGCTAAGCAGAACATCCTCAGCTCTAGGAGACTGATGTGATGCTAAGGGAGAGAAGTGGTCCACTCACTTTGTGTCCGATAAGGACCCAGATGTGCACTCCTTCCTCCCAGGGAAGCATCTGTAGTGAATGTCTGCACAGGAGGGAGGGACTGAAAAGGCATTCCTTGTCATAAACTGGTTTCGACTGACCATCAAGTCAGAGTTGACGTCAGAGAGGGAGTGACTGATCTTGCCTTCAAATTTTTCTTGTCCTTTAAGACCACTGACTCCGGAAGGTTCACTGAATAGGTCTCATATGAAGACAGGCGAGTGCTACCGTAGGGATGGCAGCGACCATATGACCCAGAAGGCATAGCAGTTGTCTAGCTGTGATTTCTTTCTGAGTCTGTATGCGTGATGCCGGAGACAAGGGTGTGGCCTGCAGGATGGTAAGTTCTGACTGACACTGTATCTAGGACGGCTCCAAGGTATTGGACAATGAGTCGGGGTCAGGTTGGACTTTGGTCAATTGACTGTAATCCCTAGGGTGAGAAAAATATTTGCAGGGTAGCCTCTAGGTAAGAAAGCAAAGCTGTTCCGCTTTGACTGGCCAGCTGTCTAGATATGGGAAGATAAAGTGCCCTTTCCTTCTTAAAGCTGCTGCAACTACCTCTAGGTACTTGATGAACACATTCAGGGCAGAGGAAAAACCAAACTGGAGTGCTTGAAACTGGTAGTGTCAACCCAGCAAGTAGAAATGAAGAAACCTGTGATGAGCAGAATGGATAAAGATATGCAGGTAGGTACTCTTCATATCTAGGGCACAAAGCCAAATCTCCCTGTTTCAGAATTGGCATGATGGAAGTCAAGGTTATCACGCGAAACAGTTTGTACTAGATGGAAAGGTTCAGTTTTCAGAGATCCAGTATCGGACCGAGGTCTCCAGTTCGTTTGGGTACCTGAAAAATGTGGGAGTGGAATCCTTTGATACTGTGAGGGGGTACTGGAGAAACAGCCTGTGTCACCAGTAGAATCTTCAAGTCCTCCTGAAGGATAGGAATATGATCTGATGGATAATGATTATGTCGGGGAGGACGGGGGGGGGGCGCCTGGAGATAAATTCTAGAATAAGAGCCCTCTGTATAATCTGGAGTACCCAATTGTCTGAAGTGATCGTTCGCCTGGCCTCTAGATGGAGGGCAAAACGACAGCCCACAGTCTCAGAGGCCTGTGTTGAGGAGGGGTGGGGAAAAAACTCTAGTGGGTCACTGGGTATTGGGCCGCCTAGCCCTCCCGGGAGGGTGCGGGCGGGAGCCTCGGGCAGCGGAGGCGTTCCCTCTTGTGGGTTCAGTACGATCTCTATAGCCGCCTGTATTGGTATCTCTGTATATTCCCTCTCTTTCAGGGTAGGAAGAGGATCGAGTACAATAGGTTGTATGCAGAGTATGGTACATGCCACGAACCATACGCAGAGTTATATCTGATGCCCGTAAGTCATCCAGAAAAGTTTGAGTACCAGGCCCGAAATAACTTGGACCTGTTAAAAGGGGGCATCAGGCGTAAAGTCTGAAAAGCAGAACCAGATGTGGTGTCGCAAAAAAAAAAAAAAAGCCAGAGCTGACAGTCAGGCAGAGGTATCGATGGCATCATATCCCGACCTGGGTAGGTGACGGGAAATAGCACTGCTAGCTGACACAGTAGCCAATAAGTGCTACCATTCTGGTGAAAGAGGGAGGCGATTGATAGTCTCAATGGCAGATGACCCAAGGGTATGTTGGTATTTAATCATGACCCATATAATTTAGAATTCTAATATTCATGGTCCTGGAGAAAAAGACCTGTTTCTCCAGAAAGTCAAGTCCTTGGGATTCTTTATCAGCTGGTAAGGAGCTCATGTGATCATGAGCGGCAGAACAGAGTTCACTTCCGGGACAGCTTGAAGGAAAGGATGAACCAAAGGAGCTTGACAAATATGATCCACCTTATGGGGAACAGTTGAGATAGCTGGAGGCTGATGGCAAGCAGCCAGCATGGTATTCTAGTAAGTTTGAATTAGTGGGGAAACGACCAAGATGGGCTCCTCTGGCAGATCAAGGTATTCTGCCATATCCTTATTTTGTCATGTTTTTGTGGTAGAGAATCCCACAACCTTCTATATTTCTACCATCGTTTTGTGGAATGAAGGGTCATCAGGAAGGGTACTGCGGATTCTAGGCAGGCCCTCATTCAAAGAAGAGATTTCCGAGAAAGGGAGGCTGAGGAAGAAATTTCAGCTCCTGGAAATCTTCGCGTTCAAGGTCACCGGTGAAGTCAATCTGAAAAAAAGTTTTCCATACAAGGAGGAAGTGACCAGGGTGGTAATGGATCCTGGTCATCATGAAAATTCTTAAGCGGAAAAGAAGCAGATTGTGGAGGGTCGCCCTGCCCCCTTGGATCAGAGGGCTGGGAGTGCCGTATGGCATGCAAGACATGCCGTACTACAGTGGAGATATCCAGTTTCTTCTGAGAAGGGTGGGGGAGTGTTTCGAGACACAAGGGGGGTGATTGCGGGGGTGAGTGGACTTGTAGCCTGAGCAAGTTGTGCCCCCGGGTAGAAAGTCCAGGGTTCCGATCTCTGTCCGCCTGACCCCAGTAATTGTCCACCTAAGAGGGTGGAGGGGTAGAAACATAGCATAAGCCATTGGATTTTTATGAAGCCCCATTTACTAAGAAAGAATATGAGGGCTCGCTGTCGACTGAGGGCCACCTGGTGGCCATCGACGAGGTGTGAAGTACAGAGGTTGAGGCAGATCTCTCCCACTCTGTGACTCTAATGGAACCCAGAAAGGGTCATTTATGTATTGCCTTTTTATAGTGCTGGTAGCATTGTCGACGAGGCAGTGAAAAAAAAAAAAAAAGTACCATCAATGAGTGGGCAAAATAATGATGTACTGTTTGCAGGGGACAGCAGTCGACAAGAAAAAGGGACACAATGTTGACAGGGACGTCAGTCAATGAGAATATGGATGCATCCGCAATGGGTATTGGCCGTCGATGAAAATATGGATGCACTGTTGATGGTGGTGACCATCAATGATAATAGAGCTGCATCGTCGACAGTGGTAGCCATCGATGAGGAAACTGACAGGCATGGCTGTCAATGAGAACAGAGATGCATCGTCGACGGTCGTAGCCATCGATGAGAACATTGACGGTTATGGCTGTCAATGAGAATACAGATGCATCGTCGTCGGTCGCAGCCATCGATGAGGATGTTGACGTTATGGGTCATCAATGAAATTACAGATGCATCGTTGACGGTGGTAGCCGATGAGGACATTGATGGTTATGGCCGTCAATGAGAATACAGATGCATCATCAACGGTGGTAGCCGTCGATGAGGATGCTGATGGTTATGGGCCATCAATGAAATCATAGATTCATCATCAATAGCTTGGTGGCAGTCAATGAGGAAGAAAAACAGGTGGTGAGGAGGGGTACTCCTGCTCTGCGAGTGTCCAGAAATGTATGGGGGAGCGCTTGTTGGGCGAGTCCCTTGTTTGTAGAATCTTCAGTGCTGTTTCTCGTCGATGACTGCTGTTTTCAGAAGTTGTTCTAGCTGCTGCAGGTGAGCTGAAGACGGCAAACAAAGGAACTGAAAATACCAGGGACCGCCCACACTTATATATAGGAAACAGGAAGCTGATGTCATGTGTCGGCAGTCCCTGGTGAAAACCTGCTAGAAGAGCTGCCATGCGCCACAACGGCCTCTGCTGGATACCCAAAAGTATTACCTACTACAAGAGACCACTCCATGTAAGATCTACTGTTACAGGTGAGTAACCTGTTTTTATAGGATCATGGATATGTTCTATCCACACCAGTTGGCAGACTCCTAGCAGTTCTCTGGGAGGAGGGAGGAAATGCGCACACTCTCGACTTAGGGAACAGAGACTGGAGAACTGACGCACCAAAACCAGCATCCCGATGTGACTCTAGGCCAATGCGGTAGTGGGAAATGAAGGTGTTTGCTGACTTCCAGGTAGCAGCCCCGCAGATATCTTGGATAGGGACATCCCTAGAAGCAGCCACCGACGCAGCAGTATGGCAGGTGGAATGAGCTCTTATCCCTACGGGAGGGCTCCTTGCCCACCAACCAATAGCAGAGATCAATGTAATACAGAAACATAGAATTTGACGGCAGATAAGGACCACTTGGCCCACCTAGTCTGCCCATTTCCCTACCTAATGCATAGGCTGCAGATCCTAGTTAACCAACAGCCTACTTCCTCCTACCCCCCACTAGAATTGACTTATGTCTGTCCCGTGCATTCTTGAATTCCTCCACTGTTTTTGAGTCCACTACCTCCTCAGGAAGGCTGTTCCATGTATCCACAGCCATCTCAGTGAAAAAATACTTCCTCACATTACCTTTGAGCCATCCCCCTCTATCTTCAAATTGTGCCCCCTTGTTCTTGCACATCTCTTTCTGAAAGATGCTACCATCTTGGGCTCTGTCGATTCCCTTGATGTACTTGAAAGTTTCTATCATGTCCCCCCTCTCCCTCCTCTCCTCGAGTGTATACATATTAAGCTTCTTTAATTTCTCTTCAAATGTCTTCTGGTGCAGATCTGGCACCATTTTAGCTGCCCTTCTCTGGACAGCCTCTATCCTGTCTATGTCTTTGTGGAGATGGGGGTCTCCAGAACTGGATGCAGAACTCCAGATGGGGTCTCACCAACTGTCTGTACAAAGGGATAACAACTTCCTGTTTTCTACTGGTAATGCCTCTCCCTATGCATCCCAGTATCCCATCAGCTCTTCTTACTGCCTTCTCACATTGCTTGCCCACCTTAAGGTCATCTGATATGACTACCCCCAGGTCCCTTTCTATTTCTGTAGTTATCTCACCCCCCATTGTGTACTCTTCCCCTGGATTTTTGTTTCCCAGGTGCATTACTTTGCACTTCTTTGCACTGAATCTAAGCTGCCATATATTTGACCATTCCTCCAACTTTGCCAAGTCCCTTTGCATCCTCTCCACCCCACCTTCTGCATCAACCCTGTTGCAGATCTTTGTGTCATCTGCAAAGAGACATACTTTTCCTTCCAGTCCCTCTGCAATGTCACTTATAAAGACATTAAAGAGCACCGGTCTCAGTACTGAACCATGTGGTACCCCACTAGTAACCCCCCTTTCTTCAGAGTAAACTCTGCTTACTATTACCCTCTATATCCTGTTGTCCAGCCAATTTTTAACCCAGGCTACCACCTTGGGACCCACTCCAAGGCTGGCTAACTTGTATATTAATCTTTTATGTGGGACTGTGTCAAATGCTTTGCTAAAGTCTAGGTAGGCCATGTCCACTGCCCCTCCCTAGTCTACCACATTGGTCACCCAGTCAAAGAAATCTATTAGATTCGTCTGACCTGACATTCCTGCTGTGAATCCATGCTGCCTTGGGTGCTGTGCCCCACTGGCCTCTAGAAACTCAACAATTTTTTCCTTTAGAAGTGATTCCATCATTTTCCCTACCACTGAGGTCAAACTAACAGGTCTGTAGTTTCCTGCCTCTGTCTTGCTCTCACTTTTGTGAAGGGAATCACGCCTGCCCTCCTCCAGTCCTCGTGTACTACACCATCCTCCCATGATTTGTTAAAAAGGGAGGTCAGTGGTGTCACCAGTTCTACCCTTAGTTCTTTTAGAATTCTTGGGTGAATCCCGTCAGGCCCCATTGCTTTGTCCACCTTCAGTTTTAAGAGTTCTTTCAGGACCCTTTCTTCTGTGAATGGACTGGTATTGACCTCCCTATCCAATCTATTCTTTGATTTAGGCACCTCCCCCTCCTCTTCTTTTGTGAATACTGAGCATAAGTATTAATTCAGTAGCCCTGCTTTTTCACTGTTATCTGTCAATTGTCCTCTTTGCTGCAGGTCTGCCAGGTGCGGTTTCAGCGTAGGTGACAAACAACTGGCGAACCTCTCCCCGAACTTTAGCTGTACACGCCTTGTAATAAGAGAGCGCTCGTCTCAGGTTCAAAGTATGGAGCCTGTACTCTGCCTCCGAGGTGTAATTGGGCTAGTGCACTGGCAGAGTCATCACCTGATTTAGATGAAACTCCGACACCACCTTCGGAAGGAACTTCAGGTTGGGGCGCAGGACAACCTTGTCCCTGTGGGAGACTCAATAGTGAGCGCCTGGAGCTCCCCAATCCTTCTGGCTGATGTGATAGCCACCAAGAAGGCGGTCTTCCATGACAGATGCGACATCTCACACCTGTGCATCGGTTCGAATGGCTTGCCTATGAGCTTTGCCGGTACCAGCAGTAGATCCCTCGGTGGTGGTGGTTCAAGCACCAGAGAGGAAATATGGTTGAGGCCTTTAAAGAAACGCCAGACCACCTTCTCCTGTGCTACCATCTGCTTACCAGCCTGCACCCAGTAAGCAGAGATAGCTGCCAGGTGCACCTTAAGGGTCGAAGACCACCTTTGGAGAGGGACCAAAGGTGGTCAAGGATGCTAGCCACCGGACAGGACGAAGGGTTCAGGCTCTTGCCCTGACACCAAATGGAGAATCTCTTCCATTTGAAGGCATAGCACCTCCTGGTCGACTCCTTCCTAGATGCCTCAACTACAGCGAGGACATCAGAGAGACCCAAAGCCTGGAATTCTAGCCACTCAGGAACCAGGATGTCAGATGCAGAAATTGAAGGTCCGGATGGAATACCTTCCCCTGACTGATCGAGAGCAGGTCCGGGCATGCTGGAAGATGCCTCAGGAGCCTGGTGCTGAGGCTGAGGAGATCTGGATATCAGAACTGGCGGGGGCCAATCTAAGGCAACCAGGATCACCTGTGCCTTGTCCCTCCTGACCTTGAGAAGCACCTTGTGAACCAAGGGAAGTGGAGGAAAGGCACAGAAGAGGCCTGGGGTCCATGACCTTGAGAAGGCATCCCCCTGCAGCGAGCCCTGCTGAGGGAGTGGGGCATGGAACAGCCTCAGCTTTGTGTTCTCCCTGGAGGTGAACAGGTCCACCTAAGGGGGGCCCCCACTGGGAGAACAGACTGAACTACCTCTGGTGGAAAGACCACTCGTAGCACGCCTCACCCATACGGCTGAGGGCGTCCGCCAATTGATTCGAGTCTCCTGCCACATGGATGGCTAGGAGATCTGCCTCCAGTTGGCTCATGAGGGTCCAGATGCGGAGCACTTCCCTGCACAGAGGCTGGGAGTGTGTGCCGCCCTGTTTGTTGAGGTAGTACATGGTTGTGGTGTTGCCCGTCTGTACCTGAACCACTTGACCTCGAAAGAACGGAGAGAATGCAGCCAGCGCCAGCCGAACTGCTCGGAGCTCCAGCAGGTTGATATGGCATCGGGATTCCTCGGGGGTCCAGCGCCCGTAGACTCAGATTCCCCACCTGGGTACCCCAGCCCATGAGAGAGGCATTGGTCATCAGGACGACCGTCGGCTCGGGTCGGGTAAATGGGATCTTTCCCCTGCAGATGTTCCAGAATGGTCCACCACTGGACAGCGTCCGACATCTTCTGGGTCACAGTGACCAGCTGGTTGAAATGACCGTGTCGCTGAGACCACTGACTGGCCAGCTCCCATTGAAGGGGGCGCATATGCCACCGGGCCCATTGAACCACGGAGGTGCAGGCCACCATGTAACCCAGAAGTCACAGGAAGTCCCGGGCAGGGTGCAATTACCTAACCAGAAATTATCAGGCAAAGGAGGACAGAACCTCCGCCCTGTCTGCCGGGAGCCTGGCTCTAGCTCAACAAGAGTCGAACTCTGCCCCGATGAAGCAAATCGCCTGCGAAGGCATGAGTTCCAACTTGGCCTCATTGATCAGGAGGCCAAGGCTGAGACAGGTTTGGAGGGCCAGATCCCTGGACCTCTCCGCCTCCAGTCTGGAGGGACCTGCTATGAGCCAATCGTCAAGACAGGAATACACCCAGACCCCCTCGACACCAAAGATGGGCCACCACCACTGCAATGCATTTGGTGAAGACCCTGGGGGCCGACGAGATGGAATCTTCCATGGGATGGATGGGTCGGTACGTGAAAGAACGCGTCCTGTAGATCCAGGGAGCAGAACTACATGTTCTGCTCGAGAGGTGGTATGATCCGAGACAGAGTTGTCATCCAAAAAGTGAGAGACCTGAGAAGATTCAGGTCTTGCAGATCTACAATGGGGCGACTGACCTTCATCCAATTCGGGACCAGGAGTACCTGGAAAAGAACCCTGGGTTGACACGGGGGATCCGAGACTCTTAATACTACTTCCTTGCGGAGGAATTGGGCAATGTTATCTCTGAAAGCCAATCGAGTATGGGCGGACACCTTTTCCTCCCATGGGATGCGGGCTCGGCTTGGAATGTACTGCTCGAATTCCAGAGGCAGTCCCTGGCCGACCACTTCCAAGACCCACTTGTCCATTGTGGCAGCAGACCTAGTGGAAAGGAAGTGGTGGAGCCGGCCACTCCACAGGAGGACCCAGAGTGGCCGTGACGGGCATGGGGGTGGCTACCCCCATCCCGTCACTGTGTGGGCTTGAAGGAGGATCCAGCGGGGGGACCTCCGTGCTTATGGGCTGCCAAAGTCCCCGACTTGGGTCGAGGGTGCCAAGACTGAGCCTGCTGCTCAGATTGGTACTGGGGCTGCTTGGCCGCTGGGGCAGAAGGCCAAAAAGGCTTCCTTTTCTGTTTCTTCGAACCCTGGGGTTCTTTCTGGGTGGAGGTAATAGAGTTTAAGGTGGCATTGGACTTCTCGATATGCTGGAGGTCACCCTCGACTCCTGGACTGAACAAGTTGGTACAGAGGAAAGGAATGTCTGCCACTTTGTGCTGGGTGTCTGCTGTAAAGGTCGAGACTCTCAGCCAGGCCCTGCGGCGCATGGCGACTGCAGCTGCCACTGAACAGGCACAAGAATCCCAGATGTCCAGAGCCATATGGAGTTGCTGCTTAGCAACAGCCCGACCCTGGTCACGGACCTGCCTGACCATAGTCTGAAGGTCCGCGGGGAGATGAAGCACCTCATCCAGACAGCCCAAGAGGGCATGGGAGAAGTGTGCCATAGTGACGGCTGATCTAGCCTGTCGGAGACCAAGCGAGGAGGCAGCATAGACCTTTCTGTTCGAATGGTCTCATTTCTTGGACTGTTTGCCCGGAGGTCTATCCATGTCTCCGGAGTTGCCTGAATGCTGAAACACAGACTGTCACCAACCCCTCAGCCAAGGGGTGCAGTGTAAAACCCGAAGGGGAGCAGATGAGAACTGCATACTTGAGGGTCATGCGGGCTGAAGGTGCAGGACAAGAGGCTGGGTGCTGCCAAAGCTCCAAGGCTGGGCCAACTATGGCTTCAGCCACTGGGAAGCCATCAGAGGGAGACTCCACTTTTCTGAGGATATCAGTTAGGGGATATTCGGCCCGTTTTTCAACAGGCTCCAAAGGCATCCCCGTTGATTCAGAGATGAGATGCAGGATGCCCAGGAAGGACGTGGGACCTTCCTCCATCTAGAGACTCATGGAATCGTTGCCACATGGATGTGAATTCAGGTCTGAATCTTCAGACTCAGTCTGGATAGAGCGGCCGACCACCAGAGTCACTCTCGACCCGCCACAGAGTGTCGAGAGTAAGGGTGACGGACAGCCTGTGCGGGAGGCCCAGAATGGGCCAAGATTCCTTGGCAGGAGCACATGAGGGAGGCTGCTCCACCAAAATAAGTGGCGAGGCCAGCTTCAGCCGAGCCGGGATGGTAGTCACTGGCTCCGCGGGCGGAGGGACGGTGTCGACCAGCTCCGGAGGGGACAGCCTAGAAGGTGACAGCCAAGTGATGGCTAGAGTGGAAACCGGGGTCGACTTCAGACCAGACAGCATGAGCTGTTGCCACGAGGTCCTCGTAGCATTGTCACAGCTTGCGTCGAAGCCTCTCCTCATCTCAAGACGAGGACGAATGGCGGCATCGTAGCTTCTGGAGCTCGCTTGTGAGACTTTCTCTCGGCCTATTGGTAGAGGTATCCGAGACCTCACCATCGGGGTGAGACCGAGGAGGGCTCAGGTGCTGGGGAGAACCTCGGCTACTCCAGGTCAGGGACAGAGATCATGGGTGGAGCACCAGCAAGCTGGGTCTCCTCCTCAGTGGCCTGTAGGACCAGAGTCCTAAATAAAGAATTGTTGGCTTCATCAGCCAACAACAGGTCGACAGGGTCGATTACTATTTTGACCTGGTCGTCATCCCATGTCTGAGCCGGCTGGCCAGACAGGAATACCATGAAGCCAGTGGCCAAGGTCGCAATTTCAACCGAAGTCGAGATGGGAGACTCCTGGGACAGAGATCTCTCTCTGTCCCAAGAGTGTCGTCGACGCAACAAATCTTCTCTTGATCCTTTATCCTTCTTATGGGACCAAGAGGTGTGAGAGCTGAATAGGCCCTCTCCTTTTGTCAGGAGAGACTGGCACATCTCCTTGAAGGATCTGGAGAAGGAAGTGCCCAGTTTGAGCAGAACAAAGACCGAGACTGAAGAGGACTGCTCAGCGGCACGAGCCGCCACCTCCTCTAAGGCCTTCATCTGCTCCAGCTGGTCGGCAAATCCCACGGCCGTGGAGATCACGACAGGCATCTTTGGATTTGACCGGTGGGTGCCGTTTTTTCTGGTCGTCAGAGCAGCAAACATGCGAGGCAATTGTCCAAAACTGCAGGATGAAAGGCATGACAAAAATCGCAGGACTGGGTGTCGTGCATGACCCAGGCAGTAGGAGTATGTGGCATGCAAGTTAGTACGGGACATCATCTGCCTGCAGGGACAACGGCGGAACCCAGGGGAGGACTTGACCTCCACGGTGGTCGCGATCACGAATTTATACAGGGAAACTAAGGAGTTTGATTTTCGGTAGTTTATCCAAAGGATTAAGCGTCAGGGCCTTCTCAATGCGGGAGTAGTAAGGAGGGAACCTGAATCTTCCAGCGGAAAGGAAGATCTGACGTCAAGAAGTAGAGCCGAGGCATACATCACCCGGGTGGGTGGGAGGAGCCAGCTTTTATACCATCTGGCAAGCTTGAAAGGGACTTGCCAGCCAGTGTGGACAGAACATATCCATGATCCTAGAAATATTTTATATATTTTTTTAAGATTATAAAACACATATTTCATGGGCATTTGTCAAATACTTAAATGCAGAATCCAGCTTTTTTTTGGGGGGGGGGTCCACAATAAGCAAGCTACATGTGTTGGTATTTTTGTGGTTTCAAATTAGAATTTTTATAGAAAAAGGGGAAACAAGATGGCGGCAAACAAAAAGTATTTCTCCCCTCACAAAAAAGAATGATGTCAATATGAAATTGTTTTTTTTTTTTTTGTTTGTTTGTTTCATGCAGCTATTTTTTGGTGCTTGCTGAGCATGCTCAGAACACCAAGTATGCAAAATTCAACATTGGAACAGATTAATATTTTTTCCACCAAAGAAAAAGGCACATCTGTGAGCCTGCCCCTTTCTACCCAGAAAATTGCAGACCAAAATTACAAACCATCTGGGTGCAGGATTTTAAATAACTGATTAGCACTTTTTTGGGGGGACAATACTAACTGCACAGAACGCATTTATATAAGTTTTCTAGAAGTGTTGTGTTTGTTAAACACAGTGAGGCAAGTGCTATGCATTTTCACAATGTTTTAGAATTTTTATGAGCAAAACGCTAATCAATTTTTACAGTTAAATAAAACCTTGTGGGTGCTAGCCGAGTTGACAGAAAACCCATTCAAACCAATGGGAACAAATACAGAAAAATTCACTTATTCCACTAGCTGCATCTCAGAATCCACACATCTAATTGGAACAAAACTTTGAACATCCAGAGATCTACCATGAGAGACCATGCATGCAAAATTTCATGCAAATCACATCAATGATTTCCAAGTTATTAAATGCAAAGTTTGGGGTTTAACATTAAAGTGCCCATACAACCCCAACTATAGAGGTGCAACTGCGCCCCTATGATAGACAGACACATGAGTGACAGACGGATAAATCAAAGAAACACTGGGAAAAACAGTTGAGCTAAGGTGCATTTATAATGGAATCATGCAGCATGCCAACATCTGGGCTCGTTTCAGTCAATCAGAAGTGAGATTTCTGGAGACATTTTTGCAACTACGTCACAACCCAAAGCTGACATCTGGCCACTATAAACTGATAAATGTCTGTCTCCCAGTTGGCCAGTTTAATTGAAAAAAAAAAAACACACATCAAAGCCTGGCAAACATGTACTTTAATCAATGAATAAAAGCATCATGTTTAAAGTGGACTGGAAATTTGTTGCAATTTAGAGCTTTTTCTGGTGTTCCGTTTTTCAGAAATATCTGTACACCAATGATCCTTATTTAACTGTAGCTGAATAAAAGTTTATTGCTTACTGTTCTGCATTTAAAGCAGCGCTGAGAACACGTATGGTTATTAAACTCAGCGCTGACAATAAAAAGTGGAGTACTGAGTGGACACAAAGTCATCTTCAATGTAAAGAACTGCACTGGATCTAGAAGTCGCATTTCCCAGGAGAAGCCTTTTTTTTTTAAACTTTGTTTTTATTAAATTTCCACAAACACAAACCAGCTGTGCCAAGAATTCATACAAGTAACTAAAAAGGACAAAGGTACAAGTAGAAGCGACCAATTGTTCCATTCTTGACTATGCAACTATACATAATAGGACAGTCCATTGAGTGGTTCTGTCCATGAGTTCTAGTACTCTGTCCAGGGTCATCCATCAATTTTTAAAAGTCTCATCTGAAAAGTTAAGAGTAGGTGTTAGCAGTCTAATTTGCCTAATATGTTTCAATCTATTAATCACAATCGCTATAGTGGATGGCAGGGGGTTAAGCCATTTAGATGTGATTGATTTAAGAGCTACCATAACAACTCTATACAGGTGACCTTTTTTCTGTATATCTTGATGTGTATATGTTCCCAGGAATAAAGCTTGAAAAATCTTTGGAATAGTGACTGAAAGAACCCGATTCAGCAGGGCATACACCTCCATCCAAAACACCAAACTGAGACAAGCCCAGAAAATATGGTAGGGTGTGCCCTTCTGATCGCAGCCCCTTCAGCATCTGCCTGATCTATTAAGGGTATAATGTTTAGTACATGAGGGTGTAAGGAAGAAACAAATCAGGGTTTTCTATTTAAATTCCCAGTATCCTGTGGAAGTTGTTTATTTCAGGCTCACCCTAATTGCTTTCTCCCATGTCTGGCCCTCAATTATTTCACCAGTTTCTTTCTACCAGGCATATTGAACCCCCAAAGAGTGACAAACCTCTGAGTTATGGGGCAAAGCTATCAGGCCTGTAACCGACTCAGGAGTATTATTAAGTATCTGGTGGGTCAGTCCATAAAGTTTTCTAAAGGTGTTAAAGGATACAGGATATGGTCCTTAATCCCCAGTTGTAAAAGAAAATGCTGCATTTGTAAACACCTGAAGTGTTCACCTCCGCCTAACCCACACTCTGCTTGGAGTTGCAGAAAGAGTATAAGGGTAGTCATGTCCGAGCTTAACAGTTGCTTATGGGATTTTATACCTTTCGCTTCCCATCTCCTAAATCGTGGGTCTGTAAAGGGACAGGCACTTTCGGGTATATTTGTAAGGCCAAAGAGCTAACAGCATTGGCATCCCCCAAGTGTTGTCGCATCAACCCTCACATTTTTAGTGTACGTTTTACCCAGGTTTTTTTTTTTTTAGTGACTGAAAGAGTGCCGGAGTGGCCTGCCATCCATGGGGTAGGCCCGAGACTTCCATTTTTAACCATCCTGTCTCCCACTGCCTAATTACTCACTGTAGCACTAGAGTGGCCTGTGCAGCTCAATAATAATACTTGTAATCAATCTGGCAACCCCAAGCCATGCCTATCCTTGTGTTGTAAATTCAGCATGGACAATTTCATTCTCGGGCGGCTAGCAGCCAACACAAATTCATGTGTGGCTTTTTCTGATTATTTTCCAAGTAGTCTTTCGATACCCCCCCACACACACACACACACACAAAGGTAATGTCGTCCATCTATGAAGAACTGCACAGATTTCTTTCAGCAAAGGCTCACAGTCATCCCTGTACAGGTTAAGTATGTCCTTTCTTATATGAATACCCAAATACGTAAATGCTTCTGTAGGCCACTTAAAAGGTACCCTATGTTTGATTTATATGGACACTGCCAGACTCAGTTTGAAGGCTTCCAATTTGTCCAGATACATTTTGAACCATGAGACTTTACTAAATTGGTCTAATGTAGTTAAGGGGGGGGGGGGCAGAGAGTGAGTGGGGTCACTGATAAAAGGTAACATACCATCTGCACACAATGAACTTTTTTCCCTGTGGGTCACAGGAGGCTCCCTGAATATCTGGGTTGTTTCTGACAGCTGTAGCCAACGGCTCAATCCCCAGTGCAAAAAGGAGGAGGAGTGAAAGTTGGGCACCCCTGGCGGATACCCCACTGCAGCTCAAAAAGAGGATGCCATTCACCCGAACTCTAGCTCTCGTTTTTTTGTATATAGCACTTCTCCAGGAAAGAAATTTAGGCCCAAATCCAAATTTATGCAAAGTAAATAAAAGATACTGCCAATTAAGGCAGTCAAATGCCTTTTCTGTGTCAAGTGAAATATCCAAATTAATAGTATTAGAATGTCTGAGTGTAGAACATGAAAGGATTGGCGTTGTGGGATAAAACCAGTCTGATTCCAATGTACAATTTTTTGTATGACCTTTTGCACTTTGGTGGCTAATATGGGGGTCATGATTTTCTGGTCTACATTAAGTGAAATTGGGCTGTAAGAGCCACACTGTAGGGTTTTTTTTCCTGGTTTTGGAAGGATGGTAATGACTGCATCATTCCACTCATCTGGAAAAGTGGCATTCTCCACTCCCCAACTGATGGACCGAGTGAGAAGGGTGACAAGTAATTCTCTACAGGTTTTAGAAAATTCAGAGGAAGTCATCAGGGCCAGGTGATTTACCATTTTTTAAGTTAACAGTTGCTACCTTTTCTTCTGATACCGATGCATCCAGCATAGTCTGGTCCTGCTCCATTAGTTGCTGAAGTTGCAGTGGGGCAAAAAAAAAGCTATCAAGTCTTGTGGGGTATGGTGGGGATTAGGCTCTGTATAGAGAGACTGACGGAAGTCAGCAAATTGTTTTGCTATCTCCTGCAGGAGGGTAAGTCGTGGGGATTATGGGGTCTGACCTGAGAGGCTGCCACATGCCCATCTGCCTGCTGTTTCCGCAACTGCTGTGCCAGAAGCTAATCAACTCTATTCCCCAGGGCATATTTTTGCCTGTTGTATCTGAGCATGGCTTCCGTCTTCTGGAGATCTAAATCTGCTAGTTTGTTCTTAGCAGCTGTCAGCTTGACACAGTGTCTGGGTTTCATTCGGTTTGTTTTTATGTTTTCTTCCAAGACCCCTATAACATTTTCTATAGCCATACTGTCTGCCATCTCCCTCTTTGGGCACTAGCCATAGATACCTCGCATGATTGCCTTTAGTATATTCAACTGCATCACTACATTAGCTTCTTCCCCTGGTCATGTGCCAGGTATGTCTGTGTGACAGGCTAGAATAAGACCCTACCCCAGTTGTTATGGAGAGTTTGAATGCAGGGATCTGTTCTGTTCTTTCCCATCTTGTCTGGTTGCGCAACCAAATTTTCTCGTGAGACCTAAGACTTGATCACCCAAACAGTCTCGCAATTCTTTGCCTCTCACTATCTCTCTACCCTCCCTTGCTGTTTCTGTCTTTTCCTCCCTTGCAAATCTGCTGGTATAAAAATATATGAGTGTGTATTTGATACTGGAGAGACAAATTGTAACATTCATGTCCCAAATTTTTTTTTACTTAAATCCCATAACTATATCATTGTTACATTGGGTGCATATGGAGATAATGTAATACCAAATATAAAGATAGTTCATCATCTGGAAGTTTAAGAAAATGAGTCTTTAAGTTAGCACATGAATCAGGTAACGTACGCAACACAGTGTCCCTTCTGTTGAATTTTCTGTTTAAATTTCTTTCAGTTTTTTTCCAAATTAGAATGGTTATTGAAGCCATTTAGGTACCATAGTATGCAACATTTCACTATTTTATTCTAAGCATTACCTGATTGTAATTATGCCACAATTTATATTTGGGCACCACTGCTGTGAAAACAGGACATGTCAAAGTTTTGCTGCTAATTGTATCCATTTGTTTTTAATCTGCTGTGTGAACCTTGGTGGATAAGTTTTGTTCAGTGCAATTTATTCAAAAACAGTTTTCATAAGAAGTCATGTATGTAACAGTGACACAAGTCATGTACGTAACAGTGACACCACATCAAGTCATGTGGTTAACAGGGGCACAACAAAATCAACAATATAAGTGTAACTATCTGATGTAGTCCTGCAACAAGAAACATTTTTAATGTACATAATGCAATCATATTTATGTTTAAACATTTACTTTTGAATGCATTTTCTCCAGGTGTCAAAGTTTACCTGCTGACCGTATCTGTTTGTTTTACAGCTCTTTTTTTCTTACTCAGCAATTTAAACCTTGGCTGAAAAGTTAGACACCACTTATTGTCCTAATTATTTGGTGTAATTTATTTAAAAGCTTTTTTTTCATACAAAGTCATGTACGTAACAGTGACACCACAACAAGTCATGTATGTAACAGTGAGAGGAATGGAGACAAAGAAAAACACCCACTGGGATGAGAAGCAGAAAGGAAGTTTCTTGGGCAGGTGTGGGGCTTTTAAGACCTTCAAAGGTTCAGCAACAATACAGACAAGTGCTTTTAGTTCTGCAAATGGACTGCTGGTGTTATGAAGAATTTTTGGACTCAGTCTTGTATGCAACAGGGGGACACCAAGGGAGAGGATCCAAATATTTAAATAAAACATCATGAATACCGCAAAGTAAAGAAAAAAAAAATTAGAAATGATGTTAAGTAGAGTCAGAGGCACTGCAATTGGGGGGTTTTATTAGAAAAAAAGCTATTTGAAAACCAGTGCTTTACAAGTCCTGAAAGTACTGTAGGGGGACACCACTGGTTCGTACGTTACTAGGGAAAAAAAGGCACATAAAACTACATAAATTATAAATTTAGAAATAAAGTTTTAAGAAGCACAAGAGCTAACTATGAGATACTAGTATACAACTTTTTTTTTCTTTAAAACGTAAATGTTGAGACTGAAATGAGGCACTCTATGAGTGACATGGAACAATGTCACAAAATGGCATCTTCCTTAAGGGGAAAATGTGGCACTCCAGATGGGTCCACAGCAAAACAGCAACACAACAGAGGCTGATGTTATTTACAGTTATGTCCTTATTGAGTACAATACTAGGGAGTATTAGAATGGAAACATTTTATTAGTTATTTAAGAAGTTACAGGCCATTATTATAGAGGTGATGCAAGTTTCTCCAGTACTGTACACAGACATATATGCAAATCATTATGCAAAAATATATTGGGATCCTTTATTTAGAAATGGTAGTGTTACTGTTGAAATATATAATTATAGTTTAAGATGATTGCAAAAAGCTATTGGAAACTCAAATGGTTAACCTAAAATGCAATTTAAGCCTTTTGCACACAAGTTGTGAAAAAGGGGCCTCATTTCTGGGACATTGTGTTCCTGCCTGAAATATACCAGAAGATTTTAGAAAAAAACAGGATGCTTGTTTGGGGGTTGCAAGGACTTATTAAAAAAAAAAGGTTTAATTTCTTGCAGGAGACACAGATTGAAGGAAAACTCCAATGGATCTTCTCCATCTATACTGCCTTTGTAAATATAGTAGTTATACGGAACAAGTTTATTTTTTTATGTTACTGCTAGTACAAATAAAACCTTTTTGTGAATTCTGCAACTACTGCTGGCTTTCCTATGCTTCCTGACCTGTGCCTCGACAACAGTCCGGAGCGCTCGCTTAACACTATGTTAGCTTCATTAGCCAGTGCTCCAATATTCTTGGGCCACACATTATGTGTGACTACTGGCTAAATTTCTACTTGCAAGGACCCCGGGGCATTATCGGAATGACTAACATGAATCTGGCAGTCAATGATTGCATGCAACCAGTTCTTAAGAAGGAAGCCAAGGGCGTTACGGGAATACATTTTATGGAGGAGAGTGTAAAGCGTAAAATCTTTTTCGGTAGGGTGCAAGAATCTCCAGTCATCCCGCATTCCCAGTTGCTCTACCATATCTATTCATGCCTTAGCCATGCGTGGCTGAGGGTAGTTGGTAGGAGGGGATTTATCCACCTTTGGACTGAGAAACAGGTGAAATCCCCTAGTATGCTACAGAGGTGTTCTGCCTTTTTTGAGATCAGTCTGTGAAAACTAGTCACAAAAGCAGGAGAATCCACATTTGAGGCATATACATTCATTTCAGAAAGATCATAAGTTGGTTATAGTATTCCACATTCACTAAAATAAACCAACCGTCTGGATCTGGGTAGTGAGAAACTACCTTGATGGGCAGTAAGTGGTGAAACAGGGCAACATCACACTTTTTGTGGGTGGTATGAGAAGCAGCAAAAACCTAACTCTGCACAATTTCAAGTGCTCAGCTGGAAGCATGTGCATCTCCTGAAGGACTGCCATAGTACACCAAAGGTATTTAAGCTGGGACAGTATTTGGGCCCTCTTCACTGGATTATTCACCCCTTTACCATTGTAAGAAACAATTTTCATAAGAGCCATAAGGACTGAATGTTAACTACACCAAATTCAATGGTCAGAGTCCCACAGAAGCTATTTTTAAGCAAATTTTTTCTAACATTGTTTTAGCTAGCTGGGATTTATAGCCCATTACCTAAAGGCAGCACTGGCCTTTTGCAGCGAAAATTAGGTGTTTTTTTTTGTTTTTTTTTTTAAACTCAGGTCATGCTCCACAGAGAAGGGATCATAAACAGAAATGAACCCACCGCCAGCTGATCCCTTGTATTTCCCAGTCTGCTGGCCCCACCTTGTAACATCTACACAGCAAGAGCACAGGGGAGCACCTCAGAAGACTATGGAGAAAGTTTTCAATATATTTTTATATGTGTTTAAGCAACCTTAGAGAAAAGTGAAAGCAGCTACTAACAGGAGCCCTATTAGTTGAGCGGTGGCTTTCATTTTTCTCAAAGGTTGCCTAAACATAAAACTGTAGTGAAAACTTTTCCCATACATTTTTATGGGGTGCATACCCACTCTCCGTGCTTAGAAGTCACAAAATGTCTGAGTGCAAGGGTGGCGCCAGAAGACCAGAAGGTGGAAGGGATTGGCAGGGTTTGGGTTCGGCTCTAGTTATGATCCCTTCCCTCCTGAACAGGACCTGATCAAAATTCCAATTTTGGCTGCAAAAGGCTAGCGCTGCCTTAAACAGTACCTTTCTCACTGTTATTAAAAAAAAAAAAGAAGAAGAAACCAGAAGCTCCCTTACCTAAATGGGAGTCACTCCATTGAGGTTTTAAAAATTGTAAATGTAGCCCCCATAGAAGGGATGTTAATTTGCTCCCATGGGGCTAGCCAGCGGATCCCTTCCACTTCCTGATCGCCAACTCCACCCCCGCGCTCCAATGCTTTGTGATTTATTAACAGGAAGAGCGCGAGGCCACGCTACATACAAGCCTATGAAGCAACTTTTTAAAAGCTTACTTTACGAGAATGTAATTCGACTTTTGGTACAAATCAAAGGCCGGACTCAACTAACAAGAGCCTTGCTAGTTGAACCCTGCTTTCGAGTTCTGCCAAAAGTCAAATTACATTCATAAAACAAGGTTTTAAAAAGATGCTCCACAAGCTTGTATGCAGCATGCCCCCGCGCTCTCCCTATTAATAAATTCAAAGCGTTGGAGCACGGGGGTGGAGTCGGCAATCAGGAAATGGAAGACATCATCTGGCTAGCCCCAAGGGGGGCAAATTACAGTTCTTTCCCTTCCTCATAGGGGGCTACATTTAAAATGTTAAAATAGTAATGAAGAGACTCCCATTCAGGTAAGGGAACCTCAAGTTTCTCCTTCTGAACATCAAGAAAAGTGCTCTTTAAGGTAATGAACTATAAAGCCCAATAAGGTATCTTGGCAATTTCTTTAAAGGGACACTTTCAGCCCTTTACTTACTTTTCATCCCAGCACTCAGGAATGCGCTTTCACTAACTGCAGCAGTCCCTCTTGTGCCATAAAAATTATAGCAGCAACCAAGTCTCCATAAAAAAATAAGTACTTTTTATGAATTTCGATAAAAAGCAAAACCCTGAATGTGTGCTCCTACTGTCCATGCCATATGCCAAAGCGCGGTCACATTTCTACATGGTGCTAAGGCTCATGGACAGACTATCGAACAGAGTTCAGCTAAATACACTTTCCTGAAGTACAAAGAAAGCTGAACTCGGGGGTTATTTTTGGAAACGAGGGCTAAAATGAGTACAATCATGGTCTGAAAGTTGAGCCATGATGCCAGGCATGTGTTTATGCACATCATCCATATCTTTGTGACATATTAAACAAGGAGGCTCCTGCAGGAGAGCCTGAAGCTTGGAAATTCTAAGCGCAGAAGTTATGGTGACAAAACTACAATGCCTTCATGAAAGGAAACTCATCTCACAGGTTACAGCAGGCTCAAAACAGAGCCAAGAAAAAATGACTTACCTTAGTAATGTTTCTTCTAATGGAGTCTTGCTGTATTGACTATATGCAGTTAGCCCCAGCACTTTAACTGCTCTGGAGAGGAAAGGGTTAACTCTATGCAGGAGCACAGAACGTTACGCTTGAGTTCGGTTTTCAAACCTCTGTCCCTGGTACATTCCTATGTAACCATCAGATTCTTACGAGCACTAAACTAAAAAGTTATAGAAATTGTTTAAAATTTTAGCCATAGGTCAAAAAACACTTGGGTCGATAAGACTCAAGTTGAGAACCCAAGAAGAATCTTATGTAGATAGTGATAATAAATAATAAACAGAACACACAGAAAAAAGAACCCAACCTAGCCAGGATGGGAGCAAAAGGCAGACCTCTGAGGTGCAACACTGTACCTGCCAACCCATATCCCCGCGAAAAAAACAGGTTCTGAGAGGGGAGGCAGAGAGGGAGGTCAGAATACAGCAACTCCATTAGAAGAAACAACATTACTATGGTAAGTAATTTTTCTTTAAACAACATGAAGTCTTGCTGTATTCACATTACCGCAGACTACCAAACATTTCTCCCCGGAGAAATCCTAGAACCTTACTTTGGGAACAGACACTGCAGTACTGCTATGCCAAATCTAGCATCACTTCTGGTCAGAATGTCCAGAGAATAATGCTTGGTGAATGTATGAACCGTTTTCCAGGTGGCTGCTTTACAGATTTCCACTAGAGGAATATCCCTAGCTGCTGCCAAGGAAGCAACCATACCCCTGGTTGAGTGAGCCCTCAGGCCTGAGGGAGGCTCTTTTCTCAATTCTGAGTAACAAAACTGGATGCAAGAAACAACCCACATGGCAATAGTTCTTTTAGTGGCAGGTTTACCTTTTCCCACTTCTCCATAAGTGAGAAACAACTGGGTACAGTCATTCCTATCGGCCTTAGTATGCTCTATATAATAGCTCAATGCAGTTTTCACATCCAGACTGTGCAATCTTCGCTCACCTGAAGAAGAATGGTCAGTGAAAAATACAGGCAGAGACATGGATTGATTTATATGAAAGTCTGAAACCACTTTGGGAAGAAACTTTCTATTCATCTTAAGGACCACCTTATCCCTATGAAAGGAAATAAATACAGGTTACTCACCTGTAACAGGAGTTCTAGGAACGGTATATGTTGTTCATCCACACTTATTGGCAGGTATCCTTGCCGGAAGGTCTTCAAGCTGGCTCCTCCCACCCACCTGGGTGATAAAACTCTCGGCTCCGCCCCATGATGCCAGATCTGGCCCGCTGGAAGCTCAGGTTGTGCGCCGAAGCCGGGAGGTCGGGTGGGGTGGGTGTGGATGAACAACATATACCATTCCTAGAACTCCTGTTACAGGTGAGTAACCTGTATTTCTAGGGACATGGATATGTTGTTCATCCACACTTATTGGCAGACTCCTAGCAGTTTTCCGGGAGGAGGGAGGCAAGGCGCACACCCCCGATACTTACTTGGGAAATAAGGACTGGAGAACCGAGGCCCCAAAACCAGCATCCCAGCATGAATCAAGGTCGATGTGGTAGTGGGTGATGAAGGTGTGTGCTGACTTCCAGGTAGCAGCCCTGCAGATTTCCTGGATAGGGATGTCCTGGAAGCAGCCACCGATGCAGCAGTATGGCGGGTAGAATGAGCTCTTATCCTCTGGGAGGCTCCATGGCCGCCAACTTATACGAGAGATCTATGCAGGAGGTGACCCACCTGCTTATCGTCCGCGCTGCAGGTCTGCCAGGTGCAGCTTCAGGCGTGGGTGACAAACAGCTGGCGAACCTCTCCCCGATTTCCCAGCCAGCGCCTTATAGTGTTGCTCTCTAGGTCCAGAGTATGGAGCCTATATTCCGCCTCCGAGGTGTGATTGGGGTAGAACACCCGCAGAGTCAACACCTCAGTTAAGGTGAAACTCCGACACCACCTTCGGAAGGAATTTCGGTGGGGAAGCAGGACAACCTGTCCCTGTGGAAGACCAGATAAGAAGACTCGATGGAAAGCGCCTGGAGCTCTCCCATCCTTCTGGCTGACGGATAGCCACCAAGAAGGCGGTCCTTCCACGACAGGTGAGAGATCACACCTGTGCATTGATTCAATGGCTTGCCCATGAGCTTTGCCAGTACCAGCAGTAGATCCCACAGAGGTGGAGATTCTGCATCGGAGGAAATGTGGTCAAGGCCTTTAGAAAAGCGCCAGACCACCTTCTCCTGCGCCACCGACTACTCCCCGGCCCGCGCCCGGTAAGCAGAGATGGCTGCCAGGTGCACCTTAAGGGTCGTCGACCTAAGCCCTTGCTGAGAAAGGGACCACAGGTAGTCCAATATGCTCGCCAGGGAACAGGAGGAAGGGTCAAGGCCCTTACCCTGACACCAAATGGAAAATCTCTTCCATTTGAAGGCATAGCATTTCCTGGTCGACTCCATACGGGATGCCTCAACTACACTGAGGACCTCGTCGGAAAGACCCAAGGCCTGGAACTCTAGCCGCTCAGGAACCAGGCCGTCAGGTGCAGGGATTGAAGGTCCGGATGGAACACCTTTCTCTGATTGACTGAGAGAAGGTCCGGGCGAGCTGGAAGCTGCCTCGGGAGCCTGGAGCTGAGGCTGAGGTGATCTGGGTACCAGAACTGGCGGGGCCAGTCTGGGGCTATCGGAATCACCTGTGCCTTGTCGCTCCTTGCTTTGAGAAGCACCTTGTGTATCAAGGGAAATGGGGGAAAGGCGTAGAAGAGGCCCGGGGTCCACTGCCTTGAGAAAGCATCCCCCGGCAGCGAGCCCTGCTGAGGGGGGCGGGCATGGAACAGCCTCAACTTCGCGTTCTCCTTGAAGGCAAACAGGTCCACCTGAGGTGTGCCCCAATGGGAGAACAGATCTTGTACTACCTCCGGCAGGAGAGACCACTCGTGGGACACAGCCCCTATGTGGTTTAGGGCATCGGCCAGGGTGTTGGAGGATCCTGCCACGTGAATGGCTAGGAGATCCACCTCCAGGCTGCGCACGAGTGACCAAATGCGGAGAGCTTCCTTGCATAGAAGCATGGAGCGCGTCCCGCCCTGGCGGTTTAGATAGTACATGGTCGTGGTATTGTCCGTCTGGACTCTGACCACTTGACCCCAGAGAAATGGAGCAAAGGCGGTGAGAGCTAGGCGGACCACTTGGAGCTCCAGCAGGTTGATGTGACATCGGGATTCCCGCAGGGACCAGAGGCCGTGTGCTCGGTGTTCCCCCAGATGGGCACCCCAACCCATCAGAGAGGCATCGGTCGATAGAGAGACCGTCGGCTCAGGGCGGACAACTGGGATGCCTTCCTGCAGATGAACTGGAATGGTCCACCACTGGAGAGCGTTCCACATGCCCTGGGTCACTGTCACTAGCTGGTCCAATGGATCGCAGCGTTGAGACCACTGGCTGGCCAGCCCCATTGAAGGGGCCGCATGTTCCAGCGGGCCCACGCTGGTACAGGCCGCCATGAGACCCAGGAGGCGCAGGAAGTCCCGGGCAGGGCGCGATTGCCCAACCAGAAATGACTGGGCAAAGGAGGTAAGAACCTCGGCCCTGTCCGCCTGGAGCCATGCTCTGGCTCGAAGACAGTCGAGCTCTGCCCCGATGAAAAGAATCACCTGCTTCGGCTCGAGTTCCGACTTGGCCTCGTTGATGAGAAGGCCGACTTGAGAGCAAACCTGGAGGGCCAGATCTCTGGACCGCTCCACCTCCTGTCTGGAGGGGGCTGCTATCAGCCAGTCGTCCAGGTAAGGGTACACCCGGACCCCTCGGCGCCGCAGGAATGCTGTCACCACTGCCATGTATTTGGTGAAGACCCTGGTAGCTGGAGACAAGCCAAAGGGCATGGCTCGGAACTCGAAAAGGGATCCCTCTGCTCAAAAGCAAAGGAATCTCTGATGTGACAGACGGATAGGGACGTGAAAGAACGCGTCCTGCAGGTCCAGAGAGCAGAACCACACGCCGCGTTCCAAGGATGGTACTATCTGAGCCAGAGTGACCATCCTGAAGGTCCGAGACCTTAGGAACTTGTTTAGGTCGTGCAGGTCGAGAATGGGGCGCCAGCCCCCCGTCCGTTTCGGAACCAGGAAGTACCTGGACACAAACCCCGGGTCTGAGGGAGGGTCCGCTACCTCTCTGATCACCTCCTTCTCGAGGAGGAGAGCGATGTCGGCTCGGCGAGCCGACAGTGAGGATCGGACCCCGAGGCCTCCCGAGGTGCGACGGCTCTGAAAGGCGGGGCCTGCTCGAACTCCAGAGGCAGGCCCTTTCCGACCACTTCCAACACCCACTGGTCTGTGGTAATAACAGACCAGGCGGAAAGAAAATGGTGGAGCCGCCCCCCCACGGGGGGAACCTGGGGTGAGGTGACGGGGTTGGGGGCGACACCCCTCAACCCGTCACTGGGCAGGCATGGAGGAGGGACCGGCCGAGGGACCTCCAGGGCCTTTACCTCCCTGCTTCCTAGAGGAGGAAGCCGAGGGCTTCGGTTTGGGATGCCAAGCTCGTGCCTGCTGGCCCTGACGTTGCTGTGCCGGACGTGCCGCGGGCGCAGAAGGACGAAAGGGCTTAGGCTGTGGTCTGCGGCCTTTGTCCTTCTGTGCGGATGAGACAGAGTCCAAGGTAGCATTGGACTTCTCGATCCTCTGCAGGTGACCTTCCACCCCAGGGCCGAAGAGATCGGTCCCCAGGAAGGGGACATCCGCCAACTTGTGCTGGGTATCCAAGTGAAGGTGGATATCCTCAGCCATGCCCAACGGCACATAGCCATTGCGGCCGCTACTGACCTGGCACATGAGTCTTCAATGTCCAGCACAGTCTGAAGCTGCTGTTTGGCCACTGCCCTGGTCCCGCACCTGCCTAACCGTGGTCTGCAGGTCCACCGGAAGATGAGGAACTACCTCGTCCAGGGAGCCCAACAGGGCATGAGAGAAATGTGCCATGAGTACGGCCGAACTGGCCTGATGAAGGCCGAGGGAGGACGCAGCGTAGACTTTTCACCCGGCATAGTCCAATTTCTTGGACTCCTTGTCGGGAGGTTTGTCCACATCCCTACCGTTCCAGGCATGCCGGAAAACGCTGTCAGTAACTAGCCCCTCGGCTGAGGGGTGTTCCGAAAAAACGGACAAGGAACCGCATACTTCCTGGCCATCCTGGCCGAGGGCGCAGGACAGGAAGCAGGGCGCTGCCAGAGCTCCAAGGCCGGGCCCACTATGGACTCGGCCACCGGAAAGGCCTCCGTAGGGGAATCCCCTCGGTCCAGTATCTCTGTGAGGGGATACCTGGCCCGCTTAGACACAGGTTCGAGCTTCATCCCAGTGGACTCCGAGATGAGCTGAAGCAATCCCAGATAGGACGAAGGGCTATTGTCCATCGACTGACCTCCAGAGGACTCCAAGTCTACTCGCCTGGAGAAAAGGGAGGAATCGTCGGAGGACTCGGAAGAGTCCGCAAAGAGCTGCCTCGGGCCTGAGCCACCCTCCACCTGCCGAGGTCGATCGGGAGTGAGGGTAACAGACAGCCTATGGGGCAGACCCTGAGCCGACCAAGAATTCTTGGTCGGAGCCCCAAATAACGGCTGTGGAGGCGGAGGTTCCACCAGAATCGGTGGAGCAGCTGGTTTTGGCCGAACAACCGGCCTGGGAACAGGCTCCTCGGGATTCGAGGGGTTGTTTCGGCCGCTCCGGTGACAGCCACTTAATGGCCGGGGAAGGCGTCGACATGTTCCCAGTCAGAAGGAGCTGTTGCCACATGAGGTCCTCGTATTGTCGATGTAACTTACGTCGAGCCTCCCCTCGTCCGAGGAGGACGACGAGCGGCGGCGCTGCTTACAGCGGTGCCGAGACCGAGACCGCCTATGACGGTGGGATCGGCTGGACCGCAAAGAAGTCCGAGACCGAGAACCTCGGCTTTTCTGAGGACGCGCGGTGGAACCGCTCTCCCTCGGCTCGGAGGGTTCACCCGAGGCTCTGGAACGGAGGCACTGGCAAGCCCACAGGATCCTCAACTCCCACCGGGGAACCGGAGAGAGGATTCTCGGCCGCCTGGCGACAACCGTCAACAGGTCAAGAAAAATCTCGACTGCGTCGGCGAGGTCTCGGTCAACTGACCTGGACGGGACACCGTGAGACCAGTGGCGAGCCGAACGATCGACCGAAGTCGATGGCTGACAACTGGGAGAGGGACCTTCCCGCTCCCAAGAGCGCCGACTAAGGGACTTACCCTTGTCTTTCTTTTGGACCGAGAAGAAGGTCCAACAGATGCTGGTCCCTCCCTTAGTGGAGAGGGACAGACAAAGCTCCTTAAAAGAAGCTGTATAAGAGGAACCCAGGGAGAGCGGGATAAATGCCGCGTCGGCGAAGATGCGCCCGCCGCCACCTCTCTCTCGAGGGCCATCATCTGCTCTAGCTGATCCGCCCCAGCCCGCCGCCGCGAAACCGCCGACCGGCCTCTTTGACTTCACCGGAAGAAAACGCTGGACGCCCAGTTGTAAACGGGCAGCACGGCCTCGGAGGACGAGGTCAGAAGGAAGAGCACAGAGTCGCAAGCCTGCGGTCGTGCTCAAGGCCTAAACAGTAGACACACGTGGAGTGTGGATCCATCCGAGACATCTTCTGCCCGCAAGGGCATCTCCGAAAACCGGGAGTCGATTTGTCCATCGCAGTGCGAGGGATAGAAGACCTAAGTCTACAAATGCAAAAACTTTTAAATTCGCAAAACAGAAGGATTAGGAACCAGTCTTATACGCAGAGCGTTAAGGAGGGAACCTGAGCTTCCAAGCGGTAAGGAAGATCTAGCGTCATGGGGCGGAGCCGAGAGTTTTACCACCCGGGTGGGAGGGAGGAGCCAGCTTGAAGACCTTCCAGTAAGATTTAAAGCGGCAAGGATACCTGCCAATAAGTGTGGATGAACAACATATCCATGTCCCTAGAAAGTCAGGTTCCACTGACAGGGCCTGTAATTCATTGATTCTCCTGGCAGAAGTAGTACCTACCAGGAACACAGTCTTCCAAGTCAAGTACTTTAGTTCAGCTGAAGATATGGGGTTCAAAGGGGGCTGCATGAGCTGTGCAATACAGATATTCAGGTCCCAAGTAGGAGTAGGCTCCCTAAATGGAGGGTTGATATGAACCAGACCCTTGAAAAACTTACTGAACACAGGATGAGAGGCTAGGAAGATCCCTTCCCTGCAGAGAGAAAAGCACAGCCAGCTGCAAAATGAACCGTAAGAGTGGCAGGCCTGAGGCCTAAACTGTTCAAATGAACCAGATAATCCAGGGCTGTGGCAATAGCCACCGACTCTGGCTTAATGTTCCTCTGGGAACACCAAATGCCGAGTCTCTTCCATTTAGAAGAGTAAGTTTTTCTGGTGGAAGGTTTCCTAGAAACCTTCAGATATCCAATACCCCTTGGGAAAGATGCAGACCTGCATATTCTAGTTCTTCAAGAGCCAAGCTTCGAGTCTGAGAAGGGAGAGAGGAATTGCCACTGCCAGGGACAGCAACAGGGGGTACCATGGTTGCCTGGGCCAATCTGGAGCCACTAAGATCACTGTGCAGGACTCAGACCTGATCTTTATCAGTACTCTGAAAATCAGAGGAAAAGGAGGGCATGCATACAGAAACCCGTTTGTCCAGTCCAACAGGAGAGCATCCTGAGGAACAGACCCCAACAGAGGTCGTCTGCAACAGAAGAGAGGAAGCTGGTGATTGTCTGGGGCTGCAAAGAGATGCTTCTCTGGAGTGCCTCATCTCCTGAAAATGATCTGAAGAACTTGGGAATTCAGGGACCACTCGTGGTGACCCTGAGAAATTCTGCTGCATGCATCTACCAACACATTGTCTTTCCCCGGGAGATGCACTGCTATCAAGGAAATCTGGAGAGAATAGGCCAGTGATCATACTTTCATGGCGTCTGTGTACAAGGCCGTGGACAGAGTGCCCCCTTGTTAGTTTATGTACCACATGGTGGTGGTGTCTGTCCTGACTTGCGCCACTTTCCCTTGAACTGATTCTGGGAATGCCTGGAGGGCTAGAAACACAGCTGAGTTCCAGGAGATTGATGTGGAGGAAAGACTACTGCTGTGACCAAGTGCCCTGCGCAGTGAAGTCCCCAGGTGGGCTCCCTGCCCCAGAAGACAGGCATCTGTGGTGAGAACCACTGAAGGTGTCTGACTGAGAAATGGGACACCCTGTCTGAGATTGTTCTGCTCCAACTACCATTGAAGAGCTTGGACAAGAGTCTGAGTCACTGGAATGAGCTTGGTGACAGGATCCTTTTTCTGGGACCAGAAGGACCTTAAGTGGAACTGAATGTCCCTCATCTAGAACCTTGCTCCCTGGACCATTGCAGTGGAAGCTGCCATGTGGCCTAAAAGCTGGAGGAAATGTCTGGCTGGCCGAGGCACCAGAGATTGAAAAGAAAAGGCCAGGTCTGTAAGAGCCTTCACCCTTGAGAGAGAAAGGAAGGCCTTTGCCTGAATAGTATTTAGCTCTACCCCTATGAAGGTAAGAAGCTGAACTGGTTCCGGAACAGACTTGGATAAATTGAGAAGAAATCCTAGGGAACCCAGAAGCCTCTGGCCCACCCCCAGAGCTGACTTGACTTGGTCTGAGGACTGGCCTACAATGAGCCAATCGTCTAGGTAAGGGAACACCGAGATGCCCCGCCTTCTGCAGAAGGCTACCACTACTGCTAGACATTTTGCAAACACCCTTGGAGCAGATGTTAGGCCGAAGGGCATTGCTCTGAACTGGAAATGACCCGAGGGCAACTCGAACCTGAGGTACTTTCTGTGGGAGCATCTGATAGGGATGTGAAAATAGGCATCCTTGAGGTCCAGTGAAGCTAGCCAGTCTCCTGGCCTCAGAGAGGGAAGAATTATTCCCAGAGTCACCATTTTGAATTTTAGCTTTGTGATACGTTTGTTCAGATACCTTAGGTCTAGGATGGGTTGCCACTCCCCTGTCTTTTTCGGGGTAAGGAAGTATCTTGAATACAAGCCTTTCCCTCTGTGAGGCACAGGCACTTTCTCCACAGCATTCATGAGAAACAGTGCAGAAACCTCTGCCTCTAAGGCAACTGTTTCCAGTGGTGTGGCAGGTTTGCAGGACCTTACTCTCATTTTGGGGAATCTTTTGAAGCTGAGAGCAAGTCCCTGGCTTACCACTTCCAGGACCCATTTGTCTGAAGTGAAAGAATTCCAAGCCTGGAAGAAGCCAGACAGCCTGCCCCCCACTGGAACTCAGGAGGCGACCCAGTCTAACACATCAGGGTGTCTGTTTGGCAGGAGCCTTAGGCTGTGAAGAGGATACAGCCCTGCTCATCCCTCTTCTGCCTCTCCCTCTGTAGAGCCCTCTCTGCTGGAAAGGAGAGGAAGCCTTGACTGGTAAAAAGGCCTGTGAAAAGACCTGTCCCTGCCAGCCCTAGACTGCTGCTTTTGTGGAGTGGCTTGCCTTTTCTTGGCCACTGTACTCCTATAGGTGGGTCCTGTATCAATCCATCTTTTTCATATATGTCTCAGTTTGGTCCTCAAACAGAGAATTGTCTGTTACAGGAAAATCCATGTCCTTAGCCTGGGTGTCCTGTGAAAGGCTAGTACACCTAAGCCAAGCAAATCTCCGCAGGGAGACAGATGCACCAAGGACTCTAGATGCCACATCGTTGGAGTCTACAGAAGCAGCATGAAATTGCGCTTTGGATGCCTCTATGCCATCAGCAGCCACCTGCTCCAGCTCCTTGGCCAGCTGGGAAGGGGCATTCTTTGCTAGTCCCAGAACAGTATCCCACCTAGATTTCTGGTACCTAGATGTATAGGCCAGGTAAGCTGCCTGTCTGAGTCCCAAAGAAGATGGCAAGTGTTTTTTGGACATGGCATCCACCTTACTGGAATCCTCATCTGGGGTGTGTGAAGCCAAGGGAATGTTAGCCTTGTCACAGGCTGCAGCCTGCACCACCCCAACATGGCTGCAATGATTATAAAGGAAATATGCACCAGAACCTGACAGCATATATCTCCTGTCCATTTTCTTATCCACAGGGGGTATTAGAAGTGGGAAGCTGTAAAATCTTTTTTGTCCGTTTCTCCAAAGATTTGTGTAAGGGAACAGACAATCTCTTTGACTCTGGAACATCCATCATTTCCACATATTCAGGTTCTTCCTCCTCTTCAGAGGCTTCCACAACCAGAAGCTGGAGAGTTTCTGCCACCTTTTTGTAAAACAAAAAGTGGGAGGGGGACTCAAAGCCTGGGAGAAGATACATTGGAAGGCCTGTCTGGGGAGACGTCAGGCTCTACAGGCTCATCTAGGCCACCACAATCATCCTCATCCTCCCCCTCATCCCCCCTCCCCCTCTCATTCAACGCCATAAAAATCCTCTGGATCATAATCTGAAGGAGCTGGAACCGTCCGAACCAACCACCTTCCAGAAGGGGTCGGTTCGGATGGAACCGGGCTAAGCGACTGAATAGTTATCACTCTTGCAATTTCCTCAGCAGTTGGGATCTGAGGAGCTGGATCAGAACCGACCGATTTTCTCTTCTTTTTTGACGGAAACGATCACTCAGAATAGACTTTCCTTTTGCCCGAAGAGGTATCGCCCAGGTCAGTAGGCACCTCCTCATGTTCGGTCAGAACGGAACCGGGCTGGCCCTCTGGTTCATCGGCTTTTTCGGCCTCTCTTTCCTTCAGCCCAGCTAAAACATTTTTCCAGTGTGACTTTGGGAAAATTTGCACATATTTGGCAGTCTGTTCTGAGGTGGCCAAACCCCAGACAGTGAACACAGATGAGGTGGGGATCAGCTTTAGCAAAAACCTCCCCACACTCAGTACAGTATTGAAACCCAGTGGGACCAATTTTCTTCTTGGGTTTCTCAGACACTGCCTTAATAAAGAAAAAGATACCCTTAACAGCTTTCAAGCCAGGTAACACACTTATTGGTTACCAACCGTGTCATGGGTCGTTTAAAAACCCGGAATAAAATGTCAGTTTTTTGAAACCAATAAGAACTGAACACCACAAAGAAAGATAGAATTTTAAAAACAAACTAGAATTGTTTCGGTTCCCAACCGGACCGACCGATGGGAAACCGAAGAAAAACAATTTCTATCACTATATCATCACTATCTACCCACTAACACTACCTGTACTGTAGACAGAGATTTGAGGACCGAAAGAAATTAAACGGTCGAGTAAAACTGACCAATTTACTGGTACCGAACCAAAGCAGCGAAGGAAAAACCTCCGGAGCGTCTTCACAGTTAGGCGGAGTAAAGAATCTGACAGTTACATAGGAATGTACCAGGGATCAGAAGTTTGAAAACCGAGCTCGAGCTCCACGTTCTATGCTCCTGCATCGAGTTAACCCTTTCTTATCCGGAGCAGATCAAGTGCTGGGGCTAACTGCATATAGTAAGAATACAGAAAGAATTCATGTTTGAAAGTCAACTTCTCAAGAATGGAACTGAGGTCACAAGGTGGACTCTGTTCACAAATCAGAGGCCTTATAAGCAGTATACTTAAGAATGTACGGGCCACCTCTTGTGTCGCTGTTCGCCCATCGATAGGGGCATGGAAAGCCAAAACGGCAGTCAAATGCACTTTCACAGATGAGTACTGCAGACAGGAGTTAAACAGGGGGCAGAAGGTAGTCCAGTACAGCATTCACAGGTAACTTCAATGAGCACATGGAACCAATGGGAACACACATGAAAAAGCGCTTCCATTTCAAAGAGTAGGTGTGTCTTGTAGAAGACTTTCTAGCTGCAAGCAAGACAGCTACCGGAGGCGAAATCCTAAAACGGGCAATGGCTACATCTTCAGGATCCAGGCATGCAGATGCAAAGACCGTAGATCCAGATGGACAAGGGATCCCCAAGCTTGGGACAGCAGACCCAGAGAGAGAGGGAGCTGAACCCGAGACTCCAATGCCAGATGCTGCAGTTTGACCATTACCCCTGAATGAGAGGCATCAAAGCAAAAGCATAAAGGAACCTCTCTTTCCAGGACAGGGATGACACGGCTCACCCAAAAAAACTCCAGACCCTGGAGCAAGTGAGCAGAAACGCAGCGATTTTGCACTGTGTTAGAACGCAAAGAGGTAAAACTCTGGAGGACCCCATTTTGCGACGAGGTTGTCAGCAGCTCCTTTTTGTGCTCCTAGAACTGAGACCTGTTTCATCTGGTCTGCCAAAACATTTAGGACACCTGGGAGAATCATGGCCGACAACCAAATGCCGCGAGATGTGGCCCAGTATTACACTCTCATTACTTCTCTACACAGGGCGTATGAGTGAATGTCCCCCTTGCTTGTTTATGCAGTGTATTACATAGACGTTGTCAGTCCGAATAATCAAGGGACCTGGGCTAAGATGCTCTTGAAAGGCCTGGAGACCAAGCAGAATAGGCCTAATCTACAGAATGTTACATAGACTGATGGCAGATAAGGACCACTTGGCCCACCTAGTCTGCCCATTTCCCCTACCTACTGGATAAGCTGCAGATCCTAGTTAACCAACAGCCTGTTTCTTCCTACTCCCCACAAGAACTGCCTTAAGTTTGTCCCATGCATTCTTGAATTCTCCAACAGTTTCAGACCCCACAACCTCCTCAGGAAGGTGGTTCCATGCGCCCACCACCCTCTCTGTGACAAAATACTTCCTCACATTGCCACTGAGCCGTCCCCGCTCTATCTTCAAATTGTGTCCCCTTGTTCTTGCACATCTCTTTTTCTGAAAAATGCTACCCTCTTGGATTTTGTTGATTCCACTGAGGTACTTAAAGGTTTCAATCATGTCACCCCTCTCCCTCCTTTCTCAAGGGTATACATATTAAGCTGCTTTAGTCTCTCCTCGTATGGCTTTCTCTTGAAGACCCTGCACCATTTTAGTTGCTCTCCTCTGGAATGCCTCCATCCTGTCTACGTCCTTGCGGAGACGGGGTCTCCAGAACTGGACACAGTACCCCAGATGGGGTCTCACCAAATGTCTGTACAGAGGGATAACAACTGTGTTTTCTGCTGGTGATGCCTTTCCCTATACATCCCAGTATCTCCCCAGCCCTCCCTACTGCTTTCTCACATTGCTTGCTAATCTTAAGGTCATCTGATACAATTATGTCCAAGTCCCTTTCCATTTTTGTTGTTGTTACGACCCCCACACACACTGTGTACACTTCCCCTGGGTGTTTGTTTCCAAGGTGCATTATTTTGCACTTCTTTGCAATGAATCCAAGTTGCCATAATTCTGTCCATTCCTCCAACCTTGCCAAGTCCCTTCTCATCCTTTCCACCCCATCTTGTGTACCAACCCTGTTGCAGATCTTTGTGTCATCTGCAAAGAGACATATTTTTCCTTCCAGACCCTCTGCAATGTCACTTATACAGACAGTAAAAAGGACTGGACCCAGTGCTGAACCCTGCGTTACCCCACTAGTAATCCCCCTTTCTTCAGAGTGGACTCCATTTACTATTATCTTCTGTGTCCTGTTATCCAGCCAATGTTTACTCAGGCTACCACCCTGGGTCCCACTCCCAGGCTGGCTAATTTATTAATCTTGTGTGTGGGACTGTGTCAAATGCCTTGCTAAACTCTAGGTAGGCCATGTCCACAGCCCCTCCCTGGTCTACTACTTTGGTCACCCAGTCAAAGAAATTGATTAGATTCGTCTGGCATGACCTTCCCGCTGTGAATCCATGCTGCCTTGGGTCCTGTGCCCCACTGGCCTCTATGTACGCAACAATTCTTTCCCTCAGAAGTGATTCCATCATTTTCCCCACCACAGAGGTCAAACTGACAGGTCTGTAGTAAAAAGGAATTGCATCCGCCCTCCTCCAGTCCTCAGGCACAACACCATCCTCCCATGATTTGTTAAAAAGGGTAGTCAGTGGTGTCACTAGTTCTCCCCTTAATTATTTTAGAATTCTGGGGTGAATCCCGTCAGGCCCCATTGCTTTGTCCACCTTCAGTTTTAGGAGTTCTTTCAGAACCCTTTCTTCTTTGAAAGAACTGGGATCGATCCCCTATCCAGAGTGCTTCTTTTAATTGGATTAGGTACCTCCCCCTCCTTCTCTTTTGTGAATACTGAGCATAAGTATTTGTTCAGTATCCCTGATTTTTCACTGTCCCTCTCTGCCGACCCACTGACCATTCTATTCAGCCTCACTATCCCTCCCTTTGTCTTTCTACGCTCCCTAATGTACCTATAAATGGTTTAATCCCCCTTCTTAACTGAGTTGGCTATCTTTTCCTCAGTTTGGTCCTCTGCTATTCTGACTGCCTTCCCTGGTACAGCTCTTTGTCCTGCTCCTTCTGTGTTTCTTTATACTTCCTAAATGCTATCTTTTTCTCCCTAACCTTCCCTAAATGCTATCTTTTTCTCCCTAACCTTCCCCGCTATCTTTTTTGAGAACCACAGTGGCTTTTTCTTTAGTTCTGATTTGTTTACTTGCTTCACACAAAGGCTTGTTGCCTCTGTGATGGTAGTTTTGACGTTTCCCCATTGTTGCTCTGTCCCTCCTTCTTGCATGTTTGCTAGTGCTTTTCTAAGGCACTCTCCCATTTTGACAAAATCAGCCCTCCTGAAATCCAGTACCCTCACTTTTGCATGGCTTGACTCTGCAGCTGAGTTTATCGTGAACCACACTGTTTGGTGGTCACTTGTTCCCAGATGGCTACTCACGTCTAGATCTGCGATCCTCTCACTGTCTCCATTTGTGAGTACAAGGTCTAAGATTGCTCCCTCCCGAGTAGGTTCCAACACTAGCTGTCTGAGGCATGCCCCCAGTAGGGCATCAAGAACAGCCCTGCTCCTGGATGTGGCTGCAGCAAAGGTGCTCCAGTTAACATCTGGCATATTCAGGTCCCCCATCAACAATATCCCCCCTTTCTCTGCTATCCTAAGGATGCCTTCTATCATATCCTTGTCCATTCCTTCCCCCTGAGATGGGGGTCTGTATACAACTGCTGTGCGGATTGTGGTGTCATTTCCAGTCTCTAAGGTGACCCACAGTGCCTCCTCTCCTCCCTGTTTACTCTTTTGTTCCGTTGCTTTTATCCCTTCCCTTACAGAGAGAGCTACTCCTCCCCCTCCTCTACCCTCCATCTCTCCTGCAGGTTGTGTGCCCTGGTATGTTAACATCCCAGTCATGGTTCTCTGTGTACCATATTTCTGTGACTGTCACGATATCCAGGCATCCCTCTTCCATAAAGGCCACCAGTTCAGGGAGCTTGTTGCCCAGACTACGGGCATTGGTACTCACTGGTCTCCATTTCTTGATGGCCTTACCTGTTTTTGCCCCATCTCTGTCCTTACTGCCTTTGTCATTTTCTCCATTTACCCCTGCCCTTCTCCCCATCGATGTCTATCTTGGTGTTTACTTCACTAACTACCCTGACATTTTTTTGGGGGGGTTAGGATTTCCCTGCTCCTTTCCAGTGCCTCCCCCTTGGCTAGTTTAAATGCTTGCCAATGATAGGTTTAAATGTATCACCTAGGATCCTGGTTCCCCTCCTGGACAGATGCAGACCATCGTGCCAGTACAGGCCTGCATCACTCCAGGTGGACCCCAAATCCCCAATGAAGCCAAACCCCTGAGCTCTGCACCAGTTTTCCAACCACTGATTGAATCCCATGGTGTGGAACACTCTAGCCTCACTCATGCCCATAGACAGGCAGCACCTCTGAGAAGGTTACCGTGCATGCTACTTGTCTAGGGTCCCTTCCCCAACTCCATAAACTCCTCCTGCACTGTTCTGATCCCTTTCCCAGCCAGGTCATTTGTCCCTAGGTGGACAATGACAACCAGCTCCCTCCCCTGTGCAGCCATTCCCGCAATCCTGAGGATTCGGTCCCTGTCCCTCCAAGCCATGGTGCCTGGCAGACACTTTCCTCCCATGGGGTCCCATGCCATCCTCCTGTGGGTCTCCTTTGTGGAGGTCCAACATCCTCCCTGGTCTCCACTGCAGGTGCCTCTAGAGAGGAACCACACTGCCAGAGTTGATGTTGATGTGGAGATTGGGCTCCAGATCAGTCCAGGACCTCTGGGTCTGATGGGGCCAGAGATGGGCACCCCAGTCGGACCTTGAGGCATCCGTTGTGAGGATCTGCATAGCGGTTGCGCGGGGGGCAGAATGCCCTGTAACAGATTCAGGCGGTCTATCCACCATACTAGAGCATGGCAGAAAGGGGACATGAGGACTATTTGCTCAAACTTGTCTATCAGCTGATCCCACTGTACACACACAGAGTCCAATACAGTATGCTCGTATGGAGATGGGCAAAGGGAACTGTAAGCGTGGCCACAGTCATCAGCCCAAAAGATGCAAAACTGCCCAAGATGACATATAATAGCTTCTGTGTATCAGATGAGCCTGGGTAACAAAGGCACCTGCCCTGTCTGCAGGCAGGAAGGCACTGCCCACTGCTGTGTCCTGCACTGCACCAATATATACATGAGGCACAGACAGGGAACATGTATGGATTTCAGAACGTCCACTGTGACACCCAGTTCCTCAAACAGCTGACTCATTGTGAACAATGTGTACAGATTCCCTTCCCTGGATGGGGCCTTCAGGAGCCAATCATGCTGGTACACAAATACATAAAGCCCTTCCCTTCGGTGGGTTGCTGTCACAACAGCTAAGCATTTGGAAAATACCAGCAGTGTCGAAGACAAACCAAAGGGCAAGACTCTGAACCGATGATGGCAACCTTCCAGCATGAAGGGGAAGTACTGCCTGTGGCAACTGTGAATTTTGATATGAAGGTAGGCATACTTTATGTCCAGGGAACAGAGTCGATCCCACTTTGAAGCAAGGATGAGAGCATGAAGAAACATCATTTGAAACTTCTTACACTGATTGAACAGGTTTAAGTCTCCCAGGTCTAATATAGGATGCAGATCTCCTGTCCACTTGGGAACCAGGAAGTATCTGGAATAAAACTCTGTTTCTTTCTTGAGGAGGAATGTGTTCAGTAGCACCTTTTTTTTTTTTACAAGCAACTGAACCCCCGTTAGCAGAAGGGGCAAGTGCACAGAGGATAATGACAAGGAGGTGAAGTATGTACAGGAGGGGTAGATAGCAGCTTCAGAGCATGCTCCTTTTCACAATTTCCAGGACCCACTCGTCTGTTGTCATCTTCAACCACTTTTAAAGATGAAGGGAGATCCTTCCCCCATCTGCAACCCCAGATGCAGCAGTGGGGGGGGGGTCAGAAAGTACTGGAGGGAGGGCAGTGGCGACACCTTGATCCGTACACCTTGAAGTGCCTTTGCATGGGCACCAGCGGAGAAGGGACCTCCACCACAGACACGGGGCAGATTAGAGACTTAAGGTAAGGTTGTTCCAGAGGTTTAAAGCTCAAGTACAGCATTTTCAACATCACCACCAGTTTGAAGCCTCTAAAAGGGGCATTCAGTACAGCCTGTTGTACATCAGTGGCAAACCGAGCCATACATGGTCAAGAGTATCTTCAAAGAGTAAATGACAGTACAAGGGGTGATAACATCCTTGACATTATTGCAACAAACATGGGGGATGTAAGAAAATCTGACAGTGGAAGCACCCTTGAGCAATAGTGATCATAATATCTATTTGTATAAATGAAACTACCATTAAACAGACAGGTAGCACCAGGATCCCTATTTTCTAACAAGCAGATTTTACTAATATGAGAAAAAATATTGCAAAATGGGACTGGTCCTCAGATTTTCAAAACTGTTCATTAGAAGAGATGTGGAGATTATTGGTAAACAAAACACACTTGGAATCCAACAAACGTATCCCATACAGGGAAAAATATGTTAAAGCAACAGTGCAACAATCTGGTGAAAATTTTGACCTATACTTTTTATGCTATTTTAGATTGCCACTTGCCTCCTGACTTGTATTATACCCTTCTTTCCACAGTTTGAGTCTGCTTTAGTACTTTATTCATGTCAAAAATAATAAAAGGAGCGCTCCTTTTAATATGGTGCAGACCAGGTCTTAATCACTATTTTCAGCTGTTTTTGTCCATCAGTTGTTTATATATCACTTCTGTTGACTAAAATTAACTGTTATGCAGTAGGCAGTGCACTGTGACCTTACAGAACAATAGTTGTTCAAAAACGGCTGCAAATAATGATGAAAACTTGGTCCAAGCCATATTAAAAGCAGCGCTTTTATTATTTCAGACAAAAAGAAAAGTACTAAAGTAGACTCAAACTGTGGAAAGAAGGGTATAATACAAGTCAGGAGGCAAGTGGCAATGTAAAATGGCATAAAAAAGTATAGGTCAAAATTTTCACCAGATTGTTGCACTGCTGAAAGGTACAGCCCCCAAATGGATGAAAACTAAATTAAAAGAGATGATATCACAAAAACAAACTGTATAAACAAATCAAAAAGGAAAAAGACTCCAACAAACTAATAGATTACAAGGAAATAGTCAGAAGGGTTAAAAAAGATACAAGACAAGCCAAAAGTAGATATGAACTGAAACTGGCAAACAATACTACTAACAATCACAAAGCCTTCTACTCATATATAAATGGTAAAAAAGGTAAACCAAAAATCAGTGGGATCATTTAAAGATAATGAAGGAAGGATAGCTGACCCTAAGGGGACAGCGGATATACTAAATCAGTTCTTTACTTCAGTCTTTAACCCTAAATTAGCCAATAACCCCCCCCCCCCAGCAGAAAACACAAATTCCATACAAGGGCAAATTCAAACAGAGCTTCAGAAGTCATCAACAGACTGAAATAATTACATAAGCATAAATCACCTGGACCTGATGGTATACTCCCCAGAATCTTAACTGAAATGGCAGATCAAACAGCACTCCCACTAACATTTACATTTCAGTCATCACTGGATAGAGGGGAAATTGTGGAAGCTTGGAACAGGCTACAGTCATCCCGATCTTTAAGAAAGATGCAAGGACAAATCCATTAAATTATAGGTCAGTCAGTCTGACCTCAATTCTGGGGAAGTTACTAGAATGAAAACTGAAGGATGTGATTTTAGAACACCTGGAAACAAATAATATGCTCAATTCTTCTCAACATGGCTTCACTAAATTAAGATCTTGTCAGACTAAGTTATTAAAATTCTATGAACCAGTTAGTAAAGCACTAGACAGGGGACAAGCAGTAGACGTGGTCCTATTAGACTTCTCCAAAGCATTCAATAAACTTCCACACACAGAATTGGTATGTTCGTTATCCAACACTGGACTACATACAAATACTGTATAAAACTGGATAGGGGCATGGTTGAGCAACAGGAAACAGAGGGTCTCAATAAACAGGATAATATTGGAATGGACTTCAGTGACTAGTGGGGTGCCACAGGGATCTGTTCTGTGGCCATGTCTTTTCAATATATACAAGACTTCACTGAAATATGAGAGCGAGAGAATATATGGGTCATCAAGTTTGCTGATGACAGTAGGATAGGGGCAGTGATGGATTCAACAGACGACTGCGAAGGTCTTCAAAATGCACTGGACTACATACAACAATGGACAAAAGAATAAACTGCAATTAAATACAAGCAAATGTAAGGTCGTGCACATGGGGAAAACGATCTGGACTGGGATCACACTGGATAATATACTGGAAACTACAACTGATGAATGTGATCTAGCGGTAACAAAAAATTATTTAACTTTCAACACACACTGCGACAGTCATCAAAAGGCAAACAATACTCTCAATTGCATTCTGAGGCACATAAGTAGTAGGAAGCGTGAAGTACTGATGCCATTGTATGGCCCATTGGTAAGGTCTCAGTTGGAGCATTGCTCGCAGGTGTGGGCCCCATATAGAAAGAGGGACATAGACAGACTGGAGGGGATCCAGAGAAGGGCAACAAGATCCATAGAAGGCCTAGAACACCTAAAATATGAAGACAGACCATCAGACCTCAATCTAAATACCCCCGAGATATAGGAGAACTAAGGGCAATATGTGTTTCCTATACCGAGCCTTCAACGATGATAGGTTATGGGAAGATCCTGGATTTAAACTAAAAAAAAAAAAAAAAATCAGAATTATGACACCAAAGCACATAGCTTACAACTAAATGCAGAAGGTGGAAGGTACTACAAAGAACTGATACACACAAAGAGTGATCCCTGTGTGGAATTCACTGTCACCAACTGTGGTAGGTAATAGTTCTATGGAAATATTCAAAACAGAATTGGACAGACACTTTAAAGCCAAAGGTGGATTTTTTTTGACATAAGGCAAGCATAATGGATGTAAGTCTACATATAAGCTTTGTATAACCTATGTAACATAGGCCAAAGGTAGTAGCCCTGGCCAAAAAATTGAAGAAATCATATGAAGAATGCAACAGATGTTTACAGATACCCACCCCAACCCTTAAAAAAATGCTCCACAGATACTTCAAGAGGTGCTGTTTTTCCAAGTTTAAAGCACTTTTATTCATCAAAATTATATTTTACTCACCTAATGTCAAAAATGGTGACTACACTACTCAAGAGCCAATGTTATCTGGAGCACTGCATACAGGCCTAGCAGTTAGCAACGGTGGAGACTAAGAACAAAGAGGGGCAAGTCTGTTTGCCCATAACAAAGAGTCTCCTGGATTCTTTATCAGGAGGCAGGGATCTTGTGTGTCTAGGGGGCCCTAGAACAATCATAAGCAGCCATGAGAACCACAGAATTGGTGTGAGGCACAATAAAGCTCAGCAGACTGAGCAGTAATACTGCATGTTTATAAGCCTTTCTGAGCACTGCAGGTAAGGTATTAGGCCTGTGCCAAGCAGCAAATGTGGCACCTTCCAAAGCAAATTATACAGGACATAGGACAATGGATGGAGTAGTAGAAACCTCCAAAAACTCCAGATTTTTCTTTGTGGAGTCTTCCTTCCCAGCTTCCAACCCCATTAAATCCTGGATTTGTCTGAGAAAAGTATGAAAGGAGACACCTTCCTGAGGAGACCTGGGTATGGATGCCAGAGTCCTTACTACATGAGAAGAAGACAGACGTGAAGGTACTCCCCGCCCACCCCATAGGGATGTTCCCGTTCTTCAGCCTCCAAACTCTTCTGCATATTAAGGAGATCAGGATTATACCCCTCTTCCTCATCTGGAATAACAGTGAGAGTAAAAGTCGGAGCTGCAACAGAGGAGGCAGCTGCATGGGAGGAATTAAGGTATACTTTTGCATCCCCTTGACAGTGGTGCAAATGGAGGAGACCCTGTCGAAGAGACAGCAATCATCGGTGAGAACAGCAGCAACAGGTCGTGAAACAGTTCACAGAACAATGCCAGCATGACTTACAGTAGGAGTCAACACCCTGAAAAGGGACCCAGACTACCAACGTCAAAGTGGCAGAACCTGACGACGCAGACTGTACACCATTCATATTAGGTACGCCAGTGCCAGAGACAGATCTGACCTTAGTGTCTCACTGGCAGTCAGTGGGGTTATAGTTGTCACCTCTGTAGCAGATGAGGACTTACTCTCCTTCAATGAAGACCTCGACCTCACTGGCTAAGCATGATATCTGTCCTTCTGCTTGTGGTGATCTCTGGAACAGGGGGGCTTAGACAACTTTTCCTTGCCCTTCATCCACTGACCACATCGGTGACCACCCTGCTGAATACCAGGAAGTGTTCTCCCCAGAGGCAGTCATCAAGAGAGAGGGAGAAGCCAGCTTGAAACCTGCGACCCTGGCGGCACATTCCATGGCATTCAGGGCGATGAAGTTTTCAAGAGCCTTCTTCTAGCGTCTCCTTAAGGCTTGGTTGAATGCTTGAGAGATCTTGCAGGCCCTCATGTTGTGGGACAAGCCCAAATAAACACAAACTTTGTGAGCATTTTTCTTGTATGTCTTGTAACCACAGATACAAAATCTAAATAGATTCTTTTGATGGCGGCATAAAAGGACAATGTCGATAAGTAAAATAAAGGTACAAAACAAAGTCAAAAAAACGAAAGCATTCCTTCTCTTCAGGTGCAACAGGCAGTCAACGGTGGAAGAAAACTGAGGAGCCAGTGGGGCCACCCACATTATTCAGGTGGCAGTGCTGCAAATCATTGTGGGCAGTGTGGCCCAATGGAGGAGATGTCCTCATACATCTGCCATTACCTACAAGCCTGATTTCAGCTGAAGCCGTTTTTCAAATACTGGTTCAAGTTATGTTACTGTTCCATCATTACAACACCAAACACCACCACCAGGTAAAGAACAGTTACGTAAGAACTTACCTTAATAGTAGATCTTCAAGGGAATCTCTCATTAGGTCACACCTGATGAAAGATTCCCTTGTCAGATTCCATGGCATTCGGGTCATCAGCACCAGGATCACATGGAATCTTTTTCTGTTTTGCTGCTTCGGGGCATGAGAAAAGTTGAATGAAACATCCACCAGCCAGTAGGCCATGGCCTGTGAGACATAAGCTGATGCAAGTCCTGCCTTCATTGATGCTCCTGCCACCTTGTATACTTTCTTCATCACGTACTCCACTTTTTTTTTTATCTAGGGGGTCCATACTTGCCACTGCACCCTGGAGTAGCAGACTAGTTTTCTTTACAGCTAGTGCATTCACCCTTGATACTGTTTCCCAGGTCAGTGTCCTTGTTGTCCATCCTGTACAGCTTTGGATAGAGCCAAAGTTTCTCTCACTGTAATTCCTCTCTGTGTCTAGGAGGTCCGTGGCCTTATCGCATACTGGGAATGCCTTGTTCTTAGTTTCTTTTAAAGAGCTGCCGACACTTCCAGTAAAACTTTGGAAAACATAATATTTAGACATAGTTCAGCCTGTATTTCATTTACATTCTACCGATTTCTCCTCCCCCTTATTTATTACTCAGGAAGTTTCAGTCAGTGTCAGTGGCTCAGTATGTAGCACACTCGCCTCTGAGGCCGGGAGATCAAAGGGATGTGGGTTCAGTTCCCACATCTGGCACTTGCGTTAATATCCCAATACTGACACTGTAGTGCAGCATGAGAGGGTGCTGCACTTCTGAGGTGCCATCTTTCGGATGAGACGTTAAACCGAGATCCCATCTGCCTGGATTGGTGGTAGCTCAGGTGGATGCTAAAGATCCCATGGCACTTATCGAAAAAGAGTAGGGTAATTTCCCTGGTGTCCTGGCCAAATTTCTCCCATTCACTAAAAATACCACCAACAGCTTAATCTGGTTCTATTTCAGTTGCTTACCATCTGTATTCCCCTCTTCCCCAGGTCGCCCCTGAAAAAGGGACTTCTAGGTCCAGTGGGCCTACCGGGTCAACAAAATTCAATAAATAAGTAAGTTTCCACAAAACAGCACCTGTATCCATTTCAGCTCATCTGCCCTGCAGCTTATTCCTTACTTGAAATCATAATGCTCTGTTGTGACATCACAGTTGGTTACCATGGGAATAACTAATGTCACAAGCAGAGAATTATGACATCAGGTTGGGAAGAATCAGTAGGTGCTGATGAACACTCAAGAAACAAAGATCCTGTTTTCATGCAAATGACCTCAGTAATAAATCATGGGAAGGGAGGTGGAAAAACAGCTAGTGAGAAATATAACCTGCACTGTGTCCTAATATTACGCTTTTCAAAGTTCTCCTGGAGGCGTCAGCGGCTCTTTAAGAGGTCAGCCTTCTTTTTGGTTTTCTTCTCTGGTTCATCTTCCATGTCCAAGGCAACGCAATTTTTTTTTTTTTTTTTTTTTGCATTATTTATTTACCCCTCGTCCGACCAGCCTCCTTCAGGCCTTCTGACAAGAGCCCTCCCGTTCTCACTCTGAACCCACCAAGGCGCCAACTTCCGATCCCATATACTGCAGCGGCCCAGGGTAACCCCTCAACTTTTTCTGAAGTAGCGGTGCCTTCTAGCATTCTTTTCTCAGCCCTGGGTGCTGAGAATCGGTCCTGACTCTCTGGGGGCTCCGAGGAGGCGGGAATCCAGGCGGTCGTCATCCGGTCGCTCGGACGCCATTTTTTTTTCTGTGTTTTCCTGGCACCCCTGACATTGCGACGCATCTTGTAGTGCTGTCAGTCTCCACCGGAGGCCACTACAGAGCAAAGCATCACCCTAACCAACCCCAGTACAGGAGAGCAGTCCTCCAGACGCTCAATCCTCTACTGCCCCTGCCGACCCCCAGCGACCCAAGTCCATTCCCGAACACGGGTCACCAGTGTGGTTTGAAATAAGGTGCCAGTGCCCTCAGCCCTCTGCGCCACAGGGCCGGGTTAACTTTTTCTGAGCCACCCCGGGGAACTCTCAGGCATCCTTGGTTGCCAGGGTCTCTACCTCCGACCTGAGACCTCCCTGCATCTCCCCAGCAAGGCCCGACGCAACCTCCAGATAAGAGTCCCCCCAGCCGCCCAGGGCACTCTATAGTGTAGAGCCCCAGGACCGTGCAGGTCGGCCATGGAAAGGAGGAAGATCACCATTGGAGTGTGATCCTGGGACCTAGGTGCCGTCGCCTATCCCCGGGTGGGGATTTTTTTCTTTTATGTGTTCTGCCCCCTGCGGAGTGCAGCCGACAACAACACTATGCCGCAACTCCACTACCCTACGTTCGCAGCATTGCTACACTGGGCGCCTCCAGCCGCCGCCAGAGGCTGCACCGGTAGCAATCACTCCCCTGAACACTCCCCAGGAAGAGAGAGCAGTCTTCTAGACATGCAATCTCTTCGCTCCCGTGCCAACCCCCGACATCCCGGGCTCGTTCCCGAACCCAGGTCACCAGCGTGGCACAAGGTGTGGTGTCCAGCGCCTCAACCCTCAGCGGCACCAGGCTGGTTCCCTGCAATCTGCATCATGATGGTGCTAAGATACTCCCAGTTAAACACCCTGCCTGATTGTTCATCCATTTGGTCTTTGTTTGGCACAAGACCTCCAGAATCATGTGCATGAGACGAAGTGGAGGATCTGTCCCTCCGAGGGGATCTATCTCTGTGCTGAGCCGTCTCCCTGGGATGCAGCCTGACAAAAGTCATCTGATGACCTCGGAGAAGGCATAATGTCCTGAAGTGTTCCATTTCCCCTTTTGCAGCTGTCATGCATACATGGCATCTGTGAGCAAATCAATCATGTATACAGGCTCTATTAATGTAGACCCCCCTCCCCGCGACCTCAGTCCTCTCCTGGATTCAAAAGAGGAAAGATGATAAAGGCTTCTGGAGTTTTGGGCCGACGTGGGAGAGAGGTTCTGAGGTGGCTTCATGTGGCTAGAAACTTTGTTGGAGTGAGATAAGCTATGTGCATCATTGGTCTTTTAGTTTTTGTTGGCCGGGTAAGTGCACTAGTCTTGCAGGATGTCTTGCAACAAGCTGGGCAGTAAGACTGGCCACTGTGGACTGCAGCCCAAAATGCTGCAGAGATTTCCACGATTGCAGCTGCACTAAAATGTGCAGTCTATACCAAGATGACCATTGGCCAGAACATGTGCAAGTGGCCTGTCCCAAGATGACCAATAAGCAGATAAAACAACCACACCAAAATGGTACTCGTCGCACATGCAAACTGAGCATGGGAACCCACCGAAATGAATGCTGCACTCGTGAAACACTGGCACATCAAACTAACCTTCACACACAAAACTTCATCGACCCTACTGTACCTGCTTCACAGCAAGGGGTGGAAGGCGGCCCGCACCAAGCACTGCAACCGAGGCGGAGGCTGGAAGTGGCCCCTCCCAGGCAACAGTGCCCTACAGGGTTCCAAGCCTTGCTGCAAATAAATGTATGTCTCCAAGTATCCTTATGGATATTCCGAGGTGTCAGAAAACAGGAGTCCGCTCAGGAAAGAAGTCCTGACAAATAGTCTCAAAAAGTCATTAAATAATTCCTACAGAATAGGGAGCTATCTAACAGCTAGGACAGGTTGTAAAGGACTGAGGGAGCCTAGGAAGGGGTGTGTACTAAGACTTCTCTCACTGCTACAATTTGTCCCAGCTAGCAGGGTAGGATAGCCCATACAATACATGGGAGCCGAAAGAAACTAATTTTTTTTCCCTGCTTTGAGGCATTTGGTCAAATAGGCCAACCTTAATGTCATAATGGGGCCAGACTGGATATATATACAAGGTTTTTGAGGGAGCTCAGAGAGGTGCTGACTGAACCTCTGACAGTCCTAATCAACCACTCACTGGAAACGGGAGTGGTCCCAGAAGACCAGAGGGTGGCAGATATAGTATCACTTCCCAAAAGTGGGAGCAGGGAGAAGGCTAGCAATTACAGGCCAGTCAGCCTGACTTCGGTGATGGGAAAATTAACAGAATTGCTAATGAAAGAAAGGATTGTGGAATATCTTGAATCCAGTGGCTTACAAGATCCAAGGCAGCATGGATTCACTGGGAGGACGTCATGTCAAACTAATCTTATAGATTTCTTTGACTGGGTAACCAGGGAAGTAGATCAGTGTGGAGAGGTGGATGTGGCCTAACTGGATTTCAAGTAAGGCCTTCGACTATTCCGCAGAGGAGACTCGTAAACAAGTTGAGCAGCCTAGGAGTGGGACTAAAAGTGGTAGACTGGGTGAAAAAATGGGTGGAGGATAGGCAACAGAGGGCAGTGGTAAACAGAGTTCACTCCAAGGAAGGGAGGGTGACTAGCGGGGTGCCGCAAGGATCAGTACTGGGACCATTCCCTCTTTAATATCTTTATAAGCGACATGGCAGAGGGACTAGAAGGGAAGGTATGTCTTTTTGCATGTGTCGCAAAACTCTGCAATAAAGTGGACACTCCGGGGGGGAATGAATAGAGATCTAGGTAAGCTTGAGTAGTGGTCTAGAAGGTGGCAACTAAGTTTCAAATCAAAAAAAAAATGGAAAATCACACCCCTGAGGCGTAGAAATCCAGGATCAGAATACAAAATAGTGGGAGCAGTACTTGCGCCCACCAAACAGGAACGTGACCTGGGAGTAGCCATATCTGATGACCTATAGGTGGCCAAACAGTGTGACAAGGCAGTGGAGAGAGCCAGTGGGATGCTAGGGTGCATAGGGAGGGATATCACTAAGAGAAAGAGGGAGGTGGTGATACCTCTATCAGTCTCTGGTGAGACCCAACCTAGAATACTGTGTCCAGTTCTGGAGTCCTCATCTCCGAAAGGACAGAGTTGAGGCAGTCCAGTGGAGGTCACCTAAAATGGTGCATGATCTGCATCAAAAGCCCTACGAGGAGAAACTGAAGAACCTCAATATGTACAGATTGGGGGAAAGGAGGGAGACGGGAGATATGATAGAAACTTTCAAATACCTCAAGGGCATAAATAAGGTTCAAGAGAAGCCTTTTTCAGAGAAAAGGATGCACAAGAACAAGGAGTCATGAGATAAAGCTGGAGGGAGGTAAAATCAGAGGAAATGTAACACAACACTTCTTCACAGAAAGGGTGGTGGATGCGTGGAACAGCCTACACAAGGAGGTGGTGGGAGCAAAAACTAATGGGATAAGTATTAATGAGCCTTAGAAATAAGAAAAGGGGGTGAAGTTGGAGACCAAGTAGGGTCTATGGTGTAATAGTAGGTAGGGAACATGGGTAGACTAGGTGGGCCAAGTAGTCCTCATCTGCTGTCAAATTCTATGTTTCATACAAGTGAGTTATAACCTTTACTGCATAGCATGACTGAATTAAAAAATATCCAAATAGAATTAGTTAATAGCGGCACTGAGCTGCATCTCATATGGTGTAAGTGCATCATCTCGCACAAGTTTAGAGAGCAAGAACCACTCAAGTTTCATGTTGCAGTTCTCAAGCCCTAGCTTGCATGGAAGGACTCATCTCAGAGCCCCAATTAACTTATACAAACATGTTAGTGGATAATCTGGATACTATTTTTAATACTCACCTGCGACGGTGAAAATGGCAGGACCTTCACAGGAGTACTTTTTGGAGTCATGCTGTTGTTGGATTCCAAATAAGACATATTCGAGCAGATACTGCTTTCTGTCACAGGTGAGAGAGTAATTTTTCTCCTCTTCTGTTGCTTTAAAACTGATGGAGGTGTGCCAAAATTCCCAGCCACCTGAGGCGAGATAGGTATCAGTTCCCCTTTACTGCTTTTGCTCAGGTCCGATATGGTGTTGCCATCAAGGCGATATTCTGTCATGTTGTGCAGATCTGAATTCTTGTTTGAGGTTTCTTTTATGGGACTGCTTGATGCATCGTCGGGTAAATCAAAGTTAGTCAAATCGCACCACCCATCTGGATCCTTACACAAAAAAAAGTTAAAAGAAAGTCTTCGTCACTAAATAGGCCCACATAGCATGATCAACACAACTCCACCAAGAGACGTCTGGTGATGAATATGGGATTGTTTGAACATATTCAGTTCCAGCATGGACTCTCAGAACCCCTGAGGATAGAAACCATTTAAGGCAGTAAATGATACTAAAAAATGAACAAAAAAAAACAACCTAATCAGCAATTAGAACATCCACAAAATTAAAGTTGAGTATTTACCGTAACTGTTGACTTTCCAAAATATCTTCACCACTGATTCCCTCTTATGGATCTGTGCCAGAGGCACTACAACCCCAAGGGAGCAAAGCTTTTGCAAGGGAGCTGGCCACAGCTACTGGGCATGCTGCCTGCAAAGATGTCGAATGGTGCCGCGTGTCAGCCAGTAACCATTGCCGGCTCCCTCACTAACCTCAGTTGTTTTCACCAGGAAAGAAATAAAGTGGGGAAAATAAGAGGGTTAAGAATTTTCCTAGCCGATAGGGAAAGGATGTAGGAAATATAAAGAAACAAAATAAAACCAGACTGCCAAGTTCTGAAGAAAGGAGCAAGGTTGCACTAGGTGGCATAAGTGGTAGCTGCGTATGGAATCACAGCCTCTAACCACTAGCCAGACAGGAGATGGATGGTGAGCTTAAAGGGCAGCAGCCCTGAAATGCGTGGCTCTGGCAGAGAAGCAAGAAGGGATGTCCGAAACAGCCCCCTTCCCCTGCAGTTGAGATGGCACAATGTACCAAAATAGGAATTAATCAGACTCCTGGAAAAACCAAACCCCATGCTACCTGATGGGGGAACTGACTGAATAGCTAGTTAAAATATGTCCAATTTTTCCTCCCCATCACTGAGGAAAGAAAGAACTCTCAGGTGCATGTGGAGCTGTAAGGCGAACAGCCCAGAAGGCTTAAGAGAAGAAGCACACACCAAACAAAAAAAAAAAAGTGTAGGCTGACATAGCCGGGGGCTGCTACTACTACAGCAGGATGCATCCTATGTAAGAGCTTGTGTATTTGATCCAATCCACTGCAGAGCACCATTCCACAGAAAGTGCAAATGCAAAGTGGAGTCAGACTGGATAGTGCCCAGGCGCAGAGTGCATTTAGCAACATTAGGGATATACTCTATGCACGGTGAAGGAGCACAAGAAAGAAAAAGGAAGGGAGGGAGCTGCCTTTACTCACGTTTTTTGGTTTGCATAAGGGCCCCAAAAGGAACCCTCATCCCAGTTCAGAGATTTTTTAATTTTTTTGTGTGTGTCTAGTGGGAGTGAAAGAAAAAATTGCTCACCTTAGTAATTGTGCCTCTTCTAATGGAATCTTGCTGTATTTTGACATTATGCAGTTAGCCCCAGTACTTTACCTGCTCCGGAGAGGAATGAGTTAACTATGCCAGAGCACAGAACATTGCGCTCGAGCTCAGTTCAAACCTCTGTCTGCTGCACTCTGAAGTGTAACCGTCAGATTCTTACGAGCTAACACTAACTAATTACCCCACTATGTGGAAATTGTAAAATAACTAGCCAAAAGGCAACCAAATATTTTGGATTCCCCAAACGACTCAAGTTGAGAAATCCAAAACAAAATCTAGGTAGTGAACTAAAGTACTGTAATTACCAAAACATTAAATAACCCACTCCCCCTGACTAAGAGGGGGGAGTGTCAAGTACACCCCAGAGGTGCAACATTACGCCTACCAGCCCACTTCCCAAAGACAGGTTCTAAGAGGGGAGACAGGTCAGAATACAGCAAGACTCCACTAGAAGAAACACAATTACTAAGGTGAGTAATTTTTTCTTCAAACAACATGAAGTCTTACTGTATTCTGACATTATGCAGACTACCAAGCAGTACCTCCATGGAGGAGAGTATCGAACCTATTTTGGGAATAGGCTCTGCAGTAGTTGCTGTACCAAACCTAGCATCACTCCTAGCCTGGATATCCAGAGAGTAATGCTTGGTGAATGTATGGACTGTTTTCCAAGTGGCTGCGTTGCATCTCTCTAATAAAGGTACATCTCTGGCAGCAGCCAGAGAAGCAGCTGTACCTCCAGTCGAATAAGCCCTCAGGCCTGGGGGGTTGCCTAGTTTTTCATAGTAGAATTGCATAAAAGACAATACACCTGACAACAGTTCTCTTAGTAGCAGGTTTACCCTTCCTCACTTCACCATAAGTGAGGAACAACTGGAGGGAGTCAAACCTGAGTGCCTTAGTACAGTCAATGTAGTAGCTAAGAGCCCTTTTAACATCCAAACTGATTTTCTCTCTCCTGAAGAAGAATGATCAGTTGAAGAATACAGAAAGAGACATGGACTGGTTCAGATGAAAATCTGAAACCACTCTGGGTAAGAACCTCCTGTTGGTTCTAAGGACCACCTTCTCTCTATGGAATGAGATAAAATCAGGCTCCACTGACAGAGCTTGCAATTCACTGATACGCCTGGCAGAGGCAATAGCTACCAGGAACACAGTTTTCCAAGTCAAGTACTTAAGCTCTGCTGAGGACAAAGGCTCAAAATGGGGTTGCATAAGCTGTGCAATGCAAACATTAAGATCCCAAGCAGGAGTAGGATCCCTAAAGGGAGGACTGGTATGAAGCAATTCTTTGAAGAATTTACAGAAAACAGGGTGAGATGCCAGTGAGGATGGTTTTCCCACTGACAGAAAAGCAGAAACAGCTGACAAGTGAACTTTGAGGGTAGCTGGTCTGAGGCCTAGGCCATTAAGATGAACCATGTAATCCAGAACTGTAGCTAAGTCAGCAGTATCTGAGGGTATGTGCTTCTTGGAACACCAAATGCTGAATCTTTTCCATTTGGAGTTACAAGTCTTTCTGGTAGCAGGTTTTCGAGAGGCTTTGAGAATGTCCAGAACCCCTTGAGACAGATGCAAATCTGCATATTCTAGCTCTTCAAGAGCCATGCCTTGAGATTGAGAGACCGAAGGCTGGGGTACCAGATACTCCCCTGAGAGAAGGTTAACAGGTTGCGATTCTTGGGAAGATGGACTGCTAGGGACAGCAACAGGGGATACCAAGGCTGGCTGTCTGGCCCAGTCTGGAGCAATCAGGATCACTTTGCAAGACTGTGACCTTATCTTGACCAGGACTTTGAACAGTAGAGGAAAGGGAGGGAAGGCATACAGAAATTTCCCTTCCCAATCCAGAAATAGAGCATCCAGAGGGACTGAACCCAAGACTGGGGATCTGCAACAGAAGAGGGGAAGTTTGTGATTGTCTGTGCTGCAAAGAGATCAATCTCTGGGGTGCCCCACCTTGAAAAGATCACTTTCAACATTAGGGGGTCCAGGGACCATTCGTGATGGCCCAGGGAAATCCTGCTCAATGCATCTGCTAGCACACTGTCTTTCCCTGGAAGGTGGACTGTTACCAGAGAGGTCTGTAGAGAATAAGTCAGGGACCATAATTTCATGGCTTCCGTGCACAAGGCCATAGACAGAGTGCCTCCCTGCTTGCTGATGTGCCACATGGTGGTGGTGGTGTTGTCCACCATGTGAACCTTAATGAAGGTTAAGAGTTGCACTTTCTCGAGAATTGATTTGGGAAGGTTGAGGAAGAATCCTAGAGAAGTGAGCACATGTCTGTCCCAACTTGAACCACCTTGCTTTGTACCGATTCTGAGACGGTTTGCAGAGCCAGGTACACTGCCCTGAGCTCTAGAAGACTGATATGAAGAAGAGACTCCTGAGGGGACCACCACTCCTTCAGCTGCGAGAGCTCACAGGTGAGCTCACCACCCCAGGAGAGAAGTATCCGTGGTTGGAACCCCAGAATGAGACTGAGTGATGAATGGGACTCCTTGCCTGAGGTTGTCCTGATCCAACCACCACTGGAGAGCCTGGATCAGGATCAGAGTCACTGGAATAAGCTTGGTTAGAGGATCTTTTTTCTGAGACCAAAGTGCCCTCAAATGGAACTGGATGTCCCTCATTTGAAATCTGGCCCCTTGGACCACTGCAGTGGAAGCTGCCATGTGGCCCAGGAGTTGAAGGAAATGCCTTGCTGGTCAAGACACCAGAAGGTGGAAAGAAGCCAGCTCTATAATGGCCTTTACCCTTGCCAGAGGGAGAAAGGTTCTTGCTTTGACAGTATCCAATTCTACCTTTATGGAGGTTAAGAGTTGCACTTTCTCGAGAACTGATTTGGGAAGATTGAGGAGGAATCCTAGAGAAGTGAGCACTTGCTGGGTCACTTGTAAATCTGACTTGACTTGGTCTGGAGACTGACCCACAATGAGCCAGTCGTCCAGGTATGGGAATATGGAGATGTTTTGTCTTCTTAGAAAGGCCACTACTACTGCTATGCATTTTGTAAAACACCCTTGGAGCTGATGTTAGGCTGAAGGGCATTGCTTTGACCTGGTAATGGCCTGAAGGCAGTTCAAACCTGGAGGTACTTTCTGTGGGAGGACCTGATGGGAATGTGAAAGTAGGCATCCTTTAGGTCCAGGGATACTAGCCAGTCCCCTGGCCTTAGAGAGGGAAGAATTATTCCCAGAGTCATCATTTTGAATTTTGGTTTTACTAGGTGCTTGTTTAGGCATCTTAAATCTAGGATGGGCCACCACTCCCCCGTTTTCGGGGTAAAGTAGTATCTGGAATAAAAACCTTTGCCCCTGTGAAGTGTAGGAACTCTATGGCTCTGAGCGCCAGCAGAGATTAAACCTCTGCCTCTAGGGCACTGGTTTCGGAGATGTTTGTAGGTGGAAAGGACCCAACCCTCAGCTTTGGAAATTTTTTTAAGCTGAGGGCCAGTCCCTGGCTTACTACCTCCAGGCCCCACTTGTCTGAGGTAACAAACTTTCAGTCCTGGAAGTAGTAAGCATGAGACTGGATTTTTAATGCTTTTATCCCATCAGCAGCCACCTCCTCCAACTCCTTGGCAAGCTGGGGGGGTTCCTTAGCCAGCTCCAGAACAGAATCCCATCCGGACTTCTGGTATCTGGCTGTGTAGGCCATATAGTTAGCTTGCCTGAGTCCCAAGGAAGATGCCATGTACTGTTTTTTTGCCATGGCATCCAGCTTCCTGGAGTCTTTATCTGGGGGGTGTGAAGCCAAGGGTGTTAGCCTTATCACAGGCTGCAGCCTGCACAACTCCAACATGGCTGCACTGCTGGTACAACTATTCCGTACCTGGGCCTGACAACATATACCTCTTGCCCATTCGCCTGTCCACAGGAGGTAAATAATTTGGAGTCTTAAGTAACTTCTGTGTCCATTTCCCAAAGGATTTGTGAAGGGGAATAGACCTCTCAGACTCTGGGATGTCCATCATCTCCACATAGTCAGGCTCCTCTTGTTCCTCAACAGCTTCATCCAGAGGGAGCTGGAGAGTTTCTGCCACTTTTTTGTAGAACATAAAGTGGGAAGGGGACTCAGAAAGCCTAGGAGGGGGAAACACCAGAAGGCCTGTCTGGGGAGATGTCCGGTTCTACGGGCTCATCCAGACCTTCCACACATCACCATCATAATCATTTTCATCTCCCTCCACGTCCGGTTCATAATAGTCTTCAGGGGAATAATCCTGAACCGGAGGAACCAACCGAACTGAACACCTACCAGGAGGCGTCGGATCAGCTGGAACCGAATGGAGCAATTCAACTATACTAATCGCCCTGGCAATTTCTTCGGCGGTTGGACAATGAGGTTCTGGATCCAAACTGGCCGATTTTGCTTTATTTTTTCTTTTTGCCAGAACCGACCCCTCAGGATCATCTCTCAGTTTGCCCGAGAGTGTCCCGCCCAGGTCAGTGGGCACTCCCTTAGGTTCGGTGAGAACCGAATCGGGGCGGCCATCCGGCTCATCGGACTTCTCAGCCTCCTTTTTCCCTAAGCCTGCCCAATCTTTTATCCAGGGTAGCTTTAGGGAAATTTTTACATATTTGGCAGTCTGACTTCAGGTGGTCAAAACCTAGAAAATAAACAGGTGGTGTTGGGATCGGCCTTAGCAAAGGCCTCCCCACACTCACTGCAGTGTTGAAACCCAGTGGGCCCAGCTTTTCTTTTGGGTTTCTCAGACGAAACCATCCTAAAACTTACCATTTTTTTTTGGCAACAGCCAGGCAAGACCCCCTTATCGGTTCCTAACCGTGTTACAGGTGTTGGAAACAAATGATAACCACCCCCTTTTTTTTTTTTTTTTTAAAAGAACCGATAAGGTCTGGTACCTCAAACTAAATTCAGCTAAAAGAAAAAGACAAGACAAGATACAGACAACCGGTTCAGCCGAACCAGTTGAAGTACAAGTTTTTACAATTTCCACAAAAAACTCAGCACTAGTCCACTACCTATGTACTTACTGTACCGCAGACAGGGATCTGAACCGAAACAAAGAAATAAATAGCGATATAAACCAACGTTTTTTTAACGGACTGAACCATTAGTGAAGGAGAAATCTCCAGAGCGACTGTTCAGTTAGGCGGAGTAAAGAATTTGATGGTTACACTTTAAAGTGCAGCAGACAGAGGTTTGAATCAAGCTCGAGCTCAACGTTGTGTGCTCTGGCATAGAGTTAACTCTTTCCTCTCCGGAGCAGTTCAAGAGCTGGGGCTAACTGCATAACGTCAGAACACAGCAAGACCTCATGTTGTTTGAAACCAAACAACTGCTCCCACGGGAAGCATAACTGGGGAGATGCCATGGCATTAGATGGTGCTGGCCAGCAGCATTAGGGTAAGCTGCTCAGAGGCCCTGGCTCTCCTATAGTAGGGGATGGTGGGTGTGGTGATCAATGGTAACACATTCTGTAAGATTAACATTTACATAGGTATGCAAGTTTCAAATATTCCAAGAATCAATTTTCACCACTGATTCCCTCATATGGATCAGACTACAGAACAGTTACGTAAGAACTTACCGTAAATTAAAATTACGTGCTCACAGTAATTCTTGATCTTCTTGGACAAGTCTTCACCATTTATTCATACTGCTTAGTTAGAGTACCAAGCTAAGACAAGAATCCCTCAAGCTGGGAGGTAGGATGCTGAGCTCACTCAGGACAGAAATCCATTAAGGACTGTCCTGCCGATAAAGGCATGCTGCCTGGCAAGGACATCAAGGGCATAATGCTTCGCAAATGTGTGCACTGTGCTCCAAGGAGCCACTATGCAAATTTCAGCTATGGGGACAGAGTGGATTTCTGCCAAAGATGTAGCCACCACTCTGACAGAGTGTGCACAAACATGGCCTTCCAATTTGACCACTGCCATAGAGTAGCAGTGGCAAATGCAAGCTACTGTCCAAGAGGAAATACATTTAATGGTTACTGGGTGACCCAGCCAGGCAGCAGTAAAGAAGACAGAGCTGGTTGGACTGACATGTGTCCTTGGTTCTGTCAATGTAGAATCGACGGGCTCTTTTAACATCCAGGGAGTTAAGGGTGCGTTCCCCTTCATTCTGAAAGTTAGGAAACTAAGTGAGCAATGCCAAAGGCCAATTCAAATGGAACTCTGACACCACTTTGGGCAGAAATTTATTTAAACATTTGGTAACCGGGAGAGGTACGCTGAGCCGAGGTTCCATTCCAGATGAGACCCGAGAAACATGAGGTGTGTACGGAGAACCACCATGCCCTTGTGGAAGATGGTGTTCAGAGGGTCGGAGATCAAAGCATGCACATCTCCGAGACAAAGCAAGCAGAAGTGACGGCCACTAGAAAAGCAGTTTTCCAGGTTGGGAACATGAGATTACACGTAGCAAGAGGCTGAAAGGGTTTACAAATGAGCATGTCTAACACAAGATTAATATCCCAGGGGGCAACCAGCTTCATGATCGGGGGCCTCGTGCAGAATGCCCTTCAGAAACCGCTTGAAAAAAGGCAGTTGAGCCAGGGTCATGTTCCGCACTGGCTTATGGTAGGCCAAAACTGCACAGAGGTGGACCTTTACAGAGAATTATTGCAGCCCAATGTCTAAAAGATCTAGTAAAGTACTCCAAAACCTTGTCTGGTGGACACTGGAATGGCTTCATACAGATCTTGGCACACCACTCTGAGAAGCGCTTCCATTTGGCTGTGTACGCATTCCTAGTGGAAAGTTTACATGCAGCCAGGAGAATCTCAGAGACCCTCCGAGAAACTTTAAACCTGCTAATCTCCATCTCTTCAGGGGCCAAGCGTGGAGATGAAGAGAGTGCAGGCTGGGATGGGCCAAAGATCCCTGTATCAGCAGGTCCATCTGTAGGGGTAGAGGCATCACAGGGACTACAGAAAACCTGTTGATCAATGGAAACCAAATCTGCCATGGCCAGGATGGAGCAACCAAAATCACTTTGCCGCCATGGGCTTCCATCCAGTTTGAGCAGCACACTCTGAACCAGAGGAAGGAGGAGGAAAATGCATAGCCTGTCCACCGCAGCCTGAATAAGCCCTGACAAAAATGCCAGGTCCTGGATTTCCGGAGCAGAACTGATGCAGTTTTGCATTGAATGGGGATGCAAAAAGGTCTAGGTTTGGGGTTCTTCACTTGTCAAAAAGTGAATGAATGCGGTCTGGAGCTAGTGAACATTCATGAGGATTCACCTCTGTCCAACTGAGTTGGCCCCCCAGGTAGTTTGGATCTCCTGGCAGATACACTGCTTGAATCCGAGCATTCTGCAGACGACACCATTCCCATACCCTCATCCCTGCAAAACGGGCAGGAGTATGCCCCACCTTCTTTGTTGATAAGGTACATCACAGACTTGTCTGTCTGTAGAAGGATTACTTTTAACCAAGTCTACTAAGGCTCGACACACAAAGGACTGCTCTCATTTCCAGAATGTTAATATAGAGATGAGATTCCATCAGAGTCCATACTCCCTGGGTGTGATGGCCCCGACAATGGGCTCCCCTCCCCAGGAGACACGCATCTGTAGTGAGAGTAATCTGGGACACTGAGTGAAGGAGAGACCTTGAAAAAAGATGTCCTCCCACGTCCACCAAGCTAGTGATAACTGAGAGGCTGATCACGCCGATGGTGTGATACTGGGGTGCGTAACCAGTGACTATGACACTTGGACAGCTGGTTCTGATTGCTCTATGATTTTGTAACATAAAAATGTGTTACGTGTCGTATGAGACATCCTGTGCTCCTGGGATGACCCGCCCCAAAGGTTTCAATTTAAAGGAGAGGATATGTTAAACAGCATATATCTGTATGTGATTAACTTCCAAGAACTCGCATTTTATAGCCTTGTTTAGGATCTGTGTTGCTTGAAGCCAGGAACTAAAATATCCATTTTATGATGTCCTCAGGAAGCACAGTTAATTTCAACTGGTGCTGAAAAAACTATGTTGCAGCTAGGTGAGAAAACTGCTGAGTTGTAAAAGTTTGGTGATGTCTTTGAAAAAGCAGGAGAAACGCACTAGATCAAAGGAAAGACAAGATCAAAGGGCCATATGGACAAACAAGATTTTGCTGATGTCACCTTATTTAATATACCCCCGAGTGATGGGACATCCTGTGTGTATTAATTTTTATATTTTACAAGGAGGAGCTAGGTGACATCATGGAAGAGGCAGGTTTAGAGACAGTTTAAATTTATTCTGTATTTCCACTTAAGAGACATTCCTGTTTGGACTCTTGAAATAACAGCTAACTAAAGCACTGTAAGAAGGTATACATTAGATAGACAAGTCTAAGTGTATTGTGGTAGGAGTTTGTTTGTATTTTACCTTGTTCTTTTCAGTGATTGTATGTTTTGTGATATATTGTTCTGTGGTTACATTTTACATATTTTATTCATTTTAAGTAAAGCCTCTTATTTTAAAGAGACTGCCTGAGTCTTCCAAGTCCTTCCTTTTTGCCTGTGATGCATGGATGGTTAAGATTTTGACAGCCCTGTTCATAAGCTTAACGGTATTCCAAACTGGGAAAAGGTAAGAATTTATCTAAAATCTTTTATAGAGTTTTCAAGGGGTCATTTTGTATACCTGGTTAGATGCCAGCAGTCGAAAGTTATCTGCCATTCCCAGAAAAGCAGATTATCTGAGCCTGTACATTTGGTTATGCTAGCAAGAGGTTCACAGTTTGAATCCCTCCAGAACTTGAGACCAAAGGTGATCTGGACCAACAAAACAGACAGGAGGGTTACCCTGTTCTGTTACCCTGTTCTCAATACTGCGCTTGGAGGTTGGCACTGTGGGAGCGGAAAGCCCGACCTGCTTAGTGGGGTTGTGACAGATTGGTTGGCAGCGGTGGGCATAATTTTGGTAATACAAGCTTTTATTGTTCAGTGTGTCAGCTTAATACTGTCAGCTCACTTGCAAAACAAGGCAGTGATTTATTTTTTATAAAAAGGACAGAACTGTATCACTTGGCTTACAGTCAAGTTCCTACCTGTTTTTATTCATTTATTTTTTTAAAGTGCAAGTCAGAGTGGGTGTAGTTAGGGAAGAAGATGGCTTCCAACTACAGTGGGCACACTCTAGACTACTAAAAGCAGTTATGCAGGGACAGAGGAGTCCTGTACGAGGTGAAAGCCACCAACCAGAACCGCGTGGATGCCCTGATGGTAGCAGATACCCAGAGCATCAAGTCGCAGACAGTGACTGTAAGGGACCGAACCTTGAGTGTGGAAGGGCTAGCGGCCAGTGCAGTGTCCAGATCCAATGAGGAGGGCAGCAGAGCCAGTGCCCGCGAAGGGCCACAGCAGCAGGGGAAGGTCACCAGCATTCTGAGCCAAGAAGTACTCAGGCTGCAGATTGAGTTCGCAGAATGGGCTGGAGTTCAGAGGGGAGACAGAGGCGGGCAAGCGCAAGGAGAACAGGAAGCATGAGCAGCGAAGTGGAGTGAGAGGCGAGCCGCAGAGAAGAGGGAGCGCGAACAGCGAGAGGTGGAGCAAGAGCACCAGAGGCAACATGAACTGCAGAAGCTACGACTCCAACCACCAGCACCAGAACAGATAAGTGGCTTGGGTTTAACTGGAACTATAGGACTGGGTTACAAATTGAATTCCAAATTGATAGCGGAATTTAAAGAGGGGGAGGATATGGATGCCTTTCTAAATTCTTTGGAAAAAGTTTGTATTCAGGCTAAAATTCCAAGGGAGTCCTGGAGCTTCCAGCTATCCCCGCTACTTACCAGGAAAGCTCAGGATGCACTGGGTCAAATGGACAATGAGGACAGTAATGATTACAACAAGCTTAAAGCTGCACTGTTCAAAAAAATTTGAATTAACTGCTGATTCATACAGAGCTAAATTACGTAAGCTCAGGAGAAGCCCTGACATGAGCTACGAGGAGCTAGCCACGAAACAATGTCAGTTTTTAAAACGTTGGTGGGAAGGAATTGAAGCAAACTCTGTAGATAAAATGCAAAATGTGATTCTGTTATAAGAGTTTTTCTGGGCATGCCCAGCAGAGCTGAAAACCTGGCTGGAGGACCGAGATCCCAAAACAGTGCAAGAGGCTGCTGAACTCTCAGACCACTATGCCAAGAGCAGACCTGCTCTGAGAGCGAATGGGGAAGGCGTGTGGCAGCGCAGAAAGGGAAAAGCGCGCCTTCAGGGCAGCTAAAACCCTCACTGCCTCCACCAAAACCAGTTAGCCCCAGCTTTCAGAAAAAGATTTCTCTGAGAAAAGAAATGAATTCGGGTTGTGTAAAGAAGCTGGGCACATTGCCAGACAGTGTGTCCCAAAAGGGCGAGCAACACACAACCAGGGGCTAGGAAAGAAGTGGGTTTGTGTGTTCCTGGAAGCATGCCTGTGAACATGAGGGAACACATGCACCCAGCCATGGTAAATGGTGTACAGACGCAATAGTTAAGGGACACAACGGCATCCCTGACGTTGGTAAAAGGGGATCTGGTACAGCCTGGTCAGCTTATACCCATTAAATACTTCACTGTACAAGACTTTACTGGTGGGGAGAAAACAGTGCCCCTCGCTAGTGTTCTTCTAGACTGGGGTGAAACAGGGGGAACTGTGCAACAGGTGGCTGTAGCCAAAACGTTAGCAGTGGACGTCATCCTTGGGCAACAATCTCCAACAGGGGTGTGCAGTTACCCATAGCCAAGCAGCAAGGGAAAATTGCAGTTCCCTGAACCCCACAGAAGCTAATGTGGAAACCACTGGGAAGCTGGTTCCCCAGCTTGTATCTCCCGATATAGAGACCAATGAAAGGGGGTAGAAATTTCCCCAGTAGCAGTTAACCACACAGCTACAGAGGATTACTCCGAAGAGGGAGAGGTGACCCATGGTCAGAGGGTTAGGGATGACAGTGATTCTGAGTGCCCTGATGCTAGTGCTAGGGACCCTAGTTTAGAGACTGAAGGGGACCTGTTCCATACCTTGGTAAAGTAAAGGAGTTTGCAGCTGCTCAGAAAAGTGACACTAGTCTAGAGAAGCTGAGGGCTTGGGCAGACTAACGGAGCACAAGGAGCTGACGGTAAACATAATGTTTATTGAGAAAATGGACTTATGTATACTCAGGCTGTGCAGACAGGGGGAGGGGTGCTAGGCAGGCAGCTTGTCATTCCCCAGGGGTATCGTGAGCAGTTGCTCAAGACTGCACATGATCTTTCCTTGTCTGGTCATCTGGGAATCACGCGTACTACGCAGCGGTCAGCCCCAAATTTCTATTGTCCCAACTTCACCCAGCAGGTGAAAGAGTAGTGCAGGTTTTATCACCAGTGCCAAGAAATAGGGAACGCAGGCAAGAAAACCCAAGCTGCCCTAATTTGATTGCCCATAGAGGAGGAGCCATTCCAAAGGGTTGGAATGGATATTGTGGGACCTTTAAATACCCCTAGCTCCTCAGGGAAGAGATTCATTCTGACTCTGGTGGATTATGCCACCCAGTACCCAGAGGCAGTCGCCCTATCCTCACTGAGGACAGACAAAGTGGCAGATGCCTTACTTGGGATTTTCTCCCGTGTTGGGTATCCGCAGGACGTATTCACCGATCGAGGGGGTTCCTTCATGTTGGACTTGATGAAATGTTTGTGGGAGAAGTGTGGGTGGTGCAGAGATGCACAACACTATCACCCACAAGCCAATGGGCTTGTGGAAAGATTTAATGGTACCCTAAAATCAATGCTCCGGGCCTTTGCTGAACAGCATGGGAGGGACTGGGAGAAATACCTTACCCACCTGTTGCTTGCATACAGGAAGGTGCCCTAACAGTAAACAGGATTTTCACCCTTCAAACTATTATATGGACACTGGGTATGTGGGCCCCTAAGACTTGATCCTGGACGACTGGGAAGACAAGCACGCCACCCAGGGAACTCCCATAGTGGATTATGTCCTTCGGTTTACAGAAAGGCTGAAGGAGCTTATGGGGACAGCCCAGAACAACCTGGCAGTTGCCCAACAGAAACAAAAGTGTGGTACGACCGCAGAGCCAGAGCTTGCTCGTATATGGTGGGTCAGAAGTCATGGTCCTTATTTCGGTCCAAAAAGACAAGCTGCAGGCTGAGTGGGCAGAACCGTACAAAGTAGTTAGGAACGTAAATGACTTAACTATATTATAGAGTTACCTGACAGAAGACAGATGGACAGGATGTACCATGTCAACATAATGAAGTCATATGCTAATAGGGCTGACATGGTGCTTGGAGTGTGTAGCCCTGGTGAGGGGATGGAAGGTGGCGACCCACTTCTGGACTTGCTGGAAGAAAGCAAGCGGGAGTCCTCTGTGGAGGTAGTAAAACTGTCTCCCCAGCTGGCCCCAGACAAGATTCAGTAAGTAAGAACAGGTTACTCACCTATAACAGTAGTTCTAGGAGTGGTATATGTTGTTCATCCACACTCTCTGGCATGTCCCTTTCCCCTTTAAATTCACCAGAAAGTCTTCAAGCTGGCTCCTCCCACCCACCCGGGTGGTAATACTCGCTCCGCCTCTATACCACTCAGATCTTTGGCCCACTGGAAGCAAGGTGGTGCGCCTAAAGCCCGGGAGGTCGGGTGGGTGCTTGTGGATATGCAACATATACCACTACTAGAACTACTGCTTTTTTTATTTTTTATTTCGTTTATTGACCGGGTAAGTGCACTAGACAAATCCTGCCTATTTTCAAGCATGACCCAGGGGAGGTGGATACAAATGGATGCCAACCGACCTTGAACCAGATTAAGCTGTTGGTGGTAATTTTTTAGTGAATGAGGGAAATTTGGCCAGGACACTGGGGAAATTCCCCTACTCTTTTTCGATAAGTGCGATGGGATCTTTAACATCCACCTGAACTACCACCAGTCCAGGCAGATGGGACCTCGGTTTAACGTCTCATCCGAAAGACGGCACCTCAGAAGTGCAGCACCCCTCTCATGCTGCACTACAGTGTCAGTACTGGGATATTAACCCAAGTGCCAGATGTGGGAACTGAACCCACAGCCCTCTGATCTCCCGGCCTCAGAGGCGAAAGGTGAGTAACCTGTTCTTCTAGGAGCACGGATGTGTTCATCCACACTCTCTCGCAGACTCCTGGCAGTTCTCCAGAAGGAAGGGAGGCAAGGCGCACACCCCCTACTTCGGAAATAGAGACTGGAGAACCAAGGCCCCAACACCAGCATCCCGGCGTGACTCAAGGTCGATGTGGTAGTGGGTAATGAAGGTGTTTGCTGACTTCCAGGTAGCAACCTGACAGATCTCCTGGATAGGGATGTCCCTGGAAGCAGCCACTGATGCAGCCGTATGGCGGGTAGAATGAGGTCTTAGCCCTCTGGGAGGCTCCTTGCCCACCAACTCATAGCACAGACCTATGCATGATGTGATCCATCTCGCAATGGTCTGTTTAGCTGCAGGTCTGCCAGAAGTGGCTTCAGCGTAGGTGACAAACAGCTGGCGAATCTCTCCCTCAAGTTCCTCCGTCCTCTTCTTATAATAGGAGAAAGCACATCTGAGGTCCAGAGTATGGAGCCTGTACTCTGCGTCCAAGGTGTAGTTAGGATAGTATACCGGCAGAGTCAACACCTGGTTAAGGAGAAACTCTGACACCACCTTCGAAAGGAATTTCGGGTGGGGGCGCAGGACAACTTTGTCCCTGTGAAAGTCCAGATAAGGGAAGTCCACCAAAAGTGCCTGGAGTTCCCTTGTTCTTCTGGCTGACGTGATAGCTACCAGGAAGGCAGTCTTCCACGACAAGTGAGAGATCACACTTGTGCATGGTTCGAATGGCTTGCCCATGAGCTTTGCCAAAACCAGCTGAAATCCCACGGAGGTGGAGGTTCACGCACCAGAGGGGATATGTGATCCAGGCTTTTGAAAAAGTGCCCGACCACTGTCTCCTGTGCCAATGTCGGCTGACCGGCCTGCACCCGGTAAGCAGAAATGGCTGCCAGGTGCACCCTAAGGGTCGATGACCGCAGACCCCCTTTGGAGAGAGACCAAAGGTAGTCTAAAATGTTAGCCACAGAACAGGATAAGGGGTCCAGACTCTTACCCTGACACCAAATGGAAAACCTTTTCCATTTGAAGGCATAACATTTCCTGGTCGATTCCTTAAGAGATGCCTCCACCACAGTGTAGACATCCTAAGAAAGACCCAGAGCCTGGAACTCTAGCCGCTCAGGTACCAGGCTGTGAGGTGCAGGGATTGAAGGTCCGGATGGAATACCTTCCCCGGTTCAATGATATCAGGTCCGGGAGTGTACAAAGCTGCTCCGGGGCCTTGCAGCTGAGGCCGAGAAGATCTGGATACCAGAACTGGCGGGGCCAATCTGGGGCTACCAGAATCACCTCCGCCTTGTCCCTCGTCACCTTGAGTAGCACCTTGTGGATCAAGGGAAATGGAGGGAAGGTGTAGAGGAGGCCTGGTGTCCACAGCCTCGAGAAGGCATCCCCCTGCTGAGGAGGGCGGGCATGGTACAGTCTCAGCTTGGTGCTCTCCCTGGACGCAAACTGGTCCACTAACGGTTTGCCCCAACGGGAGAATAGACTGTAAGCTACCTCTGGATGGAGAGACCACTCGTGGGATGTCTGGCCTATGCGGCTGAGAGCATCCGCCAGTTGGTTCGAGACTTCTGCCACATACATAGACAGTGTCGGCAGATAAGGGCCTATGGCCTACCCAGTCTGCCCATTTGAGCTTGGAAGTTCAGTTTATGTTTTCCTAGAAGTCTGTTGCCCCTTTCCCCTGACCCCCATCCTGACATGGATGGCAAGGAGATTCGCCTCCAACCTGCTGACAAGGGTCCAGATCTGGACTGCCTCCTTGCACAGCAGACGGGAGTGCGTGCCGCCCTGTTTGTTGAGGTAGTACATGGTCGTGGTATTGTCCGTCTGCACTTGAACCTGGAGCTGAGGAGCAAAAGCTGACAGGGCCAGTCTGGCTGCTCTGAGCTCCAATAGTTTGAAGTGGCATCGGGACTCCTCAAGGGTCCAGAACCCGTGGGCCCTGTTGTCCCCCATGTGGGCTCCCCAGCCCATGAGAGAGGCATCGGTCATCAAGACGACCATTGGCTCGGGGCGGACAAACAAGATTCCTTCCTGCAGTCGGTCCGGGATGGTCCACCATTGGAGTGTGTCCCACATCATCTGGGTTACAATGATCAGCTGGTCGAAGTGACCATATCGCTGAGTCCACTAGGTGGCCAGCTCCCACTGGAGGGGGCGCATGTGCCACCAGGCCCAACGGAGCACCGAAGTGCACGTCACCATGTAACCTAGAAAGTGCAGAAAGTCACAGGCAGGGCGCAAGTGCCCAACCAGAAATGATTTGGCAAAGGAGAAGAGAACCTCCGCCCTGTCCGCTGGGAGCCAAGTTCTGGCTTGACGAGACTCGAGCTCTGCCCCGATAAAGTCCATCACCTGAGAGGGCACAAGTTCCGATTTGGCCTCGTTGATCAAGAGGCCTAGATGGGAGCAGATTCGGAGGGCCAGATCCCTGGACCTCTCCACCTCCTGAAGGGAGGAACCCGCCAGGAGCCAATCATTGAGATAGGGGTATATTTGTACTCCTCGACACCGAAGATGGGCTGCCATCACTGCAGTGCATCTGGTGAAGACCCGAGGGGCCGATGACAGGCTGAAAGGCATGGCTCGGAACTCGTACAGGGTCTCTACGACCCTGAAGCAGAAGAACCGCTGGTGGGGCAGACGGATTGGGATGTGAAAGAACGCGTCCTGTAGATCCAGTGAACAGAACCACATGTTTCGCTCCAGGGATGGTATGATCTGGTTCAGAGTTACCATCCAGAAGGTGCGAGACCAGAGATATTGATTCAGGTCGTGGAGATCTAGGATGGGGCGCCAACCCCACGTCCGCTTGGGCACCAGGAAGAACCAGGACATGAAGCCTGGGTCTGTACGAGGATCCGGCACTGGAGCTACCACCTCCTTACAGAGGAGATGAGCAATGTCATCCCGAAGGGCCGACTGAGTGCGAACTGAGATCCTTTACTCCCGAGGGACGCGGGCTCGGCTGGGAGGGTATTGCTCGAATTCTAGAGGCAGACCCTGGCCGACCACTTCCACAACCCACCTGTCCGAAGTGATATCAGAGCAGTCGGAAAGAAAGTGACTGAGACAGCCCCACGGGAGGACCCAGAGCTGGCGTGATGGGTGTAGCGGTGGCAACCCCTAGCCCATCACTGAGTAGGCTTAGAGGAGGAGGAGGCTCCTGGACAGGCACCTCGGCCTCCTTTACGGGGCTACTGAGGACCCTGCTTGGGCCTGGGGGCCAAGCTTGAGCCTGCTGGTGCAGCTGACCTCCTTGATAGGAGGGTTGTCTAACCGCAGGGGAAGAGTGCCGAAAAGGCTTCTTCTTGTGCTTCTGCTGGTTCTTGACTGAAGAACCCTCTGCAGAGGTAGCATCCAAGGTGACACTGGACTGCTCTATACGCTGGAGGTGACCTGCCACACCCGGTCGAAGAGGTCAGTGCCAAGGAAGGGCCGTCCAGCTAACTGCCAGTATCCACCAGAAAGGAGGATAACCTCAGCCAGGCCCTGTGGCGAGTGGCTACTGGGGCTGCTAAGGAGCGGGCACAGGAATTTCCAATGTCTAGGGCCATCTGGAGCTGCTTCACCGTGGTCTGCATGTCCGCTGGGAGATGAGGGAGGACTTCATCTAGTGACCCCAAAGGGGCATGACAGAAGTGTGCCATGATCACAGCCGAGCTGGCCTGATGAAGGACCAAGGATGAGGCTTGACCCCTGGTTCACTGGTATCCTGTCATGCACTGCGGCACCAACCAGAACCCATGATGCTTTGAGTTGGTGCCGCAGTCATACCTGGGAACCCATTCCAGCTGACACAGTTGTTGGAATGCAATGTGGATGCTCAGACAGCTGTGCTTGGGACAGAGTTATAAAAACGTTTTTAGTAACTGTTTATAAACGTTCCCTAGTGTGGACAAGGCCTTAGTTTCTGGCAAAAACTGGAGTGGCAGAAAATGCCTCGGATGGGATTTTTTTTTTTTTTTTAATATGAAAACTCTATTGCATAACCAGGGCCCCTGGTGTTCTGCGGCAGAATTTTCTGATTTCTGCGGCAGGGCTCCTTGACTTCTGCAGCAGCATTTTATGATTTCTGCGGCATGATTTATTCATTTCTCTGGCAGAATGTAGTCCTGTCATTGGCTAAATATGATGTGATGTCATTGATGACATCATATGCTGAGCATAGAGGAGGGGCTTCAGGATAAACGAGGTGGGAAAAGAAAGCCTGACACTATGGAAAAACAGTATATTTATATGAAAATTCACCAAAAACAATGAATTCTGCGGCACTATATATATTCTGTGGCATGATGCAAATTCTGTGGCAAATTCCTCAGAACCACAGAATTCCAGGGGCCTTGTGCATAACCTAAGGTAGAATTTCCAAAACTCAATTAACAGATTATCTGGGACCCTCGAGTAAAACCTTATTACGTAGTCCTTTGCCAAAGGAAGGAAACCAGAGATGGGCCCAAGTACCTTCAGTGTGAGGTGTTCACTCTTTTGCCCTGGGCATCAACTGCACCAAGGGTGCCTCTGTTACTATTACTCTGGTAACCTGAATAAGATCCATTTTATCCTAGATCCTACAGACTATCATCCAAACGAGAGTCAAACAACAAACCTCCCTCAAAGGTAGAATGAACAGCTTAGGCTTCATACCTGCTCAGCCATTCAACGGTTGAGTCACACATCTCACATAACCTACACAATGTGATAGGCAGACATATGAAGTTTTTTTTTTTTTTTTTTTTTTTTTACAATGGCATCTCCTAAAGTGAGCGAAAGACATCAGCTACAAAATGCTTGCCCCCTCCGAATCTGGGGGAACGAAGCTGCCCGGCTCTGAAACCCACAAGTTTAAGGCTCTAGCAACAATAAAAGGAGGCACAGGAAGTCCGCAGATTTGCACTGTTGAAGGCGAAACTTTTCTGCACACAGCATCCACTCGCTGGATGTGCAAGTCCGTTAAGGCCAAGGACACCAACAGGAATACTGTGGACAGGATGAAATGACATCCATTGCCTCCAGGAATAGCACCTCCTTGAGCTCGAAGGACTACATGTCTCAGCTATCAGGAAGAAGATAAAATTACTCACCACACTAATGTTGCTTATTCTAATGGAGCTTTGCTGTATTCTGACTTAATTCAGCTAGCCCCAGCACTTGAACTGCCCCAGAGAGTAAGGAGTTACTCTATGCAGGAGCATAGAACGTTGAGCTCGAGCTCGGTTTTCAAACCTCTGCCTGTGATACTTCCCAGTGTAACCATCAGATTTTTACAAGCAACTAACTAGCCGAGTCTAATATATAATATATAAGTGTGTGTGGAAATTGTTTTAGTATAGGCCAAAAGGCAACAATTTGGGCCCAGAAGACTCAAGTCGAGAACCCAAGAAGAAAAAAGGTAGTGACAACACTAAACGGATTCATAACACAAACAGAACTAACAATAACCACCCAAGATGGGGGTGCAAGTACACCCTGAGTGCAACACTGTACCTGTCAGCCCACTTCCCAAAAACTAGGTTCTGAGAGGGAGGCGGGGGTCAGAATACAGCAAGACTCCATTAGAAGAAACAACATTACTATGGTGAGTAATTTTTCTTCAAACAACATGAAGACTTGCTGTATTCTGACTTAATGCATACTACCAAGCAGTTCCCTATGGAGGAGGGAATGCAGAACCTAGTTTGGGAACAGGCTTTGCAGTATTGCTGTGCCAAACCGAGCATCACTCCTAGCCTGCATGTCAAGGGAGTAATGCTTGGTGAATGTATGGATTGTTTTCCAGGTGGCTGCTATGCAGATCTCTAACAAGGGTATATCTCTGGTCGCAGCTGTACCCCTAGTCGAGTGAGCCCTCAGGCCTGAAGGAGGTGTTTTCCCCAATTTGTCATAGCAGAACTGTATACAAGAAACAATCCACCTAGCAATAGTTCTTTTCATTGCAGGCTTACCTTTCCCCACCTCGCCATAGGTGAGAAACAATTGAAGACAGTCATTCCTGTGAGCCTTAGTGTGCTCTATGTAACAGCTAAAAGCTCTTAACATCCAAGCTGTGTAGCCTTCTTTCACCTGAAGAGGAGTGATCAGTGAAAAACACAGGAAGAGACAGACTGGTTCAGATGAAAATCTGATATCACTTTGGGTAAGAACTTCCTATTGGTTCTTAGGACCACTTTATCCCTATGAAAGGATATGAAGTTAAGTTCCACTGACAAGGCCTGTAATTCACTTATCCTCCTTGCCAAAGTAATGGCTACCAGGAACACAGTTTTCCCAGGTCAAGTATTTCAGCTCAGCCAAAGCCATGGGTTCAAAGGGGGGCTGCATTAGCTGTGCAATGCAGACATTAAGATCCCAAGCATGGGTAGGTTCTCTAAATGGAGAGTTTGTACGAACCAGACCCTTGAACTTTTTAAACACATGATGAGAGGCCAGGGAAGAGTCCTTTCCTGCTGAAAGTAAAGCAGAAACTGCTGCTATGTGAACCTTTAGAGTTGCAGGCCTAAGGCCTAGACCACTGAGGTGAACCAGATAATCTAAGGCTGCGGAGATGCCTGCAGACTCAGGACAATGCCTTTCTGAGAACACCAAATGGTAAACCTCTTCCATTTGGAATCATAAGTCTTTCTAGTAGATGGTTTCCTGGAAACCTTCAGGATATCCAGTACTGCATGAGAAAGATGCAGGTCTGCATATTCTAGCTCTTCAAGAGCCAGACCTTGAGATTGAGAGACTGGAGATCGGGATACCAGAGCCTCCCCTGGGAAGAGGACAGAAGATTGTGTCTCTCGGGAAGGGACAGAGGGCAAGACACTGCCAGGGACAGGAGCAGAGGATACCAAGGCTGCCTGGCCCAGTCTGGAGCCACTAGGATCACTGCGCAAGGCTCAGTTCTGATCTTGATCAGGACTCTGAACAGCAGAGGGAATGGATGGAAGGCACAGAGGAACCTGCCCTTCCAATCCAAAAATCAGGGCATCCCTGGGCACAGTCCCCAGGAATGGAGGTCTGCAACAGAACAGAGGGAGCTGGTGATTGTCCTGGACTGCAAAGAGATCCATCTCTGGAGTGCCCCATCTGGAGATGATGATCTGCTGTATGAGGGGATTCAGGGACCATTCGTGATGTCCCTGTCATATTCTGCTCAGAGCATCTCTCAGTACATTGTCCTTCCCTGGAAGGTGAACTGCTACTAGGGAAGTCTGAAGAGAGTGGGCCAGAGACCACAGTTTCATGGCTTCCATGCACAAGCCCGAGGACAGAGTGTCTCCTTGTTTGTTGATATACCACATTGTGGTCATGTTGTCTGTTCTGACTTGGACCACCTTGCCCTTGACCGAGTCTGAGAATCACTGAAGGGCCAGGAACACTGCCCTGAGTTCCAGAAGGTTGATGTGAAGGAGACTCCTGTGGAGAACAGACCCCTTGGGCTGTCAGAGCCCCCAGGTGGGCTCCCCAGCCTAGAAGAGAAGCATCCATAGTCAGAACTACTGAAGGAATTTGCGGGAGAAATGGGACTCCTTGTCTGAGGTTGTCCTGATCCAGCCACCACTGGAGAGCTTGGACCAGAGTCTGAGTCACTGGAATCAGTTTGGTAAGAGAATCTCTTTTTTGAGACCAGAAGGACCTTAGGTGAAACTGAATGTCCCTCATCTGGAATCTTGCTCCCTGTACCACTGCAGTGGAAGCTGCCATGTGGCCCAGAAGCTGGAGGAACTGTCTTGCTGGGCAAGAGACCAGAGGTCGAAAAGATGAAGCAAGATCCACTAGGGCCCTCACCTTTGCCAGGGGGAGGAAAGCTTTTGCTTGTACAGTGTCCAAATCTATTCCTATGAAGGTGAGAAGATGAACTGGTTCGAGGACAAGCTTTGGAAGATTGAGAAGAAAATACAGGGAACCGAGTAGGACCTAGGTAGTTTGCAGAGATGACTTGACCTGTAGAGATAACTGGCCCACAATAAGCCAGTCGTCGACATATGGGAAGATGGTGATACCCTGTCTTCTGAGGTAAGTCACCACTACTGCAAGGCACTTTGTGAACACCCCTGGAGCTGATGTTAGGCCGAATGGCATGGCTCTGAATTAGTAATGGCCTGAAGGCAAAAACAAACCTGAGGTATTTTCTGTGGGAGCATCTGATGGGATATGGAAATAGGCATCCTTGAGGTCAAGAGATGCTAAACAATCTCCTGGCCTTAGAGAGGGAAGGGATTATTCCCAGAGCTACCATTTTGAATTTGGGCTTTGAAATGCACTTGTTCAAATATCTTAGGTCTAGGATGGATCGCCACTCCCCTGTTTTCTTTGAGGTAGGAAGTACCTGGAGTATAGCCTTTTCCCTTGTGCAGAGTAGGAACCTTCACTATAGCTCTGAGAGCTAGAAGAGAGGAAACCTCTGCCTCTAGGGCAAGGGTTTCTGAGACTGATGCAGGTGGAAAAGACTTGGCCCTCTTTTTTGGAAACTTTTTGAAGCAGAGGGCCAGTCCCAGGCTTACTACTGCCAGAAGCCACTTGTCCGAGGTCACAGACTTCCAGGCCTGAAAGTAGTAAGCCAGCCTGCCTCCTACTGGAATTGGGGAGTCGACCAGGGCTGATACATCAGGGTGTCTGCTTGGCAGGAGCCTTAGACTGGGAGGAGGAGGGAGCAGCCCTGCTCATCCCCCCTCCTGCTCCTCCCTCTGAAGAACCCCCTCTGTGGGAAGGGAGAGGAGGCCTGGGCTTGGTAAAAAGGCCTGCCCCTGCCCCTAGACTGCTGCTTTTGTGGAGTGGCTTGCCTTTCCTTGACCTGTGCACTCCTGTACGTGGTCCTGTATTCATCTATTTTCTTCATGCATGCCTCTGTTTGCTCCCCAAACAGAGAATTACCCACTACAGGAAAATCCATAGCCTTAGTCTGGGTATCCTGTGAAAGGCTAGTGCATCTGAGCCAAGCATGTCTCCTGAGAGACACAGATGTAGCCATGACTCTAGATGCCACATCACTGGAGCCCTCCGCAGCATGAAATTGCATTTTGGATGCCTCAATTCCATCAGCAGCCACCTCCTCGGCTAGTTGGGGGGAGGCCTGTTTAGCCAGCTCCAGAGCCATTTCCCATCTGGATTTCTGGTACCTGGCTGTGTAGGTCATATAATTAGCCTGCCTGAGTCCCAAAGAGGGTGGCAAATACTGTTTTTTGACCATGGCATCCACTTTCCTGGAGTCCTTATCGGGGGATGTGAAGCCAAAGGAATGTTAGCCCTGTCACAGGCTGTAGCCTGCACTACCCCAACATGGCTGCTATAACTATAAAGGAATTCAGTAGCTGAGCCTGCTAACATATACCTCCTGTCCATTCTCTTGTCTACAGGAGGAAATGAATTAGGAGTTTGCAAAATTTTGTGCGTCTGTTTCCCCAAGGACTTATGAAGAGGGATAGACAGCCTTTTGGACTCTGGGATATCGATCATTTCCACGATATAAGGCTCTTCTTCCTCTGCAGCTTCAACCAAGGGAAGCTGAAGGGTTTCGGCCAACTTTTTGTAAAACAAAAAGTGTGAAGGGGACTCAGAGCCTGGGAGGAGAGACACTGGAGGGCCTGTCTGGGGAGATGTCCGGTTCAATGGGCACATCCAGGCCCCCCTGGTCGTCGTAATAATCATCACCGGGATAATCTTCGTCTCCCTCCCACTCCTCATAATAAGTATCTGGATCATAAGCCAAAGGAGATGAATCCAACCAGACTGCCTAACCGGCGGGAATGGTTCGGACGGAACCAGTCTAAGCGATTGAACAATGCTAATCACGTTGGCTATTTCGTCCGCGGTTGGAAAATGCAGAACAGGATCCAAACCAGTGGACTAACATTTTCATTTGGACGGAACCGGCCCCTCAGGGTCGGCTCTCCTTTGGCCCGAGGTTTCGCTTAGGTCAGTAGGCACCTCCTCAGGTTCGACCGCAACCGAACCGGGCTGGCCATTGATATCTACGGACTTCTCGGCCTCCCTTTCCTTCAGCCTACTCAGTCTCTTATCTAGAGTGGATTTAGGAAAGTTTTTACAAATTTGGCAGTCCGACTTGAGGTGGTCAAACCCCAGACAAACACAGACGAGGTGGGGGTCAGCCTTGGCAAAGTCCTCCTCACACTCAGTACAGTGCTGAAACCCAGTGGGACATTTTTTTTTTTTTGGGGGGTGTCAGACATGGCCAACCTACTAAATTACTCTATAGCAGCTTTCAAGCCAGGTAACAAAATAATTGATCGGTTACAAACCGTGTCACAGGTTTTGAAAAAGAACCAGAAAAGGCCCGGTTCTTTTGAAACCAATCAATACCGGAACACCACTCTAATCCCAGAAAATTTTTCTCAAAAAGTAGAAGAAATACAAAGTCGGTTCCTAACCAGACAGACAGGAAAGAAGTAGAGGAAAAAAGTAATTTCCACACACTTTGAAAAATAAACACAATCACTACCTGTACCATAGACAGAAACTAGAAATCCGAAAAAAAATCTAAAACAGGATGGTTTAAAACCGAACGCTTTACTTTTAACCGAACTGAGCAGAGGAATCTCCGGAGCGACTTCACTGTTAGGCGGAGTAAAGAATCTGACTGTTACACTGGGAAGTACCACAGACAGAGGTTTGAAAACTAAGCTCGAGCACAACATTCTATGCTCCTGCATAGAGTTTAACTCCTTACTCTCCAAGGCAGTTCAAGTGCTGGAGTTAACTGCATTAAGTCAGAATACAGCAAGACTTCATGTTTGAACAAGGACTTGGTATCAACAGGAGAGGGAGGAAAACCTCCTCTTGCTCCATCCATTCCTCTCCCTCCACAACAGAGGCTTTGCCCTCTTCATCATCAAGTAGCTCCTAGGGTCAAGAGCCCCCCCAAAGATCCCGATATCCTCATCCTGACCGTCCGGATGGTCAGGATCGGAGTCTGTTTGTATATCCAAACAAAAAAATGCTGCACTGTTCTGTTGTAGTGCAACTGGACGTGCCTCTGTGTGGGCGCCACCTGACCTGAGGTGCCCAGATTTGAGGTCAGGTGCATCTGATAGGATGTTCTGCGGAACATCGGGGCTCAAAAGCTCTCTTAGAGCATAGAAAAAGATTTCCACAATTCTGCTTGCCACAGCCAACTGGAACACCAGGTGACACTCCCCCCCAGCTCCAAGGTGTGATATTTTGGGGGGTGGGTTAAGAAGCATATTAACTTTAGAAAAACATTGAGGGCAATAGGAAAACACGTAAAAAGGTCTCCTTACCCCCTAGCAGGACTTACATCTTTTAATAGACGGAGGTCTCTGAAATACCATGGTGCAAAAGGAAAGAACAGTATGCCCTAAATATGAAACACAAAAACAAGAGGGAGATGTTAAAGGCTTAGGCACTGAAAAGGGGGAGGGATGCAAACGCTACACCATTCGCAGCTCGGACACCCTGCTGAGATTTGGACCCAGGTAAGACCCACAAGGCACGGAGTACTGGGAAGGTTAAGTGACTTGCTCAGAGTAACAGTATGCAAGAGGAGGTTGTGGGAATCAAACCCAGGTCTGCTGGATGTACCATGCTCATTCACAACTCATTACTCTAACCTCTAGGTAATACCCATCTTTTTTGGGATTTAAACTGTGGAAAAGGGCATCAGCAACAGTAAAAAGACCCCCCTAAATTTAAGAACTAATCCAGCACTGTAGTGGAAATAGTAGCAAAGTTAGTCTTAAGAGAGAACTGCAATACATTCAAACTGCATGTTTGTGGACTCCCTCCTGAAGTGACATGTGGAATGCAGCTCTCCCAATCTGGACCGAAGATTAAAGATCAAACAGTCGGGGAGGCGGAAAAACGATATGAGAATACCACGCCATGTCTACCAATGAAGCAGTGCAGGCGCAGGCTCCCTCAAAAACATGTGCGCAATGTCACCACGCTCAGCACGATGTCGGTGGGGCCACACGCACACATACAGGCATGCAAGAAAACCACGCTTGAAGTAGTCAAATATAGACCAAAGGTGTGCGCGTCCAATTGTCACATAAACCACCCGACAGCGGACAAATACAAATAGCACTGCTCAATGAAGCAAAGAGAAAAAAGTTACAGTGACAGAAGAGCAGGAAACTGCTGGTCTTCTGCCATCACTGTCAAAGTTTGTTGTATACTCATGCTAATGAAGGGCCTATGGGCTTATCTACACAGACACAACTTAATGATTTCATTTATGTACTAGCTCCTTTATTAGTTTTTTTAATCCCTTTTAAATATTAGTGGGCCCATCTGCTCTGTCAATGTAGGAATTGTTTTACCTGTGCCCCTGAATAAATGGGAAAGCACAGAAAACAACCCGGGAAAGTGTGATCAACAAGATGATTTTAAAATAAACAATATATTTGGCATTTGAATATGTCCTTAAATGAGGTACAAACCTTGCCAACAAGGAATTTCCCTTCACAAGGAGAACCAATTAAAAGGGCACTGTACCCAACAAATTAACACACACAAAAAAAAAAAAAAAAAACATTGGCAAGTAAACACTGTGGAGAAGGAAGAAGGGGTACCAACGCCGAAAGACGAAGGGGAGAACCCCCAGGGAGCTCCTAACCAACAAGGCAAAAAAAAAAACACGACATACACTTACCTGGGACACCTTCCTCCTACTTTTTTTTTTTTTTTAAATTTGGAGACACCCAAAAGAAAGACCCAAGAAAAGCATGGCAAATATGGCTCCCAATCCAAGCATATGCAGTTGAAAAAGAGACAGCAGGTTAGTCAATTTGAAAACCGCAATTTAACAGGCACAATTTTATTTTGGGAGTGCTCCCTATCACCAGGTAGCCTCAACATATTTGTACAAATTGCAGCCCCATGGCCTAGAAGCAGGGGTGGAGCTAGGAATTTTTAAACATGTACTCAAAATTGATGCACTATTTGCCCCACCAGTTATATAAAAACATAAACAAAATATGCACTGCCATACCACACCAACAATAGCTCCCCGTTTACCATCTGAGTTCCTTCCTGTAATCCTACGTCCTTTGTTTTTGCTTGTGTAGTTGGCTGGTGGCATCAGTGCCCCATAGCGAACAACAAAGACTGAAAGGCTCAGCGCAACACAGGCACAATGTGACTCATAATGTCCTTGCTTTCCTCTTTGTGTTGCCCCTGCCTGATTTTTTTTTTTTTTTTTACTGTACTCCTGCCAACACCCCTGCCTAGAAGCCTTAAAGTTCTTCAGAGAGGATTGACATACATTTCCCCTATGATGGCACAGCTTAGATTGGACAGTTGGTGCTGTACAGAATGCTCATATGCCCAGCATTCTAAAGCTTTGGGCTGTGCAATTTCCCCTAGTAGGGGTGCACTATACCCCAGTGTAATGAAGACCCACTGAAAATGTGAAGCTCTACAGTAAAGCATGCTGAAAAAAATCCTATCCAACTGCTTGCAAGTTCAATAAACACAAAATCAAATGGATCTCGCATACTTACTGCCTCGATCATCTCCAGGGCTTCGTTAAAAGTTGGAACCGAAGTAGGGGACAGGAGGACCCCTCCAGTTACCACCCAGCTCTGTGGAGAGGTATCCGATTCCACCCCTTCATGCCGCCCTTTTATATCGACCGTCCAGTTATTTGGAGAGGCATCTTCTGCCACAGTTTTGGGCTCCTCCTTTATGTCTACTGGCCAGTTGTTTGGTGAGGTGTCTTCAGCTACCTCTATATTCTCCTCTTTTATGTCTGTGGCCCAGCTGTTTAGTGAGGCCTCTTCTGCCACCTCTACATGCTCTTCCTTTACGTTTGCCACCCATTTGTTTGAGGAGGAGGAGCCTTCTGTGAAATCGTCATATTCCTGTTTTATATCCATAGGTGGCTGGAATGGAGATGGCATCTGAGAACTGGGAGTTTCACTGACAGCTGCTGAATTCTCTTCAGGAAGACTTCCTGACCAGCTGCTGAAAGTATCCTTTGGGAGATTGAGAAAATTCATAATTAAATACTGGAGCAAACTGTAGTATCCTACAACAGACAGCAGTTAAGAGTTGACAAGGAAAGACACACCAAGCAATAACATGCTAGATTTCCGGGATAATACAGCATACAAAGCAGGGGTATTCAACTCAAAACATTTAGGACTTGCCCAGCCATGACTGAAGGTGAATTTTCTCTTGCCCCTATTGCAATGAAATTAGCTCTCTTTTTGTATTTGCCCTTCAGGGAAATTTACTTGCCCTGAACACAGGGCAACATGATTTCCATACTCCTGATACAAAGGATAACAATAAACTGTGCAAGATATAGCATGTGTAATCAATGAAGGTATGGGAAAGGGAAGAAAAAATTACTCATCTTAGTAATCTTGTTTCTTCCAAGGTATTCTTCAATATTCTTAACTCTTGCAGTCAGCCTGTAGTGTCAAACTGCCTGAAGAATGGAACATTTGCAAATGGTGGAACACTCATTGGCTCGTGCTACCATTCAAACTGCTGCCCTTACCAATTGCTGCATTCTATAATGCTCTGATCCATTGGAGCCTGCAAAGAAAGGTACCCTAAACTAAGCTATCAAACTTGTACTAATAACCACTTGGTTATAATACTAATAATAATATTAATAATTGTAATAACACCCCCCTACTGTCAGATATGGCCCAAAGAGGGGAAAACAACGCACAACAAGGTTAAAAAATGTAACAACTAGGGTAGACACCACCCATCCATACAGGTATCCAGCTTGAGATGCAGATGCCAGTGGTTCTGGAAGGGGAGGCAGGGAGGAAGAGTTAAGAATAACGAAGAATACCTTGCAAGAAACAAAATTACTAAGGTGAGTAATTTTTTCTTCTAGCCCCAGGAATTCTTCAATATTCTTAACTCTTCCAGACTACAAAGCAGTACCTTTGGAGTTGGGCACAGAACCTATTTTGGAAACAGACTCTGCAGAACTGCTGTGCCAAACCTGTCATCACTTCTGGACAATGTTCCAGCAGTAGTGCTTTGTTGAAGTGTGTACTGTTCTCCATGTAGCTGCTTTCCAGATTTCAAGAAGTAGGATGTCCCTGGCAGCAGATATTGTAGCAGCTGTGCCCCTCGTGGAAGCCTACTGCGGGCTCCTTAACCACTTTTGAATAACAGAATTGAATATATTGTACTATCCAGCATGAGACAGTCCTTTTAGATGCTGGTTTTCCTTCTTCCGCATCCCCATAAGTCAGAAAAGTTGCTGTCTGTCCTGCCTGTGATTCTTGGCGTGGGTCATTGTAGTAGCTCAAAGCTCTCTTGACATCCAGACTATGCAACCTGCATTCACCTGAACTGGAGTGCTTAGTGACAAAGACTGGCAAAGTGACAGACTTATTCAAATGGAAATCAGAAACTACTTTTGGAAGGAACTGCCTGTTAGTTCTAAACACCACTTTACCGCTATGAAAAGGGATATAATTCTGCTCTATGCACAGGGTCTGAAGCTCACCAATCCTTCTGGCCGAGGTGATGGCCACCAGGAACACTGTTTTCCAGGTTACATACATGGGTTCAAATGGGGGTTCCATGAGCTTTGTTATGCATACATTAAGGTCCCATGCTGGCACCAGTTCCCTATGAGGGAGGTGTAGGTAGGCTAAACCTTTGAAAAACTTCTTGAAAATGGGATTGGAAGCCATGGAAACACCCTTGCCAGCTGAAAAATAAGCTGAAACTGAAGCCAGATGAACCTTCACTGTTAGTGGGTTGCAGACCCAAGGAATGCAGGTGGGTAATGTAGTCCAGCAAGGCTGGCAACCCTGCCAGTGAAGGCACCACATCATTAGTAAAACACCATATAAAGAACCTCTTCTGTCTGGAAACATAAGTCCTCTTAGTCGAGGGCTTCCTGGATCCCCTCAGGACATTTAGGACACTCTCAAAAGAGTTGCAAGCCTGCATACTCTAAGTCTTCAAGAGTCATGCCTGGAGTCTGAGGGACCCGAGGTGCAGGTGCAGGTACAGGATCCTCCTCTGGGAGGAGGTTACGAGGTTGCATCTCTGAAAGAGGTATATTGGCGGAGCCACTGAGAAGGACAGCAGCAGAGAGTACCATGGCTGCTGGCCCAGTCTGGAGTTATCAAGATCACTGAAGCTGACTGGGACCTGAGCTTGATTAAGACCCTGAGCAGCAGGGGAAAAGGAAGAAATGCATTTCTTCCCCAACCAGTCCAGCACCACAGTGTCCAGGGGTACTGATCCTCTTGCTGGTGGTCTGCAACAAAACACTGACAACTGGCTGTTGTCGTGGGATGCAAAGAGATCCATCTCTGGAGTACCCCATCTTCTGAACACCACCTCCAACACCTGCCTGTTGAGGGACCATTCGTGGTGATCCTATTCGATTCTGCTCAGGGCATCTGCCAGGGTGTTGTTCTTCCATGGCAAATGAACTGCTACCAGTAAAGCTTGAAGTGAGTAGACCAGACTCCACACTTTCATTGCTTCTGTGCACAAAGGGCTGGGCCTTGTTCCTCCCTGCTTGTTTATGTAGTACATTGTAGTGGTACTGTCTGTTCTGACCTGTACCACCTTGCCTCACACTAAAGATGCAAAGGCTTGCAGGGCTAGAAATACTGCTCTGAGTTCTAATAGATTTATGTGCTGGAGTGACTCTGCAGTTGACCAGGTGCAACGTATGGTATGTGCCCCCAGTGGGCTCCCCAGCCTAGGAGGGAGGCATCTGTTGTGAGGGACTACTGAGGGAGATTCCTGCTGGAAAGGGACTTCTTCCCTGAGGTTTTCCCTTACCTGCCACCACCGAAGAGCTTGCAATAGTGTCCTTTTTACTGGAACTAATTTTGAAACTGGGTCCCTTCTTTGGGACCAATGTGCCCTGAGGTAGAATTGTATGTCCCTCATTTGGAACCTGGAACCTATGTCTGTGCCTGCTGCTGCAGCCATATGCTCTAGGAGCTGCAGAAATTGCCTTGCTGGTCTTAGCTTGTTTAGTTTGAAAGCCCCAGCACTCTGCAAAGCAAAGTTTATTCATGAAACGTTATTCCAGTAGATCATAGCGTTTTACAAAAATCACAGATCATAAAACATTCAATTCAGCAAATAAATTATTTAAAAACATATATAAACAGCAGGATTAACAATCACACTATGGAGGATGTTGCTTACTCTGTCCTGAGGCAGGTAAGCTCTTCCCCTCAGTGTCCAGCTCTGTACCTATGAAGTGCAGAACCTGCACTGGTCGCAGGACGGATTTCTTGAGGTTTACCAGAAACCCCAAGAACTCCAGAAGGTCCTGAGTTGCCCGTAGGGAATCCTGTACCCATTGTGGTGATTTTTCCCACTACTAAACAGTCATCCAGGTAAGGGAATACCATGATTCCCTGTCTCATTAGGTATGCTACCACCACTGCCAGAGACTTTGTGAATGCCCTTGGGGCTGAAGTGAGACTGTAAGGTAGTGCTGAGAACTGATAATGACCTGAAGGAAGTCTGAATCTGAGTCGTTTTCTGTGCGACTCTCTTATGGGGATGTGGAAGTATGCATCTTTTAGATCCAGGGATGCCAATCAATCCCCTTTTTGGGGGGTTGGCAGAATCACAGCTAAGGTTACCATGTTGAATTTTGGCATTGCCAAATGTCTGTTTAGTAATCTGAAGTCAAAAACTGGTCACCACTCCACATTCTTCTTCATGGTCAGGAAGTACCTTGAGTAGAATCCCTTTCCCCTTTGCTGTGGAGGAACTGGTTCTACTGCCCTTGACAATAACAGATTTGCCACTTCCTCCTCCAACAGCTTCTTTTCTGAGCCTGAGGCTGGTCTGAATATTCTTGTTCTTAAGGTTGGGAAAGATTTGAAACTGAGGGACAAGCCCTGACTCACTACCTCCAAGACCCACTTGTCTGTGATGATGTTCTTTCTTGCCTGGAAGCAGTGAGACAGCCTTACCCCCTACTGGTACAGGGGAGGCGACCTCTGCAACCATGTCAGGGGTTCTGTTTAGGCTGGGGTTGAGCCTGGTTAGCCTGATTCCCATGCCTTGATCCCCTTCTGCTTCTTCCTCTAAAGTATCCAGTTTGCTGGGGATACTGCTGGTACTGATATACAGCCTAGGCTTGAAAGAAAGGCCTGTCATAAGTAGACCTACCTCTGCCCCCAACCCCCCTTTTCCATAAGGCCTGCAGGAAGTTGAAGGCTTTTCCTTGGCAGTGCTGCTCTTGTAGGTGGTTTTGTATTTATCCATCTTTTTCATGTAGGATTCTGTCTTTGCCCCAAACAATGAATTATCCTCACAGGGGGAGTCCATAGCCTTCGTTTGCGTATCCTGCAAGATTAGTGGCTCTGTCTCAGCCATGCAAATCTTCTTAGGGCAATTTTGAGGGTCATCCACCTGGCAGCAGTGTCGTTAGCATCCGCTGTCATCTGGATTTGGTACCTGGAAGTCTCTAAGCCGAACCTAGCAGTCTCTGTTAAATTCGGCTGCCAGTCCAGCTGGGACCTTGTCTGCCATGGTCATGACAGACTGCCACAGGGATTTTTGCTATTGGGCCACACAGGCCATATAATTCACCTGTCTGATAAATCAATCTTTATTTTACCAGGTGAAACACCATTGAATACAACTCATTTACAAGATGGACCTAGGTATGTTTCACATTGGACAACAGAAAAATTATAAGGTGTAAAAAGGAGAAAACACAAAAATTGATATAGAGCCCCCCACACCAGAAAGTTTACATAACAATAGGCTTTCATAACAAAAATTTACATAAACGATAGACAAGGAAGCTGACTTCCTTTTTTGGCCATGCTGACGACCTTCCTTGAGTCCTTGTTGGGGGGGCGAGATGCTAAAGGCACCTTTGCCCTGTCCCAGGCAGCAGTCTGTACCACGCCTTCGTGGTCAGGATGGGAAAATAAAAATTCTGCCCCTGACATTTCCTATCAGCCCTTTTGTTTAAGGGTGGTACAGAGTTTGGAGAATCTTCAGTATGTGTTTCTTTAAGAAACTTATTTATTGGTAACAACAGCTTCTTAGTGGGAGTTAGTCCCATAAGGTCCATGAACTCTTCTTCCTCATCTTCCACCACCTCACTGGTGGTTATGTCCAAGGCATCCACCATCTTCTTCACAAATGTGTAATGTGAAGAGAAATCTTCAGGTAATCTAGGTGGTGATTCGAATTCCTGATCAGGGGAGGAGGTTTCAGGCTCAATGGCTCCCCATCATCTTGGTCATATTCTTCATCGTACTCATAATCTTGAGTATCAGGAACCGGAGGTACCAGTTTCTGAACTGTGGACTGAACCGGGGGATTTACCGGTTCCTTCAGAACCGGAACCGGTATTAATACCTGCAAAGCCTGTATAACTTTCAGGGCTTGAGCAATAGCATCTGCTGTTGGCATTTTCACCGGTTCCGGTTTGTCAGCCGGTTCCCCAGTCCACTTGGCTTTCAATGGCTCCCATTTATTCGGAGTAGATGGTTCAGGTTCAACAGTTTCACCCATATTAGTTAAGGGACGAGGCTGGTCAGAGTAATTATCTACCGGTTCATGCAGGGATGCCATCTTCTTTTTACATTTTTCCAGCCTTTTTTTTTTTTTTTTTTTTTTTAATTGTTTTAGGCGGAAACGTTTTGCAGATTTCACGCTTGGCTGTCAGATGGGACTCCCTAAGACAGAAAACGTACATATTGCATTTGTCTGCCTTGGCAAAAATCTCGCCACACTGAGAAAATGTTTTAAACCTGGTAGGGCCAGTTTTCTTCTTTGGTTTATCTGACATTTTAATCAAATGACAAAAACCCAAAAGGTAACCGCAAATACTCTTTTTCTGTGGTTATAAACAGTCTAAAGACGTAGCAGTTAGTTTCTCTGAGGAAAAGAAAAACGCAAACAGGTTAAAAGGAACTGTAAAGTATTGGTTCACACGGAATACACTGGTAACAAACTAAAGTAAAATTAAAATAAAACAAGTAAATAATCAGATGGAATGCCGGTTCCTCAACAGTTACTGAGAACCGGGAGGAACTGCTAAATCAGAGAAATTAAACTAAACTAACCTAGTGTTACCTAAAATATCAGAGAGTAAAGGCAGCAGATGAAAATAAATGTAAACATTACTTGTTTTTATAATGAAAAAACAAGGAATATCACAACTGTGAGGAGCGACCTCCGTGGCATCTTGACTAGCACGCGAAGAATGAAATCTGAGCGTCACAGAATGCAGCAGTTGGTAAAGGCAGCAGTTTTAATGGCAGCACAAGCCAATGAGTGTTCCACCATTTGCGTATGTTCCATTCTCTGGGCAGTTCAACACTACAGGCTGACTGCAAGAGTTAAGAATATTGAAGTATTCCTGCGGTTAGAAACAGGAAATTAACCGGGAAAGGCACACTAAGCCAGAGCTTGATTCCGGTGTGACATGGGAGCACAAGGAAGTTAACTCATTGCCTCCTGGAAACGTCTGTGGGCATCAGCAAATCTAACTACAGTGTGTCCCAGAACGCCTACACAAGTCACCTACAGAGTTCCTGTGTACCCTAGAAACGTCTGGAGAAGTCACTCATATTTTAATATTACCTTCCAGCCAAAATTGATTAGAAATGATTGCATAGTACCATTAGAAAGGTAATGTTGCGCTGAACAACCCTGCCACTGACACTGTGTGTATCATGTTCACTTTAGGAGTTATTCATATTTGTTTATGACATTTTGTCAATCTAGAACTACCTAAGCACTTTGAAGAACACACACATTCTGGGTATCTTAGCCAGTATAAAACAAAAGCCAAATTGAGTACAGTTGATTGCATAGAACCGCTGGAAAGGCTATTTTGTGTGGAACAGCTTTGCCACTGATACGTACTGTGTGTCATGTATACTTTAGTAGTTATATGCATTTGTTTATGGCATGGTGTGTATGGTTCAGATTTGTCCTTCAAACCTCACCAACACACCTTGACTCAAATGGGGAAAAATTATGTTTATTACTACAGAAATAGCTGTTTGTTTTACAAACAAATTATTAGAACAAATTATTACCCTGGAAAGCTGGGCTCACACATGGAAATTAAATTTCAATATCACCAAGTGCAAGGTGTTGCATCTTGGTCGGGGAAACCCTAAACACAGGTACACCCTGGGAGGGGAGGTGCTGGAAGCCTCAACAGGGGAAAAAGACCTAGGGGTCATGGTGGATACATGTATGAATAACACTGAGCAGTGCAGGAGAGCAGCTAGCAAGGCAAACAGGATGTTGGGATGCATCGAAGGGGATCACCTCTAGGAGCAAGGAAGTGATTCTGCCGCTGTACAATGGACTGGTTAGACCACACCTTGAGTACTGTGTACAGTACTGGAGACCACACTTGAAGAGGGACATACAGCTCCTGGAGAGGGTACAGAGGAGGGCAACAAAGATGATACGAGGGCTAGGGATTTGACTTACGAGGACAGACTTGAGGAGCTCTGCCTGTTTTCATTGGAGGAGAGGAGAGACAGGGGGACATGATTGAAGTCTTCAAGTACCTCAAGGGAATAAATAGGGTAAACATGGAGGGATCTTTAGACTAAAGCAGGAGGCATCACCAGAGGGCATGGTTTGAAGTTGGAAGGTGGAAGGGTGAGAGGGAAAAGGAGGAGGTTTTTCACTGAGAGGGTGGTGGACCCTTGGAATGCTCTGCCTGGTGAGCTGGTTCAGAGATCCACAGTGGAAGCTTTAAGAGAGTGGGACAGACACAGAAAGTGGATGTATCAGATGATAGCCTGTCCCGGGGGGGTGGGGATGGATGATAGGGGTTTCTGGAGCACAAGGGATGGGAGGGTCTCGGCACCCAACTAAGGATCTAGGTTCGAGCAGACTTGATAGACCATAAGGCCTAATCTGCTGGCAAATAGTATGTTAGTATGTTAGAATTACATCTAATGTCTGGATGCTTAATTTGGTGCTGATATGTTACATATTTCCCAACAAAAAAAGGTTTATGGTGCATTTTTCAGTGGAAAAAAGATTTTGTTTTGCTGTTTCAACCAGCACAGAAATAAAACAAAATTACCCGCTATTTCTTGCATACCACTGTTGGAAAGGTAATTTTATGCTGAATAATTTTGCCACTCATACTTTGTGTCTAGCACTTATGTTTTTTGTGCTATTAGCATTTGTTTGCGGCATGCCAATTATGGCTTGATTTTACTTAGAAGGGCCCAGGATTAACTGTTAACAGTATACAGCAGACAAGTGCTGCAACTTCAGAAAGCTCCTGTGGAGGCAATGAGTTAAGTGACCTGCTCAGGGTCACACAGTATGCAAGTGGCAGCTGATGGGGATTCAAACTCTGGTCTCCAGATTTGCAGCTCAGTGCTATTAACCACTACACTATTTTGCCTCCTTGTACAGACAAATAAAATGTTAACAAAATTGCAGTTAAGTAAATCAATTCCCAGATCCCACCCAAGAAATACATAATAATAATAATACAGAAAACAAATGTACAAAACATAGCACGTGTAAGCAGGTGGTCATAGACAAATATGTGCAAAACAGCAGCAAGCATAATGATTCCCAGATCCCAAAGAAATATTTATATTCTCCAAGATAAACATGCTATTTTATGGCAACTTGAGAAAAATAAGTTGGTCAATGCACATGATTAGAAACAGAACAGTTGTGTGCTTACCTTAACTTAGATCTCAGAGAGAATCTCTTTTACCAGGCCACACCTATAGAACTATAAGCCGTCAGGCATTAGGACCACACAGAAACTTTTGCTAGCAGTTCACCAGGTGCCGCCCACGTCAACATCTGATGTTCCTCCCATACATGCATGGGTGGCCCCATCCCTCCTCTATTACCCGCCAGAGATCTCGCACAGAGGACCTCCCTATAGGAAAATCAGAAGAGAGACTACAGCTCTGCCCATCAGCTGAGGCAGAAGACAGAAGGAAAGCCCATAAGAAGAAAGGTCAGCACTGGTATGGCCCTAATGTCCCAAGGGCATCTTGCTCAGAGGACCTCTCTCTAGGAAACCATGAGAACACAAATGGTTCCAGTTACCAGGCACACCCGGAAACATCAAGCAGACCATCTCAGAGAAAGAGGCGGACAAAACACCAAGAGTGAAAGAAGGTTCTATGTCCAAGAGGGACGGATGGAGGGTGGGACGCCATGGCATGATGAAAGAGATTCTCTCGAATATTTATGGTTATGGTAAGTACGCAACTGTTGCATCTTCTTCGAGGATCTCTCTCATCAGGCCACATCCATGACATGAGTACCAAGCAGTACTGACCACAAAACAATCTGGGAGGCTGGAACAGACAGGCCTACGAAAGTAGGCCTGAAGCACAGCTAGGCCAAAGTCTGCCCTAGTCCTCAAGGCAGTGTCAGATTGTGATGTTTTCTGAAACTGTGACCAGTTGGCTCTGTGGCGCAGAGCGAAGGGTTTCGTTCTGCATGCTGGCAACCTAGATTCACGCTCCGAGCCTGGGTACCAGGAGCAGAGACCGGCAGGGAGGGTATGCACAAGCTTCCAGTGGACGCTTCCCTGCTGGGGGGGGGGGTCTGCCTAGGCACCTCTGGGTGGAATGGGTGCATGCTTGGGAGACGTGATGCCTCGACACGCCCCCCACACACTTCCTCCCAAAGACCCCGACCCAGCAAGGCAGAGAACTTGATGGCTGGGCACAGAAAACTGAAAAGCCACCTCGGCCGACTGGATCACGGCCGCCAGACCCTCATCATCATGGAGCCCTCCCGGATAGCCGGGATGGACCTCAGCAGCACCCAGGGCCAAAGCAGGACAGCCAGTAAGCATATTTGCTCGGAGGAGGGACCCGCCCGATGAAGAGATACGTCTGGTTACCTTGGGGGCTGCAGTAGGGGGTGGCAGTTGGCGTCGGGAGTTGCCTGGGGCAAGCAGGTCCTAGGCGGCCAAAGAGGCCAGCTGAGGTGCAGGGGAGGAGCAAAAAAAAAAAAAAAGTGTGACCAGTACTCCAGGGGGGCAGCTGCACAATTCTCAGCAGCAGACACATTCCTGAAACCAGCAACTAAAGTGGCCACGCTGCTAGTGGAGGTGCCACGGACAACTCCAGGAAGTTCCTCGCCATACTTCCTGTAACAGAAAGTAAAATAGTTCAGCCATTTAAACAAACATTTGTTTGAAAGTGGAACACACACTTTCCCAGGGACAAAGGAACCAAAAAGCTGTGAGCACTTCTTGTAGTCCTTGGTAAAGTGGATATAATATCTGAGCGTACCCTGGACATTTAGAGGGTGGAGCAATGCTTCCCCTGGGTTGGCAGGCTCATGAAATAAACTGGCAAGTGGACAGTTTAAGGTCCACTGGGGAATCCTCATATGCAATCTGCCCAGTGGTACCGTAAGAAAAAATTACTCACCTTAGTAATGTTGTTTCTTCTAATGGAATCTTGCTGTATTCAGACATATGCAGTGATGTCTAACCTTTGAACTGCCCCGGAGATGAAAGTGTTAACTTTCCATGCCAGTCATGGAACGCTGAGCTCGAGCTCGGTTGAGACTGTCTGTTGCTGTTTGAACTCAAACCATCAGATCTTTACGAGCTATACTCACTGGGTGTCCTGTGTGGAAACTGTAAACTTACACTAGCCAACTAGCTACTAAATATAATAAAAAGATTTTCTGGTCACAAAGCAAAGACTCAAGTCAGGAAACCCAAAAAATAAAACAAAACACAACACCCACACACCCAAACTAAAGGGGTAAGAAAAGAAGGGGTGGGGGCACCTCCCGAGTGCCAACACTGCATGCCATCACATCCCAAAACCAGGTTCTGAGGAGGCAGGAGATCAGAATACAGCAAGACTCCATTAGAAGAAACATTACTAAGGTGAGTAATTTTTCTTCAAACAACATGAAGTCTTGCTGTATTCTGATTATACAGACTACGCTACCTCCATGAAGGAGGGACAGAACCTACTTTGGAAATAGGCTCTGAAGTACTGCTGTGCCAAACCGAGCATCACTCCTAGCCTGGATATCCAGAGAGTAATGCATGGTAAAAGTATGTACTGTTTTCCAGGTGGCTGCTTGACAAATCTCTAAGATAGGAATATCCCTGGCAGCAGCCAGGGAAGCAGCTGTACCTCTGGTAGAGTGAGCCCTCAGGCCTGAGGGTGGGATCCTACCTAGCTTTTCATAGCAAAATTGAATGCAAGAGACAATCCACCTGGCAATAGATCTCTTAGTGGCAGGTTTTCCCTTACCAACCTCACCATAAGTGAGGAACAGTTGGAGAGAGTCAAACCTGTGACCCTTGGTGCGCTCTATGTAGTAGCTAAGGGCCCTTTTCACATCCAAACTGTGCAGCCTCCACTCCCCAGAGGAGGAATGGTCAGTGAAAAAAACAGGAAGAGACAGACTGGTTAAGGTGGAAATCTGAGACCACCTTAGGCAAAAACTTCCTATTAGTCCTGAGGACCACCATCTCTCTATGGAAAGAGATAAAAATCAGGCTCCACTGACAGGGCCTGTAACTCACTAATGCGTCTGGCAGAAGTGATGGCCACCAAGAAAACAGTTTTCCAAGTCAAGTACTTAAGCTCTGCTGAGGACAAAGGCTCAAAAGGGGGTTGCATAAGCTGAGCAATGCAAACATTAAGGTCCCAAGCAGGGGCAGGGTCCCTGAAGGGAGGATTGGTATGCAGCAATCCCTTGAAAAATTTAGAAAATACAGGATGAGCTGAAAGGGAAGAGTGCTTGCCTGCTGAGAGGAAGGTAGAGACACCAGCCAGATGCACTCAGTGTAGCTGGTCTGAGTCCCAAGCTATTGAGATGAACCATATAGTCAAGGACTGTGGGCAGGCCAGCAGACTCTGGAGAAATATGCTTCCCAGAGCACCATATAGTAAATTTTTTCCACTTGGAATTGTAAGTGTTTCTGGTGGAAGGCTTTAGAAGCCTTTAAAGATATCAGAACACCTTGAGAGGTGCAAATCAGCAAACTAACTCTTCAAGAGCCAGGCCTTGAGACTGAGAGATTTGAGATTCGGATACCAAACCCTCCCCTAAGCACATGTTAACAGATTGTAATTCCTGGGAAGAGACAGGGGAAGGTGGACTGCTAAGGACAACAAGAGAGGGTACCAGGGCTGTCTGGCCCAGTCTGAAGCAATCAGAATCACCTTGCAGGGTTGAGACCGGACTTTGACTAGCACCTTCAACAGGAGAGGGAAGGGGGGAAAGCATACAGGAACTTCCCTTCCCAATTGAGAACTAGGGCATCCATGAGGACTGAGCCCAACACTGGGGGCCTGCAGCAAAAGAGAGGAAGTTGGTGATCGTCTGGGGCTGCAAAAAGATCCATCTGTGGGGTGCCCCATCTGGAGATCACCACCTTTAAAATCAGGGGATCCAGGGACCATTCGTGATGGCCCTGAGATATCCTGCTGAGAGCATCTGCCAGGACATTGTCCTTCCCTGGGAGGTGCACTGCTGTAAGAAGGCGTTCAGGGAATGGAGCCAGACACCACAACTTCGTGCCTCTGTGCATAAGGCCGTGAGACTGAGTGCCCTTCTAGTTGATATACCACATTGTGGTGGTATTGTCTGTCCTGATCTGAACTACTTTGTTCTGAACAGACTTGGAAAAAGCTTGAAGTGCTAGAAACACTGCTCTGAGTTCTAATAGATTGATGTGAAGCAGAGATTCCTGGGGAGACCACAACCCTTGGGTGGTCAGGTCCCCAAGTGGGCTCCCACCCCAAGAGGGAGGCATCTGTAGTAAGGATTAGAGAATGAGACTGAGTGACAAAAGGAGCTCCCTGTCTTAGATTGTTCGGATACTGCCACCACTGTAATGCCTGGATCAGGGTTCGAGTCACTGGGATTAGTCTGGTCAGAGGATCCTTTTTCAGAGACCAGAAGGCTCTCAAGTGGAACTGAATGTCCCTCATCTGAAATCTTGCTCCCTGAACCACTGCTGTAGAGGCAGCATGGATTCACAGCGGGAAGGTCATGCCAGACAAATCTGATAGATTTCTTTGACTGGGTGACCAAAGTAGTAGATCAGGGAGGGGCTGTGGACATGGCCTACCTAGACTTTAGCAAGGCATTTGACACAGTCCCACACAAAAGATTAATATACAAGTTACCAGCCTGGGAGTGGGTCCCAAGATGACAGCCTAGGTAAAGGAATTGGCTGGAGAATAGGACACAGAGAGTAATGATAAACTGAGTCCACTCAGAAGAAAGGAGGGTTACTAGTGGGGTACGCGTAGGTTCAGATTAGGACCGGTCCTCTTCAATGTCTTTATAAGCGACATTGCAGAGGGACTGGAAGGAAAAGTATGTCTCTCTGCAGAAGACACAAAGATCTGCAAGAGTTGATGCACAGGGTGGGGTGGAAAGGATGAGAAGGGACTTGGCAAGGTTAGAGGAATGGTCAAATGTATGGCAGCTTAGATTCAATGCTAAGAAGTGCAAGGTAATGCACCTAGGAAACAAAAACCCAGGGGAAGAGTACACAATGGGGGTTGAGATACTAACAACAACAAAAATGGAAAGGGACCTGGGGTAGTCATATCAGATGACCTAAGGTGGGCAAGCAATGTGAGAGGGCAGCAAAGGAAGGCTGGGGAGATACTGGGATGCAGGGAGGCATCACCAGTAGAAAACAGGAAGTTATCTCCTCTGTACAGACAGCTGGTGAGACCCCATCTGGAGTACTGTGTGCAGTTCTGGAGACCCAATCTCATGAAAGACAGACAGGATGGAAGCTGTCAGAGCAGGGCACTAAAATGGTGCAGGGTCTGCACGGAAGACATATGAAGAGAGCAAAGAAGTTTAATATGTTAGCCTCAAGGAAAGGAGGGAGAGGGGGACATGATAGAAACGTTCAAGTACCTCAAGGGAATCAACAAAGTCAAGAGGTAGCATCTTTCAAAAAAGGGTGTGCAAGAACAAGAGGACACAATTTGAGAGATAGGAGGCTCCAGAGGTAATTTAGAAGTATTTTTTCACAGAGAGGGTTGTGGATGCATGGAGCGCCTTCGGAGGAGGTTGTGGAGTCAAAATCAGTGGTGGAATTCAAGCATGCATGGGACAGTCATAAGGCCATTCTAGGGGTGGGGTAGGAAGAAGTAGGCTGCTGGTTAACTAGGATCTGCAGCTTATCCAGTAGGTAGGGAAATGGGCAGACTGGGTGGGCCAAGCGGTCCTTATCTGCCATCAAATTCAATGTTTCTATGTCCCAGGAGCTATAGAAAATGCCTTGCTGGTCGAGACACCTGGAGGGTGAATGAAGAGGCCAGTGAGATAAGGCTCCTTGCCCTGTCCAGGGGAAGGAAGGCTCTTGCCTTTACTGTATCCAGCTCTGCCCCTATGAAGGTGAGGAGCTGCACAGGCTCTATAACTGACTTTGAAAGATTCAGAAGGAAACCTAGAGAAGTGAGCAGTTGCTGAGTTATCTGTAGATGTGACTTGACTTGGTCTGGAGACTGGCCTACTATGAGCCAGTCGTCCAGGTATGGAAAGATGGAGATCTTCTTTCTCCTTAGGAAGGCAACCACTACTGCAAGGCATTTTGTGAACACCCTTGGAGCAGAAGTTAGGCCGAAGGGCATTGCTCTGAATTGATAATGGCCTGAGGGCAGCTCGAACATGAGGTACTTTCAGTGGGAGCATCTGATGAGAATATGGAAATAGGCATCCTTGAGGTCCGGGGAAACTAGCCAGTCCCCTGGCCTTAGAGAGGGTAGAATTATTCCCAGAGTCACGATTTTGAACTCTGGCTTTAAAAGGTGCTTGTTTAAATATCTGAGATCAAGGATGGGCCGCCATTCTCCTGTCTTTTTGGGAGTTAGGAAGTACCTGGAGTACAATCCTTTTCCCTTGTGTAGGGGTGGAACCCTCTCTATGGCTCTCATAGCCAAGAGGGAAGAGACCTCTGCCTCTAGGGCAAGTGCCTCTGAAGTACTTGCAGGTGGAAAGGATCTGGTTCTCATCTTTGGAAATTTTTTGAAGCAGAGAACCAGTCCCTGCCTTACTACTTCCAGGACCCATTTGTCTGATGTTAAAGACACCCAGTCCTGGATAAAGTAAGCCAGCCTGCCCCCTACAGGTGGTGGAGAATCGGCCCTGGCAAACCCATCAGGGTGCCTGTTTGGCAGGGGCTTTAGGCTGAGGGATGGAAGCAGGCCTGCTTGTACCCAGTCTGCCTCTTCCTCTGAAAAAAACCCTATGAGTATAAGCAGAAGAGGAGGCCTGGGCTTGGTAGAAAGGCCTATGAAAAAGCCTGCCCCTGCCCCTGGAATGCTGCCTCTGGGGAGTGGCTTGCCTTTCCTTGGCCTGAGCACTCCTATAGGTGGTCCTGTATTCATCCATTTTCTTCATGTAGTTCTCTGTTTGTTCCCAAACGAGAATTAGCCTAACAGGAAAATCCATGGCCTTAGTCGTGTATCTGAGACAGGCTAGTACATCTGAGTCAAGCCATCCTCTCAAGGGCCACAGATGTAGCCATGACTCTAGATGAAACATCATTGGAGTCCACTGCAGCATGGAACTGCACCTTGGATGCCTCAATACCATCCAAGCCACCTGCTCCAGCTCCTTGGCAAGCTGGCCAGGGACCTGTTTAGCTAAAGCCATTATAGAGTCCCATCTAGATTTCTGATATCTAGCTGTATAGGCCATAAAATTAGCCTGCCTGAGTCCCAAGAATGCTGCCATGTACCGTTTCTTTGCCATGACATCAATCCTCCTGGAGTCCTTATCTGGGGGATGTGAAGCCAAGGGTATATTTGCCTTATCACAGGCAGCAGCCTGCACTACTCCAACATGGCTGCATTGCTGGGTAAGGAACTCTGTATCTGAGCCTGAGAGAGTATACCTCTTATCCATTCTCTTGTCCACAGGAGGTACAGAATTAGGAGTCTTTAAAATTTTTATTGTCTGTTTCCCAAAGGACTTATGAAGGGGAATAGACAGCCTCCTGGACTCTGGGATATCCATCATCTCAACATAGTCAGGCTCCTCCCGATAGTCCACAGCTTCTTCCATAGGAAGCTGAAGAGTTTCAGCCACTTTTTTGTAAAACATAAAATGGGAAGGGGACTCAGAAAGCCTAGGAGAAGAAACCCCTGAAGGTCTGTCTGGGGAGATGTCCGGGTCAATGGGCACATCCAGACTTTCGTAATCACCATCACTATCCTCATACTCTCTTTCCTCCTCCTCCGGTTCATAAAAATCTTCTAAATTATAATCTGGAACCGGGGGAACTGACCGAACAGAGCCCCTTCCCAATGGTGCCGGTTCGGTCGGAACCGGGGTTAGCGACTGAACAATCCTTATCGCTTTGGCTATTCCATCAGTGGTCGGAGAAAGAATTTGTGGATCCACACCAGCTGATTTATCCCTTCTTTTTCTTTTAACCGGAACCAACTCCTCAGAGTCTGTTCTCCTTTTGCCTGAAAAAGTTTCGCCCTGGTCAGAGGGCACTCCTTCTGGTAACCGAACCGGGTTGGCCATCTGGGTCAGCGGACTTCTTGGCCTCCCTTTCCCTGAGCCTATCAACTCTTTTCCAGGGTAGCTGCAGGAAAATTCTTGCAAATCTGGCAGTCTGAATCGAGGTGGTCAAACCCCAGACAATAAACACAGGTGGTGTGGGGGTCAGCCTTAGCAAAGGCTTCCCCACACACTGTAGTGTTGAAACCCAGTGGGCCCGGTTTTTCTTTTGAGTTTCTCAGACATGGCCAGTCCTAACAAAACTTACCCTTTTATCGGTAATCCGCCAGGCAAGACACCCTTATCGGTTCCTGACCATGTTACGGGTCGTGGAAAGCATAATGAAATCCGGCTTTTTTTTTAGAACCGATAAGGACGATTACTACCTCTAAAAGTAGAATAACTTTTGAATAAACCTGATCGGTTCAAACCAAACCAATCACGTTTAAAGTTCCACACAGAAGAACAAGAAATAAACCTATCTAGTACTCACGATACTACAGACAGAGACTGAACCGACAGGTTAACGGATTAAATTTGGTCAAAAACCGAGGAAAACGGCACTTTAACCGACAAACTTGAACCGAGCAAAGGAGAAATCTCTGGAGCGACTGTTCAGTGAGGCAGAGTAAAGAATCTGACGGTTTGAGTTCAAACAGCAACAGACAGTCTCAACCGAGCTCAAGCTCAGCATTCCATGCCTGGCATGGAAAGTTAACTCTTTCATCTCTGGGGCAGTTCAAAGGTTGGACATCACTGCATGTTTCAGAATACAGCAAGACTTCATGTTGTTTGAACAACTGTTGCTGCCATCAGGCCTAAAAGTCTCAAAAATGTCCAGGCTATGACATACCGATTTATCATCTGGTTCTTTGCAATCAGACGTTTGGCCCTTTCTTGAGGTAGAAAGGCCAAGTCTTGGGCTGTGTACAAGACTTCCCCCCTATGTACTACAGGTGCCAACAGGGGGTCAGGACCGATTTTGGCACATCGACCATGATCCCTAGGACATCAAACAACTGCCTTGTGCTTGTTAGACTCTGGTAAAGCTGCTCTTTGGAGTGGGCTTTCAGCAGCCAGTCATCCAGGCACGGGAAGATATAGTCCCTCTCTCATGAGGACTACTGCTAAGCATCTGGTAAAGACCCATGGCGCAGATGATAAACCAAAGGGCAATTCCCTGTACTGGTAGGGTTTCCCCAGGAAAAGGAAAGTACAGTTATGTAAGAAATGCCATAACAGTAGGTCTTCGAGTGGAGCTCTTGCAGCAGGGAACACCATTAGGACTGAAGCCAGCAGGCGTCAGGACCCCACAGAAAAATTCTAGCTAGCCATCAATAGCAGGGGACCGTCCCCCCGACATCGGCCCACCCATGACGACCCCTATGAAGAGGGTGGTCCCTCAGCTCCACCTCAATTCTCCCGCTGGAAATCCTCGCACATAAAGAAACTGGAGAACAGAGGAGGTTCCTCTGCACTGAAGAAAGCGAGGTATCAGAGCTGGAGATGGAGAAGTAACCACCAGGAGGAAGAAGGAAGGGGAAAGTAGCACCTGCTGCAAGAGCTCCTCTCGAAGATAGTACAGTTATGCAAAAACTTACCATAACAGTAGATTTTTCAAGAAAGGCTCTTGCAGTAGGTATTTGCATATTGGACTAAGCTGCCAGGCGTCTGGACCCCATGGAAAAATTTCTAGCTAGCAGTCTATGGTGGGGAACCGCCCCCACGTCAGGTGACCAGTGTCATACGGCGTCAGTATAAAGGCGGTCCCCATGCCCGCCGTCAGTTCCTTCCCCGCCAAAGGCCAAAAGAGCAAGGCGAGAGAAGGCGATATTTCCCCATGGAAATGAATCAAAGAAAACTGGGGACAGAGGGTAGAAGCGCAATACCTACTGCAAGAGCCTCTCTCGAAGATCTACTGTTACGGTAAGTTCTTACGTAACTCTACTATCTTACTTCGAGAGGGCTCTTGCAGTAGGTATTCACATACAGGACTTAGTCCCAAGCAGTCTAGAACAAGGAAAAGCACTCGGGAGGAGGATTATCCATAGCATGGAACCTCAGGGCTGAACAGGTCTCACGAAAGGAGACCTTGTAGGACAGCCAACCTGAAGCCTGCTCTACGACGAGAGGCGATGTCCAAACTGTAATGTTTCGTGAAGGTATGGACAGAAGTCCAAGTTGCGGCTGCACAGATGTCTGCCACTGACACATTTTTGAAACAAGCCACAGAGGCAGCTACTCCTCTGGTGGAGTGACCTCTGACTTGACCCGGAAGGGTCTTGTTACACTTGTCGTAATAAAGTGATACAATGTGCCAACCACTGATAGGCACTGCTTAGAAACAGCATCGCCTTCTCTTTTGTAAGCAAGAGAGACAAAAAGCTGATCAGTCTTCCTGAGATCCTTAGTCCGAGTGGTGTAGTATCTCAGGATTCTGTGAACATCCAAAGTATGCAAGAGGTACTCCCCTTGATTGGAAAGTTGGGTAAAGAAAGCGGATCGCTCCATGGATTGATTTAGCATAGATTCAGCCACCACCTTAGGGAGAAACTTAGGGTTGGTGCGTAGAGCCACACGTTCCTTGTGGAAAATCAAGTATGGGATTTTACATATCAAGGCCTGAAGCTTGGAAATCCGCTGAGCAGAAGTAATGCCCACTAGAAAGAGTGTCTTCCAAGAAAGGAACTTCAAATCAGCTGTAGCTGCTGGCTCGAAGGGAGGCAGAGTAAGCTTCTCCAGGATAAAAATTCAAGTCCCAAGGAGGGGCAGGAAAGCGGATGGGGGTCTCAAATGGAGAACCCCTCTGAGAAAAAAGTCTTGGAGACTTCCAATTGAGTGAAAGTCCTGTCTCCAAAGGGAATATGATAGGCTGAGAAAGATGCCATGTGGACTTTCAACGAGGAATGGCTGAGACCCAGATCGAAGAGGTGACGCATGTAGTCCATGACTATTGACTGGGCATGAGAAAGGCTCGCAGTCTTTCGAGTTTGCCCAAATAGAAAATCATTTCCATTTCATGGCGTAGGCAGACCTCGTGGAAGGCTTCCTGGCCTCCACCAAAATGTCCGCTACTAGAGGAGAGACTCCAAAGCGGTCTTTAGCTACGTCTGCAGGAGCCATGCATGGAAATGAAGGGAATCTGAGAACTGGATGAACAAGGGTCCCCTGATCCTGGGTCAACAATTGCTGCAACAGAGGAAGAGGAAGTGGAGGTCCCTCTGAAAACTGTTGCAGAAGAGAGAACCAAACTTGCCTGGGCCAGAAGGGAGCAATGAGAAGCATTTGAGTGCCCTCCGATCTGAATTTGTTCAGGACCCTCGGGATTAAAGGAATGGGAGGGAACGCATAGACGAATCTGTCCCTCCAACTGAGATACAGAGCATCCTGCCAAAAAATGCCTTGCCCTGGAGCGAGGGAACAGAAGGCGGGAAGTTTTGCGTTTTGGGGAGAGGCGAAGAGGTCTATCTGAAGTGTTCCCCATTGCTTAAAGATGTCGTTTACAATTTCTTGATCCAGCTCCCATTCGTGGGACCTGGCTGAGGACCGACTGAGTTGGTCTGCCATTGTGTTTTCCACTCCCGGAACGTGAACCACGATCAAGTGAAAGTGGTGTTGGGCTGCCCAATGCCAGACTCTCATCGCTTCCTAGCACAGAGGGTAGGAACGTGTTCCTCCCTGTTTGTTGAGGTACCAGACTATGCACATGTTGTCTGATTGTATGAGGAGATGACCGGGGAGGATGAAGGAGAGTAGAGCCTAAAGGGCATAAAGAACTGTTCTCTTTTCGAGCACATTTATGTGCAGGTTTTGTTCGAACTTGGACCAGCTGCCCAGAGTCCTGTGAGACCCCAGATGGGCACCCCAGCCTTCTCCTGACATGTCTGTCGTTGACGTCTGGGAGGACAGATTGATACAGAAATGAACTCCCAGGCACAGGTTCTCCTGAACCATCCACCATTCCAAGTCCCTGATCATGGGATCTGATACTAGTACCTCTTGGTCTAGATTGTTCCTGGTTTGGTCCCATTGAGACCGGAGCGTCCATTGAGAGATCCTCATATGGAGCCCAGTAAACGGGACTGTCGGAATGGCAGCTGCCATTAGCCCAAGGAGGCAGAGGACTGACCTGGCTCCAACCCTCCTGCGATGGGACAGAAGACGAGCCGGGTTCTGAAGGGTGTCTACCCTGTCCAGAGGCAAGAAGGCTTTGCAGATTGGTCATATCCAGAATTGCCCCTATAAATTGGAGGTGTGGCAAGGGACCAAGTGGGACTTGGCCTGGTTGATGGTGATACCCAGGCTGGTAAAAACCTGCAGGGTAAGGGAAAGGGAGTGCAGGAGTTCCTCCCTGGATGAGGCTGCCAGGAGCCAATCGTCCGGGTATGGGAATACCTGAACTCCCTGGGTACACAGGTGAGCCGCTACCACCGACAGGCATTTGGTAAACACTCGGGGGTGGGGGGCAGGGGAAAGATCAAATGGGAGGGCCTTGAATTGGTAGTGGTCCCCCTGAAAACAAAACCGAAGGAATTTGCAGTTGGAAGGACATATGGGGATATGCAGGTAACATAGAAACATAGAATTTGTCGGCAGATAAGGACCGCTCGGCCCACCCAGTCTGCCCATTTCCCTACCTAATGGATAAGCTGCAGATCCTAGTTAACCAGCAGCCTACTTCTTCCGATCTCCACCCCTTAGAATTGCCTTATGACTGTCCCATGCGTGCTTGAATTCCACCACTTTTTGACTCCACAACCTCCTCCGGAAGGCCGTTCCATGCATCCACCACCCTCTCTGTGAAAAAATTACGTCCATACATTACCTCTGAGCCGTCCCCCCTCTATCTTCAAATTGTGCCCCCTTGTTCCTGCACACCTCTTTCTGAAAGATGGTACCCTCTTGGACTTTGTTGATTCCTTTGAGGTACTTGAAAGTTTCTATCATGTCCCCCACCTCCCTCCTTTCCTCGAGGCTATACATATTAAGCTCCTTAAGTCTCTCTTCATGTGTCTTCCAGTGCAGACCCTGCACCATTTTAGTTGCCCTCCTCTGGACAGCTTCCATCCTGTCTATGTCTTTGCGGAGATTGGGTCTCCAGAACTGCACACAGTAATCCAGATGGGGTCTCACTAGCTGTCTGTACAGAGGGATAACAACTTCCTCTTTTCTACTGGTGATGCCTCTCCCTATGCATCCCAGTATCCCCCAAGCCCTACTTACTGCCCTCTCACATTGCTTGCCCACCTTTAGATCATCTGATACGACTACCCCCAGGTCCCTTTCAATTTTTTGTTGTTGTTAGTATTTCGCCCCCCATTGTGTACTCTTCCCCTGGGTTTTTGTTTCCTAGGTGCATTAACTTGCACTTAGCATTGAATCTAAGCTGCCATATATTTGACCATTCCTTTAACCTTGCCAAGTCCCTTCTCATGCTTTCCACCCCACCTTGTGCATCAAATCTGTTGCAGATCTGTGTCTCATCTGCAAAGAGACATACTTTTCCTTCCAGTCCCTCTGCAATGTCGCTTATAAAGACATTGAAGAGGACTGGTCCTAATACTGAACCCTGCGGTACGCCACTAGTAACCCCCCTTTCTTCAGAGTGGACTCCATTTACTATTACCCTCTGTGTCCTATTCTCCAGCCAATTCTTTACCCAGGCTGTCATCTTGGGACCCACTCCCAGGCTGGCTAACTTGTATATTAATCTTTGTGTGGGACTGTGTCAAATGCCTTGCTAAAGTCTAGGTAGGCCATGTCCACAGCCCCTCCCTGATCTACTACTTTGGTCACCCAGTCTAAGAAATCTATTAGATTCGTCTGACATGACCTTCCTGCTGTGACTCCATGCTGCCTTGGGTCCTGTGCCCCTCTGGCCTCTATGTATTCGACAATTCTTTCCTTCAGAAGTGATTCCATCATTTTCCCTATCACTGAGGTTAAACAGATCTGTAGTTTCCTGCTTCTGCCCTGCTCCCACTTTTGTGAAGTAGAATCACATCTGCCCTCCTCCAGTCCTCAGGTACCACCCCATCCTCCCATGATTTGTTAAAGAGGGTAGTCAGTGGTGTCACTAGTTCTACCCTTAGTTCTTTTAGAATTCTGAGATGAATCCCATCAGGCCCCACTGCTTTGTCCATTCAGAACCCTTTCTTCTGTATCCACTGTGTTTCTATTGTTTGGATTAGGTACCTCACCTTCTTCATTTGTAAATACTGAGCAAAAATATTTGTTTAGTATCTCTGCCTTTTCACAGTCACCTCTGCCCCCCCATCAAGCCTCATTATCCCTCCCTTGGTCTTCCTTGCTCCCTGATGTACATATAAAAGGTTTTATCCTCCTTCTTAACTGAGTTGGTCATCTTTCCTCGGTTTGGGCCTTTGCTGTTCTGACTGCCTTCCCAGCTTCCCTTTGCTTTAACTGATACAATTTCTCTGTCCTCTCTTCTGTGATTCCTTGTACCTCCTGAATGCTTTCTTTTCTCTTGAACCTTCACTGCCACCTCCTTTGAGAACCATAGTGGTTTCTTACATCGTTTGTTTATTTGCTTCACACAAGGCTTGTTGCCTCTGTGATGGCAGTTTGATTATTCCCCATTGTACTTCACCCCTCCTTCCTGCCCATTTACTAATGCATTCCTTAGGCACTCACCCATTTGGCAAAGTCAGCCCCCCTAAAGTCCAGTACTTTTGCCTTTGTATGGCTTGACTCTACTGCGGTGTTTATTGTGAACCATACTGTTTGATGGTCGCTAGTTCCCAGATGGCTACCCACTTCTACATCTGTGATCCTCTCTCCATCTCCATTTGAGAGAAGCAGGTCTAAGATTGCTCCCTCTCGAGTGGGTTCCAATACTAGCTGTCTGAGGCATGCACCCTGTAGGGCATCTAGAATAACCCCACTCTTAGAGGTGGCTGCTGCAACTGCACTCCAGTTAACATCTGGCATATTCAGATCCCCCATCAGCAATATCTCCCCTTTTTGTGCCATTCTAAGTATACTTTCTATCATTTGCTTGTCCATTTCCTCCCCCTGAGAAGGGAGTCTGTATACAACCCCTGTGCGGATTGTGGTGCAACTGCCTGTCTCAAAATTGACCCACAGTGCTTCTTCTCCTCCCCGTTTACCCTTTTGTTCTGTCGCTTCGATTCCTTCCCTTACGTAGAGAGCTACTCCTCCTCTTTTACCTTCCCTGTCCCTCCTGTAGATAGTGTATCCTGGTATGTTTACGTCCCAGTCATGGTTCTGTGTGTACCATGTTTCAGTGACTGCCACGATATCCAGATATTCCTCCTCCATCAAGGCCACTAATTCAGGAAGCTTGTTACCCAGACTACGGGCATTGGTACTCATTGCTCTCCATTTTTTGATGGCTTTACCTTATGTAGTAGCATCCCCACTGACCTTTCTACAATGGTATTTTCCTCATTTAGTACCCTTGTGTTGTAGGGGGAGGCTGGGAATTTCCTGCTGCTTATCAGTGCCTCCCCCCTTGACTAGTTTAAAAGCTTGCCAATGAAGCATTTAAACCAACTGTCCAAAAGACTTGTTCCCTTCCTGGACAGATGCAGATCATCCTGCCAGTATAGGCTGGTGTTCCTCCAGGTGGAACCCCAGTCCCCAATGAAGCCAAACCCCTGTGCTCCACACCATTTTTTCAACCATTCATTAAATTGCATGGTGCAAAGTACCCTCGCCTCACCCATGCCACAGACAGGCAGCACCTCTGAGAAGGATACTGTGTGTGCTACTTGTCTTAGGCCCTTCCCCAACTCTACAAAGTCCTCCTGCACTGCTCTAATCCCATGATGAGCCAAGTCATCTGTCCCTAGGTGGACAATAACATCCAGCTCAGTCTCCCGTGCAGCTGTTCTCGTGATCCTGAGGATGTGCTTCCTGTCCTTCCAAGCCATGGCACCAGGCAGGCACCTTACTTCAGTTTTCTCTGTTCCCCCCAGTCCTATCCCCCCAATAATCGGGTCCCCCACCAGGAGCTGCTTCCTTTCCCTGTGGTGTCCTCTGCCTCCTTCTGTGGACCTCCCTTGTGACAGTTGTCTGCAACCTCCTTAGTCTCCTCTGCGGGTGCATCCATAGGGGAACTATGCTCCCCCAGAATGGTGTATGGATTGTGGAGTGGTACAACTGACTGGGTGTGCCTCTATTCCACCACCCTCACCCTCCCTGAACCCACTGTGGTCCAACTGCTGTGCTTTCTTTGCAACCTCTGAGGTAGTGGTGGTGGCTCTGGTGCTCCCTGGATGGGGGAGTTTCCCTTACTACTGCCCAGTGTGGCCTGAAGATGGGCAACTTCCTCTCTAAGGGCAGAGAGAGGTCTGCAAATAGGGCAGCATCTCAGCCTCCAGAAGGACTCCTGGAAGACTGCTGCCCCACAGCCATTACATTGCACTGCTCCCCACATGTCTACCTTCTTGTTTATCCTGTTTAAATTTTTTTGTGTGTGTGATTGGTTTGATATATATACACAAATATATATATATATGTATGTGTGTGTATTATACAATGTGTATGCTTACATGGTCAGTGCAGTGTGCTAGAAAGGATACGACAGTGATATGCACTATAGGAGTAAGATGACTGAGGAGGGATCTTCGGGGCGGTTTCTGCAGAAACTCTATTGAATGTCCTGCCGATATCACCTGGAGCACCCAAGCGTCTGATGTTATCTTCTCCCAGTCCAACAAATGGGAGGAAAATATCCCCCCACCTGCTCCTCTGGAACCTCCAGAGGCAGTGGGAGAAGCAGGGAGTCTGGAGGTGTGGGGCAGTGTAGCAGCCGAGGCTCCCACAGCTTTTTTGCTGGGGGGAGTCTTGGTTGCTGGAGGGGCCAGATGTTTGTTGGCACGTTTGAACTGCGGCTTTTGTAAGGGACCTGATGCCTATGGTAGAAGAGGAATAAATCATCTTCCCGTATTGGTCCAGAAGCCGGGATTCCTTATCAGGCAGAGACAAGCTGAGGTGTCTGGAATTGGCGGAGTGGCCGTGAGCGGCACGGACAACGATCGAATCCACCTTGGGGTGAAGGCTAAGAAAGTCTGCACCCTCAGGAGCCTAGTATAGCCTGTCCGCCTTCCTCGGAAGTGGGGCTAATGCAGATGGTTGTTTCCAAATGGTGGAGACAAGATCTGCGTGAGGCTCTATCCAGGGTGGGATCAGTGTAGGAGCGGTCTCAGGCAGATCCAGACGGGCAGTGAGGTTTTTTACGCCGTGGGTCTGGCTCCACTGATGGTCACTGATGAACTTCCTGGATTTTCCTCAACTCCAGAAAAGAAGGGTCCTCTGGAGGAGACCCGGAGGATCCCCGCCTGTGGCGTTCCGGATATGGGGCTCATCTTGAGAGGTCGGGTGGCCAGATTCAAGTCCGCGACGAAGATGACGAAGAGGAAGACTCCTCCCTAGGAGGGGGAGGGACAACCCCTCTGGTGAGTTCCCTGGGACGCGTATCCCTCCCGCCTCAGGCAATGGAGGGCTCTCCTCTGGTGCTGGAAAGGGGGGAGGGAGTCTCCATCTCCAACATAGGGGATCCGGTATCTGGTCCAGTGTCGTGAGGCGACTCTCTACCTTCCTGGTGAGCTGCACCTTGGCCTCAGCCCATCAGGAGGCCAAGGTCTCCTTCAGATCTGCCGGCGGCTGAGGAGTGGGCGGCAGAGATGGAGGTGGTGGGGGATATGGATATTGAGGGTATCCGTAAAAGGAGCATCCGTGACCCGACGGCAGGTAGCCCGGCGTCTGGTATCGAGACAGGTACTGCAGCATCAGGTACTGTGGCGCCGGACACGGAGGGACCGGGTATTGCGGCACCAGATATTGCAGTGTCAGGTACCCAGGCGCCAGAGGCTCTGATGGAGCAGACGGACCTGACAGAGGCCCTGCTGGTGGGCTAGGCAGTTGAAGCTTGATTGGCCTTAGTGCACTGGGCCGTAGCGTGGGTATACTGTCGAAGCGGGTCTGATGGCCCTGGCGGAGGAATAGGTCTTCCGTCAAGTAAAGGGATGCGGATGGCATCGGGTCGACCAGTGTCAGGACTGGCGTCTGAGATCTGGTGACAGGGGCGGCACGGAGGAGAGGCCCTGGCGGCAGCGTCTCGATGTCCTCGGTGGCGACCCGGGAAGGAGGGTTAAAAGCCCGGGGGTCAGTCGAGGGCCAGGGACCTCAGTGGGTAAAGTGGTGAGAGCGTCGCGGAGGCCTGGGGCATCAGACTGTTCGATGGGGTCAGGCGCAGGCTTCTTGGCGGGCAGGCGTCAGAGGGCCCGTGACGACTTCAATGGACTACCGAGGAAGGTCGGCGAAGGGCGGCCTTGTCGGAAGGGGGTTTTGGCTAGGCGCTCGCCCAAAGAGGTAAGCAATTAGCAGCCTTGTCCGGGCGTGTGTCGGTAGAACCGACATCAGACTTACCGCACCCACTCTGACCGGAAGGCCACAAGGGAGGAGCGGCCTTAACGGGAGCCGAGGCCCCTGAAGGGCCCCGAGCACGAGCCGGACGGGAGGGGTGATGCCTTCTTGGTAACCACCAAGACGGCCGTCATGGAGTGATCCCCCAGAGGGGACATTACATTGAGGGCCGCGACTCCAGCCAAAGTCGCGGCTGCTGTGGAAGCAGATTCCCACTCCCGGTGCTTCTCCTTGTCACACTTTTTCCTTATGACCTTCGTGGGGACGCAGATGCCTGCCTAAGCATTTTTAACTCTTTCTGTGGAGGCCATTTTCTTCTTAAGGGTATGGGTTTCCAGGGACTGTTGCCTTCTCTTGCGGGTAGCGGAGTTGAACTTCTGGCAGTGCTGGCACCTCTCCACAGGTGGTCTGGGCCCCGACAGAAGCACAAGAAGTGGCCGTCCTTGTGTGGAAGTTGGGAACCACACAAGTCGCACTTGTTTTTATGCGATTCAGACGTCCGGGATGACATACACAGCAATTATTTAGAAAAAGTAAAAATAGAGATTAGGGTTGAAAAGTTTGAAAACTTGAAGGCCAGCGAATGAATGATGAGCACTGTTCTACCACGGGAGCTTTCACAAGCGACGACGTGGAAAGAACTCTGCAGGCGGGCTTTGGGGGCCACACCATACCGTGGTCCCCCGCCAGAGACCGTTAGCCAGAAATTTTCCATGGGGTCCCGATGCATGGCGGCTTAGTTCAATATGTGAATACCTACTGTAAGAGCCCTCTCAAAGTAAGATGACTGTTATAGTAAGTTCTTGAATAACGTACTACCGCACTTGAGGGGGCTCTTGCGGCAAATATATTTTAAATAGGACCAGAGTCCCAAGCAGTGAAAGGACTTACTCGGTCAGCTGGGAGGAGGCAGAGAGCAGAGTAAGAAAAAAACTCTCAAGAGAGGAGGCCTTACTGGACTACAACTCCAAAACCTGCCCTACGCCTAGAAGTAATGTACAGACTGTAATGGCAAATTAAAGTATGGACAGCGCTCAAAGTGGCAGTTGCAGGGAACGGAGCCAGCAGTCCAGCCAGAAGCAGCACATTTCTGGAGCTCCTAAAAAGAGCCTTTATATTTTAATATAAAACATTTATTTCATCCTCAAAACCACCTCAACTTAAGACCTGCGTCTGGGGAAATTGTTCCTACATCATTCGGAAGATACTGGACATCGCTATGGGGAAAACTAAACCTCCTAAACAAGACTTCTTTCAACCACAGGCCCTTCCATCGAAACAGTCTGAACAAAATGATGGCGCATCCAATTCAGACTTCGGCGGCTCTGAACTCACTCCAAATGGCGGTTAATTCCTTAAAGACGGTTCAAGGAATGGACCAAAAGCTAGATACTTTTTCTCTTCGTTTACAGGCGGTAGAATCCCGTATGGATGCCATGAGAGAGACTACTAAAAGTGCTGAAGCTACTGCAGGAAAGGCCTTAGCAGTGACAGCTACAGCTATTAAAGAGCAAGCATCATTATGGAGCCGAACTGAACAACTTGAAAATACAGTGTGGGCTGCTAACATCCATATACTCTGTCTGCCTGAAGGAACAGAGGAGGACAATTCAGCTGCTTTCCTGGGTCAGTGGTTAACGGGCATTACCAGACTAGAGGCGGTGAATCTCCAACGAGCATACAGAATTACACTCCATAGACCAGCATCTAACTTAGAGAACCCCCGCACTATCCTGGTCACCCTAGCCTCGGCGGCAGAATGAGACTTAGTACTGGGATCAATTCGGAGCAAAACCCCAATATACTACGAGTCGTCCTGTATACTTTTTTCCCATGACAGCCTAAGCTACACGAATGCGCCGTAAAGCCTTTGATGGCTTTAAAAGCAAGCTTCGAGAACGGGGCATTACCTATGCCATGGCCTTTCCGGCCCGACTTTGTTTCACTGATGGCCGTCAACAATTTCGCTTCATGGATCCCAAAGAGGCAGGGGCATGCGTCGAGAAAATAGCGACCCGAAGAGCACATGAGGAACGATCATCCGAAGAAGAACTGGAGGAGGATTGAATACCAGAGATTCAAACTGAATTACCCTAACATTGTCTTGTTGAACTGGTTCGTTATTTAACTTTAACTTTAAATATTATTTGACTTCAGCACAAGAGGTGCACCTTAGACTGCATAAGAGGGAGGCAGTTTACCAGATATGTATGCTTATTCTTTTGATTTTTCTTCATGAAGAAATTTACTTTTGGCCGATCTGGCATTTTCCTCAACGGACTATGGAAATTATTTCTTTGGTTGAACGCTACCCGGACATTTTAGTTCGGTGCCGCCCCTGGGCATTTTGGTATCTTTACCAGTTCTTAGAGAACCTATTATCTTTATTAAGCCTAATTTGGAGATGTTATTGTTGGCTAATAGTAGGGCCGTTGATATAATCAGATATTTCTACACCTCCAACAAGATGTAGTTTTCCGGTTACTCTATTCAGGTGGGGGTGTATATATGTATATATCATTTTTTTTGTTTTCATATAATTAGTGTCCCAAGGAAGTGCTTATAACTTTGCCTTCAATTAATCCCTGTTATTATACAGTGGTGGTCTGGAGCTGGCTTTCAGCTCACTGAAACAAGTGTGGGTTACCGGTGGGATTTATGAATCTACTTGGTATATTCTGAATTCCTAGGGACTAGTTTATTTCTAGTAATTAAGGGCTTCGAGGAGCTCTAGAAGGTAGTGACACGTTTTATAATTTTGTACGAACAATATAGTACCTGAAGGTCGGCTACGATATCTTTTTACCTGTTCTTTGGTTATGAAAATTTGGGACATTGACTGCATAAATGGTTCTTAATGTTGTTTATTAACTTGCAAAATTATTATCTACTTTAACCCCTAATGCTGTACCAAATGTAGTATGTGATCACATTCCCTTTGTAATGTATAATGGTATTGAATGATTTTTTTCCACATACTCCGAAATCTAATGTTTTATGCATATGTATAAAATTTGAAATAAAAAGTTTAAAAAAAAAGTGGCAGTTGCACAGATATCAGCAGCAGACACGCTCCTGGGAGATGCAAAGGAAGCAGCCACTCCACTGGTAGAATGGCTTTTAACTGAGCCCAGTAAAGGCTGGCCATACTTTTTGTAACACACAATGCAATCGGCTAATCTTTTTGACAAACATTACTTAGAAACAGGAGCCCCCTCTCTATTAGGGGCGAATGAAACAAATAACTGCTCAGACTTGCTAGTGGACCGGCTGTGATCCAAGTAGAAGCGGAGCACTCCGTGGACACCCAGAGTATGAAGTAAAGCCTCCCCTTGATTGGAATACTCTGTGAAATAGAAGTAAAGGTGGATGTCTTGATTCAGTGTAAACTCTGATACCACATTGGGCAAAAACTTAGCATTAGTCCACAAGGACATCCTGTCCTTGTGGAAAACCAAATAAGGCTCTTTGCATATCAGAGCCTGAAGCCTGGAAATCCTTTGAGCAGAAGTAATGGCAACTAAAAATAACGCTTTTCACGACAGAAAGCATAGCTCGCAGCTTGCAGCAGGCTCAAAGGAAGGCAAGGTAGACTTCTCTAAAACAAACAAAAGGTCCCACAGGGTCCCTGATGGGAGGCTTCAGATGCAGAATGCCCCACAAGAAGATGCAGGAAAGATTCAGTTGGATAAGGGTCTTGCCTTCCAAGGGTGGCTGGTACACAGAAATGGCAGATGAGTGCACCTTAAAATCGAAGAGTAACCAAGACCAGAGTCTGACAGGGAAAGGAGGTACTCTAGAACTACATTCACCGGACAGGTGAAGGGGTCCAGGTGACGAGCGGTGGCCCAGATACAGAACCACTTGCACTTCATAGCACAAGTGGCTCTAGTGGAGGGCTTCCTAGCTGCCACTAGGACATCTACCACCCAGGGGGAACCCCCAAATTGGAAAACTGCCAAGTCTGCAGGAGCCACACATTAAGATGCAGAGACTTGAGGTCCGGGTGAGCCACAGTGCCCTGCTCCTGGAAGAGCAAGTCTGAGCACAGGGGCAGAGGGATCGGAGGTTCCACAGCCAATTGTTGGACGAATGGAAACCATATCTGGCGCTGCCAGTAAGGGGCTATCAGAATCATCTCTGCTCCTTCTGACTGCAACTTGAGAACAACTCTCTGCAGTAAGGGAAAGGGAAAAAGGCATACAGAAACCTCCCTGTCTAGGAGAGGGATAATGCGTCTTGCCAGAAAAACACCAAGCCCTGGATCTAGCGAGCAGAAACTGGACAGTTTTGCGCTGGATGGGGATGCAAAGAGATCTAGCTCTGGACAGCCCCACCTGTCGAAGAGGTCTTCGACCATGGAGGGAAGAAGTTCTCATTCATGAGCCTTGAACCAGGATCAGCTTAAGCTGTCAGCCAGATATTCTGAATGCCTGGAACATGCACAATGGTCAGTTCCAGATGATGCTCTATGGCCCAATATCAGACTCTCGTGGCCTCCCTGCAGAAGGGTAAGAGAGTGTGTTCCTCCTTGATTATTTATGTAAAAGACCACCGACATTATCTGTCTGGATCAAGAGAGGGCCCGGGAGCAGGTTCGTCTGGAAGGCCTGCATGGCGAAAAGGATCACCCACATCTCCAAAACACTGATACGGAGATGCTGCTCCAGTGGGAACCAGGTCCCTGGAGTCTGTCTGCCTGATGGGCACCCCAGCCCTGGCCAGACGCTTCCATGGTCAGAATCTGCCGAAGTGACTCCATCTGAAAAAGGACCCCTTGTAGAGGTTGGAAGGATTCAACCACCACGCCAGAGTCTGCCACACAGAGTTGGAGACAGACACTGGCTGTTCCAAATCGTCAGTGCACGGATTCCACTGGACCCAAAGGTTCCACTGGGCAACCCTCATATGCAGGCGTGCCAGAGGAACTGTAGCAATGGCCACTGCCCATGTGTCCCAGTAGCCTGAGAAACGATCTGGCCGGGATCTGGTGAGAATGAAACCAGTCGGGCAGAAAGGCTTTGGTAGTATCTGGGATAGCTCCGATGTACTGAAGTCTCTGGCTCAGCCAAGGGGAGGATTTGGGGAGATGAAGGGAGATTCCCCAGATCCTGGAACAAAGAAAAAATTGCTTCTATAGTTCTGAGCAACTACTCTATGGTGGGAGCTGTCAGGAGCCAATTGTCCAGGTAAGGGAAGATATAATGGCCATTCCTCCTTAAAGCTGCATCTACTACTGCAAGGGACTTTGTAGAGACTCGTGAGGCCAAGGACAGGCCAAAGGGCAGGACCTGAAACTGGTAATGGTCTCCTTGAAAGCTGAAGTGGAGGAATCTCCTGTGGGGTGGGAACACCAAGATGGGAAGATAAGCGCCCTGCATGTCTAGAGGACAAAACCAGTCCCCTTGATGAAGCAGGGGAAGAAGGCAGAGTACAGTGACCATCCAGAATCTGTTGTATTCTGTATACTGATTCAGGTTGCAAAGGTCGAGGATGGGGCACAGGTCTCCAGTTTTCTTCAGGACCAGGAAGAAATGAGAGTAGAATACCTTCCCCTATTGCACTGATGGGACAGGTTCTATTGCCGGTTTTTGCAGGAGCACTTGGATCTCCTCTTGGATAAGGGCGAGATGGGCACAACGGTAATGGAGGGCAATGGTGGGTTGTCTGGGGTCATCTCCTAGAACACTAGTTTAAGCACTCACTGGTCACGGTTATCTTGTGCCAACCTTCTCGGCAGAGCGAGAAACGACCCCCACCACCCTCCACCAGCGCTTCAGCCGGGGCAGGCAGGGAATCATGCGGAGGACCCTGGCTGGGACAGGTAAAGTGGCATGGGAGGTTCTAGGACCTCTGGGGCTGAGCCTCCAGTGGCCTGATTAGAGGCTTTTCATTTAAAGGCACACCTGGGTTGTTGGCCCCTGGGTTGCTGCTTGGCAGGGCGACGAAGGGGCCACTTCTCGGAGAATCTAGGTTGAGACCAGTATAAGATTTGTACCAAGTGCAAAGCCTTGCCTGACTCTTGAAGGCGAGTATTAATATTCTACGAATCCTTGCTGAACAGGATCCCTGAAAAGGACATCGAAAATCTTGGGACTGCATGTCCAAGGCAAACCCAGAAACCCTGAGCCAGGAGTAGCATCGGAGGCAAACTCTAGTAGTCGCAGTTCTACCTGCAGAGTCCACAGAGTCATTGGAGGCTCAGAGAATGTGGGTCCCAACACTGAGCCAGACTTCTGAAGGTGCAATAGCTCAGACCTGCCCAGAGTATCTGGCTCAGCTTGAGCCACCTCTAAGGCATTCTCTCACAGGACATTCTGGTACTGGACCATGTGGGTCAGAAAGTTCAGTGAACAGATGGTACAGGTGGCAGGTGCATAGACCTTCTTGCCAAAGTGGTCTGTCTGTCTGGAGTCTTTGTCAGGAGGCTGAGTGCTCAGGTGCCTGGGGTGCTGACAGCAATCATGGGTAGCATTCATTACCAAAGAACCAGCGTCTGGGTATTCCCCATAAAAAGACTCTGCTCGTGGAGCATAATACAGGCGATATGCCTTTGCGGAGGCCACCAAAGTAGAGGAAGGATGTTTCCAAGTGGCCCCATCGACATCCTTGAAAGATTTAATAAGGAGAGAAACAACCACTGTTAGTGACTCCTCCTTACGAAGGAAGGTGACCAACTGACATCGAGGTCCACCTCCTCCGTATCCCTATCCGAAATGGACTGGATATGCCTCATCACCTCCATGAAAGTAGGGTCATCTGGAGGAGATCAAGGGGTATCTCTGGGTTCATCTGGTTCAGAGGGTACGTCCACGCCTGCAGACGACTCTGAGAAGGAGGAGGAGGAGGAGGAAGAATATCCTGATTCACCAGAGTTCGGGGATGAAAAGGGCGAGCGATGGTGCTTTCGTCTGTGAGTCCTTGGATGACCAGCACCAGCTCCATCAGGCTGTAGCATCGGTTCTCTACGACATGGCATTGGGACCTCCATAGACAGAACCTAATCCGGAGTCGGGATCCCTAGGAGTCCGAATAGGAGGATCCTTTGGGGATTCCTTGGTCCTTAAAGTACACCCACCAGGCAGCAAACAGTGCATTAAGGTCTGTGGGTGGATTTTGAGGCGTGACTGGGGGAGCCAGTGTCAGTGGGGCAGGGCTGGAGGGCCCCAGTATTGGTTTGTTAGGCTGCGGTAAACCACACATCGGCCCCTGAGACTGGGCACTATCCAGCACCGATCTGACAGAGGTAGCAGGACTGGACATCGGACCCCCGGGCATCAGCAGAGTGATGACGGGGACAGTCTGGAATGGCGGAGGATTAGGGTGAGACTGCCGAAGCGTCACCGAACACAACATCGGGGTGGCCTGCCTCAACTGGACAGGCGTGGGTCAACACCGGTCTGGTGATACAGCCGGCATCGGCCAAGAAGGAGAAGCCTGTGCCGGGATCTCGCTCCTGAGTAGGGCAGAGGCATCACTCTCGTGGGGGAGGTGAGCGCATGCCCATAGCGCCGCTGGGTGGTGTCAGCCCCTGGTGCCGGGGCAGACTTATCTGACGCCCAGACCGGGAGGGCAACAGGTAAAGACCCACTGACCACAGAGGACCCAGTCGAGCCACCTACTGACAGGGTTTTATCTAACTCCAAAAATTGATTAGTGTTTTGCTCATAAAAGTGCTAAAACATTGTGAAAATGCATATCACTTGCCTCACTCTGTTTAACAAACATAACACTTCCAGAAAGCCTATATAAATACTTTCTGTACAGTTAGCCTTGTCCCAAGAAAAAAAAAACTGCTAATCAATTATTTAAAACCCTGTGACGAGGATCTGGCTGATGTAAGGGCCAGAACGTCAGTGGCTGACAGGGTGAGAACGAAGTTCCGAGCCCGGAGAAACCTCTGTCCACGATGGTAATAAGGGCGGAAGGTTTTAACCAGCGGCAGCCCAGAAGGAGTGAGGGCTGTCTGGGTAGCAGGGGCCAACATCCCACAGAAGGAAGACCCAGACTCTGTTGCCGCCTTACACGGGGACCTGGATCAGGAAACTGACCAGGGTTTGTCCCTGTGCTTCTCCCAGTGTTTGTGCTTTCTCAGAGACTTCTGTCTGGAGGATGAAGAAGTAGAGGCCCGGAGGTTGGGGAAGATGTACTATTGAGGAGCTCTTTCTCCATCACCGAATGTTTTTTCTGTAGCAGGAAGGCTTCCAGGGTCTTCTGGCAGCAGAGCCGAGTGCGCTGGTTAAAATCTTTGCAATGCCTGCAGGCCTTGGTGTCATGGTCTGGGCCTAGGCAAAGCAGACAGGATGAGTGCCCGTCCTTGTGGGGAAGCTGCTTCCCACAAGCACACTTCATTTGCCGCCGCTCCACAGAAAAGGCGAGAGAAGACATGCACAAAACACTGTATGCTTTGAAGAAAATTTGGAAAATAAAAGCGGAGGTAACACGAAGAAAATGGCAGTCGACTATAGCAGAAGGTATCCGTGAAGGTCCAACTTGCGTGGGTCGACAGCAGGAAAAGAACTGAGGTGGAGCTAGGCACTGCCCTTTTATAGGCTGATGTCAGTGGTGGGCCGTGGTGGGGGTCCCCCGCCGACTGCTAGCTAGAAGTTTTCCGTGTGGTCCAGGCACCTGCTAGCTTCAGTGCTAATGGTGCTGCCTGATGCAAGAGCCCCCTCGAAGTAAGATCTCTAAAAACACTTAGGAGTGTTACCAAACACAAAAAAAACCTCAGTAGTGTTACCAAAAATAAAATTAACAGTGACACCGAAGACGGTTCCATCTACTTGAAATCTGCAACATTTAACCTTATTAATATAGCCATTTGAAGGACTAAATTGATACACAGGTGGGAGCGAGAGCCAAAAAGTGCCCTCAGTCCCACTGCCTTCCTCTTCAGTAGAAGAGCAATAGCAGTTACGCAAGAACTTACCATAACAGTAGATCTTCGAGAGAGGTTCCTGCAGTAGTCTTTACAAGTAGGATCATGCCCTGGCGCTGTGGACCGACACAGCAAAAATGTAGCTAGCAATCATCAGCAGGGACCACCCCCAGCTTCAGGTGATGGACGCCAGCATGACAAAAATTGGGGGTGGTCCCCCACCCGCCCTCCAGTTCTTCCGTCAGAGACCTCTAAAGAGGAAGCAGAAAAAAGGAGTGGAAAACTCCTGGGACCCTGATCCCTGGATAAAACAAAGTCCTAGGAAGGGAACAAAGAGGAAAGAAACACAGGAGCTGGGGGAAGGTGGTTGGGAAATCTAGATCTACTGTAAAGAACCTCTCTCGAAGTTCCACTGTTACGGTAAGTTCTTAAGTAACTGCTATATCTTACTTCGAGAGGGTTCCTGCAGTAGGTCTTCACAAGTAGGACTGAATACCAAGCAGTCAACTAAAAAGGAGTCAGAGATGAGGTTCCGGGAGGAGGAAAGTGTCTGCCAACTACAATTCACTCATGACAGAAGTCCTTGCAGGACTGCTTGACCGAAACCAACCCTGCGCCTAGGAGCAATGTCCAGACTGTAATGTTTTGTGAAAGTGTGGGCGGAGGACCAAGTGGCCGCTGCGCATGTCCACAGTGGACACATTCCTGAAAAAGGCAGTGGAAGTGGCCACTCCTCTAGTTGAGTGGCTCTTAAACATCCCTGAAGACACTTTTCATACTTCTGGTAAATGCAATGTATACAATTTGCCAGCCACCTTGACAGGGTCTGTTGAGAAATAGCCTTGCCCTGGCACTTGGGGGCAAAGGCCACAAAAAGTTGGTTTAACTTGAACCTCCTTAGTCTCGAGGTAATATCTGAAAATCCTGTGCAGATCAATGGTGTGCAGGAGATACTAACCCCCCACCCCCATGCGAAATGTTTCTGGGTAAAACACCAGCAGTTCAACATTCTGGTTTAAAGCGAGTTCCGAAACCACCTTCGGAAGAAAAGAAGGATTAGTCCGCAGAGCTACCTGGTCTCAGTGGAAAATCAAGTATGGCACTCTACAAACTAGAGCCTAAAGCTCTGAAACTTTTCGAGCTGAAGTGATGGCCAGCTAAAGAGAGCTTTTTCCATGCTAAAAAATGCATTTCACTACTTGCTGCTGGTTCAAAAGGGGGCAAAGTAAGCTTTTGTAAAATAAAATTAAGATCGGGGGGGAGGGAGACGGACAGTAGTCCGGACCAGAGGTTTGAGATGGAGGATCCTCTTCAAAAAAAGTTCTGGAAACCTCTAGCTGAGCCAGAGTTTTGCCCTCCACTGGAAGGTAGTAGGCCAAAACTGCAGAGACAGTGAACCTTCAGAAAGCAGTAACTGAGGCCCAACTCTGACAGGTGCAAGCGGTACTCTAAAACCCGAGATGCCGAGCAAGAAAAGGGGTCTAGGCCTTTAGCTGTGGCCCAGATGGAAAATCTCTTCCACTTCATGGCATACGTGGATCTAGTGGAGGGTTTTCTGGCCTCCACCAAGACCTGAGCGACTCAAGAAGAGACGCCATAACGAGAAACCGCTAAGTGCACAGGTGCCACACATGAAGGTGGAGCAATTTGAGGCTCGGGTGTAGCAGAGTGCCCTGCTCCTGGAACAGAAGGCCATGAGAGACAGGAACAGGTACTGGGGGGTTCAGTGCTAACTGCTGTAAATGTGCTGAGGCCACAGGAGTGCAATGAGGATCATGTGTGCTCCCCCTCTGCTTGAAGCTTCAGCAGAATCTTCTGAAGAATAGGAAAGGAAGGGAAAGCATATAGAAATCTCCCTGTCCCTGTCCAAGATAGAGACAGTGCGTCTCACCAAAAAGCACCATGCCTAGGAACAAGCTAGCAAAATCTGGGTAGTTTTGCACTGAATGTGGCGGCGAAAAGGTCTATATCTGGCCGACCCCACTGAAGAAACAGATCTACTATTGCCTGCTTTAGTTCCCACACGAGCCCTGGCGACTGATCGGCTGAGACTGTCCGCCAAAATGTTATGAACACATAGATACATAGATACATAGACAGTGTCGGCAGATAAGGGCCTATGGCCCACCTAGTCTGCCCATTTGAGCTTGTAAGTTCAGTTTGTTTTCCTAGAAGTCTATTTCCCCTTACCCCTGACCTCTAGAATTCCTTTATGTCTATCCCATGCATTCTTAAATCCCGTGATTGTTTCAGCCCCCACCACTTCCTCTGGCAGGGTGTTCCACTTGTCCACCACCCGTTCTGTGAAGAAATTCTTTCTCATGTTTCCTCGAATCGCCCTCCTCCAACTTCATCCCATGCCTCTAGTCCTGAAACATCTTTTTCGCTTAAAATAGTGTTTTCCTGCACCCTGTTCCTCCCTGTAAGATACTTGTATGTCTCTATCATATCCCTCTCTCCTCCTCTACTCCAGGGAGTACATGTTCAGTTCCTTCAACCTGTCTTCATAGGACTTGTGATGCAACCCATGCACCATCTTTGTTGCCTTCCTCTGAACCTCTCTACCCTGTCTATGTCCTTATGTAGGTATGGTCTCCAGAACTGTACACTGTACTCCAGGTGGGTCCTCACTAGTGTCTTGTATAGCGGAATTATGACCTCCTTTTCCTGCTGGTGATGCCCTGCCATACATCCCAGCATCCTATTTGCTTTACCTGATGCCTTGTCACACTGTTTCCTACCTTGAGGTCATCAGATGGCAACCCCAAGATCCCTTCCTGCTTGGTGCATGCTATATCCTCACCCCCAACTGATATATTGTGCCAGGGATTTTGTGCCCCATATGCATTATCTTGCACTTTTGCATTGAATTTCAACTGCCAAACCCTTGACCATTCTTCAAGTTTCTGCAGGTCCCTTCTCATTCTGTTCACCCTCTGGTGTGTCTACTCTGTTACAGAGCTTTGTGTCATCAGCGAACAGTGAAATTCTGCCTTCTATATCCTGTGCAATGTCACTGATGAAGATGTTGAATAGGACCGGTCCCAGCACTGATCCCTGTGGTACCCCACTGGTCACTCTTCCTCTGTGGAGTGACAGCCATTTACCACCACCCTGTGTGTCCTGCCACCCAGCCAGTTACCTACCCACCACACTACTGTCCTACCCACACCCATATTCCCCAGTTTGTGTAATAGTCTTCTATGGCACAGTGTCAAAGGCCTTGCTGAAGTCCAGATAGGCCATGTCCACTGCCTCCCCTGATCCACCTCCCTAGTCACCCAGTCAAAAATTCAATGAGGCTGGTCTGACATGACTCCCCTCGGTGAAACCATGCTGCCTTGGATCTTGTAGTCCATTGACAACCAGATGTTCCGCCAATCTCCTTCAGTAGTGCTTCCATGATCTTTCCCACTACCGAGGTGAGGCTGACTGGTCTGTAGTTCCCTGCTTCCTCTTTGTTCCCACTTTTTGTATAAGGGACTACATCTGCTGTCCTCCAGTCTTTGGGTACCTCCCTTTTCCAGTGATTGGCTGAACAGGATAGCCAGAGGTTCAGCCACCACCTCTCTTAGTTCTTTAAGGACCCTGGGGTGCACCCCATCTGGCCCCATTGCTTTATCAGCTCTTATTACTTCCAGTTCCTTCAGGACCCTTTCTCGTAAAGGGACTTGTGTCCATTTCTGCACCATTCTCACCTTGTACTCCCTTCAGACCCATTACCCCTCTTCCTTAGTAAGACTGAGCAGAAATACCTGTTCAATATGTCAGCTTTACTGTTGTCATCCTCCACGCAGCTCCCATCCTCCCCTTCAGTCTCACTATCCCTCCCTTTGTCCTTCTTTTTCACTTATGTACCTGTAAAGGTTTTGTCCCCTTAACCACTGATTTTGCAATGTGTTCTTCTGTCAGAGCTTTGGCTTCCTTACTGACTTCCCTGCCTCCCTTTGTTTCTCCTGGTACTTCTCCTATCCCTTCTGCCTGTGTCTTTTGTATTGCCTGACTGCAATCTTTTGGCTTTCACTTTCTTTGCTACCTCTTTGGAAAACCATAACAGTCTCTCTTTCTTTTCCTCTTGCTAACCTGCTTATTGCATAATTCTGTTGTTCTTATAATCCCCATTTTAAATACTGCCCACTGTTCCTCAATCCCTGATTCCTGTCCCATTCCCCTTAATGCCTCTTTCAAGCATCTCCCCATTTTCCCAAAGTCTGCCCCCCTAAAATCCAGGATACGTGTTTTTGTGTGGTTTGGTTCTGCTCTTTCTGTGATTTCAAACCACAATGACTGGTGGTTACTGTTACCCAGGTGCTCCCCCACTGTTACCCCCATCACACTGTCAAATAAAGGACACGCTGTGAGCAGGATTCAAACCTGCGCAGGGAAACCCCATTGGATTTCAAGTCCAACGCCTTAACCACTCGGCCATCACAGCTGTTAGCACATGGACTGCTGTCAAGGACAGGCTGTGTTAAACAGCCCAGTACCACATCCACATCAACTCCCTGCAAAGGGGGTAAGACTGGGTGCCTCCCTGTTTATTGACATACCAGACAGTGGCCATGTTGTCTGTCTGGATGAGTAATGTTCCCAGAACCAAGAGGGACCAAAAGACGTGAAGAGCAGAGAGCACTACTGGTCTCCAGAATATTGATATGAAGGTTCTCCTCCATGGGCGACCAAGTGATTTGTGTCCAATGGTCTCCCAAGTGCGCTCTCCATCCCAGGTTTGAAGCATCAGATGTGAGAATCATAGAGGGAGACAGAGTGGAAAGGGACCCCCCCACCTAAAGATTGGAGAGGTCCTGCCACCAAAGCAGATACCTCTGAAGGCTGCTGGAGACTAGAACCTTCTGGTACATGTCGTCCAAGCGCTGATCCCATTAAACTCATAGAGACCATTGGGTTACCCTCATCTGCAGTCTGGCCAAAGGGACTGTGGGTATGGCAGCCGCCACCAGTCCCAGCCATCGCAGGACCGAACATGCTGTGGTCAAGCAACATGAAGCCACCAGCGCAGCCTGTGAGAGAAGGGTCTCTGCTTTGTCAGTTGGGAGGAAGGCCTTGCTCTGGACCATGTCCAGCACCACTCCAATGAATTGGAGGCACTGGGAGGGTAACAGCTGGGACTTGCGATAGTTGACAGAGATGCCCAGATTGGAGAAAAAGTCCAGAGTGAAGGAAAGGGAATCCTTCAGACTGTCCAGGAAGGGGGCTGAAAATAGCTAATCAAGGTACGGGAACATATAAATGCCCTTGAGGGGTAGGAACGCCACTACCACTGCTAGGCACTTGGTGAAAACCTGAGCTGCCAAACAGAGGCTGAATGGGAGGGCTCTGAACTGGAAATGCTCCTCCTGGAAGGGGGATCTCAGAAAGTGGCGTGGGCTGGAAGAATAGGGATATATAGGTAGGCATCCTGCATATCCAGGGAACACAGCCATGTGTTTGGGTGCAGCAGGGGTAACAGTCCCTGGAGGTTCAACATGCAAAACCTCTTGTATTCCACAAAGAGGATGAGCATGCCAAGATCTAGGATAGGCCTGAGATCTCCCATCTTTTTGGGGAAATAGGAAGAAATGGGAGTAAAATCCCCTTCCTGTCTGCTCTGGTAGAACCCGCTCTATGGCTGATTTTTGTAGTACAGCTCGGATTTCCTGTAGGCCCAGAAATTGTTGGCCTCACGGGTAATGAGACCTGCCCGGAGGATTGGAGGGTGGTCTCTCCAGGAACTCAGTCGAGTGTCCTTTTGCTATTAGTTGTAGAAGCCATGCATCTGCGGTTACGGCCTTCCAGATGGAGGCCAAATCTTCCCCCCACCGGTTCTTCCATGCGGGTGGAAAGTAATGGAAGGGGGGTTGGTAAGTAAGGAGCACTTTACCGCCAGTGATGGTTTTGGGGAACTTGGCCTGAGGGGGTTGGAGCGCCAGAGCCTGAGGAGAGACACTTGGTCTGGCATCTGCCCGGGTTCTGTTCGTTGCACTTCCATTGGCGGCAAAAAGGCTGCTGGGATTTCTGACCCAAGCAGTACAAGGAACGGACATCTTTCAAAGATCTGCCGGTGTCGCAGAGGGCTGAGGTGTTGGCACCTTACCTCGACCCGTGTTCAGGAAAAGACTCTGGGCGCCGGGGGGTCAGCAGGAGGTGGAAAGGATTGAGCGTCCAGAGGACTGCTCTCCTCTCCTCTCTGCGGGTGGGATCAGGGAACTCATCGCTCAGCAGCGGCCTCCAGTGGAGACTGGAGGCACTGTCTGAGCATGCACTAATGGGGACAGAAAACCAGGGAAAAATGATGCCTGAAACAAGTGGCTTGATGGCCGTCCACAGTTTCACTATGGCACCCACCTGGATCCGTGTTCCACAGGGAGTTGGGGTCTCCCTGCAGCCCCTGCTGTGGGGGGGGGGAGCCGCAGGAGTCTGGGTGTCCGCAATAGAGGTGGTCGGTGGCTGGATGTCCCCGAAGGGGAGCAGCTCAGACAGCCAAAGGCGCGAAAAACAGATACTAAATAAAAGATCTGCCACTCTCTTGCAACTTCGTGATTATGTCCTTGGCGTCGCTGCCAAACAGAACTGGACCCCTGAAGGGAGAGTCCAGAAGTGTACTCTGAACAGCCTGTGCCAACCCTGCCAAATGAAGCCAAGCAAGGTGCCAGAGATAGATGCCCATAGCTGCACCACGTGCTACTGAATCGATCAAGTCATAGGTTGCATGAAGGGTAAGGCGGCAGGACAATTTGTTCAACCTTATCTTGTCCAGGAGTTTGTTCCAGAGTTGTTCATCAGGTACCTCCTGGATGTCCTTTTCTAGGTCGGACAGCGCCTAATTCTGGAAAGCCACCATGTGGGCCATGTAATTCAATGAACATATGGCACAGGTAGAGGAGATGTAGATCTTGCGGCCATACTGGTCCATTTGCTTCGACTTCTTGTCTGAAGGGGAGGCACAGAGATGTTTAGGTTGTGCTGACCCGATCGAGAGCTGCAATTATGACAATACAGTCAGCTTTGGGTTGGGCAGTAAGGTGGGAAACCCCTTCCACAGGATGGAAGGTCCTGTCAGAGTTTTTTGACATGGCACGGATGGACGACAGCTGCTGCCAGATTGTGGAAGTAAGATCTTCATGCGGCCCTGTCCAAGGGGGGATAGGGAGGGGGTCTGCAATGACCAGGTCCAAATGTTCTGCCAGTCTTCTGCATTTGGGGTCCAATTTCTGGGAAGCCCACCCGCAGGACTTTTGAATGGACCAAAGGAGCTCAGCGAAGGACAGGTCCTCTGGAGGGGATTTAGGGGACTCTTTCGGTTGGGGCTCTATGGAAGAGTGAAGCTCTGATTGGTCCCCATGTCAGAGTCCGATGATTCCAGCCTACTAGGTAAGGAAGCATCTGGAACAGACTCCGGAAGCCTGCGTTCTGTAGTAATCCTGAAGGGCAGAGCACCCAAACCTCTGTCCGAAACTCTGCTGGAAGGTGCAGGGCTTTCAGGTGGCACCCTGTGAGGTGGGGTGGTAGCCCTTTCCACCAGCTGGGGTTGACCCAACTCCTGTAACAGCCGGGATTTAGCATCCTTCCACCAGGCTGGGATGAGCTCTTGTTCCGGCTGCGGGGGTGGAGGATATCCTGGGTATCCCACAGAGTATGGATAACTAGGAGGTTGGTACCAGTAAGGATACTGATAGCCTTGATATTGAAGGGCCTGACCTGGCGTCAGCTAACCCGGCATCAAAGGAGGGTAGCCTGGTGTCGAGCACCCCCAGCATCAGGAACTGCGTTGTGTAGCCTGGATAGTAACCCGTCGGACCTGACGGGGGAGTGATGTAAGGCCCTGCAGGAGGCGGCGCTGAGTGACCACTTGGGATCAGGTCCGTCGGATTCGGGTGGGGGGGGGAGACCCTCGAAGGCCAAGGGGGATTCTGATCCATATCGCCCCCAAGAATGTCTGGCAAGGGATCTGGCGGTGGGTGCAGATCCGTCGGCGGAGGAAAGTCCAGTAGAGCCCCCGTCGGCAGGTCTGTCTGAAAATTATCTGACTGGAGAGGATCCTAGGGATCAGGCCCACAAAGGTCGGAAAAGGACAGCGAATCCCTAGATGAAAAGCCCTGGTGGGATGAGAGCTCACTCTGCTCGGCATCGGGGTCCACAAGGGAGTCCAATCACCACGCAGTTGCCGGACAGGTCAGCGGACGACTTAGAGGGGACGGTCTGGCAAGCCTCGGAGGAGCCAACGACCGGCTTACAGACCCGGGGCCAGGCTGACAGAAGCCAAGAGGCTAGAGTCAGGCTGATCAGCGGAGCCGGAGGGAGACTTATTGGCCGAGCTCACAGCAGTAACCGCAACCATTTCCTACGATGAGGAGACCCCCGACCGGTGGGAGGGGCATCCAGTCCACCAGAGCAGACAAAGGCCCAGGAGGTGGGGTACTCATGGGGATGGAAGCCCCACCCAAGATGGCGTCTGCTGTCTGGCTGATTTTCTTCTGGGGAGAATGGCTCCGCTCCCGGCGTCTCTCCTTTTTCTTCTTTTCCGGGGCCGGTGATGACGATCTTTTTCTCAGCTCCTGGAGCTGTTTTTCCATCGATGCCAGTCTTTGTTTTAATAAACGGGCCTCACGGGTCCTCTGGCGATGAGTGCACATGTCCTGGTTGAAGGCCTGGCAGATGGAGCACTCTGCGGTCTTACGCTTAGGCCCCAGGCAGAGGACGCAACGGGAATGGTCGTCCTCATGCGGGATCTGCACGCCAAACCTGGAGCAGAGTTTCTTGGGCCAACAAGACAACATACACCGCTGTTGAGGAAGGAATCAATGTTAACTAAAACTATACTTGCAAAAATGGCGGGCGACAAGCTGCTCTACCACGAGGTCTGATGATTCAGGTCAACAGCGGAAAATAACTGGAGGACGGGTGGGGGATCGCCCCTATTTATAGTCACGCTGACACCAGTCACCCGACGCCAGGGTCGGTCACCACTGATTGCTAGCTACATTTTTGCCATGTGGCCCTGACGCCAGGCAGCACAGTCCTACTTGTGAAGACCTACAGGAACCCTCTCAAAGTAAGATCTCATCAATGCCCAGTATGATCACTCTCATATAACTATTTTCTTAATTATATTTTATCATTAGCTGGATGCATATACAAAAAAAAACCATGGATAAAATGAGTATGCCTACATGTCAATTACAGCATCTGTTACATGCTTTTTCTTATGTATCTGCACGTGACTGTTGTGGACCTCACTGGCCAGAGGGGTCAGCTTCAGGTGTCTTCGCAGATAGAGCTAATAGCAGCAATTACCCAATAGTGGCAATCATTTTTTTTTTTTTTTAAAGTGGCTAGTAATTACTTTTTATTTTTGAAGTTCTGTTCTTTCTTCCATTTGCTCATTAGATCGTTTTTAACCTGATTTTGTGTGAACAGTAGTACCAAGTTGACGTTATCTATCTCTTAACATTGTAACTCCATCGCTCACGGTGATATTGCACGTTGCTGATCTGGCAGCAGGTGTCTGGCTCTGGTCAATGAGATCACAATGCTCCTGAAGTATGAAGGGAGGCAGAGCTAGACAGGCCACCCTCAAGGTAGAGTACTGTTCCACACATCGCATTTAGAATGGTCAGATACAAAATGTTCTGAAGAGCAGAAGGGAAAACGAAAAAGTACTTCCCATATTTTACTTATCACCGGTTAGAAGAGAAACTCCTGAAAGACAACAAAATCCGGAGTCTGTTATGGCTTCTCAATGCGTTTTCTTTATTAAAACAACGCCCCTACATTTCGCTGCTAAGAGCTTGATCACGGGGCTCTTTTATACATCTATTATAAAAGACAAAATACATTTTGTAAATCTATACTCTCTTATAATTACTGTTAAATGAACATAAACTTTAGATGCATATATCTACCTTGAAAAAATATATATTTCTATGCCTCCAGGCACATGGGCAATTCAAATTTCAACTCACTCTTCTTCCTAACAAACAATAATGATTTTGTCATATATTCATTTATAAGTACCCAAATTCAAAGCCGTGCCAAAATGTAACTAAAGTGTCACCACTTAAATACCCCATAACAGGCATACCTTGGGAAGCTAACCAGCGTGATTCAGGATTTGTTGATTTTAATAAACTTTAAACAAATCTGAAAATATACAAAATAACTGTTTTTAACCCTCAGGTTTAAGTGCGTTATAAAACATTGCACATTAATTATTTTAATTAATTTCAAAAGACGTGCACTCACCCTCTTAGCTTTGAAAGATTCTCAAGGTTTCATAATGAGTTAGTGACTCTTTCAAAAGGTATCCGAAAAGTTTAATTACTGCCCGTAATAATCATGCCTGTTATGGCGTCTAACGCCCAAAAACACTAAAACGCTAGATTGCTCCACTCAGCTGCTATTCCTCTTGAGCAGTCTGAGTTTCCCGGGAGTGACGTTGTCACTACCTGAAACTCCCGCATATCGCGAGAGCGTTGCCTAGGCAACTGAACACACATTCCCAACTGAATGGGAATGTGCGCGGTGCTCTCAGACTGCTCATTATATGGCAGAGCTTTTTATGTGGGTGTACAATAGCATTTAATGAATATGCTAACCTTGAAAGAAAATAACACTTTAGAAGGGACGTAAGGATGGCAGCAAGTCATGTAATGCCAACTATAATGAAAACTCTTTTTCAAAAAAAAAAAAAAAAAACTTATATATATATATATATACACACACACACACACACACACACATTTCCAGAAGGATACTGGGAAACTAACAAACAATATAGGGTAGGAGGTAGAAATTTAAATACATATTTCCTTTCTCTACTAACAATGTTATTAATTAAATTCAACTATTTATAAACATATGTTATTTCTTCATACCTATTTTATATGCATTCTGGAACACACCAGCAATACCTAAAAAATAATAACCACTATCAAAAATTAAACAATTCAAATCTGCCTACTAAATCTTTTACTTAGATAAGCTATACCATTCACAGATTTACAAGAAAATTATTTTACAATGATAGTACAAATTATAAGCAGGTTTGCCAATTACAATCAATGTTCATACCTATCACGGGATCTAAAGTTTTTAAACTAAATATCCATTTCATTTCCATTTTGTCCAATAACTTTTTATAGTTTCCACCCCTCAGAGGTTGGTTCACCATCTCGAGACCCCAAAACCTCAGGGAAGCTCCTGTATGCCCTGCCTCATTGAAATGTATGGCTACTGGTGATTTATCATTTTTATTTCTGATGTCGCTCTTGTGTTCACCTATCCTTATTTTAAGTGCTCGTTTAGTTTGTCCCACATATAATTTATCACAAGGACATTGTAATAAATAGATAACACCTTCAGTGTTACAGTCAATATGGTCCTTGATGTGAAATTCTTCATTGTAATAAGGATGTTTGAAAACAGTTTTTTTGCTAGTGTTATTACACACTGCACATTTACCACATCTAGTCATCCCCGGTTGTAGTGGCCCCAATAGTAATTGTGCTTTCTTCATATCATGGCATTCAAACTGTGAATGTACCAGTCTATATTTTAAATTCTTTACTTTTTTAGATACTACAATGGGTTTTGATTGCAATGATTTAATGCTTGGGTTGTCCATAGCTACTAAATGCCAGTGTTTGTTAATTATTTGTCTAATTTGTGTCATCTTATGATTGTATTTAGTGGCAAATACTAGTCTGTCCTTCTTGGGATACTGTTTCTTACTTAAAAGTTGTTCACGTGTCATTTTTTCAATTTTGTCACTTGCTTGTACTAAGATTTTTTTGGGATAGCCCCTTTCTTTAAATCTATCTAGCATGTCTTGTTTATGAACTACATAATCACTGTTTTCTTTACAGTTTCGCTTAACTCTTACTAATTGTGAATAGGGTATACTATTTTTTTATTTCAATTCATGAAAACTTGTGTTATGTAGTAAGGTGTTTCTATCCATGCTTTTCCTAAATAAAGATGTACTAAACATGGAATCTGTTATTCTAATCTGTAAATCTAAGAATGGTATTACTGTCTTATTGTAATTTATTGTAAACTGTAAATTTGTATCAAAATTATTTAATAATTATTGAATAACCATAGTTCCTGTTCAGTTCCAGTTGATAGACAAAATATGTCATCTATAAACCTCTTCCAGAACTTTATATGATTTATATAGATGTTTTTTTCTGAGTTAAAAACGTATTCTTCTTCAAAAATAATCATATATGAATTTGCATAGCTCGGAGCCATTGTGCTACCCATAGCTGTCCCTTTTTCCTGTTGATAGAATTTACCCTCAAATTCAAAATAATTATTTTGTAAAATAAATGTTGCTAATTCTTGCAGCAAAATAGTCCTGGGGAGTTTGCCCTCTGGTCTTTTTTTCAAAACTTTGCCCATATTAATGACTCCCTCCCTATGTGGGATAGAGGTGTATAAATCTTTTACATCCCAAGTGACCAAAGTTATTTCTTCCCAATTATTTTCATTCCACACAATTTCTAGTTTTTTAATTAAGTCTGTGGAGTCTTGTATATATGAATCACTTTTTTCTATTAAAGGTTGTAAATGATAGTTAACATATTTTGAAACTGGATCGAAAACCGAATCAATTCCTGAGACTACTGGTCGACCAGGTGGGTCTGGCATATTTTATGTATTTTAGGTATAGAATAAAATGTGGGAATTCTTGGAAATTCTATTAGCAGTATCCTCATTTCCCAATCTTGTAACCAATTAAGATCTACGAATTCTGCCAATAATTCCCTCAATTTACTCTGGATAAATAATGTCGGAACACCCTTCAAAATTAAATAATTGGTCCTATTGTCTAAAAGTTTTAAACACATAGATCTATACTGTTCTCTGTCTTGAATAACAATGCCACCCCCCTTGTCTGCCTGCTTGACAATTATCCCAGTATCCTTGCTCAAATTATCTAAAGCTATCCTTTGTTCCTTGGTGAGATTTTGATGGGGTGGCCACAGCGAGGCTTTGTCCTTGAATAAAGCTAGAACTTCCTTCTCTACTAATGTGCAAAAACATTCTATTCCATGATTTTTATCTATGGGGGGGACTGAACTTAGATTTAATATTCAAAGCTTGTTTTAACTTCCGTTCTTCACTTATGAGTATATTTTCTTCTCCAAATAAATTTTTAATTCTTAAATTTCTAAAAAATCCTTGTAAATCTACCATTAAATCGAACAAGTTGACAGGTTGTGATGGTGCAAAACTCAATCCCAGTCCTAGTACACTGGATTCAGCTTCACTCAACTTCCTATTACTGAGATTAAATATAGGGATTACTTCATTTCTCTGACAAATCTCCTGTCCATATTTGTTGTTCTTATTGTTCTTCCACCTGTTCCTCCTCCTTCCCCTCCCTTCTGCCTCCTCGAAAACCCCCTTGTGCTCTTGTATATTGTTGGTTCATATTGATGGTTCGAAGGTCATATCTGTGTGGTAAAGTTTCTTCTGGTACAACGTTAGATGGGACGGACTATACTTCAATACTTTATTAAATAATTTTGATACAAATTTACAGTTTACAATAAATTACAATAAGACAGTAATACCATTCTTAGATTTACAGATTAGAATAACAGATTCCATGTTTAGTACATCTTTATTTAGGAAAAGCATGGATAGAAACACCTTACTACATAACACAAGTTTTCATGAATTGAAATTAAAAAATAGTATACCCTATTCACAATTAGTAAGAGTTAAGCGAAACTGTAAAGAAAACAGTGATTATGTAGTTCATAAACAAGACATGCTAGATAGATTTAAAGAAAGGGGCTATCCCAAAAAAATCTTAGTACAAGCAAGTGACAAAATTGAAAAAATGACACGTGAACAACTTTTAAGTAAGAAACAGTATCCCAAGAAGGACAGACTAGTATTTGCCACTAAATACAATCATAAGATGACACAAATTAGACAAATAATTAACAAACACTGGCATTTAGTAGCTATGGACAACCCAAGCATTAAATCATTCAATCAAAACCCATTGTAGTATCTAAAAAGTAAAGAATTTAAAAGATAGACTGGTACATTCACAGTTTGAATGCCATGATATGAAGAAAGCACAATTACTATTGGGGCCACTACAACGGGGATGACTAGATGTGGTAAATGTGCAGTGTGTAATAACACTAGCAAAAAACTGTTTTCAAACATCCTTATTACAATGAAGAATTTTCACATCAAGGACCATATTGACTGTAACACTGAAGGTGTTATCTATTTATTACAATGTCCTTGTGATAAATTATATGTGGACAAACTAAAAGAGCACTTAAAATAAGGATAGGTGAACACAAGAGCTGACATCAGAAATAAAATGATAAATCACCAGTAGCCTACATTTCAATGAGGCAGGGCATACAGGAGCTTCCTGAGGTTTTGGGGTCTCGAGATGGTGAAACAACCTCTGAGGGTGGAAACTATAAAAGTTATTAGACAAAATGGAAATGAAATGGATATTTAGTTTAAAAACTTTAGATCCCTGATAGGTATGAACATTGATTGTAATTGGCAAGCCTGCTTATAATTTGTACTATCATTGTAAAATAATTTTCTTGTAAATCTGTGAATGGTATAGCTATCTAAGTAAAAGATTTAGTAGGCAGATTTGAATTGTTTAATTTTTGATAGTGGTTATTATTTTAGGTATTGCTGGTGTGTTCCAGAATGCATATAAAATAGGTATGAAGAAATAACATATGTTTATAAATAGTTGAATTTAATTAATAACATTGTTAGTAGAGAAAGAAATATGTATTTAAATTTCCACCTCCTACCTATTTATTTAGTTTCCCAGTATCCTTCTGGAAATGTATATATATATATATATATATATATATATATATATATATATATATATATATATATATATATATATATATATATATATATATATATAAGTTTTTTTTGAAAAAGAGTTTTCATTATAGTTAGCATTACATGACTTGCTGCCATCCTACGTCCCTTCTAAAGTGTTATTTTCTTTCAAGGTTAGCATATTCATTAAATGCTATTGTACACCCACATAAAAGCTCTGCCATATAACTTGAGCAGTCTGAAGCACATGCCATTCCCATTCAGTTGGGAATGTGTGTTCAGTGCCTAAGGCCTCTCGCGATATGCGGGAGTTTCGGGTGGTGACAACATCACTCTCGCGGGAAACTCAGACTGCTCAAGAGGAATAGCAGCTGAGTGGAGCAATCTAGCGTTTTAGTGTTTTTGGGTCTTAGACGCCATAACAGGCATGATTATTACGGGCAGTAATTAAACTTTTCGGATACCTTTTGAAAGAGTCTAACTCATTATGAAACCTTGAGAATCTTTCAAAGCTAAGAGGGTGAGTGCACGTCTTTTGAAATTAATTAAAATAATTAATGTGCAATGTTTTATAACGCAATTAAACCTGAGGGTTAAAAGCAGTTATTTTGTATATTTTCAGATTTGTTTAAAGTTTATTAAAATCAACAAATCCTGAATCACGCTGGTTAGCTTCCCGAGGTATGCGTGTTATGGGGTATTTAAGTGGTCACACTTTAGTTACATTTTGGCACGGCTTTGAATTTGGGTGTACTTATATATGAATATATGACAAAATCATTGTTTGTTAGGAAGAAGAGTGAGTTGGAATTTGAATTGCCCATGTGCCTGGAGGCATAGAAATATATATTTTTTCAAGGTAGATATATGCATCTAAAGTTTATGTTCATTTAACAGTAATTATAAGAGAGTATAGATTTACAAAATGTATTTTGTCTTTTATAATAGATGTATAAAAGAGCCCCGTGATCAAGCTCTTAGCAGCGAAACGTAGGGGCGTTGTTTTAATAAAGAAAACGCATTGAGAAGCCATAACAGACTCCGGATTTTGTTGTCTTTCAGAAGTTTACTACACCCTGTCGGAGTTTGAAAACATCTTTTTATAAGAGATCATCATTACCCAGATATTAGTGGATATTAGAAGAGAAACTCCTCAGATGTTCTGCTTGACCCTTGTTCACTGGTAAGACTGCCTGAGGGGAGCAACTGTAACACTAACACCCCCCACTTTCCTTGTTGGATTCTTGTCCCCTTTCAGGGTTCCCAGTATCCTGAAGGGTGCTTTCTCAACATGCCTCCCTCCTCTTCTCCTTGCAGGGTTCTCCCAGCTTCTCTCCCCAACTCAACTGCCTTCCTCTCTGCTCCTAATAAGCAACCAATGCTCTTGCCTACCCCTGTACTGAGTCGCCTTCCTAGTACTTCCAAGGTCTACAGCTGCTACTAGTCTACTCCCACACTAAAATACTTGTTATTACAGTATGTCTGTGCTGATGGTACTTGATGCTGAACAGGATTTCTAATCGTACTGTATGCCTCAGCAACTGTTCGGGATTGTAATCCACTGTACTGCATGTTGCATTTTATGTTAATATGTACAGTCTACTTTATGTAGCACTTTTTGTAAATATGTATATTTGTATATATACCTATTAATTACCTGTAGCTCAGCCCGATTGTATTTTTGCCTCTACGTGTTTTTTTTTTTTTACTTGCTCTCCCACTCGTGTAACCCAACCCCCACCCCCGACGCTTCTGGAAACTAGCTGTTTACAGCTCATGTTGTCTTTTCAGGTCAAACCTTTCAAAAGAATAAATAGACTACAGGCACAGCTCTCAAAGTTATAGCTGTATCAGTGAGAGGAGCCCCTGGCTGTGGTGTATATATATCCATATTAGAAGTATTTCCCATTGACAATGTGGAGCCGTACAGAAACGGCCACCCAGTTTATTAAAATGCAGGTCAAGATTGGGCCCGCCCGCTGGCTTAACAGTAGTGCTATCACTTATGGCATCAATGACCCAATTTTAGGAACGAGCTTTAGTCAGTGTAAAACACAAAAAAACATACTCTATGCCAGAAAAGGTGACTGACCAAAATCTTTAATGCAACAACACTAGTGGCATATACAGCTGATCTGTGTTCAGTCAGAGTATCAGCCATAGGCGGATGATCGAACGGAAGTTGGAAGACAAGTGCACGGAGCAGGAGAGAACTGGCTGGCCTCAGCTGCGCCATGTAGAGGAGCGTGCATGGTGTCACCACTGGTGCCACTGCACGCTGCTCCTCCATGCCACAAGGGGGGGAGGGAGAGGGATGAGAAAAACAGAGGAAAACACCCTAGATGGCAGGATGACCGCCATCGCTGCACCAGGCGACTCTGGCACGGACACTGGATCCTTCGCTGGGGGATCACATGTGCTCCCCGCCACCTCACTGTAGGGGTAAGCCACAAAAGCAAGGTGGGGCTCGCATGATTGGAACCATGCCAGAAGGGAAAAATGGGACCAACTGATAAAAAGATGAGAGTAAAGATGGAAATATAAAATATGAACTAGCATACAAAACACAGCTTTTACAATACACACAAGTTTGCAGGTTAAAGGCAGTACCCCCCTTTTAATTTTCTTGTTAGCCTTTGAACATTCTGATTTAGGCTGCAATATTGTGGATGCTAAGAAAATAATGTGCTCACCTGGTCTGCATCAGCAGTGTCCTTTGTGGACACAATTTCAACATGGCACTGATACTGTTCAGGCTGAAACTAAATAAGCACAGAGTTACAATTTTTAAATTAAAATGAACACTTTCAGGAGGGATGGGTGAACCAGAAATGGTTCAAAAATGCTCTTTTAAAACTATTTTTCAGTTAATGGAAACTGTTTAAACATATTCGTTTGTTATATTTTACTTAAACTTTTTGTACAACAGGATATCGTTTTTTTTATTCTACAAGAGAGCTGGGGGGAGCATTACAGTAGCATAGTAGTTGAAAGTTAGCTGGTAATACAAGATGCACAAATAAGGGTTATTCACCTGTAACTGTAGTTCTATGAGTGGTTTATGGTGCACAGCCACACATTGACAGTCTTCCTTTCCCTTTAAATCCAGCCAGAAAGTCTTCAAGCTAAGCTGCTCCCACCCACCTACCCAGGTGGTATCCTCCTCAGCACCGCCCCATGACATCAGATTTTGCACACTGAAAGCAGGGATCCATGTACCACTTGCCAGGGAAGGTCGGGTGGGTTGTGTGGATCTGCACCATATACCACTCCTAGAACTACAATTACAGATGAGTAACCCTCATTTCTAGGGACGTGGATATGGTGCACTATCCACACATCGGCAGACTATAAGGAATTCTCCAGGAGGAGGGAGCAAGGTGCACACACCTAACTTGGGAAAACTGGATTAGAGAACCTCGGACCCAAACTACCACCCTGGAATGACTCAAGGTCGAAGTGGTAATGGGAAATTAAGGTGTGTGCTGACTTTCAGGTAGCAGCCCCGCAGATCTCCTGGATAGGGACGTCCCTAGAAGCAGATACCAAGGCAACAGTATGCCTGGCAGAAGGAGTCCATAGCCTTACAAGAGGCTTCCTACCAGTCAACATAACAGAGGTAGCCAGCCCAGTGGTGCAGACGGTTGAGGCGCTGGACACCACACCTCTCGCCATGCCGGCAACCTGGGTTCAGGAATGAGCCTGGGTCGGCAGAGGTCGGCAAGGGGGAGAGAGGATGCGAGTGGCTGCCAGCTGGCAGCTCTCCGCCTCAGGAAGGAGCATCTCACTTCCTCGGAGCATGGTCGCCCCCTGATGGAGGCCACAGTGGAGGCGTCGCTCCAAGGAGTGCTGGCACTTGGCAGAGGGAGAGCAGAAGAGGCTGGTACTGGAGCTGCAGTGCACATGTGCGCCTCCACACGCATGCGTCACCGCTTCTGAGGTCTCGGTGTTGGGACACTTGGAGAAAACAGAGCAGAAACGGGGACCACCCAAGGATGATGTCTCTGGGCTGGGCTCTGGAGTTCCGTTGGGACGCACAGGCGCCTGAAGTTCTGGTAGGATGGCTGACGACTGTGGGACCTGCCACAGGAGGATAAATACAATTGGAAGGAAAAAAAAAAAACACCAAGCAGAGGTCGATGCAGCTTCAGTGTAAGTGACAGAGGCAGACGAACCTCTCCCTGAACTCCAGCTGTGCACTCCGTGTAATGAGCAAGCGCTCGCCTCGGGTCCAACGTATGGAGCCTGTGCTCAGCCTCTGAGGTTGACTGGTGAAGTAAACTAGGAGATTGATCACCTGGTTAAGGGGAAACTCCAAAACAACCTTCGGGAGGAACTTTAGGTTGGGGCAGAGGACAACCTCATCCCTGTGGAACACCAAGTATGTATACTCCACTAAGAGCACCTACCCCCTATGCCAGCAGGGCCTTCTCTGGGTGGAGGAAGACGCCACAGGAGCCTGTTGCTGAGACTGAGGAGATCGGAGTACCAGATCTGGCAGGGCCAGTCCAGAGCCACCAGGATCATCTCTGCCTTGTCCCTCCTTGCTTTGATCAGCACTTTGTGGATCAGAGGAAATAGAGGGAAAGCACAGAGGAGGTCCAGGGCCTCGAGAAGGCATCCCACTGCAGCATTCCCTGCTGAGGGGGCAAGCACAATACAGCCCCAGCTTTGTGTTTTCCTGGAGAACAGGTTCACCAGAGGCAGTACCCCTTCAGGAGAACAGGCTGTGTACTACCTTCAGATAGAAAGGCCACTCATGAGATGCCTCGCCCACATGGCTGAGGGTGTCCGCCAGCTAGTTGGAGACACCAGCCAAAAGGATGGCCAAGAGATCGGCGTCCAGGCTGAGCATGAAGGTCCAGATGCAGAGAGCTACCCTGCACAAAGGAAGGGAGTGCGTCCCGCCCAGTTTGTTGAGGTAGTATATGGTCGTGGTACTGTCCGTCTGGACCTGAATGACCTGACCCCGAATGTGCGGTGCAAAGGCTGTCGGTTCCAGCCGAACTGCCTGAAGCTCCAGCAGATTGATATGGCATCAGGACTCCTCAGGGATCCACAGTCCATAGACTATGCTCCCCCAGGTGGGCACCCTACGCCATCAGGGAGGCATTGGTCATGATGATTACTGTTGGCTCCGGGCAGACAAAGGAGACTCCTTCCTACAGATGTTCCGGGACCAACCACCATTGGAGGGCATCCCACATCAACTGGGTCACAGTGACCAACTGATCGAATTGGCCTTGGCACCGACACCACTGTCGGGCAAGCTCCCACTGCAGAGAGTGCATTCTCCACCAGGCCCAACGGACCACACTGGTGTATGCCACCATGTATCCCAGGTGGCGCAGAAAGTCCAGAGCAGGGCGTAACTGCCCAACCCGAAATGATCAGGCAAAGAGGAGAGAGCCTCCACCCTGTCTGCAGGAAGCCGAGCCCTGGCTCTGTAAGTCACACTCCGCTCCGATGAAGTTTATCGCCTGCGAAGGTACAAGCTCCGACTACGCCTCATTGAGCAGGAGGCCAATGGAAAAGCAGGTCTGGAGGGCCAGGTCCCTGGACTGCTCCACCTCCTCCCTGGAGGGACCCACTATAAGCCAGTAGTCCAGGCAAGAACACCCAGACCCTTCGGCACCTCAAGTAGGCTGCCACCACTACAATGCATTTGGTTTAGACCCTGGCAGCCAAGAATAGGCCAAAGAGCATGGCCTGGAACTCGTAGAGAATTTCCCCGCATGGAACTGGAGGAACCGGTGGTGGGATGGACGGACTGGGACATTGAAGAATGCGTCCTGAAGATTCAGAGCGCAAAACCGCATGTTCTGCTCCAGAGATGGTATGATTGGAGACAAAATGGCCATCCTGAAAGTGCGCTGCCAAAGAAATTTGTTCCGGGTGTATTTTTCAATTTTGCATATTTGCACGTTTTGTGTAGAAAATGGGCAGAGTCTCTGCTGTATGCGCACTCTCTTGACATAGCGCCAAGCCCGGGGGCAAGAGTTGAGGTTTTCAGTCATGTCACTTATCAAGTTCTGACTTTTGCCTATGTAGCTTAAGTGGAGTATTTTTTTCGCCATAGATGGTTTTTTTGGTGATTTTATACGGGGCCCCGAGTGTAGAGTTTTGTGATGTTCTGATATCTGTATTCTGTCTTTGACCATGTGTAATGCAGGTCCACCCTGTAAATGAGCTTGCTCAATGGTGTCCGCCTGGATAAATAAAGATTTGATTGATTTGGGTCCACTGGAGGGTCCGAGACAGAAGCCAGTACCTCCTTCTGGAGGAGCTGTACAATGTCTTCCCGAAAGGCTGACAGCATGTCGGCATACACTATGTCCTCTCGAGGGGCACAAGCTCGGCAAGGCAGATAAGCCTCGAACTCTAGAGGCAGACCCTGACCGACCACCTTGATGACCCACATGTCCGTGGTGACAGTGGACCGGGGAAAAGAAGTGGCAGCGCCGCCCCCGAGAGGAACCAGGGGAGTCAGGGCGGGCATGGGGGAGGCACCAACATCCCATCACCGAGCAGGCTTGGAGGTAGAGAAGGAACTGGCTGAGGAAGCAGCACGACCTCGACCTCCTGATTTCCAGAGGACCAAAGCAACCGACTAACTGTCGACCCCACGCTGGGGGCTAGGATGGCTTGGCCGTAGGAGCAGAGGGGCCGAAAGGGCTTCTTCCTTTGGACCTTAGAACCATTGGGATCCCTTTGGGTGGAGGTAACAGAGTCCAGGGTGGCACTGGACTTAGTGCAAGTGAGGTGTCCTCCCCCCACCCCAAATAAGTTGGTGCTAAGGAAGGGAACTTCTGCCAACTTGGGCTGGGTATCTGCCGTGAAGGTCGAGATCCTCAGCCAAGCCCTGCAATGCATGGCCACCATCGCAGCCACAGACCAGGTACAGGAGTCGCCGATGTCCATGGCCGTCTGAGCTACTGCTTAGCCACCGCTCGGCCCAGGTCCCAGACCTACTTGACCATGGTCTGCAAGTCAGCCGGGAGCTGGGGAAGCACCTCATCAAGCGTGCCTAAGAGGGCATGAGCCAAATGGACCATTAAAAAAAGCTGAACTTTTAATTCTGAAGGCGGAGGGAAGAGGCTACACAGACCTTACATCTGACAGAGCCGCACATGAGTATAGGGTGCTCTGTGACTATTCATGAACTGAAAAAACAAACAAGTCACGGCACTCAACACGAAACCTATTGCAGCAAAAATTGTAAACAGTACAAACTTAGCAAGATCTTACGTTTCACCCAGATATGCTGAGTTTGTAGTGTTCTACAATTTTTGCTGCAATAGTAAAGGCGCTTTGTTTTGCACAAATTTACTGCCTACAGTTTTTTTATTTCCAGGTTCTGTGGCGAGTGCCGTGATTTGTTTGTTTTTTCGCCACAAAGACATTTTTGGCCATATGATCCAATTTCTTAGATTCCTTGTCAGGAAGCTTATACACATCCCCAATTTTGCTGGTACGTTGAAAGACCGAGTTGGCCACCAGACCCTCGGCCAAGGGATGTTCAGTGAAACCCAACAGGGAACTGTAGGGACCAAATACTTACGGGACATCCATGCCAGTGGCGCAGGGCAAGAGGCAGAGTGCTGCCAAAGCTCCAGAGCAGGGCCAAGAATGGCCTCGGCAACCGGGAAAGCCTCCCCAAGGGAATCATCCCAGTCGAGAATCTTGCTCAAGGGGTACTCTGCCAGTTTCTGAAGGGGGCTCCATCTGAAGACACAGCAGTCACGTAAGAACTTACCACAACAGTCAATCTTCGAGAGAGGTTCCTGAAGTAGGTCTTCACATATAGGACTGCGCTCTCTGGTGTCAGGACTGCACGGCAAACTTTTAGCTAGCAAGGACTGCCCCTGGCGTCACCTGACCAGACGTCAGCATGACAGTATAGCTGGGGCAGTCCGCACACCAGCCCGTCTGTTTTCCCGTCATAGACCTCCAAAGAGGAAACAGAAGAAAGGAGTAAAAACTCCTTAGGCCCTGGGCTCCAGAAATGAAGCCTTGGTAAAGGAAGAGAGGACAAAATAACAGGAGCTGGAGGAAAGTGGAAGGGAAATCTAGACCTACTGCAGGAACCTCTCTCGAAGATCTACTGTTACGGTAAGTTCTTACGTAAATGCTGCATCTTACATCGAGAGGGTTCCTGCAGTAGGTCTTCACATACAGGATTGACTACCAAGCAGTCAGAAGAATCAAGGAGTCAGAGACTACGTTCCGGGAGGAAGGAGCACCTGCCAACTTGATGCCTACTTAGGAAAGAAGGCTTTGCAGAAATCGGCTCTACACCTAGAGGCAATGTCCAGACTGTAATGCTCGGTGAATGTATGGATGAAAGACCATGTGGCCACTGCACAAATGTCTACAGTAGACACATTCCTGAGGAAGGCCATCTAAGCAGCCATGCCTCGAGTAAAATGGCCTTTCATGTCCCCCGGAAGGGGCTTCTCGTACTTGTGGTAAATGTACAAGATGCAGTTAGCCAACCATTTAGACCAACCCTGTTAGAAGATGGCCTTACCCTGACACTTGGGTGCAAAGGTCACAAACTGGTTAGATTTCAGAGCCTCGTTGGTCCTAGAGATGTAATATCTCAGAATCCTGTGCACATCTAAAGTGTGCCAAAGGTATTTCCCCCTATTGGAATACTGTGGGTAAAATAATGGCTGTTCGACGTTCTGGTTCAAAAGTAAATTCCGAAACAATTTTCGGAAGAAAGGGTTAGTCCGCAGAGCCACCTGATCTCTGTGGAAAATCAAGTGAGGCTCCGTGCAAACGAGGGCCTGAAGCTCTGAAATCCTTCAAGCTGAAGTTATAGCTACCAAACATAGTTTTCCAGGATAGATGGCGCATGTCGCAACTTGCTACCAGCTCAAAAGGAGGCAAAGTAAGTTTTTCTAAAATAAAATTTAAATCCCAGGGGGGAAACTGATTACGGACCGGAGGCTTAAGGTAGAAGATCCCCTTAAGAAAAGTTTTGGAGACCTCCAAATGAGCAAGGGTTTTGCCCCACACTGGAAGGTAGGTATTCAGAGAGGAATGACTGAGGCCCGAATCAGACATGTGCAAGAGGTACTCAAGGACCTGGGGAGCAGAGCAAGAAAATGGATCCAGGCCACTGGCCGTGGCCCAAATAGAGACTCCCTCCCACTTCATAGCATACGTGGATCTAGTAGAGGATTTCCTTGCCTCTACTAGAACCTGGGCAACTTGAGAAGAGACACCATAACAAGAGACAGCTATGTCCAAAGGTGCCACTCATGCAGGTGGAGAGACTTGAGGCTCGGGTGCACCAGGCTGCCCTGCTCCTGAGACAGAAGGTCATGGGAGAGAGGAAGAGGTACTGGGGGTTCAGGTGTCAGCTGTTGCGGCAGAGGGAACCAGATCTGCCGAGGCCAAAGAGGGGCTATGAGAATCATGTGAGCCCCCTCTGCCTGTAGCTTCAGCAGAACCTTCTGCAGAATTGGAACGGAAGGGAAAGCATACAGAAATCTCCCTACCCAGGATAGAGACAGCTCACCAGAAAACACCACGCTTGGGAACGAGCAAGCAAAAGCTGGGTAGTTTTGCGTTGTATGGGGACGCGAAGAGGTCTATCTTTGGTCGACCCCATTGAAGGAAGGTCTTCCATCATGTCCTGCTTTATTTCCCACTCACGAGTCTGCGCGACAGTGCGGATGGGACTGTCCGCCAGAATGCTGCTCACCCCTGGAACATGGACCGCTATCAGACAGGCCATGCTGGACTGCCCAGTACCACACCCGCATCATCTCCCTGCAAAGGGGGTACGATTGGGTGTCTCCCTGCTTGTTGAAGTACAAGACCATTGCTGTGTTGTCGGTCTGGATCAACAGTGTTCCCGGTATCAAGAGGGACTGGAAAGCTTGGAGAGCATAGAGCACCGCTCTCATCTCCAGAATATTTATATGTAGATGTTCCTCTAGCAGATACCATGTCCCCAGAGTTCGATGGTCTCCCAGGTGTGCTCCCCATCCCTGGCCTAAGGCATCAGTCGTCAGGGTCATGGAGGGGGGACGGTGGTTGGAAGGGAATCCCCAAGGAAGGGTTGAAAAGATCCTGCCACCAGAGGAGATCCCTCTTCAGGCTGCTGGAGACTAAGACCGAGTGGGTCCATGTCGTCCAGACGCTGATACCACTGGACCCGGAGGGACCACTGGGTCACCTTCATATGCAGTCTGGCCAAAGGGACTGTGGGCATGGCAGCCACCATGAGACCCAACAGGCGGAGGACAGAGCACGCCTTGGTCCGTTATGAGGAGGATACAAACGCCACTTGTTGCATCAGAGATTCCGCCCTGTCCATAGACAAGAAGGTCCCTGCCCTGAACCATGTCCAGCACTGCTCCGATAAACTGGGACCACTGGGAGAGTGAAAGTTGAGACTTGGGAACATTCACAGTGATAGCAAGTCTGGAGAAGAGGTCCTGGTTGGAGGAAAGAGAACCCCTCAGACTGTCCTGAAACAGTGCTGACAGCAGCTAGTCATCCAGGTAAGGGAACACACATCCCCTTGCGGCACAGGGCTGCAGCCACCATCACCAACACTAGGTAAACACCTACGGTGCCAAAGAGAGGCCAAATGGGAGGGCCTTGAACTGATGATGGTTCTCCTGAAAGGAGAATCTCAGAAGGCGGCAGTGGGCCTGGAGGATAAGGATGTGCAGGTAAGCATCCTGCATATCCAGGGAGCACAGCCACTGGTTCTGTTAGAGCAGGGGTAAGAGTCCCTGGAACGTTAACATATGGAATCGCTTATATTCTACAAAGAGATTGAGTAGACTGAGGTCCAGAACTTGTCTCAGATCTCCCGTCTTTTTGGGCACTAGGAAGAAATGGGAGTAATAACCCCTTCCTATTTGCCCTGGCGGAACAGGCTCTATGGCAGATTTCTCTAGTAGAGCCTGGATCTCCTGTTGGATAAGGCTTAGATGGCCTGACGGGTAGTGGGACCTGCCCGGGGGGTCTGTCCAGGAACTCGATTGAGTGTCCTCTTGCTACTAGCTGTAGGACCCAAGCATCTGCGGTTATCACTTTCCACCATTCCAGGTGGAGGGCGAACCCCCTCCCTCCCCCACTGGTTCCTCGAGAGATACTGGGGGGATCCCGTCAAGTATCAGGATGCCGAGTGCCGCTTTGCTGCCTCCGGCGGTCTTTTTGGATTTTACCCAAGGGGTCTGGGTGCCAGAACCGGTGGCGCAACGCTTATCCTGTTGCCTACCTTGGTTCTGTCTGTTCCACCTCTTCTGGGGGCAACAAAAGGACTGCTTGGGATTTTAGCCCGAGCGGTAGAGTGGACGTCCTTAAGCGGCCTTCCGATCTCCTGTAGCTCAGTGATGTCCTTCGCATCTCCCCAAAAAAGGGCAGGGCCCCTGAAGGGGGCATCCAGTAGGGTGCTTTGGACGTCTTGCGCCAGTCCCGAAAGACGGAGCCAAGCCAGGAGCCTCAAGCAAACGCCCACAGCAGTGCAACGAGCCACTGAATCAACCAAATCGTAAGTGGCCCGTAAGGCATGGCGGCAAGAAGACATTCAGCCTTATCTTTTCCAAGAGCAGACTCCTGAGGTCCTCATCCGGAATCTGCAGCAAGTCCTTCTCCAAGTCGGATAATGACAACTTCTGGAAGGACACCATATGGGCTACATAGTTCAAAGAATGGATGGCGCAGGTCGAAGAAGCATAGACCATGTGTCCATAATGGTCCATTTGTTTAGATTCTTTATCCAGAGAAGCGCTCAGGTGTTTTGGCTGTGCCGATCTGTCATGGGTTGCTGTGATAAAAATGGAGTCGGACTTTGGTTGACTGGTCAGGTGACGATAGGTCCAGTCAGCTTTTTTGGAGACCGCCAGAATAGAGGACAGCTGTTGCCAGATTGTCAAGGTAAGATCCTCATGCGACCCCATCCATGGGGGAATAGGGACGGGGTCCGCACCAGTGAGGTCTAGATGCTCTGCCAGACGTTTTTCTTGGGGTTCAACCCCTGAGGCACCCAGCCACAGGCCTGTTTAACAGACCTGAGGAGTTCCGCAAAAGATGGATCCTCTGGCGGAGACTTTGGGGACTCCTTGGGCTGAGGCTCAATAGGGGAAGGTGGAAGGCAGAAACCGCAGAGAGATGGACCTACAGAGAAGAATAACTGAGGCCCAACTTGGACAGGTGCAAGAGGTACTCTAGAACCTGGGAAGCTGAGCAAGAAAAAGGGTCTAGGCCTTTGGCTGTGGCCCAGATAGAAACACTGCATCCCTGAGGGTGGCACTGCTGTCTGTTGGAATGAGCGTCATCTTGGAGACAAGATTATGAGGTCAATCTTAGGTATGTTTAACAAGGTGTCAGATTAAGTTTGACAAGAAAGTTTCAATTTACCGGGTAAGGTACACTAGGCATGCATATGCCTATTTTCAGGGACTACACAGGAAAACTTCAGCAGTTTGTTGACATGGTGTGGCACTAGGTAGGTCTTTTCCAGTCCACGCCACTCCTCCTTGAGCAGATCCTCTATGGCCAGTGGTATAGGCAATGAGGCTGCTGCCTTAATCAATCTGGATAACTTGAAAGATGGTTTCTCCTCTTTCAGTGTGGATGTTACAGGGCTGAGGTGCATTTCTAATAGGACTTCTTTGATTAAGAATTCAAGCTCATCCGTATCACCACAGGAGAGGAGAGCTGCCATTAGTCTGCTCGATTCTGCTCAGTCCCTCCGCACCACCAGCACCCCCAACGACCCCGAGGTAGTTCCCGAATCCAGGTCGCAGACACTGCGCGAGGTAAGGCATAAACGCCTCAGCCCTCTGCGCCACCGGGCCGGCCTCATCCTTTCTGAGGTGAGGACACCAGAAATGGGAGCAGTACTCCATGTTAGGTCTCACCAGGGATCTGTAAAGGGGACGTTATCATCACTTTTCTTCTGCTATCAATACCCCTCCCGATACATCCCAGCATCCTATTAGCCTTGTTATAGGCCTTGTTGCACTGACTCCACTGCTTAAGTGAGTTGCTGATGATAGCACTGCAGTTGAGGAACAAGATCTGGGAGTTAAGTCTCTCCCCTCCCATCCAGTACTCCGCCTTGGGGTTCTTGTTCCCCAAGTGCATTACCTTGCACTTTCTGGTGTTGAATTTCCACTGCCAAACCCTTGGCCACCCCTCTAGCTTTTGTAAGTCTCTCTGCTTTTCCCTTGTTCACTCTTCACTATCCACCCTACCACATAGCCTTGTGTCATCTGTGAAGAGATACAATCTGCCCTGGATTTCCTCTCCAAAGTCACTGATGAATATGTCGAGGACCAGAGCTAGGACCGAACCCTGTGGGACCATGCTCATAACCACCCTCTCTTCCAATTTAACCCCACTGACCTCAACCCTCTGCTGCCTCCCATTTAGCCAGTTGCCCACCCAGTTTACTGTGGGTTTAGCTGCACCCAGGTTCTTCATCTTGAGCAGTCATTTGTGAGGTACAGAGTCAGAGTCAAAAGCCTTGCTGAAGTCAAAGTAAAGCAAATCCACAGCATGACCACTATCTAACTCCTTCGCCACCCAGTCAAAGAAAACTATCAGGTTAGTCTGACAAAACCTTTCTGCCACAAAACCATGCCGTTTACTATCCTGGAGCCCGTTACTCTCCAGGTAGTCTACGAGGTCCTCTTTGATTTGCCAGTCTACACATGGTCTTGGTATAGCACCAGGACCTATAAGTTACAAACTGGAGCTATTAACAGTTCCATCCACAGGCCTACACTATTCACACTCTGAAGCTGTTCTCTGACCTTGAAGTCAGCCACGGGAGATTGTGGGATGCACTGCTAAAGGCACTCGTGTCAAAATGCTGGTGGGAGGGGCGGTAGGATCAACCATATAAAATATTAATTATAACAAAAGAAAGTAAGAGGAAATTGTAAACAGTAGGAGAAAATGCTAATTGGGGGTGCCCCACACTGAGTGTGGGATACAGGGACATGGACATTGTATGACCCACCAGGATGAAACATCATCAGTCTCCCAGTGATCTTACAGGGTCCTACAGGAACACAATGTAATCTAATGACAGTTACTCCAATTTCTCACACATTACACTGATATATTCATCACAGAGTGCTTTATCTTGGTAGTGGCAATGTATGCACCTCAAAAGAAGTCAAATATAATCATCTAACTAGCTTTTGAGAGCATCTTACTTGCAACAAATCTATTACTTTTTCATCTAAAGATTTCACTTTTTCTGTCATCTTTTTTTCTTTTAAAAAAGCTTGTCTCTGGCAGTAACGCTGTCCAATTGTGAGGTGTACTGTAAATGTATTAGTCCGGACAATAAACACCATTTTCAAAATGTAAATACCTCTTTCTCTGGTGCCTGGAAATAACAGACGCCCCCGTCATCAACTTGAGTTATCACAAAGTAGGACTCTCCCTCTTTCGTCTCATTTGGATATCCTCCCATTTCTACCTTTCGTCGGATAGTAGAGTTCCAGTGATTCTTTACAGCATTGTCAGTCCTGTCCAAGGATGGAGCAATCCAATAAGAACATGTTTAAAACAAAGTGAAGTATGGCATTTCTAAAGATGTAATATATTTTTCACCACTTTAGTTTTTTCCTGTCAAAAAAATGTTGAAACAATCTTGGGAACAACCTCAATAGTGATCTGCACTTATACTCATTTTCTGAAGTGAAACTGTTAATTTCTCTTACACAAATAAAAAGAGGGCACTGTCTTTATCAAAGTAACTATTAATCAAAGCACAACCAATGGTTGGGTTACTATCCATTAATCTAACCATAGGGAAAACATGAGGTACCAGCCTAAGTTGAATACCTTAAGGCCCATATGGTTAGATTACCCAAGGAAACCCAACACCTGGAGTGTCTTACTGCTTTTATTAAACTAAACAGCTATTAAAATGACTGTTTCTAAACTAAAATTCCAATGGTTCTATTGTACACGTGATCAGCCATGCACATAGCTTTTGGAATGCAGTCGGAGTGCTCCTTTTCTAGTCACCGTTTAATAAAAATCAGTTGCTTCATTTAAAAAAAATTTAAAAAAGACTGTTAGTAATAAATTCATCATGCTGTTACAGAAAACAAGGTTTTAGAGTTTAAAGGCAATCATATTACATGCACCATAGCTTCAAACTTAAAGGACATGGTTCTCATTGAACAGATATCTTTAGTATTTTTTGCATACTTTAAGGACATTCACTGGTGCTTCTGCACCTCATATTAATTTTTCTCCCCCAAGACTCCGGGAATTAAAGCAGACTCCTTTCCATCTTTCTACTGATCCCCTCTTACGTTTTCCTGTTCCTTCTCCCTTACTCTAGTCTCCTTTTTTCATGTTTAATGTAGACAATGTCAGCAACCCCTTCCCATTTGCCTCGTCACCCAACCCAATTTAAAATTCAACCTTACCATTACCCATCTTGCTGCTACTAGTTTCCTGTTTGGGGGTGGAGGAATCTAGCTTGGTTCCTCACCCATTCTCCCTTCTCCGTGGTTCCCCTAGCCTCTGCCTCCCCTGGAGTCCACTGGAGGCAGTACAGCGCAGTTAAGGGCTCTGAGCTGCAAATCTGGAGACCTAGGTTTGAATCCCACAGTCTTCACTTACATATTGTGTGACCCTAAACTTAACTACCTTGTGCTCCCAGGCTGCACCAGGAAACGAGCTTCAGCTTAGTGTGCCTTTCCCGGTTAAACAATTTCCCTTTCCCTTAACTGTCCAATGCAGATGTCAAACTTCTGCCCCAAAGCACATGCCCCTTCTTTCATCAGATGAAGGCGAACACCCTTAAACAGTCTCTGTCCCAGACACCCCCAATCTGATCACCCCCCTTCCACCGCCCTCTCTACCCCCCCAATCACAGAATCCCCAGGCACTATGACTCTCCTTGCTGACTTCCTCTTGCTCATCATCTCACCCTCCCCAACTGGATGCCACCAAGACACCTTGCCTATTCCCCCTGACCCCATCCTCTAGAGTGTAATAATAATAATAATAATAATTTTATTTATATAGCGCCTTTCATAATATCAAGGCGCTGAACAAGTCCATAAAAACATCAACAAACAATACAAACAACAAATCATGAAAATTATAAAATATATTCAAAAAACATAATAAATTACAGTAAAATTACACACACTAAACAGAGCGTTTAACTTTCAAGAAAGGCCTTTCTCCAAAGATAAGTTTTTAATTCCTTTTTGAAAGTCTCCACGGAGGAGCATTCCGTAACGGCAAGTGAGAATTCCAAAAGAGTGGAGTGCGGCATAGGAAAAAGCTCTACTGCGGAAGATTTCAAACTCACTCTTGGAATCTCTAACAACCCATGTCAGCCAGCGGAGTGATCGGCTAGGGCAATAAGACACCAGAAGGTCTTTCAGATAGGCTGGACCCTGATCGTGAAGGGCTTTGAAAGTCAATAAAATGACTTTAAAGGTGATCCGCCACCGTATTGGGAGCAAGTGCAGCTCGCGGAGCACCGGGGTAATATGACAGGACCTGCTTGTCCCAGTCAAAACCCGGGCTGCCGCGTTCTGCACTAGCTGTAGGTGGCAGATTTCAACCCCAGAAAGCCCAAAGTAAAGGGCGTTGCAGTAATCAAGGTGCGAGGACACAAAAGCGTGGACCAAAGTTGGCAGAGAGTCAGACGGAACAAGGTGCCTAACCCGGGCAATATTCCTGAGATGGTAAAAGGAAGTCTTGACGGCTGACACCTGAGATTGAAAAGTCAGCCTATCGTCAAGAATCACCCCAAGGTTACGCACCCGTTCAGAGGCCGGAAGCGACACACCGCCGAGAAAAATTCCAGACGGCGCGCCGGCACATGACCTCCCAATCTGACCAACCGGGTCCACAATCAAAACCTCAGTTTTCTCCAAGTTCAACTTTAGCCAACTAGAATCCATCCAGTCTTGGATCTCCCCCAGACAGTTATTAAATACCGAGAGAGCTCCATCCTGGTGGTGCAAAGACAGGTATAGCTGAGTATCATCTGCATAGCAGTGAAACCTCAGCCCATACCGCTTATAATGTTTCGAGGGGCATGTACACTGCAAATAACATGGGCGACAGCACAGAACCCTGAGGCACTCCACACAACAAAGAGACTTGGGCCAAGGAAAAAATCCCCGACACAACTCTTTGTGATCTCCCAGTGAGAATGACTCGAACCATTTAAAACGGTTCCAGACATTCCACAAATTTGCCCCAGGCGTGTTAGCAACACCATGTGATCCAAGTGTCAAAGCTGAAGAGAGATCAAGGAGAACCAAGATAGAACGCTCCTTAGATCTCTCGCCTCAGAAGATCATTTAGCATCCGAACCAGCGCAGTCTCGGTACTGTGTCTTTTATGGAAACCAGACTGGAAGGATTCGTAGATATTATGGATGGCTAAATGGTCATCCAGTTGGGCAGCCACGACCTTTACAATAACCTTCCCAATAAAGGGAAGGTTAGAGATAGGTCTGTAGCTGGAAAAACAATCTGGGTCCAAGGAAGCTTTCTTCAAGGGAGGTGTCACCACCGCCTCTTTCAGGGAGCTAGGAAACTCACCTGACTACAAGGAGCACCGGACAATCTGCGCTAATACTGGACCTATGATGTCTACACAACCCAAAATTAGGGCAGTAGGTCCAGGATCCAAGCCGCAGCTTGTGGGGCGCACACTATGGATGATCCTCATAATATCCACGAACTCCAGTCGACAAAAAGGAACTCCAGGAGAAGTGAGGTCTTGTGCTCACGCACACTCCCACCACAACACCCTTAGAGGTTGCCGGACGCAAGTCCACCCTGATGTCAGCCACCTTAGTTGCAAAGTATCGAACAAGCTCATCACACTCACTTTGCGAAAAGGGTTTCCGAGCTTGCAGACAGGCTGGGTTGCACAGTCTGTCTACAGTTCGGAACAGCTTAGCCAGTCGATTCTGAGCAACTGCAATCTCCCTGGACAGGAATTCTGCCTTCTTATGGGTGATTGCAGATTGATAACTAGTATAATGTTCAATCAATCTAAGGCGGTCGTCATCAAAGGCGGACTTGCGCCAGCAACGCTCTAACCTTCGCCCTTGTCTCCGCATCGCCCTCAGAGTCCCATCAAACCAAGGGGCCCTAGGGCGACGGGAAAGAGGGCGCTCAAGAACAGAAGCAATAGAATCCAGAGCAGCCGCAATGGCCTCATTATAAGCCTGTACGAGCGTTTCTGGATTACTGCCCACCAATACGAGGGATGAAAGGTCAAGCACAGTCATTAGGCCTTGTGGAGTAACGTTCCGTAATGGGCGGTACCTGACCATCTCCAAAGGGGCTGGCCTTCTCAGGGGGGTGCAAAAATTGAACCTCACGATGTGGTGGTCAGACCAAACGACTGGTTCCACCCCCATATCGAATGCATCAATCCCAAGGAGGAAGACTAAGTCAAGAGAGTGTCCAGATTTATGTGTAGCAGTGGAAACTACCTATGTGAAGCTCAAAGAACACATTAATTGGAGGAAGTGTTTACCAAATTGTGAGAGTTCATCGTCGACCCAGGCGTTAAAGTCGCCCAGCACCATCACTCTGGGCGCCTCAAACGACATGACGAGGAAGTCTGCCACTTCCTGTAAGAAACGTTTCCCATCTCCGGGTGGACGGTAGATAAGAATGATTCGAACGCCTACACCTGCTACAACTGTGCACTCAAAGGACTCAGCCTCAAGCACTACCACATTCGAGAGGCCCAATTCAGTCTTGAAACAGACTGCAACCCCCCCCGCCCCAATCTCGGGCGGTGTAACACCGAGTACCCAGCTGGAGTCATGGCCTCCACTATAGGGCTAGAATTTTCATCCAGCCAGGTCTCGGTGATGCAAGCCAGATCAGCCATACCAATAAGGTCGGCAATAATAGCAGTTTTATTCCTAACAGATCTGGCATTGCATAACACTGCCCGAGTTGGACAAACCTCGGAGGTTGTCGGGCCTATCTGCCTACTGTAAATCAGTAGTGCCCTTGGGTATGGAAACCAGACAGGGCGGACCCCGCTCTGGATTCCATTTCGCCCCAGGGTGCCTCCTGGACTTAATAACCTATATGGTGACTCACTACGTACCCCCCACCCCTGTTCTGTGGACCCTCACCTCTCGGCCCGCGGCAATCCCCAACGCCCACAACGCTGGATACGCCTCAACTGCAAGGAGGAGTACAAAAGGGGTGGAGGGCACGAAGAGAGGAGGGGAGAATGCACCACCGTGGAGGAGGAAGGCCAGCACATGATGCTGCTGCCCAAATTAAACACTAAAATAAAAATAAACCCCACCAAAATTTTCCAAAGCAAAACTCACTAACTACCTAAACTAACAATTAAATCAATAAATTACAAAACAAAACAGACCCTTCCAACCCCAGTCCTCTCACCACCGGGGGGCAAGAGTACAAAGGCACTCTCACTGCCTAATAAAAACAAACAAATATTTAAATTCCACCCCCAGTTCTCTCACAACAGGAGAAAACACAAATAACAAAAATAAGAAACAATTTTGGACCCAGGGTCCTCTCACCACCCTGAAGACCAGGACAGAATCGACAGAAAACAAAACAGCTTCTCAAAAAATTCAAAACAGTCCAGGACCATAAAAGGCAGTCACACAAGTCCAGAGGGAAGAATTAGTCCAAGGGAGATCCAGGAAATTCAAAGTACTCCAACAGGTTTGAATCCAAGGAGGAACAAGCAAACTCCACTCAATTTACTCCCAGCCAACCCCCCAGGGCAATATATTGCCACTCACACTAAAGGGCCACACAAAGAGCCACCGCCGTAGCCCATTCCATGGTCCAAGGTGGAGGGACGCCCCACTCAGCTCCCTGACTAGGAAAACGCCCCAACGCCCTGCGGAGTAGCAATGCCCAAGAGAGAGCCGGCCAGAGCAAACAAAAGGCAGGTGAAATTCCTAAAATTATACAGCTCGAAGGGCTCACAATCTCTTGATAAAATCCCAATACAAGATCTTCGGTCTCTTCTTCAGCAAATCCAAAAATCCAAAAGCTCCTCCAAACGCATTAGATACTGATTTCTCACACTCCCCTCAGCCAGAACGCTTCTTCATGAAAGTAGCATACTCTAAACTTATCCAACAGGGAAAACAATGCCACCCAAGTTCCAGAGTGTCACCGAAAACATTACTCCCACGTACAGCAACTCGCCAAGAATCTCACTGAGCTGCTGGCCCACGAGGTGTAGTTATTGCCGTAAAATCACATCGGGCTCTCGGCTAGGTCCACTGAGTAACGAATGAAAAGTCAGCTGGCTCTCCGCAAACGCATCGGCCGCCGCTACAACAGGTAGTCCAACCGAAACCGAACGCTAAACACTAGGATGTATACACCAAAGCATACACAAGGATCAAAGTAGAAAATAAAAATAACAAATAATAAAAACAACTAGTTCAAAAATAATAAAACAACTTATTCAGGGAAGCAGCAACGACACGCCCAGCCTGGCGGCCATCGTGTTTTCCCTTGTAACCAGGGATAAGTGCGCCCCCCAAGTCCCCATAACTGACTAACCCTATGTTGGATCATCTCCATACTGATCCTATGACAACCCCTAGACTGGCATCATTAACTTGCATTCCTCTTTCTGCCGAATACCTTTAGACTAAAACAAGGCAGCCTACCTTATATATGGAGTTCTGTTGCTGTTCCTGTCTTATTTACTTGGCTGTCCCTTCTAGCTTGCTACCTAGTATCCCAACCCTGGAAAGGCAGATTGGCGCAGATGCTAATTTACTTCAAGTGTTCAGTACAATATCATTACCATCATACCCTGTACTCTTACCCTCGACACAGTAGGTTATAGATGCTAATTTTAAACTAACAATTCAGCAGGTAAGACACCAAAAATCATTCAAGCATTTAGTTAAAGCACCCCAATCATACACGCATACAATATCGCTACAGTTGTGAAGCAAATGTACCCTACATAGGGAGTTATGTGCTTACAGGTTTGCCAGTTATGGACACAGGAGGCCTACCCAATACCTTCAGTGGCAAAGTCCCCGGCGGGCCGGCGGTCTTCCTACATACACCTTGCAGGCTTCCTAAGGTCAGATGTCACACTGTTCCACAGTTACACTCAGTGATGAAAGTGTACAGGAACGCATTGGAACTCAGTTCATGTACCTTTTTTGCAGCAGGAACCGAGTTCCTGTACTACTTCTCACGGACACAAACTTAAATTCTTAAACCAGCAACATAGTGACAGTTTATGGACCTGTGATCTGCAATCTGGGTTTCCATAACAACACTTCACTTGTACAACAATGCTATTGTCCTAGAAATACTTCAATATCTCTAACTGAATCTACTAGTGTCAAGTTAGACAGTTGTATCTTGACACTGCTATCCTTTAGATTGAGGATCTTCATTCTGCATTTCATAATTGCTGGTGCACGAGTTCCTGTACTTCTTGTCTACCACTTGCACCACTGGTTACACTCACACCCCAGGGCACAAACATTCCAGATAGTTAATGGTCTAGCCTTATACAGCACAAGAACAAATAAAACTGTGCCCCATATACTACAAGCTTTTTTTTGTTGTTTTTTTACAGTCAATATATTTTAGCTATATTCGCTATACTATATTGATCAGCAAAAATATATTAACAGTAAAAGTTTATATAGTAGTTTTTGTTTTCCATGTGGCTTTACAACAGAGTTTTTGGTTATCCGTCGTAGCGTTATGGCAAGCAGTAAGCTTTAAATCAGTAAACAAATCGGCAAGCAAAGCAGTCCTCTGAGCTTCAAAATGATCACAAGTATACCAAGTTTATTACAGTACAACAGATCTTACGTTTAAAAGAAAACAAACAAAAAAAGGAGTTTCAGACAGAGACGCTGACATGGATGAGCACACCATAATGAAAATTACATCCTTACCGTAACTGTTGCTCTTTCAGAATTTCTTCACCATTCATTCCCACTTATGGGTCCAAGTCGGAGGCACTAGGACCCAGCAGGAGCAAAATCCTTTGCAGCCTAGGGGGCAGATATCTGTGTCAGCACTGCCCACGAGGTGTATGTAGTGACACTGCACTTGTGGGCTGGCCAATTACCAATGTCTGATCCTCCCTTCCTCAGTTCTGTTTGCCAGGAGAGAAAAAAAGAGAGGGCTACAGACTCCTAACCCAAAGAGATAAAAAAATGATAAAAAAATAAAAATAAATAAAATCTGAATGCCAGCTTAGAGAAACTAAGGTATGGGCCCAAGTGGCACAGGGGTAGCGGGTAAAGAGCCAGAGCCTAGTAATCACCTGGAAAGGAAGGTGGAGGGAGGTCAGCAGCCCTGGCATACAGCTTAGCTGATAAGTCTAGAGAGAGAGATCCAGAGGAATTTCAAAGACAGGGAGGCAGAAGCCAACTAGGGAAGAGTATTGAAACAAAATCCATAAAAGAGAGAAGCTGGAGAAGACCAAGAGCACTGCTATCATCCTCCTGCCACTCCACATAGTGCTGAGAAAGAAAAAAAAAAAAAGGAAAGACCCAGCACCTTTGTCAGGGGCAGAAAGCAGCTCGACAGGCTGAGTATATGGAAAAATAAGGCCGAAAACTCCCTAGCATCTTTTCCCTTCTTCGCACTAGACCAGAAGGCTGTGCCTTGAAGCCAGGCTATACCACCAGTAAGCAGTGTTTGGCGGTATCTGCAAGAGGAGACTGAGGTACCACAGCTTTAGGTAGAACCAATTAACCTTCTTGGAGGGAAGAGAGTGGGAGAAGTAAAAAAAATAAATCTAAATATTAAGGTTTTCTTTGGAATTATATATAATTTTTTTCAAACTTTCCGGTGGTGGGCGGTGGATTTTCAGCAGTACAACTAGGGCCACCCATGCCGTCACTGTCTGTCAACATCACCAACCCTCTAAAGGCATGAGCGGCCCTGCTCCAGCCTCAGTTATTTCCCCCAGAGAAAAAGGGAGCAAAGCTCTAGCCATGGAGGACCAAGGGGAGATAGAGGTGCCCAGTATGAAAGGCTGGATACACCAGACAGCCAGTTCCCAGGCAAAAGCCCCAAGAAGGGGGATGGTGAGAGGGAAACCAGACCTGATGACAGATCCCCTCGAAGATCTACCATTACGGAAAGTTCTCACATAACTGTTCTATCTTCTTCGGAGGTATCTCAATCATTAGGAACGAGTCCCAAGAAGTTACAGGTGCAGACAGATAGTCTGGGAGGAGAGCTCACCTTAAAAACAGGAGGTCCTGCAACACAGCCCTGCCAAAACCTGCACAGACTTTAGAGGCGATGTCCAGACTGTAGTGCTAGGTGAAAGTACGGATGGTACTCTGGGTGGTAGCCGCACAGATGTCAGTGACTGAGACCCCTCAGAACAAGCAACAGAGGTAGCCATGCCTCTTGTGGAATGAGCTTTAACAGCTTCAGGCAATTCTTTGCTGTATTTATTGTAGCAGAACACAATGTAATTTGTCAACCATTTGGATAAATATTGCTTAAAAACTGAAGTGCCCTCTCTACCAGAGGTGAAGGAAACAAACAACTGCTTCAACTTTCTACATTCTTTGGTCCGAAGTAAGCAGTACTTCAAAATTCTGCACACATCTAACGTACAGAGCAGTGCTTCCCTGGATTGGGACCCTTGGGAAAATAAACAAGAAGGTGGATAGATTGGTTGAGTCTAAACTCAGACACCACACCTTACGGAGAAACTTAGTATTTGTGCGCAAAGACACCCTGTCTTTGTGAAAAATCAAATAAAAAAAAAGTCTCCTCACACCAGAGGGCCTGAAGCTCTGAAATTCTTCAAGCAGAAGTAATGGTAACTAAAAATAACTGTTTCCAAGAGAGAAAGCGTAACTCACAAGTTGCGACTGGCTCAAAAAGAAACAGGATCAACTTCTCCAAAACAAAATTTAAATTCCAAGCCAGTGCAGGAGACCGGACTGGGGGTTTCAGATGTAGGATGCCCCTTAAAAATGTACAGGAGACATCCAGCAGAGCAATCATGCTGTCAACTGCGGCCTCATAAAAGGCAGAAATAGCCAAAAGGTGCACTTTGAGGGAAGAGTACTGGAGACCCGAATCAGACAAAGATCAGGTAGTCCAGGATGTGGTTCAATGGACAGGTGAAAGGGTCCAGACTATGTCTGGCACCCCAGATGGCAAACTGCTTCCACTTCGTGATATATGTGGCCAGAGTAAAAGGATTCCGGGCGGCCACTAGGACGTCCGCCACTCTGTTAGAGACCCCAAATCTGGCTATGGCTACTAGGTCCTCAGGATCCAAGCATGCAGACAGACATACCTGACATTGGGATGGACAAGGGTCCACTGATCCTAGGTCATCAGGTTCCTGCAAATGGGGAGAGGGACTGAAGGTTCCTCCATCAGCTGCTGTAGCAAATGAAACCATATCTGGTGAGGCCAGAATGGAGCCACCAGAATCATGCTGACCCCCTCCATCTGTAGCTCCCTCTGAATAAGAGGAAACTGAGGGAAGGTGTAAAGAAACCTCCCACTCCAGGAGAGGGACACTCTGGCCCTGGATCTAGTGAACAAAAATTGGGCAGTTTTGCTATGAGTGGGGACAGAAAAAGGTCCCACTCTGGACGACCCCATCTGTCAAACAAGTCTGCAATGAATGAGAGTAGCTCCCATTCATGCATGCTAGACTGAGTCCAGCTGGGGCTGTCCGCCAGAGTGTTTAACACGTCTGGCACGTGGACCACCAAGAGTGTCAGACCATGATCGAGTGCCCAGTACCACACTCATGGCCTCCCCGCATAGGGGGTACAAATGAGTACTGCTTGTTGATGTAGTATACAACACTTAGATTGTCTGACTGCACCAGCAGCTGACCTGCAGCAAGGTGTTCCTGAAAGACCTGCTTGGCGTAGAGCACCGCCCTCATCTCCAGGACACTAATATGCAGGGAGTTTTCCAGCTGGGACCAAGATCCCGAGGTCTGGAAGCAGCCCAGGTGCGCTTCCCAGCCCAGACCGGAGGCATCCATGGTGAGGATGTGCTGCGGGAAGGAGATCTGGAATGGAACACATTGAAGCAGATTCAAAAGGTCCAGCCACCACTGCAGTACCTTGCAGACTGGGGAAGGGACCAGGACTGGGCAATCTAGCTCGCCTGTAAGCTAGTCCCACTGTACCCGGAGGGTCCACTGGAGAATGCGCATATGAAGTCTGGTCAGTGGAACAGTGGGTATGGCAGTTGCCAACAGGCCCGGCAATCTCAGGTACACAATGGCAGAAATATAGTGGCTTTGAGTGACTTTGAGCTTGAGCTATAATGCACTCTTGCCCTGTTTTGGGGCAGGAAGGCCTTCCCCTGCACAGAGTCCAGAACCGCCCTATATACTGCAGTCATTAGAAAGGTACAAAAACAGACTTAGATAGATTGACGATGAAGCCCAGGGAGTGGAATAGCTGAAGAGTTCTCTCCAGAGTCCGCAGAAGTTGTTCCCTGGACGAGGCCTTTAGGAGTCAATCATCCAGATAATGGAAAACATAACCGTCCCTCCCTTCTAAGAGCTGCTGCTACCACTGCTAAGCACTTGGTAAAGACTTGCAACGCAGCAGACAGGCTAAAGAGCAGCACCTTGATCTGATAATGCTCACCCGAAAGGAAAAATGGAGAAACTTCCTGTGAGGAAAAAGACCCAGATGTGCAGGTAAGTTTCCTGCATGTCCAGTGAGCAGAGCTAATCCCCTGTTTTGAGGAGAGGCATCAGGCCTGGCAAAGCTACTATCCATAACGTTTTGTACTAGATGTACAGATTGAGGTCCTTTAGGTCTAGAATAGATCTCTATCATCGGTCTTTTTTTGGGACCAGGAAAAACCTGGAATAAAACCCCTTTTTTCTCTTGTGCCTGGGTACTGGCTCGATGGCCTGACTGTGCAGAACAGACTGTACCTCCTCCCATAGAACAGACAGGTGAGGCGGGGGTAACTGGAGGATGGGAGAGGGGTTTCTGGAGGCTGCTCAATGAGCTCCAGGGTGTGCCCCTTCTCTATGACCTGCAGGATCCACGCATCCGAAGTTATGGTTCTCCATTGATTCAGATGGAGGGAGAACTGACCACTGACCACCACCTTGTAGTCAGAGACCAGAAGAGGGGGATCTGGCAAGGAGTCAAGCAGAGGCGGATCCAGCCACAGGGACTGAACCCTCACTTCTGGGGCACTTGGCCAGAGCGCCAGCATTGAAGGGGGTGGGCAAGGCCGCCGCTTCCCTTGGGGCCGCTTCCCTGGGCTTTTGGTCGCTTTGCAAAAGGGAGAGCACCCTCTATCTCACGGCTGAGTATGGTAGAGGGAGTGGACAGATTTAAGAGACCTGCCCAAGCCCTGCAGGTCATTGATAATGTCCTGGACATCAGGGCAAAACAACTTGGTACCATTAAAGGGGACATTCAGCACCTTTTACTGAACATCAGCAGCAAAACTAGATACCCACAGCCAGGAGTGCCTACGTAGGCATATGCCCGTGGCAACAGCCCTGGCAATGGTGTCAGCCATGTCACAGAGGACTGAGGCGGTGCTTCCTAACCTCCTCAGCTGCCTGAAGGCACTGAAGCAGCTCCTGCTCTTTTGTGCCATCTAGAAGGGCCTAGGTAGTGGCCTTGCTCTTCTTCCAATTAGCATTTTCGTACTTTGCCATGTGAGACAGGTAATTTGCAATCCTCAAAACCAGTGTGGAGGAGGCATACTCTTCTCTTACCCTAGAGGTTAATTCTGCAAGACTCATTACTTGGGGGACTGAGGGTGCTCAGGCACCTAAACCTGTCGTGGGCTGCCTTAATGACCAATGAGTCAGTTTCAGGCTGGGCAGCATAGCATGGGAACCCCTGGGAGGGGCGCATGGTAAAGTTTATTTGACCTGCGAGGCATAGCTGGCACCATGTCTGGTCTGTGCCAGGCTGCCGTGGCTGCATTCCTCAAGGCAGGCAAGATTGGAGAAATTATTTTTGGGGGGAGATTCTGGGACCTCCAATCTACCAGCTCTTTACTGGTATCATCCTCTACCTCAATGTGTAAGCCCATGGCTAAGGACAGCTGCTCCATCACATTGAAAAATGTGGAGTCAGACTTCCGGTGACGTCATCCTTCCTTATGGCCGCATCTCTGTAGAGCTCTTGCTACTCGGGACAACTACCTCCATCTTACAGCCTATAATCTTTATAAAAACGAATGGAAATAGCAACCAAAGATAAAGGTCAAAAATCTACCAAATCCAGAAGAAAACCAGAATACTGGCAGAGGGATGGCGACAGATTCAATAATGCTAACCCGCTGAGTAGGAGCTCCTCACCTGTAGGCCCTGAAAATACCGAGATGGACACTGACCAAAAAAAAGCCGAGATTATCTCTAGATCTCTGTCTGAATTTTTTTTGAGAGACATTAAAGCTTCCCGCTCGGAAACCAAACAGGAATTTGCAGCTCTCCTAAAACACCTTACGGATGTGGAGCAGAGAACTGAGACAGCAGAGCAACGAATCTGACAGAGGATGGATCGCAAAACTTTTGCGCAGCAGCAGATCTGATGTTAGCTCAGCAAGAGGCCTTTAAAGAGAAATTAGTCAACCTAGATCCAGGCACGATACTATGCGCATATATGGTCTCCCTGAGGTGTCTAGTCTGGAAAAATGGAGGACTACTTGGCAGCTCTCCTCCATGAGCTTTTGAATCTCCCTGCAGACTTCAATTTCAAGATAAAGCAAGCACACCGGGCACTATCACCTAAGCCCACCAACCCACGAGCACGCCCCCACTCACTTGTTTTAAAATTCTCCAGTTTCCAGGACAAAGAGGGTTTTAAGATCGGCATGGACACAGAAAATTGTAAAGTACAGATCTTCAAGGCTGTTTTTTGATAACAATTACCCTGTTGCTATTGTTAAACAACGTGCCCTGTACTCACCAACTTTAAGGGTGCTTCGAGGGCATGGAGTCAAGTTCCAGACTCCCAATCCTGCCAAGCTGAAAGTATTGTGGGAGGAAGGCACAGTCATTTATAATACCCCCCCCCCCCAAAAGAGATCCAAAAGGAACTTAAAAATAGAGGCTGGTGTTCCAAATCAAACCATCCCTTGGAGCCACGTGTCCACCCGGCTCATTTGCAGTGGCACACTTCCAAAAACTTAGCTCGGCACCCTGTAGCTCAGGCCTCTGCCCCGAAAAAAAATAGGGGATATTATAACTCTCCTGGAATAACTCAGCTCTCACCTTACCACAGAGGAGGACTTGCAATTACCAGAGGAAGAGCCTGTTTCAGCTGGAAACTGTGAGCGAGATCCGTTTACACTTGTTACAAAGGCCTCACCTACTTTATACTGACTCGGGAGAGGCTCTTATCCCAGTTTAAAGAGACCCTTTATTCTTTGTCTTTTCTCTAAGCCACCCCTTAAGAGAATGTTATATCAGAGGGCCCCAACAATCCGAAATAAAATCAGTTATGGAATGTGCATCGATACTGAACCCTAAACAGCAGCCCGACCTGTCCTGGACTTGCTCTTTCATCTACCATACTGTTCATTTACCTGGATTTCTGATATTGAGGGCAGCTCTGGAATTTACTACCAAACAAACGCTACTAGTAATCATTGTTTGCTTTTCTGCACAACCTAGATAGAACTTAATAATCCGGTTTAGTTACTTTTTATTAACAAAATGTCACCACCAGGTATCATGTTCTCTTTGTCCCCCCCCCCCCCGAGATAGTCTCACATGCCTTACAGCATGTCTCAAACCAGTTTAAACTTGTTTTTCCTCGGGGAGCCTGGGGAATCCTACTATCTTACAAGTCTGGATTTCCTTCAATTTTCCTTTTTATCCCATGTAGTAATAGTTACAGAGGCAAAATGATGCCGTAATTCACATCTCCCATAAGGATCCACTATCCCTTCAGAACAAACTTCAGCTTGGTTTCACCTCCATTGAGAACTGGTTCAGCAAGCACAGACTAATCCTTAACTTAACTATAAAAAAAAACTAAATCCATGCTCTTCAGTAACTCCCACAATAAGAACCGACAGCACCCACTAACCATCACAAACCACCTTGGAGTTGCCCTTGAAGAGGTGCATTTGTTTAAATATCTCGGGATCTCTCTCTCGACAATAACCTGTTGTATGGGGCCCACATTGACAGCACAGCCAGGGCGGCTAACATGCAGCTTGGTCTCCTCTACAGGCATAGGGCACCCCTTACCCCAGTAGCCCTAAAGGTCGCTATCCAAAACTCAGTAGTCTCCACTATCGACTATGGCCTTATCATATATGGCTCTGCCACTTCAACTGCCCTCAGACACATTTCCACCTCCCTAAACAAAGCCTGTCGTCTTATAACTGGAGCCCATTGTCTTACCCACACCTGTGACCTCTACGCCCAAACTGGCTGGCTACAACTATCAAACCGTCTAAAATACCAAACCTGCATTATGGCAAAGAAGATAACCTTGGGCCTTGCCCACCCGGTGCCCAAGTCCTCCTCAGCCCAAGTAGTAATCCCCACCATACCAGGGGATCTGGTTCACAACTCCTGCTGATTCCTCGCTGCAGAACATCAATGGGTCAACGTTTATTTGCCTACAGGGCCCCAAGCTGGTTGAATAGCCTCATCAGCAAGATCTCCTCCATTCCCAAGCTTGGCCCCTTCAAATCATGACTCCACCTCGCTCTCTCTGCCTCCAGTATCCGACTGCCTCATCTAGCCAGCCCCCCGCCCCATCTAGCACTTTAACCCCCTTTTTGTCCCCCTTGTCTCTTCACCTCCCCTTCCCCCCCGCTACCTGCATGTCTCTATGTACTAACATACTAACACACTAACACACTAACACACTAACACACTAACACACTAACACCTAACACACTAACACCCTAACACCCTAACACCCTAACACCCTAACACCCTAACACCCTAACACCCTAACACCCTAACACCCTAACACCCTAACACCCTAACACCCTAACACACTAACACACTAACACACTAACACACTAACACACTAACACACTAACACACTAACACACTAACACACTAACACACTAACATACTAACATACTAACATACTAACATACTAAAATGCCAGCAGAATAGGCCTAACGGTCTTTCGTGTCTGCTCGTTTAGTCAGCCCCCACCCTGGGTGCTGACCTTGCTGTCCCCCTCGCCTTCTCTGGCTTCTCCCTTCCCAGTTCCGGATATTCTTGCTGCATTGGATTTTGCTTCCAGAACCCTTCCCCTGTACCTGTCCCACCCCCTCTTGAACCCCTCCACTGTCTCTGCCTCCACCAGCCCCCTAGGCAGTGCATTCCATGGCTCCACCACCCTCTCAGTGAAGTAGCACCTCCTCCTTTCTCCCCTGAATCTCCCTCCAGCTTCCAGCCATGCCCTCTAGTGGCCCCTTCCTCCCTTCCTTGAAGCACCCGACTGTTCCTCCCTATTTACCCTCTTCATGTACCTAAAGACCTCTATCATCTCCCCGGTCCCTTCTCTCTTCCAATGTGTACATATTTGGCTCTTGAGCCTCTCTCATAGGTCCTGTCCCCAAGCCCCCAAATCATTTTGGTTGCCTCCTCTGGACCCTCTCCAGGAGGTTAATGTCCCGCTTAAGTGTGGCCTCCAAAACTGCCACGCAGTACTCAGGTGCAGCCTCACCAAGCAGTTATACAGAGGGAGTATCACTTCCTCCTTCTGGAGGTGATCCCCTAGCGATGCATCCCAGCATCCTGTTGGCCTTGGCTGCTGCCCTCCCACAAGTCTCAGAGTTGTTCATCTTGACATCCACCACCACCCCAGGTCCCTCTCAGCCATCGAGACTTGTAGCATTTCCCCCAGGGTGTACACTTGACCTGGGTTTCTGCCCCAGGTGGAGTACCTTGCATTTCCTGCATTGAACCTCAGCTTCCACTTTCTAGACCATCTTTCCAGAGCCTCCAGGTCCCCCTGTAGGGCCACCCTCCCTCCTCCCCATCCACCACCGCCGTTTGAGTCATCTGCAAAGAGACTCATCTCACTCCTGATTCCTGTCCTTATGTCCGACATGTAGGCGTTGAACAGAAGGGCCCAAGGACTGATCCCTGTGGGACCCTACTAATGACCCTCCTTGGGATGAGACTATCCCCTCCGTCCTGGAGCCAATTGCTTATCCATCTGATCATCTGGTTCCCCACCCCATTTCTCCCAGCTTATCCAACAGGCCCACGTGAGGAACAGAGTCAAATGCCTTGCTGAAGTCTAGAAAGAGGACATCCACTGGTCTACCCAGGTCCAAGGCATTTGTCACCCAGTCATAGAACTCCACCAGGTTTGTCTGACACGATTTCCCGGGATGAATCCATGCTGTCTATCGTCCAGGCACCCTGACTTATCCAGGTCCCCCAGCCTCTCCTTGACAATGCCCTCCATCACCTTGCCCACCACCGAGGTCAGGCTGACAGACCTGTAGTTCCCTGCCACCTCCCTTGATCCCCCTTGTGGATGGGCACTATATGCGCCACCTTCCAGTCTTGGGGCACCCACCCTGTCCTCAGAGATGGTGAAAAGCTCTGCCAGGGTTTTGCCAGGACATCTGCAAGTTCCTTCAGCACTCTGGGATGTAATTTATCCGCCCCGGTGCTTTCTCCGTCTTAAGGGAGCTGAGGGCTTCCTCACTCTCTGCTGTGATTTCCACTTCCGGTACCCTTCTCCCTGCTTAGCCCTCCCCCACCTGCCAGTGATGCCTCCCCTCTCCCAGACCTGCCGATCGGTAAGTGCCCCCTCTCAGTATCTCTGTCTCCTCCAATGTCTGATGCAGCACCCCATTTTCCCTGGTGAAAACTGAGGTGAAGTACTCATTTAGTACCTCAGCCTGCTCCCCGGTCTTGTGCCCATCTCTCCCTGATTTAATCCTGCTAATCTGCCCTTCACCCTTCGTTTCCCCAATGTATCTAAAGAACCCCTTGTCCTCTCCTAATTTCCCTGGCCAGGTTCTGCTCCTTCCTTGCCTTAGCTGCCCTCACCACTCTAGTGGCCCTTCTAGCCATCAGCTCTACTCCTCGATCCCTTCCACTCCTTGAGCACTTGAATTGCTTATAGGCTGCTTTCTTTCCCAGCACCACCTCCGACCTCCCTGGTCCACCAACAGGGTTTTTCGGCCCCACCATTTGCCTTACTCTTGCACAGGTGCTGGTAGTCATCCTGCACCCTCTCCTGATGATTTCCCACCTACTATCAGCGTCCATGTCTGACCCAATCCCATCCAAATGCTCCTTAAGGATCCTTCCCATTTCAAAATCCGCCCCCTGAAGTCGGTTACTTCCGTCTTTGTGCAGCCTTCTACCCTCCTAGGTCCAGGCAGAACCAGACCGTGGCATGGTCCTCCCGCCAATGGGTCCCTTACCTCCAGGCCCCAATCTGGTCACTGTCTGCCAGGACCACATCCAGTACCGTGCCTCCCTGGTCGGTTCCCTCACCTGCTGAGTTAGGAACGCGTCTTGAAAGACATCCAACAACCTGTTCCCTGGTCACAGAGGATGTCATAGTCTCCCAGTCTGTTCCTGGCATGTTTAAGTCCCCCAACACCACCACCGTTCCTCTGCCCAGTCTGCAGTGTCTCCTAACATCTGCCACCAGACTGTCCTCCAGCTCCTCCGCCAGGGCAGGGGGTCTATACACCACTCCTATTTTTACCCTCTTGCCCCCCTCCCTTGTTATCAAGGTGACCCAAATCGCTTCCACGGTTCCCTCCGCCTCCTCTACTCCCCTATGCCAATGCAGTTTTTGACTATCATTGCTACCCCTCCTCCCCTTCCCTCCCCCCTGTCCTTCCTGAACATAGTGTATCCCTCCAGGTTCAGGTCCCAGTCATGTCTTGCAGTGGCCCAAGTCTCAGTGACCGCTGCCGCATCCACTGCTCCCTCAGTTAGCATCGCCTGGAGCTCAGGCATTTTATTGCCCAAGCTCCTGGCATTTAGCAGGACTACCTTCCACCCTTTCCCTATAGTTCCATTTCTGCTCGTGTTCCCATGGGGATTCTGTTTTCCCTGGTCTGCACTTGCCAGTTGGCCTTTTTCTGCAATCCTCCTGGTCCCCAGGGGTGGAGACAGAGTCCTCCTTTATCGCACCCCTTGACAGCCTTTTCTCCCATCCCACCCCTTCACAAGTTTAAACCCCACTTTTCACCAATGAACCCCTCTATTTTCAACTTAGGATTCCTCTCCTCCAAATTGAGATGTAGTCTATCTCTAGCATACAGCTCCTTATCCTCCCAGGTCTCCCCCCAATCCCCCATCAACCCATACCCTCTGGCCTCACACCACCCCTTGAGCCACTGGTTTATCTCCCTAATTTTCCTTTTGTGTTCCCCACTAGCCCTTGGCACTGGCAGGATTTCTGAGAAGGAAACTGTGCTGCGACAATGCCTCTGGCAGCTCCTACCTCCCTGTGTCCAACCCATGTCTTGCAATGCTGTTGTACACCCTCAATTGCCCATGACCTGTCTTCTCCAAAGTGTATGCATTTTTCTCTGGCAACTGATTGTAAACCCGTTTATCCTGCCTATAATGCCTTGCCTTGATGTATCACTCCCTGCAGTGTGAACAACAACATGGTTTCAGAAAAGGGCTAAATTCTGGGTCCCCTACTATTCAGCATCTTCATTAACAATTTACCACCTGCGCACACTGCTCTATGCGGATGACGCGGTCATTTTTGCAAGCCACCCTGACCCGCACGTGCTCGAAAGCAACCTACAGAATGGTTTCCTGGACATCGAGCACTGGTTCTCCAAACAGAAACTAGTGCTAAACTACAAGACGACAAAAGTTCTGTTCTCCTCTGCCTGCAATAGATACAACGGACATGCTCTCACTATCAGAAATAGCCAAGATGACCCCCTTGAACAAATACAGCACTTCAAGTACCTTGGGGTCACCCTAGATAGTCACCTCACCTATACACCCCACATCGAAAATGAAACCAGAGCCATCAATGACAAGATTGGTCTTCTCTATCGACTCAAAGTGTCCAACACTTGAAGCTCTCAATCTGGCTATTCACAGTTCGGTGTTCTCTATTATCGTCTATGGCCTTGTCATTTATGGAGCTGCTACCGATACTGCTCTCAAAAGGCTCACTGTTGTGCTGAACAAGGCTTGTAGACTCCAAATGTGAGCATCCCACCTCACCCACACTTGCGACCTCTATAAATGGACTGGATGGCTCAATCTATCTGGGAGAATTAAATACCACACCTGCTTTCTCACTAAAAAGATTCTACTTGGGTTCATGCCGAAGGGTCTGCATTGTCTGCTTCACAAATCTCCAAAGACCCAGGGGCGTGGCTAGAAGCCGACAGGATTAGACTCCTTTCACGCAGCTCCAGACCTATATTACAGTAAAAGTTTTAGAACTCCAAATTTATCACTTTGGACCCTGAACTAAATCAATCATTAGCAAACAGCAGTGCTACAGTCTCTCTCGGGACAAACTTAAGTTGATTCCACGATGAGAAGAACCAAAAACGAGACTTACAAAGATCCAGGCCAAGGAAAAGGCCCTATGCCACCTTCTAGTGGTGTCCTATATGCCACACAGCCTAATGAGAAGGCCGGGGTCCTGGAGGTTAAGATAAATGCCATTCTTCAAGCAGTCAGGCAATTATATCAAAAACTGGATACCTACAACACCAGACTGACGACCGTAGAAACAAAAGCTATGGCTCTTGAAAAAAAATCATTCAGCTCTTAGCTTTACTGTCACAAAAGCAGCTACGGTGACCAATTGAGTATTGAGGGAAAATAAGCTTTTTACACACCAGGCTGGAATATCTAGAGAACGGAGCTCGTTCCTGTAACCTCCAATTTTTGGGCATACCCGAAGGAGTTGAGGGAGCTAATTTGGTGAACTACATGCATCAGTTCTTGCAAGACGTTCTGAAATTGAATATGGAATGTCAGATCATTCGGGCCTACCGAATTATCCCACGTAAGAAGCCTAACAACCCTGAGCTTCCAAGGACTGTCTTGGCGGTAACCACCGGAGTCCATATGCGGGACATTATTCTTCAAAAAGCTAAATCAACAGGGGCTCTTACCCTTCCAGACGGAAGAGTAGTGCACTGTTTTACTGATCTCAGCTACTCAACAAGAATGAGGCGCCGAGGATTTGACTCAGTTCGTGCAGGCCTTAGGGAACTCGGGATTAATCACGCACTACAAATGTCAGCGAGACTGAAAATCACATATGCTGGAAAGACCTGTGTGTACAACGATCCAGCAGACGCAGGTCGGAGGTTGGAGATGATCCGGGAGGATTTTGCCAAATCTGGTCATTCAGATCTAGAAGAGGACAATGATGAACCCTGATAGCTGGAACTTGAGTTTAATTTACGGGCTGGTTGCTTAATACTGAGCTGCTCCTAATAATTATACCTCTGGAGACTCTTGATCACAGATGAGAGGTTTTATTTCAGTGTAAAAGCATTAACATTAGTTATAAAAGTGTATCAGAGCCACCTATGGTTATCTTAAGTAAGTTTGTTATTATAAACAATATATTAACAGAATTAGCAGTTATATTAGGGGCAGAACTGCCACCCTGTGGTAGATTTGGAGAAGGAGTGTCTTTTTGATTTTTTCTAAAAGATTTTTGAGGTTTTTATTATTATTCACCTAGAAGGTATTTAGTATATTGAAGGGGAATGTCTGTGAGCATACCTGAGGGGCATCTTTATCGATTGTATAAAAGGGATTTATTCTCAACTTTTGCTATACTTCATGGACCCCTGGGCCACGTCTGTAGACAAAGGCCTTTCTGAAAAGATGGAACTCTCTGGACTTATCTTTTAAAATATCTTTGGAAGGGTAGTCCATGGTCTTGCTGCATAAAGCCAATTTTGGTTAACTTTGTTTAGTTTTTTTTTTTTCTCTATGGATGTATTATGTCCCCCCAATGTTGTAACTACAAGAGATGGGCTCTGTATTACCTAACATAATATTTCCTGTAACTATTCTTATACCTGGAATCAAGGAATATTTTCTTTTGTAAGAATTACTACAAAATGGAAAAAGTAAAAAAAAAAAAAAATCTCCAAAGACCCAACATATGTGCACCTCATCCACTGAACACCTACTAGTCCCACGGTGCCGGACCACGCAACACCAACATGCCTTTGTCAGCAGAGCACCTTCCTGGTTCAATGGACTCCCCAATACTCTAGCTACCCTTCCTAAACTTGGAGAAGTTCAAACATAAGCTCCGAACTCGCCTCCTAACTGAAAACTCCTGTGATTGCTCTACCTAATTTCCAGGTCCCTTTCAGGACCCTCGCTATTCCACCCCTTACACCTCTATCACCCCCATCTTACCACCCTCCTCCCTGCCTTTTCCCCTCTCCCCTCTTCCCCACTCCCACCCCTTTCTAAGACACTCTTTTCTCCCTCTCCCATCATAGTTGCAACTTTACAAGGCTGCCTGGCTGCTCCTCCCCATCTTGCCCCCTCACTTTTCTTCCCTCTGCTTCTGATTAGGTTTTGCTTAATGTGTATATAACTGAAGCTTAATTGTCCTATACTATAATGTAAACACGTGTACATCTGTTCTGAAATATTCTGTATGACTTGTATGTTTTCCTGCAACTGTTTGTAACCCTCCCTATTGACGTGGAACCTTTGTAAATGAGCTACCTGGCGCTCAAAGGTATTTGTAATCCTAGAATGAATAAATAAAAATTACCATGCATCGGCATTGTTCATTGTACTGTCCTCAAACAGATGTGGAACCTTTGTAAAAGAGCCTTGGCTCAAAGGTACTTGTAATCCTAGATTTAAATAAATAAATAAATAAATAAAAATCAGCTCTCCATTGAGGTGGATGACAATTTCCAGGGACTCTAACAACGATCCCTTGGAGCCCAATACTGGTGCTCAGGAGGACCTGGCGCATTGTGCAACCACTCTCCCTCCCACACAGGGGTCAGATGTCTTGCACTTTACCCCCGGCTAAAAGGGGTTAGATTGTATAACCCCCCCCCCGCAGGAAGCCACACTGTATATAGCTGCTGTTTGGATAACTGGATGTTACTAGATTCTATTTTGGTTTGCATTAGAGAAGCTGCAGCAGGAAAATACCCCACAGGGAAAGATACTCGAGTATGTTCCTGGTAACGTTACCTCTGACTGTCAAGCTCAATATGAAATATTGGGGTACAAGGGCTTTTTGGGAGCGGGGCAGCTCTGGGACTTGTTCCCTTTAAAACCGGCCTAAATGGAAGTCTGTCTATTCCTTTACTAAACAATGGTCAGCACAAGTAGTACCACATGTATTTCACACAATGTAAATGGGTTGAATAACCCAATAAAAAGATATCGGGTCCTGACATACATCAAGAAACAAAAAACAATGTTCCTGATGCTCCAGGAAACCCATCTGAGAGTGACTCAGAGCACCAGAAACTAACTAAATTTGGGTTCTGGGAAGTGATGGTCTCCTCTTTTTGGGGGGGGTGGGAAGAGAACGTAGGGGTACAGCCATACTAATTCCCAGGTCTACTCGTTGCCAGGAGACCTATGTGGATCCGGAGGGATGGTTAGCCATAGTGGCAGGACAACTGGAGGGTAAACCAGTCAATAGTTTTTTTTTTATACCTTCCCCATGCTCTACTGGCCCTAGTATACAAGGCCTCTGTCACAAAAATAACTGAGATGCAAAAAGGGACCCTGATTATAGGTGGAGACCACAACCAAATCTATAGCCAAGATGACACTACTAGCCCTAGAGCAGTTAGGAGGTCAGCAACTCAAAAATCCATCAGATACTTCAGGGAGATCCACTGGGTGGACGCGTGGAGAGCCACTCACCCTGGGGTAAAAGAGTACCCTCACTACTCTGCTCCTCACAGGGTTTACACCAGAATAGACTCCTTCACATTTCTAAGGAACACTTGCATATGGTGACAGAATGCAAACATGTTCCTTCTGTCCTCTCAAATCACTTGCAGGTAGCCATTAAATTAGAGGAGACTACGGGCAACTCACCAAAACAATGGCAATTCAATGATTTTTTGTTTAACCTCTCGGAATTCCAGGAAATGGTAAACAGGCTACCCCATATCATACAAGAAAATTATTCCAGAGAGACAAATAAATCTGTCCTCTAGGATACCATTAAAGCGGTCCTTAGAGGAGACATAAAGTTTGCCTCTAACTATCGGAGGCAGCAGAATCGGAGGTTGGTTGCTTTGCAACAACAACAACTCAAATCCCTCCAGGAGCAACACGCAGGAGGGGACAAGGGTGTTGCCCCACTAATGTTGGCTACAAGGCAACAAAAGTTCAATATCTCAGACATCCATACAGAGCAGGCTCTACAATACTTAAAGCAAAAATATTACAAAGGTGGCCCTTGGGCCACCTGCTTATTAGCTCACAGGCTCAGGCGCTAACTTGCCTGCTTTACAATTAACCATATTAGAGACCCGGAATCTGGACAGGTAATTCGTTCCCCAGAAAAAATTAGGCACGCCTTCCTGAATTTCTATAGAAAACTTTATACCCCTGAACAAGACCCAGACTCAGAGTCCATTCAGAAATATCTGTCATTCCTTCGGCTGCCTGCCTCTCTAGGTCAGTTCAGCAGGACCTGGATAAACCTGTCACTTCTCAGGAACTCCATCAAGCTATAACTGCCCTGAAATCTGGAAAGAGTCCAGGTCCAGATGGATTCATGACAGACTTTTTTAAATCTTTTAAAAAACATTTACAGGGCCCATTGTTGGATGCATGCAGGGAAGTACAGGAGGGGAACCCAATACCATTGTCTTGGAACTATGCTACCATTACCAGCATTCCTAAACCGGGCCGGGAATCCACCAATTGTTCGACCTACCGTCCAATCTCGATACTGAACAGAGACTATAAAATCTTTACGTCGATTTGGGCCAGTAGACTGAAGCAGATACTACCTTGTTTAATAGCCCAGGATCAAACAGGATTTATACAGGGAAGACAGACCCAGGATAAAACAAAGCACTCCCTTCATTTGCTCCATTATGTCACCCAGTCGGGGGCCCCTTTCCTGATGTTGAACTTAGATGCGGAGAAGGCCTTCGACCGGGTGGCGTGACCCGTTCTGGAGGAGGTTCTGGGGAAGACTGGTTTCTCCCAGAGCTTTGTCTCGCTTATCAGAGGTATTTATATGTCCCCCTCCGCCTACATCAAAATCAATTGGGGGGGGTTCTCTGCTCCTCTCCTACCTAGGGGCACAAGACAGGGATGCCCCCTGTCCCCACTATTATTTGCCTTGTACCTGGAACGGCCTACCTCAGGAAGTGGTGGCTTTGAATAAAATGCAGGGCTTCAAACAGGCATGGGATAGGCATAAGGGAGCAATACAGATGAGTATGACTAGACAGGCCACTGACAGAGCAAAGGCCGATGGCACATTTATAAGGTAGAAAAAGAAATGGGCAGACTGGATGGGCCTTGCGGTCCTTATCTGCCGTCCGCTTCTATGGATCTTTAGCCCAAGCCATACGGCAAAACAGAAACAGAGGGTATGGCTTTGGGGGCAGAGAGCCATAAATTAGCCTTGTAACACGGCAATAATAGTAACACTGAAATCAAGTAATCTAATTGGTCAAAGCACATCAGCTGATCCACATCCAACCATGCATTAATTCCCTAGATATGACCTGCTATCTTTCAAAGCAAGAAAATCCGGATTGCACCTCAGTGAAAGTCGCAATCCAACCTATAGGTGGCACTGCGTTAAGAATACTGTGCAAGAACGTATGCATGATAGACATTTTTCCCAGAATGCATTACCGACATAAATGAATGTGAGGTAGGAATAGAACTAAAAAGAATGAAAGTGACCAGTACAAGTAGGAATTTTTGAAGCTGAATCAGTATTGTATGTGTGCTTTCCTACATAATCCAAACTTAGTAGTCGTAATAAATTGGTAGCCACTACATTAATACATGTGGCCTGTGCAACGTGCACATTGGGAGTTATGAAAGGCACAGCAGTGAAGCATTTCTGCCAAGACATGAAGTTCTTTACATGATTGTTGCAATTACACTATTTTTTCCATGAGAAATACCAGTATACAACAGTAATCCCATTGTATAATTTACATAATATAGTGTCTTAATGACTCGACGAGATTTCCTCAGGGTATTAACGCATGGTTGGTAGGAAGCCCTGGCTCGTGGCCTCGGGCACCCCCCCAACCATGCATTAATGCCTGGGAAATGATCTCCTTTCTCAGTCATTAAGGCTTACTTATACGCTGATGATGTGATCATTTACCTGGTAAACCTGGAGCACTGGGCCCCCCCTTTGGCAAACCCCAGAAGAATTTGGTAACCTAGCAGGATATAAATTAAATACCAGCAAAACAGAAGTTCTTAAATTAAATTAGTCCCCCTCCCCACAGACTAGGGCGGACTACCCATTCAAATGGGACCTCCAGAGTTTAAAATACTTAGGGGTCAAACTCACTCTAAAGCATACAGAGATGTTTTCATGTAACTACACCCCCCCTACTGAAGACCCTGAGTAGAGAACTGGAGAATTGGGCTTTGGTTCCCATTCCTCTTATACAAAGAGTAGAGGCAGTCCGGATGGTGTTTCTTCCGAGATTCCTTTACCTGGCGAGACCTGTCCATTGTGGGTCCCCAGGAATTTTTTAGGGATTTAAACAGAAAGATTTCAGCCTTTCTAGGCAACACCACAAACCAAGAATTAAATATTCAGTTTTACAACTGCTTAAGTCCTGGGGGCTTGTCCTCCGACATTCTGCAATACCACAGGGCTGCCCAGATAAGGACAGTAATTTACTGGTATCAAAACACTTACATTGCACCTTTGAGGGGTCTGGAACAGAGGGAAGAGGATCTCCTCCAGGCGAATAGGACCATCCTTTCCTCACCTGACCCTCACGAGTGTGAGGGAAGTTCCAACTCCTACACAGTAGTCACCCTTCGGGTTTGGAGGGAGACCCAGGCCAGGAGAAGTTTGAACCATTGTAGACCACTCCTCTACTCCATCCCCTACACAGCTGCTTTCTCCCCCGCGAAGATGGGAGAGAGGGGGGATTGCGCATGGTGGCTCATTTCCCCAGGAAGGGGGAGGTGCTGCCCTTTACATCACTCCGGGAGCAATATGGGTTGCTCCCTCAGGATAGATTCAGATATTTCCAGGTGAGGAATTTTATTAACTCCCTTCCACCTGGTTCCTGGGTTTCTTCCCCTGCCCCAACCTTAATGTCCATACTACAAGCCATAACAGATGGCACAGCCAGTCTACAATATATTATATCATGCCTTTATAAGGCTCTCCTCTCCCTATAGGGGGACTTACTGGAAAAGACAAGGCACACCTGAGAACTGGACTTAGATATTCAGATACCTGGGGATGTCGGGGATAAACACCTTGCTTATTTACAATCAGGGGTGGAAGCCCCTGCTTGGAAGGAATTTTCATGGAAGCTGGCCCTTAGATTTTTTTAGGACTCCCAGGATTCAGGCAAAATTTCAAGCAGGGATCTCACCAGCATGTTGGAGGGAATGTGGGGAAGAATCTGCAGCTTTGGCTCATGTCATGTGGTCCTGTCCTAACCTGAGGTTTTTCCTAGATAAGATACAGGAGGCACTGAGAAGTATCTTCAAGGAAATACCAGAAAACCACTGAAAATTTATATACTCACAGCCTGAAAAGCCAGAACAAGACAATGGCTTACACCTAACAAACAACTAACACATTGGCAGGACTTCTTGATTAACGTTTACCGGATGGAAGGTTTAACAGCTTTAGTAAATAAAAGGAAAAATGTGAAATTATTTGGAGGCGCTGAGTCTTATACATTTCCCCAGAAAGACCAGACTACGTTCCCTAGATGTCTATGTCATGACCCAGACTGCAATATAGATTAACTCTGTATTTCAAGCTATATATTACACTAGGAATCTCAACTGTTTTAATTAACTGTGGTATGTATCCCTTTTAAAAGATGTGTTTTTAAACAGCCTGCACAGCTATATTTGGTTAAATATATTGTTTCCCTACTGAGTCCTTTTCTTTTAGTGTCCATTTTTGTCTTTGTCATTAAGATCCTCTGTATTGACAATGTTCTGTTGAGTATGTTGTGATAAATTTAAAATGCTAAATAAAGTTTAAAAACAATCTCCCCCTCCTCCAATGAGGTCTGGATGGTACTCCTCTTTGACATCCACCTCTTCCAAATCCAGGTTCGATGTTGGTTGCACCAGCAACGGCTTGCGGAGAGCTCCCCACAGCCAATGAGTAGGCATCGACGACAAAGCGGCCGTTGACAACGTCGGCGAGGTGGGCCTATACACGCCCAGCTGTTGTACAATTACCAAAGTAAACTGTGTCAGCATTTCATTCAAGTCGACGATGTTCCTTGACCGGGGGTCAATGACACTGGTGTCGACAACCCAACTTGTGGATCCTGTGAACCAGAAGAGCCTGAAGAGAGAAGGTGCAAGCCTCGACGGGAGAGCCTTTAGCAACGGGAGGAGGGATCAACAGCCCAGAAGAAGTTGATGGCTGGCCACTCTGAGAATCAGGTAGGGGTGCTGTCAGTATGGGTCTGGTGGGCAGAGACACCTGGACAGCATTGTTGCACGTCAGTGCAGCTACAGCCGATGAGGATCCCCCAGAAGAAAGACAACAGGCAGTTGGGGAATGAGACAGAAACGGGGGAGTGGTTGCGATCTCAGTCTTTTTTTATGACCCCCCCCCCCAAAAAGGACTTCTCTCGGGCCTTGGAGGCCTGGAAGCTTGATGACCCCATTGGCGACTGAAAGGCTGGGACCCTGAAGGATCCCTGCCCAGAACTGGCTACCTGTGCATCCATCAGGAAATTTCTGAAAGCCTTTCTGCATCACCTGAGGGTTGTCTGGTTAAACTTCTGGCAGAGCTCACAGTCAGAAACTTTGTGGACAGACCCAAGACAGCAGACAGTGTGTGTGGAGGCAATTTTCTTTCCGCAGCAGCAGCGACGGAAGAGAGACGTTGAAGGACTGACTCTCAATATAAACAAGATGGAGGAATCGCTTTAATAAGAGAGATTCTGAAAAATAACTAAAGAAAAAGCTGTAGGCATAAAAGGCATGACTATTGCATCGGAGCTTCCGCAGAGACCCATGCGAGCGAGTCGATGTGAATGAACTGAGGAGGGAGCGGGACCACTCACGCCTTTATAAGGTTGGTGAAGTCGACAGACCACGACAGCATGGGCAGCCCCAGTTGTACTGCTGAAAATCTTTCATGTGGATCCTTCTTCCCCGACGGTGAAGTTCCTATAGTGTGACCTGATGACAGACACCACCGAAGATCAATAATTACAGCAGTATGTAATTTTCATATCTTCCAAGACTCAGTCTTCACCATTCATACCCACTAATGGGTCAGAGTACCAAGCTTTCCCCAAAACAGGGAAGGAGTTGTTCCCCCATGGGAGAAAATGAAAATTACATACTCATCATAATTCTTGATCTTCCAGAATATCTTCACTATTCATCACTGGTGGGTCTGTGTCAGAGGCGCCAAGACCCCGCAGGAGCACATGCCTTGAAGAGCTTTTTGCTAGAAGGGAGCCGACACTGGGGACGGCGCCACCCACAAGGCAGACGTATGACAAGGCGCTCATGGACTAGCCAGTAACAGACGCCAGCTCCCTCTCCCCCTCAGTTCTCTCTGCCTAGTAGAGGAAAAACAGGGTAAGAAGAAAGAAAGGGTAGGGCAAGGGAGTCTCCAAGGGATAGGGAAAAGGATATAAACTAATTATAAAATGAGCTTCTGAAATGGAGGAATCCAACTGACTAGTACTCCTTCAGAGCCATGATCTTATCAGAAGATATACTAGCCAACCGGCACTAACCTCCTCTGGTCGACCAACAGCGTACCAGTGAACTGTGGGCACTGTAAACAAAAGATGGAGATTATGTACCTACCGTAATTCTGATCTTTCTGAGCATCTTCACCATTCATCACCTTTTGGTACTTGGCTGGAGGTCATGACCCCGCAGGAGCTTTTTTTTGATGGGCGGAGTAGACACCATCGGCGCCACCCTCGAGGCCGACGCACTCCGTGGCACTTGCGGGTTGGCTGTTAGGTGCCGTCTACTCCGCCCTCCCGCCAGTTCTGAGTAATCATAGAGGTGAGAAAAGGGTTGGACGGGTGGGAAAAGGAAGTTCAAGGGACAGACAAAGGTAAAGATATAAAAAAAAAAAAAAAAAAAAATGGAGAAAAATGACAGAGGACAGAACGAGCTTGAAAGACTTAGGGGATTGGGTAGGGGCCCCAGTCTCTGGAAGTAGAAAGGAGGAGAGAGGGTGGGTTAAGGATTTTTAGAAATAGGGACAAGAGTGAGGGGGGGGAAAACATACCCTGGAACCTTGGCCTGTCTCCAGATTGTATAGGAACTGGGAAGGAGTAGCCAAGAGGCTAACTGCCAGAATTCAAGGCACAGAATCACTGGCTATAACCAACAAAAGCAGAATCTGCTATTCTGGAAGAAAAGCAGGATACAGGGATATTTCTCCCTCCACCGCAGCACGGACCCCATGTCCCTCGACCAATCGGAATCTGAGAGTGCCCTCCTCCTCGTGAGAGCCAGCCTAGGCAGCTGGCAGCCCTGGTCAGCCCCCGAAGGAGCTATCCAGGGAGCAGCACCCTCGCCTCCCGTGAGTGCTCCGATCGGCCCCAAAGTTAGGCGATCCAGGCACACCACATGAGGGGGTACCACCACTGAGGGATCAGAGAACCCTCCGAGACCAGGCTGCAGAGCAATGGTGGCCTGCACCACTGTCTGCTGGTCAGTACCCCTGACCCTGGCCCCGGGAGTCACTGTCCGCTCATCAGAGGGGGGCTGGCCCTGGCCTGTTGAGGACAATACCAAGGTGTCCACATGAGCAGCCAACTCCGAAGAGTCAGACTGCCTGTCTGACTCAGAGTCCGATTCCTCCTCCGAGGAGGTGGAGATCGAAGTTCTGTGCCAAACAGTGTGTGGACACCCATTACCATCCCAACTGAAAAGGGCATCAGAACCAGAGCCCTTGCTGACGTCCCCAGCTGTACCGCAAACAGTGCCAGACGAAGACACAGCTCCAACGATGGCAGCAGCCTCGGAGCCGGAGCCTGTCATGGTGCCAGCCCACGGCACCATGAGACCAGAGACTGCACCAACAATGGCTCTGACCGCCCTGAGCTCCGAACCCCCCCACCGCACCGTGTCCATGCTCTGAGCCGTGAGCGGCTCCAGAACTGGACATGGCACCATGCTAAACCACAGCGCCACGGAAGGCACCAGGGCAAGAGACAGTCAGGAACACTGCCGTAGAGCCTCCCACAGCACCGCTAGCACCATCGGCACCATGAATGGCGCTGACAGCAGCAACCGCGCCTAGTGATGGACCGGCGATGACAGCAACATCAGGGACCCACGGTGCCGCAAATGGTGCAGAGGCCCAAGACGGCACCAACAGAAGCATCAAGGACGGCGCTGACCCAGGCCTTCCAAACTGCAGGTATGACACCGGGGGAGCCTTTGCCCCCAAAAGAGCGACTGCCAAAGCGGTGCCTCCCGCCTGTCCCCCAGGGGGAACAGACTGGGCCTCCTGCACCATGGAAGGGGCCTCTGCCACGGTTAGGCTACAAGAGGCAGAGACCTCCCCCCATCTCCTCTGTCCATATAGAACCGGGAGGGGACCTGGAGGAAAGGTCAAGAGAACACGGCTTGGCCCAACGAGTGCGCACCCGTCCCCTGAAAGTCGGCGGAGCTTGTCCTACTTTCCATGCACGCTGATCAATGACATCGTGGTCCATGGAGAAGCAGGCGCATACTTGAATCCAAATCGTAGTGGGCCAACACACACGAGGCAACGGCTGCAAGCTGTTCAGACAAGAGTACTTACGGTCGCATTGAGGGGGTCCCATCTTCTAAGTTCCCCCCCCCCCGACCGAGACATGACCTTCAGAAAAAGACCACCAAACAAGACCAGACATCGTAAAATAAAATAAGGAACAGCCTTACCAGGCGACATCTAGTGGAGCGAACAGAACCGGCAGGATAACTCCGATTCTGACTACGACACAACACGGGGTCGAGAAACTGCATAGCAACAACTGCGTAGCGGTTGAAGGTGTCAACAGCAGAGGTAGGCCTCTAGAAAATCTTCTCAGCTTCCCACGAGGTAGGCTCGACGGCGGGAGATGAAGAACTGGACGGAGGGCGGAGTCTACAACACCTAACGCCAACCGCTGAGCACCACGCAGTAAGTCGTGGTTCTTTGTATGCCAATTCCACCCATCCAAAAAGCTCACGCAGGGTCATAACCTCTGCCAAGTACCCAAAGGTGATGAATGGTGAAGACTGACACAGATAAGATCATACAGTGGCACAGTTCACCACGCAGTAGCGAGAAACTGCATTTCCTTTGTGACAGATGTGAAGCTCTGAACCGCAAAACCCACCGACAGGAAAAACCTTCAGCAACTCAAGAAACTTTACCAAACCAGCAAGACACATCACCTTTCATGCCACAAACTCGCCAGGTAACGATTTTAAAAATACAGAGAGTGTAATTCTGACAAGTGAGCGAAGCTTCCAGCTGGCTTTCCACGGGCTGCCCATCCCCCCCACCTGTGCTGCCAATTACACCCCTTCTATCTCATTCAAAATCTGCACACAATCCAAAATTAAAGTTGTTTTTTTTTCCTTCCTTGCATTACCTCAGTAACATGAAACTGCCCACCACGACCGCTGAAACGGGAAGCGCTCAGGGCAAATCGACGTCACTACTTGCTTGCTGTCTCGCTACAGTGACCTCCTCCCACAGTCAGTCACCTGAACTAAAATGATCTCCAGAAACCCACATGGTCACTTAAGAATTCCTCTTCCTTTCCAAATACATGCTCCACTGGCAAGAAGCCCTGGCTGTAACAGAAACACATTCTGCAGTACGGTACCTGAAGAGGGACATGTTCGTTCCTTGTAATACTGTCGTTAACAGTTTCAAACACATCAAATTTAAAAAAGCAAAGCACATAAACTGTGTGGCGGATGGAGAGGGAGTACCTAAGCAGACTGTACCTTTATGGTTGACATAGTTACAGTAAGTACAGTACATAGTGGGACTATTTTTAGTCATCCAACATGAAAACTTTTTTTTTTTAACTAATATTTTCCATTGACAGTTTTTTTATGCTTAATTTCGACTTGAGGGGCCTATTTATAGTGCAATAACACTCAGAGGTGTGGGTCATCTCCTAATAAGAGCATGCCAGGTGACACATCTGCAAGCTTTCATAATGCACTTGAGTTGCTCGTAATCCACACCTCGGAGTGTGTTATTGTTGCATAAATTAATAAAAACTGAATAGAAGAGAGAATGAAAGAAGTTCTGAGCAGAGGGACTTTAGGCTGACCAAGAACAAGCAGGAAAATTGGGCAGGCCAGGAGGGAGGGAGAGGGAGAGAGGAGAGAGAGAGAGAGAGAACACCAGAGAGAGAGAGAGAGAGAGAGGGAAGGACCCCATGTCCTTAGTCAGGAAGCAGTATCAGAAGAGCCAGCTTGCTATTATTCCAACCTGAAATATGTCTGACATTCCCTGAGAAAGCAAGGCAAAAAAAGAGCTGTTCCTGAAAAATTGAGGGTTGCAGGAAAGGAGTACTTCTGAGTATGTAATCGTGAAGACCCATGAGCCCTGGGGAGAAAGGCTAAGCCTAGATGTCCATCTGAGGAAGGAGGACGTAGTGGGCTAAGGTTTAAAGAACCCTATATGAGCAAGACATGAAATGGGAGAAAGGCTCGCCTTCAAGTTCAATGGTCCGAGGGCTAAGCCAGGGCTCAGGCTGTCAAGACGAACTCAGTTTCTAAGAATTAGAAACTAGGGAGAGAGGTACTCCTAAGAACCAGGGGCCTCAGAAGGAGCACGCCAAGAATGGGGATTCCAAGGGAACTCCGTTCTCTGAAAACAAGACTGTGGGAGAATTACAGGGGGAATTGAGAGAGGTGCAGCAGGCCATAAATAAAAGGGTGTTGGCAGCACCATGAGGTTAGGCTGGAGGGAAGTGGGCTATTGTTTGAAAAATGAGTCAACCCACATCAGCAAGCCGTCGCAGCAAGTTCTGGCCCTCAAGGGACCAACAGATAATCCAACAGCTTTTTTTTTTTTTGAAGAAAGTTAGGATGAGAAAGAGATCCTGTAACAGAGGTATGTATATGGAGAAAAAAAATGTAGCAGATGTGTATGTAGGCAAGTCACCAAATGGCGTTAAAAGAGGGCAAGTAGCCAAAGGCAGAATTGCCTTTCCCCCTACAAAACAAAGGACTAAACAAGGAGTCCAACAACATTTATTTTGTGTGTGTGTGTGTATGGGGGGTGCCACAGTGGCAAGATGAGGGAACAACCCCTAAGACTTCGCCACCCGAAATACATGTTTTTAATTTTTTTTTTTTTTTTTTATTTTGTAAAATAGCGGGAAAGGCAAAAGAAGGGAGGAGACACTGCCCAGAAGTCTGCCTATTGAAGGGAAAGGAGGGCAGGTAGAAGTGATGAATGTAGAAGATATTCTGGAAGATCAAGAATTATGGTGAGTACATAGTTTATATCTTCCAATAATCAATCTTCACCATTCAATGGTGGGTCAGAGTGCCAAGCCACCACTGTATGGTGGTGTTGGCAAACCCAGAGGGAAATTGTTGCTTCCTCAGCCTCCTGTGGAGAGGACGCAGAGAGATGGGGGGCCCCCTCACAGGTCTGGCAAGGTCCAAGACTGGTCAGGGGCAGGCGGAGGCTCCCATGGACTGGGAGCAGGAAGGTGCCACGCAAGCTCACACATGGCTCTGCTGGATAAGAAATGGGCCCCCCTTGTATCGTGAGGTGAGCACCCTCTGCCAGGCCAAGGGTGATAACCTGGAAAGGTGAAGCCATGCCATCCGCCTAATGCAGACGGCAGCTCCTACCAGTCTGGAGACTATCTCGTTAGCGTCGTTAAAACACCCTCTACTGGTATCTCGCCAGCTCCAGGCCCTGGGCAGAAAGGAGAATGGCTTGCCTGGTTGCCTCACAGTCTGGCAAGAATGCCAGGAGCAGTCTCAGCGTCACCCACAGGTGCCTGCCATAGAATACCAAGTGTGCAGCAAAGTATGTACCGTCGAGAAAACTCTTCTACCCAAATAGTCAAACTCAGCCGAGTACGACTCAGGGGGACGGTCGTGCTGTAGGCAGCAATGTCCAGAAGGGGTGTCCAGAAGCCGAGCCCCAGAAATGGGATGAGGCATGGCTCCTGAAGACCCCATGGGTGCGCAATACCTGCACTGGTAGTTCCTCAGGCGAGAAATGGGGCAGAGGGATGGAGCCTGATGTCCCATGACACAATCGTAAATGGCTGGGGCCATGGAGTAATGACTACAGAGTCAGAACTTGAAGGACAGCATCGACTGTGCTGTATTGTGTCCCGAAAAAATGGGACAAATGCAGCTCCTGCATCATCCTGAAAAGGAAGCACTGATAGGTGTAATCAGCGTCAGATGGGAAGTGGACAGAAAAATCCTCTTTCTCAGATGAATAAGACGGAGATGAAAAGAAGCTGGACTCAGGGCGGCAGAGCTGGGGGTTCAGGCCAGAAGATGACCTCATTCAATGCCCTCAGGTAGACAGGGAAAGCACTCACCAATGCCCTGAACTGTTCCAAGGTCAGATAAGGGCATAAATGAAAAGAAAAAACAAAAATCACTTTAGGGAATAAAGTGAGTAAGAACTAGGGTGAGAAAAAGCAGAAAATTCGAGAAAAATGTCAGTCAACTGAAGCGACTGTTACGTCGAGTCCAAGGTGCGAAGGCCGATGGGAAAAGAACTGAGGAGGGTGTAAGGCCACCCGCGACTATATAGGGTAACACCGACGTTATGACATCACCATGGGCAGCCGCAGACAAACTGTTAGCAAAAACGTTTCCCTGTGGTCCTGGTGCCTGGCAGCTGTAGTTCCTAAGTTGTGACCTGCTGCAAGAGACATCTTCGAAGAAGATATAACTAGTCCCTATGCCTCCCTGCTTACAGGAATCACTGTAATAATCAGAATGGTACCTATGAGCTGATGACTTTTTTTTTTTTTAAAACTCGCATAGTGAGCGAGCAAGCCATGAGCTACTCCCTAAATATTTCATGCGAGATCATCCCTCAGGCTTTTGATGGCAAATCTCCTCATCGCTTTGACGTCTAGCTGCACCACAGACAAAACGCACAAATGAAACACAAAACAGAAGCACCGTCGGGTCCGATCACACTGGCGCATGCTGTTACATGCACTCGTCCTTCACTGAACGTTACAGTCGTCTAAAACCACTTTTTTCCTCCCCCAAAAAAAAAAAAAACACAGAACTACTGCCAGCGCTACTGTGATCAGGTACAGTGCTCACATTCAGGTAACAGTACCAGTAGCGCTTGCACCACATTCCTTCATCGCTCGATCTGTCAGCTCTTCTCCGCCATTTGTAATGGCTACCCTTAAAAAAAAAAATTCCATGACGCACAGAAAACCAAACTTGAAACTGATTTTTTGGGCATAGGGTGGGACAGATCATGTAGCCAATGGCTACTTAAACTGGTTTGGTTACCAGATTTTTGAAAGTTATTGGCCAACTTGGCTACCTGCCTACAAAGTGACGTTGAGCCCTTAAAAAAGGATGATCACTACAAATATTGGTTTGGCTATCAGATTTTGAAAGCTAGTGGCCAAATTAACCACCAGTTCAAAAATTGATTTGTCCCACCCTGTTGGGGAGGGGGGGGTGCTCTTGCTACAGGGAGGGGAGAGACAAGCAGGATAACAAAAAGATCAGCACCCTCGACTGGTATTTCTAACAGCAGAGGGACTACTTTACAATAAATGTCAATTTAAATTATTTTTTTTCAACTTTTAAACGTCTCCTCTAAAAAATAAAATACTCAGCATATACCCATTTTCTAAACTCAATAACACCCTCGAGGTAGGGTAATCTTGGGCTATATCAGACCTTTCAGGGGCTACAAGGCCCTCAATCTGCAGCGTCAGGCCTCATTACACACCTGGGCAGTCCAGTATAACCCAATACCACCCACCCACCCACCAGTCAGGTATTATTGCCTACTCATTTTACCTTCCAGGTAGCAGCTTAGCAATCTCAGCCCAGCGGTTCCCCAGGACCTTGTGAGCTTCATAAATAATCCGGTCCTCCTCTTCTGTCCAGGATGACTTCTTCACCTCCGGATTGAGATGATTGTGCCATCGTTCCCGGCACTGCTTCCCTAGCCTTCCCTTTAGATGCTTGGCGATCAGTGTCCATTGCTTTGTGCCGTACTTTTTCACCAGTTCAATAACCTAAATAAAAAAACAAAAGCAGACAGAATCCTATTTATCCTAATTTCATTTATGCAGTGGTCTTATTGTGTCTCACAGATCCTACTGTCATGCACTAGAAGGACCAGAGTTAAAACTCCCAATCCCACCCCCACCGGACCAGGACCTGCTCTTCTCATAGCTAATCTCACCTGCATAAGAAAACCCATCTAACATTCTGCATTGTCACTCGGTCACTCCTCCTTCATCCCCCCACTACTCCAAGCCTGCTATTCTACTGGACCACAATCAGTCTCCAACAGCAAGGCATCAGAGGAAAGCTCTAGTTCTTTCACCGTTTTGGCGGTGGGGGGTACAATGGGAGGCAGACGGCTCACCAGACTGGCCTGCGTGAGAGGGTATGGGGTAAGCAGGACACCATCCTCCCAGCCAGACGGCTGTAGGTTATGTCATCTAGCACATCCCTACAGAGCAGTTCCTGCAGAGTAAAATGTGAAAGCATGGGCAGTTGGGCACAGTTATTCAACAACCTGTACATCTGTATACTACTTCCTGGACCACAACATCGCAATGTTAGTGTAACCCCTAGATGGCGCTATCCCAGGGGCTACTACCCCTGCCTGATTTGCCACCAACAGGTTGAGGGGCCTGGATCCAATGGCGGGTGCCTCCACCCAGAGGTCAGGGTTTGCAATAGTTAGACTAACTTGGTCACAGCCCTCTGGGACACTGCAACCCCCCTTTCTTCCCACTAGTGGCCCACACAATATATCAGAATTACCTTCACAGTATACACTTACCCCAGGACTGGTTCCGCACTGGGACCTCCTGTGAAATGAGATACAGTGCAACAATCACAGTACAGTACTTTTAACATAGACAAATACCTCAGGTAGTATAACTTTGCTGAAACAAGCAGCTCTGATTTATTTAGGGGATATAACAAGGACAGGGGAAATCAGGTTAATTAGCTTATCACTCTAATAATCTACATTTATGGCTCTGTGCACAGGCCTATCCCTATCAGTTACTGTCCCTGGGTACCCAAGCCCTAGTGGCTAGTCCAAACCGTGGCAGCTGGTAGGGGCCCTTTCACACAGAGAAAAGGAGAATTAAACAGTCAGCAGACAGTAATTCCATTTGGATTTAATGTGGCAATTCAACAGGAGCGACACTTGAATTAGTACTCACGACCTCCAAATAAGATAGGGTCCTTCAATGTCAGTAGGGCTCACTTGAGGTACACAAACCTCTTCACACATCCATATAAAAGAAAGCACTATACCAGGCAGGCTGCATCTGTATCCCGATCGCAATTACTGCACAATACCGGAGAACACACAGCAGATTCAGTTCCTGACAGACCGAGTGCAATTTCAGCAATTCCTCCAGTCTTCACAGGGTGAGCCTGGTTTTCTCTTCAGAGATCCTTTGATTCTTTTCACAGGACGGATTCAGTCCTAACAAGCTGTTACACAAGCTGCAGACCGAACTCTGGGCCTTACACACGCTTTTTGACTAAACTGCACACTGAAAAGCACAGGGCTCCTTCCTTCTTCACTGCCAAAGCTCAACTGAAACTCCAACTGACAAAACTGGCACTTCCTTTGAGTTCCTCCCAGTTCTGACTGGATTGGCTGTCACCACAATAGACTGCTGCTGTTGGTCCAAAAAGGTGCTGAAGTCTAAACTACATCTCCCAGAGTCACTGCCTATACAATCCTCTTGTGGCTGGCTCAGATTATGAGTCCAAGTTCTGATTCGCCTCAAGGCACACCATTTTAGAGCTAGCTTACCCCACACTGATTGGTCCAGTTCAGCAGTTCAAAACCAGAATGGGGAACTAGGCAGACACTGTTCTGACTGCAAAAGAAAGTAGGTTAGACAAACTGTAATTTCATTATTACTGTAAATGATTTCTGGCAAACAGTTACATCTTTCAGATAGGTTTCTTGCACTCCTAGTGACTGCAAAATGGAGTGAATTGGCAGCAGCTTGAGTGGTACTCAGAGAAGCACACAGTCCCCCCATACAAACTAATTATGTCTGCAAGCAGACAGCTCTTAAAGAGACAGTACCAGAGGCTCTAAAAACACTCACTGATAAATGGCTTAAATGCCAAACACCATTCAGGCTTGGAGCATTCAAGCAAGCTCCTGGAAGTCTTTTGGGAACCCCCATTTGCAGGGGTGTTACATTAGAATGTCAGAAACACAGGTAGCACTGGCAGCTAGGTGCGTTCTAGGAGTGGTATGCATGCCCACAGATCTTCCCTCCCTATGGAACACAGTGGGGGTGGGGGAGTCATATACTGGTAGCACAATCTTTCCCTACAAAGGCAAGAAGCATTCCACACAACCCCCCTCAAAAAAAAAAAAAAACCACAGTGCTGGGCCTTGCCTCTGCTGTCTAACATACTACAGCTACCCGAGCTCAAGACACAGACCTTGGTTGCCTACACGAGAAGTAAACACGCTGACCATTGGACAATCAAGTAGCCAAGGACCAGTTTTACTGAGAGGATGCAAACTTATTAGGTCCTGGGAAGCAGCTTGGCCTAGTGGCTATCGTTCAGGACTGTGAACCTTTAGATCCAGATATGAATCACACTACCCACACTTACTCACCATGTGACCATGAGCAAGATGAAAAAATTACTCACCTTAGTAATTGCTTTTCTTCTCATGGAGTCTTGCTGTATTAGGACTATAGCAGTCAGCCTCAGCCTCTGAACTGCCCCGGAGAGGAAAGGGTTAACTCCAGAGAAGTCTGGAGTTCCGCAGCTCGAGGGCGCTGTTCAAAGCTCTATCTGTGCAGTTTGAAGTCAAACTGCCAGATTCTTTACGGGTAAACTAATATAGCAAGTCTGTGTGGAAAACCTACACTCAGCCATTGGCTACCTACCAGTAGTAGAACCACAAAACACACAACAATCACAGAATAGCAACAAAATTATTAAATATTGCTAGCATTACTGAAAAGAAGATTAACAGACCCCTCTTCCCAAAAGACTCAAGTCTAGGGAGGGGCCATCTACCACCAACGAACAACAGAATGACCCAGTTCCTAAACTCAATAAGCAAGAAAAAGGCATGACACAGTGCTTGCACTAATTTGCCAACCCCATACCCAAGGAGGAGTTCTGAGCGGGGTAGGAGGGAGGGTTGTGCCAACAGCAAGACTCCATGAGAAGAAAAGCAATTACTAAGGTGAGTAATTTTTCTTCAAACACCATGAAGTCTTGCTGTAATTAGACTATAGCAGATTACACAGCAGTACTCTCCATGGAGGAGGGTCAGAACCTACTTGGGAATAGGTTCTGAAGCACAGCTGTGTTAAAACGGGCATCCTCCTGGATTGAACATCCAAGGAGTAATGTTTGGTAAAGGTGTGAACTGTTTTCCAGGTAGCAGCCTGACAGATCTCCAAATGGGAATATCTCTAGCAGCCGCTAGAGATGCAGCTTACCTCTGGTAGAATGAGCCCTCAACTTGAGGGGGCTCTTACCCAGTTTTTGGTAACAGAATTGGCACAAGAGACAATCCACCTTGCAATTGTCCTTTAGTGGCAGGTCTCCCTTGCCGACTTCCCCCATAGGTAAGGAAGAGCTGGAGGATTCAAACCTATGACCCTTGGTGCTCCAAATAGTAGCTTAGAGCCTTTTGACGTCCAGACTGTCACAATCTCCTCCCCTGAAGAGGAATGCTCAGTGAAAAATACTGGGAGAGATGGATTGGTTGAGATGAAAATCGAGACCACCTTTGGTAAAACCTTCTATTAGTCCTAAGGACTACCTTGTCCCTATGAAAAGAAATGAAATCTTCTTCCACTGACAAGGCTTGCATCTCACTTATACGCCTAGCAGAAGTGATGGACACTAGAAAACAGTCTTCCAAGTCAAAACTTGAGGTCTGTCAAGACAGGGGCTCAAGGGGGTTGCATTAGCTGAGTAATGCAAACATTCAGGTCCCAAGCAGGAGCTGGTTCTCAAAAGGAGGGTTAGTGTGAAGTAACCCTTAAAAACTTGGAAATTACAGGGTGAGAAGAGATGGAAGCAGGTTTACCTGCTGACACATAAGCGGAGACTGCTGCCAGATGAACCCTTAAGGTAGCTGGCTTAAGGCCTAGAGAATTTAAGGGACCAGATAGTCCAATAAAACAGTCAAATCAGCAGATTCTGGGGAGATTTGCTTCCCAGAGCACCAAATGGAAAACCCTTCCACTTAGAATTATAGGTGGCCCTAGTAGAAGGCCTCCTGGCCGCCTCAAAATATCCAAGACACCTTGAGAGGGTAGATCAGCGATTCTAGCTCCTCAAGAACCAAGCCTTGAGGTGGAGGGAACTGGATTCGATACCACCTCCCCTGTGCACAGGTCAACAGGTCGAGGTCCTGGGCAAGCTCAGGGAGGGTGGACAATCAGGGACAGAAGGAGAGGGTACCAGGCTGTCTGGCCAATCTGGAGCAATCAGAATCACCTTGCAGGACTGAGTTCTGATCCTCACTAGTACCCTGAAAGGAGAGGGAAGGAGGGAAGGCATATAGATATTTCCCTCCCAATCCAACTGGAAGGCGCCCAGTGGGACTGATCCCAACACTGGAGGTCTGCAACAAAACAGAGGAAGTTGGTGGTTGTCTGGGGCTGCGAAAAAGATCTATCTGAGGGGTGCCCCATCTGGCAAAGACTGACCCCAGCACTAGAGGGTTCAGGGCCCATTCGTGGTGGCCCTGAGAAATCCTGCTGAGGGCATCCGCTAGGACATTGTCCTTCCCTGGAAGGTGAACTGCTATCAGGGAGGTATTCATGGTGTCAGAGACCACAGTCATTGCTTCGTGCACAAGGCAGAAGACCGAGTGCCCCTTTGCTTGTTGATGTACCACATTGTTGTGGTATTGTCTGTCCTGACTTGAACTACCTTGTGCTGGACAGAAGCTGAAAAGGCCTGGAGAGCTAAGAGGACAGCCCTGAGCTCCAGAAGGTTGATGTGGAGCAGAGATTCCTGAGGAGACCACTCCCTGAGTGGAAAGGTCACCCAAGTGAGCCCCCATCCCAGGAGGGAGGCATCTGTGGTAAGTGGAGGAGTGAGGAATGGGAAGAAGGGACCCTTGAGTTAGATTGCTCTGGTCCTGCCACCACTGAAGGGCCAGGATCAGAGACCTTGTCACTGGGACTAATTTGGTGAGGGGGTCCTTCTTTTGGGACCAAAAAGATCTCAGGTGGAATTGGATGTCTCTCATCTGGAATCTTGCTCCCTGCACGACAGCTGTGGACGCAGCCATGTGTCCTAGGAGTTGCAGGAAGTGCCTTGCTGGCCGAGAGACCGGCATGGTGAAGGAAGATGCCAGGGCAATGAGTCTGTCCACTCTCTCGGAGGGGAGATATGCCCTGGCAGACTTTGTGTTCAACTCTGCACCTATGAAAGTTAGTACCTGAACTGGTTCGAGAACTGACTTTGGAAGATTCAACAGGAATCCCAGAGAGGTGAGAAGCTGCTGGGTGACCAACAAGTGAGATTTGACGGATCTCGAGACTGACCCACTATGAGCCAGTGTCCAGGTAGGGAAAAAGCGCCACCCCTTGCCTTCTCAGATGAGCCACTATCACAGCCAGACATTTGTGAAAACCCTGGGCAAAGGTGGGCCGAAGGGCATTGCTCTGAACTGATAGTGGCCAGAAGGTAGTCTCGAACCTGAGGTCCTTTCTGTGAGAAGGCCTGATCAAGAAATGAAAATAGGCGCCCTTGAGGTCCAAGGAAGCTAGCCAGTCTCCTGGTCTCAGGGAGGGCAAAATCATTGCCAGGGTTAACATTTTGAACTTTGGTTTCAGAAGATGCTTGTTCAGAACCTAAATCTAAGATGGGCCGCCATTCTCCTGTCTTTTTGGGTAAGGAAATACCTTGAATAAAGACCCTTGCCCTGATGGCAAAGGGGAACCCTCTCTACTGCTTTGCATCCCAGCAGAGAAGAAACCTCTGTTTCCAAAGCAAGGGCTTCCAAAGGATTCGCAGTGGAAATGTCTGGCCCTCATCTTTGGGAACTGTTTGAAACTGAGGACCAGACCTTGGTTTACCACCTCCAGAACCCACTTGTCCGGGTTAGGGACAACCAGTTCTGGCTGAAATAAGCCAACCTGCCCCCACCGGTACAGGAGATTCGGCCCTGGGCACCCCATCAGGGTGCCTGCTTGGCAGCTGTTTTTGGCTGGGAAGAAGGGGACGGTCTGCCAGAGCCCCGTCTGCCCCTGCCTCTGAAGAAACCCCTCTGAACAAAGGCTGAAGAGGCTGAGCTTGATAAAGGGCCTGTGGTAAGGCCTACCCCCCTACCCCTGGGGCATGCCTTGGGGGCATGCTCTTCTAGCTTGGGCACTTTGTAGGTAGTTCTGTATTCATCCATTTTTTTATGTAATTTTCTGTCTGATCACCAAACAGAGAGCTACCTACTACAGGGAAATCCATAGCCTTTGCCTGAGTGTCTTGGGACAAATTAGTGCATCTGAGCCATGCCAACCTACGGAGAGCTACAGAAGTGGCCATGACCCTAGAAGAATCATTAACATCAACGGCAGTATGAAATTGAACTTTAGAGGCCTCAATGCCATCAGCAGCCACCTGTTCCAACTCACTAGCCAGCTGACCCTGGGCCTGCTTGGCTAACTGCAAAATAGTGTCCCATCTAGACTTTGATATCTAGCCACATAAGCCATGTAATTAGCCTGCCTGAGTCCCAAAGAAGCTGCCATATATTGCTTTTTGCCATGGTATCACTCTTCCTGGAATCTTTGTCAGGGGATGTGATGCCAAGGGAATATTAGCCTTGTCGCAGGCTGCAGCTTGAACAACACCTACATGACTACACTGCTCAGTGAGGAAGTCTGTATCTGGGCCTGATAAAGTATACCTTCTGTCCATTTTTGTCTACAGGAGGGACAGAATGAGATTTTTAAAATCTTTGTTGTTTGCTTCCTAAATGATTTATGCAAAGGAATAGACAACCTTCTAGACTCTGGAATATCCATCATTTCAACAAAATCAGGCTCCTCTTGCTCATCCACAGCCTCCTCTAAAGGGAGCTGGAGGGTTTCTGCCACCTTTTATAAAACATAAAATGAGAAGGGGACTCAGACAACAGAGGGGGAGACTCTAAGGGTCTGTCTGGAGAAATGCCCGGTTCAAAGGGCACGTCCAGACCTTCCCAGTCACAAATGCACTGATCAAATTCCTCCTCCCCCTCCTGTGGTTCATAAAACTCCTCAATAACATAATCTTGAACTACTGGACCTGGGCGAGCCACCCCTCTGCCACTTGTGGAGGGCTCTCAAGTCCCCTCATGACAAAGACTGAACAATCTGTATGGCTTTTGCTATTTCTGCAACAGTTGGAGAAATTATCTTAGACTCGAACCTGCTGATTTCTTTGTCTTTTTGCTGGTGCTGGTTCCTCTGAACCAGCCTTTCTCTTCTCGAGGAAGTAATGCCTGGTCAGAGGGCACTCCCTCTGGTCCAGTGGGTACTGGACCGGGCTGGCCATCCGGTCAGTGGACTTTTTGCCTCGCCCTGAGCCGCCCAATCTTTCTCCAGGGTGGCTGCAGGAAATTTTTACATATCTGGCAGTCTGAAAGGAGGTGGTCAGCCCCAGACAATAAACACGTGGTGTGTGGGTCAGCCTTGGCAAGAGGCTTCCCCACAAACATCACAGTGTTGAAACCCGTTGGCCAGTTTTTCTTTGGGTTTCTCAGACATAGTGCCAGCCTAACCAAAACTTGTTCTTTTCTTCAGGCCGTACAGAGAAGACACCCTTATCGGTTCCTAACCGTGTCACGGGTATTGAAAACCCTATTAAAAAACCAGGGTGCTTTTAGAACCGATAAGAACTGGGTACCCACGCCTCAAAATTCATCAAAATACAAGAAACGATCGGTTCAGACTGGAACCGATAATTATTTCCACACAGACTAAATTTTCGTTTTACTTACGGTTACCAGATAGAGCTTAAGCCGAAACCGCGGTAATTTTGAGACTTTTGCCGGTTTTCTGAACCGAAGGAACCGACCGAAAACCGCGTAGTGAACCGAGCTGAAGGAGCTGATCTCCGGAGCGACTGTTCAGTGAAGCGGAGTAAAGAATCTGGCAGTTTGACTTCAAACTGCACAGATAGAGCTTTGAACAGCGCCCTCGCGCTGCGGAATTCCAGACTTCTCTGGAGTTAACCCTTTCCTCTCCGGGGCAGTTCAGAGGCTGAGGCTGACTGCTATATTCCTAATTACAGCAAGACTTCATGGTGTTTGAAACTTAACCTCCCTGTCCTTAAAGAACTGTATTCAATCTGCAAGCCTGTATTTTCTGTAGAAGTTATTTTTCAAATACTGGTTCACATTTGGCAAGTCTCACATCACTGGTGGGGAACCAAATGGAACCACTGTTAAAAGACATGGGGAATATCTTGAATCCAGGGGACTGCAAGACCAAAGACAGCATGGATTCATGAGGGGGAGGTCATGTCAGACAAATCCGATAGGTTTTTGTGACTGAGTGACCAAGGAAATAGATCAGTGTAGGTAAGTAGATGTGGCCTACTTGGAATTCAGCCAAGTTTTTTGATACTGTACCACACTGGAGACTTTAAGGAAACTGGATAGTCAACAGTGGGAGCCAAAGATGTTAACTGGGTAAAATAAAACTGGTTAATGGATAGGTGGCAGAGGGTGATAAAGAAAAAGAAAAAGAAAATGAGAATGGACATTAGAAAACTTGGAGTGGTCAATGGTATGGCAGCTGGGGTTGAATGTCAAAAAGTGTAAAATCATGCACATGGGGCATATGAAACGGGGGGGGGGAATTACTGTCAGTCACCAAGAAGGGAAAGGGACTTGGGGTTATCAATATGATGACCTAAAAGTCACACAGCAGTGTGACAAGGCAGTGGGCAGGACTACTGGATTACTGAGGTGCCCAGGAAGAGGCATCACAAGCAGAAGGAGGGTGGTGATATCGGAATGTTGTGTACAGTTCTAGAAGTCACAGCTCAGAAAAAATATCAACAGGGTACAAGCAGTCCAAAGAAGGACAACTAAAATGGTACATGGGTTGCATGAGAAACCATATGATGAGAGATTATGGTATCTCAATATATACACCCTGGAGGAGAGGAGGAAGAGAGGGGACATGAGAGAGACCTACAAAAGTACCTCACATGAGTGAACAGGGTACAGGTGGTGAGTCGGCTTCAAATGAAAATGTGAAACAGAACAAGAGGGCATGAAACAAAGCTAGAAGGGGGGGGAATTCAAGAGGGGCGAGTACTACTTCACTGAAAGAGAGAGTAATGGACACCTAGAACACTCTGTTACGAGATGTAGTAGGGGCAAAACCTATGGGAGGTTGCATGCATGCGATAGACATAGGGGAATGCTAGTAAATAAAATTGGGGGAGGGGGTCACCGGAGACCAGTTAGGGCCTGCTGGAACAGAGGAGGCAGAGAAGAAAACTGGGCAGACTGGGTGGCAGGGTTCATTTTTGAGAACGGGATTGCGGAAATAACGTGCCATTTAAAAATGTGTCCTTTTTTATTCTTTACTGGGACATTTGATGTGCTGTCTTTCCGATCCTGCTCCAGCCTGTTGCCACGTGCAAATGATTCTTGCCAAACTCAGTTAAGACAGCCATGTAAAACATGGCTGTCTCGGCTGAGTTCAGCAAGAATTGTGCGCGAGCAACAACAGGCTGGGGCAGGATCGGAAAGACGGCATTATACAGCACATCCCACCCCAAGCCCAAGAGTATTGGCACCGCGACCATGTTTCACTGAAGGAGACTGGGTCAGGAGAAGGGTAATTAAAAGCCAGTTAGCTGTGATCAGAGCACCCACAAGAACTGGAACAAACAGAGGAGGAGGTACAATCTTAAGAGGGGATTGGGGGGGGGCAGGTGACGACAGGTCTGCCAGTCAGGAGGAGGGTCCTTAAAAAGCCAGTCAGCCTGAGTGATCAGAGCACCCTTGAGGACTGGAACAGAGAAACAGGTACAATCATGACAGGGCAGGGAAATGGAGGCAGGAGAGGGTGGCTTTGCCAGCAACACAGAAATTGAGCCAGTCAAGCCACTCTGCCTACTTGCACAGCACAGGCAGTGTGTGTTGCTCTGTAACCTTGTTCTGTAACACACCTAGCACACTATCTTGTCAAAATGCATGTGCAAGTAGGAGGATCTGCTCAGTGTCTTTTTTTTGTTAAGGAGGCAGATGCCATTAAATCACTGTTTTGAAGAGATTTCAATGTCAGGGTTACAAAAAAAAAAAAAATAAACATACTGGCAGCAGGCACTCAATACTCCTACTTCCTTACTTAGGAGGGAGTATAGTGTTGTGCATTAGGGCTCTGAGCTACAAACCTGGAGATCTGGGTTTGAATCCCACAGCCCCACTGACTTGCACACTGTGTGACCCTGTGCAAGTCATAACTTCTTTGTGCTCCCAGGTTGCACCTGGAAACAAGCTTCAGCTTACTAATGTTCCTTTCCTGGTTAAACCAGTTCCCCCTACTTGCCTGTGGGAGTCCGCCCCTTTTTTATGCAATATGTCCCCTATTTTTCGGTACCTGTGGGACACTGTCCCACTTTAAAAATGTTCCAGAATGAACCCTGCGGGTGAGCCAAGTGGTCATTTTCTGCCAATAAATTCTATGTTTCTATGTTACTGTTCCATCTTTATTGGCCTTTTAGCTAATTCAGTGGGTCTTTCTGGCTTGCACTGTGGTGCTAAATACCATTTTAAAATAGCCATGATGCAGTTTATGACCTTGTTATGTTCTTAGCTGGCACACTGCATTTCCGTTATGCTATAACATTTTGTGGTTGAAAAGGACCAAAGATATCATACACAAGGCCCCTAGAATTTTGCGGCCACAGAATTTTGCGCAGAACTTGCAATCTGCAACAGAATTCACTCTTGTTGGTGATTTTTTATTAATATTTCTGTTTATACATAGAATCTGGTTCCCTTCCCCTCTTTTTATATCCAAACCCCCCTATATGTTCAGAATGTGATGTTATCATTGCTATAACATCATACATTAGCTAATGAAATGGCTGCAATCTGCAACAGAAATGAACAGTCACTTATCTACCACAGCTCCGACTGCCAGAGACGGTGGCACAGCACATCATGCATGGTGATATTTGCTTAACCTGCACTACAGCCTAATACAATTTTCAGTCTTACTTTGTTACACTAGGGTCAACTTAAACAAAACCTTGTCAATAGCACAGACCTGTTAAGTCCATACCTCACTTTGTACAAACCTATTTGGGCTTTTAAGGTTTAGAGTTGCTATCTGAAATGAATAACTGGTAAAATTAATTTAACTGTCTAAATGTTTAAGAAAAACAAAGTAATTATGCCCAGAAAAGTGAAATATAATAATGTGTAGACCTGTTGAAAGAATAGGCTTGTTAAATTAATAATTGCACTGTCCGCATTTTTGCCAGGGTTATTGATTACATATTGATATTGTCATTGGTTGATAGAATCACCTAAAAGTTATTGAGAAATGTTGTGTGCAGGGACACCTGTTGGGCCAGAGGGTAGCATGCTGTGTTTCCGTCCCGGCAACTCAGGTTCAGAGATTAGCTCTAGGCAGCACAAGGATTTGTGGAAAACATCACTGCTCGGAGCCTGGGAAGGTATGGGGCAGTGTTCTGTCACATGGTGTACACATTGTGATGGGCCAGAGAGCTGTATCTCACAATTGGTTCACATCCATGTCATGGCCTGATGGTGTTACGCAGTGTGTCAGCGAAAGCAGGTTGACATGAAAAATGAGTTTTTTGGAACCTGTATGAATGAGGATGCAAGTTCATGGAAATAAAATATATATATATATATATAACATAATACACACACACACACACATACATATATATATATATATATATATATATATATATATATATATATATATATATATATATATATATATATATATATATATATATATATATATATATATATACATATATACACACACTATATATATATATATATACACACACACACACACACATATATATACACACACACACACATATACACACACACACATATACACACACAGTATCTCTCTCTCACCACACACACGATATTTGTATGTATGTTACAGATTGCATATAAATATATAAGTGATACACAGTGGGAACCTCATGAGTGGCGTAGAAAGCACATACAAATATACAAGTGATAGACAGTGGAAACCTCATTAGTGGGATAGATAGCATGCATATAGAAATACCTTATCACATAAGATCCCCTCTACATATGTCATTTATGCAACAGGCTAGGACCTTAAGGGAGAGACATTTGTTTTGCTTTATTAGGCATAAAACTATTTTTTTAAAAAGTGTTATTTTTTGAACTAGTGTTACTGTGCTTTCCAGCATCCTGATTGCTGTAACCGCTGCCATGAAAGTGAACTCAGGATGACAAGCTGACACTGAATGTAGTAGCTTGTTAGTGCCGCAGAAATTACAAACCACAGCCGCAGAAGTTCTGCGGCAAATGGTAGTCTTGCCGCAGAACTTGATCCCACTGTGCCGCAGAAAAGTAGGGGCCCTGATCATACAATTCTAAAATAATAGTTGCCACCAATCTGTAGAACACTCCAAATGTGTACTAAAATTACAGTACAGATAAAACAATAACTGAATTGCAACCCAAAGGGCGCTCTCCTACTTGAGGAGGGAACTTTGCTACTACCTCCACTGCAGTGCTGACACTGAGTGGCAGTTCAGGGAAGGGCTGTCAACTGGGCTTGCATGCTCCACACCACTGTGCGTGCGCATACTTGAGCGCCACACATGCCACCAACCTGAGGAGAAACAAGGAAGATGACTGGCCCTGGCTCCCGAGGTGACTAGACCTTCAGATGCATTCAGGCCCTAATGTGTCCGCCACACTAGCTGCCAGATGAGATTAGATTGTCAGGAGGCATCTCCCCTGCCCAGACCATGCCAGTGGGGGGAGAGACAGGACAGAACCACGGCTCCATGGAAGTGCTAAATGGGACATCGCAGGCATGAGGCAAGTCAGCTGCGCTACAGACTCCCAGAGAGAAAAGGAGGCCAGAGTTCAGGGTGGGTGCAGAAAAGAACTTGAGTACCGCTCGTCGATGGCAGGCTCTTGAGTTTTGGGAATGATCTCCTGGGGAGCATGGGGGCCCTGGGCCTGTCACAGAATATAACAGCTACGCACTCAGGTGGCCACACACTGGATTTGGTCTTTTGTTTAGGGTTAGATGTGAGTGACCTCAGCGTAGATCCTGTGTTTTAGTTGGATCATAGCACCGTGGGGTTCACGCTTAGGGGCACCCCGATGGTCTCGCCCCTGTGAAGATGATCCAGTATCACCCGTTAAGAGGAGTTTCCTCTATGGGACTGTCGGGGGGGTGCTGGGGCAGCTTGTGCAGTTGGACTGGAGGAAGCAGCGGCAACCTATAATGTGGCTGTTGCTGCTGCCTTCGATTCCATTGCACCCATTCGTGCCCACCCCTTGTCTACTCGCCGGAGACCTCCTTGGTATGATGAGGATCTCCGGGGTTTAAAGACGAAGGGGCAGAGGTTAGAGGGGTACTGGAGGAGATCTGGCCTGTTGGAGGATAAACTGACTCTGAAGTCACATTATGTCAATAATCAGGGGGCAATCTCCCGTAAGAAGGCAGAATGTGTCTAGGGAGATTGCTGCGGCGAGGAACAGACCAGCTCAGCTCTTCCACACGGCAGAAGGGCTCTTACATCCTGCCTGTCTCTGTGTTGGGGGAGCAGGTTTCAGCACTAGGTACAAGGAGCTGTCTGTGTTCTCCACCAACAAGGTCTCCTCTCCATCAGGGATGAGGTCTCTTCAAGTACCTCTCGAAGGGGATGCAGGGTCCGGCTGCAAAAATACCGAAACACTCCTGTCTGGGATGAGTTTGAGCTGGTTGGGGTGGAGGAGGTTGCACAGATAATCTCAAAGCTGTGGCCAACTCAATGTGATCTGGACCCAGGTCCGACCAGACCTCTAGTTGGATGTCTGGAACTGATTGGACCTGTGGCTGCTGATCTCATCTGGCGTTCCTTGGAGGAGTGAGGTCTTCCCACTGGCCCTGAAAGAGACCTTCATTAGACCCCTTTTGTAGAAACTCTCTTTGGACCCGGACTGCCTCAGCAACTACAGGCCGGTCTCGAACCTCCCATTTTTAGGGAAAGTTATTGAGAAGGTGGTGGCCGTACAGCTTGAGAGACATCTTGCCTCTTCTTCCACCTATGAGCCTTTCCAGTCTGGCTTCTGCGCATGGCATAGTGCAGAGACTGCCCTGGTGAGGGTGCTTAATGATCTCCTGATGGTGAGAGATGGGAGAGACTGCACCATATTGGTCCCCCTGGACTTCACTGCAGCATTTGACACCATGGACCATGAGGTGCTACTTGACCGCCTATGGTTTTGGTGTGGTCTGTCCGGTAATGTCATCAACTGGTTCAGGTCATACCTGACAGGCGGAGTGCAAAGGGTGACGATGGGTTTAGCCTCATTTAACCCAAAGCCTCTGTGCTGTGGGGTTCCAGAGGGTTCGGTCTTATCACCCTTGTTGTTCACATAGTGTACATGCTGCTGGTGAGGGACATTATCAGGTGGTATGGGCTGGGTTTTCACTGCTATTTAGGAAAGCAGTATAGCGCAGTGGTTTAAGGCTCTGAGCTGCAAATCTGAAGACCTGGGTTTGAATTCCACAGCCCCAACTTGTATACTGTGTGACCCTGAACAAGTCACAACTTCCCTGTGCTCCCAGGTCGCACCTGTAAACAAGCTTTCAGTGTAGTATGCTACTCCTGGTTAAACAATTGAAGAAAAAAAAAAAAATACCCAGCTGTACTTGTCCTGTGCACCAGATACTCAGGTGTCAGCCTCTGTATTTAACAGCTGCCTGGAGGGCATCCAGTCATGGAGGACTCAAAATGGCTTAAGCTTAACCCAAACAAGACAGAGGTACTAGCTGTGGATCCAGGTCATCGGGGCGGAGGAGGGGTAAGGGGCTACCCCCCTGGCCTAGTGTTAGGGGGTGCTCCCCTTGCCCCATCCAGACAGCTGAAGGACTTGAGCATGATCCTGGACGACGGTCTGACGCTTGATGCTCAGGTGTTGGCCGTCATCAAGAGTGGATTCTACCATCTGCAGAATATCGCCCAAATCCAAACTCTGATCCTGCCTGAGGACCTGATCACACAGATACATGCTTTCGTCACTTCCATGTTGGGCTACTGTAATGCCCTGTACCTAGGGTTATCTGGAACCAACCTCCGCAGGCTACAGCTGGTGCAGAAGGCGCCAGCAAGGCTGCTGACTGGAGTGAGACAGTGTGAGCGTATCACCCTGGTCTGCCACAGATTGCACTGGCTGCTGGTCAAGTGGAGGATTGTCTTCAAGGTAGGGCTCCTGATATAAAAGACCCTGCACAAAAGGGGAACTGTATCTGCAACATCTCCTTGTCCCCTACCATCCGCCCCGGCACTCAGTTCTACCAGGGGAGGCTTCCTTGGAGTTCCCATGGTTAGACTGTGGCATTCCTTTCCTACTTATTTAAACTATTTTATTCATTTTCAAATAAGCACTGAAAAATCTTTACAGGCATCAGAGCTAGGTTACACTGCTCCACCACTAAATGCAACACACATAATATTAACATCAGTATTGTTTGTCCGATACCAAGTGATACAACTGTGACAACCCACCTCTCCCTCTGGGCTGAAACAGCTTTTAGAGAGGTGTGTGTCTCCTCAGGTATTCACTGCCACCAGCCGGACTTTCTTCCCGGCACCTCTTTCAAGTGTACAAACTTGAAAAATCACACGTGCAATTGCACAAGTTAAAGTCTGGTAGTGTGTCTCTTTCAGGTGGCGGATGCTACACAGAGTTTACCCTAGCCAGTGGAAAACCAAATCTTACCTTAGAAAAATGACATCGGAGACACAACTGTTGAGCAAATAAATAGCTTTTACTTAACAGAAAGTGCAATGAGCATTTACAGGAAATGTATTTACAACACAAGAGAATAACACTTATACAGGAAAAGTAAACAAATGTTTTTAAACAGATGGCAAAAGATGAAGGCTATTACTGAAATATACTATCACTAAACTTACCCTTCCCTGTCCTTACAAGAGACACCGGACCCTGTTCTAACTGCCAGCTCCCACGGACATACCAGGTAGGCTCCAAGCTTATGTTTCCCCTCACAGCTTCCAGGGCAAGAGAGAGTTCTCTGTCTTACAGAAGCTTATATAGTCTATGGAGACTAGGTCATTCCTATTCTCCCCTTAAATGCACCAACCAACTAACATGTATCTATTTAATTGTCCCAATCAGAGGAACACCTATTGGTGACCAATTATATTCCTTTTCACCTTAAGTTTATATTTAAATGATCCAATCCATTCAAACTGCCCTGTGTCCGTGTCTGCAAGGTCTGGGTGTGTCTGGAGATGTCCACTCGAGATTTATGACCCAGCTCTTATCTAGCAGCTAGGAATTCCACAAGCTGGTTGCTGCTGGAGGATTTCAGCCTCAGTGTATTTTTTCCACACTGCTAAAAAAAAGGCATCTACAGAATCCAAACCATTAACTCTTTCCTTCCCATTTCTGTCACATCTCCCCCAGATAATGAAGGCGTGTCCCTTGGGCTACCCCAAGTGACACAGCCGTTCATGCAATTACTGGGGAGTGCCCAAAAGTATCCAGCCAGGCCATTAGCCCTGGCTAGATAGCCCATCTGCATTTGCATTTTGTTTGCCACTGCGATGCTGTATGGTCATGTTGTATGCCTGCAGTACCAAACTCCAACGTAGTAGTTTACCATTTTGTCCACTGGACCTATGAAGCCAAATCAGGGATTATGATCTGTGACCACAGTAAATTCTCTCCCATATAGGTAAGGCTGCAGCTTCTGAAGGGCCCACACTATTCCTAAGCATTTCTTCTCAATTGTGGCGATGCCTCCTCTCTGGGCAAAGCCTTCGGCTGAGATACACAACTGGGTGCTCCTCCCCCTGCTGAGTAACTTGGCTCAGCACAGCCCCCAGCCCATGATCTGAGGCATCCACATGGACCATAAACTTTAAACTATAATTGAGGCTAGCCAATACAGCTGGGCTGCTTAAGGCCTTCTTTAGCTCCTGAAAAGCAACCTCACAGCCTTCTGACCACTTCACTGCATCTGGCCTTCCCTTCTTGGTTAGGTCTGTCAGGGGCTTAGCCAGATCGCTATAGCGGGGAACAAACCTTCGGTAGTACCCTGCAGTCCCTAGAAATGCCCTGACCTGTTTCTTTGTGGTAGGAGTAGGCCAGGCCAGGATGGCATCAACCTTGGCAGGCTCGGACGGATGTGTCCACTACCCACCCGGTGCCCAAGGTAGGATACTTCTGCCATACTTATCTGGCACTTCTCTGCATTGACTGTCAGACCTGCCTTCTTTAACCTGTGGAACACATCCGCACATTCTTGATGTGCTCATCCCAGGTCTGGCTATATATGGCTATATCATCCATATAAGCCAATGCAAACTCACTCTACCCCAGACAGAATCGATCTACAAGCCGTTGAAAGGTTGCAGGTGCATTCTTCATTCGAATGGCATTACCTTAAATTCATATAAACCAAATGGAGTAACAACGCTGATCTTTCCTGGCCGAGGGGTCAGAGGTACCTGCCAATAGCCCTTGTTAGGTCTATTGTGGTCAAATACTTGGCTCCCCAGTCGCTCCAGGGTCTCATCTGTTCTGGGCATGGATAAGCATCAGACTCCGTGCAGCTGTTAAGCTTCCGGTAGTCCACATGAGAATGTGTGGTGCCATCTCTTTGGGGATCAGTACCACGGGTGATGCCCAGGGGCTACTAGATTCCTGGATTACCCCAGTTCCAGCATCTCTTTGAGCTCCTCTTTCACAGTCTGCTTAACATGCTCAGGTACCCTGTAGGACTGTTTCAGGATCCTGGGTCCCTGTATCCACATGGTGCTCTGCCATCGTGGTGTACCCTGGTTTCCCCTGTGAACATGTCTTCAAATTCTCTGCACACCCCTAATTTCTTGCACCTGGGCTGGTGTCAGCTGTTCCGAGAGGGTGGCTGTCCACAGAGGATGCACCCTGGCCTCCCAAGTAGGTCCACCAGTGGATCTACCTCAGTTTCCTCCTCTGGAGCACTGCATACAGCGAAGACCATTTCCTCTCTGTCATGGTAGGGCTTCAGCATGTTAACATGATACACCTTTCGTTTGCATCTCCTGTCCGGGAGCTCTATCATGTAATTGACGTCACTAACCTTTTGGACAATGGAGAATGGCCCCTCCCATGCTGCCTGTAACTTATTCTGTCGGACAGGGATAAGTGCCATCACTCGCTGTCCCACCTCATATTCTCTGGCTCGGGCCCCACGGTCATACCAGACTTTCTGCCGCTGTTGTGCAGTGGCCAGGTGCTCCTGAGCAAACCCCATGAGCTCCCTAAGGCGGGTCCTGAAGTTCAGGACATACTCCACAACAGACTCCCCTTGGGAGGCACGGTCACCCTCCCGATCGTCCCGAATCAAATCTAGTGGCCCCGCACCCAGTGACTAAACAGGAGCTCGAAGGTGAGAACCCTGTGGACTCCTGTGGGACTTCCCTGTATGCAAATAGGAGATGAGGCAAATATTTGTCCGGTCTCTCTTATGCTGGTCAGCAAAAGTCCTTAGCATGGTCTTAAGGGTTGAATTAAATCGCTCCACTAGACCATTAGCTTGGGGATGGTATGGGAGGTTTTGAGCTGCTTTACCCACACTTCTCCACAAACTACTCATTAATCCTGACATAAAATTGGCACCCGGTCTGACAGTATCTCCTGGGAAAGCCCACCCGGCTAAATATTTCCAACAGTGCATCTGCCACTGGTCCTGCCTCAGAGGATGTTAGGGCCACTGCCTCTGGGTATCTAGTGGCATAGTCTCAACTACCAGGATATACCGCTTGCCAGTGCGACTTGGGGTGCTCAATGGCCCACTATGTCCACTGCTACCCTCTTGAAGGGTTCATCAATAATGGGCAGGGGCACCAAAGCTGCCTTGGCCTTGTCCCCCATTTTCCTACCGCTGGTACTGTGGACAAGTCGACTAATTTGCCACATCCTTGCCAATACCAGGCCAGAAGAAATTGTTGGTGAGGCGCTTTTTGTGCGCCTCACTCCCAATGCCCTGAAAAGGGATATCATGTGCAAGGGCCAAAAGCTGCTATTGGTGAACCTTAGGGACTACCAGCTGCTGGAGTACCTCACCAGCTAGCCCTTCCTCTGTTGTACATTCTCTGTACAACAGCCCATTGTCCCAGTAAATGGACTCTTTACCCCCCTGAGAATGCTCAGCCCTATGAGCTATTTCCCTCAGTTTTTCCAGGGTAGGGTCAGTTCGCTGTGCAGCACTCAGCTGCCCTCGTCTGACCCTTCCCAGTGCCCCTTCTGAAGGAAGTCCTGTGGGTTCCTCTAGTTGTGACTGGGGTTCTGGACTGCAGCTTCTAGCCAGCCCCTCCCCTGTGCTGGACACTTCCTCAGCTGCTGAGGGTGTGGCTGGACCACCCAGAGTCAACCCTCTTCCCCTCAGAAGCTTGCCCTTGTGCCTAACTCACGAGGTTACAACACACACCAGTTTTTACTGGGGTCCAAATCCTTCCCACAATCATGACTTACAGGTAGGTCCTCTACAACTCCCACCTCCTTTTCTACATGGCCCCCTTCCCAGCTCAGGAAGACTCACAGCCATTGGTAATGGGACTGGTGGCCCTGTGAATGCCAGACCTTGGAGCATTTCCCAGGCACGATCTGCTCTGCCCAGATGAGATCTTGCCTTACCAGGAGATGTTAGCACCTGTGTCCCACAGTCCCTGTGTTACTATTCCATTAACTGTAATGGGGCGCAGATTCTCATCAGAGGAGAGTGGTTCTTCAGACTAGACACACCCTACAAACACCACCAGTGCCCTTTTGATCACCCCTCAATATCGCTGCCCCTTAACCAGTTTCTGAGGGCAGTTATATCTCAAGTGTCCCACTTGATTGCAAATATGACATTTCTTGGGACCTATTTCTTGGGTCCCCTTAAGACCAGAGGGCTCTACTTTGGGCTCAGATGCAGGCTGGTTTCCTTTGGGCTGCCCCCCATGGGATCCCTTATACCCATGTGCTGCCCCCATACCATAAGACTTACGTTGTGTGTGTGGCCGGCTAGACAGATACTAGTCAGCGCTTCCTGCCACTTCTGTGGAAGAGGCGCATCCCCTGTCTATGAGCCATACACGCATGTCCTCAGGTACAATTTTAAGGAATTGTTCTCTCACCAATACATCTTTAATCAGTTCCACAGTAGTTGCTTTAGCCCCTCCATCCACCTATCAAGTAAGTATACAGTTTAACCTGCAGTTCTGCATAACTTGTCTTCTGGGCTTTTCTTTAACTCCTAAATTTTCTTCTATAAGCCTCAGGAGTTAATTCAAAACATTTCAACAACACTGTTTTTACTTTATCATAATCAGCATAGTCTTCATTACTCATTTTAGCAAATGCATTCAAGCGCCTCGCTCAGCAAGGTGTGAGATAAGTTGACCAGGAAGCCTTATTTAATGTAATTGATTACATACTCTCTCAAATGACCTTAAAATAAATCAAGGTCATCTCCCTTCTTTAAACTGAGGGAACAATTTAGAATTCATTTGGGCTTCATGAGGTAAACTCACTCCACCATTACTCACGGTTTGCTGACTGCGGAGGGTCATCATCTCCTTCTCGTGCTGTTGTCTCTGGAGTTCATGCTGTCGTTCTTTCTCTCTGCCTGCCAACCTTCTTGCTTCTGCTTCAGCATCCAGTCTTTTCGCCTCCAATGCCTTGTCTTGCAGCAATAGCTGCAGTCGCAGTGCCTCAAGCTGATTTGGGGGGCCTGCTGCCTCAGTTCCTGACTCACCCCCAACGACTGTCTGCTTCAGATCATGTGCCAAGAGAGTAGCTATGAGATCTGCCTTTTTCTTCTGCTTCAGACTTTCAGGCTGAATCCCCTTTTCCTGGCACCTTTCAACAAGCTGTGGCACAGTAAGTGAGTCATACTCCGTGGAGCTCATTCTCTACTGCTACACTATACTGTGCTATCTAGAAACAAATAAAACTGTTGTACAAATGTATCCTCTTGTATATCCTGTTTTGCAATGCTAAGGTAACTGTTCCACTGGCAAACTCTGTATCAGTGTAGCTATGCAGTCCGCTATCATCACCCCACCACTGCCAACCAATATGTGACAACCCACCTTCCCTCTGGGCTGAAACAGCTTTAGAGAGTGTGTGTGTCCTCAGGTATTCGCTGCCACCAGCCGGACTTTCTTTCGGCACCTCTTTCAAGTGTACAAACTTGAAAATCACACGTGCAATTGCACAAGTTAAAGTCTGGTAGTGTGTCTCTTTCAGGTGGCGGATGCTACACAGAGTTTACCCTAGCCAGTGGAAAACCAAATCTTACCTTAGAAAACGACATCAGAGACACAACTGTTGAGCAAATAAATAGCTTTTACTTAACAGAAAGTGCAATGAGCATTTACAGGAAATGTATTTACAACACAAGAGAATAACACTTATACAGGAAAAGTAAACAAATGTTTTTAAACAACAGATGGCAAAGAAGAAGGCTATTACTGAAATATACTATCACTAAACTTCCCTTCCCTGTCCTTACAAGAGACACTGGACCCTGTTCTAACTGCCAGCTCCCACGGACATACCAGGTAGGCTCAAGCTTATGTTTCCCTCACAGCTTCCAGGGCAGAGAGAGTTCTCCTGTCTTACAGAAGCTTATATAGTCTATGGAGACTAGGTCATTCCTATTCTCCCCTTAAATGCACCAACCAACTAACATGTATCTATTTAATTGTCCCAATCAGAGTGAACACCTATTGGTGACCAATTATATTCCCTTTTCACCTTAAGTTTATATTTGAATGATCCAATCCATTCAAACTGCCCGTGTCCGTGTCTGCAAGGTCTGGGTGTGTCTGGAGATGTCCACTCGAGATTTATGACCCAGCTCTTATCTAGCAGCTAGGAATTCCACAAGCTGGTTGCTGCTGGAGGATTTCAGCCTCAGTGTATTTTTTCCACACTGCTAAAAAAAGAAGGCATCTACAGAATCCAAACCATTAACTCTTTCCTTCCCATTTCTGTCACAACAACATGCTGGGGTACTTACTTAGTAATGTTACAAGGAGTACATAGAAGATGGCTAACCATGTTAAACTGGTGAAGTAGAAAACGGAATCAGGTGAGATTCTTAAGGATACTTGACACCGTGACCCTTATGGTCACCGTCTCCACTTAACATTTTCCTTTTTTAGGTAGCGTAGATTTCCCCTTTGTTCCAACCCCTCCCCCTGCCAAACATCCTAAGAAATGGGTATCTAAATGTCTAAAACCGTAGAGAAAAAATAATCAACAGTTCCCTCGAAGCATCAACATCTTAACCCTCCTCTATTAGCCTACACAGACAGTTGTATCCCCCCACACCATTCTTCGTTTTAGGGATTACTAGCTTCTGGGCATGCATGCATGCTCCCTCAACTCTACGCATGTTAAAATCAAGGCAAGTGCCTCATGGTCAGGCGCCATTTTTTCACATTTTAATATGGCGTTTAATAAACGCTTCACCAGCCAGCATACCTTCTTACATGGATAAGTTGGCTTAAGACTCAAACTCCTCTGCATTGATCAAAACAGGCTCCCTAAGAATTGTGGGAGAAAAAGAAACATTATAGGAAATTCGTACTCAATGTTAGTGCTCGAGTTTGTGAACTCGAGTCTCAAGCCTACCACTCTCCTGTTCAGAGTGGAAAAACACACACAAGACATGAGCAAAGTCACTTTACCGACTGCCAGTTAGTCTTCATCGCCTTCAGAGTCGGATGGCAGGCCTTGTGGCTCCGAGGGCTTTTTCTGGAATTCTTCCATGTTCATGGATACTCTTTTTGCAGCCTCCTCTAGGTCACTAAATTGGAAGGTTTTCCCTCCGTAGGTCAGATGTAAGCGTTCTGGTGCCAATAGGGAGTGGGCCACCCCCAGGCTCCTCAACTGCCGATGGAGAGGGATTGAACAGCTTCTTTCTCGAATGTGTAGCGAATGACCAGTCTGGAAACCGCTTTATTTCTTGTCCTATTGCCATAGGATAATTGATTCTTGCCCATTGGAAGATCCAATCCCTTGTGTTCACACTAGTGATCAGCATTATTGCGCACGGTAATTCTGTATTACTCTATGCCCTTCGGAAGTTAATTCAAAAAGCTTACTTAAGAGATTCACCATCCACCTGTATCTCATGTGGCAAGCTGTCCATTAGCTGTCTCTTTAGATAACACAGCAGGTCAGCTCCCTCTATGCCCTCTGGAGCCCCAGCCAGCCTTATGTTCATTGCTCTTGATGAATTCTCGGTTGTTTGCATTCGGGCTCTCAGATAATTGATTTTCTTCATGGATTTCACGAATGCAGAATGGGGTTTTTTTGAGAGCGGTCCTCCGCTCCATGTGCAGCCTTGGTTACCAGCTCAATTTTGGCATCTTGTGCCTCAAAGCGCTCCAAAACACGCTCCCATTTCTTATCCATGTCTCGTGCTGTGCTAAGGACAGTTTCCCAGGGTGGTGTGGCTGTGGGACTACTGGTTGGTCTGGCCCACCATGCTGGGTTTGTGGTGGCTGAGGCGCAGATTTTTGATTCATGCCAGCAGCTGCTCCTTTTTGTTGCCCCATGACGATTCTGTTATCATTCCGATCACCGAGTTCTAAGCATTCCAGTACCGTGAACTGTTTTAATCTAAATCTCTATTTATTGAATCTTTGTTAAATATTTGGTAGCGCGAGACTCAGTGCGTCGCGAAGATGCTTCCTGTTCAAAATGTGGCTCTCTAGCGCCCCCTTCCTGCTTATTTAAAGGAGGCTCCCTCGGTAAAAGGCTTTAAAAAGGGCCTAAAAACATATTTGTTCCAGCAAGCTTTTATTGACAGATTGTTTATTTTAATGGGCTAGATGAATTTTAAATCCGCTCCCAGCTGGCACTAGGGCCACACAATATTTTGCAGATAGTCAGCCAAGGGCCACCCAACAATGATGTCGGATGTCAGTGTACACAAACATGGGCAGCCCCTCCACTCCTCAGTTCCCTGTCTGAGATCTTGCTCAGTGGACCTTCCTGTCAGGAACCAGGAGAGACGCCAGCACTCCACATACCAGGTGAGACAGAGGGCTGGAAAAGATAGCAATGGAGATAGCAGCACAAGCATCTTTTTTTTTTCCATTTGCAATTAAGTGAACTTTATTAAACTTAGACAAAATAGTAACAATATTAACCATAAAAATAAACAAGAACACAAAAAAAGGAGGTACAACAGCAAAATTACCAAAAAACACACACACTCGCGCACACAAGCATCCTTTGTCACAACCCCAAAAAGGGGAAATGAGGGTGGGACAGCATGGCCTGATGAAAGAGGTTCTCTTGAAGATCTACGGTTACGTTAAGTATGTAACTGTTCCATCTTCTTCAAGAATCTCTCTCATCAGGCCTCGCCTTTGGAATGAGTCTCAAGCAGTACTAAAATCTAACCGTACGGGTGGCCTATGGACTTATGACAGTATGCCATGTAGCACAGCTAGGACAAAAACAACTTGTCTACAAACGACAATGTCCAGACTATAGTGTTTGAAGGTGTGGACAGTACTCCGGGTAGGAGCTGCACAGATCTCTGCAATGGAAACATTCGGAATACAATTTATTTATTTATTGCAAAGTTTCACCAGGAAGGCACACTGAACAAGTTGCTCGCCTCCCGGTGTGACATGGGGGAAGGGGAACATGGGAATTGTGCACAGTGAATTTATACAAAACATATAACAAAGTGACAATTTTATACAGGGGAACTGGTGCACAACATAAAAACATATGTAGCATAAAATATACACAATACATGCAACAGAAATGCGTTGGCTATACAGAGGATAAGCAGTAGAAAGCTAGCAGTTTTGGGCCAAGGTCTATATGGAAAAATACACTTGAGAAATTGCATAGCTTGTAATTACAAATGAAGGCAAGCATCAGGTAGGCCTAGCTGCATAGGGAACGACAGAGGGCTAGCTATTAATATGTTATGTATGACTGCTCATACACAATCCTCTATATAAGGTAGGTGAGTGTGAGTGTGAGGAGAGATTCAGAAAGTGCTAGATTGCAAGGTAAAATCCAAGGGGGCAAGAGATCAAAAAGTGTGGCGAGTTGGGGCATCCACAGAGATGACTGGAGAAAGGCAGAAGAAGAGTGGATGAGGGAGGAGAGAAGAGGTTGGTGGAGGAAGGGCAGTAATGTCCAGCCCATTGCTGGAGGTAAGCACACAAACCAGGCTGGAGAAGGGGAGTGGATAACTACATGGAGGGAATGAAGAAGGGAGGGGGACACTAGAGTGGAAGGAGAATATGAGTATGGGGAGGTGGGAGGCTTTGCTAGCCCAAACCCCTTCAAGATGCTGACAACCCTGCCAGAGGATGAGCAGGCAAGGAAGGAGGAGGATTTTGAGAATATCAGAGGTAGTACGTGGAGGGGGCGAAGAGGGTAGCAGAGAAGGGGAGAAAACCACTGGATGCTAGAACAGGCATATGTAGGAGAGGGAACTGGGATTGTAGGAGGAGAGAGGACTGCCAGGGTATGCCCCACCGGGCTGGAAGGTACCCTGACTGCACGAGGTAGGGGAAGAGCTCATCAGGAGGCTGTCAGGTAGCAGGCAGAGAAGAGAACGGGTGCAGAGTTCCCTGCCAGGGGAATGAGGTAAGCATGGGAGAAGGCAGCTTAGACAAGCAAGCAGAAGTGGCCATGCCTCTTGTGGAATGGCTACCAGCCACATCAGGAAGTTCCTTACCGTACTTCCAGTAACAGAACATAATACAATGTGCTAACCATTTGGTCAAGCACTGTTTGGAAACTGGGGCACCCTCTTTCCCAAGGGCGAATGAAACAAAAAGCTTTGAGGACTTTCTGCAGTCCTTTTTACAGTGTGTATAGTATCACAACCCCACTCAGCAGGTCAGCCCTCTACTCCCAAAGTGCCAATCTCGGAGCGTAGAATCGAGAACAGAACAAGGTAACCCTCTTGTCTGTTTTGTGGGTTCGAGTCACCTTTGTCCCAAGTTCTGGAGGGATTCAAACTGATAACCTCTTGTTAGCATACCCAGTTATCAGGCTCAGATAATTCCGTCTTCGGGGGGCCAAATATCTTTACCTACAGACACCTAACCAGGTATTACAAAATGAACCCTCAGAACTCTATGCAAGACCTAGAGAACTCTTATCTGGTTTCCATTTTGGTACCACAATAAACTCATGCACAGCGTTAACTATAACCATCTAAGCTTCACTTATAAAAAAAAAAAGTTTCAAGGCACACCAGGCAGTTTCTGTTTTTAAGATATGTCTTTACTTTAAAATAGGTAAAAAACAGGAAAACAGTAAATACAGAACAAGATATCACAACACATACAGTCTTAAAACAAAATAGGTTTAAAAGTGCAAAATCCTACAACCCATACACTCAGACTAGTCTTATCTAATGTATCCTGACTACTTAATCTTTCAGGGCTTCGATGTTCCTCTTTTCTCAGTCAGAAAAGAATGTCTCTGTAAGGTCTGCTCAGTATACTTAAAAGCAGTCTTGAGCCGGCCTTCTCTCTGAGGTCACCTAACTCCGCCTTGGTGTATTAAAATTTATATTTTATAACACAGGATGTCCTAATAAGATACTAAACAAAAAAAGGTGACATCTGAATCTCCTCTCTTCATGCGACTTCCCCCAACCCAGTCTGTGATCTGCTTCACACAGACATATGTCTCTTTGATGTAATTCACTGGATACCCCAAGCAAATGCATATCGGACTTCCCACTTTAGTCTGGGACCTGCTTCACACAGACATCAAACTCTCTTTGATGTAATTAGCTGGCTTCCTTGGAAGACACCCCAACACATACATATGCCCCTTTCCTCATGACACCTAGTGCAAATCAAAGGATTTCCCCAAGGGCATTATAAAATGGATATATTGGTTCCTGGCTTCAAAGCAAAGTGGCAAGGTAACTGCTCAGGTATCTGTAGTTTAACCTACGTCCTGTCCTTTGAACTTATCCCGGGATGTGTCAATTTCAGCAAGACAGTAGTTTCTCCTGACAGACACTCCCTTACATATTTTATATTGCAGAAAAATACATTGTAATCAAAACCAGCTGTCCACGTGCCACATATAATACCCAAGTATTCTGTGCACACCTAAAGTACGGAGCAATGCTTCCTCTAGATGGGTATGCTCAGAAAAGTACACTGGTAGGTGGATGGTTTGACTTAAGGTAAACTCAAGCACCACCTGTGGTAGAAACTTGGGGTTCATAAGCAAAGACACTCAGTCTTTGTGTAAAATCAAATAAGGAAGCTCACACATTAGAGCCTGCGGCTCTGAAATCCTTCGAATAGAAGTAACCGCAAGACAGAAAGCACGAGTAGCATTTGGCTTAAAAAGAGCCAAAGTCAGCTTTTCCAAAATAAAAGTCCGGTCCCAAGCTGGGACAGGACGGCAAATGGGAAGTTTTATACAATAGATATATCTATACATATACATTATATCTGGCCGGTAGAGCAGATATAGTTAGGGTTGCATGGCCACTTCTATGTTTTTTTGGGGGGTTGTCAACTTTATGTACCTACTCACCGGACTCTCTCCTGCGAGGACTCTCTGGGTGACCAGACTCCCGCCCGCCTGAAGCCTCCAGCCTCCTCACTGCTCCAGTGGGGCTCCTCTCCACTCTGTCACCCGGTTGCTCCACCCCACTCCCACCCCCCTGCTTGGCAGACCAAAGGAAGGGACTGGCCAACTCCTGGCACTCTATATATAATCTATAAGAGTGACCGGGGGACTTTAAGGGAAAACCGGAACCAGGGGCTGGGAAGCCCAGCAATAGGAATGGGAGGCCGACCTCTGGTCCCGCCTTCACCTACCGGGAGTGAGGGATTTTGTTAAGTTACATCTCCTTGGTGCGGCCGTGCAATGGAGACAGCAAGCGGAGGGCATACCCCCACCGAAGCCAATCCCAACCGGCTGGCCCCAGCCTAGTGTGATAGTGCCCCCAGCTGCCACCACGAGACACTACTAGGCGGGGAGATCCCTAGAAACCACCCCAGGAGAGGAGAGCAGTCCTCCGGATGCTCAATCTTCCCCTTCCATGCCAACCCCCAACAGCCCAATCTGCTTCCGAACCCAGGTCGCTGGTGTGGTGCGAGGTATGGCGTTCACAGCCTCAACCCCAAGTATGACCAGGCCAGCTCCCACTTTTTTTGCTCCCCCCGCTCATTGCACTCCGCCACTTTGGGAGACACCTATGGCATCTGTCCCCACTCACCTACCTGGAGCTCGTGATGATAGTCCCCCCACGTAGCCATGGCTGTTCCCTTGCTACTTACAGTCAGAGCTTGCTATACCTCAGACTCCACCTGAGGTCAGTCAAGCACCAACCCACCACCCCCCCGAGAAGGCCAACTGCCGTGAAGACGCTTAAGCTTCCTCCCCCCAGCCGGCCCAGACTCATCCTCGAACCCGGGTCGTCGGCATCACAAGCAACAGTGCTACCTCTGCACCGGCAGGCAGGCCTCTGGCTTCCACTTCTATGTTAAACCCCAAATTGTGCACTTTAATAACTTTGCAACCATTCATCCAATTCGCCTGCAATTTGGCATGTGCGTTGCATCATAGATCTCTGGAACAGGAGATTTTCGTTACAGAGCTTCGGAGCATCGAAAAGTGTAAAAATTCCTCAACTTCTGCAAATTCTTTGCTAGTCTCCACAACTCGAATGCTGTGTCTGTCTGGTCTGAAATGTTCAGGGTATCTGGAAACAGTCAAGGATATGCATTTTGAAAGTTTGGGGAAAAAGAAAAAATTACTCACCTTAGTAATTATGTTTCTTCTAATTGAGTCTTGCTGTGTTCTGACTATTGCAGTTAGCCCCAGCCTTTAAACTGCCCCGGAGAACTAAGGGTTAACTTTCTATGCAGAGCTCAAGCTCAGTTGAGGTCTCCGTCTGCAGCCCTTTGAAATCCAACCATCAGATTCTTACAAGCAAAAAAACTCACTAACTATCCTATGTGGAAACTGTAAAATTTTTACTAGCCACATGGCAACAAGAGTTTTGAATTCCGAAGGAAGACTCAAGTCAGGAAACCCCAAGCCAAAAAACAATCCAAATAAGAATAATAATAAAAACACCTAGACAGAAAGAGGAGGGTGTAAAAGAAGCACCCCTGAGGTGCAACACTGCACCTGCCCACCCACTTCCGAAAAACAGGTTCTGAGAGAGGAGGCAGGAAGGGAGGTCAGAATACAGCAAGACTCCATTAGAAGAAACAATTACTAAGCTGAGTATTTTTTTTCTTCAAACAACATGAAGACTTGCTGTATTCTGACTATTGCAGATTACCAAGCAGTACCTCCATGGAAGAGGGACAGAACCTACTTTGGGAATAGGCTCTGAAGTACTGCTGTGCCAAACCAAACATCATTCCTAGCCTGGATATCCAGAGAGTAATGCTTGGTAAAGGTGTGGACTGTTTTCCAGGTGGCTGCTTGACAAATTTCTGAGAGAGAAATATCCCTGGCAGCAGCCAGGGAAGCAGCTGTACCTCTTGTGGACCGAGCCCTCAGACCTAAGGGTGGAATCTTTCCTAGTTTCTCATAGCAGAATTGTATACAAGACACAATCCACCTGGCAATACTTCTCTTGGTGGCAGGTTTGCCCTTTTCCACTTCTCCATAAGTGAGGAACAACTGGAGGGAATCAAACCTGTGACCTTTGGTAAGCTCTATGTAGTAGCTAAGGCCCTTTTAACATCTAAACTGTGCAGCCTCCTCTCTCCTGAAGAAGAATGATCAGTGAAGAAGACAGGAAGAGACAGACTGATTCAAGTGGAAATCTGAAGCCACTTTGGGCAAGAACCTTCTATTGGTTCTAAGGACCACTTTATCCCTATGAAAGGAGATAAAATCAGGTTCCACTGACAGGGCTTGCAATTCACTGATACGTCTGGCAGAGGTAATGGCTACTAAATACACAGTTTTCCAAGTGAAGTACTTAAGAGCTGCAGAGGACATAGGTTCAAAGGGAGGTAACATACGTTGAGCAATGCAAACATTTAAGTCCCAGGCAGGGGCAGGGTCTCTAAAGGGAGGATTGGTATGAAGCAACCCCTTAAAACAGTTACAGAACACAGGATGAGATGATAGTGAGGAAGACTTCCCCACTGACAGAAAAGCAGAAACAGCTGACAAGTGTACCTTGAGAGTAGCTAGTCTGACGCCTAGGCCATTCAGATGGACCATATAATCCAGAACTGTAGGCAATTCAGCAGTGTCTGGGGAAATATGTTTCTTGGAACACCAAATGCTGAATCTCTTCCATTTGGAGTTATAGGTTTTTCTAGCGGCTTTGAGGATATCTAGAACCCCCTGAGACAGATGCAAATCTGCATACTCCAACTCTTCAAGAGCCACGCCTTGAGACTGAAGATTGGGGTACTAAATCCTCCCCTGAGAGGAGGTTAACAGGTTGTAATTCCTGGGAAGAGACAGGGGAAGATGGACTGCTAGGGACAGCAACAAGGGGTACCAAGGCTGTCTGGCCCAGTCTGGAGCAATCAATCAGAATCACCTTGCAGGGTTGTGACCTTATCTTGACTAAAACTTTGAACAGTAGAGGAAAGGAGGGAGGGAAGGCATACAGAAATTTCCCTTCCCAGTTCAGAATCAGAGCATCCAGAGGGACTGAGCCAAAGACTGGGGGTCTGCAACAAAAGAGAAGAAGTTGGTGATTGTCTGGGGCTTCAAAGAGATCTATCTCTGGAATGCTCCACCTTGAAAAAAAATCACCTTCAACACCAGAGGGTCCATGGACCATTCGTGATGGCCCTGTGACATCCTGCTCAGTGCATCTACTAGCACATTGTCCTTCCCTGGAAGGTGGACTGCTATCAGAGAGGTTTGCAGGGAATAAGCCAGGGATCACAACTTCATGGCTTCTGTGCACTAGGCCATAGTCAGAGTGCCTCCCTGCAAGACGATGTACCATATGGTGGTGGTGTTGTCTGTTCTGACCTGAACCACTTTGTTCTGCACTGACTGAGAGAAAGCTTGCAGGGCCAGAAAAACTGCCCCGAGTTCTAGGAAACTGATATGGAGAAGGGATTTCTCAGGGGACCACAGTCCCTGGGCAGTGAGGGCCCCCAGATGGGCTCCCCAGCCCAGAAGAGAAGCATCCGTGGTAAGGACCACCGAATGAGACTGAGTGACAAATGGGACCCCTTGCCTTAAACTGTCCTGATCCTGCCACCTTTGAAGGGCTTGGATCAGGGTCCGAGTCACGAATCAGTTTGGTAAGGGGATCCATCCTCTGAGACCAAAAGGCCCTCAGATGGAACTGAATGCCCCTCATCTGGAATCTTGCCCCTTGGACCACTGCTGTAGAAGCTGCCATGTGTCCTAAGAGCTGAAGGAAATGCCTTGCTGGTCGGGACACCTGAAGGCAGAAGCCAGTTCTACAAGAACTCTTGACCTTTCCATGAGAAGAAAGACTCTTGCTTTGATAGTATCCAGCTCCGCCCCTATAAAGGTAAGGAGCTGCACTGGCTCGAGAACTGACTTGGGAAGGTTGAGAAGAAATCCTAGAGAAGTGAGCACTTGCTGGGTCACTTGCAGGTCTGACCTGACTTGGTCTGGAGACTGGTCCAGTATGAGCCAGTCGTCCAGATATGGAAAAATGGAAATCTTTTGCCTTCTTAGAAAGGCAACGACTACTGCCAGGCACTTCGTGAAAACCCTTGGGGCTGATGTTAGCCAAAGGGCATTGTTTTGAACTGATAGTGGCCTGAGGGTAACACGAACCAGAGGTACTTTCTGTGGGAGCACCTGATGGGAAAGTGAAAATAGGCATCTTTGAGGTCCAGGGAGGCTAGCCAGTCCCCTGGCCTTAGAGAGGGAAGAATTATTCCCAGAGTTACCATCTTGAACTTTGGTTTTAAAAGATGTTTGTTCAGGTATCTTAGGTCTAGGATGGGTCACCACTCCCCTGTCTTTTTTTGGGTAAGGAAGTACCTGGAGTACAGACCTTTGCCGCAGTGTAGGGTAGGAGCTCTCTCTATGGCTCTTAAGGCCAGAAGAGATGAAACCTCTGCCTCTAGGGCAAGGATTTCTGAGAGACCTGCAGGTGGAAAAGATCTGGCTCTCATCTTCGGAAATTTTTTGAAGCTGAGAACTAGTCCCTGGCTTACTACTTCCAGGACCCACATGTCTGAGATAACAGACATTCAGTCCTGGACAAAGTAAGCCAGCCTGCCCCCTACTAGAATAGGAGAGTCGACCCAGGCAGGCCCATCAGGGTGTCGGCTTGGCAGGGGCCTTAAGCTGAGGAGTGGATGCAGCCCTGCTCATCCCTCTTCTGCCTCTCCCTCTGAAGAACCCCCCTCTGTGAAAAGGGAGAAGAGGCCTGTGCTTGGTAAAAAGGCCTGTCCTACCCCTAGACTGCTGTCTTTGAGAAGTTGCCTGCCTCTCCTTGGCCTGAGCACTCCTATAAGTGGTCCTGTATTCATACATTTTCTTCATGTAATTCTCTGTCTGCTCCCCAAACAAGAGAATTACCCACCACAGGAAAATCCATGGCCTTAGCCTGGGTGTCCTGTGAGAGGCTAGTACATCTGAGCCAAGCCATTGGCCGAAGAGCCACAGACACATCACTGGAGTCCACAGCAGCATGAAACTGTACTTTTGATGCCTCAGTCCCATCAGCAGCCACCTCCTCCAGCTCCTTGGCTAGCTGGAGGGAGGCCTGTTTAGCCAGTGTTAGTACAGTGTCCCACCTGGACTTCTGGTTCCTGGCTGTACAGACCATATAGTTCGCCTACCTGAGTCCCAAGGAAGATGCCATGTACTGCTTTTTTTGCCATGGCATCAATCTTCCTGGAGTCTTTGTCTGGGGGGTGGGAAGCCAAGGGAATATTTGCCTTGTCACAGGCAGCAGCCTGTACTACCCCAACATGGCTGCATTACTGGTATAAAATCTCTGTATCTGAGCCTGATGGTGTGTACCTCTTGTCCATCCTTCTGTCAACAGGAGGTACGGTATTGGGAGACTAAGATTCTGAGTGTCTGCTTCCCAAAGGATTTGTGGAGGGGAAGACAGTCTCCTGGACTCTGGGATGTCCATCCTTTCTACATAATCAGGCTCCTCTTGATCCTCCATGGCCTCCTCCATAGGAAGCTGAAGGGTTTCAGCCACCTTTCTGTAAAACAAAGTGGGAAGGGGACTCAGAAAGCCTAGGAGGGGAAACACCAAAAGGTCTGTCTGGGGAGATGTCCAGTTCCACAGGCACATCCAGACTTTCACCATCAGCACTATCATCCTCGAACTCCCCCTCCTCCTCAAATTCTGGTTCATAAAAATCTTCAGGGGTATAATCTTGAACCGGGCGAACCGACAGAACCGAGCCCCTGCCAAATGGTGTCGGATCGGTCGGAACCGGGCGAAGCGATTCCACAATCCGAATCACTCTGGCCATTTCTTCGGTAGTTGTAACATGAACCTTCTGGATCCAACCGGTCGTATTTCTCTTTGTTCTTTTTGTAGGAACCACCCTCAGGATCGGCTCTCCTTTGCTCAAAGTAGTATCGCCCCTAGTCAGAGGGCACTCCTCCTGGTTCGTCGGGACTGAACCGGGCTGGCCATCCGGGTCAGCGGACTTCTCGGCCTCCTTTTCCCTAAGTCTACCTAATCTCTTTTCAAAGGTAGATTTAGGAAAATGTTTACAAATTTGGCAGTCTGTATCGAGGTGTTCAAACCCCAGACAGTAAACACAGGTGGTGTAGGGATCGGCCTTAGCAAAGACCTCCCCACACTCACTGCAGTGTTGAAACCCAGTGGGCCCGGTTTTCTTCTTGGGCATCTCAGACATGGCCAACCTAACCAAACTTACCCTTTTTATGGCAACCGCCAGGAAAGACTCCATTATCGGTTCCTAACCATGTCACGGATGTTGGAATAAAAACGTTCAAAACGCTTTTTTTTTTTTTAGAACCGATAAGGACCGGTAACCACACTCTAAAGTAAGACAGAAATTCACTTAAAGTGATCGGTTCAGCCGAACCAAACAAGTTTACAATTTCCACACAGAAACAGGTAAAACCTATCTAGTACTCACGGTACCACAGACAGAGGCTGAACCAGCTAAGAGGAACAATTTCGGCTTAAAACAGACACTTTTACCGATACTTTAACCGACTTTTCGAACCAAGCTGAAGGAGAAATCTCCGGAGTGACTGTTCAGTGAGGCGGAGTAAAGAATCTGATGGTTGTATTTCAAAGGGAGACCTCAACCGAGCTCAAGCTCAGCATTCTATGCTCTGCATAGAAAGTTAACCCTTTGTTCTCCGGGATGGTTTAAAGTCTGGGGCTAACTGCAATAGTCAGAATACAGCAAGACTTCATGTTGTTTGAAAGCAAACTGCTTCCATTTGATGCAGTAAGTATGTCTAGCGGATCATTTTCTAGCAGCTACCAAATCATCTGTAACGTTCTGTGATACCCCAAAGCAGGCAATGGACAGGTCTACAGAAGCCATGCGTGCTGATGCAGTGACTTCAAGTCTGGGTGGACAAGGATTCCCAGTTCCTGTGACAGTAGATGCTTCCCCCCAGCATCTGTTTCTCTTTCCCGTTTGCCCCCATCTAGCTAACACTCCCCCCAATCATCCAGCTCCCCTGGGACTTATCTTCGCCATCGGTCCTCTGTCACAGGACCTGCAGTTGTGCCCAGCCACTAGTGTGGAGCCTGCAAAGGGGGGTGAGAGCAGTCTCCATCCTGCAATCTCTGGGATGGACGCATGTCCAAGCTCTGCCTCCTCGGAGATGGTCCCGGCATCCTGAACATGGGATCTCTTCCCTTTGCATGGTGGCGCACATGCGGAGACACCCATTCAGGCAAGCAGCGCGACTGACCGACCCCCACACCCCGCCAACCCCTGCTATCCGAAACAGTTCCCCGACTCGGTTTGCCAGTGTGGCAAGAGGTGAGGCATCCGGTGCCTCAGCCCTCCACGCCCCTGGGCCGTCTCATGACAGTAGACCCTTTCACAGGGATAGAAGTACTGGGAGTTCAGCTGCTAGCTGTTGCATCAGGGGATACCAGATCTCCTGAAGCCATAGAGGAGCAATGAGTATTAGAGTTGCCCCCTCCATCTGCAGCTTAAGTAGTATTCTGAATTAGCAGGGAGGGAGGAAAGATACAGAAACCTCCCTTTCCAAGAGAGGGACAACACATCTCACCAGAAAACTCCAGAACCTGTAGTAAGCAAGCTGAAATGCAGCAGTTTTGTGTGGGGACAAAAAAAGGTCCAACCTGGACGACCCCATCTTTCAAACAGGTAAGACAACCACAGAGGTCAGCAGTTCCCACCATGCATTCTGGACTGTACCCAGCTTAGCTCATCTGCCTGGAACATATACCGCTGATCATTCTAAACTGTGTCCCAGAGCCCAATACTAAACTCTCACTGCTTCCCTGCACAGCGGATAGGAATGAATCCCCACCATACCGCTCAACTGCTTTAAATTCTGCATAGCGCTATGATTTTCACACTCAAATTTACCCTTGCTCCTCAGAAGTTTACTGATGTTCCTCATAATGTTAGAGCTATTTCTGGACACACAAACTATTAAATCATTGAACTAAGCTGATAGTAAGTGACAAGGAATGTTTCTATGTGGGGTCCACTATCTGTAAACATAATATTGTTTAAAATAAAAAAGTGCTCCACATTCTGACCCTTTGCTATGATTTTTGAAGGCCAGTGCTATGACTTGTAGTGCCGAGAGGCTGAGAGGTATGATTCCCCACTTGTTTGTTGATGTAATGCATCACACTGACATTGTCCATCTGTATTAACAGAGAACCTGGAGACAAGTGGTTTTGTATGGCCTGGACTATATAGAGGACAGCCCTCATTTCCAGAACATGTACGTGCCAGGCACGCTCCCCCTGGTTCCACATGCCTTGTGTCTGTAGAGGGCCCAGATGAGCTCCCCATCTTGATCCCGAAGCATTCATGGTGAGGATCTGAAGTGAGGCAGGAATCAAGAATGGACCCCCTTCAGCAGGTTGTTGCGTTCCATCCACCACTTGAGCACTTTGCGCAAGGGGGATGCGACTAGAACCATGTTCTAGATCGTCTGTCACCTGATCCCACTGGATTCTCAGGGTCCACTGGGGGATCTGTATGTGCAGTCTGGCCAGTGGCACTGTAACAACAGCTGCAACCATGAGTCCCAGAAGGTGTAAAGATGTTGTTGCTAGGAATAACAGCTGTCAAGCACTAGCTGTGCTTGGGTAACCAGCTGATCGGCCCTGTGCAAAGGCAAGAAAGCCAATCCCTGGACCTTGTCAAGAACTGCCCCCATGTACTGTAGTCTCTGGCAGGGTGTCAGTACAGACTTGGTATGTTGACTGTCATCCCCACAGCATCAAACAGCTGCCTGGTTCGAGCCAAGGTCTGCTGCAGCTGGTCCCTGGAGTGGGCTTTTAATAGCCAGTTGTCCAGGTAAGGAAAAGTATATAGTCCTTCCCTGCGAAGGGCAGCTGCCAATCACTGTCAAGCATTTAGTAAAGACTCGTGGCACAGAAGACAAGCCAAAGGGCTAACTCTGAACTGGTAAGAAATTCCTGTTTCGGGGTAAGCATTATTTTCTGTGAGGTTTCTGGATCCTGATATGGAGGCGTAACAAGCCACCTCTCCCTCTGGGCTGAAACAGCTTTTAGAGAGATGTCTGTCCTCGGGTATTCGCTGCCACCAGCCGGACTTTCCTTCCGGCACCTCTTTCAAGTGTACAAACTTGAATAATTAAATGTGCAATTGCACAAGTTAAAGTCTGGTAGTGTCTCTCTCTCTCGGGTGGCGGATGCTACACAGAGTGTACCTCAGCCAGAGGAAACCAAATATTACCTTAGAAAAATGACATCACAGTCACAACTGTTGAGCAAATAAATAGCTTTTACTTAACAGAAAGTGCAATGAGCATTTACAGGAAATGTATTTACAATACAAGAGAATAACACTCATACAGGAAAAGTAAACAAATGTTTTTAAATAACAGATGGCAAAAGAAGGCTATTACTGAAATATGCTCTCACTAAACTTACCCTTCCCTGTCCTTACAAGGGACACTGGACCCTGTTCTAACTGCCAGCTCCCACGGACATAGCTATAAGGTAGGCTCCAACTTACGTTTCCCCTTCTAGCTTCCCCAAAGCAAAATTACCTCACCTGCTAAATAAGTTTCTAGCCTGGACTGCTCTATCAGTATTGTAACTTTTAATACTGCCCGTCTATGTTAGTCCTTACTGTACTCTGTTTACCCTCCACCCCCTGTAACTGACGTGGAGACACTGCAAAAATTGCTGTGTCAGTACTGAAACTGTAAATACTGCCTGTTCGTGTACGTCTTTACTGTATTTGTCTACCCTCCACCCCCTGTAACCTGACGTGGAGTCTTTGCAAACGAGTCTGTGACTCAAAGGACTGTAATTCCGATCGTACTCAAATAAATAGAGAGAAACATTCTCTGTCTTTCAGAAGGTTACATACTCTGTGGAGAATAGGTCATTCCTATTCTCCCATTTGAATGCACCAACCAACTAACATGTATGTATTTAATTGTCCCAATCAGAGTGAACACCTATCAGTGACCAATTATATTCCCTTTTCACCTTAAGTTTATATTTGAATGATCCAATCCATTCAAACTGCCCTGTGTATATGTCTGCAGGTCTGTGTGTGTATGGAGATGTCCACTCGAGATTTATGACCCAGCTCTTATCTAGCAGCTAGGAATTCCACAAGCTGGATGCTGCTGGACAGAGGATTTCAGACTATTTTTTTTTTCCAAACTGCTATAAAAATAAGGCACCTACAGAATCCCAACCATTAACTGTTTCCTTCCATTTCTGTCACATCCCCAATAATGAAGGGTGTGTCCCTTGGGCCACCCAAGTGACACAGCCTTTTATGCAATTACTGGGAAGTGCCCAAAAGTATCCAGCCAGGCCATTAGCCCTGTCTAGACAGCCCACCCGCATTTGTATTTTGTTTGTCACTGCGATGCTGGATGGTCATATTGTATGCCTGCAGCACCAAACTCCAACGTAGTAGTTTTCCATTTTGCCCACTGGACCTATGAAGCCAAATCAGGGGATTATGATCTGTGGCCACAGTAAATTCTCTCACACATAAGTAAGGCTGCAGCTTCTGAAGGGCCCACACTATCCCCAAGCATTCCTTCTCAATTATGGTGTATGCCTCCTCTCTGGGCAAAGCCTCCGGCTGAGGTACACAACCGGGTGCTCCTTCCTCTGCTGGGTAACTTGGCTCAGCACAGCCCCCAGCCCATGATCTGAGGCATCCACATGGACCATAAACTTTAAACTACAGTTAGGGCTAGCCAACACAGCTGAGCCGCTTAATGCCTTTTTTAGCTCCTGAAAAGCAACCTCACAGCCTTCTGACCACTTAACTGTATCTGGCTTTTCCTTCTTGGTTAAGTTTGTCAGTGGCTTAGCCAGATCGCTATAGCGGGGAACAAACCTTCGGTAGTACCTTGCTGTCCCTAGAAATGCCCTGACCTGTTTCTTTGTGGTAGGAGTAGGCCAGGCCAGGATGGCATCAACCTTGGCAGGCTCCGGACGGATGTGTCCTCTACCCACCCGGTGGCCTTGGTAGGATACTTCTGCCATACCTACCTGGCACTTCTCTGCCTTGACTGTCAGACCTGCCTTCTTTAACCTGTGGAACACATCCCGCACAATCTTGATGTGCTCATCCCAGGTCTGGCTGTATATGGCTATATCATCCATATAAGCCAATGCAAACTCACTTTCCCCAGACAGAATGAAATCTACAAGACGTTGAAAGGTTGCAGGTGCATTCTTCATTCCAAATGGCATTACCATAAATTCGTATAAACCAAATGGAGTAACAAAAGCTGATCTTTCCCTGGCCGCAGGGGTCAGAGGTACCTGCCAATAGCCCTTTGTTAGGTCCACTGTGGTCAAAAACTTGGCTCCCCCCAGTCGCTCCAGGGTCTCATCTGTTCTGGGCATACGATAGGTGTCAGACTCCGTGCAGCTATTAAGCTTCCAGTAGTCCATGCAGAATCGTGTGGTGCCATCCCTTTTGGGGATCAGTACCACGGGTGATGCCTAGGGGCTACTAGATTCCTGGATTAGCCCCAGTTCCAGCATCTCTTTGAGCTCCTCTTTCACAGTCTGCTTAACGTGCTCAGGTACCCTGTAGAGGACTGTTTCAGGGGAACCTGGGTCCCTGTATCCACATGGTGCTCTGCCATCGTGGTGTACCCCGGTTTCCCTCTGAACATGTCCTCAAATTCTCTCAGCACACCCCAAATTTCTTGCACCTGGGCTGGTGTCAGCTGTTCCGTGAGGGTATGGCTGTCCACAAAAGATGCAACCCTGGCCTCCCCAAGTAGGTCCACCAGTGGATCTACCTCAGTTTCCTCCTCTGGGCCACTGCATACAGCGAGGACCATTTCCTCCCTGTCATGGTAGGGCAACAGCATGTTGACATGATGCACCCTTCGTTTGCATCTCCTGTCCGGTAGCTCTATCATGTACTTGACATCACTAACCTTTTAGACAATGGAGAATGACCCCTCCCATGCTGCCTGTAATTTATTCTGTCAGACATGAATGAGTGCTATCACTTCCTGCCCCACCTCATATTCTCTGGCTCGCGCCCCACGGTCGTACCAGACTTTCTGCCGCTGTTGTGCAGTGGCCAGGTCCTCCCTCGCAAACCCCATGAGCTCCCTAAGGCGGGTCCTGAAGTTCAGGACATACTCCACAACCGACTCCCCTTGAGAGGCACGGTCACCCTCCCATTTATCCCCGAATCAAATCTAGGGGCCCCGGCACTCTACGACCAAACAGGAGCTCAAAAGGAGAGAACCCTGTGGACTCCCGTGGGACTTCCCTGTATGTAAATAGGAGATGAGGCAAATATTTGTCCCAGTCCCTCTTATGCTGGTCAGCAAAAGTCCTTAGCGTGGTCTTAAGGGTTGAATTAAATCGCTCCACTAGACCATTAGCTTGGGGATGGTATGGGGAGGTTTTGAGCTGCTTCACCCCACACTTCTCCCACAAACTACTCATTAACCCTGACATAAAATTGGCACCCCAGTCTGACAGTATCTCCTGGGGAAAGCCCACCCAGCTAAATATTCTCAACAGTGCATGTGCCACTAGTTCTGCCTCGGAGGATGTTAGGGCCACTGCCTCTGGTTATCTGGTGGCATAGTCTACAACTACCAGGATATACCGCTTGCCAGTGCGACTTGGGATGCTCAATGGCCCCACTATGTCCACAGCTACCCGCTTGAAGGGTTCAACAATAATGGGCAGGGTCACCTAAGCTGCCTTGGTCTTGTCCCCCATTTTCCCCACCCACTGGCACTGTGGACAAATCCTGCAGTAATCTGCCACAACCTTGCCAATACCAGGCCAGAAGAAATTGTTGGTTAGACATTTTTTCATGCGCCTCACCCCCAAGTGCCCTGAAAAAGGGACATCATGGGCGAGGGCCAAAAGAAACGGACGGTGAAGCTTAGGGACTACCAGCTGCTGGAGTACCTCACCGTCTAGCCCTTCCTTTGTTGTACATTCTCTGTACAACAGCCCATTGTCCCAGTAAATGGACTCTCTACCCCCCTGAGGACCCTCAGCCCTATGAGCTATTTCCCTCAGTTTTTGCAAGGTATGCTCAGTTCGCTGGGCAGCACTCAGTTGTCCTTGTCTGACCCTTCCCAGTGACCCTTCTGAATGAAGGCCTGTGGGCTCCTCTATTTGTGACTGGGGTTCTGGACTGCTGCTTCTAGTCAGCCCCTCCCTTATGCTAGACCCTTCCTCAGCTGCTGAGGGTGTGGCTGGACCACCCAGAGTCACCCCCTCTTCACCCTCAGAAGCTTGCCCTTGTGCCTGACTACGAGTTACAACACACACCAGTTTTTTTACTGGAGTCCAAATCCTTTCCCACAATCATATTTACAGGTAGGTCCTCTACAACTCCCACCTCCTTTTCTCCATGGCCCCCTTCCCAACTCAGGAAGACTCTAGCCATTGGTAATTGGACTGGTGGCCCGGTGAATGCCCAGACCTTGGAGTATTTCCCAGGCACCATATGCTCTGCCTGAATGAGATCCTGCCTTATCAGGGAGATGTCAGTGCCTGTGTCCCACAGCCCCTGTGTTACTATTCCATTAACTGTAATAGAATGCAGATTCTCAGAGGAGAGTGGTTCTTCAGACTGGACACACCCTACAAACACACCAGTGCTCTTTTGATCACCCACTCCCCCATACCTCTGCCCCTTAAGCAGTTTCTGAGGGCAGTTATATCTCAAGTGTCCCACCTGAATGCAAATATGACATTTCTTGGGTCCTATCTCACAAGACCCCTTAGAACCAGAGGGTTCTACTTTGGGCTCAGGTGCAGGCTGGTTTCCTTTGGGCTGCCCCCCATGGGATCCCTTATAACCATGTGCTGCACCCCCCACCATAAGACTTACGCTGTGCGTATGGCCGGCTAGACAGATACACATCAGCGCTTCCTGCCACCTCTGTGGAAGAGACACATGCCCTGTCTAAGAGCCATACACATGTGTCCTCGGGTACAATTTTAAGGAATTGTTCTCTCACCAGTACATCTTTAATCAGTTCCACAGTGGTTGCTTTAGCCCCCTCCATCCACCTATCAAGGTAAGTACGCAGCTGAACCTGCAGTTTTGCATAACTGTCTTCCGGGCTTTTCTTTAACTCCCTAAATTTCCTTCTATAAGCCTCAGGAGTTAAGTCAAAACATTTCAACAACACTGTTTTCACTTTATCATAATCAGCATAGTCTTCATTACTCATTTTAGCAAATGCATGCAACACTCTCCCCGTAAGGGTGTGAGATAAGCTGACCAGGAAGCCTTAGTCAATTTTAATTGGTCGCATACTTGCTCAAATGACCTTAAAAATAAGTCAAGGTAATCTCCCTCTCTAAGCTGAGGGAATAATTTATAATTAATTTTGGCTTCATGAGGCAAACTCACTCCACCATTACTCACGGTTTGCTGGCTGCGCAAGGTAATCATCTCCTTCTCGTGCTGTCGTTCTTTTTCTCTTTCTTCACGTTCCTTCTCTCTGTCTGCCAGTCTCTTTTCTTCAAGTTCTTTCTCTGCTTCCTGTCTTTTGGTCTCTGCTTCCCATCGTTTTGTTTCTGCATCCAACCTTCTTGCTTCTGCTTCAGCATCCAGTCTTTTCGCCTCCAAAGCCCTTTCTTGCAGCAACAGCTGCAGTCGCAGTGCCTCAAGCTGATTTGGGGGGTCTGCTGCCTCAGTTTCTGACTCACCCCCAGCAACTGTCTGCTTCAGATCATGAGCCAAGAGGGTAGCTATGAGGTCTGCCTTTTTCTTATGTTTTAGACCTTCAGGCTGAATCCCCTTTTCCTGGCACCTTACAAAAAGCTGTGGCACAGTAAGAGAGTTATACTCCGTGGAGCTCATTCTCTACTGCTACACTTTCCTGTGCTAACAAGAAAAAAATAAAACTGGTGTACAAATGTATCCTCATATATCCTGTTTTGCAACACTAAGGTAACTGTTCCACTGGCAAACTCTATCTCAGAGTGCTACGCAGTCCGCTATCATCACCCCACCACTGCCAACCAATATGTGACAACCCACCTCTCCCTCTGGGCTGAAACAGCTTTTAGAGAGGTGTCTGTCCTCGGGTATTCACTGCCACCAGCCGGACTTTCCTTCCGGCACCTCTTTCAAGTGTACAAACTTGAATAATTAAACGTGCAATTGCACAAGTTAAAGTCTAGTAGTGTGTGTCTCTCGGGTGGTGGATGCTACATAGAGTATACCTCAGCCAGTGGAAACCAACTATTACCTTAGAAAAATGACATCACAGTCACAACTGTTGAGCAAATAAATAGCTTTTACTTAACAGAAAGTGCACTGAGCATTTACAGGATATATTTACAACACAAGAGAATAACACTCATACAGGAAAAGTAAACAAATATTTTTAAATAACAAATGGCAAAAGAAGAAGGCTATTACTGAAATATGCCCTCACTAAACTTACCCTTCCCTGTCCTTACAAGAGACACTGGACCCTGTTTTAACTGCCAGCTCCCACGGACATAGCTACAAGGTAGGCTCCAAATGTATGCTTCCCCAAAGCAAGAGAGAGAGATTCTCTGTCTTTCAGAAGGTTATGGATAATAGGTCATTCCTATTCTCCCATTTGAATGCACCAACCAACTAACATGTATGTATTTAATTGTCCCAATCAGAGTGAACACCTACCAGTGACCAATTATATTCCCTTTTCACCTTAAGTTTATATTTAAATGATCCAATCCATTCAAACTGCCCTGTATACGTGTCTGCAGGTCTGTGTGTGTATGGAGATGTCTACTCGAGATTTATGACCCAGCTCTTATCTAGCAGCTAGGAATTCCACAAGCTAGATAGAGGATTTCAGCCTGAGTGTACTTTTTTTCCAAACTGCAAAAAAAAAAGGCACCTACAGAATCCCAAACATTAACTCTTTCCTTCCCATTTTTGTCACAGGAGGTATGTATCTTTCATATCTAGGGAGCATACCCAATCCCCTGTTTGCAATAGGGGAAGGAGACCCTGTAGAGTGACCATCCAGAACTTCTTGTATTCTATAAGGAAGTCCAGATCTCTATCATCCAGAACAGGCCTCAAATCCCTGTCCACTTTGGGACAAGAAAGTGTCGAGAGTACAAATCTGTGTTCCTCTGTTGTACAGGTATAGGTTCTATAGCATGTTTTTGGAGCAAAGTCTTTAGTTCCTCAAGCAACAGGGACATGTGCTCCAAGAGGTTATGTTGTCACATCTGGAGGGTTGTCCAGAAGCTCCAGTGCATGACCTTTTTCTATAATCTCCAGAATCCAGGTATCTGTATTCACCTCCCTCCACTGGTCCAAGTGAAGGGAAAGGCAACCCCTACAACCACCCAGGAGGTAAAGGTGGTTAGGTGGTGTACAAGGAGTGAGGCTGAGCCAGCTGGGGCGACTCCATCACCTTTGGGTGCCTCTGAATGGGTATCTGGGTTGTGGTGGGGACTGGCAAGACCCCTGAAGCTCTGCCCCTGCCCAGCTGTCTGCAGACAGGATGCTGCCCCCGACACTAGCTGGGTGAAAGGTGCCCCTGCTCCTACCCCTGGTTTAGGTATGGTACAGGGAGTGTACCCATTTCAGAGTCTTGCCAGAGGATGGAAGATCTTTTAAAACGTCTTCTACCTCACGGCCAAACAATTTATGTCCTCTAAATGGGGCAAGGAGAACTGTCTGCTGCACATCAATGGCAAAACCTGCCATTCTCAGCCAAGAATAGCACATGAAACAGATACCAGAGGCCGCAGCCATGGCAGAGACAACTTATGATGTGCGAAGCAAATGCTTTCACACATGTGCCCCAGCAGTAAGAGTTTATTAACTCTTGCTTAGCAGAACCCTAAAGCAAGGCCTGTATTGCAGCCTTAGCCTTCTCCAGAGGGTGTTCTGATACTTCATCATATGGGACTGGTAGTTGGCAATACAGGCCCACTGACGCAGACGCACGTGTGCCCCTGCCAAGGATATCCAGCCTCCTGGATTCTTCATCATAGGGAAGAGAGTTCAGGCGTTTACAGGTGTTTAGGTACACTGGACCTGTTATGGGCAGCTGTGATCACCACTCAGTTGGTCTCAAGCCGTGTGTTATTAAAAAGGTGCCCCAGAGGGGGCAGAATACATTCTGTCTGCCTTTCTGGGCATAGCTCATATACGGTTTGGCTTATACCAGACTGCATAAATGGCATCCCTCCAAGGTTGAAAAAACAGGGGAGGGTACACAGCAGAGTGAGATTCTGGCATCTCCAGAAACTCTAGCAGGTTCTTTTTGGTAGACTCCTGCTCCTCCAAAGCAAAGCTCATGCCAGCTTGCATTTTCTGCATCATGAAAAAAATAAGGGAGCCTCTGTAGGTGACCTAGGTGTGTTCACTAGAGTACTCACTACAGGAGGATACTGTAGAGATGGTGCCATGGTCACAGCAGCTTACAGCATAGTCTTCTTCATCTTCCTGCATCATCAGATCAGGACTGCATTCGTATTTGTCATCAACTTTATCAGACAGGAATTAGAGACTGCACCAGCAAAGGCGGAAGAGGTCGCTGTGGCACAAGGACTACCTAGGCGTCTGTGCCACTTTGGTTTGCAGGTGTGGCTGGAGAAGTCAACGGCAGAGGTTGGGTCCCCATCGATGAAGGCAACGTACCAGCCGTAACAGGCCTGGTAGTGCCAATGCCAGGCCCCAACCTCGGTGTCTGGTCAATGGGGGTTGGGGATGTGACAGTCTGCATCGCCACCAAACCAGGGGGCACTGAAATAGAGATTATACCTGTAGACGTGGATCTGGCCAAGAAGTCTTATTCTTATCCCAGTGCTTGTGATTTTTCCAGGGATTTCGACAACAGTTCAGTTGATGGGGCATGCAATGTGGATTTTTTTTTTTTTTTTTGTGCCAACATCCCTAAACTTCACCCCTTCCTGACCAGACCCACGCTCCCAACGAGACCACTCAACACCCTGGCTTGCCCCCTCAGGGCAGGGCCACCTAAATGCCCCCCCATGGAAACTCATCCAGATTACCAGCAGCAGCACTGCTGCCGGCAAGGTTCCCTGGGCTTGCCCCCTCCACCCCCAGTCCTTTGGGATTTGCGGTGGGAGTAAGGTGGACCGGGAGGCGGGCATCATGGTGGGACTGTCAGCATTTTTTTTTTTTTTGCATGCTTACCACCCGGAGGCAGGGCATGCACTGACGTCCATGGGACAAGCCCATCTACCCCGCCTCCCACTACTGTAGGCGCCTGTCACAGCAGAACTCCCAGCCTCCGCCAAGGGTCCGTAGTGCACCAGTCAAACAATCCCCCGAGAGGGAGAGACTTCTCTAGGATGCTCAAGCCCCATCTCCGGCCTTCCGAATCCTGAGGCCGTTCCTGAACTTGGGATGTCTGCATCGCAGGTGGACGCCTTTCCACTGCTCAATGTGGATTTTTTTTTACTACTTCTCCATTCTCTATAGTCTTTCAGAGTAAATATTCTTCCACAGACCACGTTCTGCACTGCCTGGTTACGGAATTTAACCCTCAGCACATTTTACAGGCTTTCACAATGTGTTCTACGCCTAAGAAGTAAAAAAACAAACAATGTGAGAGTCTCCAGTGTAGATTCTCTCTGCACTTTGCAGTACCACAAGAATTCAGAGGCTTCTTTTGATGACATACAAGTCGCCAAAAATCACCATAAAAATGATTAACAAAATGGTGGATATGAGCAGCAACATTTCCGATGGCAGTCTGAAAAGTCAGACACTGGGGGGGAATAAAAGATGAGGAAAGGAGGTCCACTTACATTTATGTATACACCATTGTCTGATGTCATCACTGGTGGCTCCTGGCTGACTGCTTGCAAAGGTTTCCATGCAGTCCCAGTGCCTGGCAGCTGTATGTTCCAAGGGTGTGGCCTGATGAAAAGAGACATCCTCAAAGATGATCTACATTTTTCTTTACTGGAGAGCACAGAGTGGGAACAGGTGCTAAAAAGTGACATTTTCTTAGAATCTCTTCTTTTGAAAGTCTTAGGACAGAATCTAAAGCAGGATTCACAACCCTGTCTAAAATGCTTACCACCACAGCCCCCACAATTTTTCAGTCTGGATAGGTCTGTGCATCTCTGTTTTAAACACAGAATTTGACAGCAGATAAGGACCGCTTGACCCACACATTCTGCCTTTTTTTCCCCGCCTATGCTGTCAGTATGGACATTACAAGGTCTCCACCCCACCTCCAAAACATCCCAGTGTGTCTATCCCACGCATACTTGAAGCCCACCACCGTTTTTGCACCCCTCATCTGGCAGACTGTTCCAGGCATCCAGCACACTTTGAAGAAAGACTTCCTCACATCTGTCTTGAATTTACCCCTTGCAACTTCACTGTATGTCCCCTTGCTGTCGTGCATCTTTTCCTTTGAAATTTGCTCACCTCCTTATCTTAATTTACCCCCATGAGGTATTTAAATGTTTCTATCATATCCCCCCTTCCAGTGTTTACAGAGAGGTCCTTTAGTCGTTCCTCGTAGGGCTTCCGATTCAGACCCTGCACCATTTTAGTTGCCCACTCTGGACTGCCTCCACTCTATGCTCTTCCTGAGATGTGGTCTCGAGAAATGTACATAGTACTCCAGGTGGGGTATCACAAGCAATCTATACAGGGGCAACACCACCTCACTCGTCCTGCTGGTGATTCTCCTCCCCATGCATCCCAATATCCCACTGGCCATACTCACTGCCTTGACATCTTGAGGTCATCAGACATGATTACTCCCAGATTCCTTTCCTGTTTAGTGACCATCAATACCTCATCTCCCATTTTGTATTCTGCTTCCGGGTTTCTACACTTTTGTGAATTGAAACCCAGCTGCCACACCCTTCACCACTCCAAAATTTTCTCAGGTCTCTGCACATTCTTTCCATCCCCTCTACAGTGTCCACCATATTCCAATTTTGGTGTCATACGCAAAGAGGCAGACCTTCCCTTCCAGCTCATCAGCAGTGCCACTTACACATTAAAGGGAATTTCTGACTTACCCGATGGCAGCTACTGCTCGCATGGTGTGATAGCTGCCCTCCGCGGTAGTCATTCTAGCCAGGTTCTAAAAAATGTGTAAAGCCCATAGTGCTGATATTTGACTTGTAAATTAGTTTTAGCATTGGCCACCCGATGCATTCTTAGAGCCCCAGTCCAGCCGCCATGCCCCTGCGCTCAAGCAGGTAATGACGTGTGGCCAGAGAGAGCGCAGGGGTGCGCCCCATTGAAATGAATGGGGTTAGATTTTTCATTTGTTTTTAGGATCAAGAATGGCCACCAACAAATTAATGAAAGACACTGCTTGACTAACATATCCTTGTTAGTCAAGCAGTGCCTTTCATTAATCTACCAAGGAGGATGGATACCATACCACGTGAGTAGCTCCCTGTATCAGAAAATCCTTTTAAAAAGAGGATCTGTCCCAGTACTGAGCCCTGTGGCACCCTGCTGGTCAACCTCCCTTCCATGGAGTGAACTCCATTTACTTCCACCTTCTGTCATCTATCCCTTAGAAACATAGAAACATAGAATTTAATGGCAGATAAGGACCGCTTGGCCCACCTAGTCTGCCCATCTCCCTACCTAATGGATAAGCTGCAGATCCTAGTTAACCACAACCTACTTCCTCCTACCCCCCCACTAGAATTGCCTTATGTCTGTCCCATGCATTCTTGAATTCCACCAGTTTTTGACTCTACGACCTCCTCAGGAAGGCTGTACCATGCATCTACAATCCTCTCTGTGAAGAAATACTTCCTCACATTACCTCTAAGCTGTCCCCCCTCTATCTTCAAATTGTGCCCCCTTGTTCTTGCACATCTCTTTTTCTGAAAGATGCTACCCTCTTGGATTCTGTTGATTCCCTTGAGGTATCTGAGTTTCTACCATGTCCCCCCTCTCCCTCCTTTCCTCGAGGCTATACATCTTAAGCTCCTTTAGTCTTTCTTCATATGTCTTCTGGTGCAGACCCTGCACCATTTTGGTTGTCCTCCTCTGGACAGCCTCCACCCTGTCTATGTCTTTGTGGAGATGGGGTCTCCAGAACTGTACACAGTACTCCAGATGTGGCCTTACCAACTGTCTGTACAGAGGGCCAACAACTTCCTGTTTTCTACTGGTGATGCCTCTCCCTATGCATCCCAGTATCCTCTAGCCCTCCTTACTGCCTTTTCACATTGCTGGCCCACCTTTAGGTCATCTGATATGACTACCCCCAGGTCCCTTTCCATTTTTGTTGTCAGTATCTCACCCCCCCACTGTGTACTCTTCCCCTGAGTTTTTGTTTCCCAGGAGCATTACTTTGCACTTCTTTGCATTGAATCTAAACTGCCATACATTTGACCATTCCTCCAACCTTGCCAATTCCCTTTTCATCCTTTCCACCCCACCTTGCATATCAACCCTGTTGCAGATCTTTGTGTCATCTGCAAAAGACATACTTTCCCTTCCAGTCCCTCTGCAATGTCACTTATAAGGACATTAAAGGACCAGCCCCAGTACCGAACCCTGCGGTACCCCACTAGTAACCCTCCTTTCTTCACTGTGGACTCCATTTATTATTACTCACTGTGTCCTGTTGTCCAGCCAGTGTTTTTACCCAGGCTACCACCCTAGGACCCACTCCCAGGCTGGCTAATTTGTTCATTAATCTTTAGTGCGGGACTGTGTCAAATGTCTTGCTAAAATCAAGGCAGGCCATGTCCACAGCCCCTCCCTGGTCTGCTACTTTGGTCACCCAGTCAAAGAAATCAATTAGATTTGTCTGACATGACCTTCCTGCTGTGAATCCATGTTGCCTTGGGTCCTGTGCCCCACTGGTCTCTAGGTACTCAACAAGTCTTTCCTTCAGAAGTGATTCCATCATTTTCCTTACCACTGAGGTCAATCTGACAGGTCTGTAGTTTCCTGATCGGTCTTGCTCCCACTTTTGTGAAGGGGAATCACATCCGCCCTCCTCCAGTTCTCAGGTACCACACCATCTTCCCATGATTTATTAAAAAGGGTAGTCAGTGGCATTACTAGTTCTTCCCTTAGTTCTTTTAGAATTCTGGGATGAATCCCACCAGGCCCCATTGCTTCATCCACCTTCAGTTTTAAGAGTTCTTCCAGAACCCTTTCTTCTGTGAAAGGATTAATATCAACCCCCCCCCGTCCAGAGTGCTTCTATTGACTGGATTATGCATCTCCCTCTGCTTTTCCACTGTGAATACTGAGAAGTAGTATTCGTTCAGTATACCTGCTTTTTCACTGTCACTCTCTTCCCAACCACCTTTCTCTTTATTCAGCCTCAGTATCCCTGCCTTAGTCTTTCTTTGCTCCCTAATGTACCTATAAAGGTTTTATGCCCTTCTTAACAGAGTTGGCTATCTTTTCCTCAGTTGGGCCTTTGCTATTCTGATTGCCTTCCCACTTCCTTCTGCTTTAACTGGTACAGTTCTTTGTCCTACTCCTTCTGTGTTTCCTTATACTTCCTAGATACTATCTTTTCTCCCTTACCTTCCCCGCCACTTCTTTTGAGAACCATAGTGTTTTTCTTTCTTTTTGATTTGTTTATTTGCTTCACACAAAGGCGTGTTCCCTCTGTGATGGCGGTTTTGATGTTTCCCCATTCTTGCTCCACCCCACCTTCTTGCCTGTTTGCTAGTGCTTTTCTGAGGCACTCTCGCATTTTGACAAAATCAGCCCTCCTGAAGTCCAGTACCTTCACTTTTGTGTGGCTTGACTCTACAGTTAAGTTTATCGTGAACCACACTGTTTGGTGGTCGTTGTTCCCAGATGGCTACCCACTTCAAGATCAGAGATCCTCTCTCCATCCCCATTTGAGAGTACCAGGTCTAAGATTGCTCCCTCCCTCCCGAGTGGGTTCCAAAACTAGTTGTCTGAGGCATACCCCCTGTAGGGCATAGACAATGGCCCTGCTCTTGGATGTGGCTGCAGCAAAGGTGCTCCAGGCGACATCTGGCATATTCAGGTCTCCACCAGCAATAGCTCCCTTTTCTCTGCCATCCCAAGGATGCCTTCTATCATTTCCTTGTCTATCTCCTCCCCCTGAGACTGGGGTTTGTATACAACCCCTGTGCAGATTGTGGGGCCATTTCCTCTCTCCAGGATGACCCACAGTGCCTCTTCTCCTCCCTGTCTACCGTTTAGTTCTGTTGCTTTGATCCCTTCCTTTACACAGAGAGCTACCTCTCCTCCTCTTTTTCCTTCCCTGTCCCTCCTGTAGATTGTGTACCCTGGTATGTTGACATCCCAGTCATGGTTCTCTGTGTACCAGATTTCTGTGACTGCCACGATATCCAGGCATCCTTCTTCCATCAAGGCCACCATTTCGGGGAACTTTTTACCTAGACTACGGGCATCGGTACTCATTACCCTCCTTTTTTTTTTTTTTATATACGCGCCCCATCATGGTCCTTACTGCCTTTGTCTTTTTCTCCATTTACCCCTGCCCTTCTCCCATCGACTGCTCTATCTTGGTGTTTACCTCACTAACTACACTGATTTTTTTTTGGGGGGGGGGGCGCCTAGGATTTCCCTTTTCCTTTTCAGTGACTTCCATGGTTATAAGGAAAATTACAGAAAATAAATTCAGAAAACTGATCAAATATACACTAAACAGTATCTAAAAGTACAGTAATGTTTTTTCAACATTTCTTCAGAGACATCGGGGGTTCTTTGTTAGTGTTGTCAGTCAACCTTAAAGTAGTAAGGCCTAACAGAGCTTTAAGCTCCGACAGTGTATATTCACAAGATGCCTTTTTCTAAACAGTGCCAGGCTGAGGAAGGGGGCATACTGTACTAGTAAAAGCAGCCAAGTCAGCAGGACTTCTGGCTCTGGAAAGCTGGGAATTTTTCATTAATGACAAGCTGTCATCAAGTCATGCACTGATCTAGACTTCGTAGCTTCAGAAGTCAAACAGAGTTCTAATTTAAGCACCAGGTTGGGAGTCTAAAATTAAAAAAAAGCCGGGAGGAAGAGTCTCAGATTGATAGACTCCCCTTTAATCTCACACCCACACGGATGTGCATCCTGAAATTCCTAAGTGCACTTAGAAAAGCTAGGAGGAAAAGCAGTTAAGAATGTCAGTGGTGACTCCAAATTAATAAAGCAGATTCCAAAGCTAAGAGTCAAGTGATTACTATTCTGCAGGCAGCCTCGCATCTGTCGACAGCGGCATGGAGACGCAACCGTTGGTGTCAGTGATAAAGAAAGCAGAGGGTCAACTGCTGCTTAACACACTTTTTCCCCAGCGCACGCAGCTCCGTCATCACAACACTAGGTGATGTAAATTGAAAAAAACTCTTAAAAAAAAATGTTAATTAAAGCCCTGGCTGGCAGGAATATGATCATTAGCATAATGAAAATGAAAAACAGCAGTGGTTCCTAACCTGGCTTGGAGACTGACTCAGGTTCAGGTGGACAAAGCAGTATTTGGATCCTTTAGGCCCACTCCTAAGCTGCCTACTTTCCTTATGAGTCTCCTATGTGGAACAATGTTAAAAGCCTTACTAAAATCCAAGTAGGCCATGTCTACCACCTCAGCCTGCTCTAGGTCCCTGGTCATCAAATCTATCAGATTTGATTGACATGACCACCTCCTCGTGACTCAGTCTTGCCTCAGGTCTTGTAGCCGGTTGGTTTCAAGATATTCCACAATCCTTTCTTTTAGCAGTGACTCCATTAGCTTTCCCACGACTGATGTTAGGCTGACTCGCCTAGAGATGCCAGCCTCCTCTCTGCTACCACTTATGTTAAGCAGGATTATATCTGCCCTCCTCCAGTTCTCTGGAAACGCCTTCATTTCCAGCGAGTTCTGTGACATAGGGTGTTACTATCAAAGGTTACCCCAAATAAAACCCCTTTTCTCCAATTTTCAGTTTGGAACAAAAAAAAAAAAAAGATTTAAAATCAGAAGTGGGGCCAGGCCGGTGGCCACTGAGGGTTGAGGCGCTGGACGCAATGCCGCAACCCGTGTTCGGGAACAAGCATGGGCCACTGGGAGGGAGAGGATAGAGCATTTGACAACAGCTCTCCTCTCCCGGGAAGGGTGGGCATGTCATCCCACTCCTTGGCTGCCCACCAGTGGAGGATGGGGGTAGCGCCAGAAGCCAGGGAGACAGATAGCATGGCATAGTGACGTGCGCACATTCATGGCTGCAAGGGGGAGGGACCACAAAAAAAGAGGAAATCTGCTGCCGGCTTCATGGAAGCTCCTCAGGTACTCTGGCGCCGCGGCCTCATCCGGAGCTCTCGGGCCCGCTCCGGATATGTGCTGGGGGCGGAGCCTCCCCTTCCTCCCCATCTCGGGAGGGGTAATTCAAGGGGATACAGGGCCTGAGGGGTTCGGGGGCAAGGCAGTAGCTAGAAAGCTTGCCAGCACACTGTGAAGCATAAACATCTGAATTTAAAATATTACCAAAAAAAAAAAAAAAAAAAAACAGAAGTGGAAATTATCACAATCCGTTACGAAACACAGAAAAATGTGTAAATTTCCTTCCTAAAACTAATCTGTGCTGGAAAAACATACAAATCCAAAACTATAGAAAATTACACTTTTTACTCAAAAAAAAAAAAAAAAATTTCAAAGAATCTTCCAGGAACCAGTCTTCACCATTGATTCACACTAAAGCGGTCTGAGTTGGAGGTGTTAGGACCCTGCAAGAGCCAGAACTTTTCAGGAGGGCTGGCACTGAAGCAAGCTGTGCACATGCATGGCACCGTGATACTAGCTCACATTATACGACTTACCTTAGCACCAGTCCTCAAGTGCCTGTTACTTTTTCCCCACCACAGAGTGTGCTTCAGTGATGTCTCTTGCCTGCCAGGGGAGTCGGACCTTCACATCTGTATGACAACAGGATTCAGTTCTCCGTTTTTAGTGTTTTAAGTTAAACTATTATTTTTGTGTGATTTTACAAAAATATTTCTCTGTTTCTCATAGCCCTGTGGAGTCATGGGTGGTCCTGTACCCAGGAGGAAGGACAGTCCTTCCGGAAGCACCGAAAGAAGAGGGCCCATTCCCAGTTCGGGTCATAACACCGCTTGGCCTTGAGTTCTTCATCTTCACATAGGAAGGGGAAGAAATGGTACTGCTCGCGGGTCACCCTCTGCGAGGTCTGCCGCGAGATCCTTGATATCCCAGAGCAGAAAGCTGGAGTCACCAGGGGCTTCCATTTACAAAAGGTCAAGGTCTTGGGCCTGGATTCCCCCCGTCTGTCAGTGGGGACTCCAGTGGGCAGCTCGTACACAGCAGTGGCTGCAGCATCTGGCTCGTTTGCCTGTGCCTGCGGAACTGGTCCCGGTTTTTTGGCCCAGGCCGCTGGCACTGGAGCCCCAGGCCATCCTTCAAGTCAGGTAGAGCATTTAGCTCAGACAACAGCCCAGGGTCCTTGTCGGTGACCGCACCAACAACCCATGTCCCACTCAAATCTCACATCCTATGCCAATACCACACTTACCCCTCCCCACTCCCAGTTAAGAGTTGCCTACACTAATGCCAGCCACCCCTCGCTGTCCACTATATAGAATTCCGAGACGAGAAGGAATGGCATCGGGGAGAGAATCCCATGGAGGACAGATGGAGAGTTTAAACCTTACAGAGGAGCAAATAAAAATAATAATAGAGAACTTCAGAACAGTCAGCAAACAGCCAGATGAATCCACTCTTATGCTTATCGCTGCTGAATGCGGTCACTGAGGAATACACAGCAGTGAGTCCCTTCTCATACGATGGGAGCCATGCATTGCAGTACTAAACTGCATACCCTGCAGCCCTTTTTGTGTATTAAATACACAGTGTAGGTCAAATTCAAAGAACAGAAGGGAAACAATGCATTCTAAACATCCTTTCTGTTAGCGTGCTCTCCTGTGAGGGCATATGTCCATGGCAGGTGGCATCCGAGGCTGCTGCGGTCAGACCCAGTAGTTAAACTTAGGAGCCCACTGTAATTTTATTTCATTAGCATGTAATTCACACTGCGGGAGCATAATTATGGGAGCGAGTTGTTGGGCACAAAATTAGTGGGAGTGAATTGGTGGGAGCGGGTTGTCATGTACCCATTCTGGATTGGGAACTTGCGATCCACTCCCCTGTCTGATCCTGCTTCCGGGAGGGATGGAATGGGATGAGTGACCCTTGAACTCATTATTTCTGAGGACAGTGACGACTCTTTCTATAGTCTGGACTCTTCAGACCCAGGCCCTCCTGTTCCTCAAGATTTGACTTTCCAAGCTTCGTTACAAAATTTGCATTCTGCACTTTATTTTAAGCCTTCAGCTACTGACCCAAGGTAAATGTCTCCGTCTGCAGTGGTTAAACATTTCTACCCTGCTGGTCTATTTAGTTCCCCCATTCATCCAGCATTTGAAACTATTGGATGCAGTTTGAAATAGGCCTGCTACTATTTCATCTGTCTGAAGCCAAACAGAAAATGCACTGCCACCAAGAACAGACCAGTGCATATGTCTCAGCCTATAGCGGATGCGATTGTCATTCTCGAGAATGAATAATGCCATTCTGCCCCAGGAGGTCACTTTGCATCCCATTAACAAGGAGTCATGCAACACAGACACTATGGGTAAGCAAGCTTTTGTTCCTGCTACCCTGGGCCTTGGAACTACTAGCTACCAAAGACATTTTTCCAGATAAAAATATACTCTGGAGCTCACTTAAGGCTCTCGCAGAGTCCTTGCCTGACTGAGACTAAACATATGATCCTGCAAACTGTTACTCATGGCACTGACTAACAGTTATCAGTTCAAAGCAGCTATGGATGCCTTTGACACTGCTTCTCGTTTCACTGCAGCGGGCATTTGTATTAGAAGGCACTCCTGGCTCCGTACTTCCAGATTTTCTCAAGATGTCTAACAGCGAGTAACAATGGGGGGTTGGAAAGGATAAGAAGGGACTTGGCAAGGTTGGAGGAATGGGCAAAAGTATGGCATCAAAATCCAGGGAAGAGTACACAATTTTGGGAGGGGGGTATTGACAACAAAAATGGAAAGGGACCTGGGGATAGTCATATCAGATGACCTAAAGGTAAGCAAGCAATGTGAGAAGGCAGAGGAGGGCGGTCGGGATACTGGGATGTATAGAGGCATCACCAGTAGAAAACGGGAAGTTGTTATCCCTCTGTACAGACAGTTGGCGAGACCCCATCTCCGCAAGGACATAGACAGGATGGAGGCAGTCCAGAGGAGGGCAACTAAAATGGTACAGGGTCTGCAACAGAAGCCGTACGAAGAGAGACTAAAGGAGCTTAATATGTATATCCTCGAGGAAGGGGGGCATGATAGAAACTCTCAAGGGAATCAACAAAGTCCAAGAGGGTAGCATCTTTCAGAAAAAGATGTTTAAGAACAAGGGGGCACAATGTGAAGATAGAGGGGGGACGGCTCACGGGCAATGTGAGGAAGTATTTGTTCACAGAGAGAGTGGTGGACACATGCAACGGCCTTCCTGAAGAGGTAGTGGGGTCAAAAACAGTGGGGGAATTAAACAATGCATGGGACAGACATAAGGCAATTCTGGTGGAGGGGTAGGAAGAAGTAGACTATTGGTTAACTAGGATCTGCAGCTTACCCAATAGGTAGGGAAATGGGCAGACTAGGTGGGCCAAGCGGTCCCTGTCTGCCGTCAAAGTCTATGTTTCTATTCGATGGCACTTACCTGTCAGGACAGTAGGCGGAGAAGTCTCTTGAAGCCTCTCAGAAAACCAGAACTATCATGACTTCTAAGACAGTCCCTGCTAAGCCACAGACAGGGAAAGGACGAGGTTTATTTCAGAACAGGCAGTCCTTTCAAGGAAAAAAAATAGGGGGGCTCAAAACAAATCACAACCTTCCCAACCATAAAAGGCACAGGCATCAAAAGCACCAACTGCCACTCTCTGAATCACTAGCCCTGCCTCAGCTGCCTGAGGCATACCTCTTCTCCAGTACAAGGGCAACTGACCCAGTTTTACTGTCAATGAGAGTTGATCAGGACGGACAAGTGGGTCCTCGGGATAATCAATGAGGGATAACTCCCTGAAATTTACAGAAATCCTTCCAGCCTATCCATCCAGAAGACAGCCCCCCCTCTTATTAGCTCACATTATCAGAGCTTCTGGTGCAGGAGATTGCGAGCCTTCTGAGCAACAGGGCAGTGGAGGTACTGCCAGAGTCAAAGCACAACACAGGCTTTTACTCCCACTACTACTTCATCTCAAAGAAATCAGATGGCATGCTTCCCATTCTCAACCTCAGAAATGTTAAATTCAGGAATCGAGAGAAATTCAACATGGTTTCTCTAGGATCTCCGTTACCCTTTCTAAAGCCTCAGGATTGGTTACCCTCCACACATATGAGGGATGCTTTCCAGCATATCCTAGTGCACCCCAGCCACCACAGATAACCTCCGATTTGCTGTGCTGGGACAGCATCATTAATTCAGAGTCCTGCCCTTCGGGCTATCTTCAGCACCTTGAGTCTTTAAAAAGTGATCTGCCGTACTTGCAGCACACCTGAGAAAACTAGGACTCCAAGTTTACCCTTATCTGGACAACTGACTGACAGCCAGTTCATCTAAGCAAGAGACTGAACTAGCAATGGCCACAGCCTCTCGCCTTCCTTACCTCTACGGGAGTTCTGCTGAACCGAGAGAAGTCTCGGCTGCAGTCTTCTCAGCAACTTCTCTTCATAGAAGCTCTTCTGGATACTACCAAGGCTCGGGCCTTCCTTCCAGAGAACAGGAGGCAAGCAATCCTACAGATGCCATGCTACATAAGGGAGCGTAAATCTATACACATGCACTCCATGCAGTGCATGCAGGGTGTGACAGCTTTCCTCATTTTTCACAGTGCCCTTGACACAGATACACAACAAACTCGGTGGGGGTGGTTGTTGAACCCACCCCACCGCCCCATGTAGGTCAGCTGCCACCAGGTGGAGGTCCATTGGAAGCTCAGGCAGGAGGGGATGGCAAGTCGGGAGGGCGTCTCTGAATGCGACAGGACTGGGGTTGGGCAAAAACACAAAAATACATAATGAAGAAAAAAAATCTACTTATTTTGCTATACTGAAAATACACACTGTACAGTCACATTGTTCACATAGTTTCAGAAATGTATCTGTTTTATTTAGCCATTTGAGAAGTACACCAAGTGCAGCAATACATTTAAGAGCCGAGAGTTAGCGTGAGGATGTCTGCCAAAGCAGACCGTGACATTCATAACCCTAAATTTAAAATGTTCACTGCAAAGTGCAGCACACAACACTAGCAGGGCACATTAAGTCATTTTACTGGCTCCCCCCATGGATCTCTGCAAAGCTGCAGGGCACATTACTTGAGTCTTTTCTGTTACCAAATGTTCACTGCAAAGAGCAGGGCACATAAGTTCTTTAACTACTGGTTACCCTCATGGATCTCTGCAAAGCAGGGCAGAATTAGTCAGCCACAGTTCTCTTCCCAAATTCACTGCAAAGCAGAGCATAAACATTTAAAGTTCAGGCAGGGCAACCTCTTACTTGCCCAGATTATGCCCTTCTCCCACCACCCACCGTCCAGTACGGTTCCAGGCCTTGCCCATTACCATTTATTCCATCTCCCGAGATCCGTGCCCTGAAGTCAGTGTGCCCTCTTCCCTCCTCCAGGCTCCCCGACCAAAATAAAAATGTTTTATTCATTGTTGGCTCCCCGATTCTCTGCCAAGTCTTGCTCTGCTTGGTCGCCAAAATCTGTCTCACCGTGGCTCGCCCTGCGATGCAGCCATCTGCTCTCTGTTCTGTCCCGTGCCCTCTTGCGGTCTCTGCCTTCTCCCTCTGGCTCCTCCTCGGTGCGGCCACCTCCGGTCACGCTTCGTCTCCTGCAAAACACAATACAAATTACTAGTTACCAGACACCAATGACTATTGAGAAAATAAAAAAAAAAAAAAGAAAGAAAATGAAAAATAAATAAATCTCACCTTTTGACTCTGACTGGAGCTGCCAACCACCTGCTTGCTCTTCTGGGTGCACTACAAAAGGACTCCCTCACGTTTCTCCCATGCAGAGATCATTTTTTTGGGGGCATCACTGGACCACTCACAATACAGCTCGAGGTTCATGAGGCAGGGCGCAGAGGAGAAGAAAAAAGGATACCCAGATCGAAAAAAAATTTTAAAGTGGCAGTGCCCAAAAAGGCACTTACAGGACACAGGACCAGTTGGCAATGATTAGCAATGACTGCTAATCACTGCCACATGATTCTCTTTCCCCAATCTTGGAGCGCAAATTGTGATGTGAACCTGCTTATTTTACGCCTTGCCTTCAGAGGTTCATCTCCACATCAACGTGCTGGAAATGAGAGCCGTGTTGTACGGCCTCCATGCTTTAATGGACTTCGTCAGCTACAAAACAGTCCTCCCACAGACAAGACAAGTCAGTCATGTATCACATAAACAAGCAAGGAGGAGCACACTTTTACCCTCTCTGCAGGGAAGCAATGAGAGTGTAAGGATGACACCGGGAAAAGGGGATCCTGCTCCAAGCTGTTTAACTGCCTGGAGTACAAAATGCTCTGGCAGATAACCAAACAAAGGCCAGTCCTCACGAGTGATCACTAGCTCCAGATGTTGTGAGAGCATTGCTTGACGAGTGAGGAACACCAAATGCAGACCTTTTTTCATCCCCACTCAATGTGAAACGGCCTTGACTCTGCTCCAGAAATCCAGGACATGGCGTATTCTGTCAGGATGCGCTCAGACTGCAATGGAGAAAAATCTATTTCTGTATGCATTTCCTCCAATCCTGCTCATACAGAAGATCTGCCCAAACTGAAGGCACACGGAGGCAAGTTGATTCTAATCGCCCCCTGCTGGCCTCAACAGATATGGATTCCTCTGTTGAACAGACTATTATTAAAGCACACCGGGGATCCTCCCACTCAAGATGGACTTACTGACTCAGGGTCACCAGATCCATCCCAAGTAGCGCTGCCTTCACTTTCAGGCCTGGCACCAGAAGTGAACAGGTACAAGGTATCTCAGAGGGTCTCAAATACTTTTGGCTGCCCATAAACCTTCCAATAAAAAGACTTACACAGCCAAGTGGAACAGTCTCCATCTGGTGTTCCAAAACCCGCATGGACCCCTTTCAGTGCCCACCTGATAAGGTTCTGGAGTGCTTGCTGGACCTCTGTGATGCTGGTTTGCACTATTCCACAGTCAAGGTCCACTTGTGTGCTATATGTGCATACCATGAGCATATCTGTACCCTTTACCTGACTTAACTGCCAATAAGAAGTTCCTTAAAAGGGCATTTTACACATAAGACCCCAAGGGGGGGGTGGTGAACCCACAGGACACCATCAGCTCTATGTTGGACATATTTACCTGCAAGCTCTTTGAGCTTCTTTCAACATGTGAGGTAAAGTTCTTAATTTGGAAGTCAGCTTTTCTAGTGGAAATTACTTCGGGTCACAGAATGTCTAAAATTCATAACTTGGTCTCAGATGCACCATATACTGTTTTCCACAAGGACAAGGCAGTTCTCCACATGCACCCCAAGTTCCTACCAAAAGTGGTGTCAGAGCTCCACCTGAATCAGCCACTGGTGTTTCCCACAAGCTTTGCCAATTTCCAGAATAAAGGAGAATGCACTCGCCATTCTCTGAATGTTAAGAGAATCCTTAAGTTTTACCTGGACAGAATTAAAGACTTCATAAATCCCCAAACAGCTCTCTCCCTTTCGACCCCAACTGGAAAAGACAGCCTGTTACAATCAAGTGCATTCCTGCCTGGATTGTGAGCCATCTACGCCACTGCTATGTCATGGCGCAGGTCAAGCTGGAAGGTCAGGTACATGCCCACTTCACCAGAGCAGTTGCCACGTCCCCGACAGATTCCCTCTGTACCTACCGGTGTTATCTGCAGAGCTGCAACTTGGAGCACAGTGCACACTTTTGTTAAGCACTATGCCTTGGACATTCATGCCAGGCAACACCTCCTCTGGCAGGACTATCCTCAATGGACTTCTGAGTGAGCCTTGGCTCCAAACACCCTAGGCCAGGGGACTTTGTCGGAGCTTGGTACTCTGACCCATTAGCGTGAATCAATGGTGAAGACTGATCCTGAAAGATATGACAATGACGTACTCACCGTAAACTATCTTCTAGAATATCTTCACCACTGATTCATACGCCCCCCCCCCCCACACCTCATTCCAGTCTGTTTGCTGATCTTCACCACTTGTTCTTGGTTTGGGCTGTAAAGACACTGTGTTACTGGCTTGCTGACCTTTCTTACACAGGTCAGGCTATCTTATGCCCTTAGGTTAAGTGCATAAGTTCTAGTCAGGTTATGCTGCACCACCAAAGGTACTGAAGCAGTTGAGGTCTGGTGCCAAGGTAAGCCACATAGCACAAGCTAGTCTCGTGGTGCCACTCAACTACACAGCTTGCTTCAGTACCAGCCTTCCTGAAGAGTTCTAGCTCCCGCAGGGTCCTAGTGCCTCTTGCTCAGACCCCTTTAGTGTGAATCAATGGTGAAGATGTTCCTAGAAGATAAAGAAGTTCCTAGAAGATGAAGAGCGATGGTAAGTACGTAATTTTCATTTCTTGCCAAGTCCGGGGCATAGAGTCTATACTGTGGGTGAAAATGATCTGGCAGTTGAGGCTCAGGGGTCGTGTGATCAATACTTAGATTGGTGTAAACTACTCTGATGCCAGGGAAAAGAGCATGTGCAGCCTTATCTGCTTAAAGTGGTAAGCAGATGAAAAACACTGATGTTTTTAGAACAAGATAAACCAATGGTCATCTTTGAGCATTGATCTAAAATCATAGGTTAGTATGTTCCTAGTGGATCTGAAACAAGAGTTTGTGTTGCCAGTCTTGGCCCGATCAACAGAAGGTTCTCAGCCCATCCGAACATGCAGAGGGCAGAAAAAGCCACAGTATGCCCCCTATGTGCAGGATGCACACCATCAACAATGTGGAAGACATTTTGGACCACAGGGCATGGGACAGCTATAAACCCAATCCAAGATGCGAACTCCACTACACCTGCCTAGAGGCAACATTAGCAACTACTTGCCCCCCAGCTACAACAGCTGCTTTTAGGCCTGATCAACCTCCCTCCTCCCTCAGCCCACTACCCTAAGAGCCTCCACAGCAGGCCAGGTGCCATCACCAGCACAGGCTGGTGGTGTTTGATATTCCGAGTATTATTGGGCTGGCAGTATAGCCTAGAGGGTAGAGTAACGAGCTGGGAATGAACTTGGTACATCCAGCAGACCAGACCTGGGACTGATTCTCACAACCTCCACTTGCATAGTGTGCAACTCTGAGCAAGTCACTTAACTGCACTGGCACCGCTCAAATCCTCCTCCTCCTCCTCCTCAATGCCAATAAAACAACAGTCTCACTAACCTTTGGCACGACACAGAACATTTCTAGGCTCCCCTCCCCACTCTTATTCCACACCGTGGAAGGGTCTCCCCTGCAGTTCTGCACCTCCTTCAGATACCGCGGTGTCTGGCTTGACCAGCACCTCAACTTTTCCTTGCATATTGACTCCTTACTCAAGAAGCTGCACCTCAGGCTTGGTGCACTTTACCGGAATCATGACAGCACCCCCCCCTTCCAGCCAGGATGGCCATTGTGAAGAAAATGATCCTCCCCGTCCTCTACTATGGGGACGTAGTCTACGGCGCTGGGCCCAAGATCACATTAGCCAGGCTGGACCCTCTTTTCCACTCTGTCGTTTCGCCCTGAACTGTCCCTACTCCACACACCACTGTGCCCTATATCAATCAATGAACCTCGCCTCTCTTGACAATCGCAGACTGACCCACTGCGCCAAGATCCCGGCAAAGTTTTGGTCACAGCATCTCCCCTCCTATCTCACAGATGCCCTAACCAACCTCAGCACCCATGTTTACTCTCTCAAACTCAGACTCTCGGTCCCTAACTGTCCCATACCGGTCTACTACCATCGGTCAGTCAGCATTCAGCTGCCGCATTCCCACATTGTGGAACTCACTCCTGGCTAACGTTACTCACTCCTCCTCCCTCTCGCACCTTAACTCCATGCTCCAAGCTCATTTCGCCCCTACCTGTGCTTGTGTCTAGGCGTTTCCCAGTCTCAAAGTAGAATATCAGTGTATGTCTGCACTTAGTAACTGCTATTAATCTGTGCCTAACTACTGTTCTCTCGCTCTATGCTGTTTCTCACAAGGTCCAATTTTGCTAGTGGCCTGTACTATGTATTTATTGTACTCATGCTGTATTAACAGTGGCTACCTACTGATTCTCTCGACCCACTACTGTCTAGTAATCAGGACCAAACGTTATGTTCTCCCACTATGTATTCACTTGTTTATACTGTCTTCAACAGACTACCTATGTTCCCCACTCCCAGGACGCAGCTGGAATCGAGCAGTGAACTGCTCAGCATGCCTTTCCTGGTAAAACACTTAAATAAACTGCACAGTGCTCCCAGGTCACCCCTGAAAACAGGCACTTGTGTGCCTAGTAGGCCTTACCCGGTTACCAAAGACTAAAATAAATAAATTTCAGTTTTTCTGGTAGGAATACAGCAGTCCAAAAGAACTACCATATCCCAGGATGAGTCCCAGTCGGACAAACCGCAAAACACCTGGTGTGGCAAGGTGCAGTAAAGGGCTTACTAAGCCCAAGCAAAACGTTAACAGTTCCAAATACCTGCACTCTGCAGAGAATGAAGGACCACCGACAGCAAATGCTTTTCAATATTTTGTTGCTTTATTGCAAAATTAAAGTCAAGACGTCCACACAAGCCACCTGACATCTCTCTGTCCTTGAAGACACTGACTTACTTTAATTTTGCAATAAAGCAACAAAATGTTTGCTGTCAGTGGTCCTTCATTCTCTGTGGAGTGCAGGTATTTGAAACTGTGTGTATCCCAGGATGCCCTGCTCCCTACTGAGGCAGGAATCCACTTGCAAATCGACACAGGCAGCCAAGTGTATGCCCACTGTCCGGACCCATTCTCTCTCTCCGCTTCACTGCCCTAACGAGCTTAATGTACACAAGCAGAGCTCAGAGGCGGGGTCGAAGATGCCATCCGATGCAGACAGTCGGGGTGGGGTGGACTGACTGGAATATGTGCATTTCGAGAATAACCCTGCCACTTATGGGATCAACTCTTTAGGCATTTTACTTGTACTGGGTTACATAAAAAAAAAAAAAATTTAAGGAATGGGATGGTTTGATGGCCTTGTAAATAGTTGGAGTACCATGAGGATCAGATTTGCACCCAAAGAGTTCCAAAATCAGACATGAAATTAATTTGGAAGTACAATGCCTCATGAGAAGGTCAGCAACAGCCTCCAATGCATGCCTCCCGATCAGCAGTCTGCGGATGAGACGGGGTCGAGTCATGCCAGCCAACCCCCCATATATATCACCCCCACCCAACACATTGCACACAGCAGTTTTTCACAGGTAACACAGAACAAAGGACTTGGGGTTCATCTCCTGCTGCACAGTACGGACTATATTCCAGTTTGGGTACTGACACATATCCAAGTTTGACTGAATGTTGCTCTTACGGGCTACATGTTATGATTTACAAACTTCTCCCTGTACAGTTAGGAGCGCTTTAAATCCCTATAAAGTGAACCTACCATCTTGTCTTCCTCCTTCGTCCAAGGTCCCTTTACAAGTTCAGGATTTAGCACTTTCAACCATCTGTGTTGGCACTGGTGTTCACTGCGATTCTAGAACATTAATTTAAACATTTTATGTGAACACAGAATTCCTTTTATTCTTGCAAGCATGTAGTCATTAACTCAAGTTCAAATCTATCATTTACCAACAAGAAAAAAAAAAAAAAACAACAAAAAAAGCTGCATATGAGGAGGGTGGCAGATGAAACAAAAGGGTTCAATTAAATGCACACTGAAAATATAAAATGAAGTTAGACTTGATGTTTCTATAGCAGGAAATAGTAGCAGGAAATATCTACAAAGAAAATAATGAACCATATTAATACAGATATAGATATGTAGAGTGGAGAACCGCACATGTGGTACCACTGTCCAAGAGTGGTCCTAGGGATGACCATGGAACTACAGGCAGGTCAGTCTGACCTCCACTGTCTGTATGTGGATAAAGGCTACTCTGAAGGAAAGGTTGGTTCCTTGAAGCAAACTGGCTTCAAGACAAGAGACAGCATGGGTTCATCATGTCAGGGAGATCCCGTCAAACCAATCTAATCAGTTTATTTGACTGGGTAACGACGGCAGCAGACATGGGCTAGGCAGTTTATATTCTATACTTCGGATTTCAGCAAGAAGAAACAGCATTTCTATATCGCTTTTCATGCACACTATATCCCAAAGCACTTTACAAGCAATGTTAGACTGGTACTAAAGTGACTTAACGTGTAGTGGGAGCCATTTTTGCACATTAACACCCACAAACAACCCTAGACAATTGGAATCAGTTTTACGGGATGGGGAATGTTGGGCATCTAATTACAGCTGAATAGAGTAGCATTTGGGTAAATTATTTGTGCTCAGTATAAACAATTGCGGCCACGGGGGGTCGGTCAGTGCAGCCACTTTTTTTGGGGGAGGAGACTGGATCTGCTCCTGGAATTTAGGCTGAAACTGGTTTGCTTCTGGCCCCTTTGTTCTCTGCTCAGAAATTGACATTTGTTTTTTGTAATAAAATATTAAAACCTGATTGGTTGAGTAGCCATGGAGATGGAATGGTAGCCAACTGCAGGGCAAGTCAGTATCAGTGGACCTGCCCTTTCATAAACCCCATAAAACAGGGGTGCAAGACTTTAGCAGGGCCTTTTTGCCTTCTGCTTCTGTCTGCTGTCTTCTTGCACGTTGCCAATTCAAGTTACATGTGAAGGAACTGTTTGTACTTGGGACCCTGTCCTGCTAAGAGAGCAGAGACATCTTCTAAGAATTTTTCCTGGACCAAAAGAGACAAGATTCAAATACTTTCCTCACTTTGCACTTCAAATTCAGCAACCAAGGACTTGAGGTAGAACTTTAAAACTCAATTTTAAAGTGTAGGTTGTTATTGTTTATTTCCATTTTCTTTTTCATATCCTGTAACCAATGTCTAAAATTGTCTGAAGTTATTCACTGCATTTACTAATTAGTAAAGCCTTTGGTCAGTCTGGCCTCCACTGTCTGTAATTAGATTAATTCAGAGCAGACCTCTCAGGGCAAAAGGTCACCGGGCATCCCGGCTCCTCTAGAGGCCTGGGTCTTTCACAAGCAAATTGGGATACCTGGCCTCCCAGCTATGCTTAATTAGCCCTTTTGTTATCTTTTAGATGGTTTAATCAAACTCTAGTCCCTGGCTAAGCATCTAACAGTTTCTGCCCAGCAACAAGAAATGTCATCATTTTAGGGCCTATGTTTTCTTTGTACCCATGATCCCTTGCAAGTTAGACAGGGCCACCATGTGCATCCTTGATGTATTATGTACATAAAACATTGTGAAATATGATTAGAACGATTAGGCATGGCCTTATCCCTCCACAGCCTCACCAAGGACCTGTACTGGAGTAATATATCACCTCCTTCCTTCTACTCGAGAAGGCCCTACCTATGCAATCCAACATCCTGTCAGCTTTCCCATATGCCTTGTTACAACAGACAGAGGATTTAAGGTGGTCATTAACTCCTAAATGCTTCTCCTGTGACTTTTTTTTTTTTGTAAAGACAAGAAGACCCCCCCAAGGGAGGCAGTACAGCACAGTGGTCTCAGGTTCTGAGCTGCAAATCTCATGACATCCAGCAGACCAGACCTGGGTTTGAATCCCACAGCATCCACTTGTATACTGTGTGACCCTGAGCAAGTCACTTAACTTCCCTGTGCTCCCAGATCGCTCCTATAAAAAAGCTTTCAGCTTAGTGTGCTACTCCTGGTTAAACAACTAAATAAAATAAATCCAACATTCATTTGTCGGATTACCCTTATCAAAGTGCATAACCTTTTAAGAATTTCAGTTGCCAAATCTTCAACTATCTTCCTATTCTTCTCAGGTCTCTGTCAGTTCTGTTCTATTCTGCCCACTATCTACCCTACCTAAATATCTTACCATCTTCCAAAAACAGACATTTTACTCCGAATCCTTCCCCCGATATCTCAAATAAACATTAAACTAAGATGGTACAAAGACTGCACCAGAAAACATATGAGGAGAGACTAAAAGGACCTCGATATGTACTCACTGGAGGAAATGAGGGATCGGGGGAACATGATAAAAACATTCAAGTACCTTAACGGCATAAACAAGGTGCAAGGGGAAGACATCTTACAATATAAGATTTACAAGAACAAGGGGACATAGCATGACATTGGAGGGTGGCAGGCTGAGGGGTAATGTGAGAGTTTTTCTTCAGAGAGGGTGGTGGATGCATGGAATGAACTGTCACAGGCGGCAGTGGGGGCAAACAGTAGAGGGTTTTAAACATGCATGGGACAGGCATAAGGGTACACTGGTGGTGGGAAGAAGGGGAGAAAGCCACTGACTAGGTAGGGTCAGGAGAACCAAACTAGTGTAAGGCTTTTGGGCAGACAGGATGGGCCTGGCGGTCCTTATCTGCTGGCAATTTCTATGTTTCTATTAAACGGCACTGGGCCCAGCAGTGACCCATGAAGGATCCTGCTCGTTACCCCCTTGACCTTGGTGTACGTACCATTTTCTACCCCTCTTTGGGTTTTCCCTTCCTTCCAATTACCCACCCATCTAGTGATTTCATCCCCAACATTCAACTACCCAATTTCTTTAGTAGACATTTGTGGTTACCAAATCAAAAGCCTTACCAAAGTCAAGGTACAGGACATCCAGCGCACAGCCCTTGTACAATTCCTGCGACACATAATTCTCTCTCACCCTGCCACTGGTGATTGCCTCATTACTGTCTCAGTTTGTATCTGCTGCTGCACTACCTAAACCATATGTTTAATACAGCTGTTAAGCTTGTATGCTTTTGCTTGTACTGCCATAGTTTTACTGTTTAAGCTTGGCCCGTGCTACACTGCTTTAATTTTATTGCTTTCAACCTGCATTAACTTGTTTTTACCCAGCATCTAACTAGCCTGCCATTGCTTCGAAGTCGCATCATAGTTGCTTGCCCCAGCAATGCCATTGCTGCTGTATTGTATAGTATGTGCCTATACCTTGCCCTTGGGGTTTAGCCAACCTGCCCTCACTTCACTTGCCTCAGTATTTAGCACTAGCCTATTCTCATACAGTTAGATATTAGTTTAGCTAGACTGCCTTAACCTCATCCTCATTACCGCTGCTGCTGTAGTGTTTATACTGTGTGCCTATTGCTCGGGGGGTTAGCCAGCCTGCCCTAGCTTTATTTGCCTCAGGTCACAGCACCAGCCATCTCTCATACAGTTTGTTAATCATCATTCTAGATTGTGGCTCTGCTTAATTTGACCGTTTGCTTATACTGTCCCGGTTACAGTAGAACTGCAAATTTATCCAAGTAAAGTAAGCCATCACTTGTCCTTACCATAATCATGCCCCCTTCCTTCTTCCTCTGCCTCCTCCTCCTCCTCCCCATATCCCAGCATCTCCCTCTGGCCTCCCCCCTCCCTTCCTCCCCCATATCTGCCCCAATCTTTTCACTACCCTCACCACCTTCTCTCCATTCGATCTCCTTTTCTTCCTACTTTTCCCGTTACCCACCCTGGTCTCTTCTTTCTCCTTGTCTTAACAAAAAATTCCTTTACAGTGTCTTTCCTTACCTCCACGCTCCCCACATGTTCTACAGGGTAGAAGTACCACTCCATCCTCCTACTCCTCTTCCTTCTACTTCTAGCTGGTGATGCTGAGCCTGATCCCAGTACCCCTTCCCCTGCCCCTTCCTCCACCCATAAAGGCCTCAGTATCTTCCACCTTACAGATAGAAGCCTCCTTCCTAAACTTGATCCCCTCAAAGTCTGGATCTCCCAGCACTCTCCTTGCCTCTTGTGCTTCTCAGAATCCTGGCTCTTCTCCAGGATACCCGACACCAGCATGGTTCTTCCAGACTACCATCTCCTTCGGCAGGACCGTGATAAATGGGGTGGAAATGTCGTTCTCTATGTCCACCAGAACCTAGCCTGTTCCATCACCTCAGAGTCTGTGCCCTCTTCTCACACAAGTGCCTCCTAGACAAGCTCACCCTCCCTTCTACATTTCCCATCTTTGTTGGTGTTTACTATGCTTTACCCAAAATCTCTCCCTCCTCTTTGACGCCATATCAGCTATTTATTCCCTTGCCTCCTCAGGAAAGGTGCACGTCCTGGGAGACTTCAACATCAATTAACTTGCCCCAGCATTCAGGTCCACCTCCCACAGGACTGAATCGCTAAACCTTACCCAACTCAGTGAACCCACTCAGCTCAGTCCTCATTTTCTTAACCACTCCCTTCAGGACTGCATGCTTTCCTCACACCTACACTGCATCACTGCAGCAGGACCTCTGCCAGATGCGTTCAGCGACCACTGTATGATCTACTGCATCAGGAAAGTAAGACCCATCTCATCCACCCCAAGTACATTTGGTCAAGGTCCCTCCCGCTGCTTGACATTAGTGCCCCTCTAAATGACCTTGCTACCACTGACTGTTTTCCCAGCTACTCTACCCCAGACATTGATATGACCCTCTCCTGTTTCCACACCAACTTTTTTCACACCTGAGACAAGCACGACCCTCTTAGAAAATCTAGCGTTAGCCAGCCCGGAGGTGCAGAGGGTTGAGGCGGACACCACACCTCACGCCAGCAACCAGGGGTTGGGAGCGACCTTGGATGCTGGGGTTAGCTGGGAGGGAGGAGGACTGAGCGTCCAGGAACTGCTCTCCTCCTTCAGGGAGGGTGGGAAGGGATGGCCCGGTGGGCGTGCTGGCTCTTGGCGGTGGCTGGGACTGGGTACAAAGTCGTGGGCAGCTGTGGGGCAGGCGTGGGCTGACACCGGACATGCCGTCCGGCATGGAACATCCTTGGCGTCACTGCATGCAGCGTCCTTGGGGGAGCATATGAAAGCCTCCCGTGCATGTGATGGTGGTCTACTGGCGTTGCAGCAGACTCACCAAAGTTAGCTCTCCTGGCCTTCCACAGTGGGCGGGATAGAGTCCCCATAGCGATGTGGCTGGGGAGGGCATAGGGGTTCAGCTCAAGCTGCGGTTGGGGCGAGGCCACAGTAACTACCAGATTGGGGGGGAATCATAGGTACCCCACCCCCAAAGCCAAGGAGAAATAAAATAAGTAAAAAAGAAAAGAAAATCCAGGGTTGAAAATTCCCATCGCCCCTGGATTTTGCCAGGTCTTATCGACCTGTGCAAGTCCCAAGACCAAGCCTGGACATGTTTCAAATTCTCCCATTCCCTTCCTGGCCTCTTATCCTACAGCTCAATCAGGAACTACTGTACGATGGCTGTCCATGCTGCCAAGGCTTTCCAAGTCCAACCTCCAGTCTATGGAGAAATTCTGGAAGGTTATTCACTCTCTCTCTGACCCCCCTGCCTAGTCTGACCATCATATCCTCCTGGAGGATGGCTTACTGGTGTCCAACCCCTCCTCTGTTGCTGTTCAAGTCAGCATTTTTTTTTTTTAACCACTTGTGCATTCCCTCTCCTCCCTCTCCTTTACAATCCACTCACCTGAGGGCTTCCATTTCCCTCCCATCTCTCCTCAAGAAACCTTGGATTGCCCTTACATCTCTAAATCCTGCCAAATCCAGCCTGGACAGGCTGGACGCTAAACTTCTCCATCTCACAGCTCCTGCCACTGTCTTACTACCCTCTCACCTTCTGAACCTCTCCTCACTCAGTGCTGTCCCTCAGGCCTGGAAGATTGCAAAGGTTCTGCCTCTCCACAAAGGTGGAAACCCCTCCTCCCCCAGCAACTACTGGCCAATCTCCCCTCCTACCCTCTCTTGCAAACTGCAGAAGCGGGTCTACTCAAGGCTCGCTGATTCCATCAATCCGTCAACTTACTCTCCCCCTTCCAGTCTGGTTTTGGGAAGTATCACTCAATTGTGTCCCTGCTGTGTGTCACTGATTCCATCCTTACTGGGACACATCACAGCAGCTATATTCATTGATCTGGCCAAGGCTTTCAACTCTGTGTCCCATCTTCCCCTCCTGGACAAGCTAAGCTCGCCAGCCTCTCAGTCCTTGCTGTTGACTTGTTCCACTCCTATTTCACGGGCCAACAGTCAGTACAGGTTGGAAGTAACCTGTCCCCTCCCGTTCTTATCCTAGCAAAGGCTCCATCCTGGGTCCTATCAGCACGTTTCCAATTTTCTAAACAACATGTACCCCAAAATACCTCAGTCACCTCACATATCCATATGTATGTAAATAACAATCCTTTACATCGCTGGCCCTCGTCAGTAGATGTGGAAGGTCTGCACCAGCAAGATTCTTATATTAACATTTTTATGCTGGTTTCATGCCAACCAGCTTCATGTCAGCCCTAAGAAAACAGTGTCCATGACCTCTTGCACCAGCCAGAAACTGGCCAGGCTCTCTCCCTTACCCGTCTTCTCCATGCTACAGGGCACCCCCCCCCCCAAAGTAGTCCCCGCTTTCAAGTACCTCAGTGTGTGGCTCAACCGTAAGCTGGACTGCTCTGCCCACATCAACGCCATCCATGCCAAGCTCTGCCCCGAACTCTGTGCCTTGTACCACAACAAGAACTACCTTTCTGTCCAGGTCTACCGGGAGCTGGTCACCAAAATGGTTCCCCAGTCTTCAACTAGGCAGCTGTTGTCAATGGCATCACCCCTTCTTCTTCTCTTGCCAGACTGGATACACTCTGCAATGCATTCTGCTGCTCTACCAACTCATCCTCTTGTATCCATCATTGCTCCCTGCACTCCTCCCTCTCCCTCCACATCACCAGTCCTACTGTGCCGGCTTCATTTCAAAATACTGGTTTGGGTCCCTCCCAACCTAACTGTCCTCACTCTCCTCTCCCATCGCCTCCTCAGACTCCCTCCACTCCAGAGACCCTCCCCCACCTTTTTCCTCCACAACCCTCACTCCTCTACCAGGCAGTCTGCCTTCTACCGCCTCCCCCTCCCTCTGGAACCTGCCCCCCAACCTCTTCCCTCACTCCCAGCCTTTAGACACCGTCTAAGGCATCTCCCTGCCCTTTCCTACCCCTGCCAACCTTACACCCGACCCTCCCTCCACCTCTCCATTATGCCATTCTCCCCACCCCCTTCTTATGAATTTGGCTTTACCCTTGGACTGCATCAGTCAAGTGGACTTGGACTGTTAATTTGGCACTGCTGCAGCCCTACAAGCCAACTTCCTGTTCCCATCATTTTGTCATGGTTTTGTCATCTATATTGTTGACACTGTAAATGTTTTATTCAATTTCATGCAATTTTGTCTTTCTATACTCTTCCCCCAGATCACACCTGGAAAAGAGCCTTGGCTCAGTGCGCCTTTCCCACATACCAACTCAGCTCAGTGCATCTTTCCCGGATGTCAAATAAAAAAAAAATGAAAACCACTAGGTTTGTTTGACAGGCCCCATCAGTGCTCCAGATATTCTGGCAGAAAGAGTAATTTACTCCCAATTTTTTTTTACATTAGATGAGTAAAATGAAAATTTTTCAAGTAAAAGTTTTTCAAATCTTGAAGAAAATGCTTCTTTTGAAGCAATAATGGCATTCTCAGGGGTGAGAACAAGTATCTGTACTTCAAATGTGAAGCCCGATCACTACACAGATCGGGGCTGACTCCTGAATCCCCCTGCAGGCACTGTATTAAATGAAACTTTTCCCCGAATGCTTGTAAAGTAACTAACCCCGGGTATGTTTAAATATGCGCTTCTGCCCCCCCCGACTGCTCTACAAACACTGCAAGATAATGCGCAGCACTGCCTCTTCCTTACTGGTGCCCTTATATGTGGAAATTTAATAATCTCCAAAGCTTGGATGCCCAACACCATTTTTACAGAATTTGGCTAAATGTTATGTGTATGCACAAGTGAAACCTGAAAGTGTACAAAAGCAGAGAAAATTAAAAAACCTCCATGCACTGAATAAAAAAAAAAAATACTAGGAAGGCAGAACCAAACAGCAAACAAGGTGTCAAACACAGCTGTCTTATAACATGCACTCATTCTCCCCCCCCCCCACATACTTTATGCACCCATCCTTGGTCTGGCAGCACCCCCAGCACATTCTACCAACCATCTTGTAGACTTACTGGTTAATAACCACAAACACGGAGCTAACATGCACCCTCTTAATTTTATATGGTTATCCCCTTCAATTAATGACTCTGAAATCTCCCTTCCAAACTACGCCATCCTACGAAAGGACAGACCCTCCAAAAAAGGAGGCGGAGTAATGTTCTACATCCACTCCGACCTAGAGGCTGAAATTCATGAACCTCTCTACTCCTCGGTGTCAGTGTGAATGGCTGCTCATCAACATCTCAATGGGCCCCAAGAATTTAAAAATCTGCTGTGTCTATAGCACTCCCAAAAGCAGGATAGAACAGCCTGACCTTTCTCTCATGCAGAATCCTCTCCCTCCATTTGAATTAATAGTAGGCTAGACACTGAAGCACAGTACAAATCTCTCCTAGAAACAACCCAGTTGCATGAAATCCTGAATACCTCTACCAGACCATCATAAATCTGGCAAGCACTCCCTGATCAAGTGGATTTTGATGAAAACAGCCAGAATGGATCCTTACCTGTGGCACTTTAAGTGACTCAGTCAGTGCCCACCTGGCTATTTATTACCAGTGGCAAAACTGTGTCCCCCAAAACCATCTACCCAGGCTCATCTCTTACAGGAGCTGCTCCAGCTTGGATTCCTACTCCTTTCTAAATAACCTGGAACTTACCAGCTAGTCTGTCCTGGATGCTGCCCCTGATGTTAACACCAGACTGGATCTTTTTATCACTTCCTTCACTTCTGTTCCCAACAAACACGCCCCTATGCACATGCGTAGAGTCAAACCAAAGAAATCCCATTGGCTCACCAGCAACATCTTTGCACTCATGCAGAAAAGGGACGCACGCTGGACCACGTGCAAAAAGTCTCAACTCACATCAGATTGGTAGGACTATAAGACCCTGAGAAATGCATGCAAAAAGGAAATTCTTAGTGCCAAATCCAAGTGCCTAAAAAACCAACAGCCCACTAATCTAGATAACCCCAAAATGTTTTGGCAATCAGTAAACTCCATAATCAGAAATCGCTCCCAACCATCGACCTGAATGGTTCCAGACACACCAACCCTAACACTACTGCAACGATGTTTAACGACTTTTTCCTGTGACCTGCCAAATATAGATCCAATAGCCCTCAGGCTCTTAACCCAGACACTGATCAACCCCCTCAAACCCCAATTTTATCTAAAAAAAATAAACTTCTTGCTGTACTAAAACTGGACAAATCTGGTGGTCTTGATGGTCTATCACCTAAATTTCTCAAACTAGCAGCTCCACAAATCACGTCCCCTATCGCTGAACTCCTCAACGTGTCCTCCTCATCTGGGATAGTGCCTACGCTATGGAAATCCTCAGCTGTCATCCCACTTCATAAACTACATAACAAAACAAACATCTCTTGATAACTATCACCCAATCTTACTTCTTTCTGCTCTTGCAAAGCTACAAGAAAAAACAGTGCACTGGCAGCTAGTGGACCACTTGCAGAAATATGACCTTATCTGTGCTGAACAGCAGTTTTCGAGAAAGGCACAGCACCAACACTGCTCTAATAGAACTCACCGATTCCATTTACCTTGCCATGGGCAAAGGCCTCGTAACAGGTGCAGTGTTTGTGGACCCGACCAAGGCCTTTGATCTTGTCGACCACAACAAACTAATAAATCAGTTTGATGCCAACAGCCTAGGGCCACCAGCACTTGCCTGGTTCAAAGACCACTTGACTAACAAAACTCGGGCTGTCAGGATTGGAAACACACTTTCAGGAGTTATCATAAGCAGCATACCACAAGGTTCTATTCTCCGCCCCTGCTCGTTTACCCTTTTCATAAATAATTTCCCCGCAGTCTGCAAACCTGTACAAACCCTTCTATATGCGGATGACAGTTCTCTTTACAGATAGTAATGACATTAATGCCATTAACCTTTCGCTCAGTTCCTGCCTAGCCAGGCTTCAAAACTGGAATGTAATGGAAAATATGGTAACCAACCTTCCCAAGACACAGTCCATGCTATTTGGAACTAGGCACAGAATAAACAATTGTATCCTTCAGTTTCTGTGTCCTTACCAGCAACAATACTCCCCTAGCTAAGACACTGTCTTTCAAGTACCTCGGCGTCATCTTGACCCTACGTTATCCTTCGAATCCCATCTCCAGCACACCGCCTCTCTCCTACATCAGAAGCTAGGTGTCCTACCGTGTTCGACATTTCTTAACTTCTCAGGCCAGAACCCATATTGCACTGGCAAACCTAGTCCCGCCATTAGATTATGGATCGGTTGTAATTGATGCTGCCAGTAAATTGCCAGTGGGCAATTTAGGCAGGACTACTACAGGGCAGACTAGATGGACCAAAAGGCCTCCTTCTGCCGTCACTTTCTATGTTAAATCCACACTACAGCAACACACACTCTATACTAAAAAAATATGTAAATCTGCCTTATATTGCAGGTCCAATGTTTACCACTGTATGGCTCTAAAATCCCTTAATTGCCCCCCTCCCAAAAAAAAAAAACATCAAATCCAATCTAGCTATTGCAACACTAGTAATAAAACTATGCATACTGGGACACCTGCCTACCTCAGTAGCTAAATCTCTCGTCAACCTTCCTTCTCCTGCTCTGCAACCAAAAACAACATATTAATACTCAAGTTTCGCACAAATATGGGCCAGTACTCTTTTAGTTATCATGCAGCTTCATATTGGAACTCACTACTTTCTTCTGTCAAAACATCTTCCTCTTCCTATGCCTTTGCCAAGCTCCTAAAGTCACTACTCCTCAGCACAGGCCTGCTCTTGCTTCCGATAACCTCCCATCTTACACTAGCTAATCGCACCCACTGACCCGTCACACGTTTCATACTACTCCTTTTCCTCCTCCTCCATCTTCCTCCTCCTTTCTCTAGCGTCAATTCTACCTCTGTTTATTACATTATAAGCACTTTCGTATATTACTGTATATTTACAAGTATTAGCACCATATGTGCTCAAGTTTGCCTACAACTTGCTGTAAATTCGTTTGTATTCACTGTAACTGGTCTTCCTGTTTGTGTTTCTGCACCGAGTCGTGCCTGAAAAAGGTACTTGTTACCAGTGCACTCGCCCAGTAAACAAAGTTAAATAAATACAGATACTGGCAGTGGAAAGGACTCGCCTAGACTTTCAATGAAGCTGTAAATGAGGATATAGCAGGCTTGCCAATTAAACCTTTGTGCTGCTGACAGAATTAGAACATACAGAAATTATGTACTGATTTATCAGTCCAGGGCACAGCAAGGGTTTACACTCTTGTTAGTCAGGCACAAATATAATTTAGAGAGACTGCTTGTAGAAAAAACAGCCCCTACCTGCTAGAGGTACTAGAGTAGAAAGAAAAAAAAACAAAGCGCTACAAATATAACAACTCAGATGGAAGAGTTCCTCAGAAGTGCTGTCCCTAGCACACTGGAACAAAAGGCTAACTAAAGAGACAGTACCAACATTTCGTGCTGTTATGTTCAAAGAGCTACAGCTGTACAACTGAACCCTAGGTCAGGGGTGTGCAAATCCTATTGCCCCCTGTCTGGGGCAAGTAAATTTCCTTGAAGGGCAAGTACAAAAAGAAAGCTAATTTCATTATAATGAATAGAGCCAAGTGAAAATTCAACTACAGTCATGGCTGGGAAGTCCTAAAAGTTTTGATTTGAACACCCCTGTCCTAGTTTGGGGGTGCACATTATCCAAACTGTAAGTAACTCCCTTAGACAATGCATAGAGGCACAGTAAAACATGGAGATGAAAAAATAAACAACAGGCAGTGTGGTCTATAGACTTGACCACAAGCTTGGGAACCAAGAGTGTTAAATTTAAATCCCATCAGAGCCATGTGCTCACTGTGTGAATGAACACCTTTATTTTTTGTAATCTTGTTTTGTTGGTTCCATAATCCCAGTCAGCCCTCAGGCAGGTGAACACCAAGTCCCACCATCTTTTATCTTTCCTCCGTCATCCACCATGGTTGCCCACTGTGGGGGAGACGGTGGGTTCAAAGCAAGGTGTCCCCTACCTTCCAATTCTCATAAACCAGCCAGGAGGAGTGTTTGCAGCGTGTGGCCAGAGTGTTCTAGCAGTGATCCGGACAGTGTGTTGGGAGTATTTACCCCATGTAGACCAAGACTCATCTTGAGGTACGTGCAGCATTCCGAATTCCCACCCAACCTTGCAAGGGTGCAGACTCTCTAGCACGCTGCTAAGGTGCACAGCACCATCCTCCATCCCCCGCTGTGACGCGCTGCTTAGCAGCACTTCCTCTCAGCCTTGTTCAACCGCAGAAACCCAGGTCCAGTCAGCTCCTGAACTCAGGTCACCTGCTTGGATGTGTGTTAAGCTACCGCTGGGCACAGGTCCCAATGAAATCAAGATTAGCTAAGCCATCCTGGAAAAATAAAAATACAGAAAGAGCAAGAGAGACATGCAAGAGCTATGGGGATGGTACCTCCCAGTCTTGGCTACACCCCAACCCCCTCAAAATTCTTCCACATTTTTCTGACGGGAAATACTTGCTAAAGCAACACTTAGAGTACTTACTGAAAAATGACTAGAAATGAGTTTCCAATTTTTCTGCCCATATTTCTTTACTAACATTTTCAGCGATTCATCCTGAAGAAAAATATTAAAATTGTAATTAGAAGGCTGCCTCTTAATTTTATCAACTCTAATATTAAATTAAAGACTCAAAAGGGTAAGCTTTTCAAGGTGAAGATAGAGCACTCTGCTTTCTAATTTCTAAGTAAATATCCAGTTTTAAATGCTACATCTTTAGAATTTTTGGACCCTCAATCAACACAGCATCCATTCAAAAGGGAGTCGTACATTTGAAGAGGAAGAATTGCTATTCTATAGTGAGTTTCAGTTTCATATGCACCGTAACACAAAGCACTTTACAATCACAAGCAATGAGACTGGCAGTAAGTGACTAAACGCAGAAACAGAAAACTGACAGCAGAAGAAGGCCTCATGGTCTAGCCTGTCTGCCTTTTTGTCCACCTAGGTAAGGTTGTTCCGTGGACCTTAACGGTCCATCCCAATCATCCAGCCACCCCATCCTCCCCATGCACTTTAACCAGTCCCCTGTGCCAGTCGCATTTTCTTTAAAATCCACCCACTGTAATCACATTCACCACCATGATGTGCAGTCTGTTTCACTTTTCCACCACCCACTCAGTGAAAAAGTACTTTGATGTCCTTAACCTCCACCCACCAATTTCCTATTGTTGCACCTGGTATTACTGTTGCCACCATCAGTGACCAGTTTGCTGTCCATCACGAAAAGCTCCACACCTCAGCATGGGTCTGCTCCCGATTAGCACCGTTTTTTTGTTTAGCACTCCTGTTTCCCTCCGATTTCCACTGCTGGCTTCAGTACAGCACTATAACTGTGAGGTCATCTGCACTGTTAAAGCAACCTACAAAGTTAGTTAAACGAAGCAGCCCCTGCACCGGATATATAGTTGCTGTACCTCATGGTGCTGCTTGTAACGTACAGCTTGCTGAAAATAAATCGCTTTACTAAAAAAATTACAATGCTCGTAAAATGAGAAATACCGGATCCCAAGGACTTCTCTGCTTCTGGTGCCGTCCACACTCTGCAAATTTATGACGTGATGCTAGGGAGAGAGAGGGGACATGCTCCATTATACTCTATGGGCAGCACCTTCTCGATCTTTTTATATTATAATGGTCATTTGGTCATAAAAGTGGGCACTGGTTGACTAACAAGGGCCTCGTTAGTTGACCAGTGCCCACGTTTTATCATGAAATGACCATTATAATATAAAAAAAAAAAAGATCGAAAAGGTGCCACCCATAGAGTATAATGGAGCACGTCCCCGCGCTCTCCCTAGCATCATGTCATAAATTTGCAGAGTGTGGGTGGCACCAGAAACCGGGAAGTCCTTGGGACCCAGTATTTCTCATTTTACAAGCGTTGTAATTTTTTAATAAAGCAATTATTTTCAGCAAGCTGTACATTAGAAGCAGCCCCATGAGGTACAGCACCTATATATCCGGTGCAGGGGCCGAGGCTGGCAAGTCTCTTTAAAGCTTCTCTGACTGGGTAAGTTAAAAAAAAAATCACTGATAGTTGCAACTTTTTATCCTCACAGATATGGCACAAATGTATCTAATTATCTGTCTAAATGTCTATTTCTATGCATCTAAAATGTTTCTGTATATCTAAATATATATCTAGCTATACCTCTCTATCGCAATGTATGACTAACAATCGACAGAACTATCCTAGATCAATTCGACATGTACAAATATTTTGTCTTAAGCTTTGATACCTGTCTGACCTCTCACCACAGTGAAAAATCTTGTTAAAGCCGTTAATCAAAAACTGTTTTCTGTTTAGAAACCAATCTAATTTCACATCTGATAAAAAAGAAACCATTATTTTTAAACATTTTTTCCTACAACTAACAATGGTTTAGTTATATATTCTTCAGCAGGTAAAGCACTCTTGCAAAGAATTGAACTTCTTGGCCGGCTCAGTGGTGCTGGAGGTTGAGGTGCTGGTCATTACACCTCGCGTCATGCCGGCAACCCAGGCCGCCGGGTGGGTCGGCAGAGGCGAGAGAGGATCGAGCATCCGGAGGACTGCTCCTCTCTCAGGAAGGAAGGTTTGTCAGCCCACTTGCTGACTGCCCTCTGGCTGTGGACGGAGGGCAGTACGGGTAGGGAGAGCATGCACTGGCGTTCTTATGGTCGGTAGAGAGAGGGGACTGGAGAAAAAAGGAAAAAGAAGCCAGCAGGTTCCATGATGGCCGCACCAGCACCTCGGCCGGCCCCCCGATGTCTAGATTTCACTCCAGGGGTGGGGGTAACGCCAGCACCCCTTCACCCCGGCCCTGTCACGGGTTGGGGGATTTGGGGGGTGTCTAGTCAGGGAACAGTGCGGCCGGAGACAGAGTCCGTCAGAGGGAGGGACCGGAGCCACCTGCCGGGCTCGGGGAGCAAATAAAATATCTATATAGGGCGAAAAAAAAAGTGTAACTTTTTATGAACAAAGCAGGTCGATTCGCTCTTGATTTCCCATTTCATTGACATACCTGTAATTTGTATTGTATTTCTGCTTAGCATATTTTAAACCAAAAATATTCAGTACCAGCTTGGATACTAGTCCTGGAAATTGGCATTCGACGAAGTTGCATGAAATTAAAGATCTACGGTCACAGAAGCAACACAGTCAAACATTAGTACAAGATCATCCACTAAGTACCTAGATGCCACAAGAACGTAGGGCAAGCTTTCTTTTATTATCGGCTTGGTAGTTTCAGGAATTTCCTGCCATTTCAGTATTTACTCCCAAGCCCTGGAACTCCCTTCCTATGTTGCTAAGATGCTCTAAATCTCACCAGGCTTTTAAAAAAGATCTCCGCAACACCTCCTGTCTATTGATAAGTGCACATGTAAAAAGATCTATTATTAATGCTTTACCTGGTCTTATCTTTCTAGCACACATCAATTTTGCACTTAATGTATGTCCTCGCACGCCTTGCTGTTTCATGCTCATCGTATATTTTCTAGCCTATGTTGTTACTGACTTTGTGATGCTGGGATTACGGCTTCATTTTACTGTCTGTAACTCTCTCGGGTTGTGCCGAAAAATACTTACCTGTAACAGGAGTTCTAGGAATGGTATATGTTGTTCATCCACACTTATTGGCAGGTTCCTTGCCGCTTTAAATCTTGCCGGAAGGTCTTCAAGCTGGCTCCTCCACCCACCCACCCAGGTGGTAAAACTCTAGCTCCGCCCATGGCGCCAGATCTAGCCTGCTGGAAGCCAGGTTGTCGTCGAAGCCGGGAGGTTTGGAGAAATGTAGGATGAACAAATATATGGCTCATTCCTAGAACTCCTGTTGCAGGTGAGTAACCTGTATTTCTAGGGACATGGATATGTTGTTCATCCACACTTATTGGCAGACTCCTAGCAGTTCTGCGGGAGGAGGGAGGCAAGGCGCACACCCCCTACTTAGGTAGAAAGACTGGAGAACCGAGGCCCCGACCAGCATCCCGGCGTGACCCCAGGATCGATGTGGAAGGGGAAAAAATGGTAAAGTCTGCTTCCAGGTAGAAGCCCTGCGGATATCCTGGACCGGAGTATCCTCGGAAGCAGCCACCGATGCAGCGGAAGGGCGGGTAAAATGAGCACTTATCCCTCTGGGAGGCTCCATGCCCGCCCACCTATAGCGGAGACCTACGCAGGAGGTGACCCACCCACTCGTCGTCCGCTAGGCTGCAGGTCTGCCAGGTGCAGCTTCAGCGTAGATGACAAACAGCTGGCGAACCTCTCCCGAACTTCAGCCCTACGCTTCCTGGGTAGGCGAGCGTATAAACAGGGTCCCCAAGGGAACCTATACACGGCCTCCGAGGTGTGAATGGGGATGAACCCCGGCAGAGCCAATACCCGGATAGGGAAAAAACTCCACCACCGCCAACGGAAGGAACTTCGGGTGGGGCGCAGGACAACCATGTCCCTGTGGAAGACCAGATAGGGAGATTCAAAGGAGCGCCTGGAACTCTTCTCTCCTTCTGGATGGCAGAATAGCCCCAAGAAGGTGTTCTTCCACAACAGGTGGGGAAACTCGCACCTGTGCAAAGGTTCGAATGGCTTGCCCGTGAGGCTAAGCCCATATCAGCGAAGATCCCGCAGACCGGGGATACTCTCCCCGAAGGGGAGGTGTGATCAAGGCCTAGAAGCGCCAGACCACCTTTTCTGCACCGACTGCCTTCCGGCCCGCGCCCAGAAGACAGGAGTGACCAACAGAAGCACCCAGAGGGTCGTCGACCGAAGCCCTGGTACAAAAGAACGGACCGAAGATGGTCCGGAATGCCCGACGAGGGACGGGAGAGGGGCCCTTGGCCCTGTCCCTACATCAAATGGAGAACTCTTACCATTTGAGGGCGAGCATGTTTGGCCGACTCCCGGCAGGACGCCTCGGAAACGTCGAGGACCTTGCCGAAAGACCCCAGGCCTGGCCCCTAGCTGCACAGGGACCAGGCCTTTAGGTGCAGGGATTGAAGGTCCAGATGGAAAACTTTCCCCTGAAAACAGAGATCAGGACCGGGCGGGCTGGAAGCCACCTTGGGAGCCTGGGGCGGAGACTGAGGAGAGCTGGATACCAGAGCTGGTCAACCAGTCTGGGGCTACCAGCATCGCCTGCGCCTAGTCCCTCCTCGCCTTGCCCGTGGGTCAAGGGAAATGGGGGAGAGGCGTGGAATAGGCCCGGGGTCCGCGACCTCGACGGCATCCCCTACAGCAAACCTTGCTGAGGGGGCGGGCATGAGACAGTCTCGGCCTCATATTCTCCCTGGAGGGAAGGAGGGAGAAGATCCTGTGCTACCTCCGGCAGGGAAGACCACTCATGAGGCGCAGCCTATGCCCAGCTTAGGGCATCAGCCAGGATGCTGGAGGCTCCTGCCGTCGAATGGCTAGGAAACCGCCTCCCAGATGCGCGAAAGACCCAATACGGAGAACCTCCTTACAAGATGTAAGAGGCTCGTCCGATCCTGGTGGGGTAGGTAGCACATGGTCGTGGTGTTGTCCGCCTAGACTAAAACCACTGGACCCCGCACAAACGGAGCAAGCGGTGCAAGCAAGCGGACTGCCATGAGCTCCAGCGGGTAGGAAAGACATCGGGACTCCTGAGAGGACCAGAGGCGGAGCACTCTGTATTCCCCTAGATGGGCACCCCAACCCATCCGAAAGGCATCGGTCGGAGCAGACCATCGACTCGGGGCGGACAGACAGGATGTACTCCTGCAAGAGCTGGAACGGTCTGAAGGAGAGCGTTCCCTAACTCCTGGGCTGTAGTCACGAACTGGTCCGAAGGAACGCAGCACTGTGACCGCTGGCTGGCCAGTCCCCCCAAGGGGAACGCATGAACCAGTGGGCCCAACAGACCACGCTGGAGCCGGCCGCCGCAAGGCCTAGGAGGAGCAGGAGGTCCCGGTAGGGCGCAATTGCCCAGTCAGACCTGACCAGGTAAGGGAGGAAGAACCTCAGCCCAGTCCGCCGGGAGCCGAGCTCGGACTCGAGAGTCGAGCCTGGTCCCGAAGAAGGATCACCCGCTAAGGCACGAGTTCCAATGTGGCTCCGATAACAGGAGACCCGCCTGAGACCCAGAACTCAGAGTCGACCCCTTCCGCCTGGAAAGGGTTGAAGTCAGGCCGCCATCTGGGTGGGGTTACGCCCGGGCCCCTCGATGCCTCAGAAAGCTGCTGGGCTGAGACCGAAGGGCCAGGCCTGGAACTCGTAAGGAGATCCCCCGCTAGGAAAGTGAGGGGTCTCCCGGGAAACAGACGGAAGAGAGGTAAGTCGTCCTGGAGGCCCAGGAGCGAAGCCACATGCCCGTTCTGAGGATGGGATATCTAAGCCAGAGAGACCATCCAGGCGTGCAGAAGAATGGGGCGTAAGCCCCCCGTCCATTTGAGACCAGGGATATCTGGACACGAACCCAGGGTCAGAAGGAGGATCCGCAACCTTCCTGATTACCTCTATTTAGAGGGCCAGGCAAGTCGGCTCAGAGGGCCAACGAAGAGGCTGTGGACCCCAAGATCCCCGTGGGGCAACGGCTCGAGAGGGTGGGACCTGCTCGCAAACCCGAGACAGGGCCCTCCCTTAGCACCTCCGACCCTTAGAGGTCCGGGAAAGCGGACTAAGTGGAGGAGGTGCGGAACCGTCCCCCCCACGGAGGAACCCGGGTAGGGGCGACAGGGCCGGGGACAGCGCCCCTAGCCCGTCACTGAGCAGGCTTGGGGGAGAAAGAGGCAGAGGGACCTCTCGGGCCCTTATCCCCACTTCCTTTTAGAGGAAGACGCTGGTTTGGAGTCAGGCCACCCAGCGCATGCCTGCTGGCCCTCGTGTTGGGCCGATCGAGCCGCAGGAACCGAGGGGCAAAGGGGCTTACGCAAAGGCTGTCGGCTGCCCTTGTCCCTCCTGGCGGGAGTGACCGAGTCCGGAGTGGTATCGGACTTCTCGGACCCCTGGAGGTGTCCCTCCACTCCAGGGCCTAAAAGGTCAGGTCAGTCCCCAAGAAGGGGATGTCCGCCAACTCGTGCTGGGTTTCCAAAGAGAAGGAGGATAACCTCAGCCACGCCATGCGGCGCATGGCCACTGCGGCCGCCACCGATCTGGCACAGGAGTCGCCTAGATCCAGAGCCGTCTGGAGCTGCTGCTTCGCCACCGCCCTACCCTGGTCCCGCACCCGCCGGACCATGGTGCGCAGGTCGGCCGGGAGATGAGGGAGGACCTCGTCCAGGGAGCCCAAAAGGGCGTTGGAGAAATGTGCCATCAGTGCAGCCGAGCTGGCCTGACGGAGGCCTAGGGAGGACGCAGCACAAACCTTGCGCCCGACACAGTCCATCCTTTTGGACTCCTTGTCAGGGGGGGCCTATCCACATCCCTAGCGTTTCCAGAACACTGGAAAACATTGTCAGTAACTAACCCCTCAGCCGAGGGGTGTTCTGAGAAACCAGGCAGAGAACCGACAGGGACAGAGTACTTCCTGGCCATCCTGGCCGAGGGCGCAGGGCAGGAAGTAGGCCGCCGCCAGAGCTCCAAGGCCGGGCCCACAATTGCCTCAGCCACCGGGAAGGCCTCCAAGGGTGAACCCCTTCGGTCTAGAATCTCCATAAGGGGGTAAGGGGCCCGTTTGGAAACTGGCTCAAGCTGCATCCTGGTGAATTCCGAGATGAGCTGGAGCAGACCCATAAAGGACGATGGGCTGTCGTCCACAGAATGTTCCGGAGAAGACCCTGGGTCCTCCCAGCTAGGGAACATAGAGGAGTCTATTTCGGGCTCCGAGGGGTCTGCAAAAAGCTGCCTCAGGCCTGAGTCACTCTTCGACCGCCAAGGGCGGGCGGGAGTGAGGGGGACAGATAACCTGCAGGACAGGTCATGACCTGGCCTGGGTTCCACCGAGGACGGTGGGGCAGCAGGGATCGGACGAGCAACCGGCCCCGGAGAGGGCACCTCGACTGCAGCGAGCAGTTGAGTCAGCCGATCGGGCGGCAGCTGCTTACTAGCCGGGGAATGAATCTGGGTCGATTGATTCCCGGACGACAACAGCTGCTGCCACATGAACTCCTCGTAACGTCGATGCCATCGGCATCGAAGCCACTCCTCATCCGAGGAGGGGGACGAGGAAGAATGGCAATGCCACTTGACTCGGTGTCCCGACTGAGAACGCCGAGGTCGGCGTGAGCGGCTAGACCGAGAGGAGGACAGAGACCCGAATCCTCGGGGGAACCGAGGGCGGGCCTGGGAAGGAGCGGGGCGCGCCCGCTCCTCCCTCAGCTCGGAAGAGAGAGCCGAGGTCTGTGGACCCAAAGGTGCAGGCAGAACCTCAGCATCCGTCGGGGGAACCGGCGAAGGGATGGCGGCTCTAGCAGAAGACAGCCCAAATGACGGGTCGAGAGCCTCGACAACGTCAACGGGAGTCCTGGCCGGCTGACCTGACGGGGACACCATGAGGCCAGCGGCAAGAGCCGCATCCTTGACCGAAGTCTAACGTCGGCCGGCAGGGGAGGGGGAACTCTCCCGCTCCCTCCAGCGCCGACGAAGGGACTTAGCCTGCGACTCCATGGACTTGGGCCGAGAGACAGGTCCCGAAGGTCCCTCTCCCTTCAAGGAAAGGGACTGGCGAAGCTCCTTGAACAAAGCTGCATGAGGAGGACTCAAGGAGAGCGGGATGAGCGCCGCGACCGAGGAAGAGGGAGGGGCAGCCGCCCCCTCCCCAGAGAAAGGAAGATAGAGTTGCTCAGCCGAGACAGCCGACACGGACACTGCCCGACGAGTCTCCAAGGAATTTTCCGGAGTGGGAAAAATTTCCGGTCGCCCGAGCCCCGAATGGGCCGCACGATCCTCCAGAGAGCTGGCCGAAAGGGCACAGCAAAAATCGCAAAGTTGAGGATCATGATCCAAGTCAAGGCAGTAAACGCACGTGGAGTGCGGGTCTTTCCTGGAGGAATTAGCTGGGCGCCTCCGAGAGCCGGAAAACGAATGAGCCATCGCCGCAGCGAAGAAGAAGAAGAAGATCGAAGTTTCAGAAAACTTCCAATTGATTTCGAAGACCAAAATTCCAGGAACCAGTCGAAAACGCAGAGCGCTAAGGAGGGAACCTGAGCTTCCAAGCGGTAAGGAAGATCTGGCGTCATGGGGCGGAGCCGAGAGTTTTACCACCCGGGTGGGTGGGAAGAGCCAGTTTGAAGACCTTCCGGCAAGATTTAAAGCGGCAAGGAACCTGCCAATAAGTGTGGATGAACAACATATCCATGTCCCTAGAAACAGGCAATTTGTTTTGTCTAGTGCGCCCCCTCAGTTAACAAAAACTAAATAAACCTAAGGCCCAGTACACGCTGTAAATCTTAAAATGGCTTAAGTGCTATAAAACATTTTAAATTCCCCTAGTACTGTTTGCATCCAGACTACAAGTCCCTTAAAACATTTGAGCAAAATTTTTTAAAGAAAAACACCGAATTCTACTAAAATGACAGCAGTTACTGCAAAGATGACCGATTAGAGCCTTTTATCATTAAAGTAAAATTTTCAATACCCGTTTCACTTTTTATTTAATCTCCAAAGACCTGCAAAGACTTATGTCAGCCAGGTTCCTCGCACCCATCTCGTGCACACCTGGCAGATTCCAGTGCTGGGTACGCTAATGCAGGCTGCCAAACTGCCCACCATGTGGTTACCACTGGTTGGTAGCCCACATTAGCATACCCTGCGCCAGAGGCCACCTGGTGTGCGCGAGATGGCAGAATGCGGTTTGGCCAACATGACTCTGCAAGGGTGTTTAGCGTTTTTGCAGCAATTGCTGCGATTTTAGTAGTATCCAATGTTTCCCTTTAAACTGTGTTAACTAGTCTAAAAACCAGATGTAACGCGTAAACCTTCTGGGTATTTACGTTTCAACCACACATTCTTTAAGGAAACACCTGAACACATGTCTAGAGTGATAATCCTTTTATACTAGTTGCAAACAGAAATAAACAAGCGCTGATGAAGGCATAGTGACACCAGAAACGTCAGCTCTGAACCATGGTTGAACCCACATTTAGGAAAGCCCAGGATGCTGCAGAAAATGGAAACCGGAAAACAGGAGACAAAGTAGCAGCGCAAACCCCAATCTTTCTCAGAGCTCTAACGAACAGTTAATCAAAATATAGTTGTACGAAATATATAGGATAGTGTATGACTAAGTGTTCACAACAGGGCTATTCTTTACCAGAGTTGTTACTGTAACGACTGATGACCTCGAGAGGTCCTTCAGTCGCCACAGTAATGACAAGGTAAGTAGCCCTGTTATGTTTATTAATCATACTTCTACTATAGTGCATAGTCTAACCACATATGCGACACAAATACAGGAGATCGTAGTAAGCAGGCCAGAAATTTTGCTATGATACACACACATGCTACTTTTACAGGGGGAAACAGTAAACAGCAATAACAAATTTCAATACAAATGCGAGGAGACACGGTTTTGCTGCAGCAACTGAGGAGACACAAGATGAGAAGGGGAATACACTATACAAATTGTTTGACTTTTCTTTATCAACGAACAGGCAGTCTGATTGCTACGGTAAAACGATCAGTTGGCTTCTCTCCCTCCACCCCACCCAACCCCCAACCCGGCAGCAAGTGCCGTGAACTGCCGTAAAAAAAAAAAAAAAAAAAAAAACTAAGCCCCAAGATGCATTGCCCTGTCTACTGACAGACTGTATTGGCTGCTGATTTGACAACTGCCAAAACTTACAGCGAGAGGACGTTCAAGTGTGACGTCCATACTGCAGCAGAACGAAAAGTCGTGCTGCTGCACTGAGGACGTCACTACTAATGCGGAACGTTTTGAAAAGTGATGAAAATCAGTTGTGTACTATGTTCTACCATACACCGTAGGAGCACAAGTCAGACACAGTGGATTTAGGCAGTTGAGCCAGAAAATCAACTCCCGAAACAAACGGGCCTTTTCAGACAGAAACTGAGCCATTTGTAACATGGCAATAAATGTTAGACACAAATAAGCACTTTTCATTGGAGCAATAGCTGACCAAGGAGCAACCAGGCATTAATTCCCTAGTAATGCCCTGTTGCTCTTTGTGAACCAGAGTAAATTCTTTATCCAAGTGCAGTTCCCAAGGCAGCCCAACAGATGGCTATGAAACAGTGCTGTGCTGCTAGCATTCTTTCACAGTCATCTGTTGGCCTGCCAAGGGAACTGCAGGAACAAAACATGAAAATGTACCCTACCATGGTCCCATCATGCAGTACAACCCATATCTTGCAATACACATAGGTGAAAATCGAACTCTCGAACACTGATCCAGACAGTAAGTTAGGGGAAAAAAGTACCATAATAGTAAAAAATTATAAAAAGTGTATTTGGCAATAATAACACCATGCACTTAAAATGTTACGCCAGCCCGGTGGCGCGGAGGGCTGAGGCTCGGGACGCCACGCCAGCGACCCTGGTTCAGGAGTGAGCTCGGGTTGCCAGGGGTCAGTAGGGGAAGACAGGATTGAGGTCGGAGGACTGCTCTCCTGTCCTTTGGGGAGATTCAATCCCGTGCTCTGGTGGCTCCTAGAGGTGGTTGGGGGCACAGCAGCTCGCGATCCGGCAACCAAGGGGATTGGCTGCAGTGACAATCTTGTAGGTGCACACGAGGCGTCACGCACCCGCTGGATCCATTGCACATCCAAGCCAAGGGAGGGAACCAAAGTTGAAAAACCCTGGCTCTCTGAGAAGGCAGTGCCAAGTGACCCGGCCCCATCCCAACACTGGACTTTCCTGGCCAATTTCCCCCCCACCTTACCCTGCTCCTGGCCTGACTGTCTAGATTTCAGATGAGGACACCTGGTAAGTGGATGGGTGGCCCTGCCCGAGGGTTATAGATTCGGGGGGGGGGGGTGGCTGTGGTCAGAGAGTTGAGGTGGGGTATTCGGCCAGGGGGTTTCAGATGGGGAGTTAGGTGCTGTTGTCAGGTGGGTTCACCCAAGAGATGCCCCAGAAGCTCAGGAGATGAAACAGAATTGTTAAAAAAATAAATAAAAATAAAAATGTTGTTAAGTAATGCCTTCCTACACCCTCAATATATGCAAGACAGGCTACATTCAGCAAAATGTATACCATCAATTCACTGTTAAACATAAGAAATATAACTGGTTTTTTTTGCATTACAAGTTAGCAGTACAAATAATAAATCCACTTATTTCAGGAAACGCTTGCCATGTTACAAGCGCATTAAGCCACTCCAAAGGAGGGTTCTACTGGGGATTAATGCCTGGATGGGTGGTTGGAGGCACTCTGCCTGCCGCCTCTTGCTCCAACCTCCCAACCCCCAAAACCAGACATTAATTCCCCAGTAGAACCCTCCTTTGTTGTGGCTTAATGCTTAATTGAACATTCAAACAAAAACATTAAGACTTTCATATTGCTGTCTCCGCACCTAAAATGGGGCAAAGTATCCAATACTGTATGTTTGTTTATTTCTGTTTGCAACTAGTATAAAAGGATTATCACTCTAGAGGTGTGTTCAAGTGTTTCCTTAAAGAATGAGTGTGGTCTAACCGTCTAAACGTAAATACCCAGGAGGTTTTACACTTTACATCTGTATAATTTACCCTAAGATCTGCACCTAGGTGGCTCCATTTGGAAGAGAAGTGCTCAGGCATAAGTAGTAAATAATTTCCAACCAGAGCACAGACAAAACTGTCGGAACTTTTCTGTTAATCTTAAAATCATTTTTAAAAATGTTTTAGAGCACGCATAGTTTCACTGACATGTCTGGACAGGAGTAAAAATGGTTACAGCAATAACAGTTTAACTAAAACAGTTCCAGCTGCAGTGTGGACAGACAAGCATAGTTCTGTGTGTTGGAATTAATATGAAATGTGACGGGGAGAACTGGTTTAACACCAGTAATGTGGCAACACTAAACCATTTATTAAGAATGGTTATTGCATACTGTGGATGCATTTAAACAGTTAACCAAACTGGTTGTAAACGATTTTAGAACAGTTCTGTAATCTGGACATGGCCTTGTATCAGATCTGAAATGACGCATGGACACCTTAATAGTCTGCTTAGGAAATGCGTTAGTTCAACTAATACTTGTAATTTAATTACTATTTGCAGTTAGCTATACATTTTATTTTTTGTTATAATCAGGTTATTAAACATTTCTGATGCACACAACAGTACATCAACAAAGTACAACAAGACAGACACAGCAACCCAAGAACAATGTTCCATTTCAGAGCAGTTTCATAATTTCATCAATGACAAGTGAGGATATGTGTGGTTACATGAAGCTACCTTTCATCTGAGAAAGCCTCCAGTCCCCCACCCGACCACCACTGAGTGTCTACTGTACTAGTCCCCTCTGTGAGTTTTCCCTAAGGGAACAAGTTGGACCACAGTGGGCTCAGGGAGGGGTGAAGGTAGAACAGGAGGCCACATCCTCCAGTTGTACTGCTCCACAATTGTGATGCCGCTCTGGCAGCTGCAGTTCCTCTAAGGGAGGCACCCAGTGGAGACCAAGGAGGATGCTGGGAACCTCCACAAAGGAGACCCACAGGAGGGTGGCATGGGACCCCACAGGGAAGGAAACAACTCCTGGTGGGGACTCCATTGTTTGGACGTAGAAACGGGGAGAGGCAGGTGCCTGCCTGGCGCCATGGCTTGGCAGGATAGGGAAGCGAATCCTCAGGAACGTGGGAGCAGTTGCACGGGGGAGGGAGCTGGATGTCATTGTCCACCTAGGGACAAATGACCTGGCTGGGAAAGGAATCAGAGCAGTGCAGGAGGAGTTTGTGTTGTTGGGGAGGGGCCTTAGACAAGTAGCATGCACGGTAACCTTCTCAGAGGTGCTGCCCGTCTATGGGATGGGTGAGACTAGGGTGCTCCGCACCATGGGATTCAATCAATGGTTGAAAAACTGGTGCAGAGCTCAGGGTTTTGGCTTCACTGGGGACTGGGGGTCCACCTGGAGGGATACAGGCCTATACTGGCGCGATGGTCTGCATCTGTCCAGGAGAGGAACCAGGATCCTAGGTGATAGGTTTAAATGCATTTAAACTAGCCAAGGGGGAAGGCACTGAACAGGAGCAGGGAAATCCTACACCCCCCTCCCCAAAAATCAGGGTAGTTAGTTAATGAAGCAAATACCCGGATAGAGAAGTCGACAGGGAGAAGGGCTAGGGTAAATGGAGAAAAAAAAGCAGTAAGAACCGGGATGGGGAAAAAAGAGGTAAGGCCACCAAAAAAAAAAATGGAGGGTAATGAGTACCAATGCCCGTAGTGTAGGTAACAAGCTCACTGAACCGGTGGCCTTGATGGAAGAGGGACACCTGGATATCGTGGCAGTCACAGAAACATGGTACACAGAGAACCATGACTGGGATGTCAACATACCAGGGTGCACAATCTACAGGAGGGACAGGGAGGGTAGAAGAGGAGGAGGAGTAGTAGCTCTCTACGTAAGGGAAGAGATCAAAGCAACAGAACTAAAGGGTAAACAGGGAAGAAAGGAGGCACTCTGGGTCACCCTGGAGACCAGAAATGGCACCAGTCTTCACAGGGGTTGTATACACCCCCCCCCACCTCAGGGGGAGAAAATGGACAAGGAAATGATAGAAGGCATCTTTAGGATGGCAGAAAAAGGGGAGATACTGTTGATGGGGGACCTGAATATGCCAGAAGTTAACTGGAACACCTTTGCTGCAGCCACATCCAAGAGTAGGGTCATTCTCGATGCCCTAGAGGGGGCATGCCTCAGGCAGCCAGTGTTGGAACCCATTCGGGAGGGCGCATTCTTAGACCTGGTACTCTCAAACGGTGACGGAGAGATGATATCAGATCTAAAAATGGGTAGCCATCTGGGAACAAGTAACCACCAAACAGCTTGGTTCACAATAAACACAGCCGCAGAGTCAAGCCATACAAAAGTAAGGGTACTGGATTTTAGCAGGGCTGACTGTCAAAATGGGAGTGCACCTCAGAAAAGCACTAGCAAACAGGCAATAAGGAGGGGTGAAGGAATAATGGGGAAACATCAGAACTGCCATCACAGAGGCAACAAGCCTTTGCGTGAAGCAAATAAATCAAAACGAAAGAAAAAAAAAACACCATGGTTCTCAAAAAGAGGTGGCAGGGAAGGTTAGGGAGAAACAGATAGCATTCAGGAAGTATAAGGAAACACAGAAGAAGCAGGACAGAGAACTGTACCAGTTAAAGCAGAAGGAAGCAGGGAAGGCAGTCAGAATAGCAAAGGCCCAAACCGAGGAAAAGACAGCCAACTCGGTTAAGAAGGGGGATAAAACCTTTTATAGTACATTAGGGAGTGAAGAAAGACCAAGGGAGGAACAGTGAGGCTTAATAAAAGGGCAGGGTGTGTGGGCAGAGAGGGACAGTGAAAAAGCAGGGATACTGAATGAATACTTCTACTCGGTATTCACAAAAGAAGAGGTGAGGGAGGTACCTAATCCAATCCACAGACGCATTCTGGATAGGGAGGTCAATACCAGTCCTTTCACAGAAGAAAGGGTTCTGAAAGAACTCCTGAAACTGAAGGTGGACAAAGCAATGGGGCCTGACAGGATTCAGACCAGAATTCTAAAAGAACTAAGGGGAGAACTAGTGACACCACTGACTACCCATTTAAACAAATTATGGGAGGATGGTGTGGTACTGAAGGACTGGAGGAGGGTGGATGTGATTCCCCTTCACAAAAGTGGAAGCAAAGCAGAGGCAGGAAACTACAGACCTGTTAGTTTGACCTCAGTGGTAGGGAAAATGATGGAATCACTTCTGAAAGAAAGAACTGTGGAGTACCTAGTGACCAAAGTAGATGACCAGGGAGGGGCTGTGGAGTGGACATGGCCTACCTAGACATTAGCAAGGCATCTGACACAGTCCCACACAAAAGATTAACAAGTTAGACAGCCTGGGAGTGGGTCCCAGGGTGGTAGCCTGGGTAAAAAAATTGGCTGGACAACAGGACACAGAGAGTAACAGTAAACAGAGTCCACTCCAAAGAAAGGGCGGTTACTAGTGGGGTACTGCAGGGTTCGGTACTGGGTCCAGTTCTTTTTAATGTCTTTATAAGTGACACTGCAGAGGGACCAGAAGGAAAAGTATGCCTCTTTGCAGACGACACAAAGATCTGCAATAGGGCTGATACACGGGGTTGGGGGGTGGAAAGGATGAGAAGGGACCTGACAAGGTTGGAGGAATTGATCAAAAGTATGACAGCTTAGATTTAATGCAAAGAAGAGCAAAGTAATGCACCTGGGAAATAAAAACCCAGGGGAAGAGTACACAATTTTTTTTTTTGGGGGGGGGGGTTTTAACAACAACAAAAATGGAAAGGGATCTGGGGGTAGTCATATCAGATTACCTAAAGGTAAGCAAGCAATGTGCGAAGGCAATAAGGATGGCTGGAGGGATACTTAGATGTATAGGGAGAGGCACCACCAGTAGAAAACAGGAAGTTGTTATCCCACGCACAGATATACTAAAAGCCAGCAGAATAGGCCTAATGGTCTGTCATGTCTGCTCGGTAGCCAGCCACCTAGTGGGTGCTCGCTTTCCGGCCCCCTCAGCCCTCGAGAGGGTCTTCGGCTTCAGTTTCCCCTTGTACCTGTCCCACCCCTTTTTAAAGCCCTCCACTGTGCCCTCCTCCACCAGAGTCCCAGGCAGCGCATTACATGGCTCCACCACCCTCTCAGTGAAGTAATGTCTCCTACGTTCCCCATGTAATTTCCCCCTCCAGCTTCCACTCATGCCCCCTGGTTGTTCCCCCCTTCTTTAGCCTGAACATCTCCTTGGTTCCGCCCTTGATTATTCCTTTTACATATTTGAAGACCCCTATCATGTCCCCCCTGCCTCTCCTCTCTTCCAGTGTGTACAGCCCAAGTTCTTCCAGTCTCTCCTCTTAGGGCCTCCCCCCCCATGCCCTGAATCATCCTGGTCGCCCTGCTCTGGACCCTCTCCAGCACTGGTATGTCCTTCTTAAGATGAGGTCTCCAGAACTGCACGCAGTACTCGAGATGCGGCCTGACCAAGGCATTATACAGAGGGAGGATCATCTCCCTCCTCCTGGACGTAATCCCCCTGGCTATGCAGGCCAATATCCTGTTTGCTTTTGCTGCGGTTCTTCTACAATTGTCAATTTTATTCATTTTGACGTCCACCACCACCCCTACATCCTTCTTGCCCAATGTGGCTTGCAGTGTGACCCCCTCCGGGTGTATACATGGCCCGGGTTTCTGACCCCCAGATGCAGCACCCTACACATCTCTGCATTAAAACTTCAATCTCCACCTCCTTGACCACCCCTCCAGGGTATCCAGGTTCCCCCTGGACTGTCTCACTTCATCCCCGTCCACCAGTGCTCCCAGTTTTGAGTCATACACAAAGAGACTCCGCCTACTGGTAACCCCCTTCCCCATATCCGAGACACAGGCATTGAACAGGAGTGGCCCCAATACCCAACCTTGGGGGACCCTGCTGATGATCTTCCTGGGGGAGGAGACTATCCCACCGACAACTACCCTCTGTATTCGTCCCATAAGCCAATTTTCTACCTACCTGAGCAACTGCCTCCCACCCCATCCCCCCAGCTTTGTTAGCAGACAGTTGGTGAGACTCCATCTGGGGTACTGCTTGCAGTTCTGGAGACCCCTCTCCACAAGGGCATAGACAGGATGGAGGCAGTCCAGAGGAGGGCAACTAAAATGGTGTAGGGTCTGCAACTGAAGCCATACGGAGAAAGACTAAAGTAAGTAAGTAAAACTTTATTTCTTAAGCGCCTTTCAAATACCAAGGCGCTGTACAGTCAGATTAACAAAGAACATAATCAGATAAACATACATAAAATTTTAAAAGCCTTATGGAAAAGCCAGACAAAATAAATTTTGAACTCTGACTTAAAACTCGAGACGGTCGGGCATTCCCTTAACCGAAGAAGTAGAGAATTCAACAGCGTAGGGGCAGCATAAGAAAAAGCACGTGCCCCAGATGTTTTTTTAACCGAACCCTAGGAATCTCTAGCAATCTCTCGTCGGCAGACTGAAATGAGCGGGAGGGGCAGTAGGGAATAAGGAGATCTTGCAGATACTGGGTTCCCTGTTCATGTAGGGCTTTATAGGTAAAGGTGGGGGGGGGGAGAACATGATATAAACTTTCAAGTACCTCAAGGGAATCAACAAAGTCAAAGGGTAGCATCTGTCAGAAAAAAAAAAGATGTTCAAGAACAAGGGGACACAATTTGAAGATAGAGGTGGGATGGCTCAGGGGCAATGTGAGGAAGTATTTTTTCGCAGAGAGGGTGGTGGACACATGGAACGGTCTTCCTAAGGAGGTGGTGGGGTCAAAAACAGTGGGGGAATTCAAGAATGCATGGGACAGACATAAGGCAATTCTGGTGGGGAGTAGGAAGTAGGCTATTGGTTAACTAGGATCTGCAGCTTATCCAATAGGTAGGGAAATGGGCAGACTAGGTGGGCCAAGCGGTCCTTATCTGCCATCAAAGTCTATGTTTCTAGGTTTCTAAAGGATGGGTCCCTATTCATAACACACAGGAACAACCTATTCCATCTGTTACGCCCCTTTTCCTCCCTATGTCTCACTGCATATGTCAGTGTTTCTATAGAACCTATAGCACTGGCTAATGTTATCCAATCCTCCATGGCTGGGGTCCCTGCCATTAGCAATTTCTTTGTAATACACATTTGGCCACTGGGATAAGAATCCCTAGGAGGTATCTAGATGCAGAGTCCCTCAGACCCTGTGGGTATAACATGAAGAGGAACATGTGTTCTATTAGAATTAGTTATGAAGTTAACATTTCTTATATGCTTCTTCAAGTAAGGTGATGAAGAAGGCCGGTTAGGGACAGGCCCATAACATGTTGAAGTGTTCAGCCTGCTCCTCATAACACTGCCTCCAACAGGGACTGTTTTGTGCTGTTTTTTTTCTTTGTACTCGGACCGGGGTTAAGAAGTAACATACGAGATACTTACAATTAAACTCCCTCCAGGACATGAAGGAGGAGATTTTGTTAAAGTTGGTGCAGGTTCTCCACCACTGCCCCCGAGATAAAAGCTGCTGGAGCTACATTATGCAATGGTACATACTAACGGCTGTACACAGTGATAATGGTCACCTATAAACAGGCAATTCTGTCAATGGACTTTCACTTTAAAAAAAAAAAAAAAAAAATGAAAACATATCTATATATAATCTATATGTCTATATCCCTATATCAGGGATATGCAACAGACATTCAAAATATGGAATAGGACCAGAACTGTCCTGAAAACAAAACGGTAACATTAAAGCAGCAGTATTTGATACTCGGCAAAAAAAATATCATAGTTATTTTTGTTAGGAAAAACGTATTTCTGACATCCTAAGATTCATGCTCAGTATATTTTTTAGTTCACAGATATTGTTTGAAACAGCTTTCATAGCCAATGACTCATGTCATTAAAGACAGCCACCAGAAGCAATTTTTTAAAATCTCTTCTGCTGAGGTTACCTGCTTAATGTACATTCTAGATTCATACTGCAGATGTATTAGTGTGGTGTTACCACAGGTTTTGACTGTAAACAGCACAACATTGTACCCAGATATTTAATTTTTACACTATAAGCATGGGAACTTAAAAACGTCAAAATTCTGTATCTTGGTTTAGGAATAAAAGGAAACGAAAAGAAAAAAGTGCATCTTGATATTTTTGCAAGACAAATATTATTGCTAAAAAAATAAAAATAAAGATATGGTTATTAAAGTAAATTTCCGATGTAAGGCAGCCACTCACAGAGTGGTAGCTGCCCTCATCAGCAGTTATTCTAGCCTGGTTTTAATCAATAACGTCAGCCCGTATATAGAAATTTAAATACCTGTAAATTTTCTTTCTCCGACTGCTGGTCTCCGGGCTTATCACTTCTGGGAGGTCCTTCCTGGAACCACGTGACAGGCAGGAGGTATACAGACTTCTGCAGGATGGTTATACCCTCCAACTCATTTCCTCCAGACGTCAGTACTTCTATAGCCTTTGTCCTCTGAGGAAACACATAACTTGGAAACAAACAAAAGAAAGATTAGTGTAACTTGCGGCTGGAGGTCAACTCAGCATTCTGGGAGGGACAGAGCCCCGAGACCAGCAGTCGGAGACAGAAAATTTACAAGTATTTAAATTTCTGTTTCTCTCTCCTAAAGCTGGTCTCTGCACTCATCACTTCTGGGATATACTAAAACAGCACATCCCTCCACTTCCTGGGTGGGAAGAAAATTCATAGTCCCTTATGGGTCCACCACTGCCTGGAGGACCCTGCGGCCAAAGGATGCCTCGGCCAAGGTGGCGACATCCAACTTGTAGAATTTTGCGAAGGTATGGATGGATGACCATGTGACTACTCTACACAAGTCTGCCAGGGAAGCCTCTCTTAAGTCCGCCAAGGACGTAGCCAATGCTTGGGTCGAGTATACCCACACTGGTCCCGGCTAGTCGATCCCAGCCTTCTGGTAGGCCATGGCGATGGTGGAACGGATCCACCTATCAATAGAGTACTTTGATGCCTTCTTACCCATGTTCGGGCCTGATGTAAGGATGAATAGACTTGAAGTCTTACGGACTGAGTCAGATCTCTATGTAAATTGAGTGCTCTTCGTGGATCAAGCGTGTGAAATCCTCTCTCCTCATTCCTGAGGTGAGGACAGAATGAGGGAATGTTCAAGACTTGGTTGGAGTGAAAAGGAGACATTACCTTTGGTAAAAAGGCCAGATCTGTCCGCATAACCACAGAGTCTTGATGAAATATAGTGTAAGGTTCTTTGGATGACAGGGCCCCTATCTCACTGATGCATCAGGATGAGGTGATTGCAATAAGAAAGACTGCCTTCATAGTGAGATAAAGTAAGGATGCCTCCTTTAAGGGACTGAAAGGGGGCTTGGTGAGTGCTTTGAGTACTAGGTTGAGCCTCCAAGGTGGTACTACAGGTTTTATTGGAGGATGCTTCAAGGTTGCTGCTCTCAGAAATCGTCTAACATGAGGAAGAGCTCCTAAACATTCGCCTGAGTCTGCTAACAGGAGCGTCCCTAAAGCAGACACCTGGACTATTAAGGTTGTCGGGTTGGAGGCCCTTGTCAAAACCCTCCTGAAGCAGAGACACAAAGTCATCTGGTAGAGAGGTGGCTTGTAACCAGAACAGGAATTTTCTCCAGATCCTATAATAAACCCTGGAGGCTGAGGCCCGCCTGGATAGAATCATCGTTTCTATGACAGGTGCAGAGAAACCCAACTCCTTAAGAGTTTCCCACTCAATCTCCACGCTGAGAGGGACAGATTGCGCGGACTGGGGTGCAGCACCAGTCCTTGATGTAGTAGGTCTGGGCTTACTTGGAATACCAGGGGAGAATGGAGAGACATTTGGACTAACCGGAGAGACCACGGTCTGCGGGGCCAGCACGGGCAAACCAGAATCATCTCTGCTTGATCTTGGGCAGTCTTGTGCAGTACCCTTAAATAAGATCGGAATTGGAGGAAAGGCATACAGATCATCGAACTGACCCCAGTTGATGGAGAAGGCGTCCTGTGCCATAGCCTTCTCGTCCTTGATGAGACAGCAGAACCTTGGAACTTTGCAATTTTTTTTTTTTTTTTCAGCAGGTGAAAAGATCTACCTGCAGGTGGCCCCACCACACCATGATGAGCTGGAAGGAACTGCTCTTCAGCTCCCACTCCACTGGTAGGATGTCCTTTCGACTTAGCCAGTCTGCTCTGACATTTTCCTGGCCTGAGATGTATGCCGCCCTTAGACTTCCCAGGTTGTCTTCCGCCCACTGAAAGAGAAGAAGAGCCTCTCGCAGCATCCAAGAGCTCTATGTGCCTCCTTGGCAGCTGATGAATGCCATTGTCGTCAGATTGTCCGTGAGGTTGAGGACATCCCAGTGGGAGAGCTGCGTCTTGAACTGCTGCAGTGCCAGGCAGACTGCCCGCATCTCCAGTACACTGATGCTGTAGCGAGACTCCACCAGAGACCACTTGCCCTGTGTCGAGAGCTGTCCCAAATGCGCCCCCCAGCCCTGGAGACTGGCATCAGTGGTGACTCTGATCTGGTGAGGGTGTCCCACACAGACCCTTCACGATGTTGTTCTGCCAAGTCCACCACATCAGAGAGTCCTTCACCTGGCGAGATACTTGAATCCTCTGGTCCACTGTGCCCCTCGATTGGAACCATTGCTGGAGGAGACCTGACTGGACCGGTCACATGTGGACTAGTGCCCAGGGGACAGTCTCTGCCAGGGAGACCACTGTCCCTATGAGTTGCATGAAGGAGCAGGCCGGCAGAGATTAAGCTGTTTGGAAGTTGTAGATGAGAGCCCTCAGTTGTTTGAATTTCAGCTCTGTGGGGAAAACTTTGTTTTGGATCATGTTGATATTCACCCCCAGATGGCTCAGAAACGGACGGTCGCAAGGCGCTCTTCTTCTGGTTGATTACAAAACCCAGAGAGGAAAGGCACTGGGTGACCGCCGTCATTGCTTGGACTGCTTGATCGTACCCTGGGGCTTTGATGAGAATGTCGCCCAGGTATGGGAAGAGCTGGATCCCTTGCATTCAGAGGCGAGTGACCACCGTCACCAGGACATTGGAGAAGAATCTGGGGGCTGTGGACAGGCCGAAGGGCAGCGGCGTGAATTGAAAATGGTGACCTTCCACTTTGAATCTTAGAAATTGACTGTGTGCTTTTCGGATGGGAATGTGCAGATAAGCATCTTGTAAATCTACTGAGGACAAAAAAAGTCTCCCTGATGGACTTCTCGGATGATGGAGGACAGGGTCTCCATCTTGAATGTTCTGTGATGAACAAAGCCATTTAGAAACTTGAGATCCAACACCGGCCAGAAGCCCCCTGAGCGTTTTTGGCACTATGAAGAATAAGGAGTACACTCCTCTGTTCCTTTCTGGAGCGGGGACTTGTCCGATCGCTGCTGCCTGTATGAGATCTGTAATCACCTGCAGGGTCACCGCTCGTTTTACTGGGTTGCTCGAGACTGGCGAGGGCCCTATGTGGGGCGGGGGGGCGCCAGGAGTCAAACTCGAAGTAACCCTCGCGAATTACATCCAACACCCACTTGTCCGTGGTGGTGTGGACCCATTCCTCAAAAAAGATGGAAAGCCTGCACCGATGCGAGGATGGGTCCGTGAGTCCTCACTGTGATTTTTTAGAGTCACCCTTGGCATCTCGGGCGCCTCCCCTGCCACCTCAGAAGCTACGTTGGTTGCGTATGTTGAACCAGGATCGTCTGCATGAAGCAGACTTGTTCTGACCCCTGGAATAATTTTGGGCACGAAAATTCTGTATGGATCCTAAGGCCCAGGGCTTGTTCCTTCCCTGGGATTGCGGCATTCGCACTTTCGCCGTTTCCCCAAATTCCTTGACTACCTCCTTTAGAGCAGAGCCGAAAAGAAGGCCTCCTTTATAAGGGGCATTTACCAAATGCATCTTCGAGGAGGCATCCATCTGCCGAACCCGCAGCCATAAGTTGCGTCGAGCTGAGGACTGGTAAAACATAGTCCTTGCTACACACCTGACCGCCTCCTCCGATATGTCAGCTGAATAAGCCGAAGCTAGCCCCATGAGCTGCAAATGCTGTAAAATGGGCTGGCTCATCAGCGAGCTGAAATGCCAGATCAGTGGCCCAGGAGAGCGCAGCCCTAGCCGAGTAGAGGTTAGCCGTAGCTGCCTTAAGGGAGGTTGCAGTGGACTGAAAAGCTTTCTTTAGAGCAGTGTCCACGTTCCTATCCACGGGGTCCCACAGGGAGACTCCACCTTCTGCTGGGATAACCGTCTTTTTTGTGAGGTTTGAGAAGAGGGTCTATCCTAGGACAGTCAAGCCATTTCTTCAAACGCTTCTTGTCGAATTTCAGGAGTTTGGTTAGGCGGCAAGGGACAGGGAAAGGCCACTCGGGTCCCTGCCATTCCTCCTTTAAGAGGTCCTCTGTGGCTGGAGGGAGGGGAAAAGCAGTCACTGGCTTTGAAGCTGACACTAGCCGGAGTGCTGGCTTCGCTCGCTTGGGCTCTGGAGAAGCTGAGTTCAGGTGGATCTCCTCCAACACCTTTTTAATAAAAAAAATTTAGATCTTCCAAATGAAAGTTTCTGGCTGGTGAGGAGTCCGAGTCGGAATCAAAGTTTAGAAGTTCCCCCTCTTCTAGGGATGAATAGCCGGACCCTGGTGACCTGTCCCATCTGCGTTTCCCATGGGTTGTGTTCCCAGCTCTGGATCTACTCCTGGATCTGTGCCTCTTCCTCCTCCTATCGTGTCGTGAGGAGCGGGGGGTGTCCTCGTCCGAGGATGGGGGGGGGGCTTTCCTATGGGTTCTGGGCTCGGGGACTGCTGCAGGACGTCGAAATATGAGGGGCTGAGGGTGAAGGCTCTATTCAGTTTCTCTATTAGATCCGGGGCTAGAGCCCCAGCCCAGTGATTGCGTCCCTCTGAGGTGGGGGACTACCCCTGAGCTGGTCTCGTACGACCTGGGATTCGGAGGCGGATGACTCATCTGCCTCGTCCCGGGCTGGTGAGATGGCACTGTCACATTTGACACAGAGACCCTGCAAAAGTGGCCAGCATGGGTGTTCTGCACTTGTGGCACTTTCTGCCTCTTGGGGGGGGGGGTCTGTCCTTTGATGAGGCCATGATACTGTTTTTTAGAATATTTTAAAAAAGTTATCTCGTGTTGAAAACTGAGCTTGGAGTATTCGAGTCCCCTCAAGGCTCTGTCTTGAAACCTGAGCTTGGAGTATTCCAGTTCCTATGAGGCTTGTGTCCCCAAAACGAGATCCATCAACGAGCTGAACAGGTGATGCTCGCCGACAAGTAGATTAATGATCTGCCCCCTTTCACCCTCCGAAATGACTGCCTCTCCACCTGCCTGAAGAGTGCTAATGATTTCGTGCTAATTGTCCTGCGCCGGAGAGCCTGATGCGACCATGCGGTTCTCAGACTGGTAGGCGCGTCGACTGTCTGAGCCTCCCGTGACCATCGACGGGAGACAAGCTCCGGGTGCCCATCGATGAGCCGAATCCTTCATGAGCTAGTCGTTGAGGCGGCTGCTGCGCCGGAAAAGCCTGGGGGGGGGGCGCAGTAATAGCGCTGATCCTGCTAGCCCTAGTCCCGGCATGACTGCCTCCTTGTTGCTCAGAGTGGGGGGAGAGATGTATGCCGCCCTTAGCTCTTATCGCAGGAGGAAGGACCGCATGTGGTGAAAGAGGGAGCAGGGAGCCCATCTGTACAGCTTGCAAGGCTGAGACAGGGGCCCCTGCGCTAGCGCTCAGTAGCACCATTAACTGGTCCAAAGATAGAAATAAAATGTAGACTCACAGAAATAAATCTTCAGTTCTGTCACTTTTGTGACAGAGGTCCTGCAGAGCTCCTACCACTAGACAGGCAGGAAGTAAACAGACGCCTGGAAGAAATGAGTGGGAGGGTATAACCATCCTGCAGCAGTCTGTATACCTCCTGCCTGTCACGTGGTTCCAGGAAGGATCTCCCAGAAGTGATGAGCCCGGAGACCAGCTTTAGAGAGAGAACTTAATTTTACTCCTAACTGTACTTTAGACAGAGGAAGCCCGCTCCATTCCTAGTGCCCGAATTCGGCTGCCACACCCCCGTGATGAAGCACGTGACGTGTGGCCAGGGAGAGCACAGGGGCGAACCCCATTGCAAGGTTTTGCACTTCGGAGCGAAGAACCAGGGGAGGAGCCATCAGCTGGGGGGGGGGGGTTCAGCTGGAATGTACCAGGGAGGAGAAGATCTAGGGTGCTCATAACGGGGAGTATGAACAACTCGTCTCAGTGCAGAAAGGTAGCAGCGAATGCCAACAGAATGCTGGGGTGCATAGCAAGGGGAATCTCCTCCAGAAATAGGGAGGTGATCCTGCCCCTCTACAGGTCGCTGGTCAGGCCACACCTGGAATACTGCGTGCAGTTCTAGCACCCATTCCTGAAAGACATCAGATTGCTGGAGGGTGTACAGTGTAGGACGACAAAGATGATCCAAGGATTAGAGGGATACTCCTATGAGAAGCGGCTGGGCGAGCCGAATATGTATTCCCTAGTGGAGAGGAGGGATGGGGGGGACATGATCGAAACCTTTAAATACCTAAAGGGGATAAACAAGACTAGTACAGAAGGGATTTTCCAGATAAGAAGGGGGAGGGTCACGAGGGTGCACCAGCTGAGACTGGAGGAAGGGGAAGATTCAGGAGGGAAGTCAGGAGACAGTATTTCACAGAAAGGGTGGTGGACGGACAAGTGCAGTAGCACGGTAGATGGTTTTAAGAAGGGATGGGAAGGGGGTAATTATGAAGGGGATGGGGTGGGTGGGAGGACAGCTGTGGGTGAGGGCTAGCTGCACAATCGAGCAGACTAAATAGACCATGAGGCCTGTATCTTCTGATGTTCGTATATTCATTTTCATTCGTTATTAATGGCTTGGTTAATGAAAGGTGCCGCTCGACTAACAAGAGACATGTTAGTTGAACGGTGCCCTTCATTAATCGCCAAGTGACCATTTTGTAGCTTAAAAACAAATGAGAAATCAAGCCCCATTCATTCCAATGGGGCGCGCCCCTGCGTTCTCTCTGGCAACACGTCATGACGTGCTCGAGTGCGGGGGCCTGGCGGGCGAACCCGGACACTAGGAACGGAGAGGGCTTCCTCTGTCTAAAGTAAAGTAAAGTTTAGAGTGAAATTATTAAGGTACAAGCTGCTGTTATTGATTAAAACCAGGCTAGAATAACTGCAGATGAGGGCAGCTACCACTATGTGTGAGTGGTAGCTGCTCTCAGATAGGCCGGAAATTCTCTAACAAATACTGTTGCTTAAAATGCATGCTGAAAAAAGGAACCAAGCTAGAAGTGACATTTTGACCATAGGTCTTGTTCAGGAATGATCTAAAGGAAAAAAAACTAGCCAACTTTGCTCTTTTCTCAGATAATTCCTGAAGACCAATGCTCTAAATTTTAATTCTAACTATTTTCTATATTCAGCATGCATTTAGTATTTTCTTTTTGTTCCACATCCATATATCTCTATATCTACACACAGAAACAGATTTAGATGGCAGATAAGAACTGCTTCGCCCACCTAGTCTGCCCATTTCCCTACCTATTGGATAAGCTGCAGATCCTAGTTAACCAACAGCCTACCTCCTCCTATCCCCCACTAGAATTGCCTTATGTCAGTCTCTTGCATTCTTGAATTCCCCCACTGTTCTTGACTCCATGCCATCCTCAGGAAGGCTGTTCCACGCATCCACAATCTTCTCCGTGAAAAAAATACTTCCTCACATTACCTCTGAGCCATCCCCCCCCTCCCCCATCTTCAAATTGTGCCCCCTTGTTCTTTCACATCTCTTTTTCTGAAAAATATTACCCTCTTGGACTTTGCTGATTCCCTTGAGCTACTTGAAAGTTTATAACATGTACCCCCCTCTCCCTTCTTTCCTCAAGGGTATACATATTAAGCTCCTTTAGGTATCTCTCTTCGAATGTCTTCTGGTGCAGACCATGCATCATTTTGGTTGCCCTCCTCTGGACAGCCTCCACTCTGTCTATGTCTATGTCTTTGCGAAGACGGGGTCTCCAGAACTGCACACAGTACTCCAGATGTGGTCTCACCAACTGTCTGTACATAGAGATAACTTCCTGTTTTCTACTGTTGATGCCTCTCCCTATGCATCCCAGTATCCCCCCCCCAGCCCTCCTTACTGCCTTCTCACACTTCCTCCTACCCCCCCACTAGAATTGCCTTATGTCTGTCCCATGCATTCTTGAATCACACACACACACACACACACACACACACACACACACCCTACCTAAAGTGTTATGGACACTTTCAGGACCAAAGAATCCAGTCTGAATATCCATTTGTCCTTTAAAGAGTTGCTGACACGTTATTGTCCTTGGGGCAGGCAGTTTACGGCAAACAGCTCCCTTCCCAAGAACCTAGATTAGCCCAAAGTATTTTTTATACAAAGATTGAGTAGTTATTTAACTTACAATAACTGTGATGTCTCTTCCTCATAGAAAATACAGTTACCTAAGAAATTACCATAACAGCAGATCTTCAAGAGAGGCTCTTGCAGTAGGTAATTACATATAGGACTGAAGCCGGCAGGAGTCAGGACCCCACAAAAAAATTTATAGCTAGCAGTCTCTATGGTGACCGCCCACCAGGAGAGACCGCATCCGAGCACATCAGTATAATAGGGCCGGTCTCTCACGCCCGCCTTCCAGTTCTTTCCACCAAAGGTCAAAAGGCAAGACGAGAGAGGCGGATATTTCCCTCGTGGAAAAGGAGCTGAAAAAGCTAAGGGGGATGGAGGGTGGGAAGGCATTACCTACTGCAAGAGCCTCTCTCGAAGATCTACTGTTACAGTAAGTTCTTCTGTAACTGTACTATCGTTCTTCGAGAGGGCTCCTGCAGTAGGTAATTACATATAGGACTGAATCCCAAGCAGTCTGGAACAAAGAAAAGCACTCGGGAGGAGAAAAGCCAACACACTCAAGAGAACCTCCAGCTGTAAAGGTCTAAGAGAGAAGACCTTGTAAAATAGCCAACCCGCGAAGCCTGCTCTACAGCAAGAGGCAATGTCCAAACTGTAGTGTTTCGTAAAGATATGGACAGAAGTCCAGGTCGCAGCTGCCTGCCACTGACACATTCCTGAAACAAGCAGCAGAGGCAGCAACTCCTCTGGTGGAGTGACCTCTGACTTGACCCGGCAGGGTCTTGTGGTACTTGTCATAACAGAAAGTGATATAATGAGTCAACCATTTCGAGAGGCATTGCTTGGATATTTTTTTTTTTTTTTTTTTTTTTTTAAACCAAGTATTTTACCAGGTGAGACACATTAAGCTGAAAGCTTGTTTGCAGCTGCAACCTGGGAGCACAAGGAAGTTAAGTGACTTGCTCAGGGTCACACAGTATGCACCTAGGGGGCTGTGGGATTCAAACCCAGGTCTCCAGATTTGCAGCTCAGAGCCTTCGACTTTTGCCCTCTCTTTTGTGAGCAAGAGACGAAAAGTTGGTCCAATTTCCTGAGAACCTTAGTCCTAGTGGTATAGTATCTCAGTATCTTATGAACATCCAAAGTGTGCAGGAAGTACTCCACTTGATTGGAGTGTTGCGTAAAGAAAAGCAGGTAGTTCAATGGATTGATTCAGCATAGATTCCGCTACCGCCTTATGAAGAAACTTAGGGTTGGTGCACAGAGCCACACATTCCTTGTGGAAAATCAAATAAGGGATTTTGCACATCAGGAAAGGAAAGGAGAAATGTTTAACCAGGAAAGGCACACTAAGCCAGAGCTTGTTTCCAGGTTCCACCTGGGAGCATAAGGAAATTAAGTGACTTGCTCAGGGTCACACAGTATGCAAGTGGGGGCTGTGGGATTCAAACCCAGGTCTCCAGGTTTGCAGTTCAGAGCCCTAAACCTCTGCGCTATACTGCCTCAGGGCCTGAAGCTCGGAAATTCGTCGAGCAGAAGTAATGGCCACTAGGAAGAGAGTCTTCCAAGAGAGGAACTTCAAGTTTGCTGAAGCTGCCGGTTCGAAAGGAGGCAGAGTAAGCTTCTCGATAAAGTTCAGATCCCAAGGAGGAGCAGGAATGTGGATGGGAGGTCTTAAATGGAGGACCCCTCCCCCGAGGAAAGTCTTAGAGACCTCCAACTGCGCGAAAGATCCATCTCCAAAGGGGACATGGCAGGCCGAGATAGCTGCCATATGAACCTTCAAAGAGGAATGGCTGAGACCCAGGTCAAAGAGATGACGCATGTAGTCCAGGACTCTCTCGACAGGGCAAGAGAAAGGCTCGAAGTCCTTTGACGAGGCCCAAATCAAAAAACGTTTCCACTTCATGGTGTAGATGGATCTAATGGAAGGCTTTCTGGCCTCCACCAGAATATCTGTGACGAGCGGCGAAACCCCAAACCAGGCTTGAGCTACGTCTGCAGGAGCCACTCATGCAACTGAAGGGATCCGAGACCTGAATGAACCAGGGTCCCCTGATCCTGGGTCAGCAAATGTTGCGACAGAGGAAGAGGAATTGGAGGCTCCTCTGAAAACTGTTGCAGAAGAGAACACCAGACTTGCCTGGGCCAGAGTGGAGCAATGAGAATCATCCACACTCCTTCTGAACTGAGTTTGTGTAAGACCCTTAGAATTAAGGGAATTGGAGGGAAGGCATAGACGAATCTGTCCCTCCAGTTGAGAGAGAGAGAGAGAGAGAGAGAGCGCGTCCCACCAGAAAATGCTACGCCCTGGAGCAGGCGAGCAGAAGGCAGGAAGTTTTGCATTTTGAGGGGAGGCGAACAGGTCTACCTGAGGGGTTCCCCAGCACAGGAAGATATCGTCTACCACTTGATCCAGTTCCCATTCGTGGGCTTTGGCCGACGACCAACTGAGGTGGTCCGCCAGCGTGTTTGACTCCCGGAACATGAACTGCCATCAGGAGAAGGTTGTGCTGAACTGCCCAACTCCAAACTCTCATTGCTTCCCTGCACAGAGGGTAGGAACAAGTTCCTCCCCTGCTTGTTGATGTACCAGACTACACACATGTTGGCCATCTGGATAGTCAGATGGCTGGGAAGAACACAAGAGTTCAGAGCCTGGAAAGCGTACAAGACGGCTCGGAGTTCAAGCACATTTATATAAGAGTCTGTTCGAGTCTGAACCAGGATCCCAGAGTACTGTGAAACCCTAGGTGGGCTCCCCAGCCCTCTCTCGAGGCATCTGTTGTCAATGTTTGGGAGGGGGGTTCGAGGCAAAAGGGAACTCCCTGGCAAAGGTTCTCTTGCACCATCCACCGCTGCAAGTCCTGAATCATGGGATCGGAGACCAGAACTTCCTGGTCTAGATCATCCAATGTCTGGTCCCACTGAGACCGAAGCGTCCACTGAGAGATCCTCATATGGAGCCGAGCACAAGGGACTGTCTGAATAGCAGCCGCCATGAGCCCGAGAAGGCGAAGGACTGACCTGGCACTGACCCGCCTGCGGCTGGACAGCCGACTTGCATGAGCCTGGAGGGTGTCCACCCTGTCCAGAGGCAGAAAAGCCATGCCGATGGTCGTGTCCAGTATCGCCCCTATGAAATGAAGTCTTTGGCAAGGGACCAGTTGGGACTTGGCCTGGTTGATGGTGAAACCCAGGCTGGAAAAGACCTGCAGGGTAAGGGAGAGAGAGTGCAGAAGTTCCTCTGCCAGTCATCCAGGTACGGGAATACCTGCACTCCCTGAGTACACAGGTGGGCCACTACCAAAGAAAGACATTTGGTGAACACTCGGGGAGCCGAGGACAGACCAAATGGGAGGGCCTTGAATTGGTAGTGGTCCTCCTGGAATGAAAACCGAAGGAATTGGTGGTGGGAAGGGCGGATGGGACATGCAGGTAGGCATCCTGCACATCCAAAGCGCACAGCCACTGTCCCTGCCGAAGAAGTGGCAGAAGGTTCTGCAGGGAGAGCATTCTGAAACGTTTGTACTCCACGAACATGTTCAGGGAGCAGAGGTCTAAAACAGGCCTCATGTCTCCAGTTTTCTTTGGAACCAGGAAGAAATGGGAATAGTAACCTGTCCCCCAAAGGTGGGTTGGGACAGGCTCCATCGCCACCTTCAAGAGAAAGGAGGAAATTTCTTCCCGAACCAGAGGAAGATGATCCGGGGAGTAAGATGACTTGGGGGTGATTTTCTGGGTGGTTTCTGAAGAAACTCGATTGAGTGTCCTGCTGCTATCAGTTGGAGCACCCAAGCATCTGATGTAATCCTCTCCCAAACCAGTAGATGGAAGGAGAACCTCCCTCCTACTGGCTCCTCTGGGGGAACCAGAGGCTGTGGAACAGGAAAGGAGTCAGGGGGTGTGGGGCAACACTGCGGCTGAAGCTCCCGCATTTTTGGGTGGGGGAGGGCTTGGCAGCCGGAGGGGCTCGACATTTGTTGTCCCGTTTGCCCGGAGGTTTCGCTTCAGGCACAGAACGTCTGTGAAAAGGGCGATACTGTCCCTGAAGGGGCCTGTACAGGGAGTCAGACTTAAGTGCAGTGCCCTTCTCTTGCAGGTCGGTAATGATGTCCTTGACATCCCCACCGAACAGCATCGAACCCCTGAAGGGTGCATCCTGAAGAGCAGATTGCACTTCAGGGACCAATCCTGACACCCAGAGTCAGGCATGATGCCGAAGACCTACGGTGAAAGCCGAACTCTGACCTGCTGCGTCCACTGCATCGTATGTCGAATGGAGCACGTGCCGACTGGCCGAACGAGCAGACCGGACGAGATGAGCCACTTCCAGTTTCATCTGAGAGTCAGAAAGGGAGTCCAATTTGGATTCCACCTGACTCAGGATAGTCTTCTGGTAGTCCCCCATATGTGCAACATAATTCAGGGCCCTAATCCCCAGCGTGGAAGAAGCATACACCTTCTTCCCATACTGGTCCAGAAGATGGGATTCCTTGTCTGGTGGAGACAAGCAGAGATGTTTCGGATTGGCCAACAAGCCATGAGCGGTGCTAATCACGACAGTCTGCTTTGGGGTGTGTATTCAAGGAATCCACAACCTCAGGAGCCTGGCACAGCCAATACCCCTTCCTCAGAAGGAGGGCTAGCGTGGACGGTTGTTTCCAAATAGTGGAAACAAGGTCAGCGTGAGGCTCAATCCAGGGTGGAATCAATGTCGGAGCAGTTTCGGGCAGATTCAAGTGGGCAGCGAGCTTCTTCCGCTGTGTATCTGGCTCCAAAGATTGCCACTGGTGGACCTTCTGGATCTTTCTCAGTAACTCCAGAAAGGAAAGATCTTCGGAGGAGTCCTTGGCCTGGGATGGTCTGGAGTCGTGGCTCATCACCAGGATCGAGCACCCCGAGTCTGAGACAGAGGTCCCCAAGAGGAGGAAGACTCCTCCCAACACAGGGAAGTCTCTCTCATCTGACGAGGGATCCTGCAGGGTCTGGCACGGCAGGCAGGTTCTCCACCTCCCTGGTGAGTTGAGCCTTGGCCTTAGCCCACCAGGCAGCCAGAGTCTCCTTCAAATCCACCGGCAGCTGGGGGGGGCGGTGGAGGAGGGGGATACGGATACTGAGGGTATCCGTAGGGCGAGTATCCGTAACCAAACGGTGGGAAGCCCAGCGCCTGGTATACCAGCGCAGGGTACTGCGGCGTGGGATACTGCGGTTCTGTGTAGGACGGCACCGGATAAGATGGAGTTGGATACCCGGGGGCAAGGGCTCTGCCGAAACAGATGGCCCTGGAAGAGGCCCCGCAGGCGTTGGGCCTGGTGTAAGAACGGTATCTGGCAAAGGGATGTCGTCCGGCGTTGGGTAGGCTGGCGTTTGAGCCAGCCCTATGGGAGGGAGCCCCGACGTCAGCATACCTACCTCCTTTGTATCGCCCGGGAATGGAGGACTGATATCCCCGAGGTCCAGCAGAGGAGACGCTGGAGCCTCAGCTAGCAGCAGCAAGCGCTGCAGCGAGCCTGGGACGGCAGACTTGTCCAGGGTGTCCGACGTAAGCTCTTTCGCTATGCGTTCAGAGGGGACAATGTCTGCCTTAGCGGTGGGATCGGGCGTTGGAGGAGCCGGCATCCGACTTATTGGATCCTGCGCCCAAAGGCTGCGTAGGGGAAGCAACCTTAGCAGGCGATCGTGGGACCGTGCGCCCCCTCGGAGGGGCTGGCATCTTATCAGCCCTGTCCAAGCAGATGTCAGTAGCACCAGCTTCTGACTTACCGGACCCGCTCGACCCGGAGGGCTGCATGGCAGCGGCCTTCCCGGAAGCAGTTGCCTCCTTTGTCCTGGAGGCACTAGAGAGGCCAGAGCGCGAGCCCGACGGGAGGGACAACGCCGTGTTGGATACCACCAAGATGGCCGTCGGGGGTCGGTCCCCCAGAGGGGACGTTACCTAAAGTACTGAGACTCCAGACAGAGTTGCAGTAGCCGTGGAGGGGGGAGTCCCGGGGTGGTGCTTCTCCTCCTTTTTCGGTGTCCCTCTGGCGTAGTGGAGGCCTGCCTAAGCTTCTTCAGCTCCTTCTCCATGGAGGCCATTTTCTTCTTCTAAACATGGGCCTCCAGAGACTGCTGCCTCCATTTACGGGTGGCGGCGTTGAATTGCTGGCAGTGCTGGCACTTCTCCATGGGGTGTTCCGGGCCTAGGCAGAAAAGGCACAGGGAGTGACCGTCCTTATGTGGTAGCTGTGATCCACACGAGTCGCACTCATTCATATGCGAATCAGAGGGTGTCTGGGATGACATACACAGCACTTCTAAGAAAAAAATTCTAAAAAAACTCAGTAAACAAGACCAACGTTAGACTGACTAGCAGAGGAACTTAACCATGAGGCACTTTCACAACTCAAAGGTGGGAAAGAACTGGGAGGTGGGCGTGGGGGACCAGCCTTTTATACGGACGTCGCCGGACATGGGGGCACTCCCCCACCACAGACTGCTAGCTAGAAATTTTTCCGTGGGGTCTTGACGTCTGCCGTCTTCAGTCCTATATGCAAGTACCTATTGCAAGAGCCGCCTCGAAGCAAGATAGCCAGCTACCCGGTGCTGCTGTGGCCCGCCACCAAAGCCATGTTTTCATGACACGAAGTAGGGAAGGGGCTGCTGGGCTATACACTGCACTGTAATGTTATCAGGGGGCAGCGGTGTCCTTCAGGTGATACTTATACTCAATACAGGCAATTGTACAGGTCAAAGGGGGTAGTAAATGTAATACTACTCCCCCATACCATGTACAGTTGCCTGAAATGAGTACTAGTATCACCAAAAAGCTGCTGCTGCCCTCAATTATATGTTATAATGCTATGTATTGCCCTGTAGCCCTTTCCCTACTTCACATCATTAAAAAAAGTTTTGTGGGCGGTGCTGCAGTGGGCGCTAGGTGGCTGGCTGGGTTTCAATGAGAAAGAGATTGAAGTTATTGCAAGTTAAATAACCACATAATCCTTGGATAAAAGAATCATTTGAGGGATTATTTAGGTCCTGGGGCAGGCAGCTCATTATCATAATTGATCTTTAATATGCAGAGTTTGTTAATTCTACGCATTGTTGTTGTCAAAAATTGTAACAATATTTAAAACTTGTACCTCTTCTTGAGTCCATCTGGTTTTGCACTTGCTTCCATCTCTCTGCTCCGGCACATCAGAGTCTGTATCCTGGTATGGCAGTTCATCTGAATCCTCACTTTGGGGTGGGGGGGGGGAAATAAGAAAGCGACATCAGCAGCTGGCTTCAATTTTCCCCATTCTTTGGAACAGGATCTCTCTACATGGGCTCTAAATCAAAATTTAACTAAAGCACTGGTTTAATGGTTCTGAACTAGCCTGTTGCATCTGTACATCCCGATCAAAATAATAGAGAGAACCTTCCGGCCTTCAAGCGTGAAATGAAACAATACCTAGGCAAAGCCAGCGCATGCACTTGCATTACTTGAATGACCCCCCCCCCCAATACTGCTCTTGTCTCTCCCATACACCCTAATAAATCCTTAATGTCTGTTGGTTAACCTCAATCCTCTTGGACTCCCTCTCGTCCATAGTCATCGTTCTGCCTATGCACTTACTCTCTCTAATTCTCTCTCTGGCTGATGCCTCACCTCAAATGCCCTCCCACCCCAACCTGTACACCCTACTCCGTGTCGTTATCTAAACCCTTAGCCTACTCCCCTCCAATAATTTGCTTCCCCCACAGCCTGGTAAATCCACTAGCCACCCTCTGCCTGGCACCACACTGAACCTACTCCTCTATCCTCATGTTCTTCACTGTTCACCTTAGTCAAATGAAACTGAGTTCAACTTTGACAAATGCCAATATGCTTGGCTGCTGACAGTCCAATTCAATGTCTAGATCTCTGGTACTCTCTTTGTAATTAATACTTTACATAAAAATTTGTTTGGTTACTGATGTTTATGTACTATGATTAGTGGTCTATGTGGTTTGTAACAACTGTAATGTGTTGTACTGCGAACGTGGAACCTTTGTAGACGAGCACCTTGCTCAAAAGTTATTACCAAATGATCAAACAAATAAATAAATACACAGCATCTGATCTCCTCACTGACTGGGCCAGTGGAGGGAAGAGATGTCAGTGGAGAAGCCCTCACATTCCAGGGAGGGAAAGCTACAGCACATTTACTCTGCAGTGTCCCCAAAAAGAGCCAGTTGAAGTCTAAAAGGTCCTCATCTGCTATTTTTGCTGAGAGACCTGGTACCTTGTAGCAGCAGAGGGATCTATAAACCACAAACAGAATCTCTGATGACATGGGGAAATTTAAAATGATGATAGGACATGGAGTAGAAGTCCGTGACCATTTCAGAATTCAACCAATTCACGGCACCCCATTAACCATTTTATCATTGGCACCCCATTAACCATTTTATCATTCACAATACTTAAATACTGTACATTCACTGTTATGTGTTAATTCTTGCATTTCCTGTTCAACTGGAAAGAGGTAAAAATAGCCCGCTAGGTTCATCAAAAACGGGACAGTGCCTGACTGCTGCTCTGCACTAGCATATCCTGCTAATCACCATCTCACAGAATCAAACGGTTCCTATTGCTCCGTTCGTCCGTGGCACTCAATTTCTCAACTTACAGGATGAAGCATGAACGTGACAGAAAGGGATTCTGACATACTGTGTCACCCACTCCTGGAACAGGCTTCCTCACCAAATCAGGAATGCTTCCAGCTGACAAGTGTTCATGTCCAGGCTATCCCACCACCTTGAAAAACCACTGTATTGCACCCGTTTTGATCCTCTGTACCCCTCCCTCACCCTGCATCAATGTCTAACCTGCCACCAGCCAAATATCATTTTACTAAGCATTTCTGTATTCAGCTACAAATATCATTGGTTAAGTGGCCAAATTGCTATTCCAGTTCCACAGGCTCTCACGGGTCAAAATTGTCACCAGCCCGCTAGCCAAATGCTGGTAGATTTTGTTTCGGGCTAGTATGATTTTCCTTTAACTAGCCCTGAGGGGCTTGTGCTGGAGAAGGTAACATTTCAGTAAGTACACCAGCTGGGTCAGTGGAAAAAAGTCTATGAGGCTAGTTTATTTCCCCAGTCACAAGCCCTGCTGGCTAGAGGCTGCAACTCACTTTCAGAAACCTGGGCTGTGGACCAAAATTCAAGGTTTGGCTAAAAGTTTTGTCATTTGGCTTAAGTTCAGGTGAGAATCAGCCAAAATGCTACATGTTAAAGTCTTTTAGCTTAAACGCTGTTGCAGTAATACATTATGTACATTAAGGTCATCGTTATTACTTTTGGCCCACTTATGCGTCTGTGTACTTTGAATCCTGTTTTGTAGTGAATTTTATTTTGCATTATTACCCTGTATATTTTAAATCGCACGCAACTTCTTACAGTTGTGCTAAGCCATCCTGCCACCTACGCTCAGGACCAGGGCAGGGTGCAAGTGCAGGGCGGGGGCCCCTTTCCATAGGAGACGAAACAGAAGGCACTCACACTCCAGAGCCAGGAGCTAGGTAGCTCTAGTGAAGTTTACAAAACACAGTTGTTCAGCAACTACGGACATTTATTGCTGCAAACAGTCAGTTGCTGGAATTCAATACACCACAAGTAGAGTAATCTCTGATGAATGCCTTCTGTTTTGTCTCCTGAAAAATTAGCAGCCCTGGTAGACAGTTTTCTAGCAGGCTTACACAAATTTAGCCAGATAGGACTACCACTCCATAGGTTTCTTAGAAAAGACAGCTAGATTAGGTTTTAACAAAAAAAAAAAAAAAAAAAAATATGTTGCACTGTAAAGCTGTTCATTTTGTGTCTATACACTGTATGCAGTTACATATGCAAGATCTACTGTATGGTATGTTTACTGTTCATGGTGCTACTATAATAAAGTACAAAAACTGGATTCCACGGGATTCTTTCTTACAAGTAGGTGACAAAATACAAATAAATAATGAAAAGGTAAACAAAGAAACAAAAGCAAACAATGATTATCAAGGCATCTAAAGGCCCCACAACCCATGATTCTTAAAGCCATACATCCTTACTAAGCACCTGCTCTTTAGGCTTATTTTAAGTCTTAGGAGCATTAAAAAGCTAGTATAACCAAAAAGACAAAAAAAGGTTACAAATTTTAAAACATGGTCAGTTGTAAGACTGTTTTCTTTTTTTATTTTAGTCTTTGGTAACTGGGTAAGGCCCATTAGACACAAGTGCCTGTTTTCAGAGTCAACCTGGGAGCACTGGGGAGGTTAAGTGCCTTGCTCAGAGTCACACAGTATGCAAGTGGAGGTTGTGGAAATCAATCCCCGGTCTGCTAGATGCATCACGCTCATTCACAGCTCGCTACTCTAACCTGTAGGCTATACTGTGTTTTTCCTTTTGCTCATTAGAATGTTTTCTAATGAGACAGTATTGTGCCGGATGTGTGGAATAACAATCTGTCTGGCAGCTGACATATCGAGTTCTGTTCCTCCCACTACATCAGCACTGTGACCTCACTGACAGTGACATCACAGGTGACTGACCTTGCAGCTGCTGAGTGGCTCTCCCTGAGCAGCTGTGATGTCACAGTCAGTGAGGTCACAGTGCTAATGTTGTGGAAAGAACAGAACTAGGTATGACAGCTGCCATGCAGAGTTCTTTTCACATATCACTCCTAACATTAGGTACAAAAATAATAAACCAACGGGAAAAGAAAATACCTCAGATATAAAAAAGTAAGAGTAGCTAGTTTTTAAAAACCAATATTAGTATTAGGCAGTACACTGCTCACTGTTTTTGTCACCTACAGTAGCTGGCTACCAGCAGATGTTTCGGGTGCTCAAAGCCAATTAAGTACCATGTAAATAAGCACAGCGATTCACTGAAAAGGGTGGAGGATGGATCACTTGGGGAGAGGTTCTCACAACATTACTGGTTAAGTAGGCTTTACTAGCTGGGACCCTAGTATATAATGGACCAGGACCCATCCTTTAACAGGGCCTTATCCGGCACACTTTCAGTGCCAATGCCATAAACTCCACTCGGGCTCAACTGGACCAGTTTCTAAAACCCCTGGCAGTGCTCCCCTTGAAGCTCTCCCAAACTTCAAGTACGTTGTCAAGGTGGCTATTAAGCCACATTTCATCTCCTCCCATGTCAATGCCATCCTTTATATTAATAAAGTTCTAAGCTTGGGGTCATTTACAAGACTAAATCCTGCCTATTCCTCACAATCAGGCAGGCGACTTCTCAAGATGATGTTACCTTTGACTACACAGACATGGTCTATGAAGAAGCCACCACATCAACCCTTGCCAGTACAGCACCCCCTCTTGCCAGACTGACTCCCGCTCTTCCACTTTGCCTCTGACTACCAATACTCATCTCAACTCTTGGAAATGCTCCATACCTACTTCAAAATGAGCCATTTTTCCAAGTTTAAAGCACTTTTACTCACCTAATGTCAAAAATGTTGCACACATTGCTCTTGAATGCCAAGGTTTTCTGAAACACTGCTGGACCCTAAACTATCTTCTGTGTGAATGTCTGACCAGGATATGAAAGTAGACGTCTTTCAGATCCAGGGACCTCAACCAGTCCCAACTGCAGAAATGGTATCACGGAATACAGTGTGATCATCTTGAATCTTTCCTTCTTTATACATTTGTTCGGGTATCTTGTGTCTAAAATGGGTCACCACTCCCAATTTTTCTTGTGGGTTAGGAAGTATCTGGAAGAGAGACCCTTGCCTCACTGTGAAGTAGGGACTTTCTCCACTGCTTTTTCCAGCAGCAGTTTCAAGCAAGATTTTTGTCTCAGAGTGTGAGCCAACAATAATTTTGACTTCTGCAGTTTTGGGAATTTTACTGAACTTCAAGTACAAGCCTTGACGCACTAATTCCAGGACCCACTTGTCCGTGGTGATTTCTGACCATTCCTAGAAGTAGCAAGCCAGCTTTCCCGCCAATGGTTGAGTGGCCTGGGCAGAACTATCAGGGCTTTTTTTTTTTTTTTGTTCGTTTGCTGTAGCTTTCGGTCTGGGGCTGCAGCAGCACACCCAGTTCCCCTTCTGCCCCTGTCCTTATAGTTACCTCCCTGGGGTTGATACTCATAAGGGGCATAAGGCCTCGGGTAGTAACCTCCTATCTCTGCCTCCCTTTCCATAAATCCTGAAGAAATGGAGGCCTTTTCAGTGTGTGGTTTTGTATTTATTAGGGCTGTCATGGTATCACGGTTTTACAGTATACCACAGTATCAGAAGTCACGGGATTGATACTATGGGCAATTGCTGATATAGTGATGACCATGGTTCATAGTATACAGCAGTATTCAGATTTTTCAACTTTTTTTTTTTTTTTTGTTGTTTTTTATTTTGAGGGACAACTGTCCTCCTAATGCAAAAGACTGAGGATGCTTCTATTTTTGTACAAAATTTCCTTCTTTAATATTGCGGTAAAACATGCAACAGTTATCCTACCATCAGAATTTCAAACTGCGGCATCCCTAGTAGTTATCCAATTTTTTAATTTATGCCTCCATCTTATCACCTAACAGGTAATTTCCCTCGAAGAGCTTGGTCTGTGCATCTTGGGATAGGACTGGTAGTCCTAAGCCAGGCAAACCTCCTCAGAGAGACTGCATGGGCCAGGACCCTTGAAGCAGAGTCGCTGGTGTCCACAACCATATGGAATTGGTACTTAGTGGCATCCAGGGCTGCTCTGGCTGTCTCAGCCAAGTCCTGTGCCGCATTACTGTTTACTGTTTCATTCAGTACTGAATTCCATAGTGCCTTCTGGTACTGAGCTGTATATACCATGTAAGCTGCTTGCCCACAGAGCAGTTGAAGCTGTTGTGTACATTTTTTTTTTGGTCGTGGTATCCAGCTTTCTGAAATCCTTCTCAGGAGGCTGAGCAGAGAAAGGGACCTTTGCCTTCTCACATGCAGCACCCTGAACCACTCCCTCATGGTCAGGGTGGGCATGCAGATACTCAACCCTGCCTGTCCACATGATACTATTCGATTTTCTTATCAATGTTGGCAGCTGGAGAAGGTGCAGACATGATTTTGGCAGTGGCTTTTTGAAGATATTTGTACATGGAAAGCAGGAACCTCTTTGTAAGAACCAGACACGTCATGCCCATGAATGCAGTGTCCTCTTCATCCTCCTCCTCAGCTTCATGGGAGGGGGATGCTGAAGAGTGTTTATCATTTACCCAACAAAGGAACAGTGAGCTGTGTTATCCTCTGAAGACCTGGGAGAACTAAATCCTTGCTCTGGTGAACCACACGGTTCCAGGGGTTTACCCTCCTGATCTTCAGCATACATTTCCTCCTCCTCCACAGGCAGTTGGCAAGACACTCAACCTCTCCACATTAAAATGCATAGCAACGGCCTTCAAAATTCAGAGCAAACTGCCAGCATGTGTAGCACTTTCTTATTTTGGAGAACAGAATGTCAAAGACCAGTGGTCCCCATATGTTCAGTGTTAAGGAATGTTATCAAGTTAGTTCAATGTTGTAGTAGTTTGTGTCCAGAAATAGCTAACATTATGTGGAACATCAATAAACCTTAACTGAGCATGGGTAAATTTGAGTGTAAAAATCAGAGTTGTGCGAAATTCATAGCAGTTGAGAGGTATGGCAGTTGGTGTGAAAAAGAAGCCGGGAGGGAGAGGCATATTCTTAAAATGCACTATAGCCTGGAAGGCCTGGAAAAAATTGTCATGCACTTGTCATGTCCTGTGCTGACGGCATTTCTCGTGTCCACGGTCTACTCCCTTACTTTTTCAGGAGGAGTGAGACATGTTTTTGTAATTTTCTTTGTAGACACTGCCTCCAGTGCCTGCTCTGAGGCTCTTTTAATTTTGCCATCACTGGGCACAGGATTAAACACCCCCCCACCCCCGCCTTTTTTTTTTTTCTGGACACTGGATTTTGATCCATTTTTTACCATGCTCTTCTGATGGCTGTGCAGCTTTATCCTTTTCTTATTTGACCCCACTGAAAGGGACTGCAGCTGATTGAGGGAAAGAACTCTTCTCAGCCTTTACTGTATTTTGATGATATGAAGACCAACTGAGAAGCCAGTAAGTCCAGGGTTTTATGTAACTCTAAAAACTGATTAGCATTTCGCTCATAAAAGTGCTAAAACACTGTGAAAATGCATAGCACTTGCCTCACTGCGTTTAACAAACGTGACACTTCTAGAAAACCTTTATAAATACTTTATGTACCGTTAGTATCGTCCCAAGAAAGAAACTGCTAATCAATTATTTAAAACCCTGAAGTCTTCCTTTCTTTGTCCCTTTCTTTTTGCACTTTAGAGCAAAATGTTTCAGAGTTCACAACTTAAAAACCCGTGGTCTGGCACCAAGTACTTTAAAACAGCTTGTGGCAGTCTGCCCTTGCCAGGAACTTAAAGCATATTGGTACAGTTTTAAAAAGCATGTAGGTCGTGCTCATTTCTTCTTTGGTCTGTTAGTCATGCCAAACACAGACTTTTTTTTTTTTTTTTTTTTTTTAAATCAGTTCCCAGTACAGTCAAATTATTTGAAACAGACCAAAATAATGTTAAAACAGGCTCTTAAGAAGAATTAGTCAGTCCAGCCCCCAGAAAAACTTGAACCACAGTAATTTTTTTTACCTCAGACCCAGTAGTTTTAAAGTTAGAGTATAAGGTTAGAACAAAATGCTTCCCTGGACTAACGGTGCACAGGGCCAAGCACGAGGTATATCAGCTGGCAAAGGATTGTGGGGGCTCCCCGGACATACTGGTCCACCTGGGTACAAATGACATTGAGGGAAACAGCGAGCTAGAGATACAGACAAGGTTCAGGGAGCTTGCCAGGGTCTGTCATGACATAGGATGCACAGTTTCCTTCTCAGAAATCCTGCCGGTGCCAAGGGCTAGTGGAGAACACAAAGGAGATAAACCAGTGGCTCAGGGAGTGGTGTGAGGCCAGAGGGTATGGGTTGATGGGGATTGGGGAGACCTGGGAGGATAAGGAGCTGTATGTAGAGATGGCTCCATCTCAATTTGGAGGAGGGAATCTTAAGTTGAAAATAGAGGTTCATTGGTGAAAAGTGGGTTTAAACTTGTGAAGGGGAGGGGATGGGAGAAAAGGCTGTCGGGGGGGCCGATAAAGGAGGGACTCTGTCTCCACCCCCTGGGGAGCTGGAGGAATGCGGGAAAAGGCCTACTGGTAAAGTGCAGACCAGGGGAAAACAGAATCCCCATGGGAACACGAGCAGGGGAAATAGAAGTATAGGGAAAGGGTAGAAGGTAGTCCTGTTAAATGCCAGGAGCTTGGGCAATAAAATGCCTGAGCTCCAGGCGATGCTAACTGAGGGAGCTGTGGATGTGGCAGCAGTCACTGAGACCTGGGCCACCGCAGGACACGGCTGGGACCTGAACTTGAAGGGTTACACTATGTTCAGAAGAGACAGTGGGGAGGGAAGGGGAGGAGGGGTAGCAATGATAGTCAAAAACTGCATTGGCATAGGGGGAGTAGAGAAGGTGGAGGGAACCATGGAGGCGATTTGGGTCACCTTGATAACAAGGGGGGCAAGAGAGTAAAAATAGGAGTGGTGCACAGACCCCCTGCACTGGCGGAGGAGCTGGAGGAAAGTCTGGTGGCAAATGTTGGGAGACACTGCAGACTGGGCAGGGGAAGGGTGGTGGTGTTGGGGGACTTAAATATGCCAGGAACAGACTGGGAGACTAGGACATCCTCGGTGGCCAGGGAACAAAGGTTGTTGGATGTCTTTCAAGACGCGTGGGGGAACCGACCAGGGAGGCACGGGTACTGGATGTGGTCCTGGCAGACAATGACCAGATTGGGGGCCTGGAGGTAAGGGACCCACTGGCAGGGAGTGACCATGCCACGGTCTGGTTCTGCCTGGACCTAGGAGGGGTAGAAGGCTGCACAAAGACGGAAGTAACCGACTTCAGGGGGGCGGATTTTAAGGAAATGGAAGGATCCTTAAGGAGCATTTGATGGGATTGGGTCAGACATGGATGCTGATAGTAGGTGGGAAATCATCAGGAGGGGTGCAGGATGCTACCAGCACCTGTGCAAGAGTAAGACTAAAATGTGAGGGCCCAAAACTTGTTGGTGGACCAGGAGGTCCAGGAGGTGGTGCGGGAAAGAAAGCAGCCTATAAGCAATTCAAGTGCTCAAGGAGTGAAAGGGATCGAGGGGAGAATGAGCTGATGGCTCAGAAGGGCCACTAGAGTGGTGAGGGCGGCCAAGGCAAGGAAGGAGCAGAACCTGGCTAGGAAATTAGGAGAGGGAACAAGGGTTCTTAGATACATTGGGGAAAAAACGAAGGTGAAGGGGCAGATTAGCAGGATTAAATCAGGGAGAGATGGGCACAAGACCCGGGGAGCAGGCTGAGGTACTAAATGAGTACTTCACCTCAGTTTTCACCAGGGAAAATGAAGTGCTGCATCATACATGGGAGGAGACAGAGATACTGAGGAGGGGGGACCACTCACGATCGGCAGGTCTGGGAGAGGGGAGGCATCACTGGCAGGTGGGGAGGGCTAAGCAGGGAGAAGAGGTACCGAAGTGGAAATCACAGCAGAGAGAGTGAGGAAAGCCTCAGCTCCCCTTAAGACGGAGAAAGCACTGGGCCGGATAAATTACATCCCAGAGTGCTGAAGGAACTTGCAGATGTCCTGGCGAAACCCTGGCAGAGCTTTTCACCATCTCTCTGAGGACAGGGTGGGTGCCCCAAGACTGGAAGGTGGCATATAGTGCCTATCCACAAGGGGATCAAGGGGTGGCAGGGAACTACAGACCTGTCAGCCTGACATCGGTGGTGGGCAAGGTGATGGAGGCATTGTCAAGGAGAGGCTGGGGGACCTGGATAAGTCAGGATGCCTGGACGATAGACAGCATGGATTCATCCCGGGAAATCGTGTCAGACAAACCTGGTGGAGTTCTATGACTGGGTGACAAGTGCCTTGGACCTGGGTAGACCAGTGGATGTCCTCTTTCTAGACTTCAGCAAGGCATTTGAGACTGTCTCTCATGTGGGCCTGTTGGATAAGTTGGGAGAAATGGGGTGGGGAACCAGATGATCAGATGGATAGGCAATTGGCTCCAGGACCGGACCCAGAGGGTCGAGTTGGTGGGATAGTCTCATCCCCAAGGAGGGTCATTAGTGGGGTCCCACAGGATCAGTCCTTGGGCCCCTTTTGTTCAACGCCACGATCTGACATAAGGGACAGGAATCAGGGAGTGAGATGAGTCTCTTTGCAGATGACTTGAAACTGGGGCGGTGGTGGATGGGGAGGAGGGAGGTGGCCCACAGGGGGACCTGGAGGCTCTGGAAAGATGGTCTAGAAAGTGGAAGCTGAGCTTCAATGCAGGGAAATGCAAGGTACTCCACCTGAGGCCAGAAACTCAGGCCAAGTGTACACCCTGGGGGGGGGGGGAGAATGCTACAAGTCTCGATGGCTGAGAGGGACCTGGGGTGGTGGTGGATGTCAAAATGAACAACTCTGAGACTTGTAGGAGGGCAGCAGCCAAGGCCAACAGGATGCTGGGATGCATCGCTAGGGGATCACCTCCAGAAGGAGGAAGTGATACTCCTCTGTACAACTGCTTGGTGAGGCCGCACCTTGAGTACTGCGTGGAGTTTTGGAGGCCACACTTAAAGAGGGACATTAACCTCCTGGAGAGGGTCCAGAGGAGGGCAACCAAAATGATTTGGGGCTTGGGGGAAAGGACCTATGAGGAGAGGCTCGAAGAGCTAAATATGTACACACTGGAAGAGAGAAGGGACCGGGGGGGATATGATAGAAGTCTTCAGGTACATGAAGAGGGTAAATAGGGGAGGAACAGTCAGGGTGCTTCAAGGAAGGAGGAAGGGCCACTAGAGGGCATGGGTGGAAGCTGGAGGGGGAAGATTCAGGGAGAAAGGAGGAGGTGCTACTTCACTGAGAGGGTGTGTGAGCCATGGAATGCACTGCCTAGGGGCTGGTGGCAGAGACAGTGGAGGGGTTCAAGAGGGGTGGGACAGATACAGGAAGGGTTCTGGAAGCAAATCCAATGCAGCAAGAATATCCGGAACTGGGAAGGGAGAAGCCAGAGAAGGCGAGGGAGACAGCAAGGTCAGCACCCAGGGTGGGGGCTGACCAAACGAGCAGACACGAAAGACCGTTAGGCCTATTCTGCTGGCATTTTAGTATGTTAGTATGTTAGAGTACGAGCTGATGGCTAAAAGGGCCACTAGGGTGGTGAGGGTGGCTAAGGCAAGGAAGGAGCAGAACCTGGCCAGAGAAATTAAGAGAGGGAACAAGGGGTTCTTTAGATACATTGGGGAAAACGAAGGGTGAAGGGGCAGATTAGCAGGATTAAAACAGGGGAGAGATGGGCACAAGACCCGGGGGAGCAGGCTGAGGTACTAAATGATTACTTCACCTCAGTTTTCACCAAGGAAATGGGGGTGCTGCATCGTACATGGGAGGAGACAGTGATACTGGGGGGGGGGGCCCTTACCGATCTGCGGGTCTAGGGGGAGGCATCACTGGCAGGAGGGAGAGGAAGGCTAAGCACGGAGAAGAGGTAGCGGAAGTGGAAATCACAGCAGAGAGAGTGAAGAAAGCCCTCAGGTCCCTTAAGACGGAGAAAACACCAGGGCCGGATAAATTACATCCCAGACTGCTGAAGGAACTTGCGGATGTCCTGGAGGAGCTTTTCACCATCTCTCTGAGGACAGGGTGGGTGCCCCAGGACTGGAAGGTGGCACATATAGTGCCTATCCACAAGGTGGGGGGGGGATCAAGGGAGGTGGCAGGGAACTACAGGCCTGTCAGCCTGACATCGGTGGTGGGCAAGGTGATGGAGGGCATTGTCAAGGAGAGGCTGGGGGGGGGAGACCTGGAAAAGTCAGGGTGCCGGGACGATAGACAGCATGGATTCGTCCCAGGGAAATCATGTCAGACAAACCTTGTGGAGTTCTATGACTGAGTTACGAGTGCCTTGGACCGGGGTAGACCAGTAGACGTCCCCTTTCTAGACTTCAGCAAGGCATTTGACTCTGTTCCTCACGTGGGCCTGTTGGATAAGCTGGGAGAAATGGGGGTGGGAAACCAGATGGTCAGATGGATAGGCAATTGGCTCCAGGACCGGACCCAGAGGGTCGTAGTTGGCGGGATAGTCTCATCCCCAAGGAGGGTCATTAGTGGGGTCCCACAGGGATCAGTCCTTGGGCCCCTCCTGTTCAACGCCTACATTTCTGACATAAGGACAGTTATCAGGAGTGAGATGAGTCTCTTTGCAGATGACTCAAAACTGGGGCCGGTGGTGGATGGGGAGGAGGGGAGGGTGGCCCGACAGGGGGACCTGGTGACTCTGGAAAGATGGTCTAGAAAGTGGAAGCCGAGCTTCAATGCAGGGAAATGCAAGGTACTGCACCTGGGGGCCAGAAACCCGGCCAAGTGTACACCCTGGGGAGAATGCTACAAGTCTCGATGGCTGAGAGGGACCTGGGGGTGGTAGTGGATGACAAGATGAACAACTCGGAGGCTTGTAGGAGGGCAGCAGCCAAGGCCAACAGGATGCTGGGATGCATCGCTAGGGGGATCACCTCCAGAAGGAGGGGAGTGATACTCCCTCTGTGTAACTGCTTGGTGAGGCCGCACCTCGAGTACTGCATGCAGTTTTGGAGGCCACACTTAAAAAGGGACACTGAACTCCTGGAGAGGGTCCAGAGGAGGGCAACCAAAATGATTTGGGGCTTGGGGGACAGGACCTATGAGGAGAGGCTCGAAGAGCTAAATATGTACACATTGGAAGAGAGACTGGACCGGGGGACACGATAGAGGTCTTCAGGTACATGAAGGGTGTAAATAGGGGAGGAACAGTCAGGGTGCTTCGAAGGAAGGAGGAGGGGGCCACTAGAGGGCATGGGTGGAAGCTGAAGGGGGGAAGATTCAGGGGAAAAAGGAGGAGGTGCTACTTCACTGAGAGGGTGATGGAGCCATGGAATGCTCTGCCTAGGGGGCTGGTGGAGGCAGACAGTGGAGGGGTTCACGAGGGGGTGGGACAGGGACAGGAAGCAAAATCCAATGCAGCGAGAATATCTGGAACTGGGAAGGAGAAGCCAGAGAAGGCGAGGGGGGAGCAGCAAGGTCAGCTCCCAGGGTGGGGGCTGACCAAACGAGCAGACGCGAAAGACCGTTAGGCCTATTCTGCTGGCATTTTAGTATGTTAGTATGTTTTCTGTCAATTTCAGAGTTTTTGTTAGTAGCAGTGGTTCGATTCCCTTGGGTAGGAACCACAACTCCAGCACTGAAAACCGCTAGTGAGAGATATATACAGGGATATGCAAAGATGCATCATTTATCTGTATAAGGGCAGTTTGACCTCGGGTAACCTCACGAGTGGTGCAAGCCATGAGTGATGCATCCACGGTCAAACTACAGAAGTGCAGATAAATGATGCATCACACAGCTCCCCATCGCATATTTCCTTTATGCAACAGGGTCGGAACTTCTGTGTTTTTTTTTTTTTTTTAATTGTGTTGTTGTTCTTTTGAAAAGAATTTATTGTCGGTCTATTTTGTGCCCTGGAGTTCATGCATGTTCCGGAGTCCCGCTGCTGTGGCCCCAGCATCAGGGTTTTATCTCATCAGGAGAGTACTTCCTCTGATTGGTGGAGCTGTGAGCGCTTTAAAAAAAAAAAATAAAATAAAAAAAGTCTGATTCGCAAAGCGAGAGGAAGGGAAGGAGTGCGTTTCTGAAGAGAGACATTTGGTCAGTCGTTTGGTTTCTTATTTTCAGTCTGTGAGTTAGGGAGACATGGAACGGGTGAAGTGAGTCGGGGAGTGGCTTCGGTGGAGAGGAGCGGTATCGGGAAGACAGAGCAGAGTGACAGAAAAGCCTAAGAGGAGGTGTGTGTTTCTGTCAGCTGAGAAAAAGGAGCAGCTGATGAAAGATGGAGCGGGCAGGTTTCTTAGTGAAAAGAAAGGTAATGGAAGCTGTCCATAAGAAGCTGCTCATGCTGGGATGGATTACTGGGCGGGATGAGTGGGGCCAAACATCTCGACAGAAGAGATAATGAACATACGAGAGAGGCAGGACCCTTGGAGGCTGGGAGTCCAGCCAAGACTAGGGAGGATGTTGGGCTAGCACTGGCAGGTGAGGGTCAGGATGTACAGGTGGCAGAAAAAGGGGAGGTTGAAATCACAGTTAATACAGTGGGGAAGCCCTCAGGTCCCAAAGGACTGAGAAAGCTCTGAGGCCGGATGAAATGCATCTGAGGGTGTTATGGGAATTAGATGTTCTGGCAGCTGCCCTGGAGGAGTTTTTCAACATCTCTCCGCAGAAGAGATGGGTGCCTCATGACTGGAGGGTGGCCCACATCATGCCTATCCACAAGGGTAGATCAAGAGAGGAGATGGGGAACTACAGGCCCGTTAGCCTGATGTCCATGGTGGGCAAGGTGATGGAGGGTATTATCAAGGAAAGGCTTGGGGAGCAACTGGAGCAGATGGGTCACCTGGACGATAGACAGCATGGCTTCATCCCGGAGAGAAGGTGATAGACCAACCTTGTAAAGTTCTACAATTGGCCGACGAGTGCCCTGGACCAGGGTAGGCCAGTGGATGTCCTCTTTCTGGACTTCAGCATGGCGTTTGATTCAGTTCCACACAATGGACTGCTTGCTAAGCTGGGGGAACGGGGGTGGGGAGTCAGATGATCAGGCGGATAGAGAATTGGCTTTCAAAGCATATACAGAGGGTGGTGGTTGGGGGGCACAGTCTCATCCCCAAGGAAGGTCATTAGTGGTGTTTCCCCAGGCATCGGTCCTGGGGCCACTCCTGTTTAAAGCCTATGTCTCTGACATAAGGAAGGGTATCAGGAGTGAAATGAGTCTCTTTGTGGATGACTCGAAGCTGGGAGCATTGGTGGATGGGAAGAAGGGAAGAGTGGCCCAGCAGGGGGACCTGGAGGCTCTGGACAAGTGGCAGAGAAAGTGGGGACTGAAGTTTAATGCTGGGAAATGCAGGGTTCTGCACCTGGTGGTCAGTAACCCAGGTCAAGTGTACACCCGGGGGGGGGGGAGGTGGGGAGACACACTACAAGTCTCGAAGGGCGAGAGGGATCTGGGGAGGTGGTGGATGTTAAAAACAAACAACTCAGACTTGTAGAAGGGCAGCGGCCAAAGCCAATAGGACGATGGGATGCACTGCTAGGGGAATTACCTCCAGAAGGATGGATGTGATCCTCCCTCTGTATAACTGCCTGGTTAGGCCGCACCTCCAGTACTGTGTGCAGTTCTGGAGGCTACAACCGAAAAGGGACATTGCACTCCTGGAGAGGGTTCAGAGGAGTACAACCAAAATGATCTGGAGCATGGGGGTGGGGGGGGAAACTATGAAGACAGGCTGGAGGAGCTCAACTTGTACACCCTGAAGGAGAGGAGGGACATGAGAGAGGTCTTTAAGTACATAAAAGGGATCAATAAGGGAGGATCAAAAGGGGTGTTCCAATAAAAAAAGGGGGGGGCAACCAGAGGACACGTGTGGATGCTGGAGGGAGGAAAGAAAAAGTTACTCACCTTAGTAATGTTGTTTCTTCTAATGGAGTCTTGCTATATTATTATGACATATGCAGTGAGTCCCAACCTTCGAACTGCTCCGGAGGTGAAAGAGTTAACTTTCCATGCCAGGCATGGAACTTTGAGCGCGAGCTCGGTTGAAAACTATCTGTTGTTAATCAAACTCAAACTGTCAGATCTTTACGAGCAAAACTCACTAAGGTTCTGTGTGGAAGCCGTAAACCTACACTAGCCAGCTGGCTACTAAATATAAGAACACATTTTTCTTGGTCCCAAAACAAAGACTCAAGTTAGGGGATCCAAAGAATTAAAAACATAACACCCAAACACCCCAAAAAGGAGGGGTGAAAAAATAAGGTAGGCATCTAAGTACCAACACGACACTGCCCACCCACATCCCAAAAGTAGAGGTTCTGAGAGGGGCAGGCGGGGGGGGGGAGGTCATAATACAGCAAGACTCCATTAGAAGAAACAACATTACTAAGGTGAGTAATTTTTTCTTCAAACAACATGAAGTCTTGCTATATTATGACATATGCAGATTACACAGCAGTACCTCCATGGAGGAGGGACAGAACCTACTTAGGAAATAGGCTCTGAAGCACAGCTGTGCCAAACCGAGCATCACTCCTAGCCTGGATGTCCAGGGAGTAATGCTTGGTAAAGTGTGAACTGTTTTCCAGGTAGCTGCTTGACATATCTCTAGGACAGGGATGTCCTGGCAGCAGCCAGAGACGAGCTGTACCTCTGGTAGAGTGAGCCCTCAGGCCCGAGGAGGAACCTACCCAGTTTTTCATAGCAAAATTGGATACAAGAGACAATCCACCTGGCAATGGATCTTTTAGTGGCAGGTTTCCCTTTATCAACCTCACCATAAGTGAGTAACAGTTGGAGGGAGTCAAACCTGTGACCCTTGGTACGTTCTATGTAGTAACTAAGGGCTCTTTTGACATCTAAACTGTGCAGTCTCCTCTCGCCAGAGGAGGAGTGGTCAATGAAGTACACAGGGAGAGTCAGATTGATTAAGGTGGAAGTCTGAAACCACCTTAGGCAAGAACTTTCTGTTAGTCCTGAGGACCACCTTATCTCTATGAAAGGAGATAAAATCAGGCTCCACTGACAATGCTTGTAATTCACTTATGCGCCTGGCAGAAGTGATGGCTACCAAAAACACAGTTTTCCAAGTCAAGTACTTAAGCTCTGCTGAAGACAAGGGCTCAAAAGGCGTTGCATAAGCTGGGCGATGCAAATATTAAGATCCCAGGCAGGGGCAGGGGCCCTGAATGGAGGGCTGGTGTGAAGCAACCCCTTGAAAAACTTGGAGAATACGGGATGAGCTGAAAGAGAAGAGGGTTTACCTGCTGATAAGAAAGCAGACACGGCTGCCAGGTGCACTTTTAGGGTAGCTGGTCTCAGCCCCAAAGTATTCAAATGCACCATATAATCTAGGACTGTGGGTAAGTCAGCAGATTCTGGTGAAATGTGCTTGCCAGAGCACCATATGGAAAACCTCTTCCATTTGGAATTATAAGTAGCCCTGGTGGAAGGCTTCCTAGAAGCCTTCAAGATATCCAGTACTCCCTGGGAGAGGTGTAGGTCAGCAAACTCAAACTCTTCAAGAGCCAGGCCTTGAAATTGAGAGATTTGAGATTCGGGTACCAAACTCTCCCCTGAGCACAGGTTAACAGGTTGGGATTCCTGGGAAGACACAGGGGAAGGTGGACTGCTAAGGACATAAGGAGTGGGTACCAGGGCTGTCTGGCCCAATCTGGAGCAATCAGGATCATCTTGCAGGATTGAGATCCGATTTTGACTAGCACCTTGAACAGAAGAGGGAAGGGGGGAAAAGCATAGAGAAACTTCCCTTCCCAACTGAGAAGGAAGGCATCCAGAGGGACTGAGCCCAACACTGGGGGCCTGCAGCAAAAAAGGGGAAGTTGGTGATCGTCTGGGGCTGCAAAAAGATCTATCTGCGGGGTGCCCCATCTGGAAAATACTACCTCCAGTACTAGGGGATCCAGAGACCATTCGTGATGGCCCTGGGAAATCCTGCTGAGAGCATCTGCCAGGACATTGTCCTTGCCTGGGAGGTGAACTGCCGTAAGGGAGGTGTTCAGGGAATAAGCCAGAGACCACAACTTCATTGCTTTGGTGCACAAGGCCGTAGACCGAGTGCCTCCTTGCTTGTTGATGTACCACATTGTAGTGGTGTTGTCTGTTCTGACTTGTACAACTTTGTTCTGAACAGATGTGGAAAAACTTGAAGTGCTAGAAAACTGCTCTGAGTTCCAACAGGTTGATGTGAGCAGATATTCCTGAGGGGACCACAATCCCTGGGTAGTGAGGTCACCATGTAGCTCCCACCCCATGAGGGATGCATCTGTAGTAAGGATTAAGGAGTGAGACTGAGGGTGAAGGGACCCCTGTCTCAGATTGCTCTGGTCCTGCCATCACTGAAGGGCTTGGATCAGGGTTGAGTCACTGGAATCAATTTGGTTAGAGGTCTCTCCTTTGAGACCAAAGGCTCTCAAATAGAACTGGATGTCCCTCATCTGAAATCTTGCTCCTGCACTACTGCTGTAGAAGCAGCCATGTGCCCCAGGAGCTGCAGAAAATGCCTTGCTGGTCGAGAGACCTGCAGGGTGAAAGAGGAGGCCAGAGAGACCAGGGCCCTTGCTCTTTCCAGAGGAAGGAAGGCTCTGGCCTCTTTTGTGTTCAGTTCTGCACCTATGAAGGTGAGAAGCTGGACAGGCTCTAGAACTGACTTTGGAAGATTGAGAAGGAAACCTAGAGATGTGAGCAGTTGCTGAGTTACCCGAAGGTGTAATTTAACTTGCTCTGGAGTCTGGCCTACTATGAGCCAGTTGTCCAGGTAAGGAAAGATGGCAATCTTTTGCCTTCTTAAATGGGCAACTGCTACTGCCAGGCATTTTGTGAATACCCTCGGGGCAGAAGTGAGGCCGAAGGGCATTGCTCTGAACTGGTAATGGCCTGAGGGCAGTTCGAATCTGAGGTACTTTCGATGGGAGCTTTTTTTTTTTTTTTTTTTTTTTAAGTTGTTTAACCAGGTGTAGCACACTAAGCTGAAAGCTTTTTTACAGGAGCAACCTGGGAGCACAAGGAGGTTAAGTGACTTGCTCAGGGTCACACAGTATGCAAGTGGAAGCTGTGGGATTCAAACCCAGGTCAGGTCTGCTGGATGTCACCAAATTTGCAGCTCAGAGCCTTAGACCACTGCGCTATACTGCCTCCATCCTGCTTCTGATAAGAACATGGAAGTAGGCATCCTTGAGGTCCAGGGACCCTAGCCAGTCCCCTGGCCTTAGAGAGGGTAAAATAATTCCCAGAGTCACCATTTTGAATTTTGGTTTTAAAAAGGTGCTTGTTTAGGTATATGAGATCCAGGATGGGCCGCCATTCTCCTGTCTTTTTGGGGATAAGGAAGTACCTAGAGTACAACCCTTTGCCCTGGTGTAGGGGTGGAACCCTTTCCACAGCTCTGAAAGCCAAGAGGGTAGAAACTTCTGTTTCTAGGGCAAGTGCTTCTGATGGATTTGCAGGTGGAAAGGACCTGGTTCTCATCTTTGGAAATTTTTTGAAGCCGAGAACCAGTCCCTGGCTTACTACTTCCAGGACCCACTTGTCTGATGTTAAAGACTTCCAGTCCTGGACAAAGTAAGCCAGCCTGCCCCTACAGGTAGTGGAGAATCGGCCCTGGCCACCCCATCAGGTGCCTGCTTGGCAGGCTTTGGGCTGAGGGTAGAAGCAGGCTTGCTTGTACCCCGTCTGCCTCTCCCTCTAAAGAAACCCCTCTGGGCATAAGCAGAAGAGGAGGCCTGGACTTGGTAAAAAGGCCTATGAAAAGGCCTGCCCCTACCCCTGGAATGCTGCCTTTGAGGAGTGGCCTGCCTTTCCTTGGCCTGTGCACTCCTATAGGTGGTCTTATATTCATCCATTTTCTTCATGTAATTCTCTGTCAGTTCCCCAAACAGAGAACTGCCCACCACAGGAAAGTCCATGGCCTTAGACTGAGTGTCCTGTGACAGGGCAGTACATCTGAGGTAAGCCATTCTGCGAAGTGCCACAGATGTAGCCATGACCCTTGATGACACATCATTAGAGTCAACTGCAGCATGAAATTGCACCTTGGATGCCTCAATCCCATCCGCAGCCACCTGTTCCAGCTCCCAAGCAAGCTGGTCAGGGACCTGTTTTGCCAGGGCCAGCACAGTATCCCATCTGGATTTCTGGTACCTAGCAGCATAAGCCATATAATTTGCCTGTCTGAGTCCCAAGGATGCTGCCATGTACTGTTTCTTTGCCATGGCATCAATCCTCCTGGAGTCCTTTTCAGGAGGGTGAGAGGCTAGAGGAACATTTGCCTTGTCACAGGCTGCAGCCTGCACTACCCCCACGTGGCTGCATTGCTGTGTGAGGAACTCTGTATCAGAGCCTGATAATGTATACCTCTTGTCCATCCTTTTATCAACAGGAAGTATAGAGTGAGGAGTTTTTGGAATTTTTGATGTCTGTCTCCTTAAAGATTTATGCAAGGGAATAGACAGTCTCCTAGACTCTGGAATATCCATCATTTCTACATAATCAGGCTCCTCTTGGTCATCAACAGCTTCCTCAACAGGGAGCAGGAGAGTTTCAGCAACTTTCTTATAGAACATAAAATGAGAAGGGGACTCAGATAGCCTGGGGGGAGAAACACCTGACGGTCTGTCTGGAGAGATGTCCGGTTCAATGGGCACATCCAGACCTTCAAAACCACATTCACTCTCCTCATACTCCTCCTCCCCTTCCTCCGGTTCATAAAAATCCTCAAAATCATAATCCTGAACCGGTGGAACCGGCCGAACCGAGCGCTTCCCTGATTGTGTCGGTTTGGACGGAACCGGGGAAAGAGACTGGACAATTTGAATTGCTTTACCTATTTCCTCAGCGGTTGGTGAAAGAACTTTTGTCTCCATACTAGCTGACTCTAGCCCTTTAGTTGGAACCGGCTCCTCAGAGCTGGCTGGTCCGTTGCCAGTATCGCCTGGTCAGAGGGCTACCCTCCGTTCGGTTGGAACCGAACGGGCTGGCCATCCGGTCAGCGGACTTTTTGGCCTCCTTTCCTGAGCCTACCAACTCTCTTTTCACGGTGGCAGCAGAAAATTCTTACAAATCTGGCAGTCTGCATTGAGGTGGTCAAACCCCAGATAATATACACAGGTGGCATGTGAGGTTAGCCTTAGCAAAGGCTTCCCATAAACACCACAGTGCTGGAAACCAGGGGCCGGTTTTTCTTTTGGGTTTCTCAGACATAGCGCCAGCCTAACCAAACTGCCCATTTATGGCAATCCGCCCAAGCAAGACTCTCTTATCGGTTCCCAACCGTGTCACGAGTAAGTGGAAAAACCGTAATGAGAAACGGTTTTTGAACCGATAAGAACAGAACACGCACTCTAAATAAGGACTAGAAAGTTTTAAAACAACCTGATCGGTTCAAACCGAACCGAAAAACGTTTACAAGTTCCACACAGAATAAAATAAATGTAAGCCTATCTATTACTTACAATACTACTTACAATACCACAGACAGAGCTTGAACCGACTGGTTGCAGTTTAATTTCGGTCACAAACCGAAAAAATACTTTTTAACCGATAAACGAACCAAGCAGAAGGAGAAATCTCCGGAGCGACTGTTCAGTGAGGCGGAGTAAAGAATCTGACAGTTTGAGTTTGATTAACAACAGACAGAGTTTTCAACCGAGCTCGCGCTCAAAGTTCCATGCCTGGCATGGAAAGTTAACACTTTCACCTCCAGAGCAGTTCGAAGGTTGGGACTCACTGCATATATCATAATATAGCAACACTTCATGTTGTTTGAAGAAGAGGATGAGTTACTTCACTGAGAGGGTGGTGGAACCATGGAATGCGCTGCCCAGGGGACTGGTGAAGGCGGACACTGTGGAGGGGCTCAAGAGGGGCTGGGACAGGTATAGAGGAAGGGTAAAGTTGTGGAAGTCTCATACCGGGGAACTACCCTGGAAAGGGAATGGGGGAGCCCAAAGGGGGGGGTGCAGCAAAATGGGTGCCCAGTATGGGTGCCAACTACCGAGCAGACACAAAAGACCATAAGGCCTATTCTGCTGGCATTTTAGTATGCTAGTATACTGTATACAGTGGTTGGCAAGCGGAGGTGGGCGGGCTGACTGGCCTGCGGGGCGGGATTTGCAGCGGCACAAGGGAGATGAATCTGAACCGTGCTTGTTTGCTGTTTGCATTTTGAGCTGAAAGTGGCAGTGTAAAAGTAGTGCTGGTGAAATGCAGGAAAGTGGAAGGCATGGCTAAATTATGATGTGTCTACTATGTAAATACTAACATTAAAAGCCAGCAGAATAGGTCTTTCATGTCTGCTTGGTAGCCAGCCCCTACTGGGCGCTCGCTCTCCACCCCCCCAGCCCCCGAGAGGGTCATCTTCGGCTTCAGTATACCCATGCACCTGTCCCACCCCCTCAAAGCCCTCCACTGTGCCCTCCTCCACTAGACTGCCGGGCAGTGCATTCCATGGCCCCACCACCCTCTCAGTGAAGTAATGCCTTCTATGCTCTCCCTGTAATTCCCCCAGCTTCCACTCATGCCCCTGGTTGTGCACCCTTTCTTTAGCCTGAACATTTTTGCCTCTGCCCTGTTAATCCCTTTCACATATCTGAAGACCTCTATCATTCTATCATGTCCCCCCCGTTTCTCCTCTCCTCCAGTGAGTACAGCCCAAGGATTTCCAGCCTTCCTCATAGGTCCTTTCACTCATGCCCTGAATCATCCTGGTTGCCCTCCTCTGAACCCTCTCCAGCAGTGCTATGTCCTTCCTAAGGTGAGGTCTCCAGAACTGCAGGCAGTACTCAAGATGCGGCCTGATCAAGGCATTATACAGAGGGAGAATCACCTCTCTCCTCCTGGACATAGTTCCCCGGGCTATGCAACCCAGAATCCTGTTTGCCTTTGCCGCACATCTTCTGCAGTTTTCAGTATTATTCATTTTGCTGTCTACCACCACTCCCAGGTCCCTTTCACTTGTTGTGGCTTGCAGTGAGACCCCTCCCAGGTTGTATACATGACCTGGTTTTCTGACCCCCAGATGCAGCAACCTACACTTCCCTGGATTAAACCTCAGTCACCACCTTCTTGACCAACCCTCCAGGGTATCCAGATCCCTCTGGACGGTCTCTCTTGCTTCCTACCCATCTGCCAGTGCTCCCAGTTTTGAGTCACCCACAAAGAGGCTCATCCTACTCCTAACCCCCCTCCCTATATCGGAGACATAGGCATTGAACAGGAGTGGCCCCAGTACCAAACCTTGGGGAACCCCACTGAAGACCATCCTAGGGGACGAGACTATCCCACCAACCACTACTCTGAGTTTTTCTGTTAGCCAATTTTCTACCCATCTAAGCAACTGTCCTTCCACCCCCATCCCCCCCCCCACAAACTTTGTCAACAACTTGATGTGGGTTACCGAGTCAAATGCCTTACTGAAATCCAGATATAGGACATCCACTGGTCTTTGTCGGTCCAGGGTCCCAGTCACCCAGTCGTAAAAATCTATGAGGTTGGTCTGACAAGATCTCCCCGGGACAAAACCACACTGTCATCCATGTGCTCCAACCTTTCCAGTTGCCTCCCAAGCTTCTCCTTGATGAAGCCCTCCATTAGTTAGCCTACCCCCCCCCCCAGTGGATAGGCACCACATGAGCCACCCTCCAGTCTTGGGGCACCCCTCCTGTCTGCAGAGAGGCGTTGAAAAGCAGAGCTGCTAATTGCTGCCAGTCCTTCAGGACCCTCTGATGCAGTCCATCCGGTCCCGGTGCCTTATCAGTTTTCAGCGCCCAAGGGCCTCCCTTAACCCTTCCTCTGATTTCTCCCTGCCAACCCCCCACCCTCAACTAAACACCCATCCTTCAGGCCTGGCCCACCCAGTACCCAGCCTCTTCCGTCCCTCTCAACTCCATCGACCTCTCCACTCAGCTGTCTCCCTCCCTCCCTTCCAGCTGAATGGATCCCCCGACTTCTTCCATAAGTATCGAGGCAAAGTACTCATTTAGTACCTCTGCCTGCTCCCCCGCCTCCTGAGCCCATCCCTCCCAAGTCCTAATCCTGGAGATCTGTGCTCTCCCTTTTCTCTTCTCCTCCATGCATCTGTAAAATCCCTTTCTAGCCCTCCAGATATCCCTAGCCAGGTTTTGCTCCATCCTCACCTTGGCTCCCTTCCCCACTCTGGTAACTCTCCTTGCTGTCATCTCGTAGTCTCCTCTCTCTCTCTCACACATTTCACATTTATACACACAGTAGCTCAGATACACAGATTTGTCACACGGGATGTATGCCCAAGCCTACTGCATAAACACACACACGAATGTATGAAGAAGCCAGCAGAAGAAGGCCATATGGTCTATCAAGTCTGCTCATATTGCAGAGTCCACAGTTTGAGCTAACGTCCCTGCCCTCCTTCCCCACTCCTCCAATCCTCCCTACACATGATTCTTACTTTCCCCTATGCCTATCTCAGCCTCTCTTAAAGCTGCCCACTGTCCAACAACATGACCTCTTCCAGCAGCGCATTCCAAGTGTCCACCACCCTCTCTGTGAAGTAGTGCTTCCTGACCTCCCTCCTAAACCTCCCACCCTCCAGCTTAAGACTGTGCCCCCTCGTGTTATGGTTGCCACTCAACTTAAAGAGATTCTCCTTATCAACCTTATTTATCCCTTTCAAGTACTTGAAGGTTCTAATCATGTCCTCTCTCTCTCTCCTCCCCCATCTCCCCTGTCCTCCAGGGAGTAGACATTCAGTGTCCTCAACCTCTCCTCGTATGCCTCACCCTGCTGACCAGCCATCATCTTTGTAGCCCTCCTCTGGACCTTCTCCAGCAGGATAATGTCCTTTTTGAGGTGTGGGCACCAGTACTGAACTCCATACTCTAGATGCAACCTTACCAGTGACCTGTAGAAGGGCAGTATGACCTCTCTCCCCTACTACTGATCCCTCTAGATATGCATCCCAGCATCTTGTTTGCCTTTACTGCTGCTTTCTCGCACTGCATGGAGTGCTTCAGTTCACTAGTGATAGTCACTCCCAGGTCCTTCTCTTCCTCTGATGCAGATACTCAGACTTCACCCAGGCAGTACTCTGTCCTGGGATTCTTGGCTCCAATATGCATAACTTTGTATTTCTTGGCATTGAAGCCAAGCTGCCAGATCCTGGACCACCTCCCCAGCTTTTCCAGATTTTCCCTGTAGGTCCCATATCCCTTCAGCTGTGTCCACTCTCCCGCAGAGCTTGGAGTCATCCGTGAACAGGCACATTTTGCCCTTAATGCCATCTCCAATGTCATTGATGAAGACACTCAACACCAAGCCCTGCGGGGCCCCACTGGTTACCTCTCTGGTGCCAGCTAACTCTCCCCCCACAACCACCCTCTGGGTTCTGTTCCTCAGCTAGTTTTCCACCTATCTAGCCATCTTTTCCTCAGCCCAGAGATCCACCAACTTCCTGATCTACCTTTTGTGGGGCACAGAGTCAAAGGCCTTGCTGAAATCAAGATAGAGGAGGTCTACCATTTGGTCCCAGTCTGTCTTAGTAACACAGTCAAATAAGTTAATCAGATTTGTTTGACAAGATCTTCCCCCCTCTACCCCAATGAACGCATGCTGCCTCTCATCCAGGAAACCATGCTCCTCTAGATATTCCACCAACCTTTCCTTTAGTATGGTCTCCATGAGCTTGCCCACAATGAAGGTCAGACTGGTCTGTAATTCCTTGGGTCATCCTTGGGACCACTTTTGTATAGGGGCACTGCATGTGCTGTTCTCCAGTCCTGTGGTACCACACACACACACACACACACACACACACACACACACACGACTCTAGTGAACTATTAAATAAGTTTGCCAGTGGCCCTGCCAGCTCCTCAGCCAGTTCCTTTAGTACTTTGCAGGGCTCTCGCGGACGCAGGCACCCGCATCCTTTACATGCATTTTGTGCTTCGGGACACTCGCCCACCAGCCCAGAAAGTCCCAGAGGCTCTCCACAGTACAGGCCCCAGGAGTTCTGAGTGGGCCGTGTACTGCACATGCGCAAAATGCAAACCCCCCCCCTTTGCCACCTGGTGAATTTCGACACCCTGGAGAGTGGAATGACCACCAGGTAAAGGGGAGGGGAGGAGAAGGAGGAAGACAGTGCCAGCAACAGTATTCGCTTGGGGAGGGGGGAATATGATCAGTTCCCCCTTCAAGCCTCCCGCCTCTTTGCCCCAGCTGTGGGGGGGGGAAGCTGGAGGAGCGCCAACGATAGGCTCCCAGCCATTTTGCCATCAATGGAGAAAAGTGGCAGGAGAGAGAAAGCAGAAAAAGAAAAAAAGTGTTACTTTCTTTAAAACAAATACGCGGTGGACAGAATGCCCAGTCACTAGAGTAGACGAAGGAGGCGTGCGGGTGCAGGCTGCACACATTCCCTGGAGGCACCAGTGTTAGACTCAACACAGAAGTGTACATTTCTTTATTTACAATTATTTTAGGCAGTTTAGGGCATCACGACTATTTCTGGGGACGGTTTAGTGAGCTTAGGGTTTACTGTGTTTTTTTTGTGTGCTTTGTGCAGGGCCAAGTCAGGACAGCATTGCACCCAGGGGAGGAGGAGGAGAGTGAAGAAGCTGGGCGGGGAAGCCTCGTGAGCAGCATGTCTCAACGAAGCCTTACTGATTATTCTGGTGGAGGAGAATCCTCCACATAAGGAAGAAAACATCATCATCCTCAGAGTGTGACTTAAGCACATCTCAGGAGACAGTTGACACTGTGAATGCTGAAACTGAAAATGATCAGTCTGAACAGACTGCATCTGCTAAACGCAGCAAAAAATTAAGGTTGTGGAGGGACAGCTGGACAAAGTTATTTCCATAAACAACAACAACAACAACTATTTCTCAAAGCACCTTTCAAATTATCAAGGCACTTTACAAAAAGATTGACATAAGAATAATAAATACAGTATAAAACAGAGCAATAATCCACAGGGTTCATTTCACTAAATACCATTAAAGGCCCGAGACCATAAAAAAGTTTATAATGCCTGTTTAAAGCCTCCCACTGGCATGCACTCCCAAAGCCAACGGGGTAGAGAATTCCAGAGGGTAAGGGCGACGTACATAAAAGCACGGACCCCAGAAGATTTCAAAGACACCCTCGGGATCTCTAGCAACCCCTCATCGGCTGAACAGAGCGGTCACTCCGAGCGACAGGGAGCCAGAAGCTCTTTCAAGTAGTCAGGGCCAAGTCCATGTAGAGCTTTATAAAACTCAGTTAACCAACTTTTAAGGTGATCCGCCACTGAATCGGCAGACTGCGCAGAACAGGGGTAATAGGATATGTTCGAGACACCCCCGTTAGCAATCGTGCTGCCGCGTTCTGCAGTAGCTGCAAGCAGCGGATATCAACCCCAGGACGCCCGAGGTAAAGGGAGTTGCAGTAATCAAGGCACGAGGTCACAAAGGTATGAACGAGTGTAGGAAGGTCTCCGGATGGAATAAGGTGCTTAATCCTAGTGATGTTCCCAAGATGGTAAAAGGAAGACTTGTCGACAGCCGACACTTGAGCTCTTAAGGTCAGCCCATTGTGAAGCACCACCCCCAGGTCCCGCACCCGTTTGGAGGCAAGGAGCTGGGCACCCCCTAGGTAAATTCCAGAGGGCTGGCCAATTCTCAACCATCACCTCAGTCTTTCCTGCATTCAACTTTAGCCAGCTCAAATTCATCCAGTCCTGGATTTCAACATGGCAGTTATTAAATACCGAGAGAGCATTATCCTGGTCGGGTGCGAAAAGACAGGTAGAGCTGGGCATCATCAGCATAGCAATGAAACCTCAGCCCATACAGACTTAATTTCTCCGAGGAGCAGCACATACACTGCAAACATGGGGGAAAGTACTGAGCCCTAAGGTACCACACGACAGCGAAAATGGGTCAGAGAAAAAGACCTCAGACACCACTCTCTGAGTTCTGCCAGTGAGGAAAGATGAAAACCACCAGAGGACCATATGTGTCAGTACACAGATGGACCTCAGGCGCACAAGCAATACCCCATGGTCCACAGTGTCAAAGGCTGAAGAGAGATCAAGGAGCACCAGAATGGAACAGAACGGCTTCTCCGATCTCTCGCCATCAGGAGATCACTGAGCACCCGAACCAGCGCAGTCTCGGTACTATGCCTCTTTCGAAAACCGGACTGGAGAGGTTCATAAATGTCATGGATGGTCAAGTGGTTCTCCAGTTGTACCGCCACTACTTTCTCAATAACCTTCCCTATAAAAAGGGATGTTAGAGATTGGTCTGTAGTTAGCCAGAGTCGGGGTCCAAAGAAGCTTTCTTCAGGAGGGGTGTTACCACCGCTTCCCTCAGGGAGCTTGGAAACTCACCCGAATCAAGAGAGCACCGGACTATCTGAACCCGGACCGGCCCAATGATATCACAACATCCCATAATCAGGGAGGTGGGGCCCGGATCCAGACTACAGCATGTAGGGCGCATACTCTGGACAATCCGCATGACATCCACAAACTCCGGCAAGTCAAAGCAACTCCCAGAAACATGAGGTGAGATGACCAAGCACTGATCAACAGCATCCCCCATAGAGCAAGTCAAAATGATCTTTGACCTGATGTCAGCCACCTTATTCACAAAGAATCGAGCAAGCTCATCGCACTCTATTTGCGAAAAAGGTCTTCGGAACTGCAGGCAGGTTGGGTTGCACAACCTGTCCACAGTCCAGAAGAGCTGGACTGGTCAATTCTGAGCAGCAGCAATCTTCCCGGACAGGAATTCTGCCTTCTTACGGGAGATCGCTGATTGGTAGAGCATTACCAGATCTACCAATTTAAGGTGGTCAACCTCCAGGGCAGATTTCTGCCAACAACGCTCTAACCTACGTCCTAGTCGCCGCAACTCCCTCAAGGACCCATCAAACCAAGGGGCCCGATGGTGAAGGGGAGAGGATGAACACAGACAGGAACAATCAAGTCCAGGGCCGTGGAAATGGCCTTATAGGCCAGTACCAAAGCCTCTGGACTCGTACTGGCCACGGGAAGCTCCAAGAGGTCAATCACCGCCGCCAGGCCTTTGGAGCTCACCTACCATAAAGAGCTGTAACTGGCCATCTCCACAAGGGCAGGCCTACGAAGGGGGGGGCACAAAAGTTGAACCTCACAGTAGTGATCAGACCATCCGACAGGTTCCACCCCCAAGATGGAGGCTCGATCGCCCAGGAGCAAAACCAGATCAAGAGCGTGGCCGTGCTGATGGGTGGCTTGTAAAGGAGGAAGTAGAGGGGAATACTGTTGGGAAGTGCAGTTGGTGTAAAAAAAAAAAAGTGGCAAAAACAATCCATTTGCCACAACTGGCATAACCAATCTGCAAGTGTCTGCTTTCTGCAGACATGAAAGAAACAGAACATTTGCTGGTGCACACTGGAAACAAATATAAAAATTTGCATATACAGGTTATCATGGATATACAGTATTTGGCTGTTTACACAGAGCAGAGGATTACATACAGTATATCTAGTTGGTAAGTTGTTATTCATGACATTCTCCATTTGTCCTACAATTAGTGAGACAGTACTGTGGATTCATAGGTGACATAGTTCAAGAGCGTTAGGATGGTTCAGAGAGAGGAAGAAAGTTAGTGCTACATTGTTTGGGGGTTGGATATTTTAGTTAGTTGTGGTCGTTTTGGTTGTGTCAGGTGCGGTGGCACTGGCATACGCTTGTTGATAGAAGATGAGTCTTAAGTCTAGTGCGGAAGCACGGCACCGATGGGGTTTCTCGTACCTCCAACAGGAGGTTGTTCCACAAGGAAGGGGCAGCATGCGAGAAAGATTTCTGGCCTGCCTTAGTCCTAACCTTGGGGACTTCTAGCAACGTTAGGCCTGAGGACCTGAGGCAGCGCTAGTTTCTTTTGACTGTGAGGAGTCCCCCAAGACTCGGGGGAAGCGAGGGACTAATTATCTTCTTCGCTAGGCAGAGTACGGGGTAACTGAGGTGAGCTTCGAAGGATGGCCAGTTAAGCTTTGCTAACGCCTCACAGTGGTGGCTTCTGGAGTGGGATACGGTGGCAAAGCGGGCCACCTTGTTGTATAGAGTCTGTAATTTACAGTACTCCAGCTTTGTGATACCCTGAATGACCAGGGCAGCATACAATAGTGTTGGAAGTAGGACACTCGCTGCAACAGCAATCCTAGCTTTAGGGGTTAACAGTTCCTTGAGCCGCTATAGTAATCCGAGTTTTGTATGGATTACTTTAGTGACCTGGTCCACATGTTGTTTGAACATGAGACAGGGCTAGAAATATTTTTTTTGAGATGCCTGTCCGCGGGACAGGTGGGGTGTAAATTTTGCCTATCCGACAAAAAGTTTACATGTCCACATAGTTGTAAAGTGAATTTTGAAATATATAACATAACCCCCCCACACACACACAGTTGGTGTCCTGTCTTCTGTTTTCTAATCTGACAGTCCCTCTCCTCTCAACTCAAAGATTACAAGGGTCCTATAGAGCTACTTGGCAAATGGCAAGGCTAGGGTAAGTTAAGGCTTCACTGCCTCCAAAAACTCAGAAAAAGGTCCCAAACCCAGACTAAATGTCCTGCCCCTCCTCCACCTTGCTGAGATTATCAGTCACCACTTGCTCAGCCTATTCATTTTATCTTTTTCAGTAGCTGCGTTATATTAAAATAGCAGTCTTTTTTTTTTTTGGTGGAGCTTTTAGAAGTGAACTGTCTGAAAAATGAATGCAGCACTGTACCTTGTGCTAAGAAACAGCTCCCTCTCCTCTCAACATCCTTCCTCTATGAAATTGATGCCGAAAATGAAGACATCGAGTACTGAAATGTAAACCGCGCATGTGCAAGGACGATACGCGCATGCATGCTTGATGAGACCGGCCGTTTCTTGGATAATGTTCTTCTCGCCTGCCACCACTTCAAGCTCCACCAGAGGAGAAACACAAGTGACAGAAACAATGTTAGGTCACCCGAGTCAGGATAGCAGCGATGGGCGGGACAGGCGGTTACAGTGTCAAATGACGCAAGACTCCTCTTCTCTTCATTGCAGAGTACAGACTGTCAGTGATTCCTATGGGTCCTAGTGCCTGGTACTGACGAGGATTCAGTTACAGTAAAAGCGCCTGTCCCAGGGACAGGCAGGATGTTAAAAACAACTGTCCCAGATTAAAAATGGCTGTCCCAGACAGGCGGACAGCCGGTTATTTCGAGTCCTGACGTGAGACCTTGGTCAAAGGTGAGGCCGAGGTACTTTGTCAAGGAGACTACTTCCAGCTTGTTGCCCTCCAGGGACGAGAGCTGGACTAGTTGTGATTTATCTTGTCCAAGGGCTCTTGGTCCGAACAGCATTGCATTGGTTTTAATCGGTGTTAAGGACCATTTTGTTCTTGATGAGCCACCTCTCCATGATGTGAATATCCTTTTGGAGAGAAATGCGTAGGTCATCCAGGTCGTCCGATGTTTTGTAGATAACGGCATCATCCGCATATTGGATTATGTTGCTGTTTCCACAGTGTTTGTGCAGTTCATTTACGAACAGCGAAAACATAAGAGGCCCAAGTATAGACCCTTGGGGTACTCCCTCCGTTAGGGACTGTGGTTTAGAGAGTTTATCCTGCCACCTGACCCTCTGAGTGCGACCAGAGAGGTAGCTATCCACCCATTTGAAGGCGTGGGCATCAAGGCCTATGTGGCGAAGTTTTAGGAGAAGTAGTCTGTGATCCACCCGGTCAAAGGCCTTAGAAAGGTCTATAAAAACCGCCCCTGTATTGGATCCAGAGTCTAAGTCTCTCAGTACATCGGAAGAGAATTTGGTTAGGGCAGTGTCTGTCCCGTGTTTGGCTCTAAAGCCATGTTGCAATGGGGACAACAGCATGTGTGCCTCCAGGTATTCCTTGAGTTGGGCATAGACAAGTTTCTCCTGTATTTGTACTAGGGTACACAGCAGGGAGACAGGCCTGTAGTTTTCAATTGGTTCTACAGGCCCTCTCTTGTGGATGGGGACCACATGCGCCTGCTTCCACAGCTCCAGGACAGATCCTTCAAGTAAGGACCTATTGATTAGCCAGGTGAGAGGCCACGCGAGTACCATGGCACCATCTTTTAGCAATCTAGCTTTGAGTCCATCCGGGGCTCCTGACCCTCTTGTTTTCAGGGTTTTTAGGATGGCCAGGACCTCATTTACCTTAGCCAGTCTCAGGTGAAAGGGTGGGCGGTCAAGAGTACGAGGGTCCAGCGGAGCAGACTGTTGTTGGGTACCGATGACCCTGCCTGAAGTTTATCAGGGTTTGTGAAGTATGTATTAAGGGTCTCGGCGATTAGTGTCTCATCATGTAGTACCAGTCCATTAGTTGTGATAGGGCCTGTGGCAGTGTTTTTATTCCCCTTAATCAGTTCGTTGATGTGGGACCAGAAAGTCCTAGGATTGCCAAGGTTTGCTATCTGGAGGTGGTTAAAATACTCCTTTTCTGCTAGTTTGGTGGCCTGTTTATATTGGTTTCGGAGGGTTCTATAGATAAGCTGGTCTGCTTGGAGAGCCGTGTCCTTGAACTTTTTCCAGGTTTTGTCACAGCTGGTCATAAGGGCCTTTTGGTGGGGGGGTAATCCACTTCTAGCAGTGGCCCTTTACCCGGTAGATCTTATTAGGGGCCAGGAGATCAGCGGCTCACGTGATAGACCTGTTGAAGAAGTCAACCGCCCCTTCCAAGATAGAGAGACTTCTAATCGGGCTCCAGTCCAAGTTCCCCAGGAGAGTATTGTAGTGCTCCGGGGAGAACTTTGAGTAGTCCCTGGAAGTGAGTATTCTAGGCGGGACCTTTGCAGCCCTGTTTTTCCAAACACAGAAGGTGGGTGAGTGGTCACTGAGAGCATCCGCCATAGTGCCAGCCAGTTGGACGTTTTTAGGGTTAGACACCAGTACCCAGTCAATGATTGAGTGGCTACCCATTTTGTAGTTCAACCTTGTGGGTAGGGTGATTATCTGGGAAAGGTTAGCCTCTTGTAGCATACCTGTTATTGAGGACCTGGCCTCTTTGGCCCAGTTCAGGTTGAAGTCTCCCAAGGATGATGAGTTCAGATGCAAACTCAAATGTTAAGTTTTTTGTGAGTGACTCAAGGGATTGGAGGGCCCCCTTTGGTGGGCTATATACACACCCTACGTTAAGGTGTTTGGCACCGCCGAGGGTGATGCGTACAAAGATAGCTTCAATTTCGGGGGGAAGTGTTACTTGCAGGTTAATACGAGCAGAGATCAGGGTAGACTTCTCATAAATGAGAACCCCACCCCACCTTTTCTGGATTCTGTCCTTCCGGAAATGGACATATCCTGGGGCGGCAAATTCATGGTCTTGGATCGATGGCTTTAACCAGGTCTCTGAGACCCCAAGCACATCAGGGTTGTAGAGGGCTAGCCACGCTTGTACTTCGTGAGTTTTTGGCCTAAGACTACAAATATTCTTATGTGCTAGCCTCAAGCCCTTGGGTGTAGTCCAGGTCAGGTCTTGAGAGGTGGAGATAGAGATATTATCAATACCTGGTCCGGGGTTCGGTTGAATGTCCCCTGCCCTCAATAGCAAGACTGTTAGGAGGCGGAGAATATAGGTCAAGGGAGGGAACCTAGTTTTTTTAGGTTTGTGGGTCATTAGGAGGATAGACCTGTAGCAAATCCCGCTCCTACTGAGCTTGGCGGCCAGTAGGAGGGCTAAGTTGTCAGCCAGGGGTGGGTTAGTAGAGTGCCTGGTCTGGGGTGGTGTTGGTCCGTTGGGAGGCTGTGCAGCGGGGCCTTGTCTACCAGCCAGCCAGTCAACCCAGAGTATTGAGGCGATGTATAGGGCAGCTAGGAGGAGACCCTTGTTTGAACTGAGCTGGCCCGAGATAGAAGTCTTCAGTGGCCCTTGGACTAGCATTTTAACCTTATGTGGCGTTATTAGGCAGCAAGAGCTTGGCCTTATAATAATGGATTTAGGGTGATTTGAAGGGAACAGGCTAGGTCCTAAGGGTACCGGGACAGTCAGCTGTCTTGAGCTTCTTAGGATTGTATATATTCAATAACTTTTAACTGTCCAAGTTTCTAACCCTTAAATTCAGTAAACTTTAGGATTCTTAGTGGTATAGGTTACTAACACCAATATGAAAGAGCAATATTGCAACAGTTCAGTGTAAGAAAAACATCTAGACATAACCCAGTGGCTGTGTTACTGACTGGTTATTGTAAACTGGGATTGGGCTAGCTAATTATTATGAGCACGCATTTCAGTATTTGCACACTGTTAGGTACATTTTGTTAGATATGATTTCAATCTTTAACCAAAAAGTCTTTTGATACAGTTAGTCCATTAGTGTTCCATATAGGTAGCAGGGAGTAATACAACAGGTAACTCGTTTTATTGGGCTAGCCTGTGGTTGTTACAGGCTGAGAATAATTTTGCCACAGTCGATGCTCCTCCTCCTGCGCTTCCTATTGGTGTAGGGCTCACCAGGCGGGCTACCTCTATTTAATGGGAGGAGGAGCAGGCGGGTGGGGAGAGATTTTCAAAAGCATGATCTGTTTCCAGTTTTACAAGCGGGGAGGTCCATGGACAGATTAAGCTGTCGCCTCCTACCCAGTTCTGAGCTTGTCCCTGGGCTGAGCAGTGGGGGGAGCGGGCCACCGATGCCAGTCTCCGTTGCCGCAACCAGTCCTGCGATCTGTCCAAAGTGCTGAGAGGGGGGAAGCAGCCTATTTCATCTGACTGCACTCCACGTCACTCCCCCTCTCGGCCAGTGGGCTCTGGTGCCTTAACGATGATCAGCCGGGAAAAAGGCGCCAAGTGGGACCTGGGACCCTGGATCAGGACAAAGGCGTCCACAGGAACAAAGGGCTGAGAGGAAGGTCTCGCAATCTCCATTTCGGCGGCTGATTCAGTGTGAGAAAAAAAAAAAAAAAAAGAGTTTTGTTCTTTTCAAAAGCCGCAGTCTGTTTCCAGTTTTACAACGGGGGAGGTCCGCCGGACAGATTAAGCTGTCGGTGCCTCAACCCCGCAGTTACGAGCTGGTCCCTGGGCTGAGCAATGGAGGGGAGGCTCCCGATGCAGTCGGTGCTTACTGCAATTTTTTTAACTGGCTAAACCAGACTGGCTACACTACATACCTCCTGCCCAAACTTAATGTTGGCACCAGTGGTGGTGCCATCTGTATGGCAAGTAATTGCTGTTTTGTGTCTTGACCTGGCATATGTTAGCAACCACACAATCATGTTAGATTGTATCATCTAAGCCGGAGTCGTCATTAGTGGGTGGGAGGTTTCTGCAATGTTTGTGGGGTGGGCACTGCCAGGGAGTCTGAAATTGGGAGGGCTGATTATAATTGCATGTAAAATATCAATGTGCAGGAGAGAACGAAGGAGAAGTGTTTTGGGCAGGAGGTGAGTGACTGGGAGACATAGGTGACTGTCAGTAAAAACTGTTAGTCTATTAATGTTTACATCTTACTGTCAGTGCCTAATCTAATGGCAAACTTTGTCTGTAGCAGTTTGGCAAACAAATAAATTGGGCAACTGCACCAGTAGAAATTTCAATTCAATGCTCCAGAACTGCAAAACTGTAAGTACATTCTTCTCATTGTTAATGTGTGACAGTCATTGAACAAATGAATGAACTGTCACACAAGTGATTCACTATTTTTGTGTGACAATTTACTGCTGTGGTTACTTAGCCGTCACTGGCACCTTGTAGGAATGCAAAACAACACTGTCTGCTAAAAAAAAAAAAAAAAAGAGAGACTTTTGGCATTATATTAGCAACATAATGACTCAAGAATATAAAAAAAAATTCCTGGGTATTTAAATGAAAAACAGTGAAATGCACTTTCCAGACTCGTTACATTTATTTCAATGGGGACCCCAAAAAATTTCACAAGGACTCTCAGATTTTTGGTCCAGTCCCCACATTTTTTCTTTCAAGTCCGGGACTCAACAAAAAATCCTACCGACAGCCCTGCCTTGGATGTACTCTGTCCAGGCCTGGTAATTTGTGCACCTTCAATGCCAGCAGCCCCTCCCTCACTCTATCCTCCTCTATCACTACATCAGTGTTCCCTTTCCCCACTCCTCTTTTCTCTCCTGAAGGCACTGGTCCATCCTTCTCACTTGTGAAGATGGAACAGAAGTATTCATTTAGTGTCTCTGCTTCCCCACCATTATCCTACACCCCTTTCTTAAGCCTAACAGTCCCTCCCTTCTCGTCCCTTTTCTCACTTACATATCGAAAAAAAAGCATTCTCCCCTTCTTAATTCCTTCAGCTATCTGCAGCTCCTCCTGTGCCTTTGCTCCCCAGACTTCCTTACTTGCCTCAATAGCCAACCTTAGGTAATTTTCCCTATCCACCTCTCTCTTGGTCTTCCTGAATTTTCTATAGGCCAACCTCTCTTCCCTCACTGCATGGACAACCCCAGAACTGAACCAGCTGGGCGCTTTGGCCCTTGTGTTCTTATCCCTGAGCCCAACACTCATCTGTGGCAACCAGTATTCCTCCTTTAATGATGGATCACCTTTGGTCCACCCCCATATCTGCTCTGATGCCCACCAGATGGCTCCTTAGCATTTCGCCCATTTTCCTGAAGTTCACCATCATGAAATCCAAGATTTTTGGTCTTAGTCGGGATGCTTTTCCTGCCCATATCCAACTGGACCACACTGTGCAATGGTCACTTCCACCCAGTGGCTCCCTGACCATTATTTCCTGTACATGCTCCCCATTTGTGAGCACCAGATCAAGAATTGTCTCAGCTCTTGTTGGTTCAGTGACACCCTGAGTCAGGAACCCACTCTGCATTCCTTCCAGGATCACCCGACTCCTAGCACATGTTGTGGACTGTATGCTCCAGTCCACCTTGGGCAGGTTGAAGTCCCCTATAATTACCACCACTCCTTTCCCCACAGCTTCCAATATTTGTGAGCCCAGTTCCCTGTCCCTATCCTCATCCTGACTGGGTGATCTGTAAACCACCCCCAACCTCACCTTTCTCCCTCTATTGGACCTTACCAGAACCCATAATGCCTCCCCCGTGCAAGTTATTCCCTCCCCGATATAAACTGCCACCACTTCCCTCAAGCATACTTTATATCCAGGGATTGCGAGGTCCCAGTCATGATATGATGTTGCCCAAGTCTCGGTTACTGCAGCTATGTCCACCCTCCTGTCTGCTAATAGTGCCTGCAGGGAGGCCATCTTGTTTCCAAGACTCCACGCATTCAGAACACCACCCTCCACCTAGAATCTGACCTTTCTTCTCTCCCCTCTATTCTTTTATTCACATTTATCCCGTGTGTGCACCCCTCCACATATCCTTGTTATGTGTTCCTCACCCCAGACACCCTTTGCTGTGTTCTTGCCCCTTCCACCTCCTCCCTCCAGACCTGTTCCATCACTGTCGGGGGGAGGGGGGTCACTGACATCCTCCTCTTGGAGTCTATGGGCCTGCACACCTGGTGCCCCCCCTCCAGTAGTTTAAATTAAGTGTAGTGGTTATGTATTCCCCCAGTTTGTCCCAGAGTACCCTCAAACCCTCCCGACTGAGGCGTAGCCTGTCTGGTGAAAAGAGTGCTTTGTTTGACCAGGTCTCATCACCGTCCCCAATACAGATGAACATCTCCTCCATGCACCATTTCCTCAGCTAGTCATTAAAATCTTGTTGTTCTTTCCCTGGCTGTGCTGTCCTTTGGTACTGGTATTGCCTCTGTGAAGGCCAGCGACTTCCTTCCTCTCTGCAGATCTTCCCCAACTACCTGAACCTACTTTGCACTACCTCAACCTCCTCCCCAGCTAGGTCATTGGTTCCTAAATGTATAACTAAATTAGGTTTTCCTCCAACCGCCCTTATTATTTCCCTTATTCTTGGGCCCACCTTCCCCACTGTCATCCCTGGCATACAAACCACCCTCCTGCTTGCATTTTGGTCCCCCTTCCTTCCCAGTGAATACCCCTAATTATGGAGTCCCCCATGATTGCCACCCTTTCATCCCCTGCATCCGTGCTCACCGTCTTTCCTTACCTTTGGTACTAGCTACTTCCCCATCTAACTGTTTATATAGATATAGATATATCTCCCTCATTGTACGTAAAGCACTTATAATTTGTTATCCTGTTAAGTTTCTGCATGTCTGTACTCTCCCGGGTTGTGCCTGAAAATAGTCATTTTATGGCTAGTGCACTTACCCGGTTAACAAAAGCTAAATAAAAAAATATATTCATATTCTTTACAAAAAACGTCATTAATGCATTTGTTAGGGTGAATACCACAGCGACTAAGAAAAGCAGGGAAATGAGGCATTAGGGTTGGCCACCCCAAGGGATCCCACCCCTACCACCCCACCTCCACCCTCCACATGCCAACAGGCATCCGGTGTGCCATTGGGCTGCCAGGCCCAACTCTCACCCCATTCCACGTGTAAACAAGCTTACACGCTACAGTATAGGACAATAGGGTGAGAGTTAGGCCTGACGACACACTTTAATTTCATTTAATACCTCTGTGTGTTATGAACATTTCATCATTTCCTCCCAACCAACTCAATCTTCCACTTCAAAAAGATAATCTCTAACAGACACAACATTAGTATAGGCCCACTGACTGGCCAAATGCGGGTAACAGTTTTGGGCTAGTAAAATATTCTGTTAAGTAGCCCACCTGGTGTATTTTTGTGACATACCAACTAAATTTTTGTGAATTTTGAATCTTTGCCTAATGCTTGATTGTACTATTGTATGATTTTTTTTTGAAGCTGCATTTTTTTTAGAATTTTAAGATTTCTGTAACTTTTCCTCTTTTTTTGACCTACTGTACACCTGTAAAGCCTCTTGTTCTTCTGCCACATTTTTTCCGTTGGCATCCCTGGCGGCAGTGATCCGACCAACCCCCCTCGCTTAATTAGCTCTACTGCTCCTCCTCTTGCTTACACCAACCTTTCACTCATACTCCCTTTCTTTCGTTTCCCAGCCTGGCCCTCCCACAGTTTGTGCTTTGGATTTGTACTTTGTCCCTATATCTTTAAACCTCTTGCCCTTCTCTTTCTTGCAGGAATCGCCCTTGATCTGGGCTCCCTGCAGCTCGGCGGACTGGCCCTTAGTTTCGGCCAGCTGCGCCTTTTCTACTGCCCGCACACCCAGCTCCAGCAGACCACAGGTACACCTTTCCATCGTCGGGGAAGCATGGCTTGAAAGCCGCAATTTGGTTTGGTTCACTAGCACAGAACTGCGTCTTCTGATTGGCTGCTTCTGCTCCTGCCTTATTGGTCTCTACTTTCTAACAGACTTTCTATGCTCAGATCTCCATTTTGCCTTGACTAGCTGCTGAAAAGAATTACCAACTGTGAATTTTGTCTTGCCCCAACCTCTATTAAACATATTAAATACTCTTCTTGCACCTCCTCCTCCCCCTTCCTTCAGGGTGTCACTGAACCAACAAGAGTCAAGGCAATTCTTGATCTGGTGCTCACAAATAGGGAGCATGTACAGGAAATGATGGTCATGGAGCCACTGGACGGAAGTGACCATTGCACAGTGTGGTTCCAGTTGGATATGGACAGGGAAAGCAACCTGACTAAGACCAAAATCTTGGATTTCAGGAGGGCGGACTTCAGAAAATGGGCAAAGTGCTAAAGAGCTATCTGGCAGGCATCAAAGCAGCTGTGGGAGGTGGATCAAAGGTGGCCCATCATTAAAGAAGGAATATTGGTTGCCACAGATGAGTGCGTTAGGCTCAGGGGTAAGAACACAAGGGACAAAGCTCCAAGCTGGTTCAGTTCTGGGGTTGCCCAGGAAGTAAGAGAAAAGAGGATGGCCTATAGGAAATTCAGGAAGATCAAAAGAGAGGTAGATAGGGAAAACTACTTAAGGTTGGCTAGTGAGGCAAGTAAGGAAGTCCGGCGAGCAAAGGTACAGAAGGAACTGCAGATAGCTGAAGGAATTAAGAAGGGGGAGAAGGCTTTCGTTTGCTATACAAGTGAGAAAAGGGACAAAAAGAAAGGGATTGTTAGGCTTAAGAAAGGGGTGGAGTGCGTGGAGGATAATGGGGGAAAAGCAGAAATACTAATTAAATACTTCTGTTCAGTCTTCACCAGGGAGAAGGATGGACCAGTGCTTTCAGGAGGGGGGAAAAAAGCACGGAGGGAGGGGAACACAGATGTAGTGACAGAGAAGGATAGAGTGAGGGAGGGGCTGCTGGCACTGAAGGTGGACAAATAACCAGGCCCGGACAGAGTACATCCAAGGGTACTAAAGGAACTGGCTGAGGAGCTGGCAGGGCCACTGGCACACCCCTATAATAGTTCACTAGAGTCAGGCTTGGTAACGTAGGACTGGAGAACAGCATGTAGTGTCCCTCCACAAAGGCAGTCCTAAGGATGATCCAGGGAATTACAGACCAGTCAGTCTGACCATTGTGGGCAAGCTCGTGGAGACCATACTACAGGTAAGGTTGGTGGAATATATAGAGGAGCATAGTCTCCAGGATGCGAGGCAGCATGGGTTCATGGGACGGGGGGGAAGCGATCATGTCAAACTAATCTGATTACTGTCTTAGTGACACAGTCAAAGAAGTCAGACAGGGGCCAAGCAGTAGACACCCTCCATCTTGATTTCAGCAAGGCCTTTGACTCTGTGCCCCACGAAAGGTTGATCAGGAAGTTGGTGTATCTTGGGGTTGGGGATAAGATGGCAAGATGGCTGAGGGACAGAACCCATAGGGTGGTTGTTGGGGGAGTTTTACCTGGTACCAGAGAGGTAACCAGTGGGGTCCCACAGAGCTCTGTTCTGGAGTTGGTGTTGTTCAATGTCTTCATCAATGACACTGGGGATGGCAATAAGGGCAAAATGTGCCTATTCGCAGATGACAGAGCTTTGCGGGAGAGTGGACACAGCTGAAGGAATACAGGACGATCTGGAAAAGCTGGGGAGGTGGTCCAGGATCTGGCAGCTTGGCTTCAATGCCAAGAAATGCAAAGTTATGCATAGTGGAGCCAAGAATCCCAGGACAGAATACTACCTGTGTGGGGTAAGAGTATCTGTATCAGAGGAAGAGAAAGACCTGGGAATGACGATCACTAGTGACCTGAAGCACTCCACGCAGTGCAAGAAAGCAGCAGCAAAGGTAAACAAGATGCTGGGGGATGCATATCTATGGGGATCAGTAGTAGAAGAAAGGAGATTATACCGCCCTTGTACAGGTCACTGGTAAGGCCGCATCTAGAGTATGGAGTTCAGTACTGGTGCCCACACCTCAAAAAAGGACATTAATCTGCTGGAGAAGGTCCAGATGAGGACTACAAAGATGATAATGGGTCAGCAGGGTAAGGCATACGAGGAGAGGCTGAGGGCACTGAACATATACTCCTTGGAAGACAGGAGAGGGGACATGACTGGGACCTTCAAGTACTTGAAAGGGATAAATAAGGTTAATAAAGAGAGTCTCTTTAAGCTGAGTGGCAACCATAACACTAGGGGACACAGTCTTTGGTAACCGGGTAAGGCCCATTAGGCACAAGTGCCTGTTTTCAGGGGCGACCTGCGAGCACTGGACAGTTAAGTGACTTGCTCAGAGTCGCACAGTATGCAAGTGGAGGTTGTGAGAATCAAATCAAGGTCTGGTCTGCTGGATGTACCAAGCTCGTTCACAGCTCGTTACTCTAACCTCTAGGCTATACTGCCAGCCCCGTCTTAAGCTGGAGGGTGGGAGGTTTAGGAGGGAGGTCAGGAAGCACTTCTTCACAGAGAGGGTGGTGGGCACTGCCAGAAGAGGTCACCTCATTGAAGACAGTGGGCAGCTTTAAGAGAGGCAGGGATAGGCATAGGGGAAAAGTAAGGATCATAAGTAGGGAGGATGGGAGGAGTGGAGAGGAGGGAGGCAGGGACATTAGCTCAAGCTGTGGACCCCGCAATATGAGCAGACTTGATGGACCAAATGGCCGCCTTCTGCTGGCTTCTTCGTATGTTCTCAGTGCTGGCCCACTATTGGTACACACAGTCTATGCATTGGTCTTAAAGGGGCTTTTTTCATCTTCTATGGTCTCATAGAACACATGCAGATTACTGTCTCTGGCGCCCTAGGCTTCTGAAAATGCAGTCCTCCCTATTTTTGGGCTGCCTACTGGGTCTGCTCACTGGCAGTGCTGGCACCCTCAAACCCTCCTGCCAAGAGCCTCCACCCATAGTCCCCAATATTAACCCTAGCACAATTGTTCCTTGCACATTATCTACGTCGCCAGTCCAAACATGCGTTATTGATTTGAGTATGCAATTTCTTTACCGCCACGGTACACTTCTCACTTACTGCAGGCAACACTCCCCTCAATTCACACCCTCGCACTCACTAGCTGTTCCCAACAGCATCACAGCCCGGGTGCTTATACGCGTATTTAAGCCGAACTGCCCCTCGTCCTGCTCCTCACACAATGGACATCTCTCATTACCGCAAAAGGAGTCGCATTTGAATACTTCAACTTCTATTAGGTGCCCTCCAGAAACTCCTGCTGCTGATACTTCTATGCTCAGGTGACGTCGAGTTAAATCCCGGCCCTGCTCCCTCGCCTTACAACTGTAAAACAAAATTTAAATACCTGTAAAATTTTCTTTCTCTGACAGCTGGTCTCCGGGCTTCTACATATGGGCTGTACCTCCCGATGCACACGCAGGCAGGAAATCAAACTGACAGCCTAGATAACCATCCCTCCACTTCCTGTCATCTCCAGTTCTTCCTAAGCAGTCCAAATGTGAAAATACTATACGAACTTGGAAACAAAAATAGAAAACATTATCCAAACACACGACCAAATGGCCAACTTTATACATATCTGGGAGCGAAGCAGCCTGGACACCAGCCGGAGAAAGAAAATTTACAAGTATTTAAATTTAGTTCTCTCTTCCTCCCTCCTAAGCTGGTCTTCGGGCTTCTACGTATAGGATATACAAAAGCAGTACATCCCCCAACATCCCAGGTGGGAAGAATATAAGTGTCTTTAGGGGTCCACCACTGTCTGGAGAACTCTGCGGCCAAAAGATGCTTCCGTCAAGGCCATCACATCCAGTTTGTAGAATTCTGTGAATGTGTGAATCGATAACCAGGTGGCCACAATGCATAGGTCTGCTGGAGAAGCCTCTCTCAAGTTTGCCCACGAAGTGGCCATAGCCCTGGTCGTATGTGCCTTCACTGGGCCAGGCAAAGGTATTCCAGCTTGACTGTAGGCAGTGGTTATGGTGGAACGGATCCATCTGGCAATAGTGTCTTTTGACACCTTTTTGCCCAAATTTTGTCCCATAGTTAAAGTGAACAAACTAGAAGTTTTTCTTAAGGATTCAGTTCTTTTAATGTACATTTTTCACTGTTCTTCTGGGATCAAGCGTGTGAAATTCCTTTTCCTTTCATTTTTTGGATGTGGACAGAAGAAAGGCAGAATCAATCCCTGATTGCAATGGAAAGGAGACGTTACTTTAGGCAAAAAACTTGGATCTGTTCAGAGGACTACAGAGTCCTGATGGAAGACCATATAAGGCTCTTTAGTGGATAGAGCTCCTAGTTTGTGGATTCTTCTTGCCGAAGTAATAGCCACTAGAAAAACTACTTCATTGTGAGGTGCATAAGGGATGCCTCTTTGAGAGGTTCGAATGGGGGCTTTGAACAAGGCTTTGAGAACCAAATTAAGTCTCCAAGGGGGATCAACAGTTTGACTGGTGGGCGTTTTAAGGTTGCTGCCCACAGAAATCTTCTAACATGGGGATGGGAACCCAGAGACTCCCTTGAATCCACTAACAAGACGACTAGCTGAAGCACTCCCACCGATTCTCCGTCGACGAGCTGGGTTTAGAGTGCCCATCGACTGTCTGCTTTAAACTACAGAAAATCCATTGACGAGCTCCGGAAAAAGAGTGCTCATCAACTTTGTGAGAGCTTTATAGTGCTCTCCATTGTGGGGGTGCTGAAGATAACCCTGCTCGTCGACAATGTCTAGACATCTTCCAAGCTTAAAAGCGCAGGAAAAGGAGCAGAACCACGGAGCCAGTCTGTCCAGCGTGCAAGGCTGAGACCGGGCCCTGGCCATAGAAGAGAGCTGATCTGTTGCCTGCTCTCTAAGGATATCCCAAAACCAAGAATGAAGGCTGACTTACAGTTTGAAGTCTTCTGCCCTATCACCGCAGTGACACAGCACAGCTGCAGAGGACCTGCCACTAGGGAGGCAGGAAGTAAACTGGAGAGGACTAGAAATAGAGGGATGATTATCCAGGCTGTCAGTTTGATTTCCTGCCTGCGTATCCATCAAGAGGTACAGCCCATACGTAGCAGCCTGGAAACCAGCTTAGGAGAGAAAGAATTCCTGAGTTTGCACCCTCTGATCTTTAGCAGCTAAAGGGGCTATGCTTCTTGCACATTAATGCCTGCAGCACCCTGGGGGAAAAAAAAAAAAAAAAAAAAAAAAAAAAAACTCAACCTCATACAGGCCTGGGCCTGTACTGCCAAACCTGATATCCTAGTGATCTCTGAATCTTGGTTAACACACTCTACTCAAGACTCTGCTATTAATATTCCATCTTATAATGTTTTTAGAACCAACGCAGGTAGAGTGTGTGCATGGGGGGGAGGGGGTCGCCATCTATGTATCAGACAAATTCTGTCTCCATCACCGATCCATCCACAGTGACAAAGGGGTTTGAAAGTTTGACCCTAAAATTGGCTCTTCTCTCAGACAAGTCCATCCTCATCACAGGCTTTTACAGACCGCCACCAGGGAATCTAGACATTCTTCCCTGCTTGCACAAACTACTAGAGGCCACTGATTCTGAGATAATAATTCTGGGGGACCGTAACCTTTATTGGTTGTCCCCATGCTCCAAATCCCTTAAGGATCTATACGATTCCCTCGGCCTTACGCAACTCATCCAAGAGCCTACGAGACCCAATGCAAAAAACCCTGCCAACAGCTCCCTCTTTGACCTAATCTTAGTGAATAAGTCACACAAATTTGCATATTCGGGTGTCTGACAACGATATAAGTGATCACAGGGCCATAGCATGTGTTTCAACTGCTCCTAAACTTACCACCTCCCCCAATTTCACTTTCAAAAGGAGTTTCCACAATTTCAATCCCGCTGCCTTCATATCTAACCTAGCTATGATTAGATGGCAGAACTTCTACCTCACTCGCTCGGTATCCGACGCCTGCCTGTTATTCCAGAAACTTGTTCTGATGGTTATTGACAAGCATGCCCCCCCCAGTCAAATGCATATCTAATAAAAGATCATGCCCATGGTTTACCCCTTCTCAAATCTGCAATCCACACTAGAGACATCTTGTGGAAAAAGGCTTGCAAAACCAAGTTAGCTGCAGACTGGGCGACTTTCAGTGCACCCAGAAATTACTGCACCAAACTAATAAGAATGGCAAAAGCAGAATATTATCGATCAGCCCTGGGCTCCACTAAAACTAATGCTGCCAAATTCTGGCAGATCTTAATTCATTTGTTCCCATAGACGCCATATGGCGTCAGAACCATCCATTGCTGGAACGGACCCAAAATGGCCACTGGGAGCATGACACTGAAGGTTGCAGTCAGGCCTCTACATTGCCTTCTAAAATCATTTATGAAAACCGCACCCTCACTGACGAGCAGGATATTTTAGACCAGCTAAACAACTATTTTGCAACTGCTGGGTTAACTTGACTCCTCACCCGCACGCAACCTGCTCTCAAAATTTGGCAGTTCCCCCCTCACCCTTCTGTCCTCTACCATCAAGTGTACTAACAAATTCTCCTTCAGCCCAGTTTTCTACAAACAGGCCAAGGAGCTTTTATTGGCCTTGAACAGACAGACACATACACACACAAAAAAAAAAAAGTACAGGCTCCGATCTTATCGAACCCTTATTCTTAAAGTTGGGCCACCATATTTCCATTGCTCCCATCAACCACCTCTTTAAACTTTCCCAAGGAGACGTCCAAGTATGGAAAACAGCACATGTCATTCCGCTTTTTAAAATCCACGACCTGTGTGACCTCAATAATTAATTATTGGCCTATTTCTCTGTTGCCAATCTTATCCAAACTCCTTGAGAAAATTTCAATTCACAATTAAAAGAATTCATCAAAGCCAATGACATTCTTAACCCTCTTCAATCTGGTTTTAGGCCTCAACATAGTACTACCTCCACATTGGCTAAAGTGGCGAATGACTTGTTAATTTAACCTAGATGCCAGGAAACATATCTGTGCCTTATTTTTCGACCCAAGTAAGGCATTCGACAGAGTCGATCATGACCTGCTCATAGCAATGCTCCCCATCAGTGGTCTCGATTGCATATCAGTAAAATGGTTTAACGGATACCTGGTTGGTAGACATCAACAAGTCAAGTCTCTGGGCATTACCTCCACTCCCAAACTCTTGTAAAGAGAAGTCCCTCAAGGCTCGATATTGGGGCCGCTACTTTTTGCTATTTACATCAACAACATTAACTCCAGACTTAACAAAACCAGTGTTCACCTTTTTGCAGATGACACCGTTCTTTATGTATTCGGCCACTCCCCTGAACAAGCGTACACCGACCTTCAACATGACTTCAGCACCCTTCAGTATAACCTTCTCCACTTGAAGCTGCTCCTCACAGCTAAAAAGACCAAAGCCATGATGCTCTCCCCTCCTACCCACACAAGCCATACCTCCACCGTGACCTTCAAATTCCACATCTGGACTCTGTTGGGGGAGCCTCTAGAAATAGCGGACAAGTTTAAATACCTAGGTTTCTGGCTAGACCACAAGCTGTCCTTATCTGGATGAATTGGTCAAAAAAACTCAAGCAAAGACTGGGCATTTTCTATCGAATAAAATATCTCCTTACCCGTGACACGAAAACAACATTAGTGCAGACTACATTCCTCCCTCTACTTGATTACGCAGACTTTATATATGGACACTGCCCCTTAGTTTCCCTAGTTAAGCTGGATATCTCATTATACCATAGGGCTATCTGATTTATTACCAACGCCCCATACAGTACGCACCATTGTGTCCTTTATGACCCAATTGGGTGGCATTTTCTGGAAACTAAGAACAAAAAAATGCCATCCTTTGGACCTTCAGAGCCCTTACCGACAAGCTTCCCAAATATATTTCAAACCTCTTCACCCCCTCTGGAGGACACTAACGTACTAAAATGCCAGCAGAATAGGCCCAATGGTCTCTCGAATCTGCTTGGTTTTCAGCACCCGCACTGAGGGCAGATTTTGGTGCCCCCCTTGGGTTATACTGTCCCCAGTCCCAGATGTTCCTCCTGTATTGGGCCTGGTCAGATTTACCTTCCCCCTGTACATGTCCTATCCCCTCTTAAACCTGTCCACAGTCTCCACCTCTACCAGCTCCCTGGGCAGTGCATTCCATGGCTCCACCACCCTTTCAGTGAAACAACATCTCCTCCTCCTCTGAGCCTGCCCCCTTCGAGCTCACACCCGTGACCTCTCGTTGCCCCACCCTCCTTCCTTTGGAGCACCTTGACTGGGCCTCCCTTATTGATCCCTTTCATGTACTTAAAGACCTCTATCATGTCCCCCCCCCTTCCCTCCTCTCTTCCAGGGTGTACATGTTGAGCTCCTCGAGCCTCTCCTCATAGGTCCTTTCCCCAGGCCCCAGATCATTTTGGTTGCCCTCCTTTGGACCCCCTCTAGGAGTGTAATGTCCCTCTTTAAATGTGGTCTCCAAAACTGCACACAATACTCGAGGTGTGGCCTAACCAAGCAGTTGTACAGTGGAAGGATCACTTCCGCCTTTCTGGAAGTAATCCCCCCCTGGCGATGCATCCCAGCATCCTATCTGCCCTTGTTGCTGCCCTCCTACAGGGATCAGAGTTGTTCATTTTGACATCCACCTCCACCCCCAGGTCCCCCTCACCCTCTGTGACTTGAATCATGTCTCCTCCCAAAGTATACCCCTGGCCTGGATTTCTGACTCCCAGGTGCAGAACCTTACACTTTCTGCATTGAATTTTAGTTTCCATTTTCCCTCACCACCTTTCCAGAGCCTCCAGGTCCTCCTGCAAGGCCACCCTCCCCTCCTCCTCATCCACCACTGCACCCAGCTTTGAGTCATCTGCAAAGAGACTCATCACACTCCTGATCCCCTTCCTGATGTCCTAGACATAGGCGTTGAACAAGATTGGACCCTGCACTGACCCCTGGGGAACCCCACTAGTAACCCACCTTGGGGATGAGGCTAACCCTCCAACCACCACCTTCTGAGTATGCTCAGAGAGCCAATTTCCTATCCATCTTAACTGTCTCCCTACCCCCATTTCCTTCAGGTTAGCCAGCAGGCCACTGTGGGGTACCGAATCAAACACCTTGCTAAAGTCCAAAAAGAGGACGTCCACTGGAATACCCTGGTCCAGGGCCCTCGTCACCCAGTCACAGAACTCAACAAGGTTTGTCTGGCACGATCTTCCCATGACAAAGCCATGCAGCCTCTCGTCCAAGTACCCAGTTTGTTTCAGTAACCCCCCTAGCCTTTCCTTGACAATACCCTCCATCACCTTGCCGACCACAGATGTCAGGGTAACGGGCCTGTAATTTCCCGCCTCCTCTCTTGATCCCCCCTTGTGGATCGGCACAACATGGGCCACCCTCCAGTCTTGGGGCACCCACCCAGTCCTCAGAGAGATGTTGAAAAGCTCCGCTAGAGGGACTGCCAGGACATCTGCCAGTTCCCTCAGCACCCTGGGATGTATCTCATCTGGCCCAGGTGCTTTCTCTGTCCGAAGGGACCTGAGGGCTTCCCTTACTCTCTCTCTCTACTGGGATTTCAGCCTCCACATCCTTCCCCTTTTCACCCTGCACTGCTGGCCCCCCACCTGTCTGTGTTGGCCAGTCCCTTTGCCCAGACCCGTCAAGGCCCCTGGTGTCTACCAGTCCCACCCCTTCCTCCGGTTTGCCCCTGCTCCCCTCTCAAGACGTAGCCCCTCCATCCCCCTGGTAAAAACTGAGGAAAAGTACTCATTTAGGACTTCTGCATGTCCCCCCCCCCACCTCCTGTGCCCAACCATCCCTATCCTTATCTTGCTGATCTCCCCCCTTACTTTCCTTCCCCCATGTATCTGAAAAACCCTTGTCCCCTCCAGATCCCACTGCCCAAGGACTGCTCCTTTTTGCCTTAGCTGCTCTCACACCCTGGTGACTCTTTTGGCTGTCAGCTCATATTCCTCCTGATCCCTTTCACTCATTGAGCACTTGAAGCGCCTATAGGCAGCCTTCTTTTCCTTCACCACCTCTTGTACCTCCCAGGTCCACCAGCAGGGTATTCTGGCATTACTGAACTTACGCCTTTCCCTTGCACAGGATCTGGTAACCTCCTGTATTCTCCTCTTAATGATCCCCCACCTGCTGTCAGCATCCATATCTGGCCTTATCCTGTCCAGACGATTTTAAGGATCCTTCCCATCCCCCTGATGTCTGCACCCCTAAAGTCGGTTACTACCGTCCTTGTCAGGCTTTCCTCCCCAGGTACAGGAAGAACCAGACTGTGGTGTGACCACTCCCCACCAACAGGTCCCTCACCTCTAGGCCCCTAATCTGATCACTGTCCGCGAGGACCACATCCAGTGTCTGGGCCTCCCTAGTTGGCTCACCCACCTGCTGTGTCAGAAACACATCCTGGAAGCCATCCAGCAGCCTCTGGCCACTGGCGACGTCATAGTCCCCCAGTCTTTTCATGGCATGCTGAGGTCCCCCATTACCACTACCCTTCCCTTTCCCAATCTACAGTGTCCTCAAGATTTGCCACCAAACTTTCTTCCAGAACCACCGCCAGTGCTGGTGGTATACCACTCCGACCTTTAATCTCTTATCCCCCCTGCATCAGCAAGGTGACCCAAATAGCCTCCATGTTCCCCTCTGCCTCCTCCACCCTTCCAATACCCATGCCATTTCTGAGTAACAGTGCTACACCACCACCACCACCCCTCCCCATCTTTTCTGAACATAGTATAGCCTCCAGATTTAGGTCCCACTCGTGCCGTTGGGTGGCCCAGGTCTCAGTGACTGCTACCACATCTACCTCCCCCTCAGCTAGCATTGCCTGGAGCTCAGGCATTTTATTTCCTAAGCTCCTGGCATTTATCAGGATCACTCTCCACCCCTTTTCCCTCCTCTCCTTTCTCCCCTTTGAGCTCCCATTTCTCAGCTCCTGCACCCTACCTGGTGACCCATTTCCATATCTCCCCAGCCTCCTAGAGGAGTGGAGATCATAGTCTCTCAGTGATTTCCCCAGGATCAGAAACCACCTTGGTGAATCCGCCATAAGCCACGCCCTTCCTACCCTCTGGAATAACATCCAAAAGCACACTCAAGCTTTCATTCTTAGCTGGGTTTCTGGCCTTCAAGTCTTTGCTGAGCTTCTACCGCAAATAAAAATGTGCTCATTTCTCATAAGTAGTCTCTGCTTCATACTATACACTGCACAACTATCCCCAACATCTGACCCTCTTCTGGTACCCCGGTTTCTTGACCGTGCACTCAAGGTCCACTTCTCCCCCTTCCTGCCTTCCCTTCACCACCTTTTCTCCCCTTTATCTCTTGTATCCATGCTTACTGCCTTCTCCTACTGTGCCTTTTCCCTTCCCCTTTGCTCGCTGCTCCTTAGTTATCAGGCGTTTGTGGTGCCACATCTCATTAGCACTTACCAGCCAGCTGTACGTAAGCGACTGATCAATGAACTGTATTGCCTGCTGTTTGTATACTTGCACCTGTTATACAGTACCCTCATGGATTACTACGTGTATTGTTTTATAATTACTGGTGAAACACATTTATCAACCTGATTATGGTTGCTCTCAAATGCCGTAATAACCAGAAATCTGGTTATTACAGCAACGAAATCCGGTTACTACGGCGCTCTACAACCAACTTTCACTTTCCCCGAATAGGTAGTGTGACGGAGCAGTGTTCAATCTCGTACACAGTATGCCCAGAAAATTAATGAAAAACAGTAATCTCTACCTGTAAAATATGCTAGCAGCATTTCTTAATGTTACTTTTCCTTCTCTGTTTAAAAAGGAGCCGCAGTGCCGGCCAGGTGGCGCAGAAGGTTGAGGCGCTCTCGCCTTACCTCGGCCCACGCCGGCGACCCGGGTTCGGGAACAGACTCAGGGTGCCGGGGTCAGAGAGGACAGAGTCCCGAGGACTGCTCTCCTCCTGGGGTGACAGGAGTGCGCCACTATGCAGTGACCTCCGGTGGAGACCGGGGTAATGCAGAAACAACATGAAGAAAGGGATCACCACAGAAAAATGGAAACTGGCTCCGTACTCAACCGGAAGACGGCCGCCTGTCACGCCAATGCCGTCAATGTCCCGGGAGCCATCCGTACCTCAGCAGTACCCCAGGGCCAAGTAGTGCGCTTGTCTGCCCCACAGGTGCCTCTCCCCTCGAGGGAGGGGGCCTGCCCAGCGAAGGATTATGTCCGGGTTACCCTGGGGATGACTGCAAATGTGAGGGACATGGCACAGAACAGGATGGACCAGAGGTGCCTTGGCACAGCCTGAAGGAGTGGCTGAGAGCGGTATGCACGTAGGGAAAAAAAAAAAAAAGATAACACCAAAAGAAAAGACATGAGTATTAGCCAGAGGCGAAGTGACAATGGCTTCAGAAGACCCACACAAGCAGCAGCGTGACACGCGGTGCAGTCTTCTGAAGGTGAGGAGTCACTCTCACGCATAACACTCAACGGCTCCTTTTTAAACAGAGGAAAAAAGTAATATTAAGAAATGCTGCTAGCACATTGTTGAGATTACTGTTTTCAGCAATTTTGGGGGGCATAGTGTGTGCGAGACCGAACACCAGGGAGTCATGCTACCTATTTTGGGAAATTGAAAGTTACTTGCCCTCTGCTCCACACCGTACAGGAACCAGCAATTATGAAAAATAAAAAGATGGGTAAGTGTGTGTTATGAATTTTTTTCCCCCACATCCCCGAGGTGTGTGATGACCCATAAACATTGAGAGCAAAGCTAGAGAGGTTTATGTGGTCATCACACACCTCAGGTGTGTGAAAAAAAAAAAAATCCATAACACACTCACCTATCCATTATTCTCTATATATTGAGCCATGTCCACCTGTTATGTATTTTGTCTCATTTGTGTATACCTGTTCCCCAGGACCGCCTCATAAATGAGCTGTCTCAATGGTGTTAAGCCTGATAAAATAAAGATTGATTGATTATATTCTAAACAAGGCAGGATTATTTTCAGATATTTATCTATGTGGGACCAGGGGTCGAAATTAACTTTTGCAGCCACTAACACGCAGGGCTAGTAACTAGGAAAATCCACTAGCCCCACAGACTTTTCAACTGGCCCAGATGGTGTACTTTCTAAAAATGTTACCTTCTCTTGTACAAGCCCATAGGGCTAGTTTAAGAAAACATTTACTAGCCCAGTACAAAATCCACCATTTGGCTAGTGGACTGGTGCCAATTTCGACACCTCTGGGACACTGATCCACTGGGTATAAAAGGGGTCAAATGAAAAAATAATGGGTCATATTGTTCAACTGAGTCCAGATTAGTGAAACTACAGTTTAAAACGTTTATAATAGGAATCAGGTTGTCCCCAAGGTAGAAAAAAAAAGAGGAGTTAAAATTAAAACCTGTGTGGAAATTGTCCCCATCCCCCACTCTGAAATGAACACTGAAAAAGCATCCTCCACCCTTGTGTGGATTCTGGTATCAGCATCACAAACTAGAAAGTGTCAAAAGGGCTGGCCTAGTGGTGAGTCACACTATCATATGAAAGAAGAGAGTTGGCATGTATGCATAGTCTCGGGAGTACAGTGGAACTGTCTGCTGACTGCCATAATAATGGGGCTTTTTAGAGCTCAAAGTCTCATTGCAACCCAATTTTCCAGCGACTGATCCCTGACCGAGACGTTAGCCACAGGAGGTTGTGGGACACCACAGAGTAACTTTGTTTTCAGTTGAAGGGTTGAGGGATGGCAGATCAACCAGAGTTAAAGATAAAGCCAGACTTTTTTTCCTGCACTAGAAATGTTAATCTGGGCAGCCCCACACAACAGGTATTTTGCTGGGCTAACAGGGTGGACATTCTACTCTAAATGTCCGCATACATACAATGCATGGGGCTGGTTTTCTTCCTCGATGTCTGACTTAGGAGAATAGAAGGTAAAGTTAACCTCCTGGACAACATGGAAAGCAGGAGATACTTTCAGGATAAAAGGGACGATTATTTAGGACTACCAAAACCAGATAAGGATCTGTACAAGAAAATGCTTGATGTTTACCAACTGGTCTGAGCAAATTGCTACAAGAAAAAAAAAAATTACCTACACATAGAGTTCCTCTACAGCAGCAGTTAATGGCTCAAAAGGAAATCTACATAAAGCAATAAGGACCACAATGAAATACCAGAGAATTACTGGGGTGAAAAAAAAAAAAAGCCAATAAAGACAATACTCAGAAAACGTGTCACTACCCAGGCTGAGAATCCAAGGGTCTCTCTATAAAACTGCCTAGGATTGGTCTTAGGCAGATTCTGAAACCTGAAAGTTTCTGAGAGCGTGACCGTCATTTCTTCCCCATTGCAAGCCTGGCACACGCTGGTGCCCTACCACAACTACGTGCTGCCTTTCACAGATCACTTTTGTAACTTTTCTAAACTGCATATTGTTCTCAACCGTTTAAGCACCCTGTATTTAACACTTTTTTGTTTAATACACTCCACCCCTGTAACTCATCCCCTGGGTCATCCAGGATGTGAGCCTTGGCTTAGTATGCCTTTGCCAGTCAACACAGTTCAATTAAATAAATTAACCTTCATGGAGAATGGGGGGGGGTGTTAAACAACGGTACTTTCCAGTCCATCTGTAAAGCGATCGCATTACCATTCACAACACCAGCAACCTAAGTTTGTGAATGGGGTTGGGTCACGGATGCTGGCTAAAGAAAACAGAACTCAAGCTAGTTATCACGCTAAGGTGAAAGGGGGGCTTGTAGCATCTAGAGTACCTTATGCATTAGAAAGAAAAACAGGGCATACTGGATGGGCCACAAGGCCCTTATCTGCAGACAACATCCATGTATCTATGTAACTTCAGCATCACCAGGAAATATATCCTCCTTGTGGGTGGGTATGTGTGTCCCGCACCATGATCACCACCTAGCAGAGGCTACGTGGTAGTGGGACTAGACACCACAGCAAGGTAGAAATGCGGCCAGACATTTGGGCATGCACATTACTGCATGCCAGCTCCCTTGGGGCACAAATGGTGGAAAATAGACCCGGTCCAGTCCACAATGATGAGAAGCCGGCATCCCCCACAGGCTCAAGCACTATCAGTTTGGCACCCAACCCACCACTTCAGCAGTCCTAGGCAAGTGATGGTCAAGTTAGCACAGGTGAATTAGGTTGACAGGGCTGGTGGGTGCAGTCCAGAGGCAAGGTGGACTCGGAGGAAGATAAATACCAGAATATTTCAAAAAAAAAAAAAAAAAAAGCACCATTCAAATACAGTTAAGAAAACTGATTACATACTCTAGCAGCCATATTTAGTGCTGCTATCCTGTTGTTGCTTGAAGTTTAAAAAAAAAAAAAGCTGAGCCAGACTCAGACTGGTGAGACAAAATTAAAAGGTATAGGTACTGCTAATTTTTAATTAATCTTCCTACACAGTATCCCACATTTGGGTAAAGACAGAAATTAACACTTTAAATCTACAGACCTGGTTTGCAATTAATCGTTCCCTCTGTTGCACTACTGGTGGAACATTCCATCCAGGTTTCTGCTACACATCAGATGCAGGGCGACAAATTTGCAAAAATCACCACTTAAGCCCTGCAGTTTGCAGCCAAAAATGCAGCCCACCCACCCCAAATTCCTTTAATATAACAAAAGGGTAGCGAGGTGCACAGCTCCAGACAACTCCCCACACTGGGAAGTTCTTCTAACTTAATATTACCAGCAATGGCACACTTGTTATTTCGGTGACCTTCATATCAGCGGCACTCAAATACCTCCACTACAAAAAGCAGTTATGCTTTTTAAAAACATTCGGAATAAACAAAACAGGGTGGTTTTAGCTTCACCTACCATCGAGTCCGCCGCGCCATTTCCGTGCCCCTTCTCTCCAGCCACCGAAAAATCAGCCCGCCGGTGGCTCGGCCCGGGCCCCGTCGCCCCCGCTCTCCCCAACGTGCTTCGGTTCCGTCCGTTCCCAGGAAAGTTCGGTTCAGAACCGCTGGACCCAGCAGCGGTCGGATAAGCACAGTAAAGCAATTTTCTATCTCGCGCCAACACTTTTGCACTTCCTTCGAGACGCAGAGCGCGTGCGCAGTGGAGCGTGACCTCAGCCGCCTCCAACCGAAACCTGAACGGGGCGCGCGCCGGTTCCATTCCCCTGTTTTAATAAAACAACAATATTTCACTTGTACTAGTCCAAAAGGCACGTAAACTTGCAAGGCATGTTTTATCAATTAGGTTCAAACTTCTAAAGGCGACTGGGAAATGGGACGTTTGTTTTTTACTTTTACCTTATCAAGAGGTTCTGGGAAATGTAGTTCGAATGCTTCAGGGGACGTATAGATGCTATTTCTAGGTATACCATTGGAGGGCGAATACATTTGCAGAGTGAGCATTTTATTGTACCTGTCAATAGTGCCACTGCTACTAGTAACATAATATTGAAAAAAAAACGTTATTTTATAAATAGTTTTCAGTGTTATGTTACTATTAGCTGTGTTTTTTACTAGTAGCTAAGTGACTTGAATCCCATGGGATATGTAAGCATTAAGCCACGACAAAGGTGGCATCTAATGCTGGATTGATGCATAGTTGGGAGGGTTGTGGCCCGAGGTCGGAGGCCGAGGGCTAACTGCCCAACATGCATCATCCTGACAGACACCGGAGTGGCTTAATGCGCTTATAACATGGGCCGTGGGACGATAGAGTCGCCAGGAGCCTGTCTAGTGTGCATTGAGCAACATAACACAGGGAGTCGGAGCTGTGAGGAAACATTTTTACTGCACTTTGAAATCGTCGTTCAAACCAACATTAACATACTGATGCGGTCAAGATATTTAGTGGCTGTAAGTACAGAAGATAGTGCGGCTGACATCACAGTCTGGTAATTCTGCCGATCTGCGCGGGAATTTGCTTCATACCGGCGCTGGAGGTTTCCGCTGTGCTGCTCACTCCCCACGGTGTGCGATCGCCTGCAAATTTGCATGCAGCCCCTGGTCACTTCCCCTTCCCTCTCGCTGAGTCCCCACTTGCCTGCATCCTCTATCTTTCTGGCACTGTGCTGTCTCTGCGTTCTGTGCGCCCCTGGTTCTTGTCCCCCCTCCCCGTTTCCATCGGCGTCTAGCTGGTCTCCCTGTCGCTGTGCCAGTCTTGCTCCTGTAACACTCGCTCTGTGGAGGTACTGTGCCCTTTACAGAAACGATGCTGTTCTGCACAGAGGAGATTGTGTTTGGCAAGGTAGTCTGTTAGCTGATCTGCTACAATGTTTTCTAGAGCTTTTGAGAGGAGAGGGAGGATTGATATCGGCCTGTAGTTCCCGGGGAAGGTGCTGTCCCCACCTTTGTGTATAGGGGTGACCATGGTGGTCTTCCAGATATGGGGGAATTGGCCGTGGCAGAGGGAGAAGTTGAGAAGGTCGGTGCCTATCTGCGGATGACACCAAGCTCTGTGGAAGAGTGGACACAGCTGAAGGGATACAGGGCCTACAGAAAGATCTGGAAAAGCTGGGGAAGTGGTCCAGGGGACCCGACATTTGGACGAGGTGAATGTAGCAAACAAAGTTAATTTATCATGCCCGTTTTTGGCTGCTATCCTGGGTAACACTCAGGGTATGGATTCAAATAACACCATAATATGTAATATCTAAGTGGACATTTTCAGAGTGCTTGTGATTTCATTTTGATTTAAATGAGCAAACTGCACTGGACCAAATATAACACGAGCCCGGTCAAATTCGATATGATTTCTATCTGCACATGGTATGCTGAAAGATATTCATTATATAAGGGATTAGTCTGTTGAACATTTTGCAGGGAAAAAAAGAGATATTAAGACTGGCTGTGCTACTAAAGCTACTAGACTGCAAAAACAAAATGTGTCTGGTAATATTGTGATACCTAAACCACGTAAAGACAAGCAACTCCATCAGAAGCTTTATGTGTCTGTATTTAGCAGTAAGAGAAAGCCAAATACCGTTAATCAATCTGTAGCTAAACACATAAAGCTTTCTAATTCTACACTTGAAACCAGCTATGATATAAACTTCAAAATGTCCCCAAACAAACATTTAAATAAAACAAATGACCTTAATGAGAGTGGTCAAACCACGATGAAAAAACACCTTACTAAAACAAATAATACAGCTAAAGCAACAGAAAGTCCTTCAGCAACCATAACAGCAGTGGAAGCTACTGTGCATGCAGAACCCATACCCTTAATTGTAACTACACAAATTATTTATTTATTTTTATTTATTTATTTAGTTTTTGTTAACCGGGTAGGTACACTAGACAGCATAGTTGCCTATTTTCAGGTACGACCCGGAAGATTACAGCAAAGGGTACGCAGACAATATTAGATACAAGAAAACATCATGGGACAAGTAGAAGTCAGACATAGTACACTTATACAAAATTTTCAGCAAATTACAGTACATTTGCAGGAATCTATATGTAGTAACAAAACAGAAATATAAGTGCAAATAACTAACAGTCACAAGCCATACAACTAGTGAGTAAGTGCTAGAAGAGAGGAAATGACAAGATTTCCAGACAGGTTTGAGAGTAGTAGAGGTTGGAGCCAGTAGGCAACTAGGAGGAACCAGTACAGGAGTGGGTGGATAGAGGACAGGAGCGGGGGTTCAGAGCTTAGAAGAGCCATATGAAGCTCCTGTTTGAAGCTGTGTGGAGAAGGGGAGATTCTTAGACTCAGTGGAAGGGAGTTCCATAGTTTAGAGGCCCAGCTAAAGAAAGCATTCACCCCCATTTTGGTTTTACATCTCGGTTGGATAAGAAGGGATTTGTCAGCTGATCTCAGTGGGTAGGCAGAGGTCACAGGTTTGAGCAGTAGAGTCAGTTTGTCAGGTATCTGGGAGGAGATTATATTCTTTATAAAACAGTAGGAAGTAAACTGTCGGAAGGCTGAGGGGGTAAACCATCCCAGACTGGAGTATAGTGTGCATCAGTGAGTAAGTTTGGGCAAAGACAAAGCAAAACGGCAAATGCTGTTGTAGCAGACATCTCACTTTTTGGAGGAGCCCTCCAGTAGTTGCCAGAAAGGCTATTAACCCATACACCAATTTGGGTCTCAGGATCCCCTGTGCAATGGCCATCTTCACTGTGGATGTTAGATTATGTCTCACCTTATATGCCAGTCCAAGTTGAATATTGACAGATTTAATAACTGAGGTTAGGTGCAGGTCAAAATCCAAGGCAGGATCAAGGGTTACTCCTAGGTATTTAAAAGAGGTAACTGTGTTAAGGGGAGAGCCATCAAGCACTCTGCTACTTAATGGCTGGGTGCAGGACCGAATTTTTGAACCTGAACCGAAGAGCATAGTCACTGTTTTATTTTTAATTAACATGGATACAATAAATATGGACAAGGATGAATCACAAAGCGGACTTTCAGAAATGAATAAAATACTAGAGGCTATAAATGCAATTAAAGTTGAAATGTTACAAGCTCTGGGCGAAGTTAAAACCTCTCTATCAACAGTTACTAACTCTATTACTGAATTAATGTCTCATTTAAATGATTTAACCCTTAATAATCAAGAAATGCAGGATTGCATATCTAAAATGGAGGACACAGTACCCACTATGAGCAAGACTCAATATTAACTGACAAGATAGCACAACAGGAAGACCGGGCTCGTAGTGGGAATCTCAGGCTCTGTAAAATTCCTGAAGGGCTATAAGGCTTGCAAGACCCAATTCTATTTTTTGAACAATTCATCACTTAAGCACTAGGCAGAAAATACCCAGAGGAAAAAATGGGTCTAGATTGCGCATCCTCAAGTCAATCACTACCTAGAACAGTTTTTATTAAACCCCACAATTAGCAACATAAGGAAGACAAATTGAGAATGGCACGAATGCAAAAGGGCTTAAAAGTGAATTAAGTTCATTTTCATGTATACCCAGATCTTTCTACTGAAACCACAATGAAAAGAAAATTATTCATTCTGATAAAAGCATTATTATACTCAAAAGGTGTTTGATTCATGATGCAGTACCCAGCAAAGATCTGATTTGTGGTAGACAATAAATTACAGATGTTTGAAGATCCCATTGAGGCAATGGAAGCTTATGAGAAATATTATGCTGATACAAGTAATTGCTCTACATCATCCCCAAAAGCAGCCCCATATACATCTAAATCCACAAATGGATAAAATAAAGTAACTATTAAAATTAATCAATCAACAACTGGATGATGGAAGGAAGAGAAAAAAAAGAGAAATGGATGTAAAATCTAATTCTACAATAGAGTATTGAAACAGAGAGGGAGAAGGCGGAGAATGGAAGAAAGCAAGGGAAATAAGGAATGTAAAGAAAAGGAAAAAGAAGAAAGAAATTTGAAGATAAACTGGAAGTACTTAACAGACACAGCGAAGCACTAGAAGCATGAAAAAGAATATGGACATTTCTTTACTCACCCTCTCTTCCTTTTGTCCCTTCCTTTTCTTCCTCTCTCTTTCTTGTTCTTCCTCCTGCTCTCCTTTTGCTAGTGCTGAGTAAAAAGTAGATTATGGGGCTATAAGTTCAAAATTAAGAGCAGAGCTAACCATATGCAAAAAGGAAAGGATAGGGAAAGCTAAATTGAAAGAAGGAAATTATTAGAAAACAGAAAGGAATAATAATAATAATTTAGTTTGCTCAGATACAAAGATGTATGACCATGTGGCAATAGAGCAATAGATGGCCAGAATAGCCATCTACAGTTCAATAATTGGGTGGGTTGAGATCTATGATCTTATAAACTGGAAGGGGGGTAAATATATATATGCTATTTATATGTTCCAATTGACAAGATCAAGTGTTTTACAAATGAGTGGAACTATTTTAATAAATAAAAAGGGTCCAAGGGTATTAAATAAAGCATTTTTTCACATAAAATTGTGTAAGACATTAAAAGATATTAAAATAGGAATAAAACTATGTGTATAGCATCCTGGAATAGTAAAGACTTAAAAAAATCTCATACAAATTCAGAAGGTAATTAATTATATTAACCGACATGGAATAAACTGTTTATGTCTACAGGAAACACATTTTGACCAACAAACATTTGACTGGTTTGCAAACAAATGGGGGCAAGGAGATCATTCCTTTTATCATATTTTGTAACAACTGCCATGAGCTTCTGAAGAAGGACTGGTTGGTCCGAAAGCTAGAGTACTTTGTTCTTGTTGTTACATCTATGTTGGTCCATTAAAAGGTATCAAATCATTTGCTTCTGGATCCTTTTATCATAGTAACTCAAAAGGTGTGGCTATACTTTTCAAAAAAAATACATTAAAACCAACAGTCTGAAAAACATCTAAAGATGAGTGTGGTAGATATAGTATAGTGACAACTCAATTATTAAATCAGATAATGACGATTGGCACTCTATATGCACCTAATGAAAGCTCTCCAATTTTTTACACTAATTTCTTTTTGCAGCTAACTACACACTCCCCACCTTATATAATAAGTGGAGATTTCAATTCAACTTTAACAAAAACTGATCGTACAACTCTGTCACAATACACATAAAACATCAATAAAGCTAATTAAGCAATATCAATCAGAACTTCATTTAGTAGATCCATGGATTTACTTTAATAAAGATAAAAAATATATATTCTTTTTATTGTAATGTACATAAACCATATTCTTGAATCGATTTTGTCTTGTGTTCTGAAGCTTTGCTTTATCTGATACAAGCAATACAATATCCGGGAATAATAATTTCAGATCATTCACCCTGTATAATGAAGGTTCAAATAACATGGCATAATACCACGAAGATGGAAACTGAACTGAATATTATATAAGCCAGAACTATACAAATTAAAACAAAATAATATTCTTGAATATTTTTTGTATAATGATATATGGATGCAAAGATTGTTAACATATGGGAAGTGCTTAAATTATCGATTTCAGATTATATTGCCAAAATACAGAAAAAAGGAAAATAAACAACAATCAGCAACAAATAAATCTTGAGCTGCAGATACAAACATTACAAAGGCTGCATAGTTTGAACTTGGATCTCAATGTATTAAAAGAAATCACACTGAAACAAATCGAGTATAATAATTTAATTACAGAAAAAGCTGAAAGAATACTTACACAAATGCTTAGTAAATACTATATGTTTATGGATAAGCCATTGAAATTACTATCCTGGCAGTTAAATAAAGAAAAAGAACAGAATTCTATACATAAAATACATAAGCAAGATGGTAAAATAGCCACTGACCCCAAAGAAATAAATGATACTTTCTCTGAATACTATAAAGAATTATATACAGCACAATACGGACTGGAAGAGACTGTAATTGCTCAGTTTCTGAATAATATATCACTACATACACTCTCAGAACATTTACAGTATATACTAAATGATAAAATACATAATTATGAAGTAGAAACTGCAATTATTCAGTTACCACAAGGAAAAGCACCTGGACCAGATGGATTAACCATTGAGTTCTATAAAGAATATAAAAATATTTTGATTTCTATTCTAACAAGATTGTTTAATTCATTTCATACAGAGCATAATTCCAAACTCATTTAATGAAGCAATAATTTATCTATTTGCTAAAAAAGGTAAAGACCCTATGTACTGTGAATCATATCGGCCCATATCACTTTTAAACGTCGACTATAAAATATTTACTAAAATTCTATCATCTAGACTTCAAAAGGTAATACATTTATTGGTTTCATCAGCTCAAACTGGATTTATCAAGGGGTGTAGAATTAACGAGAACATTAGATGTACAATAAATATTATAAATAACAGTACACATACTGATGCAGTGATATTTTCAACAGATGAAACTAAAGCATTTGATTGAATCGAATGGAAGTTCATCCTCTCGACTTTCCAAAAAAATGAGACTTGGTAGAGATTTCATAGACTGGATCAAATTAATATATAAACATCCTAATGCTAGAATTAAGAGTAACAACACATTATCTACACCTATACAGCTCACTCGTGGAACTTGCCAAGGATGCCTGCTATCACCGCTTATATTTGCCCTTATTATGGAACCAATAGCTACAGCAGTTAGGGATAATATCAACATAAAAGGGATCCAAATTCAAAAACAGGAGCATAAGATCAGTTTATATGCAGACAATACTTTATATTATATATCAGATACTTCAAATTCACTAGTGGAACTATTTTAGACTATAGTAGCATTTAGTAAAGCCTTAGGATATTCTATAAATTGGTCAAAATCTTCTATAATGCCACTGAGACGAGAATTTAAACCTGAACTCCCACAAGGATATGATTGCTCACAGGTAAAGCAGATGCACTATCTTGGGGTGGACATTTCATATTGCATACAAGCTATATATTGTTGCAATTATGAACCTGTACTCGAGATGATTACAAAAGATCTGCAACATTGGCAATATTTACCATTAACTAATATTGGACTTGTTAAGGTAATTAAAATGGCTTTAGAAAGGGGCACAGTACTACCACAGCATTATTAGAATTCACAAGCTTCATACAACAGGCCATCGATCAAGGCAAGATTGTAGGTGTAGCCTTTGTTGACCTAATAAAAGCCTTTGACATAGTGAATCACACACTGTTGCTTGGCCAACCCTCTAAAACCAGTGTTGCCCCAAACACCCTGAAATGGTTTGGAAGCTACCTCAGTGATAGACTGCAGAGGGTGAGGATATCAAATGTAGTTTTGGAGCAAAGGGCTGTCTGATCAGGGGTACCTCAAGGCTCAATCCTGGGTCCCTTACTGTTCAGTATTTTCCTGAATGACCTTCCAGCTGTCTGCAACCAGCGTACTCTCCTCTACGCAGATGACACAGTCATCTTTACTAGCCACCCAGATCCCAACACTCTTGAAAAAAATCTTCAACAAGGCTTCACAGAAGCAGAGAGATGGTTTAATAATCACAAACTAGTGCTAAACTACAAAAAAACTAAAGTTCATCTGCTTTTGTCCTCTTGGAATAAGTTTAAGGCCCATCAACTCACTATCACCAACAACCACGGAGACGCTCTTGAACAAACTCAGCTTTTCAAATACCTAGGTCTAACCCTGGATAGTCACCTTACTTTTGTGCCTCACATTGAAAATGTTGCCAGAGATGTTAATAGCAGAATTGGGCTCCTCTTCAGACACAAAGTCTTACCCAAGAAGCCCTGAGGGTTGCAGTTCACAGCTCGGTCCTCTCGATCACTGATTATGGTCTAATCATATACTGTGCTGCAACTTCCACATCTCTTAAATGACTCCCGGTGGCCCTGAACAAAGCCTGTAGGTTAGTTACTGGTGCTGCTCACCTCACTCATACCTGTGAGTTATATGCTGAATCTGACTGGCTCCAACTAAGTAACATGATCAAATATCAAACCCGCCTCCTGTCCAAAAAAAGCTTTACTTGGATTACTACCCCCGAGCATTGGTTGCCTGCTAAACAAACCCCCGAAGACCCAACACACATGCACCTCAGTTTCTGACCTCCTTCTAGTACCCCACTGTCGGACTGCTCAATACCAGCAATCCTTCCAATACAGAGCCCCCCTGTGGTTTAATAATCTAAGCAACCAGCTGAGTATTCTTTCTAGTCTTCCCAATATAAACATTTGCTTCATCAGCATCTCCTAACCAAAAGCACTTGTGATTGTTACACCTAGTTTCCCACCTCTGCGGACACCCTTTACCACTTTTTTCACTCTCTGATGCACTTACTTGGCTTCCTGTTTCACAGACATCCCTCTTCATGGTCCTGCCAGGCCCTCTGGCCCCAACTCCTCCCTTATCTTCTTTCCCTTCATCCACCATCCTTTTCCCCTCTTTTACCCTTTCACCCACCTTAGCCTCCCTCCCTCTCACCCTACGACAAGGCCTCTAGCTGCCATATTTTCTTTTCCTTCTCTATCTGGACTGTGCCCTTCCCATCTCACCTACCTCTCCCTTACCTTCCCCCACCTCTGATTAGCAATGTTGCTTCAAATGTACCCGATGGTTTCCTATGCTTGCTTGTAATCTTGTGTGTGTAGCACTGTTCCCACATATTTACCAGTTTGACTTGCTGAGCTCCGATGATACCATGAATGCTCTGTTCCTCTGTTGATACCATGAATGTTGTCTGTACCTCCCTACCTTATTGTAACCTTTCCCTTTGACGTGGAACCTTTGTAAATGAGCTGCCTTAAACTCAAAGGTATTTGTAATCCGAAATTTAAAATTAAGAAATTTTTTTTTTTTAAATGAATGTGCTGCCTAAGGTACTGTATCTGTTTCAAAATATCCCCATTGAATTACCAAAAAATGTTTTACTAAAATAAAACAGTTGTTACACAATATATTTGGCAGCAACCTCCTCCCTCCGTGTGGCATATTTAACATTAAAAAATCAAAAATCAACAGGGGGCTTGCTCTCCCTGATTTTGAAAACTATTATATAGCTTCACAACGTACAATAATTTGGTATTGGATACATGATAAGACAGATAACTATCCTACAGCATTAATGGGAAAAAATGATTAAAACTACCAATAACAAATTTATTATTTTTTCTTCATAATAAAAACTGTGTATCTATAATTAACAAATATATTTTGAACAGTGCAACTCAAGTGGTACTTAACACTTGATATAAGGCACATTGTACTATTAAACATAAAATATCTATAAATAGTCACACACCCATATATAATAACCCTGCTTTTGAATAATTTATAACAGACAAAATATATAAAGAATGGTATATAAAAGGAATAACACATATGGCTCAGCTATTTACGGATCACCATTTCAAAACATTTAGCCAACTCAGGATAGAATATGGTATTTTGCAAAATCATATATTTCAGTATTTACAAATCAAACAATATATTAAAACAATAAATTGTAATTTACTTCTAGGCACAGAATCTCCAATATTTGAAGCTTTAAAACAAAAGATTAATGATTCAAAATTAATCACTTTAATATATTGTTTGTTAAATGATGAGATACAAATTAAGTATAGACTTATAACTTTAAAAAACAAATGACAACAAGAACTTGGAGTTAATATAACGGACAAACTTTGGGATAAAATTCTAAAAACTCCATGGATCTTTTTAAAATCAACTAAATTACAACAAATACAGTATAACACTACACACTGCACATACTTAACACCAACATGATTGCATAAATGTTATCCAGTTCTTTCAGCTAACTGCCGCAGATGTAATAATACATCGGGAACACTTATACACTTAATACACTCATGCCCAAATCTATCGAAATTCTGGCCAAAGATTTATAATTTCCTATATAGTATAACTAAAATCCATCTTAATTATAATCCAAGTATCACTTTTCTAGTAAATTGTTCTCATATACAAGCTATGAGTACATTTCAACAAATTTTCTACATGATTGCAATTGTCATCGCTCGTAGATGTATATTGCTTATGTGGAAAGACTCATCACCCCCAAAATTTGAAACATGGTTGTGTCAAATGAAAGATACTATGCAGCTGGAAAAACTTCATTATATACGAAGTAACCAGATACAGATGTTCGATAAAATCTGGGCACCATTTCAGGATGTTCTGAAAAGGTTATAATTAACAGAAATTGCTATTGATACTTAAATGGCGATTGAAATAACTATAGTATTACATTAAAGTATGTGTAAAACCCCTTGGACCCAATAGGTAGGGAGGGCGGTATGGCATACGATGTGAAATTAGTAGCTCAATTATTTATATAATTGAAACATTATTTTTATATTCTGGACTGGTGAGTCACTGAACCACACCATAGAAAGAGAAAAAAAAGAGAAGGTCAGTGAGGGGTACAAGCACCACATCCAGGACAAGTCGTAGGAGCTTGAGGTCCAGGGTGTCAATACTGTGATTAGTGCCCTTAAGGGATTTGGGCAGGTAGGATTTGGCTTCATTCACAGGGAGAGCCCGGAAATAGAAAGGAGGGTGGTGTTGTGGGGGGGCAGAAGCAGGGTCGAAAAAGTTAGGGGGGAGAATTGCACTGAGGTCTGTGAAGGTGACGTTGAGGCTGTCAGCAATGGCTTGGGGTCTGAGGCAGGGATCCATCTACATCTGGTTGGGCGGGGGTATGTTTTTCCATTGAGCTCTTTTACATTATCCCAGAATTTTCTGGTAGACCCCAGGTGGAGGCAAGGATGGACCTATAGTATTCTGATTTTGCCTTGCGAATGGTCCCGGTGCATTTATTACATGCAGCCCTATAGGCTTGCCTGTCAGTGGGTTTGCCAGAGTCAAGAGCCTTATGCCAGAGGTTGTCTCTGTTCCGCAGTTGGTTAATGGGGGGGGGGGAGTAATCCATGGGGAGTCATGTTTCTTTGTTATCCGCTTAGTAACTGGGGCGAAGATGTCACAAGTGGCATTAAATGAATGGACAAAGTAGCTGAAAGCAGCATCCATGTCTGATGCTAATTTAATTGGGGACCAGTCCAAGCTGGCAAGGTGCTCTCTGAGTTTGGCCAGTTGGCCAGGTCACAGGCGACACTGGAAGGTGACTTTATTAATCGGTCTCTTCATTTTGCAGGACCAGGTGAGGATGACGGGTGAGAGGTCACTTAGGGCATTGGGCAGTATGGGGGTGTCTGTGATTTTGTGGGGTCGGTTCGTGAGAACAATGTCCAGTAGAGTTACAGTGCTATTGGTAGGGTGGGGCCGGGTCAGGGAAGTAACTAGCTGGGTGAGGTCAAGGGCTGCTATGGCATCTTTAGCAGGGGAGGCAGTGCTGGCTAAGCAGTTGATATTTAGATCTCCCATGATGATCTGTTCTAATTTGTTGGAAAAGTTGGCGAGATGGTTGAGTAGTGACTGGAGTGCAGTGAACAGGTGACGTGGCGGGATATAGGCTGCAGTGATAACAAGTGGAGCTCTGGAGTAGCCAGGGGTGATTTTAATAGAGAGGGCTTGGACTCCATGTTCCAGTTGGGTGGGGGAGGGTGAGTCCTTGTAGCGTATCACGGACGTAAATGGCACATACTGCCTAAAGAGTGTGTACCCCGGTAGGGCAATAAAGGAGTCTGTGGTGGACTTGGAGAGCCAAGTTTTGACTAGTGCTAGGACATCTGGCTGGTGCTGGGCAATCCATGCTTGCAGGCTGGTGAATTTCTTAAGGAAGCTACAAATGTTCATTGACACTAGGCGGAGATCAGTCGATGTTTGTGGGTGGCTAGAGTTCGCAGCGGGTGGGCCTGGGTTGGGGTGGATGTTGCCGATAGCAGGAGGAGACGGGAGATGAGCCTAAATAGTGCCAGGTGCTGTTTTTGACGTGAGTGTGGCTCACAATGAGAGGTCTGTCGACAGGGGGAGACAGGGATGGGGAGGGCATGGAGTGCTGGGATGGCCAGGTAGAGTGATGGCCAGGGTGAGTCAGGAGATGGGGTGGGTGGGGAGTGATAAGCTGGGGTTGTGTGGGTCTAGGCATGGAGATGGTTGGGGAGGGGTAGGGTGGGATGTGCGTGCAGGTTGGTAGGCAAGGGCATGGTATCTGAGGGGGAGGGGGAGAGCTGCAGTGGAGCAGGATAAGGGCAATTATTGCCAGTTGGGCGGGTGCCTGGATCACATATTTGGTGGTCATGTTCCGAAAGCTTAAGGGAGATAGAGATGCTTTCAGAAAAATGGTAGCCCTTTTGGTGCAGTGGCAGGGACACAGGCTATGGTGCAGAAGGTACAAGGTTCAAATCCTGCGGGGGGGGCCTGGTTTGGACCTACTAAAGTTGGGATGGCAGGGTGTCTGAGACCAGAGTAAGAGTGGAGTAATGAGGGGCAGAGTAAGGGCCAGTAGTGACTCCTAGAGGGTACTCAGAGTAGTGCACAGGGGCAGTTGAGCGTGGGAATCTGGAAGAGTGATGGCGAGAGTGGGAAATCAGGAGAGAGTTTTTGAAGGAGTCCATTGGGCATGCAAGGGGCTAAGGGATCATTTACATGCCCATTATGGGCCCATTTGCATGAGTAGCGGATGCAGGTAGCACAGCACTCCCCCCCCCAATCCAGGATAGCCATAGCTATCCATGGTGCCAGTGCTCCCCTTCCCTCCGGTCACCAGCCCCCAAGTATATGTCATCATCCCTTCTGCTAGTGGTCCCCCTCTCCTCTAATCCCCAGCACCGTATTAATAATAAATGTCCTGGTGCTAGTGGTCCCCCGATTGCCAGTCTCAGTAGATTTAATCATCCTGGTAGTAGTGGTACTCCCTCCCCAATCACCACCTGGATTAAAAGAAAACCCTCCCTGGCATCCAGTGGCCCCCTGTAACACCCAACACCCCCACTTACCATATCCTTATCGGTGGTGCGGGGGGTGCATATGGTGACTGGCACAGCCCTCCTCATGCCTCCTTGGCTGGCCGTCGTATGTCCAGGCAGGGAGTACATCTGTTATTTATATGACAGGGTGACATCAAGAGGCACGCTCCCTGCCTGGACATATGGCAGCCAGCTGTGGAGGTGTGAGAAGGGCTGTGCTGGTCACCGTATGCACCCACAACACTGTTGATAAGGATATGGTGAGTGGTGGGTGTCCAGTTCCATGGGGGGTGCTGGATGCCAGGGAGGTGTTTTCTTTAATCTGGGATGGTGTTTGGAGGGAGAGGGAGCACCACTGCCACCAGGCATGATTAAGTCTGCTTGTGGGCTGGCATTCAAGGGAGGACCACTAGCACTAAGGCAGATGTTTTCTACTTGGGGGCTGGTGATCGGAGGGATGGGGAATACCACCACCACCAGGGCTGATTAAATCTACTTGGGGTTGGGCATCAGAGGAAGGGGGTACCACTGGCACCAGGAAATTTTATTTATAATACAGAGCTGGTGATCGGAGGGAGGGGGGGCCACTAGCACCAGGCCTTGCTGTGTGAACATCTGGGCTAGGGATTGGAGGGAGGGGAAATCACTAGAACCAGGGACATTTATTATTAATACAGGGCCGGGAATTGGAGGGAGGGGGACCACTGGCACCAGGGAATTTTATGTTAATGTCAGGGCTGGCAGTCAGGGGATGCAATGGACCACAGGGGCGGGTATGTTCCCCCAGCAGCTAACCAGGTGGTTGGCTGCATTACCTCTGGCAGCTGCTAGAGTTGCGTGGAGTAAGAGGAGGTTTTCATCTGCAGTATTTGCGTGGCACAAAAGGACCAAGCAAACCCTCTTGTGCCATGCAAATCCGATGAATATCAGTTTGCGTCAATATTCCTGTCCCCACCCCACTATTTGCATACTCCCCATTTGGTTTGTGCGGGTGCCAACCCTGTTTGCCAGTGCAACAAAGCCCTTTTAATATTGGACTCCAGGGCAAAGCCCAGTTTGCACAAGCAAACACCATTTAGTGACCTTGCAAACTTCTGAATATCAGGCACTATGTCTGGAAATGGTCAGAAGATAATAATAATTGTTCTGTTTAAGAATAAACACATTTTTTCCAACCTGTATTTCGTCATCTTCAGTCACAGATCTGCACCCATCTGGTCCAGTCTCCTCAGCACCATCATCCGGTTCCTCTGGGTCTTACCATGTCTCTGGTGATCCTCTGCCTGAGGATTCAGTTGGAGGTGCCCCATCAGTGTTGTGGGGCCTGTGGGGGGGCTGTCATCCTGCCATGGTCAGAGGTTTTCCACCATTTTCGCCCCACAACATGCAATGATGCTTTGTGCGAACTCCACATCCACGGAGACCACCCCCTCCGCATCCGCTGATGGCAGTCCCTTCTCCATGTATCCTGCTGCAATGCCAACTAGATTCCCGCTAAGAGGCATCCACTCAGCGGGACACATGACCCTCCTCCCCAAGGAAGGAGAACAGTTCTAGGGACGCCCAATCCTCCCTCCCTGGGCAGCCCCTGAGCAAGCCATTACTTTTGTTCCTTTTGTAACTTTTCACCATTTCTATCACAAAACCCCCTAAACACCTTTTGAAAAAATCTAATTATGACATGGGCTGGCTTAAGATATCATTCTTATCTAAATTTGAAGTCATTGGTCTATCGCTGTCTTACCTATGGCTTCATCACTTGTGAGATGTCAACAGACCAGTACCCTCTTATAAAGATAAAAATGAAACCTGGGGGGGGCGCTGTTAAGCACACCCACTGATGAGACACATTCAGTGAGAGCTCCTTCAAAACCTCACTAAAAAGAGCAATAAAAGAAAAAAATACTGAAAATTAAGCTGATTTTACTTCTAAAACGAATTCAGCAGACTGAACTGCATCCAACGACACCTTTTTGAAGCAATGGGATGAACTCATAAAGCCTCAGCAAGTACTTCCAGGAATCCACCTGTTAATACTGCATCAGAGGAGGCCGCAGGGCCTTCCTCTCTGAACTCTGAACCACCATGGCGAGCAGTGCAGAAGTCCATGCAGGTGATCGATGCAAAAGTAGAATTGATCGTCACAAAATTTGCAGAACATGACGCTAAAATAGCAGTTGCATCTACTACAGCGTCCACGGTTGAATCCATGACAATGAAAGCCCTTACCACCACGAATAAATTTCAACAAGAAAATACCCAACTAAAGTACCGGTTGGAAGCTCTAGAGAACTCCCAAAGGGCTTCTAACATTCGCATAGTGGGGCTTCCTGAAAACATAGAGGGAGACAATTTACTTTATTTTCTTAAAGAATGGTTGCCTGGTGCCCTACAGCTTGACCCTAACATCACTGCTCAATTTGTCCGGGCTTACCGGATATCTCCTAGAGTGGTGTCGGGCCCGAGCGAGCTACCTAGGACGGCCCCCTTGGTCACCACGAGTCCAGTAATTTGGGACACTATCCTCCAAGCAGCAAGGAATACTGAATGGCTGAACTATCAAGGATCCACCGTCCACATGTTTCTGGACTTATCATTTGCCACCAGGGCGAGGAGGAAAAGGTTTGATGGTGTGCAAGCTAAACTATGAAGTTTGGGATGTCATGCACTCTCTCCTGATGCCCGCCCGCTTAAGGATCCAGTAGAGAGGCCATGTGTACCAGTATACAGATCCAGAGGAAGAAGACAGAGGCCCTTTCCCAAGAGTTCGACCGAGCTAGAAGGACGGCGGAAACGGATTCAGAATCGTAGAATGAGACCTGAGCAACACCAGGTTTTTTCTATATAAACTGTGTCCAAGATGTAACCAAATATAAAAAGGGACTGATGCACTGTCTAAAATAACAAATGCCAATGTTACATCTGTTGGGTTTGGAGCTGCAGTCTGGGGACATTGCTTATTTAGAATAGCTCTACACTGAAGTTTTAAAATCAGCTATTTATAATTGTCATAGCAACATTTCTAAGTTCATGTTATGGGAATATTAGACTGGCTTGTCTAGTTTCAATAAGGGATCGTCTCTGGTATTTAAACATTGATATAGTGAGCATCGGGGGGGGCTTATTGCTGTTTGCTATAACTGTTTGGATTTAATGTTTGGTAGAGGGTCATAACAACACCAGATGTTGTGTTACTGCTGTATGGAAATAACTTGATCTTTCTAAGAAATGACCACTCAAAGTCTTGTGGGGTGCAGCTTTTCTTTCAGGACCCTATTTTTCTGGACTGATAAATGTGGAAATACCCCCGAGTTCATAAATCAGAGTGTCTAGACAAACAAAGCCTATTGCATTGAATGTATCCTATGTTCTTAACTGACCTGATATGAGATCTCTGACATGAGATAGCTTGTATGTAATTGTTTTACATGGAAACAATAAAATATAAGTACAAAAAAAAAAAAAAAGAAACCTGAAGTCAGTCCATGACATAACCCCTATTTATTTCAGCTTATGATAGGGCAACTGAGAGAATTAATAGGTTAGTTTCTTAGTCTCCCTGTAATCACCATTTGTTCTCTCTGTTGATCTGTCATCATGTGTAACAAAAAAAAATCCACAGTTTAAATGCACCTTGATTTGCAACCAGCTGACCAAACACTCACAAGCTGATTCTGAATATTATGTCAATATGTTGACAGTGTTGTGGCAACCAGGACAAGCAACATTAATGGATCAATGGGCATAACAAGGGGGGAGTACACTACTTAGGCACAAATAGTTCAGTACACAATGTTATAAAAAGATGAACACACATCTAGATCTAAAATATCCTGTACATGCACCAATACACAAACAATGAAACATTAAGGCCACTGCAGAAATCGAATACTGTATGTCATTGCTGCACTGAAATTTATCTGATTTACTGACATGTCTAAATGGGAAGAGACATGGGGAATTAATTTTTTTTTTATATATTAGTATTTTATGTTTTTTTTTCTTCTGGGTTTTCTCCCGTCCCACTCCCACACATCCCCAATGTGACGTGCGCATGTGGAGGCATGCACACGCACGTCCTGCGGGACGCCCCACCCTACTGGTCACCCAGTACTACCTGCGCTTGTCAGCGAACCTCCATTCGGTGACAGTGGAACTACGGACAGGTGACCCCCACCCGGGAGAGGAGAGCCAATGCTCAATCCTGCTCCTCCCTCCCCCTGTGCTGGCACCCCAGCAACCCGAAGTCGTTCCCGAACCCAGGTCCAGTGCCTCAGCCCTCAGCGCCAACGGGTTGGCTTGGGGAATGAGTTTTAATGCTGAAAAGTGTTGTGTGTTGCATTTGGGGCATCACAATAAGCAAAACATACAGTATATCACCTGAAGGGCCACCCTTTAAGGAAAACGAGAGAGGAAAAAGACCTGGGCATAACAATAACAGGGAAATTATCTTATGACACATATTGTAACACACAAGTAAATAAGGCAAAATAACTACTTTGGTCAGTCAAAAGAAACTTCAAAAGTAGAAATGAGAGAGTGATAATGCCATTGTATAGATCATATGTAAGACCAATCCTAGATTATGGCAGCCAGGCATGGGGCTATATTACAAAAGGGACAGCTGATGGTTTGGAAAAAAATTCACAGGCAAGCAACAAAAATGATCCATAATATAAAGAACCTGTCATATAGGGAGCACCTTCAAAGATTAAATTGTATATGCTTTCAGAACCTGATGACCTCACTCATGGCTATGCCGCTCATGAGGTCACTGGGTTCTGAAAGCACTCCAGAAAATAAACCTGATATTTTCAGTACATATGCGATATCGCATATGTATTTTCTCACTCTGTGTGGGTGACAAAGCAAATATTCTCACTGAATGGCTTTTAGAATAGAAGCCTGATATTATTTAATTGATTGAGATGTAACTGTTTTCAAAAAGTTCTAGTTACAGAACTTTAATTGTAACGCCCTTTAGATGGCAGTATATCCAACCATTTGCCACACAAGTGCATGTCGTTGTATAAATTAAATATGGCATGGATCCAATAAAATACTGATATTTTTGCTGAGTGCTGCATTCCATCTAGTGTGCCAGCCAGTTCTTTTCATTTCTTGGCATGCAATAAAAATATGCCTGATATTTTACTTGTGATCTGTGACCCCTGTGACATCGCTTTTGGTTTCACCACTCGTGACATCATGAGGTAATGGAACACTCATAAAAAAAAAATATCGGGCCATGTTATTACTAGGGACAATGCCATATCCTTTATGTAGAGAAAATCCTTTATCATCATGACATCGCTCTTCAACTATCAGAACTGTGGCACAGAGGGCCCACCTGAAAAGTTGGTACTGAGGGCCCCCCTGGGAAAATGGGAAGGAGGGGTACCAAGTTGGCACACTCACTCATATTACCACTTCAGTTTTTGTGTTTAAATTTTATAGTAACTTGAAAAGCTCAGAAAATGCCATTTAATTAAAAACTGAACGTTTATGAAAACATGTTCAATTGTTTTCAAGGTGGGGAGAGGCCTACTGAGGGGGCCCACCTGGAAATTTCCAGGTACCAAGGTGGACCAGTCACATACTGTTATCATTAGCATGGGTTTTCTGTTGCCCAGGGAGTCAAGTCAGGTCAGGTGCGCTGCCAATGTGTGTTGAAGGTTGGTCCCTTTTTTTTCGTATCTATTGACCTATTACAACATTTCTAGGTAGACCAACCTTTTGGGAAATTCACATGGTTTATTGAAAATAAGGATATTGCACCTAAGCTGGTGTATATAGAGAGCATGATACTTAAATTAGAAAAGCGATCATTAGTTTCTTTTTTCACTAAGCATAGAAGCATACAATTTGTCAGAAATACATAGACTATAATGAGTAATAAAAGTCCAGAGACAAATACATTGTGTAGGATATATTTCTTGCACAGCTAAAGGAACACAAGTAATTTTTATCCAACTATTTTGACAATTCAAAGTAGTGTGTTCAAATGTTTTCTAAAAAAATACTGTTTTCCATCTTTAGTCGTGTTATTGATACAGTCCAGTCCAGAAATCTATCTACTGCAAAGAGAAAAAACTAAATGTCTTTATTGTGGACTGAGACACACACTATACAAAACCCAACTCCTTAATGTAAATACTTATTTTTAGTGGGTGACCAATATTACTAGACAATAGAAACATAGACATTGACGGCAGATAAGGAGCGTTAGACCCATTCAGTCTGCCTGTATACCCTACCTTTATCAGCGTCCACTGACCCTACTTGGTCACCGGATTTAGCTTCTCCTTCCCACCTGTAGAGTCCCCTTAAGCCTATCCCATGCATGTTTAAATCCCCCCCCACACTGTGCTTGCTCCCACCAACCTCCTGGGGCAGGCTATTCCATGCATCCACCACCCTTTCCATAAATAAAGACTTCCTCACATTTCCTCTTATCCTGCTCCCTTTCAATCTCATATCATGCCCACTTGTTCTAGTACTTCTGACGATGGTTTAAGAAGCACTTTTACACAAATCAAGTTTGGTATTATAATAATTCAGGGGTCGATTTTAACATTGTTTTACTTACCAGAGGCAAGGTGCAAACTGACCAGGACTAGTGCAGCTAACTCTCTCAACTTGTCTGTCTTGACTAGTGCAGCTCCTCCATGGCTGCCAGTGAAGTTAAAAAAGCCCCTACTTAAGCAGGCGCTAGTCCTTATGTTACTCTCCCTCAGTGTTCCAGATGGACTGGTGTGATTAACAGCGTGTTATGGGGTGCAATTACCTGTCAGTGCAATATGGGCCACAAAAAAGACTCAACACGAGTCATTATCACCCCACTGTTTTAGCTGCAGCTAGTGTCCAGACTGTGATCGGGGTGGAGTGTTGTTAAGTCACCAGCTTCCAGTGTTCTGAGTTTGTCTCTATGTATGATGATGCCATCTCCCATATTATGAAGGTTAGTGCCCATCATTTTCCTACATTTCAGTAATAAAATGTTAAGGGGTATACAGGATCTGCCCTGTAGGTGGTGAGTTTTATCCCAGCCTCCGCACAGCTGCTCCTTCTCTTTTCCCAGTCTCCCAGTTCTGTACTTTCCCCAGACACCACTGCAAGCCAGTGACATAGGAGGACCCTGGAATGACCATCTATAGGCCTGTAGTAGCTGTTACTGGTAAGTATAGGGGTCCCTAAATCTCCCCACTGCACACTAGTCAATGCCACCCATGCCTGAACAATAACAGTGCTTTGTTTTTTAAACACTGCCCTTTCATCAGCCCAGGGTAACTAGTCTCAAGACATGCCAATTTTTCCCTGACTACAGTATTATTGCAGATCCTACTTCATCTTCAGAAGGGGAGTGGGGAAATGGGCCAAAGACTAAATAGGAGACTGTAGGTAGAAAAAATGGGCAGACTAGGTTGGCCAAGTGGTTTTTATCTGCCGGCAAATTCTATGTTTCGATGTTTCTATGCCCTCTGACCCTTATGCCACCCAGCATGTCCCTTCATCCAAGAAAAAATGCTGTGGTGCATGGATGGTACAGAAATAACCCCTAACTAAATAGATTATTTGAAGGGCTAAAACATGTATTTCTGGTGTGCATAGATACTCTGAAACAGAAACAGAGGAGGCAGAGTTTCATGTCTTGGGACTGGTTCCCCTGGCCTGATGAAAGGGCACTGTTTAAAAAAAAATTTTTATTGTTGGGGCAGATAATGTTAAAATCAATCATTTTGTGCCTGGTGTGTGTGTGTGTGTGTGTGTGTGTGTGTATATATATATATATTTTTGTTTTTTTTAAACGTTAGTTTCTTTCTCTCCCAACCGGCCCCCTTCCGCCAGCCTCTCCAGCCCCTTCACCCCAGCATCCACTGGACTCACCTCACTTCACACAAGGTGCTGGGTGAAGCGCCTGCGGATGGTCAGCATCAGCCAGTCAGGGTTCCTTTTTCTGTGTTTCTTTGTCCCATCCCCGAGTGCAGAGAGAAGGTGTGCAATGATGCCAATGGCCGAACCATGCATGCTTCCACACACAGCATGCTGGGAGCCTGCCCCACAACCACCCCCTATGTTGTGGGTACACTGTGCCAGCCCCCAGCCACCGCCAGGGGTCAGTCAAGCAGCAGACACCATCCCACCCCTCCCCAGGAGAGGAGAGGAGAGCAGTCCTCTGGACGCTCGATCCTCCCCCTTCCCGGCTGACCCCGGTGGCCCGCTCACACCACGAACATGGGTCCCTGGCCTGGCAGGAGGTAAAGCACAGATGCCTCAGCCCTCCACACCACTGGGCCAGCTGTGCCTGGTATAAATTAATAAAAATGTTGCAAAATGTTCTCCACAAGTCCCTCAGGATTGTCAAACCCCACTTAAAGAAATCCTAGATCTGCCCGTGTCAGTTGATGCAGCTTGAATTCTTCCAGAAATGCAGATCTCTGGTTGTTCACAGCATGGGGCCTGAGCATGTCTTTCTCTGCCTGAGTCTATTTATTGCACTGTGAGTGGGGGTTAGAGTGTGGCGAAGTGCATTATGATATCGAAGTGTATGTGCATGTGTAGAGCCACAGTAGCTGCTTGACTGTATATCCACTTCTGTGGAATCATCCAGGCCAATTGCCAGCTGGGGGTTGTCAGGTTCATATGAACTCCCCTTTTTGAACTCCTGTCTTTTCTTTTTTGATTTGCATATTTTTCTGTCCCTTAAATACCTGCCAGTGCAGAGTATGTGGTGCGCATGGTCCTTGCGCCATGTGTCTTTCCAACATGCCCCCCCATGATCGGCCACCAATCTGCATGACTCATGACATCAGCTTGAATCAGCATGCACTGCAGCCACTTAGGCTGCCCCTAGATGTGTGGTATCCAATGGACAAGTTATGAGGAGAAGAAGCATGGCTGAGACGAGGTGCAGAAAGGGAAAAGGCAAAGCACCCTCTCCTGTATGCACCGCACCATGACGTCCAAACTACACTCTGGGGCAGTTAATTAAAACCATTCATTCTTTGTGGCTGGGGGAAGTAATGAAACGCAGCAGGGATGTGGGTGATGGAGCGAGGCATGTCTATGCTGGGGCAGGAAGCAACGTTGGAGCAGGATGAATGTGCAGTATCAGAATATTTCTTGGATTGCATTTTCTGCTGTAAAAGTGTGCAAAGTTCTCCATTATAGTTGGGGACTAGTGCAACCATCTGTCGGCTAGTACAATTTTGATTCAACTTCTCCAGCTGGCTAGTGCAAAAAAAAAAAAAAGGTTACGTTCAACCCCTGATAATGATAGTTAAAAAAATTCAGCTCTTTTTTTCTAATTTTTTTATGAACTCTATTTTTTGTTCCTGGGGACCTGGTACCCCATATCTCGCTGTGCTTGGGGATCCCATTCAGTTTCACTTCTCTTGCTGCCTCCTAGAACATCAACTTACCCTCCCTGGGAGACCATGGGTTTACCCTCACAGTGCCCCCCCCCCCAGACAGAATAGGTAGGGAGGACTGAGATGCTAATTTGTGGGAAATGAGGCAGTGGGGGTGGTGCTAGAAGGGATCTCAGATGTCATGCTGCTAGTCCAAAGGAGTTTTCCTCCCTGTATGTCGCTTCCCTGGTGAAGGCAGATGTGCAGCGATGTTGGGATATGAGTAGACTTTGATACAATCAAGAAACAATAGCTCATGTCACAAGATTGCTGAATGCATCCTCTGTTAGAGAAAGACTTGCCGCAATTACATGGGCACCTGAATTGATTGAAAGTTAATAGATAATTGTACTTTCAGATGATTACAGTAGCACGTAAACTTGAAAAGGCTGCACACAGTTGATGGTTTTAATCGAGTTTCAAGGCAGCAACTGAAATCCAAGGGATTCACAGATGCATGTGAAAAGTACAGTTACATAAGAACTTACCGTAACAGTAGATCTTCGAGAGAAGCTCTTGCAGCAGGTAACACATGTAGGACTGATGCCACTTGGCGGCAGATCTCGGCAAATCTTTTCTCTAGCAGTACCAGCGTGGGACCGCCCATCCAGCATCAGCTCTGCCCTCGACGTCACCCTGTATAAAGGCAGCAGGCAGTCCCTACATGCTCCAGTTCTTGTACACCAAAGACAGGCCAAAACCAACAGCTGTGGATAAACTACTACACAGAAGAACTCAGGAAAACACGGCCCTCAACAGAAGGCTAAACTTTTGGCTCAGAGCAGAGAGGCTTACTCCAGGGGGAAGGAGGGAGGGAAGGAAAATCATACCTGCTGCAAGAGCCTCTCTTGAAGATCTGTTACGGTAAGTTCTTATGTGACTATACTATCTGACTTTGAGAGGAAGCTCTTGCAGCAGGTAACACATGTAGGACTGATTCCCAAGCAGTATAAAACTAAAGACAATCCTTGGGAAGGGAAGGGAAAGGCAACATATAGACACACTTCCAAATGGTATAAAACTTAAGACAACTGTTGGGAGAGGAAAGGAGAGGCAGACACACATCGGGAGAGAGACCTCTCATGAGATAAGGCCCTGGAGAACTGCCAGGCCAAAACCTGCTCATCACCTGGAAACAATATCCAGGCTGTAGTGCCTGATGAAAGTGTGAACAGAGTGCCAAGTGGTGGCAGCACAAATGTCAGCCACCGACACTCTCTTGAGTGCTGCAAAAGAAGTAGCAACCGCTCTGGTGGAATGCACCCTGATCACACCCGGAAGGGTTTTCCCACCCTTCTCATAACAGAAGGATACGCAGTTAACCAACCAACGCGAACGCGTTTGGTAACCGGGCACCCTAAGGATCTGTCCGCGAAGGACATAAACAGCTGATCCAACTGCCTGGCCTCCTTAGTTCTGGACAGGTAACAGCACAAAGCTCGATGCGCATCTAGGGTGTGCAAAAGTGCCTCACCCCGGTTGGAATGTTCTGGGTAATAAACCGGAAGTTGAACCGACTGATTAAGAGTAAGCTCCGAGATAACCTTAGGAAGGAATTTTGGATTGGTGCGTAGATCCACCCTATCCTTATGAAAAATTATATAAGGTTCTCTACACATCAGAGCATGAAGCTCTGAAATACGTCTAGCAGAGGTGACTGCTACCAAAAGCAACGTCTTCCAGGAGAGGTAACAAAGCTCACAAGACATGGCTGGCTCAAAGGGGGGGGGAGCGTAAGCCTTTCCAGAATGAACAATAAGTCTCAAGGAGGAACAGAGTCCCGGACAAGGGGGTGGAGATGCAGGATTTCCTTAAGGATGGTTTTGATTACCTCCATTTGAGCCACTGTCCTGTCCTGGATGCAGTGATGATAGGCGGAAACAGCAGCCAGGTGTACTTTAATGGAGGAGTAACTGAGACCTGACTCCGAAAAGGATAACAGGTATTGTAGGATAGAGTTGACCAGACAGACCAGAGGGTCCAATTTCCTGGCTGTGGCCCATAGACAAAAGTATTTCCATTTCATGGCATAAGTGGCCCTGGTAGTGGGCTTCTGTGCCTCAACCAAGATTTGGGCTATTTCGTCCGATACTCCAAATCTAAGCTTAGCTAGGTCTGAAGGAGCCAAGCATGCAGGTGGAGGGAGCATAAGTTGGGATGGACCAAAGCTCCCTGTTGCTGAGAGAGTAACCGACCTGAAAGAGGAAGGGGCCATGGAGGCTCCACCGTCAGACACTTCAGCAGTGGGAACCAAATCTGTCTGGGCCACAGAGGGGCTATCAGGACCTTGATCACCCTCTCTGATTGGGCTTTGAGGAGGACCCACAGCAAGAGGGGGAAGGGAGGAAATGCATAAAGGAACCTTCCCTTCCAGGAAGGGGACAATGCGTCTTGATAAAAAGCTCCAGGCTCGGGACCAAATAAGTAGAAATTGGGCAGTTTTGCTTTGCATGGAGACACAAAAAGATCCAACTCTGGCATCCCCCATCTGGTGAACAGTGCATCTGCAATGGACTGTAGCAGGGACCACTCATGAGAGAGTGGTTTGGCTCGGCTGAGAGCATCTGCAACCACATTCAGAGAACCTGGAACGTGGACTGCTGAAAGACTGATCTGATGCTCCATCACCCAGTCACATACTCTCATAGCTTCCCGACAAAGGGGATAAGAGTGTGTGCCCTCTTGCTTGTTGACGTAGAACACCACCGAGGTGTTGTCCATCTGTTTTTTTTAATTCACAATTTTGAGTTTTCAAAAAACAAAGAAAAACAGATTGCCTGTATGATACAGTCAATGAACAAGTCTTATATACAAATAACATTTAGTATCCTTAAATATTTTTTAAAATAAATTATAAGAAACTAATGAACTTTAAATTTTACCATATGAAAAACAAAAGCATTAGAGTAAATGCACTAAGAACATAGTTCTAAAAAGGGGCCCCCCATATTGCTTCAAAAGTTTCTTTCTTTCCTAAGATATTATAGCTAATTCTTTCATTATTAGTGACATTGCTAAGGGAGTTAACCATTGATGAAATGGATGGGACAATTGGATCTTTCCACTTCTGGAGAATTAGTCTTTTAAAGGACAAAGCTACTGCACTTACTCAAACTTGTTTCTCTTTTGGAATACTGGGCAGGGTAGAGAAATCACCAAGAATATGTGAAGCTGGGGGGAGTGGAAAATTAATTTTTAAAATATATTGACAAATGTCATGTATCAGTTTCCACCTCTCCATAATATCATTACAAAACCACAGGAGATGGGCTAATCCTGCATCAGAGTGACCACATCTCCAGCAATTATTGTTAGAGATTATACCCAACCCAAAAAGAATCCATGGAGGATAATAATAATAATGAAGAATTTTGAATTGAACCAATCTACCTTTGAGTTTCTCTACAAGTTTTCATAGTGTTTTCCCAAAGCTTAGTCCAAACATCTATAGGAATACTTATGTTCAAATCTGCTTGCCACTTAGTTCTAGCATGGTCTGTTAGATTTTTTTTCAGGATCATGCATTAGCTTATACATCAAGCTAAAGGCTTTTGAAAGATGGGCAAGTTTGGAAAAGGATATCCATAAATTAGAGGGAGAAGTAGAAAAACTACTATCAAAAATGGAAGAGGATAGATATTTTCTTAGTTGTAAGTAAAACCAGAAATCACATTTATTGACTTTGTACTTTAACCGCAATTGTTCAAAAGACATAAGTCTATTGTTTGTATCTAATACATCTCCAATAACTTGTACACCTTTTTTAAAAACAACCAAGGTCAGGGATACCCTTGATTGACTTGGTTATTAATGGATTATTCCAGAGGGGCAAAGCATTTAAGGGTATAAACTCAGATTTTTTGAGCTGGCTGAATTTTTGCAAACCAATATTGAGACCTGTAATGTGGGGTGATTTACTAACCTTAATGGTATATGTGTGAAGAACAAATCTGGTAATCTGTGAGGGGCCATAATATATGTCTCAATGTGAAACCATAAAGGAGTATTGGAGCTAACCTGAGTAGAGAATCAGTTAGCAATTTAATTTGTATGCCCCAAAATAACCTTGCCACCAAGGCAATGCAAACCCTCCTGATTTAATTGGTGCTCTTAATTTTGGTTTCGATAGCCTGGGAGGTTTCCCTTCCCATAAAAAGGAAGAAATAATTTTGTCAAATTTGGAGAACCAAAGTCCAGAGATATTAGCTGCAAAATTATTCATAAAATAGAACAATCTAAGAGCCAGAATAATTTTAATAGAATTTATTTTTCCCCTTAAAGAAAGATGTAAAGTGACCCACCTCTCTAGATCAGATTTGAAATCATTTAATATTTCAGTTAAATTATGACTCCAAATTTTATCTGTTGAATCAAATATTTTAATTCCCAAATATTTCAGGCCTTCCTGTGGCCAAGCTATATCTGGGAGTTACTTCAGTTTCCTAAATTCTAAGTCAGAGTGACTTAGCATCAAACATTTAGTTTTGGACCAGTTAACAAAAAGACCCACTAGCTCACCGAATTCCTGTAGCAAGGGTTTAACAGCCTGCCGTGATAGTGCTGGCTGACATAAAGTCAGGAGACTATCATGTGCAAAGGTCAATACCTTATTATTGTAATTGCCTGTTATCACTCCATGGATATAGTCAGAGATTAAAATTCTTCTAATTAGTGGTTCTATGGCTAACACAAAAAGTAGTGGAGAAAGTGGACATCCTTGTCGAGATCCTCTATTTAATCTGAATGGTGTGGATTTAAGACCATTTGTTATGATGCTTACTTTGGGACTAGTATATAGTGTCTGAATCCATCTTAGAATACTTGGTCCAAAGTTATTAGTGGACAAAACTTTGTACAGGTACCACCATTCTAAGGAGTCAAAAGCTTTCTCTATATCAAGGGAAATAGCTGCTGCAGGCTTATTGACATTGCTTTTTTTTTGATGAATTCGTAGCCCAAATAATAGAAAATAACCTCCAAAAATTGTCTGCAGACTGCCTGCCTTGCATGAAACCTACCTGCTCTTTACCAATCAATAGATTCAGGAGATTAGAGATTCTGTTAGCCAAAATTTTTGCAACAATTTTGGAATCAAAATTTAGTAAGGAAATAGGCCTGTAGTTGCCACAATCCAAGAGGTCCTTATCTTTCTTGTTTAACAAACAAATGAAGGCTTAATTCATAGAGTCTGGAAGAAGACCTTCATCAAAGGAATCTTTAAAAGTTTTTAAAAGGTGAGGAGAAATTATGTTGTTTATGGCATTATAAAATTCTCCAGGCAGACCATCTGGGCCAGGGGTTTTCCCCTTAGGGGCATTAGCAATAACTTCTGCTATTTCTTGCAAATTTAATGGCTTATCCAGTTGCTGTTTATCTAAAGTTGAAATACTAGAGATATTTGCTGTATTAAGAAACTCCTCTATAACCTTTACTCCAGGGGACCATTTAGATTTATATAAATTTTCAAAAAATGAAATAAAACAATCATTAATGTAACACATTCCCTTAATGTTGTTTTGATTTTGCAGCTTACAAAGCCTATGTGCTAATAGTTTACTAGCTTTCTCTCCAGATTACCAATATTTTTGCTTTATCCTAAAAAGGGAATATTCTATTTTATTTGAATACAATCTGTTGATTTCATATTTAAGATTAATTGTCTTAGATAAAAGTTCTTGTTTGTTTCTGGGATTATTTTTAAGTTGAGTTAGCATATCCCCAAGCTTTTCTTCTTTGTGTCTCAGTTCCTTTAATTTTTCCTTTTTTCTCCTAGATGCATAACCAATTATGCCCCCTCTAATAAATGCCTTATATGCATCCCATACTATTCTAGATGGTACGTCCCCATTATTATTTAAGCTGAAGTAAGCTTTTGTCTCCTCATATAACCACTTCATAAAGTTTGGATCCTGAAGAAATGAAGTGTTCAATTTCCAGCTTACTGATTTGCCAGAATAATTTTCAAAAAACACTGCACTCTTAACTAAACTGTGGTCAGAAATGAATATATTTTCCTAGCTTATTTGACTAGTGTTGTTACACCACCCCATATTCATAAATAGATAATCAATATGGCTGAAGCAGCCATGCCTACCTGATAAAAAAGAATAGTCTCTGCCACCTGGATAATAGAGCCTCCATGTATCTACTAAGCCCACTCCTTCTAATAGACTGTGCAAACTTTTCTGAGCAGGGGATAAAGAACAGGGCACTTGAGAGTGTGATCTATCTAAAGAAGGATCCATAACTAAGTTAAAATCACCTCCTAATAGAGTTTCATAAGGTCCTAAATTAGTTAGCGTATAAGCCAATTTGTGAAAGAATTCCTTTTGTTGTGTGTTGGGGCATAGACATTACATATAGCAATGTCTTTACCATACAAATTCCCCAAAAGAATTTGAAATCTTCCTTCTGGATCTGTAATATGGGAGTGTTTAGTAAAATGTACACCTTTTCTGATTAAAATTGCCACTTCTCTCTTTTTTGAGGAAAAACAACAATATTCTACAAAGGAAACCCAGCTTTGAGATAGTTTTTCTGCTTCAATAGGGTTTAAGTGAGTCTCCCACAACAGGGCTATATCAACTTTGTGCTTGTTTAGGTGATTTAAAAAACTGTATCTTTTTACTGGGGATCCAAGCCCCTGCACATTCCAGGAATCAATGTTAACATTACTCATTATTAAATGCTCCTTTTAACACTAAATATTAAAGAATAAAAAAAGTATAATAATTCAGCAAGTAAACCCCCCTTTTTTATTTCCCCCTATAATACACGAAAACAGACAATAAAGTATTTAATGATCAACTGTAATACTCCTTACACACTCAATTAGAATTAAATCGTAACCTAAAAATTGTTCAAGAAGTTTGGGTGGTAATTCACTGAGGAGAAAACCTCAAAGTGACACTCACACAAACTAGCAATGGCTTACTAGGGAACCCACCCATAACAATTAGCAATAATCAAAGTCATCAAATACACTATAATGTAATGAGGAAGAACTTTATTCCATATACATTAATTATTATAAAAGCAAAATTAGTACCCCTTTTTCTGGAACTGGTGTTAATGAAAAAAGAAACACCTTTGAAGATCTTAAAGGGGGTAATAATATCCAGCATCTTAGAAAACACTTTATTTGACCACATGGTTTTTCCACTTGCGCCATGTTCCACTCAGCTCAGCCTAATGAGAGCTTTGAGGCATTCCAGATATAACCTATGCATTTAGCTAGACAGCATATAACTTGCTCTTTAAGGATTTGCCCGTGGTAGAAGTAAAAGTCAACCAACTGAAAATATGGTCTTACATTCTTAAGTTGTAGCAGACATAGTCTTCCCATTAGCAAACAGAGAGAGCAGTGTCTGAAAGTCAAATCAAAGTGTACACCACTCAGTAAGGACTCCACTTCTGCAAGGTGCCTTAATTAAAAAAATAGAAAGCCAGCCAACTTGGAGTGAATCCATACAGAACCCAACCATAAGGATGTTAATGTAGATCCATCTCTAGCTTATTTAGCCAGGCCCTGTTTGCTATCCGACAGTAGTTGAATCAGAACACCTTGGGTAGAGAGAGGGAAAAACTGGAGCAAATAGACTAAACCAGGGTAGAAAAATTAAACAATCAAATACAGATCTCCGTAGTAGTTTATTTTCTTATCACACCAAAGCCTAGAATCTTTCAGCAAATATATAAATGAAAGTACTATTCAATAATTTAAGAGAAGCCCGAGGCCCCCCACCCATATGGAGTAAAGTACATTCCCAAATGAGGGGAAACCCGACTGTAAAATATCAAAATGATATTCAAATAACATAGATCATATGCCTACTGTGCCATTTACGAGCACTTTTCTGTCAGTCCTCATGAATTTAGCATCCCATCACCCACCTACCCATACAGGAGTTACTTCCTGACTTTTAACCCTGGATGATAACAGCTTCCTCTTCATTATGTCACAACAGCACATTAACTCAAAATCAGAATTTTGTTAAAATATCTTAAAGTAGAAAAGATAATCTGCTATAACCATTAAATGCATGATAAAAGTGCTATAGAACAGTAGATAGTCTACACAGGGTCATGTGACTCGTTTTATTCAGTCCTGGGAGGTGAGTTTGTCAATAATCTACCCAATAGGGTAAAAGCTAACTGTCCCATATGAGATTCATGTAACCAGAGGTAATGATTCCGGACCAGGAAAGTCAGGCAATGGGGTCTCTTCAAACATGTCGGCGACTGGGCTGTATGGACCTCTTAAAACATCAGGTGAGCCTGTGGTTTCAGAAAAAGAGTGCACACTTGTAAAGGAACCACAAAGATTATGAGACCAATCTGAAGACTGCACATGTTTAGAAGACATGGTGGCTAGGATAGCTGTTTTGTTTTTTAAGAAGGGCTGAGATTTCTTGTGATTTTAGAGGCCATGGACTTGATTTAGTTGCGAAACTTTAGTATTAGGGCGTCTCACATTATGCTTCAGGACTGGAATATGTGTTTGTTTTTGTACTGTATCTTGCAAGTCTTGTAGTGGAGGAGAAACTCGCGAGCTGTGTCTGGGAGTAACAGCACGAGCCAGGTGTTCTGGTGTAGGAATCTTAGAGGTTTGCATTCTTACAATGGCAGTTGATGCCTGAGAGGAAGTTGTATCTCCCCGGTTCCTTATATTTAAAATAAGTTCAGCTTCACTCCAATGTCTACATATAAAGCTCCAAGCATCTGTGGGAGTTTTCAAATTATGAGACCCTCCTCCTTTAGTTAACACCAGGACTGCAGGGTATTTAATGTAGTAAGGGATTTCTAAACGTTGTAAAACATATCTCACATCCCCATCAGCTTTTCTTTTCTCAACTACCTCTGAGGAATAATCCTGAAAGATATAGATTCTTTCCTTTCCCCAAAATAAAGCTTTTCATTGTCTTGCTATGGCCAATATTTCTTCTTTGTTGTTAAATCTTAAAAACCGGACTATGACGGGTCGTGGATTTTGTCCTTGTTTGGGTATAGCTCTTAAAGATCAGTGAGCTCTTTCGATTTCTAAAGGCCAGTTCCAGCTGTAATTTAGCAATGAGGGGAGAAAATCTTGTAAGAAGCTAATCATGTCTTTTCCCTCTAACTTTTCCAGAACTCCAACCAATCTTAAATTATTCTTCCTAGATCTGTTCTCGAAGTCATCTACCTTGGCTCCTAAATACTGTAATTTAGAACTATTTTTCCCAGCCATGTCCTCTACCACACATAAAGATTTTTCTAAAAATGCTAATCTTTCTTTGATTGTATTCAGTCTTTCTTCCACAACAGTCGATTTGTTTCTTTCCTCCCCTGCCTGGTGTTTAAGCAAAGTAATATCTATATGCACTGAGTGTAATTTATCTTTAATATAGTCCATGTCGCTTGAACAGTTGGACATAGATTTAGTATTTTGTTTCCTAGTGCATATGAGACTTCCCTGATTGGCCCCAGAACTTTGCAGAGACCCATCAGACTGACCTGGTGCGCTTGTCGCTACGAGCCTCCTGTCAGACGGCATGCTGATGAAAGGGTGACTGCTGAAGACACTGTGAGGTAAAAATAATAACGGGAATGACAGACTAAACTCAAACTTCATGAAAATGTACCAGACTATTAGAGGTATTAAATTACCAGTTCGGGAATGTGTTACAATAACTTTGATTATTTTAAATTTTGGTCAAGTTACAGCTGGTGGGAGAGCTCTGTCTCAAGCTGCCATCTCTTTTCAGTGCTGGCTCGTGACCCCGGTATTGTCCATCTGAACATGAAGGTGACCAGGCTGAATGAATAGAGCCAGTGCCTGTAGAAGTCCAGGATGGCTCTTAGCTTGAGCACATTGATATGCAGGTTCTCCTCTACTAGGGACCACAGCTCTTGAGTCCTGTGGCCCACCCCAGATGTGCCTCCCATCCTGTCCTGGCTGCATCTGTAGTGAGAGTCTGAGTAGGAGTGTCTGTCTGGAAGGGGAGACCTCGGCAGAGATTCTGAGGGGACCCCCACCAGCAGAGTTCCTGATGAACTGGCTCCGTGATCCTGATGGGCAAATTCAAATTGTCCCTGGTTTAGTCCCACTGGACGTGAAGCGTCCACTGAATAGTGTGCATGCGCAGTCTGGTGAAAGGGACCGAAACTATGGCGGCCGCCATGTGACCCAGAAGCCCAAGAATGGACCTGGTGGGAATGACAGATGCTAAACAGGTTTGGATTGCCAACGGCCTGAGGCACTCCGCTCTGTCAGAAGGTAGAAAGGCCTTCCCCAGGGAGGTATCCAGAAGAGCTCCTATGAATCGTAGATGCTGGGAGGGAAGGAGCTGTGACTTTTCTGGGTTCAGTGTGATCCCGAGATGTCGACAGAGGGAGAGAGTGTCCATAATGGTCTCCAAGAAATGAGACCTGGACAAGGCCAACAGAAGCCAATCATCTAGATAGGGTAACAGGAAGTGCCAGTCTCTGCGTAGTGCAGCTGTGGCAATAGCAAGGTACTTTGTGAAGACCCTGGGGGCAGAGGAAAGGCCAAAGGGAAGGACCTTGAACTGGTAGGACTGACCCTCGAACCTGACTCTCAGGAATCTCCGATGATTCTCCAGATGGGGATGTGAAGATATGTATCCTGCATGTCCATTGACACCAGCCAATCCCCGACCGTCAGGAAGGGGAGGAGATTTGGAAGAGACACCATGTGGAATCTCCGGTAGGAGACCCACCGGTTGAGGTCACTGAGATCCAGGATAGGCCTTAGGTCCCCCAACTTCTTGGGAACCAGGAAGACGCAGAAGTAGAAACCAGAGCCTACTTCTGCCTCCGGAATGCATTCTATGACATCCTTGTCCAGGAGAGACTGGGTCTCCTGTCTGATAGGAGCCCTGTGGTCTTTCAGGTAGTGAGACGGGGCGGTGGGTCTGTCTGGAGGTATGGACTCAAACTTGATGGAGTGCTTGAACTCCATGAGGTCGAGAACCCACTGTTCGGAGGTCACTTCTCTCCAGGCCTGGGCGTAAAGAGAAAATCGACCTCCCACCGGCTTTCCCGACGAGAGGTCTGGGAGAGGAGGGTCGCTTGAATAGTCAGGTTGAAGGAGGGGAAGGGAGGGTGGAAGCAGAAGGTCTAGCCTGTCTAGAGGGGGTAGAGGCAGCACCTCTGGGCCCCCCTCATCAACCAAAGACTCCCCGCTGTGTGTGAGACTGAATGCGAGGCTGTTGAGGCTGATGTCCCCCTCTGCCACAAAAATGGGGCCAGCGAAAATGCTCCCGTTTCGGGCGGTATATAGACTGCATGAAACGGATGGCCTTTCCAGAGTCCTGCAGTTTGACTATGACTTTCTCTGTGTCCTCCCCGAAGAGCACAGAGGCTCTGAAAGGGGCATCCAGAAGGGTCGTTTGAACCTCTGGGTCGAACCCCTAGATCCGGAGCCAGGAATGGTGCTGAAGGCAAATTCCAGTTGCAGCAACCCTCGCTGAGGTGTCCGCAGAGTCAAATGCTGCTCGGAGGACGTGGGTACCCACATCAGAGCCCGTCCGTAAAAGCTTAGCAAGCTCCGCCTTTTGAGGGCAGTTGGGCACATCTTGCAGGATGTCCAGTCCTTGGTCCCAAAGTGCATTTTGGAACTGAACCATGTACGTCAAAAAATTGAGGCTACGTATGCTGCAGGTGGCAGACGAGTACACCCTACAACCTAAGGAATCCAGCTGCTTAGACTCCCTTTCAGGCGGATGGGTACTTAGGTGTTTCGGCCTCTGTGAACGGTCGTGTGCAGCTGATATAACTATGGAGTCAGCAGTGGGGTGTTCGGCTAGGTAAGAGTGGTCCTTGGGGACCCGGTACAAATGGTTGGCCTTTTTGGGCACTGCAGAGGAAGCATGTGGATGCCTCCAAGTAGCCAAGGTGACGTCTTGGAAGGTATCCACTAATGGGGGGATAACCACTGGCTTGGGGTCTTTCTGGCATAAATACTTGGCCAGATGCAAGCGTTCGGGGTCCAGGGCCTCTGTATCCCATCCCATATTCTCCTGTATGTGTCATATGACCTCCATAAAGCTGGGGTCATTGGGTGGAGACTTAGGCTGGTCCTCTGTGTTGCCAGGAAGTGAGCCAAGGTCAGAATCAGGAAGGGAAGGCTCTTAGTCCCCATAGGAATCTAAGGAAGAGGAGGAGGAGCGTTGTCCCCTCTTCTTATGTCTAGGCCTTCTGGGTGAAGGAGAGTGAGAAGAGGAAGGAGATCTAGTCCTCTTACACTTGGACTTATGCTTCCTGGGCCTAGTAGGAGTCTTATCCCCCTCATTCCCAGATGGAACAGGAGCGACCTGGACGTATGGCTCAGGGACTGGAGGAGAATTAGAGTAGGAGTAGGAGGGGAGACCAAGTCCTGCTTGACTGTCTCCCACCAGTAGGTGAAGAGCTCCTTCACCTGAGACATGCCCAGCTTGGGGGACTCAGGTTTAGGAGGCGACGATGGATGGCCTGCTCCCGCACTGGCGTCATTCGGGTCTGGCGTCGGTGGAATGGGTGACATCGGTAATGCCCCCGTAGCACCATCGTTGGGTTCCAGTGTCGGGTGGACCTGCGTACAGTCCTGAGGTGAGACGTCGGGGCTGCTGACAGGCAATGTCAGAGGGACCACTAATGGCTGTGGTACGGTAGTCTTGACCAACGCCGGAGGAGGAACCTGAGGTTTCTCCGGCGTCAGGCCAGAAGCCTCGTCCGATAGACGTCCCTTGGCTGGAGAAGGGTGGGGATGATCAGAATGCAAAGAGGTCTTGGCCAGTCCATCGGAGGACTTATGGGGCTTGTCAGAGTGGCGTCTGTCTGACTCCATGGACGGACGCTGGTCGGGCCTTGATTTAGGCAGCAGGGATGAAGCCCTGGAAGTGGAGTGCCCAGAAGCCTGTTTGGCCTCCCGGGAATCAACCGAGGCTGACCGGGAGGACTATTTACCTTTAAACCGCTGTGGAACCGGTGTCAGAGGGCCTCTTATGGGCTGAGGAGCTGGAGTCTGAGGGCCATTTAGTTGTGGAACTGGAGTTTGAGGGCCTTTGGGCCACTGCAGAGCCAGAGTCCGGGGGCCTGATCTTGATAGGCTGTAAGGAGGGCCCCTTAGCAAGAGAAGCTGAAGCGGGAGGCTTGAGGGAGGTAAGTCGGGCCTCATGTTCGGAGGAGCTGGAGTGACCAACGGACTGGGAGCTGAATGACCTGGGCCTGGAGTGCGAGCGATCCCGGTCCCGGTGATGGTGCTTCTCCTCTCGGTGTTTCCTTGGTGGAGATGGGGAATGAGATTCCCTCCCCAAGGACATCTCCTGCTGCATCTGGGCCAAATGTTGTTGCGCTAAGTAGGCCTGGAGACACTTTTGTCTGCGAATCCTCATCCGGCTGTTGAAGGTCTGGCAATGGGTATAGGAACCTGTGTTGTAGTCTGGGCCCAGGTAAAAAAGGCAGGCTGCGTGTCCATCCTTGGCAGGAATCTACTTCTTGCAAGAGCACTTATTACGGTGCCCAGTTGGTGTAGAGGACATACGTCAAAAATTTCGCAGATATATTTTAGAAAAATAACTGTTCTAAAGCTGAGGAACCGGTAGAGAGCCGAGAGCTGACTAACATATTGCCGTGGCAGGAAAGAACTGGAGCACATGGGGCCACCTGCTACCTTCATACGGGGTGATGTCGGGGGTGGAGCAGACGCTGGGAGGGCGGTCCCACATCAGTACTGCTAGAGAAAAGAATTGCTGAGATCTGCCGCCAGGTGGCGCCAGTCCTACATGTGTTACCTGCTGTAAGAGCTTCCTCTCAAGTAAGATCCATGTTACTTTCAACTTACTGCTGGTGCTCCAGTGGTCTATGATTACAATAAGGCATGACTATGGGTTATGTTAATGGTCTGTTAATTACCTTCTAGGGGTGTACCGTGGCACGAGGTGTAGCCTAGTGCCACATGCCCCTAGAAGGTGATTAACTGACCATTATCATAATCCCTGGGAGTGCCTTATTGCTATTATAATAAAACTGCTTTTTAACCAGTGTTAAACCATGTTCAGCATATGGTTAAGCTCCACATGTATGTTAATAAAAGATTAACATAAGGCTGTTAGAATGTTTGCAGCCAATCAGAAAGCTCCATTTCTCAGTCCCTTTTTATAATATCAGTTAATAGTTACCCTGGTTACATGGGCCCTGTTTCAATGCACATTAAGTCAATTAAACTAAGTGTTATGTGGGTGCAGTTCACATTTAACATATAATTGCTTTTACATAACATCAAATTGATTGAACTGCATGTGAATTTGAACAGATTCCAAACTGATGCAAATTAAGTTATAAAATGCCAATTCATGCTGGTGCACGTAAGCATAGCAACTCTTTAAAGAAATGGTGGCTTCAAAATGTCTCTTGGCAAATAAAGAGTGTAACTTCATGATTTCTTAATGTTTGAGAACTGCAAAGCAAAGCTGTGCAGTTTTGGAACTCCAAGAAGTTAAGAGGTGATAATCTTGGTAAGTCAAGAGACACTTCCGCATCACCATTAAGTAAGTAATAATACCTGACAGGGTGGGCGTTATTGGGATATAATGGACTGCCCAGGGGCGTAATGAGGCCTTATAGCCCCTGGAAGGTCCGTTATATCCCATAACGCCCATCCTGGAGGGTATTATTACACTTAGAAAATGGGGGTAACATTGTTTTGTTTTTTAAATAATGTTTATAAAAAAGGTGGGATATTTTAAAAAATGAACAGAAATGGATGGTTGTGTAAAATAGTTCGTTAGTGCCACTAGAGGGTGCTGCTGGTTATGAGAAGGCAGGTTTTTTGTATTATTACTAACACAGTGCAGTGTTTTCTTATTGTTGGTATTTTTGTGAAAAATCGCAAATCGCACGGGTTTTCACATCACAGTACCGTCTATATAGGGGAAAAAAAGTTTTGGTTTTATAGAGCATGAGCGGGGCGCGTATGGTAGCGGTGGAGCAAGAATTACGTGGAGGTCTGTTACACTTGATTGGACAGGGAATATATAAATTGAGTTGGCTGATGCAGTGTGGAAATAAAACAAAATGAGGTATTTTGATTTTTTTTGCTGATAATTTGTTTTGGGGTGAGAGTCAGTTGCTTGTTTTTTTATCACGGTGGGGTAGTGGAATGAAGCGGTATTTTCCTGCCGTGAATCCCGGAGATGGAGTGGCGCTGTCATCTAGCGTTTCTTGCGAGATCAGGGTGCTGACTGTAGGATGGGATTGGCAACAACGGTCATGTTTGTAAGATAAAAAAAACTGCTTTGGGGGGTTTTGATCGCACTGCGTGTGTAACAGGTGTAGGGACTGGTCGGAGGAGGAATGAGTTGCGTGGGGGGCCTTTGTATCAGTGTCTCGCTAAGCGAGTGAAACAGAAGTGACTGCCAAGATGTTTCCGGTGGGCACAAGGATACGAGGCAGTAAAGAGTGGTGGAAAGAGGAACTTGTTATTTGCTGGGCGTTGTTAAAAAATAACACCGGTGGCAGGGGGGATTAGCCAATCAGCATGTGACTTTTGCGGTGCCCATTTTCTAAAGTAAAATTAAGCACTCACCTTAGTTGTTGATCTAAATTATTTTCACCATTCATTCACACTAATGGGTCTAAACCGGAGTTGCTAGGACACTTCTTTCCAGAAAAACAACCAAACAAAAATCCTTGGGGTGTATTTCTTCTCTCTTTTTTTTTAAGCACTTCCTCCTCTCCCTACTAAGGGCTATCTCTTAAGGTATATCTCTATTGCTAAATTTGCTCCACCTTGTCCATCCCTCTAAGCTTCTGCCATATGGCAGTACATGGCACCTGAGACAAGGTGCAGTTTTTCCCCTTTGTCCTGCATTGTGGTTAGAGGCAGATCATAGGAATTTACAAGTCATTAGCTATTAGGCCATAGCGACTTGACAGATGCTGTAGAATTTTCTGTGCTATGCTTCTCAGTCTGTTAGGCTGGGTGCTTGATCCACACTCAGCTGTTAGAATTCACGTTTCTCCTTTTCTCCACTCATTTTGGAGTGGCAATAAAATAGTTTTTGTGCTCTCGGACTCTGTCCAATCAGACCTGCTGTTACTCCTTGTGATGTGTTTTAGGCTTCTTACCATACTATGTTCTTGTCCTCTTGGATAGGGGTGCTGCCAACTTAACTAAACAAGACTGTTTAAATTGGCATTCTACCAGCTTAACTATACATAGGTCCACTAGGCCTGTGTGTGCCAGCCAGCGCTATATGCCAGGGCTACTGCCCTTCTGTCCTCCACCTTCCTGTCCAGGTGGTTAAAATAGGCTCTGGCTCTTACCCTCACTACCCTTGTGCCACCCTTAGGCCCAACCCTCAGTTCTACTAAGTTGGTAGTCGGGTTTTATTGTGTTATTATTTTTATAACCTATAACCTTTTCCTATCCATTGGGGCGGAGACTATAGTCCTTTCTTTTTTTTCTCTCCCACTTCTTTTCTCTGGAAAAAAGACCTGAGAAACAGAGGGGGCCAGCGCTGGTTACTGGCTGGCTCACATGAGCAGTGTCGCTACCTCAGCCTCATGGGCAGCACTAGCACAGCCATTGGTCCCTCCCTAAGCTACAAAGGACTTTGCTCCTTTGGGGTCCTAGCTCCTCCGGCTTAGACCCGTTAGTGTGAAAGAATGCTGAAGATTGATTCCTGGAAGATCTTTGTATACACCAACTCTTTTTACAAAGAGCACTCCAATAAGCTGCATAGCAGTAACCCCTCATACCCTCCTCTCTGGCAGCCATATTCATTTTACATGCTGCGCTATACTTACTGTAACACATTTCACACTGATTATGATGAGCCTGTATTTTGCACTGTAAATCATAAGTTTTGATTTAAAAAAAATCAGCGCATAAAAAATATCATCCTATTCCCATTTACATGCATCAGGGTACTATGTTTAGGTAGATCAAATGCGTGAGACCAGTCTGCTCTCTTGCATGCCCCCCCATGCACAAGTCACACCCCTGCATTCTTGACTGTGGGCTTGATCCACAAAGGGCATGCAGCTGCACTGCACCCGTGGAGGGCTATGGGAAGCCATTGAATGCCCCTAGATGTGGGATGTGCACCCTTGGGGCACCTGGCAGAATCCATAGCACTAGCTGTGCGCCCTCTCTGGGCCCAGTCCCTGGCTGCATGAATAGCTCACATCAGGGGCAAGCTAGGGGCTGGAGGCAGATAGACACCCCATCCACAGTGCTTCTGGGGCAGTGAGTGTGACTGGCAGAGCGTCAGACACAGGGGCCACTGTAGCACCTAAGTACCCACGTGCACCCTGCCACCCAGGCCCAGAACAGCCCACTGACCCCCAAACCCAGGAGCATAATTATGGGCCAGGAGCGTCTCCGGCACCATCTGGTGACCACCGTTAAACTACATAGAGTGCTGGTAGGGAATATGGCATCCCATGGTGGACTGATACAGGCTGCCATATATCGTCGACCCCTATGCCACAGGGAGCTGAGGATACACTGAGAAGCTGACCTGGACATCAGATGCCCAGCGATCTTAGCTATGGTAACCTGTGCACCACCCACAGCTGCTGCACAGGGATCCGTGTCTGCAAGGGATGGGGGAACAGGGCTGAGTACTGCACCTGTCACCATGCAGTCCTGGGGTTTGCAGAGGCACAGTGGGGATATGCTCAGCCTAAGCGTAGCTCTGCTGCAAAAGTGGATTGAGCCGTATGTCATTATGTTAAATCACTGGGGTGGCTTTTCAGTAAAAGATTACAAGCTTAAGGTATGTACATATATTCAACTAAAGACGGATTGTATTTTTTCTTGTTTTTCTCACTTGGTGGCTCCAACCAGCCCCCACCTGAATCAGTGCCCTCCGACCTGTCATCCAATATCCATGGGACTTGCCTTCTCTGCTGTTGTCCTGCCTCAGGACCTGACCAGATGTGCCCAGCTGTCGACACAGGGTCTGCGAAGGACCAGGCCATCACCGTGCTGTGATTGGAGGGTTTTTCCTCCATTTTCTCCCTTAGGACCCACAGGTATGCAGTGACGCAATGTGCTTTCTCTGTCTCCATGGAGATGCCCCTGGCGTTTAGGCATAGTGTTGTCCTCCCTTTCTGTTCCACGTCACTGCCACCTAGATTGCTGTAGGTGGCAGCTGAACCATGAACAGGCATTCTGTCTTCCCCCAAGGGAGGAGAGCTGTCGTACAGATGCTTAATGCTCCCTACCATGGCCAGCCCCCCAGTGACCCTGCTCTGTTCCCGAACCCGAGTTGCTGGTGCAGCAGGCAGTGAGGCAGCCAATGCCTCAGCCCACCATGCCACTGGGCTGGCAAGACAGCAGACTGTAAAAGTACTGTAGTTAACTAATCTGAAAAATCAGTTACTCTGAGCTTTGAGGGATTCTGATGTTGGGTCAGTGTGGTTTGCAAAGGAACAGTTGCTCCTAGAAAAAGACTGAAGTCTTGCTACTTCTTTTCTGGCACTTCAGGGATTTATTTTTGTGCTCTTTGCTGTGACCTGACGTATCACTTTTTGTTATTTTATTCATTTCAATGTAAGACATACAAAATGACTTCCCTTGCAAGGGTAAAATCATTCATGCGGGCACATCTCTTGAATAAAGCATGCATTCTTCCTTGACCTACAATATGATACATCCTTGGGGAAGGTTAAGTAAGGATAAAACTGCCTGATAAATTGTTTTTGAAAAATATCACCTGTCACTGTCTCTTATATTATGTTGAAATAATCAATAACATTTCAATAAAAAAAAATGTTTTTTGAATTGGACTGGAGGGGAGGTGGGGAGAAGGTAATCAGTCACAAAATTACAGAGTATCTAGTTGTGTAATGAGCAGTGATCATTTAAGGAATCAGAGCATCTGAAACTAGAGACACTTGTTGCTACACACAGTGAAGTTGCAGCATATGAAGAACTATTTTTATTTATTTTTTATTTATCTGTACAATCAGATTTGCAACCTTTGAGCCAGAGGCTCGTTTACAAAGGTACCTCGTCACAGAGAGGACAATGGTGTTACAATATTACAGTAGGCTGACATACAGATTTACACAGATTTTACAAAGTAGTATACAGACATTATCACATATATTTTGTACATTTCATAAAACAGTAGTTACATAAATACAGATATCCGGCAGGGGGGAATGAAGGAAACCAGGTCGGAGGGGGCGGAGGAGGCAGTCCAGAGGACTTTGTCGAAGTGCACTTAGTGATATGCGAGCAGCCAGTTAGTGACAGGAACAGCAGCGGGTGTTGAGCAGGTGGTTCCGAAGAGCAGTTTTGAAGGAGACAATTTTGGGAGTGTTAGTGATGGTTATAAAGAGAGTGTTAAACCAGGAAGGGGCCCTGTAGCAAAAGGATCTCTGAGCTAGGGAGGTCCTAGTTCTGGGTACCAGTAGGGTGGCCTTGTCCGAGCTGTGGGTGGAAACTGTGAGGGAGGTATGTTGGAGGGAGGCAGATACCCCGGGGGGGAGGGAGATCCCGAGCAGAATTTTCTTGGCTAGGTGGCAGGTTTGGTAGTGGAGACGTTCTTCCAGGTTCAGGAGATTAGCAGTGGAATACAGATGACAGGTGTGGGTGAGCCTGGGGGCACTGGTCAGTAGTCTACAGGCCTTGTTCAGAATGAGTCGGATCTTATTGAGTGCTGTGCAATCAGCGGCTCCATATACTGGTAGGCCATAATCCACTAGGGACAGTACTGAGGATGTGATGGCCAGTCGGAGAGCATTGGGTGGAAAGTCCCTATGGCGGTATAGGAGGCCAATCCGGGTGTTGGTGGCAGACGGAGAACATTAATGTGGGCGTGAAAAATGAGGGCAGTGTTGAAAGTAATCACAAGATATTTGTAGGTGTGCACTTTCTCGAGTGGGTGTTGAGTGCTCGGGAGGATAAGGAGGGAGTTATTTCTTGCTTTGTTTTGATGGTGGGAAAAGAGCATCGACTTGGTCTTTTTGAGATCAATGACAAGTCTGTGCTCCTTGAACCAGCATTCTGCTTGCTTGAAGGTGTGTTGGAGAGAGTCCTGGAGGGAGGAAGAATTTCAGTGAGAGGCATAAAGAATGGCATCATCTGCGTACAGAAGAATTTTGCTGGAGCAGGCCCTGGGCAGGATATTTAGGTAGAGACTAAAAAGTAGGGGGCCCAGGATGGAGCCCTAGAAGACCCCAGAGTGGACAGGGTGGGTCTCTGAGAGTGTCCCATTGATTCTGATACACGCGGAACTGGCCGATAGGTAGCTAGAGCACCAGGTGAGGGGACCAGTAGAGAAACCGATACGGTAGAGGGCGTCAAGTAGGTGGGGATGGCAGACAGTGTCAAAGGCCTTTGAGAGGTCAATGAACACTGCTCCAGCAAGGTTGCCAGAGTCAAGAGAGGAGTGCAAAAAGTTGGAGAATTCCAGTAAGGTTGTACCAGTCCTATGGCCTGCATGGAAACCATGCTGCTCTGGGCACATAACAGCATATTTAGTCAGATACTCGGTGAGCTGTGTAGCCACCATTTTTTCTATGGCTTTGGAGAGTGGGGGAAGGATGGAAATTGGCTGATAGTTGCTGGGGGTGGACCTGTCTCCACCTTTATGAATAGGTGTGACAACAGACATTTTCCAAACACTGGGAAATTGACCCAGGCAGAGGGATCGGTTTAGTAAGTTCATAAGTGGGACTAGGATGTCATCCAGAACCAGTCATAGTATTTTGGGATCCAAGGAGTCATTGCATGGGTTGTTGCTGCCTAATGCTTTTAGAAGGACTGGTCTGGCTTCATGGGTAGATATTTTGCGCAAGTAGAACCGGGGACATTGAAGGACAGGGGGCTGTGAATCAGGAGCTGGGTTGAAGAAATTACTGGGAAGGACAGAGCTAAGGTCTGTGAAGGAGGTGTTAAGGCACTTAGCTATGTTAAGGGAGTCAGTGGTAATAGAACCATCAATAGTAAGCTGGGAAGGGGGAGGGGAGTGAGATTTCCCTTTCAGTTCTTTAATATTGCCACAAAAGGTCCAGGCAGACCCCCATGAGGAGGTGAGGGTGGCCTGGTAGTAAGCAGCCTTGGCCTTATGGATGGCCCATGTGCACCTATTCTGTGCAGCATTGTAGGCTTGTCTGTCTGCCGTCCTGCTGGTCTCAGTTGCTAGGTGCTGGAGGTTGTCCCTTTCCATGAGTTTTTGGAGTAGGGCGGGGGTGACCCATGGTGCATTTTGCTTTTTGGTGCGGAGTCTGGTATGCGGTGCGTAGAGATCACAGGCCTTGTTAAAAGCCTGTGTGAAAAGGTCGAGGGCAGAGTCAATGCTGGGTGCCTGGTTGATGGGGGACTAGTCATTTTGGGTGAGGAATTGCTTAAGTTTATTCAGGCCACCCGGGCGGAGGCACCTGAGGAGGGTGGTTTGGGCTACTGGTTTGGGGGCAGAGGTGGACCAGAGGAAAAAATTACTTACCATAGTTATGTTGTTTCTTCTAATGGAATCTTGCTGTATTCTGACAATATGCAGTTAGACCGACCAGTTCAACTGCCCCGGAGAACCAAGAGTTAAACTCTATGCAAATGCATAGAACGCTGAGCTCTAGCTCGGTTTTCAAACCACTGTCCTCAGTATGTTCTAGTAACTGATCAGATTCTATGAAGCAAACTAGTCAAATATGTATGTAATGGCCAAAACTAAGCCTAAACAGGACCCCAACAGGGGCAACATAACTAAACAAAACCAAAGGGCATATAAAAGACTCAGGTCACAGATGCCCAGAGCAAACCATTACCACTAATGGTTTTAAAGTTGTTGCAGGAGAGCCACCCTTCCCCTAGTTTCTGAAGGGGAGGTAGGTTGGGAGGTCAAAATACAGCAAGACTCCATTAGAAGAAACAAACATTACTATGGTAAATCATTTTTTCTTCAAACAACATGAAGTCTTGCTGTATTCTGATAATATGCAGACTATAAAGCAATGCCCACAGGAGGTGGGCACAGAACCTATTTGGGAAATAGGCTCTGCAGTACTGCTGTGCCAAACCTGGCATCACTCCTTGCCTGAACATCCAGGCTGTAATGCTTAGTAAATGTATGGACAGACTTTCAGGTGGCAGCCATATATATCTTAAGCAAGGGGACTTTCCTGGCAGCCGCCAGGAAGGCCACAGTGCCTCTGGTAGAGTGGGCCCTAAGACCTGCTGGTGGGTCTTTACCCAGCTTACTGTAGCAGAATTGGATACAGGCCACAATCCATCTGGCTATAGTCCTTTTTGCAGCTGGCCTGCCTTGGCCAACATCCCCATAAGTAAGAAAAAGCTGGGAACAATCCCTCCTTAGCTGTTTTGTCCTATCCATATAATAACTAATAGCTCTTTTAACACCCAGGCTGTGCAGCCTGCATTCACCTGAACTAGAGTGATCTGAGAAAAATACAGGCAAAGTAATGGATTGGTTCAGATGAAAATCAGAAACCACCTTAGGGAGGAATTTCCTGTTAGTTCGGAGCACAAGCCTGTCCCTGTGAGGTGAAATATAGTTGGGCTCCACAAGCAAGGCTTGAAGCTCACTGATTCTTCTAGCAGGAGTGATAGCCACTAGAAAAACAGTTTTCCAAGTGAGAAACTTGAGTTCTGAAGAAAACATAGGTTTGAAAGGAGGCTGCTTAAGCTGACCTATACATATGTTCAGGTCTCATGCAGGGGTAGGTTCCCTATGTGGGGGATGAAGATGTAACAACCGCTTGAAAAACTTTTTGAACACTGGGTGTGCAGCCAGAGAAGATGCCTTCCCTGCTGAAAAGATAAGCAGAGACAGCAGAAAGGTGTACCTTCAGGGTCGATGGCTGTAAATGCAGAGACTGGAGGTGGGCCAGATAGTCCAGAAGCTGTGGTACTGCAGCTAGCTGTGGATCTAAATCCTTCTGTGCACACCAGATGGAAAATCTTTTCCATTTGGAGGAATAGGTTTTTCTGGTAGCAGGCTTTCTGGCATCTCTCAGAATATCCAAGACAGATTGAGACAGTTGTGAATCTGCATATTCTAGGTCTTCAAGAGCCAAGCCCTGAGGTGAAGGGACTGAAGATTGGGGTACATTATCCATTATCCTGCCCTGAGAGGATGTCAGCAGGTTGTACCTCCTGGGTAGAGAAATCGGTTTGGTCACCAACAGTGACAACAGCATCGAGTACCATGGCTGTCTGGCTCAGTCTGGGGCTATGAGAATCATTGTGGCAGACTGAGACCTCAACTTGACCAGGGCTCTGGCTATCAGAGGAAAGGGAGAGAAAAGCATAAAGGAACCTGTTTGACCAGTCCAGGGGGAGAGCATCCAGTGGCACTGAGTCCTGCAACAATACAGAGGTAACTGGTAATTGTCTGGGGCTGCAAAGAGATCTATCTCTGGAACCCCCCATCTCCTGAATACTGAAAGAAGGACCTGCTTGTTCAAGGTCCATTCATGATGGCCCTGGCTGATTCTGCTGAGAGCATCTGCCAGTACATTGTCCTTGCCTGGCAAGTGAACTGCTAACAGTGACATGTTGAGAGAATATGCTAGCTTCCAAATCTTCATGGATTCCGTGCAAAGCAGGGAGGACCTTGTTCCCTCATTTGTTGATGTAGTACATGGTGGTGGTGTTGTCTGTCCTGACCTGTACCACCTTGCCCTGTAGGAGACTGGCAAACTCCTGAATAGCCAGGAGCACTGCTCTGAGCTCCAGAAGATTGATGTGCAAGAGAGACTCCTGAGAGCCACGTACCATGTGCTGTGTGATCCCCCAGGTGGGCACCCCAGCCCAGGAGAGAAGCATCCATAATCAGCACCAGAGAGGGTACCTGAGGGAGAAAAGGAACCCCCACTCTGAAGTTGTCCATCTCCTGCCACCACTGAAGAGCTAAGAGAAGGGTGTGAGACACTGGAATCAGTTTGGTCAGAGAATCCTTTTTCTGAGACCAGAAGAATCTGAGGTGGAACTGAATGTCCCTCATCTGGAACCTGGCTGCCAAGACCACAGCTGTGGTGGAGGCCATGTGTCCTAGGAGCTGTAAGAAGTACCTTGCTGGCCGAGGAACTTGGACCTGAAATGATTTTGCCAATTCTATGAGGATCTGTGCCCTTGCAATGGGCAAGAGGCCTTGCCTGAATAGTATTCAGTTCTGCCCTATAAAGTCTAGTACTTGTACAGGGTTTAAGACAGACTTTTGAAGATTTACCAAAACCCCAGAGAGAGAGAGTATCTTGGTGAGTTTTAGGGTTTCTGTAACCTGCTGGGGGATTGACCCACCAACAGCCAGTCGTCCAGATAGGGTGAAACTGAAACTCCTTGCCTTCTGAGGAATGCCACCACTACTACCATTTTGTAAACACCTTGGTGCAGATGTCAGGCCAAAGGGCATAGCCCTGAACTGGTAGTGGCCGGAAGGCAGTCAAAATCTGAGATATTTTCTGTGAGACTGTCTGATGGGGATGTGGAAGTAAGCATCCTTTAGGTCTAGGGATGTCAGCTAGTCCCTTTGCTTGAGAGTAGGTACAATGGTAGTCAGGGTTGTCATTTTGAATTTTGGCTTTGTAAGATGCCTGTTCAGGAATCTGAGATCCAGAATGGGCTGCCACTCCTCATTTTTCTTTGGTGCCAGGAAGTACCTTGAGTACAGTCCTTTTCCCCTGTGCTGATGTGGCACAGGTTCCACTGCTCTTGACTGAAGAAGTGTGGAAACCTCCTCTGCAGCTGTGCTGTTTCTGCAGTGCTGGAAGGTCTGAAAATTCTTGCTGACAGTTTTGGAGGCACCTTGAAAGTGAGAGCAAGTTCCTGACCCACTATCTCCAGGACCCATTTGTCTGAAGTGATGGAATGCCAAGCCTGGAGATAGTGGGTCAGCCTGCCCCCAACAGGGTAAGGGGAGGCAGTCCGAACAGAGCTTTCAGGGTGTCTGTTTCATTGGGGTAGCAGACTGGGGTGAAAGCAGCCCTGCCAGCACCCGTCCTGCCCCCCCTCTAAAGAACCCCCTGGGTTGCTGCTAAGAAGGAAAAACTTGGGCCTGGTGGAAAGGCCTGGGGTAAGGTCTGCCCTGCCCCTGGCCTGCTGCTTCTGAGGAGTGGCAGCCTTCTCTTTTGTTGAAGCACTCCTGTATTCCACTCTGTACTCATTCATTTTCTTCATATATGCCTCAGTCTGTTCCCCAGAGAGTTCTGGACAAGGGGAAAATCCATGGCATCATTCTGCGTGTCCTGGGACAGGTTAGTACACCTGAGCCAGAAAAATGCCTGAGGGATACAGCAGAAACCATAGCCCTGGAAGCTGCACCACTGGAGTCCACAGCCATGTGGAACTGGGACTTAGATGCTTGCACCCCCTTATTGACCAACCCCTGAAGGTCAGCAGAAAGCTCAGGAAGGGCCTTTTTAGCTAATTGTTCGACAGCCTCCCAAAGGGATTTCTGATACCTGGAGGCATAAACCATACAGGTGGCTTGCCTGATACCCAAGGAAGATGCCACGTACCCTTTCTTGGCAAGAGAATCCACCTTCCTGGAATCCATGTCGGGGGTGAGAGGCCAGAGGAATGCCAGCCTTCTCGCAGGCTGCAGTTTGAACTACCCCTACATGGCTACAATGACTAGCTAAAAAGTCAGTGCCATTGGCAGCCAGAAGGTACTTCCTGTCCATCTTTTTATCTAAAGGAGGGACAGAACTAGGGGTTTGGAGGATCTTTAAAGTCTGCTTCTTAAGGGACTTATGAATGGGAATCAAAAGTCTCTGGGATACAGGAAGATCCATCATCTCCTTGTAATCCTCTTCCTCATCATCCTCCTGCCTGGCCTCTTGTACAGAGAGCTGCAGTGTCTCAGCCACCTGCCTCATAAAAGCAAAATGGGAGGTAGCCTCAGAGACAGACCTGGGGAGATTCATACTGAGGATGGTCAGGGGAGACCTCAGGGTCAATGAGTTCCCCTTCATCCTGTTCCTCCTCCTCCTCTTCATATTCAGAAAAGTAATACTCCTCAGGATTAATGTGTTCTAAAGGAGTTGAACTGATATCTGGAACCACTGGCTGCCCAGACGGTACCTGTGATGGTTCGCCAAACCCAGATTGCAAAGACTGCACTATTCGGATGGCCTTTGCAATTTCATCCGCAGTTGGAACCGAGACAGACTGCTTACGCGGTTCCGAACCGGAGCATTTGGCTTTCTTCGACGGTGCGGGTTCGGAAGCCGACTCTGAGCGTCATTTAGCCATTGACGGTTCTCCCTGGCTTGAAAGGTCGGTTGTAGGATCTGAAGGTTCGGTAGAACCGGAACCCACCTCAGCAGTCTTTTTTTTTTTTATTTTATGTTTTTTAGAATTTCATCAATTATACATACAAAATTCTACCAAGGATAGGTAGAATCACCACTACAAAATACCACATTCACATTATTATTACAGGGTAGGTAGTACACTATCCTTCATTTAACCACATTGGAGAAAAGACACATTTCCTTTCACATCCTTCCACTCAAATTGGAGCATAATGCAGCCAATGCTATCTTGTATTAATACAGTAAACATTCATGCAGGATAGGTTTACCAGGCCAATCTAAGCCTATTTTACTGCTCTATAATATGAGAAAATTACTTATTGAAGCCCTGATAAAACTACTCCATCTCAACAAACTTTCAAAGGTTATTTTGATATTAATTAAACAGTTTACCTAACTTGATGGAAAAAACTTAATTAGCTTACATGGAGCAGTTATCCAGTGGTAGTATGTTGCCAAACATTGTGTGAGTGTCTAATAGCCTGTCTAATGCTTCTATTAATTCAATTACTTCAGAACGATTCCCCTTTTATATCCCACTCTCCAAGTGTTCACTCACTTCCACTTTCTAACTTACAGAGAGCAATTACCACTGCATCATAGAACTTTAAACATATTTGAAAACTTATTCATACCCCCAAGAGTATTTCAACAGGCTTCTAAGTTAAGGCGGATCTTAGTTTACATCAATATTTCCGAGTCTGAGAGACACGATGCTCAGAGTTCAGCCAGACCCTCGACGGACCTCAAGTTAGCCGGCGCCATGCAGAGTCCTTAATATCACCTTAAGGAGGATGAAATATCCCCAGAATACTTACAATTCAGTCCCCGTTTCAGCCAACTCGTCTTCTGAGTCAGAAATGTCCGGTTCTGGACTTCCTTCGTGAATGAGCTTTAGCGATGCAAGCCCCAGCTGCTTTGGGATCCTAAATAACATCTTTTGGTCTAGGGTGAACTGGAGTCGCTGGGAAGCCCAGTCGAAGGGATGTCCATTTCTCTAATTTCTGTGTCACGCCATCAAAGGCTTTCCTCCAGTTTTCGTGTCTCAAAGGAGTAATCTGGGAAAAAAGTATTCTGGTGCCTTCATATTCAATTCTTCCTCCTTGTTCCCTAACCGCCTTCAGGATTCTGTCCCTCATATTGGAAGATTCAGTCACCATCAGCATGGTGCGGGCCTTCCTCCAGGTTCGTGACCCGTCTTGGGGTGATTCGATCGCCTTCATGATTACTGGAGCAAACCCAAGTCCCAGGGTCTCTGGCATCCATCTCTCCAAAAAGCTAACCGGGTCGTCCCCCTCTGATCCTTGTGGTAGTCCTAGGATTCAAATAGTTGGTGCCCTAATGGAATTCTCGAGCTGTTCGATTCTAGCCTTCAACAGGCTTTGCTCCTTTATTGAGTTCGCTACTGCCGCTAGAGCTTTGCCTGATGTCCGGTTCGATTCTTCCATTACCGGATTCATTGCCGCCACGGTAGATTCCACCTTTACCAGACATTCTGTATACGAATCGAATTTCTTGTCCAGTAGCTGAATAGATCTAGTTAGCACATTCACAGCTGTTTGTAATGATTCCAGGGATGCTTGGAGGTTCAGCGCTATCGCCTGTTGGAGTGCTTGGCCTGAGCTGACGATGGCCCCACAACCATTTGGTCTTGTTTTGGTTATTTCGAGTTCAACCCATCTTCCAAAAGCAGGTTTCTTTCTCTCTAGATATTAATAGCTTTAGTTGAGTCCTCAAATAGCACCATGTCACCTGTTAGTTTCCCTGTTTTAAAAGATTAAGCTTTCGTTATGGAGGAGCTCACCAAGGGACGTCTTCCATGCTGGGCTGCTAGCTCCGCCCCCCCCGCCTCAGCAGTCTTGTCCATTTTTTCCTTTAGTTTACCAAGGCATCTGTCTAAAGTAGACAGAGAAATTCTTACAAATATCACAGTCTGTTTGTAAGTGGTTAAAACCCAAACAATACAGACAAACCAAATGTGGATCAGCTTTTGCAAATTGCTCCCCACACTCAGTACAACGCAGAAACCCAGTGGGACAAGTTTTTCTCTTGGGTTTCTGTGACATAACCCTAAAATTTGGGAGCTTAACCCAGTGGCTTAGTTAGGCCGGTTAAGCAAGAATCAAATACCTACTTTATCAGTAGTGGCTTAGTTAGGCCAGGATAAAGAATGAAGAAATAAGAAAATTACCCTTGACGGCTTAGTTAGGCCGGGTAATAGAGAAGACAAAGTCTGAACTGGCCAATGGTTTAGCACCAGCCAAAAATGAAATGAGAGCCCCCGGTTCTGGTCAGGACTTTACACCAGTGTCCCCATACACTGAAAATTTAGATAAAAGGAGAAATTTAGAAGTTCAGCCCCCTCACAGTCATGGAACCGATCGGAAACCGAACACTTACCCAACCTAGGAAACGTGAGCTATACCGAAGACAGCGGTTTAAGAACATACTAAAACTAAAACAACAAAGCGGTTTGAATTAAACCAATGAAACTACGCTAGACCAAAAGCAGCAAGGAGAACTCTCTGAGGCATCTTCACTGGTGAGCGGAGTAAAGAATCTGATCAGTTACTAGAACGTACCGAGGACAGTGGTTTGAAAACCGAGCTCGAGCTCAACGTTCTATGCATTTGCATAGAGTTTAACTCTTGGTTCTCCAGGGCAGTTGAACCAGTCGGTCTAACTACATATTGTCAGAATACAGCAAGACTTCATGTTGTTTGAAGAATAGGATAGGGGAGTGGTCATTTAAAGAGTCGGCGGGGATTTGTATGTCCTGGATTTTGTGGGAGCGGTTGGTGACTATGACATCCAGGAGGGTGCTGGTTCCACTGGAGGGATTGAGTCTAGTGGGCTGGAAGACTTGGGTCAGGTCAAGGGCAGTGAAGGTGTCCCTTGCTTGGGAGGCAGAGGGATGAAGCCAATTGACATTGAGGTCCCCGACAAGGACTTGTTCTGCTTTGTGGGGGAGGGTGGTGAGATAATCTGTAAGAGACAAGATTGCCATGTTCTGGTTCCTTCGGGGAACATTGGAGACTGTGAGGTAGAGCGGTCCCCTTGAGGGATCAGGAATGAGTTTGATGGTGAGGGCCAGGGCACCACTATCAAGCTTGGGGGCAGGAAGCGCATGACCAACAATAGTGTCACATATGAAAACAGCACAGCCACCCCCACATTTGCCTACTCAATCCTCCTGGTAGAGGGTGTACCCAGGGAGTGAGACAAAGGAGCCGGGGGTGGATTTGGAAAGCCAGGTCTCCACAAGGGCAATGATGTCAGGCTGGTGTAGAATGACCCAGCACTGGTGTGCAGCAGATATTTTCTGCAAGCTGCAGATATTCAGGGAGGCAATGCAGAGTCCTGAGGACAATGTCTTGGGTGGGCTGGTGGGAGTAGGGCCTGAGTTGGGGTGGACATTTCCAGACAGTAGCAGTAGCAGAGTAATAATTCTTCTCCTGCTATACCATCTCTCATTCACTCTACTGGAAAGAAATAAGAAATGTTGTTTTATAATTTAGATAGAAAAGTTACATACTGATAAATGGCAACATGATATGAACTTCACCTGCATGGAACCATCCATTAGAGCATCACCCACCCCAGCTGCCTCAGTTCCTTTTTACCAAGCCATACAAAGCACAAAATAAAATGATAAAGAAAAATACAGTACTAATTTCAAGGCATTGTAAAAAAAAAAACAACAGCCTAGAAACAGAGTAATGTTTCATGTACATCCATTCTAGAGATATATGGCATACATATACACTGTGACAACTATACAATGTATTTTTCTCATCATCTATGCCTCTGTAATGTATTTCAGCTGATGTGTGATATCTGGTGGTAACTGAAATTTACATTATTCTGTAGCTCAAGCCTTTGGGCACTTAGTTGAGACTGGCTTTTGTGTAAGTCCTTTGTACTCAGAGTACAAACAGGTTGGGTGGGGGACAACAACAGTTCCTTTCCTGTAAAGGCATTTATGTTTTGGGTAAACTTAAAAGGGCTGAGCCAATTTTCATCTAAAGAGCCTATGTTTTGTCCACAAACGCATGTCTGGTCCAGTGAGATGGCACCTCCTGAGTAGTTGGCCAGGATAACAAAAGGACCAGGCTCTAATCCACAAAACCAGTTTGGGAAAAGGTGGCCCTCAGAGATCAAAGGAAGATCCAGGGTGTGATGTCAAGAGAGGCCAGTCCGATGATGCAGGTACAGTGGGCTGACAGGCCAAGATACTTCTGTTGTATGTTTGCAATGAGAATTCAGTTATGATTTGGGACACTAAGCTGGTAACATCATGGGTTCGATTCTGCCATAACTCACCAGTTCCCAGTTGGGGTTAAGCTTCTTCTATGCAACTTAGAAACCTAGGTGGCTTTGTGTTGGGGTTTTCTGTGCAATCTCTACCTTTTCAAATATGTCAATTTTTATCTGTCTAGTATCCTGTATTCCCCATAACTTTTAGTGTGTATAATTCTGTAAATAATGTAACTGTGTCGTATTAAATGTTATTATAAAACGGGGAGAGAAAATCCTGCAATTTGATTGTTTTTTTACATGTGCATCACATCTGTTCAATGCACAGGTAAAAACAAGTTCTCAATAGTAGGACCACACTGCACAAAAAATAAATAAATCAGTGTGCAGTTAGAACGTTCGTGTTTGAAATGTTGCCATTTTTTCCCATTAATGCGGCTCATTCCCCAATCAGGAAAACTCTGGTGCCACTCAGTATTCACTTGTTCCCCCTTTCAGGCAAAAAAGGCAAGTTAAAAAGAAAAAAAGTCAGCCCTGCCTTATATACACATATAAAATGCCTCTTACCGGACCCATCTCCGTCACCCATGCTGTGAGAGTGTCTCTTGTCTGCTGTCTGACCTACTCTTTGAGATGCCGCCCCACAGTTTAAAAGACATGATCCATTGCCTCTGATTTTATTTCTTTTTTTAAAGAGCTACTGACACCAAAAAGAAAACTTTGAAAAACATAATAATTAGGTACAATTCATACAATTCAGCTTGCATTCCATATGTATTCTATATATTTCTCTTCCTTGTTATTACAAGTAAATTTGCACAAGTACATGATTTTATCCCTTAGAGTTTATCTGCCTCTGTAGCTTACTCCCTACTTCAAGTCATAATGCTTTGTTGTGACATCACAATCAGTTGCCATGTGAGTAACTGTGATGTCACAAGCAGGGCATTATGACCTCAGGTAAGGAGAAAGCAACAGCAATAGATGAACTCTTCAGGAGCAAAGATCCTGTTGTCATGCAAATGACCTCAGTAATAAATAATGAGGAGGAAGAATACAATACTAATCTGAAATACAAGCTGAAATGTGTCTAAATGTTATGTTTTGTTAAAGTTCTCCTGAATGTGTCAGCTGCTTTTTAATTTAAGCACCATGCAGGAAACACACCCCGGTCAAAAAATACTCTGCTGTACGGCCACACGCTCAGTGAAGGGGGAAGGTACCATAGAAGTGCAGCCAGTCCCTACCAAACGCCTCTGCCCCTGCAAAGCTGCTTCTTTGCATAGGTGTAACACCCTATTAAGGAAAAGGTAAACAAACAAAAGGTGGGAATAGGTGTAACACCCTATCTAGGTTAAAGGTAAAAAGGGTCCAAGGAAGCAAAAAGATGGGAATAGGTGATATACCTCATCTAGGGTAGTGGTCAAAAAGGGATCAGAGTAAGCAAAACAAAAACAGGTATGGTAGACAGTAGGTATGCTGAGAGTGGTGCAGTGCTCTGGCTGTGGGGCGGCAGTCTTCAGGGAGACTTTCTAAAGACTGCGGTGCTGCCCCATCTGTGTGCACCTCTCTGGGTTGAGGCTGGAGTTTGCTCATCTCCAGGCTGTTGGCTAGGATTTAGGAGGCCTCTTTCCCTACCCAAGGACCACCAATCTGTCACCGCTGCCTCAAAGGTTGCTAGTGAGGAGGGGTGGCTGGACTATGGTGTGCTTTGGAAGGGTGAGGGTGGTGGATCACAGGCACATCCCCTAGACAGTACTACTGTGCAATTCATACACCGCTCTGGCAGGGTGGAACTCTCCCATGGAGGCCCCCACAGTAGTGGCCAGGGAGGATGTGGGGGTTCTCCGTAGGAGAGCCCAAGGAGGGTGTCAGAGGACCCCAGAGGAAGAGGAAGCAACTCCTGGTGGGGGACTCAGTTGTTAGGAGGATAGATTTGGGGACAGGAAGGGAGAGGGGAGGGAGGTTAGGTGCCTAGCCAGTGCCATGGCTCAGAGGGATGGGAAGTGGATCCTGGGGATTGCTAGGGAAGCAGGTTGGCAGGGAGAGCTGGATGTCATTGTCCACCTAGGGCCCAATGACTTAGCTAGGGACAAGGTTAAGAGAGTGCAGGAGGAGTTCAGGGAATTGGGGAGGGATCACCATACAGTATGATTCAATGTAAGTACAGTGCCACAACCAAATCACACAAAGGTGAGGGGTCTTGGACTTCAGGAGGGCCAACTTTATAAAGATGGGGGAATGCCTCAGGGATGCCTTGGACGGGGGGGGAGGACAAAGGTGGGGTGGAGGTAAAGTGGCTGAAACTAAAAGGGGCCACAGGGAAGGTGAGGAACTTCTGCATCAGGCAAGTAAGCAAAAGCAAGAGGAAAAAGAACTACTATGGTTTTCAAAAGAGGTGGCTGGGAAGGTAAGGGCAAAAAAGTTAGCATTCAGGAGGTATAAGGAGACACAGAGGGAGGAGGATAGGGAGGTGCATCATGAGAAGCAGAGGGAGGTAGGAAAAGCAGTTAAGAGCACAAAGGTGCAAACGGAGGAGAAAATAGCCCAGGCAGTAAAGGGGATAAGCATTTCTCAAGTATGTAGGCAAAAGGAGAAAAACCAGGGGAGAGATCATAAGGCTAAGGAGGGAAGGGGAGGAGTGTGTGGAGGGGGACCAGGAAAAAGCAGGTATTCTGAACAAATATTTTCGTTCAGTGCTCATGGAGGAAGGGGAAGGCGAGGGATCACAGATAAGTGATAGGAACATCGAAGAAAGGGAGGTGGACATTAGTCTATTCACAGAGGAGAAAGTCCTGAAGAAACTTGCAAATCTGAAAATGAACAAGGCAATGGGGCCAGACAGGATACATTCTAGGATTCTGACTCCAGACTCCATCTAACTGGGATGGCCAATGGCCAAATTACCTCTGCCATTTTGGACGACCTGGCCAAGGCCTTCGACACAGTCTCTCACTCCCTTCTCCTTAACTCACTCCGCAGCTGGCCTATCCTCCTCCACTACAAACTGGTTCAAGGCCTACCTTACTGGCAGAACCAAATCAGTTAAGAACTTGGATGCCACTTCCCTCCTGATTAGCACTGGCATCCCTCAGGGCTCTGTATTAGTGCCCCTTCTGTTCTCCATCTTCTTAAATGACCTTCCCTCTATTTGCTCCCCCTGCTCCACTATACATATGTATGCAAATGATACAGTGCTGTATGCATTTGGCTCCTGTCCTGCTGAGGTTACAACCAGCTTACAGCAAGACTTCGACAAGGTTCAGCTCTAGTTTGCTAACCATCAACTTTTCCTCAATGCCAAGAAGACTGTCTCCATGACCTTTGGCACAAGGCAGAGGCTCTCCAGGCTTCCCTCCCTACCCACTTCTACACCCTTGATATGACTTTACTTGAGGGCACATCCTCCTTCAGGTACTTAGGTGTTTGGTTGGACCAACACCTAAACTTCTCTAGGCATATTGATGCCATCCAGAAAAAAACTGCACCCCAAGCTTGGTGCCGGTTGTCGAGGCACAGGTCAGGAAGCATAGATAAAACCAGGAGCAGTTGTAGAATTCGCAAAAAGTGTTTATTAGTACTAGCAGTAACATAAAAATTAAACTTGTTCAGTATAACTATTTACAAAGGCAGAATAAACAGAGAAGATCATCTGTGTTTTCTTTCAATCTCTATGTCCTTAAAACATTGCAGCTCTCTCGCTAAGTCTCTGCAACCCCTCCCTCCTTAAAAAGCATCTTGTGTTTTCCTAAAATGTTCTTGTAAACATCAGGCAGGTGCAGCCAGAACACAATGTCCCAGAACTGAGGCCCCTTCTCCACAGCTTCTGAAAAAGGGCTTAAAAATTGCTCTCAGGTTAACCCCTTGAGTTCCCAATAGCTTTTTGCAATAATCTCAAACTATAATTATATACATTTCAACAGTAACACTATATAATTTCTAAACAAAGGGATCCCAATATCAGTTACATTTCCACATAACGATTTGCACATATTTTTATACCAGCAGATATGCAAGTGAGGAAAAGACAGAAACAGCAAGGGAAGACTGAGAGATAGTGAGAGGCAAAGAACTGCGAGACTGTCGGGGTGATCAAGTCCTAGGCCTCACAGGAAAATTTGGTTGTGCAACCAGACAAGAGACAGGAAAGGAAAGAACAGAACAGATCCCTGCATTCAAACTCTTCATAACAACTGGTACAGGGTCTTATTTAACCCTGTCACAGTGCCCTGTTCAGAAACCGAGTTGCATCCCCTCCTATGGCTAGGCATGAACTTGTTCAGAAATGATACTGCCCATTCAAACAACATGAAGTCTTGCTGTATTCTGACATATGCAGTTAGCCCCAGCACTTGAACTGCTCTGGAGAGGAAAGAGTTAACTCTATGCCAGAGCATAGACCATTGAGCTCAAGCTCGGTTCAAACCTCTGTCTGCTGCACTTCAAAGTGTAACGCCAGATTCTTTACTTCCCCTAACTGAACAGTCGCTCAAAGATTGCTCCTTCGGGCTTGTCGGTTCAGTCTTAGTAAACGCTGTTTTATACCGCTTTTTGTTCTCTATATATTTTTTTCGTTCAGATCCCTGTCTGTGGTACAGTAAGTGTTGTAGGTAGTGGACTTTAGTTTAATTTCTGTTTATTTCTGTGTGGAAATTGTAAAACTTGTCAATTGGTCCTGTTTGGAACTGACTGGGTTGTTTTTGTTTTACTCTTTAATTTCTTAGTGTGAGGTACCGGTCCCTATCAGTTTCAAAAAAATGTAATTTTAGACTTTTTTTTACACAGCCTGTAACACGATTGGTAACCAATAGGGGGGTCTTGCCTAGCTTTTAAGCTGCTAAAGGGTAAGTGGTTAGGATGGCTACATCTGAGAAACCCAAGAGAAAAACCGGACCCACTGGGTTTCAACACTGTAGTGAGTGTGGGGATGTCTTTACTAAGGCAGACCCTCACACCACCTGTGTTTATTGTCTGGGGTTTGACCACCTCGATTCAGACTGCCAAATCTGCAAAATTTTCCGAAAGCCACCCTGGACAAGAGATTGGGTAGGCTTAGGGAAAGGAGGCCAAGAAGTCCACTGATCCGGATGGCCAGCCCGATTCAGTTCCGACCGAACCTGACGGAATGCCCTGACCTGGGCGATACTTCCTCGGGCAAAAGGAGAGCCGATCCTGAGGGGTAGGTTCCGTCAAAGAGAAAGAAGAAATTGGCCAGTTCGGACCCAGAACCATTACGTACAACCGCCGAAGAGATAGCCAGGGCGATTAGTATTGTGGAATCACTCCGTTTGGTTCCGTCCGATCTGGCATCTCCTGGTAGGTGCTCGGTTTGGTTGGTTCCTCTGGTTTCAGAATATTGTCCAGATGATTATTATGAACCAGATTTGGAAGGGGAAGAAGGGTACGATGACGACGATAGTGATGATGATGATGGTGTGGAAGGTCTGGATGAGCCCACTGAACCGGACATCTTCCCAGACAGACCTTCTAATGTTTCCCCTCCCAGGCTTTCTGAGTCCCCATCCCACTATTTGTTCTACAAAAAAGTGGCAGAAACCCTCCAGCTCCCTCTGGTTGAAGCTGCTGAGGAACAAGAGGAGTCTGACTTTGTAGAAATGATGGACATCCCGGAGTCCAAGAGGCTGTCTATTCCCCTCTATAAATCTTTTGGGAAACAGACACAAAAAATTCTAAACACCAAATTCTTTACCTCCTGTGGACAAGAGAATGGACAGGAGATATACGCTGTCAGGCTCAGGTATGCAGTTCTTACTCCAACAATGCAGCCAATGTTTGGGGTCATGCAGGCTGCAGCCTATGACAAGGCTAACATACCCTTGGCTTCACACCCCCCAGATAAAGACTCTAGGAAGGTGGATGCTATGGCCAAAAAACAGTACTTGGCATCCTCCTTGGGACTCAGGCAGGCAAACTATATGGCCTACACAGCCAGATACCAGAAGTCCAGATGGGATACTGTTCTGGAACTGGTTAAACAGGTGTCCCCCCAGCTAGCCAAGGAGCTGGAGTAGGTGGCTGCTGATGGGATTGAGGCATCTAAAATCCAACTTCATGCTGCTGTGGACTCAAATGATGTGTCATCACGAGCCATGTCTACATCTGTGTCTCTTCAGAGATTTGCTTGGCTCAGATGTACTAGCCTCTCACAGGACACCCAGGCTAAGGCCATGGATTTCCCTGTGGTGGATAATTCTCTGTTTGGGGAGCAGAGAATTACATGAAAAAGATGGATGAATACAGGACCACCTACAGGAGTGCACAGGCCAAGGAAAGGCAGGCAACTCCTCAGAAGCAGCAGTCTAGAGGCAGGGGCAGGCCTTCACAGGCCTTTCTACCAGGCACAGGCCTCCTCCTTTTCCTCAGAGGGGTTCTTCAGGGAGAGGCAGAGAGGGGATGAGCAGGGCTGCATCCTCCTCCCAGTCTAAGGCTCCTGCCAAGCAGACACCCTGATGTGTCAGCCGGGTGACTCCCTATTCCAATAGGAGGCAGACTGGCTTACTACTTCCAGGCCTGGAAGTCTGTTACCTCAGACAAGTGGGTCCTAGAGGTAGTAAGCCAGGGACTGGCCCTGAGCTTCAAAAAATTTTCAAAGCTGAGGGTCTGGTCTTTTCCACCTGCAAACATCTCCAAAACCATTGTCCTAGAGGCAGAGGTTTCCTCTCTGCTGGCTATCAGAGCCATAGAGAGAGTTCCTACCCCTTACAGGGGCAAGGGTCTGTACTCCAGATACTTTCTTACCCCAGAAAAAGACAGGGGAGTGGCAGCCCATCCTAGACCTAAGATACTTAAACAAGCGGTGACTCTGGGAGTAATTCTTCCCTCTCTGAGGCCAGGGGATTGGTTAGCTTCCCTGGACCTCAAGGATGCCTACTTTCACATTCCCATCAGGTGCTCCCACAGAAAGCACCTCAGGTTCGAATTGTCTTCAGGCCATTATCAGTTCAGAGCAATGTCCTTTGACTAACATCAGCTCCAAGGGTGTTCACAAAATGCCTAGCAGTAGTAGTGGCTTTCTAAGGAGACAAAACATCTCCATTTTTCCATACCTGGATGACTGGCTCATTGTGGGGCAGTCTCCAGACCAAGTCAGGTCAAACCTGCAAGTGACACAACAATTGCTCACTTCTCTGGGATTCTTCCTCAATCTTCCAAAGTCAGGTCTCGAGCCAGTGCAACTCCTGACCTTCATAGGGATACAGTGTTGGACACTGTCCAAGCAGACTTTTCTTCCTCTGGCAAGGGCAAAGGCCCTTACAGACCTGGCTTCTTCTTTCCGCCTTCTGGTGTCTCGAACAGCAAGACATTTTCTTCAGCTCCTGGGTCACATGGCAGATTCCACTGCAGTGGTGCAGGGAGCTAGATTTCAGATGAGAGACATTCAGTTCCATCTGAGCTCTCTTTGGTCTCAGAAAAAAGATCCTCTAACCAAACTGATTCCAGTTACTCAGACTCTGATCCAAGCTCTTCAATGGTGGTTGGATCAGGACAATCTCAGACATGTAGTCCCATTCATCAGCCAGACTCATTCAGTGGTGGAACCACTGATGCCTCTCTCCTGGGATGGGGAGCTCACCTGGGAGCCTCACAGCACAAGAAGTGTGGTCCCTCAGGAGTCTCCACTTCATATCAATCTTCTGGAGCTCAGGGCAGTATACCTGGCTCTTCAAGCTTTCTCAGACTCAGTACAGAACAAGGTGGTTCAGGTCAGGACAGACACCACCATGTGGTACATCAATAAACAGGGAGGCACTCGGTCTATGGCCTTGTGCATGGAAGCCATGAAATTATGGTCTCTGGCTTATTCCCTGCAGACATCTCTGGTAGCAGTCCACCTTCCAGGGAAGGACAATGTGCTAGCAGATGCTCTGAGCAGGATATCTCAGGGCCATCACAAATGGTCCCTGGATTCCTTGGTGCTGAATGTAATTTTCTCAAGATGGGGCACTGCAGAGATAGATCTCTTTCCAGCCCCAATCAACTCCCTTTCTTCTGTTGCAGACCCCCAGTCATGGGTTCAGTTCCCCTGGATGCTCTGGTTCTAAATTGGGAGGGGAAACTCCTGTATGCCTTTCTTCTTTTGTTCAAGGTTCTGGTCAAGATAAGGTCACAATCATGCAAAGTGATCCTGATTGCACCAGACTGGGCCAGGCAGCCTTGGTATCCTCTATTGATGTCCCTAGCAGTCCATCTTCCCCATCTGTTCCCAAGAAGCACAATCTGTTAACCTCCTCTCAGGGGAGGATATGGTACCCCACCTTCGGTCTCTCAACCTCAAGGCTTGGCTCTTGAGAGTATGCAAGTCTGTATCTGTCACAGGGGAGTCTGGGTATTCTTAAAGCCTCTCGAAAACCTGCCACCAGAAAAACTTCTAATTCCAAATGGAAAAGAGTCAGTATTTGGTGTTCCACTAGGGATGTCTTACCAGATAGTGCTGATCTGGCTACAGTTCTGGATTATATGGTTCATTTTAATGGCTTAGGCCTCAGGCCAGCCACTTTGAAATTACACTTAGCAGCTGTCTCTGCATTCCTGTAAGTGGGGAAAGCTTCCTCCCTGGCATCTCACCCTGTCTTCTGTAAGTTCTTTAAAGGATTGCTTCATACCAACCCTCCCTTTAAGGACTCTACCCCTGCTTGGGATCTTAATGTTTACATTGCTCAGCTTATCAACACCCTTTTGAGCCTTTGGCTTCAGCAGAACTTAAGTACTTGACTTGGAAAACTGTGTTCCTGGTAGCTGTCACTTCTGCCAGGCGTATCAGTGAATTACAAGCTCCGTCAGTGGAGCCTGATTTTATCTCATTCCATAGAGATAAGGTGGTCCTTAGAACCAACAGGAGGTTCTTACCCAAGGGGGTTTCAGAATTTCATCTGAACCAGTCCATGTCTCTTCCTGTGTTCTTCACTGATCATTCTTCTTCAGGAGAAGATTACACAGTTTGGATGTTAAGAGGGCACTTAAGTTCGACTGTCCTCAGTTGTTTCTCACTTATGTTTGAAGTGGGAAAGGGTAAACCTGCTACTAAGAGAACTATTGCCAGATGGATTGTCTTTTGTATACAATTCTGCTATGAAACACTAGGCAAAATACCCCCTCAGGCCTGAGGGCTCATTCGCCTAGAGATAGAGCTGCTTCTCTGGCTGCTGCCAGAGATATACCCTTACTAGAAATATGCAACCTGGAAAACAGTCCATACATTCAACAAGCATTACTCTCTGGATATCCAGGCTAGGAGTGATTCTAGGTTTTGTACAGCAGTACTGCAGAGCCTATTCCCAAAATAGGTTCGGTACCCTCCTCCTTGGAGGTACTGCTTGGTAGTCTGCATATGTCAGAATACAGCAAGACTTCATGTTGTTTGAAGAAAAAATGACTCACCTTAGTGACTGTGTTTCTTCTAATGGAGTCTTGCTGCATTCTGACCTCCCTCCCTCCCTGCCTCCCCTCTCAGAACCTGTTTTTTGGGAAGTGGACTGGCAGGTACAGTGTTGCACCTCAGGGGTGTACTTGGCACTCCCCCTTTTAGAAAGGGGGAGTGAGTTATGTTTATGTGTTTTTTTTGTAGTTATGTGTGTTCACTACCTGGTTATTATTTTGGAGTTCTTGGCGTGTGTCTTTTGGGGACCCTCAAAAATTGGTTGCCTGTTGACTAGTTTATTTACAATTTCCACCTAGGAGGTGTAGTTAGTATTAGCTCGTAAGACTCTGACGTGTTACACTTTGAAGTGCAGCAGACAGAGGTTTGAACCGAGCTCCAGCCCAGTGTTCTATGTTCTGCATAGAATTAACTCTTTCCTCTCCGGAGCAGTTCAAGTGCTGGGCTAACTGCATATGTCAGAATACCAGCAAGACTCCATTAGAAGAAACACAATTACTAAGGTATTTTTTTCTTTTCAACTACTGTGACGTAGTCTATGGTGCTGCCCTCAAGTCCTCCCTAGCCAGACTGGACACCCTCTTCAATTCCTTCTGCCGCTCTGCCCTGGGTGCCCCCCTCGCACCCACCACTGTGATCTTTATTATGCCCTATCCTTCCTCTCTCTTACAAATAGGCATTGTGCTAAATTCATCTCCAAGCACTGGTTGGGCGAGTTCCCTTCCTACCTCACCTCCTCCTTTATAACACCCCCCCATCCTCCCATTCTCTTAGATCTACTGACTCGCCAACCTGGGAGTCCCCACAGATCCACCCAAATCGCCAATCCGGTTACTCACAGACTCCCAAAATTTGGAATTCCTCTGCCTTCAGATCCGGCACTCATTCTCCGCCTACTCCATCAGCTCTGCCCTCAATAATTACCTTGCACCTAGCTGCTCCTGCCATGTCCCTCCCTAATTCCCTCCTCCAAGCCCTGGACAAACCCTACCCCTCTACCGTCACCTTCATTTTACCCTGTGCAACCTCACCCCCAAATTTCTAGCTCTTCTCCCCTTCCCCAAATTATTCCCCCTTACTGGCCTCCCTTGATCTCTCACAGAATGTAAGGGACCCCAAATGCTCTCCAGAGGTCCCTCTCTACCCCCAAGGGGCTTTTTAACTCTCTACTCCCTTCCCCCACCATCCCACCTACCTCCCTAGACTTGCAGTCCTCTTGCAGGGTTCTTAGCATCCTGAAGGGATCCTACTGTGTCAAGGCTTGTCTCCTCTCTTCCCCCCCCATCTACCTGTTCCCCTAGCCTTTTCAGTCCCCTTGCAGGGTTCTCAGCATCCTGAAGGGGCCCTACTATGCCAAGGCATGTCTCCTCTCTTCCCCCCCATTCTACCTTTTCTCCCTAGCCTTCGCAGTCCCCTTGCAGGGTTCTCAGCATCCTGAAGGGGTCTTGCTGGGCCTAGGCTTGTCTCCTCTCCTTCCCCTCCCTCATCTACTTTTCCCCCTAGTCTTCGCAGTCCCCCTTGCAGGGTTCTCGGCTTCCTGAAGGGGTCCAACTGAGCCTAAGCATATCTCCCCTATTCTATCTAGTCACTATGTTGGCTTTCCATGACTACTAGCAGGGTCCAATGCATCCTGATGGACTATTGATTAGGCCCCATCCCTCCAAAGATGTGAATTCTTCCCTCAAGGGTTCCATTCTCCTCCCTCCCTCTCACATCACTCTCTTAATCACTATCTACTGACCTTCCCCAACCCTTGCAGGGTACCCTGCATCCTGAAGGGTCCTCTCTTGGGTTAGGTCCTTTTCCCCCTCCTAGCATTGTCACACCTCCTCCTTCTCTCTCCTCCCTCCTCCCTCTTTAAATCCCTACAGCCTCATCTCCCTTTCTATCTAGTCCCACAGCCCCCTTGCAGGGTTCCCCCCATCCTGAAGGGGTCTCTCTGGGAAACTGCCTTATCCCATTCTTTCTGGTCCCCCCAGTTCCCTTGCAGGGTTCCTCACATCCTGAAGGGATCTCCAGGGACATGACTCTTCCCCCCCTCTCCTTTCCCCCTTTTCTTTCACATAAGCACTTGTTTACTTATTGTCCACTCTTTTCAACCTACTAAGTAACACTGTTGTAACACTGTTTGAAACACCTGTCTTACAATTGTATGTTAATGTTGATCTTGTAATGTGAATGTTTAATGTCTCATTCCTATTGTACTCTTCCCCAGGTCACACTGGGAAATGAGCGATTTGTCGCTCAGTGTGCCTTCCTGTGAAACATTTCAATAAATAATAATGAAAATACTGAAGGAGCTCAAGAGAGGTGCTGGCTGCACCTCTGACAGTCCTGTTCAACCATTCACTGGAGACAGGAGTTGTCCCAGAGGACTGGAGGAAAGAGATGTAGTCCCACTTCACAAAAGTGGGAGCAGGGAGGAGGCTGGTAATTACAGACTAGTCAGCCTGACCTCAGCGGGTGGTGAAACTGATGGTGTCACTACTGAAGGAGAGGATTGTGAACTACCTTGAATCCAGTGACTTACAGGATCTTAGGCAGTATGGATTCACCCTGGGGGTCATGTCAAACAAATCTGATAGATTTTTTTGACTGCTTGACCAGGAATTGATCAGGGTGGTGCAGTGGATGTGTCCTACCTAGATTTCAGTAAGATCTTCAACACCGCTCCACACAGGAGACTCATAAACAAGCTGGGCGGCCTGGAAGTGGATCCTAAGAGGTAAACTGGTTGAGGGGTAGGCCTCAAGAGGGTGGCGGTAAATGGAGTTCACCCTGAGGAAGGAAGAGTGACCAGCGAGGTGCCAGTATTGGGGCTGATCTTCTTTAATGTCTTTATTAGTAACATTGCAGAGGGCTTGGAAGGGAAGATATGCCTTTTTGCAGATGGCACAAAGATCAACAACAGGGTTGACACTGCGGGGGGAGGGGGTTGGAAAGAAAGAGGCCAGATCTAAGTAAGCTTGAGGTTTGGTCAGGAGTGTGGCAACTAAGATTCAATGTGAAGAAATGCAAAATCATGCACTTGGAGTACAGAAACCCAGGGGCAGAGTACAGGATGGGAGGAGAGTTCCTGATGATCACTAAACAGGAAAGGGACCTGGGGATAATCATGTCTGATGATCTAAAACTGGCTAAGCAGTATGACAAGGCAGTGGGGAGAGCCAGTGGGATGCTGGGGTGCATAGGGAGGTATCACCAGCAGAAAGAAGGAGGTGGTGATACCACTGTACAAATCATTGGTGAGACCTCACCTTGAGTACTGTGTCCAGTTCTGAAGGCCAAAGCTCCAGAAAGACATGTAGAGATTAGAAGCGGTCAGAGGAGGGCAACTAAAATGGTGCAGAGACTGCACCTAAAGCCCATGAAAAGAGACTTAAGGACCTCAATATGTACACGGAGAAGAGGGATATGATACAGACATTCAAATACCTCAAGAGTATAAATAAGGTAGAAGAGGGAAGCATTTTTGGGGAAAAAAGATGCTCAAGAACAAGGGGTCATGCTATAAAGCTGGAGGGGTAGACTCAGGGTAAACATGAGAAAGTAGTTCTTCATAGAAAGGGTAGTGGATGCATGGAATGGCCTCCCAGCGTAGGTCATAGGAGCAAAAATGGTAATGGAATTCAAAAATACATGGGACAGCCATAAAGGAACCTTAGTGGTTAGGAAGGGGGGCTAAAGCCATAGATCAAGCAGTGTCTGCTGTATTACAGTAGGTAGGGAAAGTGGGCAGACTGGGGGGGCCAGGCGGTCCTTATCTGCCAATAATTTCTATGTTTGTAAGTTTCTATGTAGGGATTCTAGTCCTGTTGGTCAGCAGAGGATGCGCGTGTTTCGCAGTTGGTAAGTGAAGTGAGGGAAAAACTGGAGTACTGCTAAGCCATGAGACCAGCAGTACTTTTCTTAGACTAGTCTCCTGCAGATAGAGATGTGCTGCTGGCTTGTGGCAGTAGGGAAAGTGTGCAGGTGGCCAGAGGGCGGGGACAGTTTTAATAGAGTGCATTGCCTTGCTATTTAGATGGGTAGGGATAAAAAAAAAAAAGGGGTAGACGGAGAAAATGTAGAACTGGTCTTGCTAAGCAATTTAGAAAATGGCAGTTTCAAACTGAATTTGTTGAGGATTCTAAGCTGGTATAGTGATACCACCTGGTAATGGGACACTTTGCACTGGGAGTTGTCTCCCAGTCTCTGCTACTACATAAATGTCCACTTGTAGAGGGCTCAGCCAATCAGAGACCAGGAAATTTCCAACCATTTTCTAAATTATAATAATTTAACAGTTTGCCAATTTCTTTTGGAGGAGTGAGCATGGGCAAGCACTGGACCTTCTCTTGTTTTAACTTATGTATGCCATAACTGGTTACACCCCAATGAGAAAAGCAATTTAAAGTTTGTGAAAGTGCATGTTTGAACTGTTAATTCTGGATTTGCTTTACGTTTGGGAGATATATTGCTGTCTCCCCACTAATCACCGGTACAATGGCTGGGGACAGCACCTTAAAGTGAGTCAACCAGGCAGTGCACCTTTTAAAAGGGAGCCAATTCTGGCAGTTGCATTTTACAATAGGGCCTCAGCCGATGAGAGGTCCACCTTGACAACTGTGAGGGGAGGTCCACCTTGACAACTGTGGCTGAGCTGACACTTTACATCAGAGCTCTGGACTGAACACTAAGAGACCCCAACTCCCCTTTGGGATATAATAAGTGAGTAGCCATTTGAAGCAGAAAGCACACCGTAATAATTTAGTGATTTTCCACATTTCTTGTGGGGAGGGCTATACACTGGTTCTCTTGTTTTAATAAGGACTGAGTGCAGACTCTACTTTGAAGAAAAGCTCAAGCCTCAGGAAGCTCTGGTGAGAAGGGCATCTCTGTGAGCTTCCACCTGCTGAGTCTCTGAAATACACGCTCCCTACGCTCTCTGGGCAGGGGGTTTGAAAAGGGAAAGAATGAGCTGAACAGGCCAATTTCCCTGCCACCTTAGGGCCAAACAGCATGCGATCTTAAATGGGGCATTCAGAATCTTCTGTCATGCTACGGGACCTAGGCGAGTCAGGTGGAGCTAAGTATCGTGGAGCAAACAGATGGCAGTTAATGCAGAGCAGGCTGCAACCTCTGCGTCATAAGTAGACCTGACGAGATGCCCATTAGCACTACACCCACTAATATTTATTTTATTTAGTTTTTGCTGACTGGGTAAGTGCACTAGACAAATTCTGCCTATTTTCAGGCAAGACCCGGGGGGAAGGGATACAGATGAATGCCAACTGACTTTGAACCAGATTAAGCTGTTGGTGGCATTTTAGTGAATGGTGGGAAATTTGGCCAGTGCACCGGGGAAATTCCCCTACTCTTTGGAGGCAGAGGGCGCTGTGTGGCTGAGCATCACTACTGCTCAGTGGCATCTGGAGTCTTGGGAGAGACGGATGTGCAGGAGGCTAAGAAGTAGGTCTCCTCCTTGGCCCCTATTGTGCTGCAATGGAGACCATTTCTGAAGCAGTTTCGTTGGAAGTGAAGATTATGGATACGGCGGTGGTTTTGCAAAGCATGGAAGAAGAGGACTCACCGATGGATGTGGGTTGGGAGTCCTTGTACAGCAGCAGGAATCGTTGCCCATGGAGCAGGAGGTGGAGTGGATTTCGGCTTCCAGTTAGAAGAAGTGGAGCATGCTATGAACATGAGGAATGGTTACAGGAGGCACTTGAGAGAAGGACAGTAGCAGCGGTGGTGCAGGAAGCGGAAGCGCAAGAATGAAATATGACAACGGACGGGAAGAGAGAGATCTTGCAATCGGAGAGTTTGTGAGTCCAAATGGAGAATAATTTGGCTATGGACTGTGCAGAGAATACTGGGTAAACTCTGCAGAAGGGAGAATTGAATACGGAGAAGCAAACAGCAAGTTCGGGGCTGATATGGGGGATGAGGACATGATAGCTGGACAATTGGGAACACAAGTGGTATGGGAGCTCCTGCTCAAATTGTGCTGCCTGCTGTAACACTTTTATTGGGTCCTCAGTAGGAGGCACAAGCGACTTTCCAGGAAGGGGGAAAAGCAGGATGATACAGGGCAGGTAATGGATAGGCCCAGGCAGGGCAGATCAGCAGCAAGTGGACAAGGACCCAGGTAATTAGGTAGTGACAGCCCTGCAAGCTGCAGGCTGGGTGAAAAGTTCTACGGGGAGTGGGTGGGATGCAAATTTGGATGGTGTAGGATCCTCTGCATCAAGTCTCTGGAGCTCCAGAAGTGGCGGCCCCCCCCCGATGTTACTTTGAGTCCTTCATTACCCTGGGACAGTTTTCCCCTTCAGGGGAAGAGCTAGCTCAGCAACAAGATGAGCCTCATCCTTTATTAAAAATCATTAGAGACCAGGAAGCAGAGGGTTCCAGTGCATCAGCGGAGGAAACAATGAGAGTGCAGAAATTGGAGCAACAGGGTACTGCTTCTGCAGAATTATCAGAGAATGCTTCTCTGGTTTCAGCTCCTGATAAAGTATGGCATGCGAAGGTGAAGGAGCATTTGTTTCCAACTGATAGAGGCCCACTGTTGGAACCTGCTGTAAGAAGGAACGCTGTAAGGCTAAAATATAGGGGTGATGTTTCAACAGTCCCAGATCGACAGTTTGTTGGTAGGGTTTTGTTAAAAGATAGTATGAAGTACTATGCATATGAGATTTATGCATTAATACATGTGCCAGGAGATGCTATCTTTGATGTTAGTTTCAAATATCCTGCAGGACTAGAAAGATTCTGGAAGCAATATCGTATTATGAAACTTTTGCCTTTATGGAGGCCTTTTTTGGCTATTCCGCTAACAAAACCCCCTGACAAAAAAGATTACAGTGTTATTTAGAAATGAATGGGTGAATGTTGCGGATATCACTTACTGGTTGCAGCAGCAGCATTGTACTGTTAAAGATTTTCCTGAGCCCATTTTGGATAAGGAGCAATTGTGGACTGGGGGGGGTGGAAATATCAAGTGGTTCTGAATCTTGTGAATGGTCAGACTAGTCATTTGCCAAATTTTTTTTTTTGGGTCGGGACAGGGGGGTGATTTTCTATCCTGGGCAACCAGGGCCTGTTTCAAATGTGGGGATGTGGGTCATCTCAGTAATGTGTGTGATAAACAAAAATGTGGATTATGTGGGGAATTGGGGCATGTAGGGGCTCATTGTCAGCAACCACAAAGATGTAATTTATGTGATGAACAGGGGCATTCTTTTCATACTTGCTCATGGGCCTCACATAATAATGTAGATATTACTGTTAGAGCTGAACAGGATGAATATGTTGCCACAGCTCAAAAAGAGAAGAAAATGCGAATGGTTAAGTTGTTGAGCATAGTTCATGATAGAAGTCCGCTGCCGCAACGGGTCCCAAGGAAGATAGGTAGGGCTGGGGTTTTGGAGAAGGAGGTAGGGGATGAAATATTAGAGGAAGAGGATCAAAGTGTTGTACAAGACTTAGTTGTGGATGTAGGACCGGAAGAATTAGTGGAATCCACTAGCCACCCTTGTCAGGTGAAAGGGAGAAGGAAGGATTGATCAAATTGTGGAAATAGTAGAAGAAGGTGTTTCTGCTGCCCCCAGTACAGTTAGAGGCAGACTTCAGAGAGACACACCAGGTCCAAAAGCAGGAAAGCTATTAGCAAACTCTCAGGTGCAGTCTAAAAGTATGGATGGGGTAGCAGTTCAAAACTCATATGCACTGTTTGAGGAAGGGATGGAGGAGGATGGCTGTGATTCAGATTTCTCCTCTGTGGCCTCCTCTCAGGCAGAGGGAGCTTCGGAGTTTGGCCCTCCTGAAAAGCTTAAATCTAGGAAGAGAAAGAAAAAAAAATGATTAAGTTGGGTATTTTCTGTTCCTTTTGTAAATTGTTTATGGCTATCTCCTTTTTTATGGTCAATGTTAATAGTATAAAGTCCTATGAGAGGAGACAGAGCACATTTTTGAGTCTCAGTATTGGGGGTGGGCAGGTTATCTTGTTACAAGATACTCGGTTACATACTTTACTGGAAGTACAGGCTGCACAGAAAGATTGGAGGTGGGGCGTATCTTATTGGTCAATAGGAGAAGAGCAGTGTTCTGGAATAGGTTTGCTTTTTTCAGAGGTTGTTGTTCAGGTATTGCATGTTTATGATATAATACCAGGGAGGGCTATGGCTCTGGTTATGGATGTGGTGATACAGAAAGAAGTATTTAGGATAATAATTATATATGCCACTCCGACCAAAGCAGAGAGGTCTAGTGTGTTTAAACAGGTAGAACCTTATTTGAACACTTCTAAATTGGTGTTATGGGGGTGGAGATTTTAATTGTGGGCTTTCTCATAGAGATTGGGAGAGGGCTACAAAGAAAATTTTTTGTAATACTAATACATTGTTAGCGGTATTGCATAGAAATAACTTGAAGGATGTGCATGACATTTTACGACAGGAGTCGAAACACACTTTTTTTTAAAGGAAAACTATCTACCAGGATAGACTTTTGGTTTGCATCAGCAAGAATTACCTGTCAGGAGGTAGAGTTGTTCCCATTGGAAACTTCAGACCATTCGGCACTTAAATTACAGTTGGGAGACAGATAGAAATTAATAGCAGGTAGGGGCTATTAGAAAATGAATACTTCAGTATTACAGGATGATTCGGTGGAAAAATCTATAATAGCTTTATTCCGGGTAAGAAAGGATGTCTGCTTTATGTATGATAGTCCCATAGAATGGTGGGAAGATACAAAGAGGGATCTGCAATATTGGTATATAACTTTTACGAAAAAGAAGGCTAAGGATAAGTATATTGCATATTTAGGACTTTGGGCAAAATATCTGCAAACTTTAACACAAGCTGCTGACAGAGCAAATAATGTTACAGTACGGTTACAGCATTTAAAGGACCAAATGAGTCAGTATTTACAGGAGACAGTTAGGAAGGCAGCAAGTCAGCAGAAATATAGGACCAGAGGAACAAAAGAGGAGGTAAATCCATATGAAGGCAATGTACAAGGTGTGCAGAAGGTGGTCATGACAGGTCTCAGAGACGAAGAGGGTAATTTAGAAGAGCATAATCAAGATGTAATGCTTATAATACAAAAACATATTGTAGACACCTTTCAAAAGGAAGGGAAGGAAGGTCAGGATATCTTTGTTAAAGAGTTAGTTATACCTGCACTGTCAGGTGAGGATAAGGAAAGTTTAGTTGCTCCTATTTCTGTATTAGAAATAAGGGAAGCTATTTCGAAATTATCTGTCAAGATTACTCCTGGAAAGGATGCAATACCAAATGACTTTTATAAAACCTACATTGATATTTTGATTCCCTGTTTAGAAATACTTTATAATGCCATTTTGGAGGAAAGAAGGCTTGCCCCTTCAATGCAGATGGGAATGATGATTTTTCTATTTAAAAAAGGTAACCCACATGACCTAAAAAATGGAGACCATTAACTTTGTTGAATACTGATTATAAAATACTAGCAAAAATACTAACAAGAAGATTGGCAAAAATAGCACAGAAAGTAATTGTCCAGGAGCAGACTTGTGCAGTCCCAGGTAGGAATGTTGTACAGAATTTGGCCCTTATTAGGAGATTGTGGAGCAAGGTTTAGGAAACAAGTTAGCTGATATTTACTGTTTGCGTTGCACAGGAAACTGCTTTCAATACAGTTCGAAGGAGTATCTTTTAGATGGTATTACACCATTATGGGATTCGAAGGTTTTATAGATTTAGTTAAGGTATTGCATGCTGAGGTTCAGGCTATACCACTGGTGAATGTTTTTTAGGGATACCAATTTATTTAAAAAATGGGGTAAAGCAGGGTTGCCCAATGAGCCCTTGTTATATGTTTTGGTTTGGACCTATTATTAAGAAGAATTGGCAAGCTGAAGACATTAGAGCTATTGTCAACAATGATGGATATGAATTTAAAAAGTTTCAGCTTATGCGGATGATTGTGTTTTACTGTAGAGCGGAGAGTCTGGTGTTAGGATTTTAAATATGCTACAAGATGTTTATTGTGTGACAGGTATTAGAATTAATATGAGCAAAAGTATTGTTTTAGTTTTAGGAGAGAGTGGAAAAGTAGAGAATTTTCCAATTCTGATGACCACTAATCAAGTCAAAATTTTGGGATTATTTTTTTGGAACAAGAGAATCAGAACAACAAAACTGGACTGTAGTGTATGATAAGGCGCAGCTCAAGGTGTTGTCCTGGTTATCTTGTAAAATGTCGAGGAAAAAGCGGGTTTATCTGTTAAGAGCATATATAGCGCCTATCTTTTTATATGTGTCTCATGTGTTTCCCCTCCCCTATAAGATGCATACAAAAGTTCTGGGTTTATTTTTTTCATTTCTTATGGGGTAGTAGGTTGAACCCGGTCAAGAGAAATCATACCTACAGGGTAAGGAAAGAAGGAGGTTTGAACATGATACATCCTTTAATTTATTTATTTGGCAACTTCTTTTTTAAGTTCTATTTGCCCTTTGTTGTTGCAAACAGCAGGAATGGGGCAAGCCTTTTTTGGAGACATGGGGTAGAGGAAAATGGCATCCTACAGAAAAAATGCTCCCAAATTATGTACAGACTACAATATGCTATATTAGAACCTGGAGGATAGAATTGGCATGGTGTTTAGGGAAAGGGAAGAAAATGTTTTATAACACTACTTTGGATACCTGGTATCGAGAAGAGCCAGTTTTTAAAGTATCCTCTACGGTTGATATTATTTTGTTACTAGAAGGGACGATTGATCCTAGAATACCTCTGAAAATGCAAGATTTCGCTTGGATATGTGGTCATCAGAAGTTACAAGTAAAGGGCAATCAGAAGCACAAGCAGTTGGATGAGAGAAGGTGTGTTGAAAATTACTTGTGCCGGAGTTGTGGAGACAATGCAGCATCTTTTTTTTTTTATGTATTCATGTTCATAATTTTTGGAAGTTATTATGAATTATGGGGGAAAGTTGATTTGTTAATGAATTATGATGTTTTGGTTTTAGGACAAATTCCGGCTGCCTGGGCGAAATGGGCAAAAAGTACAGTCCATACACTACTGGTATGTATAAAATGGTCCATTTGGCAGGCAAGATGCCTTAGATTCCTGCAAGGTAAAGTAATTCAGCAGCAAGATGTTTTTTTTTTTTAGTATACAGCAAGAACTGGATAACATTTATGAATATGAGAACCGTACCCTGGGGAAAGTGGTGATAGCCAAATTATGGAGAAATGTTGGTTGGGTGGGTTGAGGTTTGTTGTAGTAATATGGTACCTTTAGTGTATGAATAGTTATTTGATAAAGCATGAACATTTTTCAACAGTGCTATTTTTTTTTTTCTTTCATAATTTTGGTGATGGTTTTTCTTTGGGAGCCTAGAAGTAAGTAGAAGGGCATTATATTTTAGTGTTTGTATAAAATTGATTATGTTTTCTTCTTCTGAATTAACATGTATAATTCAGTATGACTCATTTGTCTCAAAGTTATTGATGGTGTTTCCTTTTGTATCTTGTTTTTGAATTCTGAATACAAATTTCCCCTACTCTTTTTGAGAAGTGCCATGGGATCTTTAACATCCACCTGAACTACCACCAGATCAGGCAGATGGGACCTCGGTTTAATGTCTCATCCGAAAGACAGCACCTCAGGAGTGCAGCACCCCCCTCGTGCTGCACTGCAGTGTCAGTATTGGGATATTAACCCAGTCAGGATGTCCAGCTGCAGTTCACCTAGAGGGAAATGAAGTAACTTGTCATGAACCTGTTCCCAAACATGCAGCTGAAAATTTGCGTTGTGCATCTGGTAACCTGATACACTAACATACTAAAATGCCAGCAGAATAGGCCTAATGGTCTTTTCGTGTCTGCTTTCGTTTAGTCCAGCCTCCACCCTGGGTGCTGACCTTGCTGCCCCTCGCTTCCTCTGCTTCTTCCCAGTTCCGGATATTCTTGCTGCATTGGATTTTGCTTCCAGAACCCTTCCTGTACCTGTCCCACCCCTCTTGAACCCCTCCACTGTCTCTGCCTCTCCCAGCCGCAGCGCATTCCTTGGCTCCACCACCCTCTCAGTGAAGTAGCACCTCCTCCTTTCTCACCTGAATCTTCCCTCCAGCTTCCACCCATGCCCTCTAGTGGCCCCCATCTCCTTCCTTCAAGCACCCTGACTGTTCCTCCTATTTACCCTCTTCATGTACCTGAAGACCTCTATCATGTCCCCCCGGTCCCTTCTCTCTTCCAATGTGTACATATTTAGCTCTTCGAGCCTCTCCTCATAGATCCTGTCCCCCAAGCCCCAAATCATTTTGGTTGCCCTACTCTGGACCCTCTCCAGGAGGGTAATGTCCCTCTAAGTGTGGCCTCCAAAACTGCACGCAGTACTCAAGGTGCGGCCTCACCAAGCAGTTATACAGAGGGAGTATCACTTCCCTCCTTCTGGAGGTGATCCCCCTAGCGATGCATCCCAGCATCCTGTTGGCCTTGGCTGCTGCCCTCCTACAAGTCTCCGAGTTGTTCATCTTCACATCCACCACCACCCCAGGTCCCTCTCAGCCATCGAGACTTGTAGCATTCCCCCAGGGTGTACACTTGGCCTGGGTTTCTGGCCCCCAGGTGGAGTACCTTGCATTTCCCTGCATTGAACCTCAGCTTCCACTTTCTAGACCATCTTTCCAGAGCCTCCAGGTCCCCTGTAGGGCCACCCTCCCCTCCTCCCCATCCACCACCGCCCCCAGTTTTGAGTCATCCGCAAAGAGACTCATCTCACTCCTGATTCCTGTCCTTATGTCAGAGACGTAGGCGTTGAAGAGGAGGGGCCCAAGGACTGATCCCTGTGGGACCCCACTAATGACCCTCCTTGGGGATGAGACTATCCCGCCAACTACAACCCTCTGGGTCCGGTCCTGGAGCCAATTGCCTATCCATCTGATTATCTGGTTCCCCACCCCCATTTCTCCCAGCTTATCCAACAGGCCCACGTGAGGAACAGAGTCAAATGCCTTGCTGAAGTCTAGAAAGAGGACGTCCACTGGTCTACCCAGGTCCAAGGCACTCATCACCCAGTCATAGAACTCCACAAGGTTTGTCTGACACGATTTCCCCGGGACGAATCCATGCTATCATCCAGGCACCCTGACTTTTCCAGGTCCCCCCAGCCTCTCCTTGACAATGCCCTCCATCACCTTGCCCACCACCGATGTCAGGCTGACAGGCCTGTAGTTCCCTGCCACCTCCCTTGATCCCCCTTGTGGATAGGCACTATATTCGCCACCTTCCAGTCCTGGGGCACCCACCCTGTCCTCAGAGAGATGGTGAAAAGCTCCGCCAGGGGTTTCGCCAGGACATCTGCAAGTTCCTTCAGCACTCTGGGATGTAATTTATCCGGCCCCAGTGCTTTCTCTGTCTTAAGGGAGCTGAGGGCTTCCCTCACTCTCTCTGCTGTGATTTCCACTTCCAGTACCTCTTCTCCCTGCTTAGCCCTCCCCTCCTGCCAGTGATGCCTCCCCCTCTCCCCAGACCCGCCGATCGGTAAGGGTCCCCTCCTCAGTATCTCTGTCTCCTCCCATGTATGATGCAGCACCCCATTTTCCTTGGTGAAAACTGAGGTGAAGTACTCTATTTAGTACCTCAGCCTGCTCCCCGGTCTTGTGCCCATCTCTCCCGATTTAATCCTGCTAATCTGCCCTTCACCCTTCGTTTTCCCCAATGTGTGAGGGAAATGGGGCTGAAAAAGATTTCTCAGTATGAGTCACAAAAGCATCTTCATGAGTGCTGAAAGAAAAATTACTCACCTTAGTAACTGTGTTTCTTCTAATGGAGTCTTGTTGTATGCTGACATTATGCAGTTAGCCCCAGCACTTGAACTGCTCCACAGAGGAAAGAGTTAACTCTATGCCAAAGCATAGAATGTTGAGCTCGAGCTCGGTTCAAACCTCTGTCTGCTGCACTTTCAAGTGTAACTGCAGATTCTTATGAGCTAATCCTAGCTAACTACACCCGCAAGGTTGAAATTGTAAAACTACTAGCCAAAAGGCAACCAATTGTTTTGGGTCCCCAAAAGACTCAAGTCGAGAACTCCAAAACAAAAACTAGGTAGTGAACAAATATAACTATAAAAACAATATAACATAACCCATTCCCCTCTCTATATAGGGGGAGTGCTAAGTGCACCCCTGAGGTGCAACACTGCATCTGCCAGCCCACTTCCCAAAAAAACAGGTTCTGAGAGAGGAGGCGGGGGGAGGTCAGAATACAGCAAGACTCCATTAGAAGAAACACAATTACTAAGGTGAGTAATTTTTTCTTCAAACAACATGAAGTCTTGCTGTATTCTGACTTACTGCAGACTACCAAGCAGTACCTCCATGAAGGAGGGAATCAAACCTATTTTGGGAATAAGCTCTCTGCAGTGCTGTTGTACCAAACCTAGCATCACTCCAAGCCTGGATATCCAGGGAGTAATGCTTGGTAAATGTATGGACTGTTTTCCAGGTGGCTGCTTTGCATATCTCTAATAATGGTACATCTCTGGCAGCAGCCAGAGAAGCAGTTTATTTATTTGCTTTTGTTTACCGGATAAGCACACTAGGCAGCTGAGTGCCTACTTTCAGGTGCGACCGGGTTGTACCTCTAGTCTAATGAGCCCTCAGGTCTGAAGGGGTATTTTGCCTAGCTTTCATAGTAGAATTGTATACAGGAGACAATCCACCTGGCAACAGTCCTCTTAGTAGCAGGTTTGCCCTTCCCACTTCCCCATAAGTGAGAAACAACTGAGGGCAGTCAAATCTAAGAGCCTTAGTGCACTCAATCACCTCAATGTAGTAGCTAAGTGACCTCTTAACATCCAAGCTGTGTAACCTCTCGCCCCTGAAGAAGAATGATCAGTGATGAAGACAGGAAGAGACATGGACTAGTTCAGATGAAAATCTGAAACAACTTTGGTAAGAACCTCCTGTTAGTTCTAAGGACCCACCTTATCTCTATGGAATGAGATAAAATAAGGCTCCACTGACAGAACTTGTAATTCACCGATACGCCTGGCAGAGGTATAGCTACCAGGAACACAGCTTTCCAAGTCAAGTACTTAAGGTCTGCTGAGGCCAGTGGCTCAAAAGGGTGTTGCATAAGCTGAGCAATGCAACATTAAGATTCCAAGTAGAGTAGGATCCTTAAAGGGGGATTGGTATAGAGCAATATTTAAAGAATTTACAGAAAACAGGATGAGATGCCAGTGAGAAAACCCTTCCCATTGACAGAAATGTAGAAACAGCTGCCAAGTGTACTTTTAGGGTAGCTAGTCTGAGACCTAAGCCATTAAGATGAACCATATAGTCCAGAACTGAAGCCAGATCAGCAGTATCTGGAGATATCTGCTTATTGGAACACCAAATGCTGAATCATTTCCATTTGGAATTATAGGTGTTTCTGGTGGCAGGTTTCTGGGAGGCTTTGAGAATATCCAGAACCCCCTGAGACAGATGCAGGCTTGCATATTCTAACTCTCAAGAGCCACGCCTTGAGGTTGAGAGACCAAGGTTAGGGTACCATATCCTCCCTTGAGAGGATGTTAACAGATTGTGATTCTTGGGAAGAGATAGGGGAAGATGGACTGCTAGGGACAGCAAGAGAGGGTACCAAGGCTGCCTGGCCCTGTCTGGAGCAATCAGGATCACTTTGCAAGATTGTGACCTTATCTTGATCAGAACCTTGAACAACAGGGGAAAAGAAGGAAAGGCATACAGAAATTTCCCCTGCCAATCCAGAAGTAGAGCATCCAGAGGGACTGAGCCCAAGACTGGGGGCCTGCAACAGGAGAGAGGAAGCTGGTGATTGTCTGGGGCTGCAAAGAGATCTATCTCTGGAGTGCCCCATCTTGAAAAAATCACTTGTAAAACTAGGGGATCCAGGGACCATTTGTGATGGCCCTGATATATCCTACTCGGAGCATCTGCTAACACCTTGTCCTTCCCTGGAAGGTGGACTGCCACCAGAGATGTCTGCAGAGAATAAGCCAGAGACCATAATTTCATGGCTTCTGTGCACAAGGCCGTGGACCAAGTGCCTCCCTGCTCACTGATGTACCACATGGTGGTGGTGGTGTCTGTCCTGACCTGACCCACCTTGTTCTGTACAGAGTCTGAGAAAGCTTGTAGAGCCAGGTACACTGCCCTGAGCTCCAGAAGATTGATATGAAGGAGAGACTCCTGAGGAGACCACACTCCCTGTGCTGCGAGAGCTCCCAAGTGAGCTTCCCACCCCAGAAGAGAAGCATCTGTGGTCAGTACCACCGAATGACTCTGGGTGATGAATGGGACCCCTTGTCTGAGGTTGTCCTAATCCAACCACCATTGGAGAGCCTGGATCAGGGTCTGAGTCACTGGAATCAGTTTGGTTACAGGATCTTTTTCTGAGACCAGAAAGCCTCCAGTGGAACTGGATGTCCCTCATCTGAAATCTGGCCCCTTGAACCACTGCAGTGGAAGCTGCCATGTTGCGCAGGAGTTGAAGAAAATGCCTTGCTGGGTGAGACACCAGAAGGCGAAAAGAAGAAGCCAGATCTGGAAGGGCCTTTACCCTTGCCAAGGGAAGAAAAGCCTTTGCTTGGACAGTGTCCAACTCTACCCCTATGAAGGTCAGGAGTTGCACTGGTTCAAGAACTGACTTTGGAAGATTGATGAGGAAACCCAGAGAAGTGAGCAATTGTTGGGTCACTAGCAAATTTGACTTGACTTGGTCTGGTAATTGCCCCACAATGAGCCAGTCGTCCAGGAATGGAAATATGAAAATGTTGCGTCTCCTTAGAAAGGCTACTACTACTGCTAAGCATTTCTGTAACACCTTGGTATATTGATGTTAGTCCGAAGGGTATTGCTCTAAATTGATAATGGCCTGAAGGCAATTCGAACCTGAGGTGCTTTCTGTGGGAGCACCTGATGGGAATGTGAAAGTAGGCATCCTTGAGGTCCAGGGAGACTAACCAATCTCCTGGCCTCAGAGAGGGAAGAATTACTCCCAGAGTCACCATTCTGAATTTTGGTTTGACTAGGTGCTTGTTTAAGTATCTTAGGTCTAGGATGGGCTGCCACTCCCCTGTCTTTTTTGGGGCAAGGAAATATCTGGAGTACAGACCTTTGCCCCTGTGTGTAGTAGGAACTCTCTCTATGGCTATGAGAGCCAACAAAGAGGAAACTTCTGCCTCTAGGGCAATGGTTTTGGAGGTGTTTGCAGGTGGAAAAGACCTAACTTTCTGCTTTGGAAATTTTTTGAAGCTGAGAGCCAGTCCCTGGCTTACTACCTCCAGGACCCACTTGTCTGAGGTAACAGACTTTCCTACTGGAAAAGGGGAGTCGACCTGGGCTGACGCATCAGGGTGTCTGCCTGGCAGGAGCCTTGGACTGAGAGGAGGATGCACCCCTGCTCATCCCCCTTCTGCTTCTCCCTCTGAAGAACCCCCTCTGAGGAAAAGGAGAGGAGGCCTGTGTCTGGCAGAAAAGCCTGTGAAAAGGCCTGCCCCTGACCTGCTGCTTTTGAGGAGTTGCTTGCCTTTCCTTGGCCTGTGCACTCCTGTAGGTGGTCCTGTAAGCGTCCATTTTTTTCATATACTTCTCTGCTCCCCAGAGAATTATCCACCACAGGGAAATCCATGGCCTTAGCCTAGGTGTCCTGTGAAGGCTAGTACATCTGAGCCAAGCCAATCTCAAGAGGCACAGATGTAGCCATGACTCGTGATGATACATCAGAGTCTACAGCAGCATGAAATTGGATCTTAGATGCCTCTATCCCATCAGTAGGCACCTCCTCCATCTCCTTGGCTAGCTGGGGGGAAGCCTGTTCAGCCAGTTCCAGAACAGTATCCCATCTGGACTTCTGGTATCTGGCTGTGTAGGCCATGTAGTTAGCCTGCCTGAGTCCCAAGGAGGATGCCAAGTACTGTTTTTTAGCCATGGCATCCAGCTTCCCAGAGTCTTTATCTGGGAGTGTGTGAAGCCAAGGGTATGTTAGCCTTATCACACGCTGCAGCCTGCACAACCCCAACATGGCTGCATTGCTGGTACAAGAACTCCGTACCTGAGCCTGACAGCATATACCTCCTGTCCATTCGTCTGTCCACAAGAGGTAAAGAATTTGGTGTTTTAAGGAGGGGAATAGACACTCTTTTTGACTCTGGGATGTCCATCATTTCCACAAAGTCAGGCTCCTCTTGTTCCTCAGCAACTTCAACAAGAGGGAGCTGGAGGGTTTCTGCCACTTTTTTGTAAAACAAAAAGTGGGATGGGGACTCAGAAAGCCTAGGGGGGAAACACTAGAAGGCCTGTCTGTGGAGATGTCCGGTTCTATGGGCTCATCCAGACCTTCCATACCGTCATCATAATCTTCATCCCTCCAAATCCAGTTCATAATACTGTTCTGGACAATAGTCCAGAACGGAGGAACCGACCAAACAGAAAGCCTACCCTTGAGGTGCCGGATCGGTCGGAACCGGAGCAATTCAACAATACTAATTGCCCTGACAATTTCTTCGCCGGTTGGACGATGCGGTTTTGGATCCAAACTGGCTGATTTCTCCTTTCTCTTTTTCTTACCTGGAACCAACCCCTCAAGATCGGCTCTCCTTTTACCTAAGGAAGTATCACCCAGGTCAGTGGGCACTTCCTCAGGTTCGGTCGGAACTGAACCAGGCTGGCCATCCGGATCAGCGGACTTCTTGGCCTCCTTTTCCCTAAGCCTGCCCAATCTCTTCTCCAGGGTGGCCTTAGGAAAATGTTTACATATTTGGCAGTCTGAATCGAGGTGGTCAAACCCCAGACAGTAAACACAGGTGGTGGGGGGATCAACCTTAGCAAAGGCCTCCCCACACTCACTGCAGTGTAGAAACCCAGTGGGCACAGTTTTTCTTTTGGGTTTCTCAGACGTAGCCATCCTAACACTTAACCTTTAATCATCTTAAGCCAGGCAAGACCCCCTGATCAGTTCCTAACCATGTTACAGGTATTGGAAAAAATGGCTGAAACAAGTTTTTTTTTTTTTTTTTTTTTAGAACCAATAAGGACCAATACCTCACACTAAACTGTAAATAAAATTAAAGCAAAACCAGACAATCGGTTCCGACCGAACCGACTGAGGACCTTTTTTTACAATTTCCACACACAGAAATAACACTCAGTCCACTACCTAAGCACTTACTGTACCGCAGACAGGGATCTGAACCAAAGCAAAATAAAGAAAAAGCGGTATAAAACCGGCATTTTACTGATACCGAACCAAAAGCGATGGAGAGATCTCTGGAACGACTGTTCAGTTGGGCGGAGTAAAGAATCTGATGGTTACACCTGAAAGTGCAGACAGAGGTCTGAACCGAGCTCGAGCTCAACGCTCTATGCCTGGCATAGAGTTAACTCTTTCCTCTCCGGAGCAGTTCAAGTGCGGTACTAACTGCATAATGTCAGAATACAGCAAGACTTCATGTTGTTTGAAGCAGGACCTGTTTTTGTGACAAGCTTCAAACTAATTTCATTAATATTTTAAAAAGCATTTGTTTTGTGAAGAAAAAAAAAAAACACTTCAACAATTGACCTTACTCTCTACACTGTTAGTCACACAAGTTTCCAACTTAACTTCGAACAGACCATCTTGCTCTTGATGCACAAAGTTTTCGGTTCTTTTCCCCACTTTCATGTCTAAGACTTATGAAAGTGAGTTTGCCCATCCCGAATGTAAATTCAAGACCCAAGAAAGTAGTGCCTGTTTTCATGAGACATAATAGCCTACTTTTAGTTTAATTAATATTTGTAAAAATAAAAGGCTTTTCCCCCCCAAAAAAAGCATTTGAAAAATCAACCTTACACTATCAAGCACATTTTCGGGCATAATTTCCAACCAATTTTTTTTTTTCTCATGTGCAATGGTTTCTCTTTTCCCCACTTTCGTGACTATAAGGCTCACAAAACAAGGGTCTTATTTCATGAAAGTGGGTTCTTAGTCACAAAGTGACATAAATCCATGTTGCAAATTCCATTCATGGACAGTCACATTATAAAGTTGCAAAATTGAGGTTTATCGGAACTGCCTACTCAACCATCATTAATAGGGCACTACTGCACACCTGTAACATGGCAGTTGAAGCAACAAAAGTTGTAAACTGATGTTTCTAATTTATTACTGCCATTTCTTGAGTAAGAACTCAATACATCAGAGAGAACCAGAGTTAAAAGTAATTCTGCTGTGGAGGCAAATGTAAGTTAATCATAAATAAGCAGTAATAACTGTGCACCGAAAAGATCAAAATAGGTTTATGTACCACTGCTGTGTTGTGACAAAAACAAAATAGTTCATATAAATTACATCTGAAAAATAATGCAATTATAAATACAAATTTGATTACAAAGTTTATACAATATCATCTAGTAAACTATGAATTTTATTCTGCTCATAAGGAAGACTGCTGTTAACACACAAAGCACATAGACACAAAATGAGTGTATCTTCCTCTTAGAAAGATCTTGTATTCCACTAAAAACAAAATATTGTTGCAGTCAAGTTTGAAAATACATGAGCTAAATTCATTATTTTTTTTCAATTTGTGATGCTATGTTGAGCTTTCATAGATCTATTTCAGTTTGCTCCAATATGTGGCTAATGGCTATTGTTCAGGCTAACCATCAGCTGAATTTTTTTTCCACCATTCAGGTTTTTCTCCCCCGAGCCCTGGCAGAGGCTTCGGCCCTCTGAAGGAGCACTCTCTCTCTCTCTCGGGTTCCGCTGCTCCCGCACTTGCCGACCCCGATGAATCCCCCACGGCATGCCCCCCTTGGCGGGGCCATGGAGGTTGCACCCCCTCCCTAGAGACCCAATCCAGAAATCAGGGTCAGCCCTCGGGTGTGGCGGACTGTCATGGAGCACTGCCAGGCTCCTTTTCTCCCATCCCCCCTTCCTACCGACGTGATTAAGTTACTTCTTGACTCGTATCACTCTCCAGCTACCACCAGAGGGTGATCAGCAGGTGGACGACATGGCACCCCCCCCCTCGAGAGAAGAGAGCAGTCCTCCGGATGCTCAATCCTCTCTCCCCTTGCCGACCACTGGTGCCCCAGGCTTGTTCCCGAACCCGGGTCGCCAGCATGGTGCAAGGTGTAACGACCAGCGCCTCTCAACCTCCAGTGCTACTGGGCTGGCTACCATCAGCTGAATTTATGGTAGTAAGTGATATTGAACTTTGCCACCTCCTGGTCTCCTGTGACCAGGATGTCTTTTCATCTGTGCCAAAGCCTTCTCTCACTTGAAGGTCCTGTGCTGCCATCCACTGCTGTGACTGCACCATCTGGCTTATCCTAAGTAGTACTTCAGTCCCAGCTCTGCAGCAGTCAATAGAGATTAATATCTGTGTGGGTGAAGTTTATTCCTAACCAATTGTGGGAAGGGTATGTATTAATCTGACAGGCTTGGTTTTTCCTTGTTTTTTTTTTTTTTTATGCTACCCTCCTTTCCTAATAACATCTATGGTCTAATTCCCTTGAAGACAAGCTGGCAGCTGCACAAGCACACTAGTATTCTGCAGTCACCTCTTAGGGCACCGGAGGGTAAGCCAGGAGCAGTGCAAGTACCACTCTCCATAAGGGAGAAAAATAAATTACTCACCGCAGTAATGTTGTTTCTTCCAAAGTGATCCCTCACAAAATTTAACAGCAGCAAGCATTCCCCAGGGATAAGCAGCCCCGGAGCTTTAAAATTCATGCAAATTGCTGGCCCGGTGGCACTGAGGGTTGAGGCGCTGGATGCCACACCTCGCACCACACTAGCGACCCAAGTTCAGGAGCGAGCTTAGGTGCCAGCAGGGGAGGGAGAGGATCAAGCATCTGATGGGCTGCTCTCCTCTCCCGGGGGAAGGCTCTGGGCTGTCCAGCATTCTAGCGACTCCCAGTGGAGAGCGGCGCTGCAGAACGTGGACCACGCTGAAGCGAGCATGGCTGACGCTGGCAGGGTTGCCGTGTGCCATGGCGTCAGGGGGACATCACACTTGTGGGGAAAGGAGGGAGCTGGGACGACCATGAAAATTCCCCTCCAGCCCGGGTAGGCGACGGCCCTCCCAGAGCTGTTCTGCCACACGCCCAACGCTGGTTCCCTGCCACTGCCCCTTCGGTCTCCTTGGGCCCATAAGGGGGCCGGGGCTCAGGGAGAAAGTAATGTCTATGAAGATGGCAGGGTCCACAGCAGGCAGTAGAGCGGATTCGACGAGAGGAGAGGCCAGAGAGAGCTCCGGTGTTGGGGGAGCAGAAAAATAAGCTGGAAAAAAATGTATGCAAATGAATGAATTTGAAACTAAATTCAATCTGTGCTCCATGTGGTCACACACATCCCTGCACTCTGTCACATTTTATTTCTAAGGCTAATGTGCACTCTGACCACTAAAACCAGATACATTGGTATTAAAATGTTTTAAATTTTACCAGAAATTTAAAAATAGCTAAATGGCTACTAAAAATTTAAAACAGTTAAACGGGTAGAACAAGATATTTGTTATGAAAAATAAAGCAAATCAGACCACTTAGCAACAACTGTAAAGGCACTGTAACAAGTAATGCTCACAAGTAGAACTCATTCTTGTCGGAACCTTTACCAAGTTCTGGAAGGAGATGCTAGTATTAGGGGTTGTTAAACTTAGCAACGTTCCTTTGGATGAAATAACATTACTACGGTGAGCATTTTTTTCTTTCAAACCCCAGGAATCCCTCACTTAAGTTTAACAGCAGCAGACTCTATAACAGTACCTTGGGAGGTTGAGTACAGAACCTATTTAGCTAAAAGGTTTTGCAAGACAGCAGTACCAAAACTGGCATCTCCTCTGGACTGTATGTCCAGACATTAGAGCTCTGCAAAAGTGTGTACTGTTTTCCAGGTAGTTGCTTTGCAGATTTCCTGCAGGGGGATACCCCTTGATTCTGCTGCAGAGGCAGAACAGCCTCTTGTAGAGTGTGCTCTGAGACCACTAGGTGACAATTTACCACCTTTGTCATAACAGAGGTGAATACAGGAGACAATACAGCAAGAGATGGTTCTCCTGGATGCTCGTTTACCTTTCCCCACTTCACCACAGGTGACACATAGCTTGGTGCTAGTGGACCTGACATCCTTTGTGTGGTCCAAGTAGTAACTGAGTGCCCTTTTCACATTCAGACTGTGCAGCTTTTGCTCCCACAAGCTGAATTTTCCTAAGAAGAAGACTGGGAGGGCAATTGACTGATTCAGATGGAATTCAGACACCACTATGGGGAGGAATTTCTTGTTTGTCCTTAGGACTACCCCTTTTCCCTATGGAAGATTATGGAGTTAGGACCCATGCTGAGGGCTTGTAGCTCACTTACCCTTCTGGCAGATGTTATTGTTCTGGCAGATGTTACTGTTCAAAGCTCCATCTCCCAGATTGATTATGGCCTTGTCATCTATGGCACTGCCACTACCTCAACACTCAGAAGGATAACCACCACCCTTAACAAGGCCTGTCGACTCATCACTGGGGCAAAACGTCTCACACACACCTGTGACCTCTACTCACAAGCAAACTGGCTTCAAGTTGAAAATAGAATCCAGTACCAAACCTGTGTGGTTGCAAAGAAAATCCAGTTGGGAATTGCCCTTCCCGGAGTCTGTTCACTTCTTCAAACAAAAACCAGCTCCAGAATCACCAGGGGATCAAAGCCACAACTGTTTCGCATCCCCCGCTGCCGCACAACCCCATGGTTACGATCTTTCGCCATAGGGCCCGCAGACTTGGTTTAACGGTTCTGGTTTATGATACTATCAAGCAACACTGGTCTAGGGGCCTTTCAAACCAGGCTCCGGAACACCCTGTTGCTTCCAGCACCAAGTGACTGCCATGGACAACCTATTCAACACCACCTCCGCTGCTCTCCCTACCAGGCCTCCTTGCCCATCGTGACTTGCCCTAGTAGGCTCTGCCCCTCCCGCACTTCTGAATCTGACAATGCCACCAATCTGGCTGCCTCTCACCCACCCTTTGCCCCCCATCCATATTCCTCCCTACCCTCCTCTCCTCCCTCCTCCTCCTTGACCTCCTGTTACTGCCCCTCCTATCCGCCACCCCCCTTTTTCCGACCCGCACCGTGTGTTCCATGCTACATGTGTTCTTGTAACCTATTATGTGAAACTAATGTTTATTATGTGAAACCAATGTTTTGACGTGGAACCTTTGTAAAAGAGCCCTGGGCTTAAAGGTAACTTGTAATCCTAGAACGAATTAAATAAAATAAATAGTCACCAGAAGAACTGCTTTCCAGGTGACATACTTCAGTGCAGCAGTTACCATAGGCTCGAAGGGAGCCTCCATCAGCTGGGCAATGCACATGTTTAAGTCTCAGGGAGGGACAGGCTCCCTTACTGGAGGGTACAAGGAACAAGGCCTTTGAAAAACATTTTCAAAATGGGCCATGAGGCCATGACCTGTCTTTACCAGCTGATGTATAAGATGATACTGCTGTCAAGGGTACCTTCAGTGTCGAAATGCTCTTAGGTACAGAGACTGGTGGTGGACAAGGTAGTCAATACTGTAGACAGACTGCCTGGATAGGGTTAATCTGTCTGAGTACACTAGAAGGAAAACATTTTCCATTTTGAAGCACAAGTTTTCCTCGTTGCTGGTTTTCTGGAAACTTTCAGCACCTCCATAACTTTTTCAGAAAGATTTAGCCCAGAAAACTCTAGGTTTTCAAGAACCACACTTGGAGGTGCAGAATTCTCATATCCGGGAATATTATCCTGCCCTGGGACAGTGTCAGCAGACTGTAGCTCAGGAGCAGATTGACAGGAGGCTTCTTGGAGAGAGACAGGAGCATGGAGTACCAGGTCTCCCTGGCACTGTCAGGAGCTTTGAAAATCATTGCTGCAGACTCCCTCCTCAGTTTTATCAGTACTCTTATTAGACGTAGGAATCGGGGGGACGCATACAGAAACTTCCCAACCGACTGAGGACCAGAGCATCCTCTGGGACTGAACCCACTGCTGGGGGTCTGCAACAAAAAAATTGGGAGCTGGTTGTTATCCCAGGAAGCAAAGAGATCTATTATTGGTGTGCCGACATGACTTTGAAGGACGTTGGCTTTCTTGAAGGATTTGTGAATGGGCAGCATTAATCTCCTTGTGGGTGCTAAGACCATCATGTCCATAAAATCTGCCTCATTACCCCCCTCAGTCTCATGGGAGGAGCTTCTGAGGGTATTCACCATATGTCTTACAAAAGTATAATGTGAGGTAGGAGACACAAGCAACATCTTTTTCTTTTTTTTCCTAGGCAAGCACAGTCCCTGGTGTCTGCTCAGAAGCTCTTATTTTTTGTGGATTCAGGGTTCTTACTTTCAGGCACCCTAAGTTCAGAAAGTACAGTTACGTAAGAACTTACCGTAACAGTAGATCTTCGAGAACAGCTCTTGCAGCAGGTTACACCATTAGGACTGAAGCCGCCAGGCGCCAGGACCCCACGGAAAAATTCTAGCTAGCTAACTACAGCGGGGGCCGCCCCCGACGTCGGTCCCGCCTCCGACGTCAGGCGTGGTACAAAGGGGGCGGTCCCACCAGATTCCCCAGTTCTCCCTGCTTGAGACTCTTGCCGCAGGCTGACATCAAAATGGAGACCTAGGATTGCCGTCAGAAGACAGAAAGATAACAATTCCTGCTCAGAAAGACTGAGCCATGCTTCCTCCAAGGGGAAGGGTGGATAGTACTTGCTGCAAGAGCTGTTCTGAAGATCTACTGTTACGGTAAGTTCTTCATTTAACTGTACTATCTACTGAGACGCAGCTCTGCAGCAGGTTACACCATTAGACTGATTCCCAAGCAGTAACGCTGTCAGAAAATCCGGGAGGAGGAAATTAAAGGATAAAAACCAGGTCCTGAACCTAGGACAGGAGACCCTGAAGTACGGCCAAACCAAAATCAGCCCTTCGCCGAAGAGCGCGTCCAGGCTATAATGCCTGATAAAGGTATGCACAGAACTCCAAGTATTGCAGCGTATAAGCAGAAGTGAAACATTTTGAGCGCTGCAAAGGAAGTAGCCACCCTCTAGTGGAATGACCCCGACTGTACTGGGAGGGGCTTTGTTTGATACCATAACAGTGAGAAATACACTGGACAAGCCAGCGAGAAAGGGACTGTTTGGATACTGATTGGCCCATCATTCTCTCTAGAGAAGGAAATGAAAAGCTGCTCAGAACTACGAAAGGACTGAGTTCTGTTGAGGTAAAACCTCAGGTCGAGTGAACATCCAGGGTATGGAGCAGAGCCTCTCCATTAGAGTAGTTCGAAGTAGACCGGAAGGTCGATATCCTGGTTCAGAGGAGTGAAGAAACCACCTTAGGCAAGAATTTAGGGTTCGTCCTCAGGGATACTCTGTCCCGGTGGAAAACTAAATAAGGCTCTTTGCACATGAGAGCGTGAAGTTCAGAAATTCTTCTTGCCGAGGTAACAGCAACTAAAAACAACGTTTTCCACGACAGAAAACGTAGCTCGCAATCCGCGGCAGGTTCAAAGTGGGGGAGCGTGAGCTGTTCAAGGACAAAAGCAAATCCCATGGAGGCACAGGGTCTCTAATAGGAGGCCTATGGCAACACTCCCTCAAGAAATTTCGAGAGGCGCCCACCTGAGCTACTGTCGATTTCCCACCGCAGGTGGTAAGTCGAAATGGCACAGAGGTGCACTTTAATAGAGGAGTAGGCTAGACCCGAATGAAAGAGGGAGAGCAAATATTCTAATATTACTCCCACAGGACAACCATAGGAAAGGTCGCGCTCGCCGATCACACATTAAAACGGGCGCCACTTTGGCGTGACGCCGCATGCGCTGTCAAGCTTCGGCTGCAGAAAGGACTCCCTGCAACCTCTGCGAGACCCCGTGACGCAAAATGGCTATGTCTCTAGGAGCCAAGCATGCAGGTTCAAGGAACGGAGTCCGGGTGACAAGTGAACCCTCTCCTGAGACAGTAAGTGGGAGCTGAGCGTAACGGGAGCGGGGTTCCCGAGATAGTTGAATCAACAAAGGAACCAAATCTGTCTGGGCCAAATGGGGCCACTAGGATCATTATTGCGTGCTCCTGCGCAGTTTGAGAAGAACTCTGATCAACGGGAAAGGAGGGAAACGCGAGGAATCTGTTGGCCCAGGAGAGGGATAACGCGGCTCGCCAGAAAACACCAGGCCCTGGATCTAGCGAGCAAAAATTGGGCAGTTTTATGCTGGATGGGGAGGCTTAACAAGTCTAGATCTGAGTTCCCCATCGAAGAAACAGATCCTCTGCTACCTCCTGAAGGAGTTCCATTCGTGGACTCTGGCCTGAGAACGACTCAGGCCGTCTGCAACCGTGTTGTCCACTCCGGGAACGTGCACAGTGATCAGGATTCAGCGCCGTGTCTGATTATCCAATCCCACACCTCATGGCCTCCTGCAAAGGGGTGAAGAGGCGCCTCCTTGTTTGTTGAGGTAATACATCACCGGGTAGGTTGTCTGTCTGAAGCAGAAGAGTACACGGGGATAACTGACTGAAGGCCTGCAGGCATAGAGGACCGCCTCATTTCCAGCACGCTGATGTGAAGGTGAGCTCCATCTGGGTCCACGCACTCTGACTTTACCCCGCCCAGGTGTGCCCCCACCCAAGACCGGAAGCGCCTGTGGTGAGGGTGACCTCCGGGATGGCGCAATGAACGGGACGCCTGATGAGAGCTAATTCTGGGTTAGCCACCACTGCCAGTCTTGAATCACTGAATTGGAGTCTCGACCGATGCTGCAAGTGGTCTTGCCTTTGGTCCTATTGCACTTTGAGCATCCACCTGAGTAATGCGCATGGAGTCTTGCTGAGAGGGACAGTAGGAATGGCCGCAGCTATGTGTCCGAGCAAGCAAAGGACCGACCTGGCAGGTACAACTCGTTTAGTGATAGGTCCCTTATGAGGGATCTGATGCGCCCGCCTGTCGGCCGGAAGAAAGGCTCTTCCTAACAGTGTCCAGAACTGCTCCTATGAACTGCAGTTTCTCCGATCGGTACCAGGAGAGACTTCTCGTAATTTATGAGGATGCCCAGGGATCGGAACAGATCCTGGGTGCTCTTGATTGCAAGAAGCAACGTCTCTCTGGAGGCGGCCATGAAAAGCCAGTCGTCCAGGTAGCGGAACATCGAGTGGCCCTGTCTCCTCAGAGACGCTGCCACGACTGCCATGCACTTGGTAAAGACCTCGGTGCGGAAGACAGTCCGAAGGAAGGGCTGGAACTGAAAGGTGGTGGTCGAGAAACTGAAGCCGAGGAACCTCCAGTGCGCCTGAGCCATAGGGATGTGCAGGTAGGCATCCTGCATGTCTAGAGACGCTAAAAGGCATCCTGTTTGAGCATGGGATAAGACCTGGAAGGGTCACCATGCGGAATCTCTTGTAAGTGACCGGCTACATTGAGGTCGCTGAGGTCCAAGATTGGACGGAGGTCCCCTGTTTTCTTGGGAACCAGGGAAGTGGGAATAGTATCCTAGTCTCTCTGGTCTTCTGGGACGACTTCTATCGCTCCCTTCGTGTATGGCGAGGTACTTCTTTTCCAGATCAAGGCTTTTGTGCTGACCCTGATACCGGGAGAGCAAAGGAGGCCCTCGGGGGTGGCTTTCCCATGAATTCTATAAAGTGGCCTAGACTGACCAACTGAAGAACCCACCTGTCGGTGGTAATGGCCTGCCATCCCGCAGGAAGTTCGCATCAGCGACCCCGACTATAAACTCCTGTTGATCCTAAGGGGCGGGTCGCAAGGAGTCAGGCTGTGGCGGCAGATGGACCCGCTGGCTGGGCCTGCCTAGGAGAACGCTGGCCTCGGCTGGCAGGGTGTTGCCCTGGGCTCTCACGAAAACCAGAGCCCTCTGAGTGCAGCGGAGTGGGTCTGTTGCCTCCGTCTTCACAAGACGCAGCGGCTTTTGGTTCCTGAGAAGGAACCAAGCTTAGGTCGGTACATGGCCTGAACCGACCTACCGCCTTCCCCGCCTCTTGAGTTTGGTAAGGATCTTTTCTGTAGGATTACCAAACAATACTTTCCCTCAAAAGGCGCCCAAGATGTTCTTTGGACATCCGGTAAAACCGGAGACGCGCAACCAAGAGTGTCTCCGAGGCAAACGCCAGAAGCTGCTGCTCGGCGATGAGTCCCGCTGGAGTCACACGCGCTCTTAGCACTTGGTCCCCACGCTTGAACCCTGCATGGAGCTGAAGCATCTCCTCCTTCTGCTCACCACGGGCATCTTTCAGCCGCCCAGACCCTGTTCCCACAAAGCGCTCTGGAACTGAACCTATGGGTTAAATAGTTCAGGGATCTGATGGCGAGGTAGCGGAAGCATACGTGCCCCACCCAATGCGTCCAGTTGTTTGGACTCTGGGTCCGTGGCAGGGTGCTCAAATGTTGTGGCCTCTGTGACCGTCATGTGAGGCTGTGATGACCAGAGAATCGGCCTGAGGATGCCTGCGTCAAGTACTGGTCGGTCCTTAGGAGCCTTGTACAAGCGATCAGCTTTCGGTCTCGCCGGAGCCGAGTGTGGGCGCTTCCACGCAGCCTTGGTGACGCCCACGAAGTGTCAACCAAGGGTGGTACCACCACAGGCTTGGGGTCCTTTGTCAAGATATTTGGCGAGTCGCCACTCTTCGGGTCTAAGTCTTCAGCATCCCATCCCATGTTCTCTTGTATATGTCTCATAATATCAAGGAACGAGGATCATCGGAGGAGATCTAGGCATCTCACGTGGGTCCGGAGAAGGGATGGAGAGTGGAGATGGGGATCTAGAGGTGGAGTAGTCTGATCCCGTGTCCTCCGGTGAAGGCGACGTCGGGCGTCTCCTGGATCTCTTGGGGCTGGGTGATCCAGAAGAGGATTTCACGGAGGTCTCCGCTTATCAGGTCTCCCTGAGGGGGTTCTAGGCTCCCAGGGAGGAGGAACACGACCTGCCGACCCCGATGGCGAGGGGGGGGCAGGAACCGGAGTAGGAGGAGGAGGAGGAGGGGGAACCATGTCTTTTTTAATGGTATCCCACCAGTAGGTGAACAGATCTTTCACCTCCACTAGAGAGAGGCCCGACGACGGCCCGGGTGCCGGTGGGCGGTCGTCGGGTCCCGGCGTCGGCTCCACAGGGGGCTCTGGTAATGGCGAGGGATCCCTGGGAGTACCTCACGACCGGGGTCGCCCGTCTGGTCCTCGGGCTGCTCTAGGTCCTCCTCCGATAGAGGCTCCTGACCGATGTCGGTCGGAGGCAACAGGGCCTTCTTCTTTCAGGAGGGCGGCTCGGTCCTCTACCGCGCCCGCTGGATGTAATGGCCGGCGCCGTCGCCGGGCCGCGGGCGGCTCCAGGGAAGAAGGGCGCACGGCTGACTGTCGAGCCGGCGTCTGGGCTACAGGCCTTTTTAAAGGCGTGAGCTCCAACGCCTGCGTGGAGGCACCGGCCGAAGACCTGACGGGCACCGAGGAGCGGGAACCCGACTTGTGGTGATGGTGTCGTTCCCGGACTTCGCCAAGGCCCTGGAAGGGAGGAAGGCTCATGGATTTCTCCTGAGATGAAGGTTTCTTAATTGCAGCCGGGAGATTTCAACCGGAGCTACGGACTCTAACCCCAGAAGGGACCTGGAAGGGCCTTCTCCTTCTCTTCTTCCGCGTGCTTGTGGACCCTGGAGTTTCCTTGGAGGACATGGTCTTCAGTTGTTCCTCCAGAAGAAACGCCTGCAAAGCCCTCTGGACGCCGGATCCTGGTACGGCTGTTGAACCCTTGGCAAGAAGGACAGGCCCGGTATCGTGGTTCTGGGCCTAGGCACCGGACGCAGGGCCGTGGGGTCCTTGAACGGGATCTGCTTTCCAAGCCGCATCAAGGATGGCCCAAGTTGGTGATGACATCAAGATCTTGCTTGAAGAGGTCTGAAAATTTTCGAAAATTTTATCGAAAAAGAACTATTCACGCGGCGCGCGCTAGACTGGTAACCGAAGGGGTCAGGTAGCTAAGTCGACGGCGGGAAAAGAACTGGGGAATCTGGCGGACCGCCTCTTTGTACCACGCCTGACGCCGGAGGGGGACCGACATCGGGCGGTCCCCTGCAGTAAGAAGAAGAATTTTCCTGGGGTCCTGCGCCTGGCAGCTTCAGTCCTAATGGTGTAACCTGCTGCAAGAGCTGTGTCTCAAGTAAGATCCATCGTTAGCAGCTTTATCTTTTTTTTTTTAACTTTAGTTTTTATTGATTTTTTTTCTCATAGGTATCCATACAGCAGTACAGGTGAGACATAGTTGGTGCAATACAGAGTAAACCATACGGGTGTGCAATAGATATAAAAAAGACAATGCTAGTGCACTCTGTGTATTCAATGTCCATAGACAAGAGCGCATAAGATAGCATAAATACCATGTTAAAGCATACATTACAGGGTTAAAGGAGCCTGATTGAAAGCTAATCAGGTAGATCTTGCGAAGAGCCATTAACCTGCCTGGTAAGTCCTCTAGGTTTTCCCCACGAATGACTTTATTCTTATCTCTGTACATCATGGTATGAAGAGGGGGTCCTGCTGAGTTGCACTCATGAGCCATTTTCTCCATCTAATTTCAAATGAGGAATCTGGTTTTGGTCCCTTGGAAATAAGCCTCTCTAGTACATACAGGTCTCTCATAATTTTAAACCAGTCACTAAGTAACAGTGCAGCACTACTAGCCCACAGGCGGGGAATCACCTTTTTGGCAGCCAGGATGTATGTTACCAGGAGAGATCCCTTTTGGAGAATATCTTTCTTTTCTGTCCCCTTTGACCAGGACTGCTGCTTAGTCTGAGAGGTTGTACCCTTACCTGAGCCTTTAGTGACGTTGAGACAGACTGATAAGCCATAAGGATTTCTAATTTTTTAGCCCTTTTCTTTAGTGTTTTAGGGCAAAACATTTTACAGAGATCACAACTGTGGTCTGGACCCAGGGACTTCAAACACAGCTCTTGGCAGTCTGCCTTTGCCAAGAGCTGAAAACGAAGTGTACAATTTTTAAAGCCCGTTGGTCCCATCCAAACACTGAAGACCCTTAAAGAGAAAAGTTTCCGGTTCCCAAATGAAACAGGAAAAAAAACCAGTAAGCCCAATAACATTATAAATAGGGCTTGAATAACAAATGTAGTTTGGTTCAAACCATCCCGTCGGCACAGCGGTAGCGCTACCACTTGCGATGCCAGCAACCTAGGTTCAGTAGCGAGCCTGGGCTGTTGGAGGGCTGGCCGGGGAGGAGAAGGACTGAGCGCCCGGCGGGCCGCTCTCCTTCTCTGGGGAGGGAGGGCTGCAGTCCCCGCTGCTATACCGCCACCTGGGTGAACATGGGTGGTGGTGCAGTCAGGAGATACAGTAGTGCAGGGAGGGCGGATGTCAGCCGAGGGCCTGAGCGGAGGCATGTCTCTGTGTGCCTTCACCTCCTCTGCCCTCGAGCAAGGGCGGCCTGCAAGGGTGGGATCAGGAACAGAGAAAGCCCCCGCTTGCACTGGATGGACCCCTGCACTGGAGATGGACCCCTGCACTGGAGGATTTCTTCGGAGAAGCTCTGAGTGCCGCCTCCTGCTAAGGCAAGGAAGGGGCCGGGAGGGGCACCCCTCTCTACTCCCACTCCTGGGCAAGCTGGGCGCTGAATGTTCCAGAAGTGGCCGTGATGCGCAGATGTCCTCTGCCTCTGTGCAGCCTGAGCAGACGCAGGGGATTCTGAGGATAGATGTAAGGTGGTGTCGGGGCATGAAAAGTAAAAAATTCACAGCATTAAGTATTATATTAATTGCCTATTTAATACCAGGACGGGAATAACAATAATATAAATAGTAAAGGGAACCAACATAGAATATACAAAATACAACAACAGGTAAATGAAATATCACCATTTTACAGTTGGAACCTAGATTAAAGGAGATAGTGGATAAGGGACCGAAAGTTATTTTTCGTAAGTGTAAGAGCACTTAATGCTGTGAATTTTAAGATCAGTGCCTGTAAGTTAATTTTTCATCTTAGCCATTTGATAAATTTGTTTTAAAAAATAACATGAGATTTATCTTTGCCAAATAAATATGTAAATATATGAAAAATAAATATTTTACATTTATTTTTGGATTATGACATATATATAAGATTGTGACTATGGCCATTTGGACTAATATCGATTAGCTATTTGTAAATAAACTATTTATTTAAATAATAATATAAAATACTAAGTGTATATTATAACAGTGATTGGGCAATAATGGCCACGGGTAGATATTTTGAACTTACTGAAACATTTTAATCACATTTATATTGGTGTATGTTGTTTAAATGTATTTTTAAAATATGTATTGTTCTGCACATTTACCTTTCAAGTTGAAAGGCCAGTCACGAATGGGTTAATGAACTTGATGCTATGTATGATGGTGATTGGCCTATTCTTGTCATAGGGTTGCATATGAAATGGTATTTAAATGGTTTAAAATTGTGGCACTAATTTATTCTGATGAAGCCTAGCAGAGACTAGGTGAAACGTTAATCTGTCCGCTTGTCCTCCGCTTTGTATTTGCTGCACTTTGGATATTAAACGCTTAAACATTTTTGTAGCATTTGGCCTTTATTCTTTAAGCTGTGTGGGTGCTTATTTTGTATATTAAACTAATTAAACACTACTAAATATAAAGAAATAAAACCGTAAACTGACCAGAAGTGAAGCCTTCAGGGTGACTTCTTCTCCAGGCAGAGAAATAAATCTGACAGAGTGCAGGGTGAGAGGACCACACAGAGCAGAGCAGAGTTTGAATTTCGTTGCAAATTCCATAATTTGCCAACAATCTAAAGTCCTGGGGCTGCTCATTCCAGGAGAATTATTGCTGCTGCTGCTAAGGGGTTTCTGGGGCATGAATAGCATACTCATCCTCTCCAAGTCAGCCCATCAAGATAATCCAGGCTCAGGGTGTAAACTAAGTTTGTCGACGTGGCAAGCAGCCCCCTGCTGCCATGCTACAGAGAGGTTTTCAAATTACCTCAGAAGTTCGAATTCTCCTCTCACTGTTCTCTAAAGCCGCATGAATTCTTAACCCTTGCTGTGCCAGGGACTGACATATCTGTCCCGATTTCCTATGGAGCCCAAAAGTCATGTCTATGCCACCTTGATGTCAAGGGAAAGACTTCACTAAGTTGTCTTTGGACTGGGATATTGCTTTATTACTGTGACATTTATTTCAGCTGCACTTCTCTGTTGGTGATAAACTGCAAAGGGAGGCAGTGTAGATTGATGACCAATGCACAGAGCTATGACCCTAGGCAACCCCATTGGCCAAGTGATCTTTTGCCAGTCATTTAACCTCCCCATGCTAAACCTTAAACGTTCTTGGCCTCCCCCATTCTCACTTTTACCCCGACTCACCTGACAGCAGCTGCCACTCTTCCATGTCTTGAAAAGTCCTTACGGATACAGTATACTGTATATGAACCCTGGCCTACTTTGTCTTAGTAATTAACAAATAACATGAAAAAGGTCACTTTACTTTTTTGCAATCTTTGTAGTGAGTATTTTTTTTAGCCATAAAAAGAGATGTAAGGTTGGCCTGGTGGCGCTGAGGGTTGTGATGTTGGACGCCACACCTCACGCCATGTCAGTGACCTGGGTTTTGGAAGCGGACTCAGGCCGCTGGGGTCAACAGGGAGGAAGAGATAGAGTGTCTGGAGGACTGCTCTCCCTTCCCGGGGAGGGATCTGGGGACAGCGCCGCTCCCGTGCGGCTCCTGGTGGTGGCTGGAGGCAGTACTAGAACATGCGGTGCTAGCAGATGCTGGGGGTGGAGCAATGGCAGGCATCCGCACATTGGCCCCATGGACGCCATTGCACGTCTGCGCTCCAAGGGGTGAAACAGCATTGAAAAAACCCCAGAGGACTGGGGCAGCGACAAGGGCACCAGGGGTCTAAGCCCCACATCCTCAATACCCTTCCGAAATGGTCCCAGGAGCCACCCACAGGACGGACCCTCTAATATGCAGTTAGAGCTGCCAGGTAGGCGAGGCTGATCCAGGGGCTGGGAGTCCTGTGCGGGGTACTTAAGAGGAGGGTTTCAGTGGGAGTAGAGGTCAGACTGAGAGGGCACCTTTGAGAGATGTCGCGGCCTGAAGGAGACAAAGTCCAAAAAAAAGAAAATTAGAAGAGATGTAAATGGTCCAACAGGCCACTATCCCAGCATGGACACTGCTGAGTTGCATGTCATTGTGAGTTGGAGAAGCAACTCTCCCTTTCTAGTTTAGGATTCCCTTATCCAATGCTATGAACAATGATGACAAGACGATAAAGGAAAGCTAATTTAAAAATGCAAGCTTGGAGCTGCCCAACGGCCCACTGGTAGTTGGTCACACTACCAAGCAAGTGACCTGGGTTCAGGAGTGAGCCCAGGGCCCTGAGTATTGCGCTGCCAAAAGACTGCAGTGCTGCCATCAGCAGCATTTTGTCTCCAGGAGGGTGGCACTGCCATTTGGCTCTCACAGCAACCTCTACCATGTGACAAGGAAGACTGGATGCATGTGTCATCAGTTCCTGCCCAGGGGCACCATGGAAGTAGGTCAGACCATCTCACTAGGAGGACAGGGCAGGTGGGAGATGGGAATATACCCACCAGCAATGCAAGTGACTGAATAACACTGCCAACTCCAGAGCTGAAAAGAAAAAGAAAGACCGGGGGGGGGTTAAGATGATGGCCACCACATGCTACCTGGGTCCACCCCCCCCAACTTTTTTCCAATAAGAGCATCCATTGTATGGAACACCTTGCCACAAGAATTGGTAGAGACAACTAGTGCCACTGTCTCTAAAAACAAATTCAATGTTTGGTTGAGGATAATACATAAATAATGTCCCACATAGTGTGGGGAACAGTCTCGATGGGCTCTGGCCTTCTTCTGTTCTTTCATACCAAGTAAGTAATAAGTAATAACCGGTGTAGCTGGTCTTTTCTATGATCTATGAGGAAACCTGCAAAAAAACTACAGGGGAAGCGCAGAGAGCCCTTCCTCATGAGTAAGCCATGTTGAGACCCTGGGAGTATTTGTGTGGATCCTAGGAAACAGGGTAGCAGAACTGATAGGAAGTCATGGCCTTGGATGCAGCAATTCTGTATAAAAAATATAATCTTCCAGTGTACATTCTGCTGAGGTTTACCTTAAAAGCATGAATCTTCAGCCAAACTTTTGGCTTGAAGAATTCTAGCGCTTTAATGTCATAGCACAATGTACAAATGTCAACTTTGTTTTTACATATTTACAAAAGGCATGAGGGACAGTTTAAAGCAAAATCTTACCGCAATATTTTCAAGTTTAACTGGATTATAAAACATTTGATAAATCTTTAAAAAAACAAAACACTATATATTGTCTTTAAAGATTTGAGGAAACAACTGTAGTTGGTATCAGTGACTAGTAATCATTAAATTCATGCAGGTCATTCTATACCAAGTATATGCAGCAGGACAAGAAAAATACCCCTCAGCTTGTTATCTGACTGGCATTATGGTTTAAGAGATGCTGATTGTAACAGAGGCCTCTAGAATTTCTGTGATGAATATTTTTACACCCAAGTTGGGTAAGCATGGAACAGTCATCAGTTCTTGCCTTTTTTGTTGTGTTTTGCTTGACATATGACCAGAAAGGGAGATATGATGCTGTATGCCTGCTATCTCAGCAGCCATGAAGGGAACAGGTCTCTTGTTCAATACACAGCATCTAGTCAGTGTTCTGCAGTCCTGCTGACCACATGGAAAACGTGGTACTGTTATTTAAAGAGCCGTGACAAGGCTGTGGGTTTTCATTCAGTTACTCTGAAAAGTCGCAAATCCAGTTTCAGATGTGTCTATGTCATGTTCCTACGAAAAAGAAAACAGAGTGAAAGTGTGTTTGGCTAAAAGAACAACTATCCAATATTAAAGACTCCTAGAAAAGATGCCACAATGGCCCCTGGACTCCAGGCATTAGGGATCATCAGGCAGGCTTCAGGACTCCTCTAAGCTGACCTTACTTTAACTAGTACAGCAGTAGTCTCAAACTGTCCCTATCTGATGTAGCCTATCAATAATCTTTTGTTTTTCTTTGTGAAACATGTCTCTAGTGACTAACTGTTAGGAAGTCTAGTCTGGTTGTATCAATTTTCACAAATACTTTGTACAACTTCATTTTGCACAATGTTCCTTGATGTTTGAGTTCTGTATGTACTTCTCTTTGTAACTATAGTCTAGACTCTCTTGATGTGTCAACTTTCCCAAATGTTTCGCAGAACTTCATTTTGCTGATCATTTAAATTCTGTATGTACTTTCTCTTTGCAACTGATTCCTGGTGGCCCCTAAAACTGGGAATTTAAGTTCCAGTGAACCCACCAGGTCACGAAAACCTAATCAATCAATCCTAATGAAAGGAGTATAGGGAGATTGTCCTTCTTCAGAAGAGACATACAACTTTAGATCAGTCAGTTTGGTCTTGCTAAACAATTCCCAAGGCACAGGCTGGCTATTCTTTGCAATACCTTTTGCCATTTTGCCACTGCTGCTCCCTTTCTTATTCATTACTGTTCCCTATATACTTACACTAGCCTCTCAATACCTCCTCTTGTCTCCCGTCACCTTATTCACTGTGCTTCATTCATTTCCAAATACTGGGTTTCATTTCTCCCTACTTGTGTCTTCTCTCTTCCAAACCCTCCTCTTGTCATGGACTTTGCTGTAGGGACTCCTGCACTTTCTTTACTCCTTATTCCAAATCTGCTGCTGGGCAATCTTTCTCCTCTCATCTTCCTTCTATTTGGAATGCCCCTTCTCATACACTTTGCTTGTCACCTTTCTCTCTCAAACATAATCTCAAACCTCATTTTGCTTCCACTTGCTCTGGTATTAGCTAGTCTGTCCCTTACCTAACTTTCTCTTTCTGCTGAACTTACTCCATCTGCCTTCCCTCTGTCCTGGTTTGTGCTTTCCTACCTCTCCTTCCCTTCTCCTGCCATTGTCTCTTCCTGTTACTCATTTCACTGTACTCCCAGTGTTATCCCTGTCTCGCTGTATATTTATCTTAGTGTTTGCTATTTTACTTAATTATGTAAATTCCTGTTTGACCCTTTATTTTCCTTTGATATAGACTGTTTACTATTGCTCAAGGTTAATTCACATATGCATGTATATTGTTTTTACATTGACTATACACAGGCCTCAGCTGGAGTACTGAGTCCAGTTCTGGAGACCACATCTCCGGAAGGACAATGACAAAACAGATGCAGTCCAGAGAAGGGCAACAGAGGTGGTACATGGACTGCACCAGAAGCCCTACGAGAAAAGACTTAAAGACCTTAATATCTATTCACTGGAGGAAAGAAGGGAGAGGGAGATATGATAGAGACTTTTAAGTACTTTAATGGAATAAACAGGGTACAGGTGGAAAGCATATTTCAGAGAAATCTCTGCACAAGAACAAGGGAGCATGATATGAGGCTGAAGGGTGGAAGGCTCAGGGGTAATGTTAGGAAGTACTTTTTCACTGAGAGGGTGGTGGAGCAGTGGAACAGCCTTCCAGCAGAAGTGGTGGGTGAGAAAACAATAAGGGGATTCAAGAGTGCATTGGACAGACATAAGGGTACCCTGGAGATGTGCAGAGCAGGAGAGACGCAGATCAAATAGGACCTGGGGCTGCAGCAGTGAGTAGGGAAATGGGCAGACTAGGTGGGCTATATGAAAAAATTACTCACCTTAGTAATTGTGTTTCTTCTAATGGAGTCTTGCTGTATTCTGACTATTGCACTTAGCTCCAGCCTTTAAACTGCCCTAGAGAACAAAGGATTAACTTTCTATGCAGTGCACAGAATGCTGAGCTCGAGCTCGGTTGAGGTCTCTGTCTGCAGCCCTTTGAAACCCAACCGTCAGATTCTTACGAGCAAAAACTCACTAACTACACTATGTGGAAATTGTAAAATTTTTACTAGCCAACTGGCAACAAAGAGTTTTGGATTCCCAAGGAAGACTCAAGTCAGGAAACCCAAAACCAAAAACCAATCCAAAAAAGGATAACAATACAACAAAAACACCCAAACAAAAAGGGGAGGACGTGAAGAAGCACCTCTGGGGTGCAACACTGCACCTGCCCACCCACTTCTCAAAAACCAGGTTCTGAGATGGGAGGCAGCAAGGGAGGTCAGAATACAGCAAGACTCCATTAGAAGAAAGACAATTACTAAGGTGAGTAATTTTTTCTTCAAACAACATGAAGTCTTGCTGTATTCTGACTATCTGCAGACTACCAAGCAGTACCTCCATGGAGCAGGGACAGAACCTACTTTGGGAATAGGCTCTGAAGTACTGCTGTGCCAAACCGAGCATCACTCCTAACCTGGATATCCAGAGAGTAAGGCTTGGCAAAGGTATGGACTGTTTTCCAGATGGCTGCTTGACAAATTTCTAAGAGAGGGATATCCCTGGCAGCAGCCAGGGAAGCAGCTGTACCTCTTGTAGAGTGAGCCCTCAGGCCTGAGGGTGGAATCTTTCCCAGCTTCTCATAGCAGAATTGTATACAAGACACAGTCCACCTGGCAATACTTCTCTTGGTGGCAGGTTTGCCCTTTCCCACTTCTCCATAAGTGAGGAACAGCTGGAGGGAATCAAACCTGTGACCCTTGGGACGCTCTATGTAGTAGCTAAGAGCTCTTTTAACATCTAAACTGTGTAGCCTCCTCTGTCCTGAGGAAGAATGATCAGTGAAGAAGACAGGAAGAGACACAGACTGATTCAAGTGGAAGTCTGAAACCACTTTGGGCAAGAACCTTCTATTGGTTCTAAGGACCACTTTATCCCTATTAAAGGATATAAAATCAGGTTCTACTGACAGGGCTTGCAATTCACTGATACGTTTGGCAGAGGTAATGGCTACCAAAAACACAGTTTTCCAAGTCAAGTACTTTAGCTCTGCTGAGGACATAGGCTCAAAAGGAGGTTGCATAAGTTGAGCAATGCAAACATTTAAGTCCCAGGCAGGGGCAGGATCCCTAAAGGGAGGACTGGTATGAAGCAATCCCTTGAAAAATTTACAAAACACAGGATGAGATGATAGTGAGAAAGACTTCCCCACTGACAGAAAAGCAGAAACAGCTGACAAGTGTACCTTGAGAGTAGCTGGTCTGAGGCCTAGGCCATTCAGATGGACCACATAATCCAGAACTGTAGGCAGTTCAGGAGTGTCTGGAGAGATATGCTTCTTGAAACACCAAATGCTGAATCTTTCTGGTGGCGGGGCTTTGAGAATATTCAGGACCCCCTGAGACTGATGCAAATCTGCATACTCTTAACTCTTCAAGAGCCATGCCTTGAGGTTGAGAGACCGAAGATTGGGGTACCAAATCCTCCCCTGAGAGGAGGTTAACAGGTTGTAATTCCTGGGAAGAGACAGGGGAAGATGGACTGCTAGAGGCAGCAACAGGGGGTATCAAGGTTGTCTGGCCCAGTCTGGAGCAATCAGAATCACTTTGCAAGGTTGTGACCTTATCTTGACTAGAACTTTGAACAGTAGAGGAATGGAGGGAAGGCATACAGAAATTTCCCTTCCCAGTTCAGAATCAGAGCATCCAGAGGGACTGAGCCCAAGACTAGGGGTCTGCAACAAAAGAGAGGCGTTGGTGGTTGTCTGGGGCTGCAAAGAGATCTATCTCCGGTGCCCCACCTTGAAAAATCACTTTCAACACCAGAGGGTCCAAGGACCATTCGTGATGGCCCTGGGAGATCCTGCTCAGTGCATCTGCTAGCACATTGTCCTTCCCGGGAGGTGGACTGCTATCAGAGAGGTCTGCAGGAATACGCCAGGGACCACAATGTCATGGTTTCCGTGCACAAGGCCATGGACTGAGTGCCTCCTGCTTGTTGATGTACCACATGGTGGTGGTATTGTCTGTTCTGACCTGAACCACCTTGTTCTGCACTGACTGAAAGAAAGCTTGCAGGGCCAGAAAAACTGCCCTGAGTTCCAGGAGACTGATATAGAGAAGGGATTCCTGAGGGGACCACGGTCCCTGGGCAGTGAGGGCCCCCAGATGGGCTCCACAGCCCAGAAGGGAAGCATCCGTGGTAAGGACCACTGAATGAGACTGAGTGACAATTGGGACCCCTTGCCTTAACTGCCCTGATCCTGCCACCATTGAAGAGCTTGGATCAGAGTCCAGTCACTGGAATCAGTTTGGTAAGGATCTTTCCTTTGGGACCAAAGGCCCTCAGATGGAACTGAATGTCCCTCATCTAGAATCTTGCCCCTTGGACCACTGCTGTAGAAGCTGCCATGTGGCCCAAGAGCTGAAGGAAATGCCTTGCTGGTCGGGATACCTGAAGGCTGAAGGAAGAAGCCAGTTCTATAAGAACTCTTGCCCTTTCCAGGGGAAGAAAGGCTCTTGTTTTGACAGTATCCAGCTCTGCCCCTATGAAGGTAAGAAGCTGCACTGGTTCGAGAACTGACTTGGGGAGGTTGAGAAGAAATCCTAGAGAAGTGAGCACTTGCTGAGTCACTTGCAAGTCTGACTTGACTTGGTCTGGAGACTGACCCGCTATGAGCCAGTCATCCAGATATGGAAAAATGGAAATCCTTTGCCTTCGTAAAAAGGCAACAACTACTGCCAGGCACTTTGTGAAAACCCTTGGGGCTGATGTTAGACCAAAGGGCATTGCTTTGAACTGATAATGGCCTGAGGGCAACTTGAACGTGAGGTACTTTCTGTGGGAGCACCTGATGGGGATGTGAAAGTAGGCATCTTTGAGGTCCAGGGAGGCTAGCCAGTCCCCTGGCCTTAGAGAGGGAAGAATTATTCCCAGAGTCACCATCTTGAACTTTGGTTTTAAAAGATGTTTGTTCAGGTATCTTAGATCTAGGATGGGTCGCCACTCCCCTGTCTTTTTGGGGGTAAGGAAGTACCTGGAGTACAGACCTTTGCCCCAGTGTAGGGTAGGAACTCTCTCTATGGCCCTTAAGGCCAGAAATGATGAAATCTCTGCCTCTAGGGCAAGGGTTTTGGAGAGACCTGCAGGTGGAAAGGATCTGGCTCTCATCTTCGGAAATTTTTTGAAGCTGAGAACCAGTCCCTGGCTTACTACTTCCAGGACCCACCTGTCTGAGGTAACAGACATCCAGTCCTGGACAAAGTAAGCCAGCCTGCCCCCTACAGGAATAGGAGAGTCGACCCAGGCAGACCCATCAGGGGTGTCTGCTTGGCAGGGGCCTTAGGCTGAGGAGTGGATGCAGCCCTGCTCATCCCCCTTCTGCCTCTCCCTCTGAAGAACCCCCTCTGTGAAAAGGGAGAAGAGGCCTGTGCTTGGTAAAAAGGCCTATGAAAAGGCCTGCCCCTGCCCCTAGATTGCTGCCTTTGAGGAGTTGCCTGCCTCTCCTTGGCCTGAGCACTCCTATAAGTGGTCCTGTACTCATCCATTTTCTTCATGTAATTCTCTGTCTGCTCCCCAAAACAGAGACTTACCCACCACAGGAAAATCCATGGCCTTAGCCTGGGTGTCCTGTGAGAGGCTAGTACATCTGAGCCAAGCCATCCTCCGAAGAGCCACAGATGTAGCCATGACTCTTGATGACACATCATTGGAGTCCACAGCAGCATGAAATTGTACCTTTGATGCCTCAATCCCATCAGCAGCCACCTAATCCAGCTCCTTGGCCAGTTGGGAGAGGCCTGTTTAGCCAGTGCCAGTACAGTGTCCCACCTTGACTTCTGGTACCTGGCTGTATAGGCCATATAGTTTGCCTGCCTGAGTCCCAAGGAAGATGCCATGTACTGCTTTTTTGCCATGGCATCCATCTTCCTGGAGTCTTTGTCTGGGGGGTGTGAAGCCAAGGGAATATTTGCCTTGTTACAGGCAGCAGCCTGCACTACCCCAACATGGCTGCATTGTTGGTATAAAAACTCTGTATCTGAGCCTGATAGTGTGTAGCTCTTGTCCATTCTTCTGTCAACTGGAGGTACAGAATTGGGAGACTTTAGGATTTTCTGTTTCTGCTTCCCAAAGGATTTGTGAAGGGGAATAGATAGTCTCTTGGACTCCGGGATGTCCATCATTTCCACATAATCAGGCTCCTCTTGATCCTCCATAGGAAGCTGGAGGGTTTCAGCCACCTTTCTGTAAAACAGATACTGGGGAGGGGACTCAGAAAGCCTAGGAGGGGAAACACCAGAAGGTCTGTCTTAGGAGATGTCCGGTTCCACAGGCACATCCAAACTTTCACCATCATCTTCGAACTCCCCCTCCTCCTCGAACGCCGGTTCATAAAAATCTTCAGGGGTATAATCTTGAACCGGGGGAACCGACAGAACCAAAACTCTGCCAAATGGTGCCAGATTGGTCGGAACCGGGGGAAGCGATTCCACAATCTGAATTGCTCTGGCTATTTCCTCGGCGGTTGGAACATGAACCTCTGGATCCGAACTGGTCGATTTCTCTTTACGTTTCCTTTTTGTAGGAACTGACCCCTCAGGATCGGCTCTCCTCTTGCCCGAACTATCGCCCTGGTCAGAGGGCACTCCTTCTGGTTCGGTTGGAACCGAACCGGGCTGGCCATCCGGGTCAGCGGACTTCTAGGCCTCCTTTCCCCTAAGTCTACCTAATCTCTTCTCAAGGGTAGATTTAGGAAAATTTTTACAAATTTGGCAGTCTGTATCAAGGTGTTCAAACCCCACACAATAAACACAGGTGGTGTGGGATCGGCCTTAGCAAAGACCTCCCCACACTCACTGCAGTGTTGAAACCCAGTGGGCCCAGTTTTCTTCTTGGGTTTCTCAGACATGGCCAACCTAACCAAACCTACCCTTTTTATGGCAACCGCCAGGCAAGACTCCCTTATTGATTCCTAACCATGTCACAGGTATTGTAAAAAAACGTTCAAAACACGTTTTGTTTTAGAACCGATAAGGACCGGTAACCACACTCTAAAGTAAAATATCAAAATTCACTAAAAGTGATCGGTTCAGCCAAACTGATCAAACAAGTTTACAATTCCACACAGAATTCAGACAAAACCTATCTAGTACTCACAGTACCGCACACAGAGACTGAACCGACTATGCGAAACAAATTCAGCTTAAAACCGACAACTTTAACCGACACTTTAACCCACTTTCGAACCGAGCTGAAGGAGAAATCTCCGGAGCGACTGTTCAGTGAGGCGGAGTAAAGAATCTGACGGTTGGGTTTCAAAGGGCTGCAGAAGGGACCAACGAGCTCGAGCTCAGCATTCTATGCACTGCAAAGAAAGTTAACCTTTGTTCTCCGGGCAGTTTAAAGGCTGGAGCCAACTGCAGATAGTCAGAATACAGCAAGACTTCATGTTGTTTGAAGGCTCTTATCTGCCGACAGATTCTATGTTTACCTTTGCATATACTTTTTCTTCCCTTTCCCCTGGGTCACAACTACAAGTGAACCTTAGCACACTGTGCCTTTCCTGGTACCCAAATTTCAATCAATCAATAAATAACTAAATAAATAAACTTTATTTATTTTATTTATTAATGTAATCAGTTTACAACCTTTGAGCCAACAGCTCATTTACAAAGGTACTGGCCAAACTTAGCATGTAAAATCATAGAAATGCCTGTGCTTCATGCAGTAAATACTACAGTGCTGAAAAGAACTGATGCATTATTTCACTATTTTGTCACACGTACAATGAATCAAAAATACAGCACCCAAATCATGCACACCAACGTACAGCATAGAACACTATGGATAATACACAGCAAATTTGGGTTATAAAATCACAGATACAACTTTGTATCAACAAGTGAAGCAAAGTTTGGATTCCTTTAACCCTAGTAAGAAGACTCAAGCTGTTTAAACAAGGATTATTTATTCTCTTCCTCTGTCATCACAGTCAGCAGCAGCAAAAACAAAACAAAACAAAAATATATATATATATATATGTTTCATGCCTGTCTCTTCTCTACAAGTGCCTTGGTCTTTCTATTGCTACTGATTATGTCTGTATCTAAACTAAACATTCATAATACTGCTGACCATTTTGTGACCTGAGCACCTTAATTTTTGATATGGGCAAGGTCCGATGGCACAGAGACTGTGCAACTCTGGGTTTTCAGATTCTTAAAGTGGGGCTGGCTGGGGGTACATCATGAAGGTGAGATGCTTTGCACCCTGGGATAACGGTGTGAATTGCCAAGCCTTTTGTTCAACCCCTGCTGACAAACCAAGGAGCTGCATTAGAATCAGCTATAAAGAGAGCAGCTCGCCCACCTTCCCAGTGGGAGGAAGGGTGCCACCATTGTAAAGGTAAATGTCAGGGCAGGGATGGGAAATTATGGAGACAAGACAAAATTAGTTCCTAATTTCACAGGTATTTCTGTCACCTGCAGTACAGTTTCCATTTGGTTTCTCCTACGATCGCCAAATTAGCTGTTTGACATTCCATTCGATTCTGTACTATACCTGATTCAGCTTCTTGAACTCCACCACCTGGAAGAAGATATGCTCCAGAATGTGCTTGGCATCGTGGTCTTCCTTTGGAAGCTTGTTGGTCACTCCCAGAATGTCACCACACTTTCTAACGTAGAATTCAAGATCATCATCTGTACCTGTATTTTAGAAACAAAATGTATTAAAAGAACTAGAAAACAGAGAATTAGTGGCACAAGAATACCATATTTGACAGATTCTTTAACATTTTTCTGTACTTATGATTCAAGAGACAGATGACCACCATGGTTTATCTAGTCCACCCTTTTGCTATCTCAGCAGATACCAATATCAAGTGATGTGCTACAGCTGTAACGTGCTTATGTACACAATAATAAGGCATAAACCATGTCCAACTGTACATAATAAGAGTGTAGTAACAGTGTAAAGCTATGTCCAAGAGTACATAATAAAGGGTGTAATAAGAGTGTAAGCTATGTCCAACTGTACATAATAAGGGTATAATAAGAGTGTAAAGCTATGTCCAAGTGTACATAATAAGGGTGTAATAAGAGGTAAAGCTATGTCCAAGTGTACATAATAAGGGTAATAAGAGTGTAAAGCTATGTCCAAGTGTACATAATAAGGGTGTTATAAGAGTGTAAAGCTAACGAGGGTTCTGTTACATTTATGAACCCATGAGGCAGAAGGCTGAGTGAGTTTATATTTGCCACCAAAACAAAGAGATTGCTTTACTCCCGTGTTTATAGCAGTTGGACAGTTTATCATTATAATATGTTATGTCAGAATAAACACAGAAAATGGTTTGAGTTAGGAAAAAGACAGCAATATTCAGTGTGTCAGTACCAAATGATAAGGCTGTTAAGTAATGTACTTTATACAGTTATTTTTATTTACTATAATATTTTCATTATAATCTTGGCACCAATGAGTAGAAAAACAATGTCTAGCAGAAACCGCTAGGAATCAAAGACATAATGGGCCTGCCTGTTCCTCCCAGGCATACTACTCTATGTTGCAATATACGGATAGTCATTTGTTTCCCCGACAAAAATTATATCCATATCTTGTAAAACACCAGTGATCTGACATCACAAAGTCAAAATACCACTGTCCGGACATCAGAAATCACACAGACAACTAGAGAGTAACTCCATTCAAATTTTTAACCTTTTTTACCCAATTAATTTAGCCAAAATGGGTAATTTAATGTCAAATAAATGTACTAGATGGCAAAACAGTGATCCAGGCTCACTCCTTTGTATTCTTTGGTACCGTCCCAAGGTCACCTCATTTTTCAGAAGAATTATTTCATGCTGAGATGGAAACATCAGCCTTGTGATGTATATGGTTGTCCATATGTTATTTTGTATACTGAATGTTTGTTTTATTTATTTACCTTCTTTCTGTGTTCTGAACTGTGGCCAAATGAACAGAAAACAGGAAACAGGATATGTGTGATGGACATGTGACCAGACTGATCTAGTAATTTCTTTTTGTAATTCAATTCAAAGTTTATTTTACCAGGATAACACCCTTGAGACAACCCACTGTTAATGTATTTTGTTATGGCAGTTGTGCTTTTGTCATAATTTCCGCCATTTGCAAAGTGGACACAAACATGGCTCTCAATGTCACATGTCCAGACGAGTATTATGGGAAATACCGAGAACTGCTCTGTGAAACTTTCCCATGAGCTAATCCAGACTGCACATTTTTGCAGATGTGGAGGTGCAACTTCGAACATCTCAGACATCCTGGAAAACAAGTTGTAAAAGTGGACAGAGCACTTTTGGGTGTGAAGGGAGCCAGCTGGCCTGGATGATGTCATCCCTCTATATATCCACCCATTTGGGGAGGGGGGGGAGCAGTGGTAAACTGTCACTCAAAGGGGTGAAACCATCTCCTACAGTAAAAGAGAATAAATCAGCGAGCTGAGGTTCAGCTCACTCTCTTAGACCCAATAACATCTGAAAACCCAGAGCACTACAGCTATAGATCTGGTGAGAAATACTGCTTAGGGATAGAGTTTCTTCAGATAGCAGCAGGTAAATAGGTTGTGAACGAGAGTAGCTCAGGTTCTCCTATCTGTTAACTGTCTGGTTTAACTCCATTTATATATATGTGTGTGTGTGTATATATATATATATATATACTACACACACACACATATATATATATATATATATATTCTGTTGTAAATACTTGCAGTCTTCTAGTAAATAATCTATTTTAATAGAACAAGTAACTGCCTGTTTATTTACTATGGTAATTTGGTTATTTCTGCTGGACTCTGTTTGTAGTCTGTCTCTGAAGGGTCACTCTACTCACAGTTATTGTGCTGCAGCAGGTTTCCTGGTTCCTGTTGGTAAAAACCTGGTGGTGGAGGTGAATTAGAAGTCCCTGGTATGGGGATTTTCGTCGCAATATGACTAAACATTTAATGTGATTAAGGTAATAGCTATATGATATGGCAACATTTCTAGTAGGTAGTCTTTTAAAGTAGCAGTACTAGTTAAGTAGCAAGTGTTTGTCCCTACCCTTTTTTCTTCTGTTCCTGTCCAGCCTCTCTTCTGGTTTCAGAATATGTGCTTTTTATCTGCATTTGATGTTTACTGTGATATATTTTTAATAAAGTGTATTTCTTCTGTGGATCCACAGAAAATTTGGCTTCTGCTTTGTTTACTGCTCCCTGTCCCCTCCATGTTGCTGCAAGTCTGTTGTTTACTTCCATTTCCCCAGTGTAATGCACATTCATGAGTCCCCTGTGTAGCCCTGGTACATACTAGTGCAGTAGCACAATTACAGAAATGCTGGACTGTTCTCATTCTTGCTGGTATGTAAGTTCATTTTATTTACACCTCCATGGCCTACATACCTTCTTGGTTTTTACTGTTTTTGCCTTGCTATTTACTGTGCTCCTCCACAGCATTGCCTTTTCTTCACTCAGTTTTTGCCTCCTCCTTTCGTTTCTTTTTTATGCTACTTATGTGTCTAATGATCTAACATACTAGACGCTAGCAGAGTAGGCCTATTGGTCTATCAAGTCTGCTCATGCTTCAGCACCCTAACTGAGTACCGTAGCCCTCTATCTGTCTCCTTCCACTGTTACTCCATCCCCCAGTCCTGCCCCCTCCCGGGCAAACCAGCCTCTGCTTCACCCCTTGCCTACACCTGTCCCATCCACTCCTGAATCCCTCCACTGTAAATGCCTGTACCAGCCCCCCGGGCAGCGCATTCCACGGTTCCCCACTCTTTTGTTGAAATACCTGCTCCTCCTCCTCCCCCCACCCTCAACTCTTTCAACTGTGTCCTCTGGTGATTCCACCCTCCTTCAGCATTGCAGGTATCCAGAAGGGCTCCTATGAAGAGGAGACATTGGGAGAGTTGTAGCTGTGATTTTCCCAGATTCAACAGAACTCTCATGGACGTGAGGAACTTGGAAGCTGTAGCCACAGCCTGCTGAGCCTCTTGTCTGGAGGGGCTTGCTAGTAGCCAGTTGTCCAGATATGGGAACCCTTGAATTCCGAGTTTCCTGAGATGCACTGCGAGAACTGCAAAGCACTTTGTAAAGACTCAAGGCGCTGAGGATAGCCCAAAGGCAGGACCTCTGAATTCGTAGTGCTGACCCAATGCCACAAATCTGAGATACTAGTGATGGCTGGGTGTATGAGAACACGTTGGCAGGCGTCCTGCATGTCCAAGGAGGCCAGCCAATCGTTTCGATGAATCAGAGGTAACAGAGTGGCGAGTGATATCATCTTGAATTTCTCCTTGTAAAGGAATTTGTTTAACTTCCTTAGATAGACAATAGGGCGCATGCTGCCTGTTTTCTTTGGAACTAGAAATTAATGGGAGTGAAAAATAAAAATTACGCATCACCGTAATTATGATCTTTCTGTATCTTCGCCATTCATCACAGATGGGTACTGGCTGGAGATCAGGACCTCAGAGCCTTTTTTTTAAAAGGATAAGCGGAGCTGACGAGATCGGCGCCACCCCGAGGCCGGCTGCACGTGGCGCCGAGGATTAGCCGTTAGAGTAAGGCGCCGACCCGCCCCGCCTACCAGTTCTGAGTCACTGGAGAGTTAAGAGGAAGGGATGGAGGGTGGGACAAGAGAGTCCAAGGGACAGAAAAAGGAAGAGAAAACTGAACTAAAAGGAGAAATAACGACTGAGAGGACAGCACAGAAGAAGTAAGACTAAGGGGATTGGGTAGAGGCCCCAATCTCTGGAAACAGGGGAAGAGAAAATTTAGGAGAGAGTGAGAGGTAACAAGGATCCAGGACCCTTGTCCATCATCAGACTGTATAGGAACTGCAAGGAGTAGCAAAGCTCTCTTGCCAGAATTCAAGGCACAGAATAACTGGCAATACCCCAAAAGCAGAGTCGGCTATTCTGGAGAAGGACAGGGTACAGGGACTCAGTACTCTCTCTGTAAAGATATTTGGTGAAAAATAGGAAAAGCTTTTTTTTTTTTTTTCCAGAACAGTTAGATGGATAACAGAAGGAGGGCAGCCACCAGCTCCCACCTCGTAGGGGTGAAGATATGTAGTAGAGAAGGAGTGCCACTCGAACTGTACCCCTTAGCGAAGAAAACTACCCCCCGTGTGTCCCAACTTTATCCTGCTCAAAAAGAGGGGTAGAAACAGAGGGAGGAGGATCCAGAGACTGAAGCCCCAGGGGGATGGCGGGCGGGATTATGATGAATGGTGAAGATACACAGAAAGATCATAATTACGGTAGGTATGTAATTTTTATATCTTATCTGTGTCAATCTTCACCATTCATCACAGATGGGTGAGTACCAAGCCCCTCGAAGGGGATGATTCATTGCACCCTAAGGGACAGAGTCCCTTAGCCCTCAGTGGGTGACACACTAAGGGGAGAAACCTTCTGGGCCTGAAGAGGCCCGAGAGTGGGGAGAACGAGACGGGGTCCCCCCGGAGGGGGAAGGAAGTTGCCCCGACAAACGTCGCCCTCCGCCCCTACGTGGAAAAGAGAGATAGGTTCCTCGGTGAGTTGAGCAAATCACCCCACGCTGGCCAAGGTGACAACTGGGAAAGCGCGGCCACGCCGATCTCCTGGTGCAGATTGCTGTCCCTACGACCCTGGTAGAATTACCTCACTGGCATCGTAAGATGCCCTTGCTTGGTGCCTTGCTAGCTCCAGGCCATGTGCAGAGAGTGCGATGGCTTGCCTGGTTTGCTCTGAGTCAGGCAAAGCAGCTAGGATCTGACCTAGCGCTGACCACAAGAACCTGTTGTAGGCTGCATAGTGGGCCTGATGAGCAGAGATGGAGAGAAGCAACCGTGCCGAGTAGAAAGTCCTCCTCCCCCAGAAGTCAAAATCCAAGGAGTCTTGATCTGGGGGCCGGTCACGGTGGAGGGCGCGAAGCCCGTCTAGGGTGTGTCCAGTGCATCAATCCGGACTGCGGATGAGGCATAGAACCTGAGACTCGGGGAGCGCAATACCTCTGGCTGAGGTCCCTAGGGGCAGGAACCTCGGAGAAGGGCCTCTGCCAGAAACGCATGGATGCCTCCCGAAGGGAGCAGGCCAGGCGGCACTACAAGGGTGGCCGCACCGAAATCGCCTTAGGAAGGCGTCGGCGCGATGCTCAGGATTGCTCACAGACAGAGGAGAAAGGTGAAGGTCCTCCATCATCCTCACGAGGAAACCTGATACTCAGAGAGATCAGCGGCAGGAGAGATATGTACAGATGGTTCCTCTCCCAGAAGAGGGGATGAGGAGCTGGAGGTCACCATGCGCCCCGAGGGTGGCTGCTCGGGGAGGTTGAAAACCTGGCTGTCCATGGCCCTAACGTGAGGCAGGGAACCGAGCAGCCACTGCTCTGAACTGCTCCCAGGTGAGAGGGCCGCTAGGACCAAGAATGCCTGGGAGCGCTGGAGAATGTGGCAGAGGGATAGGGGCAGAGCCGAGAGAAGAAGTCGGCTGACCTCTGCCAGGGCTAGGGAGTGGACCATGGACACCCGAGGAGGGTGTCCCGGAAGACTCCACAGCCGACAGCTGTACAACCACGTTGGTACTGCCGAGGCTGCGCCCAGAAGAATCCCCCCAGTGAGGCGACCGGGGCCATATAGATCCAGAAGGACGGTCCCCTGCCTCCAAAGAATGGGACCTCTCAAGGAACCGAAGGGGAAGGCGGAGTCCGCACCTTGGCTTGGCCCCAGGCTGGGGTGGACCCCAGAGAAAGGCCGATGCGCCAACCCCACACCCCTCGACCCCCTCAGGGTCCGAGGAGGGTCCTGGTCCCCTAGAGGGCCAGCCTAGGTAACTGGCAGCTCTGGGCTGTCCCGAAGGGGAGACCCAGGGAGCAGCACCCTCCCCTCCTGTAGACTTCCCGATGGGCCCCAAAGTTGGGCGATCGAGACACACTACCGGAGGGGTACCACCCGCTGAGGGTCAAGGAACCTCCAAGGCCAGGTTGCATGGCAATGGTGGCAAGCACTATAACCTGCTGGTCAGTACCACTGACCTGCAAACCTCGGGAGAACCCGACACTCCTCAGAAGCAGCTGGCTGTGACTGCTGTCGAGACCACTGGTTCATCCTCCTCTGCAGACAACCCCCGGAAGGTGCGACTGCCCTTCCGACTCGAGCCCGACTCAAGAGGTAGAGTCTGAGGCCCTAAGCCAAATGGTAGGAGGCGAGGAGGGCTGACTACCAATGGGCCCAGCAGTCAAAGCAGTGGCCGAGGCGGCAACCGCGCCCTCCACAGCCCCACAAGCAGGGCTGACAGAAGGCGGCAGGGCAGCTTGGGCCAAAGGTCCTGAGCCAGGGCCAGCCGCGGCGCCGTCAAGTCCACTGGCACCGGGGGTGGTACCAGGGACAGAGACGGCGCCAACGGCAGCCCCAACAACAGCCTCGGCACCGACGACACCACCAGGCCCCTCGGCGCCGCGAGCGGCACCGAGGACCGAAGCGGCACCGATGGCTCCGAAGGCAGACTCAGCACCGAACACCGCACCGCTAGGCTCCTCGGTGCCACGAGTGGCACCAAGAGCACCAACGGCACTGAGGACGGCACCGACAGACTACTCCGAAGGCCCCACGGCGTCGCGGTTCAACCCGGGCGCCGAGGACGCGCCGAGGTGAGACATGGCTAAAGGCTACCAATCCAGGGTCACGGCGCCATGCAGCAGAGTTAGCGCCAAGAACAGCACCGACAGGGCCCATGGTGCTGAGCGATGAGTCGGCACTCGACAGGGCCCACGGCACGCGAACGCGCCAAGGCCCGACCCAAGGCGCTGAGGACAGCTGCCGACCGGCCTTCCGGACCGTGGGAGCGACACCAGGGAGCCTTCACCTCAAGGGCGATTACCATAGCGGCAGTCTCCCACCCGCCTCCTGGGAGGAAGGGACGGGCCTCCTGCACCGCGGGAGGAGCCTTGGCCAAGGCTAGGCTACAGGAAGCGAGGCTCCTCCTCCTCGGTCCATATAGAACTGGGAGGGGACCCAGAGGAAAGGCCGAGAGAGCGGTTGGCCCGACGAGTGCTTAACCCTACCCCCGAAAGTCGTATGGAACTGCTTCTACTTTAAACGCTGTTCGAGGACGAGCGTCCATGGAGAAGCAGGCGTCACACGAATCCATGTCGTGAAGCGGCCACAGACGCGAGACACCGGGTTATGCTGGTCGGTAACGGAGTACTTGCGGCCGCACAGGCACCGACGCATAGGGGGCCGACCCGCCTTAGAAAACTTCTTGCCCTCCGACCGAGACATGACCTACGGAAAAAAACACCAAACACAGACTCGACGTCGCAAGCTTTAAAATAAAAAGGAAAGATCTTACCGGCGACGTCGAGTGGAGGCAGAACCCAGAACTAGCAGGTAACTGACGGACTGTCGAGCGAAAGGCTAAAGGCCTAAAAACTCTTCAAATTTGCTTCAGTTGGCTTCCCACGAGGCGACCTCGACGGCAGGAGATGAAGAACTGTTAGGCAGGCGGCGGTCGGCGCAGCCTGCTTGACCTAATCATGGCGCCACGTAGATACGTCAGCCTCAGGCGCCGATGCTACATCGGGTCCGCCTATCCTTTAAAAAGAAAAAAAAAGAGTTCCTGCTGGGTCCTGATCTCCGCCAGTACCCATCTGTGATGAATGGTGAAGATTGACACAGATAAGATCCTGTGTTCCGTTGATCCAAAAGAACTATGTCTACTGCCCTGTTGTTCAGAAGGCCTTGAATCTTGGAAGCAAGAAGGTCTGACTGAGAGACAGACAGCTTGGGCTGTCGTTTGGGTGGATTTCTGAAAGATTTAGAGAGTAACCCTCGCGGATTATTCTGAGCACCCATTTATCTGATGTGACTGACTTCCACTGGTTGTAAACTGAGACAGATGCCCTCCTACTGTGAAGGAAGAGTCCCCCTGACAGCTGAGGTGGGACTTGGGCCGGAATCTCAGAAGGTGGCACTAGGTGCTTTGGGCCCTGTGCCTTCTGCTCTTTTCTTTGTGGCTGGGGCTTGATTCTTGTTGAAGCCCCATCTGCCTTTGCCATGAAAGGACTGATGATTATGAACTGCCGCTGGTTCCTGCCTCACTGGGGAGGCAGCAGATGGCGGCCTGGTCATTTTGATAGCCATTCTAATTTTCTGTGTGGCCTATAGTGCCTGCTCGACTTGAGGGCTAAACAGATAAGTTCCATCAAATGGTAAACTCATAACTCCCTGTTGGGCATCATTTGTGATCCCGATGTTTGTGGTGTCAGGTGCAAATCCCAGCTGCTGCTGCTGCCCTGGAAGCAGTGTCAAAAGCGTCCATAGCAGCTTTTAGTTGCTGGTTGTTGGACTCAATGCCTCTAGTAATGGTCTGGAGAAGCTCTGAGCGAACATCAGATTCTGTAAGAGCTTTCACAGTGGCTTTGAGAGAATGCCAGAGGGTATACTCATACTGATAGAAATAACCCTGGTAGCTAGTAATGAGCATACCCAGGGTAGAGGCAGCGAAAACTTGCTTCCCCAAAGTGTCAATCTTTATGAGATTCTTTGTTTACTGGATGCGCTGTAGATTCCTGAGGAAGGACGTCTTTGTCATTCTCTGCCAAGACAACTATGGTATCAGCAAAGGCTTGTGAAGCCAAGACTGGTCGATCCTTAGGGGGGCCGTACTTCCTGTCTATGGACTTAGCCACAGAAGGAATAAGTACCAGATTATCCCACACCATTTGTGAGAGTGTCTCAAAGGAGGGCTGCACCGAGGAGTTAATTCCACAGGAATATCCGAATGTGCAGATACTGCAGATGCAGCAATTTCCTGGATCAATCTCTTAAGTCTAGAGAGAGAGAGACAGTGGAATTCATGTTCTGTAGCAGAGACTTAAAGGAAAGGTCCTCATCCAGAGGCTCCACTGAAGGAGATAGTTTATTTGCCACTCCTAGAGAAGAAATGTCAAAGTCATCCCCTAATTGAAGATCAGTATCAGGCTCAATATCGTCCCCTACTAGTCCTGGAGGGACAGTACAGATAAGAAATGGAGGAAAAAGAGGAGGAGGTGCTCTGCGAATCAGAGTCGAAAACCCTGGCACCCTAGGCAGCACCAAATGCGCTGGCACAGGATGCAGCACCAAAAGAGAAGACAGCACCAGTCTAGAGAGCGGCCATAACAGAAGTCGAAGTCAGCACCGCCCCAGGAGCTGCAGAACCAGAGGCTGCCAACCCCATCCCCGGAGTTAGGGAGGAAGAACTGAGAAAATCAGTAGGAGAAAATGGCACCTGTAGTGGCCCCTGTGCCACAGCCATATGATGGGGAAAAGCACCAGAGCGTGGTGTCGACGGCACCGGAGAAGGTGCTGCGTGACTAGGAATCCCAACCGCCCTGCCCACAGGTTCAATACCATTAGGCCCGAAGGCCCCGGAGATGGACCTGCTGGCTCGGGCACGTGGGACTACCGCCAAACCCACTGCTCCATAAGAGCGGCCTAATGATTAAACTGCTCACCAGAAGACACCCCCAGGGGATGGGGAGGGGCTCTGGAGTTGAGGATGCCAGTCACCAGGAACAGAGGCCGTAGGGGACCCTGGAGGAGTCAGAGTCGAACCCCTGCCCCTTGCTACTGACAATCGACTTGCAGACATACCAGAAGGCGACCTTGAGTGGTACCGTTTCTTCTTTGACTGAGAGGTTGAAGAAGAACTCGAGGTCAAGCGGTGTTGAGTTCTCGACGAAGATTGAGAATGGAGCCCCAACTTTCGGTGGGCATCTACACACTCAGGATACCAAGGCAAGAACCTTGGCTCCACCTGAGCCCCCCTGGGCCTATATGACCCAGCGGGGAGAGGACCCCTTCTGCCTCTCACCTTGCTGGGACAAGAGATTTCTGCGAGGAGCTGGTGGGGCAGCCATCTCCCTCCGGGAGAGGCGGCTGGTCACTCCTTGCAGTCTGGTGCCTCCTCGGAGGCCCGGATGACCCCAGGTGGAGTCACAGCTACATGTGGCTCTCCTCGGGACGCACTTGAGATCACAAGACTCCCTCCCATCCCCTGGCTCTTAGCCGCGCCAATGAGCCGGGTGGAGTGGACAGCATGTCCAGGCCCCTTCCAATGCCTCTCTGGGTAACGGGAGGCCCAGGGTTCGGGAGGACCCAGCTAGAGGTTGCCCAGATCTCACCTCAGCGGACAATGACTTTCAAGGCAAAGAGGCAAAGGGTCCTCTTCCTGCTGGGTCAGTATAGGCCTGGGGGGCTCAGGGGTGGAGCCCAAGATCCTCACCTTGGTGTCCCGAGTGCTGCAGATGCCCTTAAAAGTTGGGGTTGCTTACCCCGTCATCCATCGGATGGCGTGGACCCAGGCAAGAGAAGCAATGGTCATGGAGGTCCAATACTGTAATGCAGTTGCTGGGGGCACAGACACATGGGGACAACTCCCTGTTTGGATTTTGAACGACGCCCCAACCCATACACACCATTGCAGTGGCTAAAATAACAAAACAGACCTATTAGTAATGAATGCCGAAGGTTAATTCGGGGAAGATCACAGAAGCCCTGAGGTTAAGGGGGACGGAAGGTGGGAACAGCATGGCCTGATGCAAGAGATTCTCCATACGATTCAGCTTTCTGGATTCATCTGGGGGATGAGAGCTGAGGTGCTTCGGCCTCTTGGACCCATCATGGCCAGCATTTATCACCACTGAATCTGCCTGTGGTTGCAGTGCATAAAAAGGCATCCAGAGGGATCCTGGTATAACTCTGTCTGCCTTTCTGGGCATGGAAGGGATCATATTTGGCCTGTACCAGGCAGCCATGGTGGCATCCTCCAATGTATCCAGCAGAGGAGGAATGATCAGAGGAGGAGAATCTGGCAATTCCAAATATTCTGTCAAATTTCTACTAGTGACATCCTGCTCCTCAGCCTCAAACCCCATAGCTGCTTGCAGCTGCCTCATCACCGAGATGAAGGAGGGGTCATCGGCAGGGACCTCGGGGTATACTTAGCAGAATCCTCTCCCCCTGAGGACACAGGAGAGACAGAGCTGGAGGGGCTCCTAGCTCAGTCTTCCTCATCCTCCTCCTTCTTATCACGTAGGAGGTCAGGATTGTCATCCTCCTCATCAACTGGCTCTGAACAGGGCACAGAAGACAGCGATGATCCAGACTTAGTCAGGCGCGTCAGCATGTCAGATTTCTCTTATTGGCATCCTGCTCCTCAGCCTGTAATCCCATAGCTGCTTGCAGCTGCCTCATCATTGAGATGAAGGAGAGGTCATCGGGGTGGGGGGGGGAGACCTTAGGGTATACTTAGCAGAGTCCTCTCACCCCGAGGACACACTGGAGACAGAGCTGGAGGTCCTTCGAGCCCCCTCTTCCTTGTCTTCATCCTCCTCCTCCTCCTCCTCCTCATTAGGTAGGAGGTCAGGATTGTTCTCCTCCTCATTAACTGGCTCTGAATAGGGCACAGATGTCGATGACTGAGACTTAGCCGGGCGTGTCACCGTGGAAGGTGTCGGCGCAGGAGCATGCCTGGTAGGGCTAGTGTCGACAAGCCAGGAGGAATAACCTGGTGCATGAACTCTCAAAAGGAGGAGAGAATGGCCTGGATGTCAATGGTGACCTGCGTCATCAGAGCAACAAGTAGTGTCGACAGGAAGGACAGGTTTCCCAGTGTCATCGGTACAGCCAGCAGCGGCAACGGGGGAGACTGAGGTCCTGGCATCAACATGATGGGTCGGGCGTCGATGGGGGGGAGGTAAGCCTCCTAACAAGGACTAGGCCACAGACATCCGATGAGAGGCATGAATCCTGGCATCGACGGGCCAGCGGCTGACCAAGGTAGACCCAGCAGAACTCCTGACTGTTGTTCCTGAGTAAAGAGGAGTCTGAATGGCAGGGTTGGAACATAGGCGGAGCATAAGGAGGCCTGAGGCCAGCCAAAGAAGGACCGACAGGCATCACTGCCAGAGCCGACCCTGTGGAGGAGAGGGTGGGTGGCAGTGGGGTCACCGCTGAGGCGACTGAGGACCCTGCAATGGCCAGTGCTTGAAGCAGCAACTGCAGCATGCCAGGGAGGATTTCTTCTTAGACCTATCCTTCTCCCGTGCTTGTGTTTACCAGCCTTTTGTCCTGGGCCTTGGAGGAGTGGGAGCCCATGGATGGAGCTGGCAACACGGAGGAGCTTCTTGTCTGGAGCTCCTTCTCCATAGTGGTGACCTTCATTGCAGAAGGAAGTTTTCTAGGACCTTCTGATGGCACTGCTGGGTAGCCTGGTTATAACAACGTCCAGACCTACGCAGGTCTTGCTGTTGATTAGTCGACATGGAGACAGGAGACGAGGCAACATGGTCATTATCATGGATCTTCTTACTGCACCCACTGTATCTGAAGAGTTTTTCGGGGCGTTGGCATTAACAAAAGAAAAAGAAATTGTAGATCTGGCAGTCAACTGAAGTGGTGTTGCCTTTGTGGAGTCCAACATGTGATGGTTGACAGTGAGAAAAAGAACTGAGGAGGCACAGGGCCACCCGTTTATATAGGGAGGATGTCACCAGCTGACATCATCATGGGCGACCTTAGCAGACTGCTAGCTAAAAAGTTTTTGTGTGGTCCTAGTGCGTGGTGGCTATAGTTCCATAGGTGTGGCCTAATGCAAGAGATATCCTTGATGAAGACTGAAAATGATGTACTTACTGTAATTATTGATCTTTCAGAATATCTTTGCCACTGATTGCCACTTATGGGTATGGGGTCAGAGGCACAAGGACCCCACTGGACCAGATGTTTTGTAGGGAGGGAGCCAACATCTGTTATTGATGGCACCTGCACACCTCACGTGGTGCCACATGGACCAGCCAACAACCATCACTGGCTCACTTAGCACCTCAGTTCTGTTCACCAGGAGAGAAACAAAGTGGAGAGAAAAAAAAAAAAAAGAGGTCTAGATCTTGTCTAGCCCAAAGGGATAGGAAAAGGATATAGGAATAAAATAAGCAGCACAATGAAATCCGAATACCAACCTTAGACTAACAAGGATAGGGCACATTAGGTGGCACAAGGGTGGAAGGGTCGCACTAGAGCCAGAGCCTCACAACACTAGCCAGATAGAAGGTGGGTAGTGGCCCAAGAAGAGGACAGCAGCCCTGAGCATGTGGCTCTGGCAAAAGAGACAAGCAATGGGACCCCTTTGTAAACGAGACTGCACAAAGTGCCTAAGGAAAGATACCTAGACTCCTGGAAAGACAGCAACTCCATGCGATTAGAAAAATAATTAGTTACTAATTGGCCATGTCCTCTTCCTTATATCAGGGATGATATTGTTGTAAAATTTTATTTTTATACAGGAAACACATTTGTTGGGACATCAGTCCCGTTTTCAACAAAGTCCTGGTAATAAATAACATACAATTATACAAAACATAACTTCACAATACATTTAAATATTTTACTTAAAACAGGTACATGATAGTTGCAAGTATGCCCTTAATTTTTTATTAAATATGGATGAATTTGTAATTACCTTCAATCTATGGGGCAATTTATTCCAATAATAAGCTATTGTATTCTGGAGCATTTCGTTTCCATACCTATTCTGAGATCTAGTCATGGGGATTTCTTTACCAAAGGATCTTGTCTGCATAGTTAATATCCTATCATCTTTAAATGTAATGTGGTCAACCAAACAATGTCTAGGTTCATCTTTCAAAATTTGATAACACTGTTTATACCAAATATAGACCCTTCTCTGTTTTGGGTCTAACCAATTTAATTTTTTATATAGATCACAATGATGCACACCGTGCCTCCTACTTGTTATAAATTTACTCATTTTATAATAAACCTGATTTACTTTATTTAATACTGTAATGCCAGAATGCATATATAGTATAGACCCATATTCTAAAACTGGAATTAATAGCTGCCCAACCACTTTCTCCCTTACCTTCTTTGTCAGGCTCCTGCTACTCTTCTTAATACCCTAAATTTTGAGTTACCTTTCTCACTTGTATACTAACATGTTCTGAATATTGTAAACCACAATCAATCTGTACCCACAGATATCTATAAGTATCAACTACTGTAATCTGTTTATTCCCTGCCAAATTAATATTAAGTTCAAATTTCCCTCATTTTTTCGAATCCTCCGAATACCATACTTTGATTTTTTTATTTAATAACAGACCATGGTTATTAAACCAGGTCTGTAATAAGTTTATATCCTGTTGAAGTTTATGCGTTAATTGATCCATATTATCAGCAGATGCAACTATTACAGTATCATCTGCATACATTCTGACATCACAGTTTTCTATTTGCCTTGGAAGGTTATTCACATAAACATTAGATAAGAGGGGGCCCAAAACAGAACCTTGTGGGACCCCTCGAAAAACTTCACCTTGATTTGAGGCAATTTCTCCCAAAACAACACATTGTCTTCGATCAGATAGATATGATTTAATCCACGATGAAGAAAGGTGGAATCTATATGCATCAGGAGTTGCCAGGCTGGATGGCCAACAGGATGTGCTCATCTCCCCAGACACCCATGAGGGTAGTGGACTAAGGCCAAAATACACAGAGGAACTAGGATACCCACCAAAACAGTCTGACAAGAGTCAGAAAAAAATGTAGAATAAAAGAAAAATTCCTACTTCTACTACAACCCCAGGGATGTACCCTGTATAAAGGCTAGTACTGTTGATCCAACAGGGTGCATCGCACCTCCCACTTGCAGAGACCTGCCTATTGAAGCTAGACTGCATATTGCTCAAAGCACAGGTTACATGTAGCAGCCAGTAGTGATATACCCTGGGCAGGAAGACAGAGTAGAAGAAAAAGAAAGACAAAAGCATTTGTCAATGCCGAATGTTTGCTTGCTGGTATTAGCACTGGAAATGCAGGAGTTAGAGAGATGCAGAATAGGAATGGCAGTGAAATACTAAACTTCACGCCAACCCCAGCTTCACCCTGCAGAGACGGACAGGCTTTGGAGTATGCATTTGGGCTGTCGCCCATAACGTTCATGCCATTTCACTTCAACCTATCCAGCAGACACTGACACATGTTGAAGTGTGCCTTGGGGTGTTCGGCTTTACAGTCACCCTACAACATAAGGACATATGCTGAAATGGGTGCAGTATAGGAGAATGGGGTGAACTCTGGGGCCAAAGAGTCCAAGGCACACCTCGATACCTGTCAATGGCTGCAGGGGGGGGTGGGGTGGAATGGCATAGGCATTACAGTCGGCAATCCAAAGGCACACTCCTGATATCTGTCAGTCTGTACAGGGTGGGACGTTATGGTTAGAAACCCTAACACCCCAGGGGTTTGTTGGTATTTGCACTACAAATTATCAGCATGGCCATTTTGTGACCCCCACTTCATGAAAGCATTTGGGACCTCTTCTCATGAAGAGTGGCACTGTGATTTTGTCAATATGTTCCAAACTTTGGGTTTCCACAGCGACCGTGCATACATTGTACGCTAGATGTCACGAAACACAAATCTGGCAGGATGTGAAGAATGACAGCTGTACCATTCTATAGAGATGTGAAGAGATGGTAATGTTGAAAATCTGTAGTGAAAATATTAAAATGCTCAAACGCCTTGAGTTGCATAGGAAACTGTGCAACACATGCCAGAACACAGTTATTTAGTGGAATTATTTCACCAAATTTTCAACACAGGCATTTTGTGACCTCTGCTCATGAAGACTGCCACTATGATTTTCTTAATCCGTCCCAAACATTGATTTCCACAGCAAATCGCGGTTATTTGTGCCAAATATGTAAACGCATATTTGGGGCATGATGTGAAAATGAAAATTACGTACTCTACCGTAATTATGATCTTTCTGTGTATCTTCACCATTCATCACAGATGGGGTATCTGCCGGAGGGCAGGATTCTACGGGAGCTTTTTTTCTTTTTAAGGGTAGGCGGAGCCGACATACCATCAGTGTCACTGGGTCGACGCAGACTGCGTGACGGCTTATGGGTGGGCCGTTAGGGCTGTGTAGATCTCGCCTGCCTGCCAGTTCTGAGTCGCCGGACAGGTAAGAGGAAGGAGTGGAGGGTGGGACAAGAGAGTCCAAGGGACAGAAAAGGAAAAGATGTATGAACTAAAAGGAGAAATAACAACTGAGAGGACAGAAAGAAAGAGGTTAGAAACTAAAGGAATTGGGAGGGCCCCAATCTCTGGAAGCGGAAGAAGGGGGGTAGGGTGGGTAAAGAATTTAGGACACAGGAGAGAAGGATAAGATATCCCGGACCCTGGTCCGTCTCCAGATTGTATAGGAACTACAAGGAGTAGCAAAGCTTTCTGCCAGAATTCAAGGCACGGAACAACTGACAAACACTCCAGATAAGCAGAGTCGGCTATTCTGGAAGGACAGGATACAGGGATTCAGCACCCTCTCAAGGAAAGATTTTTGGTGAAAAAAAGTTGTTTTTTCGTTGTTTGTTTTTTTAGGAGAAATAGGTTGGATGGAAACAGGGAGGAGGTGAGAAGGAGGGAACTACCAACTCCCACCCCACAGGGGTGGAGTCAAGGTACTGGAGAAGGAGTGCCGCTCGAGCTATCCACTCTTCCTGGAAAAATACTCCCCTGTGTGTCACTATTTTACCCCACTCCTGAGAAGGAGAGGGGGAGTCACAGAGAGGAAGGGGGACCCAGAGACTGAGGCCCCAGGGGGATGGAGGGTGGGGTTGTGATGAATGGTGAAGATACACAGAAAGATCATAATTACGGTAGGTACGTAATTTTCATATCTTATCTGTGTCAGTCTTCACCATGGGTGAGTACCGAGCCCCCCCGAAGGGGGTTTTCTTTTACACCCTAAGGGACAAGGTCCCTTAGCCCTCAGTGGGTGACACACTAAGGGGGAACCTTCAGGCCCTGGAGTGGTCCGAGAGTGGAAGAGAGAGATGGAGTCCCCCCGTAGGGGGAAGGAAGTTGCCCCGACAAGCGCCGTCTCACTCTTCGGGAGAAGAGGTAGGTTCCCTGGTGGGCGGAGTTAATCACCCTACGCCAGGCCAAGGGTGACAACCGGGAAAGACGTAGCCATGCCGTCCGCCTAGTGCAGATCGCTGTCCCTACAACCCTGGTAGCTACCTCGTTGGCATCAAAGGATGCCCTCGCTTGGTGCCTTGCTAGCTCCAGGCCACGCGCAGAGAGTGCAATGGCTTGTCTGGTTTGCTCCGTGTCAGGCAATGAGGCTAGGAGCTGACCTAGCCTGGACCACAAGAACCTGTCGTAGGCTGCATAGTGGGCCTGATGTGCAGAGATAGAGAGAAGTAACCATGCCGTAGAAAGTCCTCCTACCCCAGAAATCAAAATCCAAGGAGTCTTGATCTGGGGCCGGTCATGGTGAAGGGCACTAAACCCATCAGGAGTATCCAACCGCGCCAATCCAGACTGTGGATGAGGCATGGAACCTGAGACCTGGGTGCGCATACCTCTGGCTGAGATCCCTTGGGGCAGGAACTCCGGAGAAAGGCCTCTGCCAGGAACGCAACGATGCCTCCCGAAGGGAGCCGCCAGGGCGGCACCACAAAGGTGGCCTCACCAAAATCGCCTAGAAAGGGCGCGAGTGTTCAGGATTGACAGTGGAAGGATTAAGGTGCAAATCCTTCAACATCCTCACGAGGAATCGCTGATACTCAGAAAGATCAGCAGCCGGAGAGATGTGGACAGAGGGTTCCTCTCCCCCTGTTGAGGGGGATGAGGAGCTGGAGGTCACCGTCTGTTCAGTGGGTGGCCGCACAGGGGGAGGTTGAAAAACCTGGCTGTCCTAACGTAAGCAGGGAACTGAGCAGCTGCTGCTCTCAACTGCTCCCAGGTGAGAGGTCTGCTAGGACCGAGGATGCCTGGGAGTGTGGCAGAGGGATGGGGACAGAGCCGAGAAGAGATGTCGGCTGACCTCCACCTGGGCTAAGGAGCGGACAATGGGCACCCACGGAAGAAGGTGCCCCGGAAGACCCCACAGCCGACAGCTGAACAACCACATCGCTCCTGCCTTGCCTGCACCCGAAAGAATCCCCCCTGTGAGGCGACCAGGGCCGTATAGGTCCAGAAGGACAGTCCCCTACCTCAAAAGAATGTGACTCTCTCAAAGAGACCGAGGAGGAAGAGCGGAGATCCGCTGCCACGGCTTCCTCCCAGGGCCCAGGTGGACCCCAGAAAAAGGCCGACACGCCAACCCACACCCCTCGACCCCTCAGAGTCTGAAAGAGCCCTCCTCCTCGAGAGGGCCAGCCTAGGTAGCTGTCATCTCTGGGCAGCCCCCGAAGGGGTTATCCAGGGTGCAGTACCCTCCCCCCCTGCAGGCGCTCCGATCGGCCCCAAAGTTGGGCGATCAAGGCACACCACTGGAGGGGGTACCACAACTGAGGGGTCAGTGAAACCACCAAGACCAGGCTGCAGAGCTATGGTGGCCTGCACCACTGTCTGCTGGTCAGCACCCCTGACCCTAGTCTCGGTAGCCACCGACCTCACCTCAGAAGGGGGCTGACTCCGACTGGTCGAAGAGACTACCGTGCTGCCCACCTCAACAGCCAACCCCGAGGGGTCAGACTTCACGTCCGACTCAGAGCCTGACTCCATCTCCGAGGAGGTAGGGTCGGAGGCCCTGTGCCAAACCGTGGGAGGGCGGGCAGTGCCATCCTTACCACCAGGCCCAGAGACCACAGCTGTGCCCGAGTCGGTGCCAGCACCTCCCGCAGCCCTGCAAGCGGAATCCAAGGGAGGCACGGCCCCAGCCCGAGCCAGAGATCCAGAGCCAGGACCAGTCACGGCACCATCCGGTCCTACGACATCGCGAGCAGCGCCGAGGACGGAGACGGCGCCAACGACAGCCCCAGCAGCACTGCCGACGGTGCCACCCGGCTCCCCGGTGCCACAAATGGTGCCGAGGGAAGGGACGGCCCCGAGGACGGCACCGGAGGCAGACACGGCGCCGAGCACAGCACCGCCCGGCTCCCCGGTGACGCCAAAGATGGCGCCAACTGAGGAAAATGAAGGCCCCACGGTGCCGAGCCTTGAGGACACGGCACCGTGTTTCAACCTCAGCGCCGAGGCGAGCATGGAGAAGAACGACATCGTAGTAGATCTCATGGCGCCGCTTAGCAGAGTCAGCGCTGTAAACGGCTCGACAGAGATCACGGCATCACGTGACAAGTCGGCACGACGACGCCCCGCGGAGGGCCTACTGCGCCGAGGCCTCGACGGCATCGAGGGGCGCGCCGACCCGGCCTTGCGAGCCGTGGAGCAACACCGGGGAGCTCACCTGAAGGGGCAATTGCATGGTCGTGTTTTCCCGCCTGCTCCCCGGAAGGAGCAGGACGGGACTCCCGCGCCACGGAAGAAGCCTCGCAACGGCCAGGCTACAGCAGCCAAGGGTCCCTCCTCCTCAGTCCATGATAGAACTGGGAGGGGACCCAGAGGAGAGGCCGAGAGAGCATGGCTTGGCCCGACGAGTGTGTCCCCGACCCCCGAAAGTCGGCAGAGCTCGCCCCACTTTCCACGCGCGTTGTTCGAGGACCCGGCAGTCCGTGGAGAAGCAGGCATCGCACGAATCCATGTCGTGAAGCAGGGCCAAGACACGAGAGACACCGGTCGTGCTGGTCGGTGACGGAGAATTTTCAGCCGCATGGGACACCGTCGCATGGGGGGCCGACCACTTTGAAGATTTCTTGCCCTCCGACCGAGACATGACCTACGGGAAAAAACACCAAAACAGACTCGACATCGCAAAAAGAATAATAATGGAAAGATCTTACTGGGCGTGCGGAGTAAAGCAACACAGAACCGCAGGAATCACCAACGGATTTCGCACGATATACTGCATAACAGTAGAACACTACGAAGCAGGCCTCAAATCTCTTCAGCTTCCACACGGTGACCCTCACGTGGGAGACGAAGAATCTGAGAGGCAGGCGAGTCGACACAGCCTACTGCCAACTCCATGAGCGCTAACGCAGTGCATTGGTCCCGAGGGCGGCGCTGATGGTATGTCGTGTCTCACTACCCTTAAAAAAAAGCTCCCTGCTGGGTCCTGACCTCCGGTAGATACCCCATCTGTGATGAATGGTGAAGATTGACACAGATAAGATTGACAGCTGTACTGTTCACAAGGAAGTCTGAAAAAATGTCAATGTTGAAAATCTGGAGTGAAAATACTACAAATTTGCGAAGTTATGAGGGTGCGTGGAAACTGCACAACGCACGCTTGTAACACAGTCATTTTATGGTCATTTGTCACCAGATTTTCAACACAAGCATTTTAGGACCTCTGCTCATGAACAGAGTCCCTGTGATTTTACATACGAACATACAAATCTGCCAGCAGAACACACCAATCGGCCTATGTAAGTCTGCCCGAGTATGCAGCAAGCACCCTAGATTGCAGCTGCCCCAGCCTCCTCCCCCTCAGTCCCTCCCCCGCTTGTCCCAGCCCCTGCCCCCCTGACTCTTCCTCTTGCTTTATCCACTCCTTCTTAAAGCTATTGACTGTCCTACATGTTACCACCCCCTGCAGTGCATTCCAACTAGACACCACCTTCTCAGAGAAGTAGTGCCTCCTCATTTCCCTCTTAAAACATCCCCCTTCCAACCTTAGTCCGTGCCCCCTTGTCTCTCTTCCACTCCTCAGTTTAAACACCCCCCTCGGTGCTAGGTTTATGTACCCCCTTAGGTATTTAAATGCTTCAATCACATCCACCCTGACCCTCCTCTCCGCCAGTGTGTACATGTTCAGCTCCTTCGGCCGAACTTCATATTCCTTTCCTTCCATCCCCTTTAACATTTTTGTTGCCCTCCTTTGCACCTCCTCCAGTAACTTTATATCTCTCTTGAGGTATGGCCTCCAGTACTGCATACAGTACTCCAGGTGCGGTCTGACCAATGATCTGTAGAGAGGTAGGATCACATCCCTGTGTCTGGATGAGAACCCCCTTGAGATGCACCCCAGCATCCTGTTTGCCTTCGCTGCTGCTCTTCTGCAGTGGGCAGAGTTGTTCATGCTCCCCTAGTTACCAACACACCTAGGTCCTTCTCCTCCTGTGTGATCCCCAACCAATAGTCCCTCTTCTGGTTCTTAGCCCCGAAGTGCAACACCTTACACTTCTTTGCATTGAATCCTAGCTGCCACTCCACTGACCACGTCTCTAGTTTGATTAGGTCCCCCTGCAGTTTTTCCCATCTGTCCTCTTCATCCACCACCGCCCCCAATTTGGTATAATCTGCAAACAGACTAACTCTGCTCTCCATTCTGTGTGCTATATCGGAGATAAAGAGCCCAAATAGCACCGGGCCCAGCACAGACTCCTGCGGAACGCCGCTTGTCACTGCTCTGGGTGCCGAGGGCTCCCCCACCACCACCATCACCCTCTGCACCCTCCCCTCTAACCAGTTCTCTATCCATTTAGTCAGCTTTTTTCCCCACCCCCACTGCCGTCAGCTCCCCCCGTCTCCCATGAGGCACTGTATCGAAGGCCTTACTGAAGTCCAAGTACAGGACATGTACCTCATGGCCCCTGTCCAACTCCCTTGTCACCCAGTCATAATACTCTATTAGGTTGGTTTGACAAGACCTCTCCGAGATGAACCCGTGTTGTCACCCATCTTGGAGGCCATTACTCTCTAGGAATGCCACCAGCCCCTCCTTCAGTATCGCCTCCATAAGCTTACCCACTGTGGACATGAGACTTAACGGCTGATAATTCCGTCTCCTCCCTAGGCCCACTCTTGTGTATGGGCACCACATGGGCCACCCTCCAGTCCTGGGGCACACACCCCGTTTCCAGGGAGGTGATGAACAGATCTGCCAGTGGCTCAGCCAACAGCTCCATCTCCCTCAGCACCCTGGGGTGGATGCCATCGGGACTTAGTGCCTTGTACACCCTTACTGCCCTCAGCCCCTCTAGCACCCTACTCCCTGTGATCACTTTGGCCATCACCTCCTCCCCCCCCCCCAGTCCATTCTGGACCATCCCTCTCCTTAGCGAAAACGGAGCAGAAGAACTTATTTAGAATTTTCACTTGCTCCTCCCCCTTTTCCACCCAATCCCCTCCCTGCTTTATCCTCAGAATATGTTCCTTGCACTTCCTCTTTTTCCTGACATACCTAAAAAAGTCCTTTCCCCCTCCCTTTATACCCCGTGTGGACCTTAATTCCCTGGAGGCCTTAGCTTTTTTTCACCCTCCTGTCAACCTCCCTTGACCAATTCCCGAAAGCCTCATCTTCTCCCTTCCCTGTTCTCCTGTACTTCTGGTATGCAGCCGTCTTTGCGCTCACCCCTTGCAGTACTTCCTTGTTCAACCAGCATGGTTTCGTGGCTCTGCTCTTCTTACTCCTGGCCCTGGTGCAGGCTACTGTGGCCACTGTTAGCCCAGTCTTTATGACTCCCCACTTTTGTTCTGCATCCATTCCTGGCCTTATATCCTGGAGTCTCCCTTGCAGTATTGCTCCCATCCTCCCAAAGTCCACCACCTTAGTGCCCGTGCCTCCTGTCTCCCTGCCCAGCGCAACAACAAACCACACTGTTTGGTGGTCGCTACCTGCTAGTGGGTCCTCCACCCTTACCTCCCTCACTGCCTCCCCATTTGCCAGTACTAGGTCCAGAGTCCTACCAAGCCTTGTAGGCCCACTTACTAACTGCGTCAGAAGGCCATCCTGGAATGCATCAAGGAGCACCTGCTCCCTGGTACTACTAGTAGCGGGAGTGCTCCAGTCAACCCGTGGTAGGTAAAAATCCCCCATTATCACCACACTCCCCCTTCTACACACCCTCCTTATCTGCTCTGCCAATGCCCCATCCAGTTCCCCAGATTAGGCTGATGGTCTGTACACCACTCCCAGCTTCAGCTTTCTGCCCTTGGAGGCCAGGAGCTGCACCCAAAGCACCTCTGTCCTCTCCTCTTCTCCCTCATCCCTTATACATTTAATCCCTTCCCTCACATAGAGTGCAACCCCCCCCACCCCTCTTCCAACCACCCAGTCTCTCCTGTATATCCTGTATTCTGGGACTGCCAAGTCCCAACCATGGTACTCTGTGGTCCAACTCTGTCACTGCAGCAATGTCCACCTTCCCCTCTGAAAGGAGCACCTGAAGCTCTGCAATTTTGTTCCCCAGCCTTCTTGCGTTGAGAGAGACCACCTTCCACCCATACCTCTCCTTCTCTTCCTTGGCCTGTGTCCCTCCTCCCGGTAGTCCGCACCCTTTCTCCTCCTTATTCTTACCGGGTGGTGGTGCCTTCTGTATTACACTCAGACCACTCTGCCATACCCCTCCCAGGGTTACTACGCCTCCGCCTTTACCTATATCTAGAGGGGTGAGCTCATTAGGCTCCCCTATCCGGACCTTTCTACCAACCTCAGTCTTTTGGTCACCTCCACCTTGGTAGAGATATGCCCCTCTAATCCTGCCTTTAATACTCCCTTCCCGTTTCTGCTCACGTGTAGCCTATCCCCCGCGTACAAGTCACTATTCCCCCAGACCCTACCCCAGTTAGTCACTAACCCATAATTTTTGGTGTGGCACCAATACCTCAGCCACTTGTTGAACTCCTCTATCCTACCCTTCCTCCCCATGCTTGCACATGGTACCGGGAGTATCTCCGAGAATGCCACCGACTCCCTCACCCCCTCAGACTGCCTGCCCAACTACTCGAACCCCCCCCACTACTTCCACAGTCTCCAAGTCGTTTGTACCCGCATGCAACACTAAATGAGGTTTCTTTCCCCTCTTGCTGCACACTTGGGCAGTGCCTGCCCTGCCCCTCCTTCAGTCAACCTGGGGATAGCTTCAACCCAAATACGGCTGTGCCTTTCCCCCCTTCCACCCCATCTCACTCCTTTCAGTATAGAATCCCCCAGGGTGTACCCCCGTCCCTTACCCCCTTTCCCTTCTAATGCCCCTTCCACCACCCCAGTATTCGTTCTTCCCTGCCCCTCACCCCCAGCTGCACCCTCTGTGACTTCTGTATCAGTACCCTCTACTTCACGCCTCACCCCTTTCTCTGCCTTATTCCTCCCATCCCCTTTGAGCCCCTTCCTAGCCTGACGACTTCCTACTGGGCTTCCATGCGTCGACCTCCCTCCTCCCTGCTGATTTCCAACCTCTCCTATCCCAGCTGTTGTCCGACTTACTGCCCCATTCCCTTCTACCCGATAGTGATACCCTCCATCCTTCCCTTCCCATAGCCTCTTCTCATCACCCCTCCTTCCTTACTAGCCCCCCTTCTACCCTTTCATCCTTGCTATCTCTTCCCCTACTTGATGCCATCCCTCTCATGCCCTGCTTGTTGTCCCCCTTCAGTATGTTCCCTGCCCCCATAGCAGAGGCTTGAATCTATTCCTAGTCGATATCCCTCCTACATCTCTTCCCCCTATCGGTTCCCCCCTCCTACTTGTTCCCCTCCGTGCCACCCCTGGTCCCATCCCTGGTCCCTCCCTACCCGCAGCCATCTGCTCTCTCCCCTGGTACTCCTCATGGTCTCTTCCTCCCCCATCAGGAGGCCCCCCCAGGCACCTCCTCCCTTCTCCTCTGTTTTCTGCTAGTGCCTCTGATACTGGGGTCAGTTTCAGTCCCTACAGTAGTTATTTTTCCTCGGTCCCCCCTGGCCATCCCCTATTTCCCCCCAGCCAGGATGCCTACCATACTCATCTGCCCTGCCACTTAAGACTCCTCCCTAACCTCCACAGTTCTTCCCTCAAACTAGCCAGTCGTCTACGGACCATACAGCCCCCCCATCCTCCAAGCCCAGTCCAGGATCATGGCGGACCCACACCCTGTAAACCCCACCACCCTTCCAAAGATGCCTGCCCTACTGACATGTGGCACCTGCCCCATTTTGGCCCCCAGCTTATGTTACGGGCTCTTACTCCAAGTTTATGTACCCTACAACTGTTAGGCCCCTATTTACTCAAATTCCTGGTCTCCCCCCTCCCTAGTCCCCCTACTGCCCCCTTGCCAACTGGGTTAATTCAGTCTCAAATCTCATCCGTTAGATACTGTATTACTGTAGCAATCCTAAAGCCTCCTTGTCCGTTTTTCACCCCTCATCTATCATACTTTTTGTTCTCAGCTCTCATATAGTTTCACTTAGCCCAGTTAGAAATCCTATTGCACTCTAAGTATTACTCAGCTCTGTTAGAGAAATAAACAGAACAACTAAATCTGTATTATTACAGCAATCCTAAAAGTATCCAATCATTGCTTTATCTCCACCCAAGAGACCCTGCTGTAATATAGGACCACACAGGATCCTGGGCAGCAGGGTGGGCAACTCTAAAGTCCCGGCAGAGCGCCGCTGAGCTCACTCACTCCCCCTCTCTCACTCGCTTGTTCTATTTCTCCTGGGCGCTGCAGGCTTCCTTTTGTACTGGGCTCCTGCTCATGCTGGCGCTTTTCTGCCCACAAAGAAATCCGCAGCAGTCCCAACAGAGCTCTGTTGAGCTCGCTCACTCCCCCCTCTCACTTGCTCATTCTGTTTCTCCCAGCACTGCAGACTTCCCTTTTGTACTGGGTTCCTGCCTGCGTTGGTGCCTTTTTCTGCCCACAAAGAAATCCGCAGCAGTTCCGACAGAGCTCTGTTGAGCTCGTTCACCCCCCACTTGCTCGTTCTGTTTCTCCTGGTGCTGCAGGCTGCCCTTTTGTACTGGGCTCCTGCCTGCATTGGCACCTTTTTCTGCCCACAAAGAAATCTGCAGCAGTCCCGACAGAGCTCTGTTGAGCTCGCTCACGCTCACTCTCCCTCTCTCACTCGCTCATTCTGTTTCTCCCGGCGCTGCAGGCTGCCCTTTTGTACTGGGCTCCAGCCTGTGCTGGCACCTTTTTCTGCCCACAAAGAAATCTGCAGCAGTCCCAACAGAGCTCAGTTGAGCTTGCTCATTCCCCCTCTCTCACTCGCTCGATCCTACTCTGTCCCAAACACTGATTTCCCACAGCGACCGCACTATTCTGTGCTGGAAGTGTGAAAACACATTTCGGTCAGGATGTGAAAAATGACAGCTGTACAGTTCATAAGGGAGGTGTGAAAAAATGCCAGCGTTGAAAATCTGGTGCGAAAATATTACAAATTTGCGAAGTTACAAGGGTGCGTGGAAACTGCGCAACGCACACTTGTAACACAGTCATTTTATGGACTTTCGTCACCAAATTTTCAACATATGCATTTCAGGACCTCTACTCATGAACAGTGTCAATGTCATTTTCTTAATCTGTCCCTGAAAACTGATTCCCCACAACGACCATGCTATTCTGCGCCGGAAGTGCGAAAACACATTTCGGCCAGGATGTGTAAAATGACAGCTGTACTGTTCATAAGGAGGTGTGGAAAAATGGCAATGTTGAAAATCTGGAGTGAAAATATTAGAAATTCGCGAAGTTACGAGTGTGCATGGAAACTGCGCAATGCACGCTCGTAAAACAGTAATTTTTTGCACCAAATTTGCAACATAGGCTTTTTGAGAGCCTACCTCATTAACAGTGGCACTGTCATTTCATTAATTGGTCCCAAAAGGTGATTCCACACAGTGACCGCGAAATCACCTTTCGAGACCGAATAACACCAAGACAGTGACTGAAATCATGAGGAGGGGTCCCAATAACCCCATGTTGAAAGTTTGGTGCCAAAATTTCCAAAAATGCCCGAGATATGCACCAAAGTTGGAAAAAAACATATTTATGCCATTATACAGCTTACCGGCATTTCTCCAGTTCGCGGTCAGCTTTGAAGAGTGCAGGCGTGTTCCCGGTCCACCGAAGAGCGTCTCACCGGGCTCCAAAGATAAGTACGGGGTGAGAGGGGGTGTGGGGAGGCAGGGTGCACAGAGGATGGGCGAGGGTTTGAGGAGGGGGCAGGAGAGACCGCGAGAGACTGTTTTCTTGTTTTACAGGGGGGGAAAAAAAAAAAGACGAGGAGGGTTGGTTTTCTTTTTTTGCAGGTGTTGTTTGGTACACTGGGGTGAGCTCCCAGTGTACCACTGCATTTGTGGGGAGGGGACTGAAGCCATGAGGGGACTGGGCCCTCCATCGGCACAGAAGCGATTTGGAAGCGCATGATGCCGAGGGGATTGGGCACCCTCTGGCAACTGGAAGTGGAGACTGAAGCCCGACGGGGATGGGTCCCCTGCCGCACAGAAATGGGCGAGGGCGATGATGCTGAGAGGGATTGGGCACCCCCTCGACACAGGCAAAGCATGACCGTGGGGTCATTATGCTGATGGGGACTGGGCTCCCCCATCAGCAAATTAAACTGGGAACAGGGGGGACTGAAGCCGACAGGGATTGGGCTCCCCATCGGCAAAGAAAGACCGTTTTTGGGGGGGCATGATGCCGAGGGGTATTGGGCACCCCCTTGGCACAACAAATGGGGGGACATTATGCCAACGGAGTGGGCTCCCGGTAAGCAAATGTTACACTAGGCAAGGTACTGCCCTGCAATGACGGGTCGCTCCCTCATTGCAGCGGAGTGGCTGGCACTGCACTGACGAGGTGGCCCCTCACCGCAGCAGCGAGATCGTTTCAACTTGGTGGCACTTTTGGAAACCAATGTCATCAGCACAGTGTGCCTGCATTGGTCCACCAGTGCCAAGCCCCCAAATGCAGTGCCGCCCTTGCCTGCCACAGTACTGCACCTCCACAACCCGCTTATCTAAGCTGCCGCATAATGTTTCCCGTGCAAGCAAACATAAAAAAAAGGGGGAAGGATGGAAAAAAACTCCCTTTCTAAACATGTTTTGGGGGTATGATGACCTAAAGACCCTCAGCCCAGTTTTGTGTTTGGTTATATATCTTTTTTTTTTTTTTTTTTTTTAGGGGTACCCAGAGGAGTACCTTTCTTCTTTTTATTTATTTTTTTTATTTATTTTAGTCTTTGGTAACCGGGTAAGGCCCACTAGGCACAAGTGCCGGTTTTCAGGGGCGAGCTGGGAGCACTGGGCGGTTAAGTGACTTGCTCAGAGTCACACAGTATGCAACTGGAGGTTGTGAGAATCAAACTCAGGTCTGGTCTGCCAGATGTACCAAGCTCGTTCACACCTCATTCCTCTAACCTCTAGGCTATACTGCCAGCCCAATTACAAAGAGCAAAGGTCAGAGATTCCCTAGAGGGGGTGTGGCTAGGGAGACACCCAGTACATTACCGTGGGGTTACCAGCACCGGCAGGGTGAGCTGCCCACAGGATATGGCTCTGCCTGAGCAGATGATGGTGGGCGGGGCATGGTAATTAATGAAGACATTCTAGAAGATCAGCACTTAATGGTAAGTATGTAATTTTCATATCTTCCAGGAATGTCTGCTATAAAAACACTGAACAGCAGAATCCCCAGCACTGAGCCCTGTGGCACCCCGCTGGTCACCCTGCCTTCCATCGACTGCATTCCATTAACCTGTGCCCTCTGGGTTCTGCCTTGTGACCAGTTTTATACCCATCTGACTACTTCTGGACCAACCCCTGTGTGGTCAAGCTTCTTTACCAGCCTTCTGTGTGGAACAGAGTTGAAGGCCTTACTAAAGTCTAGGTAGACCACATCTACTGCCCCACCGTCGTCCACTACTTTTGTAGTGTAGACAAAAAACTCGAGGAGATTTGTCTGGCATGACCTACCTGCTGTGAAACCGTGCTGTTTAGGGTCTTGTTGGCCGCTAGTTTCGAGGAATGTTATGATCCTCTGTTTGAGTAGTGTCTCCATTAGTTTCCCTGCTATAGACGTGAGGCTCACCAGTCTGTAATTACTAGTCTCTTCGCAACTGCCTGATTTTTGAAGTGGAACCACTATTGCCTTTGTCCAGTCTTCAGGTACCACACTGCTCTTCAAGGATTTCATGAATAGAAGTGCCAGAGGGGCTGCTAATTCTGGCCCCAGTTCCTTAAGGATTCTGGGATGCATCTTGTCTGGTCCCATAGCTTTGTCTGCTTTTAGTTTATTTAGTGCCTCCTGTACTTCGGCTTCTGTAAAAGGGACTCGTGTCTACCCCTGGCCCTGGGGTGTTGTGTTTTTTCAGGGCTGGGCCATCCCCTGGGTCCTCTTTGGTAAACACCGAGCAGAAGTATTTGTTGAAGATTTCGGCTTTCCCTGGGTCATGTTTGGTGCATTTCCCTTCTTCAGTAGCAATCTTTACTATCCCCCTTTTGCCTTCCTACGTTCCCTAAAGTATCTAAAAAATGAATGGTCTCCTCTCGTTGCCCGTTCTGCTATCTTTTCCTCTGTCTGGGCTTTTGCCTTTCTAATTTGTTTGTTAGACTCTCTTATTTTTTCCTTGTATGACTCCCAGTCTTTGCTGTACGCCTTCTTTTTTCTTTGACTGTGGTAGCCACTTCCTTGGAAAACCACAGAGGATTTTTTTTCTTTTTGCTTTGCTGACCCATCTGGCACACTGATCTGTGGCAGTCTTTATTGCTCTCTCTTTTGGGTGCCCCCCACATGACCTCCACCTCCTCAACCTCTATTTCCATTAACTGGCTATTTATGTTGTTCCTCATTTTTTGGAAGTCAGTCTTTCTGAAATCTAGCACCTTTATCTTTGAGTGGTTGGTGTCCTGTGTTATGTTTACCTTAAAGCTTACCATGCGATGGTCGCTGTTGCCCATATGGCATCCCACTTTGATGTCCTTAATCCTTTCCGAGTTTGCGAGGACAAGATCGAGAATGGCTTCTCCCCTTGGGGTTCTGACAAGCTGGCACAGTCCCACGCCTTGTAGTGACAAGAAGAAGTCCCTACTTCTTGTTGTTGCTGCTGTTAGTGTGCTCCAGTTAACATCTGGTAGGTTGAAGTCCCCCATCAGTATTAGTTCTCCTTTATCTTCTTGATTTGGGGGCCTGTACATGACGCCAATTCTGAAGGGTTTTCCCTTGCCTGTGTCTACTGTTAGCCACGGAGACTCGAAATCCCCAGGTTGCCCTTTTATTTCTGTGGCGTTTAGTTCCTCCCAAATGTAAAGACTGGCAGCGTCAAACCAGGAATGAGATCTGGGAATCATAATCTCAGATGACTTGAAGGTTAGTAAGGAGTGTGAGAAGGCAACACTGAAGGCCAACAGAATGCTGAACTGCATTGGAAGGGGAATCATGAGCAGGAGGAGAGAGGTGGTACTACCACTGTATAGATTGCTGGTCAGGCCTCACCTGGAATATGGAGTCCAATTCTGGAGGCCTCACCTCAGGGAGGACATTGACCAGGTGGAAACAGTGCAGAGAACGGTGACAAAAATGATTTAGGATCTGCAGTACGTGTCCTACGAGGAAAGACTTAACGAACTGAATATGTACCCCCTGGAGCAGAGAAGAGAGAGAGGGGACATGATTGAAACATTCAAGTACATAAAAGGTATTAACAAGGTACAGGCACAGGAATTTTTTTCACTTCAAGAAGGGCTCCAGGACCAGCGGACATGACCTCAGGCTGCAAGGAGGGAGGTTCTCGACCAACACCAGGAAGTTTTTCTACACAGAAAGAGTGGTGGACGCCTGAACAGCCTGCCCCAAGAGGCTGTGGCGGGGATTCAAGAATGCATGGGATAGACACAAGGGAGCCCTGACTACAAAGGGCAACTAGAGTGTCAAAATAGGTCTAAAACAAATGGACAGATCTAGATGGACCTAGCTGTCTCCTTCTGCCGTCAACTTCTATGTTTCTATGAATCAGTTTTCACCACCGATTCCCACTCATGGGTCAGAGTACCAAGCTTCCCTTTCTTTTGAGGTAGGAGCTGGCTCACTCTGAGGGTAACACGTTTTCTCAGCCCTCTGCATGGGGAAAAACACCTGAGGGCAAGGGGCTCCTTATGGGTCTGGCAGAACCAGAGTCTGGTCAGGGTCAGACAGATGCTGTTGTGGCACAGGAGCAGAAGGGCACCCTGGCAACTCTCACCTGACCCTGCAGGAGCAGCAGTGAGCCCCCTGGAAATGCAATTTTGCACCTTAAGCTGGGCCAAAGGTGCCAGCCTGGAGAGGCAAAATCACGCTATCCGACTGAAGCAGAGTGCAGTTCCCACAAGCCTGGAGGCCATCTCACTGGCATCGTACGATGTCCTTGACTGATGCCTCGACACCTCCACAGGCCACAAGCCACAAGCAGAAAGGCAAATGGCTTGCCCAACTAATTCACTCTTAGGCAAATGGGTCCAAAAGAGAGGCGAGACATAGTTGGTACCCATACCCAGGACTCCATCCAGACTGAGTGGGCAGGTAACTGTAAGACCAGCAGTCTCCTCTTGTCCCAAGGGCAGTGCTCTGCCATGCCAGATCAATGAGGAACAAGACAGCCATTATGGTGGATTTAATGTCTTGTTCCTCTATTGATCTGGCTTGCATCATGGAGACCTGGCTGAGTGATGAAGCTGGTCCTGTTCTGGATGCGGCTGTCCTAGCGGGGTTCTCCCATGATTCACTGCGCTCACAGGGATCACGGGGGGGGGTATCTGTTTTAGACTGGAGACAAACTTCACCATACTCCCAGTTGGGGAAACTTGGCCGTTTGAATACAAGGCCATGCGTGGGGGGTCAAGGTACAAATTAACAGGATGCTTCTCATGTACTGTCCTCCGGGGCTTGACAGGGAGTTCCTGCAGGAAATAGCGGACTTCGTCATCGAGAGGGCACTAGAGTCACCCAGATAGTTGATTACGGGTACCTTCAATGCCTGGGTCGACGATGAACTCTTGCAGTTTGGTCAACATTTCCCTTCAGTTGATGAAATCACTGGGCCTAGCACAGGAAACTACCTTTGTGACCCATCAACATAGTCATGCCTTGGACCTAGTTTTCGCACTGCAACTTGAGACAAATAATCTCAAGACTGATCTGGTCAGTTGGTTGGATCACTGTACAATGAGTCTCTCATTCGGTGCCCCCCCAACAGACCACTACCCCTGTTGAGATGATCAACTACCGCCCTTTGAAGGAACTGTCCATGGAAGGGCTCCAGGCAGTGGCTGATATCTTGAGAGTGATGCCTGCTTGTGCAACTGGACTGAAGACAGTGGTGGTGGCCTACAACAGGGCCACTACCTTGGCCTTTAGATGCAATTGCACCAGTCCGTATATGACCCAGGACTTTGCGCTTGAGATCCCCATGGTTTGATGGGGAGCTTATGGAGCTGAAGTCTGAGGGTTGGAGAGTTGTTGGAGGAAGTTGCAGATGGACAAGGACAGACTGGCTCTGAGGACTCACCACAGTGAGTATCAAAGAGCAAATTCCCATAAGAAGGCAGCATTTCTGTCCAGGGAAATTGCGGCAGGGAAAAATCAACTAGCTCATCTCGTCTGGATAGCAGACAGAATGCTTAATCCAGTCTGTCTGCAACCAGTTACTGCACATTCATCTGCAGCTGCAGAGAGTTTGCTCATTTTATCTCTGACATGGTGCCTTCAATTTGGTACAGGATTTCAATGCATGAGGTCTGTCTGTGGGGTGATCTTGGAGCTGCAGTTCACCTTTTGTGAACTGGATCCAGCCCCAAAGTGCAATGTGGTGCGGTGTGGGGGGTTTCTGGGTCAGTGTTCGCGAAGCTACTCTGGTGCTTCCTTTCTGATCTTTCCAGGTACACTGAAAAATGCATTGGTTAGGGTACTCATTGGACCCAGACTGCTTGGCAAATTTTAGACCGGTCTCTAGCCTCCCCTTTTTAGGGAAGGTTATTGAGAAGGTGGCGGCACTGCAGCTTGAGTAACACCTCACGGCTTCTGACATCTATGAACACCTCCCGTATAGGTCAAGGCACAGCACTGAGACTGCGTTGGTCAGGGTGCACAATGACCTTCTTAGGGCAAGAGACGGAGGATAGTATTCCGTTTTCGTTCTCCTTGATGTCTCTTCCACTTTCAATACCATGGACCATGTGTTACTGTTGGATTGTCTCAGGGAGCACTTTGCACTTGCAAGCATGGTCATCTGCTGGTTTGAGTCCTTCCTTAGATACAGGATGCAGAGGTGGCAATGGGGAGATTCTCCTCACTCCCAAAGCTCCTGCTCTGTGGTGTGCCACAGAGTTTGATCCTCTCATTTCTCTTTGTGGTGTATATTTATTTATTTGAAAAAGTTTCACCAGGAAAGGCACACTGAGCTACAATAGCTCATTTCAAGATGCGTCCTGGGGGAAGGAGAGACGGGAAAGTACAGTTACGTAAGAACTTACCGTAAAGAGTAGATCTTCGAGAGAGGCTCTTGCAGTAGGTATTCACAAGCAGGACTAAGCCATCAGGACATCACGGAAAAATCTCTAGCTAGCAGTCTCTGGCAGGGACCGCCCCCACGTCAGGTGACCAACGTCAGTATAAAGGGGGCGGTCCCGATGCCCGCCCTCCAGTTCTTTCCCGCCAAGCACCAAAGGGCTAACAGGAGAGAAGAGGATATGGTCCCATATCTGAAAGAGAAGAAATGAGGGGACCGAGGGAGGGAAGGTAATACCTACTGCAAGAGCCTCTCTCTCGAAGATCTACTGATACTGTAAATTCTTACATAACTGTACTATCTTACTTTGAGAGAGCTCTTGCAGTAGGTATTCACAAGTAGGACTGAGTCCCAAGCAGTCTGGAACAAAAAGAAAGTGGTAGGAGGAAAAATCCATTCACAAAGGCTGAGCTTCTAGACAGGGATCATGAAAGGATTCCCTGCGAAACAGCTAGCCCGAAGCCTGCTTTGTGGCTAGAGGCAATGTCCAAACTGTAATGTTTCGTGAAGGTATGGACGTAAGTCCAAGTTGCAGCTGCACAAATCTCAGCCGCTGACACATTCTTGAAGCAAGTGGCAGAGGCCACGACCCCTCTAGTGGAGTGGTCTTTGACCTGACCCAGAAGGGTCTTGTGATACTTGTCATAACAGAAAGTGATACAATTGGCCAACCATTTAGAAAGGCACTGCCTGGAAACAGGGTTGCCTACTCTCTTGTGAGCGAAAGACACAAAGAGTTGGTCTGTTTTCCTAAAATCCTTAGTCCTGTGAATATAGTATCTCAGAATTCTATGTACATCCAGGGTATGGAGGAGATGCTCTCCCTGATTGGAGTGCTCCATGAAGAAGGCTGGAAGCTCGATGGACTGATTCAGAGTAGATTCAGCCACCATGTTTGGAAAAAATTTAGGGTTAGTACGCATGGTCACCCTATCTATGTGGAAAGTCAAATAAGGGATTTTATACATCAAGGCTTGCAACTCAGAAATCCTCCGAGCTGAAGTGATGGCCACTAGAAGCAAAGTCTTCCAAGAAAGAAACTTCAGCTCTGCCTCCGCTGCAGGTTCAAAGGGAGGCAGAGTAATCTTCTCAAGAATGAAGTTCAAGTCCCACGGAGGAGCAGGGTTGCGGATCGGGGATCTTAAGTGCAGGACCCCTCGCAGAAAAGTCTTCGAGACTTCTAGTTGTGCAAATGTCCTGCTCCCAAAAGGGATGTGGTAAGCCGAAATGGCTGCCATATGTACTTTCACTGACAAGTAACTAAGGCCCAAGTCATACAGGTGCCGAAGATAGTCCAGAACCTTACTGGCTGGACAAGAAAAAGGTTCTATGTTTTTAGAACCCGCCCGGATGGTGAAGCGCTTCCACTTCATGGCGCAAGTGGACCTGGTGGAAGACTTTTTGGCCTCCACCAGGATGTCAGCAACCGTGGGGGAAACTCCAACATGAGCTTTAGCTACGTATGAAGGAGCCACGCATGAAGGTGAAGAGACTTGAGGCCTGGATGAACCAGAGTCCCCCTTCTCCTGGGTCAGCAAATGTTGCAACAGTGGTAGAGGAAGAGGAGGTTCCTCGGAAAACTGTTGTAGAAGAGAGAACCAGGCTTGCCTCGGCCAAAAAGGAGCGACGAGGATCATTCTCGCTCCTTCTGACCTGAACTTGTTGAGTACCCTAGGGATCAAAGGAATCGGAGGGAAGGCATAGACGAATCTGTCCTTCCAGCACAAAGACAGCACGTCCCAACAAAAACAGTTTCACCCTGGAGCAAGCGAGCAGAAGACGGGAAGTTTGGCATTTTCGGTGGAGGCGAAGAGGTCCATTTGAGGAGTCCCCCAGTGCTGGAAGACAACGTCTAGCATGTCCTAGTTGAGATCCCCCTCATGAGACTTGGCTGACGAGCGACTTAAGGCGCGTCCGCGAGAGTGTTCTCCATCCCCAGCACGTGAATGGCTGTCAGATGAAGGCTGTGCTGGGACACCCAGTGCCAGACTCTCATGGCTTCCCAGCAGAGGGGATAGGAATGAGTTCCTCCCTGTTTGTTGAGGTACCAAACACACATTGCCTGACTGCACGAGAAGGTGACCAGGAACAACAACCGGAAGGAGAGCCTGGAGGGCATAAAGGACTGCCCTCAGCTCGAGAACATTTATATGGAGCCTTCATTCGAACTGAGACCAGCTGCCCTGAGTCCGGTGAGGCCCAAGATGGGCACCCCAACCTGCCCAATGCATCCGTCATCAGGGTCTGGGTGAGAGGGATGGTGCAGAATGGGATCCTCAGATTGAGAGGTTCTGGAACCGTCCACCATTGCAAGTCCCTGACCATAGGGTCAGACACCAGAATTTCGTGATCCAGGTCATCCTGAGACTGGTCCCATTGAGACCACAGGGTCCACTGAGAGATCCTCATGTGAAGACGAGTGAGTGGGATGGGCGGGATGGCAACCGCCATCAGGCCAAGAAGACGAAGGACCTTCCTGGCTCCGACCCTTCTGAGACTCGATAAGAAATGAACTTGGTTTGACAGCATCTCGGCTTTGTCCGGGGGTAAGAAAGCCTTGCCCAGAGTCATGTCCAACACTGCCCCTATGAACTGCAGCCATTGGCAAGGGATCAGATGGGACTTGGCAGGGTTGATTGCAATCCCCAGGTCAGAGAATACTTGAAGGGTGAGGGAAAGGGAGCCCAAAAGTTCCTCCCTGGACGAGGCTGCCAGAAGCCAGTTGTTGTCCAAGTAGGGGAAGACCTGGATCCCCCCCCGGTACTCAGGAAGGCCGCCACCACCAACAGGCATTTGCTAAATACCCGGGGGGCCGAGGATAGACCAAAAGGAAGGGCCTTGAACTGGTAGTGGGACCCCTGAAAACAAAAACGGAGGTATTTGCAGTGGGAGTGGCAAACGGGGATATGGAGGTAGGCATCCTGCATATCCACAGCGCATAGCCACAGTCCCAGCCGAAGCACGGGGAGAAGACTTTGGAGGGAGAACAATTGAAACCGTTTGTTCTCCACAAACGGACTGAGGAAGCTGAGGTAGAGAATGGGCCTCAGGTCCCCGGTTTTCTTTGGTACTAGGAAGAAGTAAGAATAGTAACCTGTCCCCTGAAGGTGGGAGTGGGGAATGGGTTCTATTGCCTCTTTTAGCAGAAGAGAGTGGATTTCTTCCAGTACCAACTGCAGATAAGTGTGGAGCACGAGGAGGGAGGGAGGAGTGGTCTGCGAGTTTTTTTTTTGAATTAACTCTATCGAGTGTCCTGTTGCAATCAGCTGGAGCACCCAGGCATCTGCCGTTATCCTCTTCCAACACGGTAGATGGGAGGAGAATCTCACCCTTACCGGTTCCTCTGGACTCGGCAGTGGGAGAGGCACGGAGTCAGGAGGCAGGGAGCAGAGTAGTGGCTGAGGCCCTGGGAGCTTTCTTGCCTGGGGGGCCTTGGCAGCTGATGCAGCTTTGCGTTTGTTAGGACATCGGGGTTGCGTCTGCTTAGGCCTCTGGTGGTTGGGGCGCCAAAAGGACCATTTCTGCCTCCGAGAGGGTTTGTACATTGTCTGAACAGATCTTAATGCCAAACCCTTCTCCTGTAATTCGGTGATGATGTCCTTGATATCACCGCCAAACAGCACAGACCCTCTGAAGGAAGCATCGTGGATGGCTGACTGCAATTTAGGGGCCAAGCCTGACACTTGGAGCCAGGCATGACGCCGTAAGGATATGGCGAAGGCCGAGCTCCTGCCTGCAGTGTCCACCGCGTCATATGTAGCACGAAGCATGTGTCTACAGCCCGAGCGTGCAGAGCGGACAAGATCTTCCAGTTCCTGCTTTGTTTATGAATCTGGGAGGGAGTCCAGTTTTGACTCCATCTGACTAGGGATTTTTTTTTTTTAGTGTTATTTTTATTTAAAACTTTGTTAACCGGTTAAAAAAGCACTGGGCCATTTAGCCCTTTTACAGGCTTGACCTGGATACAGAACAAGATTACATCACAATTAGACAAGCATAATAAAACAGCACATAACAATGTGAGTATACACACGATAGTATTCCTTATATAATATAATCTGTTTTAGGATTATATCCAAGTGTAATACCCAAGATGAATCCTTAAGTGCACTTACATCCCACCCCTAAGTACAAGTGTCTTTTTAAAGATACTTTAAAAGAAGTTAAACTTTCTACATTTTTTAAGGCATCGGGCAATGTATTCCAACTATCTGTAGCACAGTATTTAAAAGATTTTTGATACTTTGATGTTTTACAAAGAGGAATTTGCAAAAAAACAGAGGAAGTAGATCTTAGCTGCCTAGTATTTGTTCTTCGAGTAAAAAAATTATTCATACGGGTATATACACAACACTGTAAAGTGATCTATGCACAAAACAGAGCTCTTGTATAGTGTTTCTTTGCTCCAGGGTAGCCAACCCAACCTACTGTATAAATTACAATGATGTTCCCTATGTCTAGCCCTCAATGCAAATCTACAAATAGAATTATAGAGACTATGTCTCTGCTGTTTTACCTTTTCTGACCCCTCCCCTCACAAATCAACCCTCCATAATCTAACATAGGCAATTGGCATGCTACTGCTACAGTTTTCCTAGTGTCATCTGTTAAAAAATCCCTTACTGTACATAAGGCACCAATTCTACCATGTATATGTTTAGTCACATTATTCAAAAGAGGAGCAAAAGAAAGATGGTTATCTAGTGTCACACCCAAGTAACGAAACTCAGTGACCATATCAAGGAAAAATCCTTCATTGCCTGTTATTTTAAAGTCATCCCTCATCCTCCTTAACTTTGCAGGTGTGCAGAACAACATATCTTTTGTCTTTTTTTTTTTTTATTCAAAACTAATCTATTTACTTTTAACCATTCTATCATTTTACTATAATCATTTTCTAACTTTGTTCTGATCATATCAATATATTTCTCAGTCACACATAAAACTGCATCATCTGCATACAAAATTAAGAAGGAATCTGTAAATATTGTAGGTAATTCATTTATATATAGAGAGAGAACAACAAAGGCCCCAATATCGATCCCTGTGGTACCCAATAATTGACTTTTCTAAAGCCAGACACATTATCATTTATCCTAACCTGCTGTTCTCTCATAGTCACATAATCATTTAACCGTTCAATCACTGGTCCTCCAAACCTCAACACACTCAGTTTGAAAATCAATATCTGATGGTCCACTAGGTCGAAGGCCTTGGTCAGGTCCATGAACACCGCACCCGTATACTTCCCCTGATCCATGTTTTCTTGCAGGTCGTTTGTGAACCTGACCAAGGCCTTCACTGTACCACTCCCCCTACGGATGCCATGCTGTGCATCCATAAGCACCTGATATTTATTTAGATGTTACACAATTTGAAGATGCAGCAACTTTTCCTGGATTTTTCTCACTATAGCCAGCAGGGAAATTGGTCTATAATTTACCGCAAGATATGCAACACCCCCCTTTAAAAACTGGTATCACTATTGCTTTCTTCCACATGGCTGGTACAATTTTTGTTTCGAGTGATATGTTAAAAATCAGCTGCAACGGTTTTGCAGTCTCATTTGCCATTGTTTTTAGAACTCTTGACTCAAGCTGATCAAACCCAGGTCCTTTTGTTTTGTCCAATTTTAATAGTTCCTGGTAAACTTCATGCCATGTAATTTTCTTAAAGTAAAACTTTGGTAAATTATTACTTTGACCAGGCATTCTAAATTGAACCCTTTCCCCAAAATCCAAAATATACTCATCTAAATCGGTAAATTTTTCATTCAAGTAATCTGCCATTGCCTTTTTCCCTGTAATTACCTGTTGTTCTTTAACTAAACCAGTTATATTATTCTACTTCTTAGGTGCCAACAAATTATTCACATTTCTCCAAAACTGTTTTTTATCATGAAAAGTAGTAACCTGTTCATTTCTATAAAACTCAACCTTAGATCTTTTTATTTCTTTTTTTCATCTATTTCTCAACTGTCTATAGTGGTTCCAGTCTGATTCTGATCTAGTTTTTCTATATAATTGGTTAGCTGCATCCCTTTCCTTCATTAGTTGAAACAATTTAGAATCTAACCATTTATTTAGAGTGCCCCTCACCCTTTTTTTTCTTTATTGGGGCTCGTTTATCAATCATTACATTTAAAGTTTCAGTGAATAAACTTACTGCTTTGTTAACATCTGTAATACTATTTAATTGGGTCCAGCTGACCAGTGACATATCTTGTTTAATGGCTAACAAATTCTCCTCATTTAACGTTCGACTTTCCACAACATGATATTTACCCTTAGGTCTCCCATTGCCCCAAACACAGTAAATTGGATAATGATCACTAATTACATCAGCTAATACCCCTGAAATTCCATTATTTTTTACGTTACTTACCAATACCCAGTCAATTAAGCTAAATTGCATTGTTTTATTGCTTAATCTTTTTCCATCTGTTATATGATTTGTTCAAGATTCACTCCCTGCAGCAACTTCCTATATTTATTTACCCCAGTCCCCCACCAATTTAGATTAAAATCCCCCATTACAATTAACTCCTTTTTGCTATACCCTTCCAATATTTTAATTAACTCCTCCAATCCCTGAATCTTGGAATTTGGAGGATTATACATGCATCCCACATTTAATTTCTTTGTTTTGCCCAATCCCATTTCTACAAAAAGACACTCACATCCTGAATCTAATACTGGGGTGGGTGTTTCTTTTACCTCTAAATGCATTTTATAAAAAATTACTAAGCCTCCCCTTTCCCTGGACTGTGCTTTCTTAGGTGGTTATAACCCAGAATTCCTATTAAATTATTATCTATTTTGGGTTGCACCCAGGATTCAGTTATCAACATTAAATCTGGTTTAGATACCTTGATCCAGGCTTCCAATTCCTGTTTTTTTGGCATAAGACTGCAAATATTTAAATGTACCATTTTTACCCCTCATGCTTTCATCCATTTTAGTTCTAAGTTTTCTAGAGGTCCTGGATCTTCTTCCACATCACCTGATTCCTGTAGTCTTTTTATTATTAAGCAATACAAGCAAAAATCTAATTTCCTAGAGTTTAGAAAATACCCTAATTTTCCAACTTCCCGTTTTCCATAAGGCCAAATACAATTTTACTAACCTCTAATTTGTTATCTTTATTCTGAAATTCTAGTTGAAGCCTACTGTCGTAAGTCCCATTTTCCTCTGCGCAGTGGATTTTCTGCACTAGGGCATCCAGTGAGCAGAACAAAACGGCATACATCATAAACTTGCCACCCCTATATAATGCATCATTAGACTACTATGTTACACAACCCAGTTTCACACAGACCTTACTTAACTATCAAGTAATAAGTTAATTACCTTAGAGATAAGTTAAAGCTTTTATAAATATGCCTCATGTTCTGAACCTAACAAGGACAAACTAGTAACTTTAAAACCTTTTACTGTTTTTAAAAGAGCCTGATTATGATATTCTAAACTTTTACAGACTGCAATACCTTCCCTTCTTACATTAACATTCGACTACACTTATCAACTAATTTCAGTGCCGAGTGGCGCTCACGCTGTAAGCAGCGCATTCCTTTTATGTCTCACTGCCCTTCCTCCTCCACTGACGCTCGCAGCAGTTCCTCCTTCTCAACCACAGGTGTAAAAAGTTGGTAGTCCCCCATGTGACCGATGTAACTCAGGGCCCTCTTGCCCAGAGTGGAGGAAGCATAGAACTTCTTCCCATACTGGTCCAGAAGACGGGACTCCTTGTTGGGGGGGGGGGACAAGCTGAGATGCTTAGGGTTGGCTGATCAGTCGTGTGCAGCGCTAATCATGACCAAATCGGCCTTGGGGTGAAAGACGAGAAAATCCTTCCCCTCAGGAGCCTTATATAGCCTGTCAGCCTTCAGAGAAGGGGGCTAATGAGGAAGGTTGCTTCCAAATAGTGGAGACAAGATCCTCGTGAGGCTCTATCCAGGGTGGGAGAAGTCTCCGGGAGGTCCAGATGGGCCGTGAGCTTCTTACACTGGGGATCTGGTTCCACTGATTGCCATTCGCAGGCGGCCTGGATTTTCTTCAGCAACTCCAGAAAGGAAGGATCTTCCAGAGGGGACTTCGGAGAACCTTGCGGCCTGGGTCTATCTGGAGTGCGGGGCTCGTCCTCTAGATCAGAGCGTTCTGAGTCCAAATCTGTCTCTGAAGACTCCAATGATGGAGAAGCAGAAGAAGAGGCCTCCCTAGGAGGGGGAGGATCACCCTCTCTGGGGTTCCACGGGGGAGCGTGTCCTCCCTGGCCCGAGCACCAAAAGGTTCAGCTCTTGTGTCAGGCAGAGGAAGGGGAGTCTCTTCATGCTGACATAAGGGGTACGGCGTCGGTTTGCGTTTCTCGACCTCTTCCGTGATCTGCGATTTTACTTCAGCCCACCAGGAGGCCAAGACCTCCCTCAAGTCCAACTGAGGCTGCGGGGTAGGTGGAGGAGGAGGAGGCGAAGGGGGGCTCGGGTACGGGTAAGCTGGAAACCCGTAATAAGGGTACCCATAACCCGCTGGCGGGAGGCTAGGCATTGGGTATTGAGGCGCCGGGCACTGCGGCATCAGATAGTGCGGTGTCGGGTACTGAGACTCCGGGTACTGAGAAGCCGGATACTGAGGTGTCTGGTATCCTGGCGCTGGGGTGTCCGACAGAGTTGGGGGTGTCCAATGGAGTTGGAGGCGCTGGCGGTGGCCCTGCAGGTGGACCAGATGGAGCAGGTGTCAGCCCGGAGGACATAGGTCCCAGAGGCTCGGACATTAGATCGACAGGGAGCAAGATGCCAGAGGGTGACGTCGCGGGGTCAGGCGTCTGAGGATCCGGCATCGGGCTCCTCGACCCCAGCTGGGGAGGGAACAGTAAACTCCTCAAGAGGAGCCGGAGAAGACGCAAGGTCCTCAGAGGGCAACAAAGCCGATGTGCGCTGCGGCGACTCTCTGACGTCAGGGATGGATGAATGGCCTGACGAAGGGTCGCCGGCTGGGCAGACGTCAGGCAAGCCGATGACCAACTTATCAGCCATGTCCAGGCGGGTGTCAGTGGGACCAACGCTCGACTTATCGGATGCACCCTGACCGGAAGGCCTGGATTTAGAGGCCATAGCGGGAGGGTGGGCCTCCTTGGCCCCGGAGGCTCCTATCAGGCCCAAGCACAAGCCAGACCGGGGGGGGGGTCGACGCCGGCTTAGACATCACTATATGGCCGTCAGCGATGATCTCTGCCTGGGTCACCTGAGAGCCACGGCCCCAACCGAAGTAGTGGCTGCTGTGGATGGTGAGTCCCACTCCCGGTGTTTCTCCTTGTCCCTCTTTTTCTTATGATGGCCCTCAGGAGAAAGTGACACCTGCCTCAATTTCTTCACTTCCTTTTCCATGGAAGCCATTTTCTTTTTTAGTAAATGGGCTTCCAGGGACTGCTGCCTTCATTTCCAAGTCGCAGCGCTGAATTTTCGGCAGTGCTCACACTCCTCCACGCAGTGTTATGGGCCCAGACAGAAGAGGCAGAGGGAATGGCTGTCCTTGTGAGGGAGCTGGGATCCACACGAGTCGCACTTGTTCTTATGCGATTCCGACGGCCTCGGGGGTGACATGCACAGTGAGGTAGTATTACACAAATATCAAAGTAAAATAAAGTAAAGTCAAAAAAGACTAATACTTATCTAAAATGGTGAGAAAAGCGAGCGCTGTTCTTCCACGAGGTACTTTTGCAAGCCGATGGCGGGAAAGAACTGGAGGGTGGGCGTCGGTCACCTGACGTGGGGGCAGTCCCTGCCAGAGACTGCTAGCTAGAGATTTTTCCGTGGGGTAGTGACGCCTGACGGCTTAGTCCTACTTGTGAATACCTGCTGCAAGAGCCCTTTCGAAGTAAGATCACAATTTGAGTATGCATAATCAAAGAAACAAAAAATAAAACAAAACATCCTACTATGATATAAATTTGAGACAACTGAAGCATACATAAACCAAGATATAGAGAATAATATATGGTCTTCAGTTAATAACCACACTGTAAACACTTCAAGAGGTTGCCATGACATCATTGTAAACCTCGAGCGCGCAGCTCAAGAGGTTTTCCTATGTCATGGCAACCTCGAGAAGTGTTTTCAGCGCGTCTGTTCACCAAAGACCATACATTATATTTTATAGTGTATGGGTTACCAAGATTGTGTAATCACAGATTGAATTACTTTACAGAACATCAATTGTTGTGAGCATTCCGTTTTGTTATACCATTGATACGACACACTCAAGAAAGGTTAACAACAGAGTGATGTCATAACAATGACATAACAAGGTTGTAATCTGCTTGATTTCAGTTAAGAGCTCACCATACATTATACAAAAATAAAACACATACAATGATACATATCTGAAACAATTAAAGCTATGTCCAGCTTAATATGTGAAGAGGACAAAACAACAGAAATATAATATTGCAGATTTAAAACTTGAGGTTAGAGAGTAGTCCCTTTGCAGAGACAGAGTAGGTGGGGGGGGGGGAGAGAATACAGCTAGGCTGACTGAGGAATAGAGCAGCGGGAAGAAGGATAGGGTAAAAGGGGGGGAAGCAGACCTTTGACCCTCTGGTCTGTATATGCTGCCTCTAGGAAGGATCATTAGATGTACAACTTGGGTTTTCATTGCTATGTTGATGACATCCAGTTGTCTTTTGCACCTGGGACACTGGATGCAGTCAAGGTGCTAAAACTGTGCCTAGCTGAGGTTTAGGACTTGAAGCCATCAAGCTGGCTTAGACTGAATCAAGACAAGGTGGAGGTACTGGTGACTGAGCCTGTTCGTCGGTGGGGTGCAGAGGTCTCTGAGGAGAAGGTGAGCGTAGTGCTTGCCTCCTCTAGTTTGGTGGCCTCTGCTAGGGTGAAGAATCTGGGAGTTACTCTGGATGAGAGGCTGACATTTGAGGCTCACGTGTCAGCTGTAGTTCGGAGTGACTTTTACCATCTCCGAAACATCATCCAGATTAAAGCCTTGATTCCCCCCAGAAGACTAGTCCTCAACGGTACATACCTTTTGTCACATCCCGGCTTGGCTATTCTAACGCTTTATACCATGGGGTGAGTGGAGGTGTGCTTTGTTGCCTGCTGCTGGTGCAAAACACTGTAGCCAGGTTACTGACAGGCCTACACGGGTCCTGTCACATAACCCCAGTCTTGTGTGAACTGCACTGGCTGCCGGTGAAGTGCCGTATCATCTTCAAGGTTGGTTTGCTGACCTACAAGGCCCTATATGGACCGTGTTCTATTTATCTGAGAGACCTCCTGACCGCTTATTAGACCTCCTGCCCCTTCTGTTCCTCTGATGTGGGCCTTCTAGCTGTTCCCAGGGCTAGGCTTAAATCTTCTGGTGATCGAGTGTTCACCCTTTGCCCTGTGAAATAGGCTTCTTTGATCTCTTTGGGAGGCCCCTTTGGCAGAGGCCTTTAAGAAGGGCATAACAACCTTCTATTTCAGAAACATACGAACATACGAAATTTGCCAGCAGATAAAGGCCTAGAGGTCTATCAAGTCTGCTCGAATGTGCAGCTAGCACCCCTTATTCTGCAGCTGCCCTTCCCTTCCACCCTTCCCCTTCATTAACCCTCCCCCTTGTCCTGTCCCATCCCCTTTTGAAGCAGTCCACTGTTCTACTGGATACCACTTCTGCAGGTAACGCATTCCACCCAGCCACCACCCTCTCTGTAAAAAAAGTGTCTCCTCATCTCCTTCCTGAACCTTCCTCCCTCCAGTCTCATATCATGGCCCCTGGTGGCCTTCCCCTCCCTTACTTTGAACAGCCACTCTGCACCTGTCTTGTTTATTCCTTTCATGTATTTAAAGGTGTCAATCATGTCCCCCCCGTCCCTCCTGTTCTCCAGTGAGTACATGTTCAACTCCCTCAACCTCCTCTTGTATGATAAATCCCCCAGCTCCTTGATCATCTTTGTCGCCCTGAGCTGCACCCCCTCCAGTAACTTAATGTCCCTCTTCAGATACGGGCACCAGTACTGCATGCAGTACTCCATGTGCGGTCTAATTAGGAAGCTTTTAGCTCTGTACAGTGAGCTCCTCAGTTGATGCCACCTGTCGAGTTTCTGTCAGAATAAATTAATGAACTGTGTTTTTGCACATATTTATGATTGGATTCGTTTTATTTAAATTTTGAGGTTTTCTTTTCATTTTACTATAATTGTATTTTATTGTATTACACTCTGAGGCCCTGAAAAAAGCACTTGAGAAATAAAGTGTTTGTTTACTTAGCAGCTAGAAGCTGACCTGGCTGTAACCACAGGCACCCGCTGAAGGCTGCCTGGTGTGCTGCAATACACATAATGACACTTACCGAGGTAAAAATAACTTCTTGCCCAAGGCATCTGTCTGAGCATAGTCAGTCTCAGGAGGCTAGTCACATGGAGCAGTCTCAGCCCCAACAGGGCCTTCAACACCTTAATCCCAAAAGAGGAGTGAGGTACTGCATCTGCAGATCCCGAGGATGCACAATACCAGAGCATGAGGTCCCCTTGGGGCTGGAGGACAAGAGAAGGGATGTCTCCATGCAATCCTTTATGAATCCTAAAAAGGTCTAGGCCAGGGAAGGATGACTGCAGAGCCATCACTGGGAACTCCGTGGAGTTCCAACAGTAAGGATACCGGATCTCATCTTGTAAAGGATCCAACCTTCAATGCTTCAAGCATGTCCACCAGGAATCTCTGGTACAGGGTGTACTCAAAAGTCAAGGACAAATGAACTGAGGATTCACTGTCCTCTGAGGAGGTCACTGACGGAAACAAGGCACTGAACAATGAGGATGATGGTGCCAGGGGCCGAGTCGAAACTGGGCCCTGTTGGAACCACTATGGAGTTGCTTTAAGGCACCAACAATCTCTCTGTGCTGTTCCCAAGTAACTGGTCCCTGATGGTCCATGTGCTCAGGCAACTTCTGCAAGAGTGGGAGAGGCCCAGGAGGAAACTGAGATGCAGGGTCTCTAGGACAGCGGGGCTTGCCCGGGGGAGGTCCTGGCAGGACTGCCTAAATGGGGTCATTCTAAAACAGAAGAATGACCGATCAGTATCTATGGGAGATTCCTCAGGTGGGGAGATCGGAGCTGTATAGTCCCTGTAGGGTGGTGCTGGTATCCACCCATGATGATGTCAGCCAGTGGCTTCAGGGAGACCACCACCTCCCGGCCCTTATCAGACTCCGAGCCAGTGCTAGCTCCAATGCCAGGCTCAGGGTCGTTGACTGGCCCAGAGACAGGTTCACCCCCACGGTCGTGGCCAGTGCTGTCCTCCGTGTTGGGGCTGACACCAAGCCTGGCCTCAACACCAGAGCTACTGCCCACCCCAGTGCTTCAAGTGACACCAGGGCCAGGAACGACACCATCACTGGCATTGTGCTTGGTGCCAGGCCCAGGACCTGCACCATGGCCAACACCAGAAATGTCATCATCCTTCCCCTCGGTGTCGCTAGCATCACTGGAGGAAAGAACCACCTTCTCCTCGACAACAGGATGTAGCACGGCCCCCGTGATGGTCCTTCTCATAACACTACGAACAACAGTGGTTGACAGTGAGAGAAAGAACTGAAGAGTGAAAGGGACACCCACTTTATATAGGTGGCATCGACATACATCAATGTGAGTGGCCCTAGCTAAGCAAAAATTTCTGAGTGGTCCTGACACTGATGTCTTAAAGTTCCAAAGGTGTGGCTCTTTGGAAATGTCCTTAAGCATCACAGAGGCACCAATCCCTAATTGTGTTTCAGTGTGAACATAAAAAAAAACAGTGAAAACCATCAGACATGCAACAGAGATGTAAAGTCTGGCCTACTTACATTTATTAGTAATTTGAGCAAGTCTGACTTTTTCTGATGAGAAGGTTTCATCCAGATCAAAAAGGTCCAAAGTAGGTGGGGGCAACTCCCTAAAAGATGGGGGAAAAACCTGTGCAAAAAGTTCAAGATCAATACAATGCGTGCTTTAGTCTATTGCTGTACATCGTTATACAAATTTATAAATAAAATGTATTGCTACCAGCAAAAAACACTAGGTTTCGTAGTAAAGTCCCCAAAACCCGATTTAAAACTAACTTCACGTCTGTGGTGCCAAACAACCCAGAAGTCTGCCTGAAGCACAGGATATCAACTGTAGAGGCCAGTGGGAGAGGATCAGCATACTCCTATATGGCTGCCTCCTACTGCTAGGCAGAAGGCAACATGCAGAGATGCTTCAGCTTGAAAGGGGGATGACCCAGAAGGATGTCTCACATCTAGAGGGGCATGATGCCATCACTCCACTGTGTTACAGGAATGATGATCTGTAAAGAGAAAAATGGCAGGCCATCTTACCCATTAACAGCTGCCATGCTCTTCCACACCACTGGGTTCACACTCTGAAAGGGCACAGTCCTGCTCCATCCCAGACTGCCCATGGACAACAAAACTCTCTTTCCTTTGGATGGGGGGGGCACTTCATTAGGGCTAGAAATGGAGCCAAGGTGTCGTGGACCTCTGAGACCACGAGAGCAGGTAAGCACTGGATGCAGTACACCCGACAAGAGTTTGGGGCTGCCAGGACTTCAAGGACAGACAAGGAGGACAGGTGAGGACATACAGCCACTTGGTTTTGTCTGCCTGCCTCACACAACTACATGAAATGGCTACAACACAAGAAGTCTTGTTGGCTACAAACTGTATAACGTAACAGATGGCCCATTCCAATGCATGCGTGTCAGCATCATCTACAGGTGTTTAGCTGTACTGGGACTTGTGGCCACAGAGATTTGTTGGGTAAGATAATTTAATCATACAGCATATCGGTGCAGGAGGAGGTCATGCACTTCCCACATTGTTCCACTAATTCAGCATATGCAGTTCTCCCAGGGAAAGACATTAACTGCATCCCTGTGCTTGATTTGCATCAGGCGTCTTCAGACAACCAACTGTTTCAAACAGTGACACATTCACTGCGGTGGTTTCATCACATTCATTACTGCCCTGCAGAAACCCTGCTAAGGCCATCACATCAATATGCTTGCAACACCACACAAGCTCTAAAACTAGGCCATAATGTGAGGATGTGGGTGAGTAGAGCTCTTGCTTATTGTGTGGACTTCTCTACAGTAATTTAAAACCTCCAAATCGGTAACCCGTGAAATAGGTGACTCAATCTGAGTGCCTGGATTAAGAGCAACAGTTACAGAATAACGAGGAGGAAGGAGAGTGAATGGAGAAGAGAGCGAGGTATGGTACAGCAGGGGAAGGTATGCAGAAGAACTCGGAAGAAGGTTGTAGAGGGTTTGTTTGGCAAGGCCGATCGAGCTGGCTATCTGGTGTGGTGGGTAGGGCTGCAGTCTGCGACGATGGTGGTCCATGGTTCGGTGCTGGTGTGGGGTTTATTTTTCTCATCGTTGCTGTGTTTTTTTTTGGGTGGTGGTTTTTATGCCCTGACTATGTTTACCCTGCCTGCAGGTTGCTCCCCCCCCCACATTCTCCCCTTACACACTGCCATCCCACCGAGGAGCCCCCTCCCATGTTTGCCTCTTTTCCCCAGTGTCGGCCCCCAATGGAGTTGGTTATTTAATAACGGAGGTGTGGGTGCCCCCGCATAAATGTCATGATTTTATATGTGTATTTTTAGTTTTGCAATGTGCCATCACTTTTATTTCTGTAGTTATTGTGCTGATAGCCAACATTTTTTTCGGTGATTTGTGGTCGCTGTTGTGATATTCGCTATTGCCTCTTAGCTGTTAGCACATGGTACCCTCCAAATCCACTAATGTTATATCCCAGGACAGACACTAGTGCAATTCACTGTGCAGTTATACTGGATTTAAGAAAATGGGCAAGCCTAACAGGCCAACATGACTGTCAGAAGATTTTTTTTTTTTTTTCTTTTTTTATTTAGTTGTTTAACCAGGTATAGCACACTAAGCTGGAAGCTTTTTTTACAGGAGCGACCTGGGAGCACAAGATGGCCCCAGTACTCTCTGGCCTTTCACCATAAGTATCAAATGTTATTTTAGGTGGGATGGATGGTTGCAGAATCCCTGTCACAATGGGGAAGGCAGCCTTGTGGGCCATAGCAGATGAGTAATAGTTGTGGTAGTAGCAGCAGAAGTGCAGTGCATTCTACTTGTATGCACACCAGAAGTATGCACATTCCGGTTATATGCATAACAATGACAATGACTGGATGAACCTCTGGTCTTTTTCTGCCATCATGGTCTATGTTTCAATGTCCCAGTCCCAATCCTGTGCTTTTATGCACACTGAATTTCTGTTGTATGTACACCTTTTCCTCCAAATAGGGTCTCCACAGACATTAATAGTGTCAATCACACATGTTAAACTGGTGCTAACTGTGCTGTAGTGGTTAAATACATCTAAGTTTGTGTCAGTGTCAGCCTGTCAGAACCAGCAGCCATGGAGAAAACAAACGACTTAAATGACTCTGAGTATGCAATATATAATGAACGGGTATGTTTTAAATGAGTCTGATACATTCAGTAAAGGGAAAAGTAAGTAGAACAGTGTGTTTAATTTCACTAGTGCCTTCCTCAAGCAACTGGTCATGGAGCCAACTTGACAGAAGGCAATACTGGACCTCATGCTAACAAACGGGGACAGTGTGATAGGGGTAACAGTGGGAGAGCACCTGGGGAACAGTGACCACTGGTCACTGTGGTTTGAAATTACAGAAGGAGCAGAACCAAACCACACAAAAACATGTATCCTGGATTTTAGGGGGGCAGACTTCGGGAAAATGGGGAGATGCTTGAAACAGGCATTAATGGGACTGGGGAGGGAATCAGGGGTTGAGGAACAGTGGGCAATACTTAAAACAGGGATTATAAGAGCAACATAATTATGCATTAAGCAGGTTAGCAAGGAGAAAAGGAAGAGGAGGCCATTATGGTTTTCCAAGGAGGTTTCGGTGAAACTGAAAGCCAAAAAGATTGCATACAGGCAATACAAACAGACACAGGCAGAAGGAGATAGGGAGAAGTACCAGGAGAAGCAAAGGGAGGTAGGGAGGTCAGTAAGGGAAGCCAAAGCTCAGACAGAAGAGCGCATCGCAAAATCAGTGGGTAGAGGGGACAAAATCTTTTACAGGTACATAAGTGAAAAAAGAAGGGCAAAGGAAGGGATAGTGAGACTGATGGGGGAGGATGGTGGCCGCGTGGAGGATGACAACAGTAAGGCTAACATAATGAACAGATATTTCTGCTCAGTCTTTTACTAAAGAAGAGGAGGGTAATGGGGCCTGAAGGGAGTACAAGGGGTGGGTGTGGGGCAGAAATTGACACAAGTCCCTTTACACAGGAAAGGGTCCTAAAGGAACTGGAAGGAATAAGAGCCAATAAAGCAATGGGGCCAGATGGGGTGCACCCCAGGGTCCTAAAGGAACTAAGATGGGTGGTGGCTGAACCTCTGGCAATCCTGTTTAGCCGATCACTGGAAACAGGGGAGGTACCCAAAGACTGGAGGACAGCAGATGTAGTCCCCTTTTACACAAGCGGGAACAAAGAGGAAGCGGGGAACTACAGACCAGGCAGCCGGACCTCAGTAGTGGGGAAGATCATGGAAGCACTACTGGAGGAGAGATTGGTGGAACATCTGGTTGCCAACGGACTACAGGACCTAAGGCAGCATGGTTTCACTGGGGGGAGGGCATGCCAGACCAACCTCACTGAATTTGTCAACTGGGTGACAAGGAAGGTGGATCAGGGAAGGGCAGTGGGCATGGCCTATCTGGACTTCAGCAAGGCCTTTGACACTGTGCCACATAGAAGGCTACTAAACAAGCTGAGGAATATGGGAGTGGGCAGGACAGTACTGTGGTGGGTAGGTAACTGGCTGGGTGGCAGGACACAGAAGGTGGTGGTAAATGGCTTTCACTCCACAGAGGGAAGAGTGACCAGTGGGGTATCACATGGGCAGACTGGGTGGGCCATAGGCCCTTATCTGCTGACAGTGTCTATGTATCTAAGATTTCAGTACAGTTTTGATTGTATGCAATTTCAGGCGTACACACAAAAATGGGATCTCCCAGGCATATGCACACATCAGGAACGGACTGTAATTTTATTATATGGTGCCTATACCTGCAGGATCTGGGCACCTTACCAATCAACAGACACAATAACATTAGAAAAAGACACAGTAAAAACCAATATACAAATTATAAACAGTAACTAACAAATAAATACACATATATACATATAGCTACAATAAAATTTCCTCTGAAATTTTCAATAAATACATGTGGTAAATTCAGTAATATAAAAATGTGTTCACTGTTCAGGGTAGGCCAGATTAAGGAGAAGAAATTTCAGTCTTGTTTTTAACAATGTTAGTAAAGGGGCTTCTCTGAGGTCTCATAGAAAAGTATTTCACAGGGTCAGGGCTGCTATCGCAAGAGCCCGATCCCCAGACTGTTTCAGTCTAGATCTTGGGATGCCAAGTTGGCCCGTATCAGCAGACTGGAGAGGGCAATTTGGCCTGTAAGGAATCGGAGGCTCTGACAGGTGACGTGGACCCATACCATGTAGGGCTCTACAAGTGAGCAAGTCCACCTTAAAGGTGATGCAACACTGAACAGGCAGCCAGTGCACTTCATGGAGCACTAGCATGATATGGTCGGAGCAAGAAGCTCCAACAATCAGTCAGGCTTCATGTTCTGCAACTACTGCAAGCAGTGCATCAAACCACTTGCGTGGCTGTCGTTTTGGTGGGGGTTGTCACTGAAAATGGGCCTGATTCAGAGGCAGCCATGAAACAGGAGCATAGCCACCTATATATAAAAAAAAATAGGTACATGCCCATGCTCTGCTTGCAACAATGGGTGCGCTAACCATGAGATAAAGTGCTAGCTGTCCAATGGAGCACCTCTTTCCCAGTTGCAGCACACCACCAGTTTTCTATAGCATGTTCAGTACAAATTCCAATCCCCATATTGGGTACAAAAAAAGGCAATGAATTTATTATTCAAGCTTTGCAGTAACACCCCTTCCCCCCCCCAGAACCCTAAGTTTGATCTTTGCCGTTGGTGTCCATCATTGCCTACTTACTGCTGGCTGGAGTGCGGGTAGAGGGGTCTCAAACTGGGGCTGAATGAGCTGCAGAGTTTCATGCTTCACGTTTAGTTGTTCGTAAGACCTTAATGAGAAAAACAGGGTGAGATTGGATATTGCCAAATGCTAACTTTCTTTCTGTGTAATTTACATTTTACCCACTCTCAGCAAGGCTTCCCCATCCTTCTGGTCAGACCAAGACTCGTCCCCTCGTTTCTCCAGCACTTACCTTTGTACCCTGACACCACAGCTTACTTCCCATTGTGGGGCGTCATCCCCACCACTCTAGCTAATGTGGTGGGAGACACCCTCTGGGGGTTGGAGTGGCTGGTAGTGGAGAGCAGGGCCCGGACCTGACGGCTATCATGTTGGCCATGCTGATGATTTTTTGAGGCCCTCCCATCTAACCAGCAGGCAGCCAATTAAGCACCGAAGCACCAACCAGAAGGTGGGGAGCTGCCAGCACTGCGTGGTCATCCACAGAGCCATGGCAGTCCTGCTTCCACCTGCAAGTGGTGCTCAGACAGTGAGACACTCAGCACCCTGCCCAGGGATCCATGCATCATGCCTCTGTATTGTGCTCCAGACTCCACTGGCCTGGGAGAGGAAGTCAGCACAAGGGATCAATTCTAGGTCTCCCACACAGTGGAACAATGCTTCACCAGCTGGCACCAGTGGGCCAGACTACTGCTTCATTTCATTGCTTGTGCGTAGTTCTGATGCTTCAGGATCCTAGTCATTCATTCCACAGACCCACGTGCATCTGTTTCAATCTGATTTTGTCCTTGGGCATGCCCAGTGCTATTCACCCAATCGACATGGAGCTGACCCCAGGACAGGACACCTGACCCGACAGAACTGTCATTTGTAATTTATTTATTTATTTACAGCTGATGTCCAGGAGGGCACACTGAGCTTGTGCTTATTTCCAAGTGCAACCCGGGAGTAAGGGATAAAACAATACACAGGAAGGTACAATAATATAAACAACATAAAAGAAAGCAAAACACTGAAGCAGCAATTTAGAATCAGGGAGGTGTTCAACTACAATACAGTAATAAAGTGCAATAACACACTGTGCAATAAAACAATCAAGTGTAAACACTGCAGTAGCAATTCTAAAACTGGCAGGGAGCCCAACTACTGTAGAGTAATAAGAGCCATGTTTACACTGCTGCTCTGTAGTTAGCTGCAGTCTGCTCCCTGTGCTGCTTCGGTGTCCATCACTGCATCAAATTACGTCTACGCAGCCCTTCTCAGTGCTGATGAAAGCCGCACTCAGACAGGCCATGGAAGGGGGTGGGTGTGCTCTCCTACGTCTCCCCCTAAGCCGACAGTTGCTAAGTCTTGGACTGGTCCTCTGTTAGAGCAAGTGGTGCAGCTTGTCCACAGGGATGCTTACACCGTTCAATCCAGAACATGTACCCTAGTCTGCTGTGGCTCAGCAAGAGGAGAAGCCATTGACTTAGGACAATCAGGTAAGTGTCCACACTGTCACATTTGCACTGCAGCAACCCAAGCACTCAGGTTGCTGTGGCGCAAATGTGGCTGTGTAAACAGGCTGAAAATGCAACATATTAAGTGCATTAAAACAAGCACGGCAGCAAAACACCGCAGCAACATTTGAAACTGGAAGGATGCCCAACTACAGAACACCAATAAGGTGCAACATACATAGTTCAATAAAACAAGCAAGGCAGAACACTGCAGAAGCATTCTGAAACTGAAGAGGTACCCAACTACAGTACTGCAATAAGAAGCACTAACAAACATAGCGCAATAACAGTAGCAAGGCTAAACATTGCAGCAACAATAGAAAACTGGAATGAAGCCCAAGTACAGCAATAAAATATGGACAAGCAAATGTGTAAGTCACTAAGACTCCCCAATGGCAGGGTGTGTGCCTTGAGCAGAGTACTCATGCAACAAGGCTCCTCCCCCAGGCCACCAGAGGGGCAGTTGGGAAGTGCTCCTACCATTTCTGAGACAAGAGGATCTGGCTTCCTGTCTCTGCCACCTAATGTTTATTTTTATTCAGTTTTTGTTGACCAGGTAAGTGCACCAGACAAATCCTGCCTATTTTCAGGCACAACCTGGGGGAGAGGGATACAGATGAATGCCAGCTGACCTTGAACCAGATTAAGCTGTTGGTGGTATTTTTAGTAAATGAGGGAAATTTGGCCAGGACACCGTGGAAAATCCCCTACTCTTTTCAATAAGTGCCATGGAATCTTTAACATCCACCTGAACTACCACCAATCCAGGCAGAAGGGACCTCGGTTTAACGTCTCATCCGAAAGACGGCACCTCAGAAGTGCAGCACCCCTCTCATGCTGCACTAGTGTCAGTACTGGGATATTAACCCAAATGCCAGATGTGGGAACTGAACCCACAGCCCTCTGATCTCCCGGCCTTAGAGGTGAGTGTGCTACCTACTGAGCCACTGACACTTGTAATGTTCAGTGTTCCTTGCTTGGGTGTGAACCTAAACTCATTCACATGGTAAGCTACCATGGTTACACCCATGGCTATCAGGGGACAGACCCCTCACCCCGCCTCTCAAATGCTTCTTAATCCACTTTAATATGCCTGAGCATGACTTGCTGTGTAAGCATGCAGTTCAACTGTCTCTGCACTGGGAATACACTGCCAGAGGTGGTCCTGAAGAAGGCATGGTGACACTGAATGCACAAAGGGTAGCAGCGTATATGGTGAGCAACATCTGTCACTAGTCCGCACTTTATTGCCATGCTTTTATTTGGCCAAGAAAGTTTTGGTAACGTCTTTAGAAAACATTGGAATGTTCTCTAAGAATCTGAACCAGTTCTCCCTCTCTCCAGCCCGGAGTACTCTAGTAAACCTGGTCTGTAATTCTACCTCAGTCTGAAACTAGGACAGGTGTCTGGCCTACCTGTTTCCACCCTTTCTTCTATGGTGTCTGACACACCTCTTTGGTCCATCAGGAAGACCCCAAAGACTTGTGATGGATATTGAGGAAGGCTTTTGTGCTTGCCTTCCAAATGACCACTGCCATCATCAGCCCTATTGGACTCTGACTGAATCAGGATCATGTGTTTGGTGAGGCAGTGAATACCCCTTGGTTGCCCTGCCACCTTCAGAAGAGTCCCAGATAGTGGACCCACCACTGAAATGGTGAGGAGGGAAAAAACAAACAAAAAAAAACCCAGAAAAAGTGTCATTCACTGTCAGCAAAGCAAAACTTTTTTTTTTTGCTGTGACCCAGAGAGAGATCAGATACCAAAAGCGACAGCTGTTGGTAAATAAAACTTTATCTTGCCCAAACTTCACAGTCTGTGTCCAGTCATCTAAGCATTCTTACCACATCCAGGCCTGGCCTATCACAGTCTCCACTGTTGTTCATCAGCAATACCCATTGGATGTTAAAGATCCCATGACACTTATCGAAAAGAGTAGGGGAATTTCCCCGGTGTCCTGGCCAAATTTCCCTCATTTATTAAAAATACCACCAACAGCTTAATCTGGTTCAGGGTCAGTTGGCATTCATCTGTATCCCCCTCCCCCGGGTCGTGCCTGAAAATAGGCAGGATTTGTCTAGTGCACTTACCCGGTCAACAAAAACGAAATAAATAAAAATAAATAAATAAAGAGTGCTTACTGCATGTGAAAACTCTTTAATACAACAATCCCTCTGGCCAAAGTGAGTGAAAATAGGTAAAATACTAGTATGTTGCTTAATTTGTCATGTTCGGATCTCAAATATCCTAAAGCCTTGTGTCCAGCTCACTTGAAAATGGTCACGAGCAGGATCTGGATCTCCGCTACAAAGTTCTGTGCTGTAAGCATTAAGCTACACTACTCATATTTTATTCCCCTCTCCCAAAAATCAATTTCTTTTTTTCCATATTTTAATTGTGCTCTTGTCCTCTGTGCCCCCTTTGCGACTGACCCTCCCAGTCCCGACATCCCGGACTTACTGAGCCTGCGAAGAGTCGGTCTTCATCCTGTGGCGAGAGGATTTGATTTTCTCCTCCATTTCCTCCCTTGGGCCTCGCTGCTGGGGCGCACATGCCAGATGTGGAGGCGTGAGCACATCCGCGGAAGTCCCTGGCATCACCCTTCTGTGCGCCGCAGACCGCGCACTTCCCCCAAGCCTTCACCTGGGCAGTCATTCGGCGAGCGCAACCCCCGGGAGAGGATAGCTGTCCTCCAGATGCTCACACCCCTTCCTCCCCGCCTACCCCCAACGGCCCAGGCTCATTCCCGAACCCCAGTCGCCAGCGGGGCATGAGGTATGGCGTCCAGCACTTCAACTCTCAGTGCCACCGGGCCGGCTCCAAAAATCTATTTCTACTAAATAGCAGTAAACCTATTAACATGATGACAGTTTCTGTGGTACTAACTTGATGACTTTTGGCAGTGCTGTGGTGTCCAGTTTGAACATAGTCATGTCAAAGAGGGTGGTGAAATCTCTGGGGTTCTCATCTCCCTCCTGCAGACAGACTCGCAGCCTTCCTGAGAGCTTCGCTGTATCTGGAAGCATGGTGTAATCTGAAATCTAAACACAATAAAAATATGCACAGTGAACTAATGACCAAACTTGCTTCATGCACCCAGCGCTGATGTCTTTAAAAGAAACCATAAGGGAAAGGATCATGAGCAGTGTGCTTGACGGGCCTATGAATAATTGTCCCTGTAGTCAAATGTTGGGTTGCAACTGTTGTTTTTATGTGATCTTTCAATACAATTTAATTCTGATTGTGTTTGTGTAATGCGGTCTGAGTGGGTTGCCCAGAAGTACACCTTAGTAACAAAAGTGACAGGCTAGCACAATGGCATGGATTTATTTTATTTGCTTATTGAAATGTTCCACTAAGAAGGTACACTGAACAACAAGTTGCTCATCTCCCGGTGCGACCTGGGACACCGTGTTCCTAAAATTCCATGCTGGGGCCAGCTGGGAGTTCTATGGAGGGAGACATTCTGCCCTGAGACAGGGTTAGCAGACCTTTTCAGTAGCATGTCAGCTGGTATTCTCTGCAACACTGTCGGCATCAGTAAGGAGGATTGCCTGGCCCAGTCTAATGCTATCACAATCAGTGTAGCAGTCTCTCACCTCAATATCAACAACACTTTGTTAATTAGTGGAGGGGATGCATACTGGAACCTGGTTCTACAGGAAGAGCTAGTGCATTCCCTGAAACTGTTCCCACTAAGGAAGGCCCGCAGCAGAATTGGGCTAGCTTTCTGCTTTGCCCATGAAGCAAACAGATCAATATTCACCACTCCCCATCTCTGAAACACTGAGTTCAGAATTTGGTTCAGACCACTTGCAGGTTACATGCCCCATTCTGTTAAGCGAATCTGCTAGTGCATTCTCCCTTCTTGTCAGGTGTACGGCAAAGAGGTTTGCATTTAAAGGAAAACAGTCAGCACCAAGGTCCCCACACTCAAGTGTGGGGCTGGTCTGAATGTGCACCCTGTGCAAAAACACTTCTGTTTACTACAGCACAATAGATAGTATCAGACTAATTTTGTTTACTTCTAGGCGGACATCTTCTGTTACTACAAACCCCCGAATGCCCTGCAGCTGGCTTCAAAGCGTAGGCAGCAGTGGAAGATTCAAAAGCTTGCAGTGCATATTAGAGCTTTCATAATCTCCACTCAGATGTTTTTCTGTTCTGCTTTTCTCCAGGGGATAAGGACAGTCTAAGGCCCGAATACATAAGAGAAAATGGGGTACCAACCCAAAAGGTCTCACACAGTCAGAAATATGTAGCATAAAAGAAAAAGCCACTTCATCTGCCATCACAGTGATATACCTTGTGTAAGAGCTAGTGCAGTTGATCCAGTGGGGTGCACAGCACCTACCACATGCAGTGAACTGCCAGTTGGGGTTAGACTGGATATTGTTCAGGAGCAATTAGCAACAAACAAAGATATACCCTACCACAAGGGGATATACCCCAGGCAGGGAGAATGAGGACAGGAAAGAAAGAGGGTAAAGCCCCCCAACACCTTTATTTGGTGGTGTGAGGGTCTAAAGACCCTCAGCTGAGTTTTGTGTTTTCTTCTTTTTCTTTGTACTTAGTTTTGTGTTTGCTTCTGCTGCTGCCTTTTTTTTTTCGTAAAATAGAAGGAAAAAAACAATGTCAGGGACCTCACAAAGCGTGTATGACTGGGGAGATGTCAGTACTTACTGTGCTGCTGCCAGCAGCAGAGTGAGCTGCCTGGAGGCTCCGACTCTGTCTCAGCGGGGAATGATGGGTGGGCCATGGTAATCAATGGAGAAGATATTCCGGAAAATCACCAATTAATGTAAGTACATCATTTTCAAAATTTCCAGGAATCAACCTTCACCACTGATTCCTACTTATGGGTCCGGGTACCAAGCATCCCTTTTCCTTGAGGGAGGAAAGTACAGTTACGTAAGAGCTTACCATAACAGTAGATCTTCGAGAGAGGTTCCTGCAGTAGGTCATCACGTATAGGACTGTGCCCTCTGGCGTCAGGACCACATGGCAAACCTTTCCAGCAGTGTCTGGCAGGGGACCGCCCACCCAACGTCACGCGACGGACGTCAGCGTGACCCTACATACTGGGTGGTCACTATGCCCGCCTTCCAGTTCTTCCACCGGAGATCCAAGGAGGATGAGACAGGAAAAAAGGATAAAATCCTGGAGCCCAGTTCACAATGGCTGAAAGAAATGCAGAAAACTGGTGGAAAGAGGGAAAAGGTGACCTACTGCAGGAACCTCTCTCGAAGATCTACTGTTACAGTAAGTTCTTATGTAACTGTACTATCTTACTTTGAGAGGGTTCCTGCAGTAGGTCATTACATATAGGACTAAATCCCAAGTAGTCACTCAGAGAGACTAAGAGAGTCACAGGAGGAGGAGGTGCAACAGAAAAATACCACAGACCAGCCAAAGACAGAAGGCCCTGCAAGACGGCAAGGCCGAACCTGGCCCTACGCCTAGAGGCAATGTCCAGACTGTAATGCTTCGTGAAGGTATGGACAGAACTCCAGGTTGCTGCCGCACAGATCTCTGCTGCAGAAACATTCTGCAGGAACACTGTAGAGACAGCCATTCTTCTAGTAGAGTGACCTCTAACCTGCCCCAGAAGAGGTTTGTTGTACTTCTGGTAACAGAAGCGAATGCAGTTACCTAGCCATTTAGAAAGGCACTGTTTAGAAACTGCTGATCCCAAGGATTTGGGGGGCAAAGGAGACAAAAAGCTGATCAGAGGTCTTCCGGTGACGTCACCGACGGGGATGCAAGGGTAAAACCTAGTTCTGCTGATCCTGGGCTAAAAACAGACTCTCTCACAAATAAAACACAAAAATAATCAAAAGAGAATAACAGGGAGAGCCACAGCATTGAATGGGAGGCAACAAAAGGACTGCACACACCCCCAGAAGCAAGGATTCTGCAGGATTCTCTCACCCGTCATCAAGCTCTGCAGAGATTCAACCAGACATGGTGGCTCCAAATGGGGCCTCCTCTCAACAACCCAGCAATGCTACCATTCTAGAAGAGTTGCAGGAATTCAGGACTGAGGTTCGTACTTTCCGTCAGAATTAACTACAGAAATCAGTAAACTTTCATCTCGTGTTACTAAGGTTGAAGCACAACATACTGAATTAGATGATCGGACTGACAGGCTGGAACGCATGGTAGTGCATGTGCTAGATGAACAGCATGCTTTAAAAGAGAAATGTGAGGATTTGGAAAACAGATCTCGCAGTAATAATTTAAGAATACATGAGAACAATGAAGGGAGAGATATTTTAAAATTTGTGGAGGAGCTTCTCCGCGTCTCCCTGCAATTAGACCCAGCTTTTAAATTCGACATAGAGCGAGTCCATCGGGCTCTATCGCATAAACCAACTCAGACAGATGACCTCGCTCCATCATAATGGCGTTTTTTAAACTATACCACTGAACAAACTATCCTTACCAGAGCCTGGAGAATGAGGGATACTAAGTATAAAGGAAAGCTCATTTATTTTGACAATGATTACTTGGCATCTATTTCAGCCAAGCGCAGGGCCTATGCTCCAATACTCCGTCTTTTAAAGCAACAACAACTAAAATCTGCTACTCCATACCCTGCTTGACTAGTCATCATGTTTCCAGATGGCCCCCAAACCTTTGAGACACCAGATGAAGCAACAAAAGCTCTTCAACTCAGGGGCCTGGTTCAATCTGCCCAGGAAGACTTCTCACTCAGGAAAACTCAGCAAGGTCTTCGCAATGCTGTTTGGGACACTGCTAGTGATCCGGATTCCAGGAAGAGACAGAGTCAAGCAACCCTAGAGGATGTGAAAAACCTTTTACAAAGATTTCAGCGACCTGCACCGGACTGAGTGGTGAGAAAGGTTCTGCAGAGACTTAAAAACTGGTAACCTGATGCGGAGGTGACTCTGCATACAGGGACTACACGATGCAACTCGGGGAAGTCTGTTTAGGGTGGGGACATTGGGAAATGGAAATCCTGTTTATATTCCCAAGCTGATGGATGGGAAAAAGGTTAGTGAATCAAAAGGATGTTTCTGAATTTCCCTTGGGTTAGCTCCCCCCCCCCGAAGCTTGCTGATAGTCCGCCAATAGTTACTGTTTAATTATACCATAGCTCAGGAAAGGCAGCATGACAATGCATTTTTTGCAGTGCTACATGCCCACCTGACCATACAGGGTCAGAAATTCATCCCTAAATGGTCAATGTATCCATAAGGCCTTACTGGAGATGAGGCACATAGGGACCATTTCCTGGGGGTCTCTGTTCCTTATTTTTATTTCCAGTGTGGTCTGCTGCAACACTAGGTATCAGGGAAATAGTGGTGCTGGGGGGCCCTTGGCATTGCCTTGACACTCCCCCTCAGGGCGCATACATCTGCCCCTTCAAAGGAGAGGTATCTGTCCTCTCCCTACCTTGGGAGCCACTTAAATTTTCTGCCAGGTTCAGAGACCTGTTACAGCAAGTACAATTTGCTGGTACAAAAAAGTTGATGTCCTGTTGGCATTTGGTTATTTTGGCAGGCCTAAAAGTACTGAGCGTCATGTATAATGTTAAAATGCAACAGGCCTCCACAAGTTTAGCTGATATAGGCCTAGTGCCGAATTTTTTAGATCCTTGTGTAGTTTTAAACACTCGAACAGCGTTATGGTGTTTAAATAGAACAACAGGCAGACATAATTCGCTTATATCAGTGACAGTACATAAAGCAATTAATACAATATTATTGAGCATAGGATTGAAAAGGCATAAGTATGGTAGGACGGGGATATATTTGTACTTTTAACACACAGGAAATATGCATACTGTACAAGGACTGATCAGAAGTAGATATGGCTAAATCAACTTTGATTTTATCATTACATGTGAATGGGATTGGTAATCCGATAAAGCGCTCTCGATTATTTCAATTATTCAGAAAAGAGAGACCGGGGCTTATTATGCTGCAGGAAACCCACATGTCCTCGGAGGAACATAAAAAATTTCAGAGGTGTGGGTATTCTGTAGTAACTGAACTGTCCTATAGGGGTGGGAAAAGGAGAGGGGTGATGATTCTACTCTCCCAGGAGGTGCCCTTTGAAAAACAAAGTGAGATTAGTGACCCGGAAGGCCGCTATGCCATAGTGACGGGCAAGCTGTACTCAAGACCCATTACCCTGGCATTTGTCTATTTCCCTCATGGGTCAGGGAAGCCCTTAGCAGTAAAATTCTTTGTGGATTTAATGTCCCTCATGGAGGGACAATTGCTGCTGGGGGAGACATGAATATCACTTTAAACCCCTCTTTGGATGCTGATATCCTTCTAGCCCATAGCTCTAACGCTTTCCAGAAATAAACAAAACAAACCATCACTTCTCTGGGCTTGGTGGACACCTGGAGACATTTTTTTTCCTAAGACAAAAGAATACACCCGCTGGGCCCCGCACGTGGGAAGTGGGACTTGACTGGACTACTTTATAACCAGGGTCGAGCATTTAGATTCCATTTGTGATGTATGGCATCGGATCATGCTCCCTTATATCTCAAGGTGGACTTAGGGGCGCAATATAAGCAAACCTATTGGCGCCTGAACCTTGCCTATCTTAGGGACCCAGAGTTACTTGAATTGGTCCAGAAGGCTGTACCTAGAATTAAACAAGAAAACAAGCAACATGCAGTTGCCCCCACAATTTTGTGGGATATCTTAAAAGTAGTATTAAGAGGAAAGATTATATGATTTTCTGTCATTAAAAAATGGCAGAGGGAAAAAACACAAAAAAGACCTGCAGGAGGAGGTATTACATTTACAGCACTGGCCAGATCAAAAGGACCCTACAATACAACAATGATTAAGAATTGTAAAACAAAAGCTACAAAAAATAGTAGACCAATCGGTACAACAGAAACTATTTTATCTAAAGTTAAGACATCATGAGGGGGGACCTAAGGCCTCCAGAAATTTAGTAAGAAAACGGAGAGAACAGAGAACCAGAACGAACATAATCAGCATGGTAGATCCTAAAACAGGGAGATTAGCAAAAAAAGACCCCAGGAAATTAGACTTCTTCTAGAGCGATTTTACCACGAGCTGTACACTGAAGAAGAGGAAATTCCCCTAGACAACATCAAATCATATTTACAGAGTTTACCAATACCACAAATCAGCCTACTACTGGCTGAGGCCTTGCTGGCACCAATCAAAGAGGGAGAACTACTCCCAAGTTCTAAAAAAAAGCTCAGACCCTGAAGGCGCTAGGTCCAGATGAGTATCCCTCTGAATTTTATTACAAATTCAAAAAGTTGCTACTACTACCCATATTACTCCCGGCCTTACATGCAATCCAGGAGGGAGAACCTCCCCCACCCACATGGCAATATGCCACCATATCAGCCATACTTAAACCCCATAAAGATGTTGAACACCCCACCTCATTTTGCCCCATTTCAATGCTAAATTATGATTACAAAATGTTCATGTCAGCCATGGCCTCTAGCATAGACCATTTACTACCAGCTACTATTGACCCTGATTAAGTGAGCCTTATTAAGGGCAGACAGGCCCACGATGCCATAAAGCGTGCACATTTCTTAGTAGATTATGCCATAGAAAGACAAATCCCTTTAGTACTACTGGGGTTAGATGCTGAAAATAATTTGATCGGGTCAGCTGTTTTTTTTTATGGCAGACTCTGGAGCACTTTGGATTCCCGAAACAACTTATAAAACAATTACAAAATATTTATGCCTTCCTTAAAGCAAATGTTAAGGTGGATGGGGCACTTTCAGATACATTCCAACTTTCTAGGGGCAGCCACCAGGGATGCCCAATATCTCCAATGTTGTTTGCTCTATATCTCGAACCCTTGACTATTGCCATCAGATCTTCTCGGGACATAGAGGGCCTTCCATTGGGAGGTCGCCCACACAAGATATCACTATTTGCGGACGATATTCTGCTGGCTCCAGGACGTTTGTTTATTCCAGTCATCCAACTGCAATGTCAGAGTTACCGCAGCGTGGTCCGAGACCACCTTGGGATGGACAGAACAAGCTTTCATCTTGTGTAAGTTTGCACTACTACATAAAAAAAATAATCAGTCAGCCTGGTGGCACAGAGGGCTGAGGTGCTGGCGCCTTACCTCGAACCATGCCGGCGACCCGGTTCAGGAACGGACTCGGGATGCCGGGGGCTGTCAGGGGAAGGAGAGGATCGAGCATCCACAGGACAGCTCTCCTCTCCTGGGGTGGGTAGCGGGATGGCGTCGCTCTGTAGCGGCCTCTGGTGGAGACCAGGAGCACTGCAGTAGCAATGCAGGAGGGAACAACACAGAAAAAAACCCGGAAACCGCTCCATGATCGACCGGATGACGGTTACCAGTCCTCCGATGCCACCAATGCCCTGAAGGAGCCTTTCCACCTCAGCAGCACCCTGGGGCCAAGTAGTTGCGCTAGTATCCCCCTTGGTGCCTTCCCCCTCGGAGGGGGGGACCGGGGGGGACCCACCCAGTGAAGGGTTATGTCCGGTTTACCTTGGTGGATGGCTGCCATATGAGGTTGGAAGCTCAGGAGGGGACAGAGTGGATTGGAAGGGACCTAGGTAAGCCTGAAGGAGTGGTGGGTTGTGGAGCACGAAGGAGGGAAAGAAAAAAAAAAATAATCAAATCTACAGCAAGAATTATTGGGATCTGAATAAAAGGTAAAGTCCTTTGATGTCGGGTTAAATTCTCTCCAGATGTCCAATAGTGCAAGTTCTTGCATCCCACCCCTCACTGTCCTACTCGTGTGTTTATTTGTGTTACTGTTCTGTGAGGAGTGATCAAATCTGGGGTTGAGAATGCAATTAAAATCCCCACCAACTAAAATCAGGCCTTCCCCCTCAGTTTGAAATTCTATTAAAAAGGCCTCGATAGAATAATGGGTCATCATTATTAGGGGCATAAATGTTAATTAAATGCAACTTCTGTGAGAATAACTCTGCTGTGAGCAATACTAATCTACCATTCTCTACAGTTTCCACCCTCGGAACTTCCCAGGGACTGTTTCTCCCGATTAATACGGCTGAGCCCATTTTCTTACCCAAAATATGCGAGGAGCCTACCACTTTACCAACCCAGTATCGTTTAAGCTTTGCATGCTCTATTTCAGACAATTTAGTCTCCTGCAAAAAAACAAATATCAGCATGAAGTTGGTTTAAATAATGTAGAATCTTCGTTCTCTTAATGGGTGAGTTGAATCCTTGAACATTCAAGGAGGCTATCTTTACAGAATCCATCTATAGACCCTTGTTGCATTCCAAATTCCACCCCATCCTTCTTCATAATCCCCGACCTCCCATTTGAACAGTTTCACTATCATGTAACTCCCTTTACTTGGTACACAAATAAGCCATGCTTGGTTAAGTAAATGCACAACCGGTGCGTAGAACACTAAAATTCGAACCATTTTGAACACAACAGAAAAAGAAAAGGGGTAAAAACCAATAACAACAATAAACTTACAACAGTAATGACACAGCTGCCAATACACAAAGAGATGAGAAGTTTTTTTTTTGCATTATGTACTTCCTAGGTATTGCAGATGGAATCCTGCCACTAAGCAGGGTTGTGCAGCTATCGCTACTTTACCTGTAACTTCTACAGGTGTGATCTGAAAGAATCAGGTTTTGTATTAGACGTCACTCTAAAAGTATAACTATATGCAGTAGCACTCAAAGGATAAGCCAGCGCATGGGGGTTCCGTTCTGTGACCTTCTATATACTGTTCCGAACCAGCCAGTTAGAGAAAGGTCAAAGGGACGGAAAGCCCCTCTGAGTGGGGCTGGGGTGTGTGTGGGGGATATTTTCCATCCCTTTAACCCTTTACCTACCGTCCTATAACTGGGTATTCATTCTGGGATCTGAAAGATGGGCAAACATTATAAGCCCTTGGTTTAACAAGCCAATCTGACCCCTTCAAACTTAAGTCCATCACTCCAATAAAAAGAATCCAGAACCCCCCAACCTGTACCATAAACCAGTGTCCCAAGTCCAGCCTTTAATCTATACATATTTTAGGATTCGATGGAAGTCGAACCCAGGTACGCTCCAACAGAAGTGGGATAAACATCACTATGACTTTACAGCAGGTATCGCATGTTAAACTAGTTTAAATCTGACTGGTCTCCATGTGATAAACGAATCCACCAATAAGTCCACAGCGAGAAGAAGGAATGATCCTCTTCCAGGGAACTATAGCAGAGGAACAAAAGCTGTTCAGGTTTGACTGTCCCTGGGGGCACCCACGGTCTCCTCCATATCCTGCTGTGTAACCACTCCATCCCTCGCCATTATCTCTTGTGGGTCTCGACCCAAATTCGAAGGCCATGATACTGTCATTGATTGAAAGCGCTTGGGTTTTTCCACCCTGTGCCAGGCTGCTATGCTAATGATGGAATCTTTAGCTCGTGCATCCAGTTTCAAAGTACCCAGTGTAACTGCCTACATTCTAACCTCAGATTTCTTAGAAGCCTGCAAAGAGGCCATAACAACATATAAATAAAATAATAGGAAAAAAAAAATGGGGCAACTAGTAAACATTAACCAAAGGACCAAAAAAGAAATATCCCTTTTTCTTAAAGTCAGATGTACCTAAGAAAAAGAACCTACAAGCTAGAAGACATTACTAAGAAGTGCCAGTAGATGGCATACCACTCCAAGTATACATATAATCAGCTGTGGAGAGGATTTTTCTGTTTACTGATTCGGCAGGGGAGGCAGGGCAGGGAGAAATTATATTACTGGATCCCTTTGAAAGAACCAATATTACTACAGGTGAGTAATTTTTTCTTCTAACCCCTGGAATCCACTAATATTATTACTCTTGCAGACTATGCAGCAGTACCTCCAGGAGGTGGGCAAGAATCTATTTAGGAAAAAGACTCTGCAGAACTGCTGTGCCAAATCTACCACCACTCCTGGACTGGGTGTCTAGGCTATAATGCTTAGAGAAGGTGTGGACTGACCTCCAGGTAACTGCTTTACATATTTCCGTCAAAGGTACTCTCGGGCAGCTGCAATAGTGGCAGCTGTGCCCCTTGTAGAATGGGCCCTAAGACCAGAGGGGGGTACCTTACTTGCTTTTGAGTAACAAAACTGAATACACTGAACTAACCACCGAGATATGGTTCTCTTTGAGGCAGAAGTCCCCTTATCTACCTCCCCATAGGTGAGGAACAATTGTTGCCTATCCTGCCTATGAGTCCTTGGTATGAGTCATGTAATAACTCAAGCCCTTTTTTTACATCCAGGCTGTGAAATCTACACTCTCCTGAACTAGGGTGTTCAGTAAAGAAAACTGGCAAGGTAACAGACTGGTTCAAATGGAAGTCAGAGACCACCATGGGAAGGAACTTCCCATTAGTTCTCAACATTCCCTTGTCCCTGTGAAAGGAGACGTATTCCTTTTCTACAAAAAGAGCCTGGAGCTCACTTATCCTCCTGGCAGAAGTGATTGCTACCAGACAGACTACCTTCCAAGTAATAAATTTAAGCTCTGCGGATCCCATGGGCTCAAAGGGCGGATGCATAAGCTGGGCAATGCAAATGTTAAGGTCCCATGCTGGCACTGGTTCCATGTGAGGGGGAAACAAATGAGTCTTTTAAAGAACCTTCTGAAGATAGGATTCGATGCAAGGGAGTTACCTTTCCAGCAGAAAGGTATGCTGACACTGAAGCCAGGTGCACCTTTAGAGTTAAGTGCTGCAACCCTTGGGAATGCAGGTGGGTCAAGTAGTCCAGTAGGGTTGGGATGCCAGCTTGAGCTGGGACTACACCCTTATCTCTGCACCACATGGAAAATCTTTTCCATTTTGAGGCATAGGTTTTCTTAGTGGAAGGTTTCCTATAGCCTCTAAGGACCTCTAATACTCCTTCAGAGAATTGCCAATCTGCATATTCTAAGTTCTCAAGAGCCAAGCCTTGAGCTTGAGAGACCCGAGATTGGGGTACACTACCCTCACCTGAAAGGAGGTCAGCAGGTTGTACCTTTGTGGGAGGTGAACTGGCTTGCTCACTGACACAGACAGCAGGAGGGAGTACCAAGGCTGTCTTGCCCAGTCTGGAGCTACCAGAATCATTGAAGCTGGCTGGGACCTGTGCTTGATAAGCACCTTGAGTATCAGGGGATATGGGGAAAAAGCATATAGATGCCTCCCTGTCCAATCCAGAATCAGGGCATCCATGGGAACTGTCCCCTTCACAGGGGCCCTGCAACAACAGAGGCAAGTGGTGATTTTGGTGGGAAGCAAAAAGATCTATTTCTGGGGTTCCCCACCTCCTGAATAAGAGCATTCACTGCTTGCTTGTTCAGTGCCCATTCATGATGAGCCTGGTTTATCCAGGCATCTGCCAGGGTATTGTCCTTGCCAGGCAGATGACCTGACTGTAGAGAGGCGTTTAAGGAGTAAGCAAGGCTCCATATCTTCATTGCCTCTGTACACAGTGGAGTGGACCTTGTCCCTCCTTGCTTGTTGATGTAGTATATTGTTGTGGTATTGTCTGTTCTGACTTGTACCACCTTTCCCTGTATTAGATGAGAGAAAGCCTGAAAGGCCAGGTAAACAGCTCTTTGCTCCCGCAAGTTTATGTGCAAGAGTGATTCTGCACTCTCCCAGGTACCGTGAAGGGTGTTCTCCCCTAAATGAGCACCCCATCCTAACAGGGAAGCATCTGTTGTGAGAACCAGTGAAGGGGGCTCCTGCAAGAATGGGACCTCTCCTCTCAAATGTTCCAGCTCCCTCCACCATTGGAGTGCCTGTAGAAACACCTTTGTGACTGGTACTGGTTTTGATAGGGAGTCCTGCCTTTGGCATCAATGTGCTCTGAGGTGGAACTGAACATCCCTCATCTGAAACCTGGCACCTATGACTATGCTTGTGCTGAAGCCATGTGCCCTAACAATTGTAGGAACTGCCTTGCTGGCTTTGGCCTGCCCAGGGCAAATAAGCCTGCCAAAAGCTGAATGCTTTCTGCCCTCTCCTGAGGGAGAAAAGCCCTTCCTACTACAGTGTTTAGTTCTGCACCTATAAATTGCAGAAGCTGCACAGGGGTCAGGACTGACTTTTTGGTGTTGAGGAGGAATCCCAGGGACAGCAAAACATCCTGGGTTACCTGAAGGTGCTCTGACACCTGCTGGTGAGATTTTCCCAAAAATTAGTCAATCGTCCAGACAAGGAAAAACTGTGACACCTAATCTTCTTAGGTGTGCCACTACTACTGCCATGCACTTGGTAAAAACCCTTGGTGCAGAGGTGAGGCTGAAGGGAAATGTTGAGAAATGAAAATTACGTACCTACCGTAATTCTGATCTTTCTGTGTATCTTCACCATTCATCACAGATGGGTTACCTGGTCGGAGGTCAGGACCCAGGGAGCTTTTTATTTTTAGTAGGCGGAGCCATTACTACGATATGCCACCTCGAGGCCGACATACCGCGTGGCACCTGAGGGGTGGCTATTGTTAGTGCTCGACCTCGCCTGCCTACCAGTTCTGAGTCACGGAGAGGTAAGAGGGATGGAGGGTGGGAGAAGAGAGTCCAAGGGACAGAAAAAGGAAAGGATAACTGAACTAAAAGGAGAAATAACGACTGAGAGGACAGCAAAGAAGAGATTAGACTAAGGGGATTGGGTAGGGGCCCCAATCTCTGGAAGCGGAAGTAGGGAGGGGAGAGAATTTAGGAGAGAGGGAGAGGTATCAAGGTATCCGAGACCCTTGTCCATCACCAGATTGTATAGGAACTGCAAGGAGTAGCAGAGCTCTCTGCCAGAATTCAAGGCACAGAATAACTGGCAACTACCCCAGAAGCAGAGTCGGCTATTCTGGAGGAAGGACAGGGTACAGGGATTTAGTACTCTGTCAAGAAAAATGTTTGGTGAAAAAAAAGGTTTTTTTTTTTGAAATAGTTGGATGGAAACCAGAAGGAGAACAGGAGGAGGGCAACCACTAACTCCCACCCCATCGGGGTGGAGACAAGTAGTAGAGAAGGAGTGCCGCTCGAGCTGTCTACCCTTCATAGGAGAATACCCCCGTGTGTCCTTACTTTACCCCGCTCCTAAAGAGGAGAGGGGAGCCACAGAGAGGGAGGGGACCCAGAGACTGAGGCCCAGGGGATGGTGGTGGTTATTGAATGAGGAAGATACACAGAAAGATCAGAATTACGGTAGGACGTAATTTTCATATCTTATCTGTGCAATCTCACCATTCATCACAGATGGTGAGTACTGCCCCCTAAGGGGTTGTTTCATTACACCCTAAGGGACAGGGTCCCTAGCCCCAGTGGGTGACACACTACGGGCCCATCAGGGCCTGAGAGGCCCGAGAGTGGGAGAGAGAGACGGGTCCCCGGAGGGGAAGGAAGCTGCCCCGACAAGCTCCGTCTCACTCTACAGGAGAAAAGTTAGGTTCCCTGGTGGGCGGAGCAAATCACCCTATGCCGGGCCAAGGGTGACAACCGGGAAAGATGTAGCCATGCCGATCTCCTAGTGCAGATCGCTGTCCCTACGACCCTGGTAGCTACCTCGCTGGCGTCATAAGATGCCCTCACTTGGTGCCTTGCTAGCTCCAGGCCACGTGCAGAGAGCGCGATGGCTTGTCTGGTTTGCTCCGAGTCATGCAACGAGGCTAGGACCTGACCTAGCCTGGACCACAAGAACCTGTTGTAGGCTGCATAGTGGGCCTGATGAGCAGAAATAGAAAGGAGCAACCGTGCGGTAGAAGGTCCTCCCCCAAAAATCAAAATCCGAGGAGTCTTGATCTGGGGGCTGGTCACGGTGGAGGGCGTGAGCCCACCTTGAGTGTCCAGATGCGTCAAGCCAGATCAGCGGATGAGGCATGTAACCTGAGACTCTGGGGGAGCGCAATACCTCTGGCTGAGGTCCCTTGGGGCAGGGACTCCGGAGAAGGGACTCTGCCAGAAACGCAAGGACACCTCCCAAAGGGAGCTGGCCAGGCGGCACCACAAGGGTGGCCTCGCCAAAATCGCCTAGAAAGGCGACGCTGCATGCTCAGGATTGCTGATAGTAGAGGGCGAAAGGTGCAAGTCCTCCAACATCCTCACGAGGAAACGCTGATACTCTGAGAGATCAGCAGCCAGAGAGATGTGGACAGAAGGTTCCTCTCCCCCAGAAGAGGGGGATGAGGAGCTGGAGGTCACCATATGTTCAGAGGGTGGCTGCACGGGGGGAGGTTGAAAAACCTGGCTGTCCATAGCCCTAACATAAGCAGGGAACCGGGCAGCCACCGCTCTGAACTGCTCCCAGGTGAGAGGGCCGCTGGACCAAGAATGCCTGGGAGCGCAGGAGAATGTGGCAGAGGGATAGGGGCAGAGCCGAGAAGTCGGCTGACCTCTGCCAGGGCTAGGAAGTGGACCGTGAGCACCCGAGGAGGGTGCCTCGGAAGACCCCACAGCCGACAGCTGTACAACCACGTTGGTACTGCCTTGGCTGCACCCAGAAGAATCCCCCCAGTGAGGCGACCGGGGTCGTCAGGGTCCAGAAGGCGGTGCCCTGCCTCAAAAGAACGGGACTCCCTCAAGGAACCTGAGGGGGAAGGGTGGAAATCCGCACTACGGCTCCGTCCAGGGCCCAAGTGAACCCCCGAAAAAGGCCGACGTGCCGACCCCACACCCCTCGGCCCCTCAGAGTCTGACAGAGTCCTCCTCCTCGAGAGGGCCAGTCTAGGTAGCTGGCATCTCTGGGCAGCCCCCGAAGGGGAGACCCAGGGAACAGTACCTTCCCCTCCTGTAGGCTTCTTGATGGGCCCCAAAGTTGGGTGATCAAGACACACCACTGGAGGGGGTACCACCACCGAGGGGTCAATGAAACCCCCAAGACCAGGTTGCAGAGCTATGATGGTTCGCACCACTGCCTGCTGGTCAGCACCACTGACCCTAGTCTCGGGGGCCACCTGACTCTCCTCAGTAGGGGGCTGGCTCCGACTCGTCAGCGAGACCACAGTGCTGCCCTCCTCCGCAGCCAACCCCGAGGAGTGTGACTGCTCGTCCGACTCGGAGCTTGACTCCGACCCCGAAGAGGTAGAGTCCGAGCTCTGAGCCAAACCGTGGGAGGGCGGGCAGAACCAACCTTGCACCGGGCCCAGCAGTGCTGTGCCGCCCGAGCCAGTGCCCGTGCCCTCCGCAACCCCGTGAGCGGGACCTGCAGGAGGCACCGCGGCAGCTCGAGCCAGAGGTCCAGTGCCAGGGCCAGTCGCAGCGCTGTTGAATCCACCAGTACCAGGAGCGGTACCAAGGACAGGGACGGCGCCGACAACAGCACCCTCGGCGCCGATACCGCCCGGCTCCACGGCACTGCGAGCGGCGCCAACGACGGCCCTGAAGGCAGACCTGGTGCCGAACACGGCACCGACCGCCCTGGCGCCAAGAGCGTGGACGGCGCCAGAGAGGCACTGACAGACGGAGCCGGCGTTCACGGCGCCAAGCCGCGGCACAGCGCCGTGCTCAACCTTGGCGCCGAGGCGAGACATGGCGAAGGACGATGCTGGATCTGGTCCCACAGCACCGCGAATAGCATCGACTGAACCCACGGCGCCGAGCGACAAGTCGGTGCCAATGACGGCACCGACAGGGCCCACGGCGCCACAAACGGCGCTGAAGGCTCTGACGGCGTCGAGGACGGCGCCGACCCGGGCCTTCCAAGCCGCAGGAGCGACACCGGGGGGAGCCATGGCGGCGCCTCCCGCCCGCTCCCGGGAGGAAGCGGGACAGGCCTCCTGCGCCGCGGGAGGAGCCTTGGCGATGGCCAGGCTACAAGTAGCTGAGGCTCCCTCCTCCTCGGTCCATATAGAACTGGGAGGGAACCCGGAGGAAGGGCCGAGAGCGCGGCTTGGCCCGACAGTGTGAACCCTACCCCGGAAAGTCGGCGGAGCTCGCCCCACTTTCAACGCGCACTGTTCGAGGACCCGGCGGTCCACGGAGAAGCAGGCATCACACGAGTCCATGCCGTGAAGCGGGCCAAGACATGCAAGACACCGGTCATGCTGGTCGGTGATGGAGAATTTTCGGCCATACGGGTACCAACGCATGGGGGGCCAACCCATCTTCGAAGACTTCTTGCCCTCCGACCGAGACATGACCTACGGAAAAAAACACCAAAACAGACTCAACGTTGCAGAATTCAAATAAAAAGGAAAGATCTTACCGGGCGACGTCGAGTGAAGGCAGAACACAGAACAGGCAGGCAACCGATGGACTGAAAACGCCGATCTCGAAAGGCTGAAGGCCTAAAATTCTTGTCAGAAGCTTTCCACGAGGCGACCTCGATGGCGGGAGACGAAGAACTGGTGAGCAGTAGTCGACACAGCCCAACGCCAACCCTCGGAGCGACGCAGTACATCGGCCTCGAGGTGGCGGCGCCGATGGTGTGTCGGCCTCACCCTTTTAAAAAAAAAAAAAAAAAAGCTCCTGCCGGGTCCTGACCTCTGGCCAGGTAACCCATCTGTGATGAATGGTGAAGACTAACACAGATAAGATCTGCTAGTGGTATGATGGGAGTCTGAATGTAAGACGCTTTCTATGTGACTCCCTTATGGGAATATGGAAATAAGCATTCTTTAGGTCTAAGGAGACTAGCCAGTCTCTCTTTTGCAGAGTTGGGAAAATCATGGCCAGTTGACCATCTTGAACCTGGGTTTTACCAGGTACGTGTTTAGCACTCTGAGGTCTAGTATAGGCCACCATTCACCATTCTTTTTTGTTGTTAGGAAGTATCTCGAATAAAACCCTTGCCCCCTTTGGTTGAGGGGTACAGGCTCCACTGCTTTTGCCAACAGTAAAGGCTGCACCTCCTGCTCCAGTAGTTTTCTTTCTGTAAAAGGAGCTGGTGTGAATAGCTTTGATCTTGGAGGAGGAAGGGACTTGAAACAAAGGGTCAGACCCTAATTAACTATTTCCAGAACCCACTTGTCTGCAGTTATTTTCAGCCATTCCTGAAAATAATGAGTCAGTCTGCCCCATACAGGAGATGGAGAGGCAGCCTGAGGGAAAAAGTCAGGGATTTTGCTTTGCTTGCTGCTGTGGCTGTGCAGATTGTGATCCTTTCCTGGAACCCCTCTGGCTCTATAAAAGCCACCCTGCTGTGGCTGGTACTGCTGTTGGGGGACAGCCTGCATTTGAAAGAAAGGCCTCCTAAAAGAGGACCTACCCCTGCCTCCCCTAGCATTCGACGAAGTGGAAGGAGAGGCTCTCTCTCTCTAGTAGAATGGCTCCCGAAAGTAGCTTTGTCTATTTTCTTCATATATGCCTCAGTCTGGGCACCAAAAAGAGAATGGCCCTCAACTGGGAAATCCATAGCCGTACTCTGGGTGTCCTGGGTGAGATGAGTGGCTCTCAGCCAGGCAAACCTCCTTAGTGCTATGGTACCTGCCATCCACCCAGCAGCTGTGTCATTTGTGTCAGCTGCCATTTTAAACTAGTACTTAGAAGCCTCCAAGCCCAGTCTTGCAGTGTCCAGAAGCTCTGACACTGTCAGAGGGGTTAGCCTCAGAACTATCTACAACTGACTGCCAAAGAGCCTTCTGATACAGGGCTGCATAGGCCTGATAGCTAGCTTGGTGAACAGCCAGGAATGTCGAAAGGTACCCTTTTTTTGCCTTACTATCTATTTTCCTCAATTCCTTCTCAGGAGAATGACAGGACAAAAGAGTTTTAGCCCATTCACAGGCAGCCTGCTGAACAATACCCTGATGGTCAGGATGAGTAAACAGGAACTCAGCTCCTGACCTTTCAAGCTGGTATTTCTTGTCACGCTTTTTGTCAGTGGGTGTGACAGTGTTGGGAGACTTAAGAATATCCAGTACATCCTTTTTAAAGAATTTGTACAAGGGTAAAAGGAGCCTTTTGGTGGGTGTCAGTCCTATGAGCTCCATACATAGTGCCTCCTTGCCGGCCCGGTGGTGCTAAGGGTTGAGGCGCTGGACACCACACCTCGGGCCACACCGGTGACCCGAGTTTGGGCACGAGCTTGGGTGCCGGGGATCGGCAGGGGAGGGAGAGGACTGAGCACCCACTGGGCTGCTCTCCTCTCCCAGGGGGAGGGCATGGGACTGTCTGGTGTTCCAGCGGCCCTCGGTGGAGACCGGGGGAACTGCAGAAGCACTGGACCGCACGCGTACACCGTGTGGCTGACGCAGGAAAGGTTGCCGTGTGCCACAGTGTTAGGAAGTGCACCATGCACTGGGGGGGTGGGATGGTGGGAGCACTCTCAGGGATCATACAAAGAAAAAAAACTCTCTCAACCCGTATAGGCGACAGCCCTTCCAATGCCACCACCACATGTCCAATGCCAGTTCCCTGCCACTGCCCCTTCAGTCTCCCCAGGTCGTTAGCCCCCTGGACCCGGGGAGAATTCTTAACATCCTTGAAGATGGCAGGGAACACGGTGGGTGGTAGAGCGAGATGGTGATAGAAGAGGCCTGAGAGAGTTCCGGAGTTGGTGGTGATAAACAGAGTGGAAATAAAAAAATATATATATTGTGCCTCCTCTTCATCCTGGATCTCTCTTCTGCTGTTTGCAGATCCAGGGTCCCTACCATTTTCTTAACAAAAAAAAAAAAAATGGGAAGAAAAATCCTCTGTGGGTCTGGGAAGAGAACTAAAATCTTGTTCTGGTGAGACCTTGGGTTCAATACCCTTCTCATCCTGATCATCCTCCCCAAAATCCACTGTGTCAGTGAGTAAAAGAGGTGCAGAAACAGTAACCTTCTCAGGAGGAGTTACCACAGGCTGCTTAGGGGGTAATAAACCCTGCAGCACCTGAAGTAAGGCTACAGCCTGAGATAAATCAGTAGATGAAGTGGCAGGAACAGGCACCTGAGGGACCACTTGAGGCGTTTCAGCCGGGGTTTCAGTATGCTTTGTTTTCTTTAATTTTTTGGCAGGCACCAGGGAGTCAGCTGGTTCACTGCCTCCCTTGCCAGAGCCTTCACCCGTATCAGGGATGGTTTTGGAGGCTCTGGAAGGAATAGCCACAGTCTTAGAGGGGTGAACTGGTTACAGCCCAAGGACCCCTCCTCCAACCTTCATTTAAGTCTCTCCCTACGTTCTTCCACTGTCTTGTCAGGGAAAGACTTGCACATTTCACAATTTTCAGAAAAATGCTGTTGTCCAAGGCAGATCAAACATAAGTCATGTTTGTCTGCCTTGGCAAACACCTCTACACACTTCAGGCCAGGGCTGCAGCTATGACTTTTGGGGCCAGGACAAGTCAATGGAAATGGGCCCCTGTTTCTCAAACCAGCTAATGCCAAGGGTAATGCCAGCTCCTCAGGTGGGCCTCTCCTGAGCTCGGGGCCCTGGACAACTTCCCCACTCCCCCCCCCCATTACTGCAGCCCTGCTTCAGGCAAAAATGCTTAAAACCAGGAGGTCCCGTTTTCATTTTTGGCTTGTCTGACATTTTAAGAAAACAGGAACCAGGAACCGACAAAAACAAAAAGAATTTAAATATTTACGGTCGGTTCCAAAAAGAGTAGTGGTCAGTTCAGGAACCAATAAAGTCCAAACACTAGCTTCTCCGATTGGATCCAGAACCGAGAAAACTGCTGAGGAATCTGATAAACCTCCGTTCAAATGCGGTTAAATTTAATAAAAACAAAGAAAAAAGTAATCGGAACCCTTAGAAAAAGGTTCTGATTCAAAAGAAAAAAGGATTGGTTTCCTCTCGGTTCCCAGGAACTGGTAAACAAAACAAAAATTTAAAACTATGGGGTACTAAAACAATTACGCTAGGCAGTAATGAAAAAATAAAACAAAATACTCAAGGTTTTTTGTTCTATGCACTACAGGAATCTGTCTTGATTGAGAGATCATCTCCAGGGCGTCTGAACTTTGCAGCAGAGAGAAGAAATCTGAGGTTAGAATGTAGGCAGTTACACTGGGCAGTTTGAAATTGGATGCACAAGCTAAAGAGTCCATCATTAGCATAGCATTCCATTTGGCTCTGGGGCAGTGCTGACTTAAAGAAGCACTGCAAGAGTAATAATATTAGTGGATTTTGGGGGTTAGAATCACTATCTGTAGTGTTAACATTCAGAACTTCTCCTTTTCAGTTGTCTATTCAGGAGCCTTAAAGAGCAGCTTCCTAGTAGCTGCTCCCCCCAGCATAGTGCACAACTGATCTGGCCAGGACTCATTTTCTGAAATCACGCCTTGAAATGCTCCATTTTGACAAAGTTACATCCCTCATAATTTTAGTTTCTGACTGTGCTTGAAAAACAGACCGACTTTCCTATACACAAGCCATGTCCCCACGCCGGCCCACGCAGCTCCGTTTTATATCATGTCACAAAATGAAGGCTGCATGTGCACGCTCCATTGTGTTCTATGGGGGCAATATTTCCATACATTTTTATACCACTTAAAGTTGTGATTATAATAAATCAGAGTGACCAATCGACTAATAGGGACCCTATTAGGGTCGCTCTGATTTATTACAATGGCTCCCACTGCAGGTGGAGCATGTGCCAAAACACCCAACAGACCATGCTGCGGGTGGGTGCCATGAACCCCAGCAGCCACAGGAAATCTCGGGCAGGGCACGCGTGCCCAAATTGAAATGATCGGGCAAAGGAGGTAAGGCCCTGAGCCTGGTCCACAGGGAGACAGACCTTAGCCCCAGCAGGGGAGTCTAGCCAGGCCCCGGTGAACCTGATGACCAGTGAGGGGATCAGTTCAGACTTGTCCGGACCAACCAGCAGGCCCAATTCTCTGCAGATCTAGGAAGCCAGATCTCAGGACTGCTCCACGGCCTCCTTGGATGGCCTGGTTATCAGCCAGTTGTCCAGACAAGAGTATATCCTCACACCCTTGCTCACAGGAAGGCTGCCACCACTGCCATGCACCTGGTGAAGACCCAGTGCATTGACAAGAGGCCAAAGGGTATGACCTGGAACTGATAAAGCACCCCTTCTGTGCAGAACTGAAGATACCACCAGTAGGAAGGAAGAACACATCTTAGAGATCCAGGGAGCAGAACCACATGCCCTGCTCCACGGATGGTATAATCTGTCTCAGAGTGACCATCCTGAACTTGTGCTTCTGCATGAACTGGTTTAGATCATGCAGATCCAGAATAGGGCACCAGTCCCCCATCCATTTTGGGACCAGGAAGTACCTGGACACATACCCCTGACTTGCCAGGGTGCCTGGGACACAGGCTATGGCTCCTTTTACAAGGAGCTGAGCAATGTTCTCCTATAAGGTGGACAGTGTGTCCTGAGACACTGAGGACTCCTGAGAAACATGGATCAGTAAGGTATCCAAAATGAACCCTTAAAACTCTATGAAAGACCTTAGATATTTCTTACCTTTTTCCAGTTCAGTAACACTATAAGCTTATGAACAGTTGCCAACTTTAACCATCTATACTTCACATGCAAAAGAAAGAATTTCAAAGGCACACCAGGCAGTCTCTTTAAAATAAGAGGTTTTCTTAAAAATGGATAAAAAAAAATATGTAACATGTAAACACAGAATACTATATCACAAAGCATACACTCACTTAAAAGAAAACAAGTAAAAGTACAAACGCCTACCAACATACAGTTAAGACTTTTTCTATCTAATTTATAACTCTACACAGTGCTTAAAGTTAGATGTTGTTTCAAAGAGCCCACAAAAAGATATGTCTCAAGATCAGACACATAATAGTTTAAACTGTCTCTATACCTGCCTCTTCCATGATGTCACCTAGCTCCTCCTTGTTAAATATAAAAAAATAATACATACAGGATATCCTATCAAGAGGTATATTAAATAAGGTGACAGCAGCAAAAACTCATTTCCCAATATGACTCTTTGATCTTGAGTGGTTTCCTGCTTCCCCAAGGATCAAAGGATATTTTAGTTTCCCAGCGTCAAAGGCAGGAGTCCATAAAATGCAACTCCTAAAATGTCATAAAAGTTTACGATCCCTATATCCTGGCAGCTGATCAGCTCCAATTAAGTCAGATAAACAGGAGACAATTATGTCTCTCTGGTCTTTAATTACCTTCTGGTTTCAGATTAACATCCTGTTGTTGAAACCTTGGTTGGGGGGGCTTATCCCAGGAGCACAGGATGTCTCATGACAGACAATCACACACTACATTTTTATATTACAAAATCATAGAACAATCATAACCAGCTGGCCAAGTGTCACCCTACACTGAATTTGGGGGCTCTATCCCTTGCATGGGATGAGCTTCCCAAATCAGTTCACTCATCATAAAGACGCGAAAGCAAATCGCTGTTCTGATTGGTCGCTCCATCACTATGTAACATTGTCAAGTCATACCCTTGTAAGGCAAGATTCCATCTTAACAATCTACCACTAGTTTTTTCCCATTTGCATCAGCCAAACCAGGGGGTTGTGGTCAGTTTGTACCACAAAATGCTGCCCACATAAGTATGGCTCTAACTTCTTTATGGCCCACACTATGGCAAGACATTTTTTCCACAGCACAGTATGCCTGCTCCTTGGGAAGTAACTGTTGACTCAGGTACACTACCGGGTGATCTTTTCCTTGGTTGGATATCTGACTCAGTACTGCCCCAATACCCACACCTGAGATGTCAGTATGAACGATAAAGGATCTGCTACAGTCAGGACTTGTTAATACAGGAGCACTGCACAGTGCCTCCTTCAGTCTGGTAAAGGCTATCTCACAGGCTGGTTCCAGGTAATTTTCTTTGGTATCCTTTTCTTTACCAAGTCCGACAGGTGAGCAACCAGGGCACTGTAACTGGGTACAAATTTCCTATAGTGCCCTGCTGTCCCTAAAAAACTTCTGACCTGCTTCTGATTTTCTGGTCTGGGCCATGCCTTGATCACCTCTATTTTTATTTGGCTAGGATAGAGCTGTCCCCGGTCTACAACATGCCCGAGGTATGCCACTTCTCCCATGGCCACCTGGCACTTCTCAGCTTTGACAGTAAGCCCGGCCCTCTGTATCCTACCCAGCACTTCCCTAAGGTGGGACAGGTGTTCCTTCCAGCTGGCTCTAAAGATGGCTATTGTCGTCCAGGTATGCCACGGTGTACTCCTCAGCATCATTTAACACCTGGTTCACCAACCTTTGGAAAGTGGCCGGGGCGTTCTTCATTCTGAAAGGCATTACTTTAAATTCAAATAAGCCTATCGGAGTGATGAAGGCCGACCTCGCCCTAGCTCTGTCTGTTAACATTACCTGTCAATACCCCTTGGTCAGGTCAATAGTCGTACGGTAGGTCGCCCCTCCCAACTTGTCCAGGAGTTCGTCCGTCCAGGGCATCGGGTGGGCATCTGACTTTGTGACTGAATTCAGTCCACAATAGTCCACACAGAAATGAGTAGAGTCATCTGCTTTGAGCACAAGGACTACGGGTGAGGCCCAGGGGCTGTGGGATCTCTAGATTACCCCTAAATCCAGCATCTCCTCCACTTCCCTCCTAATGTCCTTTTGGACAGCCTCTGACACCCGATATGCTGTTCGCCGTATGGGCGTCTGTGTCCCTGTCTCCACATTGTGAGTCGCTAAGGGGGCTAGTCCAGGCTTGGTGCTAAACAGGGGGCAAAGTCTGCTAAAACCTCCCTTACTTCCTGGATCTTGTCTGGGGCCAGCTGGGGAGACAATTTAACTGCCTCCACAAAGGATTCCGGCATGCTTTCTTCCAGCAAGTCCAGAAGGGGGTCTCCTTCGTCCGTCTCCTCCCCAGGACTACATACTGAGAACACCATATCAGCCGAATTAGCATATGGCTTCATCATGTTGACATGGTATACCCTTTCTGTCTGTCTTCTGTCAAGTAACTCTGTAATGTAGTTCACGTCATTTACCTTCCTAACTACTTTGTACAGTCCTGCCCACTCAGCCTGCAGCTTGTATTTCCAGACCGGAATAAGGACCACGACTTCCTGACCCACCGTGTACGAGCGAGCTCTGGCTCTGCGGTCGTATCACACTTTTTGTTTCTGTTGGGCAGCTGCCAGGTTGCTCTGGGCTGTCCCCATAAGCTCCTTCAGCCTTTCCCTAAATTTAAGAACGTAATCCATTATGGGAGTTCCCTGGGTGGCGTGCTTCCCTTTTCAGTCCTCCCGGATCAAGTCTAGGGGGCCCATGTACCCAGCACCCTATTAAGAGCTCGAAGGGAGAAAATCCTGTCAACTCTTGGGGCACCTCCCTGTATGCAAACAACAGGTGGGGAAGGTATTTCTCCCAGCCCCTCCCATGCTGTTCAGCAAACGCTTGGATCATTGACTTCAGGGTACCATTAAATCTTTCCACAAGCCAACTGGCTTGCGGGTGATATGGTGTCGTGCATCTCTGCACCATCCCACACTTTTCCCACAAACATTTCATCAGGTCCAACATGAAGGAACCCCCTCGATCGGTAATAACCTCCTGTGGAAACCCAACACAGGAGAAAATCCCAAGTAAGGCATCTGCCACTTTGCCTGTCTTCAGTGAGGATAGGGCGACTGCCTCTGGATAATCTACCACAGACAGGATGAACCTCTTCTCAGAGGAGCTGGGGGTATTTAAAGGCCCCACAATATACATTCCCACCCTCTGGAATGGCTCCTCCACTATGGGCAATGGAATCAGGGCAGCTTGGGTTTTCTTTCCTGCCTTGCCTATTTCTTGGCACCGGTGACAAGACCTGCAATACTCCTTCACCTGCTGAGTGAAGTTGGGCCAATAGAAATTCTGAGCCAACCGCTGCATAGTACACGTGATTCACAGATTACCAGACAAGGGAATATCATGTGCAATCTTGAGCAACTGCTCACGATACCCCTAGGGAACGACAAGCTGGCTGCCTATCACCCCTCCCTCTGTCTGCACAGCCTGAGTATACATCAGTCCGTTTTCCCAATAAACCTTATGTTTACCGTCATCTCCCTGTGCACCATCAGAGTCTGCCCAACCCCTCAGCTTCACTAGACTAGGGTCAGTTTTCTGAGCAGCTACAAACTCCTGACACATTCCCAAGGCATGGGACAGGTCCCCTTCAGTCTCTAAACTAGGCTCCCCAGCACTAGCAACAGGGTACTCAGCATCACTGTCATTCCTAACCCTCTGACAATGGGTCACCCTTCCCTCTTCGGAGTAACCCTCCATAGCTGTGTGGTTAACTGCTGCTGGGGAAATTTCTACTCCCTTTTCATTAGTCTCCATATCAGGAGACACAGGCTGGGGAACCAGCCTCCCAGTGGTTTTCACAATGGCTTCTGTGGGGTTCAGGGAACTACAATTTCCCCTTGCCACTTGGCTACAGTTAAATGCACACATCATCCCGTTTGAGATTGTTGCCAAGGATGACGTCAACTGTTAACGTTTTGGCTACAGCCACTTGTTGCACAGTTCCCCCTGTTTCACCCCAGTCTAGGAGAACATTAGCGAGGGGCAATGTTTTCTCCTCACCAGTAAAGTCTTGTACAGTGACATATTTATTGGGTAAAAGCTGACCAGACTTTACCAGATCCCCTTTTACCAATGTCAGGGATGCCCCGGTGTCCCTCAACCCTTGTGTCTGTACACCATTCACTGTGACTGGGTGCATGTGTTCCCTCATGTTCACAGGCATGCTTCCAGGGACACACAAACAACCCACTTCTTTCCTAGCCCCATGTTGCATATTGCTTGCCCTTGTAGGACACTGTCTGGCAATATGCCCAGTTTCTCTACAGAGCCAACATTCATTTCTTTTCTCAGAGAAATCTTTTCTCTGAAACCTGGGGCTAACTGGTTTCGGTGGAGGCAGTGAGGGTTTTAGCTGCCGGGAAGGCGCGCTTTTCCCTTTCTGCGCTACCACACCTGCCCTATTCGCTCTCAGAGCAGGTCTACTCTTGGCATAGTAGTCCGAGAGTTCATCCGCCTCTTGTACTGTTTTGGGATCTCGGTCCTCCAGCCAGGTTTTCAGCTCTGCTAGGCATGCCCAAAAAAATTGTTCTAGCAAAATAGCATTTTCAATTTTATCCACAGAGTTTACTTCAATTCCTTCCCACCATTTTAAAAATGGACGTTGTTTCATGGCTAGCCCCTTGTAGCTCATATCAGGGCTTCTCCTGAGCTTACGGAATTTAGCTCTGTATGCTTCAGCAGTTAAATCAAATTTTTTTAATAGTGCTGCTTTAAGTTTGCTGTAATCATTACTGTCCTCATTGTCCATTTGATCCAATGCATCCCGCGTTTTCCCGGTAAGTAGCGAGGATAGCTGGAAGCTCCAGGACCCTCTAGGAATTTTAGCTTGAATACAAACTTTTTGAAAGGAATTTAAAAAACATCCATATCCTCCCCCTCTTTAAATTCGGCTATCAATTTAGAATTCAGTTTGTAACCCAGTCCTGTAGGTCCAGTTAAACCCAAGCCACTTATCTGCTCTGGTGTGGGTGGTTGGGAGTCATAGCTTCTCCAGTTCATGTCGCCTCTGGCGCTCACGCTTCTCAAGGTCCACCTCTCGCTGTTCACGGTCCCTCTTCTCCGCTGCAGCTCGCTGGCGCTCACGCTCTTCATGGTCAGCCTCCCGCTGTTCCCACGCTCTCTACTCCTGGAACTCCAGTTCCATTCTGTGCAACTCAATCTACAGCCTGAGTACTTCTGGTTCCAGAATGCTGGTGACCTTCCCCTGGTGCTGTGGCCCTTCGCTGGCACTGGCCCTGCTGTCATCCTCATCAGATCTGGACATTGCACTGGCCCCTAGCCCTTCCACGCTCAAGGTCTGGTCCTTTACAGTCACAGTCTGTGACTCGATGCTCTGGGTATCTGCTGTCGTCAGGGCATCCACAAGGTTCTGCTCGGTGGCTCTCACCTCGTACAGGACTCCTCTGTCCCTGCACAACTGCCTCAAGTAGTCTACAGTGTGCCCGCTGTAGTAGGAAGCCATCTTCTTCCCTAACTATGGCTAGTCTAACTTGCACTTCAGAAAAAAAAAATAAAACAGGTAGGAACTCGACTGTAAGCAAAATTATATAGTTCTGTTTCCTTCTTAAAAATAAATCACTGCCTTTTTTATTTTGCAAGTAAGCTCTACAGTATTAAGCTGACACACTGAACAGTTAAATCTTGTGTTACCAAATGTATCTGCACCGCTGCCAACCAATCTGTCACAAACCCACTCAGCAGGTCAGGCCCTCTGCTCCCACACTGCCACCCTCCGAGCGCAGTATTGTGAACAGGTAACAGAACAGGGTAACCCTTCTGTCTGCTTGTGGGTCCGAATCACCTTTGGTCTCAAGTTCTGGGGGGATTCAAACTGTGAACCTTATGCTAGCATACCCAAATGTACAGGCTCACATAATTCTGCTCTTCGGGGAATGCCAAATATCTTTTGCCTAAGGGCACCTAACCAGGTATCCAAAATGAACCCTTAACTTCAGCAAAGCTTTTGACACTGTTCCACATAGAAGATTGATAAATAAGCTAGGTAGGCTCGGGGTTGGTCAGAAGTTGGTCAACTGGGTGGCAAACTGGTTGACTGGCAGAAAACAGAGAGTGGTGGTAAATGGTATACAGTCAGAAGAGATGCAAGTCACAAGTGGGGTACCTAAGGGATCAGTCCTGGGCCAGTCCTATTCAACATCTTCATTAGTGACCTCAGAGATGGACTAGAGGGTAAGGCTTGTCTGTTTGCAGATGACACCAAGATCTGCAACAGAGTAGATGATCCAGATGGGGTGGGCAGAATGAGAAGAGATCTGGATAAACTAGCAGAATGGTCAGAAGAGTGGCAACTGGGATTTAATGCAAAGAAGTGCAAAATCATGCACATAGGGAAGAGAAACCCTGAAGCCACTTATAGGCTGGGAGGGGAGTTGCTAGCAGTCACAAAGGAAGAAAGAGACTTGGGCATCATCATCACTGATGACCTAAAATCATCCAAGCAGACCTCTAAAGCAGTAGGTAAGGCTAGGGGGTGTTAGGGTGTATTAGTAGGGGTATCACAAGTCGTAAGAGAGGTAATAATCCCTCTGTACAAGACATTGGTTAGGCCCCATCTGAGTACTGCGTGCAGTATTGGAGGCCACACCTTCACAAGGACATTAACCAAATTGAGGCAGTCCAGAGAAGGGCAACCAAATGCAGGGACTGCATCAGAAGACATATGAGGACAGATTAACGGAGCTCAATATGTATACCCTTGAGCAAAGGAGGAGAGAGGTGATATGATCGAAACATTTAAACACCTTAAGGGCATAAACAAGGTGAAAGAGTCTAACATGTTTAAATATAAGAAAAATAGCAGGACAAGAGGACACAGCATGAGATTAGAGGAGGCATTAAGGGGAATGAGGAAATTCTTTTCACAGAAAGGGTGGTAGATGCATGGAATGGCTTACCACAAGAAGTGGTGGCTATGAATACAGTGCAGGGCTTCAAACAGGCATGGATAGGCATAATGGAGCAATACAAATGACTATGAATAGATAGGTCACTGACAGAGCAAAGGCCGATGGCACATTTATAAGGTAGAAAAGAAATGGGCAGACTGGATGGCCTTATGTCCTTATCTGCCCAACTTCTATGTTTCTATGTTAAAACTCTATGAAAGACCTTCGGTATTTCTTACCTTTTTCCAGTTCAGTAACACCATTAAGCTTATGAACAGTTGTCAACTTTAACCATCTATACTTCACATGCAAAAGAAAGAATTTCGAAGGCACACCAGGCAGTCTCTTCAAAATAAGAGGTTTACTTAAAAATGGGTAAAAATATATAACATGTAAACACAGAATACTATATAACAAAGCATACAATCACTTAAAAGAAAACAAGTAAAAGTACAAATTCCTACCAACATACAGTTAGACTTTATCTATTTAATTTATAACTCTACACAGTGCTTAAAGTTAGATGTTTTTTTCTAAGAGCCCACAAAAAGATGTTTCTCAAGATCAGACACAGAATAGTTTAAACGGTCTCTATACCTGCCTCTTCCATGATGTCACCTAGCTCCTCCTTGTTAAATATAAAAAAAAAAATAATACACACAGGATGTACTATCAGGAGGTATATTAAATAAGGTGACATCAGCAAACACTCATTTCCCAATATGACCCTTTGATCTTCAGTGGTTTCCTGCTTCCCCAAGGATCAAAGTATATTTTAGTTTCCCAGCTTCAAAGGCAGGAGGCCATAAAATGCAACTCCTAAAACGTCATAAAAGTTTACGATCCCTATATCCTGGCAGCTGGTCAGCTCCGATTAAGTCAGATAAACAGGATACCCTTAATTATGTCTCTCTAGTCTTTAATTACCTTCTGGTTTCAGGTTAACATCCTGTTGTTGAAACCTTGGGGGGGGGGGGGTTCATCCCAGGAGCACAGGATGTCTCATGACAGACAATCACACACTACATTTTTATATTACAAAATCATAGAGCAATCATAACCAGCTGGCCACGCGTCACACTGACCTGTATAGAAAACCTACAGATAAAAATGGTTTATTGCATTTTTTCAAGCTCTCATCCTAAGCATATGGCCACTAATATACCACTAGGTCAATTTATGAGGACAAGAAGAAAGTGTAGCACTGTGAGTGGTTATCAAGAGAACTGTACTGTGTTAATAGGTAGATTTAAAAAGAGAGGATACTGTAAACAATGTATACAACAGGCAAAAACAAAAGTGGACTTCTATGTCTAGAGAAAGTTTGTTGGTAGTAAAAGATAGAAAAGGGAATAATGAATCTAAACATTTAGATTGTAATTATGTTACTGTTTTTAACACGCAGGCAAAAAGAGATTGAAAATGTAATCAAAAGAAATTGGCATAGTTTGTCTTTGGAACCAAGTCTGGGGAAACTTGTTGAGAATGGACTGCATTTTTCCTATCGAAAAGCCAAAAATCTGAAGGACAGTCTTGTGCATAGCTGGAGTGGAACATCAATAACTGAAAATGAATCTAAACTGCCAAAGGGGACCTACAAATGTGGAAACTGTGCTGCATGTAATTATATGGGCATGGGGAGAAGTGTAATTGTACCACATTCTGGAGAACAAATATGGCCAAATGCTTTTATTTCATGTAGCACAGAGGCTATTGTTTACATTGCTATATGCACATGCAAATATTTTTACATCGGTAAAACAGAAAATTTAAAACTAGGATTTTTGAACATTTGAGACACATTAATCTGGCTTCATTTGAAAATGCATTGGCAAATCATGTTTGTTTAAAAGGAGACAAATATGTATTTATATTTTTTGGATTGGAGAAAGTGTGCAATAGTATACAAGGGGGAGATCTGGATAACAAACACATGTGTAGGGAAACTTATTGGCAGTTTAAATTAAGAGGGGGAACTTTTCCAGGGCTAAATGGGCATTTTCAATTGGCTCCATATTTAAAGAAAAGACGATGAACCAGCCTGATGTGCCATGCCTTTTTGTATTTTATTGGTATCCTTGCATTGTTTGTATTACTTAGATTGCAGTATGATCACGTGTACAGGATTTATATCTTTACTCTGTTCGTGACAGCATTTTTTGATGTATTACAATTTGAAGCTCTTAGGCTGTTTATTAGCATATGTATTATTTAATACTGGTAACTTAATGTGAATTTATCTTTTCATAACATCAGAGTCCTATTTAAGGATTTCATTTTATGGGTCTGAAATGGGCTCCGATTGCTCTAATTGTTAAAATGGATTGGATAATTAATATGGACAGCATTAAGTGATTTTTAATACTAACATGTATGCATTTTTTTGTGTGTTATCACAGGTCTCTCATGCTTCTTAACTGTCTTCAATTAACTGGATAATTGTGGCTGTAACACTATATAAAGCATGTTTTTGTGCATAAGTAATTTATCTTGCTAAAGCGTCAAGTGCGATGCGAAACGTAGATCTTTCTGTGAGGGGTGCTGGTATATGTAATAAAATTGCTGCTTTCATTTTTTACAACAGTGTTCTGTTGTTTTTGTGAGGTTTTGGGGTGAGCCAAGGGTTTCTTTATTTTTTATCTTGCAGTTTTGTACCTTGGCTCCCCTTTACTGCAGCCTTTGAGACATGTTTTTTTGTTTGTGGAGCCAGAGGACTGCAATCATTAACCAATCCCAGGACTAGTGTTGGCTGTGCTTGTGCTTCTTACCATGGTGGACCATCCAAGAAGGACCCTCTTAACGCTGGCCCCAGCCAGTAGCAGCGCCGAGGCCAACAAGGTGCCTACCATGGCAACAATACCCACTGCAACCAAGGCCTTCTTGCAACCCTTAGGTTGGATATTTGGACCCTTATCGACCAGTCAACCAAGAAGCTGCCGAACTGCGCAATCGTCCAATGATGATGGAAGAACTGCATGCCATATGCCACAGACAGAAACATCATGGGTTGTCCCTAGGCAGTAGAGGCAAAAAACATGCGGGTTCATGTTCCGCATCTTCTGCCAACACATGATGCAGAACTTGAAGTTGCAGGATGGCTTTGTTTCCTCAGATTCGTCTTCTGTCGATGGAGGCAAAGTCAGATTAAAGAAGCGGAGAAGTAGCTGAGGAACAAGTTGTTAGAAGAAAATCAATTAAATGGTCAAATGTGCCATGGTAGCCTTCAACACTGCAGAGCTGCAAAGGAGGAGACCTATCTCTTCCAGTGGAAAAGAAGATCTAATGTTACTGGATGGAGCCGGAGGATATACCACCCGGGTGGTGGGAGGAGCTTAGCTTAAAGACGTCCAATGAATCAGCAGTTCCAGTGGGAACTGTCAAAGTGAGGACAGTAAACTTTATACACACCCCTACAAAACAGGATTATATGTTCTCTGAATAAATTACAAGGGATGAAGGCAGAAATCCCATTGTCATCAGAAAATATCTTAGGATATGAAACCATGTTACATATGCCATGGGTTCGGGCCTGGGTTATCTACAGTCCTGTGAATACCTCACAGTCCATATACAGAATGAGCAGTGTATATCACTCATAAAATGAGACAGGAATGTTTTAACAACTAGATGTAATACATATACAGTGTCTTGAATGGTGAGCTCAAATCAGATATTTCCCAGATTTTCCTCAACAACAGACCCAGAACAGCAGCACCCGCTATCCAGTGTTTGGCCACCACCTGTAACGGCAGACCATTCTGTGGCTCAACCATCTTTCCGTAAAACGGTACTTCCTTACATCCTTTTAAAAATGTCCCCCCAATTAACCCACCACTTGTGACCCAGTGTCCAGCTGCTCCGTTCCTGGTAAATAGTTCTTCACAGTTCACCTTATTTATTCCTTTCAAAAAACCTGAATGTCTATCATATCCTCCTTCTCTAGTCTGGTTTCAAGAAACACTTGAACACTTCTTGTCTCTCCTCCGTTTCTTTTTTTTTAAATTATTTTTATCCCCCCAGCCAGCCACTCCCTCGGGCGCCCAAGGCCCCATTGCCAGCAAACTCCCCCCTTCACTGTCTCACCCTCCACCTCATGACTGTCGATGCCCAGTCGACCAGACGTATCTCTTCATCAGGGGACCCCCTCCCGTGGTCACAACTGGGAGGGGAGACATTCCAGGCATTCCTTTCCTCACCGGGCAAGGCAGGGGTCAAACACCGGGCTTCGCAGCACACGGGGGAAGGAATGCCCAGCCACCGTCATGCGGTCAGCCACATTTTGCAAATGATGTTGTCCGGCCCTCCCACTATGGCCGCACACATGCAGCACTCTGGCTGAGCACACCTGCGGTGTGTGGTTGCCCGCACTGCATATGTGTGCCGGCACTACAGGCCACCTGGAGCCGCTCAAGAGCAGTGCAGGCTCAGAACCCCCCCCTCCGGGACACTCCGAACCCTCCCCACCGCCCTCCACTCCTGTCATCCTGGGCTCGGGCATGAACTCAGGTCGCCAGCATGCCAGGCGATCCTCCATCGTACAACACCACGGAGCTGGTTCCTCCAATGTTTCTAACCTTGGAGGCAGTATAGCGCAGTGGTTTAAGGCTCTGAGCTGCAAATCTGCTGACATCCAGCAGACCAGACCTGGGTTTGAATCCCACAGCTTCCACTTGCATACTGTGTGACCCTGAGCAAGTCACTTAACTTCCCTGTGCTCCCAAGTCGCTCCTGTAAAAAAGCTTTCAGCTTAGTGTGCTACTCCTGGTTAAACAACGAAATAAAAAAATAAATAAATAACCCCAAAATGCTTCTCCTCATTGTGTAAGGCTCCTCAATAACTATTATGCTGATTGCCTCTTCTCAGAAATGACTATCAACGCCTTCTCTTTTTTTTTTTTTTAAAAGCCCTACATGCCATTCTGGGTGTGAATACTCTAAACTTGGTCTAACTAATGTTTTATAAACTAAAAGAAGTTCCTGCTGAGAAAGTCCTACTCTTTTAAGTACTGACAAAAACTAAATCCTTTTGCTGTTCTTTTTATATCATTCCTCTATGCGTGGGCCCCATTTTAACTGTCTGCAATAATTACGCCCATAAGTTTGGCACTTGATATTGTGTCCAATTCCTCATTATTCATACAAAGCCACACTCACTTCAGTTCTGGGCATGGATGGGTAAGGACATTTTTTGTCAAGGTCAACCCCAGCATACTCATAAAATCTTCCTCCTCTGCACCTATATCCACTTCTGATTCTGTGAAGAGTAAGTTCAGCACATCAGCCATCTGTCTCGACAGTGCTGTATCGGACGAATAATCCTCATTCGTCCCGGCAAGGGAACAAAATCCTTCCCCATTAATGCCCTCTGGGTAATTGGGTTCTTCCTCTTCTTCAGCTTCAAAAACATCCTCAGGAGGGAGACTAGGAAGTGGCACGGGGTCATAATGTCGCAAGACATTATGCCACATGGCAAAATCCTGCTGCAAATACAGTGCGATTTCTGCTATGAGGCATGTCTTTTTTTTTGTGGGGGGCTTTGCCACACACCCACCACCCCACTAAAGATTCTCAACTCCGGGGGGGTTTAACTCGGGGAGCGCACAATGTTTAAAAAAAATAAAAGTTTGTGGGACTGGGAATCAAACCCTGTGCCTGGCCTTGGCGCCTGGGTTCCTGCTGCTGTGGCTCAGTCCAGTGAGCCATGGCAGCTGCTTAGGGAACCCACTCCCAGCAGAGGTCTTATCCTCTGCCTGGGAAAGTATGAATGGTGCAATACCGTGTACAGCAGTATACGCGGTATTGCACCATTCACTCACAGCTACAGCACTGTACTGGTTTAGCCATAATGTCGTACGCTATTAAATGTGCAAATTTATGACCCGGTAGGCTAGGAAGCACAGCTGAGGCTCTTTTGTTCTTTAAACTGCATCATTTTAAAAAATTGTCTCATTTATTTTAAGTCCCCCAAAGAGGGCATTTCTTTTTAATCAGACATATGTTCTTCTCTCCCTTTTTAGGCAGAAGGATCTCAAGGTGCTCTTATACTTTCCTTGCCAGCTGTAGCACTTGGTTGGTGTTTAGAAAGCCTTTTTTTGTTTTCCTTGATAGCCATCAAAGATATTAAAGAGGTCCTTGGAAGAGAAAATTAGAACATGCTCCCAAACCCACTCCACTGTGAGTACTGGTATGAATTGCCACCATGTACTGTCTTTCAAAAAACCCACTGGTGCTCAAGCATAAACTGGAATTCCACTCACTTTGCTTCAGGTATATTTATTTTCATTCTGTAACAAGTATTACATTGCAGAGGTTTCATACATGCATGGAAGGCATCTCCACAGGTACCAAACAAGCTCCCCTTGAGACTGTCTGGCCAGTTTAATGTCATCAGCAAGCTTCAGCAGTCTGCTGGAGATTCCAGTTTCCAGATTGTTGAAGAAAACATTGAAAAGCAATGGCCCCAGCACCGGTCTCAGAGGGGCACTGCCAAGTACACCTCTCTAACAGAGTACACCTGTCAGCCACAACCTTATGCCTCCTGCCTCCCCCCAGGTCAATTAGCAATCGGCCCGGTGTATGGATTGCATTGATTACTTACAATGTTTTTTTTATTTTTATACTGCTTACAACTTATTATGTATTTATTATGTTTGTCTAGTACAGGTACTATGGGTCCGACGTGACTGAAGAGGGGCTGTACCCAGTTCACCTCCTGGTTAAATATAAAAAATGAAATGCGTAAGTGTGGTTAACTTTGAAATGTTGTGGTGGGGAACGTTCACCTTCAGATATGTAGATGGAGGGGGCTGAACTTTACTATAGTAATCTATGGAAAAATATAACAGAGTAGCAGAAACTCTCTTACAGTATTATAAGTGGTGGGGGAACAGAGTTCCTGTGGATCCCTGCCAATTTAACCCCTGTATACTGTACTGGTGCATTTTGACCAGAAGCTTATCATGCACCACAGTGTCAAAGGCCTCGCTGAGTCCAAACAGATTATGCCTATGGCTCTACCCTTGTCTACCTCCTTGGTCACTCCCTTGAAGAATGTGATCAGGTTGGTTTGGCATGATCTTCCCCTCATAAAGCCATGCTGAGACAGGGTGAGAACTTTGGCATCAGTCCACTGATTCATTCTTCAGTCCTTGATCATGGATTCTAGCACCCTGCTCAGCACTGTCAGGCGGACGAGCCAACAGTTGCCCTACAGGGTTCATTAGCAAAATACTACTCAAAGTCATTACTGAATATCAACATGGAAACCAATAGCACATTGGTTTCTGCATTGTTGACATTCACTTACAACTACAATTAATGATTTTTTCTGCAACAAAAGAAAGTGAAGCAGACATAGAAACATTAAATGTGATTCCACTTGAAAAACTGTGTCAATATGAACATAAAAAGTGAGAAGTGAAGCTACTTTTTAAAGCTTTTTTTCATAAACTCTGGACTTTTTGTGACATCAACTATACGTAAGCTCTGGCGTAGCACAGTGTTGTGTCACCCACATGTAATCACCCTCACTGATACTGAAGTTGGGACACATCGAGTGTTGTATTGTTTATCAACTGTATCGATAATCACAAGCTATGAATCTCTTACCTCTGGATCTTCTGCATCTATCTGATTTAAATGGATCTCATTAGTTGTCAGCCACTGGAAAACTACATCCTATAAAAAAGAAAACATGTGCACTACTGAAGCAGATTTAAACCTGCGGTTCACATTAAATAAATTGTGGTAATACCATGGTTGCACTTCTCGTGTTCTCCACTGTGACTGACTTAATTTCAGTATCATTAATTTGATTTTCTTACCATCGCTAATGGGAAAATTATGAGCTTTACCTCACCAGGATTGACATTTTTAATTTGCTGACTTCTGGGTAATCTAGTGGGTTGTACTGAATCCCAGTATTTGCCGTGTCTCCATTACAAGCGACACTGGCGGCACTGTCACAGCTGAATCAACACCTTGGTGCCTGCTCCAGAGATATGTATAATGCGTCCCACATTCCGGAACCCTACAGAGAAAGACTGATACTGTGTTTCTAGCAGTGACCCTCCTCCACTTCCGCATCCTGTTTCCAGAGGTTCCGACTAGCTAGGGTTTGATTTTCAGAGCCCTGAGAATGCTGCAATCTCCTGGTGCGCTGATCATTTGGCGCACGGGGTTTGCGGTATTCTCCCAGCTGACCACCAGGATTTTCAATCCCGAGGGTTAAATGCCACAAGTTAGACCAGGTTTTCCCTTGTCTAACTTGTGCCATTTGGGGGACCCTTTTTATGGAGCCTGTGCCAAGTATCTGTTGCAAGCTGCCATGAAGAGTGAAAACTGTTGCAACTGTGCCTGATGTACTACAATCGGGTGCAGTTGCGTCAAAGGAGTTTGGCGCAGCTGCGCCAAAGAATGGGATTGATGCGTCTACCTTTGAAAGTCAAGCCTCTAGTGTCTAGCACATTAGTGCTCAGACTTTGTTATAGTGAGCCTCCCTCAAGTCATGGAAAACATCTTGAGCCTCCCCCAAATTCTGAAGTAATCGTGGGCCTCCCCACAGAAAAATTGCATACTTTACATGGCACATCAGGAACAAAGTGAAACTTCTTTGAGTAGTTGGCTCTCCATTTTACTTCATCTTATTGTAACCTCCTTTCCAACACCCGCCCTGGTCAGCCTACTTGCTCTGCTATTTTGACTCATGAACCACTGTTATCCCTTTATGCAATACCTTCATGGGTCATACTGTTTTCTCTGTCTGTTTCCCCTCTATCTGGAATAACCTTCCTACCCACCTCTGCCTCTCCCCCTCTTACTCTGCTCTTAAGCAACTTCTCAGGCACCCTTTTGCTCCTTCCTGCTCTTGCTCCTAGTACCTTTCTGTTAACCCTTCTATTTGAGCTGTTCATCCACCAAACTGATCAATTTTTACTTATTATTTGTTCATTGTTCCTATTTATTTGCACAATTGTTCATTCTGTACTGCTTGACTGTTCTGCAGTTACCTTTTGAATTGTATTCACCCCGTACCCTTTCCCTAGGCACACCTGGAATGAACACTGGCCCAATGTGCCTTTCCTTATCATTGATGTATAAATAAATATATGAACTCACCTACCATTATCCTCTTCCAGTTTGCCTCATCCCTTCACACAAAATAACTGAAGTTCAAAATTTAAATACAGCACTTTTTCAGACTTGCATGGGCCTCCCCTTGAACAGGTTGGTGGATCCCCAGGGAGGCTGGCCTCAGCATTTGAGAAACCCTCCAGCAGTAAAGTACAGTTACGTAAGAACTTACGTAACAGTAGATCTTCGAGAGAGGCTCTTGCAGTATGTAATTACATATAGGACTGATGCCAGCCGGCGTCAGGACCCGATGGAAAAATTTCTATCTAGCAGTCTCTGGCGGGACCCGCCCCACGCCAGGTGACCGGCCAGTATAAAGGGCGGTCCCCATGCTCGCTTTCCAGTTCTTCCTCACAAAGGCCAAAAGGCAAGACGAGAGAGAAGTGAATATTTCCCTCCTGAAAAGGAGCTGAAAACGCTTAGGGGATGGAGGGCGGAGTAGATCACCTACTTGTGAAAGACTCTCTCAAGATCTACTGTTATGGTAAGTTCTACATAACTGCTATCTTACTTCGAGAGGGCTCTTGCAGTAGGTAATTACATATAGGACTGAGTCCCAAGCAGTCTGGAACAAGGAGAAGCAAACAGGAGGAGGAAAGTTACTCAGAAGTAGACCCTCTGGATGTGAAGGCCTTAGGAAAGGAGGCCTTGTAAAACAGCCAGCCCGAAGCCTGCTCTACGGCGAGAGGCAATGTCCAAACTATGATGTTTCGTAAAGGTATGGACAGAAGTCCAAGTGGCAGCTGCACAAATGTCATCCACTGACACATTCTTGAAACAAGCCGCGGAGGCTGCGACCCCTCTGGTGGAGTGGCCTCTAACTTGACCTGGCAGGGTCTTGTTGTACTGGTTACACAGAAAGTGATACAATGAGCCAACCATTTCGATAGGCATTACTTAGAAACAGCATTGCCTTCTCTTTTATGAGCAAAAGAGATGAACAGTTGATCAGTCTTTCTGAGATCCTTCGTCCTGTTGGTGTAGTATCTCAGAATTTGATGAACATCCAAAGTATGCAGGAAGTACTCTCCATGATTAGAGTGCTGCGTAAAAAAGGTAGGCAACTCTATGGATTGATTCAGCGTTGATTCTGCTACCACCTTAGGGAGAAACTTCAGGTTGGTATGCAGAGCCACACATTCCTTGTGAAAAATCAAATACGGGACTTTACACATCAGGGCCTGGAGCTCGAAAATCTGTCGAGCAGAAGTAATGGCCACTAGGAAGAGAGACTTCCAAGAAAGGAAAGTACAGTTACGCAAGAACTTACCGTAACAGCAGATCTTCGAGAACAGCTCTTGCAGCAGGTTACACCATTAGAACTGAAGCCGGCAGGCGTCAGGACCCCACGGAAAAATTCTAGCTAGCTATCTTCAGCGGGGACCGCCCCCGACGTCGGTCCCGCCTCCGACGTCAGGCGTGGTACAAAAGGGGGCGGTCCCGCCAGATTCCCCAGTTCTCCCGCCGGAGACTTCCGGGCCGCAGGCTGACATCGAAATGGGAGACCGAGGATTCGCCGTCAGAAGACAGAAAGATATAAATCCCTGCTCAGAAAGACTGAGCCATGCCTCCTCCAAGGGGGAAGGTGGGCGGGAAGGTACCTGCTGCAAGAGCTGTTCTCGAAGATCTACTGTTACGGTAAGTTCTTACGTAACTGTACTATCTTACTTCGAGACACAGCTCTTGCAGCAGGTTACACCATTAGAACTGATTCCCAAGCAGTAACACTGCCAGAAATTCTGGGAGGAGGAAAATAGGAAGTACATTCCAGGTCCTGAACCTAGGACAGGAGACCCTGTAGCATCGCAAGGCCGAAACCAGCCCTTCGCCTAGAGGCGATGTCCAGGCTAAAATGCCTGATAAAGGTATGCACAGAGCTCCAAGTGGCTGCAGCACAAATAGCAGAGGTGGAGACGTTTCTGAGTGCTGCAAAGGATGTGGCCACACCCCTAGTAGAATGACCCCGGACCGAGCCCGGGAGGGGCTTTTGTTTTATATCATAACAGTAGGAAATACACTGGACAAGCCAGCGAGACAGAGACTGTTTGGATACTGATTGGCCCATCATTCTCTCAGAGAAGGAAACAAAAAGCTGATCAGAACTACGAGAGGGCTTAGTTCTGTTGAGGTAATACCTCAGGCTGTGGTGAACATCCAGGGTGTGGAGCAAAGCCTCTCCTCTATTTGAATAACTCGGGAAGTAGACCGGAAGGTCAATGTCCTGGTTTAGAGAGAGTGAAGAGACCACCTTAGGTAAAAACTTAGGATTCGTCCTCAGGGATACTCTGTCCCGGTGGAAAACTAAATAAGGCTCTTTGCACATAAGAGCATGAAGCTCAGAAATTCTTCTCGCTGAAGTAACGGCAACTAAAAATAACGTTTTCCACGACAGAAAACGTAGCTCGCAATCCGCGGCAGGTTCAAAAGGAGGGAGCGTGAGCTGTTCCAGGACAAAGAGCAGATCCCATGGGGCACAGGGTCCCTAATGGGAGGCCTAAGGTGCAACACTCCCCTAAGAAATTCCCGAGAGGCGTCCAATTGAGCTACTGTACGATGACCCACCGGGAGGTGATAGGCAGAAATGGCACAGAGGTGCACCTTAATAGAGGAGTAGGCTAGGCCTAAATGAAAAAGGGAGAGGAGGTAATCCAAAACTACTCCCACAGGACAACCTAAAGGGGAAAGATCACGAGCTCGTGACCATAAACAAAACGGCGCCATTTCATGGAAGGACGCCCAGACAAGTGCCAGTCGGGTTTCTGGCTGCAGAAAGAACCTCTGCAACCTCTTGCGAGACCCCGTGACGCAAGATGGCTATGTCTCTAGGAGCCAAGCATGCAGGTTCAGAGAGCTTAGGTCCGGATGGACTAATGAACCATTCTCCTGAGACAGGAGGTGGGAGCTGAGCGGCAACGTGAGCGGGGGTTCCCGAGATAGTTGCACCAACAAAGGGAACCAGATCTGTCTGGGCCAGAACGGGGCCACCAGGATCATGAGTGCATGCTCCCTGCACAGTTTGAGAAGAACTCTCTGGATCAACGGGAAGGGAGGGAAAGCGTAGAGGAATCTGTTTGCCCAGGAGGGATAACGGCTCGCCAGAAAACACCAGGCCCTGGATCTAGCGAGCAAAAATTGGGCAGTTTGTGTTGATGGGGATGCGAACAAGTCTAGTTCTGAATTCCCCAACGAAGAAACAGATCCTCTGCTATCTCTTGAAGAAGTTCCCACTGTGGACTCTGGCCTGGGATGACTCAGGCCGCCTGCAATCGTGTTGTCCACCCCGGAACATGCACAGTGATCAGATTTGCGCCTGTCCGACATTCCAATCCCACACCCTCATGGCTCCTGCAAAGGGGTAAGAGGTGCGCCCTTGTTTGTTGAGGTAATACATCACCGCCCATGTTGTCTGTCTGAAGCAGGAGAGCACGGTGGGATTACTGACTGAAAGGCCTGCAGGGCATAGAGAACCGCCCTCATCTCTAGGACACTGATATGGAGATGAGCTTCCAACGGGGTCCACGTACCCTGGGACTTTACCCCATCCAGGTGTGCCCCCCACCCAAGTCCTGAGGCGTCCGTGGTGAGGGTTACCCCCGGGGACGGCGCTACAAACGGGACGCCCTTGGAGAGCGACCCGGGGACTAGCCACTACTGCCAGTCTCGGATGACTGAGTTTGTGATCCTGACCGGATGCTGCAAGTGGTCTTGCCTTTGGTCCCATTGTACCTTGAGCGTCCACTGGGTTACCCGCATGTGGAGCCTTGCGAAAGGACAGTAGGAATGCACAGCCATGTGTCCGAGCAAGCTAAGGACCGACCTGGTAGGTAATGACCTTGTTAGACGACCAAACCTTATGAGGGATCTGATGCGCCCGCTCTGTCGTCCGAAGAAAAGCTCTTCCTGAACAGTGTCCAGGACTGCGCCTATAAACTGCAGTTTCGTGACGGTACCAGGAGAGACTTCTCGAATTTATGAGAATGCCCAGAGATTGGAACAAGTCCTGGGTGCTCTGAACCGTGAGTAACAACGCCTCTCTGGAGGCGGCCATGAGAAGCCAGTCGTCGAGGTACGGGAACACATAGTGGCCCTGTCTCCTCAGAGATGCTGCCACGACTGCCATGCACTTGGTAAAGACCCTTGGTGCGGATGACAGACCGAACGGAAGAGCTCGGAACTGAAAGTGGTGGTCTAGAAACTCAAGTGCAGGAACCTCTGGTGCCGTGAGCTATGGGGATATGCAGGTATGCGCCCAGCATGTTCAGCTGAACGCTAAAAGGCGCCTTGTTTCAACATGGGAATAAGGCCCAGAAGAGTCACCATGCGAATCTCTTGTATGCACCGACACATTGAGGTCACTGAGGTCCAGAATCGACGGAGGTCCCCTGATTTCTTGGGAACCAGGAAGAAGTGGAATAATATCCTCGCCCTCTCTGGTTCTCCGGACGTACTTCATCGCCTCCTTTCTTAGGAGCGAGTACCTCTTGCCAGATCAAATTTCTGTGCTGACCCGGATACCGGGAGAGCAAAGGAGGCCTCGAGGGTGGCTTTTCTCATGAATTCTATAAGTGGCCTAGACTGACCAATCTGCAGAACCCACCTGTCGGTGGTAATGGCCTGCCATCCCGGCAGGAAGTTCGAATGACGCACTCGACCATGATTTCCCGTTGATCCTGAGGGGCGGGGGCCGGAAAGGAGTCAGGCTGTGGCGGCAGATGGGCCCGCTGGCTGGGTCGGCCTAGGGGAATGCTGACCTCGGCTAGCGGGCTGTTTTCCCTGGGTTCTACAGAAACTGGATCCCCTCTGATGTGTAGCAGAGTGGGGCTGCTGCCTCTGTGTCCGCCCACGAAAACGGCTTTGGTGCCTACGAAAGGAACCAAGCTTGGGTCGGTACATGGCTTGAACCGACTTTACCGCCTTCCCGCCTCTTGAAGTTTGTAATGATCTTCCTGAAGGATTACCACATAAAACTTCTCCCCGAACGAGCATCCATATGTTTTTCTGGACATCCGGGTAAAGCCGGAGACATGTAACCAGGAGGTTCCGGAGGCATACACCAGAAGCTGCTGCTCGGGCCGATGAGTCCGCTGGAGTCGCACGCGGCTCAAGCACTTGGGTCCCCATTGCCTGAACCTGTACAGAGGAGCTGAGCATCTCCTCCTTCTGCCACCTTCGCAGCTTTTCAGCGCCCAGACCCTGTTCCCACAAAGCGTTCTGGAATTGGAACCATGGGTCAGGTAGTTCAGGATCTGACGCGCAAGTAGCGGAAGCGACGGCGCCCGCCCAGTGCGTCCAGCTGTTTGGACTCTGGGTTCGGTGGCAGGGTGCTCAAATGTTGCGGCCTCTGTGACCGGTCGTGTGAGGCTGTGATAACCAGAGAGTCGGCCTGAGGCTGCTGTGTCAGGTACTGGTCGTCCCTAGGAGCCTTGTACAGACGATCAACTTTCTTCGGCACCACCGGGAGCGAATGTGGACGCTTCCACGCTGCCTTGGTGACGTCCACGAAAGTGTCCACCAAGGGTGGTACCACCACAGGCTTGGGGTCCTTCTGCCGAAGATATTTGGCAAGGCGTAACCTTTCAGGGTCAAGTTCTTCTGCATCCCATCCCATGTTCTCCTGGATATGTCGCATAATATCCATGAACGAGGGGTCATCCGGAGGAGATCTCTGTGTCTCAGGTGGGTCCGGAGAAGGGATGGAGAGAGGAGATGGGGATCTAGAGGAAGAGTAGACTGATCCCGTGTCCTCCGTCGACGGCGAACGTTGGTGTCTCCTGGATCTCTTGGGGCTGGGTGATCCAGAAGAGAATTTGGACAGAGGTCTCCATTTTTCTGATCTTCCCCTGGGAGAGGATCCAGGCTCCCGGGGGGGAGGTAAGCAGCCTGCCGACCCCAAAGGCGAAGGGGGGACCGGTACCGGAGGAGGAGGGGGGGAGGAGGAGGAGGAGCTGGGGCCATGTCCCTTTAATGGTGTCCCACCAGTAAGTGAAGAGATCCTTCACTCGCTTATAGAAAGTCCCGACGACGCCCAGGCGCCGTGGGCGGTCGCGGGTCCCGCGCCGGCTCCACAGGGGCCTCGGGTAAGGCGAGGGGCCCTGGGAGTTTCGCGAGGCCGGGTCGCCGCCTGGTCCTTGGGCTGCGTTAAGTCCTCCTCAGTCAACGTCTCCTGACCGACGTCGGTCAGAGGCGTGGGAGCCCTCTTCTCAGGCGGAACGGACGCCGTTCCCCCAACCGGTGTCCGCTGGGATGGTCTGGCCGACGACAGCCGCCCGGCCGATGACGGCTCCAGGGAGGAATGACGTACGGCCGACGACGGTCGGGCCGGCGTCGAGTCCACAGGTCTCTTCAACGGTGTGAGCTCCAAAGTTTTGCGAGGAGGCACAGAAGACGACCGGACGTCGGGAGCCAACGAACGGGAACCTGACTTATGATGATGGTGGTGGCGCTCCCCGGACTTCGCCAAGGCCTTGGAAGAGGAGGACGACGGCTCGGATTTGGCCTGAGAAGAAGAAGGTTTTCACTGCAGACCGGGAGGCTGAGAGCTGGCCTGGAAGGAGAGCAGTCGGACCGAGAACCTGCTGCGGGACTCAAGCCCTGGACGGGGACCTGGAAGGGCCTTCTCCTTTTTTCTCCGCGGCTTGTGGGATTTGGACGAGGATTCCCTTGAGGACATGGTCTTCAGTTTTTCTCCAACAAAAAGCCTGAGGGCCTTCTGACGTCGGATCCTTGTTCAGCTGTTAAAGCCTGGTAGAACGAACAGGCCCGGTATCGTGGTCTGGGCCCAGGCACCTAACACAGGCCGGTGGGGGTCCTTGAAGGATCTGTTTCCGCACACTTGGAGGGATGACCGGAGGTTGAGAGGACATCAGCCACAATCTTGCTTGAAGAAAAAGAATTTCCCGAGGAAAGTTTCGAACCACGCGTCGCGCTAGACTGGAACTGAAGGGTCGAGACATGCAAGTCGACGGCGGAAAGAACTGGGGAACTATGACCACCCCTTTTGTACCACGCCTGACGCCGGAGGTGGGACCGATGTCGGGCGGTCCCCGCTTGAAGATAGCTAGCTAGAATTTTTCCGTGGGGTCCTGACGCCTGCCAGCTTCAGTTCTAATGGTGTAACCTGCTGCAAGAGCTGTGTCTCAAGGCAAGATCTTTAGGGTCACTGAGGCTGCCGGCTCAAAAAGGAGGCAGAGTAAACTTCTTAAAATGAAATTCAGATCCCAAGGAGGGGCAGGAACCCGGATAGGGGTTGTAAGTGAAGGACCCCTCTCAAAAAGGTCGTTGAGACCTCCAGCTGAGCAAACGTTCTGTCTGCAAAGGGGACATGATAGGCTGAAATGGCTGCCATGTGAACCTTTAAGGATGAATGGCTGAGACCCAGATCGAAGAGGTCCATTTCATGGCATAAGTAGATCTGGTTGAGGGTTTTCTGGCCTCCACCAGAATCTCAGCTACTCGGGGGGAGAACCCCGAATCAGGCTTCAGCTACATCTGCAGGAGCCACGCGTGCAACTGAAGGGACTTGAGGCCTGGACAGACCAGGGTCCCCTGATCCTGGGTCAGCAAAAGTAGCGACAGAGGAAGAGGAGGTTCCCCTGAGTACTGTTGTAGAAGAGAGAACCAAACTTGCCTGGGCCAGAATGGAGCGATCAGAATCATTCGAGCTCCTTCCAAACAGAGTTTCTGCAACACCCTCGTAATCAGTGGAATCGGGGGGGAAGGCATAGACGAATCTGCCCTTCCAGTCAAGAGACAGAGCATCTCTCCAAAAAACGCCGCGCCCTGGAGCGAGCGAGCAGAAGACGGGAAGTTTTGCGTTTTGAGGGGATGCAAACAGGTCTACCTGTGGAGTTCCCCAGTGCAGGAAGATGTCATCTATGACCCCCTGATCCAGTTCCCATTTGTGAGCTTGCGCAGATAACTGACTAAGCCTGTCTGCCAGCATGTTCTCAACCCTTGGGACGTGAGATGCTGTGAGGTGAAGGTTGTGTTGTACTGCCCAATCCCAGACTCGCATCGCCTCTCTGCAGAGGGGGTAGGAACGAGTTCCTCCCTGTTTGCTGATGTACCAGACCACACACATATTGTCCATCTGTACAGCTAGGTGACCAGGAGGCAGATGCAAACGCAGAGCCTGAAGAGCATACAGTACTGCCCTTAGTTCGAGCACACTGATGTGAAGGGACTTCTCTAGCTTGGACCAGGAGCCCTGGGTCCTGTGAGGACCAAGATGGGCTCCCCAACCCTCGCCAGAGGCGTCCGTAGTCAACATCTGCAAGGGGGAAGAAAGACCGAAGTGAACTCCCCAACAGAGGTTCTCCTGAGCCATCCACCACTGCAAGTCCTGAGCCATGGGAGTGGAGACCAGGACATGTTGATCTAGGTCGTCCACTAGCTGATCCCATTGAGACTGAAGCGTCCACTAAGTGATTCTCATGTGGAGCCAAGTGCGAGGGACTGTCGGAATCGCAGCCGCCATTAGGCTGAGGAGGCAAGGGACTGGCCTGGCGCTGACCCGCCTGCGGCTGGACAACAGGCTGACCTGGGCCTGGAGATTGGCCGCCCTGTCCAGTGGCAGGAAGGCCATGCCAGAGGTCGTGTCCAGGATTGCCCCGATAAACTGGAGCCTCTGGGACAGGATCAGATGGGACTTGGCCTGGTTAATGGTAATACCCAGGCAGACAAAGACCTGCTGGGTAAGGGAAAGGAAGCGCAGGAGTTCCTCCCTGGATGGGGCCGCCAGGAGCCAATCGTCCAGGTACAGCACAACCTGCACCCCTTGGGTACACAGGTAGGCCACTACCACCGAAAGGCATTTGGTGAACACCCGGGGCGCCGAGGAAAGACCAAATGGGAGGGCCTTGAACTGGCAGTGGTCCCCCTGGAATGCAAAATGCAGGTATTTGTGGTGGGAAAGTCGGATAGGGATATGCAGATAAGCATCCTGCATATCCAAAGTGCACAGCCATTGTCCCAGCTGGAGAATGGGCAGAAGGCTCTGCAGCAAGAGCATCCTGAACCTCTTGTACTCCACAAACAAGTTCAGGGAGCTGAGGTCGAGAATCGGCCTCATGTCCCCTGTTTTCTTCGGGACCAGGAAGAAATGGGAATAGCACCCCATTCCCTGAAGAGGAATGGGGACGGGTTCTATCGCCTCCTTCAAGAGAAGGGAGGAAATTTCTTCCTGGACCAGAAGAAGATGCTCCTGCGAGTACGACAATCTTGGGGGAGGTTGTCGAGGGGGTTTCTGAAGAAACTCTATTGAGTGTCCCTCTGCAATGAGTTGGAGGACCGAGGAATCTGACGTTATCCTCTCCCAACCTGGGAGGTGGAGGGAAACCTCCCTCCTACCGGTTCCTCTGGAAACACCAGAGGCTGTGGGAGAGGAAAGGAGTCAGGTGGTGTGGGGCAGCGTCACGGCCAAAGCTCCCGCTGCTTTTTTGGGCGGTGGGAGCTTGGCAGCCGGAGGGGCCCGATGTTTATTGGCCCGCTTTCCCTGTGGTTTCACCCTTTGCCGATTCCACCTGCGAAAGGGATGACACTGCACTGAAGGGGGATTGTACATGGAGTCCACAGACTTCAGTGCATTCCCCTTCTCCTGCAGATCGGTGATAATGTCATTGACATCACCACCGAACAGCACCAAACCCCGGAAGGGCACTTCCTGAGTAGCAGACTGCACTTCCGGGACCAAACCTGACACACAGAGCCAGGCATGATGCTGTAAGCCTACGGCGAAAGCCAAGCTCCTACCAGCAGTGTCCACTGCATCATACATGGCATGAAACATGTGCAGACTGGCCGAACGAGCAGAACGGACAAGGTCAGCCACTTCCTGTTTAACCTGAGAGTCAGGAAGGGAGTCCAACTTGGATTCTGCCTCATTTAGAATCACCTTCTAGTAATCCCCCATGTGACCAACATAGTTCAGGGCCCTAATACCCAGACTGGAAGAAGCCTAGATCTTCTTGACGTACTGGTCCAGAAGATGGGATTCTTTGTCAGGTGGAGAAGAGCTCAAATGCTTCGGATTAGCAGACCGGCCGTGAGCGGTGCTAATCACAACCTAGTCAGCTCGAGGGTGAGAATCAAGGAAGTCAACACCCTCAGGAGCCTGGTATAGCCTATTAGACTTCCGAGGAAGAGGGGCTAATGCCGACACTTGCTTCCAAATGGTGGAAACCAGGTCGGCATGAGGCTCAATCCAGGGTGGCACCAAGGTCGGAGCGGTCTCGGGCAGATCCAGGTGCTCAGCCAGTTTCTTACGCCGTGGGTCCGGCTCCAAGGAGCGCCACTTATGAACTTCCTGGATTTTGCGCAGCAACTCCGAGAAAGAAGGATCCTCTGGAAGAGACTTCTTAGAGTACTGGGCGCTTGGTCGGAGAGTGTGGCTCGTCGTCTGGGTAGGAACAACCGTCGGAGTCATCCGAGGTGTCCGACGAGGAAAAGGAAGAAGAGGACTCCCTCTCCCGGTGTGGGGGAGGAACGCACCCCTTATGAAGCCCTCGGGGAAGCATGTCCTGCCCCGCCCTGGCACCAGAAGGCTCGCCCCTGGTATCCAGAGGTGGGGAGGGAGTCTGTCGTCTGGGGTGTATGGGAGCCGGAACTGGCACCATCGCTGGGAGATGACTCTCCACCTCTCTGGTGAGCTGAGACTTGGCCTTAGCCCACCAGGAGGCCAGAGTCTCCTTCAAGCCCACCGGCAGCTGAGGGGGCAGTGGAGGAAGAGGAGGAGGGGGACACGGATACTGAGTGTACCCGTAGGGTGCGTATCCATAACCAGATGGCGGGTAACCCAGCGTTGGTAGTGAGGCACAGAGTACTGCGGCGTCGGGAAGGCCGGTGTCGGGTACTGGGGCATCGGATACTGCGGAGCTGGGTAAGATGGCACCAGATAAGACGGGGTCAGATACCCGGGAACCAGGGGGTCTGATGGAGCAGGCAGCCCAGCGGGCGGGCCTGGAGCAGAAGGCCCAGCGTTGGAGCGGCATCCGGGAGGGGGATGTCACCCGGCGTTGGCAGAACCGGCGTCAGAGCCGGCGTACAGGGAATCGACGTCAGGTCATCCAGCCCAGCAGGAGGAAGGCCCGACGGGGGCGCAGCAGTAACCTCGGCATCGCCCGGGGATGAGGGGGGAATCTCTGGGGTCAGGCTGAGGAGACCCAGGGTCCCCAGAGGGCAGCAAAGACTGCGGGGAGCTGGGAACGGCGGACGTAAGAGGGTCTGACGTTGGCTCAGCCGACGTCCGACTTATCAGCGGAGTCCGGGCGGACGGAGGAACCAGCGTCCGACTTAGCAGACCCAACGCCCGAGGCAGGTCGCGAAGGGGGGGCGGCCTGGTCGGGTGGGAAAGGGGCCGTGTTCGGCCCCGAAGGGTCGAGCTACTCATCGATGTCTCAGGCGAGTACGACGAGCTGACGCCTGGTCATCGGAGCCGCCTAACCAGTAGGCCGCACAATGACGGCTTTACCAGGAGCGGAGGCCTCCAACAGCCTGGAGGTGCCCGAAGGGCCTGAGTGCGAGCCAGACGGGTGGACAGATGCCGCCTTGGAAACCTCCAAGATGGCCGTTATGCAGTGGTCCCCCCCGAGGGGCTGTTACCTGGAGCACGGCGACTCCAGCCGGAGTCACGGTGGAAGAGGAGCCCCTGTCCCGATGCTTCTCCTTATCCTTCCTCTTATGATGGCCTTCGGGGGAAGTGGAAGCCTGGCGGAGCTTTTTCAACTCCTTCTACATGGAGGACATTTTCTTCTTGAGGATATGGGCCTCCAGGGACTGCTGCCTCTGTCTGCGGGTGGCAGCATTAAATTTAAGGCAGTGCTGGCACTTCTCCACCTGATGGTCCGGGCCCAGACAGAAGAAGCACTGGGAATGGCCGTCCTAGTGCGGGAGTTGGGCGCAGCACGAGTTGCACTTATTTTTGTGCTCAGAGGGTGTAGGGGACGACATACACCAACGAAAGGCTAACGATTAAGATGAATAATATTGAAAAAAATGACGGTAAATACTACCAGCGACACAGCTGACGAGCGTTGAACTTTACCACTAGGTGCTGACACGAGCCAATGGCGGGAAAGAACTGGTAGGTGGGCATGGGGGACCGCCCATTTATACAGACGTCGCATGATGTCGGTCACCTGACATGGGGGCGGTCCCCTGCCAGAGACTGCTAGCTAGAAATTTTTCCGTCAGGTCCTGACGCCGGCCGGCATCAGTCCTATATGTAATTACCTATTGCAAGAGCCCTCTCGAAGATCTTCCTTGCTCTCTCCTGACCCATTTCCAAAAGTCCCAACTCCCTGGAAGCACTGTCCCTGGTAATGCAGGGGACATGTATGGACTTTCTTACTGGTGCCTTATATCAGAAATTGTAAACCAAGCTCATCCCTGCAGTTCCTTCCCCACCTTCTTAGTCAGTTTAGAAAAACTGTGTGTTGTTTTTCACACCCCTTGAATTAGAATGTAATCTGGAATGGACGAGGAGATCTACAGTGATGCATTCTTGACAAAACTGGGCAGACAGAGAACCAGGAATAAATTCAGTCAACTGGACAACTGAGTGTGTCTTGGGAGCTCCTGTGGTCCTGAACAGTTGCACAATTCGCACTGACCTAAGAATGGCTCTTTTCCTTGGTGTCTAGTCGTGACCCCCCGTGCCATCACCAATGGTCTTTACTCTCTAGCGTCTAGAGATTGCCCCTCTCCTCCCTTCCCCTCCCTGTAAGTGTTCCCACTGCTAACGGCCCTTAGTGTCTTGTGGTAACCCTCCCATCCACTGTTCTGTTTCTAAGGGTCCTGAATCCTGGTGTATAGAGGTAGCCACTGCCTGCTACCGAACTACTCCCATTTCTAAAGGCCTGTAGTATGTAGTGGTAGCCCCCCCAATTCCACTTTCAAAGGTCCAGACTCTGGTGTTTCAAGTTAGCCCTTCCCCTCCCTTTAACTGTTCCTTTTCTAAAAGCCCCAGTGTCTAGTGGTAAACCCTCCCACCCCCCAGGTTCTGTTTCCAAAGGTCCCAAATCCCTGGTGTCTAGTGTTAACCCACCTAACACACACCAGACCTTTTTCTAAAGGATCCAGTACCCTGGTGTCTAGCTGTAGCCTCACTCCCTCCCTCTCCCCGGTCTCTGCAAAGGTACACACACACACACAGATCTTATCAAATTCTGTTAAAATGTTCTACCCATAAAAACTTCCATTCCACCCTAGCCCAAAAAGGGACCAGCACAGACCTCCTTCACACCACCTTAATTGACCATCATCTGGTCAAGAAAAGCAATATGAGCAGAAGTCTCCAAAGTGGCACCAGAGTAATATGTGAAGGTGAATCATGCCAGCCTCACAATGCCCCCACGAGATGTAGTTGTGTTTGACTGGCTGCAGCACTGCTCTTGGCCTGCCCACTGATGACGTACACTCCCGGAATGTGGCTACACTAAATGATTTCCAAATATCGTTCCTTTAAAATGCGGATGCGCCAAACCGTTTCAGTTAGTCCGATTATGAAAATGGTTCTCAAAACTGGTTTAAAATTTCTTGTAGGATGGCCCTAGTGTAAAAATGAGGGATGCCAATATAGCAAGGTGGGCATCTGAGGAGTAAAAATAAGGGACAGTTCTTAAAAATATGTGGTAGCTGAGAGAAATGGGGAGAAGGAATAAAAAAATGAAAATTACGTACTCAACATAATTGTTGATCTTCCTCAACGTGTTCACCATTGATTCATATATATGGGTCATAGGTATGGAGACAGTAGGACCTTGCAGGAGCTTTTTTCTTCTAGGAAGGGAGCAGATGTCGGGTGTCCGCATCGCCCACATGTAGCACGTCCCCTATGGTGCTGCGCACCTGCTAATAACCATCTTCGGTTCCCTCAGACACCTCAGTTCTGTTCACCAGGAGAGAAACAAAGTGGAAAATAAAATAAAAGAGAGGACTACAGACTTTCTAGCCCCAAAGGATAGTAAAGGATACAGGATACACAACAAATAAATGAAACCTATCAACTTACTGAGTAAGGGTTGGGTCTATAAGATGGTACAAGGGTAGTGGGACTAAGAAAAGGAGTCTGAGCCTCTTATCACTAGTCAGACAGAGGTTGGGTAGTGATAGAAAGGGAGAGGGCAGCCACCCTGAGCAAAAGGCTCTGGCAGAGTAGCAAAGGGGTAGCTCAAATTGGGACCCCCGTGCAACTGAGATGGCAAGAAATGCCAAACAATAAGAAACGACATCCGGACTTCCAAAAGGTAATAACTCTACTACAGGATAAGTTAAGTAAACTCGAGAGTACACTCCTAACCCTGTATGTCTAGAAAAGAGAAAAAAGGAAGTAGCACAGGAGTTGCAGCACTAGCAGCCCTGGGAAGTCAAGATGTGGGTCTCTCTTCTGGCATGAGCCCTTCAATGGGCTTCAAGATGCTCATCAGCGTGGGTTTATCTCTGGAAGATTCTGCCTGACTAGCCTTGTTGAGTATTGTGACTGGGTTACGAGGGAGCTGGACAAGGATCATGCTGTGGATGTCATTTATTTGGACTTCAGCAAGGCCTCTGATTCAGTTCCCCATGGGAGACTGTGGGGTAAGCTAAGTAATCTAGGGGTGGGCGCTAAATTGGTTAACTGGATTGTGAACTGGCTGCAAGACAGACAGCAGAGAGTAGTAGTGGGGGGGGGACACATCTTAGACAGCTGTGATGAGTGGGGTGCCACAGAGATTGGTGTTGGGGCAAGTGTTTGGGATTTTCATTGCGGACATCTCCCATGGTGTCAAGAATAAGATCAGTCACTGGCTCGCCGGCGCAGCATTTGGTTTTCCGCTTGCGACGCCAGTGACCCGGGTTTGGGAACGGACCTGGGTCGCCGGAGGGCTGGCCAGAGGCAGAAGGATCAGATCCAACGACCTGCTTTCTCTCGCCAGGAGGGGGGAGGCAGCCATACAACGCAGACACCAAGCAGTGGCTGGGTACTCGCGCGCGGCCGCACCACAAGCAGGCTCGGGCGGGCAGACGCTGGCTGTCATTGCACTCCCTATCCCTGCATAATCGGAAGAAAATAACCGCCAGCTGCTCCTAGATGAAGCCCAACCTTGGCTTAAATTAGCCTCCAGGATGGCCCTTCGACTCATCCCATCGCTAGCACTCTTGAGGAGGGGTACCGCACTTCACCCTGGGGGCAAGACAAGGGGTATAGAAGGGGCAAGCCGTCGGGAGCGAGGGTGTGTGATCATGGAGGTTCCGTGGATGGCGGCAACAAAAGCATAATAAATAATAATAAAAGAATAAGATCAGTCTTTTCTGATGACACCAAGTTGGGGTCGGTGGTGGATGATACAGAAGGTTGGGAGGGGTCGAGGATGGACTGACTAAGCAGACACAGTGATCAGAGGTACGGCAGTTGGGGTTTAATGAAAAGTGCAAAGTATAACACTTTGGTGCAAAGAATCCTAGAAAGTGTTACCACATTCGGGGCAGTTATGTACCACTCAAGAGGAAAAGGATCTAGGGGTGGTGATAACAGTGAATATGAACATTTCACAGTAGTGCAGGAGGGTGCCAGCGAAGGCCAACAGGGGCATCTCCTCCAGAAGCAGGGATGTCATTCTGCCACTCTACAAGTTACTAGTCAGACCGCACCTAGAATACTGTGTACAATCCTGGTGCCCTTATTTGAAGAGAGATGTGAGGCTGTTGGAAGGGGTATGACAAAGTTGATTCACGGATTACAGGATATGCTCTATGAGGAGAGATTAAGGGAACTAAACATGTATTCCCTGGAGGACAGACGGGATCGGGGGGATATGATTGAGACCTTTAAGTACTTCAAGGGAATAAATAAGTCTAGTACTGAAGAGATATTCAAGCTCTGGAAGTGGAGGGACACGAGAGGGAAATGAGGAGGCACTTTTTCACAGAGACAGTAGTTGCAGTTTGGAATGCTTTGTCGGAGGAGGTGGTATCCTGTAGGACAGTGGGTAGTTTCAAGAGGGGTTGGGAAAGGGAGAGAGGGGGGTATCTGGGAAGGTGGAGGAGGGGGGAGGGGCAGCTGCAAAGTAGGGGTTAGCTGCACACTCCAGCAGATTAGACAGATCTAGAGGCCTAATTTCTGCTGCCAATTTGCGTATGTTCCTATGCTCCAGGCTAAGCTGCAACTCTTAACGCACAGAGAGAAGGGGATACCAATCCAAACATTTTAACATGAGGAAAAACATACCCTGCGTCTCCTTGCAACCACAGACTGTACCCTGTGCATGGCTAGTACATTTATCCATGCAAGTGGAGGAGGTTGTGGGGTCTAAAACTGTGGGAGAATTCAAGAATGCATGGGACAGACATAAGGCAATTCTTGTGGGGGGTAGGAAGAAATAGGCTGTTGGTTAAATAGGATCTGCAGCCTATCCTGTAGGTAGGGAAATGGGCAGACTAGATGGGCCAAGCGGTCCTTATCTGCCGTCAAAGTCTATGTTTCTATGTAAGTGCATTGCATCCCTTTATAGACAAAGCATTTGCTCAGTGGAGTTAGACTGGATAGTGCCAGAAGCATATGTAGTATATAGCAAATAACACGGATATACCAAAGGCAGTTAAGGAGGAGGGAAGGTGGTCACCTATCCACTCCAAGAAAGGAAAAAAGGTGTTTTTTGTTTGTCAGAGGGAGTGGGAGCCAGGATCCCCCCACTCTGTTTTTTTTCCTGGTGGTGCCCAATCCTCTTTTTAAACATGTCATTGGGGGGGAATGAAAGACGGGTAGTAAAACTACCAGCACTCACAAAGTGAGCTGCCAGAAGTCCTGGCTCACAGCTGAGCAGGGCATGGAGGGTGGGCATCTGCATCATATGGTCAAGATATTCAGGAAGATCAACACATATGGCAAGTACGTAATTTTCTGGAGCGGTTCTGGAGGACTGGGAGGAGGGCAGATGTAGTCTCACTACAAAGAAGTGTAGCAGGGAGGAAGCTGGCAATTATAGGCCAGTCAGCCTGACATCGGTGGTAGGAAAGTCAATGGAATCACTGCTGAAGGAAAGGATTGCGGAATATCTCGAAACCAATAGGTTAGCTGGGACTGAGTTAGGGGCAGTGCCATCACTGGCACCACGTCTGCTGCCAGGCCCAAAACCAACACCGGAGCTGCCACAACGTCTGTTGCGGGGTCTGGTGTTGCCCTCATCCTCAGAGCCGCAAGGCTACTCAAGTCAGATAGCAACAAAGGAACCTCTGAGACAGGACACTGCCTTGCCCTGGCACCTGTCCCTTTCCTGGCACTGCGAATGGTGCCAGTAAGGGGTCCAGCTTTGCGGTTGGCCCTGCCTGCTCGACACGGAGTGGTGTCAGGAGATGGGACGGCACCTGGCTGCGATACCAAGGTGTCCTTCAGTGTAGACCAAGCATAGGGCTTCAGTCTCACCACCGGGGACGTCTGCTGCGTAGGGCGAATGGACTTGGGCCAGGAGGCACCCAGAAGTAGCCAGCTGTCCACCAGATTCACCCTCCAAGGCCTCTGATGCTTCCATGGTACCAGTGGCACTGGGAATGGGCCCAGGGGAAATGCCCAAGGTCCTGAACTTGCATGCCTCCGAAGGTGGGAATCAAGACGACCCAACTTCACGTGGAATTCAATGGTACAGAGATCCACTGAAAAACAGGCATGGCAGGAATCCATGTAATGTTCAGGGCCAGCAAACCTGATGTTAGTCCTTTGCAATGATCTATTTCCTACAGGAACACCAATGTATAAAACACAGGCTTTTTTTTTTATTCCATTTACTCTTTTTCTTGGACTCAGAAATCACAATCAAAATAATAAAACGTAGCTGACACCAAGAAAAGAAAGTATTTCAGTGATCTGCAGTAGAATTGAAGTTTGATGATGATCAAACTAAGGTGCTGCTCCCATACTGCGCACTCGACTACAGGAAGAACAGTACTGAGGTGTGAGGGAGTCGATGACGGTTATTGGCTAGTGTGCTGTACCATGTGGGACGTGCTACATGCGGGCGGTGCCAATACCCGATGTCAGCCCCCTTCCTAGAAGAAAATGACTCCTGCAGGGTCCTACTGTCTCCAGCCCTATGACCCACATGAATGAATCAATGATGACTATTTTTTTTTTTCAATTTTATTTTTGTAATTATCATACATCATCACACAGACAACTTTGCCTTGTTCAGGACTTACCAATAACATAGATACAGACCATGGAGAGAATTTTACCTCTCCCATTAATCTTAGGATTGATGCTTCCCAAATATTTTGATACCACATAGAGGGGAAAGCTTAAAGTTTTTAACTAGCAAGTACAATAACATTAATAAGCTGTGTTTACAAGCTAATGAGCAGTGTGACTATATTGATCTAATAGAAGACCATATTTTAAAGACCTTCAAAAAAAACGCCCCAAACTGGGACTAAAGGTGTCACACTATATAGGTAAAAGTGGAAAAATATCCTAATAAAATAAAATAATAAAGACAGCATTTACCACAACAAGCACCCATCGTTTAACTAATATACCCCATTTCAAAAGTTGATTTAAGCACTGATATTTCTTTACTAGTCGGTAGCAAAAAATAGATACTACAGCTCTATCGCACTAAAATAAGGCCATAAAAATATAATTATATGCTAGAGCTTGGTTCAGTAGCTTCGTTTATGTATAGTAGTCCAATATCCCAAGGATTGTCCACTTCTCAAAGAAAAAAAAAAGGTCGAGATAGACTGTTATACAAAGTTATTATATGGAGTGTCATAAAAATTTGCCTCGCTGCTTGTCAGCCGTCTTCATGGTCTTCCGACTCACTGCTCTCTTCTCCATGGACCCTACCCAGACTTCGACTGGTATCAACAAAACAAGAGGCCCATTTGCCTGCCTCGACAGGATCCAAAAACACCCAAACTTTACCATTATGTACGATTCGTAAATGTGCTGGAAACACCATTGCGTGTACAATCTTCGCCTCCATCAGCTGTTTTCTCACCCCATCGAATTTCTTCTGTCGGGTTCGGGTAGCATAACTTGTATCAGGAAATAAGTAGACGGATTGCTCGTCCTGTGTAATGGAGCCCGCTTGTTGAGCATATCAGAGAATCTTGTCCTTGGTTCCTATACCATCTGTAACAATAAGCAGGGTACGAGGCGTTTCCATATCATCCCGATACCCACGAGGAGTAATTCTATATGCCTTTAGGATACATCATGATTCTCCAGGACCAGTTTATCTGCCAGCCAGTCCTGTAAGAACATTAGAGGATGATCCCCCTTGATCCCTTCTGGCAAGCCGAGGACTCGAATGTGTGAGGAGTGGGCCTAGTTTTCCAGAGTCTCGAGTCTGGCCCTTAGGTGTGTATTTTCTTTCACCATTAAAGATGTGGCAGCCATAGCTGATTTGGCCTGTTTCTTTATCTCCCAGACTTCAGACTGCATCCCCTCTACCGTCTTTTCAACCATCAACACCCTTGTACCAAATGAATCCATCTTGCTGTTCAGGTCGGAGACCAATGCGATCAGCCTTTTCAGTTTAAGGCATATAGATGCCATGGTTTCCTCAGACTCCTGTTGGGATACGGCCTGTGCATCACAGGTAGGTCTCGGAGGATGCGATGTGCCAGCCGATTTAGTGCCTGTGCCTCCGCCTCTGTTCGATGGTTACCCATATTATATTTAGAGGGTTCCTCTTTCGACTGGCGGTATTTGTTTGAGTCGATTGCTGGTGATAAAAGGAGATTTTTAAAAAGTTTTAAAGTTCGATAGAGGAGCTGTTGTAAAATGCTGCCATTCTGCTCGGGCTGCACAGTGCCCCCCCAGTCAATAATGAAGACTGATTCAGGGAAAATCAATAGAACCCTGCTAGTCAGCCTCTACCACAGCCTCACATTATCCGATCTGTATCTTTTCCATTGAGCTCCCTAGACTTCATCTTAGGAAGCTGAACTAGAATGCATGTCAATTTCCCAGATTCTGACTCAGATGGTTCTACAAATGAAACAAAATGTTACATGTCTAGGGTCACCACCTTTGGATGAGGTAAAAACTGGATCTGAAACCACACCCCAAACTCCGCCTCTGGCTCAACCCCTGTTTTATGACTGGCAAGTGCATCACTCCTCCTCCAAAGCCATTTGTAATCTTGGAATACACATTACTAGTGATAGGAAATGATTTTTATACTGTTATTTATTTGATTTATTTATTCAGTTGTTTATTTTTATTCTTTGGCAACCAGGTTACCTCCCATAGGCCACATAGCCCATTTTACAGGAGTGACCCAGGAGCACAGGAAGGTTAAGTGACTTGCTCAGGGTCACACAGTATTTAAGTGGAGGTTGTGGGAATCAAACTCAGGTCTGCTGGATGTGCCAAGCTCAGCCACAGCTTATTGCTCAGCCCTCTGTTAAACACTCTCCCATTTTCCTTTCCACGTCAGTCATGTAGTCTGATTCTTTGACCAATTTTTGATAACTTAATTATCAGTGCTTGTGGTACCCTTAATACTGCACTGTGTTCCCCTTTCCCTCAGCAGCTAGTGCTGTTTCTTTTCATATTTCTAAGACATTCCACAATTTCAGATACACCATTCCATGCTGTTTATCTGAATGACCTGTCAAAGTGTAGCTAATATCATGGAATGTTCAGGTAATACAAAAAATTAGAGCAAATGTAGTGATAAACTCAATAAAAGCTAGATTATTAATTTAACAAAATTAGGTCTAAAACTTACCATACTATAGAACAAACAAAAAGAAACACATGAGGGCACATAAACGTGTAAAAGTTGTTTCCTGTCATAACAGTAAAAGACCATACTTAAAATTCAGAGTGGAAAAGATTAGGTTAATTTACTGCTAATGATCTTAATGGCCATACTTTACACCTCTCATACAGTCTGGTTTTCCAAACAAAGCAGATCTGAATGACTGTGACAGCAGAATTTCTTTGTAATCTGGACATGTAATGCAGCCAAAACAGTAAATGATTTGATACATCAGTTTTAAGAGCATATGAGCACTCAAAATGGGCCAAAAACCGGACTGCATGTAACCAAAACCGGATGACCGGATAAGGACACTAAAAACCAGATTATCCGGTCAAAAACCGGATAGGTGGCAACCCTATACATGTCTGCATTTTCATGTTACATCCTGCTCTTTAAAAATGTCTTTTACATAAAAAAAAAAACAAAAAAACCCACAACTGATCAGAGGCTGCCCTGTTCCTAATGGTAAGTGTTGTAGTTTACCCTGCCAATACCACAACTTCAATTCCTATGGCTGTCACACACGAGTACTTCAATTTTCTATCTCACATGTTACCCGACTTGAAGACAGGGGGGCCCCTGTCATTACACAATTGCCCCTGATGGCCCAGGAAGGGTGGAGGGGGACATGTGGGCTGTACTATGTAGTTCCTGATAAGGGATGAGAGCTCACTAAAGTCATGATGCAGAATGCTGACATATGCTATGGGGACATCATACGTCCAGTCCTGTGTTGACAAGTTTCTGTCAGAGTGTGCTGGGTGAGAATGCTCACAGCCGACTTCTACCTGACTAAAAAGGCATCCCATCTTTGGCTGTGGTGCCCCTGTGGAGTGGGGATAGGACACTGAGGTGATGAATGGTAAGCAAATGAAATTATTAATGATGTTAGAGAGTGGTACAAAAATTATGGCCCACATGGGGAAGACCCTGCTTTGCTCTACCCACCCAGTTTCATCACCTGACTCTCCATTTCTCCTGCCCCCGCCCGACCCGTTTAGTCAGGAAAGTTCTGGCTGGCTGAATCCACCCAGAGAGGCAAGCTGAGAGCAGTACATGAAGGGACAGGCAGTGGGTAACTGCAGGTCACTGCCATTCAAGTAGGCATGGGATCTCTGGATTCAGAGTACATACAGTAAACTACTTGAGCATATTGTTATGGTTTGTGATGTTATAGTCGGGGAAATGAATCCTCAATAGCAGAGTGTTACCAGCTCTTACTTACATCAGTATATTATCTATTTCCTCCCTGAGGGGTATGGAAGGAATCCATTCTCAGCTCACAATGAACTCTGTTGATGTTACGTACATATCCATAATCAGGCAAATCCTGCTTCCAGAGTGGTAGAAACATGGTCATGATCAGGGGATGCAGTGCTGGGATGCTTAAGACCAGCACAGTGCACACAGCAATCTTCAAAAAACATTCAATGTTCTGGGCCATCATGAAATTAGCTTGTATAAGCAGGAGTTTGCATACGTAAGCAAAAAGACCCAACTGCGTGTGGGTTGTTGCGTGATACCTGTACGCTCCAGGGGCATGGCCTGGCACCGCCATCACAGGGTATTCACATGCCCCGAAAAGGGTGGCTATCACACAACTACCCACACCCTGAAGAGTCTAATCACACTTAGAAAATGGATTGTTGGGGCTGGACCAGTGGCTCGGATGGTTCATGGGATTGGTACAAAGCTATTATCACTGTTCATGTGATTCAAGTCTATCAGCATTAGTCTTACTTGACTCCCCATTTCTAAATGGAAATACCTTAGGTTTATGTTCACTATGTACTCATCCAAAGCCCTCTTAATGGAGTCTATAACTGTGCAGCTGACCACAGTTTCAAGGAGGCTATTCCAGACTGTCACCACCCTTTGGTTTATCCAAGCTCCTCTCTTGTCTGATGTAAACATTTCTCCCTTTAACTGGTCTAGTTCCCCTGTCTACTGTTTTCTTGATCAGCCCATGCATTTGCATGGATTGTCTTTCCTGAAAGACCTGTACACCAAACACAGGTCACCCCTCATTCTTCTGTACTACAGAGATTACACAGTTAGTTCCACCAATCTCTGCTTGTAAGAGCTCTGCTAGATTATTTACCCTTTTGGTGGCTCTTCGCTGCACACCCTCTAAAAGGTCAATACTTCCTCTAGTGTGAGATGCACAAAACTGGGCACAGTACTTCACGTGGGGCCTAGCCAGAGCTCCATACAGTGGAACAATAACGTAGGTGGGGCCTAACCAAAGCTCCATACAGTGGGACAATAACCTATCTCTGCTTCTAATGTTCCTTACAATGCATTTCATTATTCAGTTTCCTTTTTTAACCACTTCTTTACAGGGTTGAGGCACTGGATGCCAAAACTCACTCCACGCAGGCGACCTGTGTTCAGGAGCAAACATGGGACGCCAGGGGTTGGCTCAGGAAGGAGAGGATTGAGCATCTCAGTGACTGCTCCCCTCTCCCCAGAGAGGGAGAACTACTGGCTCGACCAAGTGACTGCCACCAGGGTGGTAGTGCAGGATGAGAGAAGCAGATAGCGGGAGGTGCTGGGGACTCAGTAGCATGCACATGCCTCCATGTGCATATGCCGAGGTGCACGTCACAGCGACGTAGGCCAAGGGCAAAACAAATTGAGGAAACTGACAATGGGGCAGGCATTAATGAAGCTCTGCCCACCAATCCCTCACCTGTCTTGCCGCCAGGAACTGGATACTTGACTCGGAGGGTGGGGACAGCCCTTTCCCTCCCGACCCTGCTACAGGAAGGGGGGCTATGGGGGAAGACAGGCCGACCGGTAAGTCCTGAGGAAGCTGGGGATAGTGGGGGTCAGTAGAGCAGGATGGATGGGAGCCCAGCCTGCACGACCACAGAGAGAACAGAAACGTATATAGAATAAAATGGGTTGTTAGATTGCGTGACTGAAAACGCCGGAATAGGGTGTAGCAAGCAGTGGCCAGCTTTGAAGGCAGAAGAACCATGCAGAAGCAGAGGGACTGCAGTATTTGGGCTGCACAGTGGGAGGTAATGAGTAAGCAGGAAGGTTGAGCTGTATACTGACTCTTTTTTTGTTTTTGTTTACAGTGTAGTGTTGCCTGATAAACATATGGGTAGAGAATGCTGTCAATCACTGACCAGCATTTTTCTTACACATTTTCTAACTGGGGTTAAAACATTTTGAGTGACAGAACGCATTTTGGTGCAAGCAACCACGTACCGGCACTCCACGCACAGATTCCTATGTAGATATACAATATGCACATCAGCAACCAAAGCAGCTTAACTTATCCAAACTGGTTTATTTGCATGCTCAAGTTTCAACAGTGACATCAACGTGAGTAGTACAACAGACATACAGGACCTTGGTTCAATACCTTATAAATATCAGCCAACAAGCTGTGCTGCTTATGTAGTGTACTTCATTTAGCTCCTCATTGGTCTCTTGTGCACAGGGTAGCTAACAGGGAGAGAACAATCGGACATGCAATTGTTCTCCCCTGCTAGAAACCCTGTGCCAAGGGAGCAACGGGGAGTTAAGTGAAATTATGCTACACAGTAGTAGCATGACTTGTTTGCTAAAGTTTATAAGGTGCTGGACCAAGGTCCTGTATACCTAGTCAACCAACACTGATGTCTCCGTTGAAACTAGAGCATGCAAATCAATCTCATTTTACAAACATACGAAATTTGCCAGCAGATAAAGGCCTAGAGGTCTATCAAGTCTGCTTGAATGTGCAGCTAGCACCCCTTATTCTGCAGCTGCCCCTCCTTTCCACTCTTTCCCTTCCTTGACCCTCCCCCTTGTCCTGTCCCATCCCCTTTTGAAGCAGTCCACTGTTCTACTGGATACCACTTCTGCAGGTAACACATTCCACCCAGCCACCACCCTCTCTGTAAAAAATGTCTCCTCATCTCCCTCCTGAATCTTCCTCCCTCCAGTCTCATATCATGGCCCCTGGTGTCCCTCTCCTCCCTTACTTTGAACAGCCCCTCTGTACCTGTCTTGTTTATTCCTTTCATGTACTTAAAGGTTTCAATCATGTTCCCCCTGTCCTCCAGCGAGTACATGTTCAACTCCCTCAGCCTCCTCTCGTATGAAAAGTCCCCCAGACCCTTGATCATCTATTTCGCCCTGCGCTGCACCCCCTCCAGTAACTTAATGTCCCTCTTCAGATACGGGCGCCAGTGCTGCACGCAGTACTCCAGGTGCGGTCTAACTAATGACCTATACAGTGGCAGAATCACCTCCTCCCTCCTCAAGGATATACCCCTTGCAATACAACCCAGCATTTTGTTGGCCTTTGCAGCTGCCTTCCTACATTGTGCTGAGTTGTTCACTCACCCTGTAATGAGCACCCCCAGATCCTTCTCCTCCTCTGTCTGGGCTTGCTACACTCCCCCCAGCTGGTAACTCTTCCTTGGGTTCTTCATCCCAAAATGCAGTACCTTGCACTTTTTGGCATTAAACCCCAATTGCCAGGTGTCTGACCAGGTTTCAAGCTTTGACAGATCATCCTGCAACCCCTGCCACCCCCCTAGGTCACCCACCACCGCTCCTAACTTGGTATCATCAGCAAACAGACTGATCTTGCTCTTGATGTCCAATGATATGTCTGTAGTGAATATCCCAAACAACACTGGTCCCAACACCGAGCCCTGTGGAACACCGCTCGTCACTACCCTTGGGTGTGAGAGCTCCCCACCCACCACCACCCTCTGTTGCCTTCCCTGAAGCCAGTTCCCTACCCATCTCACCAGCTTTCCACCCATACCTGTGTCTTCTAACTTACTTCCCAGCCTTCCATGCGGCACTGAGTCGAATGCCTTACTGAAGTCCAGATACAGGACATCCACTGCTTGGCCCCTGTCCAGTTGCCTAGTTACCCAGTCACAGAACTCCACCAGGTTGGTTTGGCAGGATCTGCCACGTATGAAGCCATGCTGTCTGCTGTCCTGTAGTCCTTTGGCCTCTAAGAGGGCCACCAGCCTCTCCTTCAGGACAGTCGCCATTAGCTTACCCACGGTGGATGTGAGGCTCACTGGTCTGTAATTTCCCGGTTCATCGTTGGGGCCACTCTTGTGGAGGGGCACCATATGAGTCATCCTCCAGTCCTGAGGTACACACCCCGAATGTAGTGAGGCATTTTGAACAAGGTAACCTGTACTGGTTGCGAATTTGCATGTTGGATATCCTACTTAGTAATAAGTGCAAGGAGGCCAGTATATGGGTGTTTGCACCAAATGCTTACAACATTTTGTTCCCCTAGTACCCCGCACCAATAAAGATGGAGTTTATAAGGCTTCTTTGAAAACAAGTGCACTGTGAACTATGTTTTGTTGCTGGATTGATTCAGAGTGATAGTCACTTGAGAGAGATGTTACCAGTTCATTAAATAGGGATGTGCATATAACAGAGGTCTGTCAGATCGAGACTGTGCAGTGTATGTTGGTCATAACGACTTTCTGCAGCCCTCACAGCAATTACATTCAGCTGTATAGCATGACAAAGGACAATTTTACATCAGCACACCACATTTCTGAGTGCCTCACCATTATTTTACTGTTTTCTTCCTTATCCAAATACTGGTCACTGAACATATGGCAGGAACCCAGCACGGCCAGCTTTCCACCTTGGTTCTAGAAAAAGAATTTAAAATTTTTTTTTTTCAGCAAGCGAGTTCGTTATGTGTCCAAACAAAGAAAGGATGTGCAGCACAACCGAGAGACAGTGATGCAATTTTTCATTATCATTTGTTCCCCCCGCCCCCGATTCCCCTGTCCCTCACCCGATGATGAGGTCATCATGGCAGCACCCTTCCTCTGGTAAGGAGGGTAGCTGAGAGGCTGCCTCGAAAATCAACACCAATGCCACTCTGCAATCTGCTGGCAGAGGGGGCATGAATGCCAGTTTGGTCATACACTCCCTTCCCAGGAGCCACGCACCTTACTTCAGCACTGTACTTGGCCCCCAGACAGACGCAGTGTGTGATTCAGCAGCTGATACAGGGACTCCAGTCTCCCAATGCACCACTGAACTGCCAGGCAGTGGCACAATCAGCACTTTTGAATGTTACAATCTTCATCAAAAACAGGACAGTGTAAGCTGGCCTGCCAGCACAGTGGTCGGATTTCCACCTGCAACGACAACATCCTGGGTTCGGATGCATGTCCAGGAGTCAGAAGGCTGGCCGGGGGGGGGTGGAGGAGGATTGAGCATCCAATGGACTGCTCTCCTCCTCCAGGAGGGAGAGTGGGACAGCACTTGGTGCTTGACTGACCCCTGGCAAAGGCCAGGGTTGTTGTACCCGAGGCTTGCTGGTTCCAGAAGGTGTGCCAGACATCAGCACGCTGTGTGCCTCTATGTCACCGCACACCTCACCTCCCACTAATGGGGAGAAAACCACCCGGCTGAGGCATTGAGGATGTTGGCCTTCCACAATGAACCACACGCAGCTGTCTGAGGCACTTTGCCACAGAATCTCCACGTGGCATTATTCGGGGAGAGCAGCATGGGGGGGGGGCTCCACGACCGCCCCACCCTGGGGGATAATCCAGGGGGCACTCCGGTGGTGGCAGGTAAGTCCTGGGGATGGGGTGAGGTGGTAGGGATGGCAGATCAATTTTGGGAAGCCAGCCGAAGCAAAAAAAATGACAACAAAAAAACAGGGCAATGTTTTAATCCATTGTTCGTGTTGACCATGTTCAGTACAATTTATATTCTAGAACGACATTATGAGCAGAAACTCAAGAAACAAGGAGAACAGTGGAGAACAAAGGCACCCCCCCCCCAGCAACCAAGACTAGCCCTCTCAAAGTTGATCATTCCACTTTTTCAAATACTGCACATGTGATACTTCCTGCTAATTCTAGCATCTCTTCTGGACTGTATGTTCAGACGGTAATGTTTTGTGAAGGTGTGTACCATTTTCCAGGAAGCTGTTTTGCAAATTTCTTACAGGGAATACCCTTGATGCTACCAGAGCCAGACGTGCCCACTGTAGGAGTGTGCTCTAAGGCCTGGGGGCAACACCAGCTTTCTCGAAATGTGCTGTATGCAGGACACTGTCCAACAAGCAATGTTTTTTCTGGATGCTAGTCTGCCTTTCTCTACTTCACCATAAGTGATGAAAAGCTGTTTGCTACTGGACCAGTCATCCTTTGTCTGATCCCTGTAGTAACTTTGTGCCCTTCTGACATCCAGACAGTTGAGCTTTTGTTTCCCTGTGCTAGATTTCTCAGCGAGAAACACAGGAAGGGCAACTAACTGATTCAAATGGAGTTCAGATACCTTAGGGAGGAATTTCTTGTCTGTCCTCAGGACCACCTTGTCCCTATGAAAAATAATGTAGATTGGATCTTCAGCAGATGTTATGGCCACTAGCAATATTGTTTTCCACATGACATACTTCAGGGCAGCTGTGGCCACATGCTTGAAAGGAGATTCCACCAGTTGAGCAACAGAAACATTTAAGTCACAGCAAGAGACAGAGTCTCTCATGGGTGGGCACAGGTGAAAAAGCACCTTTCCTGGTGCTCATTACAAACACTGTAGAGAAGCCTTACCTGCTCCAAAGTCCACTGGCACCAAAAGTACAATTGTAATGTTGCTGGATTTCAGAACAGAAGGGATCATAATTTGGCTCCATGGAGCTGAACTGCTCATCCCGTCCACTTCCTTATCTGCAGCACCACCCCCATGCTAGCACCTACTATGATGTTTTTACGAGACGTGCGTGGGGACACAGTCCATAGACTTCAATAGGGTTCGACTTTTATGTCTTTTTTATATATATATATATATATATATATATATATATATATATATATATATATATATATATATATATATATATATAGTTCATGGTTTTGATGTGGATATAAAAAGGCCACGCTCAACTAACAAGGTTCATGTTAGTTGGCGGTGTATCATTATCCAGTTGGAACACTGAACTATTTTTTTTTTTTTTAACATGGTATTTCTTCCTTGTCCTGGCCGGCACTCCTAGTACCTTTTCAGCTGTCCACCCCAACGCCATCCCCCAAGGATCAGACCCCCTCCCTTGAGCTCCCGTGACGTACCCTTCATGGCAGGGTGGTAGGGAGCGTCTCAACCCACCAAAAATGGATTCAGCCAGGGAGGTGCCTTCTCGGGGACAGTGCCGCGGGGGACAGCTTCATATGCTCGGCCAGGACTTTTTTCCATTTTCTCCCATACAGAGGTGGGGCGTGCAATGACACCCACAGAGAGTGCACGCACACATCCACATGCAGTCCTCCAAGCATCTGCCCCATCTCCTCCCCTTTCTACAGCGTCAGCGCACTGCCCCCGCTAGGGCCCAGTTGGACGCCGACTGGTGGTGACCCCTTCCCCAGAAAAGGAGCAGTCCATCGGATGCATGATCCTTCTCCTCCTCTGCTGACCCCCAGTGGCCCATGCTTGTTCCCGAACACGGGTCACCTGCGTAGCATGAGGTAAGGCATCCAGCGCCTCAACCCTCAGCGCCACCAGGCCAGGAACACTGAACTACTAAAAAAAAAAAAGACGCAAAATTCAGCTCCTGTTAAAGTCCATGGAGCTCATCTCTGCGCTCTCCATATAAATACATTGCACAACAAGTTAGCGCAGTGATGGTGTTGCAGACAAGGAAGTGGAAGGGATCGGCGGATCGACTCCGCAGAGCCAAATTACGATCCCTTCCACCCCAAAATCTAGCAACATTAAAATTGTACTTTTGGTGCCAGTGGATTTTGGGACAGATAAGGCACCTACAGTGAATATGTTGTGAGGCCATAGACCCGTCTTTGCCAGATGATGTGTAAGCTGAAACTGCTGTCAAATGCACCTTCAGAGTTGAGGGCATCAGGCCCAGGGACTGGAGATAGAGCAGGTAGTCCAGGACTATAAGCAGGCCCGTCTTTCATTGGGTTTTTCTGACTGGGAGCACACCTGAAAGAACCCTCCCCCATTTTGAAGCACATTTTTCTTTTTGCCAGTTTTCTAGAAACCTTCAACACTTTTTATCACTTGTTCTGATAAATTTAGATCAGAAAACTCTAGCTCTCAAAGAACAATGCCCAGTAGGGTTCTGACATGTGGAAATGTCATCCTGCCCTAAAACAATGTAAACAAAGCTGCATCTCAGTGGCAGGTTAATAAGGAAGTTTGTTTGAGAGGGCAAGAAGCATTGAATACCAAGTCTGCTTGGTCTAGTCTGGTGCTATGAAGTCATCGTTGGTGACTCACTCCTGAGCTTTATGAGTACTCTCAGTAAGAGTGGGAATGCAGAGAAGGCATATAGGAACTTTCCAGTCCAGTTCAAGACAAACGCATCCTCTGGGACTGACCCAATTACTGGGGGGGGGGCTAAAACAAAAGCATGGGTGCTGGTTGTTCTCCCGGGAAGATAACGAGCCCCCCTCCCCCCGAGGAGCCGGAGGTCGCGAGGGCTGCACTGAATTGCCCTCCCTGCTGCTAGAACGAGCCCGGAGTTCGCGAGGGCTACACAGAAAAGCCCTCCCTGCCACTGTAACAAGCCAGAAGCTGCAAGATCGAGCCTCCCTCCCCCCAAGGAGCCAGAGGTCACGAGGGCTGCACTGAAGTGCCCTCCCTGCTGTAGAGCAGGCCCCGGCAGAGCCGCTAGGACTCACCCCCGAGAAGCTGGAGGTCAGAGGGCTACACAGAAAAGCCCTCCCTACCACCGTAATAAGCCAGAAGCTGCAAGATCGAGCCCCTCCCCGAGGGCTGGAGGTCGCGAGGGCTGCACTGGTGCCCTCCCGCTGCTAGAGCAGGCCCAGGCCGAGAGCCGCTGGGACCCCCTCCCCGAGGGCTGGAGGTCGCGGGGGCCATGGAAAAGCCCTCCCTGCCACTGTAACAAGCCAGAAGCTGCAGATCGAGCCCCCTCCCCGAAGGTCGCGAGGGCTGCACTGAATTGCCCTCCCTGCTGCTAGAACAAGCCCCGAAGCCAAGAAACCGCTTAGGACCCTCCCGAGGAGCTGGAGGTCGCGAGGGCTCTACAGAAAAGCCCTCCTGCCACAGTAACAAGCCAGAAAGTTGCAAGATCGAGCCCTCCCCGAGGAGCCGGAGGTCGCGAGGGCGGCACTGGAATTGCCCTCCTGCTGCTAGAACGAGCCCCGGCCGAGAAACCGCTAGAACTCACCCCCCAAGGAGCTGGAGGTCTGAGGCTGCCACAGAAAGTCCTCCTGCCACTGTAACAAGCCAGAAGCTGCAAGATCGAGCCCCTCCCGAGGAGTTGGAGGTCGCGAGGGCTACACAGAAAAGCCCTCCTGCCACTGTAACAAGCCAGAAGCTGCAAGATCGAGCCCCTCCCCGAGCCGGGGTCGCGAGGGCTGCACTGAATTGCCCTCCTGCTGCTAGAACGAGCCTCAGCCAAGAAACCGCTTAGGACTCCCTCCCGAGAGCTGGAGGTCGCGAGGCTACACAGAAAAGCCCTCCTGCCACAATAACAAGCCAGAAGCTGCAAGATCGAGCCCCTCCCTGAGGAGCCGGAGGTCACGAGGGCTGCACTGAATTGCCCTCCCTGCTGCCAGAACGAGCCCCGCCGAGAAACCGCTAGGACTCACCCCCTCCCCGAGGAGCTGGAGGTCGTGAGGGCTACACAGAAAAGCCCTCCTGCCACTGTAACAAGCCAGAAGCTGCAAGATCGAGCCCCCTCCCCGAGGAGCCAGAGGTCGCAGGGCTGCACTGAATTGCCCTCCCTGCTGCTAGAACGAGGCCCCAGCCGGAAACCGCAGAACTCACCCTCCCCAAGGAGCCGGAGGTCGTGGAGGGGGCTACAACAGAAAGTCCTCCCTGCCACTGTAACAAGCCAGAAGCTGCAAGATCGAGCCCCCCTCCCCCCGAGGAGCTGGAGGTCGCGAGGGCTACACAGAAAAGCCCTCCCTGCCACTGTAACAAGCCAGAAGCTGCAAGATCGAGCCCCCCTCCCCCCAAGGAGCTGGAGGTCGCGAGGGCTGCACTGAATTGCCCTCCCTGCTGCTAGAACGAGCCCCGAAGCCGAGAAATTGCTAGGACTCCCCCAAGAAGCTGGAGGTCGCGAGGGCTACACAGAAAAGCCTCCCTGCCACTGTAACAAGCCAGAAGCTGCAAGTAAAATTACCTGAAAACTGCCCTGCTGCAGTCGCGACCGTCGGGGAGCTAGCCTGGCTGTGGACAATCCTGTAATCTATTTAAACTTGGATTTGGCGCCTTTCCAGGCTCATGACCTCTAGTTTCTCTCACTCGGTGCCAGATTGTCCTGATTAACTGTATAATACCTGTAAAGTGCCTGTGCCTAATGTAGTTAGCCTGATTTAACTCTGCAGCCTTAGAAGAAAAAAAAAAAAGAAAGGGTAAAGTGCTTAGCCTGTTGCAAATTGAATCAGTGATTTCTCTCTGTTTTTGCAGCTGCTTAGCCAGCCTGATTTAATTCTGTAACCTTAGATAAAATAAAAAAAAAAAGAAAGGGTAAAGTATTTAGCCTGTTGCAAAACTGAAGTAGTGATTTCTCTCCTAGTCTTGCAGCTGCAGAGCCATTAGCCCTCCCCAAGACTGCCCGCCCCCTAACGCTAATCCCCCAACCTGCCTACTTAACCTGTGCTCTCTCTCCCTCTCCTACAGATCGAGCCCTCCCCGAGGAGCCGGAGTTTTGGGCTGTACTGAATTGCCTCCCTGCTGCTAGAACGAGCCCCGGCCGAGAAACCGCTAGGACTCCCCCTCCCCCGAGGAGCTGGAGGTCCCAGAGGGCTACACAGAAAAGCCCTCCTGCCACTGTAACAAGCCAGAAGCTGCAAGATCGAGCCCCTCCCCGAGGAGCCGGAGGTCGCGAGGGCTGCACTAGAATGCCCTCCTGCTGCTAGAACGAGCCCCAAGCCGAAACCGCTAGGGACTCCCCGAGGAGCTGGAGGTCGCGAGGGCTACACAGAAAAGCCCTCCCTGCCACTGTAACAAGCCAGAAGCTGCAAGGTAAAATTACCTGAAAACTGCCCTGCTGCAGTCGCGACCGTCGGGAGCTAGCCTGGCTGTGGACAATCCTGTAATCTATTTAAACTTGGATTTGGCGCCTTTTCCAGGCTCGCGCACCTCTAGTTTCTCTCACTCGGTGCCAGGAGAAGCCCCGCCGCCCCCACCACCACCCTTGGTCGGCTCTCCCTTATATAGGATTACTCACATGGGGTGCCAGAACCAATCAGTCGACTTTCCCATTTGCTGGTTATATCCTTCCAGCACTAGAGGGAGCCTGCACTCATTTTCTACTCTCCCTACTGATATATCTCTCACAAACATGATCCTTGCTATACTGGTACTCCTCTTACCACAGCACCCACTACTCACTCTCAACCCCTTTATATCTCCCACTAACATGCCCCCAACCAAACCACAATCCCCCCACACTCAATACCCTGTTTTTCCCTCAGCTTATTGCACATCTACCTCTCAGTCCATCACCCCAAATCCATCCCGAACCCTGGACTACCGCACAACCCCCACCCACCCACCGCCAAAGCGCTACCCTCAGTATCACGAATTCTATCACAAGTGGTCACTCTCCTCGCTAGCATCTCTGGTTCTTTTCTCTCTTCCCACCCCATGCACCACCCTTGTGAGGTCTCGGCAGCTGCATATGCACCCCACCCTTAGCAACCACTACCCTGTGAGGCGCCTAATTTTTCTGCTGCTCCTGCTCTCCGGCAATGTGCACCCAAACCCTGGGCCCGCCAACTCTGCCACGCCTCAGCCCACCGGTGGCAAAGTTCTCCGAATTGCTTTTATGAACATATGTAGTCTCCCCAAGAAAACTGCAGCTCTCCAATGCTGGGTTACGCAATACTCCCCTGACATTCTCATGCTAGCAGAAACCTGGCTCTCCTTGCTCATGCCTGACTCAGCCGTCTCTCTACCAGGCTTTTCCCTGTTCAGGGCTGATAGGATGGGCAGGCGCGGAGGGGGGTGTGCTATCTACTTGCGTGACTCGGTCCTGGGCCATGCCCTCCCTACCCCTGAGCTCAACCATGGGGCGCAAGCCATTCTCTTAAAATCACACCTTACCCTGGTCGTGGCCCCCTATACCTAACCACGGCTTACATACCCCCGAGTACAAAAAATTTAGCGTTCCCCTCCCTCCTTGACTATCTATCCACCTTACCCCAGAAGGCTGAACAACTAATATTGGGAGACTTAAACACCAACTGGCTCAGTCCCTCATCTGATAATATAAAGGATGAGCTTGCAGCCCTTGACCTGTCTCAAATGGTCACTCGGCCCACTAGACTTAACAAAGCAACGGGAACCAGCTCCCTCCTGGACGTAGTCCTCTCTAACCGGCCACATAAATTGGCATCTGTACAAGTCCTTGCGGACTCACTTAGCGACCACTCCCCTGTCATCTGCTTTTGGTCCTCCCCCACACTCAGCCCAGAGTACAGCAGCACCCCTCGACGCAGATTTATCCCCAGGGGTCTTGACAACCTCAAACGTCACCTCGCACAAGTCAACTGGACCCCAGTGGCCTGTGCATCAGACATAAACTCTGCCCTAACCTACCTCACTACGGCCTTCAACCACGCCTGTGATCTGTTTGCCCCCATCACCACATTTAGACAAAAAAAACGGACTGCTGCATGGATATCCCCTGCACTGATCCAGCAACTAAAAAAGAGAGATAATCTTTGGCACATAGCAAACGACTCTGGTAGAGTGGCAGACAGGCAAGCCTATAGGACAGCCCGCAACCAATGCACCTGGGCCATCAAGCAGGCAAAAGCTAAATACTATCAGGCTGCTTTGACATCCTCCTGGGGCTCATCCAGAGCCTTCTGGGACAACATTAAAGAACTGAATGGTAAAACCTGCTCCCCGTCTCAGATTGTCATAAATAGGGCAGTCTCGACGGACCTAACATGTATTGCAGACTGCCTTAATAAACCTCCACGGACTTAAGTGCAGTTCTCCCTGCCCACTTTTTTGACCCGGTTGCCACGCCCACCCCCACACACACTTCCAGGCCACAATTCCACTTCCGGATGATCTCACCCCGCGATGCCAAACCTTTTTTTCTAAAGTCCCTCGCCTCTCATAACCCAAGTAATGACCCTCTTGACTCCAAGATGCTCCGCCTCACGCTTATCATAAACAAATCCTTATGCTTAGGCCAATTCCCGGATGCTTGGAAGCACGCTGAAGTAACCCCCATCCATAAGTCTGGGGACCGTATACTACCAAATAACTACAGGCCCATCTCCATCCTCCCCCCCGCCCCCATCCAAAGCTTTAGAAAATATAGTAACCACATAGCTCACAGAATACCTATCTAAACACAACCCTCTATGTCCTGAGCAACATGGGTTTCGTCCTGGCCACAGCACGTCCACTGCCCTTCTGGAATTCTCCCACCACATACACTCTGTGCTTGACAAGGGTCAACTTGCAGGGGCAGTTTTCATAGACCTATCCAAGGCATTCGACACTGTGTGCCACCCCTTGCTGTTAAACTCCCTAAGCCATCTGGGATTCTCATCTGGCTCCCTGAATTGGTTCTCAAGCTACCTGCACAACAGGTCCCAAAGAGTTAAGCTAAATGGGACCCTCTCCTCCAACCTACCAGTACTCTCAGGGGACCCACAAGGCTCCATCCTTGGACCCACCCTTTTCAGTCTATTCCTAAACACCCTCCCAAGCTCCTGTTCCAACAAAATACTGCTCTATACTGATGATGCAGTGATCCTAGCATCACACTCTGACCCACTCCTACTCCAAGGCACGCTGCAAAGCGCCTTCCTCCAAGCCGAAAAATGGTTCAATAACCATTGAATGGTCCTGAACCTGAAAAAAACAAAGTCAATGCTGTTCTCACATCGGCAAAACAGCGCCAAGGACACTCCCCTTCACATCACCGCCAGCATGCTCCTCCCACTAGAACAGGTAACATCCTATAAGTACCTGGGCATCACCTTTGACTCTGGCCTTACATTCCACGCCCACCTAAAAGCCCTGTCATCAGCCATGAACTCCAGGATCGGGCTCCTCTACCGCCACAAAGATTGCCTCCCGGAATCTGCCTTAAAACTAGCCATTACCTCATCGGTGTTGTCACTGGCCGACTACGGACTTCCAATTTACGCAGCGGCTGACCCCTCCTCCTTATCAAAAGTCCAGACCTCTATTAACAAAGCCTGTAGGCTCCTTACCGGTGCCCACAGCAGAACTCACACCTGTCTGCTATACTCCGCCGCTAACATACTCACTCTTGAGGAAAGACTGAAATATCATACCTGCCTACTGGCCAAAAAATCCATGTCAGGGCTTTGCCCACCAGGGGTCTCTGCATCCCTGCAGCTGGCTGTCCAGCCTTTGCCAACCCGTAACTCCACTGCAGCCACCTTCATAGTTCCCAGGGCAAGGACCTCTCGCTGCCAAAGATCCTTTCATCATAAAGCACCGCCCTGGTTTAACTCCTTCCTGAGGCTATCATTAAGATCCCTGGGATTGGCCGGTTCAAAATAGCCCTCCGCCAACATATTATTGACAGCCGATGTTGTAAATGCCTGTAGTAGACCAAAACCCTGTCTCGTTTAGCCCTATGCCCTTTGGGTCCCATAGACGACTGGATGCTGGTACAATAGAACAGACCGTAACAATGATGTTATATAATGATGCGTATGATGTTATATAATGATGCGTGTAACTCAACATATGCATGTACCTATATAATTGCTGCCTGTAACTCTACGTGTGTATTTATGTATCTCACCTGTATGTAATCCCTGTCCTAAACCTCACTTAATTGTTGTCTCCCCCCCCACCAATGACAAGGTACCTTTGTAAACTAGTCCCTGACTCAAAGGTAGTAAAACTGATTACTTCAATAAACAAATAAATAAAAAATTTCTGGTACACCCTGACATCTGAACACTGATGCCAGAGCCTGCTGGTTCAGAGTTCACTCGTTTCCCTGGTTGATTCTGCTTAAAGTCTGTCAGGTATACTGTGGATAGATCTACACTCAGTGGACAGGCTAGGTTCCAGATTTTTATGGCTTCTGTGCATAGCTTTGAGGATCTTGCTGTTTCTTGTTTACGTGATACACTGCTGTGGTGTTGTCTGTTTAAACCTGGATGCAGTGACCCCAGATCTGGGAAGCTTCATTACTATACAATGCAATGCTCCTTCTCCCTGTTTGTTGATGTAATATATTGTTGTGGTGTTGTCTGTTCAAACCTGGAGAGACTTGACCCTGGATCTGGGAGGACAAAGCTTGTATTACTGTAACTTTGTGTGACCTACCTTATACTATGATGTATCACACTGTATTATACTATATTTCTAAACTCACTATAATTGGTCGCATGTGAAAACGGGCTTTATAGCTCATCTTGCTCTCCAGTATAATAAATGAAATGAAATGACTAGGAACACTGCTCTGACCTCCAGGAGGTTGATGTTCCGGAGTCTCCTGTGTGTTCCAGGTGCCACTCACAGTGAGATTCTCCAAGTGGACACTCCACCCCCAGGAAGGAGGCATCTGTTGTGAGGATAGTTGTAGGGTTTCTGGCGGAAGGGAATTCCCTCTCTGAGGTTGTCTTCCTCTTTTTACCACCCTTAGCAAGGTTTTTTGTGACAGGCACAAATTTGGACAGAAGATCCCATCTCTGGGACCAGTGATTTCTTAGGTGATACCGGATGTCTCTCATCTGGGACCCGGCCTCTGGTAAAATTGCAGTACATGAGGCCATTGTGTCCCAATAGCTGTAGAAAATTCCTTGCACGCCTTGGCTGGTATGCTGTGAAAGATTTTGCATGTTTAAATCAGGTTTTCTACCCTTGCAGAGTATCTAGCACTGTGCCTATGAAGTCCAACACTTGACCTGGCTCTGTTTGTGACTTCTGCAGGTTTACCAGGAAGCCTATGGCCGCTATGGTGTTTTTACCACCTGTATGGAGCACCTTGCCTCCTGCTGTGTTTTTCTTGAGACAAGCCAGTCGTCCAGGTAGGGAAAAACCACCACACCTTGCCTTCTTTCTCAGACGTTCTGCCACCATAGCTAGTCACTTTGTGAACACCCTTGGTGCTGAGGTGAGGTCGAAGAGAAGGGATATGAAATGGTATTGACAGTTCCCTAGCCTGAACCTGAGGTACCTTCTGTGAATGGGTCTTATTGATATGTGAAAGAAGGCATCTTTGAGATCCAGTGACCCCAGCCAGTCTCCCACTCATAAAGATGGTTATCACTGAGCCCAGTGTGACCATCTTGAAGCTCTCCTTTTTAATGTTTGTTTTGATCTCAGATCTAAAATGGGCCATCACTCCACATGTTTCTTGTGGGTCAGAAAGTATCTGGAAAAAAAAGACTCTTGCTCCATTGTATGGCAACTACTTTCTCCACTGCTTGTGATTGCAGAAATTTACATCCAGCTCCGACAGGGTTTTCTGTGTTGGTGTGTGAGGCTGGAAAACATTTGGATTCTGCAGTCTGGGGAACTTTCTGAACTGCAGGGACAAGCACTAGCCAACTACTTCCAAGACCCACTTATCAGTGGTGATTTTTGGTTTTTACTACTGAAGCCCAACACTCACTAGCCCGATACCCGGAAGCCCGACACGGACATCCAACAATGAAGGGATTTTGCCTGAGGTGGACCGTTTGAATATGTTTGAGGTGCTTCACCCCAATATCCCTGTAATTAGTATAATCAACTGCAGCAAGCAAAATCTCACTGTTGTTTGTTTGTTTGTTTTGTTGAATTTTGTTGACCGGTAAGCCCACTGGGCCTAGAAGTCCCCTTTTCAGGGGCGACCCGGGGGGAGATACAGATGGTAAGCAATTGAATTTGAACCAGATTAAGCTGTTGGTGGTATTTTTAGTGAATGAGGGAAATTTGGCCAGGACACCGGGGAAATTCCCCTACTCTTTTCGATGTGCCATGGGATCTTTAACATCCACCTGAACTACCACCAATCCAGGCAGATAGGACCTCGGTTTAACGTCTCATCCGAAAGACGGGATGTTCATGTCAGGCTTCTGGGTATCAGGCTAGTGAGTGTCTGCGTTATGTAGTGATATCGATTTTTGACCATTCCTGGAAGTAGTGAGCCAACCTTCCCCGCTGGTATTGGAAGGGAGACCTGGGCAGAGTTGTCAGGGATTTTGCTTCTGCTGAGGCTTAGGGGCTAGTGTTGCAGCTTTATGCCTACTGCCCCTCTTGCCACTGTCCCTGCAGTAGCCTCTTTGTGGTGGACACTCATAGGGAACATAGTGCCTTGGCTAGTAACCCCTACTCCTACCTTCTCTTCCATAGGGCTTGTAGGAAGTGAAGGCATTTTTTTTTCTCCACATTAATCCTGTAGGTGGTTTTGCACTCATCCACATTTTTCATATGAGCCTCTGTTTTGCCACCAAACAGGGAGTTTCCCTCAAATAGAAATTCACATCTTTTCTGTGTCCTTGGATAGGGTGGTAGTCCTAAGCCAGGCAAACCTCCTTAAAAAGCAACCAACTTACTCTTTTTCAACCCCCCCCCCCCACAAGAAGCATAGCAAACCCTTACCTGGCCCGAAGTCATATGCTGCAATAGTTTTTTTTTTATATAGTTGCCCTATTTAGGAAGGAAAGGGATCGTATTTTGGCTCTGTGGAGCTGAGCCAATCCCTTCCACTTCCTACCTCTTCAGACTGCGATCCACCCCTATGCTAGCACATTTTATGCCGTCAGTATATGGAGAGTGCAGGGGCATGCTCCATGGGCATGAATGGGTCCATTTCTGAAAGTTATATTTTCATAGTTTAGCTTAACTAACAAGGTCCTTGTTAGTTAAGAAGTGGCCATGATTTGTTCCAAATGAACATCTAAACTACCAAAATTTTACTTTAAAGAACAGCCCAATTTGGCCAGTCTGGTGGTGCTAAGGGTTGAGGCATCCCTGCCTTACCGTGTGGGCGCCGCTAATTCGGTTAGGAACAACCTCGGTCACTGGGGTGCCGGGGATTGGTAGAGAAGGATCGAGCCTAGTGGCTCTCCTCTCCAGGGGTGGGAGGTCATCCTCCCGTAGTCCCTCCATCACAGGGTCGAGGTCCAGTGGCAGTGCAGGCGGGTACAGGTGAATGGTAGGGTGGGGCGTTCTGCAGCGTACGCATGCCTCCACCAGTGCGCGCTTATGCCAGGGACACGCAGGTGAACAGGCATAAAAATGGGGGGAAAACACATAAATGAAATAATGAAAAAATCCCAGCCCCATTCATGTCTATGGAGCCCCCCCACCACGCACTCCATATAGTGACTTCACAAAATGTACTAGCGTGGGGGAAGACTGCAGTCCGAAGAGGTACCAGGAAGTGGAAGGGATCGACACAGAGCCTAAATAGGAGCAAGTACAAAAAAATATATATTTGCAGCATATGACTTTGGGCCAGGTAAGGGTTCGTCATTTTTCTGGGTGGGGGTGGGGGACCTGGGCAGTTGCTCTTTAATTGTACTGCAGGGGGGCCAGAACCTTGAAACAGTGTCATTAGTGTCTACCACCATGTGAAACTGCTACTTTGTGGCATCCACTACTGATCTGGCTGTGTCAGTCAAGTCCTGTGTTAAGTCACCAGTTGCTTTCTCATTCACTGCCAGAATGGAGTTCCAAATTGCCTTCTGGCACTGAGCTGTGTATGACAAGTAAGCTGTTTGCCCGAGGAGCAAGGAGGCTGATGTATATACACTGTTTTGGCCATACTATTCAGTTTCCTTGAGTCCTTTTCAGGAGGCTGGGAAGAGATGGGCACTTTGGTATTGTAGCACGCGGCAGCCTGAACCACCCCCTCATGATCAGCATGGGAGTACTCAACTCCTAGTCTGTCCATCTGATACTCTCTTCAATTTTCTTGTCAATGGCAGCAGCTGAGGTGGGTGCGAACATCAACTGGCTGGTGGTTTTCCTGATGGATTCGTGGAAGGTTAGTACTAACCTCCTTGTGGGAGCTAATGCCATCATACCCATGATCTCTATCTCCTTTTCATCCTCCTCGGTCTCATGGGAGGGGATGTTGAGGGTGCTCACCATCTGCCTTACAAAGGAATAATTAGATGTGTAGTCCTCTGACGGTCTAGGAGGGGAGTCAAACTCTTGCTCAGGGGAACCATCCAGTTCCAGAGGTTCCCCTTCCTCAACTTCAGAGTACTTTTTTTCCTCCTCCACAGGTATTTGGTATGTAACTGGAGCCTGGAGATGAGGGAAGGCATACAAGTAAAATTTCACATAACCTGGAATGCCTGGAAAAATGCCATGCCTTTTTCACGTCCTCTGTTGTGTGTGGGCATTTGTTTCGAGTCTGCTGTCTGCTCCTTTCCTTTTTCAGGAGGAGTGATAAAAGGCATTTTCTCTTTTAATTTTTTTTCTTGGCAGACACCGTTTCCAGTGGCTGCTCAGAGGCTCTTTTGCTTTTACAGAACTCAGGGTTTCCCCTTTCAAACACCCTGATCTCTGAAAGTACAGTTACTTAAGAACTTACCATAACAGCAGATCTTCGAGAGAGGCTCTTGCAACAGATAATACCAATAGAACGAAGGCCGCCAGGTGTTAGGACCCCACTGAAAAATCTTCTAGCTAGCAGTCCCCCCGCGCCGTCTCAGTTCTCCCGCCAGAGACCCGGCTGACAAACAAAATGGAGAACCGAGGAGGGTCTCCCATACCCAAAGAGAAGGAAAATAATCTTGTTCCTGGGGTTGGAGGGTGAGAAAGTCACCTGCTGCAAGAGCTCCTCGAAGAAGATCTACTGTTATAGTAAGTTCTTACGTAACTGTACTATCTCACTTCGAGGGGGAGCTCTTGCAGCAGGTAATACCAATAGGACTGAGTCCCAAGCAGTACCCAAAGAGAGACCCAGGTCAGAGGGGAGGAGGATAAGCTGATGATTGACAACTGAAAAGTTGAAGCTTAGGAGAGGAGACCTTGAAGGTCTGCTGGTCCAAAGCCTGCTCTCCTCCTAGAGGCAACGTCCACACTGTAGAGTCTGACGAAGGTATGGTCTGAGCTCCAAGTGGTGGCAGCACAAAGGTCTACTGAAGGAAACATTCCGCAGAGAGGCAAGGAAAGTTGCCACGCCTCTGGTAGAGTGACACTTAACCGATCCCGGTAAAGGCTTGTCGTAGCACCGATAACAAAATGTGATGCAATGCACCAACCATCTGGTCAGTGTTTGCTTGGTGACAGGAGCCCCTGTCTTCCTACAGGCAAAAGAAACAAACAACTGGTCCGTATGCCGCATGGAACTAGTTCTGTTGAGGTAATACCGGAGTATCCTATGTACATCCAGAGTATGCAACACAGCCTCCCCTTTATCAGAATACTCTGGAAAATAAACTGGAAGCTGGATGTCCTGGTTCAGGGTAAGTTCAGACAGCACCTTTGGTAAAAACTTAGGGTTAGTACGCAGTGCCACCCTGTCCCTATGGAAAACAAGGTAAGACTCTTTACAAATCCAAGCCTGTAGCTCAGAAACTCTCCAAGCAGAAGTAATGGCAACTAAAAATAACGCTTTCCAAGAAAGAAAGCGAAACTCGCATGTCACGGCTGGCTCAAAGGGAGGCAGGGTGAGTTTCTCTAAAATGAAAAGAAGATCCCATGGAGGGACCGGATCCCTCCTTGGGGGTCTGATGTGCAGGAGTCCCCTCAAGAAGGTTTTGCACACGTTGAGTTGTGCCAGAGTTCTCACACTCATTGATGCATGGTAAGCTCACAAGGCACAGAGGTGCACCTTAATGGACGAGTAGCTGAGGCCCAAGTCCAAAAGATGGAGAAGATACTCCAGCACATGATTCACCGGACAGTCCACGGGGTCCAGGGAATGGGGTGCTGCCCATAAACAAAAATGTTTCCACTTCATGACATACGTTGCTCTGGTGGAGGGTTTTCTCACTGCTACTAGGACCTCCGCCACTCTACGTGACACCCCCAATCTTTCCTCAGCTAAGACTGCAGGACCCAGGCATGCAGGTACCGAGGCTGCAGAGCTGGGTGGAAGAGCGTTCCTTGTTCTTGGGAGAGCAAGAGAGAGGCAAGGGGTGACTACACGGGAGGCTCCATGGCCAGTTGCTGCAGCAACGGATACCACATCTGTTGAGATCAGAGAGGAGCTGCCAGAATCATCCTGGCTTGCTCTGCTGGCAATTTGAGCAAGACTCTCTGAAGGAGAGGGAAGGCATATACAAACCTCCCTGTCCAGGAGAGGGACAATGCGTCCCGCCAGAAAACACCAGGTCCTGGATCTAGCGAGCAGAAATTTGGCAGTTTGGCATTGCACGGGGGACTCAAAGAGGCCCAACTCTGGACGACTCCATCTTTCGAAGAGGTCTTCTGACACTTCCTGTTGCAATTCCCACTCGTGATTCAGAGATTGAGAGACTTAGCCCGTCAGCATGAACATTTTGGACCCCTGGTACGTGAACTGCCGTGATGACCAGACCGTGTTCTACTGCCCAGTGCCACACTCTCATGGCCTTTCTGCATAGAAGGCAGGAGTGAGTGCTCCCTTGTTTGTTTAGATGAAACACTACCGGGGTGTTGTCTGACTGAACTAGGAGTGGGCCCCGGTAGAGCTGGTCTTGGAAAGCCTGGAAGGCATACAGTACGACTCGCATTTCTAGAATATAGTAATGTGAAGAGACTGTTCCACAGTATTCCAAGAGCCCTTCGTTCGATGTATATCCAGATGGGCTCCCCAGCCTAGATACAAAGCATTCACAGTAAGGATCTGCATTGGGCTCGGCCTCTGACAGGGAACCCCTATCTCAAGGTTGACCGGATTTAGCCAACAAAGAAGAGAATGACGGACCACCTCAGATATCCGAATGGGCTGGTCCAGCTCATCTATGCCCTGGTCCCTCTTGCAAGGCACTGTTCAGCTGGTCTTCAGACTGGGCAGAAATAAGCTAGTCGTTCAGGTAAGGGTAGACAAAGTGGTCTTTCCTTCTCAGGGCCACTGCCAGACACTTGGTGAAGACTCTCAGCGCTGACAAGAGGATGAATGGAAGTACCCTGAACTGACAGTGCTGACCATGAAAAAGGAAGCGTAGGAACTTTCTGTGCAAGGGCAGGATTTTGATAAGCATGTATGCATCCTGCATATCTAGGGAGCACAGCCAGTCTCCTCAATGAATCACTGGCAATAGGCATGCTAGGACATGGGGGTAGACCTAGCGCTTTTCTTTTGTATCCCAGGGCAAAACGTTTTACGGAGGTCACAATTTATAAAATCCTGGTCAGGACCCTGGCACATTAGACAAAGCTCGTGGCAGTCTGCCTTTGCCAAGAGCTAAAAACAAATAGTACAATTTTCTGTTTTCTTTTTAGGGCTATCAGTCATGCCAAAAACTGGAGACCACAGAAAACTGTTACTGGTTCCAGATTAGGAAAAAGAATCAAAAGATAATTTTAAACAAGCCCAAATAAGTTAAAAGAAAACATTACTTACCATAGTAATCTTGTTTTTTCTAAGGGAATCTTACTGTATTCTGACATATGCAGTATTGTCCTCCCATTGTACTACCCCGGAGCTGAAGTGGTTAATAGAATCTATGCTAATGATGGAATGCTAGGCTCATGCTCAGTTTTCAAACCACTATACCTGGTAAACATTCTACAACTGTCAGATTCTTATGGAGCATGAATACTAACAAGCTATCTATATTTTAACAATTAACTAAATAAATGATAACCAACAATCCCCTTCAGTTGAAAATGTGGGCTACACTAAGACTCAAGTCACTAAACCCAACAACAGAACCACTCATGGGTTTACAACAGCATGGACAGCTGTGCTGCAGTGCCCATTGGTTCTAGCAGGGGAGGTAAGGTGGGAGCTCAGAATACAGTAAGATTCCCTTAGTAGAAACAACATCACTATGGTAAGTAATGTTTTCTTCAAACCCCAAGAAATCTTACTGCAGTCTGACATATGCAGACTACCCAAGCAGTACCTTTGGAGGCGGATAGAGAACAAGCTCTGCAGTACTGCTGTGCAAAACCTGGCATCAGCTCTGGCCTGGGTATCCAGGCTGTAGTGCTTGGTAAAGGTGTGAACTGTTTTCCAGGTAGCTGCTTTACCAGCTTCTAACAAAGGAATATCTCCTGCAGCTGCTATTGAAGCAGCTGTGCCCCTTGTAGAGAAATCCCTAAGGCCTACAAGGATTCCTTATCTACTTTGCTTGTAGCAAGACTGAATACAAGCAACTATCCAGCGGGCAACAGACTTCTTTGAGGCAGGCTTGCCCTTTTCTACATCTCCATAGGTCAGGAAAAGCCGAGTGCTCACCTGCCTGTGACCATTTGTGTGACCTAAGTAGTAGCTTATAGCTCACTTGACATCTAGGCTGTGCAGTCTACATTCCCCTGAACTAGAATGGTCAGTGAAATAAAGACTGGCAAAGTAATGAACTGATTCAGGTAGAAGTCCAAAACCACCTTGGGCAGAAAGTTTCTGTTAGTCTTGAGGACTATTTTGTCCATATAAACTGATATGTAATTAACTCAGTGGACAAGGCCTGGAGCTCACTGATGCTCCCAGCTGAGGTGATGGCTACCAGGAACACTGTTTTCCATGCTGCATACCTAAGCTCTGGTGAAGACATGGGCTCAAATGGTGGTTTCATTAGCCAGCCAATGTATATACTGAGGTCCCAAGCCGAGGTGTGTTCCCTGTGAGGGAATGCAAATGCATGAGACCCTTGAAGAACTTGCTAAACACTTGATTAACTGCCAAAGATGACCCCTCACCAGCTTAGAGGTAAGCAGAGACAGCAGGTAATTGTACTTTGAGGGTGGAAGGCCTAAGGCCGAGAGAAAGAAGGTATGCCATATATTGTAGGATGACTGACAAGTCTGCCTGGCAGCAGTCTCTCTCTTTTTCTGGCACCAAATGAAAAAAATGTCTTCCACTTAAAGGTGTAAGTCTTTCTGGTAGAAGGGTTCTCTAGAAACCCTAAGAACCTCCAGCACCCCTATAGAAATGTGCAAGTCCAAATACTCTAAGTCCTCAAGAGCCAAGCCCTAAGCCTGAAAGATCACATGAAAAAATGACTCACCTTAGTAATTATGTTTCTTCTAATGGAGTCTTGCTGTATTCTGACAATTGCACTTAGCTCCAGCACTTGAACTGCCCCGGAGAATGAAGGGTTAAAATTTTATGCCAGGAATAGAATGTTGGTCTCGAGCTCGGTTGAAAACTCTGTCTGTATTACTTTGAAACCAAACCGTCAGATTCTTACGAGTTAAAACTCACTGACTAGATAATGTGGAAATTGTAAAATTCCTACTAGCCAACTGGCAACAAAGGCTTTAGATTCCTAAAAGACTCAAGTCAGGAAACCCAAATACCAAAAACCAGGCAATAAAGCATAAAAACTCTTGATTAATCAAACACAAAGCACCCAACACAACAGAAAGTGGGCTGAAGACACCCGTGGGGTGCAACACTGCACCTGCCCACCCACTTCCCAAAACAGGTTCTGAGAGGGGAGGCAGGGAGGAAAACAGCAAGACTCCATTAGAAGAAACATGATTACTAAGTTGAGTAATTTTTTCTTCAAACAACATGAAGTCTTGCTGTATTCTGACAATTGCAGACTACCAAGTAGTACCTCCAAGGAGGAGGGACAGAACCTACTTTGGGAACAGGCTCTGAAGTACTGCTGTGTCAAACCTAGCATCACTCCTAGCCTGGATATCCAGAGAGTAATGCTTGGTGAAGGTATGAACTGTTTTCCAGGTGGCTGCTTGGCAAATTTCTAACAAAGGAATATCCATGGCCGCAGTCAAAGATGCAGCTGTACCTCTAGTGGAATGAGCCCTCAGGCCTGAGGGTGAAATTTTTCCCCGTTTCTCATAGCAGAATTGGATACAGGACACAATGGCAATGGTTCTCTTGGTGGCAGGTTTGCCCTTACCTACTTCCCCATAAGTGAGGAACAACGGGAGGGAGTCAAATCTGTGACCCTTTGTACGTTCTACGTAGTAACTAAGGGCCCTTTTAACATCTAAACTGTGTAGCCTCCGCTCTCCTGAGGAGGTATGATCAGTGAAGAACACAGGAAGAGACACAGATTGGTTTAAGTGGAAATCAGAAACCACTTTGGGTAAGAACCTTCTATTGGTTCTAAGGACCACCTTATCTCTATGGAATGAAATGAAGTCAGGCTCAACTGACAGGGCTTGCAATTCACTGATACGTCTGGCAGAGGTAACAGCAACCAAAAACACAGTTTTCCAAGTCAAGTACTTAAGCTCTGCTGAGGGCATAGGCTGAAAGGGGGGGCTGCATAAGCCGAGCAATGCAAATACTAAAATCCCAGGCAGGAGATGGATCCCTAAAAGGGGGATTAGCATGAAGCAATCCTTTGAAACATTTATAGAATACAGGGTGAGAAGACAGAGCGGAAGACTTCCCCACTGACAGGAAAAGCAGAAACAGCTGACAAATGAACTTTGAGAGTAGCTGGTTTGAGGCCTAGGCCATTAAGGTGAACCATATAATCCAGAACTGTATACAGCTCAGCAGCGTCTGGGGATATATGCTTCTTGGAACACCAAATGCTGAACCTTTTCCATTTGGAGTTGTAAGTTTTTCTGGTGGCAGGCTTTCGAGAAGTTTTGAGAATATCCAGAACCCCTTGAGACAGATGCAAGTCTGCATACTCTAACTCTTCAAGAGCCATGCCTTGAGATTGAGTGACCGAAGATTGGGGTACCAAATCCTCCCCTGACAGGAGGTTAACAGGTTGTAATTCCTGGGAAGAGACGGGAAGATGGACTGCTAGGGACAGCAACAGGGGGTACCAAGGCTGCCTGGCCCAGTCTGGTGCAATCAGAATCACTTTGCAAGGTTGTGACCTTACCTTGACTAGAACCTTGAACAGTAGAGGGAAGGGAGGGAAGGCATAAAGAAATTTCCCTTCTCAGTTCAAAATCAGAGTATCCAGAGGGACTGAGCCCACGACTGGGGGTCTGCAACAAAACAGAGGAAGTTGGTGATTGTCTGGGGCTGCAAAGAGATCCATCTCTGGAGTGCCCCACCTTGAGAAAATCACTTTCAACACCAAAGGATCCAGAGACCATTCGTGATGGCCCTGGGAAATCCTGCTCAATGCATCTGCTAGCACATTGTCCTTTCCTGGGAGGTGGACTGCTGCCATAGAGGTCTGTAGGGAATAAGCCAGGGGTCATATTTTCATGGCCTCTGTGCACAAGGCCATGGACTGAGTGTCTCCCTGCTTGTTGATGTACCACATGGTGGTAGTGTTGTCCACCCTGACCTGAACCACCTTGTTCTGTACTGACTGAGAGAAAGCTTGCAGGTCAAGAAGTACTGCCCTGAGCTCCAGGAGGTTGATATGAAGAAGGTATTCCTGAGGGGACCACAGTCCCTGGGCTGTGAGAGCCCCAGATGGGCTCCCCACCCCAAAAGGGAAGCATCTGTGGTAAGAACCACAGAGTGAATCTGAGTGACAAATGGAACACCTTGCCTCAGACTGTCCAGGTCCTGCCACCATTGAAGGGCCTGAATTAAGGTCTGAGTAACAGGAACTAGTTTGGTAAGAGGATCTTTCCTTTGGGACCAAAAGGTCCTCAGATGGAACTGAATGTCCCTCATCTGAAACCTGGCACCTTGGACCACTGCCATGGAAGCTGCCATGTGGCCCAAAAGCTGAAGAAAATGCCTTGCTGGTCGAGAAACCAGAGGAAGGAAGGAAGAGGCCAGCTAAGAGATGGCTGTTGCCCTTTCCAGAGGAAGGAAAGCTCTTGCCTTGAGCGTGTCCAGCTCTGCTCCTATAAAAGTAAGGAGCTGTACTGGCTCGAGAACTGACTTGGGAAGATTGAGAAGGTACCCCAGGGAAGCGAGAACTTGCTGGGTAACCTGCAGATCTGACTTGACTTGGTCTGGGGACTGGCCCACAAGGAGCCAATCGTCCAGGTATGGAAAGATAGAAATCCCTTTTCTTCTTAAAAAGGCCACCACTACTGCTAGGCACTTTGTGAACACCCTTGGAGCTGAAGTTAGGCCAAAGGGCATTGCTCTGAACTGGTAACGGCCTGAGGGCAATTCGAACCTGAGGTACTTTCTGTGGGAGCACCTGACAGGAATGTGAAAATATGCATCCTTGAGGTCCAGGGAGGCTAGCCAGTCTCCTGGCCTCAGAAAGGTAAGAATTGTTCCCAGAGTCACCATTCTGAATTTTGGCTTTAGTAGGTGCTTGTTTAGGTATCTTAGATCTAAGATGGGGTCACCACTCCCCTGTCTTTTTTGGAGTAAGGAAGTACCTGGAATACTGACCTTTGCCCCTGTATTGGGTAGGAACTCACTCTATTGCTCTTAAGGCCAGTAGAGAGGCAACCTCTGCCTCTAGAGCAAGGGTTTCTGATGTATTTGCAGGTGGAAAGGATCTGGGTCTCAGTTTCGGAAAATTTTTGAAACTGAGAACCAGCCCCTGGCTTACAACCTCCAGGACCCACTAGTCTGAGGAAACACACATCCAGTCCTGGACAAAGTAAGCCAGCCTGCCGCCTACTGGAATGGGGGAGTTGAACCGCGCTGACACATCTGGGTGTCTGCTTGACATGAGCCTTAGGCTGAGGGGTGGATGCAGTCCTGCTCATCCCCCTTCTGCCTCTCCCTCTCCCTCTGAAGAACCCCCTCTGAGAACAGGAAGAAGAGGCCTGCGCTTGGTAGAAAGGCCTGTGAAAAGGCCTGCCCCTGCCCATAGCTTGCTGCCTTTGAGGAGTTGCCTGCCTCTCCTTGGCCTGGGCACTCCTATAAGTGGTCCTGTACTCATCCATTTTCTTCATGTAATTCTCTGTCTGTTCCCCAAACAGAGAATTACCCACCACAGGGAAATCCATGGCCTTAGCCTGGGTGTCCTGTGAAAGGCTAGTACATCTGAGCCAAGCCATTCTCTGAAGAGCCACAGATGTAGCCATGATTCTTAATGACACATCACTGGAGTCCACAGCAGCATGAAATTGCACCTTTGATGCCACGATCCCATCAGCAGCCACCCCCTCCAGCTCCTTGGCTAGCTGGGGGGAAGCCTGTTTAGCCAGTGCCAGTACAGTGTCCCACCTGGACTTCTGGTACCTGGCTGTATAGGCCATATAGTTAGCCTGCCTGAGTCCCAAAGATAATGCCACGTACTGCTTCTTTGCCATGGCATCTATCTTCCTGGAGACTTTGTCTGGAGGGTGTGAAGCCAAGGGAATGTTTGCCTTGTCACAGGCTGCAGTCTGCACTACCCCAACATGGCTGCACTGCTGATAGAAAAACTCTGTATCAGAGGCTGATAAGGTGTACCTCTTGTCCATTCTCCTGTCAACAGGAGGTACAGAGTTAGGAGACCATAGACTTTTTTGTCTCTCTTTCCCAAAGGACTTATGGAGGGGAATAGACAGTCTCTTAGACTCTGGGATGTTCATCATCTCAACAAAATCAGGCTCCTCCTGATCCTCCACAGCCTCCTCCATAGGAAGCTGGAGGGTTTGAGCCACTTTTCTGTAAAACAGAAAGTGGGAAGGGGACTCAGAAGGTCTGTCTGGGGAGATGTGCGGTTCCACAGGCACATCCAGACTTCCACCGTCATAATCACCTTCTTCAAAATCCCGCTCCTTATCAAACTCCGGTTCGTAAAAATCTTCAGGGGAATAATCCTAAACCTGAGGGAACCGACCGAACCAAACCCCTGCCAGAAGGCGCTGGATCGGTCTGAACCGGACAAAGCTATTCAACAATCTGAATCGCTCTGGCTATTTCTTCGGTGGTCGGAACATGAAGATCTGGATCCGAACCGGCAGACTTATCCTTGCACTTTCTTTTAGTAGGAACCGATCCCTCAGGATCGGCTCTCCTCTTGCTCAAAGTAGTATCGCTCTGGTCAGAGGGCACTCCTTCTGGTTCGGCAGGAACCGAACCGGGCTGGCATTCCGGGTCAGCGGATTTCTCGGCCTCCTTATCCCCAAGTCTACCTAACCTTTTATACAAAGTAGACTTAGGGAAATTCTTGCAAATTTGGCAGTGTGAATCGAGGTGGTCAAACCCCAGACAGTAAACACAAGTGGTGTGGGGATCAGCCTTAGCAAAGACCTCCCCACACGTACTGCAGTGTTGAAACCCAGTGGGCCCGTTTTTTTTCTTGGGTTTCTCAGATATGGCCAACCTAACAAAACTTACCCCTTTATACGGCAACCGCCAGGCAAGACTCCCCTATCAGTTTCTCACCGTGTTACGGGTGCTGGAAAAAAACATCCAATTCACGTTTTTTTTAAAGCAGATACAGACCGGTAACCACACACTAAACTTTTTCACAAAAGATTTTTCTAAAGGATCGGTTCAGCCGAACCGACCGAAAAAAATGCAGTTTTACAATTTCCACACAATAACTATCCTAAGTACTTACAATACCACAGACAGAGTCCTGAACCGACAAACTGAACTATTTGTGGACTAAAACAGACAACTTTAACCGACTTTGAACCGAGCAGGAGGAGAAATCTCTGGAGCGACTGTTCAGTGAGGTGGAGTAAAGAATCTGACGGTTTGGTTTCAAAGTAATACAGACAGAGTTTTCAACCAAGCTCGAGCCCAACGTTCTATGCCTGGCATAGAATTTTAACCCTTCGCTCTCTGGGGCAGTTCAAGTGCTGGAGCTAACTGCAATTGTCAGAATACAGCAAGACTTCGTGTTGTTTGAAACTGGGGTAAAGGACCCTGTCCAGCAAGGAGGTCAACAGATTGTGCTTGTTGGACAGAGAGATTGGCCTGGAAATTGACAAGGTCAGCAGTAGAAAATACCATAGCCTGCTGGCCAAATCTGGAGCAATGAGGATCACTGTCGCTGAGTGAACCCTGAACTTGTTCAACACTCTGAGCAACAGGGGAAATGGAGGAAAGGCATACAGGAGCTTCCCTGTTTAATGCAACAGCAGCACATCCAGAGGGACTGTGTCCCCTGCAAGAGGTCTGTAAGAGAACTGTGGTAGCTGGTGATTGTTTGGGGTTGCGAAGAGGTCCATCTCTGAGGTACTCCAACTTCTGATCACCACTTGTACTCCTGGTGGTTTTAGTTGATCCTGCTGAGAGCATCTGCCAGGACATCGTCCTTCGCTGGAAGGTGGACAGCTGAGAGGGAGATGTCCAGGGAGTGAGTTAAGACTCCACACTTTCATTGCCTCTGTGCACAGTAGGGACAACTTTGTGCCCCCTTATTTATGTAGTACATTGTGGTTGTATTGTCTTCTCCTGACCTAAACCACCTTGCCTTGAAGCATTGGAGCGAAGGACTGAATGCCCAGCTAAGCTGCCCTGAGCTCCAGCAGGCTTTATTTGAAGCAGTGTGTGCTCCCCTAGAAGGGAGGCATAGGTTGTTTAAGACTGCTACTGCTGGCAGCTGGGGAAAGGCACACCCTCCCTGAGGTGGTCTTCTTCCTGCCACCACTGCAGAGCTTGCAGCAGGATTCTTGTGACTGCGACCATCTTTGACTGGGAATATCTTTTTGGGACCAGTGAAACCTGAGGTGGAACTAAATGCCTCTCCTCTGGAATCTTGATCCTGACACTGTTGCTGTTGCTGCAGCCATGTACCCTAGCAACTGTAAAAAAAATGCCTCACTGGTCTGGGGTATGCAGCTGGAATGAGCCTGCCAGCTGCACCAAGCTGTCTACCATTCCCTGCGGGAGGAAGGCCCTTCCTCTCAGTGCGTCCAGTCTTTGCCCCTATAGACTCCAGGCGCTGAACTGGTATTAGCATTGACTTTTTTTTTTAATCTGCCATGAGACCCAGCGTACACAGGGTATCGTAGATGGTGATCAGTGCACCTCTAACCGCAGAGAAGACTGGCCTGCCATCAGTCAGTCATCCAGGTATGGGGAGATTATGACCCCCTGCCTCCTTAGGTGTGCTTCTACCAATGCTATGCACTTGGTAAGCACCTCAGGAGCAGAGATAAAGCCGAAAGGAATGGTTCTGAACTATGTGGGAGGAAGTGCCCTTTAAGGCTAGAGATGTAGGCCCAATCCCCCTTTCTGAGTGTAGGGAGGATGGTAGCCAGAGTGGCCATTCTTACTTTGGCTTTGTTAAATGCCTGTTTAAATGTCTGGGATCCCATATGGGTCAACACCCTCTCCAACAGGGTTACTTCCGATAGACTGGCAGGTCTGAAAAACCCTGCCCTCAGTTTGGGCAGGATCTTGAACCTGAGGGCAAGACCCTGGCCCACTATCTGTCTTGGTGCTTCTGGGGTGTTGCTGCCTTCTCCTTTGCAGCAGCACTCCTACAAGCTACCTTGTACCCATCCATGTTTTCCATGTAAGCCTCTGTTTGTTCACCAAAAAGGAATGTGGGCTCACCAGAAAAATCCAATGCCTTCTGGCTGGCCTGGCATGAATTAGTCATCCATAGCCAGGCCCATCTCCTCAGAGACACTGAAACTGCCATTTGCCTGGCTGCAATAACATTGCATCCACTGTCCTGAACTGACATACAGAGGCCTCTATGCCCTAGCAATCTCTGAAATGACATTCCAGAGATGTTTTATTGATTAATTTATTTACTTAATATCTGGAGACATAGGCCATGTGAGCGGCCTGTCTAATGGACAAAGAGGCACCTAAGTGGGATTTCTTGTGCCAAAGAATCCATCTCTTGGAGTCTTTATCTGGTGGGTGTGATGCCAGGGGAATCCCTGCCTTATCACAAGCCACAGCTTTCACCACCTCTTCATGGCTGGGGTGCTCTGCTCCAGACTTAGCCACCCAATACTTCCTATCCAGCCTCTTGTTCACTGGGGGAATGGAAGTGGGATTTTATAAAATTCCAGAAGCCTGTTTCTTCAGAGACTTGTGGATGGGCAGCACCAGTCTTTCTGTTACTGGCACATCCATCCTATGCAGACAGTCTGGCTCCTCTTCCTCCTCTGTGAATTCCTGGGTGGAGAGGTCCAGTGCCTGTCTGCTTTATGAAGGCAAAGTGAGAGGAAAAAATCTCCGCTCCCTTTTCAGGGGAGTCAGGATGTTGAGGATCAGGGCATACATCAGGTACAAACTCACCATGTACACCTAAGCAAACTGTTCAAATGAACAGGGAACCGAGAAGAAACCCAGGTCCTGAACCAAGGTACCGGTTGCAGCACCTGTAAAACTTGTATAGCGTTTGCTATTCATTTGCGGTTGGAACCAACGGTTTTGTAGGTTGCGGTTCCTGAACAGAGCGTTTTTCCTTCCTCTTTTTCTTAGCAGAACTTACTGGTTTGGCAGCAGCGTCTGCGGTCCTTTTCTTTAATTGGGGAACCATCACCCTGGTTAGAGGGTTGTAAAACCGGTTTCTGCATATGAGAGGAGGAGGTTTTGTCCACAGCTGGGTTAGCAGCCTCATTGAACTTTTTTTTTCTACAGTCGGTTAAAATGCCTATTAAGTGCCGACTGAGGAAATACTTTTTGCTGAACTAAGTGTTTTTTTCCTTCCTCTTTTTGTCAGCAGAACTTACTGGTTCAGCGGCAGTATCTGCGGTTCTTTTCTTTAATCAGGGAACCATCATCCTGGTTAGAGGGCTGTAAAACCGGATCATTCCCATACTGAACCTTTTTCCTGCAGTCGGTTAAAATGCCTATTAAGTGCAGACAGAGGAATACTTCTTGATTTTACAGATGTTACAATCTGCCTTCAGGTGGTTAAACCCTAGGCAAAAAAAAATAAATAAGGACCTGTTTTCAAACAGTTCCCCCACACCTTTCACTTAACCTCTCTGTTCTGGACTTTTTCCCTACTTGTTTCTCCTAATCTGGCATGACCTCTTTCTTGTAATAATAATGTGATTATTGATATCTCATGTCCTTTTGCACAAGTGATTTGATACGTATTTGTATGTTTTCTTGCTCTTGACACAACACAAATTGTTGTGTTATCTATGTAACCTTTTGTACTGTACCTAATTGACGTGGAACCTTTGTAAAAGAGCCTCTGGCTCAAAGGTAGTAATTCCTAGAACAATAAACTAAACTAAACTAAACACTGTACAAAGCTGAAAACCCATTGATTGGGCCAGTTCTTTTCTTGGGTTAGTGACAAAATCAGTAAAATCCCCAAGAAATGGTTCTCTGAGAATCAGAAATCCACACTAATAAATAAAGCTTAAACCTTATTTACTTTATTTATCTTTTTTACTTTGCAGTCAGTTTAGCAATCACTGAGAGAACCAAGAGTTACAGCGGTTTCTCTCAAATAAACAAATTTAGCAACCGGCCCAGAGAAGGAATAAAAATGCAGAAATTTACTTTTAAAATTGTAAATAAAAATCTGGTTCCCTCACGGTTAAAAGAACCAGAAAGAAGCTTAAAAAAAACTTACCGGAATAACACTAAACCTAAACTAGTTTACCTGCAAACACAAGAACAGTGCTTTAAAAATGAACAAAAATAAATATTACTTCAAAACAGAGAGAAAAATTAAATCTTCAAGAAAGATGAAGGAGAGCTCTCCAAGGCTTCTGAATTGCTCAAACAGAGTAAAGAATCTGACAGTTGTAGAATGTTTACCAGGGATAGTGGTTTGAAAACCGAGCATGAGCCTAGCATTCCATCATTAGCATAGGTTCTATTAACCATTTCAGCTCCGGGGCAGTACAATGGGAGGACAATACTGCGTATGTGAGAATACAGCAAGATTTCCTGTTGTGTTAAAGAGGCTTTTTTTTTTTAGTACAAATTGTGACTCTTCTCCTTCTGCTAATGTTTTCCGCCTCAGAATGAAGTTATTTATGAGGTAAGTCAATTTAAAGAGAAAAAAGGATCAGTTCTCTCAGAAACGGAACCAAGCATTAAATGAGTCATAAATCACTAGAAGTTGTATAGACAACATTTTTTTATAAAGTCAAGCATCAGGAACAGCGGTTCCCTAAAGATGGGAACCACGCTGACTAGCAGCCTTCTTGAGCTCCTGGGAAATGATTGGGAAGTGGGAAACAGCTAAATGTAATAATAATATACAAATACACATCATAACTAACACAGTGAATTAAGAAACAACTAAAATGTCTTAATGAAATTACTGCAGACTGGCCAGAAGAGTTAAGTTGTACTTCAGGGTGACCGCTGTCTTCACCAAAGACCTAAATCTGACATCAAGAGGCAGGGTGGAGCATGACCACAGAGCAGAGTTTGGACTTAATTCTAATTTGAAGTTCCATAATTAGGATAAGAGCCACCTCTGGGGCAGCTCATTCCTGGAGACTGACTGCACTCTGAAAACATACTGATGGATTCCTGGGGTTAGAAGTGCCGTATTTATACGACAGTGACATTATAGTTGTATAAAGATTACATGAAGGTGGAATGGCAGTGGGGACCAGGAAAGGTAAGTCCGCTTACAAAGGCCTTGGCTGGAGGGTGGAGATGCTCTCAGCAGAGTGGGGTAGATTGGGCCCATATCAATCCTCCACATGTATATCAGGTATACTGGATATATGATGATATCCAGAGATGCACAAGCTCAAGAATCGGGAGCCCAAAACTGTTTGGTCTCCCGACACTCTGGATATGCCTGCAGTAGACGATTCTGTCATGTTTCAGAAGGCTGCAACCCCTGCACCCCACCTTATTTACAACTGCAAACTCCGCCGTGGGCAAATCCCGAGAGTTGGGATACCAAGTGTCAGCCAAACAGTTTTTGGCTCCCAGCTTTTGGGCTTGTGAATTTCTGGATATCTTAATACTCTCGGTATGTCTATACAGATACAGCTTCTGCTGCCTGCTTATTGGCTGTATAGTTGACATATTCTCATTCAGTTTTCTACTCTTCTTTCCTACCTTATTTCTCTCAAACATCTTATAGATCTTCTTTCTAATCCTCCTTTCTGCCCTGATAGAGATTATACCTTTGATTTCTGCTTCCTCCTCTAGCAATCTGTCTATAACTTCCTCAGGCTGGACAAAGACAAAATGCAACTCATCAGACATCTTAACATATTTAAAGGGTGGCCAGATAACGTGTCATATAATAAGCATGAAATATGAAACCAACATTTTGTATTAGTACACATGACATTAAAAGAGAATTACAAAAGAGGATTGTGAAAATTAACAAATCTGACTGGTTACAGAGACTTTAAAGGGGCTAGGCTAAAGGCAAGGGGAAAAAACTTTTTTTTAGCTATTATTTTATGCTTCTGCTCTCTCAGCCCTAGATTGGGAAGGAGCCCCAGTCCCGCCCACTGACGGCCACCAGCTGACACCGACCGATACTCCAAGGGCTTACCCCCGTGGTGGAGCCGGCAGGGCACCCCAAACCCGACAAAGACCAGATCCAGTGTGGTCGGCACAGTGGCTATTCGGGGGTGGGACCTGCAAGTCCCCTCCATCATCCAGCTGGGAGATTTTTTTCCTCCGATATTCACCCCCTCAGGGGTGCAGCGTGTAATGCAGCCGGCGACGATAGCATGCACGCTCCAGTGTGCATACTATCAGGGGTCTGCCCCACCTCTGACCCCAGTCGACAGCATCAGCGTGCCACTCCCAGCCTCCGCTAGGGGCCAGGAATGCACCGACCACTGATAGCCCCCCCTCCCCATAGAAGGAGAGCAGTCCCTAGGACATTTGATCCTTCTCCTCTCCTGCCGAATGGTGGCTCGCGCTTCATTTCTTGAACAGGTCATCACTGTGCCGAGGCGAAATCCAGCGCCTCAACCCTCACCACCACCGGGCCGGCCAAGGAAAAAACTTTTAATGTTACTAACACACTAAAATGCCAGCAGAATAGGACTAATGGTCTTTCATGTCTGCTCATTTGGTCAGCCCCCACCCTGGGAGCTGACCTTGCTGCCCCCCCCTCCCTCTCTGGCTTCTCCCTTCCCAGTCCCGGATATTCTCACTGCACTGGTTTTTGCTTCCAGAACCCTTCCCCTGTACCTGTCCCACCCCCTCTTGAACCCCTCCACCAGTCCCCTGGGCAGCGCATTCCATGGCTCCACCACCCTCTCAGTGATGTAGCACCTTCTCCTTTCTCCTCTGAATCTCCCCCCTCCAGCTTCCACCCATGCCCTCTAGTTGCCTCCCCCTTTCCTTCGGAGCACCCTGACTGCTCCTCCCCTATTTATCCCCTTCATGTACCTGAAGACCTCTATCATGTTCCCCCGGTCTCTTCTCACTTCCAATGTGTACATATTTAGCTCTTTGAGCCTCTCCCCATAGGTCCTATCCCCCAAGCCCCAAATCATTTTGTTGCCTCCTCTGGACCCTCTCCAGGAGTTCAATGTCCTCTTAAAATGTGGCTCCAAAACTGCACGCAGTACTAGAGGTGCGCCTCACCAAGCAGTTATACAGTGGGAGTATCACTTCCCTCCTTCTGGAGGTGAGCCCCCTAGCGATGCATCCAAGCATCCTGTTGGCCTTTGCTGCTGCCCTCCTACAAGTCTCCGAGTTGTTCATCTCGACATCCACCACCACCCCCAGGTCCCTCTCAGCCATCGAGACTTGTAGGATCCCCCCCCAGAATGTATACTTGGCCCGGGTTTCTGGCTCCCAGGTGCAGTACCTTGCATTTCCCTGCATTGAACCTCAGCTTCCACTTTCTAGACCACCTTTCCAGAGCCTCCAGGTCCCCCTGTAGGGCCACCCTCCCCATCCAACACCGCCGCCCCCAGTTTTGAGTCATCCGCAAAGAGACTCATCTCACTCCTGATACCCTTCCTTATGTCAGAGATGTAGGCGTTGAACAGGAGGGGCCCAGGGACCCCTGTTGACAGCAATAGCATTAAAGAGCACCTTTACTATCTTTTTTTAAAGGAAGTTTCTATCATAAGGTATTGGGCTTCATAGTTCAGTACCTTATACCAGCGTGAGCTGATTTTTGATAAAAGTAAATTTTTTTACTCGTGCTGTTAAGCTAGTGAAGGGATCATAGCTGGCTCCGTAGCCACCGACAGCCAATCCCTACCAGCTTACTAGGTTGTCAGCTCCACTCCCACACTCGGTGTTTTTGTGATGTGTGAACAGGGAAAGTGTGGGGGCAAGCCCTACACAAGTCTATGGGGTGTTTTTTTAAAAGCTGTTTTATGACGCTGTAAGCAATTTGAGAGGGAAATGAAAGCCAGCAGAGCCCCTAGTAGTTGAGCGGTGGCTTTCATTTTTATCAAAGGTTGCTTAAAGTTCTGTAAAAATGTTTTGAAAATGAGTCCCACAGACTTCAATATTGTACGTCCCTGTGCTCTCCCTGGTTATATGTCACAAAATGTCAGAACATGGGGGCGGAGCAGGCGGATCTGGAAGTGGAAGGGATCGGCTCGCCATGGCTTCGATTTTATTTACGATTCCTTCCTTCCCCAAAAATGCTTGATGAAAAATTCAGCTTCTTAAAGAAATAAGCCAACGAACCCCTACAGTAATGGGCTATGAAGCTCACTACCGTATCTCCGAAACTGACTTTAAGTTGTTTAGGTATGTAGTAGTAAAATATTTATTCATCATATGAATCGAATACTCAGTTGAGCAAAGCTCATTTTCAATGAGGTCCAGTATACTGCACATAATACAAGCAGAAAACTGTAAAATCATATTTTGGACACTGTTGCAACATTTGTGGTAGACGTACAGGGGAAGGTACCAAAATACTGAAGGTAACAAGATTCAAACACTGTTGCAGGCATAAGTAACAACATATGCAACAGGACGTGCAATAATACATAAAGTATGTATGGGAAGTAACATTCTTCTTGGTGGAGCTACTGCTATCATGTCCATAAAATCAGCGTCCTCGTCATCATCCTCTGTTTCAAGTGGGAGGATGTTGAGGGTATTGACCATTTGTCTGACAAATGAGGAAAAAGATCAGTAATCCTCATTATGCTTTGTGGGAGGTTCAAAATCTTGCTCAGGTTCACCCTCCCAATTCCATGGGGTCACCTTCCTCCATTTGCACACAGTATTCTTCCTCCTCCTCTGCAGGCAGATAGGTTGGAGCCTGAGCCAGGGTGGGTGTGTGTGTGTGTGTGTGGGGGGGGGGGCAGGTATCTTATTAGAATTTCCCATGGAAAAATTACTACCTTTTTGATACGTCCTCCGATGAGGGCATTTTATCTGTGCCATCTGCCTTCTCCTTGCTTTGTTCAGGAGTGGCAGTGAAATGTTTTTCTTTACATTTCTTTTTCGCGGACACTGTTTCCAGTGTCTGTTCTGAGGCTCATTTATTTTTATGTTTGCTTGCACGCATGTGCAAGAAACATAGTGCCACCATATGAGTTTTCGTAGGTGTGCCACCTCGCTTCCAACAGACTGCTCCTTCTTGCAGGCACGGACTCACTGCACCAATAAATGTTTGAGCTGTCTATGATAGCAGTTCAGATGCAGTGATGTACAGCTGAAAGCAAAACACTGCTACAATGAGCGGCGGTAACGTGTAGGCAATTTGCATACTGCCGTCAGCAGTATGCAAAGTGCCTACACCTAGCACTGCATGAGAAGAGCTGTCACAGACAGCTGTTTTTCTACCCCCACACACACGCACAAAACACCCATAGCACGCCATGAGCCCACCCCAGCGACCTCATGCGCCTCCCCACACTGTATTGCCGACGGGGTGCCCAATCCTGCTGGCTCCACTGTACCCCCCAAACCAGATTCCAGGTGCCACGCTGGGAGCCCACCCAGGGCAAACGCTTATATTGCTGACGGGGTGCCCAATCCCCATGGGCTCCACTGTATCCCCCCCAAACCAGACTCCAGGTGCCACATGGGAAACCACCCCAGCGTGGCAAAAGTTCAGACACAACAGGGTGCCCAACCGCCGGTTCCACTGCCCCCAAAAATTAGCCACCACGCTGGGAGCCCACCCCAGCATGGCAAAAGTCCCACGCCCTCTTCCTAAATAAAGGAAAAAACTGAAAACAAAAACGGTCCTCGTTGTCTGTCTTGTCTCCCCAACCTGCAGGCGCACTCCACCCTACTCACCTCTGGAGCACAGCGGACGATCTTCGTGGACTGGGAACACGCCTGCACTCTTCAAACCGACCGCTGAACTGAAGAAATGCCAGTAAGCTGTATAATGGCATAAATGGGTTTTTATCAACTTTGATGCACATCTCGTCCATTTAAGGGAATTTTTTCACCATATTTTCAACATGGGGTTCTTGGGGCCCCACCTCATGAACTCAAGTCACTGTCATTTTGTTATTCGGTCCCGAAAGGTGATTTTGCAGTCACTGCGCGGAACCACCTTCTGGGACCAAGTAATGAAACAACAGCGGCACAGTTCATGAGGCAGACCCCCCCAAAACCCTAAGTTGAAAATTTGGTGAAAAAATTCACAAAAATGACTGTTACAAGCGTGCATTGCGCAGTTCCTACGCACGCTGGTAAGTTCGCTAATTTTTTTTATTTTCACTCCAGATTTTCAACATTGTCATTTTACCACATCTCTTTATGAGCAGTACAGCTGTCATTTTTCACATCTTGCCCAAAATGTGTTTTCGCACATGTAGCGCACAATGGTGCAGTCGGTGCGCGAAATCAATGTTTGGGACAGATTAAGAAAATCACATTGACACTGTTCATGAACAGAGGTCTTAAAATGGGTATGTTAGAAATTTGGTGACAAAAGTCCATAAAATGACTGTGTTACAAGCGAGCATTGCGCAATTTCCACGCACCTTCGTAAGTTCACAGATTTGTAATATTTTCAGTCCAGATTTTCAACACTGGCATTTTCCACACCTCCTTATGAACAATACAGCTGTTATTTTTCACACCCTGGCCGAAATGTGTTTTCGCACTTCCATCGCAGAAATGCGTGGTTGCTGTGGGAAATCACTGTTCGGGACAGATTAAGAAAATCACGGTGACACTGTTCATGAACGGAGGTCCCAAAATAACTGTTGCCAATCTGCTGTAAAAAATCCACAAACTAATTACATTACAGGTGTGCACTGCGCAGTTTCTACGCACACTCGTGACTTCAGTTTTTTTTATATTTTCACTACAGATTTTCAACATTGACATTTTTTAAGCCTCCCCATGAACAGTACAGCTGCCATTTTTCACATCCTGTTTGAAATGTGTTTTCGCACCTGTGATGCCAAATGGCGTAGTCGCTGTGCAAAATCATCTTGCGGCTAACAAACTGATATTGCCACTGTTCATAACATGGGGGTCACAAAAAAAACCCATGTTGAAAATCTGGAGTGAAAATACCAACAAACGCCTGAGGCGTTAGGGTTTCCAACCAGAACGCCTCACTCTGTAGAGACTGACAGGCATCAGGGGTGTGACTAGGGATTGTCGCCTGTACTGCTCATGCCATTCCACCCCCACTCACATCCTGCAGCCAGTGAGAGGCATCGAGGTGTGCCTTGCACTCTTCGGCCCCAAAGTTCACCTCATTCTCCTATACTGCACCCATCTCACCATATTTCCTGATGGAATGGGGTGAGCATAAGGCCCAAGGCACACCTTGACACTTGTCAGTGTCTGCAGGGTAGGGTGTGGTCAAATGGCATGGCGCTTATGCCCGATGACCCAAAGGCACACCCCAATGCCTGTCAGTCTCTGCAGGGTGGTGGTGGGGTTGGCTTCAGTTCAATACTTCACTGCCATTCCTATTATGCATTTCTCTCACTCCTACAATGCCAATGCCAGCAAACAAACATTCGGCACTGACAAATGCTTGTTATTTTTGCCATCACTGGATTCAAGGTTCCCCTTCAGACACGCTGATGTCTGAACCATCTTTTTTAGCAAGCCTTTCTGATGACTGTGCAGCTTTATCTTTTTCCTTGTCACCTTTCACATTATTTGCTGCTGTACATGAGATGGACCCTTCTGATGCATGCGTTCCACCATCACCACTGGGAACTCCCTCAGTGCTTTTTATTATTTATTTTTTTTGTGACACAGAGGCAACCTAAGAAGCCATGCTTCTTTTTAACTTTTTCACCCTTTTTAATGAGGTTTTTGGGCAAAAAATATGACAGGGCTTACAACTTATCAAGTCATGTTCTGGACCGAAACACTTTAAACAAAGCTCATGCCACTTTGCCCTTGCCAGAAGCTGGAAAGGTTTTTTTTTTTGTTGTTAATCTTTTTCTCCTTCTGTGGGTGACTTCTCTCTCCCCCCTCCATTTCCCGACTTGTTCTGGACTTACCTGGCTGCAGCTTCCACCACAAATTGCCCCCCATGGCAGAGAGCCACCGCCTGACCTGCTGGACAGGATCCAGTGAAAGCCATGGCAGGTCACTAGCGTTGGGCCAGCGAAGGGTCAGAGGATCATCCTTGCTAGCCATGGTAATTGTTTTCCTTGTTCTCCCGTCCAAATGGTGTGGAGGAGGTGGCATGCAAGGACGCCAATGGCTGAGCTGTGCGAACTTTCACATGCAACACACCAAGCTTCTGCCCCACCTCCACCCCTACATTCTGGTCCCCAGCTGCTCCTAGGGGCCAGGCTAATGCTGGGCACTGGTCCCATGCCTCGACAGAGGAGGAGGAGGAGAGCAGTCCCTCGGATGCTCTATCCTCCTCCCCTCAGTCGTCCCTCCAACTCCCGAGTTCGCTCCTGAACTTAGGTCGTCAACATCACAAGCAGTAGCGCTACTGCTGCGCTGGCGAGCCAGTCAAGCTGTAAACAATTTTTACAATTTTTTAAAACTGTAGGTCTACAAGATCTCTCTGCCATACCATTCTGAGAGATCTTTAAAAAATAATTCCCCAAAAAACACTGCAAATGGCTCTTGTACTAAGGAAATTGTGCCAAAGGTCAAACTGCAGTTCCTGTAACAGGAACCAATTAACTAAGATGAAAAGGCAGAGAAAGAAACGAAATGTGAAAGTGCTACATACACTGGAAACTGTATGAGGAAAAAAGTTAAACCACTAGCCAAACTGAAATAGCAGCCAGCTAGGGTAATCTCTGGTTCCTGGGGATCAATCAGGAACAGGAGAGACCATAAAATATATGATTATATATACCATGGACATAAGTGAACAGCCAATCAAATGGTCAGATTGGCAGTTTACCACCGGGTGTAAATCCTCTGATAATCACTGGCTGTTGAGGAGCAAATAGTGGTGGTAAAGGTCATCTACATCCTAACCACCTGCAACCCAGGAATAAATACAATCAAAATAAACAAAGCCACCTCTTTAAAAGTTGTATTTTATCATAGTAAAAAAATTAACCTTGGTATAATCGCAATAAGCCACTTGGAGGATGTGGGTAATCAGGGGATTTACCACGGCTGGCGAAGATTTACCCACTCGGCTGCGCTTCATGGGCAAACCACTACAGCCGTGGTAAATCCCCTGATAACCCACACCCCCTCATGGCTTATTGCTTAATTATGAACTGAGGATCATAAATACAGGAAGCTGACTGGCCGAAAGGTTTTTGAAGCCGTGATGATATCGGGTTACATCATCACAGCTTCAAAAAACCTCCGGTCACCAGCCTCCTTACTGGCTGCGCAGTGTTCTTCAGCTCTCGCAGTCTGGAGTGCGTCAAGACTTTCAGTCGACCGCTATATAAAAAAAAAATAACATCCTCATAACTGTCCCCCCTTACATGTCATCCACAGCACACGTCCTACAAAGACAAAAAAATCTCCGTCTTCTTCCTCTGACAGCGCCAGGTACTTCATCACAGAAAACTGTCCCCCCCCCCCGCTGCCATATGCCAAACGGCAGAATCTACAACCCACTCCTTCAGAATACAATCGCTTTAAATATAAACTGCAATGCCTTACCGTCTCGCTTTCCTCAATAGCACTGCAGAACCGCATTAAATCCAGACAGACATAATGTAAAACTTGTCGTCTTTGGAGCTGCGGTGCACATTGGTAGGCAGTTTATCGTCCACCCAGATATGTTTTTTTTTTTCCGGTTCACATCACGATTGTTCACCTCCTCAAACAAAAAAAAGCCAAAAACTATCTTCAGTTACTCCATAGCAAACAACGTGGTCGTGCAAACTAAACTTCGGGGGTGGGGTGGGGACCAATACTATGGGAATGAAGACTTTCAAACAAAATCTACATGCAGTAGCACCACCTACTGCCCAAAACATGACCTACACAAACTTTTTTTTTAAATGTTTACCTACACGCCTACAAAAACAGCATTAAAATATTTGAAATTAATTTTTTTACATTAAATGCCTAAAATATCAATTGACCCAGTTCATAATTGCAATAAGTCACTCCGGGGTGTGGTATATCATGGGATACTGTCACTTCTTGGGCAGTTGGATGCACTCAGCCTGCGGCCTCATGCCCAACCACCCAAGGTGTGACGATATCCCATGATATACCACACCGCCGTGCCTTATTGCTTAAATGACCCCTAGTTAACACAGAGTAATTTAGTAAATTAACTAAAAATATAAAAAAAAAACAACATTTAAATATTCTAAAAAAAATAAATAAAGCGACTGGAGAACCAGCAGTTATTGGAGTTCACTAGGGGACGATTGCTTTCTTCAGGTGGAGAAACAGATCTAAGCAATGACCAGTGTAGGGCGTGGATGCAGAGTTTGAACCTACATTCCTAATTCTAAAATTTGCATAGGTTCTGTTCTCCAGGGCATCACTCTCAGCCGAGATAACTGCATAAAGTCTAAACATTAAGTGAGGAATTCCTGAGTTTAGAATGACTTTGTTGAAGGTTGGAGGAAGCATTCCAATCTATTCTATTTCTGTGAAGAGCTTTACTATCATGGGGCTAACTTTGCTGGTAGATTTGTACAGAATTATGACAAATAATCATCCAGTCCAGAAGATTTACCACTCAGAATATTTGTCTTATGTTTACTGTTCCTTGCAGTGAAATGTCTACACTGAAGTAATCTTCGCTCTGCTGACAATGCCCCTGTCTGTATCCCTAAATATGCTACCACTAAGGGCTCTAGTGCTTTTGCCTGTCAGGCCCCCCAGTACTGGAACTCCCTCCCTCTAACCATTCGTCTAGCCTCTTCCCACACCTCCTTTAAGAAAGCACTGTGCCACCATCTCTTAATTTGCTGTATTTGCTCCTGTTTTGAACCTCCATAGACACAAGGTTTTAAACTAACTCCCCTCGCCCCCCTTTTAATTTTGCCCATGTTCCTGCCTCAGCACTCTCTCAGTCTGACAGGGTTACTCACATAACCCTGCTGTTTTGCACTTCCTAACCCTTTTCTCTTCACACACCTCTCTATCTTTTCCCTCCACTGCAACTTCTACTATTTACTTCCCTTACTTTATTCTTTCTCCCAGACCTGTTCTGGTTGTCGAAAAATTACTTTTCCATTCCTTCCTCACTAATCTGCCCAGTTATTGTCTGCTTAAAGTGACACTGCATTTTGTGTAATTTATTTCCTTCTCATGTTAGCATAAGCCCTAATTTTTCTTGCGATTGTCTGTGTTGCTTACACTTACCTGTGATACTGTATTACCAATGTTGCTACCTGCTTGTATGTACGTGTTACTTTGACTGTTTCTAAGAATGTACTGTTATCTCCAGAAGTTTGTTTTGTATTCTCCCGGGTTGTGCCTGATAATAGTCACTGCTATGGCTAGCACACCTACCCGGTAAACAAAAACTAAATAAATAAAATAATTCTGTTGTGAGATTTCAGGAAGAGGAAAAGCAACCCTGATAGCTCACCCACGGTGTGTATTCTCATCTTTCAAGAATCAATCTTCTGCCCGGTGGCGCGGAGGGTAGAGGCGCTGGACACCACACCTTGCGCCATGCCGGCAACCCGGATTCGGGATTGATCCCTAGTTGGCAGGGGTAGGAGAGGATTGAGCGTCCGATGGACTGCTCTCCTTTACTGGGGAGGGTGGGCTCTGTCTCCGTGGCATGTCACGGCTCCCAGTGGAGACTGGGGAGTATATGATGAGAAAGACATGTAGTAGAAATTATGAAGGTTGTGGCGGAGCGTCCTGTGCACGGCCTGAGGAGCACACAGGTCACATGCTGGACATCATAGCAAGTCTGCACCTCCGGACAGAAAAGCAGAAAATCCCTGGAGGACTGAGGAGGTGACAAGGGCCTCAGGAGCCATCCCCGCACATCCCACACACCAGACTGCCGCACCTGGTGATCCTCAGGCACCACCAATGGAAGCTGGACCCTTTAATTTCAGAAAGACGCTGCCAGGTAGTAGTGGTGGGCCTTCCCTCGGGGGTGATCTGGGGGCCTGGGAAGTCTCCATGGGAGGAGATCACTGGTGGAGGTCTCGGTGGGGAGTAGTGGGGATGAGCTGAGAAGGCACCTCTGAGAGATGCCTCAAGACTACAGCAAAGTAAAAAAGAGTTTGAAGAAAAAAAAAAGAATCAATCTTCTGTAAAGAGCCCCACTCTTTAGACTTAGGGATGGAAACACTAGGACACCACATTTGGGGCCGGCACATACCATACACATGTGCATAACACAGGGTATGATGCTGCAAACACCAACAGCATAAATAGTGGGGCTGAACCCACCAGCCTCAGTCCTCCGCCACCATCAAGAGGATGCCTCGCTAAGGAATCAGCAGAACTTTGGGCTTTGCCCATGTAGACCTCTAAGTTTCTACTGGTTTATTTTCTCTAACGTATTTTTTTTTTTTCCACTAAGTACTGTACGTGACTTATTTGATCATTCTCTATCACTGTTTCAGATATTCATGTTTCTCTCAGCCCTACCTCATTCAATTATCAGTTTGTTCGCTGACCATTATGTGAGGTAGGGTGCCTATAAAGATCAACTGTTTCAGGAAAGTATGTTTTTAGACTGCCACTTCTCTCTGGGTGAGTGTTCCAGTTCCAGATAGTTTTTCCAAGTTGTAAAATGTTTGGTCCTGGCCCCACTTATGTTCAGTGTCAAATACCTGGGACTGTACAACCCCAACCTTGCTGTAATGCAAGATGTGACTGCATAGGTCCCAGTTTGGTCCTTGCCACTCTACCGCGAGGCCACTGGCTTCATGTTGTGTGGAAATTGTTCCCTTCCCCCCCGGGTGGGGGTTGGGTGGTGGTGGTAACTATTTCCCAGTCCTCTTCTCACAGTACTGCTGGCACCGCTGTCTCAGAAATCCCCACTCCCTATAGGGATATTTCAGATGAGCAGTGGGCTATGGACCATAAATGATGGCATCGGGTTCCTCTGGGCAGCTGCCGCATGGTCTCCATCTGAAAATCTTGCCTCTGGCAGGATTCCTCCAGGAGACACCTGCCTACGTTTTTGATGGGTTCCTTTTCTGCTGTCCTTCAGTGCCTTCTGCTGCACAGTGCAGTGCTTATCCTCACTGGACAATTCTGTCTTCTTCAGATTAAGACTTCATGGTGGGGTTCTTGAAGTTGCTGGTCTAAAGGTCAACACTGGTGTCGGCCTCAGTGTCACTTCCAGTTTCAGTGTCAAGGTCGGCCACTACCATTCTTGGTGCAGAGGTTACTTCTGGTGCTTCTGTCAGTGTCTGTCATCGCTGACCTGGATACCAATTTTGGTTCTGATGCTGCTGTCATTTTTGGTGTCAATGTCAGCTTTGCACTGCCCTCAATACAGCACTTCTCCAGCCTCATTATCATGCAACCAGTTTTTTTCCCATGCAGTGCAAGTCCTTTTCAGTGCTCTTGTGTGATTTTCCCACAAGTCTGTGCACATCTGCCATAAAGTGGCCTTTCATGCAATTTGTGTTCTTTCCCCACACAATATGCACCTTGCTCACTTATCTTGTCTGTTTTCCATGCAAGTCTTATTTTCTAACGTAAATCTACCCCCTTCCCTTCATCTTTTTATCCTACATCTCACTTGGCTTGCCCCATCGGACCAGCCCTCTACTCCCATCACCCAGCCTCCCATGGTACTTACCTCAGCCTCTGTCCCAGTGGCGGAGGATGCCTAGTTGATGGTGTGGGGCCTGCAAGGGGCTGGTTCTCATTTTTCTACATGCCCACAAGTGACATGCAAGTGTGCATGTGTGTGGGGAGGGTTCATGCCTTGGCTGCATGTAACATGTGTGCTCCTGCCGGAAGACAAAGCTCCCTGGCTCACTAGCAGGAGCCGCTGCAGCACTGAAGCATGCTGCCTCCCTTCCCCTCCCCCCGCCTGGAACACTGCCATCAACAGTGCTGCCTCTCAGCCTGGCTGCCCAATCTCTGGCTCCCACGTTCACTCCTGAATCTGGGCTGCAAGCATGGAAGCACAACACCCTTCTGTTGGGCCATCACTCGTCTCAGATACAAGCATATTTTTAAATGTAATTTTTTTTTTTGGCTACTTCTTTCTACTCCCCCCTGGCCCCGGTCGGCCCCTTGTCCGGCCGCCACCCCATCACTTCCACTCCTTCAGGCCCTCACCCCCTATAACTCCCATGGCTTATCCCTCATGGCAGGGCAGTGAGGAGCCCCCTACTCACCCGCCAATTCAGATCCAGTTCGGGGGTGTTACCTCTGGAAACAGAGTTCTGGGGACAGCCATCATGTCACCAACAACCAGCCACCAGGGTCTTTTTCCTTGTTTACTCCCCTTGAGGGAGCTCAGCGTGCAATGACACCTGCAGCGGGCTTGCGCATGCATGTCCCTGCCCAGCATCTGCCATGCTCCTGCCCCACATTCTTGTGGCAGCGTGCCACAGAGCCCCAGCCTGCTAGGGGTCAGGCGTGCGCCGGCCACAGATCACCTCCTTCCCCAGAGATGGAGAGCAGTCCATCGGATGCTCGATCCATCTCCACCCTGCTGACCCCCCGGCGGTCCACGCTCGTTCCTGAGTGCAGGTCACTGGCCTGGCGCATGGTGTGGCGTCCAGCGCCTCAGCCCTTACTGCCACTGGGCCGACCCTTTTAAATGTAATTTGCACTTTCACACAATGTGTGATCTCTTTCGTGCACAATATGCTACTTTCTCACACAAACCTGCCTAATTTGCTTGTCCTCAGCATCATGCAACTGGCATCTTTTTCACACAGTCTGTGGCATTTTGATGCAGTATGTACCATTTTCACTCATCTTACATTAATTTTAAAGCACTTTTGCGTCTCCTTCAGTGCAAGTAACAGCAGACAAATTATATCTTCTTCACATCTGGCACTGTTTTTCAAGCAACTAGCAAGTTGTTGCAAACTTGTGTAATCTCACAAGTAATCTTGTGCTATTCTGTCACATAATTTTCATGCCGCTTTAAGTCACTTTTTCTGTTCAAACTTACGTTATTTTTCCCTCCAGGCCACCTATTTGTGCATCACACTCTTTTGCCTCTGTAGCACTGTTCACTATGTGGTTTCTTCACCTGCTGGTGTGGGTCTCCTTGCAGTCGCCCTACAAGTTTTGGTTGTATTATTTTGGGCGCATTACTTGGAGTACGCTGCTGGTTTGGGAAGGCTACCCTATGGAATACCCTCATCCCTGTATCTGTTCTTTGTTTTGCTTGAGGAATTGTTGGTGGTTTCATGCCCACTGCTTTTATCCTACATCCTCTGGTGAAAGCTTACCTCCTGAGGTGGGTCTCGCTCTCTTAAGATGAAGGCCTCCGTTACTTCTGGCTGATTGTTTTTCACCTCTGGCCTCCCTGGTGATGCAGAATGGAGTCCTTTTCCTCTGTGAGAGGCTTATAGGAGGTGTACCCTTTGGGAAATCTGCCCACCAGCTACTACCATTACTGAGGGTTCTGCTATGCCTTTTGTGTCCCTTTATCTGGTGTTTCAGGTAGGCCGTGCAGCTCTTCAGGGTTTTTTCCTTGTGGGATGGCCTATCCCAGGATTTTCACTAGATTTTGTCTAGTTAACAACCATTGTGGCTAAAACACTCAAACTAGTTTCTAATTTTCTAAAGTATTGTTCATGTATTAGCAAAGTCCTGTACACTGGTGCAGTTGCTGGTTCCGCTGCAGTTTTTTTTTCCTATGGCACATACATTCTTGATGGTTCTGGTGCAGTTTTATTCCTATGGAACAGCAATTCTTGATCGTGGTGTGCGTGTACACTTTTCTCTCCCAAGTTGCCCGCATACCACCAAGTACAGGCCAGCTTCATCATAACTACTAGGGTATGGTGGCAGTGGTGCACCAGTGAGGGTGTTCTTCAATACCTCTAGATTGCCTACCACTCCGTATCTTCTGCATCTGCCCCAGTCGGATGCCTTGGCTACATCTAAGCTAGCTAGGTCTCCTGCCACTAACCCCAATACCCTTTCTGGGACGAAAATCATTTTTCTCTGTTGCCAAGGTGCAGAAGCTAATTTCTCTCTGGTTCTAAAGTATCTTTTGCACTCTGCAACTCAGCCTCCAAAAGGAACTCCCTCAATACCTTTTCTTCTCGTGCTTCCCTCGCCAAGGGCAGAAGGGCTCACACCTTCTAAGCTGAGACAGCACATCTCCCTCTTTAAGGGACAGCTTGTTACCTGATCAAACACTGGAGCTCTACGGAGAAGAAAAAATTACTCACCTTAGTAATGTTGTTTCTCCTAATGGAGTCTTGCTATATTATAGACATTAGCAGTTTGTTCCAGCTCTAGAACTGCCCCGGAGTGAAATGGTTAAAACCATTCCAAAATAGAATTTTGGCACGAGAGCAGCTCTATCTGTGTCATTTCAAACTTGAACTGTCAGATCTTTACGAGCCAAACTCACTAAGGTCTGTGTGGAAGCTGTAACCTACACTAGCCAAATGGCTACCTAAATAATAACAACCATTGATGGTCCCAACACCCAAGACTCAAGTCAGGGGACCAGAATACTAACACCATTCTAATAATATGAAAATGGAACATAAGTATAATAAAACACACACACGCTGCATACATACACACCCCCAAAGTCCCAAAGGGGACAAAATGCTAACAGGACGTAAGTAGTGCCCACACTAAGTTGCCCGCACTCCACCAAGTAGAGGTTCTGAGAGGGGCAGGTTGGGGGTCTATAATATAGCAAGACTCCATTAGAAGAAACAACATTACTAAGGTGAGTAATTTTTTCTTCAAACAACATGAAGTCTTGCTATATTATAGACATTAGCAGAATACACAGCAGTACCTCCATGGAGGAGGGGCAGAACCTACTTAGGGAATAGGCTCTGAAGAACAGCTGTGCCAAACCGAGCATCTCTCCTGGCCTGGACATCTAGGGAGTAATGCTTGGTAAAAGTGTGTACCGTTTTCCAAGTAGCAGCCTGGCAAATCTCTAATAAAGGGATATCTCTGGCAGCAGCTAGAGACGCAGCTGTACCCCTGGTAGAATGAGCCCTCAAACCGGGGGCTCTGCCCACTTTCTGATAACAAAATTGGATACAAGAGACAATCCACCTGGCTATTGATCTCTTAGTGGCAGGTTTGCCTTTCCCGACTTCACCATAGGTAAGGAAAAGTTGGAGGGATTCGAACCTGTGACCTTTGGTACGCTCTATATAATAACTAAGAGCTCTCTTAACATCCAGGCTGTGCAACCTCCTCTCACCCGAAGAGGAGTGATCAGTGAAAAATACTGGAAGGGAGATAGATTGATTAAGATGGAAATCTGAAACCACCTTAGGCAAAAACTTCCTATTAGTCTTAAGGACTACCTTATCCCTGTGGAAAGAAATAAAGTCAGTCTCCACTGACAAGGCTTGCAATTCACTTATGCGTCTGGCAGAAGTGACAGCCACTAGAAAAACAGTTTTCCAAGTTAGGTACTTAAGCTCTGCAGAAGACAGAGGTTCAAAGGGTAGCATTAACTGGGCAATGCAAACATTAAGGTCCTAAGCAGGGCCGGTTCCAAAGGAGGATTAGTATAGAGTAATCCCTTAAAAAACTTGGAAAACACAGGATGAGAGGAAAAGGGGATGACTTTCCTGCTGACAAAGCGAGACACAGCTGCCAAATGAACTCTCAGGGTAGCTGGTCTGAGACCCAAGGAATTTAGATGTTCCATGTAATCTAACAAAATGGGCAATTCAGCAGATTCTGGGGAAATATTTTTCCCAGCACACCAAATGGAAAACCTTTTCCATTTAGAACTATAAGTAGCCCTAGTGGAAGGCTTTCTGGAAGCCTTTAGGATCTCAAGAACACCCTGAGAGAGGTGTAAATCAGCAAACTCTAACTCCTCAAGAGCCAGGCCTTGAGGTTGAGGATTGAGGTTGGATACCAAACCCTTCCCTGGGCACAGGTCAACAGATTGTGATTCCTGGGGAGGCACAGGGAAGATGGACTGTCAGAGACAGAAGGAGTGGGTACCAGGGCTGCCTGGCCCAATCCGGGGCAATCAGAATCACCCTGCAAGGCTGAGATCTGATTTTGACTAGTACTTTGAATAGGAGAGGAAGGGGAAGCATAGAGGAACTTCCCTCCCAATCCAGAAGAAGGGCATCCAGGGAACTGAGCCCAGCACTGGAGGCCTGCAACAGAACAGAGGAAGTTTGTGATTGTCTGGGGCTGCAAAAGATCTATCTGAGGGATGCCCCACCTGGCAAAAACTATCCCAGCACTTGAGGATCTAGGGACCATTCGTGATGGCCCTGGGAAATCCTGCTGAGGGCATCCGCTAGGACATTGTCCTTCCCTGGAAGACGAACTGCTATGAGAGAAGTGTTCAGGGAATAGGCCAGAGACCACAACTTCATTGCCTCGGTGCACAAGGCCGAAGACCGAGTGCCCCCCTGTTTGTTGATGTACCACATTGTTGTGGTGTTGTCTGTTCTGACTTGTATCACCTTGTCTTGGACAGATGCAGAAAAAGCTTGAAGAGCTAAAAAGACAGCTCTGAGTTCCAGCAAATTGATGTGGAGCAGAGATTCCTGGGGGGACCAAACTCCCTGAGTGGAAAGGTCGCCCATGTGGGCTCCCCAACACAGAAGGGAAGCATCTGTAGTGAGAGTCAAGTCGTGAGAAGGGAAATGAAGGGGACCCCGCTCTAATGTGCTCTGATCCTGCCACCACTGGAGAGCTAGGATCAAGGTTTGAGTCACTGGGACCAACTTGGGAAGGGGTCTCTTCTCGGAGACCAAAAGGTTCTCAAGTGAAACTGAATGTCTCTCATCTGAAATCTGGCTCCCTGCACAACAGCTGTGGATGCAGCCATGTCCCAGGAGCTGCAGAAAGTGTCTTGCTGGTCGAGACCTGCAGAGTGAAGGAAGAGGCCAGAGCCACTAAATTCCTTACCCTTTCTGGGGAAGAAAGGCTCTGGCTAGCTTTGTGTCCAATTCTGCCCCACAAAGGTGAGTACCTGGACTGGTTCCAGAACCGACTTTAGTAGGTTTAGTAGAAAACCCAGGGAGGTGAGAAGCTGCTGGGTGACCTGCAGGTGAATTTTACCTGTTCTGGGGACTGGCCTACAATGAGCCAGTCGTCTAGATAAGGAAAACAGCAATCCTCTGCCTCCTTAAGTGGGCCACTGCTAGACACTTTGTGAATACCCTTGGAGCAGAGAGTAAGGCCGAAGGGCATTGCTCTGAACTGGTAATGACCTGAGGGCAGTTCGAATCTGAGGTACTTTCGATGGGATCTTCTGATTAGGACATGGAAATAGGCATCCTTGAGGTCCAGGGAGGCTAGCCAGTCCCTGGCCTTGGGAAGGTAAAATCATTGCCAGAGTTACCATTTTGAACTTTGGTTTCAAAAGATGCTTGTTCAGATATCTGAGATCTAAAATGGGCGCCATTCTCCTGTCTTTTTGGGGTAAGGAAGTATCTGGAATACAGACCCCTGCCCTGATGCAGGAGGAACCCTTTCTACTGCTCTGAGAGCTAATAGGGATGAGACCTCTGTTTCCAGAGCGAGGGTCTCTGAAGCACTTGCAGGTAGAAAAGTCTGCTTCTCAACTTGGGAAACTTTTGAAGCTGAGAACCAGACCCTGGCTTACTACTTCCAGAACCCACTTGTCTGAGGTTAAAGAAGCCCAATTCTGACTGAAGTAAGCCAGCCTGCCCCCACTGGTACAGGAGATCGGCCCTGGGCACCCCATCAGGGTGCCTGTTTATCAGGAGGTTTAGGCTGGGGGTGGGAGCAGGTCTGCCCACCCCTCGTCTGCCCTGCCTCTGGAGAAGCCCCTCTGAGCATAGGCAGAGGGCCTGAGTCTGGTAGAAAGGCCTGTGAAAAGGCCTACCCCTACCCTGGGGCATGCCTTTGAGGAGTGGCTTGCAGCTCCTTAGCCTGGGCACTCTTGTAAGTAGTCCTATATTCATCCATCTTCTTCATGTAATTCTCTGTCTGCTCTCCAAACAGAGAATTTCCCACCACAGGAAAATCCATAGCCTTAGTCTGGGTATCCTGTGACAAACTAGTACACCTGAGCCAGGCCAACCTACGAAAAGCTACAGATGTGGCCATGACCCTAGAGGAAACATCATTAACATCCACAGCAGCATGAAACTGAACCTTAGAGGCTTCAATGCCATCAGCAGCCACCTGTTCTAGTTCACTAGCCAGCTGGCTGGCCATGGGCCTGCTTGGCCAATTGCATAACAGTATCCCATTTAGATTTCTGATACCTAGCTATATAAGCCATATAATTTGCTTGCCTGAGTCCCAGAGAGGCTGCCATATACTGTTTTTTTGCCATGGCATCAATTTTCTGGAATCCTTGTCAGGAGGATGTGAAGCCAAGGAATATTAGCTTTATCACAGGCAGCAGCCTGAACTACTAACATGACTGCATTGCTGAGGAATTCTGTATCAGGGCCTGACATGTATACCTTCTGTCCATCTTTTTATCTACAGGAGGCACAGAATTAGGAGCTTTTAAAATTTTAATTGTTTGTTTCCTAAAAGACTTATGTAAAGGAATAGACAATCTCCTAGACTCTGGAATATCCATCATTTCTACAAAATCAGGCTCCTCTTGCTCATCCACAGCCTCTTCTAAAGGAAGCTGGAGGGTTTCAGCAACTTTTTTATAAAACATAAAATGAGATGGGGACTCAGACAGCATAGGGGAGATTCTAAAGGTCTGTCTGGTGAGATGTCCGGTTCAATGGGCACACCCAGACCTTCCCAGCCACATTCATACTGTTCATAATCCTCCTCCCCTCTCTGGTTCATAAAAGTCCTCAATATCATAATCCTGAACCACTGGGACCGGACGAACCGACCTTTTACCAGATAGTGGTGGTCGGACGGACCCTGAGACAATGACTGGACAATTTGTATGGCTTTTGCTATCTCTGCAGCAGTTGGAAGGAATTTTGGACTCCAGACCTGCTGATTTTCTTGTTTTCTTAAATGGAATTGGTTCCTCAGAACCAGCTTTTCTTTGCCGAGGAAGTCTGGCCCTGGTCAGAGGCATCCCTCTAGTTCGGTTGGTACCGAACGGGCTGTATCCGGTCAGCGGACTTTTGGCCTCGTTCCTTGAGCCTGCCCAATCTTTTCCAGGGTGGCTGCAGGAAATCTTACATACCTGGCAGTCTGACTGAGGTGGTCAAACCCAGACAATAAACACATGTGGTGTGTGGGTCAGCCTTGGCAAAGACTTCCCCACAAACATCACAGTGTTGAAACCCAGTGGGCCAGGTTTTTCTTTTGGGTTTCTCAGACATAATGCCAGCCTAACCAAAAACTTGCCCTTTTAATGGCAGTGCCAGGCAAGACACCCTTATCGGTTCCTAACCGTGTCACGGGTATTGGAAAAAACCGTAATAAATCCGTTTTTTTTAGAACCGATAAGAACCGGGAACCGCACTCTAAAATAGTAACTTTTAGTTTTACATGAGTTTTAAACCCACTGATCGGTTCAAAACCGAACCGATAACTTACAAGTTCCACACAGACAAAACCTTCATTTACTTACGGTTACCACAGATAGAGCTTGAACCGAACGGTTTTGCGGTTAAAATAAAACTATTCTCGGTTAAATCCGAGAAAACACTTTTTAAACCGAGAAATGAACCGAGCAGAAGGAGAAATCTCCGGAGCGACTGTTCACTGAGGCGGAGTAAAGAATCTGACAGTTCAAGTTTGAAATGACACAGATAGAGCTGCTCTCGTGCCAAAATTCTATTTTGGAATAGTTTTAACCATTTCACTCCAGGGCAGTTCTAGAGCTGGAACAAACTGCTAATGTCTATAATATAGCAAGACTTCATGTTGTTTGAAGATGGATTTTTGAAAAAATACGAACATTACTTACTATACCTCCAGATCTTCAAGAATATCTTCTCTTGAGAGCCACATTTAGCCACCTGTTGTCCCCCCTTTCTTTATGCAGGGGTTACTCAGAGCTGGGACTTTCTGTTTCCTGGTCATGGAAACAGAGCAGGAGGAGGAGGATTAGTCAGAGGTTTTTTTTCCCACTCCTCACCTCACACTCCTAGAAAGCAGGACTGCTATACTTGAGTTTGGAGTGCTTGGGCTACCTATTTTTCTGCAGTCAGAGTTTTATGACATGGATTCTTGAAGCTTTATTAAGCTCATGGCTTGTCTTTATGAAATACTGTTTCATCTTAAAAGAAAAAAAAGAATTCAACATCCTTGACCTCTCGGGAGATGGTTTCAAATGTTATTCTCATGTGTGTTCTGCTGGATCAATTTTTCAGTTCCCTGGCTTTGGCAAGTTCGGCCCCAGGATGAAAGTGATCAATCATGAACCATACTGGAGTCTTCCCATTAAATCTCAGTAAGCCTCCCTACACTTCTCTGTTATGAAACCACTCTCAATTTCCTTCCCTTTCAGGGTTGGCTGTTTATTTATTTATTTATTTATGTATTTGGTAACCAGGTAAGTGTACTGATCCATTAGACCGTTTTCAGACATGACCCGGGCCACAGACGTGGCTGCAAAATAACAATTAACAGAGACGATGCACAAAAATAGCAATAGTACAGAGTAACATATATAATACAAGATTTGGTAATGTACCTCCAGACGAGGTAATTAACACGTGATGGAGACAAAGCAGGTCTGCAAGCATAGCTTCATTGTTCAAGGTCGATCTAAGATGCCTACCTGCTATAACAGTGGGCAGCAGGCTAAATTAGCACCATGTTGTTTTTTGCCCTTGGGAACTCTCTGTTGATTATTCTAATCTCAGTTTTGGTTGTTATTTCCTTTAGGTCATGGCATACTCTTGTAGAGGTATTCAAATCCTCAGACCCTTTCTTGTTTAGTTTTCTAACTTAAATTAAAACATATCCAAAACAGTCCCCCCCCCCACCAAATCAATATAGTTTTTTCTTCTCTCCTTCATAAAAAGGAACCGAGGCAGCTGCAGCTGTTGGTGCGAAAGGCACCATACTCAATGCCGTGCACGTATACAACGCATGCTGGCACCAAATGTTCTGATTCCCACAGGGTCCCAGTGCCTCCAACACCGAGGCCGAAGAGTGTGGTTCTATGAAGAAGATATTCTTGAAGATCTGGAGTTACAGTAAGTAACATTCCTTTTTTATTTTTTTATTTACACTTTATTCTCCTGTTCATCTCCTGTGACCTTGCTCCAACTGCCCCCCCAAAGCCCCATCACCTGGCTCCCCCGGGACTCACCCTTGCTCTGTCTGAAAGAGTGACTGCTACCTCAGTTGGAATAGCTGTATGTTCTATACTGTAGACTGCCACATCCAGGATCAATGGGGTACCCTGCTTTATAAGCAAACTTTTCTGAAAAAGATAAAAAAAATGTTCCATTTCTGGAAGACTTGCCCCTTACTGTTAAGGGCTACTAATTCCCATCAGACCACTTGTACAGAATGTTGAAGAAACAACACTTGTGCGTTTTTGGAGCTCGGCAGGAATGAATTCATGGCAGTGGGCAGCAGAGAAAAACTTCCATCAGCTGCAAAATTCTGCATGTTGCTTTAATGAGGAAGACAATGAAGTGCATACCAAATAAATAATGGTACTGAGGAGGCACCCTCTAACCATTCTCCTTCCTCTCTATCAGACCCTCCTTCACTGTCCACCTGCAGAATCCTTGCAGTCACTGGGACTTTGTCACCAGGAAAATCCTCACTGTTTTCTGGATGCACAAAGTAACCGAGCTTCGAAACATCTGCACGTGTCTGTCATGAGCCCCCGTTAACTGGAGGGACCTGGCTGAGGTTCGGGTGTCTCTGCAGGCAGCTCCGGCAGTTCACTGTTAAAGACCTGATTTTGGAGATGACTTACTGTATGGGATGGTGTAACACAAATTTGCCACTGCCAAACAATGAGCCAAAAGTACATTCCCCCCACGACACCAACGGACTGGGTGCTGACAGCCAAACTGCGTTCAATTCTCTGGAGCAAGGGCAGATGCCTAGAAAAGAGACTGCCTCTTTTCTCTAATCAATGCTTTACACTTGCTTGAGAAAACAGTCTGTGAAGAACCATAAGACAAAAAACTTCAGTGCAGAAGCACTGAGGCGAGGGTTATCCCCAAAGGGGATTGGCAATACAAAAAATTATACATACCCCCATAATGTAAATGAGTTTAAAGCTGTGAGTGGCTCCTATTGAGCTGCACACACCCCAAATGTATATCCCATGGGGCTTTGCATTGTGTGTGTGAGTGTGATTTTGTGAAGAACCATGGTGCCAAAACACAAAAGCATCTGCAGTACTGATGCCCTCCCCAAAGCAAACAAACCTTTGAGTGCAAAGCTGTGGGTGGCTCATACTGGACTGCACAAACCTACCACAAAAGTAATGCAAACATAGCACAAGTGTACTTTGTAGAAAGTAAAGATGCAAATACCTCCACCAAAAAAAAAAAAAAAAAATCAAGACTGCACTTGCAATAACGCTGCAAACACCACCAAAGGAGGAGGAAAAGATAGCAGAAAAAGTCTGTTGAGTCAGTGCAGAAAGTTGCAACTGCAGCTGTGGAAGCAGAAAATGACACAAATAGTGCAGGGGTGTGTGTGTGTGTGTATGCTAGTAGTGTAAAAAAATGGTGCATGAGCATAGCACTCGCTCCAATCAGTTCAAAAGAGCATGAGAAATGGTGCTCCCATTCATAAATGGCTCCAAGAGTCTTTAGAGCTAAAACTGGTAAAAACAAATAGATAACTCAAACTAGTCACCCCCACTGAGTAATAAATGGGAAGTCAGTAAAAATACCAGGCTGGACCCAACAGGAAAATACCGTGATGCAGTTTGACACAGAGGGAGGGAAACGGACGATCAAAAATGGAAACAATTCCCCAGACTCACCTTAGGCACCAGACTAGGAGAAGGCAGAAAAAATACATAAGAAATGGCCCATACACTTATCTTACACTTTTAAAGTCTGTCAAGACAGGCTAAGCGTTACTTCATGCAGACCTACACTCATGAAGCTATTCGTAAGAAAAAAGGAGGCTTGCCATTGTCACGTAATGTTTCTGGTCTCTAATGTGTACGTGTTGTGAGAATTTTATGTATGTAATCTGTTATTCGTCTGGGTCCACCATGAAAATGGGCGTATGATGCCCTTGGAGTTACCTGGTTAACACATTTTAAATACAAATAATGTTGGACAGGCACCACTGAATTGAGACAGTATTGCCTGTAGAAACAAACAGTACACTATATTGGTGCTAGAGTAACTTTTGAGGAAAAAAATACAAAAGCTGGGAAGATTTTAAGCAAGATTAGAAATTACATGGAAAGCGCTGCTGTCCCCTCACATTGGCATAAAAGCCCGAGGAGCAGAGAGACTGCAGAATGTTTATAACTCCAACATTCTGTCCTGATGTCACACTGTGCCAGTAAGTAGTTAGAACGGGTGCATCTCACCCTATTTTTTAAGACTTCTCAGTGATAATGTGGTGTGCTACAGAAAATAAAGTTGAAAAGGAGACGTTTGACAGTTTTACCTTTCAAAATATGAATTGGTGGTTAATTGGCTAGAATGCCACAGTTTAAAATGCTACCCCAGCTAATAAACAAAACAAATAATCGCATTATCTCTAAGAACCCAGATGTACATGAGGAAGCTAGAAACAAGTGCAGCATAGTCTGGTGACAGAAATGTTTTACCTTGCACTGGTAGAAAGCCAAGATTGGTCGGTTAAGTGGAAAGCAGACAGAGCCAGTGGATAGAACTGCTACTGCTGGCTTTATCACATTCAGTGTGGCACCAAATGGGTAAACAAACGTGAGAGCTCTGTGTAGTTTGAAAAGAAATAATGCATAATTAATGTGAAGCCTTGTGGAGCCATAAACATGATTCTTTCACAATATTGAATATTACAGACAAATGTTCAGGTTCAAAACTGTCCTAAACAAATTATGTCATGTAGCCTTACCGCCATTAACGCTAAGCAAGGTTGGCCTGATCGGAAGTAGGATGGGAGACCTCCAGCGAACACTGCTGCAGGAGGTGGTGTTGGCAGCTCTGCAGGGAACATGTTCACCTTGGTTAAAAGTAACCATACCGATGCCACAGCATGGTATTTGGGGACAATGTGCTGTCAGATATATATATATACATATATATATATATATATATATATATATATATATATATATATATACATACATATGTGTGTGTGTATATATATATATATATATATATATATATAGGGAGGCAGTATATGCAGTGGTCTAAGGCTCTGAGCTGCAATCTGGTAACATCCAGCAGACCAGACCTGGGTTTGAATCCCACAGCTTCCACTTGCATACTGTGTGACCCTGAGCAAGTCACTTAACCGCCTTGTGCTCCCAGGTCGCTCCTGTAAAAAAAGTTTTCAGCTTAGTGTGCTATACCTGGTTAAACAACTAAATAAAAAAAAGATATGCCATGTTTTGGATGAGATGTTAAACAGAGGTCCCTTCTGCCTGTTTTGATGGTTGTTCAGAAAAATGTTAAAGCTTCCATGACACACTCAAAAAAAATAAAGGAACTTCCCCCATCTCCTAGTTAAATGTCATGCATTCACTTAAAATCACCAACAGCTTAACCTGGGTTCAATATCGCATATGTATATCCCTCCCCGCCCCAACCCCGATGAGGCTGAAAACAGGCATCATTTCCTAGCCTTCTTTCATTATTTAGTTTTTGTTAACCAGGCAGGCACACTAGGCAATGAATGCCTATTTTCAGTTAAGACCTGGGATATTACATCTAGAATTACATTTATTTATTTAATTTTCAAAACTTTCACCAGGAAAGACATACCGAGCTAAAAACAGCTCATTTCCAGATGTGTCCTGGGGGAAGGGGGAATAGGGAATAATGGTACAGAACACAATAACTGATTATACAATAAAACAAAACGTCACGTAGCGATAAAAAGTAGACAGTGCAAGCTATGTACATAAGAAGTGTGAGTAAACCAGGCACATGCAAAGATAATAAATATTAAAAACAACGCAAGTCCAGGGCTGGAGCTATGTCCCATAGGAAGTACAGAGGAACAGGGAAAGGAACCTTACGTTGGTGTGGGTAGAAGGGGATAGGGCGTAGTAGGGAGGAGCTCTGAAAGGGAGGAGGAGGAAGGGAAGCATATAATTAGTGTGGAAGGGATAGGGGAGGCAGGGGAGAGAAGAGGAAAGGGAGGAGAGTGAAGGAGAAGGGTGGGAGTGCATTGTAGAAAGGATGGGAGAGGTAGGAGATGGAGGAGTATAAGGAAAGAGACGTGAAGGGGAAGGGTAGGAGTGGGAAGGGGCCAGGAGTTGAAGAAAAAAGGGGAGGAGGGAAAAAGTGGATCGGGGAAGGGTTTGGACTAAGGCCATTCACAGAAAGGAGCAGTGTGAACATGGAGTAGAGAGGAGACGGAGAGTTTGGAAAATGTAGAGCAAATGGTTAAGGGGAGAGAATTCCAGAGTTTAGGAAAGCAGAAAGAGAAGGCAGTCTGACCAGCAAGTTATTTTTGACAGGGAAGCTTGAGGGAACGATAGCCTGAATTATGAAGGGTGGAGAGGAGAGACTGAGGTGGGGGGGAGACGGCCAAAATTTAGAGGTAAGAGGTACAGTGGGTTAGGTGGCAATTTTCCAGGGAGGAGTGGGACAGTGCAGAGTACAAAGAAGGTGATACATCCCAGTCAAAACACACACACTGAAATCTTCTGTAAAGCAATGCAGTCTGCAGCAATGAGTTAATTCACAGTTCACTGACTGCTGTGCTTTGGGGTAAGATAAGAGTCTAATTTACAGGGAAGCCCTAAAACAGACAATCTATTCTGCTACATGACAAGAGGCAAACCACTATCATCAAAATTATGATTGGCAGGCCAGCCTGGTGGAGCTGAGTGTTGAGGATCTGGACGCCACACCTCACATAACGCCAGCGATACGGGTTCAGGAGCGACCTCGGGCCACCTGTGGTTGGCGGGGCGAGCCGCCATGACTGAACAGCTGCTAGGCAGCTCTGCTCTCTGGGGAGAGTCGTGAGGTTTCCTTGATTCTTTGCTGCCACCCGCAGAGGCTAGGTGGTAATGCCAGGCTGGAGGAAACCTAGGCACTAGGCTGGGAGGGTAGATGAGGCCTTTTTGGAGCCACAGGGTGTGTGCGCGCCTCCACACACATGCACGACCGCGTTCTGAGGTCCCAGGAATAAAGGGGAGAAAATAAACAGGATACTCACCTGTAACAGTAGTTCTAGGAGTGGTATATGTTGTTCATCCATACTCTTTGGCGTGTCCCTTTCCCCTTTAAATCTTGCTGGAAGTCTTCAAGCTGGCTCCTCCCACCCACTCGGGTGGTATAACCCTCGGCTCCACCCCATGTTGCCAGATCTTAGCCCGCTGGAAGCCAGGTGTTGCGTGTCCGCAGCCGGGGAGGTCGGGTGGGTCCATGTGGATGAACAACATATACCACTCCTAGAACTACTGTTACAGGTGAGTAACCTGTTTTTCTAGGATTGTGGATATGTTGTTTATCCACACTCTTTGGCAGACTCCTAGCAGTTCTCCGGGAGGAGGGAGGCAAGGCGCACACTCCCTACTTAGGGAACAGAGATTGGAGAACTGAGGCCCCAAAACCAGCATCCCGGCGTGACTCGAGGTCAATGTGGTAATGGGTAATAAAGGTGCTTGCTGACTTCCAGGTAGCGGCCCGACAGATTTCCTGGATAGGGATGTCCCTGGAAGCAGCCACCGAAGCAGCGGTATGGCAGGTAGAATGAGCTCTTATCTCTTTGGAAGGCTCCAAGCCCGCAAACTCATAACACAGACTGATGCAAGATGTAATCCACCTTGCAACTGTCTGTTTTGTTGCAGGTCTGCCAGAAGCGACTTCAGTGTAGGTGACAAACAGCTGGCGAACCTCTCCCCAAATTTCCGCTGTCCTCTCCTTGTAATAGAAGAGAACTCGTCTGAGGTCCAAAGTATGGAGCCTGTACTCGGCCTCCTAGTTGTAATTAGGGGAGTAAACCAGCAGAGTTAACACCTGGTTAAGGTGAAACTCTGACACCACCTTCAGAAGGAATTTCTGGTGGGGGCATAGGACAACCTTGTCCCTGTGGAAGACCAGATAAGAGGAGTCCACCGAAAGTGCCTGGCACTCCCCTGTCCTTCTGGCAGACTCAACGGCCACCAGGAAGGCCATCTTCCATGACAAGTGCAACAAGGCACACTTGTGCATTGGTTTGAATGGCTTGCCCAGGAGTTTTGCCAGTACCAGCAGTAGATCCCACAGAGGTGGAGGTTCACGCACCGGAGGGGATATGTGATCCAGGCCTTTGAAAAAGCGCCCAACCACTGTCTCCTCCACCAGCATCGGCTGACCGGCCCGCGCCCGGTACGCAGAGAGGGCTGCCAGGTGCATCCTAAGGGTCGATGACCGAAGACCCCCTTTGGAGAGAGACCAAAGGTAGTCGAGAATGTTAGCCACTGGACAGGACAGAGGGTCCAGGCCCTTGCCCTGACACCAAATGGAAAACCTTTTCCATTTGAAGGCGTAACATTTCCTGGTCGATTCCTTCCTGGATGCCTCCACCACAGTGAGGACATCCTCGGAAAGACCCAAAGCCTGGAACTCTAGCCGCTCAGGTACCAGGCTGTAAGGTGCAAGGATTGAAGGTCCGGATGGTATACCTTCCCCTGACAGAGAGAGATCAGGTCCGGGTGCGCTGGAAGCCACTCCAGGAGCCTGCAGCTGAGGCTGAGGAGATCTGGATACCAGAACTGGCGAGGCCAGTCTGGGGCTACCAGAATCACCTTCGCCTTGTCCCTCCTCACCTTGAGGAGCACCTTGTGGATCAAGGGAAAGGAAGGGAAGGCGCAGAGGAGGCCTGGGGTCTACTGCCTTGAGAAGGTATCCCTCTGCAGCGAGCCCTGCTGAGGGGGGCGGGCATGAAGAAAAAATTACTCACCATAGTAATCTTGTTTCTTCAAAGGGATCACTCATTATGATTAAACTTATTGCAGTCAGCCTCCTGTGTTGAACTGCCCGGAGAGATGGAATTTTATGCAAATTATGGAACTCTCAATTGGCTCATGCCACTTTCAAACTGCTGCCCTAGCAACTGTTGCACTCCGAGTGCTTCAGATTCTTACAGACCCTAACTGGGTAAAAGACCCACTAGCTAAAATTAACAACATTAAAATAATATTTTTGTCCTTTCAGGTCAAAACATCCTTAACCAACAAACCTAAGAAACTCGAGACCACCTGGACACCAACAGGTTAAACAAAGTGAGTCTCTACTTTAACCTAAATAGGAGAAAAATAAAAAAACTTAATGCAGGGATGCAGAGCAACTTCTATAGGTTCTGGTAGGGGAGGCAGAGAGGGTCTTTAATCATAATGAGTGATCCCTTTGAAGAAACAAGATTACTATGGTGAGTATTTTTTTCTTCTAACCCCAGGAATCACTCACTATGATTAAACTTATTGCAGCCTACCAAGCAGTACCTTTGGAGGTTGGGCAGAGAACCTATTTCGGAAACAGGCTCTGCAGTACTGCTGTACCAAACCTAGCATCACCTCTGGATTGCAAATCCAGGCTGTAATGCTTTGTGAAGGTGTGTACTGTTTTCCATGTAGCTGCTTTACAGATTTCCAGTAGTGGAGTTTCTCTTGAAGCTGCCACTGAAGCAGCTGTGCCCCTGGTGGAGTGTGCCCTCAGGCTCAGAGGTACCTGTTTCCCCACTTTACTATAACAAAACTGTATACATGCCACTATCCAGCAAGCAACTGTACGTTTTGTTGCAGCTCTGCCCTTACCAGCTTCACCATAGGTGAGAAACAGCTGTGATTGACTTGATCTGTAAGATTTAGTTCTGTCAATGTAGTGGCTAAGCGCCCTTTTGACATCAAGGGAATGAAGTCTCCCTTCTGGAGAACTGGAGTTGTCTGTAAAAAAAGACAGGTAGAGTGATAGACTGATTTAAGTGAAAATCAGATACCACCTTGGGAAGGAATGTTTTATTAGTCCTAAGAACCACCTCATCCCTGTGGAAGGAGATGCAGTCCACATCTGTGCACAGGGCTTGTGATTTACTGATCCTTCTGGCTGAAGTAATAGCAACCAGAAAAACAGTTTTCCAAGTGACATACTTCAAATCTGCGGTTGCCACAGGTTCGAATGATGCATCCATGAGTTTAGCAATGCAAACATTTAGATTCCAGGCCAGAACCGGTTCCCTCAGGGGAGGGTGCAGAAGATTAAGGCCTTTAAAATATTTTCTGAGTACTGGATGAGAGGCCATGGACCTCTCCTTACCAACCAACAGATAAGCAGAGACTGAAGCTAAGTGGACCTTGAGGGTGGAAGGCTTCAGACCTAAGGAATGTAAATGTGTAAGGTAATCTAGAAGAATAGCCAAATCAGCCCTGAAGGGGCTCACACACTTACCTGTACACCATATGGAAAACCTTTTCCACTTAGAGGAATATGTTTTTTTAGTTGAAGGCTTCCTGGAACCCCTAAGCACTGTCCACACCTGCTCTGATAGCTTAAGGTTAGCAAATTCTAAGTCCTCAAGAGCCACTCCTTGAGTCTCAGTGATTTGAGATTGGGGTACAGGATCCTGCCCTGAGAGGAGGTTAACAGGTTGTGCCTCCTGGACAGATGGATTGGGGGAACCACTGACAGAGACAGCAGAAGAGAATACCAGTGCTGTCTCACCCAGTCCAGAGCCACCAGTATCATATTCGCTGGTTGGGACCTCAATTTCAGCAGGGTCCTGAATATCATAGGAAAGGGAGGGAATGCATACATAAACTTCCCTGTCCAATCCAGGGTCATGGCATCCAGGGGAATTGTGCCCCTTAGAGAAGGCCTGCAACAGTACACTGGAAGTTGGTGGTTTTCTGTGGAGGCAAAGAGATCCACCTCTGGAATGCCCCATCTCCTGAAAATTGTACAGAGTACCTGAGTATTCAGGCACCACTCGTGGTGGTCCTGACTTATCCTACTTAGAGAATCTGCCAGCACATTATCCTTCCCTGGAAGGTGTATGGCTGACAGGGATACTCCCACAGAGTATACCAGGGACCACAGTCCTTTTGCTTCTGTGCACAGCAGATGTCACCTGGTACCCCCTTGCTTGTTGATGTAATACATGGTTGTGGTATTGTTTGTTCTGACTTGCACCACCTCGTTTTGAAGGTAAGGAGCAAATGTTTTTAGAGCCAGGTAAACAGCCCTGAGCTCCAAGAGATTTATGTGCAACAAAGACTCTTGGGGGACCATGTGCCACTTGCTGTGTGCTCTAACATGTGTGCCCCCCAATGAAGATTACAGAGGGTTGTTCCCTTATAAAAGGTACACCCACCCTGAGGTTGTGCTCGTCCAGCCACCATTGCAATGCCTGGACTAAGCTTTTTGTGACTGGAACCAGTTTGGACAAAGGATCCGTCCTTTGAGACCAGTACTGTCCGAGGTGGAACTGAATATCTCTCATTTGAAACCTGGAGCCCATTACCACTGCCGTGGCAGATGCTATGTGACCCAGCAGCCTGAGAAATTCTCTGGCTGTTTTAGGTCTCCCTGACACCAAGGATTTTGCAATCTGCAGAATGCTTGTCACCCTGTTTTGTGGCAGGAAGGCTCTGCCCTGTCTGGTATTTAGTTCTGCCCAATAAACTCCAGCACCTGGAGTGGCACCTGTTGAGATTTCTCTTTGTTTATCAAAAATCTCAGGGACTCCAGTGTAGATTTTGTTAGTGCCAGTGACTGTACTGCATGCTGCAGAGACTGTTCTACTACTAACCAGTCGTCCAGGTAGGGGAAGACTGTTACACCTTGTTTTCTCAAAAACTCTACCACCACTGATAGGCACTTTGTAAAAACCACTGGTGCTGAAGTTAGTCCAAAAGGGAGAGCTGCAAACTGATAATGGCCTGAAGCCAGCCTGAATCTCAAGAATTTTCTGTGAGATGGTCTGATGGGAATGTGGAAATACGCATCCCTTAGAAGCTAGCCAGTCTCCCTTTTGCAATGAAGCAATGATTATTGCAAGAGTGACCATTTTGAACCCTGGTTTCAAAATGTGCTTGTTCAGAAGTCTTAGATCCAAAATAGGTCGCCAATCCCTGTTTTTCTTCCTTATGAGGAAGTACCTGGAATAAAAACCTTTGCCCCTGCTTATTAGAGGCACTAACTCTACTGCTCTGATTGCTAGCAGGTGCTTTACCTCTGCTTCCAACAGAATCCTGTCTGTAGCTGTTACTGGAGCAAAGGTTCTTGTTCTCAGCTTTGGGAATGATCTGAAACTGAGTGCCAGGCCCTGGCTCACTACCTCCAACACCCACTTGTCTGTGGTGATGGAATGCCAAGCGTAAAGGTAATGAGCCAGTCTGCCACCTACTGGTGGACCTGTAATAGGTGATGCGACCTGCACTAGCCCGCAAGGGATTCTGTGCAGGCTGTGCTTGAACCTGTGGTACAGGAGCCGCTCTTCTCATGGCTCTTTGCCCCTTCCTCTAAAGTAACCTCTGGCCTGCTGCTGAGGCTGAGAGAAATGCGCCTGAAAAAAAAGGTTCGGGGTAAAAAAAACCCTACCCCTGCCTCCCCTACTCTGGGGTCTATAAGAGGTGGAGGGCCTATCCTTGGAATTGCTCCAATAGGTGGATTTATATTCCTCTACCTTCTTCATGTATGCTTCTGTTTGATCCCCAAACAAGGAGTTGTTCTCAAGGGGAAAATCCATTGCTTTGGCCTGGGTGTCTAAAGTCAGGTTGGTGGCTCTAAGCCACACAAACCTCCTGAGTGAAACAGACAAAGCCATTAACCTGGATGCAGTATCATTGGCATCCACTGCCATATGAAATTGGTACTTGGTAGCATCAAAGTGCAGCACTTGCTGTATCCTGCAAGTCTACAGCCACTTCACCTGGGACTTTTCAGCCAAAGCTAGAACAGTTGGTACTGCACTGAATATGCCATGTAATTGGCCTGCCTAACTAATAAAGAGGCAGCCATGTACCTTTTCTTTCCCATAGCATCCATTTTTCTTGAGTCTTTATCTGGTGGATGGGTAGCCAAGGGGATCCTGGCCTTGCCACAGGCAGCAGCTTGGACTACTCCCCCAGGATCAGGATGAGTAAAAAGAAAATCAGCTGTAGTTCTGTCCAGCTTATATTTCTTGTCAGCTTTCTTATTCACACCAGGGATAGAGGTTGGAGTTTTAAAAATCTGCACTGCAGCCTTCTTTAAAGATTTATGCACGGGCAGCAGCAAACGTTTTGTGGGGGTTAACCCCATCATCTCCAGAAAGTCTGCCTCCTCCATATCCTCTTCTGTCTCTTGAAGAGGAAGGTTCAGGGTTTCCATCATGCTCTTAACAAAAGCATAACGGGAGCAGTACTCCTCAGGACAGGAGATCCAAACTCTTGCTCAGGGGAGACCTCTGGATCTATAAGTTCCCCTTCGAAGTCATCCTCCTCACCATACACTTCCAGCACTTCTTGCTTTGCTGGGGCTGTAGGAGGAACCGGGGCAGTTAGTGTAGGAACCAGGATTGCACCCTGTAGGGCTTGTAACACTTGTAGTGCCTTAGCAATGTCCTCAGCCGAGGGCATAATATGCTTGTTTGCTGGGAGCTCCTTAGCCTTCTCAGCCGGAGGCGCAGCGACATGTTTATCTTTACACTTTTTCTTTAATGGAACAGGTTCAGAGCCTGCTTCCACAGCCCTTTTTGTTTTACCTTGTTCAGATTCATCTGAACTCCTGTCAGGATCCTTGGCTTTACCTCCATCCTTTTTATGGGAAGAGGAAGAAGCAGAATTATCCACACTAGAAGCAGAAGCCATCTCTTCTAAAATTTTAGACCTTTTCTTTAATGTTTTAGGGTGAAAGGTCTTACAAATATCACAATTGGCAAATGTATGACTTGTACCCAAACAAGAAATAGAGAGAGTGTCTATCTGTTTTTGCTATAAGTTGCCCTCAAGACTTACAACATTTAAAACCTGTGGGTCCTGTATGTTTTTTAGGTTTATCCAAATGGACCTCTGACATTGAAGCTAGACAAAAAGATCACAAAACTGTTATTCAAAAGTACCTCAGAACCGGAGATTACTTTAAAATAACTACCGCTAACAGTTCCTGGAACCGAGCACTATTCGGTTCATGAAGAAAAAGGAACCGAGAAATATACTAAATTTAAACCAAACTAAAGCGGTTCAAGGAACCGACTGCTAAATATATATAAATAATAATAAAGTGAGGTAAAAAAAAACATCAAATAGACGTGGAACCCTCGGTTCCAAGGAACCGTGAGGGAACCGCGAATATAAATAAAAAACTACCAAAACAGCAAATTACTATTCTAAACTATGTTTCTAGGGCAGCAATGTAAAATAAATTGAAAATGAGTACTTATCTACAGATAAACTTTAGTCTGAGACAGTTCAAGGAGAGCTCTCCGGGACGTCCTTACTAGGCAGGAGGAGTAAAGAATCTGAAGCACTCAGAGTGCAACAGCTGCTAGGGCAGCAGTTTGAAAGTGGCATGAGCCAACTGAAAGTTCCATAATTTGCATAAAATTCCATCTCTCCGGGCAGTTCAAGACAGGAGGCTGACTGCAATAAGTTTAATCATAATGAGTGATTCCTGGGGTTAGACACAGCCTCAGCTTGGTGTTTTCCCTGGAGGTAAACAGGTCCACTATTAGTTTGCCCCAGTGGAAGAACAGGCTATAAGCTACCTCTGGATGGAGAGACCACTCGTGGGATGCCTCGCCTAAGCGGCTGAGAGCATCCGCCAGATGTTTGAGGCTCCTGCCACATGGATGGCTAGGAGATCTGCCTCCAAATGGCTGACGAGGGTCCAGATGCGGACAGCCTCTCTGCAAAGGAGACGGGAGTGCATGCCACCCTGTTTGTTGAGGTAGCACATGGTTGTGGTATTGTCTGTCTGGACTTGAACCCGAGGCTGAGAAGCGAAAGCTGACAGTGCCAGTCTGACTGCTCTGAGCTCCAACAGGTTGATGTAGTATCGGGACTCCTCTGGGATCCAGAACCCACGGGTCCTTTTGTCCCCCATGTGGGCCCTCCAGCCCATGAAAGAGGCATCGGTTGTTAGGACAGCCGTCGGCTCGGGGCGGACAAATGGGATCTCTTCCTGCAACTGGTCTGGGGCGGTCCACCATTGGAAAGCGTCCCACATCTTCTGGGTTACAGTGATCAATTCGCCGAAATGACCATGGCGCTGAGTCCACTGGGCAGCCAGCTCCCACTGGAGGGGGCACATGTGCAACCGGGCCCAATGGACCGCTGAGGTGCACGCCGCCATGTAAACCAGAAGGTGCAGAAAGTCCCAGGCAGGGTGCAATTGCCCAACTAGAAATTATTGGGCAAAGGAGGAGAGAACCTCCACCCCGTCTGCCGGTAGCCGAGCTCTGGCTTGATGAGAGTCGAGCTCTCCCCCGATGAAGCACATCACCTGGGAAGGCACGAGTTTCGACTTGGCCTCGATGATCAGGAGGCCGAGTTAGAGCAGGTCTGAAGGGCCAGGTCCCTGGACTCTCCACCTCCTGTTGGGTGAGACCTGCTAAGAGCCAATCGTCGAGGGGACAGATCCTGACCCCCGACTCCTGAGATGGGCTGCCACCACTGTAATACATTTGGTGAAGACCTGTGAGGCTGATGACAGGCCTAACGGCATGGCTTGGAACTCATATGGGGTCCCTTTGGCTCTGAAGCGGAGGAACCACCGATGAGACGGATGGATTGGGACGTGAAAGAATGCGTCATGCAGATCCAGTGAACAGAATCACGTGTTTCGCTCCAAGGATGGTATGATCTGGGACAGAGTGACCATCCAAAAGGTGCATGACTGGAGATATTGATTCAGGTCATGCAGATCTAGAATGGGGTGCCAGCCCCCCCATCCACTTGGGCACCAGGAAGTACCTGGAGACAAAGCCTGGGTCTGCTGGAGAATCTGCCACTGGAGCTACTGCCTCCTTGAGGACGAGCTGTGCAATGTCATCTCGGAGAGCTGATTGAGTCTGGATGGATACTCTTTCCTCCAGAGGGGCATGGACTCGGCTTGGAGGGTACTGCTCGAAATCCAGAGGCAATCCCTGACCAACCACCTCGAGAACCCACCTGTCCGTAGTGATAGCGGACCAGGCGGAAAGGAAGTGGCAGAGCCGGCCCCCCACGGGAGGACCCAGAGCTAGCATGATGGGAGAGGGGGAGGCAGCCCCCACCCCATCACTGAGCAGGCTTGAAGGAGGAGGATCCAGGACCTGAACCTCAGCCTCCGTTATATGCCTGGGAGGGCCCAGGCTTGGGCCAGGGCACCAAGCTTGAGCCTGCTGCTGCTGTTGCTGCAGCCCTCCTTGAAAGAAGGGTTGCTGTGCCACAGGGGAAGAGTGCGGAAAAGGTGGCTTCTTCTGCTGCCGTTTCTTGCCCGAAGAACCTTTAGCAGAAGTAGCATCCAAGGTGGCACTGGACTGCTCAATGTGCTGAAGGTGACCAGCCACACCTGGGCAGAAAAGGTGGGTGTCCGGGAAAGGCACGTCAGCTAGTCTGTGCAGAGTATCTGCCGGAAAAGAGGAGAGTCTCAGCCAAGCCCTGCGATGAGAGTCAACTGTGGCTGCTAACGAGCGGGCACAGGAATCCCCAATATCCAGAACTATCTGAAGCTGCTGTTTAGCAACAGCCTGGCCCTGATCCCTGACCTGCTTGACCGTGGTCTGCATGTCTGCAGGGAGGTGTGCAAGGACTTCATCCAAAGACCCCAGGAGGACATGGGAGAAGTGTGCCATGATGATGACTGAACTTGCCTGACGAATACCTAGAGATGAGGCCACACAGACCTTCTGAGCCGAATGATCCAAGAGTTTGTATTCTTTTTTGGGAGGACGGTCAGCGCCAGCAGAACTGCCAGAACGCCTGAACACAGAGGCGGTCACCAGGATCTCGGCCAAAGGGTGCTCTGTGAACCCCGAAAGGGACCCCATGGGCACCACATACTTGCGGGCCATGCGGGCAGACTGAGACAGACAGAAGGCAAGTTCTAAGGCTGGGTCAACTATGGCCTCGGCCACAGGAAAGGCCTCTGTTGGGGTATCCCCTCTCTTGAGGATGTCCGTGAAAGAGTACTCCAGCTTTTTCTAAATAGGTTCCAGGGGCATCCTGTAGACTCAGAGATGACATGAAGAATGTCCTGAAAGGACGAAGGACCTTCCTTCGTCTCTAACCCACCAGCCGATTCATCATCCCCGGGATATGAATGAAGGCCGGTCTCATCAGAATCTGAAGAATCCGGATACAATGGTTGACCACCCAGGTCACCTTCAATCTGCTGGGGGCGGTCCGGGATGACAGTGACCGAAAGACGCCAGGGAAGCCTGGTGTCCAGTCTATCCTCCTTATCAGGAGCCCCTCCCACAGGCTGCTTGGGCAGTGGTTCCACCACAATCAGTGGAGAGACCGATTTTGGCCAAACCAGAGGTTCTGCCGGCTCCGCGGGCAGGGGAACCAACTTTTAATCGTCTCCGAAGGAGTTGGCTTCGGCCTGGGCATCCGCCGTTTTTCCGGCCTCCCCAACTTCAGGCATGCGAGATGGTCGTCGAGGGCATTAAGAGTGAAATGCAAGCCAAATAATGGCCGGGGTAGGAGCCGGAGTCAGCTTGTGCCTGGTCAAAATCAGCTGTTGCCAGATGAGGTCCTTGTAGCACCAACAGAGTTTCTGCCGAAGCCTCTCCTCATCCGGGGAGGACGAGGATGACCGATGGCGCTGCCTCTTTTTAGAGTGCTTGTGGCTCTTCCTTGGCCTGTCAGTCGAAGGGTCCTGGACCTCGATCGAGATCAGACGGGCCGACTCAGTCGTTCGGAAGACACCGGCGGGACCGGTGATTTCCCAGGATCGGGGACCACTTCCTTGACGGGATTCCCAATGGGTTGGGTCTCCTTGTCGAGGAAGGAAAGGACCGGAGTCCGATTGAGAGAATCATCGACTGGAGTCGGCGATAATGGGTCGATGATTATTTCAACCTCGTCGATCAACACTTCAGTCGACTGGCCAGATGGCAAAGCCAAGAAGCCAGTGGCAGAAGAAGCAATTTCAACCGAAGTCGAGACTGCTGGTTCCTGGGACCGAGATCTCTCTTGATCCCAAGAGCATCTCCGTTGAGACGAAGACAATCCCGGGTCCTTTTTCCACTTACAGGACTGAGAGGAGTGCATGCCCACAGGACCCTCCCCCTTAGTCAGGAGAGACTGGCACAACTCTAGGAAAGAACCCGAAAAGGTGGAGCCCAGGTTGAGTGGAACAAAGAAGCTCTGAGAAGAGGATTCCCTGGCACGAGCCGCTTCCTCTTTGAAGGCTTGCATGCATTCCAATTGCTTGGCAGATCCCACAACTGCGGAAACCACCCACTGAGCCTCCTTAGATTTCACCGGAGGGTTTCGTTTTTCCGGCCTCCCCAACTTCAGGCGTGCGAGATGGTCGTCGAGGGTGTTAAGAGTGAAATGCAAGACAAAAATCGCACTTCGAGGTGTCATGGTCGACACCCAGGCAGTAGACGATGCGGTGTGGGGATCGGAAAAGAACATTTTCTGGCCACACGAACACCGGCAAAATCCAGGGGAAGACTTGTCTTCCATAATCGAAGGTAAGTAGTCACGATCGCTAATGCGAACTAGACAAAGTTTCAGAATAACCGAAGGTTTTGAAGCCAGGGCCTACAAAATGCAGAAGCACGAAGGAGGCAACCTGAATCTTCCAGCGGAAAGGAAGATCTGGCGTCATGGGGCGGAGCCAAGGGTTATACCCAGGTGGGTGGAAGGAGCCAGCTTGAAGACTTCCGGCAAGATTTAAAGGGGAAAGGGACATGCCAAAGAGTGTGGATGAACAACATATCCACGATGCTAGAAACAAAAATACCATGTCTCCCCGTTGCCGTAAGACGGGAGGGGCAACGGGGGAGCACCAGGCTAAGTAAAAAAAAAAAAAAAATGATCATTGGCAGCAGCAGACAAATGACCATCAAGGAGGACACAACCTTGGTGGCCACAGCTAGCTTCATTACGGCCAGTTAGTTGATTTAATCATTTAATACTGTCAGACAGCTCCAGTTCTTTTAAGTGCTGAGTGTTATAGTGATGTGTGCTCACTGGAACCATCAGCATTGGGCAGTAGGGTATTTTGGTTTAACACTGAAAGGACAGAACCACCAACACTGCAGCCCCCCCCCCCACACACACACACACACACACACTTCAGAACTGGAATAGTGTAATTTACGGATAACAGCCCAAACTCTGGTGTGTATCTTGAACCTACAGCCCACTGGCCCAAAGGGACAAATGCAGTTAGTGCCAGTTATTCTTCCACCACCAGCTGGTCCCATCATCAGGGACTGACCTCCACAGCCCAGTCACTTCAGTTCCTTATGGACTTACCGTCCAACCCCCACCTTCCTCGCAACTTCCACCCATGGCAGGGGTAGCCTGTTGGCTACCATTCTCAGGTGGGAGATGCCCTATATAGGTGGGCGCACGGCCTGTGAAGGGACGGTCTTGTCATGCTGGCTAGCCCTTTTTATCCTCCCTTTACTGGACTCTTGACAGGACAGGTGTGCAATGCTGCCTAGACAGCACTATGCACACTCCCACATGTAGCACATCAGCATCGACAGCTCCTCCTTCCACCCCCAGATTTGCTGTTCCTAGGCTACCCACCCTTAGCCACTGCTATGGATCAGAAGTGTACCAGGCACTGCATCCCACCCTCCCTGGAGGACAGCAGTCCATTGGACATGCAATCCTACCTTCCCCCCAAACTGACCTGACAATGTCCCAAAGTTAACTCCCGAATCCGAGTCACTGGCGCCGCAAGTTGTAGCGCTACTGCTGCATCGGCAGGCCAGCCTACCAGACAGACAAATGCTACCAAATGAGCCACAAAGGCCATCTGGCTCATGGTCCAATAACCGTACTTAACCAGAGAGTGGTTGCCATGGTTACTGGCTCTTGCAATGAATTTTAGCACATTGTATTATAATGATTATCCAGTATATCATAAACAAAGCCGTTTGCTGTGCCAGCGACATGGGTTCACGCTTCAAGCCTGGGATGTCGACCCAGACAGGGAGCAGCTGTTTTGGAAGCCTCTTGTCTCAGAGAGATGGGCAGCCCCTTCTGAAGCATGGTTGCCAGCTGGTGGCCCAGGGAGAAGGGAAAAATGTGCTAAAAATTCCATAGTCCTCAGGAGTGGGGCCAGCCAGCAGGGGAGTTGCAATGGAGGATGGAATTCCCATCCTCTGATATCCATGATAAGCATCTAGCCAGGCATCTCCCACAAACCACAGCACTACGGGAATCAAAGTACAAGGGACATAAGTGACAAAAAGGTTACAGGTGTCCCTGGTCAGATGAAGTCACCCCACGCACTACAATCAATGAGGGGTCATCAGGTTCCTCCTTCTACCTGACTCCTATGGTCCTGATTCTGCGACTTGTATCAGATGTGTCCCTGATTGGTCCAGTGGCCCAGTGGGGGGGGGGACCTAGACTTCATGATAAGACACTGGGCCTAAGCATGACAAGCAGTGCAAAGTTGCTGACAAGAAGGCTGGAAGAATGCTGGGGTGCATCAAAAAGGGATGACCAGCAGAGCAGGGGAAGTTATCCTGACAGTTTCCATGGATCTGGTCAAGCACATCTGAGCACTGCATTCAGTTTTGGGCTCCTGAGGCAGCCAACAGAGTGCCACATAGCACCACCAGAAAGTTCAGGGACATGGAGGACAAAAGCTATGAGGAGAGACTAGAGGCCCTCAACATGTTTGGTCTGGACAAAAGGAGGTCAACGTGTGACATGAGCTTAGTCTTCCCCATACTGAAGGGTATCAAAGCAGTCAAACAAATGGCATATGATTGGAATGGTGTGCTCCAGCAGGACATAGGGTCATGCCCTGAAGTTCAAAGGTGGTAAATAAAGGGCTACTGTCAGAAGGCACCACTTCTCTCAGAGGGAGGTGAAGCTATGGAACAGCCTACCAGCTGCGACAGTGGAAATGAAGACAGTACAGGCCATCTATGTAAGCCTGGACAAATTTCTGCTTACCAAGGGAATTACAGGATACCCTGGCTAGCAAGATGCATGGGAAACCCTAAAAATTAGTACATCTGAACAGCATACTTGTTAGTCTCTGCTTATAAAATGTGTGTGGGGGGGGAGGCAGAGTCCATTCTGACCTAATATCACCGTTATTATGATACTTTCTCAACACGAGATTGAAGAAAAGCTGGATTCAAAGGTCAACTCAGTTGCACCAAACAGGAAGTCAGGCCTCTGTTCCTATTTTAAATCAACAGTACTGTTGAAAGTGTCAACCGGCTTAGCTGGTAGCACATCCACTTCCTGGCCAGATGGTTGTGGGTCCCAGTTCGATACGGGGGCATACACTGAAATCATAAATGCTGGGACACTGAGTTCAGTATTAGAGGGGCACCATACTGTTGGTGTGCCACCCTTCAGATCAAGAGTTAAACTGAGGTCCCTGCTGCCCCATCTGTGGTGCTGTCCCGTGGGGGTGAAATGGCTGCCACTACACATTTACAGTCACTTCACTACTAGTCTCTCAATGTCTGTAAAGCATTTTGGGGTACAGTGTGCATGAACAGCACAATCTAAATGCTAATTCTTCAAAAATCTATACAATCACTGAAACCACCACTAAAACACTAATTAATTTATCATAAGAAATTATTTTAGAAGTGGAACAACACATTCCAGATCTGGGATTGTGCTTTATCGTAACATATCTACTGGTGGTTAAAAGCGCTTGGCTGCGCCAACACACCAGTTGGAATGCTACTATAGTAGACTTCCCAGTTGGTTTATGTGCTATGCCTTCCATACCATCCCCACCCCCCACTCCCTTCCTGCCTTGTTTCGGGACTGTCTTCCATTGCCAGCTTGACACAATAAGAGCTGTATGGGACGCTTCCCTTTCTGATATTCAGAAATGAAATTGATATACCAAACTAGAGAGATTTTAATACTCATGAGTCCTTACAGGTAGGGGAAAATCCTTGCTCTTCCCCAGTGACTTTAGATGGATAAGCGGTCATTTGTAGAAAACTGGACTGAACAGTTACAGATCACAAATGGAGGGACAGGCGGTCCTTTGCTGCATACCAGCGGCTGTACAATGGGTTTGGATTTCCTTGAATCTATACAAACCATGAACCTCTAGAAAAAATCCCAATCTCAGATAACCTTTACTTGAAGTTCTGGACGTCATCATCAACCTTGTTTCTACTCTCTTCTAAACCACCAGCATTTTCTCAAATTCATGATCGGGGTCAAAATGTGCAAGTAACATCACTCATACAAAGTTTTGCTAGCATTTGTTGGTGCAGTTTTGAACCCCTGCATTGCAAAGAACAGAAGATAAAACACAAAATGCACAAATACACACTGTGAGTTGTTGCCACTGTTGTCATCGTCAATTACTCCAGGAACAGCTTTTCCCGCTGCTCGACTAATTTCCCTGTATGGGGGAAAAACAGAGGCATGGTTACAAACACAGGGTTCACACCTGAATATTCTTTACCCCCTCACATATGCAATACAGTAGGACTGCCCTTACACAGCAGCCTTAAACATTAGGACAGTCAAGGACTTCTACACGTACAAGACTAAACAGGGGCCATTTGGAGCAGAGATATGGCTTAACCCTTTGGAGTCTGGAGCCATTTGTTTTTGCGACTGGCAGTTTGATGCACACACAGTGATCCTACAGTCTACAAAAACGACTCACAGGTTTCTCAGGCTGATGCTGTTAATCTAAGGGACATAATCACATGGCGTTCAGTTCTGTACGTCCCCTGAACCATTCTTACCGGAAGCGCCACATGGTGTCAGAACCATCCATTGCTTAACCAAACCCAATACAGTCACATAACATAGAATACTGTAAGTTCAAATAATATATGACTTGTGTCTTTGTAACTATGATAACATGGCACGGTGGGTGCTGGAATGTGGAATGTGCAGATATCTCACCCAGTCTTAAAAGAGCCTAGGCAAATATGCACTTTTAATTAGGAAATTGATAGGCTCCATAGGGTTTTCATTTTTCCCTCGGAGACTTGACATGTCAAGGTGGGAATTTTATGATGGCATGATAACCATCAATGTACTGGTTATCGCATCGTACTAAGAAAAGTTATTTACATTTGTTAAACAAATCTTCTCCCCAAACTGTGTCAAAGAGAACTAGAAGGGCCAGTCCTTCCAAAAAAACTAAAACAAAACAATAATATCCAAACAGACCAAAAATTGCAATATACTGCAAAACCATAGTTTTATGGTATTGGAAACTGTCCTCACTATTGATATTGTGACTTCCAATACTGCAATATATTGTGACATCTCTATTTGGGACACGGGGATTCTCTAACAGTAGACTCTAACATGACGTTTCTTCAAGGACTGGAGTCAAGAGGTTCAGACACACAATAGTGTACCTAGGGACCCAGGTTTCATTCTCACAGTGCCACTTCAATGAGGAAACTCTGGGCAACTTGCACAGGGAGAACTACGTGATTTTCATATGAGCTTTGTTTCCTGGCTGTTGAACAGTTTCGGTGATGTTATGGGAATGAACTTAGTGTAATATTACTTTGTTTTTAGAAATAGATAGTGTATTCGATGTGTAACGTATTTTGCACATTACTATCCTCTTTGGTTTTACAGAGACTTTGCCCATGGATGATCTTTGGTGTCAGCGTGGCTCAGTTGGCAGCACATCCACTTCTGGACCAGAAGGTCATGGGTTCTCGTCCCTCACCAGGATTGGACTTGCACCTAAAATGCTGACATTCAAGTGCAGTATTGGGGGGGGGGTGCTGTCTTTCGGATGAGATGTTAAACCGAGGTTCCTTCTACCCATCCTGATGTTGTCCTGGTGGGTGTCCAGGTGGAAGTAAAAGAATTCAGGGCACTCTTTGCAAAGAGTAGGAGACATTTCCAGCATCCTGGCGAACATTCCCCTTCCCATAAACTCATGCGTGCAATTGTCCAGGCTGTGTGCGGGTCTTGATGTGTGATATGGCTGCCACTACACATTCAGTCACTTCACTACCAGTCTAGCATTGCTTGTAAAGCGCTTTGGGATACACTGTGTATGAAAAGTGCTATTTAAAATGCTGATTCTTCTTCTTCTTTGGTAAAGGTGCCTTTTCAAGAGATTCTGCACATTGCACTCATGTATCTGTAACACAGTACAACCAATTTTATTGGCAGTCTGAACTACTGTATATGGAAATGTTGGGATATGTTCAACATGAATACTGGTGTATCTGAAACATTTTCTTAATGTTTGTAGAATATTTAATGCCCCCTGTCCCCCCCCAAAAAATAGGGGTTTTAACTATTACTATATATTAAATTCAATTAAGTATTTAATAGTTGCAATCAATAAAGAAATTAAATGAAAATTACTCACAGTGCAATCTTGTGCAAATCACTTAACTTTGTCTGCATAACCTTCCTGAGCTTCTCTTAACCACACTCAGTCACGCTTAACCTCCTGGTGCTCGACGAATGGCTGACGGGGCCGTTCATAACTTGTTAAGCACGCTGGGGTACTATGCGTAAGAAATGTGCTAAAAAGCACAGTTCCTTTCCCTCCAGAAATTCCCTGCAGCAATGCCATGCTACAGGGCAGAAGGATGATGTTTAAGCCCGAAATACAAGCATTTGACCTAGTCTGATCAGTAACAGGACCCTTAAAATGCTGGCTGCCAGCACTTACAAGATGGCCTTTTTGTCAGTTTCACTCCAGCACTGGCACCTCAAGTGTAACTGGTTTTTGGTTACCTAACACTAACGTGTGAAAAAGATAAGAATAACGATAAGAGAACAGAGGACAAAGAAGTGAACAGCTGAAAGCAGAATCAAAGAAGGAACAAAACCACCAAAAATAAGAACGGTACAAAGAAAAAAGTAACAGAAGGAAAAAAAGGACCTAGAAACACAGGGCAAAGAGAAGATAGGAAGAACAGGAGAGAAGATTTATGGTCCACTGTTCTCTCACTCATAAAATGAGTATAACTAAAAGACCATTCTTCAGAGGCCATCCCATTAGCATAGTGGCTGGACTGCTACTCAACGCCTGCAAACGAAGTTCGCATCCTGAGCCTGCATCACTGGAGCACCAGCCAAGGGGGGAAAAGGAGGCTTGAACATCCCAGAGAATGCTCTCCTTTCCTGGGATGGGCTAGAACCCAGCTCTGTCACGCCACTGCCACCTGAGTGTGACCACAAGTGGAAATGCAAGAAAGGAAGGAGGAAGGCTGGACACCAGACAGCTTTGCGTGGTGGCTCTCAATAAGCTGCATATACAGTACATGCACTGACTGCAGCCCTAGCATGAAGATGTCTGCAAGAGAGGGATCAAACAGGGGGAAAATGCCATGTCCTGCAGTGTGATGCCAAGTACATTCGGGCCCTGCATTACCCACTATACCCTCACTACCATTACAGTATGTGTTCCAGTGAGGGGACATGTCCTGATCTATTCTTGCAGGGGGAGAGCAAGGGGTTCGGGGGTAGGGAGTTGGAAATGGCCAGCTGGCCAAATGTACACAGGGTCTAGGATGGAAAAAGCATGAATGAAAAAAAATAAATAAATACTGCAATTAAAAAGTAATTACTCTACTGAGCTCCTAGAAATATATATCACAAACCTTTAATGTTCTGAAATCATCTTAATTGGAATCAAAAACAGTCCATTGCTTGTGATGACAGACAGCGGTACCAAGCTGTTAAGTCATATCACAACAAACTAGAATTTTCTTGGGGTCACTGTGTTCTCAACTACAAGATTCGCGTAACAAGTAGCATTAACCCCTTGAGCTCTTACTGGAAACTGTATCTTCTTATTTTGTAGGTTTTACATAAGTAACAGATATGCAGAGACAATTTCCATACAGCAACCACACACCTTCCCATAGCGGTAATTAATTTTTTTTGAAATTCTGCTTTACCCGGTTCCCTCAACAGCTGGATCCCCTGTTCCCTCACACCAATGTTATGGGCTACCAATGTTACCCTGGCTGCAACTTTCTGCTGGCCAGGTAGGTGGGTGAGCAGCTGTCTTCAAAGACTGTGTGAATGATGCTTCATGATTGGCCAGTAGGGAGTAGGCAGATACAAAGCAGCCTGTACCCACACTCCCTCCTTTCTCTGAAACAGAGAACATAACCTCAACAACATGCATAAAGGTAATCCTCAAATGATCATGTGCTTCTCAGCTCTTAAAAATAACACAACAGGGGCTGTCTCACAGCTCAGTGGTAGTGCACTAGACGACCTGGGTTCAGGACCGAGCCCAGATGCAGCAAGAAGGAGATGGGCAAGTCAGGCAACGGTGCACCCGAATCTTTGATTAATGACAGAGCTAAGAGGACACATAGCGTGGGGGGGGGACGGACCCAAACAGCCTATGACTCGAGGCAAGAGAGCAGCTCCAAGGTAGAGTAATAATAGTTAACACCATGAAGCATGCTTACCTGTTCAAAACTCCATTGGAAACAAGAGCTTCTTTGGGGTAGAAGTATTTGTAATACACGTTCCTTACCACAGAATCTGTAAACAAAAGAGGAAAAATATGAAGCTACTTCTTCAGTGTCACCTCTTTTGATCACAGCCTGGGAATGCCCATTAGAAATGATGCTACTGGCGGCTTGCAGAATCAAAGTAAATGAGGAGGCAACTCAGTCTGATTATCCAAAAATGCCACTTTCTAAGGCTGGAGGTCTACTGATGACCACAGAGCAGATAACGTGTACTTGAGTAGGAACTACCTCATCAGTAACAGATCCCACACAACACTGGATCACCAGGTATTCAGCCTTTTACAATAACATGTTACTGGGACGTTTGGATATTGGTCATACATGAGAAGAATGACCTCCCCAGGACCCATATGTATAAGCAAGGACTCATGGAAGCCTCTTGATTCATCATAACTCAAATGCAGACAGCACCGATAAGAAATACAGACATTCTATGTAATAAAAACAGATTTAGATTTTTTTAAATGTACAAACCAATGTCCTTGATAATAAAACTTAAAGAAAAAAAAAAACTGGTAGGAAAAATCATGTACTGTGATTGGTGGACTACAGTTACAGCGCAACTTCACATCTTGTCATGTGTTACCACTTACATATTCAATTTCATGATCTCCAGCCATCTTGCAAGTTTCTAACACTGGGACTAGTTACATGGTAGCATTGACTAGCATCAAGAGTACTCCATCAAGGAAATGTTAGTGGAATAACAGGCAGTGACTGCAAGATGACTAGCAATATTGCTGTAATATGGCCTGTCATCCTACAAATGTTTCCCCAATGACAGAGTGCTCTCAGCAACAGGCAGCACCTCCGTGTAATGAGCCCCATTTAGAATTATCTCTTCAAATGAGGCCAGCCAGGTGGTATGGCATAAAGGCTACTGCTTGCCACACTGGCGACCCAGGTTCAGGTACGGACTTGGGTCATTTGGGGTTGGCTGAGGGAGAAATGCTGGCGCATCCTAAGGACAGCTCTCTTCTCTCACACAGCAAGGTTCAGACATCCTGCACTTAGTCTGTCACCTGGCAGAAGCCAATGGTAGTACAGTGGGACTGCCTCAGCAGCGGGAGGGCTGTCATCAGATGTATGCATGCACAATGCATTATTTCATGTTGGCAGCCCTAGGGAGAATATACCAGAGGAAATCCTCATCCTTGAGAACTCCCTGGGAACCCCCCCCCCCCCAAGCAGGCTCCATACCACCAACTGAGGAAAGCTTTGGAATCTGTTTTGTGCTGGGGGAAGGGTAGCGGCCCTCCCTATCTCCAGCTGCGTCACAGGTGGAAATCCACTGGGGACGTGCAACAGCCAGGTAGGTCCCAGAAATAGAGGGTGATGGGGTGGGGGCAGCCTGCAGAAAGAAGGTTAAATAAATGAAGAAAAAAATTCAATAAACTCCCACTGGTGTTTGGGGGCAGCAAATATGGGATACAGCAGACTTCAGGTACAATAAGGATATCTGAAATGGAATGGCACCGGCCAGTCCCATTTCAGGTACTGGAAGTTTTATTAATACAGACCTCCACAGTTCAAAATGCTCACTAGCTATTTATTTACATCCACTAAACATTGTCTTAGGCTCCAACAAATACACAAACTGTACAGATGATGGTGCAGGTACTGTTCTTCATATTCTATGGGACTGCCCTAGAGTGCCACTATTCTGGACAGAAACAAGAAAGATAAATAAACAGGATCCTTTATCAGGATTAAAAGAACATTTTAATCCTCACAACTGTATGATAGGAGGGGGTACATTTTACCAGTTCAGTGGTATGCAAAAAATATGGCTCTCACAGCCAAGGCGGCCAAAATAAGTGATTCGGAGACACCAGAAGGATGATCCAAGTACCGAGCTGTTTTGAATTGCATATAGAAATACTACTAGCTCTCAAAATGGGACAAATGACAGCAAGCATAAGAAACAACATACTTTTAACTGAAAAATGTGTTAGGAAAGAAAAAAATTACTGTAGTAATGCTGTTGCTTCTAAGGGATCCCTCACGAAGTACTGTATCACAAATAGCAATCAGGTCCACTAAGCTGAGCGCCCCAGAGTTCTAGAGCTTTATGCTGATTAAGAAATATTTATTGGAATTAGAATGAAGTTTGAACTCTGCTGGGTGGTTACAGATACCCTAGCAAATGTAGCCGAATGGCTACCACCATATTGTGTCGGGGTTGTGGGATAACAGATGGACCAGACACCAAACTTCAAGTTCAACACACAATTTCTGTATGATGTTTATTCAAAATGCAGAAGAGAACTTTAAGCAATGGCATATCCCTTCTTCAATACATCAGTTTGCAACAACAAACTATGTATGCCCTTCCTCTACACTTAGCCAGCACCTACTGGCTTACTGATCTATGATCTCACAGCAGTTGAGATTCAGCCTGCACCCCTATGCAGGCCTTGTTTACTTGGGTGGTGAGGGCTCAAATAAAAAAAGAAGCGAAAGACAAAGAACATCAGTGCAGAAGCACTGAAACATGGGTTACCCCAAAGGGCATTGACAATAAGCAAAGTTTCAAAGAAACACAACAACACACATACTTCATAATGCAAAGCATCATGGGATATATGTAAATCACCATGACATTTCAGACGTTCAATTTACACCAATTTACATGCATTTTAAATAGCACAACTAACCTAATTTCTATAATATACAGTCACCAAGTACTTTTTACCTTTATCAAAAACACCTAGTACCATGGTATTTTCAACATACAGGTTTTATACACTAAGGTATATACATTAGAGTATTTTATGACATAGTGCCATTACATACTAAATCCAACAACAAGGAACACAAGCCTGTTTTACGTACGCTTGGAGGTCACCACAATAAACCTCCCTGTACGAGGACCAGAGAGGGGAAAAAGAAAATTAAAGAGGACACTATAGCATAGTCAAGAAAGGGAAGGGGGTACCCATAGGTGGTCCACCTTACGGACTAGAAATTGTAAAGGATAGATTAGGCTAAGAAATAGAAGAAGTGTTGCAACAGATTTAAGAAAAGGTCGGTTCTAAAGAGTAGCAGGAGCTCCCCATCACACATATAACACAATTTCTAAAAGGAAACATTTTTGAAAACACCAAGCAAATATAACAGACAAATCAAGTTTCTTAATGTAACAGTAAATGAAAAGAAAACATATTATGATTGCTGAACTGTAACAATTAATGCTCATGTTTTAGTAAGGCAACTGCTTCTAGTGAAAACCTTTCTGTCAGGTTCTGGAAGGCAAGGCAGGGATAAAGGATTGTGATTCTTAGTGTGGGATCCCCTCAAAAGAAACAATATTACTACAGTGATTAATTTTTTTTCTCCTAACCCCAGGAATACCTCCCTTAAATTTAACATGTGCAGATGCCATAGCAGTACCTTGGGAGTGTAGATACAGAACCTATTTGGGAGGAAAAAGGTTCTGCAAGACAGCAATGACAAACCTGGCATCCCTTCAAGATGTTATGTCTAGACAGTAGTGTTTTGCAAAGGTGTGTACTGCTTTCCAGGGAGCTGCTTTACAAATCTCTTGATGGAGAATGCCCCTTGTAGCTGTTACAGAGGCTGATGTGTCCCTTGTTGGTGTGACTGTAGGCTTCTGGGTCATAACTTGCCAGCTTTCTTATACCAGAATTGGATGCAGGAGACTATGCAATGAGATACGTGAGCATTAATCACCGCCAGCTGAGGGCTCTACCGGTGGATTAATGCCTGCTGGGGGGTTCGCGCGAGGCGCCCCAGCGGGCATTAATCACCGGTGAAACCCGAGCGAAAGATGGAGAATATCTTGCTTATATTTTACTCAAACTCGTCGGCGTGCGGCGAGCCTATGTTACCGTGTGCACCTTGCAGCCGGCAAGCCTACAAACACAGGGACAAGGAGAGAGTTTGCTGGCCGACAGGAGTGTATAAGACTTACTGTGACAGCAGAGAGCACAGTCGGTTACAGCGCTCCGTCCGGCATCCTTGAATGACTCGCAGTGCCGGTGGGGGGTCCCGGTGACATCCGAGCGGTCAAAACAGTGCAGGGCGGCTGTGTAGCGCACAGATTCACGGCGCTTGCAGCTGTCGGGTGCGAGGGATGCTGATTTCTTGGTGGTAGGCGGGTTCCAGGGCCGTGCGGCGCTGCATCAGTCTGGTGACAACATCATGCTGTTCTCTTCCTGACAAAGGCCACCTGTCCTGCAGGAGGCAGGAGAACATTACCGAGCCATGCACCGTCCTGTTGTGCATCTGAAAGCAGCTGCCGCTTTCTCCTTGATGTGCTACACTTCAGTTGTGGCTACTCACGGGACTCTCCGTGGCTCGCCTCTGTCGCCCACTGGTTACGGTGTGGCACCTGGCAGGCGAGCACTAGCAGGCTGTGGCTCGCGAGCGCCGCGGGTGGCGTGAGGGGGTGACTGAGCGGGCGGGTCCCACAGCTAGTACTGGTGTCCCTCTCCGCTGCTCCCCGCGCCTCCCGGCGGCATCTCCGGGCTGTTTCTAGCCTGCTCAGTGCTGCACCCTCTGCCTCCTGGCCACTCTGGGTACTTCCCCAGCGGACTGCTACCCTCGGGTGCCTCCATGGCCACAGCTGGTACTGACCGAGCGGGCGTTATGTGTGGCTTAATACCCGCTCGGCTGCAGTCAGCTGTGGCCATTCGGCGCGCTCCTTTCCGCCGCCTGACTGAGAGCCGTGTTACAAAGTTTCTTAGTTGCTGGTTTATCTTTTCCAATTAACCACAGATGATGAAACCCTGAGAGTTGTAGGATCTGACATCTCCTGCGTGGTCAGAGTATTACATCAATGTTCTTTTTGTATCCAGTGAGTGTAATTTTGCTCAACCGCACGCGAATACTTTGAAAAACATACTGGAAGAGTGACTGACTGGTTCATGTGAAAACTCAGACACCTCTTTTAGGAAGAAGCTTTCTGTGGATCTGAGAACTACCTTGTCCCTGGGAAAGATCACGTAGTTTAAATCTGTACACAGGACTTGCAGTTTGCTATCCTTCCTGCCAGAAGTCATGTCAACTAGGAAAAAAAAAATGTCTTCCGAGTTACACATTTAAGTTCACCAGTAGGCATCAACTTGAAATGAGCTTCCATCATATGGACAAGGCATATAGTTAGGTCCTACGGAGGGAGGGACAGGATCCTTCACAGGTGGATATAAATAGTTGAGGCATTTGTACGACCGCTGAAAAAATGTTGTGAGACCAAAGATTTAGGCCCCTTTGAAAAAAGGTTGTGAGGCCAAAGATATAGTCTTGCCAATTGCTGTATAAGCCGGCTGCACTTTCAGTGTAGGAGGCCCGGGGTCCAATGACCTGTGAGTGCTATGTGAGAATTATCGTTCTGGTGGCACACCAACACGATAATCTTGTCCATTTGAGGGATATGCAAGACTTGATGATTTTCTGGACACCTTCATTATCTCGTCTGATAACTTGAGACTAGATATTTCTAGCTCTTCAAGAACCATGACCTCAGATGTAGGATCCTGAGGTCTTAGAATGTTATCCCGCCCCAAGAGACAGCATATTACATCTCTGTGACAGAGTGACTATATCCCTGTTATACTAGGGCAGTGGCATGGAATACTAGGCCTGCCTGTCCTTGTCTGGAACTATCAGTAACATTGTTGCAGGCTCCTTTCCCAGCTTTATGAGCACTCTCTGTATGAGTGGACAGGCACACAGGAATCAACTCGTTCAGTCCAGTGTTAAGGTGTTCTCTGGTACTATGCCCAATACTGGAGGCCTGCAGCAAAATTGGGGAAGATGGGAGTTCTTCAATGGGGTGAACAGGCCTATTTCAGGTGTACTCCTCTTCTGAACACTGATGTCAGGATTAGCTGGTTCATTGTCCTCACTTGATTTCCCTAACCTACTCTATTTCAGGAGTCTGCCAGTACACTGTCTTTCCTTGGAGGATCTACTGCAGATAGTCTCACATCTAGTAAATAAGCTAGATTCCAGATCCTCATAGCTTCTGTGTAAAGTTTGGGGGATTTGGTTTCCTCTTGTTTCTTTATGTAATACATTGTTGTGGCATTGTCTATTCTGATTTGGACAGACTGACTTTGTATTCTGGGGGAAAAACTTGCAGGCCAGGAACACTTCCTTACGTTCTTGCAGGTTGCTGTATTTCCTGGTCTCCTGTCAACTCTATATGACACTTACTGTAAAATTTTCTAGGTGGGCACTCCATCCTTGAAGTGAAGCATCTGTTACGATTCACTTGTTAGTGAATGGTGAAGTAAGGGAATACCCTCTATAAGGTTGCTTTCTTCCTTTCACCACTGAAGTGCCTGTAAAAATTTTTCTTACTGGCAACAGCTTTGAGACTGAGTCTACATTTATGACCACTGATCTCTGAAATTATACTGGATATCTGTATTTGTAATCTGGCCACTGGTACCACTGATGTAGTAGATGCCATGTGGCCTAGAAGCTGCAGAAAGATCCCTTGCAGGCCTTGGCTGGTCTGGGGTAAAAAGAATTCTGCAGTGGAAATCAGGCTTCATACCCTTGTATGTGGAAAGAGTGCAACTCCCTGCAGGGGGTCTAGCTTTACACCTACGAAGCCCCAGGGTGCCCAGCTTTGCACCTATGAAGTCCAAAGTCCAACACCTGTGCAGACTTTATTTGTGGCTTCTGTATGTTTATTAGGAAGCCTAAACTTCGCAATTGCTCTTTACATCCTGTATGGAGCAGATTGTTTCATGTTTTGTTTTCCCTAACCAATCATACAAGTAGGAGAAAAACCACCACACCTTGTCTTCTCAAATGTGCTGCTACAACAGTTAGGTGCTTTGTGAACACCTTTGATGTTGAGGTGAGGTCAAATGGTAGGGTTACGAACTGGTATTAGCAGTTCCCTAATCTAACAATTTCTTTCAGAGGTCCTGACAGGAAATGGGAATAGGCATCTTATAGATCCTGTGACCCCTGTATGGAAATCTTAAATCTAAAAATGGGTTGGCATACCCCATTTTTCTTCTGGGTTAAGAAAATACCTGGAATACAGGCCTCTGATCCATTGTGAAAGAGGTACTTTTCCAACAGCTTCTGCTGACAGCATTGTTCTTGCATCCAACCCCAACAGCATTCCCTCTGGTGGAGTGTGGAATGGACTGTTGCTTTATGCAGTTTTATAAACCTTCTGAATGGGCCTGGTGGCACTGAGGGTTGATGTTCTGGATGCCTTACCTCGCGTCACGCCGGCGACCTGGGTTCGTGAACGACCTCGGGTCCCTGGAGAGCTCAGCATGGGAGGGGAGGGAGGGAGCAGGACTGAGCAGCTATAAGGCAGCTCTCCTCTCCCGAGGTGGTCGCTGCTCCCCCCAGTAGTTCTGTTCCCACCGGGTGGAGGTCCGCTGGGTAGTATAGGCGGGACGGTGTGGCAGCCTAGCAGGAGGGCACCCCGGCGCATGGCGTGCGTGTGCCTCCATATGTGCCTGGGGACGGGAGAAAATGGAGAGAAACAGCCTACAAAAAATCTATATGGAAAAAAATAAACATTATGAACTGCAGGACTAGTCCCTGACTCACTACTCACAAGACCCACTTGTCTGTGGTAATCTCTGCCATTCCCAGAAGTAGTGAACTAACCTCACCCCCACTGGAAATGGTTGGGCGATCAAGTCTGAACTGTGAGGGGTTCTGTTTAAGTTGTAGCTGTGGTGCTGGTGTTATAGTAGCACACCTAGAGCCCCTTTTTGCTTCTGCCCCTTAAGTATCCTCTTGAGTTTAATATTAAGAAGCATAAGGTCTCGGTTAGTAAATCCAACTTCTACCTCTCATTCCATAAGGTCTACTGAAAGTGGAGGCCTTTTCTTTTACAGTATTATTCTTCTAAGTGGTTTTATTATTCACTTTCATGTAAGCCTCTGTTTTTGTCACCAAACAGTGCTTTTGGTATCAAGCAGTGTATGCCAAGTAGCTGCCTGCTTGAACAGCAGAGCAGCCGTGTTATACACACTGTCACTGTACCCAGCTTACTGGAATCCTTCTCAGGGGCCGGGTACAGAAAGGTATCAGCCTTTACACAGGCAACAGTCTGTACCATTCCCTCGTGGTGGGATTTCTGGATGGGGGGGTGGCACTGTCCTGGTAGATGCCAGACCCATCTTATTCATAAATTCTGCTTCCTTTTCCTCTGATACATGTGAGAAGATGTTGAATGCATTTACTATTTGCCTTATAAAAGAATGTGAGGTATAATCCTCTGAAGGTGAAGGGAGTTAAACTCTTGATCTGGAGAACCATCTGATTCCAGGGGCTCACCTTTCTCCTCCTCCTCCTAACAGTAATAAACACCCTCCTCCAGAGGCAACTGGTAGGGAACCAGAGCCTGGAAGAGGGAAAACAAATTCACAAAGTTTCCCATAGCCTGGAAGGCCTGAACATTTTGCCATACTTCTTCCTTGTGCTCTACTGAGGACATTTTAATTTTGTAAACTGCCTGCTCCTCTTTCCTTTTTCAGGAAGCGTGGCAGAGACATGTTTTCGTTTGTTCTTTTTTTCTTGGCAGGCACCATTTCCAGAGTCTGCTCTGAGGCTCTTTTTTGTCTGCCATCATTGAAATCAAGAGTTCCCGCTTTCAGACACCCTGAGTACTGATCCATTTGTGCTCTGCCCGTCTGATGGCTTTTGCAGCTTTTACAATTTTTACCTGCCCATTATGATGGGGACTGCTGCCCTTTTTTTTTTTTTTTATAGGAGTTGAACCTTTCTTTTTTTTTTTTTAACTTTTTATTTAGTGCATTTTATACAAAGCATAAAGGCAAAAGCACTGCATAATCTGAACAAATATAACATGTTCTGCTATTCATTACTAAGGAAAGAGACTACATGTTCATGTGGTACAGCACCGAGGGGTAAATCCAGTCAAACATCACATAAACTTACTACAATAAATTGGAGCTGTTATGCAGCCAACACCCTGTGTGGCATAACCATTATAATAAACCTTCATTTGTATACTGACCCTTGAGGTCCTTTATATAGTTTTGTCAGCTTTTAAAGGAGGATCCCACTCTCTAGAGCTCCATTAGCCCCACTCAAGCCAAGAGAATATTTATGCTACTCCAGCAAGGTCCCAGTGAGATCTGATTTAATTAAGCTGCATATAATAAAGAAAATCTGACCCCTTATATTAGCTAAGCAACAGTGGGTTATGGACTTGGAGACCAGCTCTAGCCCATTCCCCCATTACAACATCATAAGGGTATTTCTTTCCATAACACAGACCTCTCAAAAAGGATCCATCAGCTGAAGTAAAAAAATAACATATTACGGTATATACTTCCCACTCCCGTACCAACTTATTGCTATTCCAACTGTAAATCTCCAAAGGCGGTTACAAAAACTCTACTGAATTAATAATATCTGCTGAAACTCTAGCAGAAGTAATCCTAAAATGAAAGAGAAAAGGGTAAATTCAGCATGCCTAAAATGACAAATAAAAGAAATGGAGGTTTATTAGCTTCTCGTAGGTAAACTCCCGTATTTATCAACAATAAAGTCCTTTGTTATTTAATACAAGCCTTCATCATACAGATAGTCCCTTAAACACTGCAGTCGCTGGTGCAAACATTTTATGCCATTTTAGTAACTCAGTTCATAACACAGAACTCACTAGTCCCGCAACAAAACTTATTTGACAATACATAGAGGATAATGCCCGATGTACAGGTGATAACCATGGTATAATCACCTCAAGTGGTTGCCAGGGCATCAGTAAACCTCAGGAGCGCAGTTCGAGAGGTTTACAATTGCCCTAGCAACCATGAGAGATGATTACACCATGGTTATCACCTGTACATCAGGCATTGTCATTTATAGTGCATGGACCTGACATGAGAAGTTACCCTCCAACACAAGTAATTTAGCCTTACCTTATTAATGAATCTGCACTACAGCCACATGATTGTGTAGGAAAACAATTTATTAGGATACAAAGACTGAATGACAGCGGGCCAAAATAGCACCAGAGTTAAAATCTCTATCAGACACAGAGATTGCTAGACTCAGTAACAGTAAACTGAAACAACTGGAATGTTATTTGAATACTGTACTGAGGCTAACAATCACATTCTGAGTGTGTAGAATACTGAATAACACTGGCATTCCGTTTTGTAAACCCACTGCTATGACATAGATGAAAAAATTACTCACCTTAGTAATGTTGTTTCTTCTAATGGAGTCTTGCTATATTATGACAGTAGCAGTTTGTCCCACCACTAGAACTGCTCCGGAGGTGAAATGATTAATACCATTCCAGAATGGAACTTTGAGCACGAGCTCTAAGAAGCAGCTCTGTCTGTGATATTTCAAAACTGAACTGTCAGATCTTTACGAGCAAAACTCACTAAGGTCTGTGTGGAAGCTGTAACCTACAGTAGCCAAATGGCTACCTAAATATTAACAATCATTGCTGGTCCCAACACCCAAGACTCAAGTCAGGGGACCAGAACTACTAATACAATTCTAACAACAAGAGAATAAAACAACAGGATAATAAAACACATCCCCAAAACCCCAAAAGGGGAGAAACGCTAAAGGGCATAAAATAGTGCCCACATTAAATTGCCCGCACCCCACCCAAGTAGAGGTTCTGAGAGGGCAGGTTGGGGAGGTCATATATAGCAAGACTCATTAGAAGAAACAACATTACTAAGGTGAGTAATTTTTCTTCAAACAACATGAAGTCTTGCTATATTATGACAGTAGCAGACTACACAGCAGTACCTCCATGGAGGAGGGACAGAACCTACTTAGGGAATAGGCTCTGAAGAACAGCTGTGCCAAACCGAGCATCTCTCCTGGCCTGGACATCCAGGGAGTAATGCTTGGTGAAAGTGTGTACTGTTTTCCAAGTAGCAGCCTGGCATATTTCTAATATAGGGATGTCTCTGGCAGCAGCTAGAGACGCGGCTGTACCCCTGGTAGAATGAGCCCTCAAGCCAGAGGGGGGATTTCTGCCCAGCTTCTGATAACAAAATTGGATACAAGAGACAATCCACCTGGCAATTGATCTCTTAGTGGCAGGTTTGCCTTTCCCAACTTCACCATAGGTGAGGAAAAGTTGGAGGGATTCGAACCTGTGACCTTTGGTATGCTCTATATAATAACTAAGAGCCCTCTTAACATCCAGGCTGTGCAACCTCCTCTCACCAGAAGAGGAGTGATCAGTGAAAAATACTGGAAGGGAGATAGATTGGTTGAGATGGAAATCTGAAACCACCTTAGGTAAAAATTTCCTATTAGTCCTCAGGACTACCTTATCCCTGTGGAAAGAAATAAAGTCAGTTTCTACTGACAAGGCTTGCAACTCACTTATGCGTCTAGCAGAAGTGATAGCCACCAGAAAAACAGTTTTCCAAGTTAGATACTTAAGCTCTGCAGAAAACAGAGGTTCAAAAGGGGGTTGCATTAACTGGGCAATGCAAACATTAAGGTCCCAGGCAGGGGCCGGTTCCCGAAAGGGTGGATTAGTATGGAGTAATCCCTTAAAAACTTGGAAAACACAGGGTGAGTGGAAAGAGGGATGACTTTCCTGCTGAAACAAAAGCAGATACAGCTGCCAAATGAACTCTCAGGGTAGCTGGTCTGAGACCCAAGGAATTAAGATGGACCATGTAATCTAATACAATGGGCAAATCAGCAGATTCTGGGAAATATTTTCCCAGCACACCAAATGGAAAACCTTTCCATTTAGAACTATAAGTAGTCCTAGTGGAAGGCTTTCTGGAAGCCTTTAGGATTTCAAGAACACCCTGAGAGAGGTGTAAATCAGCAAATTCTAACTCCTCAAGAGCCAGGCCTTGAGGTTGAGGGATTTGAGGTCCGGATACCAAACCCTTCCCTGGGCACAAGTTAATAGGTTGTGATTCCTGGGGAGACAAAGGGGAAGATGGATTGTCAGTGACAGAAGGAGTGGGTACCAGGGCTGCCTGGCTCAATCCGGGGCAATCAGAATCACCCTGCAAGGCTGGGATCTGATCTTGACTAATACTTTGAATAGGAGAGGGAAGGGGGGGAAGCATAAAGAAACTTCCCCTCCCAATCCAGAAGAAGGGCATCCAGGGGGACTGAGCCCAACACTGGAGGCCTGCAACAGAACAGAGGAAGTTGGTGATTGTCTGGGGCTGCAAAAAGATCTATCTGAGGAGTGCCCCATCTGGCAAAGACTATCCCCAGCACTTGAGGATCTAGGGACCATTCGTGATGGCCCTGGGAAATCCTGCTGAGAGCATCCGCTAGGACATTGTCCTTCCCTGGAAGGTGAACTGCTATGAGGGAAGTGTTCAGGGAATAGGCCAGAGACCACAACTTCATTGCCTCGGTCCACAAGGCCGAAGACCGAGTGCCCCCCTGTTTGTTGATGTACCACATTGTTGTGGTGTTGTCTGTTCTGACTTGTATCACCTTGTTGTGGACAGATGCAGAAAATGCTTGAAGAGCTAAAAAGACAGCTCTGAGTTCCAGCAAATTGATGTGGAGCAGAGATTCCTGGGGGACCACACTCCCTGAGTGGAAAGGTCGCCCATGTGGGCTCCCCAGCCCAGAAGGGAAGCATCTGTAGTGAGAGTCAAATTGTGAGCAGGGGGAATGAAGGGGACTCCCAATCTTAAATTGCTCTGATCCTGCCACCACTGGAGGGCCTGGATCAAGGTTCGAGTCACTGGGACCAACTTGGAAAGGGGGTCTCTTCTCTGAAACCAATAGGTTCTCAAGTGAAACTGAATGTCACTCATCTGAAATCTGGTTCCCTGCACAACAGCTGTGGATGCAGCCATGTGCCCCAGGAGCTGCAGAAAGTGTCTTGCTGGCCGAGAGACCTGCAGAGTGAAGGAGGAGGCCAGAGCCACTAAATTCCTCACCCTTTCCAAGGGAAGAAAAGCTCTGGCTAGCTTTGTGTTCAACTCTGCCCCTATAAAGGTGAGTAGCCGGACTGGTTCCAGAACCGACTTTGGTAGATTTAGCAGAAAGCCCAGGGAGGTGAGAAGCTGCTGGGTGACTTGCAGGTAAGATTTTACCTGTTCTGGGGACTGGCCTACAATGAGCCAATCGTTTAGATAGGGAAAAACAGCAATCCTTTGCCTCCTTAAGTGAGCCACTGCTACTGCCAGACACTTTGTGAATACCCTTGGAGCAGAGGTAAGGCCGAAGGGCATTGCTCTGAACTGGTAATGACCTGAGGGTAGTTCGAATCTGAGGTACTTTCGATGGGAGCTTCTGATTAGGACGTGAAAATAGGCATCCTTGAGGTCCAGGGAGGCTAGCCAGTCCCCTGGCCTTAGGGAGGGTAAAATCATTGCCAGAGTTACCATTTTGAACTTTGGTTTCAAAAGATGCTTGTTCAGATATCTGAGGTCTAATATGGGCCGCCATTCTCCTGTCTTTTTTGGGGTAAGGAAGTATCTGGAATACAGACCCCTGCCCTGGTGCAGGGGAGGAACCCTTTCTACTGCTCTGAGAGCCAACAGGGTTGAGACCTCTGCTTCCAGAGCAAGGGTCTCTGAAGCACTTGCAGGTAGAAAAATCTGGCTCTCAACTTGGGAAACTTTTTGAAGCTGAGAACCAGACCCTGGCTTACTACTTCCAGAACCCACTTGTCTGAGGTTAAAGAAGCCCAGTTCTGACTGAAGTAAGCCAACCTGCCCCTACCAGTAAAGGAGAACTGCCCTGGGCACCCCATCAGGGTGCCTGCTTAGCAGGTGCTTTAGGCTGAGGGGTGGAGCAGGCCTGCCCACCCCTTGTCTGCCTCTGCTTTCTGAAGAAGCCCCTCTGAGCATAGGCAGAGGAGGCCTGAGTCTGATAAAAGGCTTGTGAAAGGCCTACCCCTACCCCTGGGGTATGCCTCTGGGGAGTGGCTTGCCGCCCTTAGCTTGGGCACTTTGTAAGTAGTCCCATATTCATCCATCTTTTCATGTAATTCTCTGTCTGCTCCCCAAACAGAGAATTTCCCACCACAGGAAAATCCATAGCCTTAGTTTGGGTATCCTGTGACAGGCTAGTACACCTGAGCCAGGCCAACCTACAAAAAGCTACAGATGTGGCCATGACCCAGAGGCAACATCATTAACATCCACAGCAGCATGAAACTGTACCTTAGAAGCCTCAATGCCATCAGCAGCCACCTGTTCTAGTTCGCTAGCCAGCTGGCCATGGGCTTGCTTGGCTAATTCCATAACAGTATCCCATCTAGATTTCTGATACCTAGCTACATAAGCCATATAATTTGCTTGCCTGAGTCCCAGAGAGGCTGCCATATACTGTTTTTTTCGCCATGGCATCAATCTTCCTGGAATCCTTGTCAGGAGGATGTGAAGCCAGGGAAATATTAGCTTTATCACAGGCTGCAGCCTGAACTACTCCAACATGACTGCATTGCTGAGAAAGGAATTCTGTATCAGGACCTGACAATGTGTACCTCCTGTCCATCTTTTTATCTACAGGAGGCACAGAATTAGGAGTTTTTAAAATTTGTATTGTTTGCTTCCTAAAGACTTATGCAAAGGAATAGACAATCTCCTAGACTCTGGAATATCCATCATTTCTACAAAATCAGGCTCCTCTTGCTCATCCACAGCTTCTTCCAAGGAAGCTGGAGGGTTTCAGCAACTTTTGTAAAACATAAAATGAGATGGGGACTCAGATAGCATAGGGGAGATTCTAAAGGTCTGTCTGGGGAAATGTCCGTTCAATGGGCACACCCAGACCTTCCCAGCCACATTCATACTGTTCATAATCATCCTCCCTCCTCTGGTTCATAAAACTCCTCAACATCATATTCCTGAACCACTGGAACCGGATGAACCGAATCTTTTGCCAGATAGTGGCGGTTCGACGAACCTGGAGACAGTGACTGGACAATTTGTATGTGGTTTTGCTATCTCTGCAGCAGTTGGAGAAGGGTTTTGGCCTCAAACCTGCTGACTTTCTTGTTTTCTTCACTGAAACTGGTTCCTCAGACCAGCTTTTCTTTCTTGAGGAAGTCTCGCCTGGTCAGAGGCACTCTCCGTTCGGGTTGGCACCGAACCGGCTGGCCATCCGGGTCAGCGGACTTTTGGCCTCGCTCCTGAGCCTGCCCAATCTCTTTTCCAGGGTGGCTGCAGGGAAATTTACATATCTGGCAGTCTGACTGGAGGTGGTCAAACCCCAGACAATAGACACATGTGGTGTGTGGGTCAGCCTTGGCAAAGACTTCCCCACAGACATCACAGTGTTGAAACCCAGTGGGCCCGGTTTTTCTTTTGGGTTTCTCAGACATAATGCCAGACTAACCAGAAAAACTTGCCCTTTAAACGGCAGTGCCAGGCAAGACACCCTTATTGGTTCCTAACCGTGTCACGGGTATTTGAAAAAACCGTAATAAAATCCGTTTTTTTTAGAACCGATAAGAACCGAGAACCGCACTCTAAAATGCTAAACTTTAAAGTTAATGAGTTTTAAACCCGGCTGATCGGTTCAAAACCGAACCGATAACTTACAAGTTCCACACAGACAAAACCTTTTAAATTACTTACGATTACCACAGACAGAGCTTGAACCGAACGGTTTTGCGTTTAAAATAAAGCTATTCTCGGTTGAATCGGACCGAGAAAAAACTGTTTGAACCGAGAAATGAACCGAGCAGAAGGAGAAATCTCCGGAGCGACTGTTCACTGAGGCGGAGTAAAGAATCTGACAGTTCAGTTTTGAAATATCACAGACAGAACTGCTTCTTAGAGCTCGTGCTCAAAGTTCCATTCTGGAATGGTATTAACCATTTCACCTCCGGAGCAGTTCTAGTGGTGGGACAAACTGCTACTGTCATAATATAGCAAGACTTCATGTTGTTTGAAGAGACAGGTTGATAAGGTTCTGATATCACAACAGTGGGATTACAAGGTTGTAATCGGTTTGATTTCAGTGAGTAATAAGGGCTACCCATACATTATATAGAGGATAATGGCTGGGGATCGGGTGATAACCACGCTGTAATTACCTCGAGTGGTTACTAGGGCAACATGGTAAACCTCGAGAGCGCAGCTCGAGAGGTTTACTGTAGCCTTAGCAACCACGAGAGGTGATTTCAGCGAGGTTATCACCCGTTCCCTAGCCATCATCTTTATATAGTGTATGGTCAAAAAAACACTGTTTGCATTCTGTGTGTGAGAATTATGGAACTATGGTGCATTCTTTTTTCTTATGCCACTGTTTGGAAGTTCCGAAGTGTGGTTAACAACTTTTAAAATTCTAAACAGTGCATAACAAAGCTGTGTGACTGCTGATTATGGTGGTTAATAGGCACTTACCATACACTATAAGGTTGTAATCTGCTTGATTTCAGTGGGTAATAAGGGCTACCCATACATTATAGTACTTTAATCAGTCCTCTTCGGAATCTTCCTCTTCAGTCAAGCGATCTTCCCGGGCCCGTTTAGCAGCAATCCTCTCCACACACAGCCCTGCCTTCTCAGGATCCGAAAAACGGTACTACTTGTGGCCTTCCAAGAAGCACAGTCAGGCTAGAAATGCCATCGAGTAAGTGCTCCCAGTTCTCTCAGCTTGTTCTTGACCCCATCAAAAGCCTTCCAGCACGTTCTGGTGGCACAAGTCCAGGAAAAAAAAGCACTCTTGCCTCATCTATAAAAACTGGGCTCTTGGTGCGAATGGCCCCCAGAATCAATTCTCTCTCAGCCATTGATGCAAGGGAGGCCAGAATTGTTCTAGGATTATCCAGCTCGGTGTTGGGCCTTCTTGGGGTAATTCTGTAGGCCTTAGAAATTTTGAATGCATTAGTCCCAATCAGTTTCGGAAAGCCATTGTTTGAGATATAAGACCAAATTGTCCCCCTCTGACCCTTTGGGGGCTTCCAGAAGTCGAATATTGGCAGTGTGTGCCATATTTCCTAGCTGCTCTACTCAACTCCGAAGAACGGCCTGCCCTTTAATCGAAGCAGTAGTGGCGGCCAAATGCCTTTTCCGCCATAGTTTCAGCAGATTTGATTATTTCTCCCATCGTGTCCAACCAGTTCTCTATAGCTATGAACCGCTGGAAAAAAAGCATCCAGCTTCTGGTCGATCTGCTGTACCGTCTGTGCCAGGGCATTAACGGACTGTTGAAGGGAGGTAAGTGAGGCTGCTTCAGGCTCCATGCTCGTCAATGGAGAAGCATTAGCTACTTGGTCTGGTGGTTTAACGGTGGGTGCGCGTGGCTGAAAAAAGTCCTGTTTAATAGGCTTTGTCCAACCCATTCTTCACCAAATTTACTATGCAGCTGACAAAGCAAAGGATTCTCTGTTATATTAGTTAAATTCCCACCTGGTTGAAGTGGAAAATTATGATTTTATAGTTTTTATGCAGAGCTATATTAGGAGCTCCAGAAAACTGCTGCTGCTGGCTGGGCTGCTAGCTCCGCCCCCAGGAGTTGAACCTTTCTGATGTAAACTTTCCACATCATTTTACTCTGCCTTGGTGACAAAGGAAGACTAAGAAGTCATATAAAACTCCCTTATTTTGAAGCCCTCTTTTGGGGCAAAATTTATTACAAAATTCACAGTTTATAAAACAGTATTCTGCACCCAGGCAATTTAACAAGGCTCTTGGCAGTCTGTCTTTGCTAGGAGCTACTAAAGTTTTACAATTTACATCCTGCAGGTCCTGTAATTTTTTACCTGGAGTATCAGTTATGCCAAACACTGATAAACCTCAAAAGCTGACTGGTTCCCAAAATTCTTTAAAATTTTTTTTTGTGTTTTTTTTCTTAAAATATGACCCACAGAATTTGTTTACTTCAAACCAGTATTAAGTAATCAGTATAACTGGTTTTGCATTAAAAAGCTAAATTAAAAAACAAACAAACAAGAGGACTGTACTTAGCCCAGGGAGAACAGCAAGTTCCGCAAACATCTGATCAGAGCATATAAAAGATCTATCATGCACTTCAGGCTATTGAATCTTGCACTGCTGCAGCCCTCCTCTGATGTCAGCTGCAGGGGAGTCTGGGATTTGTAGTTACACAAAATTTCAGCTTGCTACAGTAGTTAGCAGAATCAGTCTGACACAATCTGCTATACTGTAGTGAACAGTAAATAAAACAAAGTTGTTTTTGCATGCAAAGTACAAACTGATACCAGCCTCTCACAGTGTTGACTGCTCCCCTATAAACCTTATTCATTTACACACTTATCGTTTATATCCAGAATGATGATTTCTTACACTACAGTTGTATCCTTCACTGGTAAGCCTGTATGGCACTCCCAGCGCACTGCAAATAATAATATAATAATAATAACATTTATTTGTAAAGTGCAATTCAGCATGTATCAAAGCACTGTACAGAATTAGAAACATAGATTAAACAGTAAAATACAACAGTGAATCATAATATACTGATCACCGAAAGCGAGGTTAAATAAATACGTTTTTAATGCCGTCTTAAAGCTCTCCAGGGTCAGGCACTCTCTGATCTGATGAGGTAGAGAATTCCACACGGTCGGAGCAGCGTAACTAAAACCTCTCGCACCAGATGTCCTTAACCGGACTTTTAACGAAAAAGATCCGCTCGCTCCATAATGGCGACAGAGCCCCAGGCGGACATCTCGCGCACCTCAGGTGACTTCCGCCGTGAAGGTTATGCTAATGAGGGCTACCAACATCTGCCATTTGTTGGTAGCCCTTATTTGCATAACCTTCATGGCGGAAGTCACCTGAGGTGCGCGAGATATCCGCCTGGGGCTCTGTCGCCATTATGGAGTGAGCGGATATTTTTCATTAAAATTTTGGGGCACCAGGTAGTAACAAAATTTTCTTTTATGTTGAAAGCCTTAACAGGGCATTTCTGCAGCCGCTGCTGCACTGAGGGACTCGACAGGAGTTTCCCTTTACGGTCCAAAATAAGTCTCAGCTGTAAGTCAACTGTAAATGACAAAGATCCAGTAATAATGTAGCTTTCCTTAATAATAAAGAACACAATGGCTTGAAATTCAATTTGTTTGCAATGCTGTGTAATGGAGTACTGCTGATGCCAGCTGGGATTTGTTTGCTGATGACCACAGAGTTCCTTTACACCAGAGAATAAACAAATTGTGTGATATGGGTAGCCACAAACTGCCACTTACCATTGTTGACCATGATCCCATATTCCTCCAGCAGAAAGTTGATATTAGTGTCATATCTTGATTCTCCGCCTTCTCCCAGCATTACAAGAATGTCTCCACCACCTTCTAGGTATCTCTTTAATACTTCAAACTAAAACAAAAGAAGTATGAAAACATGATAGTAAAGATGAACTGTTCTGAACCACCAGGGCACCAGACAGCACTACTGCAATCCACGACTCTAAAAAGGAAGACTATCGGGAAACTTTTTTGACATGACGAACTTTACCTCTAAAACAATGTGATAACTATCTGATAGGGTCACTGATCTCAGTAGGCTACATTCTGTTTGTTTTGAATTCAAACCACATGCACAGTAAAATTCAGGACATAATCAGACATTTTTCTTTTGCCATAATTTGAAAATAGTCGTGCGCAACAAATATACGGGTGCCCAATTCGCCCTCTCCCAATGTCGACCTGAGCATATTCTACGTTTTGTGGGTGGAATGCACAAAATTTGTTATTGAACAACCTGTGAAAATAAACCTCTTCCTGCATGCAGTGATCATGCACAAAGATTTAACATAGTCTGCACCCCTTAAAAACAGTCCTGTAGTGGGTGAACACTGAATGACGAGGCTCCTCAGTTTACCTGGACACAGTAAAGCCCGTGAGCCCTCAGCACAGCAGAGGGTCAAGACTGTTTTGCTTGCCTGCCCGTCAGACAAATGCTCAGCAGATTTAAGGTGCTGAACCCCATAAAACAAATTCTCTCACTGTCTATGTTTTGTTTGGGGCTGAAACAATCACGGGATTTAAGAATGCATGGGATAGACATAAAGGAATTCTGGAGGTCGGGGTATGGAGCAACAGACTTCCTGGAAAACATAAACTGAACTTACAAACTTAAATGGGCAGACTGGGTGGGCCATAGGCCCTTATCTGCCGACACTGTCTATGTATCTATGTATGTATGAACCAAAAAAGTCAGTCAGTTTTGAAAAACTATTAAAATATAGTGTGATTTTAAAGTTTTCTGGAAAAAAAAAAAAAACACCGGCATTTGCCATGTGAAGGACTCAAATCTTTAACATTTCAAACAAATTTTTCAATTTAAGGATATTCCGTTCTTATTACAAAAAGACATTTGCAGAAAAACATTCTATTTGCTCTTTAGATTCATTTGTCCCTGTTTTGTTGTGACATCACAACCTACTGCCATTGAGCTTACCTGATGTCACCAGCAAGGGACTGTGACTTCGAAGTAGGAAAACCAGCAAGAAAAGATGAAGTCTACAGTGCTAAGAAAATCCGTTCATGCAGATAGCTTCTGTAATTAAAAAAGGGACTGTCCAGAAATTCAAATTTTGGGGGAATTTTATGAAACTGTGTTCTGCTGATGCCACTTGTGAATTTTTTTACTGAAAATCAGAAGAGTTATTAAAAACAAAAGTTCAAAGTCGGCATGGAGGGGAAGGGTTAAGGTGCCATGCACTTCACACCTTCTCCGATGTCGGTGACCTGTGTTTGGAAATAAACACAGGTTACTAGGAGGCTGGCAAGGTGAGGGAGGATTGAGCACCTATTGGACTGCTCTCCTCCCTTGGGTGTGGGGGTTGCTGTGGCTCACTGTTGGACTGCTGCAGCACATGCGATGTCTCCAGGAGAAGGGAACCAATGTTCAGGGTGCCGGGAGTGTCTCCATGGAGGCTGAGCTTGCACATTACACCACTGCACATCCATGGGCACAGCAAGAAAAATCGTCAGAACTCCCCCGCAGCAGGATAATGACTGACCCTCCCAGTCACAGTCCTGTGGCAGAAGACGATGGCAAGAAGGTAAGTCATGGAGAAGCTGGGTGACGGGGCTGTGAGGTCAGAAGGAAAGTGGGCAGCTCAAGACAAACAGATAAAAGGAGAGGGGGGAGTTCAAATGTATTAGTACATTAATGTCATTGGTACTTTTTTTTTTTTAATTTAATATGCTTTTTGGGTGCCAGTCCTCAGAGTGCTGAGCCCCCGACTGCTCTGCCTTCCGACCATTACAGCAGTACAAATTTAGAGGCAAGTTATCAACATAACTGTAGATGCTAGTAGTCCATGCTATACACCAGATGAAAGGAGGTGGTGGGGGAATACAGTGGAAGCAAACAGTATTCACATTAAAGAAAAACATAACGTAATAACTTCCTACATCATATTTTCTGAGTAAAGGTGCTTGATGTATGCAGTCAACAAGGGTTTGCTCTTTGAACTTGAAACACTGTCCATCAGGAAGCAGAAGCACCGTGCTGGCCTGGTGGCACTGAGGGTTGAGGTGCTGGATGCCACACCTCGTGCTATGCCAGCAACCTGGGTTCGGGAAACGAGCCTGGGTCATCGAGGGTCAGCCGGGGAGGGAGAGGACTGAGTGTCTACTGACTGACTGCTCTCCTCTCCCTGGGGAGGGTTTAGGACTTGCACTGTGCTCCAGTGGCCCCCGATGGTGATCAGTGGTTCCACAGCTGTGGTGCATCTAGAGGAGAAGGAGTACGGCGGACGTCATTTCACATCCGTACTCCTAGGGGACAAAAGCACAGCGGAAAATGGTGGTCGGTTGTGGCGGCTTGATGGTCATGCCTCCGCACACCCTTGGACCCGTATAAAATCGTGCCTGGGTATTAGATCCAGGTCTGGCAGCCAGGGATTAGGGGGTCCCCACCGCGGGTACTATGTATGCTAGCCCTGTGCAAGTGAGCAGTCGGCGGTCACATGGGGTGTGGAGGACGGCAGCCGGACAAATGCAGACCGAGCCACATGAGCAGAAATAGAATCACTATTAAAAAAAAAAAGGAAGCAGAGGCACACAATCCAACCTGGATGCTTCCTGCTTTGGGGAGGAGGAGCTGTTCCTGCTGATGTACAGCTACCCTCGGGTGGCCTAGGAAAGCAAGTCATGCATGCAGCAACTCAGGCCTGAAGGATGCATCCCTGCCACCATCATAGCCTGGGCAGTCTGATGTTATGCTGTGGAGGCTTCAGCATCTTGACCCAAGGTTGGTGCTATGTAGACATTGTGCATGGGCTTGCCCAGTCACCCTAACAACATGACAGAAGGAGGGGCGTACAAAGCCCATCACTGTGCAAGAAGCGTGATCCTGAAAAGGTACTATACAGCTGGTCAGAAGGATGAAGGCAATCAGGACCCAGTCCAGGCTCTTGCCCTACCTCCATCATAGCCTCCTCCCCTACGTCTGCCTAGCCCTGAGTAGGCACCCGGGGGGGGGGCATGGACAGTATCAAGGGCAGGATGGTGTTGTGGCAGTTGCTAGAAGACAGGGGTGAAGGGCATGGGTGTAGCCAGGCATACTCCAAGTACTCCATGGTGTTCAATTTTATTTAAGGGGGTAGCAAATAGTTTTCATGGAAAAAGCAAGCAGCTCAGAGCCTAACAAAGAAAATGCTGAACCTTTCTGTAATTTTATTTATAGGAATTGAAACTAGAAGGACTGGTCACTAATACTGTCTTTGCATCCCAAGGACAATACAACTTTACAGGCTCTGGGCTGGTATGTAGGTGTCTTAGGGAGCAATGCATGGCATTTGTATTTACTCATGCATGGCACCAACCATTGTCATGGAATACAAAAAGTTGTATTTATTGTGCCAAATGAGGCAACAAACATGGTACTGGTGAACATTTGTATATTGTCTGGCTTCACCCCAGGGGGAGGGGTTAGCAGTGAGTCCACTTGGTGTGCAGATCTGAAATTCCTGGCTACACCCCTGGTGAAGGGGTCCTAGGACAGGAGACATATATAGACACAGAGGTGAGAAAACAGAACATTAACAAAAAAACAAAATGAATCTGTGGTATCTGGAAGAAATAAGTATGCCCTACAAACCAGCCTGCTTTGAAATGTTAGGAAATGTTAGTCCTTACTTCAGCAGCAGTGAATTTCTCCCTTGGTCCTGCAGTGATCCAAAGTTTCACCCCAGCCAGCTTCTCCTCTGTGATTTCATCTTTGAAACTGGTTCATAAAAGCAGGCACAGAGTTGGTCAGTGGTTACAGTGATCAGTTTCTATAGCACTTTTCATAAACACTGTATCAATGTGTTTTACAAGCAATGACAGACTGGTAGTGAAGTGACTGTAAACATGTAGTGGCAGCTATTTGGCACATCAACACCCACACACAGATTGGACAACTGCATGGAAACAGAGAGCGTGACGGCAGATAAAGACTGCTTGGCCCACCCAGTCTGCCCATTTTTCCCTAACTACAGTATCACTGCAGACAATATTTTATCTTCAGAAGGCTCCTTCTCCATCCCCCACTTAAGATTCCCTTATGCCTATTCCATGTATTCTTGAACCCCACCACTAGTTTCACCCCCACCATCTCTACTGGAAGGCTGTTCCAGGAATCCACCACTCTTTCTGTGATGAAGCACTCCTGCAAATCTCTCCTGAATTTACCCCCCCCTCCAGCGTCATGGCATGTCCCCTTGTTCTGAAGCACCTTTTTTCTGAAAAATACTTCCATCCTGTACCTTATTTACCCCCCATGGGGTATTTAAAGGTCTCTTTCATATCCCCCGCCCTCCTCTTTTCCAGATGTATGTATTGAGGTTCTTTAGTCACTCCTCGTAGGGCTTTTGATGCAGACACTGCACCATTTTAGCTGCCCTCCTCTGGACCGCCTCCACTCTGTCTATGTAGTTCTGGAGATGTGGTCTCCAGAACTGGACACAGTACTCTAGGTGGGGTCTTACCAGGGATCTATACAGATGCAACACCACCTCCCTCTTACTGCTGCAGGTTTTCTGGAAAGGAGAATGTTGGCCAGAACACCAGGAAAACTATCATACTCTTGCAAAAAGTGCCTTGGTTTCTTTTACTTTCACATGGACACCCACCAGGGGAGCACCAGGGTTGAGCAGAAGGGCCTCAGTTTAACGTCTCTTCTGAAAGACAGCACACCCCGATGGTACAGCATCCCCTTAGTACTACACTCTGGTGCCAGTGCGGATGGTATGAGCCCAATCTAGATGTGGGACTAGAACTCACAACATTCTGTCTCAGAGGCAGATGTGCTACTAACTGAGCCATGTGGATACCTGCCCCCCTTATGTTTAGCTACATTATATATAGTCCAGGACGATACACAGGTTTCCTACTAAACACTGATCTCCAGGGGTTATTACATTTAATTCAGGACTGTACAAGAGTTTGCTACCAAAGACAGATTTTTGGGGTAGTTATATTTAGTTCAGGGCTCTACATGGGTTTGCTGTCAAAAAACTGTTCTCTGAAGGTTGCTTCTATTTAATTCAGGACAATGCACAGATTTTCTGCTAACAGTAATCTCTGGGGGTTGTTGTATTCATTTCTGGACTGTATGAGGGTTTGCTGCTAAACACTGATCACTGAGGGTTGTTCTATTTAATTCTGGACTGTACTACGGTTTGCCACCGAACACTAATCTCTGAGGGTTGTTATATTTAATCCTAGACTTTACTGTGGGTTGCTGTTAAACACTGATCCCTGAGGATTGTTATATTCAGTTCGGGACTGTACTGTGGGTTGCTGCTAAACACTGATCTCTGAGAGTTGTTGTATTTAATTCTGGACTGCAGAAGGGTTTGTTACTAAACACTGATCTCTGGGGGTTGTCATACATAGTCCAGGACTCTACACAAATTTTTGGCTAAACACTGATCTCGTGGGGGGAGGGGGGGTATATTTATATCTGAACTGTACAAGAGTCTGCTGCTGCTTCTTTAGGGGTTGATAACTGTGGTCTGTAAAAGGGTTTGCTGTTAAACACTGCTCTCTGGAGTTTTTATATTTAATTCTGATCTGTATAAGGGTTTGCTGCTAAACAGTGACCTGTGTGTGTTGTTATATTTAATTCTGGACTGTAGAAGGGTTTGTTCTCGGGGGGGGTTGGACTGTATAAGGAGTCTGCTGCTACATCACTTTTTTTTTTTTAATTCAGCTATTTGGTTCCCATCACCTCCTCATGCCAACTGGCGACAAGGGACAGATATGTTTTTCGGTTTTCTCCCTCACCCCCAAGGCCCCGCACACAAGCCGTGTGGCGCCTGGAGGCATGCTTGGCACCCGTGGCACCGCTCAGCCCTTCCATCTCCCGATGCTTTGTCGCCCCTCTCCACCTACACTACCCACTGGACCTCCACCGGTGAGGAGCAGAACCACGGGCGCCCAGCCCACCGGTATGCTCAATCCTCCTCTGCCCCCCAAACGCGGCACCCCGATGACCAGAGGTCATTCCCATACCCAGGCTCCAGCGCTTCAACCCTCTGCACCACTGGGCCGAGGGTTTTTTATATCTGTTTTGTTTATTTACTCTCTGGGAAGTCCATGAGCCAAGGGCCCATTTTCATGGTCGACCAGAATAATTACATAACATGAAACATAATACAAAACATCAATTGAACGTACTACAATACAACAGTATACAAATTACAGTGCATCAGTTAAACAGACAATATAGAAATATGCATAATAGAAACACATAGTTATTTAGGGTAGCATTTACAATGTCTTTTAGACCACAGAAAGTATTTAATTCTTGTCTATATAAGGGTTTGCTATTAAACACTAATCTCTGGGGTTTTTATATTTAATTGTGGTCTGTATAAGGGTTTGTTGCTAAACACTGATCTCAGGGTGGTGTTATATTTAATACTGGACTGTACAAAGGTTTGGTGTTAAAACACGGATCTCTGGGGGTTACCACAAAGCAAGCAACTCAGGTCTGGGCACAGACTCTGGTGACTCATGCAGCTAGGGCTGGGCAAGTGCTGCCAACAGTAAATGGAAATTACGTACTTACCGTAATTATTGATCTTCTTGGACAGTCTCCATCAATCATTCACACTAGTGGGATAGCGCCGGAGGCGCTAGGACCAAGCGGGAGCCTAACATTTTCAAAAGGGTCGGCGCAGAGACAGGACCATGCATGCGCGGCACCATGAGACCAGCTCGCATCTGTATAGGCTATCTCGGCGTCGACCCTCCAACCGCCTCAGTACCTTTTCAACCAAGGAGGTGCAGCGTAACTAATGAGAATAACTCATCCTGGGTTTCTGGGCCTGAGAGGGCCCAGATGACCTTTGCAAGAAAGGTCAAAGAATAATGTCCTCACAGTCTGAACCATAGGACCATGAAGACCAGGAAAGAAAATGAGTGAACCCAGGGGATGGTGGGTGGGCATGTGGGCGTGTGAAGGAGTGATGGAGACTGTCCAAGAAGATCAATAATTATGGTAAGTACGTAATTTCCATATCTTCCTGGACTAAGTCTCCATCACTCATTCACACTAGTGGGAGAGTACCGAGCTAAAACCAACAACCCCGAGTAGGGTGGTAGGAGATAGGGTTCACTCAGAAAGGACGGCCAAGGACTGTCCTGCTAATAAAAAGAGCTGTCTTGTAAAGAGCAGCTAAAACATAGTGCTTACAAGATAAGTGCTCGAGTTGTAACTCACCACTTTGCAGATGACTGCAATGGGCACAAAATGAAAGTCTGCCAGGAAGCCGCAACCACTCTAGGAGAGCGGCAAGAACCGGGCCTCACAATTTGGTCTAGGACCAAAATGAATAGTGTCAAAGACATGTACTAATGTAACATAAAGGGACCTCAGGAACTGAAAGAGTCGGAGGTGAAGTCTACTGGTTCAGGGTAGACCGGAAAGTGCAGATGGAAACCCCCCCATCAAGTATGGCTGACCTGTAAACAACAGGTCTAGGAGCACTTGAACCCCTTACTTGGTGAGCAAGGGGGTCCAGGTTGGGTTAGCCCATCAAGGAGAATGGTCTCCGCTTAGTCACAGGAAACTTCCTGATGGAAGACCAAGCACGACTTAGACTTCTCTCTTACCCACTGCATATTCCAAAAGGAATCATCCTGCCCCTGTGTGTACAACTGTAGTAGCAGTCTCTGAACTTAGGGAAGAAAGGAAAAAGTGTACAGGAGGACATGTCCACTGCAGAAAAAAACATTCCGACAGAAAAAAAAAACGGGCTGGATTTCTAAGGCAAATAGAGGCCAGATGTGCATCGAGGAGGGACACAGCAGGACCAAGTTAGGGCTAACCCATTTGTTGAAGTGACTGAAAGAGGCAGTGACTCAATGCGGTAAGGTACTACCCACTTTGGCCTCCCTGAAGGGAGTAGGAAAGGATTCTAGTTTGTTTGCTGAAAAACAAACATCACAACTCCATCACGCATGTGAAGAGGGTAGATTTGTGAGCAACTGGCATGGACCAGTGCGCAGGAACCAAAGGTGTGAATATTTGAGAAGCTACCTCAGAAAAAATACCTACTTGACCTTCTGTCAAGAAGTAGAAAATCGCCTGTTAAGTTAAGCAAGCAAGGAAGTAGGAACCTGAGTTCCGACTTGGTGGAGTCTCGCTTCTGCTGCTGCAAGGCTCTCCTCAAGAGAAGAAAGCCTGATAAACAGAAAGGGGAATTAACAGACTGGGCAGTCACCTAGGTCTAGGAAATGTCTCTGAATGAGAGGAAATCTCTCTTAGAGAAAGAGATGACCCATACCGCCGCCGGATCGGACTCCCCCTAGGGGAAGAAGTCAGGTACTCTTTACCGTATTCTGGAGATGAGCGCCTCAGGGGCTAAGGCGGAACCTGACCAGATCCAAAAGGGGCGTATCGGGTAATTTCGGCTAGGCCCTGTGCTGTGATAAAAAAAAAAAAAAAAGTTTATTTATTTATTTATTTTTCTTTTTTTAGTCCGAGCCTAACAAGGCTTTCAGGCTGCTATTTCGCAAGGATTGTCTTGATATAAAATGACGAAGATGTTCTCCGTCTGAGTGCAGAAGGAGCCTAAGCATCCATACTGAAATCATGACCGGACTAATAATCACAGCTGGAGAGATGTTAACCACCTGTGCTGAAGAAGCCACCGAAGGGGCAATATCACAAAGGGGCTATATACCCCTATCAAAGGAGTGGAAGTGCCAGAGCGGCTCCCGACCATTAAATTAGAATGTTCCACAGAGTGTAACTGTCTTGACGATTGAAAAAGTCTAGACGCAGAAGTGTATGGTCCACGGACGCAGTGTGAAATACTATAGTGGACCCCATTACTGAGAAACTACTGAAAAGATTTTCCATTACGGACTCTGATGATAGACAGGACGTGCCCTTCAATTTATAAAATTGAGTCGTCCGCTGTATTACTGACCAGAATGACAGGGAAAGACCCATCTACATGCACTTCTACCCCAGAAGGACCTCCAAGAGAGATCTAGGTCAGAGCCACTAGAGACTCCACCATCAGAAAGGATGTCGAGGAGCCTGGTACCCCATACGGAGCAGAGAAAGTGCTGAGCAGAATGAGATTCCGCTAGCAAAGCAGTACAGCTGAGTTTCATCAGCAGAAAACCACTGGATGACACAAGATCCCACATAGACCGCCACTCACTAAGATATGTGGAAAAAATAATCCACAGAACAGGAGTTCATTCTGCGATAAACATCCCGCCACAAGTTCTGTGGAAAGGAAGTCCGAAAAGGAAAAATGTGTCACTAATTCTGCCATACAGCACCCACTAGCACCCGTGCGGCACCAGCATCACTCGTGGCACAGGAGGGCACCAAGCAGTACCTATGCCAACCTGGGCGATACCCGAGGACAGCCGCGGCAGTACCCGCAGGCACCCCCCGGCACCCATGGTACCATGGTACCATGACACTCATGGCACCGAGAGCACCAGTGGCACCCATGGTGCCCCGGTGCCACCTATGGCACCTGTGGGCACTCCACGGCACCCACAGGTGCTCCGTGCAACCATGGCACCCTGGCTCCCATGGCACCGCGGATGCTCGGGCGCCACCCAGACACCATGAGCACCACCGATGGGCGCCGACAACCAATGGCAGCAACAACAGCACCCACGGCACCGCATACAGCGATGGCGCCCCCACCCATGGCATTCTATCATAACTGAGGCTTGGCGCCACCAAGGAACCAAGCCACGGTGCTGAAGAAAAATGCCAATGGAAATCCTGAGAAGGGGAGAAGAAAAAGGTGGTGCCTGTGCCAGCCCCTGCATGGAAAAGGAAGGGGGGGGTAGGCACGAGGGGTCAACACGATAGCAAAGGCACCAAGAGGGCACCTCGCCCATCATGATCCAATCGACCCGGCTCCGGTCCAACGGCTCCGAGGCCTAGAGGTTCCAAAATCAGGAACAGAGCCAGGAAAAACTGGAAAGTCAAATGCCCTGCTCCACAGGAGCGGCCCAGAGGTGAAACTGCCCACCAGAGCTCCAACGAGGACAGAGATGGAGCTCGGAGTCGAGAATGCAGCCATTAGGAGCGCGACCAAGAGGAACCCACCAAAGTCAGTTCAGGCCCATCACCCCTCCCAATGAACAATCCTCGTGCAGCCGTACCAATGGGCAACCTCGAGTGGCACTGATTCTTCTTCCCCCAACAAGGAAGAAGAGCTCGAGGTTAAGCGGAGCTGGATCCCCGGAACTGCTAGATTTGTGGTTCAGAGGACTGTCCTCCCCCCAAGCACAAGACTGTCCGTAGTCGGACCCCCCTCCCCCATTAATTAAGGGCAGCGGACCAGACACAGCCCCTCTGCCATAAAAACTTTCAAAGGAAGTCCTCCCAACATCACTGCTACCGTCTAAGGACGACTCCGTTGATGGCAGGAAAGAATTTCTTTTTCTTCTTCTTCATAATCTTCCTCTTGTTCGTAAAATAAGAAATGACTACTTAAAAAATTAAATTAAACGTTAAAAGCTGCTGTCGTATAGACAAAGACTTAAGACTCCAGCAGACGAGCGGCGTTGACATCCAAGTGCACTCAACAGCAGGAGAAAAGGAACTAAGGTGGTTGGAGGGTCGACGCAGAGATAGCCTACACAGGCGTGAGCTGATCTCGCAGTACTGCGCATGCGTGGTCCTGTCTCGGCGTCGACCCTTCTGAAAATGTTAGGCTCCCACTTGGTCCTTGCACCTCCAGCACTATCCCATTAGTGTGAATGAGTGTTGGAGACTGAGTCCTAGAGTGAGACAACATAATCTGCCACTGCAGTGACCCCTGTTGTGGGCCAGAGACCTTGCTGCTCCCACAAAGACCATAGTGCATCTGTGCATGTAAGGCCACCACACAAGTGTGAACGTACTCTTCCGAGGTGAAGAGTCATAAGGCAAGCAGTACACAGCACAATCCACCGAGTGGAGACAAAAGGGGGAAAAATCCTTGATGGTATCATGTGACTACCTGCCGGTACCAACAACCCTCGCTCCATGAACCTCACCACAGTGAACTGTAAGGGAAGTCCGAAAAGGAAAAGGGGTGGTGGTGGTGTATGCGATAGTGGAAGCTGGTAGAAGTGAAACAGTCTGAAGGCTGGACAGTGGCTATGAACCATAAACTTAGGATAGAAAAAAAAAACAGATCTCTGGCTAGTGAAAACAAATTCACCAGCCACTGGCAAACAGCTATTCTAATACAGCAGGTGTCGCAGATTACCATTAAGTGTAAGACTGACTAAGATTGTGATTCTACTATCGGTGAATTTACATTTTCAAAGGATATTAATTATGATGACAATCATTATAATGCGATTATTATTTGCACAAAAAGCAAAGTCTGTGTTGCCACTTGTTCATTCTGCGACTATACCAGTGTCACTCATTTCACCAAAAAACAAATAATAACCACCTACTGGTCGTAGCAGTGAGCCAATTGCTGCCAAAAGATTTTGAGTTTGGCACCCAAAAATGTGATTTGTCTACAAATGGTGTGCAGTGATTAGTCAGAAAGCAAAAAAATCTTAAAATCCTAGAATGAACCCTGAATAGGCTGCATGAAACCCACACAAACTAAAGCACCAACAGGACAGAGCTGTTCATCTGAATTAGCTACAGTAACTGTGATAGCTTTATCTATATGCATTAATTGTTGTGGGGGAGGCCTTGGTAGTGGGTTGTGGCCATCATCCTGTCCCCAGTCACGCTTGTTTCCCTATTTTCTTTCTCTCCTATGAGCCACCAGCATTGAGGTTACTCGCAATGCTGGTGGGACACTCCTGTCTCCTCACCTGTTCCACCCATCAAACACCACCTTCTCATCCACAGCATGCCCCAGTGGAGAAAGCGAGGAACTGACAGGAAGACGACATGGTGCTCGGACTCAAAAGCAGCACCCAAACAAAATAGCACAGCATGGAAAATAGAAAAATGGGTGCGCAAGTAAAACAACTGGCAAACAGTTTGCTGCTCAGTGTTGCATCCAGTTTTTCTTGTCCCACCACAGGAGACACTGCTGGAGCTAAGTGATGCCCCCGACAGACAGCACTGCTGTCAGCAACATTTCTGTTTTTGGCAGGACGTTTGACATGTAATAACCCAAGCTCACTCCTAAACCCGGATCATCCGCACAGCAGTGCAATGTGCTATTGCTTAGCTGTCAGGATGTCCATACGTGCAGATTTGCAAAGGTCCCGTTAAATGTTTTAAGAGTCCCATTCTGGCACAAAACCACAGTTGAATGAAAAAGGGTGAACACAGTAGGTTATTTGACACCTTTTATTGGACCAAAAAGACATTTTCACTACATACACTTTTAGGCTTATGTACAGCCATACATTTAAAAACTCAGATTTCAAAGTACAGACAACAGACATGTCTACTGGTACAGTGGCAGTGTTCCAGCTGGCCCTGCTGGGGACCTGGGTTCGGGAATGAGCCCAGAGCAATGGAGAGCTGGCAGGAGGAAGAGGGGACGTGAGCTTTCCAGAAGGTGCTCTCTTTCTCTGGGATGGGAGACTAGCCAGCTCTGGTGCTTTACAGTCACCTGGGTGACCACAGACAGCCATGCCATGGATGATGTTGGTTGGGAAGGCGCTACAGCAGCATGCCTGCACTTGGATCCCACAACAAAAGAAAGAACCCCAATGTGAACAGGATGATGTCAGGGTACTCTCTGGGTCTGCCTCAGGGACTGCTCCCCACCCACCAATATGCAAGTCTATCTCCAGAAGGATATCCTGACACCAGGGTCCTGCCACAGGAGAAAACCATGGGGCAAAAGGTAAGTGGAGGTCAGGCTAGAAGGTTGCCTAAAGAGTGGGTGCAGGCAGCACTGAATCAGAGAAAGAAAAATAGTGAATTATATTAAAAAAAAAACAACATTAAATCATTGGACTCCTTGTGATTAAATCTAAATTCCCTGTTAAGAATGCACTTTCTGCCCACCACGGCCTGCATCTGCCCACAGGCTGGTAAGCACGGCTCCACCTCCCTTGCAGACCATCCTTACTCCCTCACCCCTCTAGTGCTCCACTCTCTTCTCCCGCCCTGAATACTATTGTTATTCCTATTGTTGAATGATGGAGCAATCATGCCCTGTTTACCTAAGTGTTATATACCTTGGTATGCTCAATTGCTGATGTACCTGGTACTGTTTACCTTACATTTCCTCTGTTAGCTTGACCTACACTGTTACGTTCCCTGTATGACTCACACTGTTCTCTCACTGTATTTTTATGCTGTTTGTGCCAGTTTCTGGCCCCTGCCGTGCCTGAAAAAGGTCTTCGGATCAGTGCACCAACCCGGTTACCAAATCAATATATAAATAAATAAATAAGACTTTAAAGCATAATCCAGGGTTCTTAGGATCTTTGCTATGGGGTCACTGGCAGCTGAATTTGAAGTAAATGGGGGCGCCAGAGAGCCATCTTCCAGGTCGGACGCACTCCTGCAGTCTCTCCCACTTGAACAGGCAACTTTACTAAAAAATATAATTTTACTGGTACTATAATTAAAAACGAATAGCAGTTCTGGGTGCAGTCTACTTTTTGGAACCCGATGATACCAAACTTGTTATGCTCCGAGGAACAGACAAACTGCAACGTTTGCAGAAAGATCCGATGGCGCACTTCACTGGGCATGCAGGTCCCACACGTAACAACGGGCCTGAGAATCTAATGGGCCAGCCAAAGGTGCCGTGGCAGGCTATCCTGGAGTTCATGCGGGCCATGGACTCCAAACTACAGGCAATGCTACAGAGACTGGAGAGCCAAGCAGCAGAGGGTCACACCGATGAATCATGCAACCCACCGGGAAAATATTCAGAGGCCACAGAGATTGTGCTTATTCCGGGGACCTGTTTTCCAAATGCCTCCCAACTACACGCTGTATTAGTTGGGACCGAGGGTTACCAGACCCTTACAGTGACCGTTACAGAAGACCCCACACTTCCAAGCGGCTGCATAGCAGCCTTCACAATTGTAAGCAGCCGGATGGTTCCACAAGTGTCCACATACAAGCAGTGCCCTGCGGCGGCAGGGACTGAGGATTCTGGGGCCTGGGAGGGGGCTGTTGCAGTTACCGGAGCATTGCATCTTCTGGAGTTCGGTGGGGTGAATGCTGTCTGAAGCCCCGACTCCTCTAATCGGTTCCACGTCACCAGGACGGGACCTACAGCGGTGCAGCAGCGACTTGAGGACCTCGCAATTTCCTACTACATCTCGCATTTAACAAGGCTCCCAGCTGCCGATGGTGAGTCCAATGCTTGGTGGGCCCTCTCCACGCAGCTGCGATTTGATGCAACAGGCACATGAACAATGAGTTATGTAAAACCTGAGGACTAGATCGGGGCACTGAAAATTAAAAGCCCATTTTGTTTCTAGACTTCCATTGTTTAAAATGTTCTGGTTCTGGGATTTCTGGGGAGGTGTTAAGATTGCCTTCCAACACGTTTGCTAACCACTCTGGGCAGCACGATGAAGGGGAATGAGTATTACAATTATATTTTGGGTAGATGACAATACTGCCACATGGTGGTCGTGGGACCATCATTTGGGATCCCTTTATCAAGTGCTACATGCCAGAATGTTTTGAGCTAAGATAATACTGCAAGATTGATGTTCCAGTGCTGTTTAAGTTCCATTTTCAATTTTCATGTACTAGTACCATGGTAGAGTTTTATTCAAGTGGGGGATGACTGCATGAGGGGTCACTACTATTTTACCCCCTAGTCATGCAACAGGTTTAAACAGCAACCTTAGGATTGTGTTAATTTCCCTACTTCAATACTCCCTTACTGGACCCATCTTATACCACTGAAGAGGCTGCCAATTTCCGAGAGACTTTTCGGAACTTTATATTACAGGACTTTTTGTCCAGGGTTACCCCCTATTCTTACTGTACCAGATTACATGGGTAAAGTTATATGTATATCAACTACCTGTGAATGTGAACATATGTCTCCTATGCCCTGTATGAGATTATGTGGATGTTAATTGTCTGCTTACACAGAAAATTAATAAACATACAATTAAAAAATTAAAAAAAAAAAAAAGAAATAATGGTAAATAAGTCAAATGCACTCAAACATACCTTTGTATTTTCCAATTGGAACGCAGCTTTTTTTGCAAAGATTTATAACCACTGTTGGCTGTAAAGAGCTCCTTCTTTGAAGCATTAAAAACAATGGTGTTTCGGTGTTCTCTCTCCATGTTTGCCTGAAACCAAACCAGGATGCAACAGTCAGTTTAATGTGCCGGTCCCTTTTAAGCTTACTACTTTTTAAGAGTAAAAGTATCAATAATGTGTTTAATAATACAGTAAACTCAAGAATGACTAACATGTTACAGTGTACTAAACGTTAACTATGTTTATTACACATTTTATACAGTACCCACCTAATGTCTCTAACGTGCATATTTTTTTTTTTATATAGCTTTTTGATCCCCGCCACCACCAACCACCTACTTGGCGATGGGGATACACAGTAGTTTGTTTTTTTTTTTTGCTATTTTTTCTCCCCATACATCTGGGGCCCCAGCACACAGCCATGCGTACACGTGGAGGCACACACACACCCCGTGGCGCTGGCTCAGCCCCTTCTGCCCCGCCCCTGGCATTTGCCGAGCCCCCCATAGCCCGAACTGCCATCTTCTCCACCGGTGGCAGCCAAGGCAACTCCAAATCCTCCCGGGAGAGGAGAGCTGCCAATCCCACTACTCACCCTCCCCCGACCCCAGACACCCAGGCCTGCTCCTGAACCAAGGTCACCAGTGTGGCCGAGTGCATCGACCCTCAGCACCACTGGGCTGGCTCTAACATACATATCTGAATACGCTGTACTGCACTACCCCCAAAGGTGCACCATCCATATATTACTTTAGGTTTAACTACTGTATAAGTCACCAAGAGTGGGAAGCTGCTGTTTCTTTTTGCCTCACAAAGGGTTTCCCCAGAAAAAAACAAAGGATAAGGGCATTTATCAAACACAGGAATGATCATGCACATAGTCCACGTCTTTGTGCTATGATTTTTCTCTCTGTTTCTGTCTCTGGGTCTTCATACTTTGCCTTTTCACTCTGCACTTCTCTTTTACTCGCCAAGTCTCTTTTCCTTTATTATTTTTTCTCTCTATGGTCCCATAACTGCTGTGTACCTGTAACACAATTAGGGACCCAGGCTCCTCATGAAGCATGGGGGAAGGGCTCAGAATGAAAGCAAGAGGCACCTCAACGTATAAATGCTTTCAGGAAAATAGTATCACAGTTATTCCCTAAGATCGCCTAGCTCTGAGAGACTAACAGTGACGCCACATAAGTGTATCGTTTTCCGTGTAGCACGGCTATTATTTCATAATGTGTATGTTGTTCTCTATAATTTACTGTATTGTCCGTATATAAATGTGTGCTGTACTGTACTCACTGTCCGGCGTGGCAGCAAATTAGTTTTGAACTCGGCCCACCTCCTGGTTTTTTGTCAGTAAAATGTTTACCAAAACAATCTACCACCATAATAAATTATATAAACATAAACATTTTTTTGAAATTGCAATTTACTCCTCCCCTGCGTCCTGCCAGCCCCGACTCTTCAGGGCCACCAAGGAGTCATCCTCCTGCCTCCTGTTCTACCCGCACCTACCTCCAGGCCCCATGGAGCCTCGTTCCCCCCCTCCCCGAGTGGGGATGAGGTGGGGCACGACACCCCGTGCTACTATCTTTTCATCAGTCCAGAGGTGGCTGGGTGAGCGGGGGTACATCATAGGCATACTCCAGGCAGTCCGTCTTCCCGGAGCCGGCAGGCATTTTTCACGTTTTTCTCCCCCACGCAGTGTAGCCCTGACGTCATGACGCAACGCGTCGACGTCCACTGCGTGTTCTGGCCGCCCTTCCCCTGTGGGGCTTGCAGTACCCTGAGCCTCCGCTTGGGGTCAGACAAGTTGCGGGCACTGGCCTCCCCCCTGGAGAAAGCAAGCTGTCGTGGGACACTTGCCGTTTTTTCCCCTGCCGGGCTCCTCCAGCTCTGAGTTCACTTCTAAACCTGGGTCGCCGTCGTTGCAAGCGTAAATCCAACTGCTGCACCGACAGGCCGGCTATAAACATAACATTTGTACAAAGATTAAACACTGCACATTTAAACAAACACAAAAACAAATTTACTAACCTTTAAGTACCTTTTACAATTATTTAAAGGCATGTCAAATATGTATTATTTAAAGTTTATAATACGTTATGTAAAATTATTTAAAACAAAAAAAAAAGAGCTAAAAGTAAGCACAAACAGTAAAGCACAAGCAACAATAGTTTTCACAAACCAAACAACATCTCCAGGTACACCTTTGTCATTTATCTATATAGATAACCAAAAATAAAAAATAAAATACATGTGATCGTTACTGTGAAAGGCGTCTAAGGAAGATACACAAAAGATCTAGTCCAAATAACGCCTGACTTTGGTATATATTTATATTAAAAATCTTTATTTATATAAAAAAATAAACTTCAACAATAAACAAAACTAAAACAATAAAAATAAATCACATTCCAGTTTACATTTGTTGGAAATTCTGCAGCAGACACGCAGTTCTGCCCCCTCTCTCTCCTTGATCTCTCTTTCTCTCCCTCTCTCTCTCACGCACACGCTCTCTTTCTTTTTGACTCTCTGGAAAAGAAGCTTTTTCATGGGCCAAGAACCAAGAATCCCTATAAAGAGCCACTGACGCCTCAAGAAGAACTATGAAAAACATAATATTCGGACACGAAGCAGCTTATATTTCTAATCAGCCCTGTGTTTCTTACCCCCGTTATTTATTACCTAGATCACATGCATGAAAACAGGCTAGTTATTCCTTGTTGTTTCTCAGCTCCTATTACTCCTTCCCCACTTCATGTCATAAATACTCTGCTTGTGACATTACAGTTATTCTCATAGCAACAGACTGTGATGTCACAACATACCATTATAATTTCCAGAAGTGAATAAGTCATAGAGGCAGATAAACTCTTAAGGGGTAAAGATATTGTTTTTGTGGGAATATCTTCAGTAATAAATAATGGAGAGGTCCAGTGGCACAGAGGGCTGAGGCACTGGACGCCACACCTCGCTGGCAACCCGGGTTCAGGAACGAGCTCGGGTCGTGGTGGGGGGGAAGAGGAGCTGCTGGCGGGCAGCTCTCCACCTTGGGAGGGTTCTGGCGGGCCTCTCTGTGCTTGGCTGCCACCCAGTGGAGGCTGGGAGGTAGTGCCACCTCCAAGAGCCTGGGTGCAAGGAGCCATCGTCTGGAGCTGTGGTGCGCATAGGCGCCTCCATACCCATGCAGTACTGCTTCCGGGGTCCCGGGAAGCTAGAAGGGGAGAAAGGTGAAAATCGGGGACACCGTTTGATGACTTCTCCGGGCCAGCTTAGGAGTTCCGCCGGGACGTGCATAGAGCAGGTAAGTTCCTGAATGACCCAGAGTCCGGTAGGGTGGCAGATATTAGCAGTGTCTGCCACGAAGGACAAAAATAGTTGACAAATAAATAAATAAATAATGGAGAGGAGAAATCTATAGAAGTTATATGACACATGTTGAATTGTCTCTAAATATTATTTTTTTTCCATATAGAAGTGAGATGAAATATGGGTAAAATTGCATCTAAATACTATGTTTTCCAAAGTTTTCCTAGGAGGTATGGTAAAGACATCTAAATGAGTACTTTAAAAAAACAGTGTGTGAAGAGTTGAACTCAGTGCACCACCGAGTTGTGCCGAATGCTCTCCCAAAATGTAAACAATGCTGGAAGCACACTATGGCACAAAAAAGGAATTTTAAAAGGCTAAGCCATGTTTACATGGGCTGCGCGTCTTGCCCCGTACACACAGTCTGTTTTTAAAAAATGGTTTTAAACTCACCACAGGAGTCTGTCCACACTTGTTTGTATTTCTTCAGAATCATGTTTAAACACGATCGCAGCACACCCAAACTGTAGCCCCGGAACAGTTTAAGAAGCCTGGTGCCACGACAGTCACCAGCATGCATCAGTGCTGCTTCAGGAGGAGCACAGATCACTCTCCCCTCCACACTACCAGGCAAACCATACTAGGTTTGAAATTCTGTTTAAAACAGGGTTTAAGACTAGCTCCCTTGCTGGGTTTAAACACGGTTTTAAATAGTGTTCTGTGGAACAGCTAACCGTGTTTGGGCTTGTTAAACATTTTAAAGGACCTAAAATGTTTTAACAGGCTGTGTGTGCACAGGGTCTGACAGGGTTCACCATCATGATGCCAGCTCGGGGCGGGGGAGCTAAAATGGCCACTCCTGTTTTCAATGAGGTTCACTTTGGAAGCTCACCATTACTGTGCATGAACAGTATTCCCCCTATGAACAGAGGTAAACCAGAGGCCCTGGGTCTGGGGGATAATCCGGACGACACACCAACACTGGATGGCATGGCAGAGCTGCTTCGCGAATGGTGGTAGACTTTGCTGGCACTGAAAGAAGTCCTAGTCACAGTAGGAGAAGAGGAGAATAGAATGTTTTAAAAAAAATGACAGCCAAGTGGAGTGAGGCTGACAGTATTCTTTTAAAATAAGTGTATAACAATTTCTATATATCATTTCCATTCTAGTCCGGGATTTCAGGGTGTCCATTTTTCCTCTATAGTCCACCTGTCCACACAAGCACCCTGCTGGCTAATATTATGCTAAGAAATATGACTAAATCTGGTATATTTCTTGAAATTTATGGCATCAGAATTTAAGATTTCAATCCTGACCCAAGAAGATTTATCAATTTGTAAGTGTACAACTGAAACAGTGCACAGCTTCCATAAACCACTTTTGAGTACCTAAAAACCAAGCGGTGTCAACAAGATGTTTTTCTGATTTCAACTTTATTGAAAAAGAGCAATTCAGTTCTTAAAATATATGGAAATGCTTACAGACATATCGGGGGGGGGGGGGGGGATCTGAAAAACAAAATATTTAGTCGCAATGATACTAATTATTTACCAAAGTTCTCACATTCTTTTGTCTTCATTCCTTAGTATGAAGGAAATTTACATGAACATAGCAGCACCTTTGTTCCTGCTACCTGCCTGCACCTGGATTCAGTGGCTAGTTTTAGACTTCAGTCTACTGGTGTATAGTGGCTGTGATGCCACTAAGACAGGATTAGGACTTCTGGGCCTACATATTCAAAAATGGGTGTAAGTGATGCAAAGGTTTGTGCTGCAGTTGTGCCAGTGCCCGACCCAGAAGCTGTTGCATTCAGCTAGACAGCAGACCAGTGCCACTCAACTGAATATCGGCCATGTCGGCACAGAGCTAAGTCATACAGTCCCAACACGGAGTTGGGCTGTATCTAGCCCACAGAGGACAGTACCCCAGAACCAGACAGCACCAGGAGTCATGTTGGATATTTTCAGCCACATCATGCAAATGAGCCCATTGGGCACGTCCATTATGGGCTCATTTGCATGGTGAGCGATGGCCCCTTAGCATAATTCTGTGGGTGCCTCACACATCATCCCTGGTGTCTAGCGATACTCCCTGCCCCCCAATCACCAGTCATGTAGTACAACACACATCCCTAGTGTCTAGTGGCACCCCCCATCACCAATCCCACAGTACAACACATATAGTGGCAACCTCCACCCCCAATCACCTGTCCCATAGCTTAACACACATAATGGCACCCCTCCCGATTACCCTTCCCGTAGTACAACCATAAACTGACTCCCCTCCACCCTTGGCCACCCGTCCCATAGTACAACACACACAGTAGCAACCCTTGCCCCTAGAGCTCCCATTCCATATGACAACATATATCCCTGGTGTCTACTGTCATCCCCCACTCCCGATCACCCTGCCCACTGCTCTCAGGGTTACATGTACCCCTTGCCCCCCAATCACCCGTTCTATATGACACTAGATATCCCTGGTGTCTAGTGGCACCCCCCCACCCCCGATCACCCATCCCATATGACAACACATATCCCTGGTTTCTAGTAACCCCGTCCCCATTCCACGATTACCCATCCCATATGATAAGACAGATCCCTGGTGTCTAGTGACACCCCCAACCCCCATCACCTGTCCCATATGGCAACACATATTTCTGGTGTCTGGTGGCACCACTGATCCTCTGAGCTCCCTGCCCATGTACCCTATAATATCCCTGGCGTCCAGTGGTACCTCCCAACCCCCAAATGCTGGTCAACAAACGGACCGGAGAACACTGACAGTCCAGCAGATCCCACCAGCCCCACCCACACATGGAGCACTATATCCAACTCCTTTACCAGTCTGTCCTGGGACGTGCACTGAATCCTAATATGGCGACCAGCAGAGCCCCCTGTTCACCTCCTCAGTTGACCGTCATATAAGCTGACCGTGAGTACACTACCATGCTGTCAACTCATACAGACACTGGTTGAGGAGGTGAGCGGAGGGCTGTGCCAGTCACTGTACTGAGATTCAGTGCACATCCCTGGCCTAGTAAAGGGGGGAGTGGCTGGATGTGTGGTGTTCTGGGTGGGTCAGGTGGGAGGGAGGCCAATGGACCACCAATGTTCGCTGGCTTATTTGTCGACCAGCACTTGGGGGGGGGGGGTAACACTGGACACCACGGATATTACACGCTACATAGATCAGGAGCTTGAGGCAGTGTGGGGGGGGGGAGTGCCATTAGACAGAGACATGTGCAGTCACACAGAACAAGAGCTCAGGGGATGGGGGTGCCACTGGACACCAGGTCCTGCATCCTCATTAGCGTGACAGCAACTGGGGTCTGGCAGCTGGAGTGCAGCCATCCCGCCCTACCATTGGTGAGGTGGGGGCATGGGCTTAGTGCCCAGTTAAGTTGAGGTTTTCAGAGGTGGTAAGTGGCCCCGCTTTGGGTGCCATTTATCGCCATCGCAACCTTTGAAATTGCCTCTCTGCGCTGTAAGCAGGAGGGGGCCCCTCATTTGCATGGGGCATTAGTGAAAGCAGTGTTAGCGCCGGCGCTAACAGGTTCAACAACACTACAGGGGCTCTGAAAATAGACCCTAACCAAAAAGTGGGTGCAAACCCATTCTCACCAGTGCTAACTTTTGAATATCTGGTCCCTGGTGTACACAGAAACACTGAACCTGCTAGAGGACTGTAGGTTTATTTTGTCTGTCTCCTGCCACCCTGGTAGCTGTAGAACTCAATATCATGTGAAGCCAGTGTAGCCTCAGTTTAATGGGACGTGCTACCAGCACAGTATTTTATGGGCATTGGCACTACAGTGAGGAAAACCACCAGTGGCAGAAACCCTTGGGAACCTAAAGCCAAGATCTCAGCCAGTATTTTTCCCAGGCACACTGTGAGGCATGCTCCAGTAGATGAGTGGGGAATATGGTTAAGTAGTGACTGCTGGGCAACTACACGCACCCCATCTCACTGGCAAAATTACAGAACTGCCAGAAACTCCTGTACCCTAGCTATCCACCAAGCCAAACAGGACTACTTCAAGGAGGCGCTCTCAAGTTCCAGGGATGACCGCAGCAAATTTTGGGACAATCTAAAAGAGCTCACTGGTAAGGCCAACAAATCCCCATCCTCCATGCTGTGTGTGGATGGTACTGTCACCCAAGACCCACAGCAGATAGCCAACATTTTCAATGCAGCTTTTACCGACCTTAGTGGAGTGCTCCTCCATGACTTCTTCGACTCCCCAACCCCCCCTATCTGAGCTAACCTATGCGGCCCCTTCCTCGGCCCACCCTCCCTTCTACTTTAAGACAATCTCACCTAGCTCTGCCAAGAAATACCTGCTCAAAGCGCTCGGTAAATTGTGTTACAGCAGTGACTTACTCGACCTAAGGCTGCTTCGGATGACTCTTGATACAGTCCTCTCGCTCCTTACCAAAATTCTAAACAAATCACTCTGCCTTGGACAATTCTCTTCTCAATGAAAGGTGGCCGTGGTGACCCCAGTCCACAAGAGTGGTGACCGAGCACAGTGCTCCAATTACCGCCCCATATCCATCCTCCCTCCCCTATCAAAGACCCTAGAACGGATAACAGCTGACCAGTTATTGGAGTTCCTGTCAAAACATAACATCCAATGCCCCGAACAGAACGGTTTCAGGAAACACCACACCACCATCTTGGCCCTTCTTGAATTCCCCTCCTACATTCATAAAGCCCTGGAGCAGAAGCACTTAGAGGGGTCAGTGTACAATGACCTCACTAAAGCCTTCGATACAGTTAACCACTCCCTCCTAATTGACTGACTCCCTTATTAAGATCGGTACTTCCCCCAGTATGGCAGGTTAATTTAAGAGCTACCTTCAGGGTAGATCCTAAAAGGTCAAAATCTGCGATAAATTGTCCTCCAGTCAGCTGGTCCACTCTGTGGTCCCCCCAAGGGTCCATTTTAGGCCCCTTATTGTTTAGCCTTTTCCTTAACTCCTTGCCTCAAACCTGCCCAGGCAACATACTCCTATATGCATATGACGCTGTGTTATTCGCCAGCCATCCAGACCCACTAGCCTTAACCTGTGATCTTCAAACCAACTTCTCGGCGGTGGAGGAGTGGTTTACATGACACAAACTAGTCATGAACTATAAAAACACGAAGACCATGCTCTTTGCTAGCCCCCAAAACAGATGTAAATCATCCATCCTCAACATACTCAACTGCCTCAATGCTCCCATTGAACAAGTTCAAACCTTTAAGTACCTCGGGATAATCCTCGATAATGCCCTGTCCTTTTCAGCTCACATAAATATAGTATCCAAAACAATCAATAGTAGGTTGGGAATCCTCTATAGGCATAAACACTGTTTGCCCCAAGAGGCCCTCCGAGCTGAGGTCACTAGCTCCAGTCTCTCTGTTGTGGATTATGGACTCATCATCTATGGTGCAGCCACCGACACAGCACTAAAGAGAGTACGCATTGCCCTACACAAGGCCTGTCGTCTGGTCTCAGGAGCACACAGTAGGTTGCACACGTGTGACCTTTATTCCAACACCAAATGGCTCAACCTCAGTGACATGATAATGTACCGCACCTGCCTATATGCGAAGAAAATCAGCCTGGGCCTAACAACCCCCAACTGCCTGACTCTGCTAACCCGGGCCACAAGCTCCCATGCCACCAGCCTCACCTTCCAAATTCCCTTTTGCTGAAAAAAATCAAGCCCAACGATCCTTTACCTACCAGGCTCCCAAGTGGCTTAATGGGCTTCCCACAGGCTACCTTGATGTTACCACGCTTGGCCCTTTCAAACACCTCCTGAGAAATCACCTTATCACGTGCAGTCACTGTGATTGTCCCTCCTAGACCCCTACCTCCCTCCTCCCCCCATCCTACTCTCCCTTTCATCCCTTTTTTCCCTTTCCATCTACCTTCTGCTGCCACTTGTTCCCCTTCCCTCTCCTACTTCCACTGCATCAACCTACAACCCTGTCTGCTCCACCTGGCCTCTTTCTCCATTTTCTGGCCTCCCATCATGGCTGCTGCTTTTGTTCCCTATCCCCCCCAAAGTTTCTCTTGTCTCCCCCCACCCTCCACCAGACGAAGCCTACCCAGGCTGATTCCACATTTCCTGACAAAGCCTCCCCTGCCTGTTTCACCCGCTAATAACTCGATAGTCTCCTAGTATATGTACTTGCTGGCAGCTTCATCGTTATACATACCTTAATTAAACTCCTCACCTGGTCACTGATATCTTGCATATTACAAACACCTCCTGTATTCTCTGTTCTCTGGTTAAGTATTTGCCAGTCCTGGTTACTACAACTCGTTTTTCTCCTGGTGTAAAGCTGGTTCTGCATACCTAACCTTGTCTCTGAATCCTGTCAACTTGTTGCAACTGCTTCCTGACGATTTTATGTTTATATAATATATTTATGTCTGCTCTTTTGTTTTACTGACGTGGAACCTATGTAAAAAGGGTCTCTGACTCACCGGTATTTGTAATCCGAGATTTAAATAAATAAATAAAAACAAACCCTGATCGAGTAGCTGTAGGTACACTATTTTTATTTTACTAATACGAAAATACCTTTAAGGACAAGTGCTCTTTTTCAAAGCTTCTGTGTCACAACAGAGAACAATGAGTCAGTACAAGGCAGATCAATTGTTACAATACCAAAAAAAAAAAAATTCCAAGAATAAATAGTGTATAGTGCAACTTAGATGCAAGTACAGTGAGCTTACTGATGTAGCCTTTTGCACACGTAGCATTTTGCAGGTACCCCTGTGCAAAGCAGAACAGACACTTTTGGATAAAAATCAGGTGTATAGCAACGGACTGCAATTGTGCAGTTGAACACTATGCATTTTTCTGCTATTTACCAAGTAGAATTTCCCATATAAACGAGACACAACAGAAGTACTGTATTGCACACAACAACAAATCTATGTCATTTTAGGAGTCTGGTCCTACTGATGCAATCTGAAACAACTGAATTTATTGGCACCTATGTTAACCTTCATTTGGTTTTACTACAGGTTACCAAAGACTCTTGATATGGCTTTTTTCCATTTACATTTTCCCTGAGACAAAAGTAGATCCTTTTTCATGAAATAATAAACTAAAACAAAATTTCTAGGAAGCACATGAGTAACTACGTTCAGGCCACAGACCCCCCTAGACCACAATATGGTGACAACGAATTCAGTAACAGTGTTCAGACAACTATGCCATCTCTGCTTCACAGATTTCAATCACAAGCGATTATGTTCTCAAAATCATCATCATGTTACATTAGACCTGCCCAATGGTGGATGCACTGCCGTGCTAGCCACTGGGTTCAGAAGCGGACATGAGCGGTTGGCCAAGGCAGGGAGACAGTGCTGCCGACGGCAGCGCTTCTCATCCTGGGACAGCACTACATCCAGGACAGCAGAAACCACTGCAGAGGGCCAGGGAGCTTGCTTTCCCCAGGGGAGTCGCTGCACCATCCAAGGTCAACGGTAGGTAGATGACACCCAAAAGTAGATGGAGGGTGGTGAAAAAACTGTGGAAAAGCCACAAACCACCAGGATGACTGGCTTAGGCACTCTCGAGCCCTGCTCCACAAGGACATCCACTGGAGGGACAGTGGGAGTAGTGACTGGCAGATCTGGGAGGTTGCATTGGGAGGGCAGACTTTGGAAGAGAGAAAGCTCAACGAAAACAAAAAACTAAAAAGATGTTTTGCTATGGAGAATACAAAAAGCCACAACTGGGCCTGCTGATCTCAAGAGCTAGGGTTGGGTGAAATTAATCCAACTCTTAAAAAGGTTAACACAAGGATCCTTGGCTAGAATACTGGTCAGGACGTAAACTTCAGTTCTGGAAGGAATTCATCAATTTCCGTAAAATGTTTACAGAGCAGAAGAGTTCCTAGTGCTGCAAGGCATAAATTTGTTTCAGAAACTTGATGAGCAGTCTTTGCTAATCAACACAATTTTGATTAGTAGCCAGTAATGTTTGAGTAACAATCTCACCAATGGTTATTTTTTATCAGTAAGATACAGCCTATGAAGAGGCAATTGCAGAGATGAAGTGCAAAACAATGAGAAAAATTACCACAGTTTTGGACTTTGCACAACTGCAGGAAAAAATGTACCATAATGCAGACATTTTTAGTGAAATGGGACACATTATTAGTTGATCAGCAATAAGGTTGCACTCGATTAGCAAATAGCATTTTTTAGGTAACAAATTGCTATATGAACCCACTTATTTTATGTCTTGTGCCGACTGGAATATACGTTTAAATCTGCCATGCTCTTAATTATTTTTAATGTCTTTGTTTTAGTGTTTTAACAAGGAAAAATATGGCCTCGGATTCATACTAACATACTAAAATGCCAGCAGAATAGGCCCAACGGTCTTTCGTGTCTGCTCGTTTGGTCAGCCCCCACCCTGGGAGCTGACCTTGCTGCCCCTCTCCTCTGGCTTCTCCCTTCCCAGTTCTGGATATTCTCACTGCACTGATTTGCTTCCAGAACCCTTCCCTGCACTGTCCCAACCCTCTTGAACCCTCCACCGCCTCTGCCTCCACCAGCCCCTGGGCAGCGACTCCATGGCTCCACCACCCTCTCAGTGAAGTAGCACCTCCTCATTTCTCCCTGAATCTTCCCCTCCAGCTTCCACCCATGCCTCTAGTTGCCCCTCCTCCTTCCTTCTCAAGCACCCTGACTGCTCCTCCCTTATTTACCCCTTCATGTACCTGAAGACTTCTATCATGTCCCCGGTCCCTTCTCTCTTCCAATGTGTACATATTTAGCTCTTCTCCTCCCATAGGTCCTGTCTCCCAAGCCCAAAATCATTTTGGTTGCCCTCCTCTGGACCCTCTCCAGGAGTTCAATGTCCCTCTTTAAGTGTGGCCTCCAAAACTGCACGCAGTACTCGAGGTGTGGCCTCACCACGCAGTTATACAGAGGGAGTATCACTTCCCTCCTTCTGGAGGTGATCCCCCTAGCGATGCATCCCAGCATCCTGTTGGCCTTGGCTGCTGCCCTCCTACAAGTCTCCGAGTTGTTCATCTTGACATCCACCACCACTCCCAGACGCCTCTCAGCCATCAAGACTTGTAGCATCTCTCCCCCCTCCCCCCGGGTGTACACTTGGCCCGGGTTTCTGGCCCCCAGGTGCAGTACCTTGCACTTCCCTGCATTGAACCTCAGCTTCCACTTTCTAGACCATCTTTCCAGAGCCTCCAGGTCCCCCTGTAGGGCCACCTTCCCCTCCTCCCCATCCACCACTGCCCCCAGTTTTGAGTCATCCGCAAAGAGACTCATCTCACTCCTGATACCTGTCCTTATGTCAGAGATGTAGGCACTGAACAGGAGGGGCCCAAGGACTGATCCCTGTGGGACCCCACTAATGACCCTCCTTGGGGATGAGACTATCCTGCCAACTACGATCCCCTAGGTCCAGTCCTGGAGCCAATTGTCTATCCATCTGATCATCTGGTTCCCTACCTCCATTTCTCCCAGCTTATCCAACAGGCCCTCGTGAGGAACAGAGTCAAATGCCTTGCTGAAGTCTAGAAACAGGACGTCCACTGGTCTACCCAGGTCCAAGGCACTCATCACCCAGTCATAAAACTGCACGAGATTTGTCTGACACGATTTCCCTGGGATGAATCCATGCTGTCTATCATCCAGGCACCCTGACTTTTCCAGGTCCCCCCCCAGCCTCTCCTTGACAATGCCCTCCATCACCTTGCCCACCACCGATGTCAGGCTGACAGGCCTGTAGTTCCCTGCCTCCTCCCTTGATCCCCCCTTGTGGATAGGCACTATATGCGCCACCTTCCAGTCCTGGGGCACCCACCCTGTCCTCAGGGAGATGATGAAAAGCTCCGCAAGGGGTTTCGCCAGGACATCCGCAAGCTCCTTCAGCACTCTGGGATGTAATTTATGTGGCCCTGGTGCTTTCTCCATCTTAAGGGGCCTGAGGGCTTCCCTCACTCTCTCTGCTGTGATTTCCACCTCCGCTACCTCTTCTCCCTGCTTAGCCTTCCCCCCTCCTGCCAATGCCACCTCCCCCTTCCCCAGACCCGCCGATCGGAGGTCCCCCTCAATATCACTGTCTCCTCCCATGTATGATGCAGCACCCTATTTTCCTTGGTGAAAACTGAGGTGAAGTACTCATTTAGTACCTCAGCCTGCTCCCCGGTCTTGTGCCCATCTCTCCCTGTTTTAATCCTGCTAATCTGCCCCTTCACCCTTCATTTTTCCCCAGTGTATCTAAAGAACCCCTTGTTCCCTCTTCTAATTTCCCTGGCCAGGTTCTCCTCCTTCCTTGCCTTAGCCGCCCTCACCACCCTAGTGGCCCCTCTAGCCATCAGTTCATACTCCCCTCGATCCCTTTCACTCCTTGAACACTTGAATTGCCTATAGGCTGCCTTCTTTCCCCGCACCACCTCCTGGACCTCCCTGGTCCACCAGCAGGGTTTTCGGGCCCTACCGCATGTTCATCTTACTCTGGCATCCTGCACCCCTCTCCTGATTATTTCCCATCTACTGTCAGCGTCCATGTCTGACCCAATCACATCCAAATGCTCCTTAAGGATCCTTCCCATTTCCTTAAATTCCACCCCCCTGAAGTCAGTTACCTCCGTTTTTGTGTAGCCTTCTACCCCTCCTAGGTCCAGGCAGAACCAGACTGTGGCATGGTCACTCCCCGCCAACGGGTCCCTTACCTCCAAGCTCCCAATCTCGTCACTGTCTGCCAGGACCACATCCCGTACCCATGCCTCCCTGGTCGTTTCCCCCACCTGCTGAGTTAGGAACGCGTCTTGAAAGACATCCAACAACCTCTGTTCCCTGGCGACCGAGGATGCCACAGTCTCCCAGCCTGTTCCTGGCATGTTTAAGTCCCCCAACACCACCACCCTTCCCCTGCATGAGCATTCTGTGTTGCGATCTGCACGTGTGCGCCATGTGATTAGGTGAGCTGGCACTTTACCCATGTGTATGCTGTGAAATATATACACTGGCATATACCGTTGAAACAGCAACAGAAATACCGCGAAGACCACTGCAGCAACAAAATCAGCCATTCATTATAATGGTCTGCGGTACACTGACACTGCTTTCTCTGGAGATTCTGCCCCCCTCTCCAAAACAACTCCGACTCGGGAGTTATCTAAAAAGTAGGGGGGTGCGAGAGGCAGAGCAGCCCACATGGGGGTGCGGGGTGCGAAGCCCCCTGCAAAAAACACTTTGTTCTGCTGACGGCACAATGCCGACTGTCGGCATTGTGCCATTACAGTAATGCGGATAGACAGATTTCCTGTCAATGTGGCTTGGTGGAACCACACATTGGTAAAGCCCCAGACTGACCAATTAGCATGCGAGGATTTTAGATATAGTTAGGGTTCAGTAGGCTGTTTAATGTTAAACCCCTAACATTGCATTTTAATAGCTTTGCCCGCCTTCAACAGATTTGCACAAAATTTTGCATGTGCAGTTGGGGGGCCAAAGTCTCTTGATGTGCCAAGTTTTATTCTGGTTGAATGTGCAGATTCTAATTCCGAGATCTGTACAGTGTGTTTTAGGAAAATTGGGGGTCGGGTTTTCGTTTTTTTTTCATCATCTAGGTACAAACAGTTTGGAATTTTGTTCTGAAATTTTCAGGGTAGAAAGAGCTTGTCCTACAATGGTGGTTTTTGTTGGTTTGGTGAAAAAAATATTAATCCGTTCCCAAGTTATAAGGATTTGAAATTTTGGTTCTGAGCATGCTCAGTGGGGTCTTTTGGATAGAAATTTGGTACCTACTGAGCATGCTCAGAACTGACATTTCAAATCCTTATAACTTGGGAATAGGTTAATATTTTTCAACCAACTCAACAAAAGCATCATTCTGGGAAAGCCCTTTCACCCTGAAAAGTTCAGACCAACATTCCAAACCATCTGGGCTGTAGGAGATGACAAAAACAGCAACCTCCAATTTTCCAACAAATGCACTAAATGATCTCTTAAAAAAAAAAAAAAGACGGTGAGCCTAGCTAAGCAGGAGCCGCTTAGCTAGATTCTGTTCATTTTTTAAAAACTAACTTGCCACAATCATCTTTTTCTGGGCACCCCAAAATCCAGGGTGCCATTATGAGAAAAAAAAATTACTCACTGCAGTAATCTTCTTTCTTCCAAGGGGTCCTTTAGCTGGCTAGGTGCAACCGCCCCGGAGGTGTGACTTTAAGAGATATTTCAATGAGCTCAGGGCTAAGCCAATCAGAAGACAGGAAGACGGTGAGCTTAGTGAGAGTTGTTGAAGGCTTCAGAATTTTTCAAGGAAAACAAGGGCAACTGCCCCAAAAAAGAATCAACAGGATTCAAAAAACATGCAAATGCCCACAAAAAGTGGAAACAGAAACAACAGCAACACAAGCTAAAAACTCATCAATAAGAAACTCCACATTTGGTAAAAGGCAACATAAAGAGCCCTTCTCCAACAGGTGAACCGGGGAGGAAGGGTGGAAGCTTACTGATGCTAAAGGACCCCTTGGAGGAAAGAAGATTACTGCAGTGAGTAATTTTTTCTTCTTACCCCAGGAGTCCTTTAGCATCAGTAACTGTTCTGCAGACTTCCAAGCAGTACCAAGTAGGAGGTGGACAGAGAACCTACTTAGGAGAGACTCTGCAGAACTGCCCTGCCAAATTTGGCATCAGATCTGATCTGCACATCCAAACTGTAGTGTTTCACAAAGGTTTGCACAGATTTCCAGGTAGTTGCTTTGCAAACATCCAGTAGGGGACTGTCCCTTGCTGCTGCAAGCAAGGCTGCAGTGCCCCTGGCTTTCTCATAGCATAATCTAATACAAGAGACCATCCAACAAGAAATGAAAATTACGTACCTACCATAATTCTTGATCTTTCTGTGTATCTTCACCATTCATCACAGTTGGATACGTGGCCAGAGGTTACGACCCCACGGGCTCTATATTTTTTTTTTGGATGGGCAGAGTCAACTCACTGTCGGCGCTGCCCATGAGGCCGATGCACTGCATGGCACTCGCGGGTTGGTCATAAGGTGTCGTCGACTCCACCCTCCCACCAGTTCTGAGTCGCCGCAGAGTGAAGACAGGGAGGGTGGGACAAGGGAGTCCAAGGGACAGATAAAAGGAAAAGATATACAAAACAAAAGGAGAAATAATGGCTGAGAGGACAGAAAAGGAGGAAGAGGAATCTAAGGGATTGGGAGGGGCCCCAATCTCTGGAAAAGAAGAAGAAGAAGGGAAGGACAGACATCTTTCTTGGAAGGGGGGAGGACAATGCCAACTGACCCTGCAATCTGGACCTCCTAATTAAGACTGAACATGTTCAGACCTTCTGTCCTAGGGAGAGGAGAGAAAAGACAACCTGGCAAGGCAAGCAAGGTTAACCACAGAATAACAGCTCCAGGGAGAGCATGACTATCCCTGAGGGATTAGTTGCAAAACATAACTAAGAAGTCCAGAAGGCAAGGTACGTCCTCCCATCTATGGAAAGAAAACGTGGGTGGAGGAACTTCAAGAGATGAGCCTCCCACAAAATAATTAAAAATCAAATTAGTCCCGAAGGACAAAGGAAAGGGGGGTCTCTAAGTACAGCACCCCATCCCTAAGAAGGGGTGGGGAAGCTGCAAGGCGATAAGGCAAACCCCCATTCCCCCCAGCCACAAAGCTGTAGAACTTGGTTCCTCCATGTGTCTCCAAGGTCACCCCACTCCTAACAAACGGGAAGGAGGGAGGGGAGGGAGAGGCACACAGAGGGGCTCATTTTAGGAGCATTTTTTCAGTGGTTGTAACAAAGTACTCTTGGTTTCAAAATGACCACTGGCTTGCTGGGGGGGGGGGGGTTGACTGGTGCTGTAAAAAAATATAAAACGTTATGTGTACTGAAAAAATGTTATTAAACTCAAGAAATATACACTGCTACAACAATTTCCTAACATGTTTAAGCTGCAGAAAGCTATTTATTTCTTTTTTGCTTTTGGAAAGTTACTTAAACACCCCCTCCCCAGTTCAATCCTGTTTGTAACAGGAACAGAACTGCAAGCATCAGTCTCTGTTACAAAAAAAAGATATTTATTAAAAACGAAAATTAAAATGACATTGGGGTGGTCTGTGAGTTAAAGGTGGGTGCTACATGGGCACATAAAAGGCTGACTGTTTTGGGGAGAGGGAGAAAGTGTGCCACCAGGCCTCAGGGAAGGCTGTCCTGATAGGGAGAGGTAAGAAGGTGCCATCAGGTTCCCATGGACAGCTGAAAGGGTGTGGGTGGAGATGGGAGGCACCAGGCCCTGGAAAAGGCTGAAAAGGTTAAGGATAGGGAAGCTGGTGCCAACAGGACCCAGGGACAGCCAGAAGGGTGTGAGGTGGGAGACACCGGACACAGGAAAAGGCTGAAAGGGTTTGGGAGAGGGAAGCCAGTGCCAACAGGACACCAGGAATAGCTCTGCAGGGTGTAGGGTGGGAGATGGGAGCCACTATGCCTTGGGAAAGACTGGTAGGGTTAAGGAGAGGGAGGCAGGTACCACCAGATCCCCAGGGATAGCCTGTAGGGTATGGGGTGGAAGACGGGTGACATCAGGCTCCAGGAAAGGCTGTCAGGGTTAGGGAGAGGGAAGCAGGTGCCACCAGGTCCCCAGGGAGAGCTGGCAGGATGTTTTTTTTCATTCTTCTGCTTGGGGGTAGAGGTTAGATGTTGGAAACCCTAACGCCACTTTTCCTTACTTCTGTGGCATTAAAGGAAAGCTGTCCTCAATTTCAGCTCCCTGCCCCAAAGGCCCCTTCCCCCCCGATTGAGCTTTTGCAAGAAAAGCCCTTTGGTTATAAATGCTACTTAATTTAAATTTTGTAAAGTCCGGGAGGGAATGGCAGACCTGCACAGCTCATTTACTGAAGTGGAGGCCACACCACCATTTCACTACATTTACACTGACGTGAGTGGTATGGCACCGCACTTTTATAGTAAATGGAGCCACGCAGCATCCACTATATTCCCCGCTCCCAGACTTTACAAAGTTAAAGTAAGTAACAGTGTATAAACTAAAGGCTTTTCCTTACAAAAAGCTTAAGCAGGGAGTAATCCTTTTGGAGTCTGGGAACTGAAACCGAGGACAGCAAGCCAACACTGGAAGAAAGGAAATACAATGTTTATTACAGATCAATTCTAAGGGCTGAAATGAGGCACTTCATACTGTGGGACAGCTGTGAGTTTTGCCCATTTTAAACCACAGAAACCCCAGGTTCCCCACAGAGAATTTGCTGTCTCTCGTTCACAAAAATACCACCAACAGCTTAATCTGATTCAGTATCTAAGTTTATATCTGTGCCCCAAAAAAAATCCAGGTATAAGACTGAAAATAGTCCTGGCCTTTCCTGGTCAACAAATGCTACAAGAATTCATTATCCTTGGAGATTCAAAGCAGGAATTCATATTTAATTTCTGTTGTTCAACCAAAAGAAAACTTTATGAACACTGGGGCACTTATTTCCAGTGTTCTGAGCTTCTCTCTGGGTAAGATACTGTTTTCTACATTTAGACTTTAAAGATCACTGCATATGATGTGAGCCAAAGTTAAAAACGTCCTTTCTATATGCTGTCCAGCACTTTGCAAGAAATCTGACTGCTGCTCCTTTTTGCAGTAAACTGAGTTTATGTGGCAAGGAAGGAATAGAAATAACAAAAATTGTTATTTATGTTTTTTTTCTTTCAAAAAGGCTTTTTTTTTTCCACCTTCCTGGTGTATGTGAGGGCTTTCAGTCCCCTTCAGCCACCCTAGACCAACAACCACCTCCAATGGGACTGCTGAAGTTCACCCACAGATTGCCTCACTCACTAAAACACACATCCAGAAGAGGCAGGCGGCCCGGGGCAGTGGTGCAGGCTGGGGGCTGGCACACAGGAGTGTCATGACTGCCTGTCCAGCCTTTTCCCTGTTCTCCCTTCCCAGATCGGAAGCATGCTATGACATGGACTGCACATATGCGTGGAGGCACACCTGTGCTGTGGTGCCTGCTGCCCCTTAGGAGTGGCCCAACTGCCCTACCACCATGCCTCCATGTTATGGCAGTGAAGGAGTGGTGTGGCTGGACCCACCTTCCCCCCATTCCGGCTGACCCCCCATGACCGGAGTCTGTCACCAATCCCGAGTCACCGACATGGTGGGAGGTGTAGCGTCCATCGCTTCAACCCTCCATGCCACTGAGCTGGCCACAAAGGATCTATCTTGATCTGAAGTAGGGAAGTGCTTTAAACATCAAAGAACCAACATTCAAAGCGGCTGACAGCCACATATGACAGCACAGGGTGCTGTGTGCAAGGTTCATGTAGCGCACCATGACAGGCAAATGCTGCATGTATGAATTTTGGGCTGTGGTAGTGTTGCACAAAGCACAATGAGTGGCGCACTACAGACCCCTGCTAGAAAAGGACACCCAGGAGCAAAGGGGACTAGTGCATCCGAAACGGATTACTGCCTTTGCTCCCGGATGCCATCTTCAAATGGCAGGATGGTAATCACAACACAGGGCATGCCAGGCGCAAAGAGGTCAGCTGCATTCCATTATGTGGCCATCAGCAGCTCTGGGCAATTCCTCTGGCCCACTGCATGCCTGGTGCTAGTGGAACCCTACCAGCAAAACAAGACAACCTCCTCCACCCATTTGGCACCCACCACCACCGTCTGCCACCTGAACCACCTGACTTAACCTGGCAACCGGCACAGACCCTGCTCTCACTTATTTGGCCAGATGCTGTTTGAATTAATGGGACTGAATGCACGGGTGTACTGTCGAAGCATACAGGATGCGTGTGCTCAGTCCCATTCATTCAGACAGCATCCGGCCAAGCTGGTGAGAGGACGGTCTGTGCCAGTCATGGTCTGCTGCTCTGCTCACCTCAAATGTTGGATTTATTCCAGTGAGATGGGTGCCAGACAGGGGTAGTGAGTTCTGAGTGGGTAGAGGAGGGTGTTCTGTCTTATTTTGTTGGGCAGGGGTACCACCAGCAACAGGGATGCTGTCCTAACAACAGGGATCAGGCAGGAAAGTGCAATTAGCACCAGGAATGATTTCTTTACATAGGACTGGGCGAGGGACAAATGCTGCTCGGGGGGGGGGGATGATTTCATGCACCACTATGCGTGTTGATAAGAGCAGAGTTTTGGAATGCTTCCAAAAACCTTTCAATATACCACTGCACCCTACAGTAAGAGGTTCACCTCATCTGCACGGGCACAGTGGTGTATTTTGCACGACTACTCTAGCTATTTAGCGACAGGTTATGTATACTTTTGAATATCATAGGGGCAGCGCCCACAGGCTGCAGTCTATGCTATAACCCATTAGCGTGACACTATGCCTTTGAGTGCCACACTAATGCTTTGAATATTTGGCCTCAAATTAGAAAGGACACAATGTGTCAGGAGTAGCCAAAAAACACATCCCAGTAATAATAAAAAATAGTGACAGGCAAAAATCCTCTGCTGGAAGTTAAATTTCCCAGATATGAAGGGGTCCAACGCAGATGATTCCAATGCTTTACAGCCACAGACAATGAGTTTTTTTTTTTTTTTTAAACTCAACATTTGCTTTCCAAAACTTAGTTATATCCCTGCATCTTTGGGATGATGCCCAAGTTACTCTAGCCTCATATGTCACAGCTCAATGAAGTAGGAAAATAAACTTGACAAATGAAATAATGGCTCATATGATCAGCATTGTAATCTGCAAATTACAAAAAGAGTACCAACAATAGGTAAAAGGAACAGTTTCTCTGCTGTGACTATTTTTATTATTTAAAATTTCCCAGGATAGGCAAACTGAGTTGTGGCTTGTTTCCAGAAGCAAGCCGGGGGAGGGGATACATCACAGCTCCCAGTCCAAATCTGTCTCTCATCCTTCCTTTTATTTCAAGGTTGTGTCCAGGTGGGAGACGCAGAGACTACTCTCTGGTCTCTCCCCTCACTCTAGTGCTGGGCACGATAACTTGGAGCCCAAACTCCTCCAGCTTGGTGCCCCTTTCAATGCCTTACCCATCTCCCACATCTTTAATTCATCGCTTTCCTCTGGGGATATCCCTTGCCTCTGGAAGATATCAAGGGTGGTCCCGGTTCTCAAACAAGGAGACCCCAAAAACTTTGAAAACTACCGACCCATAGCCATCTTGTCAGCAAACTCCTCAAAAGAGTTGTTGCTTCCTAACTTTCCGAATATATCCAGTCACACGAGTTGCTGACACCAGCTCAACATGGCTTCTGTAAAGGCTACATCACCTCCTCTGCCTTTGCTAAGGTTACCTCTGAGGTCACGGTTGCTATGGATCAAGGAAAACTCACTGGAGCCATCTTCGTTGATCTTTCCGAGGCCTTCAACCTGGGTGATCATGCACTCCTGTGCTCGCAACTCTGGTCCCTTGGCTTGTCCGCCTCCATCCTTGGGTGGTTTTCCAACTACCTCCAAGGAAGACAGCAATTCACAAAATTCAACAAGGCTATCTCAGAGCTCACCCCAGTTAAATCTGGAGTTCCTCAGGGGTTTGTCCTAGGGTTCATCATTTTCTCCCTATTCATTAAACTCCCCACTGTACCATCCCATTGCAGTGTCACCTTCTATGCAGATTAGCTGGTCATCCTTACCCACTCCCGTGGCATTAGCAACATTAACTGGCACCTAAACATTGACTTTAGCAACATACAATCCTGGCTAAAAGTGAATAGACTTGTCCTCAAGCTCAGGAAAACACAGGCCATGCTCTTTGGATCCCAGGCAAAGTTAAAAGTGTCCCCTGTGCCCCTGAGTATTACCGGCACTGATGGATCCCGTGATGGTTGCTGACTCTGTCAAATACTTGGGAGTTACCCTTAACCATCAGCTTGACCTCTCCCAACATATTCACCATGTATACAGAGCTGTAAATAGTAAGTTGGGCCTGGCTTATAGGGCAAAAAACAGTCTTACCCCTGCCGCTCGTATCGCCCTGGTGAGAGGGGTTTTTCTCCCCACGCTTTGTTATGGTGTCATCACCTCTCTAAATGGGATATGGCTTACAATAATATATGCTACTTTGCCCTTGCAGCCCGTTGTCTCACCCACCACTATGAACTTTACAGTCAGCTTACTTGGCTTCCACCAGGCTATCATTGGAGCTTTGTCCTAGGTTGTTTCACTGACAAGATTGTCACAATGGCCACTCCTCCAGTTCTGGCAGAGCTCCTCAAACCTGCCCACTCCTCTTATTCCCTAAGGTCGCAGGGTCCTGCGATATTCCAGGTTCCCAATACCTACACCCAAATCCCAATACCTACACCCAAATGGGAGACAGAGCATTTGCTACATCCCTTCTCAGCTCTGCTAAAGACCCCAGACGGTTCTGGAGAACCATCCAATCACTGGTTGGCGGTCGCTCCTACTCCGGGGTCACTGACATGCTCATCAAAGGAGTCTCCTGCAACAATCCTCACATGATTGCTAATGCTCTAAACTCTCATTTCACAGACCTCCCTTCTGCTCTCCCGCTAGGGTCCTCAGCCCAAAACTCAAACTGCCCTGCCTCCCCGTCCCAATGGGTGGTGCTGACCCGCCCTCCATTTTACCTAAGGGCGGTATCGGGTCTAGGTGCGGTCCTCCTTGATCTCTCCCAGAATGCTAGCCCTGGTCCTGATGATCTGGAGCCAAAGCTTCTCAAACTAGGTGCTCCTTATAGCCTCCCGGTGGCCCACATTTTCAACCTATCCCTTACCCAGGGACTGATCCCGGATATCTGGAAGGTTACCAAGGTCGTCTTGTCCCTAAGCAGGCAATCCTAAAATCCTGGACAACTACCGTCCCATAGCTATCCTCTGCTGTCAGCAAGCTCCTGAAAAGGTGGTCGCCAAACAAATCTCGGAGTATCCACCCCATGGTCTGCTGACCCTGGCCCAACACAGCTTTCAGAAGGACACAGCACTTCCACGGCTCTCATCTCAGTCTCTTCCAGCATCAGAGCTGCTATGGATCAGGGAAAACTCTCAGGTGTGGTATCTATTGACTTATCCAAGGCGTTCGGCCTCGTTGACCACGACCTGCTTGCCCTGCAGATGAGGTTCCTTGGTTTGTCCCCCACCGCCTCTAAACTGGGCTCCTGACTACCTATATGGCAGAAAACAACTAACTAAATTCAATAAAGTCCTCTCTGCCCCCCGGCCTGTCACCTCTGGTGTCCCTCAGGGCTCCGTGCTGGGTCCCCTACTCTTTTCCCTGTTCATCAACAATCTCCCTGATGTGGTCTCCAGCTGCCGTGTCATCATGTATGCAGATGACCTGGTTCTCCTGGCCCACTCCTGTGATACAGCCACACTAAACCGTCACTTATCTGAAGACCTCTGGAACATCCAGGCATGGCTCTCCAACCATAAATTGGTCCTAAATCAAAACAAAACCCAGGCTATGCTCTTCGGTTCCTCTGCCAAAATACGAGCCTCTTCAACTCCCCTACATATCAACTACAAAGATGGCTCCCCTCTCCCTACCGTGACCTCCCTCAAATATCTTGGAATGACGCTTGATCCCCAATTGGACCTTGGTAGTCATATCCATAATGCCTGCAGTGGGGTAAACCGCAAACTGGGGATGGCCTACAGGGCTCGGTACAACCTCACTCCAGCGGCTCGCTTAGCTCTTGCCAGGGGAGTACTACTTCCCTCCCTCAGCTACGGCTCCCCATATTTGCTCATACTTCTAAGACCCTCCAAGCAAGTGGAGCACAACGTACTAACATCTGTCGCTTTTGCCCTGGCCGCCCGCCTCACCCATCACTCAGAGCTCTCTGAAAAGCTTGGCTGGCTATCCCGCCAATCACCTTAACTTTAGCACTGGGTGCCTTGTGAGTAAAGTACTTAGCTCCGCACCCCTCCTGAACCGCCCGTTTCTTGCTCCTGCTGACCCTCCCCTACCTGCTTAGATCCCAAGGCCCCGCCTACTAAGTGTACCTCCCGCACCAACATGGGGACTGGAGTTTTGCTGTCCATGGCCCCAGGCTCTGGAACTCCTTTCCTGAAAGAGTCCGTACTGCCTCCTCTCACAAGAGTTTCCGGACCTCCCTGTGGGATCATCTTAAGGTGGAGGTGGCTTCTCGCTGTGAATGTCCTAAGCCTCCTTAGCCTCCTGGTGTCCACTGGTGCCGGCTTCTTCTCTCCTGCTCTGGCGTCACCACTCTTGCGCTATGTCCTCGTCCAAATCCCCCCTCCCTTGCTTGACCGACGTGATGTTACTATGCTCATAATCCTCATCAGCCCTGTTGGTCATTGAATTTATCTCTAACTTATACCTTGCACCAGCACTGTATCTGGGTGTACCTTCCACGTAAATGTAAAAACTGTAAAAATTGTCTTTTCTCCTGTTTTTGTACCTGAATGTATTCGTCTGAACCAATTACTGTATCAATGTACCTGTTGTACCCTTTTGTACTCTCCCGGGTCGTTCCTGAAAATAGGCATAAAACTTGTCTAGTGTACTTACCCGGTAAACAAAAACTAACTAAATAAATAAATAAATACATGTGCTCAGAGATTATGGAATTCCCTTCCTGCCCATATTCGTACTACACCCTCCCATACCGGTTTCTGAAACTCCCGCTGGGATAGTTTGCTGCCCTCCTCGGCCTGCAGCTTCACTTAAGACGCCAATGGCCCTCCAAACAAGTGTCACACTCATTACCTAGGCCCTCATTGAAGGGCACCTACCACAGCACTGTGTTTGGTTGTCCTCCCAGCCATACCTGTCCGCAGTGTTCCTCGTGTATGTACTCTATGTTATCTTGAATTGTGCCTCTGTCTCATTTTAAACTGTCCGTATGTTGTTTACCTGAGCTTTGTATAACCCGATTGTAACTTTGCGTCCTTATTTCCTTGTAACCTCCCAGGTCACACCTGAAAATAGGCATCTGTGGTTGTCTAGTGTGCTTACGTGGTTAACCAAAGCTAATTAAATAAATAGGGAGGGAAACAGTAATAATAAAGTGACAATAGATGCACGAACATGTACAATAAAATCACAGTAAAAGTAATGAATTTTGGAGGAAAACAAAAACAATGTTAAAAGTGAAAATGTACGTTAGTTATGGTGTAGCCAAGTTGAGACCTAAAGGACTATGTCGCCAATGTCGGGCAAAACATTTGTACAGGATCAATGAGGCTGGTTTGCTGGGAAAAAAACATTGGACATTGTCAAAGTCATGCTGGAGTGAGGATTTAAACCCAGGAACCGAGACACCAGAAACAAATAGAACTGTTTCATCTGCATGTGTGTATATGTGGGGAAAGAGACACAGGTGGAGAGGTCATCATTTAAAAGATGGAGAAGAGGCCTGGGGGGGGGGCACCAAACTTGATGGGCAGGGGGTGGCGGTGGACAGTGCAGCACCAACCTGGACTGACCGTAGCCGATCTGCGAGGCAGAAGTGGAACCACCTGACTGCCAGGTCAGACAGACCTACAGCACCCAACTTAATGAAGAGAAGGGATTTCCTATGTATAGGGGTTATTCTCCAGCTCTTTTGTTTGGACATAGTTCCACTCCACAAGAGAGGAGACGAGGATCTGGGTGAAGCAAAGGATATAGCTGTTAGATGGCTGGGAAGCTGTCCGGAAGAGGAGAGAGTAGAGAGGTGATAAATGGGGTCAAGAAAGGGGAAAAGGAGATCAGAGAGGGGTTCCACAAGGTTCAGTACTGAGGCTGGTCCTTTTCAATATGTTCAGCAGTGACATGAAAGAAATACGAGGTAATACGTGTGTCTTCGCAGATGACACGAAGCTCTGTGGCAGGGCAGACAGCGAGAAAGGGCTGGGGACTTGCTGAGGGACATGACAATTTAGAAAGGTGTCCAAGGTCTGGAAGTTTATTTACTTATTTATTTGCTTTTGTTAATCAGGTAAACACACTAGACAGTCAAGTGCCTATTTTCAGGTGCGACCCGAGAGGATTACAAAGGTACATACATGAGCATCAGACAGACAGGGTACATACAATAGCAACAGGCACATGGTTTACATCAAGAGGTAGACAGCAGCGTAGTACAGTCATTGGGAGATAAGGTACAGTACATCAGGCATCGAGAAAATCAGTTACAAACAAGAGCATCAGGCACATAGAGTTCGTCAAAAGGTAGATAACAGCGTGGTACAGGCATGAACGACATATGCCTACAATTAGGGTCAGACGAACCCTCAGGTGTGCATGAGAAGTCAGTCGGATGGGGGGACTGAAAATGTTGTTATGCAGGCATCCTTTTCAGGGACAGGTGGGGCAGGGAAGGGACCCAGATTCTTTGGTAAGTCAGGCGGCAATGAGCGTGCCAGGTGGACAAAGTGCTTGTAGCAGCCAGAGACACATCGCCCAGCAGTTGAAACTAGGATTTTTAGCGGCTCAGCAGCAGAGGCAGGTGGAGGCCGATTTTAGGAGGCCCCATAGCGAGGTTTTAAAGCATGGATGGGAGGTGGAGGAGCAAGTGCTGGCAGGGAGAGAGTTGCACAGCTTGGGTGTGTAGGCAGCGAAGGCCCAATCCCCCATCTGGGAGCAAGTTTTAGGAACCAGGAGGACCTAAGAGTCGCTGGATCTTAAGTGGTAGGTGGGGTTTGCAGGTTTGAGGGATATGGCAAGAGAGGGAGGGAGGGATGGCAGTTCTGACAATATTGTCGACAAAGTTCCCAAGGACAAAGGTGCAGTGGTCCTCCGGGGGAAGCCACTCCAGTAGTGAGTATAGCTCAAAACACTGCATGAAGCGAGGAGCAGAGAGGGCAAAGCGGCATACATTGATGTATGCTGTGTCCCATTTAGACAGACTGGTTTTTGGAACCTGGGCAAAGGCTACCAGGCCGTAGCAGAGCGTGGGTATGAGGATACCCCTGGCTAGGGCGAGACATGTGGTTGGGGTGAGACAACTTTTGGCTCTATACGCCAGGCCCAGCTTGCAGTTTGTGGCCTTACAGGTATTGCGGATGTGCAGTGTGAGGTCCAGTTTCGGGTCAAGGGGAACCCCCAGGTACGTGATCACATCTGCAGCATGTAAGAGGGAACCATCAGCTCCTGAGATTTTTAGACGAATAGGGCAGGCTTTAGTCTTGGCTGAGGAGCCAAAGAGCATGACCAGAGTCTTTTTAAGGTTAATGGTTAGCTTGTGGTTCTTAAGCCAGGATTCAATGTGGTTAAAGTCAGAGTTTAACCAGGTGTTGATGTCCCGAGAGCTGGCCAGGATGATGAGGTCATCCGCATACAGGGTGGAGAGCCCATGGGCAGTGACCGAGGGCAGCTCATTACTGAAGAGGGAGAACAGCATGGGACCAAGTACAGAGCCCTGGGGAACCCTGAAGGTCACCGGGGATGGATCAGAGAGGGTCTTGTTAAAGCTGGTATATTGCTGTCTCCCAGAGAGGTAGTTAGTGAACCAGGTGTGGGCCGGGGGGGGAGAAGCCCATGGCCCAGAGAGTGGAGCGCAGGAGCGAGGCTTTAGAGAGAGAGATCCACAAAGATGGCTCCAGTCAGCTTGCCTTGATCAGTGGCAGACCTGATCTCTGAGGTGACCACCACTAGGGCAGTGGAAGTGCTGTGCCCTTTTCTGAAGCCGTGTTGCACTGGGAAGAGAGGCTCATAGCTCTGAAGGTAGTGGGTGAGCTGTGAGGCAACCACTTTCTCAAGTAGCTTGCTGATGGCAGACAGGATTGCAATAGGGCGGCAGTTATTGAGATTCCTCAGGTCGCCTTGTTTGAGGACAGGGACGACCTTGGCCACCTTCCATACATCCGAGATGGATCCTGAGATTAATGAAGCATTGAATATGTGAGAGATAGGCTGAGCTAGGAGAGATGCCCCCAGGCACAGCAGTCTGGGCTCGAGGCGATTGTGCCCCACTCCAGTGTGAGTGGAGAGACTAGCAAGGAGCCTCTGGGTCTCCACGACAGAGACAGCCTTTAGGTAGAAGGAGTGTCAGCTGGGGTTCCCACTAGGGAAGGGATCCTGAATCGTGGGGACAGGGGGTTGGGAGGGGGAGCAGCCAGGTCAGAGAACTGGCCATTCAAAGCACTGGCAATGGTGAGGGGGTTACTGCAACTAATCCTTCCAATGAGCATGTCGGAGACCTGGGCTCTGGCAGACCCGCTGACAGTGTTTTTAATGTTTTGCCAGAAGCGCCTCGGGTTCCTGGCCAATGATAGCAGAGCAGACTGACAGAAGTCACTCTTTGCAGCATGGATGACTCTTTTACAAGAGTTTCTCAACTGTCTATATTCGAGGAAGTCGGAACTGGAGTGGGAGAACTTGAATCTCGCCCAGCATTTGTCCCTTTGCTTCATGAGGGAGAGTAGGCCACCGTGGAGCCACTTGGTGATGGTGCCCCTCACCCTCCTTTTCATGAGGGGTGCATGCTTGCCTTATAGAGGAGTAAAGACATCGAGGAAGCTGTCAAGGGCCCCTGAGGGATTGCTCATGGCTGTGACCCGGGTCTAGTCGATTACCTGAAGGTCAGCAAGGCAGTCATCAGTGTTAAACTTGGTGTAGTCCCACATCTGGATCACTTTGCAGGGGATATTGGGAGAGGAGACAGTCCAGGTACAATCGGTGGGAGAGTAATCCGAGATGGCATCTGGAAGGATCCCTGAGGAGACTATCCTATCAGGTCTGTTACTCAGTACCTAGTCGATAAGGGAACCTTTCCCCACGTGGGGAGGGCCTCATGGGTTCAGTAATAAGTGGCTGAGGGTGAGGCCCAACGGCAGGGGCTCATAATGCTTGGCGTTTCCCCCCATCCAGTTTAAGCTAAGGTCACTTGGATCAGCAACTCGTTTGGGCCTACTTTGTCACTGAGACAGTCAAGTAGAGAGGAGAGCTCAGGCGTTCCTACCTTTGGAGGGTTATAAGCACAACCAGGTGAACCTTTTGTATTGCCCAGTAGAAGGAGGGCATGCAGAACTTCATGAGCAGGGATGTGTGGGGGTGTGCTGACGACAGACCGCTTAAGTGCCCCTTATGGTAGAGGGCACTCCACCCCCACGTATATTCCCCTCTCTGTCTCGCCTTATGAGGCTGTACCCTAGGATGGCACACACGGAGTCTGGGGTGTGCTGCTTCAGACAGGTTTCTGTGATCCCCAGGATATCGGGGTTGTGGTGTGCCACCCAGGCAGTTAGCTCTGTTAGGTTGGCTAGTAGACTGTGCACATTCAGGCGATACATTTTTATGCCTCTGGCGGATGACCAGGCCGGGGGCAAATGCAAGACCGGCGCCTCAACCCCAGGTCACCCGTGCAGCGAAGCAACGTCTGTGAGGGTCTTCTCGGGGGGGCCACGGTGTAAAGGGCTCCTGGTCACCTCCCCAGGGTCAGTATTGTGAAATTCAACATGAAGAAGTGCAAAGAGATGCACATAGGGAGCAAGACCCCCAGAAAGGAATACTGGATGTGAGGTGTTAAGGTGGACACCATCTCTAAGGAAAGGGATCTGAGAGTCACCATAAGTGACTTTCTGAAACAATCTAGCCAATGTGTATTAGAAGGGGGTTCAACAGTAGAAGGGATGAGGTGATACTCTCACTGTAGATCACTGGTGAGGCTACATCTGAACACTTTGACCAATTCTGGGGACCCCACCTAAAAAAAAAAAAAAAAAGACAGGCTAAAGATGGTGCAGCATAGGGTAACCAAAATGACATAGGCCACCAGATACTATGAGGTCTGGCTTAAGGCTCTGAACACGTACTCATCAGAGACGGGAAGGGAGAGGGGTAATACAATAGAAACCTTCAAATTCCTGAATAGAATGAACAAGGCAGATTGTGATGACATATTCAGCAGGAATGGCGAAGCTGGCAGGGGGAGATGCAAGAGGGACTTGAGAAAGTTTTATTTGAGAGAGCGAGTGATTGGGCCTTGGAACAGCCTACCAGCAGAGGTGGTGGGTGCAAGAACCATTAATGGATTCAGACACAGTTAGGACCCAGCAAAACTTGCCTGTGTAAATTGTTCCTGGTTTTCTGTATATTTTATACTATTTGTAATGTTTTGTCCACCACTGACTTAGAACCTTTGAAAATGAGTCCTTGACTCAAAGGTATTAATACTAAACAGAAATAAATAAAAAGGCTTAACAGTTACACAGAGGGAAGTAGTATGGCAAGAGGGAGGTGAAGGCAATAGGTCCTGGGTTAGGATACAGAGAGTAAGAACAGGGCAGACAGAATGAACCAGTGGTCTTTTTCTGCCAACACTATGTTCTGAGCCCTCACGTCTTTGCAAATCTCCATACTCCCTCACTTCAGTAAGCAAAAGTTTTAGTAAGTCCTCTGAGCAGCACCCTCATATAAGATTTGTAAAGCAATTTCCCAAACTGAGTACACTTGTTCCATCAGAGAAATACAAAGATTTCAGAAACATCTACTCCACAGGAATAAACATTTGCTTGTTTTTCTTGTGTGTATTTTAGGATATCAACGAAATACAGAAACAAAAAACAAACACGATTTGGGATAGAGGATACCTTTCACACAGAGGCCAAGTGCCCGCCCCCGCCCCACAAATCAGGGACAAGACTTAAAACAAATAAGGACAAAGGACCAAAATCGGAAACACATCAAACATCTGCGATATTCACTCAGGAAACTGGTAGGAGATGTAGTGTAAAATGCGTTTTTCTGGGCAAGAACAAGTCCGTAACTATAATGTATAGCATTATTTTGTGATTACTATCTCCAAAGTACGGTCACAGAGACTATCACAATTTTTGGAGGGGCACAGTAATATTCTGAGGCAAAAATCAGGGACAGCTGGGATGTATACCCCCCCCAACCTAATTCAATAATTTCACACCGCAGTAAGACGTTATGTTGTAACTTTAAAAGATGCGCTTTGTGCTTTTATTGACAAGTTCATCCTGACGTGCAACCCCGAGTAGGCCAGTTACTAGGGGCTTGGCAGCGAGCTCCGTGAACAAACAGCAATAACTGTCCGCGAGTAAAACGAGCAAATACGAGGTCTGTGTGTGTGGCTCTCTCTCTCGGTGCCGGCTGTATTAGCGGATACAGTACACACTCCCCATATTAGTTACCTGTTTGTTGGTCACCATCTTCGCAGATCTGTACACATCCCTCTATACTGTTAGGTCCCTCTACTCAACGCCCCACTGCATTGTGGGATCACGGGGCTCTACGGTTGCCACGGCCGCTCCGCCGTAGCAACTGCGTGTACCATTCTCAGCTATTCGGAGGGGGTGTTCAGGGAGCGAGCAAGTGTTGCTTTGTGTAGGAACGTATCTATGTACCGGTTTGTAGCTAATTTACTTTTTTGTTTTAACCCCAATTAAAATAAAAACACAACAATATATATTTCGTTTTTACAATTCTGGAACAAGGACTGGTTTAGGGAATTGATCATTTATAGGCAATTTTCAGTAACTGTGTATCAACAACACTCCCTTTTGTTCTCGGTTGCTGTGTACCCACATGATCATAATCCTCCATACTACCGATCGGGATCTTAATTTTCTCCGTACAAAGAAAACACTGTGTAGGACTCGGAGCATACCTCAGCTAACGAAGATATTTTTTTGTCTCTAACTATGTTCTGTCCCTCCTGACACTAGTGTTGCTGTCACTGAAGAGTAGTGACTAGTAGCTTTCTTAGTACCTGTTGCTCTCTTGTTGCCAGCCACTGTTTATAATTATGTAGTGTACTTGTATAACTAATACAGATCTCCCTTCTGTTCTACTCTGGACTTATTCTGCCCCATGCTTGCGTGTGCACTAGATGGTAGTTGTGCTTTGTTCTCACTAGGGTTACCACCTGTCCTGATTTTCGCAGGACTGTCCTGATTTGGGCAGCTGTGTCCTGCAAAAAAACATGAAAAATACTAAATGTCCTGACATTGTAGTAGAAAAAATATTTTCTGACTTTCTTCTAAATGTTGCAAAAAACTATAATACCTTACCTAAAAGACTTGAAAATGATAAGAAACACTAGAAGCAACTAAACAACTACAACATATAGTCTTAATTCTGATTATTTAGAGAAAACAAGTCTGATGCATTGGTCGAGATTACATATTGTCCTGCGAAAAATCATGTTTCAGTAAGAAATGTCCCACTTTGGGCTTCCTAAAAGGTGGTAACCCTAGTTCTCAAAGTTTATAGTGATTATATATGTACTATTGTTGTATCGTTTGTTTGCAATTGCACCAGCTGGTGGCTAGCCAGCTCGAGCTATTTGTTCAACTGTTGTCATACCTACTCTGTAACCCCCCCCCCCCGATGCTTCTGGAAATGAGCTGGCCACAGCTCATGCCGCCTTCCTGGTGAAATATTTTCAAATAAATAGTGATTTGTAGCATGAAATGGTGCCAGTGTAACAACAACCCTAGGAAAGGGGCTGGGCTGTGACTGGGCTGTGACTGTTCTATGACGATCGGCAGCATCCCAATCAGGGACTTAGTAAAATCCATACTCAAATTGGACAAAAACAGTAAAAACCAAACCAGCTGTAGAGTTGAGGCAGCGGGCGCCAATGCCACACCTTCCATCACACCTGTGGCTGGGTTGGGTTATGGACTCTCAGGCCTGGGCCACACCACCTGTACTACTGCGTAGAGATGTGGTGGTGAGGCAGCAGGTGCAGCTCGCTAGGGGTCAGTGGGCACATGGCACATGCCTCTACACACGTGCGTCTGCATCGTTGCACGCCGCAGGGGAGAAAACAAAGGTAAAAAAATGGAGGAGGGCAGTTTGACGCCCTGTCTGCTCCAGACCCACACCACTGTCCAGGCAAGGCTAAATGCTGGATGAGGTCACCAAAGGGGGGGGTGGCCTGGCCCCGCCACAGGCAGAAATCTGTGGGAGTACATATGGCCAGCAAGTCCCAAGGGAGGTAGGTGGAGGCTGGGGTGGAGCATTCAGGGCAAGAAACACCCTGATTAAAAAAAAAATCATGAACCAGCTGGTCCGGCCAAACCAACCAGACTGGGTGCAGCATGCATCAGTCGTGTAGGCAGGATTGCTTTTTTGGGGGGAGGGGGGTGTTTGGATATAATATTTGTGAATTAGCACACTTAAAAGACGGGGTCTGGGGGCTGCTAGGCCCTCAGAAGCTCTGGGGGTTTAGATGCTCTGTGGTGAGTTTTGGGGCTTTTCTTGAAGGAAAAATACACTTTTCTTACATGTTCCCAACCCCTAATTTCAGGTGAATTTATTTTTCTCCCCATGGAATCGGGTGTGGGAGAGTCTGGCTGGCATTAGTCTGCAGCGGCAATTGTTATGGACAGCTGGCTGACCAACAGTGCCATCAACCACCCACCCCATATGCACTTTTGCAATATACTGTGAAAGATTTCTTCATAAAGGCCGGGGGTAAGCTCTGGGGGTTTACATGCTTTGTAGTGAGTTTTGGGGCTTCTGTTGAGCCAACACCACACTTGTGTTACATGTTCCCTACCCCTAATTTCAAGGTAGATATTTTTCCCATGGAATCAGGGGTGTGGGAGACACTGGCTGGCATTAGAGTCTGCAGCGGCAATTGTTGTGGACAACTGGCTGACCAACAGTGACATCAACCATCCACCCCACAGGTATTTTTGTAATATGCTGTAAAATATTTCTACATAAAGGCTGGGCATTTGAGAGCCACTGGATTCAAGTTCATATGTCAAGCCTGACACCCATAAAGTCTGCCTTGGGAGGCCGAATTCTTGGGGGCACAAATATATGTGCCCCCCCATCATCCAGCGCACCACCCTGTAACTTTTAGTTGCTTCTGCTACTGATCCCCTTAAGGTAGAGGGAGCAGGGCATCCAGTGACCAGTTAGAACAGGAGAGGTCAGAGCCAGCAGCTGGGCTGTTTAAGGATGGAGCATCACTACTGACCCAGTTTGGGGTCAGGCCTTAGGTAAGGGCATCCAGCTGCAGAGTAAACAAGGCCTCCCTCCCGAGCCTCCACAACACATCAATAGCGACACTCCATGCACAAACCACTGAATCCACTCTCGCCTGAGTTAGAGATACACCACAAGCTGCTCCTCCCTCATAACAGTACTTGGGAGTAGTACCCAAAGTAAGAGAGCAATGGAAGATGTTGGGTGGGGGGGTACACATACTGTAGTCATGCCTCCATCCCAAAGATCAGGGTCAGATATTTCTAGAATGCTGTAAAATGTAGTGTTCTCTGCCCAACTGCATCAAAACATGCCATTTTCTCTGTTACCTTTCGAACTTTTGAAAATCGATAAAAGACTATAAACTAAAAGAAAATCTACACTTACAAGCCTTTGCCACAACTCTGCTTGCATCAGGCCTCAGAATAATGGAGAGTGCAAAAGAGACAGATGATTGTGGGCATGTATTCGACCCTGTAACAGGGCTGGATAACCTTAGAGAACAGACATTCTAACCTTTGTGCCAGGATCTGAAATTATTGCTTCCTTTCTGAGTGATGTTTGCCATTTTATCTGTACTAATTCTAGCTCAGCTCAGGGCCATAGACCTGGCATGAGACCCCTCCAGTGACTCCCCCTTCTGCCACAGAGGTAGGTCGACTTCCATAATGGTCTAGAGCAGGTATGAAGTCAGAGTGGCAAGAAAATGAAATTAACTTCAATGAACTTCAGGCTTTCAAGCGACTGTTCTTTTTTTTGGGGCTAGTACTGTTTTCCCCTATGGCTGCTGCTACCTACTGACCATGACAAGATTACTCTACATTTGTTTGTTTTGCTGCTGCTTTGTCTCCAGACTCCTCAGCTTAACTCTCCAGTCCTCCTGCCCTTTATTTCCCACTTTTTGCCATGCCTCAGGTTCTGGCTCTGGTCTTCTGACTCTTCTGAGTTCAGGAGCTTTTTGATAAGGTATGTAACTTGTTTTCAAAATATCTGCAAAGTCCCAACTCCCAGTGTTGCACGTTTTCATTTTGCAAAAGTTTACTTTACCTTCAGTCTAACTTTAACATGTTTTAAGTAATTGTAAAAAACTAAAAAAAGACACTCCCGTGTATCTTGCTAGCTTGCGGGAGGGAGGCTGTTTGGGGTTCGGCTTCTGGATTTTTGTGGCTGACTTTTATGTAAGTGAATGAAGTTTATCCATCTATTTGGGGCCCAAATAGATGGATAAACTTGGGGGGGCTGGCAGTGGGAGTCAGGTGCATTGAACTTGGGACAGGCTAGAGAGGTGCACTGTCCTGCCTTTTTCCCCCATATTTCTCTGATTCCCCAGCAGCAGCTGTAGCCCTTCCCCTACCATAAAGTACTAAGCACATTACTTAATTGTTGCTAAGAGACTTTCTTCCAAACACAAGTAATAAACCAGCATGGCATAGATTACATTTTAATAAACAAATATATACCATCACTGGCAGCCCCTACCTTTAAGCCCAACACCAGGCTATACAGTTCATTCATCTACATAGTGGTTGGTTTTATTATTATTTTTTTTTTTTATTATTTTGTGTGTGTCTTTATATTAAAAAGTATGCTGACTGCCTGCGCCCTCCCTCTGTGCCATGCCAGCCAGGTCACCCAGTTGATCGGATCATAAGCTGTGATGTCAGAAGGGGTATTTTATCTCCCTTCCTGTAGATGATCTCATTACTACACGCACTATACAAATAGAAATACAGTAAGAGGATTTTAACTGGAGTACACCAGCCAGGTCCTGACTTACCTCTAACCTCACCGAGTGACAGAGACAGTCTCAGAGTAGTGCTGGCACTTGATCCACTCCAGATAGATTCCTGTGAGGCAAGCAAACTTAATGAGTCACACTGGCAACCAACTGTCTGGCTTTCTCCACACTCTGACCTCAGGCAGTGGCACCTACACACCTCTTCTCTGACCACCATGACCAGGTCCAGTGATAAGGACCACAGGTGCCACCACGCGAATCAGATGTGCAGTGTGACTGACACAACAACAGATGAACAGAGAACGATCGACTCAGGGCCCGGACCTGATAAAGGCAATCTTGCTAATTTATTTTAACTCCTCCTCTCTCCATCTCCAGTGACAGCCATCGGGGTAGGCCAACCACAGATCACTCAATCCTCTCCTCAAGGCTCACGGCTACGACGTCTCATCTGACTCACTCTCCAGACTCCACAGAAAATATAAAATCCTCCTGCTGGCACACAAGAACAGTCCTGCGACTCCAAGCTCCAGCCTCCTGTGCAACGACCACCAACTTCTACCTCTTCTCTCTGACTCCTGACAGGCTGTGCATCATGTGGGCGATGTGGCAGTGTGTGCACCAGTGTGCTTCAAAGCGGCCGCCAAGCCTCCAAATTCTGGCCATGCCATTGTATTGGCTGTCCCTGATGAGAGAGGAGGAGGAACAGACTTGGACCACCACACAAACACTTCCAATGCTGCGCAGCCCTCCTCGTCCTCACTCCCTGGCTGTGCATGCTGCTTGCTGCTCCCAAGTACCAGCCTCCCTGTCAAGTAGGACTCGAACAGGGCCTGCTGTTTATCTTTTGTGGAGTTGGGCCTGCACTTCTGTGCAGGCCCCTGCTCTTCAGCTCCCTCAATCTCCAACATGTTGCTACCTGTGGACAGTCAGATGTTGGCCTGATAAGCAGCATGGCAGCACAAAATGGCAGCACAACATGGCACAGTACAGCACTGACAACATGCGCAGCAATATCATTACACAACACAGTGTGGTGGTTCTTACCTCAATGGCTGCAATACCCGTCAGTGACCTGTGCTGTGTTGTGTTGTGGCGCTTTTATGGTTCAACTCATGCAAACGAGCAACAGCGCAATTGTAATAATATGCTAATGTGCGCGACTGCGCCTGGCATTGGCTCATGAGGCTGTTTGCATACGCTGACTGAATATTACAGATGTGCACTTTGCACAATACATAGCTGTTCTCACTTGGTTGCTCACTCCTTTAAATGTTCTGCAGCTACCTGGCTAGCCTGTTTATTCACTTAGCCTAGTCTGTGGGGTTGAGGTGTGTTAAATTCTCAGCTAGCCAAACACGGTGGCGTTTGTGCGTCGGCAAGTGTAGCAAGTGCAGTAAGTGCAGGGGAGTTAATGGAAGTCTGAGGAAGGCTGGGGATTGGGGCCCAGGCTATATATCCAGTGTTTGGAAAATACGTTGAACAGAATTCATCCACCTACAAAGTAATGGGGTGTGGCAAGTATATTTTATATATATATATATATATATATATATATATATATATGTGGTTGTGTATTTTGGGAGGTATTATTATCTGTGTAGAAAACTGTGTGATTGATGGGGACATTTACTGCCAGTCTGATAGGTACCTGTTACATGAATTTCAGTTTTCTAATAGTTTAGTCCTTGATGATGTGGCTATTGGATCATGGCAATTATTGCTAAACAGCCCCGAGTGCCTAAGACAGTGTGGGCATAAGGGTCTGTTTGGTTCTTTGTTTTTTGTTAAGACCTTGTACTGCACTTTAGGATATATTGTTCCCACCGGTCACTTATTGTTAGTATCCAGGGATGTGGAGTTAAACCCAGGGCCTTTTTCTTCAGCTATAATTGTTTCTGGTCAGGTCTTTTCCCCTAACATTTCATTTAAAGCTTCTCATGGTTTCAAATTGATTCATCTAAATGTTCGTAGTTTAATTCCTAATGTAACCCCTAGGTGGCGCTATCCCAAGGACTACTACCCCTGCCTGCATGCTAGGTGTAGGTTAAGGGGCCTGGGTACAGAAAACAGGTGCCTCCAACCGGAGGACAGGATTATTGGTAATGTAGCTGACCTGGGTACAGCCCTCCGGGACACTGTAACCCCCCTCTTTCCCCTCTAGTGGCCTAAGCAATGTACAACACTCTCCAATGATAAGGCACTCCTTATTGCCACATGCTATCGTCCCCCTTCTGGTGGCACAGTCCTCCTACCCCATCTCCAAAGCTTGACTGACACGGCAAACACTGAATGCATTCTTATGGGGATTTCAATTTAAACTGGAATGATGAGAGCTCCAAGAAGCTTAAAGATCTCTGTGACACATGTGGGCTGACACAAATAACCCCTGTAGCCACCAGACCTAACAGAAATAACCCTGATCAAAGCACCCTTTTGGACCTCATGTTCGTTAACAAACCGCATAACATTACGCACACTGGGGTGTTTTTCAACAACATAAGTGATCATTGCGCCATTGCCTGCATTAGACACTCTCCTCAAATAAAGTCAGCCCCAAAAATTAAACTGAAAAGGTGCTTGAAAAGATTCTGCCAGAATACCTTCCTGCACAACCTGGGCAGCATTACATGGCAGGACCTTTACCTAGCCCCATCCCTCAACAAGGCTTTTAACATCTTTCACAAACTCCTAAAGGATCTAATAGACAAACCCCCCCCCAAGGCTCATTAAGTCTAAGAAAAGACCACCTGGCTGGTTCTCTCCTTTATTGAAGAAAGCCCTCAAGGATAGAGACCTCCTGTGGAAAAGAGCTAGGAAATCTCACCGGAAGCCGACTGGCTTGCTTTTCGTGCCTCTAGGAACACCTGCACCAAACTAATTAGATCCAAAAATGCTAGCTACTTCCAAACAGCCCTGGAAGATAATAACAACTCTGTTAAGTTCTGGAGCATCCTCAAAGAGGTTGAAGGCCATACCACTGATGCCTCCCTCCCTACCAAAATAGTGTCTGAGGACACTACCTTTACAGGCAAAGCTGATATACTAGAACAATTTAATGAACATTTTGCCACTGCAGGGCTGGCCTTCGATACCTCCCCAATCAGTAAGCTCAGCACACATGGGGACATAGCTGTTGACTCTAGCTCCAACGCTACACTAACCAATGTTATTCCTCCTCCTTCAGCTTCCGACCTGTTACCTTCAAGCAAGTAGAGGACCTCCTATTGGCACTGGATATAAAAAAGAGTGCTGGTGCCGACAATATCAAATCCTTCTTCCTAAAAATTGGCTACTACTACCTGACCGCCCCCATTACCCATTTATTCAACTTTTCTCTGATTCAAGGTACGTTACCCAATTCATGGGAAACTGCACACATCATCCCCTTGTTCATGTCTGGGGACCCAAGCAACATGAACAACTATCGGCCACTCTCCCTACTATCTACTCTCTCTCAAAATTACTTGAAAAAATTGTTAACACCAAAGTCAGGGAGCATCTGGACTCACAGAATCTCCTAAACGCCACTCAATTGGGTTTTAGAGCTAAGCATAGCACAGTCTCTGCTCTTGCTAAAGTAATCACAGATTGGCAAATGGCCCTGGACTCTAAGAAGTATCTGTTTGCTCTCTTCCTTGACCTCAGTAATGCCTTTGACACCGTGGACCACAACATTATGCTTAATGCTCTGAGTAACATCGGTTTCGACAGTCCTGCCATTAAACGGTTCACCAGCTACCTTACTAACAGATTTCAGCAAGTCAAAACCTCAGGAGATTTGTCTCCCCTAAAACCACTACTACGAGGTGTCCCTTAAGGCTCCATTTTGGACCCAATCCTATTTGCAATCTATATCAACAACCTTGATTTACAACTGCGCACAGCTAATGTACACCTATTTGCAGACGATACTTTCCTCTACACCTCTAACTCGTCTCTGGACTTGGCCTATGAGAACTCACAGCAAGACTTTATTGCTCTCCAGCATAATCTAATTAAACATAAGCTCTTACTCAACGCCAAAAGGACCTAAGCCATGATTCTCTCGCCAAAGGCAGCTTCCGGACCACTTTGTAACTGCAAGATCCTAACTACTGGGCGAACCCCTCAAAACTGTGGATAACTTTAAATACCTAGTGTTCTGGCTGGATAACAAGCTTAACTTTCTATGCCACCAAAATGAGGTCACCAAAAAACTAAGACAACGCTTAGACATATTCTACCGTATTAAACATCTCCTCACCAAAGAAGCCAGGAAGAGGCTAGTGCAATCCACATTCATGCCACTTCTGGATTTGCTGACTTCCTTTACAATATCTGTCCCTCCTTAATGCTCAGTAAACTTTACACTGTTTACCACAGGGCTTTGAGGTTCATCCTTAATTTACCTTCTCGCACCTACCATTGCCTGCTATACCGTGAGCTGGGATGGTCTTCACTTCCTGTAAGGAGAAAAAGAAATGCTCTCCTCTGGTTCATAGAGTACTGTCTGATAAGCTTCCTGCATACATCTCGAGCTTCTTCGAGCGTGCTAAGGGGTCATATGGCTTGAGGTGATTCTGTATACTCTGCTTTCAGATACCCAGAGTAAAAACATCCCATGGCTTGGCTGCAATTACATTCTCCTTCCCTTCCCTATGGAATACCTTGCAAACTTCACTAAAGCTCTCAACCTTCCCTGGTCCATTAACCTTCAAAACAATGTTAACTGGATATCTGAAAGAAACCTGCAACTGCTTTAGGTGACCAAGCTCCCTTAATTTCTGATACTTCTTGCGAATACTCTGGCACTTAGTTATGCTCAGCTGCCATCCCCAGCTAGGGGGTACCCAGCACATGTTTCCTTCCTTCTCTCTCTCTCTCTCTCTCTCTCCCTACCCCTCCCCCTCCCAAGTTTTACAACTGAATATACACCAGCCTACATACAGAAGAGTATGTATGGGCCTTCATAAGCCAGTAAGTGCCTAGGAGCTAAACCTTCTACCTCTTCTGCTTCCTTTTTTAGTACTGACTTACCTGCGTTTAACTATGCAGACCCGGAATTTACTGGCTGGATATTTCTCACACATGTACTGTGTTTTTTGGGTATCCTCCCTTCTCTCTCACTTGCTCTCTCTCTCTCTCTCTATTTTGGCTTGATTTATCTCACACGTATAATTTTTTTTGTGTCTGCTCTAACTTTTTGTAACATTGTTACCTAGTATATTATGGCCTGATTGATCTTTCACATGTACCTTTGTGTTTTTGTCTACCCATGACTGTAACCTGTTTGATGTCCAGGACCACCTTGAAACTGAGCTTGCTCAATGGTGTCTACACCTGGTTAAATAAAGTTTGATTGATTGGTTAATTGACAACAGACACAGTTACAATAACCCCTGATCAGCATACAAATCCCTACTCTGTTTGCACTTACCACCAGGGCTGGTTCCACCAGTCCGACCCTGGAGACCCCCTGCAAAACAAGGTTAGGCACAGCAGGTAACAACAGTACAGTGTCTCTGGTACAACATGGAATCACAGTCAGGTTAAATGCAAAAATAATTAGATCTGATTTATTCAGGGGGACTGAACAAGGAAGGGGAGTAATCTGGCTGATTAGTTCTGTGACTGATTCAGTCAGGCAATCATGCATGCACTTTAGAGTCCTTTCATAGTCACACACTGTGGGTACCTAGTTGGAACAAAGATGGGCTAGCCTAATTCATTGCCTGGGGTAGGCCGGTGTTGCGCTGGTCAGGGCCCTGTGATGGAAAGAAGAAACATGCACAACCACACACAATTTGTAATCCAGAGCCTGGTGGCTCAGTTCGTGACAAGAAAACAACAAAGGAATCAGATGACAACACTTTTGATTTAGCTGATGTTGCAGGGAGCTACCCTGGGGTTTAGTAACGCTACCCAGTATGAAACACAGGAGGGACGAGATGGAGACTGCAGGTTGACAAGCTGGTATGCCAGGAGAAGCAGGGCCCATACGAATCACCAATGTGTCATTCCTGTTCAAGACGGTTGAGCAGGAGGCTGATCCCCGGGCAAGTCGCTCATCGATGGTGATCTCTGCGCCTGGAGTAGCTGGCTGGGCCAAGGTGGCAGGGCCCAGGCTGGGTGAACAGTTCGGATTAAGTCTGGTAAATGCTGGATGCAGCTTCCAGCAAGCATGGCACAATTAGGCTGTGGGGAACCAAATCACAACACACTAGCAGCATTCAGCACACTTATAGTAAGACAAAACACAATACCACAGGTCGGATGACAGTCCGGTTGCAATTTCAGCTTTCCTGAGCAAAACTGTGATCTCTGTGGTGATTCAGACGTCCTGATAGGCCGATCGCGTACAGCAAATCTTCGGTCTTCTTCAAGCAATGGTATAGTCACAATTGGTTAGGATACAGTCTGATTATTTAAGCACTCTCTAAGAATCCCTTTTGAGGGACAGTAGGCAGACAGGCCAAACTCAGCCTTTCCACCAGTTTCCCACACGACTACACAGGAGTAGCTGCTCAAATGTCTCGAGCTGTTCACTCTCTCAACTCCAAACTCAGACTGACTCTCTGCTGCAGGCAGCTTGGGCCTTTCCCAGAGATCCAAAAGGTTTGATTCATTGATTCATCTGTCTGTCAAAGCAAGGGCTGCCCCTCCAGGTCCATTTCGGCGCCAAAGTGGAAAAACTACAATTCCTACAGAAATTCACTCCCACAAGACCCCTGGGGGAAGACTCCATTTTAGGGTCCCCAAAGGTACTGATTGGTCCACAATGGCAGTCCAGAACCAAGATGGTGGTGATTCACAGAAATGTCCATGCCGCAAAGAAGGCAGGTTAGACAAACTTCAATATCATTATTATTAGGATAGATAATCCGCAAATAAGTACAGCTTCTAGCAGAGCTCCCTCTGTGCAACTAGCGATGGCAGAATGGAGCAATTATCTGGCAGCCCAGGCAGGACTCAAGCTTAGAAACACCAGCCCCCACCCAGATTAATCATACACTGTGATATAAGAAGCTCATAAAGAAACAGAACACAGAGGCTATAAAGGCACTCACATACAAATGCTTTTAAACGGTTAGGACACAGGACACCATCTGACAGTGGGCATTTAGGCACACCCAAGGAAGACTTTCGGGAAGGCCCATTTGTAGGGGAGGTTACACCTAAGTTAGCAGAAATTGAACAGATAATTGCTACTTATCAGCTGGATGTTGTTGCTTTATCTGCGCAATGGTTAAATTCTGGGATTCCTGATAGTGTGTATTTTATTGCTGGATACAGGTGTTTTAGAGCAGATCGTAATGCAAAAAAAAAAAAAAGGTGATGGGGTGTTGATTTACTTTAGGGACAATTTACAAGCTGATATTTTGAAGTCTAGTGGGGATTTGGGCTCAGAAACTGATTGGTTGCTATTGCAATTTGTCCTCGGTGGTAGGAAGAAACTAGTCATTGGTTGTTTATATATCCTCCCCTTAAGGGTCTAGAGGGTTTAAGGTTTTGTTTTGAATAGTTGTGATCCTTATTTAAAACAGAATGATGCTGTATTAGTTGGGGACATGAATCTGAATTGGTTTAACTGTAACACCTTGAACTATGAATCCTTTCTTCTCTCATATGGTCTAACCCAATGCTTAAAGGAACTTACTCGATTGAACCCAATAATGTCAAACCATTCTTTGCTAGATTGGGCATTAAATTCAGCAGGTAAAATTGGTTTATCTGGGGTCCTGGCGAATTCTACAAGTGATCATATGGCTATGTATTGTGTTTTAAATTTTCGATGTCTTAAGCCTCCCACTCGTATGATTCAAACTAGAGCCTTTAAACAGATCAGTTGTCCCCAGTTGTATTCTTCTTTGGGTTCATTAGATTGAACTTGCTTAGAAAGTGTTCCTGATGTTGATATGGCCTTTGACTTTTTTTGTAAGCAACTCGTTCCCATTCAGGAATTTTCCTTCCCTCAAAGAACCATTCGCTGCAGAGGTTCCCCAACTGGGTGGTTTAGTTTTGGTATTAAGAAATTGATAAAACAGAGGGTTCTTGCTTGGATTAAATTTAAATCATCTCCAAGTGATGTTACTATGAATCTTTATTGTAATTTACGTAATTTGGTTTCCTCTACTGTAAGAAAAGCTAAAAAAGATTACTACAGGGAACGATTTGAGGGCAGTTGGGTCAATCCTAAGCAGATTTGGAATAATATAAATTCCTTGTTGTCTCCCAGATCTGAAACTGGTATACAGCAAATTTTAGTTAATGACTCTGTAGTTAATGATTTATCTGAAATCGTTAAGTTGTTAAACTGTAAGTTTTCTGGCTTATCTAAATTTCAGTCCTCATTTTCATCATCTGGTTATAGTGACCCCCCTTTGATTGATCCTGCAGCTAATGGTCCTAAGTTTTTGTTTAGGACAGTAACACCCTGTGAGGTGGCTCAACTTTTGCAAACGTTACCTGATAAAAGGAGTGATTGTGGGGGAGGACTGGATGGTCGATTTATTAAGTTGGCAATTCCCTTTATTACTGATCCCATTTGTTATATATTTAATATGTCACTGACATCTGGTATTTTTCCATCTGCTTGGAAGAATGCAAGGGTCGTTCCTGTTCCAAAAAAAAAGTGATGTCACCTCCTTGGATGATTACAGGCCTGTTTCTATATTGAACCCGCTTAGCAAATTATTGGAGAAAGTGGTGGCTGCGCAGATTGATGATTATCTATCAGCACAACATGATTTTTTTGTCCGAACAGCAACATGGTTTTTGGAGATACCATGGGACAGGGACAGTCTTGGTTGGGTTCATGGACACCATTCTGCATGGGTTTGATAGTGGTAAGATGACAAGGGTGGTGTTCGTGGACCTAACCAAGGCTTTTGATCTAATTGATCACGATCTAGTGCGTATCAAATTGTATGATCTTGGTTTCTCTGCTGCTGCTGTTTTCTGGTTCTACGATTATTTAAGTAACTGTAGTCAGTTTGTACAAGTTGGTTCTACTGCTTCGGAAGTGTTACCCGTTAGTTGTGGTGTGCCTCAGGGGTCCATTTTGAGGCCCCTGCCTTTTTCCATTTTTGTCAACCAACTACCTAGGGTTTGTGAGACTGGGAAATCACTGCTTTATGCAGATGATCTGATTATTTATCCCCAGTCAGATTTGGTGTCTGAACTTTGTTATTCTTTGGAAAGTGACTTTGGTAAGGTTTATGGTTGGCTAACGTAAAATGCTATGGTATTAAACTCCTCCAAAACTAAAGTCATGCTACTGGTACACAACCAATGTTGGTGGATTCTCTACAACTGGTGATATCTGATCCTCAAGGAGGTTATTTGGAACAGGTATCCCAGTTTAAATATCTTGGTATAGTCTTGGATCCCAGTTTATCCTTTTCCCTTCAGGTTTCTGCAATGGTGGAAAAGGTACATAAAAAAAAGAGGGGTGTTAAATAAATTTAAGTCTTATTTTTCTCAGAATACAAGGTTAGCCATAGCCCTTGGATCCCTTCTTCCTCACTACGATTATATATCAAGTAATTATTATAACTGTGGGGTAAAAGAACTGCATGCGTTATTAGTTGTTTATAATAACATATGCAGATTTGTATTGGGTGTCCCAAGGCGTACTCACCATTGTGGTCTCTGTTTTAGCTTGGGATGGTTTTCCCCCAGTAGTTGTGTGAATTATTCTTTAGGGTGTTTGATGTATAAATCTTTTCATTTTGGCTCCAAATTTCCCCTTTCTAAGATAGTGTGTTGGAGAGAAGTATTTTCTTGCCTAAGGGTAGCAGATGGTCCTTTATACTATGTTCCCAAGTATCGCTTGAAAGCTACTTCTAGGGCCTTTTCAATAGCAGCGCCTGCTTTTTGGAATACACTTCCAATTTCAGTTAGACTAGCCCCCTCTCTTTCAACTTTTAAAGTTAGACTAAAGCAATATTTGTTACTACAATCTGCTTGTAATTGTAATGTATGAACTATTATTCTAAATGTTTGTATGATTGTTTGTATATGTTGTGTATTTTGCTTGTTTTTTGTTCTAGTCAGGCCTGAAAAAGGACCTTTGGTCCAATGCCTTTACCCGGTTACCAAAGAATAAAATGAAATGAAAATATGTGCCGGAGCAATTTGCCAGTGCATTCCTAACGCATGTGTGATGTGCATAGGTGCACCTGCCATGCGTGCCATAGGCAACTCAACATCATGTGTGGCCTATCATGCACCTGCGTGCGCTGTGCATCGTTGCCCTATTGCGCATGTGTCTATGTGTGCTTGCCGCGCATACGGCCCTGATGCGCTATATGTCCTCATTGTACAAGCATGTCAGATGCACCATGCCACTGACCATATTGCCCTTGGATGCATAACAGGCACATGCATGTTAGCCAGCGCCGAGTGTCCACAATGCACTCGTGCGTGTCACGGCCATGACCCCTGCATCTCCTCTTAATGTCTGGCGTTGTGCATGTGTGGTATTGCGCATCAGGCCTCTGTTGTGCTTGTCTATCATGCATTTCTGTGCTGCGCAGCTGTCATCAGTGTACACCAATAGTGCATCTGGTGCAGCGCAGTTCCATGTGGCTACATTGCACAACACAGTACACTCTACATCGTGCTGCAGACATGGTGGGTGTGGTGCCTCGGGTGCGATGGGCACACAATTGGTCTGAGATTCAGATGACCAGCCTGGTGGCCCTGATTGAGCTACATGCTGCACAAGTGTATAGTGCTGCTGATCTCCAGAAGCCCCGGTCCCATGTGTGGCAGCAAACTGCTGTGGACCCGGAGAGGAGGACGGGGGTACCCAGGTCTGGTGAGCAGTGTAGGCACAGGTATGGGGACCTGAGTCAGTGGGATCCGGCAAGGCTCAGATATCTGCAGGACTGAGCATGTTGGGGGTCTGTGTCACAGCCTGGTAAGTGTCCTCATGCACCGTGCATGCTTCCATTGTCCAGTGTCTGGGCTGTGTTGTGCGCTGCATGCACTGCTGGGTGTTCGGTGTCCAGTGGTGCTGCACCACATCACTGTGCATTGCACAGTGCCATAGGCCCAGACATTGTACCCTGCATGTGGGGTAGTGTCCCTGCTCGTGCTGTGATTGCATTGTGCACTGTGTTTGGGCAGAAGAGTCTGTTCATGGACTGCCAATCATGTGCCTTTCTTGTTCATTTGCATCCACAGTGCCAGTGGACTGCAGGAGGGTACGGGAGGCCAGCGCCCATGGACGTCAGACTGACATTGGTGTTGCTGCTGCTGCAGTTGCTGCTCCAGCGCCTGGACAGGCTGGTGAGTGTGGGCTGCATGGTTTACAGGGCATCACTGGGACTGGGATGGGTGGTTTGGTACAGCTCCAGGGCACTGCCACCATGAGTGGCCACTGCTTGGGGAGGTTCCTGGCTCCACTGCCTGTCATGTTGCGCTGTGTGTGGCAGGCCTGTGCACGTGGCCTTTGTGTAGTGGCATCCCATCGCTGTCCCTGGTAGGGAGTGTGTGTGTGTGTGTGTGTCCCATGGTGTCTCACTGCTGCTGGGGGACCACTGTCCTGCCTATGAGGCCATTGCACTGGTACTGTGGGGTACACTGCACAGGTGTGGGTGCATGTTGTTCACCTGCATCCAAGCAGTGTGGCTGTGGGGCACGGCTAGGTCTGCTGTTGCTGTCCACTGTGCATGTGCCTTTGCCAGTTCTGTCCACCAGTGGGCACTTCAGCTGTCCTATGCACAAACATGGTGGGCTTGGGCTCTTTGTGGCCCGTCATTTGTTGACTGGTCTGTGTTCCCTCTCTTAGGTCAGGCTGGGCTCCGGGTATGCAGAAGACATCTTGCAGTGATTGGTGGGGATATACTACATCTTCAGCACCACATAGCATGTACAAATGTCCAGATCCATATTGGCCGGCAACACCTGGCAGCTACAAGAGACTTGGTGTGAGAGGTGCGCCAGATGCGTGTGGCACTTAGGTGTCTGCACCACTGACACTGTCCCCCCACCCACCCAACACTGCTTTGGCAATCCCCTGACCTGATCTGCTGTTGTCATCTTTGCCTTTCCTTCTCCTCCCAATTTGGTTCCAGCCCCATTCCCCTTTTTGCCCACATTGCCCCTCCCTGCGTTTTTTCCTTCCCTGTTTCTCATTGTTTGCCCTGTTGGCACCCCTTTGTATATGATTCACATTGTTGTTTATTAAAGTGTTCATAGTTCTGCACATCTATATCTGTCTCTCCTTCACATGCAGGCTGCTGCACTGTGCTGCCAATGTTATGTGGTGCTGTTGGGTGTGTCACTGTCAATCCCCAGTGCTGTGCCCTTGGTTTGGCGCTGTTGTGTGCACAGGGTCCTGTGTGCTGTGTCTCGAGCCCTTGGGCTTTGGCTGTGCACCTACTCTTTGCGTGGTACACTGCCTTGTGTCTGTTTGCCTGTGCTGGCCTGATCACCTCCTGTCGTGTTGCCCTTGCCAGTACTGGTGTGCTGCGTGGTGCTGTGCCCTGTGTCCCTGCCTGTCGGCATGGCTTGTGGCCCTTGTTTTCCCAGTACATATGTGTCTCTTTTACATCAGACCACTGTACATGCCTGGTGCCCTCACACCATGGCTGCAACATTGTCCCGTACAGTGTTGCCTGTCAGGGTGGTGGTGGTGCAGTGCCATGGGCCTGCTGGCATCTGTTCCATCTGGGTGGGTGGCTTGGTGTCATTGGTGACCAGTGTTTGTGATGTGCACCTGGCATTGTCTGTGGCCCTCTGGCCATGTGCCTCTGCTGTGCCTCCTGGGTACTGTCCCCTTGTGGTCTGGGTCTATTACGCCCTGTCTTGGCACTCTGCACTTGTGCTGCCATGCCTGTGTTCACCTTTGCCTGTTGTGCTTGCTCAGCATGCTGGTTGCTGCATACTCTCATGCTCCTGCGCAATTATGGTTGCTCCGGCACATGTCTGGTTGCGCAATGGTGCATCTTTGCTATATTCAGCGTGGTTTACGCCTGCACATGTCTGTGGCACATCTTTTGAATACAATGTCATTTTCCTATGGTGCAACCGCATTGTGCTGCTCATTCCATTGCGTACATTCTGGGCACACTTTTGAATATCCTGACCTGTGTCTACATGTACTATTATCATTCAGCCCACCACAAGTATTTAATTCTACAAGAGAGCTGATGTCTTGGGTTTTCATACATCTTTGTTTTTTTAATTTACTTGTGGTGAGATTGTTAACGATCTACAGGGCAATTAGTTCAAATTTACTCCTAAATGTAATTACTTGGCAGCTCTCCACAGTGCATGGATCCTAGCTGCTATCCACTGTGGGCGAGATATTCAGAGCAGTTGTGCATGGTGCAACTGAGTTGCTCTGGCACAAGTCCTGAGTTGTGTTGATGAGCGATATTCAAAGCGACCCATGGTGCAGCGCAAATCCCATTGTGCCAATGCGCAACTATAATGTATGCAGGGAGCATACACATGAATATGTGGTACAGTGGCATATTCAACCGGACAGCAAGGCGCAAGTGTGGAGCAAACCCCAAGTTGTACCAGGCAGACCTGAGCCCATAAAAAAGGCTCAAAAACACAGACAGCTGATGTGCAACATTGTGCCCAGAGAGAGGCAGATAGAGAGAGAGAGAGAGAGAGAGAGAGAGAGAGACAGACACAGACAGAGGGACAGGGTTTCACATGCATCCAGGGAGAGACACAGTGACCGAGAGATGGACAGTGGCCCATTCCTAACGGACGTCGTAATGAGGGGTGTGAGGAGGCAGGAGGAACACCAGATGGCCGATGAAGGGCCCAGCGGTGGTATGCCCGACACAGATGGTACTGTGCCAGGATCATGTTCAAGAACTTCAGTGACACTGAGATAGTGGGCCGGTACCACCTGAAATGGGCTGTTCTGAGGCAGCTCTGTGAGCTTCACAGTGATGAGATGCAGGCACCCACCAGACGTAGCCATGCCATGTCAGTGGAGACCAAGGTGACCGCCGTGATGTGCTTGCTCACCACGGGCACCTTCCAAAGACCTACGGGGGATACCACAGGTATCACCCAGTTGGCCTCATCCTGCCTCCTCACGCAGTTCCTCAATGCTCTGCTGCCACATGCTTCGGCGTTCATACATTTCCCCAGCACACAGGCAGAGTGTACAGCAAACATGCAGGAGTTCTACCAGGTGGCACACATGCCAGGCATGATGAGGGCCATTGACTGCACCCATGTCAGCATCCACACACCACCTGGCCCAGAGGGCCCAGTGTACATCAACCAGAAGGGGTACCCCTCCATCAACTGCCAGGTGGTGTGCGATGCCACGGAGTGCATCATCAATGTCTGTGCCACACACCCCGGGAGTGCACATGATGCCTTCATATGGCACAGCTCCTCTTTGTGCCACAGGTTCGAGCAGGGAGACATCCCCACGGGAGACCTTGTTGATGAGTTGGACATGTGCCAGTGTGTCTGGGAGCCACAATGGGGGGATAGCAGGCGGTTGCCTTGGTAGAGAGTGAGCAGGAGCAGCACAGCACTGGGTAACCATATGTCATCTCCCACGCAGGCAACAGCGCTAACCCCCGAAGGGCATGGCTGCTCACCCCCTACCAGAGACCATCGTCCCCCATGGAAGCCAGATATAATGAGGCACATGCCAGCACAGGCAATATCACCAAGCGTGTCTTTGGCATGCTAAAGGCAAAAATCCATTGCCTAGACAGGTCAGGCGGTGCCCTACAGTACAGCCCATCAAAGGCCTGTGGCATGTCCTGACCTGCTGCATTCTGCACAACATGGCTGTTGACTGTGGAATAGTCGCCGAGGCTGAGGAGGGCAACAGTAGCAGGGACGATGGTGATGAAGGGCCGGAGGGTGGTGGGCAGCCACCCCTTAGAAGAAGGGACCCTAGAGCGGTGCAGGAGGCATGGCGCCACCAGGACACAATTGCAAAGAAGCATTTTGGACAATGTAGGTGAGTGTACAAACACAGTAGCATGGGCCTCACGGGACACCACTCAATACTGTGGCAGGGCTGTGCACAGTGGAAGGCATGCAAACATGGGTGCGCACAACACACGGCAGAGCCACTGGCACACTGGTGTGTGAACACACACACACACACACACACACACACACACGCGCGCGCAGCAATGGCATGCGCACAAAGAAACACACACACGTTGTGGGACATGGCATGGATTGGAAGCATGACACCGGTGCACAGGCGCCACCGGTGCAGAGCGGCCCTCATCACCTCCATGCCACATGTCCCAGCAGCGTGGTCCACACACACACAGGGGGTCATGTGGCACAACACACAGGTGCATCACCACATGCATGCTGCACCAGCACCGCTCACGTGTGCATGTGGCAACAGCTGTGGATGGCAGGGCAGAACAGCGTACACGGCACTACGACTGCCATGGCCAGGTGTGCAGCCACACCATGGCTGATTGGCAGATGCATGCTGCACATCGGCCACAGGGGGCATGTGGGACCACGACCATGTCCGTGCAGGGGTGTAGATGCGGCCAAACAGGCCTGCCCCAGGGGTGTCTGGGATGCTGATGTCTGACCCCGGCATCCACCTTGTGGGGGTTGCCAGATGCCAGGATTTTGGGGTACACCGTGCACTGTGGGGGGGCCTTTGCGCAGGTCCAAGTCCAGTGGCCACCACCAACACCAGCCCAGTCGTGATGGCACTGTTCATGTGGTCCAAAGCCACGGTTGTGGCCTCCCGCATCTGTCTGAGCTCATCAATAAGAAGCACATTGCTTCTGTTCTGCTGCTCGGCCATCTGACTCACCTCAGCCTGCAGTGCGCGCACCTCAGTGGCAAGCAGCACCTGGTTCTCCATGGATGCCTGCAGTAACCGGGTGTACTCTGTCAGCCACGTGGCCACCTGTCAAGCTGCATGGGGTATCATGGCACACTGCACAGCCTCCTGATCAGGTGGACACTGCACAGTGGGCCATACAGGGGGTACGCTTATGTCCAGTGCAATGGCAGTGTGCACCGTGCCTCACTGCCCACTGTCACCTGCATCCTGCCACCACTGCCCGACTGCCTGCTGGGCAGTGCCCAGCACCTCCGCTGCAACAACAGCACCTCCACCACCCACTCCGAACACAGCAGTGGTGCCACACACCGCAGGCCTGGCATGGCTGGGTGGCGGATGTGAAGCTGCGGGAGCAGCGCTGGGCACTGTTGATGGCTGTGTAGTGGGTAGGGGCATGTCTTCCACCACCACCCCTACACTGTCCATACTCATAGTGACGTCGTCATCAGTGTCTGACAACAACCCTAGCTGGGTCTCAGCACACAGCACCTCCAGGCTGTCATCGGCCAGAAACCCGGCAAGGACGTCATCAGACACCATATGTCCAGCATGTCCACATGCCCCACACTGCCAAGACAGGGCCTGTCCCAGCCCCGGATGCTCCTAGATGTCGATGGTTGGGCATCCATGTCAGCGTCCACCTCCTCCCGGCCCCTGCATGGAGGTGAGCTGGTGCTGCAAGACAGAAACAGAAGGTCAGTGGTGATGCATTACCCATGGCCGCCCCCAGCATGCAGGCATCGCCCCCTGACAATGCACAGCACTGTACGTCCACAGACACACATGCATGCGGCCGGTGACATGGCATCAGGTACACCCGCACAGCACATGCACAAGGCCACTCATACTCATCATGCAGTGAGGGGCTGCCACCATCTGGAACCCACCACTAGGCACACTCGACACTGACGCTCGGCTGATGCTGGATGCCACCAGCTCCTCTGAGGCTGTTAGTGGAGGCACTGCTGCTGGCCCACCACCGGTCTCCCTGTGGGACATCCGTATGACAACAATCTTTTCCTTTGTGCGCCTCCTATCAGTGCAGATCTTCTGGCACTCCTCGGGTGTGCAATGGTGCTGTCTGTGGGCATTCACATAGCGTGCCACCTCCCCACAGCCCGCTCCTGAGGTGTGCCCGTAGCATCACTGAGAAATGCCTCCCTGTCCATGTATGTCTCATATATCCAGTCACCCCATCCTTAAAAGAGGTGACCGCACCCTTCCTGGGAACTACCACCCCACCTCAATCCTACCTCCCCCTCTCAAAAACCTTGGAGAAAATTGTGTCCATCCAGCTAATGGACTACCTCTCCAAATATAGCCTCCTGTGTCCTGAATTGCATGGCTTCCGCCATAACCACAGTACCACCACAGCCCTCTTGGAATTTACAAATGCCCTCCACACATCTCTGGCCACTGGCCACACTGCTGGTGCTGTTTTTCATAGACCTTTCTAAGCCGTTTGATACGGTGCACCGCACACTACTCCTGGATTCCCTCACACAGATAAGCCTATCCCCTGAGACCACTGGCTGGTTTGCCAGCTACCTGTCTGAGAGAACCCAGACAGTCAGGATTGCCCATACCCTGTCCTCCCCCCCTCCAAGTCAGGTCAGGGGTCCCACAGGGCTCTATTCTTGGCCCCCTACTTTTCTCTCTGTTCCTCAACTCCCTGCCCAAGGTTTGCTCTGGGAAACTACTACCGTATGCGGACGATGCCGTCCTCTACAGCTCCCACAGCCCTCCACTCAGCACTCCAGAAATCTTTCACGGAAGCTGAATCCTGGTTTGTTCAACATAGGCTAGTCTTAAATTACAAAAAAACAAAATCCATGGTGTTTGCACACCCCCAAAACAAGAACACAGGACAACCTCTGCTCATACTGAACTCCCTAAATGACCCCCTTGAGCAGGTTACCTCATTCAAATACCTTAGTATCACCCTAGATTCTGGGCTCATCTACCATGACTACATCCAAATACTGAGCACCACTGTCAATGTGCGTATTGGTCTACTTCACCGGTACAAGCACTGCCTCCCACCAGAAGCTCTCGACCTAGCTGTCTCTAAATCTACACTATCACTCATAGTCATAGACTACGGAATCATCATATGTGGAGTAGCCGACAGCACGTACCTAAATAAAATTAGACTGGCCCTTAATAAGGCCTGTAGACTTGCTACTGGCTGCGCCAGACTCACACATACCTGCACCCTTTACTCCTTAACAAACTGCCTAAACTTTGACGGGAGGCTCAAATATCAGGCCTGCCTCTTTGCTAATAAAATAACAGCAGGGCTACTCCCACCTGCTCCCCCCCCCCCCACTCCAGGCACCATTGTCCACCCGCCTCACTCGGCAATCAGCGACAACCCACTTCAGGGTACCTCACTGCAAGACCACTTTGGGACAAAGAACTTTTAGATACCTGGCCCCTAACTGGCTCAACTCACTCCCAAACTCCCTCCACACAGAATCCAAACTTAGGTCAGTTCAAGTCCCAACTAAGAGTCCTAATCACTCATGAATCAGTCTGTGACTGCCCTTGAATTTGACCTACCCACTCTCCCCCCCCATGACTATGGACTTAACTCTGGTCCAGCCACCCCTGGGCATGCCTATATTTTGACAATGGACACCTCAGTCCAGCCTAGGCCTGCAAATAACCACCAGGGCATGGCTTGCACCACTGCCCTGCAGTGTATGTTTTGTTACCTACTACCATCTGCACTGTGTACCTATGTTTGGCAGCAGACTGTAACGCTGTATCTCCAGCTGCTTTACTGTGTTATCTGTAACCTTTTTGTAACCATTTCTGTAATTATTGTGTTTAGTTGTTGCTATTGTCTCCGATGTCTGTTTTCAATGACGTTGAACCTTTGTAAAGGAGTCTTTGACTCAAAGGTGTTATCCGATATCATCAATAAATATAGGGCAGTGGTCTCTGCAGCTGTAAAGTTGGGCCTGCGCTTGCGTGCAGGCCCCTGTCCCCTCTTCAGCTTCATTATCCGACATTCTGCCACCTGTTGGAGAGAACAGCAGTGTTAGTTAGTGGCAGCTCTGCATGTTACAGCTCTCAGCTGCAGTGTTGCACCAGACTTCTGTACCTCCATGTTGCCTGTCACCTACCTGAATGGTTGCAATACCAATCTGTAGACTGTGCTGTTCAGTGGCACTTTTATGGCTCAACGTATGCAAATTAGGATGAGTGCAATTGTAATGATATGCTGATGCTCCCTACTGCACCATGCATTGGCTCATGAGGTGATTTGCATACTGTGACTGAATATCACGAAGTTGCACCATGTGCAATTGTGTTGCACCAGAGCAACCCCGTGGCGCAATACCTGCACATACGCGGTGCACGGCCCATAGTGTGTGGCACGTAACACAGTACAATCACGTGACACGTGAGGACTGTGCAAAATAATAGCACTGCACATGCAGCGCAGGTCCAGCATCGTGCATGCTTGCGCATCCTGGCAATGTCCACTATGGTGCACCTGCGCACTGGGTGATGACCTGTGACCCACGTGTTGTTTACATGACCACGCTAGGCCCTGGCATGATGTGCATGCCCATAATTGTGCAATGGTCCCACACTGCGCACCTTGGCGCGCATCCATGTTCTGTGCAATGGCGGTCATGTGTAGCTTATTGCGCATCCTGCACATGTGGCAGACACGTGCGCTGTACAATGCCATTTTCTGTACCACTACGGCTGCTGACCATGGCACAGGGGAATGCCAGGAGAGCTGTGAACTGGACCGAGGTGCAGCTCATCTGTTGTCCAGCCCTGTGAGGGGCAGCTGTTTGGCCAGGTGCCTCTACAGCAGGCCAGAGGCCAGGTGTGGCACAGTGTGTCAGTGCCCCTGGAGAGGAGGACAGGTGTGCCACGCATGCCTGAACAGTGCAGGCACCGGTATGGGGACCTGTGTCGGAGGGCACGTGACTGCCTGAGGAGGATGCAGGCCCATGTCCAGCATGGTTCGGTGCCACAGCCAGGTAGGTGTGCGCATGTTGTATGTATTCCTAGGTGCAGTACTGTAGTGTTAGCATGGCTGCTCAGCATGGCCCCTGCAGTGGGGTACTTTGTCATCCTGGCATGCACCACGCATTATGCTCAGCTGCTGCATGCATTGCGGCCGTGCTGGCGTGTGGGCCTTAGGACACAAAGTGACATGCCCAGTGCACAGCGGGCTGTATGGTGTGGGGGGGGGTCCTGCAGGCGTGATTGTGTACTGCTGTCCCCCCCCTCTCTTCTTTCCCTTCCCAGGGCCGGAGGACCGCAGGTGGGCCAGGGCGGCGGTGGAGGTGAACTGGGCGGCACACCCTAATGTTGGACAGCCAGCACCAGCTGCACAGCAGGGGGCAGGTAAGCTGTGTCATGGACTTTCTCAATGTACCTGTGGGGTAGCGGTCAGGATAGGGTACAGCCATAGCTGTCTGTGCCATGTACCTGGACAGCTGTGTGTGTGTCGTACAGTCTGTCGTGCATGCCACTGTGGCCTGTCCGTTGGCCCCATGTACCGGCTGTTGGTGGGGTGGGCGTGTGCACAGATGCCACCAGTTGTGCTGTGGTGCTGCAGATGCTGTGTGCCATGTGAATGTCAGTATGTGGTTCTGTAGCCACTGTGCAGCAACATCCGCCTCTCTGCACCACCGTGGTGTGCCGTGTGGTTGGCTGGCATTGACCCCCCCCCATGCGGGGGCCATTCCGGACTCCCCAGAGGTGTATGCTCCTGCTGTCCGTTGCACACTGTGGGTGGGCTTCTGTCCCTGAGTCACTGCACTGATCGCTTGTCTTGTCCCATGCCATAGGTGTCCAGCAGCAAGCTACCTGTAGGCCTTGGCTGGCGCAAACCAGGCTCCTGCGGCAGATTCTGTTGGTTGTGCGGAGGGTGCTGGATGTGGTAGTCCTCATTCACTGGATAACAGTGGCCAACCAGAGAGGGCAGAGTCATGGTGGGGTGTCAGGATGTGGATGCCACTGAGGAGCCCTGTAGATAGCCCCCTTTCCCCTTGCTACACCTGTTCCCCTACAGTCCCCCATCCTGTTGTACAGCCCGTTACCTGTCCCCATCCTTCATTATACCTCCCCCTGTCCATGACCCGTTTCATTGTTTTGTACTGCTCTTTGTCACTTTATAAAGCGTTTTTATGCTATGTGCCTGTGTCCATATCTGATTTGCAGGTGGCGTGTGGAGCCATGCTGCAGTGGTCAGGTGTTGGTCCGTGGTGTTTGCGCAGGGGTTGGGGGGGCGTGTGGTGCTACTGTGGTTCCATGCTGTGTACAGTGGTGTGTCATGTTGTGGTGGGGGCCATCACCCAGCTTTGGTGGGTGTGCTGTGTGCCTGCAGGGTCACCAAGGGGCTGCAGTCAGGGGTGGACAGCAGGTGTGTGTGTGTGTGGTGGTAGCACATGGTCTAGGTCATTTTTCTGGACATGTTCGCATGCTGGGGTGGGGTCGTTTGCATCCTCTGTTCGGCACCCAGTCCCATGGGGTCTGGCCCTCTGCTTGGCTCCTGGCTCATTCACTACCCGGCGTGTGGGCTGCCTGTGAATGTGTGGGGCATGGGTGTGTTTGGCTCCAGGGACATGGGCGTGGACACCCACTGCAGTGTGGTGGTGGCCATGGCTGACTGGCTGGTGGGCTGGGGGGGCACTGTTAGCATCCTTGCATTGCCCATTGTCCCCTCTGGTTGCCTGCTGGCCATGCCGCCATTGTGTTCTGGAGTACAGTTCCGGGGCATGCTCCTGTCCAATGCCAGGGGACTGGCTATGGTTGCTGTGGTGCACGACACCTCTGTTGGTGGCTGTGCTCCATCACATGTTGCGCCATTCTTCCCTCCTGCTCTGTGCATTTGTGTGCACTGGTGGGGTCCAGTGCCCATTGTCACTGTGTTTCCCTGGCTGTGTCTTTGGGCCTCTTGTCTGTGCGCTGCCCTCCTGTGTTTGTGCGCAGGTTTGCTCTGCGCTTCCATGGTTGCACCAGCGCATCTCTGGTTATGCCATGGCACAACTGTGCCATATTCAGCCGACTTGCGCTGGTGCAGTTCAGCTGGCGCAACTTCTGAATATGTCATCCGCTGTGCCGCTGCGCATCTGATTTGTGCTGTGCCAGACTTGTGCCTGTCTTTGGCACATTTCGGAATATCAAGCCATATTTATAAATTGATTGAATCATATCAATACATTTACTGTGGAGATCTGCATACCTCACTTATCCTTTTTTATGCTTATTGCAGTTTTATACTATAAGATCATAAAATCTTATAAATAAAAAGTTAAAAAACAAAACAATTGAGGCACCTTGATGGCCTTAACAGGACGTTCCTCTTACTTTTTTACAGTACTGAAGGCCAGTTGGCCATAGGAATGGGTTTAAAATTGCTTGACAAAGAGGACCATGATCTCCCTGAAGAAGCACATACATAAGTGAAACGTTGGGGTGGAAAAGTCATGATCAGAAGCCTGAATTAAAGACTGGGCTAACAAAGAACTTTTGATTAAATACAGATTTATTTTATTTAGTTTTTGGTTACCAGGTGGGTGTGCTAGCCATAGTAATGACTATTTTCAGACACGACCCAGGAGGTTACAGATAGGGCAGTACAGCAAAAATACAAGGTGGGATCACCAATAGCAGGATACAGCTTTTGACAGTGAAATATGATACAAATATTGAGAAGGTAGACAACCATAACACAGCAATCATTTAGGAGTTTGGCTTTTTTGGACTTTGACAATTGCAGAGTCTCAGTCAGCCACCGAAGCAAACTTGACTATACTAAGAGTTAGGTGAGAGTACCCAGGGGACCACTTCTCTTCTGTACTCAATAACTAGAACCAGGTCAGGGTTCTCTGCCATAGACATCCTCCTCTTCCCCCTCAGTAAAGAGGAGGTCCAGATCTGATTTGTCTTCACCCAGAGGGTAGAAGGGGACCCTAACAGACAACAGCAGATGTCGCAGCCTCAGCATCACTGGTCCCAGCCCTGGGTAGGGTCTCGGGAACCATATCATTGGCAGCACAGAGGTTGGGGCTGGCATCGGCACTGAAGGCCCATACGGCACCAAGGGCAACACCAATGTCGTCATGGAGGTAGGCCCCAAAAAGCTTGATGCCAGCACCAGACAGAGCACCACTCATAGTGTTGAGGGTCCTGCTGGTCCTGAAGGACTCAGCAGAGACAATGTTGCTGGCCTCATCCCTGAAGGGGTTGAGAATGGCACCACAGATGGAATCTACTGTGAACCCTGACACCGAGGCTAGAGTTACAATCAGCATGCCTAAGTCTGACAGCACTGAAGACGGCACCAGCCCCAATGGCCCCAAAAGACACGGGGCCAGCACCTTCAACAGCACCACCACACTCATGCACCAGAAAAAACAGCTATATCTTTGGCAGAATCTCATCCACTGGGCCACACCATTAGGACTGTAAGCTGTTGGCATCAGAACCACTTGGAAATTTTTGCTAGCTGGTGGCCACCCACAATAATGTACAACGTCAATGCCCATAAAATGTGGAGGGACCCATCACTCCTCAGTTACCTGGTGGAGACAAGCTTGGAGTGTGTCTTTAATGGGAGACCAAACCAGACCAGGCACACAGAGGCTTGGGGCTGGAAAACAGAAGAAACATAAAAAACTTATGGACACCTCCAATGAGGCAGTAAACAATCCTGCCACTTACATCTCAGTAAGGGAGAAGGAAGGCGAGTGTGCTGTGTCCCAATGGAGGAGATTCTCTTGAAAAATCTACTGTTACGATGAGTGAAGTACAGTTTCGTACTTACCATAACAGTAGATCTTCGAGAGGATCTCTTGCAGCAGGTTATGCTCTTGGAATGTCTGCCAGAGGGCACTCTCGCATGGCAGCTTTCACTAGCAGTGTGACTGGGGGCTGCCCACGGTGACATCAGTGCAGGTATACCTATAAATATGTGGGCAGCCCCAGGATTCCTCAGTTCCTGGCTGGTGACCAGCTCGTGGAGCAGGACACTGAGGGGAACCCACGAGGACCAGGAAGGCAGCGCCCAGAGGGCCGATGAGTGAAGGTAGCAGATGATGACTGTTCTAGAGAAGGAGGGGGATGGAAGGCGGGATGGTGACCTGCTGCAAGAGATCCTTTCAAAGGTCAGCTGTTACGGTAAGTAAGAACTGTATTATCTTCTTCAAGGGTATCTTGTGTAGCAGGACATACTCTTAAGATGAGTCCCAAGCAGTGAGAGAGGAAGGGCAGTTAAGAAAGGAGGCCCTGCAGAATGGCTCAGCCAAAAGCACCCCTCCTCTCTGAGGCTATATCAAGGCTGTAGTACTTAGTGAATGTATGGACTGTAGACTAGGTGGTGGCATTGCAGATGTCAGAGATAGATACTCCTCTGAAACATGCCACAGAGGTGGAGGCAGCTCTGGTGGAGTGGGCCTTCACTGGGCATGGTAATGTCTTATTATAAGTCTTATAGCAACAGGTGATGCAATTCATCAGCCAGTTAGATAAGGTCTGTTTGCTGACAAGGTTGCCTTCCTTGCCAGTGGCAAAAGAAAGAAACAGTTGCTCGATTTTGTGATAATCTTTGTAACGAGCAATGTAAGACTGCAAGATGCGGTGGACATCCAAGGTGTGGATCAGGGTCTCTCCAGGATTTTGGTGTTCTGAGTACAGAACCAGCAAATGGATAGATTGGTTCAAGTGAACTCCGAAACTACCTTAGGTAGAAACTTGGGGTGGTATGGAGGGAGTCCCTGTCCTTGTGGAAAACCAGGTAGGGTTCATGGCATATCAGAGCCTACAGCTTGGATATTCTACGAGTGGATGTAACTGCTTCCAGGAAAGGAAGCGAAACTCACAGATAGTGGCTGGTTCAAAGGGAGGCAAGGTACATTTTTCAAGAACAAAACTGAGTTCCCAGAGTGGTACTGGGTCATGGACAGGTGGTTTTAGGTGTAGTAAACTGCGGAAACATCTTGGCAAGATTCAGTTGAGTGACTTGGCAGTTATCAATGGGTTCATGGAAGGCTGATATGGCTGCCAGATGTACTTTAATGGATGAGTAGCCTAAGCCTTGGTGGGACAGGGTGCAACGGTAGTCCAGGAACTGAGATAGTGGGCATGAATAAGGGTCAATGCACTGATCTGCGGCCCATATCACAAAATGTTTCCATTTAGCGGTGTAGGTTTTGCATGTGGACGGCTTCGTGGAGGCCAGGAGAATTGTAGCAACAGAGGGAGTGACCCGTTGTCTGGCTATGAAGACGTCATCAGGAGCCAAGCAAGCAGGTGGAGGGCCCTGAGGTTGGGATGCACGAGGGTCCCATTGTTCTGTGTGAGATCATTAGGATGAAGCAGATGAGGAAGGGGGGGTCCTCCAGCGACAGTTGCTGGAGAAGGGGAAACCAGATCTGGTAAGGCCAGAAGGGCACACAGCTGGAGTTTAACAACCTTTGGATGAGGAGAACAGGCAGAAAGGCATATAGAACACTCCCGTTCAAGGAGAGTGATAAGGAATCGCAGCAAAATCCGGCCCGATCAGGCATGATGGAGCAATATTGAGGGAGTTTGGCATTCTCGGGAGAGGCAAACAGATAGATATCTGGAGTTACCCAATAGTGAGAAGACGTCTTGGGAGAACGGCTGACGCCAGTGCCCACTCTTGTGCTTGAGCACGTCTGCTCAGGTGATCCGCCACTGTATTGTGGGCTTCTGGAACATGAACTGCGACTAGATGAATGTGAAGAAATAGGGCTTGTTTCTAGACTTGCAGCACTTCATGACACAGAGTTTGAGACTTTGTACCTCCCTGTTTGTTGATATAGTACACCACAGGGTATTGTCGTATTGGATGAGTAGCAGGCCTTGGGGGCAGAAATGGCTGGAAGGCTTGTAGTGCCAGATGAATGGCTCACATTTCCAATATGTTGATGTGCAGGGCCAATTCCCTGGGGTCCAATAGCCCTGAGTTTGGTGGGGGCCCAGGTGGGCTCCCCAGCCCAACTTGGAAGCATCTGTGGTCAAGGTTTGGGAGGGAGGGTGTGAGTGAAATGGAATCCCCTCCTGGAGGTGCAGTGTGTTAAGCCACTACATGAGGGCCTGGCACAGAGCAGGAGTAACATGTACAGAGTCATCTAGGTCACCTGTGTGTTGATGCCATTGACTGTGGCGGGCCCACTGCACTGGCCACATGTAGAGGCAGGTGTAGGGCACTGTAGAAATCGCTGCTGCCATGTGGCCCAGCAAACATAAGAACTGGCGAGCCATGATGTGAGTGGTGGCGAGGCAGTAGTGGGAGAGTGCAATGAGCTGTTGTACCGAGTCATCCAGAAGGAAGGCCTGGACTTAAGCAGTGTCCAGGACTACCCTGATGTACTTGAGATGCTGGGTCAGCTCCATGTTGGATTTGGTGACATTTACTGTAATATAGAGCTCCGCAAAGAGGTTGAAAGTGCACTCCAGTGAGTGGAGCAGGTTGTCTTGAGAGGATGCCTTGATAAGCCAGTCAATATATGGGAAGATGTATCGACCACGGCTGCGGAGAGCTGTGGTGACCACCACAAGGCACTTGGTGAAAACCCTGAGGTCTGATGAGAGGACGAAGGGTAAGGCCCTGAACTGGTAATTGTGTCCCAGGAGGTTGAATTGAAGATATTGACAGTGGGCCCTGTAAATTTTGATATGCAGGTAAGCATTCATATCCAGGAAGCAAAGCCAATCTCCTTGACTGAGTAAGGGTAGGATTGTGGGCAAAGTGACCATGTGGAATCTCTTGTACTGTATGTACAAACTGAGGCATCGTATATCCAGTATGGGCCGAAGGTCTCCTGTGTGTTTGGGGACCAGAAATAAGTGAGAATAATAACTTGTGCCCAAGGCAGACTGGGGCACAGGCTGAATGACCCTTTTGAGAATCAGAGAATTCAGCTCTTCTAGTAAGACCAGAATATGTTCCGGTGACTAGGAAGTGGGGCAAGGAGGAGTGAGGGGGGAGAGGCTAAAAGCTCCATGGTGTGACCCATTTGTATAAGTTGCTGGACCCACTTGTCACTTGTCGCCAAGCCTCCAGATGAAGGAAAAAATGGCCTTCCACGGCCTCCAAGGCTGGAGGAGGAGGGCATGGGAGGCAGGCAAGAGAGTTAAGAGAGCGGAAAGGGTTGCTGTAGCTGTGGTGGCGGTGACTCTGCCAACCTTGGCAGCAGGGGCAGAGGCATTTGGAAGGGTTTGTGTTGGATTTTGTTTGGCTGGATATCTAGCTGGGCCTTTTTGTCTGGTGGCGCGGTGAAACTGAAAGGGACACCACTGAGGTTGCAGAGTCTGGGAATGGTACGTGGTGTGGGCTGAACACAGTGTGTGGCTGGAGGCCTGCAGGTTATTGAGTATGTCCTAGGTGTCAGTCCCAAACAGTTTGTGCCCTTGAAAGAGGGCATTCACAATAGATTGCTGGACATCAGGAGTAAAGCTCAAAACCCAGAGCCAAGCATGGCAGCGAAGGGATACTCCAGTAGTGGAGGCACATGCGGACATGTCCACCACAACATACCCAGCTCACAGGAGGTAGTGACTGAGGTTGGTGCTAGTCAGAGGGGTAACCAGAAGTTGTTCAGTACCAGGGCTCTGGGGCAGCTTGCCCGCAGTTGCCAGGGTGGCAGCCCAAAGTGTTTTTTGATACTTAAGCATGTGCCCCATGTAATTTAAAGTATGCATTGTTGATGTGGAGGAGGCATATACTCTTTTGCCCATGAGGACCAGTTTTCTCGACTCATCTGGAGGAAGAGTGCTCAGATGTTTTGGACGTCATGTCCTCTCACGGGCAGCATTAATGATGACAGAGTCAGCCTGGGGAGCTGCTGCAAAATAAGACTGATCTGAAGAGGCCTGGTATAGGCAATCTGATTTTTTAGAGACCGGTGAGACTGTGAAAGGGCAATGCCAGGCCACCATGATGGCATCATGATACACGGCCGGGTCCTCTGGAAGGTTCAAGTAGTCTGCAAAATTTCGTCTTTGTTGGTCTTGCTTAGTGGTAGTAAAGCCCATAATTTGTTGAATTTGGGCCATTACTTCTAGAAAGGAGTGATCATCTGGAGGGGAACAAGGGGTGTAGAACCCAGGATCCTCTCCTACAGAGGAGACAGTAGAGGTGCTAGAAAGGGTGTGGACCCCATCATCTTCAGCCTGATCATCTTCCTCCAGTTCAACATATGGGACATCCTCCTCTTCCACAGCAGGGGAAGAGAAGACAAGTGGTGGGACTGTTTATGTGCCCCAGAAGGTGGATAGGATGGTGGCTGAGAAGGAGGCTGCTGCATAGCCTGCATGACCTCTAGTACTGCCTTGACAACAGTAGGCACATCGACGGACTGTGCCATCAATGGAGGCTAAGAGGCAGTGTGGCCAGTTCCTGTAAGCCCCATGCGGTAAGGGGATAGTATGGAAGTAATAGGGCAGTGTGGTGGGTGAGGCTTAGAGCCCAGCACTGGAGGACCAGCCCCATAAGTGTGAAATTGACAGGCAGTGAAACACAAGTGGCCAGGGGGTGGTGGCAGTGATGGCAGATCCGTCAAGGAGAAAGGCGCACCCATGCTGGAGGGTGCGTGAGTCGACAAGTGAGGCGTTGATGGAGGCGGTAGTTGTGGAGCCAAGACCGTCGACAAAAGGCCTGCACCCATGCTGGAGGGTATAGGAGCTGAAAAGGCTGGCATCGACAGTGTAGGAGGGGCCGTCGACTCAGGGATCTGTACAGAAGCCAAGGCCAACAAGGCTGTGGATAGCTCCAGTGAAGAGAGGACAGGGAGTGCGCTTGTCGATAAAGGGGGCATCTGGTCCCATTGAGCAGCCTGCATACTCTGAGACAGGGCTGCTAATGCCATTTTAGTTTTCTTCAATGGGCGTGGGAGAAGAATGAGCTGTCGATGGACGGCCAGAGACCAAAGCTGTTGACTGAGGCAGGCCCTTACCTTTTTCTTTCAAAGTCATCTTGTCTCGGTGTTTGCATTTTGTCAATAAACGGTGATGTGACCCGGACGCCTGGGAGCTCATTGATAGCGACGGGAAAGTCAAACAGTAGTGCAACTCCTTCTTTAGAAGAGTAACCTTTTGCTTCATGAGGAAGGCTTCCAGTTCTTTAAGTCGTCAACGTGTAGCTTTGTTATAAAGTCTTGGCAGTAGGCACAGGAATGGATGTCATGAGCAGCCCCCAGACACCTGATGCACAGAGTATGCTGATTGAAGTGCTAAATTTTTTGACCACAACAGCACTTGCGACAACGGAGCTGAGGTTGACATAGAGGGAAAGCAGACACACACGAAGATAACTCTGTCGAAAAGAATCCATCGAGACACTGCAGCAAGAAATTTTACATGAAGCGAGCTGGTTGACGGTGGGAAAAGAACTGAGGAATCCTGGGTCTGCCTACGTATTTATAGGTATACCTGCACTGACGTCACCGTGGGCAGCCCCCAGTCATACTGCTAGTGAAAGCTGCTGTGCAAGAGCGCCCTCTGATGGACATCCCGAGAGTATTACCTGCTGCAAGAGATACCCTCAAAGAAGATCTGTTCTATCTCCATTGAGGATATCTCCTCCATTGGGCCACAGCTTTGGAATGATTCCAGAGCAGTACAGAGTACCCAGGGAGGATGGCAGAGTCTGATGAGACATCATGACAGTAGGTGGTGCAATACCGCAAGGCCAAAACTAGCACATCTGTGAGAGATGATGTCCCGACTGTAATGCTTAGTGAAATTATGCATAGTACTCTATGTGGCAGCAGCACATATATCTGCTGCAAAAATATTTTTAGAAACAGGCGACAGAAGTGGCCATACCTCATGTAGAGTGGCTGTGTACAGTACCAGGAAGCTACTTACCATGCTTCCTATAACAAAATGTAATAAGTTAGCCAGTCATTTGGACGTGCATGGCTTGGTCACAGAAGTGCCATCCTTACCAGTGGCAAACTAAACAAAAAGCTGTGAGGTTTTCCTGCAGTCCTTAGTGTAATCTAGGTAGAAATTTGGTGATCTATGTATATCAGGGTCCGGAGCAAGACCTCATCTATGTTAGCATGCTTAGGATAATACACAGGAAGGTGTATGGTCTGATTCAATGTGAAATCAGAGACAACCTTTATTAGGAATACAGGATTAATCTGTAAAGACACCCGGTCCTTGTGGAAAATCAAATAGGGAGACTCAGCCATGACATGCTAAAGATCGGACATTCTACAAGCTGAAAATCATAGTGACAAGAAAAAGTACCTTCCATGACAGGAAGTGCATTTCAAAAAATGCAACTGGCTCAAACAGAGCCACAGTTAAAATAACATTTTATAAATTTTGGTTCTAGGTTCTAGATAAAATCTAGGTTCCAAGGTGGAACTGGTTTACAAATTGGGGACACATGGCCGGCCCGCCGGCGCAGCGGTGGGATTTCCACTTGCGACGCCAGCGACCCGGGTTCGGGAACGGACCTGGATTGTCGGAGGGCCGGCCGGGGGGAGAAGGATTGAGCATCCGATGGGCAGCTCTCCTTCTCCGGGGGGAGGGTGCGGGCAACATTCGGAGCATTGGGGACTCCTGGCGGAGGCCAGGGAACTCGCGTTGCCGACGCTAAAAAACGGGGGGGGAGGGAGGCGGGCGGACGCTGGCATCATTGCATCGCCCCTGCTCCTCGGGAGGGAAAATGGGAGGAAAAATCCCACACCTTATGCCTCGGTGACGCTCTGCCCCAGGAAAGCCCTGATTGGCCACCTGAGCCATTCCCCCAACCAGTCACAGTTCCGGGTCCGATATAGGGGGTCGAACCGCGCCCCACTCTCTGGGGGTAAGCCAGGGATGACCGGGAGATGGCAATATCCGTGGCCGGGCTCCAGGGGTTCGTGACCAGAGTCGATGGTCGATTTAGAGGTGTGGGGAAAAAATAGGAAAATTATAAAAAAAAAAAAATTAAAAAAAAAATTTGGGGACACACATGCAGAAAGCCTTTAAGAAATGTACAGGACGATGCTAGTTATGCCACCTTGCACCCATCAATATCGGCATGAAAAGCTGAAAAGGTTACCAAATGCACTTTAATAGAAGAGTACTGGAGACCAGAGTCAGACAGGGACCTTACATAGAAATTGTCGGCAGATAAGGGCCTTTGGCCCACCTAGTCTGCCCTATTACCACTAACAATTGTGCTCTGTCATGCAGTGTTGCCATTAGGCTAACTGGAATTCTGCAAGACAGCATCAGAAAGGTCCGGCGAATACTCCAGAACCTTTTTGGGTGGGCACCAGATGGAAAATCATTTCCACTTGGCTGTGTGTGTCTTCCTGGTGGAAGGTTTATGCACAGCCAAGAGAATTTCAGAGTCCCTCTGAGACACTTTAAACTTGTTCACTTCTATCTCTTCAGGAGCGAGGCTTGAAGGTGAAAGGGTGCACAAGTTGGGGTGAACTAGATGGTTCTGGTCCAGTAAGTCCATCCGGAGTGGCAGAATCTTGTTTGCGAACAGATAGTTGATTCAACAGAGGAAACCATAACTGCTGAGGTATGCAGGAGACCATTAGGATCATCTTGCCCAATGTGCCTCCAACATGAACAGCACTCTCTGGATGACAGGGACTGGAAGGAATGCATACAGATTTTGCCACGGTAGTCTGAATGCATCCTGACAGAATACATCAGTTCTGGGATTTCTGGAGCAGAATCGAGGTAGTCTGGTGTTGAGTGGGGAAGCAGAAAGGTCTGGGGTGCCCCATTCTTTAAATTGCAACTGGTTTTCTTGAGCACAGTACAAATCATCAGAGTGATAAGGTCAGGATCTGACTCTGTACCTTCTACTGTCGCCACACTCAGAGGGCAGTGAGGAGGAGAGGGGTCAAAAGGGTAGTAGTGCAGGTCACAGTCTTAGCAACACCGGTGACACTGGCCCTGAGTAAGGCCTTGGGATTGGAGCTGTTAGTGGTACTTAGGATGGCCCAGGAACTGACCCTGAAGGGAACTATTCTGGTATGGAAGACCCCTGCAGCACCATCAGTGTCAGCCCCCTCCATTTTACTACCCATGAGCACCTCTGTAAACAGCAATCTAAGCATCATTTAAAGGACAAGTAAACAGCCTGTTTTTCTAATGCACAATTCAAAAATCAGGCTTCACTTAGAGGTAAAGGAAAGGCTGATGTTTACACTGATGCTAAAACTGCATTTATACATTTAAGATAGACCGTTGCTGGCAGATATCAGGTCTTGAAGCTGACAGGCTTAGATTGATGGACCACTATAGGGACCATCAATTGGCTATCTTGCATAAGAAGGCAGAGTTCCTGTCCAGTGAGATTGCTGCAGCACAGAATCGACTGGCTCAGCTCTTTCAAACTGTGGATAGACGGTGCAATCCAGCCTGTCTGCAGGTTTGGAGAGCATTTTTTTTTTTTTTACAGGCGAAGTGAGAGAAGTTTGCTCGATTCTTTGCTGATAAGGCTGCCGGCATCAGATCCGAGATCTGTGCAGCTCACTCTAAGGGGGGTGGCAGTGGGAGGTTGCTATCCCTCAGATTGGTTGGTGCGACTTCAACCTGCCAGAGATTGTGGGTGTCATGCAGATTGTCCAGAGTATGCAGCCGACCTGCTGTAGTTTGGATCCAGGTCCAATTCTCCTCCTGATGGGGTGTGTTGAGGTCAGTGTCAGTGGCTCAGCAGATAGCACACTAGCCTCTGAGGCCAGGAGATCAGAAGGCTGTGGGTTCTATCCCCACACCAGGCACTTGGGTTAAATCCTAATACTGACACTGCAGTGCAGCATGAGGGGGTTCTGCACTCCTGAGGTGCTGTCTTTCAGATGAGATGTTAAACAGAGGTCCCATCTGCCTGTTCAGGTGGATGTTAAAGATCCCATGGCACTTCTTGAAAACAGTAGGGGAATTTTATTGAATAAAGGGACTTGAATACAGAATAAAACAGAAAACATCAGAACAAAAAACATATTGAGCAAATACAGAAACAAAGAGAAAAAAAGAAAATATATCAATCGGTCCATACGATGCAGTTAATCCAGAGACATGTAGATTGTTCATATGAAACATGGTCAAGATCATATTGCATCAGTCTCTTAATAGCCTTACATACATTAGCAAGCAATTCAACATGGGAAATAAATTTCTGCTGCAAAATCCAGACACACCTAGATTGCAGAATATGAAAACGTATGATACATAAAATAACATAAATGGTGTCACAGTTATACCTGACAAACGTATTTTGTAATGGACCAAACATTATGGTAGGGTAACCAATATCCCTGAATCCAGTCTCATTCCAATGGTCCACCAGTAAGGACCAAAATGGTCTTATATAGGAACAATCTGAAAATAAGTGACATTGGGTTTACAAAAGTTGGTCATAAGTAGGTGTAGCACAATACCTCTCTGATAATTGTTTATGTTTACTGTTCCCCTTAACCCCTAATCTCCCATAATTGCTTAACCATAAACAATCCCAGGCATACAATGGGATCCTTCTATTCATAAGGTGTCTCAAAACAGCTAACTTTCTATCTGCCGGACAGTCAGGAAAAACAACTTCCGATGTACATTCAACAGACAAAATATGCTGATACACCTTCTTTCTATCCAACGTCTGGAGATGACTGGGGTAATGTCCCACCTAATAACCTGTTTCATACATTCCAGCATGTGTGAAGGTAAATAAGGAAGTCTAGATAATAACCTAGGCTTCTTCTCCTGCTAACTGGGCCTACATAAGTGTAGCCAGTGTTCTACCAAAGGCCTCCATAAAATATTTCCAGGTTTCAAAACTGTCCCCAAATTATAAACTAAAAAAATACTAAAAAAGAGAGCAACAGGGTGGATCATAGAAACCCCACCCTCAGCAATCGGGAGATAGGTAAATTGTCTCTTAAGAGGGTTTAATCGAGACCCCCAGAATGCTTGAAAAAAAAAAATACTAAATAACTGAGTCCAAATACGGAATGGTGGAGGGAAAACATAACTGATATATAAAAATATTGGAGTACGTATAGTCTTAATTAACATAACCCTTTTTTTCTTAGAAAGCTGCTGTCCTTTCCAGTCTCCAACCAAACGAGGCCCCCTACCCAGGGCTACTTCCCAGTTTTGTCCTGCATATCTCCAGGACCAAACTGTACCCCCAGAATCTTAACGGGTTCCTGGGAAACATTGATCCCTGCTATGACACCAGATGGTGGCACAGGAGTAGACCCAATGACTACCCCTGTACTCTTACTATAATTAATCCTGGAGCCAGAAATACTCAAAAAAATACTAATAGAGTCTTGCAATGCCTGGACTGAAAACTGGGGGGCTAAAATCAACACCAGGTCATCTGCATAAGCCAGTACTTTTTGCTGCGGCAGAGTGGGAGAGACATCAATACCCGTCAGAGCATTGTTGGATTGTAACATCCTAATAAAAATGTCTATTGTAAAGGCATAAAGAATAGGGCTCAACGGGCATCCCTGATGTACTCCCTTACCAATACGAAGTTTCCGTCCATACCAGCCATTTACGTTAGGAATAACAACAGCCCCCTGATACACTGAAGATATTCAGGCAACAAACTCATCCGGAATTCCAAAGACTTTTAAAACTAAAAATAAAAATCTGTGTGCAACAGGATCAAAGGCCGTTTCTCTGTCTAATCCAAAAACAAACCCCTGTAAGTGTTCGAAGTCTCCCCAATAAAAAATTTTCCTCAACCAAATAAGATTATCCTGCTGCTTCCTACCTTTAACAGTAAACGTTTGTACAGGATGAAGAAGCTACGGAGTGACCTTAGAAAGTCTGGCCAACAAAATTTTGCTCAAGATTTTTAAATCAGAATTCAAAAGACTGAGGGGGCACCAATTCCCTAAGTCAGCTTTGTCACACTTCTTATACAATAAGAGCAAAACGGCCTCAGTCATAGAAGGGGCATAACTACCTGAGTGCAAAATATAGTTCAACAAAACAACTAATACTGGACCGAGAACATGTAGGAAGGTTTTATAAAATCCTGCTTCAAGGCCGTCAGTACCTGGAGCAGACTGAGAGGCTAAACCATTAACAGCATCAAGAACTATGTCAGCTTCTAGAACAAGCCTATCTTCATCAGATAAGCTAGGCAAATGTAGGTCAGTCAAAATTCGGGTGTATAGCACTACCTCCCAAAATAGGGTCAGCAATCTGCCCTGAAGTCATATAATTCTCTACCTCTTGTAAAAGCTGATGTGGATCACTTACAGTGTGTCCGTTTGCATCTGTCAGTGTGGAAATAAGCCGAGAGTCAACTCTATTCTTAATAGGGTCCAAAGACTGTTTCGACACGAGTTCCAAATCGTAATTCTTGATTTAAAGATCTTCCCCTATTATACTGTAAGTCAGTCATTTGCTTCTTTATTGTGGCAATTAAATGGCTATAATCATAAGTAGTCATTTCAGTAAGTAAAATCAGATGCTGTAATTGATGTCTAAGTTTTAAATGCCCCATATATTCCTTATTTGATTTGATATGGGCCTGTTGAAAAAATTGTCTCCATCCCAACTTTGTATCATCCCACCAGTCCTAAATGGAGTCATAACAGTCTAAAACCGAAAGTCTCGCAGCCCAGTTCTGGGACCATAAACGTTTAATATTTGGATCATCCAACAATGACTCATTTAATCTCCATTTGTTTTTCTTACATCTGGGGGCCCCGGCCCAAGAAATAGAGGCTGTAAGAACTCCGTGATCAGAAAATTCTATTGGTCTAGTAAAAACTTGTAGTACATGTAAAACAGTAGACAAAAAAATGAAATCAATTCTAGTCCTAAGGACAGCCCTAAAATAGGTATATCCCCCTGTAGGATGTAATACCCTGTAGGCGTCTAACAAGTGAGCCATTGAAATAATGTGTTTCAAAGCAACAGAATCACAAAAAAGCTTATGGGTCTGAGGCCTCTATCAGTGGTCGATAGGCCACAATTAAAGTCTCCCAGCCAAACCACCAGACGAGAGGTATGTAAGAAAGGTTGTACTTCCTTAAATAAAGCTATATGTTGTGCTTTAGTTTGAGGAGCATAAATAGTTATGATCCAAAACCTTTCTGAGCAAAAAGAAACGTCTAACCAAAGAGCCCTCCCAGGGTGAACATCCACCAATTTGGAAACCTTAAATGCAGAATTAGAAAAAAAGAATACCTATCCTGTCACAGAGGTCTTCCCCAATAGACCAAAAGGAAGGTCCCAAAGGCCAACAGTGAGCAGCATGCTGAAGCTCCTGATGCGTCTTCAAGCGGATATACTAACATACTAAAATGCCAGCAGAATAGGCCTAATGGTCTTTCGTGTCTGCTCGTTTGGTCAGCCCCCACCCTGGGTGCTGACCTTGCTGTCCCCTTCGCCTTCTCTGGCTTCTCCCTTCCCAGTTCCGGATATTCTTGCTGCATTGGATTTTGCTTCCAGAACCCTTCCCCTGTACCTGTCCCACCCCCTCTTGAACCCCTCCACTGTCTCTGCCTCCACCAACCCCTAGGCAGTGCATTCCATGGCTCCACCACCCTCTCAGTGAAGTAGCACCTCCTCCTTTCTCCCTGAATCTTCCCCTCCAGCTTCCACCCATGCCCTCTAGTGGCCCCTTCCTCCTTCCTTCAAGCACCCTGACTGTTCCTCCCTATTTACCCTCTTCATGTACCTGAAGACCTCTATCATGTCCCCCCGGTCCCTTCTCTCTTCGAATGTGTACATATTTAGCTCTTCGAGCCTCTCCTCATAGGTCCTGGTCCCCAAGCCCCAAATCATTTTGGTTGCCCTCCTCTGGACCCTCTCCAGGAGGTTAAGTGGGATAGTGAGACTGAAGGGGGAGGATGGGAGCCGCGTGGAGGATGACAACAGTAAAGCTGACATATTGAACAGGTATTTCTGCTCAGTCTTTACTAAGGAAGAGGGGGGTAATGGGTCTGAAGGGAGTACAAGGGGTGAGAATGGTGCAGAAATGGACACAAGTCCCTTTACACGAGAAAGGGTCCTGAAGGAACTGGAAGTAATAAGAGCTGATAAAGCAATGGGGCCAGATGGGGTGCACCCAGGGTCCTTAAAGAACTAAGAGAGGTGGTGGCTGAACCTCTGGCTATCCTGTTCAGCCAATCACTGAAACAGGGAGGTACCCAAAGACTGGAGGACAGCAGATGTAGTCCCCTTATACAAAGTGGGAACAAAGAGGAAGCAGGGAACTACAGACCAGTCAGCCTCACCTCGGTAGTGGGAAAGATCATGGAAGCACTACTGAAGGAGAGATTGGTGGAACATCTGGTTGTCAATGGACTACAGGACCCAAGGCAGCATGGTTTCACCAGGGGGAGGTCATGTCAGACCAACCTCATTGAATTTTTTGACTGGGTGACTAGGGAGGTGGATCAGGGGAGGGCAGTGGACATGGCCTATCTGGACTTCAGCAAGGCCTTTGACACTGTGCCACATAGAAGATTATTACACAAACTGGGGAATATGGGTGTGGGCAGGACAGTAGTGTGGTGGGTAGGTAACTGGCTGGGTGGCAGGACACAGAGGGTGGTGGTATATGGCTGTCACTCCACAGAGGGAAGAGTAACCAGTGGGTACCACAGGGATCAGTGCTGGGACCGTCCTATTCAACATCTTCATCAGTGACATTGCACAGGATCTAGAAGGCAGAATTTCACTGTTGCTGATGACACAAGCTCTGTAACAGAGTAGACACACCAGAGGGTGTAGACAGAATGAGAAGGACCTGCAGAAACTTGAAGAATGGTCAAGGGTTTGGCAGTTGAAATTCAATGCAAAGAAGTACAAGATAATGCATATGGGGCACAAAAACCCTGGCACAATATATCAGTTGGGGGTGAGGATATAGCATGCACCAAGCAGGAAAGGGATCTTGGGGTTGTCATCTCTGATGACCTCAAGGTAGGGAAACAGTGTGACAAGGCATCAGGTAAAGCAAATAGGATGCTGGGTGTATAGGCAGGGGCATCACCAGCAGGAAAAGGGAGGTCATAATTCCGCTATACAAGACACTAGTGAGGCCCACCTGGAGTACAGTGTACAGTTCTGGAGACCATACCTACGTAAGGACATAGACAGGGTAGAGAAGGTTCAGAGGAGGGCAACAAAGATGGTGCATGGGTTGCATCACAAGTCCTATGAAGACAGATTGAAGGAACTGAACATGTACTCCCTGGAGGAGAGGAGAGAGAGGATATGATGAGACATACAAGTATCTTACAGGGAGGAACAGGGTGCAGGAAAACACTATTTTTAAGCGAAAAGATGTTTCAGGACTAGAGGGCATGGGAGAAGTTGGAGGAGGACGATTCAGAGGAAACATGAGAAAGAATTTCTTCACAGAGCGGGTGGTGGACAAGTGGAACACCCTGCCAGAGGAAGTGGTGGGGCTGAAACAATCACGGGATTTAAGAATGCATGGGATAGACATAAAGGAATTCTAGAGGGCAGGGGTAAGGGGAAACAGACTTCTAGGAAAACAAACTGAACTTACAAGCTCAAATGGGCAGACTAGGTGGGCCATAGGCCCTTATCTGCCGACACTGTCTATGTATCTATGTATGTATCTATGTTAATGTCCCTCTTTAAGTGTGGCCTCCAAAACTGCACGCAGTACTCAAGGTGCGGCCTCACCAAGCAGTTATACAGAGGGAGTATCACTTCCCTCCTTCTGGAGGTGATCCCCCTAGCGATGCATCCCAGCATCCTGTTGGCCTTGGCTGCTGCCCTCCTACAAGTCTCAGAGTTGTTCATCTTGACATCCACCACCACCCCCAGGTCCCTCTCAGCCATCGAGACTTGTAGCATTCCCCCACCCAGGGTGTATATTTGGCCTGGGTTTCTGGCCCCCAGGTGGAGTACCTTGCATTTCCCTGCATTGAACCTCAGCTTCCACTTTCTAGACCATCTTTCCAGAGCCTCCAGGTCCCCCTGTAGGGCCACCCTCCTCCTCCCCATCCACCATCGCCCCCAGTTTCGAGTCATCTGCAAAGAGACTCATCTCACTCCTGATTCCTGTCCTTATGTCAGATACGTAGGTGTTGAACAGAAGGGCCCAAGGACTGATCCCTGTGGGACCCCACTAATGACCCTCCTTGGGATGAGACTATCCCACCAACTACGACCCTCTGGGTCCGGTCCTGGAGCCAATTTCCTATCCATCTGATCATCTGGTTCCCCACCCCCATTTCTCCCAGCTTATCCAACAGGCCCACGTGAGGAACAGAGTCAAATGCCTTGGCAGTCTAGAAAGAGGACATCCACTGGTCTACCCAGGTCCAAGGCACTTGTCACCCAGTCATAGAACTCCACCAGGTTTGTCTGACACGATTTCCTCAGGATGAATCCATGCTGTCTATCGTCCAGGCACCCTGACTTATCCAGGTCCCCCCAGCCTCTCCTTGACAATGCCTCCATCACCTTGCCCACCACCGATGTCAGGCTGACAGGCCTGTAGTTCCTGCCAACTCCCTGATCCCCCTGTGGATAGGCACTATATGCGCCACCTTCCAGTCTTGGGGCACCCACCCTGTCCTCAGAGAGATGGTGAAAGCTCCGCCAGGTTTCGCCAGGACATCTGCAGTTCCTTCAGCACTCTGGGATGTAATTTATCCAGCCCCGTGCTTTCTCCGCTTAAGGGAGCTGAGGCTTCCCTCACTCTCTCTGCTGTGATTTCCACTTCTGGTACCTCTTCTCCCTGCTTAGCCCTCCTCCCACCTGCCAGTGATGCCTCCCCCTCTCCCCAGACCTGCCGATCGGTAAGGGTCCCCCATCTCAGTATCTCTGTCTCCTCCCATGTATGATGCAGCACCCCCATTTTCCCTGGTGAAAACTGAGGTGAAGTACTCATTTAGTACCTCAGCCTGCTCCCCCGGGTCTTGTGCCCATCTCTCCCCTGATTTAATCCTGCTAATCTGCCCCTTCACCCTTCGTCTTTCCCCAATGTATCTAAAGAACCCCTTGTTTCCTCTCCTAATTTCCCGGGCCAGGTTCTGCTCCTTCCTTGCCTTAGCCGCCCTCACCACTCTAGTGGCCCTTCTAGCCATCAGCTCGTACTCCCCTCGATCCCTTTCACTCCTTGAGCACTTGAATTGCTTATAGGCTGCTTTCTTTCCGCACCACCTCCTGGACCTTCCTGGTCCACCAACAGGGTTTTTGGGCCCTACCGCATTTTCGTCTTACTCTTGCACAGGTGCTGGTAGCATCCTGCACCCCTCTCCTGATGATTTCCGACCTACTATCAGCCCATATCTGACCAATCCCATCCAAATGCTCCTTAAGGATCCTTCCCATTTCTTAAAATCCACCCCTGAAGTCGGTTACTCCGTCCTTTGTGCAGCCTTCTACCCTCCTAGGTCCAGGCAGAACCAGACTGTGGCATGGTCACTCCCCGCCAATGGGTCCCTTACCTCCAGGCCCCCAATCTGGTCACTGTCTGCCAGGACCACATCCAGTACCCGTGTCTCCTGGTCGGTTCCCTCACCTGCTGAGTTAGAACGCCTTGAAGACATCCAACAACCTCTGTTCCCTGGTCACAGAGGATGTCATAGTCTCCCAGTCTGTTCCTGGCATGTTTAAGTCCCCAACACCACCACCGTTCCTCTGCCCAGTCTGCAGTGTCTCCAACATCTGCCACCAGACTGTCCTCAGCTCCTCCGCCAGGGCAGGGGTCTATACCACTCCTATTTTTACCTCTTGCCCCCTTGTTATCAAGGTGACCCAAATCGCTCCACGGTTCCCTCCGCCTCTACTCCCTATGCCAATGCAGTTTTTGACTATCATTGCTACCCCTTCTCCCTTCCCTCCCCTGTCCTTCCTGAACATAGTGTAACCTCCAGGTTCAGGTCCCAGTCATGTCTTGCAGTGGCCCAAGTCTCAGTGACCGCTGCCACATCCACTGCTCCTCAGTTACATCGCCTGAGCTCAGGCATTTATTGCCCAAGCTCCTGGCATTTAGCAGGACTACCTTCCACCCTTTCCCTATAGTTCCATTTCCCTGCTCGTGTTCCCATGGGGATTCTGTTTTCCCTGGTCTGCACTTTGCCAGTTGGCCTTTTCCTGCAATCCTCCTGGTCCCCAGGGGTGGAGACAGAGTCCTCCTTTATCGGCACCCCTTGACAGCCTTTTCTCCCATCCCACCCCCTTCACAAGTTTAAACTCCACTTTACCAATTAACCTCTATTTTCAACTTAAGGATTCCCTCCCTCCAAATTGAGATGTAGTCTATCTCTAGCATACAGCCTTATCTCCTCCCAGGTCTCCCCAATCCCCATCAACCCATACCCTCTGGCCTCACACCACCCCTGAGCCACTGGTTTATCTCCCATTTTCCTTTGTGTTCCTCACCAGCCCTTGGCACTGGCAGGATTTCTGAGAAGGAAACTGTGCATCCTATGTCATGACAGACCCTGGCGAGCTCCCTGAATCTTGCCTGTATCTCTAGCTCGCTATTTCCCTCAATGTCATTTGTACCCAGGTGGACCAGTATGTCTGGGGAACCCCCACAATCCTTTGCCAGCTGATATACCTTGTGCACCATTAGTCCAGGGAAGCATCTTGTTCTAACTGGCCAGGCCTCTCCCTCCCTATCCCATTTGATACCCCTGATCATAGAATCCCCCAGCAGGAGCACTCTGACCACTCCTTTTCCTCCATTCCCCCCCCTTCATGTCCCTCATCCTTTCTACAGGCCCCTCCACCCAGCTGGCTCCTTGTTCCTCCCCTATCTGGGTGCCACATGCCACCCCTCCCTCCAGTCCTATGCCTCTCCTCCTCTGAGTATCCTTCTGTCACCTTGCTAATTCCCCCTCACTGCTCGCAACTGGTCCTTCTCCCCATCTGCTAAACTAGCCTGGCTCATCCTCCCTTCCTTCCTGTCTCCATTTAGTCCCTCCTTGCTTGTCGTGCTCCCCTGGCCTAAACCCTCAGCTCCCTTTACTGAATCCTCCTTGTACTTCTGGTCCTTCTCCTTTACCTTTCCTCCCAACTGGTCCTTCTCCTTGCGCTTTCCTCCCTCTTCCCCTGCCCCTCCTGCTCTGATTCACTGCTCCCCATTCTCCTGCATTCCAGGCCCCCCGTTCTTCCTGCTATCTGGCCCCTGCCTCCTGCCTCCCACTCCCTTTCCGTCTCTAACCACCTCTGTCGTGGCTACATAACCCCCCTCATCCTTGAGCAGAAGAAGAGAATTGAAGCGGTTACTGAGTGTAAGGTCTGATCCACCTCCCCGCCTTGCTTCCTTCTGTCCAGCCAGATATCTTGTAAACAAATTATGTCGGAGTTTAAGGTCTTAAGAAGAGAAAAAAAAACCTATATGCTTCTTCTCACCCTTGATCCTATTAACATTTAAAGTAGAAATCTTTATGGAATGCATAACAGGGAGAGAGAAGTAAGGAAACTACAAAAGACAAAAAAAACCCCAACAAACTCAGGAGGGTTTACCCACTTGTCTACGTCTAGTCCGTTTAGCGATAGAATCTTCTGGCCTGCATTCAGTGTCAGTGGTGGAAACAATAGAGGTGGTATCAGTGTCATCCTCTGAGTCCCCTTCCCCGTGTCGTCGTCTAATGGGGCAAACACATTCCCTACCATAACAGGGTCCCTAGGAGGCACCGTTTTAGGGATGGACTTTGTCCCAGTCATCTCTTTCCCATGTCTATTGCGTTTTCTAGGTTGTACAACCTTAAAGGGGACTTCAAGCGGGGGAGGGGGGCATGTGCTCCTCAGTACCAACTATAGTATCTACTTCTGTCTGATCCAAAATTGGTTTATCTAGGCCCACTTCAGAGTTTGCAGTTGGTATAACAATAGCAGTGGTCACAATGGGGTCAGCTGCAAGTGGTGTTGCAGGGACCTTAACATGCTCAGATTCTGGGAGCGTAGGCAGAGTAGCAGCCGCTTTTTTCGCCAGGGCATGCTGAGCTTGATTAATAATCCCTTCATGGGAGGGGCAGTCTTCACAATTGTGAGAAGCCCAAGGACAGCGTCCATCATACCTCTCAACTGTACCTCATTACGAGGGACATTCCTCATTTTACTTTACAAAAGCTCCCTGTTCCACATTGTGAGGACTTGTCCCACATTCAGTGTTAACATTTTAAAGCAAAAATCTGTAGTAAATGATGCAAGAAATATACTATTCAATTAATAACAGACTTTCTGAAAATAAATGCAAACATTTTAACAGTGTTCTAAGCTTCTTAGGTAAAGATTTGATTAAGTGTTCCACATTTTGCTTATTTGTTCCACATTTTGAGTGGCAATGTTCCACATTTGGGGGACAAAAGGTTGAGAGGTATGGCGTCCATAGGCATGTCCTGTTTGCTTACAAAGGTTGCATTTGAACAAGTTAAGGCACACCGGAGCCAAATGCCCATATTCCAAACAGTGACTGCATCTAGTGGTATCACAAGCTGAGCTGAGATGTAAACGAGACCCACACATAAAGCAGGATCTGGGTTGGCCTATATAAAAGATAGACACCCTATCTTGTCCCCCACAAAAAAAAATACTAGGTAGATGTACAGGGCCTGTATTTGTAGAAAAAAGTTTCACCTTCACCTTCCAACCCTCGTCCCAGATCTGCTCGCTATCCATAATGGATGAAGACCTCCCTAAAATCTCACAACGCTGACACAACCAGAAGAGAATGTCCTCAACATTGACACCCTCATTTTTAAATAACACAGTAATGGTTTTAATCAATGGTTTGGTAAGAGGAATTACCTGAAAAGGTATCCACAATGGGTTATTTTTAAGTGAGTTGTACTGGGCCCAAAACCTATCAAGATTGGACACATTTTTGAAACTGACATCAAAATTACCATTACCTAAAGAAATCAGTGCAAATATTTCTGAGGAAAAAAATTTCATAGACGTTTTTAGGAGGGTTTTAGCAATAAACAACCTTTCAGGAGTTATGTTCTAAGCCCCCCTTGTACAACAATCTGACTGCATTCCTCCTAGGAGCTGGTTCTCCACTGGAGTGAAAGAGATCAGCCATCCTGAACAAGGGGGCCAGAGAAGACCTCTTCTGGTGTTCTGCCAATGCCTCAGGACTAGGACCCATCCATAAATCCGCAGACAAGGAAGGATCAGTAGTTAACACAGGTGTGGTACCTACACCATTTACAGGACCAGAAGGAACAGAAATATTACATAAAGAAGAGTCTTTACCCCGGAGTTTGATGGAGCTCTCAGGTAAGCCAGCGTTGGTGGCCACAACAGTAGAAGGTGAACACATCCTCTGATATGAAGGATCTTTGGGGTCAGGAGTCCAATTACCCAAAGTTTCAGCAATCCAGCCCACCGCTGTTAAGGCCCTTTCAGGAGACCAAGAAGACTCTTGTAGTGGTGGAGCAGCAGCATTAGGCTCGGGAGCTAACTCACTCCAATCCCTGGTCTTCCGTCTATCAGAAAAAGAGACAGTCTGTTCCGACTCTGCCTGAGCTGTTTCCGAATGACCAAGTCCATCCGGAGCCTGTTGGCCCATTCCTAGTCTAGCTTTCCCTGTTTTGGGATCCTGCACAACCGCGTGAATAGTAGAAACAGTGGTCGGCTTTTGGCACACAGCAGAAGCGCCATTCTGACTGCCCGACGTACAGACATCTGGGTGCACTGCTACAGTAGGAGGAACAACAGCGGGAACCACACCATCGTCCGGTCATCTATCTTGCTCTATCCAGGCTGGAGACACACTTGCCAGACGAGAACCTGTCGTCAACGAGAGAAGCTCATCATCAATTTCTTGAGCTTTTTTATCCATGCCTGCTTCTGTAATAATAGCGCCTTATGGCGTTGGACTACTGCAGGCGAAGGCTGTACAGAAGAGGCAACACCATCTGTAGCAACAGCCAGATCCAAGTCAGGTAGGTCCGTAGAAACGGGTGTAACCTCCATAAAGTCCAAAACGCTTTCATCCTGAGAAAAGTCAGCCACAGCCATAACCAGGTCCACAGCCTCTTGTGTTGAAAGGACAGGAACAGAAGCCAGAGCTCCCGTCCCAGCAATATCCTCTGTCTCCGCACGTCCTGGTGAAGTGGCCATCTTGGAAAGGTGTCTGAAAAATCCCCCAGTGGAGAATAGGGGGATTTCCCCGGTGTCCTGGCCAAATGTCCCCCATTCACTAAAAATACCACCTACAGTTTAATCTTGTTCAAGGTCAGTTGGCATTCATCTGTATCTCTCCTCCCCTGGGTCGTGCCTGAAAATAGGCAGAATTTGTCTAGTGCACTTACCCGGTCAACAAAAACTAAAAAAAAAAAAATCTACCTGGTCTTTGCAGAGATAGTCTGGTGTTCGTTGTGGTCAGGTAAGCTTCCGGACTCCATGAAGGATGAGGTGGTGACACCACTCCTTAAAAAAAATCTTCTCTTGACCTGGACTGCCCTGCTAACTACAGACCAGTCTCTAACTTTCCCTTCATGGGTAAGGTTATTGAGAAAGTGGTTGCGCAGCAGCTGGAAAATCATTTAACCATCCATGATATCTATGACCATCTCCAGTCAGGTTTTTGGAAGAGGCACAGCATGGAGACAGCCCTTGTCTGGATGCTTAATGATCTCCTCACACAGAAGGATCGGAAGAGCCGTTCCATCTTGGTTCTTCTTGATCTCTATGCAGCGTTTGACACAGTGGATCATGGGGTGCTATTTGAGTGCCTGTGGTTCATATGCAGCCTGTCTGGTATGGTCCTCGGATGGTTCCATTCTTTCCTCACTGGCAGATCTCAGATGGTGGTGTCGGGGGTATATGCCTCTGACTCATTCTCTCTGCCATGTGGGGTCCTGCAGGGCTCGGTGTTGTCTCCCATGTTGTTCACGGTGTATACGCTGCCATTGGGAGACACTGTGATATGGTATGGACTGGGTTTTCACTGCTATGCAGATGATACCCAGCTCTACCTGTCTTTTTGTGCCTGGACAACATAGTACAGTCTCAGTGTTTAACAACTGCCTCGCCGAGATCCAAGACTGGATGATGTCCAGCTGGTTGAAGTTGAATCCAGATAAGACCAAGGTGTTGGTAGTGGACCTGGGTTGCCGGGCTGGTGGCTTGTCAGGTCTCCGGGCTTTGGCTTGGGGACCATCAGCTGCCGACCTTGAAGCATGTGCGGAATCTGGGTGTTATTTCTGATGATAGACTGACGCTACACTCGCAGGTGTCAGGCATGGTCAAAACCTCATTTTACCATCTGAGGAATATCGCCCAGATTAAGCACCTTGTTCTGCCAGACAACCTTTCAACTTTGGTTCACGCTTTTGTGACCTCCTGCCTTGATTACTGTAACTCCCTGTACCCTAGGGCTACTGGGGGGTGGGAGAAGAGATAGCCGCTGCTTGCAGCTAGTGCAGAATGCTGCGGCCAGGCTGCTGACTGGATTGTCCCGATCTAGCCATTACACCTGTGGTGCGCAGACTGCACTAGCTGCCTGTGCAGTGGCAGATCACCTTCAAGGTCTGTTTGCTGATCTATAAAGCCCTACATGGACAGAGTCTGAGCTATCTGCAACAGCTCCTTCATCCCTAATGCCCCTTCTGACCGCTCTGCTCCACCAATGAGAGATTGCTAGAGGTTCCCAGGGTTTTACTGAAGACATCTGGGGCTCGTACTTTTTAATTCGTGGCCCCTACCCTGTGGAATTCTCTACCTTGTTGGATACTACAGTGCCTGACTGTGAAGGGCTTCAAAGCTGCTTTAAAAACTTATTTATTTGAACTTGCCTTTTTGGACTATCATAATTGGAGTGAGGCTATGGTTTGCTGTTTTATGATTGGCCGTTTTATTGATTTTATTGTATAGGCGCTATGATCACCTGGAATAGCTCCTTTTTAAAAAATAAAGAGAATCAAATTGAAGTTGAATTGAACAAGATAAGTGTGGTTTTGTAACATTTAATAAAATGTAAACAACAGTCTTTTCATTTAAAAAAAAACACCTGGCCGGTTATACAAAATGTCCGGCAGGCGTCAGACGTAATGACATCATGGGAGTGAGTGGCAGAGCTACATAGTTCTGTATACAGTACTAACTGGTTCCTTTTATCCTGGACATTTTGTCATTCTTTCAACAAAATGATCCAAATCATGACTTAATGTCTATATTTTTAGCAATACACATAGAAGGCCATGATTTTATTTTTTTTATATAGTATTTTCCCTGCCTGTGGCAGGCCATGCGCTACATCGGCCCCTGTTCCTGTCCCCTGCAGCCATCTCCTAAGCTGGGGGTTTGATCCCCTCTGGGTTACCCCCCCTGCAGCAGGGCCTGGAGGGGAAGGCCATCTGCCCACCCCGGTCACACATCCAGAAGTGTCTCAGGCCTGGAGCGGCAGAGTGGACTTCTGGCTGGACGGACAGGACTTCATGAAGTCTATCCTCCACTTCTTCCTGTTTGCATCCCTGGCCAACCATGAACATGCAATGAGCACGTTGTGTGAGCACCGCTTCTGCAGAGATGTCCCCAGTGTTCTGGATGTGGGGCCTTCCCCCTAGATGTGATCTGCCCACACCTTCCACTGGATTCCTCCAGGCAGTGGTCAAGTGGTGGGCTACAGAACCCCCCCCAAGGGAAGGACAGCTGTCCTCTTGATGCTCAATCCTCCCTCCTCTGGCCGAGCCCCAGCAACCCGTGTCTGTTCTTAAACACAGGTCACTGGCATGGCAAGAGGTAAGGCACTTACAACCATTTGTTTACAGTTTTGTTACATAAGCAGCCTAAATCTGTCTTTTGTCAGCCAAACGAAACAACAGCAGCAGTTAGCAAATACCGGTACAAGGTGGTCAAGGTGCTGGTGCCTTGGCAGGTGGGGCCGCAGCTTTCACCTCCAAGGGCTTGGTGGTAACCCTTAGCGGGGTTACCTTCGGCTTGGCAGGCTTCTCCCCCGAAGGGCCGGCCTTGGCCTGCGACGACTTGGGATGCTCTCCTGAGCCCGGGGAAGGATAGGCCTTCTTGGGAGAGGGCCGCGAACGAGATTGGGACCGCGACCGGTGCCGGGACCAACTACGGTCTTTCCCATGGCGCTTGGATTTTTCTTTGCACTTCCCCTCAGAGGAGTGCAAATCCATCTTCTTCTCCAGTAGAAAAGCCTTCAGACGTTGGATCCGGGTCTGGCTGGTAAACGCCTGGCAGGCTGAGCAGGGCGTGGTATCGTGGTCCGGCCCAAGGCAGAAGACACAACTTTTGTGACCGTCCTTGGCAGGGATCTGCCTCCCACACTCGCACTAATTCTGATGGGGTTCTGGCGAGGCCGATGTCGGTAAAGACATCTGTCGATGAACTGTAAAAACCGTCGGAAAACGGCCTGACGACGATAACTTGAAGAAAAAAATGTAGAAAAATGGTAGCAAAAAGCGGGTTTTCGAAAAGTAGTTTAGCTGTTCCTGGCAAGCTGGAACAAAGTCTTTCTCTTCACGTGCGGGACGCGGCGGGAAAAGAACTGAGGTGGAGCTGGGTCCGCACCCTTTTGTACCAGGGCCGATGTCAGGCCGGGGCCGACGTCGGGGGTGGTCCCTGCTGTATACTGCTAGCTGAAAATGTTTCCGGAGGGTCCTAGTGCCTGCTGCAACAGCTCTCACTCAAAGTAAGATCTGCATTTAGCTTCAATTTATAAATTCAGTTTTAGCATCAATGTAAACAGCAGCATCCCCTTTACCTCTCAGTGAAGCCTAATTTTTGAATTGTGCGGTAGCAAAAAAGGCTGTTTACTTGTCCTTTGAAAGGAGCTTCAGGTTCTAACGATTCAGAAATTTCACTCCCTGCAGTAAACATATTTTTGATGACAGATCAAACAACCTAACACATCTTTCTATCAATAACACAGCCATAATACTAAAATGACACTTTGTTTTAGTAATACTGCCTTCCAACAGGATCATGGCCATTTCCCTACTCTCACTCATTTCGATCAACAGTCATTCTTGGCCTCAACAGATGAACGATCAAGCGCTGCATAAAGGAAAGCACTTGCACCAGCTCTACATAAAAGATGTCCGCATCCCTTCGCTTGCTGAAAGAAGATGTATATAGCAAGACAGTGTAGGATACATTTTTTTATCCATACAAGTCATGGTGACCTTGGATGACCTCACAAGTGGCATAGGGACGAAACATTTATCCAAATACTTCCCTTACTGCATGTTCAATTCCTGCAATATAGTTTTTTAAGTACTGTTTGACTGACAAAACTTTATGAACAATTGATGATTTTTAATTTTTCAGTGTTGCTCTGCTGTTTACACCAGTTACTGAATGGAAGGAATGTGGAGCTTTCCAACTGTGTCCATGTAACTTTGCAATCAGACTATTTGATGCTTCAGGGAACAGAGGGTAGTGGCATGTGGAATGCGTGGATAAATCTATGCAGAATAAGCTGTTTATTCCTATTTAAGATGTAAAACATAGCCACGGGCATTTTGTATCCTGTATTTTTTCTCTTACATACATTGCATAAAACTTTTATTGTGGCTGTGGCAATGGCAACTGTGAGATGTAGAAGGCAAGGTGCCCCCTGTAACTAGCTAAAATGTTTCATTCCCTCTCTAGGAGTTTTTTGGTGTGAGAGCTATGCTTAGTGCTGTGACTCACTTGTGTTCTGCATGTGCACTGTGCAGCCCTTCCTTGTTATTTAGAAGGAGAATAAATGACATTTTTTTTTTATTTAGTTTATAGGTATCGCAGCTGTAACCTTTGTAGTCAACATATTTTAATTATGCAGTGTTGGAGCGTGTTGGATACAAAAATTAAAGCCGACATACGTGCAAACCAAACTACAGTAAAAAAAAAAAATGCACTTGTATGGTACCACACTATCCAAGTATGTAACCCCCACCTCCATGTGATCTAGACGTGCTTAGACACACTTCTTTTGGTCATAAAAAAATGGTGCCAGCATGGCTCAGTTGGTAGCACATATACCTCTGAGCCAGAAGGTCATGAGATCTAGTCCCACACCAGGATTGGGCTAATACCATAAACACACCTGAGTGCAGTACTAAGGGGATGTTGTATTGTTTGGGTGTGCCGTCCTTTGGTTGAAACGTTAAACTGAGGTCCCTTCTGCCCATCTCTGGTGCAGTCCCAGTGGAACTAAAAGAACCCAAAGCACTTTTTGCAAGAGTAGGGTATTTTCCCTCTTTTGGCCAACATTCACCTTCTCATAAACGCATGCAGTTGTCCAAGGCTGTGTGTAGGTTCTGAGATGGGAAATGGCTGTCACTGTCTATTTACAATTACTTCTCATTGCTTGCAAAGCAGTTTGGGATACACTGTACATGAAGAGTGGTATATAAATACTAATTTCTCCATATTGTGCTGCTACTGCATGACACCACGCTTCTCCACACGGATAGAGAAGCCCAGCAGAAAATCCATCCAACTGGCTGCTGAGACGTCCTGGATTATGTCATTTCTAAGGAAAGCTACCCCTAAAAGAAAGATATTCACAGGGTTTATACAGTATATTTATAAGGAATATACAGAAATGCCACTGATATTTTTACCCATATGTAAATTATTTGAAGGCTTGAGGATGGTAACTATGAAATCGGCAAGCAGTGGTTTGTGTCTTAAGAAAAAAGCAAATAAAATATTGACACTATTAATAAAACAAACATGTTTATGTTAAACATGAGCATATGAGTATCTGAAAATGCTATTAACGGTCTCCAAATAACACCCGTTTCCAGCATTTCACAGTTGTTGTCTCCTACAGGTCACTTCTGCTAAACATCACTGCATGGTTTCTGTAGCTTCTACCACTGCTGTATTATATACCTTATGATGTAAAATTACTTTATTAGTACCTTGGCTGTCATTAACATATTGACAAACAGTCATTTACAGGTACTGTGTGCAGGCAAAATAAATAGGAGGGCCACAGAATACTGGCCTTAATTTGCATATTTCTTTTGAAGCAATAAAAACAATATTTTAGAAACAAGTGCCTTTTTGTGTTTTTTTTTTTCTTGTTGACATCTACAGTAGCATTTGCAAATACATACTGAAAACCCAGCAGTCTGTTTTAATTGGTCCATAGCCATGTTGTGCCCTGATGATGGGTTTAAGCATGCACCTGGTTAATACATTTTTTTGTCTGACATTTTCTGACAGTCAGAATCACAACCCAGAGGCAAGAGATCTGTCAAAAGGATAGCCCTTGTTTAGATTCAGCAAGTCTTTTGAAAGAGAAATAAAACACATAGACAATGTATATTCTGTAGACATCCATGAAATATCTGTACACCCTTGTACCATTGTGAACAGACAGTGCAAATATTGTCCATTAAGACTCCTGACATTTCTGGAATTCCTCTATTTTTCGACTGTACTCTCTTATGCTGGTATGTTTTTCTTTTTTACTAGTCTCTAGTGACAGTTGTTGATCCTGTCATCACAGTGTACAGTTGCGTTAACTGGATACAGTGGCGGTTTGGATCCATCTCTTCAGTCAACCAACATCCCAGAATTTTCAGTCGGCTAATACATGAACAAAGGACACTGGGAATACCCCCCATTTTATGGGGCTGGTCTTCAATGTAGCCTTTCTGTGGAACCAGAGAAGAGAGGTGTATTAGAACTTTTAATATAAAATGTATTGAGTTTGTATTAAAAGCAATATAATATATGTCCCTGCAAGTGATACCAGGTTATTTTTTTTTATTCTATTTGTGATTTGTTAATTGGGTAGAACCCAAGAGCATTAGAAGCCCATTTTCGAGGGGGTCCCGGAGATGCAAACAAAAGCAACACTGCTTAATATGCAGTACATCCATGTACACAGTACTCGGGTGACATTACACTTGCACATAGACAAGTCCATACAAATACCATTTTAAACACATTTTGCAAATCGACAGAGTGCAACAAAGCAGGTAAATTATTCCAGAATGTAATGTTTACAAATAAAACAAAGTTGACCCAGGGAGGAGTGAAAAAATGGGGGTTTTATGAAATGAGTATGAGCAGACCTAGTGCTCAGGGAGCCAGCGATGGGGCTAGCATTAACCATTAACACAAATCTAACCAGGCCATTTAGGAAATGTCTGAAACTGATGAGGGTAAAATAAGTCATGCGCGAGTCGAAAGAAGGCTGACCAAGGTGTTTGAAAAGAGTGCAGTGATGAGACACACTGTGGCTTCAGGCAGAAAATCTGCATATGGGACTGTATAGAATTTTAACTCTTTGCAGGTCAGTGACATAGGCTGGAAGCCCGTAGTTCACTAATGACAGGAGCAGAGACTGAACCAAAACTATCCTGGAGTGAGTGGACACACTTTTTTTTAATATTAAAAAGCTGATCAAGGTGAGCATGTACAGACTTCACCAGTGTGGAACTGTGTTCCTTAAGAGAGACTCTGGTCAATAGTTTATTTACTTAAACAATAAGACACAACAGGGTGTGGGTTATTTGGAGATGTACCCACGCCTTGTGAGGTGTGTCACTCGCAGAGTGACTTAACCACACAAGAAGTGGGTAATTCCCCAATAACCCACACCCTGAAGTGCCTTATTCTGATTATATAATGGACCTATGTGTAAAATACATTTTAAATGTGTTTAAGTATGTTTTTTATAAATGCCATTTCTCAGCCATGGGTTATTGCAGGATATACCACGATCATGTGATGTGTTTTGCCCAATGAGGTTTCAGGATTTTCATACCCCATTGTATAACTGTTTAACTGGGTGGGTACACTGCTCCCAAGGACCATTTTCAGGCATGACGCAGGCCATAAAGATGGCACAAAGAAGATACAAATGAAAACAAGTACTGTACACGAGATGCAGGGTGTGGTAGGTTGTTACAATAAAGTTATACAAAACAAAGCAGAAGTAATGAATGATTGGGTGAAATACACAGAGTTTTTGTGTCAATGCAGTGTCTAACATTTGTTAACATTACAAAAACAAATGCCACAGTAATTGTGGGACCCCAGTTGACACAGCAATGGCAGGAGACAGGCTGGTGCTTTGCCCATTGATGAGGTCATAATATCTTCAAGGGGGGCATTTACAGGTAATAGTATGTGTGAGGGACGTCTTGAAAAGGGATTTAAATTGGAGGTGTGATCCTAGGGTCCACAGCGAGGCAGACAGGCTGCTCCAAAGACTTGGGGTCATACTGCAGGCCCATACACAGTAACTTTGGTAACTTCTGGGCACTATAATAGTGGGCAGGAGGACTGGGGGCCTCAGTGACAGGGCTTTGGCCTGAGTAGTGGGGAGAGGGGTGACAGTTCTTTTTCCCAGATGGATTTGTCAACAAGGTAGTCTAGGAGGTCATGCCAGCAGACTTGAGGGGGAAGGCAGTCTCAGGTCTGGTAGAGGGAACAGTGATACGTGGAGTAAGGAGCCATCAGGACAAACCTGCAGATGCTGTTGTAGGTTTTGTTGAGTCTGGATAGGCAGAAGGATGAGATTTGCGTGTAGATGGTTGAACAGTAGTCCAGCAGGGGAAGTAAGGTGCCCTTGGCTTTGGCAAGCCTTACCTCAGGGGTCATTAAATCCTTGAGCTGGTAGCCAAATTCTAGTTTCTGGTTCACAAACCTAATGTGAGTCTGATGTGGCCAGGGAATTCAGGGAGGGGTCAAGGGTGACTCCCAGATATAAAGGTGGTCACTAACTCAAGGGGTGAGCCGTCAGGTGACAGGATGTAATGTGGGGTAGTATCTGTCCACCTCACTAGTTTTTTTTTTTTTTTTTTAACCAAGAGAGACACACTAAGCTGAAAGCTTGTTTACAGGTGCAACCTGGGAGCACAAGGAAGTTAAGTGACTTGCTCAGGGTCACACAGTATGCAAGTGGGGGCTATGGGATTCAAACCCAGGTCTCCTGGTTTGCAGCTCAGAGCCTTAAACCACTACGCTATATTGCCTCCTAAATGAAGGGATGTTATGTGGATTCAAACCCATAACCTGTTGCTTATGAGGCAATATGCCTTTCCACTATACCACAAAGCTGGCACAAACAGCATGGCTTTTGTCTTTCAGGCATTTACCAAGAGTCTGTTGGCAAGGAACCAGTTACGGGCTGTGCCAAAGTGGCGCATGAGCGTGGATGACAGTTTGGCAGGGGTCTTTACGCTATGGCAGAGGATAAGGGCATTGATGTATAGCAGCAAGTCGCACATGATGCCATCCATAGAGAGGGAGTTGATAAACAGGGAAAACAAGATGGGTCAAAAATGGATTCTTGCAGGACCCCAGTTTGGAGTTTGGTACTGGAAACTGCCCCCAACGCAAACCACCTGGGTTTGGCCCAAAAATAGTCACACAACCAAGCTGTGGTCATGGCAGAGCACCCAGTACTGCTCAGCAGGATGTTTTTTTTAGTTAATTTATTTATAATATTTTCATATTTGTACATCCTTTAAAGCACACATATATACCCAACATAACAGCACTGAATTAACATAATTATAATATCCTTTAACAGTTAGCTTTTACTAATATGCTTATAACAAAGTCCTCTTTTTGGGAAAGTGATCCAAGTGACATGCCATTATTTGAAGACTCTTAAAATAATTGTAATATATGTATAGTCGGGATAGGAGCCACAAGCCTACAGTTTATAATACCTAAAAAGGGATAAACAATCTAAATCTTCACCCTTTAACACAACCCATCAAAATCCCATTCAAAAGATCAAAACTCAACAGTTAGAAGAATTTAATTTATAACTTCTTTTAAGCAGTCTTATATTGCTCATATTAGAGCCGCGGAAAAAGTTATCCTTCATTTTCATCATTTGCATCCTCTTAGAGAGGCATTTCTTCTTCCACTTCATCTTCCCTTCTCTGTTTCTCATCCTGTCTCATAACTTTTTTTTTATGAGGATATATGCCTTCAAATGTTCAGGTTCAAAGAATAGTCTTTTATCTTCTTTGCATGTGAGCCAACACTTAGCTGGAAACAAAACTTTAAAGTTAGCTCCAGTGTCATTGAAATCGTCTTTATTTTTTTTTATTTTTACTTACTTTTTTCTCCCAGTGGCTCCTGATCGTCTCCTTTCTTCAAGACATCCCCTCTTTCTCTGTCCGCCATCTGTCCGCACCCATCTCCCATTCGGGCCACCACCTAGCTACCACCATGGCTTACCCCGTGAGGCAGGGAGCCCCCAAATCCACACTAGGACTGGATCCAGTACAGGTGGCACCCTCGTAGACGGTGCATGAGGTGGACGGCGATTAAGCCACTCGACCTGGGTGCCGTTTCCTCTTTTCTTTATGGTGGTCGACATGCAATGCTGACAGTGGGCATGCCACGCGTGTGTCCACCCGTTGCACGCCCACTGGCTGCTCCACCTCTGTGCCTCACTGTATTGGCCAGGCATGCTAACACCTAGCCTCTGCTAGGTGTCAGGCAAATGCCATCTGCTGTTCCCCATCCTCCCCGGAAGAAGAGAGCAGTCCTCCAGACGCTCGATCCTCTCCCACCCCGGCTGGCCCCCAACGACCTGCTCGCACCATGAGCACGGGTCGCCAGCGTGGCAGGAGGTAAAGGCATCACTGCCTCAGCCCTCCATGCCACCAGGCCGGCTTTGAGATCATCTTTATATTGTAGAAATTGCCTGTGATGCTGCAAGGCTGCTGGAGCAATATCTGGAAAAAATGTGACAAACTACTTGCTTAAAATGTAGTTCTCCCATTTTTTCTGACTGTAAGAATAAGATCCCGATCTGTATCAAATGCAAATGAAAAAAGAATAGTATTTCTTGGACCCAAAATATATTTGAAACGATTAGCTAGTCTTGTGCCTGATAAAACACTGCAACAGAATTTGGGGGTATTCCAAAACTCAATCCTGATTAGGTATTTGGCTTTGATCTTTAACTCCTTGCTGAGAAACAGGGTAAGGTTTCCTAGCTGGAACTCTGGAAGCTTGTCTTACAAAGGGTAAATTAGTCTTGGGTAGCTGTAAAACAGAAACAAACAAGTCTTTCAAGAGATCTCTAAGAGAGACAAAGCCCTTATAGGAATTCGGAACTCCCTCAAGTCTTCAGTTTTTATAACGTTAAGTAATCTCCATTACCTCTCCGTTTTCCTCTTTGGAGCAATAATAGCTTTTAGATTAGTGGCTGAAAGGGCTTCATTCGTGAGTGTTTTTTGCTTAACAGCTGCAGCCTCTTTTTGATCATTATTCTGGACATCTTGTAATGTTTTCACATCAGACTTTACAGTTTTAAGTTCAGTTTCCAACAAATCGGACTTGCTGATCAACAAATCTAACTTCTTGTCGAAAGAGGATAAAAAAGTAAAGAGGCTCAAAAAGGAGGAAGAGGCCTCTTTTAGACTTTTAAATTCAGCTTTGGTTGGTAATAACGATGGTGGTGAACTAGGAAGTGTCATTGTTTTTAATGAAGAGGATGGAGTTTGTTTCACAGGAGTCGACATCCCCCCTATATTCCTCTTGCCTGCATGCATAGATGTCTCCTTTTCACCTTGACTCACAAGTGGTTTGGAAATACTAATGTTGGGGGATTTTTGCAACCTCGATGGCGTGACTGCAACAGGTACTGGGTTTGGTAGCATGATAGCGCCTGTTAACTTTGACGGATCTTATGTAGCAGGGGGAAGATACAGGAACATTCACTGTCTCCAGGCTGGTGCTTATGAAGCCCTCCAGGGCAATGGATGGGTTCCTCACACCAGTTGGCACCTGTGCCCCCCTGGGACCAGGTGAACAGGTAAGAAAGTGAGTGGTCCAGCGGTACTTTACAAATCTGCATTTCCAGGTCTGAAGAGGAGGAATCCTTCCTCTTCTGCTGCTCCGCTTTAAGGTATTTCTTTGTCTGCTTGGATAAATGTGCTGCGAATTTTCTCATGGTAGTAATAATTAAAGTTTTTGGAAGAAACTGACCGATAAGAGGTCTATAGCGTGGCTTCAATCCTGTCACCATCTTGGCCCTTCCCCCTTACCTAGCAGAATGTTGTGGTCCACCAGATTAAAAGCCCTTGTGAGATCCACAAAGAAGGCACCAGTTAGCCTGCCTTCATCCATGCCCCTTAAAAAGTACTCAGTGAAGCAAGCCAGGTGGTACCATAGTCTTTTCTGAAGCAATGCTGCTAGGGAGAGAGGAGGTTGTGAGTGGACACATGGTCTGAGATTTGCAAAAAAACCTTTTTCGAGGATTTTGCTTAGGTAGAAGAGTATGGAGATGGGGTGGTAACTTTTGATGAGGGTAGGGTCGCCAGACTTGAAAATGAGGATGATTCTAACTTGCTGCCAGATGGGGGTATGGAGGAAGCAGTAAGGGATAAGTTAAATCTCGAACCCGAGATACTTGAAACTGTCCATTCTCTGAACAAAGGTGCCACTCAAATCATTAACTGAGTCAGAGGGGAGTAAAGCCTGTCTTTTTTATTTTGTTCCAAAGTGAATATACTTGGTTTTACTAACATTCAGTAGCAGACCATTTTTAATAACCATTTCTGTACTGGTTCAAAGTCAGGCTGCAAATATATGGCTATGTCACTGATATAAGATGCCCTTCTGTACAAAGCAATATCATCTGCTTACATAATAATAGGGGATTCAGAGCCATGCAAAATATCAGCTAGATTGTTCAAGAAAAAAACTACAAACAGGCCTCGGGATTGATCCCTGGAGTGCTCCAGTAGAAATTCTGATGAGTGGAGAAGACAAGAAATTCAAAGAGACTGACTGAGATCAGTCAGTCAAGTAATTCTGGAACCAGAATACTGCAGACACAGATAGACCAAGGGCGCGAAGGCTAACAAGCAGGTAACCGTGGTACACCAGATCAAATGCTTTGGAAAGACTGAGGAAGAGTGCACCGACTATGTCCCCATTGTCCAAAGTTTCATGAAGATCATTAGTGACTTCAAGCACAGCCGTGAGCATACTGTGTTTATCTCAAAAACCATGCTGGCAAGGTGTTGGCAAATTGCCAGTATCCAGGAATTCCTTAAATTGGTAAGAAACAAACCTCTCAAGGACCTTGGACATTGGGGCAAGTAGAAGTACAGGTCGATTGGTTTTGGTCAGGGTTCACTCTCCTGATTTAAAAATAGGGAAAACGGTTGCCTACTTCCACGGTCTTGGGACCCTGCCAATAGCTAATGAATGGTTGTATAAAGTGCACAGAGGATTAACAGTACATCAATAACCGAAGAAAAGAGCTTATATCAATATAGTGTATGGTCGAGTGCGGTTGTATAAGTAAAACCATAACACTATAAAAAGTGGTTCTGCTTCAGTAGTGACGTAGCTACTAATGCAGAATGACTTTTCATTCTGTGTTAGTAGCTACATCATAATACAACTGGCCCCATCAGCGCTGATCATAGGACGGGGCCAGCTTGAAGTGTTGTGTGCATGAACTGGACGGTGATACTAAGGCAGCGAAATGTGGGTCACGGACAACAAAGGCTGGCTCCCAAAAAGTAAGCGAATGTGTTTTTGAGACCATACACTAAAAATAATAGTGTATGGCATCCCGAATTGGCTAGTGTTAACCTTTGTGTTTTCGATGATTGCAGAGTAATCTCTCGAGCTTTGCTCTCGAGGTCATCAGTCGTCATTGAAAACACTTGGGGGGAGAACAGCCTTGTTGGGTATGGGACGCCATACACTGTCCTATATATTGTCCAGTCCCATTCCAGTTTTTAAGTTCATATGCATAACGTACTTTAAAGATTCATCTACAGTTAGTAATATAAACTTAAAACCAGCATCTGAACCACCACAGCTAGCCTCAGTCTGCACAAAATCTGATAGATCAACTAACGGAGCATGTTTTGCAGCTCCACAAAAAGTGGTATTGACCTCTGTGGCAATTTCAATCAGATTTGTCAAGTTACCTTGTTCGGCAGTCAGACGTGGTATTTCCCATGAGATTGTTTAGCATTTGCTAATTAGCCCGTTGCCCGTTTGAAAACTGTAACTGGGAGTATAAATAATACAGCATTCCATTTCTGTCATACTAACCAACTGTTTACATGTATTCCTTAGTTGTTTTTTATTCAAGCAATTCTGGATTTGTACATTTTGTTTCTCTCCGCCATCAGTTGAACTAGATAAGGGGTGAGCCATTCCTGACTTCTATTTTAAGTACATAAGCAATGATAGGGGCAAAGTGATTACAAACCCTGTTAAATTCATGCAGAACATAATTCAGCATCAAATCTACTGAAGGGGTGGCATGCAAAGACCAGTTGATCTGTGAAACTGCCTTCCTGAATTCACTAATGTTCAGATTCTGAATGGATCTGGAGGTTACATATAGAGGAGTGGAACAAAGCCTGCAAACACTTCAACAGCAAGTAACCAGGGAATGGTCACTTAAGTTATCGAGTGAAGGATGGGCTTGATGGATATGATCTGGTCTAGAAGTGACTATCCAGTCTACTAGGGACTCAGTGCTAGCCTTGTAATTTAGTCTGGTAGCTGAGAAATCACCTGCTTAAGTTCAAGCTCTTAAGGTAGTCTCTACAAATTCAATTTGCTTTATCATTCCAAATAATATCGGTCTCTCCTAGAAGAAGGATTTCTTCCATGTCACATTTGGACTTCCTGAACTCAGACAATAAACAAGTCCATCCTCAGAATAACCTGGAGAAGTGTAAAAAGTAACTAATGATAGGTGCTTGGCACCCCCAAACATAACACGACAGAACGAAAATCACAGGATGAGTAAGAATTAGTGAAATTATCAACCACCACAGAAAAACGAGACTTGTAATAGATTAGGACCCTCCCCCCACATTTTCTTAGCCTATCTTGTCTGTTGGTTAAGTTTGGAATCCCATTTTCTGAATCAGATATTCTTTTTGATAACCATGTCTCAGACACTGTGACCAGATGCAAATATTTCCCCAACACCCACGTACTAAGTTCACCTAATTTTGGTAATAAACTACTAGTTTACTTTTTGGATTGGGGGACAGTGTCTGCATCATACTCACCTGAGAAAGGACCAGGATTGAGCTGAATGTTACATGTTACTGGCCAGAAGCAAGGGCCAATTTTCTTCTTTTTTTTTTTTCATTCAAAGTATTTATCCTCCATTGGCAAACTGGGTGGCTAATCAGCCTTGTCCCTGTGTACTTCAGTGTTGGAATTACAAGGGGGGGCTTGCCAGGGCTCGGCCCCAGTAGCTCTGAAGTGAGCCCTGGTAACTTACACATCACTGCCATTGACTTATAATGGGAAGGAGGCTCAATTTAAAGATAGGACCCTTATGCCCTCACCCCAGCTCCCAAAGCTCATAAAGTGTTAACTCCAACACTGACTGTGACTGTCCCATGCCTCCCTACAATCAAGAGTTTGGTTCCCCGCTGGATCCCTTCCCCCCACGGTGGGTCCAGGAGGGAAGGCAGTCCCCCTCCTCTGAGCACATATAGCCAGAATTCACCCCAGATGAAGTGATAGGGCAGGTTGCAGAGACATTAGCAAGGCTTCTCAAAGCCCAGTTCCCAGTTTTCCACTTTCCTGGTCCCTCCCTGTGCTGTGGCACCAGGACACTCTCATGCAGGTGCACACATCCTACACTGCTGCAGCCACTCCCTTCAAGTTGCTTGAGCCTGCACTGCCATTGGCCTCCACCCAGTGACAGTCATGGGCTGAGATGGCTGTCCATCCCCCCCTCCAGGAGAGGAGAGGAGAGCAGTTACTGGGATGCTCAATCCTTTCCCACCCTGCTGACTCCCCGGCAACCCATGCTTATTCCTAAATACAGGTCACGGACACAGCAGGAGCTAAGGCATTCAAAGCCGTAGCCCTCCATGCCACCGGGGTGACCTAAGAGCCCGTTATCTAATAATTAAATTGGAGTAAACCAGTTCATTTTTAAATATATTGGTACTGCGGCAAAATGTAAAACTTGTAACTAAGTGTCCATAGCTGGCTTCAAGAAATAACCTACCCAACTGTAAGTCAGTAGAGCTATATGGTCCTAGATAGACATTAGTACAAACAGAACAGTATGACATTGGAAATCACAAAACGTGTACAGTAGATTCTGCACTGGGTAGGGAGTGTTACAAGTTAATGAAACATAAATTCAGCAAAAAAAGATTCCTGAAGTGATAAATATATTGTGACTGCTCACTGAGAATCAGCATGCAGAGATGAATATGGAAATGTTTTTCTTATCTCTCTCATCCCACCCACCATTGTCTCCCAGATTCATCTTTCTCTCCTTCAACTCCTTACAGCTCCTCTTCCCTACACTGCTGCTATCTCTCCACCTTGACTTGTTGAAGGTCTTCTTCTATGCTGCCCACCAGTCACCCAATGGTTTACTTCCACCATGGAAGGCCATGCCTCATGGTGGCAGACCCAGAGGAAGAGCAACCTCAACTTAGGCTGGGGTCAATATGAGGGGTCATTAGCAATCAGGTGCATAACCACAGCTATGCACACTGTAAACACAATATAAATTGAAACCCCAAACCAGAAATGGGCTGACCAAGGATATTCAGTCAGAGCAACAAAACAGCTCAACTGCTCCATGGAGGGTGCATGCCACAAAAGGCAGTCCATATACACAAGCAAGAAGCCGCACTCCTCTGCTGGCGACTATAATTCTTGTATAGTTCATTGAAACAAGTAAAAACATACTACCAAGGTCAAAAGCTGGAATTCACAATAACCCTGACCAGTTTTGTACACCGTACATCTTCAGGGGTACAAGAATTATAGTCACTAGCAGAGGAGTGCAGCTTCTTGTTTACGTATATGACCAAAGTTATTTCACAGTTTTGATAGAGCGTAGACTATCAACTTGATGGTGCTAATTTAACATTTCTTACAAGGACTGTAGACCACCTGCTTGAAGATGAGGCACCTAGAAGTGATACCTACCCACCAGTCTAGGTCTTCTTCCCCAGTTACCACTATGATCTGCCCTTCCTTGAATGTTAGCTCATCATGGCGATCTGCCACGCAGTCATAGATGGCCTTCACTCTTCGATATCTCGGCCTGCTCTAAAAATAAGATGACAAGATAAAATTTAACCACAGGCTCGAACTAAGAGCAAGTCTGTAGCATGACGATGTGCATCTTTTTTTTTTCATTTATTTTTATTAGTTTTTGAAAGAATGTTATTACAAAATGTAAACACAACACCGATAATTAACAATTGATCTTGCAGAAGTAATAAATTAGAATACAAACTAAACCAGTCTAGGTTTGTGTAGTGTAGGCAATGGCAGAACAGATCACATTTCAACCAATAAATCTAGAAAAAACAGCTTGCAGCATGCCACACTTACCGGATCCTATATCAAATATGAATGGGGATATCATACAGGTTGAGTGAAGATATGATTTTTATCTTCCCTAGAGGTCTTTGTTATCATTATCCTTACAAGTGGCAGAGCCATGAGTGAAGATGAGAATGATGAGGAACTCAATAGAAGATAAATATGATATCTTCACTCAACCTATGTGATATGTGATTTATACAACAGGTTCAGGTTCTCATTTAAATGTGCTATTTAAACATTGCGGTTCTTTTTTTTTTTTTGTTAGAAAAATGCCACTTTGTCACTCGTGAGATATTTTTACCATGGTCAGACAAGTCACATCACCCCAAAACTTGAGAAACACAAGCTTTATATTATGACCAGTACATGATAAAAAAGTCTGATGTGCAATTCTTTTGTTTTTGCTTTTTTTGGGGCATTTGTTCGTCGAAAAAGTAAAAAACAAATGGAATTTTCTGCCATTTTTGCTGATTATATAAAATCTAAAACATATCTATAAATGAAATACCATGCATTTTGTAGATATTTTTGTGCTGAACAATTTTCATGCTTACAGTGCCATGCTATCATTTTTCATTTTAAAGTTATTCACATTTGTTCTTTGAAAAAGTTAAACAAAAATTTAATTTTCTGGCGTTTTTGCCGATTATAAAAATATCTAAACAGCATCTATAAATGAAACACTATTCATTTTGTAGATATTTTTGTGCTGAACAATGTTCATCCTCACAGTACTATACTGTTGTAACCCCCAGTCAGCGCTAAACTGAGAGGGCTACTACCCCTGCCTGTGTGGCTATGGACAGGTTGAGGGGCCTGGGTCCTATGACGCGGTGCCTCCATTTTTATAAGCTGAAGATTTGGGGAGAAAGGTGTCACTCGGCATGGTGATTAGGTTTGACTACTCTGCACAGGGGCACCCAAAGTAATCCAGAGACTAGAAGCAATAACAATGTCCAATGCCAGGAGATGGGATTCTAAAGTGTGGCTTTATTCAACAACACTGAATGAAAAGCAAAGACGGACCCCCACAGGGCTACACCCCTTGTAATGCAGATAAGGTGATGACACAGACACAATCCATTCTTGGATCCTAAACTTCCATATGTCATGGACTCTTTAACTAGTGGCACACTACCACCCTCTATTCCATCCCAACGTCTGGGCACCCTTGTCAGGCACTGGCCAATACCTGACAGAAAGGTGACTGGTGTCTCAAAGCAAATCTGTAGAGGTGAGCCCTGTTACGCCAGGTGGAGGGTCTCCCACCTTTTGTTCCATAGACCCATACCCAGCCATTCTTACATACACACATCCTTGGCTACTGTAGTACAGACTGTACGCGGCTTTGTAATGCAGTAACTGTCTTTCCCTTGAAGACCCCCCCACATACAACAGTCATTACATCTCAATGTTCCATAAGCCTCTTCTTTGGCCACTATAGTGCAGACTGTACATGGCTTTGTAATGCAGAAACTGTCTTTCCCTTGAAGACCCCCACATACAACAGTCATTACATCTCACTGTTCCATAAGGCTATTCCTTGGCTACTATAGTGCAGACTGAACATGGCTTTGTAATGCAGAAACTGTCTTTTCCTTGAAGACCCCCCACATACAACAGTCATTACATCTCACTGTTCCATAAGGCTATTCCTTGGCTACTATAGTGCAGACTGTACATGGCTTTGTAATGCAGAAAATCTCTTTTACTTGAAGACCCCCCACATACAACAGTCATTAATCTCACTGTTCCATAAGCCCTGGGCTTAGCATCCTGACTGACCCACAGCCCCAGAGACTTATTTACTCACTGTTTTGGTGAATGACACTGGCCTTTTGTCAAAGCTTCATCACCCTCATTGTTGCAGATGTCCAATAACTCTGAATGAATCTCTATTCCACAAAAACTGTAGTGCCCCAGCACTCTTCATCAGGCAGCTTCTTCCTTTTCTCAGGCCAGGGAGTTGCCCCTGGGAGTTGGTTCCTTGTGCCTCTCTTATGGTGGAAGCACACACCCTAAGGTAGCTCTGTATCAGAGCTGAGGGCAGGGGGGGCCTGCTCCTGCAGAGCACCCCTTCCCTCCAAGGCACTGAAGGAACTACATCTTTCCTTTTCTTGTGCCCACTTCAGACTGCAAACAAAAACTAGACTGCTGACTTCAAGCATCAACTCTAGACTGACTTTGAAATTCCCCAACGTTCTACCCAACTACCAAATGCAACATTCCATTGTGGCTTATGTTGCAGCAGAATTCTAAATGATGTCATAGCCCCAGCTCAGCATGGACTGAAAACAGAGCAAGACATAGTGAAATCCATTTAACTGGAGTTTCACTAGCTGCCTGTCCCTGCCTGCCACTAGATCTAACTAGGGTTCTAGTAACCGCAACGGGGGAGTTACACTGTCATTTTTGTTTTAAAGTTATTTGCATTTGAATATGGTTAATACTGCTTCTCAGGCCGAACATCTAAAAATTTCAGGGGAATTACTGGTTTTGCAGTAGCATTCTAAATGTTAAAGCTGCACTTTGACTGGTTTAGTATGCACTGTGTGTAATGTACCTTATTGTGAAGATATATTTATTTTTTATTTATTTTATTCTTTTGATAACTGGGTAAGGCCCACTAGGCACAAGTGCATTTTCAGGGGCAACCCAGGAGCACTGGGGTGGTTAAATGACTTGCTCAGAGTTGCACAGTATGCAAGTGGAGGCTGTGGGAATCAAATCCATATCTGCTGGATGTATCAAGCTCATTCACAGCTCATAACTCTAACCACTAGGCTATACTGCCAGCCCCTACTAGCTAGATAAAAAAAGTCTAGTTAGTTACGGTTCAATGTGCAAGGTAACATTTTTATTTAGGTGTTTTAAAGAGCTAGTGGAGTCAGTTGTAGCTTTTAATTTCTAAAGTATTTTTCTTTTCCTTTCACTCATTAGAAAGTTTTCTCTGTAATAAATCTTGTGTTGGATGTGTGGAACAGTTCTTATCCTGGCAGCTGACATACCTATCTGTGTCTCCCCCCCCCCACACTACATCATCAGTATTTTGATCTCACTGACAGTAACATCACAGGTGGCTACCTGGCAACTACTGAGTAGCTGTGCTGTTCCTAAGCAGTAGTGTAGTCACAGTCAGTGAGGTCACAATACTGATGATGTCGTTGGGGGGGGGGGGGATAGATACAGATATATGTCAGCTGCCAGGCAGAGTGCTGCCCACACATCACACCTACTAACAGCAGGTAAACAATCTTCTAATCAACCAAAGGGAAAAGAAAAAGTACCTCAGATAAAAAAGGTAATGGTTTACTGCTTTTAAAAACTAATATTAGTTTTAGGCAGTACACTAGCTCTTTAAAGAGCAGCTGACACCCGCAGGAGAAGTTTAACAGCACATAATATTTAGACTCAGTTCAGCTTGTATTTCACATTAGTTCCATATTTCTCCTACCCATTATTTATTACTGTGGTCATTTGCAGGAAAATAGGATCTTTGTTTCTGAGGAGTTCATTTATTCCTGTTGCTTCCTCCTTGCTCGAGGTCATAATGCACTGCTTGTGACATCACTGTTACTTCCATGGCAACAGATTGTGATATCACAAGAGAGGATTATGACTCAAAAGTAGAGAGTAAGCTACAGAGGCAGATGAACTCTAAGGGATAAAGATCATATATTCATGCACATTTCGGTACTAATAAATAATGGAGAGGAGAACTCTATAGAATATATACGGTATGCAAGTGGAATTGTACCTAAACATTATGTTTTTTAAAGTTTTCTTTGTGTCGTCAGCAGCTCTTTAAGCTTGATGTATGTTGTACATATACGTGTGTGTGTATATGTGTGTGTGTGTGTGTGTGTGTGTGTGTGTGTGTGTGTGTATATATATATATATATATATATATGCACCATAAGGACACATTCAGAAAAGAAGAATCCTTCACTCATGAGGACGAGCAGGAGATGGATTCTCCATAGGCCACAGACACCCCACTAGCTCTAGGTGGAGGGCTATGGGTGAATGCAATAAAATCATGTAAATCACAATTTGAACCTATTAATGGATTTTTTTAGTAAGACCATTGTTCTACAAAAGGTCAGAAAATGAAGCCTGGCCCAGAGGTGCTGCATTGTACTATCCTGTAGGAGACTCAGTCGCACATCCTGAGTCTGATTCCTGGCACCTGGCCAAAGGAGACTAGGGAGTGCTGTAGATGCAGTGTGCTTAGACTCTGAGGGATTTTGCAGCCATCCAGCAACTTCAGTAGCTCCTTCAGTGGGGTTTGTGAGTGGCACTGGATGTCAGAGATCACACTGTGGTGTTCTGCTCTTCTCCCCCAAAGGGAAGGCATGGTGGGGGCAGTCCTTCAAAATTTGATAACGGCAGAACTGGATGACATCTCAGCACACATGAGCCCTAATGGTCAATCAGTGTCCTAGGAAGCCCCTGTACTAAATCCTGGAGGCAAAGCGGTAAGGAAGGCCAGCAGACTGTTTGGATGCACGATGGCATCTCCAGCAGAAAACGGGAAGTAATGATGCCACTTTATAGATCACTGGTGAGACCTCATCTGGAATACTGCATCCAGTTCTGGAGGCCTCATCTCAGAAGAGACATACAGTAGACAAACTGGAGACAGTCCAGAGGAGTGCTGCAAAGATGGTGCAGGGGCTGCACCAGAAGACATATGAGAGGCTAGTAGACTATGACATGTATTCGCTAGAGAGGAGAAGGGGGGGTTATAATAGAGACTTCTAAATACCTCAAGGGTTTTAATAGAGTCCGGGCGGGAATTTGTTTCAGAAAAGGGGTTGCTCAAAAACAAGGGGTCATGATACGAGGCTGGAGGGAGGTAGACTCAGGAGGAATGTGAGGAACTACTTTTTCACAGAAAGGGTGGTGGATGCATGGAACAGCCTCCCCGTGGAAGTGGTAAGGGTGCAAACAGTGAAGACATTCAAAAATGCATGGGATAGTCATAAGGGAACCCTAGCAACAATGTGGAAAGGGTAAATAAGGGACACCTGGGGGGTAGGGTATATGGGCAGACTAGATGGGTCAGGCAGTCCTCATCTGCCATCAAATTCTATCCATCTATGTATATAAAGCAGGAGACACATGCTGTGGGGCTGAAGGCACAACAGCACACTGGAAAGGGGAGGGAAAACTGGAGGACAGCCATCGGTACTGGGAAGGAATTTAGGCTGGGCAGAAGGTAGGCAGGCTTACTGAGGGGGCAAAATAGTATTAAACAAGCTTCTGTCAATGTCAAACGTTTGCTTACATGCTGTTACTGCCATTGTGAGAGTGACCCTTAATTTTCAAGATTGTAGTTTTTATTACCCCATCATACGAACATGACAGGAATCATTTATCAAATGCCACCTGATATGTGATTTTGTGGAACAACCATGAAAGGTTTTGGAGGGTGATTTTAAAATAACACCTGCCATGTTCATCAGATGGGTTAAAAAACCTATGCAGAAAATGTGGGTTCCCAAAGTAAAACATTCTAACGTTGTGAGTGAAGGCTGAAACATGTCAATGCTTGCACATTTTTTTTTTTTTTTTTAGTTTTGCCCTAAATGTTCAACATAGTCTTTTTATGACGTGACCTTATGAACATGTTGGGTGTTATGTATGAAATCCTGGCTAAGACGGTACAAAGGAAGGCAAACAACATGGTGCAGGGCACTGCCAGCCTGTCGCTGCAGCAGCTGGATTTCCACTTGCGATGCCAGCAACCTGGGTTCAGGAACAGACCTGGGTCGCTGGAGGGCCGGCTGGGGGGGAGAAGGATGGAGCATCCAGTGGACTGCTCTCCTTCTCAAGGGGAGGGATGGGTTCCCATCCGGTGCTCGACAGACCCCTGGTGGAGGCCGGGGGTACAGCAAGCTACCAGCGTGCAGCAGTTCCAAGGGGCCGGGGCGGACACAGGACATCACTGCACATCCCTGCCACCTGTATACGGAGGAAAAAAACACTCCCGTAGTCTGCCGCCTCCATGAAGCCTGCCTTTAGTTTCAATTAGCCTCCTGACTGACTCCTCCAGATAGTCACACTGATCGCAGCACCTGGCTAGTGATGCGACCCCACCCTCTGAGGGGTAAGTCAGGGAGAGCACAGCGGGAAGGTGGAAACAGGAAGGCTCTGTGACCAGGTAGATATCAGCGGCAGACAAGCGGGGCAAAAAGATAAAATTAAAAATAATAAAAAAAAAAAAGGGTGCAGGGGGGCTACACCAGAAGCCCTACAAAGAGAGACTCAAGGATTTAAATATGTACTCCCGGAAGACAGGAGGGAACAGGGGGATATGACAGAGACGTTCAAGTACGTAACAGGGGTAAACAAGGTACAGGAAGAGAGCATTTTCCAAAGGAAAAAATTCTCAAGGACAAGGGGGCACAATTTGAAGCTGGGAGGGAGGCTCAGGGGAAATGTAAGGAAGTACTTCTTCATGGAGAGGGTGGTGGATGCTTGGAACAGCCTTCCAGAGGAAGTGGTGCGGGCTAAAACAGTCACAGGATTTAAGAATGCATGGAATAGACACAAGGAAATCCTATAAACAAGGGGGGGGGGTGTAAGTCGGAGTCCAAATAGGGTCTCTGGTTGCACCATTGGTAGGGAATTTTGGGCAGACTAGGTGGGCCAAGTGGTCCTTATCTGCTGATAACTTCTATGTTTCTAAGACATCATTTTGTGGCACAAGCGTGAAATGAGGGTTACTCACCTGTAACCGTAGTTCTAGGAGTGGTTTGTGGTGCACATCCATACTCTGGCAGTCCTCCTTTCCCCTTTAAATCTGCCGGATGTCTTCAAGCTAAGCTCCTACCACCCACCTGGGTGGTATACGCCCTGTGACATCAGATCTTGCCCACTGGAAGTAGGGATCCATGTGCCACTTGCCAGTGGAGAATGGGTGTGTCATGTAGATGTTCACAATATACCACGCCTAGAACTATGGATATAGTAAGTAACCCTCATTTATAGGGGCATGGATATGGTGTGCTATCCACATTCTGGCAGACTCCTAGCAGTTCTCTGGGGGGGGGGGCAAAGTGCACACCCCTATTTGGCAAATGAGGTCTGGAGACCCGAGGTTCCAAAACCAGCATCCCAGAATGAGTCGAGGTCAATGTGGTAGTGAGAAATGAAGGTGTGTGCTGACTTCCAGGCAGCAGCCCTGCAGATTTCATGGATAGGGACGTCCCTCGAAGCAGCCACTGAGACAGCGGTATGTCTAGTGGAATGAGCACTTAGCCCTATGGGAGGCTCCCTACCAGCCAACCCATAGCAGAGGTCAAAGCAGGAGACAATCCTCCTGCCAGTCGTCCACCTAGCTGCTGGTCTGTCAGATGTGGCATAAGCATATGTCACAAACAGCTGGTGAACCTCTCCATGAACTCTAGCCATGCACTTGTCACAGGTCCAATGAGTGGAGGCCGTGCTCATCCTCGGAGGTGGGATTAGTAAAGTACACCTAAAGGTTAATCACCTGACTAAGGTGAAACTCTGACACCACCTTCAGGAGGAACTTCAGGTGGGGTAGAGGACAACCTTGTCCATGTGGAAGCCCAGGTAGGGAGACTCCATTGAGAGCACCTGAAGCTCATTGAGCCTTCTGGCGGAGGTGACAGCCACCAAGAAGGCAGTCTTCCATGACAGGTGTGACATCTCACACCTGTGCATCAGTTCAAATGACTTACCCATGAGCACTGCCAACACCAACAAGTCCCAATATGGTGGTGGTTCATGCACTGGCAGGGGCAGATGGTCAAGATCTTTGAAGAAAAGCCCATCCACCTTCTCCTGTGCCACCACTGGCATACCAGCCTGCACCCAGTATGCAGGGACAGCTGCCAGGTGCATCTTGAGGGTTGCTGACCTCAGTCCTGACTGAGAAAGGGACCACCGGTAGTCTAGGAGGCTAGCCTAAGGGCAGGCCAGGGGGGTCTAGCTCCCTGCCCTGGCCCAAAATGGAAAATCGTTACCATTTGAAAGCATAGCACTGATGGGTTGACTCTTGGGAAGCCACCACAATATGGAGCACAGTTTCCTAAAGACCCAATGGCTGAAACTCTAACCAGTCAGGAACCAGGCTGTCAGGTGCAGGGACTGAAAGTCCAGATGTAGGGCCATCCCCTTGTGACAAGGGAGCAGATCTGGGCACAGAGGCAATCACCACGGAGGTCTGCTGCTATTGCTGAGGAGATCCAGGTACCAAAACTTGTGTGGCCAGTCCAGGTCTATCAGGATCATCCACACCTTGTGGATCAGGGAAGGGACGGAAGGCGTAGAGGAGGCCTGGGGTCCAGGGCCTCACAAAAGCATCCCCAACAATGTTTCACACTGCGGAGGTGGGCACAAAACAGCCTTAGCTTGGTGTCCTCCCTGGAGGCAGAGAGATCCACCAGAGGACTGCCCCACACACAGCCTGTGCATGAAACAGAAGACTGCACACAAAACTGGAACGCTGACAAGGGGAAGCCAAGTGAAAGCCAGCAGAGACGGTGACACCGGGCCAAACAGCAAGAACGCTGATGAGGCAAAGCCAAGCAACTGAGAGCTGAGAGAAGCCATGAGCAAGTGACTGAGCTGAGAAGACCCATGGGCTCTGCAGAAATTGGGGGGGGAAGGGGGACAAGCTAAAATGCAAGGAACTAACCTTGGTGTCCTGAAGGATGATCAGAATGGCAACAGAAGCCAATAGAATCCCCGGAACTCACCCTTTTTGTTGAGGCAGTGGCATCCACATGGAAGGATCCAGAAGGCCATCAGCAGAGACACCACAGGCAGGACAACAGGGTAGCAGACACGGGAGGCCACAAGGATGGTCAACCAAACATAACCATGGACAGGAGACTAACTACAACCATGGGGGGGTGGAGACCAATACCCATGGATGGGAGACCAGCAGCAGTGTGAAAACAGGTATTGTCAGGACAGCAGGCGGCAGCACACCAAAGCAGCAGCGGCAGTGAGGAAGGGACCACATCATCACCCACCAGTGAATACAGTGTAAACAGAAAACACAGGCACCAAACAGCGCTGAAGTTTAATATTGGCAACTGAAGGTAAAATAACAAAATAGTAACAAATCTGCAGAAAGCCAGGATCCGAAGAGGGTTCCTTTGGTCCGATGTACAGTTGAAGGTGGAAGATAAGGAACTGAGGTCTTTGAGGACACCCATGTTATATTGGTGCAGACAACAGATGTCATTGTGGGCAGCATCAGCTAGACAAAAGTTTCGAAGTAGTCCTGACAAGAATGGTATTTATGATTTATAGGTGTGACAAACCAGAGACAGACATCCTCAATGAAAAATTTCAGTTTTGGGGCACAGAGGAGGTCCGTGCCAAGGAGATTAATAGTACTAGTGGTTGTCAAAAACAGCAACGAAGTTGCTGAGTGGAAAGACAAAAAATTTAACATAACGGATACAGCGATAGAACTGGGCAGTAACCCAGCACTATGGAAATGGTGTTAAATTAATGAAAAATAATGCCAAACTGCTAATTACAAGAACTAAGTGATGAAAACTACAACCAACTAGACTGGAAAGTTATTCAGAGCCATTAGAAATCCTGGTTACTAATGAAGTAAAATGCTCTATAACAGTGGGAAAAAGAAATGGAAGACGTTGGGGCTAGTGGCACTGATTATACTATAGGTATGTGCAACACCCACTGACAAGTTATTTTTTGCATGATATGACATCAATAACAGCACAGTTGCATACAGAGTATAAACAGAACACTGCATAGGCTGACTAAAAATGAGCTATGTAAGCAATAAGACATGATGGTGTGCATTATGGTGAAATAATCGCACACCTCAGGTGCGTTGTTAGGCACGAGGCACAACCAAATGCCATTAAATACACCATAGAAGTGTGATTATTTCACCATAATACACACCCTGGAATGTCTTATTGCTTCTAGAAAACGGCATTTAAATACACGACTTAAAATGAATGAAAATAAGAAAAAAGGATTTTAAAAAGATAAAAATTGGACCTCTCATTGAAATATGCTTCCATTTTCACTCAGAATGCAAAAAATAATTCTATTCTGGTAACTAGGGAGTTAACTCAAAACATAAAACATAATGAAAACTGTGTGTGGCACATTTTTATAAGGGAAAAAAACATGTTATCTTGCATTTCAAATCAATACAAGTACTGTTTCTTAATGGAAATGTGTCCAAAACTTTAAACCTGCCAGGTTTCCTTTTTTTGGTGTGTGTGTGTTGGGGGGGTAGATTTCACCTGAAAACACCCATATATGATTTAAATGTACATACTAACATACTAAAATGCCAGCAGAATAGGCCTAATGGTCTTTCGTGTCTGCTCGTTTGGTCAGCCCCCACCCTGGGTGCTGACCTTGCTGTCCCCCTCGCCTTCTCTGGCTTCTCCCTTCCCAGTTCCGGATATTCTTGCCGCATTGGATTTTGCTTCCTGAACCCTTCCCCTGTACCTGTCCCACCCCCTCTTGAACCCCTCCACTGTCTCTGCCTCCACCAGCCCCCTAGGTAGTGCATTCCATGGCTCCACCACCCTCTCAGTGAAGTAGCACCTCCTCCTTTCTCCCCTGAATCTTCCCCCCTCCAGCTTCCACCCATGCCCTCTAGTGGCCCCTTCCTCCTTCCTTCGAAGCACCCTCACTGTTCCTCCCCTATTTACCCTCTTCATGTACCTGAAGACCTCTATCATGTCCCCCCGGTCCCTTCTCTCTTCCAAAGTGTACATATTTAGCTCTTCGAGCCTCTCCTCATTGGTCCTGTCCCCCAAGCCCCAAATCATTTTGGTTGCCCTCCTCTGGACCCTCTCCAGGAGGTTAATGTCCCTCTTTAAGTGTGGCCTCCAAAACTGCACGCAGTACTCCAGGTGCGGCCTCACCAAGCAGTTATACAGAGGAAGTATCACTTCCCTCCTTCTGGAGGTGATCCCCCTAGCGATGCATCCCAGCATCCTGTTGGCCTTGGCTGCTGCCCTCCTACATGCTTTTATAAACTTCAGGAATGTATTCCAGCTCTGGAGACCTTACCTATGTAAGGACATAGGGTGAAGAAGGTTCAGAGGAGGGCAACAAAGATGGTACAGGGATTGCATCACAAGTCCTACGAGTACAGGCTGAAGGACTTGAATATGTACTTCCTGGAGGAGAGAGGGGATATGATAGAGACATACAAATACCTTATGGGGAGGAACAGGGTGCAGGAAAACACTATTTTCCAGTGAAAAAGATGTTCTAGGACTAGAGGGCATGGTATGAAGTGGGAGGAGGGGGTGATTCAGAGGAAATGTGAGGAAGAATTTCTGCACAGATAGGGTGGTGGACAAGTGGAACACCTTCTCTGAGAAAGTGGTGGGGGCTGAAACAATCATGGGATTTAAGAAAGCATGGGATAGACATAAGGGAATCCTGGATGTCTAGGGTAAGGGGCAACAGACATCTAGAAAAACTTAAAGTGATCTTATGAGCTCAAATGGGCAGACATTAATCTGTATTGCCAAATCTTCAAATAGCTCTAGTTTAGAATCTATGTATGTCCAGGCTACACCGAAACCACATGTCGACTGCTTGTAACAGAAATGCCCAAGAATGTCCAGGCTCCAAACCGGAGCTATTTTAAAAATGAGTCACATATTAAGTATATAGATGCCCCTGGCTGCTCCCCGCCTGAAACGTCATCACAGGGACAGCCACAGGTGCTTGTGGGTATGATGGGGAGGGCTCTGCATCCTAAAATGCCGGGGCAACAAGGCCGCAGGATCAACTAGATATAATTTCAAATAAATGAGAAGCGAGTAAGTTTATTTTTATTTTTTTCTATTGCATCTGCTATTCGGACCCCACTTACTTGGAGGTGGGGCCCGACTGTACGTGGACATTTCCCTTTAAGGGGAAGAGCTAATTAGTGTATGAGTGGTTGAGTAGGTGGGATATATTTTTGTTGTATAAGACTGATAAATATGTTTCGGTGGGGTGTCTGGCAATTCAGGGCGGGCTAGGATCATATACGGGGTGTCCCAGCTTTATGACCTGCGGCCTTTCACCACCCTCCCGGTATCTAGTATGACAGCTCGTCGTTGGCAGGAGGTTGGAACTGGAAGAAGAAACTTGGGCAGAAGCTGGCAGGGCACCCCGTGCACGGTTGAGGGGGGTAGGATAGAGGTGGTTGAGTGCATAAGGCGCGCTGGGACTCAACGGGGGTTTGGAGAGATGCCAGACATGTTTAATGCCTGTCCCCAGGGTTCCTATGAAAGCAAATGAGCAGGCAGCTAAAAGGGCTGCATTGTCCACCAATCCCGAGGGTGGTGCTATGCAATGCCAGGTCGATCAATAATAAGAGTGCAATTATTGCGGATCTTATTTCCTTGGTCGACCTGGCTTGCATCATGGAAACCTGGTTGGGGGATGATGCTGGGCCAGTGTTAAAGGCCACTGTCCCCCCTGTGTATTCCGTTGTGTACTGCCCCAGAGTGGAACGCAGGGATGGAAGAGTGGCTATTTGTTTTAGAGCTGAGCTAGGCTTCACCGTGCACCCAGTGAGAACACCAGGTTCTTTTGAATGTGTGGCCATTCATGGGGATCTGGACACAGGTTTCAGGATTCTTCTGATTTACCGTCCTTCTGGGACGGCAGGAGAGTTCCTGCAGGAAGTGGGTGACTTCGTGGTCGGTGAAACATTGGAGTCCCCCCAGATGTGTGGTTCTGGAAGATTTCAACATTTGGGCCAACGACGAGTCATCGAGGTTGTGTCATCACTTCCTTCAGATGACGACGTCTCTGGGCCTGTTGCAAGCTGTTACTACCATGACCCACCAGGGTGGCCACGTTGGACCTGGTCTTCTCGCTGGGGCTTGAGATTGAGAATCTCAGGACTGATCGGGTCATTTGGTCTGATCATTGCACGGTGGAGTTCTTGCTCAGGGCCCCCTTCGAGATCCCTCCCCCTGCAGAGATGGTAAGCTACCGCCTGTTGAAGGGTTTGACCCCAGAGGGTTTTATGGCGGAAGTAAATCTATCTAGTGTGGACTGTGCATGCAGGGGAGGTGTGGATGAAGCAGCTGCCGCCTATAATAGGTTGTTGACTGAGGCACTCGACTCCCTTGCACTGGTCCGTGTATGACCCAGATCTTCTCACTTGAGGTCCCCATGGTTTGATGGGGAGCTCAAGGCTTTGAAGATCAAGGGTCGGAGGTTGGAGCACTTCTGGCGGAGGACCATGTTGGAGGTGGATAAACTGGCCCTGCATGCACACTATAGTATGTACCAGGGTGCAATCAACCGTAAGAAGGCAGTGTTCCTGTCCAGGGAGATTGCTGCCAGGAGAAACCGACCAGCTATGGTTTTTGGACTGTGGACAGGCTAGTACATCCAGCCTGTCTACAGCTGAAAAAAGCAGTTTCTGAGGCCTTGTGCAATGAGTTTGCTTGTTTTTTCTCGGACAGGGTGTCCGCCATCAGGCAAGGAATTCTGCCAGTGAGCCACGTTATGGCCAACGGTGGTCGTCTGAATTGTCAACAGAGCACTCCGCCTGGTTGGGGGGAGTTTAAACCAGTGGAGGTGGCTGATGTCACTGAGGTGACCTCGAAACTGAAGCATACATATTGTGAACTGGACCCGGTGCAGACATGGTTCCTAATGGGATGTGTCGACACTGTTGGCCCAGTGTTCCCCTTGATTGACGGTGTTCCTTGTTGGAGGGGGCCTTCCCAGATGCCTTGAAGGAGGCGCTGGTGAGGCTTCTTCTGAAGAAGTCATCTTTGGACCCTGACATCAAGGCAAATTATTGACCGATCTCCAACCTACCATTTTTGGGAAAGGTTGTGTAGAAGATTGTGGCGCAACAGTTGGGAGAACACCTCATGGCATTCGATATCTATGAGCCACTCCAGTCGGGTTTTCGTGCAGGACATTCAACAGAAACCGCATTAGTTCGGGTGCATAATGATCTCCTCAGGGCGAGGGATCGAGGTGAGGGGACAATTCTCATTTTACTTGATCTCTCCTTGGCTTTTGACACAGTGGACCATCGTGTGTTACTCAACCGCCTAACAGACTTCTGTGGACTCACTGGCACTGTCATCTGCTGGTTTGAATCCTTTTTGACAAACAGAAGACAGAGGGTGGTGATGGGGAATTTTTCCTCGTCCCCGAGCCTTATGTCTTATGGGGTACCTCAGGGTTTGGTCTTGTCACTGATGTTGTTTGCCGTGTATATGCTGCCCCTGGGTGAGATCATTAGGAAGTACAGCTTGGGGTTTCATTGTTATGCCGATGATACGCAGCTGTACTTATCCTTTGCCCTGGGACATCTAATGTGGTGGAAGTATTAAACAACTGTCTGGCCGAGATCAATGACTGGATGGCCTCCAGCTGGTTGCGACTGAACCCCGATAAGACAGAGGTACTGGTGGTGGAGTTGAACAGGAGGCATGATAGGATGGCCTCTGGGGCAGATACTGGCTTAATTCTAGGGTCTGTCCCATTGATGGCCTCCTTTAAGGTGCGTAATCTTGGCGTGGTGCTAGAGAGTGGTTTGGCAATGGAACATCAAGTGTCATCCGTTGTCAGGGCTAGTTTTTTTCCATCTGAGAAACATTGCCAGGATTAAGCACCTGATTCTGCTCCTGGACCTCCCCACTTTGGTGCATGTATCTGTAAAATCTAGGCTTGACTACTGTAATGCGCCCAACCTCGGGGTCTCTGGAGGCACTCTCCATCGACTGCAGCTAGTGCAGAATGCAGCGGCCAGGTTGTTGACTGGACAGTCGAAATACTGTCACATCACCCCGGTGAAGCGGGAATTGCATTGGCTGCCGGTTTGATGGAGGGTGCTTTTTAAGGTGGGTCTGCGCACCTTTAAGGCCCTACATGGACTGGGCCCTTGCTACCTGGCGGACCTTCTTACACCCGCTGCCTTGGTCCGCTCCCTGCGATCCTCCTTGACAGGCCTCCTGGCGATTCCTAGGATGAGGTTGAAAACGGCCAGTGATAGAGCTTTTAGTGTTGCCGGCCCAATCCTATGGAATTTGCTCCTGCCACTGGTGAGGGAGGCTCCCACGGTGGAGGCATTTAAAGCCCGCCTTAAGTGTTATCTGTTTAGCCATGCCTTCTCGGGTACTGGATGAGAATATAAATTGTCAGTCTCTTTTAAAGTAAAGAGAGTGATTATTTATATGTAGGATACTGCCTTTTGTTTTTATTTTTTATGTGATTTATTATAGCGTGAAATAAATATATATATATATATATATATATATATATATATATATATATATATATATATTAATTTAAATTATGCATGTTTGTACGGCGCCCGGAGCCTCTGGGATTGAGTGCCAGAGAAATAAAATTTGTCTTGCTTTACCTTGCCAGATCTTCCACAGTGTGTGGGTAAGTACCTGCTGTGAAGCAGTCTGGGGTGGGCAGGGCAACAGGGGTCAAAGCTCCAACTGCGGCTAGTGCGGGGCCAAGGAGTCCGCTGGATGGGGGGGCTCCATCAGCTGAGGAGGTATAAATGCAATAAAAAACCAAAAAACAGTGTTGGAGACCTGTGCCAGTGGAACCCCAGTGGGTTCCATTTTCACTCAAAATGTGAGAAGGGACTGAGAAATCAGTGGTTCTAAGGGGCAACCCCCTGATGGACTAAAGATCGTCACAGCTTCCCAGAGAAAAGAGACTAAAAAAGTTTCTGTAAAAGCTATGGACTTTGAGGAAGGAGCATTTCCTGAAGCGTTGTCAGATGCCTGTAACAAAGGGAATACCAAATCGTGAGTACAGTGAGCATTTGAGAGACTTTTTGGGTTGTCTGGTGATCTGTGTGCCCTGTGCTGGCTAGATTACATTCACTCAGGACCCTGTTCACCACAGTTATGTGCTGTTAAAGTATAATGAAGTTAAGGATGCCTTTAGCAATCCAGGAGGGGTTGAAGGATCCAGTTTGGTGTGTCCCAAAAGTAATGGCAGAGTGTGACTGGGGCCAGGGTGGGTAGAACCTCACTTACAGTCACAGTTCAGAACCAACTGGTTACCAGCTAGGCACAGTTGCCTGAAGATGTTAACAATGGTCCATCTCATCAGGAGGTTCAAGTTAAGTGTGTAGCAATTCCCACCATAAATACACTTGGTCAGAAATCCAGAGATCCCATGGCCGGCCGGCTCCGTGGCACCAAGTGAAGGGGTTCACTTGGCACACTGGCGACCCAGGTTCGCGCCCTGAGCCTGGGTACAAGGAGTGGAGACCAGCAGGGAAGGGATTCAGAGGGTCCACTGAATGCCAGCCCCGGGGTTGGGGGGAGTCTGGCTTTGGCACCCTTGGGTGGACTGGTTAAAGTGCTTGGGGGAACGTGGTGACTCAACATGCCCCCATACATCCCCACCCAGGGTCGCTGTGCTCATACATGGCTGAGAACTGCAGTGGGCAAGGGTTGAAAAATGGAAACTAGGAGCTCCCCGCCCGGCTGGATGATGGGTGCCGGCCCTGCCACCACAAAGCCCCGGAGACAGCCCGGACCAGCTCCACAACTCTCCAGGATACACAGCAGTGACCGGTAAGGTACTTCCCCCTCGGAAGAGCGGGACCCTCCCAATGAAGGGTTACATCGGGTTACCGGGGGGGGGGTTGCAATAGGAGCTGGTGGCTGCTGGCAGGGGTTGGGGCCTAGGCACTCTGAAGGAGTGGCAAGATGGGGAAAAGCTCCGCTTGGGAGAAGCATAAAAAAGAAAAAGAAATCCAGAGATCTCTAAGCAAAGGGGTGGATAGTTTGTGTTTTGGAAAAGGTTCATGTTGGAATGTACAGTACTGCTTGGGTTTTTGTGTGGAAAAATGTTTTTTCAACTGCAAGTTGTGTCATCTGTCCTGGACAGTACAAATTTGGGGGACCACCCTAATTCTGCTTAACATCTTGTCAGAAATAAAGCCATACAATACAATCCCAATTTTATGATTGTGGACAGTCCATCTGTGATTCTGAGTGAAATGTTATGGGGCCCCTCAGATAGGCCACACATCATAGCCCTGGCACCTCTTTCCCAGACTCGGAGTAAGTATAAATGTCATTTTGTGCCCTAACCCCCAACCTATTAGATGCCTGAGCTGAGTAGTTGCCCTAATGCCAGGGGTGATACTTATTTTCTGCCAACTTGTGGTTTGTTGTCTTGTCTGTGTAACAAGTAAGGGGATCCTGGTTGCAAGATGCCACTCTTGACCAGAGTAAGAGTTACACATACACATAAATAAATAAATAAATAAAATTATTTTTAATTTGCCATGCAGAAAACACAAAAAAGCAGTGGACAGGAGTAAGACATATTACCGTACCATACTCATTTTTCTGGGCAGTGGCAATGGATTTCCTTGAGATGTTGGCGTGACTTGAGTTGGCTCAGATACAGACGATCGAGGGGATGGTGAACTAGGGTTTGATAGCTTTCCGCTGGTCTGCGTGGACTGGTATGACCTATTGGCTGTGCTCTGTTGAGTTTCTGCCTTCATCTGGGAGGCTGGAGAAAAGAAACACCAAAGATACAACAAACGTTAAAGCCTCATTACATTAATAACTTGTTTGTGTGTGTGGTTTTTTAAATGATTAGGTTTACTAAAATACTGCAGATCTACGGTCTCAAAATATGATTTTTTTTATTTTAGTCTTTGGTAACCGGTTAAGGCCCACTAGGCACAAGTGCCTGTTTTCAGGGGCAACCTGGAAGCACTGGGAAGGTTAACTGACTTGTTCAGAGTCACACAGTATGCACGTGGAGGTTGTGAGAATCAAACCCAAGTCTGTCTGCTGGATGTACTAAGCTCATTCACAGCTCGCTATTCTAACCTCTAGGCTATACTGCCAGTCAATTAGACTGTAAATGGAGTCACAAAGTAGAATACATCTCAGGCCTTTTCTCCCAGTCCGGAACTTCTGCACTGGGCCAAGAGAGAAGGCTATGGCATCTGACAAAACACCCTCCTTCACTGGTGAGGAAGGGAAAGAGGGAAGGAAGGAGGACAGCATCACGCTATTATCACGTCACTGCTCTCTAGTTACAAAAGGGAGCAGTACTTCGGCTAAGCAGCAGTGGCAGTCAGGCAGGAAGGATAACTGCAGGATGATAATGCATGCACTTCAGTTCTGCCACACAGACCATCTGGTGGTGGGGCTTACAGGTGGGAGGCCACTGCCCTGGCCACGTGTAAAGGTCTGAGTGCATCCCTGACATTCATGCCCCAGTACTGGTTCTGCACATATGTTCAAGTGCCAGGAAATCTTACTGTATTCTAACAAATGTAGTATGTTCTCACCACAGGACTGCCTTGGAGCTGAAACGGTTAATAGAACCTATGCAAATAGTGGAATGTTAGGCTGGAGCTCAGTTTTCAAACCACTGCCCCTGGCTGTACTTCCTGCAACCATCAGATTCTTTACTCTGCTTGCCTCAGTAAGATGGCTCCGGAAAGCTCTCCTTTACTTACTTGGAAGAGTTTTTATTTTCATCGGTTTTCAAAAGTACCATTTATTTATTTAATTTTTGAAGCCCTCTCTTTGGTACACAGGCAGACTTGGTCTAGATTTAGTGTTTATTTGGTAAGTTCTCGGTTCCTCGCAACCGGGAGGGAACTGACATTTAATTACTTTTTCTGAAGTGAAATTCAGTAGAATTTAAGTTTATTTCGATTTCTCTGGTAAGTCGGTTGAATTGGTTATTGGTTAACCGGGCTAAAGTACAGTTACGTAAGAACTTACCGTTTTTTTTTTTTTAAGTTGTTTAACCAGGAGTTGCACACTAAGCTGAAAGCTTTTTACAGGTGCGACCTGGGAGCACAGGGAAGTTAAGTGACTTGCTCAGGGTCACACAGTATGCAAGTGGAAGCTGTGGGATTCAAACCCAGGTCTGGTCTGCTGGATGTCACCAGATTTGCAGCTCAGAGCCTTAAACCACTATGCTATACTGTCTCCCTGTAACAGTAGATCTTTGAGAGAGGCTCTTGCAGTAGGTATTCACAAGTAGGACTAAGCCTCCAGGCGTCAGGACCCCACGGAAAAATCTCTACCTAGCAGTCTCTGGCGGGGACCTCCCCCATGTCAGGTGACCGGTGTCAGCCGACGTCAGTATAAAGGGGGCGGTCCCAATGCCTGTCCTCCAGTTCTCTCCCACCAAGAGCCAAAGGGCTGACAGGAGAGAAGAGGATATGGCCCCATATCTGAAAGAGAAGAAAATGAAGGGATGGAGGGAAGGAAGGAAGGGTAATACCTACTGCAAGAGCCTCTCTCGAAGATCTACTGTTATGGTAAGTTCTTACGTAACTGTACTATCTTACTTCGAGAGGGCTCTTACAGTAGGTATTCACAAGTAGGACTGAGTCCCAAGCAGTCTGGAACAAAAAGAAAATGGGAGGAGGAAATACCATTCACAAAGGCTGAGCTTCTAGACAGGGATCATGAGAGGATTCCATGCAGAACAGCTAGCCCGAAGCCTGCTCTGTGGCAAGAGGCAATGTCCAAACTGTAATGTTTCATGAAGGTATGGACAGAAGTCCAAGTCGTGGCTGCACAAATCTCAGCCGCTGACACATTCTTGAAGCAAGTGGCAGAGGCCACGACCCCTCTAGTGGAGTGGCCTTTGACCTGACCCGGAAGGGTCTTGTGATACTCGTAACAGAAAGTGATACAATTAGCCAACCATTTAGAAAGGCATTGCTTAGAAATGGGGTTGCCTTCTCTCTCGTGAGTGAAAGACAAACAGTTGGTCTGTTTTCCCGAGATCCTTAGTCCTGTGAGTGTAGTATCTCAGAATTCTATGTACATCCAGGGTATGGAGGAGGTATTCTCCCTGAATGGAGTGCTCCGTGAAGAAGGCTGGAAGCTCAATGGACTGATTCTGAGTAGATTCAGCCACCACTTTTGGAAGAAATTTTGGATTAGTACGCATGGCCACCCTATCCTTGTGGAAAATCAAATAAGGGATTTTACACATCAAGGCTTGTAACTCAGAAATCCTCCGAGCTGAGGTGATGGCCACTAGAAACAAAGTCTTCCAAGAAAGAAACTTTAGCTCTGCCTCTGCTGCAGGTTCGAAGGGAGGCAAAGTAATCTTCTCGAGAATGAAGTTCAGGTCCCAAGGAGGAGCAGGGTTGCGGATCAGGGGTCTTAAGCGCAGGACCCCTCGAAGGAAAGCCTTCGAGACTTCTAGTTCTGCAAACGTCCTGCTCCTGAAAGGGATGTGATAAGCCGAAATGGCTGCCATATATACTTTCACTGATGAGTAACTAAGGCCCAAGTCGTACAGGTGCCTAAGGTAGTCCAGAACCTTACTGGCTGGACAAGAAAAAGGTTCTATGCTTTTAGAACCCACCCAGATGGTGAAGCGCTTCCACTTCATGGCGTAAGTGAACCTGGTAGATGGCTTTCTGGCCTCCACCAGGATGTCAGCAACTGTGGAGGAAACTCCAAAACGAGCTTTAGCTACGTCTGAAGGAGCCACGTGTGAAGGTGAAGAGACTTGAGGCCGGGATGAACCAGGGTCCCCTTCTCCTGGGTCAGCAAATGTTGCGATAGTGGTAGAGGAAGAGGAGATTCCTCGGAAAACTGTTGCAGAAGAGAGAACCAGGCTTGCCTCGGCCAAAAAGGAGCAATGAGGATCATTCTTGCTCCTTCAGACCTGAGCTTGTTGAGTACCTTCGGGATCAAAGGTATCAGAGGGAAGGCATAGAAGAATCTGTCCTTCCAGCACAGAGACAGTGCATCCTGACAAAAAATGTCTTGCCCTGGAACAAGCGAGCAAAAGGTGGGTAGTTTGGCGTTGTCGGGGGAGGCGAAGAGTCCATTTGAGGAGTCCCCCAGTGCTGAAAGACGTCATCTAGCACGACCTGGTCGAGTTTCCACTCATGAGACTTGGCTAACAAGTGACTTAAGGTGTCCGCGAGAGTGTTCTCCATCCCCGGCACATGAACGGCCATCAGATGAAGGCTGTGCTGGGATGCCCAGTGCCAGACTCTTATGGCTTCCCAGCAGAGGAGATAGGAACGAGTTTCCCCGTTTGTTAAGGTACCAGACAACACACGTTGTCTGACTGTACGAGAAGGTGAGAAGGTGACCAGGAAGAACAACTGGGAGGAGAGCCTGGAGGGCATAAAGGACTGTTCTCAGCTCGAGGACATTTATATGGAGCCTTTGTTCGAACTGAGACCAGCTTCCCTGAGTCCGGTGAGGCCAGAGATGGGCACCTCAACCTGCCCCTGATGCATCTGTCATCAGGGTCTGGGTGGAAGGGGCGGTACAGAATGGGGTCCCCAGACTGAGATGTTCTGGAACCGTCCACCATTGTAAGTCCCTGACCACAGGGTCTGACACCAGGATTTCATGATCCAGGTCATCCTGAGACTGGTCCCATTGAGACTGCACGGTCCACTGAGAGATCCTCATGTGGAGACGAGCGAGTGGGATGGTTGGGACAGCAGCCAGCATCAGGCCGAGAAGACAAAGGACCTTCCTGACTCTGACCCTTCTGAGACTCGATAAGAGCTGAGCTTGGTTTGACAGCATCTCGGCTATGTCCGTGGGTAAGAAAGCCTTGCCCAGGGTCGTGTCCAACACTGCCCCTATGAACTGCAGCCACTGGCAAGGGATCAGATGGTACTTGGCAGGGTTGACTGTAATCCCCAGGTTGAAGAATACTTGAAGGGAAGGGAAAGGGAGCCCAAAAGTTCCTCCCTGGACGGTGCTGCCAGAAGCCGGTCGTCCAAGTAGGGGAAGACTTGGACCCCCTTGGCATGCAGGAAGGCTGCCACCACCGCCAGGCATTTAGCAAATACTCAGGGGGCCAAGGATAGACCAAAAGGAAGGGCCTTGAACTGGTAGTGGGACCCCTGAAAACAAAACCAGAGGTATTTGCGTTGGGAGTGGCAAACGGGGATATGGAGGTAGGCATCCTGCATATCCACGGCGCATAGCCACAGTCCCAGCTGAAGCATGGGGAGAAGGCTCTGGAGGGAGAGCATTCAAAACCATTTGTACTCCACAAACTGATTGAGGGAGCTAAGGTTGAGAATGGGCCTCAGGTCCCTGGTTTTCTTTGCTACTAGGAAAAAGTCCTTGTCTCCTGAAGATTGGTGGTGGGGGGGGGGGAGACAGGTTCTATTGCCTCTTTTAGCAGAAGAGAGTGGATTTCTTCCAGTACCGACTGCAGATGAGTGTGGGAATATAAGGAGGGAGGGCGTGGTCTGCAAGTTTTTTTTTTTTTTAATGAACTCTATCGAGTGTCCTGCTGCAATCAGCTGGACCACCCAGGCGTCTGCCGTTATCCTCTCCCAATCTGGCAGATGGGAGGAGAATCTCCCCCATACCGGTTCCTCTGGACGGGGCAGAAGCAGTGGGAGAGGCAAGGAGGTTAGGAGGTGGAGGGCAGAGAAGGGCCGAGGCCCCGGAGCTTTTGCTGTGGGGGCCTTGGCAGTTGACTCCGGTTTTGCGCTTGTTGGGACGTCGGGCTGCGCCTGCTTAGGACTTTAGTGGTTGGGGTGCTGAAAGGACCGTTTCTGCCTCTGAGAGGGTTTGTACATTGTCTGAACAGACCTTAATGCCCAACCCTTCTCCTGTAATTCGGTGATGATGTCCTTGACATCATCGCCAAACAGCACAGACCCTCTGAAGGAAGCAAGATCTTGTTTTTTCACTGTTGAAAGCTAACCGCGAAAAAAAGAGAGAGAGAGAGAGAGAGGTGATTTTCTTGGCTGGTTTAGTTGTCACAGAAAACCAAGAAAAGAACGGGCCCTACAGGTTTTCAGCATTGCACTGAGTGTGGGGAACCATTTGCTAAGGTTGATCCTCATTTAATTTGTGTCTTCTGCCTAGGGTTTGACCACCTGAAGGCAGATTGTGAAATCTGTAAAAATTTCCGAAGTCCACGCTTGAGAGGCAACTTAAAAGGCTGCAGGAAAGAATGTCTGAGAAGGCTGCTGACCCAGCCTCAGATAAACCAACTCCTTCTCAAAAGGAACCGGAGGAAGGCCGGTCCACCAGCACAGCGGTAGCACTACCACTTGCAACGCCAGCGACCCAGGTTCAGGAACGAGCCCAGGGAGCTGGAGGGCTAGCCAGGAAGGGGAGGCTAAGTGTCCACAGGACTGCTTATCTCCCCTGGAGAGGGTGGGGGGAAAGGCCCATGGCTGGACCAACCCCTAGCGGAGGCTGAGGGCATGGCAGCTTGGTGTCACGGCAAAGCAGGAGAAGCATGGTTGATGTCGGCGTACACCTTGATGTCATGGCACAACCACGTCTCCACAGAAAAGTTGAAATAGCCCTACATCTGCTCCAGGAGACGGGCCTTGGTGTTATGGCGGGGAGCGGACGGGCTGCCCGACAAGCTGGACAATGGTTGGAGGCCCCTTCCTACCTCTCCCAAGGGGGCTATCCGTGGCTGGGGCAAGCCGTCCGTTACATCACCGGGATCACCATTGGAGACCCCAAGGAGGGAGCAGGTGAGGAGACAAAAGAGGAGGTATAAATCATAAGTAAAAATAAAAAAGGAACTAGAGGAACAGCCCTATGACGGGGCAAAAGTTCTTCGGGAAAGAAATGTGCCGCAGATACAGCTGCTGAACTGGCTACCGTGGGTAAAAGGAAGAAGAAAGAAAAACATGCAGAGCAGGAACCGCAATCGAGAAAAACCTCTGTTCCAACTGCTGAGGAGATTGCTAACGCAATCAGGATTATCCAGTCACTGCAATCTGGAACTCCGGTTAAAAAGCGGCTACATGCATAAACACTGGTTCAAACCTCTGGTTTAACCTCAGTTCCTGGTTCCTTGGAACAGAGTGGTGAATTCTATGATGAAGATGAGCAGGAGGAAGACGAGGAGGACAAGGATTAGAGAGAGACCACTGAACCTGACATTTCTGCTGATCCTCACCGTCCTGCTTCCCCTGACAAAGGATCTAAAGATTACACATCCCACTTTGCCTTCATAAAGCAGGTTGCTCAAACCCTGGACCTCCCCACTCAGGAATCCACTGAGAAGGAGAAGGAGGAGGAGGAGGAACAGGACAATATGGAAATGATGGACGTCCCAGTGTCAAAGAGACTACTGTTGCCCATCCATTAGTCCCTGAAGAAACAGGTTAACAAAATGTTGCAGACACCCACTTCTGTGCCACCAATGGACAAAAAGCTGGATAAATAGTACTGGGTAGCCAAGGGAGGAGCAGAATTCCTTTCTGGGCACCCTAACCATGAAAGGGTGGTACAGGCTGCAGCTTGTGACAAAGCTGGCATCACATCCTCCTGACAAGGACTCCAGAAAAATAGACTCCATGGCTAAGAACATTTACCTGGGGTCCTCTCTGGCTATTGGGCAGGCTTCTTATATGGCCTATGCCGCTAGGTATCAGAAAACACTCTGGAATACTGTCCTGGAAATAGCAAAGGCTGTCCCAGCTCCCACAGTATCTGATCTGGAAGAGGCTGCAAAAAGGGTTATAAAAGCTTCTAAGGACCTATTTAGGATGGCAGTTGATGCCAATGAGATTGCAGCCAGGCAGATGGCAACGTCAATGTCTCTCAGAAGGTTTGCTTGGCTCAGGACCACTAACCTGAAACAGGATACTGAAACAAAGGCTTTTAATTTTCCATGCGAGTCCACATCTCTATCTGGAGAGCAAACAGAGGCTTATATGAAGAAAATGGACGATTACAAGACTGCTTACAAAAGTGCTACTGCCAAGGAAGGGCATCCACACCCCAAAAGCACCAAGCCAGAACTGGCAGGGGCAAGGCCCATTATAGACCATTCTTCCAGCCTCAAGCTTTCCCCCAATATCAGCAGCAGAGGGGATATTTTGGAGGCAGGGGCAGAAGACGCAGTGGCTGCACCAGCCCCAGCACACAGCCAGCAGCTTAAGCCAAGCAGGCACCCTGAGGTGTCTGTTCGGGGTGCCTCACCAAGCCCGGAAGGGGGCGGGCTGGCCCACTATCTTCAGAAGTGGCAGACCATCACCACAGACAAGTGGGTCCTGGAGGTAGTGGGCCAGGGTCTTGCTCTCAGCTTCAAGATCATGCCAAAGCAGCGGGCAAGGGTTTTCAGATCTTCTACCCCGTCAGAAACAACTCTGTTGGAGGAGGAAGTATCCAACCTTCTGTCACAAAGGGCTATACAGCCAGTTCCCTTGGCATAAAGGGTAAAAGGCCTGTACTCAAGATACTTTCTCACAACAAAGAAAACTGGGGAGTGGCGACCCATATTGGATCTCAAGCATATAAACAGACATTTGTCAAAACCAAAGTTCAAGATGGTGACTCTGGCCGGCCCGGTGGCACTGAGGGCTAAGGCTCTAGATGCCACACCTCGTGCCATGCCAGCAACCCGGGTTCAGGAACGGACCTGGGTCATCGGGGGTCAGCAGGGGAGGGAGAGGACTGAGTGTCTGGAGGACTGCTCTCCTCTCCCGGGGTGGGTTGTTGGGGGTGCCCGGTGGAGCAGTGGCCTCTGGTGGAGACTAGAGGCAGCGCAGATGCTGGACTGCAGAAAAGGGGGTGGGATGTCAACAGGCTTCAGCGGCATGAGGGCCACGCAGGACGCCATTGCACTTCGCGTCCTGAGGGAAGGAAAACCAAAAAAATCCCCTGCCTAGGCGGAAGGCAATGGTGGGGCTCAGTGGTGGAGCCCCATGTCCAGTGCCAGGCCCTACTGAGCCGTGCTTCCAGTCACCCTCCTCCTCCTCTCCAGTTGCTCCCCTAGATTAGCAGATAGAGTGCCGGAGGAGTTGGCTGTCCTGCCCCGGGGGGCTCAGATCCAGGGGGGTCATGCGGCCGGTTGGGGGTAAGGGTCACACCGGGGAGCGCGTGACTCAGGGGCAACAGAGCTCCAGTCCGAGAAACCCCACCGGAGACAGGCTGCCAGGTAGGAGCATGAAACAAAGTATATATATATATATATATATAAAAAAAATTTATATATATGTATATATGACATTTTTATCACGGAATACAGGGATCAAAATTCTGCTCAGTTCTACTGGCAGACTGTTCCTCTCCTAAGATACTGTATACACACACACACACACACACACACACACACACACACACACAAAACAAAGGCCTCTCCTAGAGCAAAAGACTCATTTATCTAATTGTCAGGGCAAGCAGAAGGGAGTTCCCTGATGAGCAGATAAAGACAGAAGGAGGGGTTTTCATTGTCAGCAAAGAAACAGTTGTAATGAAAACTATGAACAAAACAATGTTTGTAATTTGTTTATGTGTGTAAGGAGAGTATAGTGTATGGTGGAATGCTGTTATGCATGGAATTTCATGCCTGGAATATGCTTATAATGTATGGTAGAACATTGTTAACCTAAAAAAATCATTTCCCAATGTTGTTAATGCATCGATGGTATGTCACATCGATGGGTTAACAACTGGGAATGGTCTGTGCATGTGCACGTCTTTTTTTCCTCAGGAACCGACGGATGCACGCAGCGGTGAGGGAATGACTGAACGGCCGCAGCGGTGACTATTATTTGAAAAGTTAGGAGCCATCTTCATTTTTTCTTGGGACCATATACTATAAAAAATAATGTACGGTCCTTCTAGCGACAACTGGTTACTGTTAACCATCTCGAGGTTGCCATGGCGATGTAAACCTCTTGAGCTTCGCTCTCGAGGTTTACATAGTCGCCGTGTCGACCTCTTGACGGTTAACAGACTGGTTGCCGACAGAGGACCATACATTATCCTCCATGTTCTGCTGCAGTACTGATGTCAGTACTGCAGCAGAACAACTTTTAATGCTGTCACATACTTGATTTTCCCTATCCAATTAAGCTGGAAGTTGTTGTTTTTTAAACTTGAACTTGCAGAAACATCTGCAGCACACTGTGTCAGTAATTAGAGCCTACCACCAACCCTCAAGTGCTCCCCCAATCACCAGTTCACTGAAACAAAGTGTAGTGTCCGAAATAGGCATTGATGCCCATACGCTACATAGAATAGCAGATGGGCAACTCTATGACAACCAGTATGTTGTGCCACCTTGGGCGTCTGATTCCCATGGACCTCTCAAGCTTTGCTCTCGAGGTCACAGGGAATCAGTACCCCTCGGTGGCACAATACACTGGTTCTGCATAGTTGCCCATCCACTATCCTATATGTGATGATCAAGGAAACAACATTTTATTAATTTGTCAAAACCAAAGTTCAAGATGGTGACTCTGGCCAGCCCGGTGGTGCTGAGGGTTAAGGCTCTAGATGCCTCACCTCGCACCATGCCGGTGACCAGGTTCAGGAATGAGCCCGGGCCATCGGGAGTCAGCAGGGGCAGGGAGGGATTGAGCATCTGATAGATGGCTCTCCCTTCCCAGGGAGGATGTAGGGACTGTGTCGCTCTTCAGCTACCCCCGTCGATGGTCAGGGGTAGCCAGGAACAAGGTAAGACCGCTGCACAGCAGGGGGGGCAGAGCTCGGCGGATTCTGGCCGTCATTGCACATCTGAGATCTGCGGGTTGGGGACAGAAAAAGTGAAAATCCCCGGCGCCCGACGGGCAAAGGCGGGACCAGTGGTCAGTCCCCACGTCCAATGTCATGCCTCCCAGCTCCATCTCGGGCACTCCCTCTGCCCCCCGGTCGCGCCACTAGGTTCTAGATAGCACGCCAGTGGAGTTGGCGGTTCCACCCCAGGGGGCTCAGAGCCAGGGGGTCAGGTGGCCAGGTGGTGCGGTAGGGAGATGGGCCCATGTCCGAGGAGTGGAGTCTGGAAGCTTCAGGCAAGCAGGAACAGACCGCACCGAGTGTCCTTGCTGGAGAGAGATCAGATCATATGGTGTAAGGGGCATAAAGAAAGTTGAAGAAAAAAAAAAAGGATGGTGACTCTGGCAACCATCCTCCTAACATTAAGGCAGGGAGATTGGTTAGCATCTCTGGACTTAAGGGATGCTTATTTCCACATTCCCATCAGGCAATCTCACAGAAAGTATTTCAGATTCAGATTCCCATCAGGCCATTTTAGTTCAGGGCAATGCCCTTTGTACTGACTTCTGCCTCAAGGGTGTTCACAAAGTGTTTGGCTGTGGTCGTAGCACACCTAAGGAGGCGGGGGGGGGGCAATGTTCCCCTACCTGGACAACTGGCTAGTTGTAGGTCAATCACCTTATCAGGTCAGGGATACTCTTGCAGTCACACAAGATACTCTGCAATCCTTAGGGTTCCTGGTGAACCTGAAGAAGTCAGTGCTAGAACCAGTTCAGCTCCTGGAGTTCATAGGAGCTGAATTGGACAACGTACAGGGAAGGGCATTTCTTCCACAGGGAAGAGTGGACAGCTTGGTGCAGCTAGCCAGCTCTTTCAAGCTGCAAACACCCCAAGGCCAGCAAAGCATTTTCCACAGTTGCTGGGCCATATAGCAGCATCAACAGCAACAGTGTCAGGGGCCAGGTTCCAAATGAGACACATCCAGTTTCATCTCAGGTCACACTGGCATCAAAAAGGGATCCGCTGTCAAAGCTAATGCCAGTTACAGGAACTCTCCTTCATGCACTACAGTGGTGGCAGAAGAGGAACAACCTCAGACATGGTGTGCCATTTTTGCAGCAAAATCCCCCATTGGCGCTAACCACAGATGCCTCCCTCCTGGGATGGGGAGCACACCTATGGGAGCACACTGCTCATGGCACATGGCTCAAGCAGGAGTCATTGTTGCACATAATCCTGCTGGAACTCAGAGCAGTCCTCCAGGGCATCCAGTCCTGTGCCAAGATGCTACAGGGCCAGGTGGTGCAGGTCAGGACAGACAACACAACCACCATGAACTACATAAACAAACAGAGAGGCACAAAGTCAGCTCCACTGTGCACAGATGCCATGAAAATTTGGAGTCTGTCATACTCCCTCGAGAGGTCTCTCTCTACAGTCCACCTTCCAGGGAAGAACAATGTCCTGGCAGATGCCCTCAACAGAATCAATCAGAACCACATGAGTGGTCACTCAACAAGCAGGTCCTGCAGGTTGTTTTAAAGAGATGGGGCGCTCCAGAAGTGGACCTCTTCGCAGACCCAGAAAACCATCAGCTACCTTAGTTCTGCTGCAGACCTCCTGTGAGGGGAACAATCTCACTGGATGCACTGCTGCTGGACTGGACAGGGACATTTCTGTATGCCTTCCCTCCCTTTCCATTGTTGCTAAGGGTACTGAACAAGCTCAGATCTCAGCCAGCAACAATGATCCTCATTGCTCCAGACTGGGTCAGGCAGCCCTGATATTCCCTGATTCTCTCCCTGTCAGTAGCCAAACCAATCAACCTCCTCAGGAGGCACAACCTACCAACATTGTCTCTGGGCAGGATCCTTTACCCCAGCCTCCAGTCCCTCAGGCTCAAAGCCTGGCTCTTGAGGACTTAAGAGTATGCCAACTTGCACCTCTCAGAAGGAGTCATGGAGGTTCTTAGGGTCTCTAGAAAGCCTTCCACTAGGAAGACCCACACATCTAAGTGGAAAAGTTTTCCATCTGGTGTCAGAGAAAAGACACAGATCATAGTCAGGTGGGTTTGCCAGTCATTCTGGATTATCGGACCCACCTTCATTCTCTTGGCCTCAGACCATCTAGTCTTAAGGTATACCTGGCAGTTGTCTTGGCTTACTTATGGGCAGGCAGGGGCTCATCCCTGTCTTTGAACCCAGTATTCAGAAAATTTTTCAAGGGGCTGTTGCATCTGCATCCCCCACATAGGGACCCTACACCAGTGTGGGGTCTTAATATATGAATTGCCCAGCTTATGCAGCCTCCTTTTGATCCCATGTGTTCAGCAGAACTCAAGTATGTAACCTGGAAAACAGTGTTCCTGATGGCACTCACCTCTGCCAGGAGGATCAGTGAGCTCCAGGCCCTGTCCACACAGCCTGACTACACTACATTCCATAGGGACAAGGGTGTCCTCAGGACTAATAGGAAGTTTCTCCACAAGGTGGTATCTGACTTCCACCTCAATCAGTCCATTACAATACCTGTCTTTTTCCCCTGACCATTCCACTTCAGGGGAACGTAGACTGCATAGCCTGGATGTTAATAAAAGAGCTATCAGCTACTACCTAGACCATACAAAGGGCCACAGGCAGGACAATACTCAGCTTTTCCTGACCTATGGAGAAGTGGGAAAAGGTAAACCAGTTACAAAAAGGTTGACTGCATGCTAGATTGTTGCTTGTATTCAGTTTTGCTACAGCAGGGTGGGCAAACAGCCCCTGCGGGTCTCAGGGTCCACTCTACGAGGGGAACAGCTGCCTCCATAACAGCTGCTAGAGACACTCCTCTGTTGGAAATCTGCAAAGCAGCTACCTGGAAAACTGTCCACACATTTACCAAGCATTACTGCTTGGATACCCAGGCCAGACGTAATGCTAGTTTTGGCACAGCAGTACTGCAGAGCTTGTTTCCCAAATAGGTTCTCTGCCTACTTCTGAAGGTAATGTTTGAGTAGTCTGTATTTGTCAGAATACAGTAAGAGTTCCTGGGGCTTGAAGAAAAAATTACTTACCATAGTAATCTTGTTTCTTCCAAGGGAATTTTACTGTATTCTGAGCTCCTACCTCCCCTAATAGAACCTAATGGGCACTGCATTCCAGCTGTCCATACCCCACTGCAAACCTGTTGGTTTGATTGTTTGTCTTCTTGGGCATCTGAGACTTGAGTCTTAGGGATGCCCCTATTGTTTAAAGAAAGGGCTGGTCCGGGGAAGGGGGGGAATTAGTTTTATATTAGGATAGTTTAGTAAAGTTATTTATGCATGTTTCGTAAGAATCTGACGGTTGCAGGAAGTACAACCAGGGACAGTGGTTTGAAAACCGAGCTTGAGCCTAACATTCCACTATTTGCATAGGTTCTATTAACAATTCAGCTTCGGGGCAGTCCTGTGGTGAGACCATACTGCAGTCAGAATACAGTAAGATTCCCTTGGAAGAAACAAGATTACTATGGTAAGTATTTTTTCTTCCTCTCCAGTGGTAGCAGCAGGTTGTTTTTGTTGAACTATGGACATCCAGGGGCAGGAGTTGAGCAGCTGGTCTGGAACCTGGGCCTAATGGGAAAGGCTGGGGTGGGGGATCATAAATGGTACAAGACAAACAGCAAATCTCTTTGATTTAATATTAAATGAAACCCCTATGAGGAATCCAAGTTTCTCCTCTATATATACTGTAGAAGTCTCTTGCAATGGGAATGCCCCAGTGCTCAAAATCTGCAACCAAGCTCATTACATTATTCAGTTTTATGCGTGGACATACTTACAGATGTTTCCGACATCATAAAAATGTAATTTCACCTGGCAGTAAGTTTTTTTTAAAGGGGCTTCCATCAGTCCAGCAATTTGAAGGCAGTGTGATCTAGTGTAAAGAGTACACAATTGTGCCTAAAGAGATCACAGGTTCAAAGCCCACATCAGCCATTGGTTCACTCTGCAACCTCGAGGAAGTCAGTTTACCTCCCAGTGCTTCAGTCCCACCCATATGTAAAACGGGAGAACCTGGAGCCAATTGAAAACACAAGTTCTGTTTCACTCCATGTTGTCAATGGGGAAGGTAGTTATTTTATATGAATAATATGCACCCTTACCAGGGGATAGTGGTGCAGTAAGACATAATAGCTACTTTCTCTATTGACAAAATCAGAGCTAACAGAAAAAGGAAATTATGGTAAGCACAAAGGAATTTCTTCTTTCTGTTTCGCTTCATGTTGTCAGTGGGAAAGATAGCCATTTACATATGTCTTACTGTACACCACTGTCCTCTGGTAAGAGTGCACATTACCCATACATAATAACTACCATTCCCCATTGACAATATTGGAGTTAACAGAAAAGTAAATTATTGTAAGACGAGGAAGTTCCCCGATGTTGCATCTCAGCTGGGCTATCTTAAAGAGTACTGCCTGAAATTAGTAATAACTTTTAGAAGTAGTCAGCTATCGCTTTTTATATCTGAAGTATTTTTATTTTTTGTTTTGTCAATTAGATCTTCTACCGGACACTGCTAGGTGTTATGTGTAGAACAGCACTCTACCTGAGGGCTGACAGTCAGTTCTAATCCCCCACCCCCATATACATCATCAGCATTTTGACCTCACTGACTGTGACATCACTAGTAACCAGGAAAAGACAATCTCCTGCTGCTTGACAGGAAACTTGTGACACATGCTACCAATTAGGCAACAGGGCTTTCAATGTAACAGTGAGTTGGGTCATATGCTGATGATGTAGCGGGAGGACTAGATTTAGATATGTCTGCTTTTGGGTAAAGCACTGCCTTTAACATCACGCCCAATATTATTTGGTAGAAAACCACCCAATGAGCACACAGAAAAGGAAAAACACCTCAGAAACAAAAGTAATAAGGGGCAGCTTTTAAAACTACTAACATTTTCTGCCTTTTTTTAGGTGCTACTAACTCTTTAAATAAATAAGTTGGTAAAATATCATGGGTTAATATCACCAATATTTCACTTGAATGCAAGATTTCAAGATCTGAATGCCAGGTAAGGCCCTTTAGATACAGTTAAGTGCCAAAGTCCCTCCAGATGACCCTATATAGGGGACAACAAATGAAAATTACGTATTTACTGTAATTGCTGATCTTCCAGAATATCTTCATAACTGATTCATACTTATGGGTCTAGTGCTGGAGGAATGTTCTAGGACAGTTTGGAGATGCTCCTTCGCTTTCCCTCCAGCCCCAAGGGACCTCTACCAGTGGTATTGCACACCAGTGGGCTCTGCACAAACATGCCAAAAATGGAAAAATGACATCAGTACTCCCAGAAGTAATAACTCCATGCTACCAAACAGAACTTGTTTAAAGCTGAGAGCAAACCCATAACCATCTTTTCTGTATGACAGATAGGAGAAAAGTATGACTAAAGAGCACAGGAGCTGCAGACTAGTAGTCCAAGGGAGGCAAGATGTGGTCATCTCCTCTGGCATGCTCCACGTAGAATAGACAAAGCCCAAAGCACACAGAGAAGTGATGGGGATACCAATAAAAATTTCCAGCAAGAAAGACAGACATGTCCTGCTTCTCTCTGCAACTGCAGGGATTATCTCCTTTGTGAAGCTAGTACATTGATCCAAGCAAGTGCACTGCACCTTTCCACAGATAGAGCATCTGCTTAGTGGAGTCAGATTGGATGGTGCCCAGGGCTCATGTTGCATACAGCAACTAATAGATACACCCTAGAGAGGATATACCATGGGCAGAGAAAAGGAGGAAGGAACAAATGGCGGGAAGGGGGCCACTTACCCACTCCATAGAAAAAAAATATATATATATATATATACACATATATACACACACACATATTTCTTAGTTTTTTTGTTTGTTTTTGTTCATAGAAGGGACACAAGTGACCCCCAGTCCCTTTTGTGTTTTTTTTGGTGAGGGTGACACTTGAGTTACCAGCTCTCTTCTTTTTTTTTGTTAAAACAACAGGGACTGCCCCAATAGGACCATGGCAGAGGACAGAGAGGTGGTCTGCTGCCATAACCCACAGGTGAGATACCCGAGGCCCTGGCTCTCTGCTGAGGGTGGTGGGCAGGTGTCTAAGTCAATGGTAAAGATATTCTGGAAGATCAACAATTACAGTAAGTATGAATTTTCGTATCTTCCAAGAATTAATCTGGACCACTGATTTATACTTATTGGTCTGAGTATCAAGCCTTCCAAGAAGGGAGGAGCTGGCTCACTCTGATGGTAACAGGTGTACTCAGCCCTCTGCATGGGGGAGAACACCTGAGGGCAGGGGCTCTTCACAGGTCTGATGAGACCTGAGATCGTTCCAAGTCAGATGGCTGAGCAGAAGAGTGCCCCAAAAGCTCCCGTCTGATTCTGCGGGACAAGAAGTGAGCCCGTTGGAACTGGGAGTTAAGCATCTTTTGCCACAGGTGCCAGTCAAGGGAAGCAAAGCCACGCTGTCTGCAAAATGCAGTCTCTGGTTCCCACCAGCCTGGAGGCCAGCTCACTGGCATTGTACGATGTCCTTGTCTGGTACCTCACCAAATCCAGGCCCTTAGCAGAAAGGCCAGATGTCTTGCCCAACTAACTCTGAATGAGGCATGGCAGCTAGGAGCTGTCCTAGCTGTGCCGACAGGCACTTGCTGTAAACTGCCAGGTGTGACTGATGTGCAGCAATGCACATCATGGTGTGAGCCAAGGAAAATACCTTCCTTCCCACAGTGTCTGAGTAGAGTAAGCTTCAGGAGGTCGGTCACACATCAGGCGACGAGACCCTGGCAGGGACTGCATCACCTGAATCCCCAAAGTGGGGTGAGGTACTGTACCTGTAGATCCCACCGGTGAGCAATACTACTGGTAGATGCCCATTGGGGCTGGAGGGAGAGGGAAGGGGACATCTCCAAACAGTCCTAGAACATTCCTTAAAGGCTTTGGGCCAGGGAGGGATGACACAGTCGGCACTGCTGAAAGCTCCTAGGAAGCCCAGCTATAAGGACAGGTACTGCGGGTGGCAATAGTGCCAATGTCTAGTGCCTGCAACACATCTAACAGGAATCTCTGTTACAGGGAGTACTCGGAGGCCAAGGACACGTGAAGGGAAGATTCTGTGCCCTCAAAGGAGGGTGCTGACAAACAGGAGGTGCTGGACATGGAACTGATTGGTGCCGGGGGTGGGATGGAGCTGGACCCGGTCAGCACTAGTGTGGAACTGGAACAGAACACCAACCGCTCTCCTGGGTTCATTGTAAATGAGCGTTTGTTCACTGGATTTTCCTGAATAAAGTTAAAATTGAATTGAAATTAAATGCTGCCTGTATAAAAGTGGGCAGATTATCTAGGGTGCACTGTATATGGTTAATGAGAAACATTCATTTACAGTGGCTGACATTGTGAAAAAGCCCAATAAAAGCTCTTTCAAATTAGGTATTGGGCTCATCTGTAGCTGGAAACAGTCCAGAGATATAAATGACGGAGTCTGTTCAATATTAATTGTACCTTGAAGCCATTTTTGGAACCTTGTGATGTTAGTGACAAACACGCTGTGCTTGACTCAATGTAGTTAGGCACAGCTTGCCCCCCTAATGACATCACAATGTTCTACAAATGGCAGCAACGTACAGCGTAGTATTAACATTTAACAGTCTCTGTATCTCTGGAGTGCTTCCAGCTACAGATGAGCCTCATATCTCTTTGAAAGAGCTTAGCATGGGCTTTTAAACTATGATGGCCACTGGGCATGAAGCTGTCCCCTTTATTTAAACACTATAACTAGGTTGCTTTAAAAATTATTTTTTTTTCTTTTTTCAGCTCAAGCTCTGCAGTTCAGCTGCTAACCCTAGGAGGCAGAAAACAACTGGAGGAATTTTGTCAGTTTCCTGTATCTAGAGAGCTATATCTTTCACATCTTGAACTCCTGGCTTCAGTTGCTAATACAAGTGGTCTTTTTCTTCTATCAAGCTTTTTCTGCCCAGGTCACATGTGGGCTTCTTAGTCCCTGCACATCTCCTCTGCTGACTACCATCTCCCCTCAGGACGTCCTCGCCACAGAATCCCTCATGAATTTCCCTTCTGTGGCAGGGCTGGGGAAGGACAAATGTCCTCCCCACCCCGGAATACACATCCAGAAGTTCAGCAGGGGGCCTGAGTGGTGAAGCCAGCAGGGGCAAGTGAGCGGTGCTTCATGTGCCTACTTCCTCTTTTCCAGTTTTCTAATCCCTCCCTTGACCGGCAGAGTGCAATTATGCTAGGCGTGTGTGCGTGTCAAGGTGCACTCATTACAGTATCTGCCACCAGCCTTCTCCTTACTAGGCGCTCCTACTGTCCTGCCACCACACTGCCACATGGTGGCAGTGTAGAGGGCAATGTGGCTGATCCCCCCCCCATCTCCCTGGGAGTGAAGAGCAATAAAAGGGATGCTCAATCTTCTCCCTCTCCAGCCATCCCCCACTTACCCAAATCTGTTCTTGAACCCACGCCACTGGCATGGTGGAAGGTGTAGTGGTCAGTGCCTCAACCCTCTGCACCACTGGGCTGGCTCAACAAGGGTGGTCTTAACTCATGCATGACTCAGGATGGATGGATGCCTGTGACAGGGTGGAATAGGACCCTGTCCCAGTTGTCATGGAGAGTTTGAATGCAGGGATCTGTTCTGTTCTTTCCTTTCCTGTCTCTTGTCAGTCTGGTTGCACAACCAAATTTTCCTGTGAGACCTAGAACTTGATCACCCCAACAGTCTCACAATTCTTTGCCTCTCACTGTCTCTCAGCCTTCCCTTGCATATCTGCTGGTATAAAAATATATGCAAATCATTATGTGGAAATGTAACTGATATTGGGATTTCTTTGTTTAGAAATTATATAGTGTTACTGTTGAAACGTATCTAATTACAGCTTGAGATGATTGCAAAAAGTTATTGGGAACTCAAGGGGTTAACCTGAGACCAATTTTTAAGCATTTTTCAGAAGCTGTGGAGAAGGGGCCTCAGTTCTGGGACATAGTGTTTTAGCTACACCTGCCAGATATTTACACGAACATTTTAGAACAAAATAGGATGCTTGTTAAGAAGGGGGTTGCAAAGACATAAAAATAGCTACAACTGCTTGCAAGAGACACACAGAGATTGAAGGAAAACTTAGCTCGATCTCTGTTTATTCTGCCTCTGTAAATAGTTATTCTGAACAATTTAATTATTTTATTTTATTGTTATTCATGATAAAACTCTTGTTGCTAATTTTACAACTGCTCCTGGTTCCTCCTATGCTTCCTGACCTGTGCCTCGACGACAGTGTCAAGCAAAGGAGTAAAATACATTGAAATACCAGGAAAAACGTAATACACAGAAATAACGGTCTTACTGAACATCTGAAAGCACACAATGTATGAAAGCCAGGATGCTGTGGTAGGGATGTGGTTAACTACTGGAGCCCATCCCTTCCTCAAGTGCTACTATAACTCTCATAGTGTTTCAAAAGAGATAGAGCACAGTAAACATCACCAGTTGGTGCAATCAGCCAAAAAATGTCTTGTTTGTAATCTCTTAAAAGTTTAAACCTCTCTTCCACCAACGCTGCTGATCCTAAGGCTGTGAGCTGTAAGTTTATGATTTGGCAAGTACTTGAAAATAAAACCCAATCAACAGCAAACTACACCCTCATTATCTTATAAACTTTGTTTTCTATGTCAACAGGCAGCTCTTTTCCTGTAGCTGTTGGGGATACATGTGTTTGCTTAGCTTTTTTTCACTCCTCATACAAGTCCCCTGTAACTATCCAAGGGTCTCCATTTTATGGTTGAAATCTCATTGTCCATAAGAGCTGCATTACAATATGAGAACACGATGTCACAGCACCCATTTATACCATATATTCCTATGCTGAAAGTACAGATATCGTGAAAAAACTCTCTGGAAACACACAAATTTAATCAATTTAAAGGGAAACCCATGCATTATAGCTCAGTTTGCAAAGCTAACAAAGTAAGTGTGGTATTTCACACTTTGCTGCAGCTTGCTTTTCTGAACTTCAATTAAACCGACACAGGCACTCTGTGGAGTTTACACAGGGTAATGATACATCATGTTCTCATATGCTAATGTAATTCTCAGTGACAAGGAGATTTCAACAGCTGGAAAATGGAGACCCCCAGGATAGTTACAAGGACTAGAATGAACAATGAAAATAAAGCAAGCAATCACATAAACTCCCTAACAGCGACACAAAGAGTTGTCTATTGACATGGAAACAAATGAAATTGACAAGATATGTGTGTGTAGTTTTCCTTTAACCAGTGGAGATTTTCATTTAGTTCAGCCACTAGGCATCCACTTTAGAAGCAGAAAGTGCTCCAGGCCACTGGTTCAATCACCAGTACCACTAGTTAGGGGAATTGGCAGTGGCTAAGTGGTGAGCTATATAATGGCCTCTTGCCACTATAAACAAGTCTCCTCAGATGCCATTACAGCTCCATTATTCTAACGTCTTGCATAATGTCCCTGTATTTCAATGTTAAACAATTTAAGATTACAGCATTTCCAATGCCATATTGGCTTCAGTGTCATTCTGGAAGCCTCTCATTACAACATACTCAGAACTGGAAGGATAGCCTAATAATGCCAACAGCATAACTTAAAGGTTTTAACAGTCAGACTCTTACCTGTCTCTAGCTTCTCTGATGGTGGGAGCAGATTGATGAGCTTTGGGGAGCCAATGCTGAAAAAAATGAAGATAATGCAGACTGAAATTTCCCCCATTATATTTTTGTTGAGCCACACAGCATATGGGACAAGTAACTAAACAAGCTTTTGCTTCCCTGTTTACCCCTGTTTTCAGTGTTGCAAATAACATGTTTTGAACACAGCTGTTTTGCCTCCAGCTGCGATGGAGCACATTTAAATATCTGCCACAAGAACCAAACCAATAAATGAATTCTGCAATGAGACATGGCAGGGTGTGCAGTAAGTAAGCAATTAAGAGATGACGGGGTATGCGTTAGACAGTTCTAATGCATGGCTAGGGGGTGTAGTGAGGCACAAGGCTGCAGGCTGAATACGTTCAGTCCCCTAGCTGTGCATTAGCACTGTCTAAAGCACATCCCCAGAGTGGCTTATTGCGCTGATAAAGTGGGTCTGTGTATTCTACATGGGGTTTCTAGTTTTAGCCGTGCATTAGACACTTCTAATGCACGGCTAACAAACAATCAGATTGCTTGAAATCCTTTGCCCATTTTATAAGAGAGGGAATGCCTGAGGAAGTAAGCCTTATGTACTCAAGAAGTGCCATTACCACACGATCAAATACATATCGTGAAGTAGAAATTGGGACTGTGATTATAAAATGGCTCCCCTGACTTTTAGTTTTACGAGTAGGTAATGATGTTCAGGAAGTTAAGTATTTCTGACCTGTGTTACTGTGCTGGAATAATGCATGGTTATAGGATCTCTTGTGACCAATCATGTATCTTGTTTTTTCTTCCCCATTTTGTAATAATTTTTTACAGTGCACAGATGTGTCCCCCATGCGTATTTGTTAAGGTAATAAAAAAAATGGATTAGTCGCTTGTAACTGTAGTTCTACTAGTAGTACATAGTTCACATCCACACTCTGGCAGTCTTCCTGGAGACAACTGAGCTATTAGAAGTCTTCAAGCTAAGCTCATCCCATTACCTGCTTGGAATATCCTCTGGCTCCAGCCTTGACGTCAGATCTTTGCACGCTGGAAGCAGAGATCTGGGTGTCACTTGCCAGGGGAGGTCGGGTGGGTTGTGTGGATGTGAACTGTATACCACTAGTAGAACTACAATTACAGGTGAATAAAAGATGTCCTGAACAAATACTTTTGTTCGGTCTTCACAGAGGAAAGGGAAGGGGATGGTCCACGCAAAAGCAACAGTGGCACTGCAGAGGGGAAGGCAGACACAAGTCCCTTTACAGAGGCGGGAGTCCTGAAAGAACTTGCAAATCTGAAAGTGGACAATGTTATGGGGTCAGTGGGATACTCTGAAGGGTATGGAGGGAGCTCAGGGAGGTACTGACTGCACCTCTGGCAATCATTTTTATACCTCGCTGGAAACAGGAATGGTTCCAGAGGAGCGGAGAAGGGGAGATGTAGTCCTGCTTCACAAAAGCGGCAGCAGGGAGGAGGCTGGCAACTACAGGCCAGTTAGCCTGACACTGGTGGTGGGGAAGCTAATGGAGTCATTTCTAAAGGAAAGGATTGTGGAGTATCTTGAATCCAGTGGGCTACAAGAGTTGAGGCCATACAGATTCACGGGATGGGGGGGAGGTCATATCAGACAAATCTGATAAATTTCTTTGACTGGGTGACCAAGGAAATAGATCAGGTAGGAGCAATGGACATGGCCTACTCAGATTTCAGTAAGGCGTTCAATACCATTCCACACTGAAGGATCATGATGAAACTGGGCAGCTTAAAGGTGGGTCCAAATGTGGTAAAATGGGCAAAAAATTGGTTAAAGGATAGGTGACGGGGTGGTGGTAAACAGAGTTCACTCAGGAAGGAAGGGTGACCAGCGGGGTGCCACAGGGCTCTGTACTGGGACCACTCATCTTTAATGTCTTTATAAGTGTAATTGAAAATGAGCTGGAAGGGAAACTCTGCCGCTTTGTGGATGACACCAAAATCTGCAATAGGGTGGACACTCCAGAGGGGGTGGAAAGAATGTGCAGAGACCTGAGAAAACTTGGGTGTGGTCAAGGGCATGGCAGCTGGGTTTCAATATAAAAATGTGCAAAATCATGCCCTTAGGGCACAGAAACCCAGAGGCAGAGAACGGGAGACTAGGTATTGATGGCCACTAAACAGGAAGGTGCCCTGAAGTAATCATATCTGATGATCTCAAATGTTGAGGCAGTGCAACAAGGCAGCTGGTAGGGCCAGTGGGATGCTGGGGTGCACAGGGAGGGGTATCACCAGCAGAAGGAGGGAGGTGGTGTTGCACCTGTAGAGATCGCTGGTGAGACCCCACATGGAGTACTGTGTCCAGTTCTGGAGACCACATCTCAGAAGGATATACAGTGGAGGCAGTCTAGAGGAGGGCAACTAAAATGGTGCAGAGTCTGCATCAGAAGCCCTACGAGGAGAGACTAGAGGACCTCAATATGTACACCTTGGAAAGAGAGAAGAGTGAGGCGGGATATGATAGAGACCTTTAAATACCTCACAGTGGTAAATAAGGTACAGGAGGGGAGTATTTGTCAGAGGAAAGCATGCACGAGAACAAGGAGACATGCAATAAGGCTGGAAGGGAGTAAATTCAAGAGGGATGTGAGGAAGTACTTCTTCACCGAAAGAGTGGTGGATGCCAGTAACAGTCTTCTAGTGGAGGTGGGGGGGCAAAAACAGTGGTGGGCTTCAGGGATACGTGGGACAGGCACAAGGGAGTCTTAGTGGAAAGCAAGGGGGTGGGGGAACCAGAGATCAAGTAGTGTCTGTGGCGAAAGTATAGGCAGTGAAAAAAAGGGACACACTGGATGGGCCAAGTGGTCCTTATCTGCCACCAAATTCTATGTTTCTATGGAACTAAGCTGTGCCCAAGAGTCCAGGTGCAGAGAACCTCCTGACACAATAGAAGAGAGAGTGCATCCAACTCTGCCTGTTCAAGTAGAACATGGTTGTCTGTCTGGACCTGCCTGAGTTGACCCTGGATCAATGGAGCAAACTCCATCAGAGCCAGAAGCACTACACAAAGCTGCAGCAGGTTGATGTGGTGGCGGTACTCCCCGGGTGACCAGAACCCATGTGATCTGTGGTCTTCAAGGTGTGCCACCTATCCTATCAGAGAAGCATCCATCATGAGTGTGACATGATTCTGGAAAGACAAATGGGAGTCCCTCCTTCAGATGTTGTGGGTCCAGCCACCACTGGATGGAATCCCACATCAGCTGGATCACGACGACTGGCCAGTCCCAAGTGACTTAGATGCTGGGACCACAGTTGGCTCCACTCCCAATGCAGGTGGCATATCACCAGCAGATCACAGTGGTAGAGGATGCCACATACCCCTGCAGTCGCAGGAAATCCCAGGCAGGGCACTAGTGCCTAACCTGAAATGATCAGGCAAAGGAGGTAACAGCCACTGCACGGTTCACAGGGAGGCAGACCTTGGCCTGCAGAAAGTCTAGCCCTGCCCCGATGAACCTGATCACCTGTGAGGGGACCAGCTCGGACTTGGTTGGGCTGACTTGAAGGCTCAAATCCCGACAGGCCTGGAGGACTAGATCTCTGGATCTCTCCACAGCCCCCCTGGATGATCCAGCTATCAACTTGTCATCCAGGTAGGGAAATACCCTGATGCCCTTGTGCCAAAGAAAGGCTGCCACCACTGCCATGCACTTGGTGAAGACCCTAGACGTGGACAAGACGCCAAAGAGCATGATCTGCAACAGGTATGGGATTCCCTCTGTACAGAATCAAAGGTACCAGCAATAGAACAGATGGACTGGGATGTGAATGAACGCAGAATCACATGACCTGCTCCAGAGATGGAATGATCTGATTCAGAGTGACCATCCAGTACTTGTGCTTCCACATGAACCGGTTCAGATCATGTAGATCCAGTATTGGGTGCCAGCTTCCATTTTTTTCAGAATCAGGAAGTACCTGGACACATATTCCTACGCGGCCAGGCTTCTGGAATATGGGTACTGCCCCATGTTCTAGGAGCTAAGCGATGTTTGCTTGTAGCGTGGACATGTCCTTTGACACTGTGGAGTTGCAAGGAGCCCAGAGTCGGTACAGCATGAAAGCTTCAAAATCCAAACGCAACCTTTGCCCACCACTTCAACACCCACCTGTCCAAGGTAATGGAGGACCACTGTGGCAAGCAGTGGTGCAGCCAGCCCTGACTAGAAGCTGATACAGGGATTGGATGGGAGGGGGGATGACACCCCACAGTCTGTCACTGTCCAGCATTGGAAGGACCTCTAGCTGCAGGAGCCAAGGAGGCACCACAACCTCTGCCCATTCCTCTTTTTTTGCTCCTAGCCCCAGAACTTGGGTCTCAGACACCAGTACTGAAACTACCCCTGCTGAGGCTGTTGTGCCTGAAAGGACCGATACTGAAAGGCCTTCATTTTATGTTGCTGGGGCTTCTGGGATGAAGCCATTAAATCAAGAGTGTCACTGAACTTCTCAATCCATGTGAGATGCCTTTCCACCCTAGGGCCAAAGATACCAGTGCCCAAGAAGAGGACATTGTCCAGCTTATGCGGAGTATCTGCAGTAAAGGTTGAAAGCCTCAGCCAGGCCCTATGATGCATGGGGACAGCTGTTGCCATGGTACAGGCACAGGAGTTACCCATATCCACAGCCACATGGAGCTGGTGTTTAGTCAGGGATTGACCCTGGTCTCAGATGATCTTTACTGGCAACTGTTTGTGAGCAGGAAGATGGGGAAGGAGGTCTGCTAACACTCTCAGCAAGGAATGGCCAAAGTTTGGCATCATGGAAGCATAGCTGGCCTGATGGAGACAAAATGACGCAGCAGCGTACACCTTTTTCGCTATGTGGTCAGTCTTCTTGGTTTCTTTGTCTGGGGGTTTGTCCACATCCCTTTGGTCCCCCTATTTACAGAAGGCCAAGTCCAAAATCAAACCCTCAGACGAGGGGTGGTTAGAAAATCCAGAAAGGGAGTCTGCTGGGATCGTGTACTTGTAGACCATATGGGAAGAGGGAGCCGGTTAGGATGCTGGATGCTGCCCAAGCTCCAGGGCTGGTCCCAAGATGGCTTTGGTCACAGGAAAGGCAACCTCCGGGGAATTATCTTTGTTCAGTACATCAGTAAATGGATATTTGACCTGCTTCTGAACGGACTCCAAGGCCACATTCATGAACTCCAAGATGAGACAGATCAAAGCCCCAAAAGACACCGGCCCATGGTCGATGGTCAGAGGTCATGGATGATTCACCTTCAGAATCATTGAAGGATTCATCAAAACTGGCTCTTGACCACTTGTCACCATAGACCCCAGCGGTATCCTCAGCTTGGGTGATTTCCACTGAGCTGACAAGCCCACTGCAATTTTTTTTGCGGTTTTCTCTGGTTCTTGATTGGTTCTAGAAGGCCGAGAAGGGTGCATTTTTTTTCCTATATACATTTTTGGCCCCCTAATTGCCCCTGGCATGCCCCTATCTGTCCGGTCTCCCTAGTCGCATCATCCGGCTTCTCCAAGACTTACCTTACTCGCTGACGTCCTGGCTACTGGACGGTGGTGGTGTGGCTGGTTGCTGATGTGGGACTTGCGAGGGCCCGGATTCCATCCTGTGGCCAGAGGGATTTTTCCTCCTTAGTTAGGTTTCCCACATGGCCCAACTATGCAATGGCAAGGCAGGTAAGCTCTGCCTCTGAGGAGATGTCACAACATGCCTAGACATGGTCCGTCTCTTCTGACATCCCCTGATCTGCACTGCCATCTGGACACCTCCAGGTGGCAGTACTGAAGTGGGTCACGTTAACCCCACGATCCTCCCTCCCCCCCCCGGCCAGCCCCTGAGTGGCCCATGTCTGTTCCTAGCTGGGTCGCCAATGTGGCAGTAGGTAAGGTGCCAGAGCTTTAACCCTCCATGCCAATAAGCCAGCTGAGAACGCTTGCACTTTAATGCAGTTCCCACCCCCCGGAACCAATCCTGCCTTACTACAAAAAAAAAAAGAAAAGCACTTATAATTTTATTTCTTTAAGTGTTTTCTTAAATTTCAAATATACAGTTCCTGCCTGAGGGAATCGATCGCATTCTGGCTAAAAAGTTTTAAACCGCTTGTACTCTACTCGTGGTTTAATATCTTTTGATAATACTCCTTGAGAGAAAAATTATTTTTATTTAAACGCATTTTGTGACTGTGAACCAAACAACTGATTTTGCAGGTCTTTTCGGTGTTTGGCAGGACTGATAGAACTAAAAAGAGACCGGGAGCTACAGTATTTAAAAACTGTACAAACTGTTTTCAGCTCCATGCAAAGGCAGACTGCCACGGGCTTTGTCTAAAGTGCCTGGGTCCAGATAATGATTTTACTAATTGTAAACTCTGTAGAATGTTTTGCCCTAAAACTTAAAAGAAAAAGGCTTTAAAAAGAGAAGTATTAATAGCTCCTTACTCTTCCTCTGTGTCAGCAAAGTACAATAAAGATCACTGGAGTTTCTAATGACGGTGGAAAGCAAGCATCAGAGGGACATTTCTGCTCATAAGCAGCAGTTCCTGTCAAAGGTGACAGATAAAAAAATAATAAAGCTGCTCAAGCATCAGACATGTGTAACCCCTAGGTGGTGCTATCCCAAGGGCTACTACCCCTGCCTGCTTGGCTAGTAGCAGGTTAAGGGGCCCGAGTTCTGAAACGGGTGCCTTCACCTGGAGGTCAGGGTTGGTAGTGGTCAAGCTAACCTGGGCACAGCACTCCAGGACACTATAACCCCCCTCTTTCCTTACTAGTGGCTGGAACATTACACACTAATCACTTTCACAATACCCCTGATACACTACACAAGTACCCACACTTACCACCAGGGCTTTCCTCTGGCCTGGCCCTGAGGACCCCTATAAAACAAGGTTATACACAGCAAATAACAGCAGTACAGTACTCTTGCACAAACTGGAACCACAGTCAGGGTAAATGTGAAAAAAAAGTTAGATCTGATTTATTTAAGGGGCTTGAACAAGGGAGGGGTATAATCAGGTTAATTTGCTTAAAGGCTCTGTCAATCAAACAGTTATGCATGCACTCCAGGGTCCATAAACAGTCACACACTCTGGGTACCCAGATGGAGAATGGTGGGCTAGCCAGGAACATTGCAGCTGGTTGGGGCCCTGTGACGGAAGAAAACAACATGCACAACACACACTATTTGTAATCCGGAGCTGGAGGGCTCAGTTCATGAAAAGAAAACAACAAGACACACTTTTAGATTAGGCTGTTGCTGCAGGGAGCTACCCTGATGATTACTCACGATACCAAAGACTGGACACAGGCTGGACGAAAATCGAGACAGTGGGTGGTTAATCTGGAGAGCCAGGAGAAGCAGGGCCCACATGATTCGCTGAGGCGTCATTCCTGTTTAAGTGTGGAGCAGGGGGCTGATCCCCAGGCAGGTCTCTCGTTGGTGGCTTTCTCTGTGCAGTGGGGTAGTCTGGCAGGGCCAGCGTGGCATGGCCCAGGCCGAATGGAGATGAACGTAGATTCAGTCCGATTAGGCTGGACAAAGCTTCCAGCAAGCAGAACACAGTTCACGACCCACTTTCAATACACAGCACATTTACATGTAAAGGATTCTACAGTACCAGCAAGCAGAACACAGTTCACACAGTGGGGAACCAAATCATGACCCACTTTCAATACACAGCACATTTACATGTAAGGAAATTCAAGTGTACCAGGCAAACCGCTCTCCCACCATGACTGCAAAGTCTCTGCACAAACCAGAGATTCAAAAGCAGCTAGAAATTCTGACAGGCCACTCGCATTAAGCAAATCTTCGGTCTTCTTTAGGTTAAAGCCTGGTCACAGTCCAGTGACTTAAACAGTCCTCACAACTCTGATTCAGTCCGAATAAACTATTTTCCCTCTCAGGGACAGCAGACCGACAGGCAGTCCAAAACTCTGCCCTTTCACAGTTCTCCCATGCAAAACTACACAGAACTGCTGCTCAAAATCACTTGAGCTGTTACTTCTTCACCTCTCAGCTCTAAACTGAAACTAGCTGCAGCAGCCTGGTAAATTCCCCAAGATCCAAAAGGTTCGGTTTTCTGATCCTGTCAGTCACAACAAAGGCTCCCCCCTCAGGTGCAAAACGGCAAAAAAAGCCAAAACTACAATTCCTACAGATTTTGATTCTAGACAGCTCCTGTAGTCTGGCTCCATTTTAGGTCCCACCAGTACTGACTGGTCCAATTCGCAGTCCAGGACCAAGATAGTGGAGATAAACAAAACAGTCCCTGCTGCAAAGAAGGCAATTTAGACAAACCACATTATCATTATCACTCTAAATGATTTTCAGCAAATAGTTACATCTTTCAACAGCGCTCCCTTTCAGATTACTTATGACTGCAATCCAGGCAGCTCTTTAAGAGACAGTACACCAAGGCTATACAGACACTCTCTGGCAATCACATTTAAACTGCTAAAACGCAGGACACCAGCCTGGCAGTGAGCATTTAGGCAAGCTCGAGGAAGACTTTTCAGGAACCCCATTTGTAGGGGGGGTTACACAAGCATGATAAAGATGGTAAATATACCAGAGCAGGGGTGACCAACCTTTTTGAGGTCGTGAGCCGCATTTAAAATTTCTGAGTAAGATATGAGCAACAACAATGTACTTACCATACCAAACGTGCGGCCGTTACCATACCCATATTTGGCCATATTTAGGAGTTAAAATAATAACACAGTCGTAGTCAATAGTTAATAATCGTATTTTATTAAGTTAAATTATTTTTAAAAAATAGTAAATTTCAAAACAATTATTCACAGCTCTGGCACTTTAGATTTGCTTAAGGCTTAGCAAAAGTAGCTTGTTGAGCACTTGGCACTTTTCGGCTCCTGTACTTTGACTTTTCTGAAATTTAAAAGACTGTGACGTGTACTTGACATGTAATTGACAATCCTCCTGAGAGCCACATCAAACCGCTTCAAGAGCAACATGTGGCTCACAAACTACAGGTTGGCCACCCCATACCAGAGTGTCTGGAGGGGAGAACCCTGATTTTAGTGATGGCAAAAACATAAATAAAAAAGTCTCAGAGCAGGCACTGGAACTAAAACCTGCTAAGAAAAAACAAAAAGAAAACACATCCATGCCACTCTCCTGCAAAGGATAAGGAGCAAGCAGGGGATCAGAAACAAGCTGAGGACATGACTATGGTGTGGCTGTTTTTCCAAGCCTTCCAGACTATGAAAAACGTCCTTAATATTCCTGCCCCAGTAACTCCGGTCCCAGACCATTTGCCTATGGAGCAGGATATGTATTACGAGAAGAAGGAGAAAGGTAAACCTCTGGAACCTGATGGTTCACCTGTCCAAGAGTTGGTTCCTCTCCAAGGCCCACAGATGATACCTCTCATTCTATGTTCATCATGAAACAGAGGATGATGAGGAGGAAATGGAGTTCACGGATATGATGGGGATAGCTCCCATATGGAGACTACTTATCTCCATCCACAAATCACTCCAAAAAGCTACTTCAAAAATTATGTCAGCACCAAAAGCAACTGCTGGCATTGATTAAAAAAAGGTGAAAAGCAGTATGAGTGGAATACCTGTATGCCCACCCTGATTGTGAGGGAATGGTACCGGCAGTTGCTTGTGAGAAGGCCCAGGTGCCCCTCTCAGCATAGCCCCCTGAGAAGGAGTCAAGGAAACGGGCTACTATGGCCAAAAAGGTGTACAGAACAGCTTCCCTGCTCCTGAGGCTGGCAGCTTATTTAGCATATACAGCCCAGTACCATAAAGCATTATGTAATGCAGTGCTGGCACTGACTGATACAGTAGATGAAGAAGTGGCACAGGACCTCACTACCACAGCAGTGTCAGCCCTGGATGCCTCAAAGTGCCAGTTCCACACGTCTGTCGACTCCAATGACTCTGCCTCATGGCATGCAGCTCATGCAGTGACACTGAGGTTTGACTGGCTAGGGGCTACCACACTTACTCAGGATACTCAGGCTAAAGCCACTGATTTCTCCTTTGACAGAAATTCCCTGTTTGGTGACAAAACAGAGGTGTACATGGCAAGATGTTGATGAATACAATTACACTTTTGAAAATAACACCAAGAAAGAAAAGGCCTCCACTTCCAACAGGCCTTATGAAAGGGGATGCAGGGGGAGGGGCTGCTATCCAAGACCCTATGTCCCCTACAAATACCAACCCCAAAGAGGTTATTACAGAGGCAGAGGCAGGAGGGGCTACAAATGTGCTTCAGCACCAGCCCCAAACCACAGCAACAAAAAGATACCTGACAATTCTGTTCATGTTGCCAGTCAAGCATTGCCAGTACAGGGAAGGCTACTTCCAGGAATAGGTGAAAATTACAACAGACAAAGCTTCATTGGCAACCATTTAAACTAGCCAAGCGGGGAGGCGCTGAAAAGGAGCAGGGAAATCCCAGCCTCCCCCCACAAAACATGGTAATTAGTGAGGTAAACACCAAGGTAGAGAAGTTATTAGGGAGCAGGACAGAGGTAAATGTAAAAAAAAAAAGGCAAAGGCAGTAAGGACAGGAATGGGGCTAAAAGGGGTAAGGCTATCAAAAAGTGGAGGGTGATGAGTACCAATGCCCGTAGTCTGTGTAACAAGCTCTCTGAACTAGTGGCCTTGATGGAAGAGGGTTGCCTGGATATTGTGGCAGTCACAGAAACATGGTACACAGAGAACCATGACTGGGATGTCAACATACCAGGATACACAACCTACAGGAGGGACAGGGAGGGTAAAAGAGGAGGAGGAGGAGTAGCTCTCTATGTAAAGGAAGGGATCAAAGCAACCAAACTAAAGAGTAAACAGGAAGCAGATGAGGCACTCTGGGTCACCCTGGAGACAGGAAATGGCACCACAGTCCGCATGGGGGTTGTATACAGACCCCCATCTCAGGGGGAGGGAATGGACAAGGAAATGATAGAAGGCTTCCTTAGAATGGCAGGAAAAGGGAAGATATAAAGAGGAGATAAAAAGGGGAGGGCCTCGGCACCCAACTAGGGATCTGAGGTTTGAGCAGACTCGATAGACCGTAAGGCCTAATCTGCTGGCAAATAGTATGTTAGTATATTGTTGATGGGGGACCTGAATATGCCAGATGTTAACTGGAGCACCCTTACTGCAGGCACATCCAAGAGCAGGGTCATTCTTGATGCCCTACAGGGGCCATGCCTCAGACAGCTAGTACTGGAACCCACTCGGGAGGGAGCAATCTTAGATCTGGTACTCTCAAATGGGGACGGAGAAAGAATCTCAGATTTAGAAGTGGGTAGCCATCTGGGAACAAGCGACCACCAAACAGTGTGGTTCACGATAAACACAGCCATACAGTCAAGCCATACAAAAGCAAGAGTATTGGACTTTAGGAGGGCTGACTTTAAGAAAATGAGAGAGTGCCTCAGAAAAGCACTAGCAAACAGGCAAGAAGGAGGGGTGGAGAAACAATGGGGAGTAATCAAAACAGCCATCACAGAGGCAACAAGCCTTTGTGTAAAGCAAATCAACAAAACACAATGAAGGAAAAAAACACTATGGTTCTCAAAAGAGGTGGCAGGGAAGGTTAAGGAGAAAAGGATAGCATTCAGGAAATATAAGGAAACACAAAAGGAGCAGGACAGAGAACTTTATTGGTTAAAGCAGAAAGAGGTGAACGTAGAGAGCCTGAGATTCCTAATAAATCTGCAGAAGTGTCAGTCAGAACCAGTTCAGGTGCTGGACTTCATAGGTGCAGAGCTGGATACCCTGCAGGGGAAGGCTTTCCTTCCATAGGAAAGGGTATCAAATCTGACTGCCACTGCCCAATCCTTCATACTGAGTCACCCAAAGCGGGCAAGGGATTTAATGCAGTTACTGGGCTACATGCCCTCATCCACAGCTGTGGTGCCATGGGCCAGATTTCAGATGAGGGATATTTAGTACTATCAAAGAAATCACTGTTACCAAAGGACAGACTTTCTGTCCAAACTGGTGCCAGTCACAAAAGCCTTTGTGCAATCACTAGAGTGATGGAAGGAGGAAAGCAACCTCAGAGAGAGCATTCTCTTCCTCCAGCAAACCCCAACAAGTACTCCCAATACAGATGCTTCACTCCTAGCGTGGGATGCCCACCTGGAAGATCTTATAGTAAGTGGCATCTAGAGCCCACAAGAAACTCAGGAGCACAGAAATCTCTTGGAGCTCAGGACAGTATTGCTGGCAATGCAATCCTTTTCCTCCCAGCTACAGGGTCAAACTATCCAAATTCATGATATGTAAATGCTGATATGTAAATATTCTACAGCTTGTCTCATTTGGCTATGTATAGCCAATGCTATTTTTTCCTGTGTGATGTATATTGTTGTACTATGTAACTGCTCCCTCTCCCCTTCCCCCAGGACATACCGTGAGATAAGCACCTTTTGCTCAGTGTAATTCTCCTGGTGAAACTTTTCAATAAATAAATAAATTCACACAATACTACGCCAATGTACTACATAAACAAGCAGGAAGGAACAAGATCCTCAGAACTGTGCACAGAAGCTAAGATGATCTGGGATCTAACTTATTCCCTGGATGCAAAGATTTCTGCAGTACATCTGCCAGGCAAGGACAATGTGATGGCAGACTCCCTAAGCAGAATCAGCCAGGGAAACTGTGAGTGAACCTTGAACAAGCAAGTGCTGGCCTCAGTCTTCAGAAGATGGGGCACTCCTGAAACAGATCCGTTTGCCTCTTCTGAGAATAATCTGCTCCCAGATACATTTACCTGGAGTTGGGTCTTCTACATTACTGGGGAGGATGGGACGTTTGTTCCTTGATCAGACGTATACCGTATAGTGTAGTGTAGAGGGGTGGTTTTGACATCTGCTGGGGAGTCTGACTGTGGGAAAATTGAAGCAGCCTCAACCTCGGGACCTGACAACCGAGGGAAGTTTCACAGCCTTTGTTTACTTAGCCTACCCTGGAGAGAATTCCTCCTACTGTCATAAACACGTCTGTATATGCTACCCTGATTTAGACAGAACAATATACATTGTCTTGTATTTACTGTCCTGATACTTACATACTGACTGTACCACACTCTGCATTTTATAAATAATGGGGAAATTGTTTACCTGATAGCCATGAAATCTGCCAGGAGGGTCAACTGCAAGCCCTCTGTACAGATCCAAATTACATGGTCTTCCATGTGGATAAGGTAGTCCTTCAGACCAATAGGCAGTTCCTACTTAAGGCAGTGTCGGAATTCTACTTGAACCAGTCAGTCACCCTTCCTGTGCATGTCCTGGCATGTAGATGGCTCACAAGTGCCCTATGGTTTGGAAAGATGCACAAAATCCAAACAGTAGAAGGTCCTGAAAGTCATATTTTAGTGGGATTTGGTGTAACTGAATTTTGATGTGACTGGTTTGCTGAAGATCTGAAAATCTCTTTATTAAGGGAGCACGTTTGAGCCATCTACATGCCTGAATGTCACAAAAAACATACTATATTTATATCCATGTGTATCTCGGACCACAGAGGATCTTCAGATCGAAGATGGGTCATCCAAACAGTGGTATGACACTGAATGGATAAAAATAAAACCAATCAACTGAAACTGCAAGTAGCCCTAGAGTCAGGCAGGACCTGAAGCGTTATGGCAAACCATCCTTGTGTCCATGCAAGTCATGGATGTGAAAACTGAAATGATTCTGGGTTCACTTGGAGCCTGAAATACTAAAACTGCTGAAGTGTCAGCAGTAGCTGAATGGACAACATGGGTACTTGGTGTGACCTGCAAATTGATGCAGGAAGATACTGCCTGAAGACAGTACATCCTAGCACCGGAAAATACTTTCACAGTGGCTACCGAGTACTGGGCCTCCTGGTGGGGGTGGAGTTGGGCAACACTACTTTCATTAACCTGGTTACCAGGTACTATCAGTTGGGATGAAAATTACGAACCCCTAATCTTTAAAAAGCACACAGAATGAACAGCAGAGAATGATGGGGTTGTCATATACACAACACACTCTGTTCAACACTGCAGATGGCATAAAAATGGGCAACAGTGTCCTGAGAGTGGTAAGATTGCACCAACCTGTGAAATAGGTGCAACTTTTCCCTGACCTATCATTTGCCACAAGGGCAAGAAGAAAGCAGCTGGACAGTGTTAGGCAATATCTGCACAGACAATGGAACATGTGTTATCTTCTTCCTGCACACCTTTAGGTGATCTGTGGTGATAAAAAATACCAATTCAGAGATCCCAAGGATGCCGGTAAGGGGGTTACCCACAGGGAAGCTGAATTTCAACCAGGATTTGAGAATGCTGGGGAGAACAGGGAGGATTTAGGGACTCTCTTATTCAGATAAAGTCTGTTTTTGGACTGTGTATGGACTGGGTGTTAAGACAGAGCCGAAAAACTATTACTGAAATAGTTTTACACTCCAGTGTTTACACCATTTTGCTAGTAATATGTATTTGGACTGTGCCCAGTGTTACAATACAGTGACAATCTGGAGTGAATTGCAGCCGATATTGCCAGTGTGAGAGTGTGATGGTCTGGCACAACAGTAATGCTTTTATTAGTTTAGGTATGGTACCTGCTTCATGGCCCGATGCACATTTTTTCAGGCTTTTACCTCATCATCTTGATGGCCAAGCCCCTGAGAATCTGCTTATGCTGGCAACAAACTGACAAGGTGGATTCTTCCAACAGAGGAAGCATTACACAGCCTGACTAGTGGTATCTGAATTTTTTTTTTTTATCTCAGCCTCTGTTTCTACACCTCCCCCCCCCCCCAACAGCCCCCTTCTGCCTGACCCACCCAGCTCCATCCCCCAGAATTACCGGGGCTTACCTTATGCCCAGCCCAGAAGCGGTGCCTGTGGGGAGTCGGGTGTCATCCTGCTGCTAGGGATTTTTTCCTCCTTTGTGCCCGTGCACCGTGCAATGGGTGCAGCAGCTATCTCCACCTCTGTGGAGGCAACCAAGCTCCTAGCTGTGCCATGTGCAGCACAGACCCCCCCGGCCCCCGAGAAGGAGAGAGCTGTGACGCCAATCCTTGCCCCCCGCCCAGTCCCCGAATGACCCGAGTCCATTTCGAACCTGCGTTTGCCGCATGGGCAAGGTGTGGCGTCCAGCGCCTCAACCCACAGTGCCACCAGGCCGATCGCGGTATCTGAATTTTGACTTACAGACCTTAGAATCTGTTGAACTGTGAACTGCGTCTTAGGTTCATCATGTTTGGGACTTATGCCACCTGGAATATCAGATGCCATAGCTGTGCAAACTCAGTACCATGCACTACAGCTGTGCACACTCAAACCAGTGTCATTTTACTTGTTTTATTCAATAGTTCTCATTAGCAGAGACGTGCAAAGATGCACCTATTGTTTTTGTGCAGCCTTGTAAAGAACTTGTGCAATTTGCAAAGACAGCCTTCTTTGTGAAGTGTGCATGTCCTAGAAAAATGTCACAACTATGCTTGAGAAAATCACACAAAGGTTTTGTGAAATGCACACCTCACAAAATGTTGGCATGCTTTTCACAATAGAGACCGAGAAATCACCACTAAGTACAAACTTCGCACTTTGCAAGTGCATTTAAAATCCACTACACCTCTAGTCATTAGATGATGTTACAACTTTCTGCAAGCATGCAGTTTCTTCAAGCAATATATCCTTTCACATAATAATCAGACTGACAGCTACCTGCGCTACGTAAAAATGTACTGTCACCAACATTAACTCTGGCCTTTGATGCTGTTTTTCATCAGACATCGTATGGCGTTGGTTCATTAAAAAACAAGTTTAAAAAAGATTTGATAAAAGATTCTCCTCAACATGGAGACCTTTTTTAATGACTTGGTTCGTTCTGTTCATGACGTTTATGGAGTTGTAGTTACATGAGTGCCAGCTTACCTTGGCCTCTGTGGAATGCCATCGCTGCCTTTGTTAAATTTCGGTGAGGTAGAAGATCCATAGTCTGAGGAAAGACCAAAGCAGAGACATAAATAATATATTATTTGGAACAAATCTTATGTTTTTGTGTGAAATGTCACTGTTGGGAGCCTTGTAAAGGGTCTTCAGTGAAACCAGGGTCAAGTCAGCGACTTGACAGATATTCAAGTGCAAAGCTGTTGTCATCTTTCGATAATATCTCTCTATGCATTATTGAAAGTCAGAGTTCATAGGTCCTGTAACTCGCAGATCAGTACTTAAAGGTGTTACTACTACAGGCAGGTAATAGGTATACTAACATGAAATTACACAATTTTGCCATCAAGTTACACACCGAGATAAAAAAATCACTAGCAGATGGTAGAGAGGCCTGCTACTACAGCCCACTGTCTTTCTTTTTTTCCATTTTTTATTGATTTTGGGTGTAATCATTATAAATAACCCTTGAAGGGGGCCATCTATATTTATTGGACTTTACTCACTACTGTATATGCCCATCTCATCAGGTTTGGATAACTCTTAGGGACTACTTGTATAGTTATAAAGATCAGAGGCCTCATGGACCATGACTCCCCTGACCACGGAGACCCCCTCCGCATATGTGGAGGCTTCAGCATATCCTGAAATTCTCCCCCACCCACAGAAGACTGCCCTCAACCAAATCTGCAGTCCCAGGTGGAATGCTGGAAGGCTACCTGGGGGCAGCACAGGCATCCCTAGAGAAAGGTACAACTGGCTTTGGACTAAGGGAGGTAGAGGAGCGTATGCAGCTGGTAACCAAGTAACCTTCCTTTTTTCCCAGGTTGCCCCGTAAACGGGCCTTGTGCCCAGTGTGCCTTACCCAATTACAAACGAACAAAATATACTGCTTTGAAAGGGAATGCAGCATCGTATCCAACAACTCCCTGCTGATGTGGAGTATGGGATCCATTAACAGGCCAATCAAGGCTTCCAACTGGATGCCTGATGTCTGGACCGCTCTCCTCCCACTGCCCCGTTTCCATGAGGAACTCTGCATTCATGGACGGGATGGCCAGCTGCTGCTCACAGAGTGGAATTAGGGGTGGAGCTGCACAAGCTGGCAACGTGCAAATTACATGTACGCTGGCTCATATGGAGATCGGACCCTAAGTTTACAGAAGAATTATTGCTTTCTTTTTTGTCTTTGTTGCTGTCTCCATACACAGTATTTTATTCGTAAATACTGATATATGCTCTCAATGTTTTTGCCCAACAGTCCCAAGTTTCCATGTTCCCTTCACCAGGTGGAAAAAGTATCCCGGTCCTTGCCTTTCTCAAGTTCTATCAATGTTGTTGGGGGCACTGTCCCCCTATTTAAAAGACACATGCATTCCTGCAAGGTATGTATCTATGTCGGTCTCCATATCTGGAATTTACCTGGTGAACATTTGGTTTTCTGCAGTGGACTGTGAGGCATATCAGGCATTGGTTCTGATAAGGTCCGTTTGTGCATACTTGTCAAAGGAGGAGGGGGAACCCTCTTCTTTGCTGCTGCGCTGGTGGGAGGGGGAGGCGGTGGCACACTAGGAGCTGTTAATAAAGCATCAAATGTACAGAAGAAGTTGGGTTAACAGGCAGTTCAAAGCACACAAATCCTTTGAGTTTTACAGAATGAATACCTACAGCATTAGTGAACATGTGAACCATTCTTTTTTTTTTTTGTAATTTTTATTTTTGTAACAATTTATAGTATGTACCCAAGTTGCCCAACTGGGATTTCAGTGGGGCCCTGATTACACCCACTGTTACAGCCGGCTGAACTAAAATAGAGGAGTTTTTTTTCTTCCAGTTGTGTGTTTCTGCATCTTCCAACCCCTAGTCCTGCAGCACCCATCCAACCCCGTCACTGACCTTCTCATGGACTTTTCAGTTACCCACCACTTACCCACTGTAACAGTTGTGGAACATCTGTTCCACAAGAAAGCAACAGTACCTCACAGTTGTGGGTCACCTGGTGGGAGGTCCAGCAGTGATTGGTGGGATCTTGCCACGTATGAGGTCAAACACTGAAATAAATAAAAACATTCCCATGAGCATATTCTTAGAACACATGTAGTAAGTTAAGGGGGGAGGAAGTGACTGCCTACACCCCATAAGCATTGTATAAAGTCTGCTAGTAATAATAGGGTGCTTGACACCAGTTATAAGTTACTAGCCAGTTTTACTGTCTGGTAGCCACGGGCTAGTATGCAGCATGCCCTGGTGGTCTAGTGTATGCCCAGGCCTGCCTAGTGCATTCAGGGCTATTGCCAGTGAGAACGTGATTATTTGTACATATACAAATCAATAATAGTAGCCACAGTGGTTATGTGATGGTTGAGCAGTTGCGCTTATGGTAAATTGCAGTGTGTGTGGTATCAGGCGCCTGAGAGAGATGAGATTCAGCCAAGCCAGCTCTGAGAAGAAGCGTTACCACACTGTGAGATATGCAGGGCAGGTCCTGCACAGAATGCTAACTCTAGGGTGGAGCACACCGCTACCATGGTCGCAACTCAGGCTAAGGCCTGTTCAGCAGCCTTAGACATTGAATGGTGCCAAGCTCGCTCACTTCACAAAAGCGGCACATTTCATTTGGCAGGTGACAAGTGCCAGAGAAAGAAATATGGAGACTGGCTACTATTAATGAAATAGGAACCCTGAGGGTTTGGTGAGAGAAAGAGCAAGAGAGACAGAGAGAGATACTGCATCAGTCAGATTTGGGGGGGGGGTCTCAAGGAACCCGATGGAAACAAACAGATGTATATATTAATCAAAATTGCACAGAGGGCTAGTTTGGAGTCTAAAGAACACAGCCATATATTCAGGTTACCCCAGAATTCCCTAGTTATAAAAACAGAGCTACAAACATGCAGAGCCTTTGAGAAACAGGAGACAGCAAATTTAAAGGGACACCATCAGTTTTGCTGAATTTTGAATCCCTGTTTAAATATGTGCCAGTAGTCATTTAAAACACCTCTTTTTGTTATGTGTGTTCACACATTATCACAAATATTAGTTTCTTTTTTAATTTTGGGGTATTTCAGGTGGACTGCACTTATTCCCAGTTGACAGTGCTGTAGCGTGTTCCCATTTGAACATGGTGCCGCAGCACCAGTAAACTCGGGGCATGTACAAGTTTCGAAAATGTTATGCAACATGAGTTTAGGTCAATGTTTGATAGTAGTCGATTAGCTGAACTTGATAATATCAATCCCACTGAAAAACGGGCAGTGTAAGACTTTTAAATTCCTCTTTGAAAAGTTAAGTCTTGTCTCTGGGCATGTGCATCAGTGTCTGCACAGCACATTTTTTGGGGAGGTTCAGCAGGGAGACCGACCTCAAGGGACCAGTTCCTGACCAGAGGGAGTCCAGCCTATAGAGGCCTACAAACACACAAAAGTGACAGGTGCTGTGTGAAATTAAGAGGCTCATGCGGAGAATTCCATTAAGGACTGTTTATTGCTCTTCTCCCAATACAGACAACCATGGTAGTTACCCCAGGGCTTTGGCTCACTCTGAGCCTTCGTCACCCCCAAATGAAGACTCAGTGTGTGCCAAAGCACTGGGGAAACTACCATGGTTGTCTGTGCCGGGTGGAGAGCAATAAACAGTCCTTATTGGAGTTCTCTGCATGAGCCTTTTAATTTCACACAGCACCTGTCACTTTAGTGTGACCGTTCGCAAATTGGTTCGGCTGTGACTGGAAGGGCTGCAGTGTGGGACCCAGAAGCCTGTCTTTTATGTGTGTGGATTTATAGAAGTATACGGCCAGACAGGGTCTGGGGCACTAGCTCTCAAAGCCTAGCTTGTAGGGGGAACGCCTGTATCCCAGTGCCAGGGTCTTTAGGGCAGTAAGTGAGAACAGGGGAGAGATAAATTATTGCTTGCTGCAAGTGGTACCTGTTCCTGTAAGCTGTTTCAGCTTGCATCTGTCAAGTTCAGCACAGCATGTTCCCCAGGTTGTCTTCAAGAGCCATCAACACCAGGGTTCTACTGCAATCTCTGGAGGGTCCAAGATTTTGTCATCCAAATTCCAGAGCTCATAAGGAAAGTGGCACAGTACTTTCAGTTTTATTTGCGGGACTAGTTCAAGAGGGACACTCATTTTCCACACAAGGATTTGTGATTCCCATTTGCTACCAAAGGACAGCAATTAAAGAGCAGGTTTTCAGTATGCGCTGCTCTCCCAACCCCCAAGATATAGTACAGCGTACCCTCCCGTTAAGCTTTGTATCCAGAAAGTTTCATTTTTTGTCTGGAGGTTTTTTCACAGTTTTACTCATAAATTGTCTCCATGGATCGGGCACAGCAAATACCAGTATTTCCTGAGTTGGAGCTGCGCCCTCTCGCTCGCACATTTTGTGATGTCAGTACCAGAATGGCATGGGGGTGCACTCCATAGACTATAATGGGGGCACTTTTTACAAGTATTTTTTATACTTCTGAGTGCCACTTTTGCGAAAAGAAGGCCACCACTTAACTAACAATGTCCTTGTTAGTTAAGCGTGGTCTTTTTCGCACAATAGGCACTTAAAAGTATAAAAAAATACTTGTAAAATGTGCCCTCATTAAAGTCCATGAAGCATGCCCAAGCGCCATTCTGGTACTGACATCATAAAACGTGCCAGCGTGAGGGCGCGGCTCCAACTCAGGAAATACTGGCGTTTGCTGTGCCCAATCCAGGGTGGGAATTTATGAGTAAAACTGTGAAAAAAACCACCAGACAAAAAATTTAACTTTTTGGATGCAATGCTTAACCGGAGGGTAAGCTGTACTATATCTTGGGGGTGGGGAGAACAGCGCATAATGAAAACCTGCACTTTAATGAGACTTTGCTCAGAGACTGAGGGGGATTTAAATGTGATCCGCATAGAAGTATTTGTTAGCTAAATATGATTTAAATGATACAGTGATTACAGTGATTTTGCCATACAGTAAATGATACAGAGCATAGTGAATATAGAGTGTATGTAAATTTACAGTATAAGTGTGTGCTACTTGGTTAGATACCAGGGAAGGATATCTGGGTAAAAGGGGGGACTGGGCTGACTGAGGTGGGTATATGCCTAGTAGCCATTGCACACCCTTAAAGCATCTGTAATAGAAAGTGTAGTGACTGAGGTCAAAGAGATGGCCTACTGCTGGTGGTTTTGGTAATACTGCAGGGCTGCTGGGTCAGGTCTAGCCTACAGCCTCCAAGGTTAGCAGGTGCAGACCTGGGGGAAGAAATTAACAAAGTGTAAGTATATGTGCAGAGAGTATATGTTACAGTCAGTTGAAGAGGTTTATTTGAAGATGTGTTGCTGTTGCTAGTTTTATTTTTTTGCACGCTGTCGCTACCATGCTGGCAGAACAGCTAAGTGAATGTACCTTTATTTCACTTGAAAACTGTGTCCAAGTGATTCTTCCAAGGTATCCAGGTCTCACAATTCCTGTTGTCGCTAGTATCAGTCCAGTACACTGCTTTCTCTCCCACACGGATTCCCACAACTGTCTGGCTGGTAAGTCAGCTGTGCATTATTAAGTCTGCTGTGCATTATCTACCAGTGGTGGTGGGTGAAAAAGAGAAGTAAACAAACCTAATATGACTAGTGGTTTGCCTTACATGTCCTGGTGCCTGGCTGCTCTGTCATACCAGGAGCACACATCGTGGTAGGCGACCTGCCCTATCAGTTGTACGTGGGCATGTGAGGGGTGCTCAATCAGACTGGCGCTGTTTTCCTTGTTTCCTCCCAAGGGTGCCATTGTGCAATGCCATGCACAACTGTGATGACGCAGAAGCGGGCATGGTGTCCAAATGCAGCCCTTTCCTGCAGTGTGCGCTTGCTTGTGCCACCAACTGGCCTTCACCAGGTAACAGTCATGCAGCAAGACCCTGTGCCCCCCACCCCAAGGAAGGAGTGCTGTCCTTGGGATGCACAATCCTTCTTCCCCCGGCTGGCCCCTAGTGTGCCAGAACCAGGGTGGCCGCCATCACGAGAGGTGGAACTACCACTGCCCCATTGGGCCAGCTAAATACAGGGAAGTTCAAAGAAAACACTCAATAGCTAGCATCTCTACAGTCCCCATTCCCCTGTTATTGAAACATGATCCAAGTAGGGGAATGCTGGTTGCTGCGACTCAGCGGTGCAGGACAGGTGCAAGAAAAGTGCGGCCAGCCCCACATAAAACAGCGGTCCCAAGTCCTGCACTCACACAGAAGCACAAACAGCAGATTCAGGATTACAATGTCCATATAAATTTTATTGTGCTTCAGTCACAGACGGACAGTGCCACTACAAGCCTTAGTTAAAGGCTTACTACTGAAGTGCTGGAGTATTGGCACTGTCTGTCTGAGACTGAAGTACAACAAAATTTATATGGACACCGTAACCCTGAATCTGTCATTTGTGTTTCTGTGCAAGTGAGTACAAGATTTTGGACCGTTGTTCCCTGTTATTGAAAAGTGTGCCAATAAAACTTTAGTCTATTTCATAGTATCTTTTTCCTGGTCAACAAACTTGAAATAAATCCATTTTATTTGACTTATTTAAAGTTGTTATTCAAAAAGGCAAATTGTGTCAGAGCTCGTTTCCTGGTGTGCCTCGTGAGGAGCAGATTATAAGGGGAACATGAAAACAAACAAGAAGAAAGTACAAGATTAGGCCTGACAGGCAGCAGTAACACTACTACTCATTACACCAGTGACCTCAGTTTGGGAATGGACTTGGGTCACTCAGGAGACAACCAGGGGAGGGAGGATCGAGTATTCCAAGGACACCTCTGCTCGCTCAAGCAGGCGTAACTCTACCCGACGATCACCTGGTGGAGGCCAGGCAGTAGCACAGCGGGAGCACCTAGGCAGGAAAAGTGGCTGCCACTGGATGCCACTGCATGCAGGCCTGTGTGTCACTGCAGGCTGGCACCCTCAGGGAGAAATCCAGGAGCCGGAGGAAAAAACCCTGGTCCACCACTGTGCTGGCAACCCACGCATGCCTATGCATGACATACAAGGCAGGTCACTGATAACTTAATTTTATATTATTCTTTTTTGGTAACTGGGTAAGGCCCACTGGACATAAGGCCTGTTTACAGGGGTGACCAGGGAGCACTGGGGAGATGAAGCGACTTGTTCAAAGTAACACAGCATGCAAGTGGGGGCTGTGGGACTCAAACCCAGGTCTGCTGTGGGACTCAAACCCAGGTCTGCTGGATATAGTAAGCTCATTCACAGACTGTTGCTCTAGCATTTAGGCTATATTCCCAGCAACTGTGGTCCTGGACAAGTGGAGGATAACCAGTAAGTCCATGAGAAATTTGGTTATGAGATTGGGGGTGGGGGGGTGCTGTCAGGCAAATTGGGAAATGAAAAGCTTGACTTAAAACAAAAGTTTCAAATTACTAAGAAAAGATAAATGTTGACAGAAGTAGCTCTGACAAAAATGTGCACTGGGTCAGAGGAGCAGCAGTCGTACAGTAACATGATGCATGCAAAATGAATGAAAAAAAATTATTAGGGCCCAGGGGAAGCAGGAGCAGGGCAATTTATATGGGGGATAAGGGTACAAGAGGATCCAAAATAGTATATGCAAATCTGTATAGACTGAGGTCACAGAGGAACAGGCAGGGAGCCGAGGGGCAGAAAATAATTGGGTAGGGGCACAGGAAAACGGGTAGGGTTAGTTGCAAGTTTTTGTAACCAACTACCACTGTATTTCACCTCATTAGTAGCTCTCCATTTAAATCCCTGCTGCTGGCACTATGCTGAGTAGTAAACTCCTCTCACTTTATGTACATGAAGTGCAAAGCTCCCCTTAATAATGCGCTTACCCAGAGTCACGGCCGTACTTTTCAAATATAAAATTGACACTTTTAGACTGCTTGTTTAGGATTAAGAAATACTTTGCCAAACACGTAAGATGCTATTTAAACCCCAGGGATCTCTCACTATGCTTACGTATGCATCAGCCTGGAAGGTTGAGCTGGCCTGGAGAGAGTGGAATGTATGCAAATAATGGAACTTAGAAAGCTTTTTCAAATCTCTGCCTCGAGGTGGAGCTGCTTTCTACTCTCCGTCAGATTTCTCCGCTTGAGGAAGCAAGTCACCCCGAAGAGCTCTCTTCGACTTGATTGTTTTTTCACTTTATTTTCCGATTTATAGGTAATTTATTTATTATGTTTTATTTCTCTGCTGTAGCTATTAGTTTAGGTTGTTTTCTTAGGTTTTCTGCGGTCTTCTCCGGTTCCACAGCGGTTCCCAGGAACCAGAGAAACACATGTAATTTACTTAGTGGTCTGCTTTTTTACATTATTTATTTTATTTTCCCTCAGCTTTGCCTATGTTTGGCAGATTTCTGTTATTTTCAAATTGTTAGCACCTTGGTACCCAATCTTTAGGAACCAAGCCGTTTGTTTCTAACTTTACTATGTTCTGGGGAACACTATATAAAACAAAACAAAAAAAAAACCCACGTTTTAGTTCCTTTTAATAGCGGTTCGATTACATTAAGGAACCGGACCGCAAACTTGATAATTTGCCTCTGGGAACCATTTGTAAAGGGTCTTTTGTAATTTGGCATGACCGATAGACCCAAAAAGAAAACAGGACCTACAGGTTTCAAAAATTGTACAGGGTGCTACAACCACTTGGCCAAGGCAGACTGCCACAAGTTGTGCATAAGGTGCCTTGGTCCTAGCTGATTGTGAGTTTTGCAGCATGTTTTGCCCTAAAACTATAAAGAGGGCCAGAAAATTAAAGATAATTATGGCTTCTCAGTCTGCCTCTACGTCACCAAAGCACTCTGAGGAGGGCCCTCCCTCTCACAGCAAACAAAAGGAAAGGTCCTCTGAAGATGCATCTAATTCTAGGGTTCCTAAAAAAGGGAACCCTGACATGGCCAAGCATAAAAGATCTCTGAGCAGGTTCTGGACTCTGTTCCTGCTAAAAAGAAACAAAAAAACTAAACAAAACAAAAAAAAAAATGTCACTGCCCCTCCTGCTGAAGAAGGAAAGGAGCCATCAGTGGACAGAACAAAAATGCCCTCTATGGAGGACACGACTAAAGGTTGGCAGTTCTTTCAGGCTTTCCAGGCTATGGGTTCCCTAATGGGCATGCTGGTTCCCCCTCCAGTTTCTGACCCCCTTATGATTACAGAGGACCAGGACACTGAATTTTATCATGATGAGGAAGACGAGGAAGGGGAACCCATTGAACCCGATAGTTTCCCTGAACAAGAGTTCAGTTCCCCTCCTCATGGGCCGGAAGATTCTTCCTCCCTCTATGCATTTGTGAGGCAAATGGTAAACACCCTCGATCTCTCCACCAGGAAACTGTGGAGGATGAATTTTTGGACATGACGGGGTTAACCCAAACCAAGAGGTTGTTTTACCTGTCCAAAAATTCCTTAAGAAAGAAACCTGCAAGTTGTTACAGACCCCTACTTCTACCCCGGGGATTGACAAGAAAACTGAGAAGTACCACCAGCTGGACAGGCATGATGTGGAGTACTTCTACTCACACCCTGATCATGAAAGAGTGGTTCAGATGGCTGCCTGTAACAAGGCTAAGGCTCCCCTCTCTACCCAGCCCCTTGACAAATATTCCAGGAAGCTGCACAGTATGGGGAAGAATGTGTACACCTCTGCCTCTTTACTATTGAGACAGGCTGCATACACGGCCTACACTGCCCAGTTCCAGAAAGCCCTCTGGAACTCAACTGGCCATGCATGAGAAGGCCTTGGGGGACCTGTCACAAGATTTGGCAGACACTGCCAAAACTGCTCCCGACGCTACCAAATACGAGTTTCATATGGTAGTGGATGCCAATGACACTGCCTCTAGGGTTATGGCCCATGCTATCTCTTTAAGGAGATTTCCTTGGCTAAGAACCACCAATCTGTCCCATGACAGCCAGACAAAGGTTATGGATTTCCCATGCGAGAACAACACCCTATCTGGTGACAAGACAAAGGGATGTATGAAAAAGCTGGAAAAGTACAAAACCACCTACAAAAGCAACACTGAGAAAGAAAAGACCTCCATTTCCTACAGGCCTCATGGAAGGGGGAGGTAAGGATAGGGATTATTCCCCCTTCCCCCCACTGAGTCTTCGTGCCCTATGACTACTTTCAGATGAGAGGTTTCTTTAGGGGCAGGGGCAGAACAGGTGTCAAATGGGCTGATCCAGCTCTACCCAAGGCTCAACCCCAGCAGAACTCCTGATGAGTCAGTCCAGGTTGCCTATCCATTGCCAGTCAGAGGAAGGCTGGTTTATTTCTTTCAGGATGGAAGAACATCATCACAGACAAGGGGGTCCTGGAAGTAGTGAGTCAGGGGCTCACATTGCAGTTCAGAAGATTCCCCAGGCTACAGGTTCGCAGAAGCTCCAAACCTCCCACTCCAACAGAAAGGATTTTGCTGGAGTTGGAGGTCAAAAAGTTGCTGCAGGCAAAGGCAGCAGAAAGAGTTCCTTCCTTTCAGTGGGGAAAGGGCCTTTACTCAAGGTACTTTCTCATTCACGAGAAAAAATGGGGAGTTGCAACCCATTTTGGACCTCAGGTTTCTGAACAAACACCTGAAAAAGGAAAATTTCAAAATGATCACCCTGTCTACAGTCATACTATCTCTACGGCAGGGGGACTGGATGGGATCCCTGCATATGAAAGATGCGAATTTTCACATCCCAGTCAGGCCCAGCCACAAGAAATACCCAAGGTTCAGGTTGCCTTCTGGTCACTATAAGTTCAAAGCCCTTCCCTTCAGTCTCTCATCTGCTCCCAAGGTGTTCATAGAGTGCTTGGCCATGGTGACAGCACATCTCAGAAGACAAGGGGTGTTAGTTTTTCCCTACCTGGACGACTAGTTGGTCACAGGAAAATCACCCAAGCAAGTCAAGGACTCTCTACAGCTAATTCAGAGCACCTTGGAGACACTGAGATTTCTCTTAAATACTCAAAGGTCCCAAACAGAACCAGTGCAGGTACTGGAGTTCACAGCAGCAGAGCTAGATGCCATCCAGGGCAGAGCATTACGACCTGAAGAAAGGATGGAAAGCCTTCTAGGCCTCACAAACTCCTTTGTCCTGGGCCAAGCCAGACCAGCAAGGCATTTCCTTCAGCTCCTAGGTCATACGGCCTCCACCACAGCTGTGGTATCGGGAGCCAGATTTCAAATGAGAGGCATTCAGTATCACTTAAGGGCCCATTGGTCCCAAAGGCAACACCCTCAGTCAAGGCTGGTGTCTGTGACAAAAACCCTCTTGCAAGATCTGGACTGGTGCAAAGAAAGGGACAACCTCAGAGAGGGAGTGCCCTTCCAGCAACAGTTCCCCTCAGTCGCCCTGACAACAGATGCTTCCCTTGTAGGCTGGGGAGCCCACCTGGCCGACCAAACAGTAAATAGAGTGTGGTCCCCTCAGGAATCCAGGGAGCATATAAACCTCCTGGAACTAAGGGCTGTTTTTCTTGCCCTCCAGCCATTTGCTTCCCAGATAAAGGGCCAGTCAGCCCAAATCAGGACAGACAACACCACTACCATGTTGTACATCAACAAGCATGGAGGCACAAAATCCTCAAAGCTGTGAAGATCTGGAGCCTGGCTTACTCCCTGAAGGTGCAGCCATCAGCAGTCCATCTTCCAGGGAAAGACAATGTCCTGGCAGATTCCCTCAGAACAGTCAGCCAGGGACTTCATGAATGGTCTCTGAACACGCAGGTTCTGGCCACAATCTTCAGGAGATGGGGCAGACCAGAAATAGATCTGCTTGCTTCCAAAGAGAATTACCAACTCCCTCTTTTTTGTTGCAGGCCTCCAGCAGTGGGCTCAGTCCCCAAGGATGCCCTGACCCTGGGCTAGTCGGGGAGGTTCCTGTATACATTCCCTCCATTCTCTCTAACACTAAGAGTTCTCCTGAAACTAAGGAGCCAGCCTGCAACCATGATATCAGGGGCACCAGACTGGGCCAGACAGCCCTGGTACTCCCTGTTCATGGCCCTCTCCGTCAAACAGCCCATTCATCTCCCACAGAGACACAATCTAACCATATCTCAGGGCAGAGCAACCTTTCCAAGCCTCACGTCACTGTGCCTCAAAGCCTGGTTCTTGAGGAGTTACGAGTACTCTGATTTTCATTGTTCAGAGCAGGTCCTCAAGGTTTCCAGGAAGCCTGCCACTAGAAAGACATATGCTTCCAAATGGAAAAGGTTTTCTCTGTGGTGTGCTCCTAAGCAGCTCAGTCCTTTACAGGCAAACCTGCCCATACTTCTGGACTACTTGATCCACTTTCAAGACTTTAGGCATCAGTCCCTCAACCCTTAAAGTGCACCTGGCAGCTATTTCTGCCTATGTTTCAGCAGGTAATGAGAAAATGGTGGCTTCACATACCATTTTTAAGAGATTCTTTAAAGGTCTGCTGCATCTGTGTCCACCTGTTAGGGAACCAGTCCCTCTTTGGGATTTGAACCTCTGTATAGCCAAGCTCATGGAAACTCCTTTTGAGCCTTTGGCCACTGTGGATTTGAAGTATGTCACCTAGAAATCAGTCTTCTTGGTGGCCATAACTTCTGCCAGGAGGGCGAGTGAGTTGCAGGCCCTCTGCACTGATCCTAACCACATTATCTTCCACGTGGACAAGGTAGTCCTACGGACTAATAGGAAATTCCTTCCTAAGAGAGTGTCCAAGTTTCATTTGAATTAATCCATCACTGTTCCAGTGTTCCTTACAGTAAAGTCCAGTTCTGGTGAGCACAGGCTTCATAGCCTGGACACTGCAAGGGCACTCAGTTACTATCTGGACCACATTAAGGACCTCAGATCTTCCCACTCACAGCTGTTTCTCACATATGGTGAAGTGGCAAGGGCAGGTCAGCTTCTAAGAGGACCACTGCTCGCTGGATAGTTTCCTGCTTTCAATTCTGTTATAATAAAACCAACAGGCTGCCACCACAGGGCCATGGGGCACACTCCACTCGTGGCACTGCTGCCCATGTGGCAGCTGCAAGGGATATTCCTTGTTTGAAATCTGTAAAGCAGCTACTTGGAAAACTATACACATATTTACAAAGCACTACTGCCTGGATGTGCAAACCAGAAGAGATGCCAGGTTTGGCACTGCTGTCTTGCAGAAACTTTTCCTTGAATAGGTTCTGTACCCAGCCTCCCAAAGTACTGCTTTGTAGTCTGCATATGTAAGTATAGTGAGGGATTCCTGGGGTTTGAAGAAAAAATTACTGTAGTAATATTGTTTCTTCCAATGGATCCCTCACTATGCTTAACTCTCCCGCCCTGTCTCCCCTTCCAGAACCTGGAAAAGGTTCTACAGGAATCAATATTGTTTGGTTTCCACTTGCTTAAGCATTACTTATTGTCTGACCTACAATCAGTTTTGTGTAGTTCTGTTTTAGTCTGCCATAGCTTGGCCTATGGGGCAATCCTTATGTTTTTTCCTTTTTGGTATAGGTATAGTTAGCGTTAGATTACTGAGTTTTGTGGCTATTGTTCTACTGACTCTCATAATACATCTGACGTTGGACAGCAGAATGCAGCGCCACCTCAAGACAGAGATTTGAAAAAGTATTCTAAGTTCAATTATTTGCATACATTCCATTCTCTCCAGGGCAGCTCCACCTTCCAGGCTGATGCATACGCAAGGCCCCTGGAATTCTGCGGTTCTGGAATTTGCTGCAGAATTTGCCTCATGCCGCAGAATATATATAGTGCTGCAGAATTCATTGTTTTTGGTGAATTTTCATATAAATATACTGTTTTTCCATAGTGTCAGGCTTTCTTTCTCATCTTGTTTATCCTGAAGCCCCTCCTCTATGCTCAGCATATGATGTCATCGATGACATCACATCATATTTAGCCAATGACAGGACTGCATTCTGCCAGAGAAATGAATAAATCATGCTGCAGAAATCAAAAAATTCTGCCGCAGAAATCAGAAAATTCTGCCGTAGAACACCAGGGGCCCTGTGCATACGTAAGCATTGTGAGGGATCCCTTGGAAGAAACAATATTACTATGGTAAGTAATGTTTCCTTCTATCATGCAATAGGCTTAACTCAAATAAGTTGAAAAACAAACAACTCATGCATACATGAGTTTACCGGCACCATCTGCCCCATACTGACAATGCGAACATGTAGGCGTCAAACAGAGTACGTCGCTCGCATTTCTTAAAATAGTATTTTTAGCATTTTTAAAACATCATTTTCTAACTAGTAAAGGACACATCAAAGCTCAGCAACAGGTAAAGTAAAAAAAATATGTTAAACCTGACAGTGCCCCTTTTAAGGCACTAGTGATTATGTGAGAAACAGCTCAGGGGGCCTCATATAATCACTACTACTTTAAGGCATGCCTTATTTATTTTTTGTATTTATTCTTTTTCTCACCCCCCCCATGTACTGTAGTCATCCAGCCCCATCATGTAATCTGCTCCCAAGAGGGTCCCCTACCTTTACCCTGTGGCTCCAACCCCGGGAAGTAGCCCTACAAATTCCAAATCTGGTGATAGGGATGTCTCCATGCTAGGCAGAAAGTTAGTTTGGGGTCACAGTGTACTGAGGTGCCAGTCTGCTGGGCCTGGAGTTTTCCCTTTTTTCTCCCTTGCCCTGTGACACAGGCATGAACTTACTTCTCAGAGCAAACAGGAAATGGCTCCACACTAATGCATCTGTGCAGGGACTGGGTATCAATACTGCAGCACAAAATAGTTCTAATGTGCAAAAGAAAGAAAAAAAAGATGCTAAAGTGCGTTTATACAAAGGGGCATCCCTTTCATATTCTATCTGGGCACTTTGTATGTATGCAATTTGGCGCCTTTTTTTTTTTTGGACACTGGAAAAGTTCTGTGCAATGTTCCAAGCCTCTCGTATGAACTTACTTCTGTAAGCATTGAACTCGCCTGCACAAAGTGAAGATTTGCATCTTCCCTCCAACAGCCATACTCAGGTGGTGCCAGCTCTGTGGGAGATGGACAATCTCTCACCCCGAGGAGATAAGCCTCCTCTGGGACACTCAATCTTCTTCCCTCCAGTGGCCCTTCAACATCCCATGCTTGTTCCAGAACCCTGGTCACCAGTACCGCAAGAGGCAACACTGTTGCCATGCCGGCTTCAGATGTCCTTTATACAAACAAGTGGAGTTTACTTCACAGCACGGCACCGACAATGCGTATTGCAATGTAAAAGGAGAGCTGCTGATAAGGCAATATACTGTATACAGATAACAGGCTACAAAAAAAAAGTTTTATTGGCACACATTTTAATGGAGACTTTAGAGATGCTAGTCTACAACATTCAGCGATCACTTGCTCAAGGTCACACAGAAAACAGGTAGCTCATTCTAGAACCAAAATACAGTTATATCAATATTTTTGTATTATGATGACTGAATAATCGTAACATTTATTTTCTGTAACAAGGGTTCATTCTAGATTCCACTGCAAATAGGATTTGGCTCATCTTTCCCTGATTAAAAATGAACTACTAATGCTATACACCTCCGCCTACTACTACTATACTCTTACTACTACAGTACTGCACTACTACTATTACTCTACTACAGTGCTAGTATCTTTACTACACTACCTACAATATTACTACAGTTTTGCCCACTTGGTTTAGGGTATGTCAGTGACAATAAATATATTTAAATAAAGTATTTTACTTGGCGGTCCTGTGCATCAAATGCATTTGTGAATCAGTAGCTGAGGTGTTACTTTTACTAATGAGTACAGAAAGAACTAAAATGTTGGTAATGTTAGTTGAGAAGTAATCTTTTCTAAATGCAGCATCCAAGGACAAGATTACAGAAATACTATATATATGTTTTATGTTCTAAGAGGTCTTGACAAATAAAATCTCTAAAACTCTTGAATTTCAAAAGATGAGGTAAGTGCTTCTCAACATAATTTACACAACTTGTCCTTAATAACCTTTGAGCGGGATCCTTGCTGGAATGGGTGGAGGTCCTCCTGAAGGAGACGAAAGGGATGCCTGTGACTCCACGCTGTGGGAATGTTTATTTGGTATGGCGTACAGATCACGGCGTTGTTGCTCTTGTGGTACTGCACTAGATCGTTTAAAAATGGATACAGCACTACTCCTCTCCTGAGCAGGTGTGCTGGGAGCTTGCTAGCAGCTATAAGGTCTTGGGACGCGCTCCTTTTTAACAGGCCCCAACTGCACAGGAGAAAACACAAGGAATTAGCTTCACAATGTTGTATATTCACATTAGAGTCGTACTGCCACTTAATTAGGCTATTTAACAGGCAAGGATAGCATTACTTACATTAATTAGTGTTGCACTTTGCAACACAAAACTGGAAAACCATTAATAAATGAATTCCTAGACAAAGCAGGTGATTTATTAACTCTTTATTGGGCCAATAACTAATTTTCAGTACACAAGCGTTCAGACCTACACAGGACTCTTCTGTGGTTTTGCATTGTTTTATACCTTCCACTATAGAAACATAGAAATTGATGGCAGATAAGGACCGCTAGGCCCATCCAGTCTGCCTGTATTCCCTACCTGCATCAGTGGCCTCTGACTCTACTTGGTCCTTGGCTTTAGCTTCTCCTACCCACCTCTAGGGTTCCCTTATGCTTATCCCATGCATGTTTAAATCACTCCACTGTGCTAGCTCCCTGTACCTCCTGGGGTAGGCTATTCCATGCATCCACCACCCTTTCCTTGAAGAAAACCTTACTCACATTCCCCCATATCCTGCCCCCCTTCAATCTCATATCGTGGCCCCTTGTCCCTGTACATCCCCTATACTGTAGGATGTCGCCAACTGCATTTTGTTTATGTCCTTAAGATACCTGAAGGTTTCTATCATATCTCCCCATTTCCACCTCTCTTCCAGTGTATACATATTGAGGACTTTTAATCTCTCTTCATGTGTCTTCTGGTGCAAGCTCTGCACCATCTTAGTCACCCTTCTCTGAACTGCCTCTACCCTGTCTATGTCCTTACGAAGATGCAGCCTCCAGAACTGCACACCGTACTCCACGTGAGGTCTCATCAGTGTTTTGTACGTGGTATCACCACCTCACTTTTTCTGCTAATGATACCCTTCCTATGCACCCCAACATGCAATTGGCCCTCCCCACAGCCTTTACACACTGTTTGGCCACCTTTAGGACATCTGAGATGATTATCCCTAAAACCCTTTCTTTTCTGGTGATCGTTAGCAACTCCTCCCCCCATCCTATAACTCTCCGCAGGGTTTCTGCACCCCATGTGCATGATTTTGTACTTCTTTGCATTAAATTTTAGTTGCCACACTTCAGACCATTTTTACAGCTTTCCTAGGTCCCTCCTCATTTTCTCTACCACATTTGGAGTGTCTATCCTGTGGCAGATCTTGGTGCTATCTGCAAATAGGCAAATTTTCCCTTCTGGCGCTTCAGCAATGTCACTAATGAAGACATTAAAAAGGACTGGACCCTGGACTGATCTTTTTTTTTTTGCTGTAATTTTGGTTTATTCTCCCCCTCTGGCCCCTTGCTCTCCGCATCCTCAGGAGTCGCCAAAGCATCTGTCCCCAGTGTTCCCCCATCAAGCCTTGGATGTTCCCCCCCAGGCAGGGATGAGGTGGGCAGCGCAGGAAGCTATTTTTCCTGTGTTCTGTGGGCGTGACTCAAGCCGTGATGTCAAGGCATGATCGCCAACATCTGCCATGCTCCTCCCCTCTGAATGGCTGGTGCTTGCTGTACCTACGACGTCCACCAGAGGCCAGCCAAGCACAGAGCCTCGTCTCCCCCCATCCCAGGAGAGCAGCCCATGGACGCTCATGCCTCCTCCCCCCAGCCGGCCCTCCAACTCCCCGGGCTCGTTCCTGAACCCAGGTCACCAGTGTCGCAAGCGGTAGCACTACTGCTTCATTGGCGGGCCTGCCCCCCAGGACTGATCCTTGTGGCACCCCACTGGTCACCTCCCCCTCCTCGGACTGGATCCCATTTACCACCACCCTCTGATTTCTGTCCCTCAGCCAGTTTCTAACCTATATCCCCACCTTGTGGCCCACACCCAGGCTTCCCAACTTGTTAACCAGTCTTTTGTGTGGAACGGTGTCAAAGGCCTTGCTGAAATCAAGGTAGGTGACATCCACTGCTCACCTCTGATCCACCTCCTTTGTCACCCAGTCATAAAAGCCGATCAGATTTATTTGACATGACCGTCCTGCTGTGAATCCATGCTGCCTCAGATCCTGTGCTCTGTTGGATTTCAAGTGTTCCACAATCCTTTCCTTAAGCAGCGCCTCCATAATCTTGGCCACTACTGAAGTGAAATGTACTGGCCTATAGTTATCTGCTTCCACTCTTGTGAAGAGGAACTACATGTGTCCTCCTCCAGTCCTCTGGAACCACTGTTGTATTGAGCGACTCACTAACAGGGCTGCCAGCAGTGTTGCTAGCACCATCCACAGTTCCTTTAATATTCTAGGGTGTATACTGTTTGTTCCCATTGCTCTGTCCACCCTCAGTTTTGTGAGTTCCTCTAGGACTCTCCCTTCTGTTAAAAGACTGGGGTTCACCTCCCTCCCTCCTTTGTTTCTGATGCCTAGTTGTGGTCCCTGTCCCTCCCCCTCCTCAGTGAATACTGAACAGAAGTATTTATTCAGTACTGATGCTTTTTCTAGGTCTCCCTCCACACATTCCCCTTCATCCCCGCTGAGCCTTACAATCCCACCCCTGGCCTTCCTTCTTTCGCTAATGTTCCTATAGAATGTCTTGTCCCCTTTCTGTACCATCTGTGCTAATCTTTCCTCTGTTTGCACCTTTGCACTCCTAATTGCTTTCCTTGCTTCCCTCTGTCTATTTAGGTCCACCACCCTATCCTCTTCCTTTTGTCTCCTTGTATTTTCTGAATGGCCCTTACTTTCTCTGCCACCTCCTTTGAGAACCATAGTGGTTTATTCCTTCACCTGCCCTTGTTTCTCAGCCTAATGCACTGATTTGTTACCTCCACTATGGCTACTTTTAGGTGCACCCACTGCTCCTCAATCCCCCTCCTGCATCCTTCCTTGCCAGGGCTTCTCTGATACATATCCCCATCACAGCAAAATCCACCCCCCGAACTCCAAGATCCTCTCCTTTGTGTGGCACAGCTATGAAACTGTACCTATATTAAACCACATTGTGTGATGGTCGCTGGACCCTAGGTGACCATCCACCCAGACATCCGTGATTCTGTCTCCATTGGTCAGTACTAGAGCCAGAATCGCCTTGTCCCTGATGGGCTCCAGTACTTAATGTGTGAGGCCTGCCCCCTGCAAGGATTCCATGATGTCTTAGCTCCTGGTTGAGGCAGCCACCGAGAAGGTCCAATCCCCCTATGGCATATTAAAATCGTGCAGCAGGACTACCTCCCCTTTTGATGCCATCCCTTGCATTTCTTCCATTAGTGCCCTATGCACCTTTCCATATTCCCTAATCTCCCTCTGTACTCTTTCCTCCTTTCCTCATCCTCTCCCACCCTCCTGTCTCCTGACCTTGTCTCATTCTCCCTGGCATCCTGGATGCAGTCTCCGATCATCTTCTTGGCTTCACCTCGAAACTCTCAAATCCTTCCTTCCCTCCTACCTTGATCATTCTTATTCTTCCTTCTCCCTCTCTCCTTCCCCTTTATGTAAGCATTTCATTGGCTCTCTTACTCTTATTATCTCCTTGCTGCTTTTAGCTACAGGAGACATTGAGCTTAACCCTGGCCCTTCCCCTGCTTCCCCTCTTCCCAGAGGTTTAAGAGTGGCCCATGTTAATATCCATAGTCGTCTCCCTAAAACTGATCTTCTAAAACCACTTATGGTTAATTGTATGCATGATGTATTGGTGATCTTGGAATCCTGACTCTCCTCTAGGGTCCCTGATTCCTGTTGCCATCCCAGGTTTCACCATTATTCGTCAGGATCGAGCAAAGAGGGGTGGTGGTGTACTTCTCTTCAACTATATTCATTGCTGGCGACTACTGAGCCTAGGTTTATCCCCACCTTCGGTAACTGAGTTGTTTACCTCCATTTCCTCACAACTTCCTCTGATGAGTTACTCATACTAAGTGATTTTAATTTAAATTAGCTCTTTTCCCCTCTTCATAAATTTTGATTTAATGTGAAGTCCCTCCTTTTAACTCAACTGATTTTAGTCCCTACTTGTTTTAATTTTAAATCTTAAAATAATCTCTCTTGGACTGGATCCTCTCCTCTCCTCCCATCCTCATCGTACTGTGGATACTAACACCCTCCCAAATGCCTTCAGTGATCACCATATGGTCGTGTGAAAATGCACCATCCCAAAGTTTCTCCCAAATTCATTCAGATCTGGTCATTCCATTTGCTGGAATTGCCCTGCCTTAAGTTGATCTGGTATCCACTGATTGGTCCCCTATTTCTACAGACGGTAATGTGGATAATGTCCTCAAATTCTTTATCTGTAAATTTATGTCTGTCTAGGACCATCATGCTCCATCTAGAAGAACCAGGGTCTAAGGTTTCCATCTCCAGTGGATCTCAGTTGAGTTACTGGCTTGTTACCGTGCGTGGGACCTTGCCTGGAGGACCTATATCGTCTGGTTTCACTTTTGACATTCTCAATACCAGTTCCTTTGCAATGTTTGTACTAAAGCTACTAGACCTGGGAAGTCTGAGTACTTCACATCTACACTCCAGAACAACCTTAATCACCCTTCTTAGTTCTGGAAGGTCATTTGTTCTCTTTTCTCCCCTCCAGTCCCCTCTACCTGTTCTCAAGATTGTCAATATTCCTCTCTCTGATCCTGTTGCAATTGCCTCTTCTTGTAATTCCTTTTTTACCTCCTCCTGTGCCCCTTCACTCCTTTCCTCCTCCTCTCCCTTCTTCTCTTCCCTCTCACTCTATTCCTCAACCTCTCCCTCTGCCCACTTCCTCCTTTTTTTTCCTTTTTCTTCCATTACCCATGCTGTTGCTCTTAAGGCCCTTTTGTCTTTAAATCCTCACAAGAGTGGGAATCCTGATGGTCTCGACCGTAGATTTCTATTTCTCTCTGCTCATGCCATTCCCTTCTCTGTTACTTATCTCCTTAACCTTTCTCTCCTGCATCCCTAACTCTTGCAAGTTGGTTACTGTCATTCCTCTTCCCAAAGGGGATGATCTCTCTGCCCCTAGTAACTTCAGACCTATTATCTCCTTCCCACTCTGGTTAAGCTCCAGGAACACCTTGTTCTATCCCAACTCTCCACTTTTCTGGACTCAACCTCCCTCTTTGCTCCTTTCCAGTCTGACTTTAGAAAGTCTCATACCACTGCCACCTCACTCCTTCCGCTCACTGATGCTATCCTCTCCGGCACTGTTCAGGGCCTTGTCACCTCAGCTATTTTTGTCGACTTAGCCAAAGCTTTCAACACTGTTGCCTATCCCATTCTCCTGAACAAGCTTAAGGCAGCTGGACTCTCAGTATCTTCAGTTGAGTGGTTCCACTCCTACCTTGAGGGCAGGTCGCAAGCTGTCTGTACTGGAGACTCCCTTTCCCCTGCTCTCCCTATAAGCTTCAGGCATCCCCCAAGGGTCCATCTTGGGTCCATTTATTTTCTCCATTTTTCAAAGCGACCTCCCCAATGCCTGTTCCTCTATGTCAATACACACAGTATGTATGCAGATGATATGGTTCTCTTTTCCTCTGGCTCCTCTGCCCCCTGACCTCACAAACCAGCTCCAACTAGATTTTATCAATATCTAGCACTGGTTCCATGATAACTAGTTATCCCTCAATGCCAAGAAAACCGTTTTGATGATTTTTGGCACTAGGTAGAGACTTGCTAGATTCCTCCTCTTTCTTCCTTTCATACCTTTTATGATGCAACTATTGAAGATGTTTCTTCCTTGAAGTATTTTTTATTTATTTATGACTTTGATAACCGGGTGAGTGCACTGATCCCAGGGACCGTTTTCAGGCACAACCCGGACCATAACACATGGCGCAGGGTGACAGTGGAGTACAAGGTAACAGTAATACACATGAAACAGATTTGATACAAGCAACAATAGTAGACACAATATACAGGTTTGATGCATAGGTCCATTTGAGAACAGTGAATACAAGGTTTCAATATCAGACATGAGAAGACTTGGTACAAACAAACAAATCATAGGCACAGTGTACAATGTGAGACTGCATCATCCAGTGAGCAAGTAATACACAGAATACTCAGTAAAAAAATGTATATACAATATGTACAGGCAAGGAAGTCAAATATTACTGTGAAAAATGCAATATAACAGTTGTAGGCAAGAGAGTTGACTAGTGTGGGTAGGTGGGTAACCCCTGGGCTGGGGAGTTGACTAGTGTGGGTTGGTGTAAGACCCCTGGGAGCATCGGCAGGATGAGTTTTCCAGGAACCAGACTTTAAGGTGGGACTTGAAACTGGAGTGTGTGTCAATGGAATGGAGTTCAGCTGGTAGTTTGTTCCACTGCAAGTCGGCAGCTGCAGACCAAGCTCTGCTACCCATCTTGGTAGATACCCTAGGAACAGCTAGCGGGGGGAGTACCATTGGAGTGGAGGTTGTGGAGGAGTGTTCGGGTTTTCAGTAGGGCAGTTAGGCGGGATTTTGAGGCCATGCAGATGACATTGTCCACCATGCAGTAGAGGGTTAGGTCAAAGCGACCTTGCAGTGGTAACCATCCAAGGGAATTATAGAGGGTACAGTGGTGGGTGAATGGGTCCAATAAAGCAAGCGACAGGCGCTGTTGTAGGCAGCGGAGAGTTTAAGCCATGGCAGTAGCTGAGATCCTGGCATAAATAGGGAGCAGTAGTCAAGAATAGGGAGAAGATTACCCTGACAATGGCTAATCTAGCTTCCGTAAGGTATTGCCTGAATCTATAGACGTCACCTAACTTTTGATGGAACCTTCTGACAAGGGAATTTGCATGCTCAGTGAAGGTGAGGACGGGTTTGAGCAGTACTCCTAAGTATTTGTAGGTGCTGACGTCCTCCAGAGCTGTACCATCTGGGGTGAGAATGCGTAAGGGGGCGTGGCTTTTAGTTTTGGTCAGGAAGGGCTTAGATCCAAACAGCATGAATTTAGTTTTTTTGGCATTTACTAAGAGGAGGTTTTTTGAGAACCAGCTGTGGGCTGCAGCATAGTTGTGTGAGAGAACTGAGGAGATTGCGGTCGTGGAATTGTCACTATGGAAGAGGACAAGGTCATCGGCATACAGGAGAGAGTTACAGTTGAGGCAGTCGAAGGGAAGTGCATTAACGAATAAGGAGAAAAGGAGGGGACTCAGGATTGAGCCTTGAGGGACCCCCAAAGAGACAGGCAGGGTGGGGGAGCAGGTTTGACCAATACACATGAATTGTGAGCGATCAGTAAGGTAGCTAGTGAACCAGCTTGTGACTTTCTGAGAACAACCAAGAAGGCAAAGCTTGGAGGCAAGGACAGCATGGTTAACCATGTCAAAAGCCTTTGAGAGGTCGACGAAGACAGCCCCGGTGGCTTTACCATTATCCATGTTAGAGAGGATGTGGTCGGTTAGTAGAGCGAGGGCAGTGGCAGTGGAATGATTCTTGCGACAGCCACTGTTGGTTGCATAAGAGGGTGTATTTGCTTATGTACTCAGTGAACTGATTGTGGACTACTCTCTCAAGTAGTTTACTGAGATGAGGGAGGATGGATATTGGAAGGTAATTGTCAGAGGATTTGGGGTAACCTTAGCTATCTTCCATGGGTCAGGCATGGAGGAGGTGGAAAGGGCAAGGTTAAAGATGAAGGTGAGTGGCTTGGCAATCAGCTTAAGAAAGACTGGAGAAAGGCCATCAGATCCGGAGGAGCCGTGGTTAGGTAGATGTTTGAGTAGCTTCACTGTATCATGTATGGAGCGGGCTTTAAAATAGAATGGGTGTATCTGCAGGTGAGTGGCAGAGCTGGAGGAGGATGGCAGTGTGTCAGGTATTAGGGCCAGGCTTTGAGGTTGGGCAGTTGGCAGCTTAGTTAGGTACATGGATAAGTTGGTGAAGTTACAGTTGAAGACACTGGCCACATCGTGAGGGTCGGTCAGCAGCCCATCCTGGGAGTTGAGGTGTGGTGCAGCGTTGCTGGAGTGGGGGTTTAGGAAGGAGCTGATCGAGTCCCAGAATTTTCTAGGGTCTCCAAGGTTGACCTTTTGCAGGTTATGGAAGTGGGTCTGTTTCAAAAATTTGGCCTGTTGTTTACATTTGTTCCTCATGCGCCTGTAACCATCCCACAGGGCAGGAGAGGGGGTTGCTTTGAAAGTGGACCAGGCACGGTCTCTGGCCTTCATAAGGGTTAGGAGGTCTTTAGAGACCCAGCGCGAGCAACCGCCTGTGACCCGTCTGGTAGTGACAGAGAAAAAGCGGTCCTGGAGTGTTAGTAGAGTCTGGGTAAATGTGGAAACTGCCATGGCTACATTTGACAGGGAAAAAAAACGTGGACCAATCCAATGACTGGGCCTCCTCGAGGAGATTTGTGGAGACTGGGCTGCTGAAATTTCTTAGAGATAGGTATTGGGGTGGGGGGCGCTTTAGTTTGGAAGACCAGAGGAGATAGGTTGGTGAATGATCACTTACAGAGTCAGCCATGGTGCTAGCGTGTAATGCTTGGTCCTCCCTGTTTATCAGGATCCAGTCTAGTAGAGTCTGGGTGGCTGAGTGTGGATTAAGTCTGGTGGGAAGAGTGATCACCTGCACCAGGTTGTGATGCTTTAACAGGGATTCATAGTCAGGCTGGTGGCAGCTCAGCCAGTTTAGATTAAAGTCGCCGAGAAGGATAGATTCCCTATGGGGAGTTAGAGAGCTCAGGCCTTGAAGGAGGCTGGTGATTCCAATGGTTCCGTTCGCAGGGGGGTTGTAGCAGCAGCCAATATAGAGTTTCTTGCAGGATCCCAGGGTCAATTCAGAGAGTAGCCATTCACTAGGTGAGGAAAGGTTGGATTGTAGGACAATGCTAGCTGAGAGGGTTTCCCTTAGGAGCAGGGCCACACCGCCACCTTTTTTCCTGCCTGGTCTGTCAAGGCGTAGGTAAGAGTAGCCAGGTATTTTGAAGGTGTTTTCGGTGTGGTGTGGCTTTAGCCATGTTTCAGTGAGTCCCAGAATATGGGGCTTGTACAGCTCAATCCAAGCCTCAAGGTCAGTGAGTTTAGATGGAAGGCTGCAGACATTGATATGTGCGATTTTAAGACCAGGGGCATTTGTCCAGATGCTGGAGGTGGGGGTGATATGGGAGTTTGTTGGGCCAGGGTTGCATTCAATGTCCCCAGCAAGGGAGAGTAGTGATAGTAGGAGACTGTATGGACAGAAGGGAATAGGAGGAGACCAGGAGAGGTTAACCAGGTAGTGGCCAAGGAGGCGGTGTTCTCCTTTAGTGAGTAGGATGAGAGAGATGTACCCCAGGGTGGACTTATCCCTAGTGGTAAGTGAAGAGGGTTGAGAGGGGGAGAATGAGAGGCGCTGTTGATCGCAGGCCAGCACTGTCACGTAGAAGTTGGTCAAATACCAGCGCAGTAGTTAGGGAGACCTTGGGATCTGGCTTGATCTCAGTCAAGATTTTTCTGCTCATGTGGATGCTATCTACAAAAAGCTCCACTCAAGCTTGGGGTGCTATACAGAAAGAAGAGAAGCGTTCTGCTTTCTGCATGCAGAAAAATCCTCACTAAGATGATTCTGCCTATTTTTGACCAAGGAAACACTGTTTATAGTGCTGCTCCAAAGTCCACGTTAGCTAGACTGGCCCCTCTCTTTCACTCCTTCTGTCGCTTTGCCCTGGATAACCCTTGTATACACATCACTGTACCCTGTATTCTTCCCCCTCCCTCCCCTCTCCTGATGCCAGGTGCCTTACCCACAGTGCTTCCTTTATCTCTAAATTTTGGTTTGGCTCGCACCTCTCATACTTGCCTCTCTCCTCCCCTTTCCCTCTTTGTCCTCATATTCTCTTCACAATGCCTGCTCTTGCTCTCCCTCAAGTGAAATCTACTGCTGGTCAAGTTGCCTTCTTGTTCCGATTCCTTAAACTCTGGGGTTATCTCCCCCTTCTGTTTGGTCTGCTCCCTCCTTTCCTGCTCTTAAGCTTTCCTCCATGATATCTCTTCTCACTCTTGTAGTCGTTTACGATACTGGTTTGGACCCCTTTCACCTGTCCTGTAACTCCCATCATTTTCAGCACTTCCCATTCCCCTAGCATTATTTATTCCCTCTATTCCTTATTTTGATCTATTAATTAATATTTACATACAATGAAGCCAGCAGATAAAGGCCTAACAGCCTATCAAGTCTGCTCGAGTGTGCAGCTCTCAGTGCTGTGCACTAATGCTGCCCCCCCCCTCCAACTGATCCCACAGTTTTACCTTTTCCTCTTCCCCATTTTGATTCTGCCCTTAAGTTTATCCCACCCCACCCCCACTTATGCCCTCAAAACCAGTTCCTCTGGCAGAGCATTCCATGCTGTCTCCACCCTCTCACTGAGAAAGTGCCTTATCTCACTTTTGAAACCCCCCCCCCCAACTTTAGACTAAAAGCACTGAAACATGGGTTACCCCAGAGGACACTGACAATAAACTAAGTTTCAAAGAAACACAACATCACACATACTTCCATAATGCAAAGCATCATTGGATATATGCAAATCACCATGAAATTTCAGATTTGTTCAACTTACGGCAATTTACATGCATTTTAAATAGCACAACTAACTTAATTTTTATAATAGTCACCTAGTACTTTTTACCATTATCAAAAACATCTGCCGACACTGTCTATGTATCTATGTATCTAGTGGCATGGTATTTTCAGCATTTACAGGTTTCATAAACATAAGGTATATACATAAAGGTATTTAATGACATAGTGCTATTACATACTAAATCCAACAATGATAAACACAACCTGTTTTACATACGCTTGGAGGTCACCACAATAACCTCCCCGTACGAGGACCAGAGAGGGAAAAGGAAAATTAAAGAGGACACTATAGCATAGTCAAGAAAGGGAAGGGGTGGCCAACCTTATGGACTAGAAATTGTAAAGACTAGATTAAACTAAGAAACAGAAGAACTGTTGCAACAGATTTAAGAAAAGGTTGGTCCTCAAGAGTGGCAGGAGCTCCCTGTCACACTGACTCTGAACCCCAACTGACATATCAGCTATACAGATGATGAATAACATTAGTCCCATCACCGAGCCCTATGGAACCCCACTGATGACCTCCCATCGTGTTGATAATTCCCCCCCCTTACCACCACCCTCTGCTGCCTCTTTTCCAGTCAGTTACCAATCCAGCTGACCACCCCATCGCTAACACCCCGGTCCCTCAGCTTACCTATCAGTTCCCTGTGTGGCACCGAGTTGAAGACCTTGCTGAAATCCAAGTACAGAACATCCACTAGTTTACCCGCATCCAGAACCTTAGTCACCCAATCATAAAAATCCAGAAGACTGGTGTGACAAGACCTTCCCTGTGTGAACTCATGTTGCCGGTCATCTAAGAGACAATTCTCCTCCAGAAATATCATTATTTTGTCCCCTCAGAATAGTCTCCAGTAGTTTACCCACAATTGACGTGAGACTAACCGGGCCTGTAGTTCCCTGGATCATCCCAAGAGCCTCCTTTGTGGATGAGCACCACATGCGCCAACTCTCCAATCCTGGGGTACACAAGCTGATTGAATTGACATGCTAAAAACATCTGTCACAGGCTCAGACAGCACCTCCGCACGTTCTCTCTGAACTATCGGGTGTATCCCATCTGGTTCCAGTGATTTATCAGTTCTCAGAGACCTCAGACCCTCCAGAACCCTCTGCCAACTGATCTCATCCACCATCCTTGCTCCCCTTAACATTCCGCTTATTTCTCTACCCATGATGACTAGGTAATCTCGTCTCCCTTGTAAAAACTGAACAGAAATATTCATTAAAGACCTCTGCCTGTTCATTCCCCCTTATCTACCCATCCCGCAACGGTTTTAATTCTAGAGATCTGCTCCCTGCACTTCCTTCTCTCCCTGATGTACTTGAAGAACCCCTTTTCACCCTGCCTAATCCCTTGAGCAAGCCTTACTTCTTTCTCAGCCTTGGCAGCCCTTACCACCATGGTCACCTCCCCTGGAACTCCTAATATAAACCTCTTCGGCTTCCTTACCAGCCCTCTTACAGCTTCTAAAAGCCTTCCTTGTTTTACCTCACCCTCACCTGTACTTCCCTGGTCCGCCAGCTTGGTTTATTAGACCTTGTCCTCTTCTCCACACAGTACAAGAGTTAGTGGCCTCCACCAGTCCCAACCTTATGCTGTCCCATTTTTGGGTGGTATCCATGTCAGGTTTTATACTAGCTACATGCTTCCCTAGTACTTCTGCCATCCTACTGTAATCAGCCCTCCCAAAATCAATAACCTCTGTGGCTGTATTTGTCTTCTGACTGTCTAACTCAGCTGCGAACCATACAGTGCTATGATCACTCCCTGCTATGGAAGCATCTGCCATCACTTCCCTTACTTGATTGCCATTTGACAATACAAGGTCCAGTATATTGCTTTCCCTTGTAGGATCCCTTACCAGCTGAGACAGGAACACATCCTGAAATGCATCCAGAATATCCTGCTGCTGTTAGATGACATGGTGGCCCAAATTACCACTGCTAATATTTAATTGCTCTTTCATCTTTTCCACAGTTTACTATATGTAACTATTCAGCAATTTGTTTCGTAAGCATTATTGTCTTGTGTATCTTGATATACTTATTTGCAATCTATGTATTTTATACTTTGTATTTGGTATCTATTATCTCCTCCTTTCTTCCTGTCCTCTCAAGGTGCATCTGGAAACAAGCCAATAGTATAGCTCAGTATGTCTTTCTGGTAAAGCCTTTGAAATAAATAAATAAATAAATAACGCTTTCTAGGAACAGAGACTTGGATCATACTGCCTTACTACTTTGCATTGCACTTACAGATTTTTTTCTTCTTTTACAGCGGTTAGATTCCTCATTTGTCTCCCCGTCCCCCTCTACTGTACTCAAGAGCACATTACAGTACCCCACATTTGCTGTGAAAGGCACAGCAGTGTTCTCAGAGTGCCCATCAAGTCCTGGTTCTTGTTCAGTTACAGGGGGAACTGGAGTGTGCTACATTCATGTCCTTCCTTCCAAGGGCAGTTAGTGCACTAGTACGGTGACATCTGCCAGCCCAGTGAGAGCTTGGAGGTTGTGCCTAAGCCCAGGTCTCCCACATAAAAATTCGGAGCAGTCCTGGTATACATTCAGTAATGCATCTAATCCAGCCCTGACACTACTCCAAGCTTTTTGACCCCCAGTACAACTCTTCTACCCCAACCATCCCAGTGATTTTACACTTGCGGCAGGACCTAAACTCATCACTATCCAGCACAGGAGGGTGGGGCAACTAGGGGTGGAATAGATCAATTGGGTACAGAGGATGCATGCACATTATCCATTGTGGCCAATTCCATTTTATACCCTGTTTTGCTCCCACCTCCTTTAATGGATCTGCCCATACCATGCCTAACATGGCAGAAGGGAGGGCTGATGTTGTGGACCTCTTCCTGGTACCTATTCAATGAGAAGCAGCTGTAGCCGAGTAGGTAAGACCCTGAGCAGTGCCCTCAAACCTCTTCCAGTCCGGGCCTGGGAATCAGGAGTCCTGTTGTAAACCTGGGCTTCCCACACTGTAGTGCCACATGCAAAAACCAACAACACTAGGACATACTCTAGCATAAACTTTCGAGATTTTTTTTTTAATAACGCAAAGGATAAACTAGAACACAGACTCTCTCCCACCCCCATCAACTACCACATGCAAACTAATTGACAGATTCTACAAAAAACATGCAGATTTCTCCTGATCCACTGCATACGAAGTAATCCAGCAAATAAATGCAAAGACAGGAACTGGCCTTTATGTCAAGGTCATCATCACTTTCATACAAATCTTCCTGATGCAGCCTCCAGTCGTACTCCACATGGACATGCATGTTGAATTGGTTTGACAGGGCCTGGACAATCTGCAGAAAGGCAACAGCATCAATTTATTATCCTTCGGAGTTGTCAACTACGCCACAAACATTAAGCAAGCAAGAAAGAAAGATTAGAAAATGTTTAAAGGGCACAGTATGAGCCCCGCACCTAAGCATGGGCTACCCTGATCAGCATATTGCATTTATTTTGCGGTGGCCATTCTAAATAAGGTTGTGCAATAGGACGTTTCAACTCATAATACACTCCATGAGTAAATGTTTTTTTAAGTGTGCCACTCATGGTTTTTTTTCTGCCATGATCTTCTACAATTCTTAAAGGAAAACTCCAGACATCCTGGGCTCCTGCACCTGAAAAGCTAACCCTCCAGAGTATTAAAGCAAGTGGTGCGTTGCTGCACCTTTTCAGCAAATGGAGCACCCGCTGCATCCTCTGTACTTCCAGATTTCATACTTTTTAAAATGAAAATACAGCAAGTTGCGACGCGAGAAAATGCCTTTCTTGATGTTAAAAGCTAAACTGGAGGGTTAGCTTTTCGGGAGCGGGAGCCTAGGATGTCTGGAGTTTTCCTTTAAATTCACCTGGTTGATACAGATGTCCCTGACCTTGGAAAGCACCACACAATCCCCCTGTGGTTGGCGGCAGAGGCATGTTGCAGCCATGGGGGATTAAACTGTGATTTATAGAGTTATTGTATATGATTTATGACGCTCTGATTCACAGTTGCTGATCCACTTGCACTACCAAGGGTAAGTACAGGTCACAGTAATATGGCTTCGGTGAGACATCCCAATTGAGGAAAACAAAATCCAAACCATGGATTATAATGACATAAACAAATGGGTTTGGGATCTCTTCTCATCAGTTAACCAACATGCAGAGAATTTCCTACCCATTTTATAACTGCTATTTACGTTAAAGGGGGCAGGAAATTGTGTGCTAAATGGTAGCAGTCTGTAATACTCCTGTTCAGAGAAATAAAATTCATACCGCCAAAGGCTTCATATTTAACTGTACCCGAATAAACACTGATAAGAAAAACTGTTTTCACAATTGGTTTCTTTTTATGGACAACATTCTGTGAGTGTACTCTTACTGGAGCAAGTAATTTGAAGTCCCCCCCTCCCCATCAAGCTGTCTCTTAACATAGGACAGCACCCAGCTCAGCCCCAGTTCACCCCCAGCAGGAACCAGTATCTGCAGGACTTAATAAGCAGTACAGTTCTCCTGTGGATTGCAAACCCTCCCCCTATGGTGGGGCCAGGAAAGGAAGGTCCACCTTCCCCCCACCCGAGGATCAAATCCAGAAGCTGCCATGCCTGGGTGGCGATGATAGCTGAGGAGTTAGCTAGGCATCACACGCTGGCTTCTCTTTCCTGCTTTTTCCCCCCACTGCCCAGTGGCATTCACTGATGCAGCTGTGTGAGCATGTAGCAGCATGCACGCATCTTGTGTCTGATGCCAGCCTCCCAAAGCTAGGCCATGCTCACTGCCTCGTTGCCATTCCTCCCTTCAGCAGTAAAGGAGCAGCGCACATGTCCCCTCTCCCCAGAAGAAGAGTGCAGTCCCATGGATGCTCAGTCCTCTCCCTCCCAGACGACTTTCAGTGGCTCCAGTTCGCTCCAAAACTCAGGCTGCTGGTGTGGTTAGAGGTGTGGCGTCCAGCGTCTCAACCCTCTACACCACTGGGTCGGCCCTAGTCTGCCATTTCTACCATGTCACAGTTTCTGTACAGACAGCTAAGCATGAGCTGTTAACCTATCAGAACCATGTTCAGAGTCCTGTACATAAACCGTAACACAGTTAAAACTCCAAATCACTAGTTCCATGAAGAGAACTGCAACAGAATGCTGCCCATAAAAACAAAACAATACAAAATACAGTCTGTCACATCACGTTTTATTCAGGTGCAGTTAAACAGGGATCATTTGGGGGTACAAATATTATTTCTGAAAACAGGAACATTATAAATGGCTGCCAATTAGAAATACATTCCTGTCCTCTTTAATGCAATGCTTATTTTAAATACAACAAATTATTGCAGAAGTTTGTTTGTTACTTTGCCTAGATGTATTGTTCTCCTTACAGAGTCAGCCACTGCAAAGGTTTTACTTCATTTGATCCATATAAAATTGCCATAGACTGAAACTTCTCCTGGGGCACTCTTGTACTTTGCATTAAGGACATTGGCTTAAATAATCAACATTTACAGAGGCTAGAAAAGGGAATGGTTCCTCCTTTATGGAAAATAACTAATCTCTTTCGATTGAATTCTGTTGACATGCTTAACCACTATATTACACTTCAGAATGTTTCAGTTTATGTACAGTAACTCATGTCGATGCACTGTAAATGTGTTAACACACGTTAAACAAGCTGACACATTCAGTGGTGAAATATAAACTTTTAACATATTTTCCATGTCTGTGCATTTGAAATATATCAACATTAAAAGTGCATATTTAGTGGACAATACTGTATCTCCCAAACAGGAATCAGGCATATGGTACTTTATACATGGCTGGAAAGCTGAGATTCAATCTTTCCAATGGCGCAGTGTTTCTGTTGCCTTAAAGGGAAACTCCGGAAAACCCAGGATTATGACTTTTAGCAGTCAATGGAATTTTTTATTTACCTGCTGCATTTGCATTTTACTTTTAAAGAACTATGTCACACATTAATATCTGCATGGCCACCGCAGCAATCGCACGCAGCAACAGATGATTCCTCCAACAGCAGCAGCATTATTATAAGGTAAGGGGAGACCAGGGAAAGCAAGGGTGGTGAAAGGGGGGAGGGCTTGCAGAGTCTATGTAGGACTAAATGTATATGGTACTGAGTGGGGGAGGTTTTTTATGCAGTCAGACTTTACTTTTCGGAATTAGCATTTTCAGCCTCAAAATCCAAAATAAACACTCAAAGTTGATCAGATCTGATTCAGAAAATTGGATTCAGTCGTATAGGTTGCTACCTTTCTCGGAGTGGGAGGTGCTCCACTCCATGTTGCAGGAGTACCACTTTGGGGCTCACAAGTGATGGGAGTCAACTGCAGAAGGCAGTGGGAGGGATGATGTACTTAACTTTATAATGTGCACACCTGTTGCATAGCATGCCATGCGTCCACGAGCCGGCATCTCACGAGAGGGTGAACAAACGGAAATCCCCAGGCCTGGCAGGATGCTGCTAGCATACTTTGACCCTGTGCCACCTTTCCTTACAGCACAAGGAGTCCCCCTGCCACTGACTTTGGAGTTTCAGGGTGGGGGGAGTGCTGCCTCCCACACAGGCCATAGCATGGGAGTTCCCCTCGGGACAGGTAAAATGGACTCTGGGATTGGGGAGACACGAGGACTGGAGGAGGGCAGATGTGGTCCCTCGCCACAAGAGTGGAAGCAGAGAGGAGGCAGGCAATTACAGGCCTATAAGTCTGACCTTAATAGTGGGGAAACTAATAGAGTCCTTACTTAAGGAGAGGATTGTGAAGCTTCTGGAGGTTAGTAAGGCAGAGGATCCAAGGCAGCATGGATTCTCAGTGGAAAGGTCATGCCAGACAAATCTTATAGATTTCTTTAACCAAGGTGGTAGATCAGGGAGGGGCGGTGGATGTGGCTTACCTGCATTTCAGCAAGGCCTTCAACATCATCCTGCACAGGAGATTGCTAAATAAACTGGGGAGCCTGGGAGTGCGTCCTATAGTGGTAAAGTGGGTTGGGAACTGGCTAAGGGACAGGACTCAAGAGGTTGGTGGTAAATTGCATGAAATCTGAGGAGAGGGAGGTGATCAGTGGGGTGCCACAGGGGTTGGTGCCAGTCCTATTCAATGTTTCATTAGTGACATTGCAGAGCATCTGGAGGGAAAGGTGTGCCTCTTCGCAGTTGACACCAAGATCTGCAACAGAATGGACAAAAATCAGAAAGGACCTAAGCTTATTAGAAGAGCAGTTGGATGTCTGGCAGTTGAGTTTCAATGCTAAAAAGTGCAAGATCATGCACCTGGGTCACATGACTTCAAAGGAAGAGTACAGGATAGGTGGGGAAATTCTGGCCACCACAAGTCAGGACAGAGACCCGGAGGTTATCATATCTGATGACCTGAAGGTGACCAAACAGTGTGAAAAGGTGGTGGGGAGAGCAAACAGAATACTGGGGCACATAAGGAGGGGCATAACAAGCAGGAGGAAAGAGGTGGTGATACCACTGTACAGATCACTGGTGAGGCCACAGCTGCAGTACTGTGTCCAGTTCTGGAGACCACATCTCCAGAAGGACATTAACAAAATAGAAGCAGTCCAGAGAAGGGCAACAAAGACGGTACATGGACTGCACCAGAAGCCCTATGAGGCAAGGCTTAAGGACCTTAATATCTATTCACTGGAGGAAACAAGGGAGAGGGGAGATATGATAAGAGACTTTCAACTGCCTTAGGGAAATAAACAGGGTGCAGGTGGAAAGCATACTTCAGAGAACACTCTGCACAAGAACAAGGGGGCATGATAGGAGGATGAAGGGTGGAAGGCTCAGGGTAATGTTAGGAAGTACTTTTTCACTGAAAGGGTGGTGAAGCCATGGAACAGCCTTCCAGCAGAAGTGGTGGAGGTGAAAACAATATGGGGGTTCAAGAGTGCATGGGATAGACATAAAGGTACCCTTGAGATGTGCAGAGCAGGACAGCTGCAGATCAAATAGGATCTGGGGCTGCAGCAGTGAGTAGGGAAATGGGCAAACTAGGTGGGCCATACAGTCTTTATCTGCCAGCTGTTTCTATGTAACATCCCAAGTCACAGTTCCAAACATACTACAAATTACAGTACAAATACAAGTGTTCCCTTACCTTAACTATGCTCCTTAGTTGTATCCCATTTGCCCTTTGGGATTTACCTGTCTTGCTTTGCCTGGTTGTCAGTTACTGGTATGGGTGTTACATGTGTAGGTTGCACCATGGCTAACCCTGATGCCATAGGCCTTCCCAAAGAGCACCTCCCCTCCCCTGGGGTCCTTTCTTGAACACTGACTTGACCATCTTGGACACCATCCCTAACTCTCTCACAGGTTTCTCCCTGTACCCCTGTTTTCAGGGGCCAGTCTCTTATCTTCACCTTCCTCCTTCCATTTATATGAATTGGAAGAAGGATTTGTTGTTGTTCACAGCTCCTACTGCTATGCAGACTTCTAGCCCCTCCTTGGCTCCCCTAATTCTAGCCCTGTAGTCCCTCAGTGCTGCTCTTTACTCCTGTCTGGCCCGCAGGCAATCTGTCTATCTCCAGCAGGCACACAGCCTTTTTTGTTCAGGATCAGTTGCCTTTGGTCCCCTGCTGAGTCACTTCTTGTTTACTGGGATGCAGACCTCTGTGGCTGCTTTGGTCATCATCTTTAAAGGGACACTGTCTTCCCTTTGCATAAGTTTTTAGGCGGTACTCAGAAACATGCCTTGACTGCCTGCAGCACTTCATCTTACTGCATATTAGAGATAGCTGCAATGTAGTCTGCATAAAGATTGTTACTTTGTGGAATTTTACTCAAAAGTGAAACCCAGGTGGTCCAAACCTAGTGATTGCACACTGATCCCAAAGCGTGGTCACATCTGTTAATGTTACTAAAGTGCCGAAAGGCTCGTTCAGGGACTATTCTACCAGAGTTTAGCTAAATACAATTTCTAATAGTAGAAAAAAAGCTGAACTCTGGAAACTGTTTATTTCTCTGAAACGAGTGCTAAAACTTAGTTAAATCATGGTCTGGAAGTTGAACCATGATTGCATATGCATACACATATGGCTGGACAACAGAACACAGAAGGTAATTGTAAATGGAGTCCACTCTGAAGAAAGAGGGGTTACTAGTGGGGTACTGCAGGGTTCAGTACTGGGTCCAGTCCTTTTTAATGTCTATAAGTGACATTGCAGAGGGACTGGAAGGAAAAGTATGCCTCTTTGCAGATGACACAAAGATCTGCAACAGGGTTGATACACAAGGAGGCGTGGAAAGGATGAGAAGGGACTTGGCAAGGTTGGAGGAATGGTCAGAAGTGTGGCAGCTTGCATTCAATGCAAAGAAGTGCAAAATAATGCACCTGGGAAACAAAAACCCAGGGGAAGATTACACAATTGGGGGAGGTAGTAACAACAAAAATGGAAAGGGACCTGGGGGTAATCATATCAGATGACCTTAAGGTTAGCAAGCAATGTGGGAAGGCAGTAGGGAGGGCTGGGGGGATACTGGGATGTATAGTGAGAGGCATCACCAGCAGGAAACAGAAGTTGTTATCCCTCTATACAGACAGTTGGTGAGACCCCATCTGGAGTACTGTGTCCATTTCTGGAGACCCCATCTCCACAAGGACATAGACAGGATGGAGGCAGTCCAGAGGAGGGCAACTAAAATGGTGCAGGGTCTGCAAGAAAAGCCATAAGAGGAGAGACTAAAAGAGCTTAATATGTATACACTTGAGGAAAGGAGAGAGAGGGGGGACATGATAGAAACTTTTAAGTATCTCAGTGGAATCAACAAAGCCCAAGAGGGTAGCATCTTTCAGAAAAAGAGATGTGCAAGAACACGGGGACACAATTTGAAGATAGAGGCATACTATATGCCGATAATGCTGTTGTATTCTCCACTCACAAAGATCCTGCAACTCTTCAACACAACCTTCAACTTGGTTTCAGTTCTGTAGAGTCATGGTTTCTTAATCATAAACTGGTCCTCAATGACAAGAAAACCAAATCTATGCTCTTCTGCAGCTCTCATAACCCACACAAGCTACACCACTTGGCTATCTCCACCACCCAGGGCAACACTCTAGATCAGGTGGTGTCCTTCAAATACTTAGGGATTCAGCTTGACCCTAATCTCTCCTATGGACTTCATGTAGATAATGTAGCTAGAGCTGCTAATACACGGCTTGGTCTCCTCTACAAACACAGACCACACCTCATGCCAGAAGCTTTGAAGGTTGCAGTCCTGAGCTCTGTGATCTCTGTAATAGACTATGGTCTCATCATTTATGGCTCGGCCACAGCCACAACCACAACCCTTAGACGCCTCTCAACTGCCTTAAATAAAGCATGTCGGCTCATCACTGGTGCTCACCGTCTCACCCACACATGTGACCTGTACACTCAGACTGGCTGGCTCCAACTATCAAACCGCATAAAGTTTCTCACTTGCTCCATGGTCAAAAAATCTACCTTGGCCTTGCACCTTCTGGGGTCTCAACTCTGTTACAACACCGAATTAACAAGCGGTGCCTTAGGAGATCACGCTACAGCTACTGAAAGTCCTCCACTGTCACACTTCACAGGGACAACGCTCTTTGCTTATCAGTACCACTCTGGTTCAATGGCCTCAGCCCAACCATCTCCTCTGCCCCAACTATTGGTATGTTTAAAACTAGGTCTGGGCTATCTCACTACCAACAGCTCCTGTGACTGCCCAACTTAACCTTGTTCTCCACTTCCCTTTCTGCTCTAGTTGTCTCCCCTCCTCACTGGATTCTACCCTCACATCTTGGTATACCCAATGCTGCACTTTTCACCCTCTTGACACCGTTCCTACATTCCTTCTCCCCCCTACCCTCTTCCCTCTCCCTATGACTCTGGCACTTCTTATCTGTTGTCTGTTTTCTCTGACAAATGCCGCTGGCTGCCTTGTTACAATGCTACCCTTGAACTGTATTTAACTGTACTAATCTGTACTCTGTTTGCAATGTCCACTTTGTTGTAATGCCTGTCTTGATGTTCCCCATAATTTGTATTTCTCTGACGTGGAACCTTTGTAAAAGAGCCATGGCTCAAAGGTATTTGTAATCCTAGACTTGATAAATAAATAAATAGAGGGGGGACGGCTCGGGGCAATGTGAGAAAGTATTTTTTCACAGAGAGGGTGGTGGATGCATGGAACAGCCTTCCTGAGGAGGTTGTGGGGTCTAAAACTGTGGGAGAATTCAAGAATGCATGGGGCAGACATAAGGAAATTTTTGTGGGGGGTAGGAAGAAATAGGCTGTTGGTTAAATAGGATCTGCAGCTTATCCTGTAGGTAGGGAACTGGGCAGATTAGGTGGGCCAAGCGGTCCTTATCTGCCGTCAAAGTCTATGTTTCTATATGCATATGTATATGTGCATGTCCAGTATCACGGCTCAACTTTCAGACCGTGATTTAACTAAGTTTTAGCAGCTGTTTCAGAAAAATAGTTTCCAGAGTTCAGCTTTCTTTCTACTACTAGAAAGTGTATTTAGCTGAACTCAGGTACAATAGTCCCTAAACAAGCCTTCCGGCACTTCAGTGCCACTAACAAATGTGGCCGCACTTTGGGATGGCACACGGTCACTAGGCTTGGACCGCCTGAGTTTTTCCTTAAGTAAAATCGAACAAAGTAATAATTTTTATGCAGCATACATCGCTGCTGTCTCTAATATGCAGCAAGATGGTCTGCTGCACGCAGTCAAGGCATGTTTCTGAGTACCGCCCAAAACATAAGTAAAGGGTGGGCAGTGTCCCTTTAATGACTCCCACTTATGCTCTGAATTAACATCCTTAAGCAGCTGCTTCAGGCCCTTCATCCTGGCAAAGTCAGCCTTTCTGAAGTTCAAGGTCCTGGTGGCTGAGGCCCGGCAAGACTTCCCTGTCACTAGGGAGGTTACCTGGTTGTGGTCACTTTCCACCACCTGTTCCTTGACATCCACTGGACATGGTGCTCTAGAAAGCAGTTCTTCAATGTGGACTAAAACTCTGTCTCAGTCCTTCTGTTATTCCTCTCAAGATGTCAGTCAGTGTCTGCAAGCTGTATTTCCCAGGATCACCCACAGATCTGATTTTGCTGCTCTATTAAGTTCCCCAACCAGCTTGGGAATCAAGCATGTCTGAGTTGTTTGGGACCCTGTGGCACACACACCCCAGTATCACTTTTTTAATTTTATCCTCCATTTCTCCTTGCTCAACCCTCACTGATATTAAATTTAATTATACAATGGGGTACGAAAATTCTGTAACCTCATTGGTCAAAACACATCACATGACTGTGGTATATCCTGTAATAACCTTCCTGCTGATCAACTAGTTGATGTTGCCATCCATGTTTCCTTTTTCTACTTGATTGTTTGCATCTTCTCTTAAAAAAATATTTTTAAACACTAAAAAGACATTGTTTAAATTTTTTTTTCTGTATAAAACAATGAGCCATTGTATAATAGGAATAATGCCCTCCAGGGTGGGAGTTATGCTGGGATAACATCCCTTCTCGGGTGTTGGACACCCTCGGCCGGTGGCCTCGGGCCCAACCACTGGAGGTGGGATGTTATCCCAGCATAACTCCCACCCTGTCAAGCATTATTCCTTAAATAAATGTAAAAAAAAAAAACACTTTTTCTACTTAGAGATTTTTTCCTTCTTTGTCAGCATACAGTATTTAAACTGTTCTAGCTCATCTCTGACATAGTACCATGAAATCTCAGCCCCCTAATCTTGGAATGCACACATCTTAGTGGACACTTAGTGCTTACCCAGCTAACCTTCTATCTTGCCGACTCAAATTTCTTCACACACTACCAGTCCAGATTCAGGAAAGATCACTCCACTGTCTCCTCTTTACTAAGGCTCACTGACACCATCCAATCTGGAATGGATAGAGGTCTCATCACCTCTGCCATTTTCATCGATCTGGCCAAGGCATTCGATGCAGTCTCCCACACTCTGTTACTATCTAGCCTCTATGACTCTGGCCTCTCCACATCTGCTACTGCCTGATTCAGTGCCTATCTTACAGACCGCACTCAATCTGTCAGGATTGCGGATGCCATATCCCCTCCCCTCCCCATGTCCACCGGTGTCCCCCAAGGATCTGTGCTTGGGCCTATCCTATTCTCTATTTTTCTAAACAACCTGCCCCAAACTTGTTCTGCCTCCTCGATCCACATGTATGCTGATGATACTGTCCTATTTTTTTCTGGCTCCTCCCCAGCCTCAGTTGCCTCTACCCTCCAGGCAGATTTTAACAAAGTCCAGCTCTGGTTCAACTCTCACCGTCTCTCTCTAAATACAAAAAAACTGTAACTATGACTTTCGGTACATCCCAACGACTAGCCAGGCTCCTCTCCCTCCCACTTTTCCACACCCTTGATGGATCAGAGCTGGAGAACGTCACCTCCTTCCGGTATCTTGGAGTTTGGCTTGACCGCCACCTCACCTTCGCATTCCATGCTGACTCTATACTAACAAAACTCCGCCCCAAGCTCGGAGCTTTATATCGGAACCATTCTAGCCTCCCCTATCTGGTCCGTCGTGAGCTTATTCAGGAGATGATACTTCCCTCCTTCGATTATTGTGATATTGTTTACAGTGCTGCCCACAAGTCAGTTTTATCCAAACTGGATACCCTTTTTAATGCTTTCTGCCAGTTCGCTCTTGACGCTCCTCCTTGCACCCACCGCTGCGAGCTATACCGCTCCCTTGCTCGCCCCTCCCTTAAGAACCGCAGCCAAATACACTGTGCCAAGTTTATCTCGAAGAACTGGTTTGGTGCCCTCCCAGTGTACCTGACCTCCGTACTATCGCCCCCTCTGGCACTCACCTATGTTCTGAGGTCCCTAGACTCCCAGCTCCTGTTAGTCCCCAGACGTTGGACCCAAGCCGGCCAGGCCACCTTCTCTCACCACTTCCCTCAACTCTGGAAATCTTTCCCCTCTGAAATTCGCCACTCTTCCTCTGTCCGCTCACTATCCTATGCCCTTGCCAACCACTGCTCAGTAAACTGCTCCTGCAGCTAACTCTCCAATCTATTCTACCTCAGACACTCCTATATTTCTTCTCCCAGTAAGCCCAATGGTGCTACTTCACTAACTACACCCAAGTACTGCACTTGATCCCAAGTTTTGAGCTAGGTAGCTTGCACTTACCCCTATCTCATTATATACCACAACCCACTACCTTAGCAGAATTTCCTCATTGTAACTGTTATTCTCGACTATTAGGGTATATGTATTAATCCACACTCACCTATTCCTGTCAAACAAATGCAGCTGTATTATCTATTTATATGTTTTCAAGGTATAAAGCATGACTTCCCCATGTAATTGCTACTATACTATAAGTAAGGGAAAATTGTCATCTACGCTCAACTATTTCTGTCAAATGTTTTCAACTGTATTGTAACTGTATGTATATATGTCAGGATCTGGACTGCCCTTGTCCTCTTCCCCACTGTACCCCTCCCCCCAGGTTGCACCGGAGGACGAGCAGTTCTTGCTCAGTGTGCTTTTCCTGGTGAAACAATTTCAATAAATAAATAAATAAATAAGTCTTACAACTCCTTAATTCCACTGCTGACTTTCTAACTTGGTCTGTGTCTGCCGGAAGCACTGCAAGACAATAAGTAAAAGTCTATAGTATTTCCGACTTGGTAACACCATTCTTGTTATACTGGCGGTACGAAACACCTCCAAATAGTTGTTTTTTGGGGCACATTAAGTTGCTTACCAGTTCCTCGCACATGGAATGTTTCTGCTTTCTTGCAGTATCCAAAGGGGTCTCTCCTGCGTCATTCTCTGGAAAAACACAATGCAGCTCAGGTTTATCCTCGATTCTATACACTCATCATAGCATGCAATCATTTAAAGAAGTGCATTTCTGGGGATGGGTTACCATGCAACCAAAAGACTAGTAATAGTAAGGGTAAGTGAATGGCTTGGGGGAAACATGGAGCCTCTCCACACATGCAAGTATAACTAACCCAAAATGAAGCCAAACCCCACCCTCCTTTCACATCCAGGTGAAGCTCAGGCAGTGACTATATCTTGAAGTGGGAAGGATAAGTTACAGAACTGAAGGGGGAAGGACAGTGACTGGCTAAATTTCATTGCAATTCCCTTCATTGCATCAAGGCAGTGCGGTCTAGTGGTTAGAACAGCGACTTGGGACTCAGGAGATTGCAGTTTCAAACACTGCTAGGGCCAAAAGTCATGTGACCTTGGGCAAGTCACTTACCCTCTTGGTGCTACAGGCTACTCAGCTGTGGAAATGGGCAGAAGCAGGACCCCACTGCAAACAAGATGCTGCAGCACAGTTGGGTTATCTTGGGTAAATAAACTGTGGGGAAAAACTGTCATGTAATTATACACACAGTCAGAAGGTGATATCTGGTTCCAGTACAAGTGAGATAAAACTAAAGTTGTGTTTGTGTGTGTGTGTCACTAACACAAATGCTAACAAGTGGTTTAAGTTAACCATGGAAATATACAAATTCAGCCAAGAGTTACAGGCATGAAGAAGATATTAACCAGAACATATTTCCCCCTGGTTTTCCCTTTTTTAAAACAAACGGAATGTTGGCCTTGTGTGTACGGTTTAATTTCCTCGTGGTACCATTTGTTGCACTCATTCTGAACAAACCTTTTTTTTCCTTTTTGAGTGTCCCTTGTTGGTGCTACCCCTTTCTCTGTCTGATTTAAAAAAAAAAAAAATCTGTACTGTACAATTTTCTTCCTGGATCAATCCCCATCTGGTTGCCCCTATCTGTAACCTTCACCTTTCACCCCCCCCTCCACTGACTTACCTCCTAAGGCAGGGTCAAAAGGAGAGCAGGTCTCCCTCTCCGGAGATCCATATGGGTAGTGAGGGGTACAGTAGGCTTAACAAGGCCCGAATGGAGTGAATGAGTGGATGTCACCATGTGGCTCAGAGAATTCCTCCATTTCTTCCCCATTCCGAGGATGTCCACTCCCAAGGACTCCAGTGCGCATGTGGACACACAACTACATGGCGCCATGTGGAGCCACTGGACATCCCATCCTCCCTCGCTGCTCCACCTGCAAATCTGCTGTGGTCACCCAGGTGTCAGCCCTGTTGTGAAGCTAGGCAACAACTCTCCCTGGAGAAGGAGAGCGTAGTCTAGGACACTTGATCCTACTCTGTTTGGCTGACCTTTTGACATCCCAGCCTTGTTCCTAAACCAGGTTGCTGGCATCAGGAATAGCAGCCTAGAAGTTGTGCTGATGGTCTGTCTCTGACTGATACTCATTCTTTAATTATTGCTTTGTGTAAGAACCCAGCGATGTTAGTTGAGCTGAAGCCCAGAGTAAAAGCATCACTCTGGACTGCCACACAACTTATATCATAGCATTACAGGAATGACTGGTAAATAAATAAAAATTTACCTCAGATGAGAAAAAGGCATTATCCACAAGGGACACAAAAAAAGAGGGAAAAAAATGTTTGTTCAAAATGAACTTAAAAGGGGAAGTCTCCCATAGCCTCACACCAGTATTTTCCCAACTCCTTATGTGTAACTGTTGTGTGCCTCCTCCAGTTGCCAGCAGTCCTATTGCTGTCCAAATCTAGATTATAAATAAAAAATATACAGCCCCCAGAAGTTATCAATGTGTTTGTCCTCCATTTTACCATCAATGTTGCTGGAGGATGATGTCATCAGAGCAACAGATAATGGTGCTGCACTAAATGCAGCTCCACCAGTAAACAAAACCCACAATGTTTGGTTCCCCATTTGAGTAATGGAGGAACCCTTTAAGTGTTGTGCACATCCTGAAGTGCAGGTCTAATAGGGACTAGGACCATGTGAGTGTGATGCAGCACTGATTTGAGGTATATACAGTGTTCATATAAGGAAGTGCACGCATGTGTTGTGTTACTGTTTCTATTGGCAAAAACAATTTACCCAACAAATGACTCTGGGTACAACAAGAGTTTTAAGTGGTATTATACAGCTGTTGTATTATGTTCTGTGTGTGTTAGCATTCTCTGTTTTGATTGACACCAGCAGTGAGAAAAAATCTTGCAGATATGCCCCTTTCCCTTGCAACTAGGCAGTCAGTGATTGGATGGCTGCTGTAAGGCAATAAAGAGTTCAGCTATAACAAGGAATAGGTTACCAGGAAAGCATCAGCTGCAGCATATGGAAGAAGGGTAATCTAGTGGTTAAAGCACAGGCACAAAAACTGGGAGACTCTGGTTCAAATCCTGCTAGAGTCCCTTACTCTCTAACCCTTAACAAGTTCCCCTAACCTCCTTGGGAACTGTGATGGCCCCTCAGGTCCATGACTTTAAAAGTGCCCCCATTCCCTATATAAATCATTAGTAGTAATGTGAGAGCTACAGCACTTCACTTTGAAGGTACTGAGGACCAGCTGTGGCAGCCCCCACCCCCAGCTTTGTAATGCCAGCATTTGAAGTAGGATGTCCCTCACAAATCAGATGCAACACTTCAGCTGTTATAGGTAAAGACACTAATTAGTCTCCGTGTTTGCTTAGCTCATTCCTCTCATGTCATAAGTATTCTGTGTCTTGGTATTTCCAGTCAGAAACTCATATTTAAGAAGCATTTGAAATGTAAAACAATATACTTTATAAAGTAAGTGATCTAGCTCTCCACTTTCAGGCTGCTGAAAGGGGGTGTGTATGTATCATTTGTGAAAAGGAGGAATTCAGCCTTGTGTGATTCTTTGGGAAACTGACCAGGCCCACCTTGTAAATGAATCTTCTCAAGGGTGTTCACCTGGTTCAATACAGATTGACTGATTCAGTCTACTGCTCTCCACAGCATGTTACAGCTGTCTCACAGAGAGAAATGAGCTGCACAAGGCAACAGATTTTGTTTCCTGTGAATGAAATACTATTAGATGTATTATTTGCTCTACACATACAGTATTAAGGCTACAAGTGCTACTCCCTGTGTGAGTAGCATGACAGAACTGTCTTAAGCCATTGCAAACTTAAACTAAAATCAGGATAGACAGCATTGATACCCTTATGTTTTCTTCTGCACTGTAGTTGTTGTGACAGCAAGGAATGGAAGGGGCTGTATTACAAATGACTCATTTGCATGTAAATGGAGGCTTGCTTGACACTTTACTACCTTGTGTCAGAACCTCAGATTCTAGATATGTGTTGCAACAGAAGAAATGACATCTCTTACTGACATATGTACAGTACTTGATGTAATGTATAATAAAAACATCGGACATATCCAAATCATAAATATACAGGAGTCTTCTCCTTTAAGACACTGCACAGTGGGGAGACAGAACAGATTATACACATGTCCGCATCTGCAATGTTATTAACACAAAGAAAGACAGGTTTGTGTAGCCTTTGACAAAACCACTGGGCAAAGGATTAGAAATTTTGTTTAGCACATACTGTATGTACAGTACAGAATTTCTTAAAATAGTTAAGAGTATCTTCTTTTCAACAAAACAATTATTTTGCACATGACAGGAAGAGTTTTCTTTAAAAAGGAAAACATAACACTTCACTACAAAGGCTGCAATCCTTAGTTGATTACAGTGTTCATACATGGTAACTAAGAAAGCTTTCAAGGTTACTATCAGGACAAGGGTACTCAGAATTTTAGACATGTAATGTGTATGAAGCAATAACCCAGTTACTGATTGACTGTGGGGCTGAAGGCTGAACAGTTTATGATCTCAATGAAAGTGAGGTTTTCCCCTTCATTTCAAAAGCATGAATGTCTGCAAATTATGCAAGTGGACATATTTTAAAATGAAAGAATATTTTTTAACACAAGTTAAACAAGTTTGGAGGTAGGTCTACAGTTTCAGTACTGGGATGCCAGAGCCAGAGACGTGTAATAACTTTTTTAGCCATCAGGACCAATAGGGTCAGCATTCTGAAAAGCGTCCCTTGGATTTTAATTCCAGTGGGGGCTGCTGTCAAGATAAAGGTCGGGGTAAGGATCTCCGGTGTCTCATATATATCATTTAACTCAACTATAATCTCTCGCCAGTATCCCAGTATATGTGGCCATGACCACATAATGTGGATCATCCCTGCCTCGTCCTATCCACATCCCCTCTAACACATTCCATACTCCTGGCCTCTAAACTTAGCAGTAATATCCGGGGTTCTGAAATACCTTACTCTGGCCTTCCATGCATACTCCCCCCAATAGACATTAGAAGAAATTCTGGAGTATAATACAGTTGAAGCTTGCCATTGGTCAGCCTCTAATTCCGTATCCATATCTTTTGACCACTTAATTCTAACACAAATATACTTTTCACTACATACGGACTAACAGGAACTGCCTCTGGTCTATGTTCTACACTTTTTTATTGGAAATATAACATTCACAGTGTAAAGTATAATGGAGCATTGAAATTTACAGAGTACGCAAGTACATAATACATAACAGTATGCTGTATCAAAATGCATAAAAAATTACTGTAACCAAGCTGATAAATATTAAGAAAAAAATAAACAGATCACAATATGTAAAGATATATTTTTTATAGTATAGATTACAATTGGTGTTTTTGTTGAGGAACAAGGAAGGTGCATGGCTACAAGAGAACTAAAACGACCAGTGGTGAATAGCAGTATAAAATATTTGCTATCCAATGCTCAGTAAAATCATATATATTTTGAAAAATTTAACATCATATCGATATAAGAAAATAATTCTCCACTCACCTGTGGGAAAGGGTTGTATTTGTTCTCAAGACATCCAATACTTTAAAATGAGTCTTTTAATAGAAATGCAGTTGGCTTTAAATATATATATCTTTTTTTATCTTTAAGTGTAGAAAACAAATGGTATAATATTAATGAAATTAGGGCTGATCATTTCTAGTCCAAGTTTGTTTATGATCTTGAATGAATCTTGCCACAATTTCTGTAATACTTTGCAATCCCAAGAGTGGAAAGCATCGTAGAAACATAGAATCTGTTGGCAGAAAAGGACTTACTGAGCCACCTAGACTGCCCTAAGGTCACTACCTACTTTGCTACTGTAGACCCTAATTGATCTGTGGCCTTGCCCCACCCCCAGCCATGTTACCAAGATCCCCCTGTGTCTATCCCATGCATGTTAGAAACCTGTTACCGTTTTTATACCCACCACCTCTGCTGGGAGGCTATTCCAGATGCCCACCACCCTCTCCGTAAAGAAGTATTTCCTCTCATCCCCTCTAAGTCTTCCCGCACCTTACTGATACCTTTGACGTATGTGAATGTTTCTGTCATGTCCCCTTTCCCTCCTTTCCTCTACAGTACATATTTAACTCTGAGTTTTTCCTCGTAGGGCTTCTGGTGCAGGCCATGCACCAGTTTGTTTACACTTCTCTGTACTGCCTCCACCTGGTCAATATCGTTTCTGATATGGGGCCTCCAGAACTAGACACAATATTCCAGGTGGGGCCTCACCACTGATCTATACAGAGGTATCACAACCTCTCTATTTCTGCTGGTGATACCCCTCCCTATGCACCCCAGCATTCTGCTAGCTATCCCCACTGCTTTAATCACACTGCTTTGCTACCTTCAGGTCATCAGATATGATGACCCCCAGATCCCTTTCCTGTTTTGTGGTTGCTAACTTCAACCCCCCCAAGTGATATGCTGCCCTTGGGTTTCTGTGCCCCACGTACATAATCTTGTACTTCTTGGCACTGAAGCCCAGTTGCCAAACTCTTGACCAATCTTCCAGCTTTTTCAGATCTTCCCTCATTTTTTCCACCCCCTGGTGTGTCTACTCTGTTGCAGATTTTTGTGTCATCCACAAACAGGCATACCTTTCCTTCCAGCCCCTCTACGATGTTGCTAATAAAGACACTGAAGAGGACCGGTCCCAGTACTGACCCTTGAGGCACCCAGCTGGTAACCTTCCCTTCTTTCGAGTGAACTCCATTTACCACCACCCTCTGAGTTTTGTTACTTAGCCAATTTTATACCCATTTTACTATCTTCAGACCCACACCCAGGCTTCCCAGCTTGCTTACCAGTCTTTTGTGTGGAATGGGTTTGAAGGCCTTACTAAAATCCAGGTAGGCCACATCCACAGCTCCTCCCTGATCCACTTCCCTGGTAACCCAGTCAAAGAACTATATCAGGTTTATTTGGCAGGATCTCCTCCCCTGTGAACCCATGCTGCCTTGGATCCTGCAATCCACTGTTTTCAAGGTATTCTTCAATCCTTTCTTTAAGTAGTGTTTCCATAACCTTGCCCACCACTAAAGTCAGGCTTATAGGTCTGTAGTTTCCTGCCTCCTCCCTATTCCCACTTTTGTGTAGTGGGAGCACATCTGCCCTCCTCCAGTCCTCTGGAACTTCCCCTGTATCCAGTGATAGATTGAACAGGGCCATTAGAGACCAAACAAGTTCCTTCAGTACCCTGGGGTGAACCCTATCTGGTCCCATTGCCTTGTCTACCTTTAGTTTTGCTAGTTCCCCGAGGACGCTTTCCTCCATAAAAGGGCTAGTGTCCCCCTCCCTTCCCTTAATGCCATTTTCCCCTACCTGTGGCCTGTCTCCTACCCCTTCCTTTGTGAAAACTGAACAAAATACTTGTTCAATATGTCTGCTTTCTTCTGGTCCTCTTCCACACTTCCTCCCCTTCCCCTTCTAGTCTTACTATCCTTGCCTTGCTTTTCTTCTTTTCATCAATGTACCTAAAGAATGTTTTATCCCAATTTTTTTGCTGACTTGGCTATGTTTTCCTCCGTTTGTGCTTCTGCCCTCCTTACTACCTTCTCTATTTCCCCTGATAATTCTCTTTATCCTCTTCCTTCTATGTTGACATGTACTTTTTGAATGCCTGCTTCTTTTCCTTTACTTTGTCTGCTACTTCCTTGAAGAACCAAAGCAGTCTTTTTTTCTCTTGCCTTTTTAAACCAGCTTCATCTTTTCTACATCTCCAACACTTTGTATCAGGTTTAATATGCATTTTAAAAAGATGTGAAGGAGTAAAATAAGCATTATTGACAATTTTAAAGTGTACAGACCTATCTCTTGTAGTTTTGTTTCAGAGGTCATTAGTAGTATATCGTTCAATTAAGCTTCTGGTAAGTCTACATCCAATTCTTTGTCCCAAACTTCTTTTGTTTTTTAATGATTTTTATTGCCATGAAGACCCTTCTGTAGCCATGCCACATATCCAACTTTCTTTAGTACTAAATTGGAAAACTGTAGATCAATTGGGTCATTATTGGAAGCCCTTTCCCATCTTTTAAAATTTTTATTGAAAACGTGTCCTGTTTATAATTCCAAAAATCTTTAATTTCTAAACTATACTTTGTACAGTACTATATTCAGTCCATGATAGTAAGTTATTGTCGGAAATTAGTTGTGACCATCTAGTGATACCTTTGCTTACCCATGTTACATAACTTCCCTCCTATTTTTACATTTGGTTTATGCTACAATCTATTTGATTTAAAGCTTTTTGGTTTAATATTATTTCTTTTTTTTTTTTTAACGTGACCGCCACTTCCGCCAAGTTTTTAGTGATTAGACTATTAGATTTCTTAAAATGTTCTGGTAAATACCAGATATTTGCAATGGAGATTTCATCATTAAGTTTATTTGCTGTGACCCAATTTTCAAGGTCTAGGTTAATATTATCTTTGCATACCCAAGTAATTACTAATTTAATACAGTATGCTATATAGAGAATAAAGTATGGGGTGGTGTGTATAATGAGATTTCACACACACGTGTATGTTGTTGGATGTATAGGGAGTGTGTAAAATAGAGTTTTACGCAGTCACCCCGTATTTTATTTTAAATAATTGCTGGTGTGCATTTTTTTGCCTTGGCAATTATATAAAATAAGCTACCAGACCGGTGTTCAGGCAGCCACAGACCAGTCTGGATTCTGCGCGGTCCGCGGTCTGCCAAGTCAAAGAGCTCCACTTGTTTGGGGGCAAAAAGAAGTAGAGATTTTGTTTAAAAATTTCTGTGAGAGTGTGTGTGTGTTTTTATAGTTAAAACTTACCGATGAGCGGCTATTGTGGCATCCTTCCATCTTGAAGAGGTTGGGAGACCCTCTGGCGCATGCGTGCTGGCAGGGAAACCCGGCATGTGTTTAAAACGTTTCCCTTTTATTTTCCTTTTCTTTTTGGTTTTTGGGTCAGTGGAGAAAGAGACTTCTTTTCTTTTTAATAAAAAATTAAGTTACTGCCGACTGTGAGGGACGGAGAAGTGTACGGCCATATGGAATTGCTCCAGGGAACCTCACAGAACCGGTGACTGACGCATGGGTGGTCCGAGGGAAACCCGGCACGTGTTTCCCATTATAACCAGCTGGTTATAATGGAAAATAACAACTGAGTTTCCCTATGGGAAAAAACGCACACCAGTTATTATATAAACAGTTAGGGGTCTGGACATGCCAGTCCTCCCTCCTCCTTAATGAGACAAAGTTTAGACCAGGCAATTCTAGCAGCCTTATTGATCCAAATTAACTGTCTTGGTGTTTTGGGTAAAGCTGCTTAACCAGCTTTGGGGGGCAGGTGTTAAAATTGCTTGGAAAGTATATGACATCCGGGGGATTACAATCATTTTAAGAATGCTGATTTTACCCCACAGGAAGAGTTATGTTCTGCCAGATCTGTACTCTGGTTCTTATTGTGTCCAGCATGGGTAAAAAAATTTAATTTAATTTAGTTTTGCTATGTTGTTAGTGAACTTTATACCTAGCTAATCAATGTAATGTAATCGTATTTAATAACAGCATTGAATAGATCAAGAATTTCTGGTATATTGCCTTTTTTCCCCTTTTCCATCCTGTCTTTATGACTCCTTTGCCTCCCGACTGGCCCCCCTTCTTCATGGCGACCCACACCCCATCACTCACCAGCCTGGGACTTACCCCGTCTACTTTTACCTCTATGGATGAGTAGGTGCTTCAGGTGGTGGAGCAGAGCCTACAGAATTTCTGTCAGTTATCCTGCCAGTCAGGTTTCTTTGCCCATTTTCACCCAGTTCCCAGGACAGTACACATGCAGTGATGTGGGTGTATGCTGCAAAGATGACACACACGTGTCTGCATCCGGCCAATCAGGAGGCTGTCACTCCTATGATATCTAGTCTCCACTAGGTAGTGGCCAAGCAGCGGCTTGCACTGCCCCCCTCCCCCAAAGGAGAAGAGCCATCAGTGGACACTCGATCCTTCTTCCCCTGCCAGCTCCTGAGTGACACTAGTCTGTTCCCGAACCTGGGTTTCCGGAATGGGGGTGCCTCAGCCTGCCATGCCACTGGGCAGGCCTTAGAGAACAACTTGTCTTCCTGGCATCCTAGGTTTACACCCCAAGCCAAACAGGACAACTAAGCATCCCATGGAATGCTCACCTCCTCCAGGGTCGAGAGGGTCCTCCACTGCAGAATAACCCCCTTGGTGTTCCCTGGGGGGAGGGGGTGATGCATGAGGATTCAGAAGGGGTTGGGCAACTCTCTCTGAAGGGGCAGAGAATTCATAGCCCTACCCTGGGGTGAGTGGGTGGGAGTAAGGGGAGAACAGAGAAAATGGGAGGAACATTCCAGTGGAGGATGTCCATATAGACTCCCTACATGGTTGAGACAGCTGACATTTGAGGCTCCTTCCCCAATGGACATGGTCCTGCTACATTTTTTTGTAGGGCTCCACCAGAGGGGGCAAGCTCCAGGGATTAGTTTGGCGAAGCAGGTACCCTTAATAGTGTCAGGCTTCAAATCCTAAGCCTGTTGGAGAGGTCATGAGGTGGCACCTAGAGGATCAAACGAGCTCTGTGGTTTTCACAAATATGGCAGAATAAATACAAAGCTAGCTAGGATCATAACAAAGGCAGAAAATGTCCAGGAAACAAGAAGCAGTGTGGGAACAGCACAGAAACACATGACAGTGTACAGACTAGCAATATGTCATGTTCTTTACAGCTAATTTTGTGCTTATTCATATCAGCTTTATATATTTTTTAACCCTTCTGTACGCCCCCGTATACCTGTTCATCTCCTATCTAGGGAAACCCACAGCTGCCTTCACCACGGTGGACTGCAACAAGCCTCTCCCCCCCAAAAAAACAACATATTTTTCTGCAGGTGTTACAGTAACATCTTGGGATCTTTAGCTCTTAATTTTATTTTATGATGTGACTATGTCTCTATCCATCTACCACCTATTTACCCATTTATGTATGTGAGTAGTTTGGTGGTATGAATTTATTTACTTCTGTATGTGCTGTATGCTGTTTTATGTATTGTTAAATGTTCTGAGACCACTAGGATAGGGCAAAATAGAAATAAAATTACCTTGCCAACTGTCTAGGTCTTGCCACCCACCTCAGCCTGGCTGACAGTGGTGAATGGCCAGGAACTGGATCTAGTGAGAGGAGGAGTGACCTTGTAGAATAGATGGTCTCAGTGGTTGTGAGGGACATGGGAGCTTGTAGTCATCCCCTTATCCCTTCAATGAGCTCCACCCACTGGGAAACAGCATGCTGGCATCATAGGAAGCACTGCCAAGTGTCATGCCCACCTTGACTCAATATCTGCACCACTTCTTGTGGTCATACAAGAAATGGTAAAGCAAAAGGAGCTGCAAACTTCCCACCTCAGATGGCAGCACCCTCACCAGCGTGACAAGCGACTCCCGAGCTTCTGGCCATTGTTGCCACGTAAACATTCTGAACAGCAACAAAATGGCCAAAATGAAATTCAGAGTGCAGATTTTTTTTAAAGGATGCAGACAAAAGGCTTGTTTGAAATAGTACCATTACTGGGGATAACTGTACATGCACCATGTAACTTCTGTATCGTTCCATGTTGTCAATGGGGAAGGTAGCTAACACATATGGGTAATGTGCACCTCCACTGGGGCAGTGGTACAACTCCAAAGCTGTGACCTCAGCACAGACCCCCAGGGACATGGTACATTCCAGCTGCATTAACCAACCCCAGTTCTAGCTGTACCACTATAGGGGGTAGAAGCACAGAAAAATCCTCTGGAGGATTTACACGTTGTTTGTTATTTTTTGTTTAGGATTGTGCAACTCTGTGTAGGTTGGGACTTCCTGGTGACAGGGAGCACCCCTAAATTTAGAAATCATGCCTGTTAAGCCAAGGCTTTCAAACCGAATAACCTGCTAGCTAACTTCCATTTCCAGTGCCTGGATGGAGACCACTTGCCTTAGGATGTTATTTTTCTGTTAGGTCTACAAGCCATATAGTATCTAGCCTGGTGCCTCAGGTAAGTAGTCTTTATTTGACTTTGGGGGTGTTAGGCAGGCAGGCAATTAATCTTGTCACTGTCTTGGTCTTTTCTTTCCCTTCCCACAGCGTTTACCAGCATGTGTTACCTTTTTTGCTTCATCCTTTTTTTTTGCAGTGGGGGGGTCTCTAGTCAGTAAGTTAGTACTGTAGTGGTGAATGTTTACTCTTTTTTCCCTGTGTCCACAGGGATTGCAGGCTCTTTGTTCTTTGATATCCCTTTGTTTGCCTGTGAGATTTGGCATGTGTTTTAAGCCCCCCCCCAAAGGTTTGGCATATGGTTGACGCCCCCCCCCAAATCGGTTTTGGCACAGCAGACACTGTTATGCACGTACAAGATAGCTCCTTGCTCAGGCAGTCACTCAACAAGACGATTTGCTTTAGTTCGGTTGGCTCAGCACCGTGTTTTTTTCTCTTTTGTCTCTCCTCCCTCTCAGTCCTAAGCCGCCTGGCTTCCTTTTTTATACCTCAGCTGGTTTTGCTGTAGTGCTTCTCATTTTCCTTGGATGGTCGCTCTTTCTAATGGTGGCTGGCCACTCACTCCTCTTCCCTCCCCGTCAGTCCTAAGCAATATGGGTTCCCTGCAGCACTTGGTTTGCATTCTGTCGGGGGGGGGGGCGGCATGCCCTGTGATATGCTCTCTGGTCACTTGGGTGGGAACGCGAATGAGCTAGGCATGTCCCAACACAATGACATCACATGTCCTAATATGATGCAGATGCTCGCACCTGCTCGATGCACAGTTACTTCCAGTTGCTTGGAGTACAGTGGTGCCACACAGTACCAATTTCTGGTTGGAGTGAGCAACCAGGCACAGAATGAATACCCTGGACTTCTGGTTGCTTGAGGTGCAGCATGAACAACCTGGAGGGGGAGCAATACAGAGTTTGCTACTGGTGCAGAGTGGTCAACCTGTCGGGGGAGTACTATTGTTTCTGCCTCGAGTGAATGGCCTGGCACAGCAGCAACAGCGAGGGTTTTTGGTTTTTTAGTTATCTTTTACACAGCATTTCTAGAGTGGAATGTTTATTAGGAGACACTGGTCATTTCAGTTATCCAGTCCCAGCTCAAAACAGTTAGCAACTAGGGGAGTCCACAAGAGACAAATGTTTTCTTAAAGCCACCCCCACCTATTTTTTTCTTTTTAGTCAACTGCAGTGTGGTCATTTGCTATGAGGTGTACGCTACGGGGCCCATTTCGGAGCTAGGGGTGTCGAACCCTGGCAAGTCCCCCCTGTAAGTCAAATTCTGGCAGTCTACATTATAAAAATTGGAGTAGCATTCTGCACTGCAACTTAGCTGCATGGCTATACAGTTTAGCAAGCCATCATGCTGGGGCTAATTTAGGTCTTGAGACGCCAGTCTATGTGGTTTTACTGCTCCTTTAGGGCACAGTATCTCCCTACTATGTGTGTGGTTTATTTCCTGCTACTGTATGCGTGTGACTGAGGCTGGTTTTGTTGCAGCACTATTTGATGAGTTTAATACTTAATGCAAAGTCCTTTAAAAGACCAATGTCCTTATTGCTAAACCTATGAAGGTCTTTCATAATGAAATATCTAGAGCTCTGTGTTGCATGGTCAGCCAGATGGTGACCCAGAGCTCTCCAAGTGGGTCAGAGGGGTGTCAGAGTATATTTTATGGGCAAAAATACTTTCTCTTCTCCTTTTCCAAGGACAGGCTTGAGTAGGCAGACTGTGGAGCCTCTCCCACAAGCAAATAACATGGTTTTCTTCTTTTCCAGGTATTTATAGTGGTACCATGGCTTATCACAGACCAATAACGACAGATGTAAGACCTGCAGTAGGACCAGGAGGCCATTTGTTTAAGGGGACTGTTGCCCACACTGTATAATCTGATTTAATATGTCTGTTTCAGTACCTCCCAGTCAGACCATTGGGCTGGGGTGGGGGGATGCACCTGTGGTACTATTGGTGGTGGCAAGGCTGAGTTACACAATGTCCTCTCTGTTTATTCTGTACTGATTACACTGGTTTACCTCATGGAGATCCACAAGCCCAGCCTATGAAGACATCCGCATCCATACGGATTCCTCTGGTCAGGGGGAAGGTCCCTACAGGCACGTTCAGGTATACCAGAGCACAGTGAATTAGCTCACATAATTTGCAGGTACCCCCGACCTCAACAGCAGTTCAAGAGAAGAATATATGGGGGTATAACTATTATCCTGACTGAATAAACCTGAATCATTATGAGGCAGTTATGTCTCACAAGAGGAAGGGGTGACCAGTGACATAAGTACTCCCTTGTTATGTAGCCAGAAGGAGGGGGAATGGCATGTGCCGTAATTTATTTGGTGTGAAGATTCTGTGCTGTGAGGCATAGGTCATTCTAGGCCCTTGGAATGTTTTTTATCTACAGCCTACAATCTCTGTATAGGACAGATTTGGATTGGGCCAGGGTGACCAAGTCACAGCCGACCTGGACTGAACTGTGCTGTTGTACGGCCTCCGATTACTTTCATTTGTGACGTACTTAGTGTACTTTGGGAACACATGACACATCTTACCTTGTAGCATCATGTTATCTGTCGGATGCTCAGGACAAGGGCAACAGGGCATGTGGCCAGACATCTGCGAATTATGTGCTTCCTCAGTTTCCATTTGGGGCTTCAAGTGCATGTCCTTCAGCCTAAGGATGTTGCTTCAGCATGTGTTGGTTTTGTCAGACTTCTCTATCACAACACCCAGGTGAGGGATGGTTACACCATCAGACCATAGGCTTTATGCTTTTCAAGCAAACCAGCCAGTACCATGCGACGGTTACAGAGGACGTGGTCTTCATTCAGAACAATCCAGAGTTAAACATGACCCTTTCAACCCCCCGTTAGCAGTGGAAGCTAATCAGAGTGTGGGAAGCTTTTTTTATTGACACACTGCAGGTGCAGGTGCTTGTGGAAGTGGTGGCTGTATGCAATGAGAATGGTTACTGCCTCTCCTTGTCTGGTGGCAACCTCACCACGGGCAACCATTCTTTGAGAATGGTTAGGAGGACGCAAGGTTTTTCAGCCTGTTCTAGGTTTTTGTCCCTTTGGAATGGGTTGCCTAGCACATTTTGGCCAAGGGATGATCCGATTAGTCCTGCCAGACTCCCAGGGAGATCCCAGTTCCAGGGGTGTCATGTTTGTGCCAGATGCATTGCTCTGCAGTCCATCTACTGTTTAAAGCATCAAAGTGTTATTTTTCGCTATGGGGTTGACAGTTGTGCCATATTTATTACTCTTTAGGCCAACTACTGTTTAAGGCAATAAGTTGTTTTTCTGATCTTGTGCCAGGAAAGGGGATTATTCCAGAGATCTTAGTGGTGAAGGTGCCTGTCCACTGGTACACTTTCAGACATGTCAACAGCTAGGTTACTCACATGGACCAGTGTTCCCTTAGAACACACTGGACGGAGTGCTGCCAGTGTGGTCCCGATCTGAAGGCTCTGCAGATCTTGATTCTGTTGTCTAGGCCAGTCTTAATATGGATAACAAGCTAGTCTTTTTTGGGTGGGGGGGAGGGGCTCACCTCAAAGCTTTCTGTGTACTGATATGAACCCCACTGTCAGCCTGCTGGCAGGTGGGGGGACTTTACAGACAAGATTTGGGTGCAGGAGGACCAGGGCCATCAGGAACCATGAACCTGGATCAAGGTTCTAGCAAACAGAAAGGCCAGTCTCTGCACTGGCAGACCAACAGGGGAACAGAATGTCTCACATGTTGTCTAGGCCATGAAAATATACACCCAGGGGAGAGATTCATGTGATCCTGGGAGTGATTTGGCCAGCACAGTGAAAGATAGGTGTGACATGGGTTCAGTAATTCGATCATAGGGATCTTTCTGGTGTTAAGGGCTGTTAGCTGAAACCAGTGTCTGGGGAGGAGGCAGTAGCTGCCTTCCCTGGCACTGGAACTGCATCGGTCATACTTGCTTAGTGTTTTTTATTTTACTCAATGGCTATGCATCTGCCAAGGATTAGGGATCAGAATGGAGTTCCCTCTGACAGCTGCAGGGTGACCAAGAAGCTCTTGGTGTTCAGTCCTTGTTCACAGCTTTTTGTACAAGGCTAGCAGCCTAGTTTCCCCAAGACACTAGGAGACCCCAGAAGCAGGGATGCCTGGCCCATGATGTATCTTCTGATGGTCTCTATGAGAGTCTCACCTCAGCAATCTTCACTCAGACTGTTAGAGTTGCTCTTTCCCCGTGTTGATCAGAACAGCAGGGTGTTAGGGCCCTAAAGGCCATAACTCTACAGAACTTCAAGGTCAGTTTTTTTTTGTAGGGGGTTGTCACGAACATCTCCACCATAAGAGTCAATAATGTTTTGACCACAAGAGTGATACAACAGTCAATGTTGCTTTAGTTAGTTGAGTTGAAGAGTGGGGGGTGGGGAGGGGAAACTGTTTAACCAGGAAAGGCACACTAAAACCAAAATGTATTATCTACCTTCCCCACTGACAATGTGGAGCAGTACAGAAAGGAAAAATTCCATCATACTTACCATAATTTCCTTTTCTATTAGCTCCAATGTTGTCAACGGGGCCTCTCCCTGGAGCCGTCTGCTTGTCTGGAGAATTTAGCTATATCCTCCTTGTAGGTGTACATTGTTCTTGTTTTGTATTAGAGGACACCTACAGTACTCTTTCATGGTTTAGGATTCATCAGCGGTTTCTGGATGTTTTTGCTTCATCACCTATGGCTTGTGTAAGGAGCCATACATTTCATGATGAGACATATGAGGTTATGTTTGTCTGAGGAATCTGCATGAGTAACTGCCAGTCATGTACACTTAACTATAGCTATTTGTAACTGATCTTCCCTCTGTAGTTCAGGAACATTTTTGTAAGTTCAGGACTATGTGATGAGATAGTGAAGCTGGTGCACAAGGTTGGGAGTCCACAGATGGCAGCCATGCATTCACAATGGAGGGGCCTCTTCTTCAAGTCAGGTAGGCCTGCACTCTCCATTCATCTATGGTTTTTCATGGCCTTTGGGCTTGTGGCCTTATAGCCATGATTAGCCCCCCTGATGGGTATACATCCTTATATACCACCCCTACCCATTATTTATTCTATATATGTATTAGCTACCTTCCCCATTGACAATGTTGGGAGCTAACAGAAAAGGAAATTACGATAAGTATAATGAAATTTTGCCTATGACTCACAAAGTCTTTATACCATGTAATATGTAATAGCATTGCAATTACCTGTGTCAAAAGCATGTAACTATTGTGCAACTGCAAGTCAACCTGCTATTAAAACATGAGCTGTAACTATTAATTATACAATAATATTAAAACTAGCATCTGTAACCGCTCTTATAAAAAAAAGTTAACAAGAAATTCTAATACAATGTTTAAACTTCACAATTAATAACCAAAACTGGTTTCACTTTATATTTTCTTAATACTGAGCCAATGGTTGCATTCTATTTTATCTTTATGAAAGAAAGACAATTCACCAAGTAAGTTTATCAGTTTACTCACTGATTCGGACGTTGGCCTTGGCTCTCAGGAACAGCTTGAGACATTCTAATTTATTATACTGACAGCAATAATGGACAGCCGTATTGCCCTTTGTTGTCTGCTTTTCTAAGCTGCCGCTGCATCAGATGATAAAACACAAGAATCATTTTATAACATTTCTATTATTTGGTAATTTACCAATAAATGACTTCCACTCACTTCTACGTGCATCTAAACAAACAACTGATGGTGAATCAAACAAAAAAATTAGCTAGAATAAAAATCAGTTAAAAAGCCACATATTTTAGCCCAGTGGTGCAGAGGCACTGGACGGCTTACACCATGCCGGTGACCTGTGTTCAGGAACGAGCATGGGATGCCGGGGGTCAGCCGGGGGGCTTGCGAGGATTGAGCAGCTGCTGGCAGCTCTCCTCTTCTGGATAGGGGAGGTGCTCTCTCCTGGCCTTTGACTGCCACCACATGAAAGCATGGTGGCGGTGCAGGCAGGGCTTGGAGACAGGCGTAGGCTAGGGGTGGATGGAGTGGAGTTGGTATGGGTCAAGGCATGCATGTGAGCCTCCACGCACACGTCGGCCTTGACTGGAGGCTCTGGGGAACAGGGAGAAAAAGTCGATAATCAGGAGGGGCCACAGCTGGATGAAGCCCCCCCCCCCCCCCACCTGGCAATGGCTCCAGTGCTTCTGCCGGGCAGTGAAGGAGGTGCCCGAATGACCGTAGAAGTCCGCTGTTAGATGGCCGACACCTGCCGCACAGGATAAATACCTGACAGAAAAAAAAGCCACGTATTGCATCATTAAAAATCCACACTTCATGAAACTGCCTTGCCATACTGGTCTGTTGTGTATTTATGAGTTCTCCATTTACATTGTCTACAATCTTTTCTGAGCTTCCTCCAGCTACAGAAAACTGTACACATACAGTGGGTGGAGCATGATACTGATGTGGATGGACTGAGATACTGAAGTCAGAAAAGCAAGATACAAAAGTAGGAGGAGCACAATACAGAAGTGGGAGGAGGATGATACAGAAGTGGGAGCAGTGAGATACAGAAGTTGAGGAATGGGATACGGGAGTGGGAAAAGCCAGATACAGACCTGGGAGGAGTGAGATACTGAAGTGGGAGGAGCAAATACTGACATGGCAGTAGCAAGATACTAAATTGGGAAAGGCAAGATATAGAAGTGGGAAAGACAATATATGAAAGTGGGAAGGAGATGATACTGAACTGGGAAGGACATAATACTGAATTGGAAAGGTCAAAATACTTAATTGGGAAGGTTGTGATACTGAAGTGGGAAGGGAGGGATAATGAATTGGGAATAATGTGACATTGAATTGGGAAGGTCAAGATACAGAAGTGGGAAGGAGAAGATACTGAATTGGGAAGAACATAATACTGAATTGGGATGGTTGATATACAGAAGTGGGAAGGAAGAGATAATGAATTGGGAAGGCCGAGACACTGAATTGGTAAGATTGAGATACCAAAGTGGCAAGGGAGAGATACAGAAATGGGAAGGGAGAGATGCAGTACAGAAGTAGGAAGGATGACATATAGATTTGAGAATGATGAGATACTGAAGTGGAAAGGACGAGATACCAAAGTGGGAAGGGGGAGATTCTGAATTGGGAAGGGAGAGATACAGAAATGAGAGGGGTAAGATACTGATGTAGGAGGCACAAGATACAGAAACGCAATCCATCTTACCTCATTCCTGAAGAAATGGAAGCATTTAGATATGCTGCCAACATACATAGAAGGATATTGTATAAACTGCATAAGCCAGAACTGTACCCTTACTGCAGCTTAGGAAAAGTGGACATAAACTCACAAAGTGTAACATGCACACATCCTTCACCTCTGGCTTTGCTCATCTATTATTTACAATGTGTTAGTTATTTATAAAATGGCATGGATAAATTGAGTGTTTTGATTAGCTGAAAAAACAACTATGCATTAAAGTAAGTCTTACCCTGAGGCAAGCTAGGACCTGGACATGTAACAAAGGTGAGATGCTCAGTTCCTGCTCTTAGGCATTCCTCCACCCCCTGCTAACCAACCAAGGAGAGCCATCTGCATCACCTATATAAGCATAATAACCCCCCCAGGGTGTTGGGTATGACAGATCTTACTACACTTCCTGGGTGGACAAGTATGAGGCAATCAAGTCGCATAAGTTGTGCAGTAAGATATGTCTTGTCAGAAAACCAGGAAAAGAGCCCCAGCACCCGAGGCAAAGGGTATCTGCTACCATCAGGGCATCTATGAGGTTCTGCTTGCTGGCTTTCACCTCGAACTGGACTCCTCTGTCCCCGTACAACTGCCTTAAGTAGTCTACAGTGTGCCTGCTGTAGTTGGAAGCCATCTTTCCTAACTACTGCTACTTTGACTTGCACTTTAGAAAAAAATAAAATTAAAATGGGTAAGAACTTGACTACGCCAAGTGATATAGTTCTGTTTCCTTTTTAAAAAAAATAAAACTCTGTCTTTTTCTTTCTTTGCAAGTGAGCTGACGGTCTGAAGCTGACACACTTAACAATAAAACCTTGTGATACCAAAATTTTGCCACCGCTGCCAACCAATCTGTCACAAACCCACTCAGCAGGTCAGCCCTCTACTCCCAAAGTGCCAACCTCCGAGCGCAGTCTTGTGAACAGTTAACAGAAACAGGGTAGCCCTCCTGTCTGTTCTGTTGGTTTGGATCAACCTTTGATCTCAGTTCTGAAGGGATTCAAACTGTGCTAGCATACCCAATGCACAGGCTCAGATAAATTTGTCTTCAGGGTGCCAGATATCTTTGCCTACGGGCACCTAATCAGGTGTACAGAAATGAACCCTTAAAACTTTAATAAAGACCTCAGATTAAAACGCTTACCTTTTTCCAGTTTAGTATCACCATTCAAGCTTATGTACAATGTCTGCTTTAACCATATATACTTCACTTATAAAGGAAAGAAATTCAAAGACAGACCAAGTAGGCTCTAAAAATAAAGTTTTACTAAACTACATAAAAAATATGTAAAACATAAAATACAGAATTATTATATCACAAGAACCATACAATCTTTTAAAAGAACAAGGTTTTAACAGTGCAATTCCTACTACAGTACTTAGATTTTGTCTCTCTCTAAATACCTGCTTAAAGTGCTCAAAGATGTTTCATTGTCAGAGTGTAGATAAAAGTGTTCCTGAAGGAAAACAGAATACTGTTTTAAAAAAACTGTCTTGGCCAACCCCTTTGTGTGAGGTCACCTAGCACCTCCTCTGTCAGAATATATCAAAAAAATATCTATATAAAAACAGGATGTCTTTTCCAAGTATTATAGTCTGTAATCTTCAGCACAAATCATTTTCTTCAAAATGAGTTTATTTGATCTTAGGAGCAGTTTCCCCTTTTCCAGGACATCAAAGCATCTTTTATGACTTTGCACTAAAACGTCACAACCTGCTCTTCTTCCTCTAAGCATTATAAAAGTTTATAATCTATCTTAGCAGTTAGGTATCTTCTAGCCTGTAATTAGCTTCTGGCCTTCCAGGTAACACCCTGTATCTAAAACCTGTGTGTGTGTGTGAGATCTCACATGCTGTTTCAGCATTTCTCATGAGAGACAGTCGATAACGCATTTTTATATTACAAAAAATGATACAGTGATCAGAACCAGCTGTCCAAGCGTCACAACATACAGTCAAGGAGGAGATACAAAGGTAAATCAACGTTGGATACATAACAAACATACAACTTGGTTGACCAACATCAGTGGCATACAGATCAATGTTACAGACATGGGTAAACAATCGAGCAAAATTGTGCCGGGAAAAGACACCCACAGAAAGCTGAGGAGATTAGAGCAATATCAGAGGGTAAAGTGCTAGTAATGTAAAAGAGAGGAAGGAGAGGGTACTTAGGGCAGGGATTTGGAGACCAGAGCTTCCCTATGTCAGGAAAAAAGGGTAAATTCAGGCAGGGAATCAGAGGAACCAAGATTCCCTTTGTCAGTATGGAGGATGGTGTGAGGGGTTGGGGGTAGGGAGATTAGCAGATATAGCTGAACAAGGATACGGCCTGTGGGGTGTGGGGGTGAGAATGCTGGGGAGAGGAAGAATCTAGGTCTAAGGGAGGGGTAGGAAATACAGGGATGGGGAGAGGGGATTTGGGGGCAGGGATAAGCAGGTACAGCTGAATGTAGGGTAGGGTCAAAGAGAGGGAGCAGAGGTAGCGGGTAAATCTAGAGGAGTACAGATCAGGTTGGAGCAGGCACCACTCCAGGGAGGGATGGAGGTAAGGGATAGGAAGTACGGTGCAGGAGGAGGCATAAGTAGGAGAAGGAGGGGGAGGGCCAGTAAACAGTAGAGGGTCAGACCTGAGGAGGTAGATTTAGGGTCCATAGTCAGTAACTCATTCATTTTTAGAGCATGAGCAAACCATGTGTCCTGAGAGGTGGGAGCAGAGCTTTTGCTTAAAAGGCCATAATTTGGATTTAGCAAGGAGGTCAGCCAGGAGAGCATTTAGCCACTTAGGTGCAAGGTAGCCAAGGGACCGCTGCCCTTTGGATGTACGGTGGAAGGGGACTTTGTACTGAGTACTGAGAGATCCTCTGGTCAGCTTTGGAGAGGCTGAGTGGCACAACATTGAGTGAACTCCTGGGGGGGGGGGGTAAGGCCAAGTGTTGCTTTTTTGGCCAGGAGACAGTGTTGGTAATGGATACAGTTCTCCAGGTTCAACAAGCCAGTGAGTGTGTAAAGGTCACACGTGTGGGTTAGTAGCGGGGCCCCTAGGACTAGCCGGCAGGACTTGTTAAGGGCAAGGTCTACTCTTTTCAGGGTAGATTCTGGCACTGAGCTGTATACAACAAGGTCATACTCTATTACACAGAATACTGAGCTAGTTATTGCTAATTTGAGGGCAGCAGGAGTAAGACAATGTCTATGTCTATACGGTTGTCTTATTTTCCTGCATATAGACTTAGAGACATAGTCAACGTGCTGGGTGTAGGATAAGGTGCTGTCCAGTATTACCCCGAGGTATGTGAAATGATGTACCATCTCAAGAGTTGTTACCGATAGATAGTTGGGCTGATTATTCTTGCTGTGTGGGGAAGTGAAAAGAACGGTTTTAGTTTTCTTTTTTTTTTACAAGTCTATTTATTAAGGTTTTCTCAACACATTACATCAGAGAAAGACAAAAAGAAACATATACTACTCACTACATTGGACAGTAGACAAAGAGCAGGGAAAAAAAAAACCATCACTACTATTAGACATACAGATAGGACAACAAAAAACACAAATCCCTGGTTATTTCATTGTTACATTATCCCCAAAGGTTCATAATATAACATAATCATAATATAAGACTAATGGGTTGATACAGTATTAGTAAATGTGACTAAATGTGTGGATCCATTCCTAAGTCCTAGCACATTAGTTTTCTTATAGTTGAGTAGTAACCTTGCATTTGTAAACCAGTCCTTGACAAGTCTGAAGTTGCATTGGAGACTTTGCTCAAGAGAGATGAGGTCAGGATGACTAGAGTACGGACAGCATTGTCCGCATATAACAGAAGTTTGTCCTGGCATACATTAGGGAGATTGTTCAGGAAAAGACTGAATAGCAGAGGACGTAATATGGACCCTTGGGGAACTCCTGTACTAACATATTGTCTGTCAGAGAGGGTTTTGCCAATTTTTACCTGTTGGGCATGGCCAGTAAGATAGCTGCAAAACCAGCATAGGAAGGTGAGGGACACTGGATTCATGCAGTTCGGCTAGTAGGAGCTCATGATTGACTGTATCGAAGGCCCTAGTGAGATCAATAAGGTGGCCCTCAATAAGTGTCCTCGATCCAGTGAGTCATGTATGAAACTGGTGAATTCCACCAGGGCAGTCGCAGTGCTGTGTATCTTTTGAAATCCATGCTGCTCTTTGCACCGAATCTGGTATCGAGGTGGTCAACTAATTGGTCACAGACTACTTGTTCCAGGGCTTGAGAGATTGGGGGTAGAACTTAAATTGGTCAGTAGTTGGTATGGACGGTCTTGTCACCATGTTTGAAGCCTGGTGTTACAACTGCATCTTTCCAGAGCTTGGGGAACTGTCCAGTGATAAGTGAGAGGTTGAGAATTCACGTTAAGGGAGCTAGGACCTTGTCTAAGGTGTGAGTTAGAAGTTTCAAGTCTAGGCCATCACTATTGTACCTGGATTTTGGAAGTACCTGCTGTAGGTACTTTCTGGCCTCAGAGGTTTTGATGACCCTGAGGTAGAATGGCAGGGCTGGGGTACCCTGAGTGGGGGTAGAGACTGCTGATGTTGTACCCTGGGCTTTACTGTCAGGGTTGAGGTAGCTTGATGAGAGCACTTCACTGAGGTCAGTGAAGGTCCTGTTTAAGGTGCCTGCAATGGTTTTTGGGTCTTGGGTTATGTTTCTGCTCAGGTTTAGCAGGTCAGGAGGAGATCTGTTAGGGCACCCTGATAGTGATTCTATGTTTGCCCAGAATTTGTGACTCTCACCCCAGGAACTGTCCTGTTCGGCCCTAAAAAAGCACAATTTGGCCTGTCGAATTGCCTGTGTGCATTTATTGCAGGCTGTATGGTAGTTTTAGAGGTCAGATTGTTTGCCCATGTTTTTGGCTATATGCCACAGGTTGTCTCTGGTGTGCATGAGATCAAGGAGTGAAAGTGTTATCCATGATTTGTGAGTTCCTCTGATCTTTTAGCGGTGAGGGGGGCGAAGATATTGCATGCTGAGTTGAAAGCATTAATAAAGTATTCTAATGCCTTGTCAACATTAGTTGTTGAGTAGATGGAGGAACAGTCAGTTCTGGAGAGGTGTACCTTTAGGGGAACCAGTAGCCCTCTTTTCAGGATTCGAATAGTCACTTCTTTAGCTGGGGGTTTAGGGGACTTATTCGACCAGGTGCAGAGGATGGGAGAGTGTTTACTGATTGTGTCAGGGAGGATGACCGTTCTGGTGACTCATTCTGGGCAGTTGGTCAAAAGCCAGTCCAGCAGGGTACTGGAACCAGGCGGTAGTTGGTGCGCATTGGTGTTTCAACAAGTTGGGAGATGTTTATGGAGTTGATGGCATCTCTATAAGTTGCAGCATCAGGGGACAGCCAGTTTATGTTGAAGTCACATACTACGATAACCTCAGAGTTTAGGTGGCGGTCAGCGAGGTATTTAATGAGTATGTTAAAGCCTGCTGCCTGCTCTTTGGGAGGGATAAAGGTGGAGATTACGGTAATGCCCTTTCCATTTGTATCGAAGATTATTTTGACAGGTAGGATTTAGACATTACTGCCAGATTTTATTGGAGGGAGGGTCTGAGCCTGTAGGTGCTCTTTAATATAAATTACACAGCCCCCTCCATGTTTGCCAATTCTGTCTAGCCTAAAGGAGTTATACCCATCAAGCTGGATGTCTGTGTCAGGTGTTCTTGGGGTAAGCCATGTCTCAACCATGGATAGGATGTCCACGTTGTGTTGGGTTAGCCATACTTGCAGAGACTCAAGTTTGGCTGTCAAACTGCAGATATTGATAGAAGCAATTGTAAGATAGTTTTGCTTCTCATTCATATTTGCTTTTGCAATCCTGGGACTTGGGTTGGGGTGCACATTCCCGGATATTAGTAAGAGTAGAAAGAGCAACTGAGTTGCATGTAGCTGGAGTTACTTTATGGCTAGCGAGTGTTTTTTTGCGGGCTTGGGGTCTCCTAGAGTATCTTCTAGTTGTTAGGAGTAGATTAGTAAGTCGGGGAGGAAGGGGATAGGTGTTCCGCTGCAGAGATTCGAAGCATAATGTACAGTAGCAGTTATCAAATGGGGAGATAAATGGTGCTGATGCTAAACTTTGGCAGTTTGTTATAAAGCTTGGCGATCGGCAGTCGTGGGCACTGCAAGTAGGCTGCTCTGAGGTGGGAATCATTAAGGAGGGATAAAGCGCTACTAGAACTATGAGGTGCGTTAGCAGCTGCATACTTAGTTATTGTTGTGGTGTACAGGGTTGCCTCAGAGGTGGGTAGTACAGGCAGTGCCTGATATAAATTTTAATGTCCCAGCCTTGTTTCCATTGGTCACACTGAGAACATTCTGAGTGGAGCCACAGAGCAGCAGTCATCATGCTGACATGCCTGTGTGTTTTTTACCTGTTTTCGCCCATACCACCCATGACCCACCACCCTCCACAGCCCAACATCAGGCAATGCTGACCTCATGAGCACATAGCTTCTTCTGTGACAGGAGTGTGAAACTTCCAAGGCCCCACTGCAGGAATCGCTGTGGTCACAGATGCAAACCACCTCCTTCCCTCGTCGAAGACACACTGGTAGTGGCAGTAAGCCTCACAGGTGCTGCCTACATGCAAGCTAACTTCTGAACCCCATGCACCTGCAAGACACTATAATGTGCTGCCCCTGGGCTAATAGGACAGTTCCCTACATGCATTATTTATTTCAATAATCAAACATTCCAAGCCGACCCAGTGGTACGGAGGGCTGAGGCACCAGGCATCATCTGCCGCCATGCCGGTGACCTGGGGTCAGGAGCGACCTCGGGGGTTGGTCGGGGAGAGGAGGACTGAGAGTCCCAGGGATTGCTCTCCTCCTCCACGAAGGGAAGGGGATCAGTGGTCGGTGTTAACCTGACCCCTAGCAGAGGCTGAGGGTTGGCACACTGACACTGCAGAATGGGGGCGGAGGTGGGACAGATGCCTGGCATGCTATGTACAGGAGCGTTCGCGACACCATCACTGGTGTCACTGCATGCCCTTCCTCCGCGCTGGGGAGAAAATGGGGGAAAAACACCCCGGTCATGAACGAGGACCACTGGCCTACACAGGCTCTGCACCCTGGTGACTCAGGCGCCTCCCAAATCTGGATCTGATCTGGCGGGTCGAGGGACTCGACACCACCTGCCATGGAGGGCAAGCTGTGGGGGGGATATCAGGAGAAAGTAAATCCTGGGGGATACCAGGGCTGGCAGGTTCGACAGAAAGAAGCTGGCTGGGACAGGGGAAGAAACAAACAAAAAAAAAATTTAAAAAAAATTACAATTCCGACACACCGAGAACATTTTGACTTGTTTTACACTCCTGTAGTTCAATGCATGAGTGTTCAGCAGACATGGGGATGAACCATGTTTTGATTCAGCTAGTCAGTCTTTTAGTGTAAATGAATACTGTATGTTATTACTTACGACATCTAAGCTTCTGTGAATCTCAGAAGTGGATAACATACTAAAGGGCATGCAGCACACTGTAATTAGAGAGTAACCACAGACTCCACTGTGTTATTTCTTACCAATGCTTTTCTTATCAGCCTACCTAAACATCTCACACCAGCAAACTGTAAATGTAAACTCAGTTCCAGACAGCTCTTGTTAATTCTTGGCTTATCAATGCACATTGAAGACCTTAATTTGGGGCAAGAAAAAGCCATGCTCGTTTGTGACATCAACGTTCAAAGCCTCTTCAGATAAGAATGTCTGAACACATTTGTTTTGTTTTTTTTTCCTTTAACTGACCTGTTATGGACAAGAAAGTCAACTATATGCAGAGAGGTACAGTCTGCTAACATCACCGCAAGATGGAGTGCCGTCTCTCCTGGTTCCTTTAAACAGAAAAAACAAAATCCAGACTTAAGTGAGTTTAGGTCTGCACGTTTATACAGAGCAATAAAATCAAAGGGATTTAAATCCTCAGCTCAGAGTATCAGCCTGGTTTAAAGATAAAGAATGGCGATTCTGTGCCTTTAGATGCCAGAGTAATAATGTTTATGCATTTGGTTGTTTCTTTCCTAGCTTTTTTGATTCTTCTCTTTTTGTTTCACCAACTACATACAGTAATAAAGAATTCAACAGAATCCTTGTGCTGAAACGCAAGAAAATCCTTATAATCCTTTACAGGCAAGCAGTCTATTTCAATGAGAGACTGCAAATCAGTTTGCAGCTTTTCAGAGGTACAGAATGCTTTCTTTCACTAAAGAATGACAGCTTCTACAGAAATATGGGATTTTTGATCATCTGTGCACTTCTAGTTTGATTTAGCAGGTGATATTTTACTATTAACCAGGTAAGATTGGTCAAATGTAACCCCATGACATCATTATTCCAGAACAACAGCACAGGTTGGAACTACTAAATTACCTTCGTTCAGCCTCATCACTCAGTTTTAAACGGAATAATCAGGGACTCCATTTTATAAACACAATAAGACACACTGGTGTGTGTGTCCGTGTGCAATTCTGCAATGACGGCACTTCTATTGCAGGTTATGCAAAGCATGAGGCAGACCTCCTGAGGCGTGCTGGCATCCCATAATAGTAACACACACCCAGTCAGGCCTTATTGAGTAAATGTGCAGAGGAACTAGTGAGAACAACAGTTTCTGCAGACAGGGATCCTGTCATGTTGTGAAGAAAAACCCTGCAATATTATTTTTGAATGCTGCCCGAAGTTCTGTTTTTAAAGAGTGCAGCAGATTTTGTCTTAGCCTCATCAATGTGTTCCCAACCTCGCTACACTTAATTAGAACTGGCATAGCTGAGACCACTGGAAGGAACACCCTCCATGGCCACAAAATGGCTAACTCCAGAGCACTACTAAAAAAGCATTTTCCAGTCTCTCACTCAAGATTTCTTTTAAAGGGAAACACTGGATACTAGTAAAAGGGCAGAAGTTGTTTCAGAAAAGCTGCTAGTGCTTTTACCATGAAAGCAGCATTTAAGTACCTGTGTCATGTGTCATTTCATTTTGACCCATACCAACCATCGTATCCTGACCACTGACAGCCATCTCCGTGCATCAGGCGGCTTCGGTGCATGGTATAACATTGAGGGCCTCAACTAATGGCATTAGTTGGGAGCCCTCATTAGCACACCCTACGTGCCAGAAGCAGCCTGGTGTGCAAGAGATGGCCGTGGGTGGCTCGGCAAGATGATGGTTGGCATGGGTCTTGCAAAATGAAATAACACGACACAGGTACTTCAAATGCTACTTTCATGGCAAAAGCACTAACGGCATTTCTGAACCATCTGTAATGGCGACTCATTCCCCGCTGAATCCCTCATGACGATGGGAGGGTAGAGTGACTGGATGGGGGTTGGGGGAGTGAAATGGGTGACAGGATGTCGCTATATGTACGTGCGGGGGGTGAAGCGAGCACAGCTAGTGAGGGCTGGGAGGGGTCTGAGGAGCTGTAGTGGGTGGCGCTGCAGTGGGTTGCCAAGTTGCGTCATGTTGCCAGGGGTTAGCCTGTGGTTGGGGTGGGTGAGGTACCAGGTTCGGGCGCTGGTGTAATTTTATTGCGGCCAGCCCAAACCTTTTACATGTTTTCAACCCCCGACATACACCTCCCTGGAGTTGAGAATCCTTTAGTGGGAAGCATTAAAATGTATGTCCCTGGTACCGTTGTCCTGTGCACTGAAGTGTCAGAGTACCGAAAATGTTTTCGGCACTCTGACTGCATGATAACGGTGATCGCCTTTAGGCTTTTCAGCATTATCACATAGAACCAAGTTGTGTGCTTTGCATGACTTATTTTCTAACCTTGTTTCTTCATGACTGGATCATGATTAGAGTAAGCATGAACACTGAATTCTGTGGGGTTCTAATTACCTTGAAATGGACAATGGTGCATAACCCTAAACCCAACAAGTCTCGATTTTCATAGCTACTATTGATATCTTTGTAAATGTATGTTAACAGGTCCTCTGTGGGGTAGCTGTTATTCACTTGAGATTTTGGCAAGAAGACTGGGAAGCAAATCTGAGTGATTCTGGATGCCCAAACCTCAAGCAGGACTTTCTGACATGGGTATGCCATTGTTAGGGTGCCATCACTAGGGCGCCATAATGTGGACAACAACACCGGAGCGTCAGTCATTCGGCTGCACTGGTTTTTAGGGTGCTATGCTAGTTTGACGTGGTGACAGATGTTGTGACAGCTACTTATCTTTAGAGCGTTGCAGGTGTGTCCTACGGTGCTTGTCAGTAGTGGTGTCTGGTTCTCGTGGGTTGTCTCAGGTGTGTCCTTGCCACCATTACATACCCTGACTTTCACTTCTCTTGCCTTGCAATTTACTACAGGTCCACTTCAGCTCAGACCAGGAGTTTGATACATAATTGTTTGGGGTGTGTGGGAGCAAAGCACCCTGTGTTGGGCGTAGGCCCCCAACATGTAGGTTCAACTTTTCTGTGCTGTACTGTACTGTGGGTGCTTGGTTTTATTTCTAGTGTGGGGCTGAGGTTTTCCAGGTATGTTGTTGCAATTCACTGCGATGTCCTTGTATATGCGACATACAGAATTAGTTTAGTTGCCGTACTGGCCCTTGTAAGAACAGATCCAGAAGCAAATGGTTTGATACCTTTTATTGGACCAACATAGATATTACAAAAAGAAAACGGTGTCCAAGTATATATATGTGTATATGTGTGTAGGGGTTTGCACCCTTATTCTGCACAGCATAATGCCGGTGCCTAAAGAACGTTGCTGTTCCCAACTGCGCACTGTCATGGGTGAATGTTTATACGATAACCAACACCTTGCAGAGAACCTATTAACTTATGATAAGATCACTTGAGTTAGCTCAAGTGAATTTTAGTGTGTTTTAAGTCTTTTTTTCCTATATGTGTTTTATGCTTTTACACCTATTTTTCCACAGAGTCTCCCCGGACCCCGGCAGACACAGCAGCAGGGTTTTAAATAATTGATTAGCAGTTTTCTTCTTGGTACAATACTAACTGTACAGAAAGCATTTATACAGGTTTTCTAAAAGTGTTATGTTTGTTAAACACAGTGAGGCAAGTGCTATGCATTTTCACAATGTTTTAGAACTTTTATGAGCAAAACGCTAATCAATTTTTAGAGTTAAATAAAACCCTGCAGCAGTGTGTGCATGTTCAGCCATACATGCACTCCGAATTGCTAACTCGACCCCTTCCGCCTCACCCTAGCTATCACCTGGCCTCCGTAGCCCAAACTGCCATCAGTCTTCCACCGGTGGCAGTCAAGGTCCGGGAAAACCCCTCATCCCTCCCTGGGAGAGAAGCACCACCTCACAGCAGCTCAATCCTGCTCCACGCCTTCCCCCCCCGCTGAACCTCGACAACCCAAGATCGTTCCCGAACCCGGGTTACCAGCATGGCACGAGGTGTAGCATCCAGCGCCTCAACTCTCAGTGCCACAGGGCAGGCTCTCCCCCCCCAAAAAAACTTGAAATGTGATTCTAGCCATCCTTCCACCGGCTCTGAAGTGGAAAACTTATGGTGCTTCTGCACAAGAGACCAGTAAATGGTGGGTAAGAGGTATACTGGTTCGGAGTGCTAATTGGCCGACATCACCTAAGTGATTTATAATAATTACATGGGCTTAAGTACTGCAGCCCACAGTCCCTATGACACCAACTACTCTGCTGACATCATCATCATGTGAAATGTTAACAAGATGAACATGATGTGTCAAAGGCATGCACAGTTAAACTAAAGCATATGAACCAACCATGGACGTGTGGTGTTTAAAGAGATTCACCTACTTAACCAAATGCAGATTTGCACCACATATTTTGGTGCCTTACCTTAGCGAACAGCTGCCTATGTGAACTTGCCCTAAATATTTGCAGTAGTTTGGAAGAAAAATTGCTCGTAAATTTACATTTCCCGGGCCACTGTTACTTCCTGGTCTTGTAGATGCACCCCCACGCTCAGCAACTGTATGACGTGAATCCAGGGAGACTGCGGGGGACAAGCGTCATTGTAGTCTATGGGGGCCAACTTCAACTACATTTTTAGACATCACAGTGACCCTTTGGTGATTATCAAAGGCACTGGGTGACTAACAAGGGCCTTGTTAGTGACACAGTGCCCTTGATGTCTAAAAATGTTGTTATAGTTGGCCCCCATAGACTACAATGGAGCTCATCCCTAGGTTCACATCATACAGTTGCTGAGTGCAGGGGCGGATCTACAAGACCCAGAAGTAAGTGGCCTGAGAAATGTAAATTTATGAGTGATTTTTCTTCCAGACTACTGCAAATACTTGAGGCAAGTTCACATAGGCAGCTGTTCGCTCAGGTAAGGCACCGAAATATGTGGTGCAAATGGCTAGCCTGGTATATCTCTGTAAGGATAAGCAATGGTACTCTGCCTGTACTAAAAATTACCAAAAATTGCACACCTTAATGGCTGGTCCACACCACCCTTTCAGAACAGGCACAACAGTAAGGATCAGTGATTATACAGTGGCTATAAAATTAAAGGAATCTGATTGTCTAGCTGGCACCTCCTAGCCATAGTAAATCCTAGCATTACCAATGGAAAGAGGTGCCAGCTACCTTCTGATGCCCATTACCAAAAGTTGAATATGTCCGATTGAATTTTAACGCTCCCACCAGACGCCATCTTATCGTTGCCGAGATTGCGGTAAAAATAAATTCAAAAGGCTGACAAAATGGATTAAATCGACCCTGCCAAATTAGGTAAAATTTTCCGGTTGATTACAGAAACGGATGTTGGTGTGAATGACACGAAGTTTAAACATACCACTGCGACCCAACCAAAACAGAAACTGGAAGCTACCATGCAGATTCCTTGCTGCAGTCCAGTGACATTCGGAAACCTGCCTAAACCAAAAAACATGCTGCCCTCCCAAAATAACTGCTAAAAAAATCAACTGGTGAAGCAGAATACCTTGGTAGTAAGTGAAACTGACTTCCAGTAATGGTTGATCCTTCCTGCTTCTAGCATCAACCACTGACTCCGACCTCCATCCCGTAACAGCTCAAACCAGTATTCCCTTCCGGCTCTGTTGTCATGACCACTGCCTCCCCAGTAGATCCAGCATTTGATTACTGCATTTTTTTACAATTAAAACCAAAAAACTCCCCTGAGTCACTCCTGTCTCTTTCTCCTCCCCACAAAACCGAAACTGGAAGCAACCACGCCGAGGATGGTTAGTGCTCACACCACGGTCTGTCACACTGTTTCTAGTGGCAGAGGGGAGAGCGTCATCTTCTTTGTTTTCTTCATATTAAAACAAGAAAATGTTAAGCATGTTGGCTGCACCTGCAATACCAGAGAATGTGGTGTGCTAGAGACGGGAGACCATCTTTTTTTCTTTTTAATTAAAAAAGTTGACTGTGCAGTGGGGTGAACGAGGATAACACAATACTTATATCTGTTACACTGGTTGTCTCTGCCAGCATATATCGGGACTTTCTGTTACACACACACACGCTATTACTGCAACCATTCCTTGAGTTTTGGGGGGTGGGGTCTCTTCAATACTGTACCTATAAACAGGGCACTATTTTTTATGGTGTAGGAATAAATTAAAGAAAACATATTTAAACTGTGAAACAAATTGTATTCATTTATGTCACCAAAAAAAGTGGTGACATTGTGTAATCGCAATAAACCACTCCAGGGTGTGGGTGATGCTGGGGTTTACCCATGCCTGGCAAGGTTTGGTCACTCGGCCTACGGCCTCGTTTATTGCTTAATTACATCACCGTTTTTCTCCCTGTTGGCCCCCTTTTGCTTGCATGCATACATGACAGAAAGGTGTACTGTAAGTTGTACTACACTCACCCTCTTCCAAAACAATCAAAATGGGGTTATGTGTCTTTGTTCTCAACATAAATTACTGTGTGTGGATCAAAATTAGGAGTAATCCAGCAGCCCAAAGGTGTGTGCTGAGTTCCACTGTGCTAATGTCCCAGGGAGGGGCATATTAGGGGACACACCATCCAGCCATACATGAATGTCCAGGTCCATCCCCAACCTCCATGCTCTGGCTCTGGAATTTTTGGTCACGGTCTGGTGGGGCCCTGCTAGAAGGGAAGTCATGGGCAACTGGTAGTAGGAAGTGAGTGGACAGAACAGAACCTAAAACAGATTAAATTGGCAGGGAGCCAAATAGAAAAAAGAGGGTAGCCTATATCCTAAAGGAATTCACCTGTGTCAATGTCAATCTTAGAGGTGACAGGAAAGCGGTTTAAATATGTGTTCCTTTAAATACCCATGTCTCTTCCTTTCAAGTAATCATAGGATTCCAAAGACAGAAAAGAACTTAATGGCCCATCTGGTCTGTACTCCCCCCCCCCCCCGCCACCATTTGGCAGATGCACCAATTTTGTGACTTTGCTGTAGCTGTAATGGGCTTATGTACTAAGTACTGTGTTATTTTCATTATGATGCCGGCACTGAGGAGAGAAAAATCTACCTGAGGCAGAAACCTCTGAGAGCTCAATGCTCAGGTGATCCACTTTTTCCTAATGACTGTCTGTTGTGTTGATAAAAAAAACTATAACTGCTTAGTTAGCGCAGTTATCTTCATAACCTGCAGTGTAATGTTCTTTAAAGAAATTATACATCCAATGATGGGAGATGCACTGAGCTTTCTATAGGATGCTGTTATCGACTCCAGCGAGGGCCACCGCTTCTGCTCCACTACCGCCACCTGAGAGACCACTGCTGGTGACATCATGGAGCAGCAAATGAGAGGGAGGGCATCGACTGACTTTTGCGACAGCATGCGCTGTACATATATGACCAGAACCTGCCGGGGGTGGGGTGGGGGGAATATCTGTTCTGGATGATGACAACCAACAGTCTAGGCGCCATGCCACTACCTGGAGCACTGAAGCACCATATAATATTTTCTGCAGGGTGACGGAATCCGCCTCGAAAGTCCCCCTCCCACTGGGGAAAAGTCATGGTGGATCAGCTTCAAGTTAAGGGGGTATGGGGGCTGGAAGTTCACTGAACGCACGTGGCGGCAGGGGATATGGCAAATAACAAGTTTGAAAAACAACTTATCCAGCCTAACTTTAAACGTCAGCAGTTTTCTCTGACAGTCTGTTCGACATATGATCTTTTGCCAGAAAAGTGTGTTTCACAGTGTAGATTATGTACCCAAATTAGGAGGGAAACAACATTTGTGAGAACAAAAAATGCATGCTGAGCCTCCATGACATATTTAAATTCTAATGTTTGAAGATTCATAAATGATAAAAAAATAGTCCCCTCTGCTTTATTTAGCTTTGCTTTAGAAACAACTGGATAAGCTACTCCTTGTATATTTTAGGAATATTTTTATATATGTCTTTCTTTTCTTTTTGAAACTTGAAATTTACTGACTTAGGAATCGAAATGTACTGTACTTCACCCATCCTGGTTCCCATGTTTATAGCTGCAACTGTGTTTTTAATAAATCTTTCTAAGCTAAAAATATCAACTACTCTCAGACTAACAGAATGTTTCCTGACAATCTGCCGTACCCTTTCCTCTTACCTTTAGGCTTTAGCCCCTTGTTCTGCTATACAGTACTGATTGAAACAGCTTACGATGATCTACTTTATCGCATCCCTTACTTACTGTTCCGCAGTCATCCAGCCTTCTCGTGCTGTTGGTGACCCCCCAGCCTGGCCCCGCTCACCCCCGTCAGCATTCTCCTGTTAGCCCCTCAAGGAAGAGCCCTTAGGTTGGGGAGGACCTCCCCCGGTGAGTGGGAGGAGGTGCTGGATGCATAAGTGCCACAGTGATCCCATCGGAGGCAGTATAGCGCAGTGGTCTAAGGCTCTGAGCTGCAAATCTGGTGACATCCAGCAGACCAGACCTGGGTTTGAATCCCTCAGCTTCCACTTGCATACTGTGTGACCCTGAGCAAGTCACTTAACCTCCTTGTGCTCCCAGGTCGCTCCTGTAAAAAAGCTTTCAGCTTAGTGTGCTATACCTGGTTAAACAACTAAATAAATAAATAAATAAATCATCATGGTTCAGAAACGCCTGGGATTGGCACAAGGGAATCGCTGAGGTGAGAAACTGGTGGGAGGAGAAAGAGCTGTAGATCAAATAGGGTCTGTGGCAAGAATGAAGGCAGGAGACTGGCTGAGGCACCGGGTGGCCAATGGCAGGAAAAAAATATAATAAAATAAGAATGAAGGCAGGAAAAAAAAAAAAACAATACTGGCAGATTGGTTGGGCCCAGCTGCCCTTGTCTGCCATCAGATTCTGTGTTTCCATGTGATGTAGAAAGATATTTGTTTCCCTTATAGCCACTGGACTGCACATGCTGTCTGGTGATCTTTGCCCTCCTGTGGCATTGTACACAGCCCCACTGAGGGTCATGCATGCCTGCAGCGGGGTCCACTCATGACAGGACAAGCTTCTTTAGCTTGCCATAAGGCATGGTGCTTGGCGGTGGCACCTTCTTTTCCTAGACTGAGATACAGTGCGAGTGCAGCACTATCCTCGGCTCTGGACGCCTGGTCGCAGGCTCCTGGGCCTGCTCATGAACCTAGGTCACCCATTTGGTAGTGCGTACTGCATCACTGCTGGGCCACCAGGTGGCAGCATCACACCCTTTTAAAACTTAAAACACTGCTATCAGATTTTTTCTAATTCTTTTGTTAATTAAAACATCCCCAGCAGCTCCAACCTTTCCTATTGGCTCCAACTCCCAAATCACTTCAGCTGCTCTTGCTGCACCTTCTCTATATTTCAAATACCTCCTCACCAAGGCTTTAACTTTCTTTATGTGACCTGCTTGCCCCTCCCCTTTTAATGCATCCCAGCATGCAGTCAGCTTTCCTGCATGTTGCCACATAATGCTGACGAAGCCTCAGACTGTCTCTGCTCTGCCTTTTCAGTTTTAGCATTAAGGTGCATTTCCTCTGCCAAGCCCCTGCACACTTAAATGCAGCACTTTATACTTGACCACACTGAACTTCTTCCGCCATCAACTGCCTGCTATGCCAGCCTACTTAGGTCTCTGTAACCCATTCCCTTCCTCCACAGTGTGTTCTATACCTGCTATTTTTGTGCTGTCCATGAATTTAGTCACACTATTTTTGACTCCCACAGTTAAATCATTTATAAAAATATTGATGCTAGCCGGCTCGTCAGCACAGCCATAGGATTACTGCTCGAGATACTAGCAACCCTGTTTCAAGAATGAACTTAGGGTGTCAGTGGCTGACTGAGGATGGAGGACTGAATGTACTAGTGGTTGTTCTCCTCCAGTGAGGGAGACTGCAGATCTGCTGCAACACTGCCACCTAGATGACCACAGTTTACAATCCAGTCAGAGGCACCCAAGGGGAAAGACAGCACCGCCGGAACGGCGCACATTGTGTGCATCTGTATTCCTTGACATCCTCACCGGCGATGTCCTGGGGACTGGATGAAACATTACAGGAAAATGGTACAGCAGCAGCAGGATGAAGACCCTGTGGTACACTCAGAAACCACACACACACACACCCGGGATAGGTATAAACAGAGTCAAATAAATCCTATTATTTCAACCAGCAGGTAGACATACATAAAATTGTACATGTATTGTTGTGTATTACATGGAACTAAGTGCTTGTTTCCACATACATATTGAATGTTTTGATTTACATAGACTAATCGTTCTCATGGTCTGCTGTATGTACATGGACTGTAGGAACTTCTACCATTTAGCCAACTAAGAGTAGCTGTTTACTTATAAACACAACTTGTTGTTATATAAACCAATTACAGTACAGCACTTTCCGTGATTGTATAATCAGATTATTTTTACAAATACCTCCAACCCTGGCTACACATTGGCGGCTTCACCACTTTTGAATAAACAGGCTTGAAGGTACTCATGAAAATAAATCTAGTTATACCATCAGAGCAAGTGTAATAATCCATATAAATGTATGTTTTTGTTAATTTGACAAACCAAGAAGTCTACTTTCTTTCCTCTTTCCATGTATTACCTTCCACTAATGTTTTATTAGGTAACTGCAGGACCACTGATCCTTACAATTTATCAGCTCCACCAGAAGCCTTCCTTTTGTGACAGTCGCACCATAGTCATTTCCACAGTTACAGTTTGTGCTGTCACAAGCAAAGGATAATGTCATGATTTGAGGCGTAGAAAAAGCAGCAGCAGCAGGTTAATTCCTTGAGAGAAAAATTTATTTTGGGCTATGTTCACTATGTTTCACAAACAAAACATTTGTTTCCTTTTTCAAAATAGGCCCCACATCAACCCGTTTCTGTATTTTTTAAACACAAGATAAATCACTAGTGTTGTACCACTTGCAGAAGAACCATCTGGGAAGGCAGCGTGTTCAGCACTTTGGACACTGAACTGTGAGCCAGGAGACGGGGCAGGCTCTAGGGTTTTGAATGGCCCTAGTGAGATACGTCATGGGGTCCCCCACCCAACCTACTTTGGCCACATCTTTTTCTCTGTCCCATACGCACATTGTATTTCTAATACAACCTGCAACATCTTTGGTTTATTTTGAGGGGGCAGCAATGTTCGTCCTTGGAGTCCTTCTTCCCATCCAATTTATGTCTGTTTATCTGTCTCCAGTTGGCAGGGCCATACCGTAGGGAGTAATTTTATGACTGCTTGCGACACCAATGACCTGAGTTCAGGAGCGAACTCAGGGTTGTCAGAGGTTCGGCCGGGGGGGGTGGGGGGAGATAAGCATCCGAGGGACTGCTCTACTCCTCCAGGGAGGGATCAGGCACTTGGCAAGAGTCCGCCACTAGTGATGGCTGGGGGGCAGTGCGCCTGGGACCTGTGTTTTGGCTGGGACTGGTGAAGCAGTGGGCATCTTTACATTGGGGGTGGGAGACTCCCAGTGCAACCCGACACTCACTCCCTTCCGCTCCACTAGGGTAGGGTTCCCCAAGCAAGAAAACCCTCCATGAGCAAGTTCAGTGAAGTTAGGGGCCTCCTTGACTCCCTCACCTGAATAACACTCAGCTGGCTCATCCACGGATCCAGGTTGATTTCAATCCCTCCCTCAGCCCCCACCCCTCAAAGCCCCGCTGTGACAGATAAGTGACAGGCCTTCCTGTGCAGGCAGCTGGGAGGATACCAGGTGGGGGGCACCAGAACAGATAAAGGGTGTATCCCCAAAGCAACTATAAACAGAGTTAGCAAAAAAAAAAAAAAAAAGATGTCACAGCAGAAGCCTCTGACCAATCCAATGATGCCCTTTACTGCAGTTTTCACAAGACAATTAAAAAAATGAAAACTAATGAGGTACACTGGCTCTAGCTGAGAGTACCCCAATGAGAAGAGGTCCCCCAGCAACTGCAGGGTTTGCTGGTGCCTAAAACTGACTTTGCTAGGAGACCCGGAACAGAATCCCATCATAGCTGGCTCATTGCATGGTCCCAGAGAGTCACATGACTTCCCTGTGATTCAGCTCCTCTCAGGTTGTGGAACTGGGCAGAGGCAGATTCCTTCCATAAGTGCATCTAGGCTGGGCTATCCTGGGTTAATACACTGTAAAATAAACTGAAAATAATCTGTTTCCTGGTGGTGATCCTCTCTGTACTGGCAACCTGGTTTCCAGAGCAGACAATAAGGCTGGACCAGGTAGCAGATGGAGGCTGCAGTATCTGCCACAGCAACTCCTGTGGCGTGCCGGAAAGCTGACTCCTCCACAAGGTGTATTTTTTGTGCATGCAAGGTCTCCAGAGGCATGCAGTGGGATCTCACGGAAAGGTGGTGGTGGGGTTTGTCAAATGGGGAAGCATGAAGAGAAAAAACACGGGGATGCTGAAGATAATGGACAGTGGTACTTTTGGGCTTTGCTCTGCGTTGCCTTCCACCAGATAGGATACTGGGGGTAGCGGCAGACAGGGCTGGGAAGCTTTTGCCACAGTCTGACCTAAGGATTGGGTGGATGACCCTGAAGTTGAAAAAGTCATATGGAAAAAAAATGTCTTTACCTGTTGATACAAAGGTAATGCAGCAGTAAGATCCACTTTTTCAGTATACGCTTGTATTAAGGTAAATATATCCTTGAATTGAACTGCTTCTTGGATGTCTTTTAGCCAGGAGTCTGAGTTCATGCCACTCTTCTTCGCAAACTGCCATTCCACATATTTATTAATGATGTAACCTTTTCGCAAAGTCCTGCCAGGAAAAACAATAGGCATCTTGTACTAAGGTTACAAATGAGACTACTCAGGCAAAATAATTGTTTGCATTTCAAATGATAAGTACTGTTTGCATTAAACAAGATTACAAAACATCAAATGGCAATTAGGGCTGCTTGGGTTCTAAGTCATGGAATTAGATTTGTCAGATTCCAACATGATTTTCGGAACTGCAGTCCAAAAACCCTAATTCTAAAATTTAAGGCTAAAACATGTTTTTACATAAGAATCTCTGATTTAGGAATTAGGATTCCAAATCTGATTCTGAGGTCATTTTTGGAGTCGAACTGGAACTGAAAATTCCTAAAATGTCCTACTGGATCACAATCGGCCAATTGCGAGCATTCCTATTGGCAGTCCAACAATCTGATTGGCTGATTGGGTTCCAAGAGGATTATAAAAACCACTGGAAACTCTTAAATTAGACACCATTTTTGACATGTGATACATGGTTTATTTTATATTAAAATATGTATTTTATGTACCTTTTTTCAAATAATAGAAACAAAGCACTTCAGGAGTCACATTGCCTTCACTTGTCTCATGCTATTCACCACCACCATTAGGTGATTACAGTAATTCACAATTATCCAACTCCTGGTCAAGCCTTATTGTTTAATTACACATTCAGGCATTTTAATATGATATCAAGATGCTGTTTTTTTGCTGTGTTTTAGATCTTCAGAAATGTACTATAGTTTATGTAAACTGCCTCCCAAAAGAGGGACTTATCTTGCACCCACCTGGGAGTGGTGAGGAGCATGGTCACCCAAAAAGATCTGCCCTTCAGTTGCCAGGAGCACTGAGCTTTTGCTAGCTACCACTTCTAGAGTCATGGGACTCACTTACCGAATGTAGTTTCAAACAACGCTGTGAATTTTATTTGCAAACCATATGGTTATCAGCACTACATGGACTGCCAATGTTTTGAGGGGTTATTCCAGCTTCATCAGGACATGCAGTTACTGACCAGATGGTTTTGCTAATGTGTCTGCTGGTTACTATTTTACAACTTAAAATATTTCCTTAATTCTGCAGTTTGCTTGCCTGGTTGGCATACCTACAAAAAAACCAAGTCTGCAAAATGCTGTTTCTCAGTTTCTGTCAAGTGAACAAGCTGACGCCTTGTCTGCCAACTAACAAGCTTGTAAGTTGGCAGACAAGGTGCCAGCTTGTTTCCCCCAGTAAGAACCAGGTTGCATGTGTTAAATAGGAACCAGCAGATACATTAGATAAACCATCTGGTCAGTAAATGTATGCCCTGATGAAGATGGAATTACCCCTCAAAACGTTGGCAGACCATGCAGTGCTGATACCATATAACCAACCATATAGTTTATAAACAGAATTTATAGGGTTGTTTGACACTATATTCAGTGAGTAAGTCTCATTACTCCAGATGTGGTAGCTAGCATTTTCAGGCATTATCTGAAGCAGACTCCTTTATGTGATTTCATTTCTTTCAGGCGGTGGGCCACTTTGGACTTCTGTAGGTATTGAGCCATTGCCCCTGGACTGAGGGACTGCAGCTAGAGGACTGGGAGGCACAGCAGGAGTGCATACATGAACCGACACCCGAGAGGGGCGCACTCAGAGGCAGTCTCTCACTCTCACCGACATACAGACAGATGGGGGGTTGGGATGAGAGAAGAACTGTCTGTATTTGGTGCCCCATAAGTACATGTGATAGCTAGGGGGCAGTGCCAGTACAAGGACAGGTTTGGTGACATCACAGAACACCAGGGCTGCTTTGATTCTATAGAATCCATTCCAGTTGGATCCGTCGGATTATCAGAAATTCTGATCCAGAATCCAAGTCTGTTCCTATGCCAATTAAAGCATCTGAATTAGGTCTGGACTCTGGATTAAAACTTTTAGATTCCACATCTGACTCCTAAATCTTCCTCACCTAGATATACACAACTAAAAAAAACACAAGCCGTTGTTTTCTTAAAATTTAAACAAAGACATCCCCCCTTGCAGATCCTTCTGTCTTCTGCGAAGAGGCAGATCTCTCCAGAACCCCTACCCCAGTTACACAGAAGATGCTAAAGAGGATCATGTCCCAAAAACAGATCCCTTTAGCACACCCCTGGTGACCTCCCCGACCCGTGAATACTCTCCTTTGAGGACAACCCCCTGGGTTCTTTCACTCAGCTAATTCCTTACCTATCCTGTAATCCTATACCCTACACAGAGGTTGCAATGTTTTTTGACCAGCCATCTGCATGGGACAGAATCAAAGGCTTTACTAAAGTCCAGGTACAGTATTGTCAACTGCCTGACCCTTGTCTATCGCCCTCATCACCTAATCAAAGAAACTAACTGACTGACCAGTTATGTCTGACACTGTGGAGGGGATGTGGGATAACAGATGGACCAGATATCGAACTTCAGATTCAACACACAATCTGTGTGTGATGTTTATTTAAAATACAGAAGATAATGTTCAGCAATGGCATATCCCTTCTTCAATACATCAGTTTGCAGCCACAGACTACGTATGCCCTAGCTCTGCACTTAGCCATCACCTACCGACTCACTGATCTCTGATCTAACTTAGCAGCTGAGATTCAGCCTCCACCCCATGCGGGCCCTATTTGCTTGGGTAGTGGGGGCTCAAATAAAAAAAAAGCTAAAGATAAAGAACTTCAGTGCAGAAGCACTGAAACATGGGTTACCCCAAATGGCATTGACGATAACCCAAGTTTCAAAGAAACATGAAACAATCACTGGATTTAAGAATGCATGGGATAGACATAAAGGAATTCTGGAGGTCAGGGGTAAGGGGCAACAGACTTCTTGGAAAACATAAACTGAACTTACAAGCTCAAATGGGCAGACTGGGTGGGCCATAGGCCTTTATCTGCCGACACTGTCTATGTATGTATGTATGTATGTATGTATGTATCACACACACAAACACACACACACACACACACACACTTCCATAATGCAAAGCATCATGGGATATATGCAAATCACCATGACATTTCAGACTTGTTCAACTTACAGCAATTTACATGCATTTTAAATAGCACAACTAACAATTTTTATCATACAGTCCCCTAGTAACTTTTTACCTTTATCAAAAACACCTAGTGCCATGATATTTTCAACATTCACAGGTTTTATACACATAAGGTATACACATTAAAGAAAACATCAAAGGAAATCTACTTTCAACGGTGCTTGAGCCACTGGTGCATAGACTGTAAGCTTGAACACCGAATCCCCAGTGCCAATATATTAAATAATTAAAGTACCTGACTGCTCGTAAAATGTATTTTCCAGATGATGTAAACCGGTATATTGAGGACAGGACCAATGCCCCCTGGGAGATCAGCTTGCAAATACACAGCGATCTGACATGACCAGCGGTTTGCCTCTGTCTCCTACTGCCCATATATATATACAGAGATTTTAAATCTCTGTTTTTATTATGCAGGGTTTTACTTTTACAAAAGGTACATATGTGCACCCACATGGCATATATGCACCTTTTGTAAAAATAACACCCGGCATATTAAAAACAGAGATTTTAAAATCTCCATACATATGGGCAATAGAGAGGTAGAGGCAAAACCGCGTCATCGTATCGCGGTATTTGCAAGCGCGATCTCCCAGGGGGCATTGTTCCTGTCCTCAATACGCTGGCTTCATCCTCTGGAAAATACAATTTTATGAGCAGTCAGGTACTTTAATTATTTAATATGACATTGCACTTCGGGGATTCTGTGCTCGAGCCACAATCTATGCATCAGTGGTTCGACCACTGTTGCAAGTAGATTTACTTTAAATAACATAAACATTAAAGTATTTTATGACATAGTGCCAATGCATACTAAATCCAACAACAAGGAACACAGCCTGCTGTGTTATATCAGCTCAGAGGTCACCACAATAACCTCCTTGTGTGAGGATCTGAGAAGGAAAAGGAAAATTAAAGAGGACACTGAAGCATAGTCAAGAAAGGGAAGGGGGTGCCCATAGGTGGCCAACCTTATGGACTAGAAATTGTAAAGGATAGATTAGGCTAAGAAATAGAAGAACTGTTGCAGCAAATTTAAGAAAAGGTCGGTCCTCAAGAGTAGCATGAGCTCCCTATCACAGACACAACCTTCACCACAGCACAACCTTCACTTCTGACATTTTTTACACTTGCACTTTGAACTGTTCCCCGTGTCTTTAAGTTATATGTATAGAAGCAGTGACACAGAGAGGCAGCCTTGTCTCTTGACAAAGTGTGGCTGTGCAACAGATTGAATTATTTTTCTCATGCTGGCTGTTGGTTTTGATTTTGTGTGCTGCACAAATAAACTTCACTGCCATCACTTCCGGTGAGCGGCTTTTTGTGTGCAAGGCTTTTCTCCCCCTGGATGCATCTTCTATCTGACACACTCACTGGACTTTAAAGCAACCCTCACTCTCTGACTGCTGATTTGCCCGGGGTCTGCTTGAATCTCCGCTGGCATTTCCTTGCTCACGCGGAAAACCCAGCAGCAGAATGCAGATCCTGGTCCATCTACAACACCAGCCAGCACAAGTTTGTCATTATTAGATACTGTCTTATAAAAACCCAACTTCAGTGATTTACCAACCACAGACCCAGTACCAGAGACAGAACAAGCCACTACATCTGCTGGAAAGTCTTTGAATGTGAGAGAGGCATTCACACAATACAAGAGGGCAGTCTCAAAATACACCACTTAGTCTGGCAACAGGTTATGCTAGAGAAGTATTTACAGGTGGCGAGGATCCCAGGGACCTCAGAATCCTTAACATCCCTAGTTTTCACCATGATAGGAATGTTTTTTCAACCTTGGAAAGAGTAATTATATGACTTGCCCATACACCTAATACAGCTAATTCTGGTGGACTCAGTAAGGGATCAACAGAGATTTTGCCCTCACTGCTGTGTTGCTACTGCTGTTCATGTATTTTGTAAATACTTGTTTTCAAAAAATAAATAGTTTATGCAGCTGAATTCTGGTGCCCAGGTTTCCTGTTTGTTCTAGACAACAGGAAAAGGCTGATTGCCCAGCAGAGAGGGGATGAGGAATGGCGAAAGTGCAAGGATCCCTGGAGTGGAAGAAAAATGAAGCAGAGGGAATGGAGGAGAGGAGTGCGAGGTAAGAGGGAAGGGGGCCCAAACCAGTATTTGGATGTGAATGAGGCACAGTGGTTCTGGTGATGTGAAGATGGAGGAACAATGAATAAGGAGGAGTAGAGTGAGCAATGTTGGGTATGAGAGGGGGAGTTAGTAGCAAAACAGAAGAAGGCACTGCAGACGGTTGAAGAGAGAGGGACTCTTAACCACTATAATGTAAACCAATTAGCACCTTTTTTATGAGTTAAAAGTATTAGCATGTAAAACAAACTCTGGCCAGAGCCGATAGGGCTGTGAAGCGCTACCAAGTGACGAAAGTTACAAATGTGCGTAGAAATTATTAAACGCCCAGATGTAACTTGGCCATATGTTGGAGGTGTTGCACTAAATTTTCAACATGGTCTTTTTTGGAACCTTCCTCATGAACAGTGCCAGTGTCATTTTGTTCAATTGTCCCAAAAGGTGACTGCGCAGACCAAACGCAGTATTGCGCCACAGGTGCGAAAACACAGTTCAGGCAGGTTGTGGAAAATGACAGCTTTACAGTTGTGAAGGAGGTGTACAAAAATGGGTATGTTAAAATGTGAAGTGAAAATATTAAAATTAGTGATGTTAGGTGTGTCTGTAGAACCAGTGATTAGTGCATGCCTCTCGTAACGTAGTCATTTTTTGAATTTTTTCATTAATTTCAACATGGTTGCTTAGGACCCTTTCTCATGAACAGTGCCAGAGTCATTTTTGTTTAATTTTCCCAAAGGTGATTGCACAGAGCAATGTGCTATTCTGCACTACAGGTGCGAAAACACGTTCGAGCAGGTTGTAGAAAATGACAGCTGTACTTGTTTTGAAGAAGGTGTACAAAATGGCAATGTTAAAATGTGGAATGAAAATATAAAAACTGGCGACGTTAGGAGCATGTCATAGAAACTGTGCAATACACGCTAGAATGAAGTCATTTTTGAATTTTTTGCCCCAACATGGCTTTTTGGGACCCCACCATGAACAGTTGCACTGTCATTTACGAATTCAGTCCAGAGGTGATTCACGCAGTGACCACTAAATCACCTTTCCGGCCAAGTAACAAAATGACAGTGACAGTTTCCAAAGGCGGGTCCCAAGAACCCATGTTGACAATTTGGGGCAACACCTAAAAATGGCAGAGATATCAGCATAAGTTGAAAATCCCATTGAACGGCTGTAGCATGCTTACCTTTAATTCTTCAGTTTGATGTCGGGCCAGAGAAGATGACAGCGCTGAGCTCCAGAGATAACTATGGGGGGGGGAGTTGGTGCTCAGTGGGAGGGGACCGCAGCAACAATGAGGAACCGCTTTTCAGTTTTGCAGGGGAAACAAACCAACAAGGGATCATTTTCTAATTTACAGGACAAGTAAACATTTAGGTACACTGGGGTGGGCTCCCAGTGTGCCACATGAATGCAGCCATGGGGATTGGCTGCCCCGATGTTGGGCATCTGTGGGCAGGGGGCACCATTTTCTGTTTTACAGATAAAAGCACATTTCGCACACTGGGGTGGGCTCCCAGTGTTGTGATATAACACTGTGATTTGGGGATGACTGGGGGAGAAGGGCACAAATAGAGAATGGCATTGTGCCATTAAGCCAACACTACCCGACACCGCAGCACTGCATGCATGACTCCATGCAAGCAGCATAACTCGTAGCATGTGCAGTGCACACATTGGAATGCGGAAGTAACAGCCAAAATAGTGCGGCTGTTATTCCATATGCCGATCATGGTGTTAGTTCAGGTGGATGTTAAAGATCCCATGGCACTTCTTGAAAAGAGTAGGGAAATTTTCCCAGTGCCCTGGACAGATGTCCCCTCATTCACTAAAAATACCACCAACAGCTTAATCTGGTTCGCAGTCAGTTGGCATTCATCTGTATCCCCCTCCCCTGGGTCGTGCCTGAAAATAGGCAGAATTTTTCTATTGCATTTACCCGGTCAACAAAAATAAAATAAAAATTATAACAGAAATATCCAAAATATGCAAAAAAATGTAATAACCATAAACATGAACATACAAACAAATTCAAGTACACGTATCAGACACACAGATATAAATAAATAAAATCAGCTTTGTGCTCACAGCCTTGCAATCAATTCATGATCACACTGGAGACTTACATCTGGCTGTCTGAGGTTGGTTTCAGCGATGCATTTGGTAGACTTGCTTCAACAATATCATTAAATCCAGAATTTCCAACATTCCTTGCCAGCTAGAAAAAATGGGACAATCAGTGAATATGGTGTTTATTGCATGATCAAGGTCAGCCAAAACCTTCGTTTTTTCCCTGAAACATACCACTGTCCTTGCAGAAGCTTAACAAGGGCCCTGCTTTAACCTCCTCTGATAGAAGAGACTTGTTTACAGTCTCCAAAACATTGTTTCATAAGAACATGAACAAATCAGGCACTGGGTCCACCCAGAATGGCTGTAATTGTAAACTCTGTACTCTTTAAGCAATAGTACATGACAAGATGTGGTATATCATGAGGTAATTATTGGTGACCCCCTTTAATACACGGACTAGAGACATGTTTTAAACGCCGTAATAATGTGGTCTGTGGCGCTCATCTGTAGCGCACCACCTCATTGGCTCTTACTCCCTGTGTGGGCAGCCGAACAACTAAATAAACATGGCGGCGGTTTCTCCGTTACCGAGGACCCGCATGGAGCATTTGCCTTTCATTCTCCTTACAGGGAAGCTGTTGTTTTTATTTCAGTATTTATCTGGTTGATCCTGCCCTTACAATTTATCTTGCTGATCCTGCCATTTGTCTGGTTTGCTATAGAGCAAATCCAAGTGTGATCAGCAAGGTGTGTGTCTGTATATGTGTGTGTGTGTGTGTGTGTCTCTCTCTCTGCATAGGACAGCAACTGAACTGCTTGGTGTTTCAGGGATTTTCTTTGCATTCACTCCCTCCAGCACCAGTAATTATAAAAAAATAATGCATATGCGCCTGGGTGTTTATGAAGCTTTTACATACCATGTGTGTGATGACCTAATAAACCTCTTGAGCTTCACTCTCAAGGTTTATGGGTCATATTAACTTTAGTGTGTAAAAACTTCATAACACCTGAAGCATATGCATTACAGTATACCGATTTATTTAATATCGATTAACCGAAATGCCGGGTTAATCTGAATTTGCTTATGTCCCCAATTGAGAACTGTTTTTTTTTTTTGCTAATTAATAAGCCGCCTTTTTTTTTTTTTTTTTATGACCGTCCAGTTTATGCTTGTGCTGTGCTGCTAAAAAAAACAGGTTATAAGAAGCTGTAACTCAGTACAGTACTGTACATACAATACTTCTTCGGTCTGTAACTATGGCAAAATGGAAGTGTACCGCGATTGACGTCATTCAGAAGCTAGAGATACTGGACACCCTAGAACATGGCGAGTGAGCAGTGGATGTTGCCTGAAAATTTGGGATTGGTAATTCCACTGTCTGCGATATAAAAAAAGCAAAACAAAAAATCTGTGACTTTGCATCGACACTGGATTGCAATGACACACCTCAGCAGCGAAAGATGATGAAGGGCTGTATTCTCTATATGTCACTCCCACCTTGAGTGTGCTGTGAGACATGAGGCAATGCCTTAAGCCACCCAAGTAAAGGGGAAAGCGCATAGAAACATAGAATTTGATGGCAGATAAGGACCATTTGGCCCACCTAGTCTGCCCATTTCCCTACCTAATGGATAAGCTGCAGATCCAAGTTAAACCAACAGTCTATTTCAGCCTACCCTCCACTAGAATTGCTTTATGTCTGCCCCATGCATTCTTGAATTCCCCATCTGTTTTTGACTCTACTACCTCCTCAGGAAGGCTGTTCCATGTATCCACAACCCTTTCTGTGAAAAAATACTTCCTCAAATTACCTCTAAATTGTCCCCCTTTTATCTTCAAATTGTGCCCCCTTGTTCTTGCACATCTCTTTTTCTGAAAGATGCTACCTTCTTGGACTTCGTTGATTCCTTTGAGGTACTTGAAAGTTTCTATCATGTCCCTCCTCTCCTCGAGGGTATACATATTAAACTCCTTTAATCTCTCTTCATATGTCTTCTGGTGCAGACCGTGCACCATTTTAGCTGCCCTCCTCTGGACAGCCTCCATCCTGTCTATGTCCTCTTGCAGAGAGGGGGTCTCCAGAACTGCATGCAGTACTCCAGATGGAGTCTCACCAACTGTCTGTACAGAGGGATAACAACTTCCTGTTTTCTACTGGTGATGCCTCTCCCTATGCATCCCAATATCCCACCAACCCTCCTTACTGCCTTTTCACATTGCTTGCTTACTTACCTTTAGGTCATCTGATATGACTACCCCCAGGTTCCTTTCCATTTTTGTTGATGTTAGTATCTCATCCCACATTGTGTACTCTTCCCCTGGGTTTTTGTTTCCCAGGTGCATTACTTTGCACTTCTTTGCATTGAATCTAAGCTGCAATACATTCGACCATTCTTCCAACCTTGCCAAGTCCCTTCTCATCCTTTCCGCCCCATCTTCTGTATCGACCCTGTTGCAGATCTTTGTGTCATCAGCAAAGAGACATACTTTTCCTTCCAGTCCCTCTGCAGTGTCACTTATAAAGACATTAAAGAGGACCGGCCCCACTACTGAACCCTGCGGTACCCCGCTAGTAACCCCCCTTTCTTCATAGTGAACTCCATTTACTATTACCCTCTATGTCCTGTTGTCCAGCCAATTTTCTACCCAGGCTATCACCTTGGGACCCACTCCAAGGCTTCCTAACTTGTATATTAATCTTTTGTGTGGGACTGTGCACTATACTATACTACCCCCTTTACAAGTACAGTTGCTTACAAATGTAAATAAACACATATAAAGTCTGTTGCTGCCCCAAAACCTATTAGATGCCTATTAGTTACACTGCATCCCCTTCTCTAATTCATGTCATCATAACGTGGTTTATAGGAGTGGGTCTGCAGCTTGCAATTAGTGGTTTGGATGAATAAGAAAGTACTGCTGACAAGGCAGTAGATTAAATATCTAAATGATCCCCTTTAAAAAAGAAATATAAAAGGTGTCTCTATTAGGTCCTCAGGAAGGCAGCTTCTTGTCACAGGCTGTCTACTCCAATGACATATTGGTGTCAGCAATGCATTAATGCAGTCCAGTATGCTATTTGCATTATCCAATGCTGATACACATTGGTGAAAAGAGAAAGACAGAGAGCACAAGAAACAGACACCTTCCTTTTACCACAAATGACAGTGCAGGATATCTGCAATATAGTCTTCTCTTATAATGCTCTACCTTAACCTACATCTAGAAAGGGTAATTTATTCCCTGGTCTGGTCCATTCTCGGAAATGATTAATTACACTGAAAAAGATCTCTCTCAGCCAATCACAATGCAGAGCTACGGTTTCATTATTCTACAATCAACAGACAGTAGCTTCACTAATGGGACTTTATGCTCATCCCTGCATTCTGATTGGCTGCGGTGGATGTTTTCATGGGCATCACTCTTGAAGGAGATGGCTGATACTGAGGTGAGAGATTAGCAGTTTCTCACAACTTTTTAACTCTAAGAACACTTCATTTTTTTAAATCCTTATTTCATCCTCCTTGTTCTCTCCCACTGGTCCCATCTGGACTGGTTCCCAAGGCCCCATCACCTGACTTCTCTGGGCTTCCTGTCTCTGCAGTGTCCTCTGCCACAGGACTTTATCAAAGGGGCCCAGACATTGGTATGGGGCCTGTAAGGTTATCTGCGCCATCACCAGACTGTCACCACGCTGTGGTCAGAGGTCTTTTCCTCCTTCTTCTCCCTCGTGGTCCACACATGTGCAATGACGTTATGTGTGTGCTCTGCCTCTATGGAGACAGCCCTGGCATCCAGGCATGGGATCCTATCCTTTCTTTGGCACCATGGCTTGGAGGGACAGGAAACGAATCCTCAGGATCGTGGGAGCAGCAGCAAGGGGGAGTGAGCTGGATGTCATTATCCACCTAGGGACAAACGACCTAGCTGAGAATGGGATCAGAGCAGTGCAACAGGAGTTTGTGGAGTTGGGGAGGGGCCTTAGACAAGTAGCACACACGGTAACTTTCTTGGAAGTGCTACCTGCCTATGGCATGGATGAGGCTAGGGTACTCCGCACCATGGGATTCAATGACTGGTTGAAAAACTGGTGCAGAGCTCAGGGATTTGGCTTCATTTAGGGACTGGGGCTCCACCTGGAGGGATGCAGGCCTATAAAGGCATGATGGTCTGCCTCTATCCAGGAGGGGAACCAGGATCCTAGGTGATAGGTTTAAATGCTTCATTAGCAAGCATTTAAACTAGTCATGGGGGAGGCACTGAAAAGGAGAAGGGAAATCCTAGCCCCCACCCCAAAAAAAAATCAGGGTAGTTAATGAGGTAAACATCAAGATAGAGCAATCAATAGGGAGAAGGACAGGGGTAAATGGAGAAAAAGACAAAGGTAGTAAGGACAGGGATGGGCAAAAAAAAAATAAAGCCATAAAAAAATGGAGGGTAATGAGTACCAATGCCCGTAGTCTAGGTAAAAAGCTCCCCGAAATGGTGGCCTTGATGAAAGAGTGATGCCTGGATATTGTGGCAGTCACAGAAACATGGTACACAGAGAACCATGACTGTGTTGTCAACATACCAGGGTACACAATCTACAGGAGGGAAGAAGAAGAGGAGAAGTAGCTTTCTATGTAAGGGAAGAGATCAAAGCAACAGAACTAAAGGGTAAACAGGGAGGAGAGGTGGCACTGTGGGTCACCCTGGAGACTGGAAATGGCACCACTGGCCACACAGGGGTTGTATACAGACCCCTGTCTCAGGGGAGAAATGGACAAGAAAATGATAGAAGGCATCATTGGGATGGCAGAAAAGGGGGGAGATATTGCTGATGGGGGACCTGAATATGCCAGATGTTAACTGAAGCACCTTTGCTGCAGCCACATACAAGAGCAGGGCCATTCTCAATGCCATACAGGGGGCATGCCTCAGACAGCTAGTTTTGGAACCCACTCGGGAAGGAGCAATCTTACACCTGGTAATCTCAAATGGGGACAGAGAGAGAGGATCTCCGATCTTGAAGTGGGTAGCCATCTGGGACCAAGTGACCACCAAACAGTGTGGATCACAATAAACTTAGCTGTAGAGTCAAGCCATACAAAAGTGAAGGTACTGGACTTCAGGAGGGATGATTTTGTCAAAATGGGAAAGTGCCTCAGAAAAGCACTAGCAAACAGGCAAGAAGGTGGGGTGGAGCAACAATGGGGAAACATCAAAACCGCCATCACAGAGGCAACAAGCCTTTGTGTGACGCAAATAAACAAATCAAAACGAAAGAAAAAACACTATGGTTCTCAAAAGAAGTGGGGAAGGTAAGGGAGAAAAGATAGCATTCAGGAAGTACAAGGAAACACAGAAGGAGCAGGACAGAGAACTATACCAGTTAAAGCAGGAAGGCAGTCAGAATAGCAAAGGCCCAAACCGAGGAAAAGATAGCCAACTCAGTTAAGAAGGGGGAAAAAAACCTTTTATAGGTACATTAGGGAGCAAAGAAAGACTAAGGCAGGGATACTGAGGCTGAATAAAGAGGAAGGTGGTTGGGCAGACAGCAACAGTGAAAAAGCAAGGATACTGAACGAATACTTCTGCTCAGTATTCACAATGGAAAAGCAGGGGGAGATACCTAATCTAGTCAATAGAAGCACTCTGGATAGGCGGGTTGATATTAGTCCTTTCACAGAAGAAAGGGTTCTGAAAGAACTTTTGAAACTGAAGGTGGATAAAGCAATGGGGCCTGATGGGATTCACCCCAGAATTCTAAAAGAACCAAGGGAAGAACTAGTAACACCACTGACTACCCTTTTTAATAAATCATGGGAGGATGGTATGGTACTTGAGGACTGGAGGAGGGCGGATGTGATTCCCCTTCAAAAAAGTGGGAGCAAGACAGAGGCAGGAAACTACAGACCTGTCAGTTTAACCTCAGTGGTAGCGGAAAATGATGGAATCACTTCTGAAGGAAAGAACTGTTGAGTACCTAGAGGCCAGTGGGGCACAGGACCCAAGGCAGCATGGATTCAAAGCAAGAAGGTCATGTCAGACAAATCTAATTGATTTCTTTGACTGGGTGACCAAAGTAGTAGACCAGGGAGGGGCTGTGGATATGGCCTACCTAGACTTTAGCAAGGCATTTGACACAGTCCCACACAAAAGATTAATAAACAAATTAGCCAGCCTGGGAGTGGGTCCCAGGGTGGTAGCCTGGGTAAAACACTGGCTGGACAACAAGACACAGCGGGTAATAGTAAATGGAGTCCACAGCGAAGAAATGGGGGTTACTAGTGGGCTACCACAGGGTTCAGTACTGGGGCTGGTCCTTTTTAATGTCTTTATAAGTGACATTGCAGAGGGACTGGAAGGGGAAGTATGTCTCTTTGCAGATGACACAAAGATCTGCAACATGGTTGATATGCAAGGTAGGGTGGAAAGGATGAAAAGGGACTTGGCAAGGTTGGAGGAATGGTCAAATGTATGGCAGCTTAGATTCAACGCAAAGAAGTGCAAAGTAATGCACCTCGGAAACAAAAACACAATAGGGGATGAGATACTGACAACATCAAAAATGGAAAGGGACCTGGGGGTAGTTATATCAGATGACCTAAAGGTGGGCCAGCAATGTGAGAAGGCAGTAAGGAGGGCTGGGGGGATACTGGGATGCAGAGGGAGAGGCAACACCAGTAGTAAACAGGAAGTTGCTGGCCCTCTGTACAGACAGTTGGTAAGACCAAATCTGGAGTACTGTGTACAGTTCTGGAGACCCCATCTCTGCAAAGACATAGACAGGGTAGAGGCTGTCCAGAGGAGGGCAACCAAAATGGTGCAGGGTCTGCATCAGAAGACATATAAAGAAAGACTAAAGGAGCTTAATATGTATAGCCTCGAGGAAAGGAGGGAGAGGGGGGACATGATAGAAACTTTCAAATACCTCAAGGGAATCAACAAAGTCCAAGAAGGTAGCATCTTTCAGAAAAAGAGATGTGCAAGAACAAGGGGGCACAATTTGAAGATAGAGGAGGGACGGCTCAGAGGCAATGGGAGGAAGAATTTCTTCACAGAGAGGGTTGTAGATGCAAGGAACGGCCATCCTGAGGAGGTCGTGGAGTCAAAAACAGTGGGAGAATTCAAGAATGCATGGGACAGACATAAGGCAATTCTATTGGGGGTAGGAGTAAGCAGGCTGTTGGTTAACTAGGATCTGCAGCTTATCCGTTAGGTAGGGAAATGGGCAGATTAGGTGGGCCAAGAGTTCCTTATCTGTCATCAAATTCTATGTTTCTTGTGGTCACCCAGCGCAACTACCCAGATTCCTCTAGGTGGTAGCCGACTCACGGGACATGCAGTCCCACCTCCCCGAGGGAAGAGAGTTGTCATTGAGATGCTCAATTCTCCCTTGCTCCCTGGAACTCCCACCCTGGAGCGACCTGCATTTTTTTCTGGAACTTGGGGTGCTGATGTTATGGGCAGTCGGTGTCTCACACTGCCATGCCACTGGGCCAGCTCTGAACACTCCTGTTTTAAAAGAAATGTTTCCTTACTTGTTTACTGCAAAAGAAAGAGTCCTATATAGCTTTTGCAGACTTCCACTGACTACCATTTTCACTGAGTCAGAATAAAAACCACAACAGAACAGAGTGCCATTTTTTCACAACTGTGACTAATTTACAGCTTTGAAACTACTTTTTCATATAATAATGATGACAGATATAGCAGTCAGGGGGGTTACTTAATAATAACAGGACCAGGGGTTTATTAAACACCTTGGCCTTCGACCTCAGTGTTTATTACCCCCCTAGTCTGCTCATTATCTTGTAACCCCCATTCACTATAGTATTATCACTATACTAGATTGATAATAGTTAAACACAAAAGAAATAGATTGATAATGTGGGATACAGTGACTCAAGACCAAACAGGGAACCAATCAGTAACATAAAAGATTTAGAAATGAGTAGAAAGGCTGGCTTAACTGCACCACCACCTGGAAGACTAGGGTTGGCATGTGAGTACTGGAATCCCACACTGTGTCTGCTAAAGTCCACCATTCATCTGCCCACACTTCGTCCCTCCCACCCACCCATTGGAAGAATGCATCCATGGTGACCCAAGATTGGGGGACAGGGTGGTGGGTGTAGAAAGGAGTTACTTGAATTCAGAAGGGTGGTCCATAAGCAGAGTTCTGCCATTTCAGCAGCAGAAGCAGCGTCCTTACTTATCTCAGCAAGCGGCAGAGTACTATCCTCATCCAGCCATCATACTCATTGGGCGATACTGTGGGTGGTGGTTTCGTTGTCCACCAGGAGCTGAGCCAAGATCGCCAGGTTGAATCCAAGTCTCGACCTTTGTAAGGCTACCACATTTACCATACAAGTTCCAATACTTGTTTTTTAGATTTTTTTTGAAGCAGCAGTGCAATGACATTTTTTTTTTCACAAAAAGCTAGTTTCAGCAACAGTTAATAAAAATATAGCCAACCTGTCAAATGCACTTTTCTAGGTATCTCCTGTGGTGTGCACCATGAGATTTTTTTTTTCATTTTGTTGTACCTAACCCTTGCCAGGTTTACAGTATTATATCTAAGCAAAATGTGGTGACCATCTTTTTTTTCTTGAGGAAAAAAATTTCAAACATTTATTAAATACACATATTTTGGAGAACTAGAAAATGTTACCACCAAATAAACCTGGAAGCATCCTGGAATCTTTTATAGTGAAAAAAAAAAAGTAAGATCAAATATTTTGCCTAATTCATTGCATTATAGCTTTAAATTTTGTTGCAAATATAGGTGTGCCAAGACAATTACGGAAATAGTATACAGAAAGCTACACATAAATGAATACAGCAATATGTTTGCTTTACATTTAAACTTTCTGACATCCTCCCAAAACTCTTTTCCCCTCCGGGTCACCACTTGACTGGGGCCCCATCAGTCACTCTGCCTTTATCTTGTCCTGCCCAAGATCCTCTCTTACCGGTCCTGTTCTCCTGACCCATCCACGTCTTACCTGTGTGAAACCCCTGGTCATGAACCCCACAGGGCGGGGCTGCCTTCAGCGCCACAGCGTACATACCTTTCATCTAGTGCCATCGCGGGTGGAGGTGAAGGAGGGAGGCAATCAGGTCCTGAAGAGCAGGATCTGGCATCAGACGTGGTAGGTGGGAGAGACATCTTCATCACAGCTAGCAGTGTTTTCCTGGCTTTCTTCTGGTCCGCCCCCCAAGAGAAGCGCACGTGTTATGACATCCAGGGTGGGATGGACGTGCTCCCGCATCCCTCCCACAGACTTCCACTGTCATCTCCACCCTCTCCTGACGTGATCCCCAACTAGTGGATGCCCAGTCACCACTGGGAGCCACTAGAGGCCCTGAACCACAGCCCACCATCCCCAGGAGAGGAGAGCAGTCCGCTGGACGCTCAATCTTCTCCTCCCTGACCAACCACCGGCAATCCAAGCTTGCTCCCAACCCCAGGTTGCTATTGTGGTAAGAAGTAACTTTGTGACATCTTATCCAATTATATTATCAAGCTTCCATGTTTGAAACATTACTACAAGTGGCAAGCCCAGTGGCAGGGAGATCACAGTTTCTGTACTGGCCTTGGGACTCCCAATTCTGGGACAGGCATGGGTTAAATGCATAGCATCTGTGAAGTGGTATCTCTCAGAATCAGTGCACTCCCTGTTGCCAGCAGTGATGCTGGTCTCTATGGAGAAGGCAGCAGCTCTTTCGCTCTCCTAGCTGGAGGAAGGGAACAGCCATCCCAACCCAACCTGTCAGGATGACAGACAGGTAAGAAAGACGGAGTGGGGTCAAACAACATACACAAAATTAGCTAACTGCATTCATCTACTGAGATAATCCATCACCAGCTATCTTATAAAGTTGGTGTCTACCCTTGGGCTCCTATATTAATACTCATGAGCTTTTCATACCAAAAGTTCAGAAGTCCCAAGTTTATCAAGTGACAACGACTGGATGCGGGAGTGATGCACGCCCATTTCTCGATGAATTCCAGAGCACTCAATGCAGATTATGATTCCCAGATTTGTAGAAAGCCATGTTGGATCTATTGGGTACGGGGAAGGAGAGAAAATAACAGGTTCACTACAAATTCCAAAGTGCCAAGTCCACCATCACTGTGGGCACAGAAGGCAAAAACACAAACAAATCAACAAAATTAAGGGGCACTGACACTGTTTTGTAAATGATTTTGTTGGTAGGCCTACCACCTTGGACTCTCCACAAGTATTATTCCATAACTGTGTGCCATGTGCACACATTATTTTTGAAAGCCCCCTTATACAGCATTCCCCATTTTTCACCCATTATATCTGTCTGCAGTTTTAACTTTACATGTAGCGAACCTTGTACAGCCCAGAACTCACAAATCCTGACCAAACCTAGTCTCTCCACATGAACTGTTGGCTGAATCACAGCATAAACCTTACAGAGGCTCATGGCCACCATGGAGGCTGGGGGAAAGAGCGGTAGCCCTCAACAATTCCATAAGAAAAAGCAGCCACAACATTTTCAGCATTTCTTTTTGCCCTTTTCAGCTAATTATTACTACAGCTGGATCCACTTACAGCGGACACCTGCTTCTAAAAGACAGCTCCACCTCGCCAAAAGCAATGTCTGTAATGTTAAAAATCTACCTTTATACCATACTCTGTAACCCCTGTATAGTGGACACTGTGAGCTCCTCTGTACCCATTACATGCTGCAAACTGCCTGCTAATCATCACCTGATCATTCAAGGCAAGGCAACTTTATTTATTTTATTGTTATTTTTTTTATTTATTTAGCTTTTGTTGACCGGGTAAGTGCACTAGACAAATCCTGCCTATTTTCAGGCACGACCCGGTAGAGGGGGATACAGACGAATGCCAACTGACCTTGAACCATATTAAGCTGTTGATGGTATTTTTAGTGAATGAGGGAAATTTGGCCAGGACATTTCCCTACTCTTTTCAATAAGTGCCATGGGATCTTTAACATCCACCTGAGCTACCACCAATCCAGGCAGAAGAGACCTCGGTTTAACGTCTCATCCGAAAGACGGCACCTCAGAAGTGCAGCACCCTTCTCATGCTGCACTACAGTGTCAGTACTGGGATATTAACCCAAGTGCCAGATGTGGTAACTGAACCCACAGCCCTCTGATCTCCCGGCCTCAGAGGTGAGTGTGCTACCTACTGAGCCTCTGACACTATTTATTTGTCTGGCTCAGTATCCAAGGGCCCAAAGTACTTTACAATAAAACAAATGTTGACAAAAAATAAATACAATAAATAAACTGCATACAATCATCATAAAATTAATAGTCTGGATAGGCCTGTGCAAGCAAGCATGTTTTCAAGTGGTATTTGAAGGCTTCCACCATGTGGGCAGATCTTACCATCTCTGACGAGGGAGTGCCAGAGAAGAGGGGCAGTGACCCCAAAAGCCCTATCCCCAGATTGTTTGGGACATAGCGCAAGCCCGCATTGCAGGATCAGAGGGGACAGGTAGGTTTGCAGGACACATGAAGGTCTTTCAGGTAGCTTGGACCCAAACCATGCAGGGCCTTGAACGTTAACAAGCCTATCTTTTTTGAAATCTCTGTTTATTGGATTATCTATATTCCATACAGAAAAACGCTGACTTTGCATATTAGGGTATCACTTAGGAAACTGAGGTCGTCACTCCTCTTAATACATGCGGATAAAATTAAGCATGCAAGGTCTAAAAGATACATCATTGTGAGGGGTACCATACAGTAACACATACTTCAGACAGTAAATCAGACTGTTGATAACAGAGTCCATGAGCTGCATGTACTACCTTCGAAACTGAAAAGAAAATCAATAAAACATCAAAGTTTCTGAATCTCCACTAGGGAGAAATGAGATATGAACATGCACTATTCTGAATCTTTTGGCCTAAAGGCCAAGACTGAGATACAAATATTTGGGTTTATTATAACTTGCCCGAATTGTTATCCTTCTTAAAATAAATAAGAAGCTTGATCTCTTAATATTAAATCAATCACAAACAGATAATGTCCAGCATTTGGGGTACAAATGATATGAAAATGCCATATTGCCTCTGAGTAATGAGATACCTCAAAAAGTATTAGTAATCACATGTTAATAATCTTGGAAAAGTAACCGTTAAAACCTAGTTTGATTTGTGATCTTATACTATTACTTAATTTGTCCCAGAACGAACAGTAAGTCAGGAGAACGAGCTAGTAAACAGGGCTCTGTTTGATGTATTTTATTTTAAAGAGATATTGTCAACCTGGTGCTACTGTCCACAGGAAAGAGTAATGTAAACCCCCTGCAAATGGGGTTCCTAAAATGCAAGCCTGGGCTTACTTTAGCCCTGCACCTTCTGTCCTCTTTTTGCTGACTCCCGAGCTTCACCCGAATTCCTGCCACCATGTTTTCTGGTCCCCCAGGTCCTGTAGTGCTCCTCTGGTGCCCGAGCCTGCGGCCTGGATAAAATCCAGCCCCTCGGGGCTTAAAACCGCCACTCATGAGCACCCATGTTAAAACTACTGCCTCCAGGGCAACGGGAATCGAGATGGCCTTGGAAGAATAGGTTTGCTGGCCAAGGCACCTAGCTTCACCTGAGCTCTTTTCTTCTAGGTTGTTCGAAAGGACTGAGCAGAGAACCTTACCAGGACAACAATAAGTATTAACCCCTAGAAGACTGTGGACGTATATATACGTCCAGAATCTATATACGTTCACACATATTCAGTTCTCAAAGGCTTCTTTTGGCTAGGCAGGTTTACTGTGTGTTATTTTTACTTTGTACTCACAAGGGATTGTTACTGTTTGTTGCTAACATTTTATTGCTTTATTTTTCCCAGATTCAAATTGTTGTTGCTGGGTATACCTTCTGATGCATTATTATAGGGTGTGCTTACAGATTATTGCTGTAATCTTCTGATTCAAATCGTCTTTTGCAAGATGTATCTTCTATTACTGCTTTATTTTTCTCTGTAGCAAAGTGTTTCTTATAGGGCATATCTTCTGTGAAATTATTACAGGCGGTGCTTACATTTTTGTGACTTTTTATCATTAGGCTAAGCAAAATTACTGTTTGCCACTACTTTATTTATTTATTTTGCTAAAAGTTTTTTTTGTCTCACAGGTGTTACAGTTTCCTTCTCACATTGAAGGAGTTAATTGCTTTCCTCCCACAGCTCTTCTAGGGGATTAGGTGTATATCTGGGGGTGGAGCGGACAAATTGGCAGTCCCTTCCAACAGAGGGAAGGGTTAAAAGGTCAGGTCAGTTGACATCTTGGAGGTGGAAGACTAGCTTCACCTGAGTTCTTTTCTTTTAGGTTGCTTGAAAGGACAGAGCAGAGAACCTTACCAGAGCAACAATAAGGACTAAGGCTTCTTTTGGCTAGGCAGGTTTACTGTGTGTTATTTTTGTTTTGTACTCACAAGGGATTGTTACTGTTTGTTGCTAACATTTTATTGCTTTATTTTTCTCAGATTCAAATTGTTGTTGCTGGGTATACATTCTGCTGCATTATTACAGGGTGTGCCTACAGGAGTGTGCTTACAGATTACTGCTGTAATCTTCTGATTCAAATTGTCTTTTGCAAGGTATATCTTCTGTTACTGCTTTATTTTTCTCTGTAGCAAAGTGTTTCTTACAGGTTATATCTTCTGTGAAATTATTACAGGTGGTGCTTTACAGGTTTCACAGTTTTATCTATCATTAGGATAAGCTTTCAGGGCTACTGCATTTGTCGCTGGCTGATTGTTTCTGCTCTTACCTCCTTGTTTTTTTCGTCTGTGGTTCTTCTTTTTCAGCAGGGGAAGGGCCCAGCCACCCATCCCCATCCCCATCCCACACTACACTCCTTTTATAGGGTAGCACCGTCGTGACATATCCTATAGCAAGGCAGGAAGGGGTGGTTCAGAGGAGTATCCACACAGTGACCTCATTTACAGGGGCACTAGTAATTTAACTTGTTATAACAAGTTATACAAAAACAAACAAAACACAAAATCAAACTTTTGCTTTCATTTTCTTCTTTCTAATTACTCTGACCAGGTCATAAACCCAGCAACTTACCTGCAATGGATATCATTAACTGCAGGTACTTTGGTACTTTTCAGAAGGGCAGTTTTACAGGATTTAGGACACTGTAATACATGCTGGGCCACTGGAGATCTAAGGGCTCAGCTCCAGGCAGCATGGGCAGAGATTGCGCACCTCAAATTGCGTATTCAAGAGGAAATATAAGAACCGCCCGCCATTTCCCCAACATCCAACAGAAGCACTCGACTGCAGAGGGTAGTTGGTCCGGGAGGTTGGCAGGTGGTTCGGAAGGGCAAATCGAGTACCCCATCACTCGGTGCTCTCCCACATATCACCTCCACAAACCATATAAAAACTACTAACAGGTATCTGCCTCTATCGTCAAAATCAAACAAAGGGGCAGAGGAAGAGCTTGCACAACAAGACGCTCCCAAAACAGAAACCAAAACAAAAAAAGCAAAAAGGAAATTCAAAAAACTTCTGATCATAGGAGACTCCATGATTCGGGGAGTTGATACGCATCTCCAGCCAGGGGTAATGGTCAGATGTCTCCCAAGTACATCAGCGTGGAGAGACACTGATCACATTGCTAAAATTGTTCAGGAAGCAGGAGAAAACATTGATGTCCTGGTACACATAGGGACTAACGATCTTGCCAGCTGGTCAGTTGTGGAGACCAAGGCTAGGTGACAAACTATCATCCATTTCGTCTGGCATCTCCTTCTCCAAGATCCTGCCAGTCTGGGAGAGGGGGACAGATGGACGGAAGGTCAGAGAAGGGGAGACAGGGGAGACAAACATGTGGCTCAAGGGCTGGTGCCAGGAAAAAGGACACAAATTTATAGTGAACTGGCAATAGTTTTGGGAGCAAAAGTTATTTAAATGTGATGGAATGCATCTGACTAAGGAGGGAGTCAGTGCATTGGGGCAGAAGTTTGATGTCTTTGCAGAATATTTAAACTAGCAAATGAGGAGAGGGATGCAGCACCCGAAACACTGAATGGTAAGAATACCCTTCCCCCCTCAGCTAGTGGTCACACAGGAGTTCAGCATGTTTGTAGTTCATTTGCATCATCAGGTAAAGAAAAAGGTCCGGCTCCCCATATGATGCACAGGTGAAACGCCGGACCTCGCCCAACAACTAACACGCCAAAATCTGACCAATGGAAAACGATGTACACAAATGCTCACAGTCTGGGAAACAAGATCCCAGACTTGCAAGCAATAATGACAGAGGTTAAACTGGACATAGTAGCTATTAGCAAGACATGGTTTACCAGTAAGCACACTTGGGAGACGTCAGTACCTGGCTTTTTACTGTTCAGAAGAGACCGAGGTGCAAAAAGGGGGGTGGGGTGGCCCTTTATGTCAATGAAAATATCAAAGCTACAGAAATTCAGAATATGCATATGGAGCCAGAAGAACTGTGGGTCACCCTGGAAACAGGAAATGGGACAGCCATACGAACTGGGGTTGTGTACAGGCCTCCAGACCAGGGGGAGGACATAGACACGTTACTGTTAGAAGATATACAAAACATGACAGCTAAAGGGGAGGTTCTGATAATGGGAGACTTCAACATGCCAGATACAGACTGGTCAATACCAGCAGGAACATCTGCCAGAACTAGACACTTGGTGGATTCCCTGCAGGGGGAGGGCCTCACAAAACTGGTACAACAACCCACTAGAGACAGGGCTATCCTAGATCTAATACTAACAGGGAAAGGATCACAGATCTCCAGGTAGAAGGTCACCTGGGGGCCAGTGACCATCACATGGTATGGTTCAATTTGGCCACTAGAACAAAATCATCCTATTCCAAGGCAAAAATATGGAACTTCAGAGGAGCTGACTTTGATATGATGGCCAACAGAGCTAAGCTAGCCCAGGCAAAAAGAAATACAGGTGAGGGGGTACAGGCAAAGTGGGCAAGCATTAAAGATGCAATACTTGAAGCAACATCCCATTGTGTTAGTGAGAAAAGGAAGTGCAAAGGAAGGAAACTACTTTTGTTCTCAAACACAGTAGCAGAAAAGGTCAGAGTCAAAAGGCTGGCCTTCAGGAAATTTAAGGGAACTCAGTAGGATGAAGATAGGAAGGCATACCAAAGTTCCCTAAGGGAAGCAGGGAAGGCAGTAAGGCAGGCAAAGGTCCAAACTGAGGAAACATGAGCAGTAAAAGAAGGTGACAAGGTTTTCTATATATACATTAGTGAAAGGAGAAAATCCAGAGCTGGTATTGCTAAGATCAAAGGGGATACGGGGGCATGTGAGGAGGAGGACCATGTGAAAGCATCTATCCTAAATAGATACTTCTGCTCAGTATTTACTGAAGAGAAGGTAGGGTAGGGCCCACAGCTCTGCACCAGGGACACAGGAGGATGGGAGGTATGCACTAGTCCCTTCACAAAAGAAAGGGTCCTACAAGAGCTTGATAAGCTCAGGGTGGACAAGGCAATGGGCCCTGATGGCATACATCCCAGGGTACTAAAGGAGCCAAGGGTGGAACTAGCAGAGCCATTATCAGAACTGTTTAGTGAGTCTCTGAACACAGAAGAGGTCCCAGAAGACTGGAGAAGGGCTCATGTGATCCCGCTCCACAAGAGTGGTAGCATGGAGGAAGCAGTGAACTACAGACCAGTCAGTCTTACCTCAGTAGTGGGCAAGATTATGGAGACGCTCCTTAAGGAAAGGATAGTGCAACACCTGGAATCCATAGGAGCACAGGATCCAAGACAGCATGGGTTTACAAAAGGAAGGTCCTGTCAAACTAATCTCATAGATTTCTTTGACGGGGTAACCAGAGTGATGGACCAGGGGAGCAGTTGATGTTGCCTACCTTGATTTCAGCAAAGCTTTGATCACTGTTCCACACAGAAGATTGATTAATAAGCTGGGTAGGCTCGGGTTGGGTCAGACATTGGTCAACTGGGTAGCAAACTGGTTGACAGGCAGAAAACAGAATGTGGTGGTAAATGGTATACAGTCAGAAGAGATGCAAGTCACAAGTGGGGTACCTCGGGGATCAGTCCTCTTCAATATCTTCATCAGTGACACTGCAGATAGACTGGAGGGTAAAGTTTGTCTGTTTGCAGATGACACCAAGATCTGCAGCAGAGTAAATGATCCAGATGGCATGGGCAGAATGAGAAGAGATCTGGATAAACTAGCAAAATGGTCAGAAGAGTGGTAACTGGGGTTTAACGCAAAGAAGTGCAAGATCATGCACATAAGGAAGAGAAACCCTGAAGCCACCTATAGGCTGGGAGGGGAGTTGCTGGCAGTCACAAGGGAAGAAAGAGACTTGGGCGTCATCACGACCGATGACCTGAAATCATCCAGGCAGACCTCTAAAGCAGTAGGTACGGCTAGAGGGATGTTGGGGTGTACTAGTAGGGGTATCGCAAAGTCGGAAGAGGGAGGTAATAATCCCTCTTTACAAGATACTGGTTAGGCCCCATCTGGAGTACTGGAGGCCACACCTTCACAAGGACATTAACCAAATTGAGGCAGTCCAGAGAAGAGCAACCAAAATGGTGCAGGGACTGCATCAGAAAACATGAGGACAGATTAACTGAACTCAATATGTATACCCAACAGCAAAGGAGGGAGAGAGGTGATATGATTGAAACATTCAAACACTTTAAGGGCATTAACAAGGTGAAATAGTCTAACATGTTTCAGTATAAGAAAAATAGCAGGACAAGATGACACAGCATGAGATTAGAGGGAGACTGATTAAGGGGTAATGTGAGGAAGTTCGTTTTCACAGAAAGGGTGGTGGATGCATGGAACGGCCTACCTCAGGAAGTGATGGCTATGAATACAGTGCAGGGCTTCAAACAGGCATGGGATAGGCACAAGGGAGCAATACAGACAAATATGGATAGATAAGTCATTGACAGTGTCACTGACAGTGTAAAGGTGTGTGGCACATTCATAAGGTAGAAAAATAGGCAGACTGGATGGGCCTTCTGGTCCTTATCTGCCGTCAACCTCTTTGTTTCTATGTAGTTAGGCCCCAGCAATAAAAACTATGTATATATGCAGATGAGTCTGCTCCATATCACACATCCGGGGACATCCCTGCCTGCAGTACTAGAGGCGATGCAACAGCCTGGAAAAATTCCTAATTACAAACTAAATACAGAAAAGACAGAAGTGATGCCACTGAACTACAACATCAGAAGTATGAAACAAAGGATATGGGATTTAACCTGGAAAGCAGACGAGCTGAAATATCCAGGTATTTTATTACGTAAATCACAAATGAAAATACATAGCCTAGATAAGATACTAGAACAACTTAAGCAGGACCTTACTAGGTGGCCAAAACTCCCAGTTACCCTCTGGGACAGAATCAACATAACTAAAATTTATCTCTTGCCTAGGGTGTTCTACCCTATAGGAATGTTGAACAAAGTGATTCCACAAACCTGATTCAGTTACATAGAGCAATAGCGCACCTTCATGGTGGGGAAAGGCAGTAAGGAGAGCCTACCATAAACTGGTAGCACCAAAGAATGCTGGAGGGCTGCGTCTCCCAGACTATTACATTTATTATCTAGCAATACAGAGCAGCAAATATTTGCAATGGCATAATGATCCTGTAGAAGATGATCAACACAGGTACACCCCACACTGGTTAGACAAGAAGCAAACCTATGTAACTCCTAAGGTGCGTCTCCCCACACTCTGCTACACACACAAGCCAAAAAGCTATCCAGAGCCCTTACCAATATACCCACTGAAGCCTTGGTAACAGCATACACCCAACAACGTTGCCTCCTTAAGTTAGATCCAGTGAAGGACACCTTGCAACCACTGTTGAGCAACTCTAATTTTAAGACAGGTGGTAGACTCATCAGTTGCCCCTTTTGGAAGCAAAACAAATCAAACAGGTGGATCAAATAGTGCTAGATGGTAAAATGATTATACACCGCGCCTTCCAAAGAAGATACAATACCACGAATAAAGACTGTTTCAAATTTCTGTAAGTGGCACACATTTTGGCCAAACACTTTGGAATACAGGCCTGGTCTAAAGAACATGGCCTCAAGATGTTGCCACTTGCAAAGTGGGCTGCTATGCAATCTTGATCTTGTAGATTCAAATATATGATTTAACATTAAATAAAATAAGATGGCACAGCCTACTATTGGTAACAAGCCCTCCCCAAACCAGAAGGAAAGTGTGACTGGTTTAGCATCTCAGCTAATACAAGTTCTTGAGATTCGATAGGCATTGACTTATGCAGCACAAAATTCTGAATAGCATGTTCTACACTCCCATTAAACTTCACAGAATGGGAAGGCATCTATCTGATACTTGTACTACTTGGTTTATAGGACAAAAGGAGGTGATTTGCCCAGCAAGATTGTCCTCAACATAAATGGAACATTAACCCATATCCCGTTCATCCATCCATTTATCTAGTTTATTCTTAAAAATTGTAGTGGTAGGTGAATCAACAATATCCTGGGGTAGTTTATTCCATATCCTGGGAGATCTGATAGTAAAGAAATTTAGCCTCTTATTATTATTTGCTTTTTTAACTTCCAATTGTTTATTGTGAAGTCTTGGCACAATTTTCCTTAATGAACAAACAATGCCACATTGGGCCATTTGTACTGGTGATTTAAGAATTTTAAACAGTTGCAGAAGATCACCTCTAGTCTGCCTATGCTCAAGAGAATGTAATCCAGTTTTTTTTGCAGCCTAGTGTCGTATTCTAAGTGAGCAAGATGGGGTACTAGCTTAGTGACTCTATGTTGAACCTGTTCAATTTTATTAATATCTAACTTTAAGTAAGGGCTCCAACATGGAGATCCATAATCTAAATAAGGCCTTATATGTGATCTGTACAACGTTAAAAGGCATTCTTCCGATCTGGAAATAAATGTTTTATATATTCTATGTAATAGTACATTGGTTTGATTTGCACGTCTGGAACAATGAGGAGAGGAGGATAGTTTATCATTAACCAAAATTCCCAGGTCTTTTTCTATACAAGATGTCCTAATGATAATGTTGTTTAAATGATATTTTTGTTTGGGGTTATCTTTTCCCAAATGAAGTACTGCACATTTAGATATATTAAAGTGCATTTTGTTAATAAATGTCCATTGTTCGATTAAGGCGAGATCAGATGTTAAATTATGACAATTTGTAAGGGTATTAACCTTACCCCCAAGTTTGGTATCATCTGCAAATTTAACCATAATATTATTTGGTGAAAAACTAATTAAACAACACTGGGCACAGAACAAGTTCCCTGGGGCACACCACTAGTCACTACATACACTTCTGACAGTACACCATTCATCCTTACTCTCTGTGTTCTCTTACTCAGCCAGTTGTTTAGTAAGCAATAAGCCACGACAGGGTGTGTGTTAGACAGTTTAACACACGGCTAGGAGGCTGGACGCACTCGGCTGTTGGCCTCGTGCCTCACTACGCCTCCTAGCCGTGTGTTAAACTGTCTAATGCACACCCTGGAGTGGTTTATTGCGCTTATGAAATGGCCATCTTTCGTTCAACTGCATTTGGTGGGTTAAATTTCCAATTTTAAGTAGGAAAAAACATGTATGTTTGTGTCACTTTTAATAAAATAGTTCCTCCGCCTAACTGTGCTGTGTGTTTTTTGTTTGCACTGAAGTAATTTGTCCTACAAAGGCTTCTGTACTTTAGTAGGTCTGGTTGTCATAGCAGTAGCCCTCCAATGCTGCTGGACAGAAATAAGATAGATTGCAGCTGTTTCTTTCTTTCTTTCTTTTTTTTTTTTATCAAAAAACAAAAACTCTTGTGAGCAGGTGGGCTGATAGAGAGATAGAGCAAGTGGGTGGGCTGGTACAGAGATCGCGGAGGTCTGGTAATGACAGCAATACCCCCCCACACCATGCTGCTTGTGGAGACAAATAAGAGAAATTGCGCTGTTTCTTTTTTTTTTTTTTAATTTAAAGACAGTGAGCAAGTGGGCTGATAGAGACAGCGACTGGGTGGGCTGGTACAGAGATCGCAAGTCGGCTGATAGAGACAGCGATCATGGGCTGGTACAGAGATCAGTGTTGTTCCGGTTTTTTGGTAGATGAAGAGCGTCCGGTTGGGAGAGACATCACAGTTGTTCGCTTTTTCTGTTAAAATTAAAACAATTGAGTTTAAAGAGCGAGCGGTCGGCTGGTGAAGAGATCGTGGCTGTTCCGCTTTTTTTCACTGAGGCAAAGTGAAGAGGCGCAGAGGTATTTATTTTAACAGTTCAGCTGGCACCACTTCTGGCACAAACAAGATGGCTGCGTTTTGTTTTGCTAACATTCTAAAGTGGGCAGCATCACCTATATCAATGCCCACTGCCCAGTGTTGGTCCTTTTTCCTGTGCATCAGAATGAATATCACATCCCTAGCAGCCAATGAGAGCTCTTAATTTATGATGCCCATTTCATACTCTGGGATATAATAGGTGCTGAGAAACCCAAATGGTTAAGTTTATTAATCAAAATACCGTGTGATACTTTATCGAATGCCTTACTATAGTCCAAAAGAATGACATCCACAGGTATGTTACAATCAAGACTAGAACTAATGTAATCATAAAAAGAAATCCGATTTGTAGTGCATGAAAATCCTGTTTTGAAACCATGTTGATACTCATCATTAATATTTAATGTTGACATTTCATTTTCTAATTGTTGTTTAATTATTTTTTCCATAAGTTTACATGGTATCCACGTGAGACTAATAGGCCGGTAATTTTCAATTTTGGAATGTGAGCCCTGTTTAAAGATAGGTGTAACAATGGCTGTATGCCAATCAGCTGGAACTGAAGACTAGTAAAGTGATTTTTTTAAAGATAATAATCAAAGGCAAGATTATCGTATCCCTTGTCTCTATAAGGAATCTAGAGCTAATATTATCTGGGCCAGAGCTTGTATATTGTTTCAGCGAATCAAAAACCCACTGTATGTCCTGGGAAAAGATTTCACATGGTTCTAGGTTTGATCCTACTGGGATAGGTGAGATATTAGACAACTCCAGAGTAAAGACAGATGAAAAATATTTATTTAGTTCTGTAGCGGTTTCTATATCAGATGTTATAGTAATGTTATTACAGACTAAAGGGCCAATCATATTATTACTACTTTTCTTACCATTTAGATAAGTATACAATGCCTTGTGACAGTCCTTAGTATGAACAATTTTAAATTCAAAATTGTGTTTTGCCAAAATAATTACTCTAATTGTCTAACCACCTCCCTGTATATAAGTAAAATAGTATCTTTCTGATCAGGTAGACATTTTTTTAAGGCTAAAAATAATTTATTTTTGTGTTTGATTAATTTTTGTAATATTACCGTTAAACCAAGGGGGGATTTTCCCTTTATTATTGTACTTGAATTTGTCTGGGACATATTCTTTTTCAAGTTCAAATATTTTTGTTTTTAGAAAGTCCCAGGCCTCCTCAGTGTTCAATGGATACAGTATCTGTTCCCAGTTAAGGGTCTTTATCTGGTGGTTAATGCTTTCAAAATTAGTGTATTATATTGTTTTATTTTCAGTTTATTGATTTTAGGTAATAAGGGCAGTTGGATAGAGAAGAATAGTGACAGGTGGTCACTATTTCCCAAGGGGTTAAGTAATTGAATGTCATATATATGGGTCTCAGAGTTAGTTATAACTAGATCCATTACGTTCACTCCCCTAGTCGGTTCTCTAACAATTTGAATAAGACCCAAATTAACTATGACTGAAATAATTTGTTCATCGTGATGGCTAGTACCAGAAAGTGCATCCCAATTTATGGTAGGAAGATTAAAATCCCCTAAGATGAGAACTGGGTCTTTACAAGCTATTTGGGTAATTTCATTACAAAGTTGCTTGGCTTGGTCAATATTAGAGGAAGGAGGACGATAAGTTCCAATAAGAAACTGGGGGATACCAGTGGGTCTAATATGGACCCAGACACTTTCAGATTCTACAGTAGTCGTTGACTCATATGATGGAATATCATCCCTTACATATAGACTGACCCCTCCTCCTTTTTCTTGTATCCATCCTATTTTTAAAGTAGTGCTTAAAGCCAGGGATTTCTACACTCCACTTTTTATCTGTATTACCTCAGGTTTCAGTAATAGCTATTAAAGCTAGGTTTAGGGTTTTAACCAGGATTTCAAGTTCTGCAAGTTTAGTAATTGTTAATGATCAAGCGTTTAGAGAAAGAATGTTGAGGTCTGTCCAATATGTGAGCAGGGACTAACAATGCAAAAATTGGGGGGCATCCCGATCTCCCCCTTTTCTATCAGTTTAAATTATTTTTTATGAAAGTTGCCATTTTCCGTCCCAAGATTGTGCTGCCCCTTCTACTAAGATACAAGCCATCCCAACAAAAAAGGGATGGCCTATCATCAAATTCCTCCCAATGGGTTAAACAAGTTATGCCTTGACGGTAGGTCCACTTATGAATCGATTCATTTAATGCTTTTATTTTGTTAGTGATAAGCCTAGTTGCTCTTGGAATAGGTAACATTTCGGAGACATATACTGCATCCACATTCCGTTAGCACATTGCATAGAGCAACGTAGTCATGTTTGATCCGTTGAAGTGGGGACCGTGTAACATCATTGGTGCCAACATGGACAACCACCAAAGGATTTTCCCCAGCAGATGACAAAATCATTTTAGTCACTGATGTGAGATCTGCGATTTTTGCTCCTCTATAACTAGAGCTAGTTCGGTGTTCCTTGTCAGGATTACATACTATGCTAGCAACATATTTTATTATAGAATCTCCTAAAACATATACTTGATTTTTTGAATAAGGCACATCAGGGATTTGTGAAGATCGAGGCTCTGGGGAGGTAGCCAAGGGAGCAGAAGCCTGAGAAATTTTGAGTGGTGAGGTAACAATTTTTTTATGATCTAATTGTGCTTTAAAACTTTCTCTATTAAGAGTATCAGTTATATGTTTAGTGGTTCCTGAGGTACTGTTAGAATCATCCTCAGCCAGATAGGGAAGGGGTTCAAAATAATTAGAAAATGGGATTGTATAAGTTTTGGGAACAGAATTATTTACTTTTTTACTATGCTTTTTTGGAGGAACCAAGGTCCAGTCCTCAGCATCTATGGGATGTCTAGCTTGATCTTTGACAGTAGTAATTAGCGGGGTAGAGGTAGTCGTTGGATGCTCAGCCAAAATGGAGATTGGTAAACAATTTAAAGGTGGGTAATTAGAAAAGGAGCCTCCCCAGACATTTTGTGGAAGAGGTATTTGCCTCTACCAATAATGGCATATGATCAATATACTCCTCTAAGGCTTTAATCTCAGAGTTAATGTTCTCACTTGGTTGTAATCGTTTAATTTCCTCCTGTAGGTTTTTTACCAAGATGCATTTATCACACACAAAGTTAGAATGCTGTTTACCAGTGGTATACATCTTGCACTCAGAATAAACTTTATTAGCTTTCTTCATGTTTTAAGATGGTCAAAACACAAGGGTGATAATTGGTGGACTGATTACCTTCTCTGTAAATATGTTGATTCAGCTGTCTGGTCCTGGTGTCCCCGGTGGATAAGGTAGACACGCGCGGGACGTGCGTGTCTCCGTGCGTGACCCTGCGCATGCTCGCCCCGCTCGCTCAGCGGTTGTTTTTAAGCGCGATTACCAGAAGTGCATTCCCTCACTACTTCTGGTTTCGCGCTAATGTTAAAAGCACAAAAACTTCTATTTCAGCCTTTAAAAAGGCTTCACCCAGTGTATAATCGGGTATTCAGCAGCAAATGACCCCACAAATATGTGCAGTGTTCAGAATAAGAGAGAAGGACTGGTGGCAAGATTTGCTAGAATTTGCCTCCAGTCCACCAATATCCCACACTGCCCTGTATTAGTGAGAGGGCTTGGAGCTAGGGAATAACCCTTTTACTCAGATGACCCTGTAAGCTGCAATTCTATTAAAAGCACACAACAGTTAAATGGTATATCAGAGCAAGAGTACTAAGAAGCAACAAACATCTGGGAACACTGCTGCATATATTGTGGGAATGCAAGAAAGATCAACTGCTCTGGAAAAATATTCAGGGCAAACATGACCTCTTGCTTGGGTTTGACATTTTCCATCTAGACATCCATTTACCTGGGGACCTTAAGAACAAAGTGATTGGAAAACAAACATACTATGTAACCTTAACACCGGCTTGTGCCAAAAAAATAATATTGAGGCATTTGCTAGATGCTGAGATACCAAACTATGTAGAATGGCACAAAGAGATATTATCTGCATTGCAAGTGGAAAAAACGATAGCCAGCATGAATAATAAAATGACTCTCTACAAGAAACACTGGGAAAATGACATGTTGCTCTTATTGTCCGAGTAGAAGTGAAGCCATCATCTTGTGTAAGTGCATGTCATAAACCATTATAATGCTGAGTATCGCAATGCTATACAGAAAACTGTAAGGTGTACTCCAGTGAAATTAAGGTGTCATGTAACTGGGAATAATGTATGTGCCTGGGTTGAATGCCTTGATGACGTACATGTCAGAGTGCTATGTTATGCTGTTACACGTCTGTCTGGTGTGAAACAGAACAATAATAAAGTATATTAAATTAAAAAAACAAAACAAATTATTTGAAGTACAAAACGACCAGCTCAGCTCTCTCGTACTGTCGACAGACTGCTAAATCTTTCCTTTCTATGATCCAAACATGTTTTTTCAGCAGAGAAGTGTGAAGAATTTAGTCATTGTTTCCTTGACAAGGTGTCCTCCATTCCAACTGGGATCACCCCAAGTTGTCTGTCATGGCCCAGCAATGTCCAGAAAGGGATGGTCAATGGCTATATGCCCTCCTAGGGGATGTTCCTTATAGATGTTAGAAGAGGATGTGGTTCAGGTGATCTCATGCTTGCACCCTATTTACTGCATTCTGGCTCCCAGACCTACTTGGTTGCCTACTGGCAGGCTTGAATCTCTGGGACCAGTTTACACTGAGATTGTCAGGTGTTCCTTGTGGAAGGGTGTTTTTCCATCATCTCTGAAAAGGGCGGTGGGGAAGCCCCTCTTGAAGAAACCATCTTTGGACTCTGACTCTCTGGTTAATTACATGCCCATCTCAAACATTCCCTTCTTTGAGTGGTTGAAGATAACTGAGAAGGTAGCTGTGGCACATCTTGTAGTTCACTTTGAGCTATCTAACATCTATGAGCCACTCCAGTCAGGATTTAGGCCCCCGATACAGTCCTGAAACTGCTCTAGCCAGAGTGCTCCAAGATCTCTTCATGATGAGAGACCAGAGGCACTGTACCATTATGATCCTTTAGAATCTCTTAGCATTTGATGTGGTGCCCACACTGTGCCAAGTGATTACCTGAGGAACTATGTGGGATTCACTGGCACTGTTTCAGGATGGCTTCAGTCTTACAATACCGGGAGATCACAGCAGGTGGCTCTGGGAAATTTCATATCTGAAGCGAATGTAGTCACCTGTGGGGTTCCCCAGGGCTCAGTCTTGGCACTTGCCTTGTTTGTTGTGTATATGCTGCCATTGGGTGAGATCATCAGACAGTATGGGGTTAAGTTTCACTGCTATGCAGATGATAATCAGCTGTCTTGTGCTCCTGATAGATTAAATGCAGCAATGGTACCTGGTTGGTGGTTACAAGAAATCAACGAGTGGATGGCCTTCAACTGGTTGTGTTTCATCCCAGAAAAGACAAAGGTAATGACTGTCAATCAATGCCAACTTGGGATGGCAAGCAGAGCCAGGACCATCTGTGAACTGTTACATACTTGGAGCTGTGGATGTAGAGAAGGATTTGGGAATTGTTTTGGACAGCAGGCTGACTCCAGAACAGCAGGGGTCAGTGGCAGTCCGAAAGGCTTTTACCACCTGCGTAACACTGCCTGGATCTAGCCACATTTAGCGCCAGCTGACCTGGAAATGACATTTAGTGCTTTTGTCACCTGTAGACAGGATTACTGCAACACTCTTTACTTAGGATTATCTGGAGGTTTGATGCACCGTCTGCAGTTGGTCTACAATGCTGTAAGCCCAGCTGGTGGCAGAAACTTCTCGGAGGGACTACATCAGCCTGGTGATCTGCATGGTCTGCACTGGCTGTCAGTTTGGCAGAGCATCACCTTCAAGATATGCTAGTGATGTTCAAGGCACTACACGATCTGGGCCCAAGCTACCTGAAAGACCTTCTTTTGTCCTACATCCCAACATGCCCCTTCCATTCCCAAGACACTGGCCTGGTTTAGGTCCTCCATTCCCAGTTAAAGCAGTCGGAGGACAGAGCCTTCAGTGTTGCGTCCCCTCTGATTTGGTATGCTCTCCAAGAGGTGGTATGTTCAACTTGCACTGTGGAGACTTTTAAGATCTGGTTAAAAACCTTTTTAACACAGGCCTATCCAGAATAACTGAGTTTTAAAATAATGTACTTTTAGTATGGTATACTTACTGATCATATAATTTATTTTTGTTTCTATGTATTTTTTGTAAGGGCCCAGAGCCTAGTGAAAAAGGCACCAATAAAATTGCCTTTGCCTTTTTGCATCATATATTTCTAGCTGAAAACCCATACTTTATGACTGTTTATTGTCGCAAAAATGTCTTGATGTTGCTGGTTGTTTTATACGACTCCCTTCTTAGTAGAACTGAAATGCATGCTAATGGTATAATTAAACTCAACCTTCTTTTGTTTCAGTCCTGATCTACTCTTATTTGGGAGGTAGTACAGTGCAGTGGTTAAGAGCACTGAGCTGCAAACCTGGAAAACTGGGTTTGAATCCCACTGCTACCACTTGCATACTGTGTAACCCCGAGCAAGCCACTTAACTTCCCTGTGCTCCCAAGGATGCACCTGGAAAACAGCCTCAGATTAGTGTGCCTTTCCTTGCCAAAAATTGTAAAATAAATAAATAAATACAAATACAATATTGCTTGCTTCCTGAACACTGGAAACACTCACAAACAGTGCCGCCACTCGAGATGCAATAGTCTCCTCTCCTCCCATTTCATCCTGACTGGTTAGACTGTGCTATTTTCCCAAGTCCAGGAAAGATGCAGCGGGAGTTGAAACCTCGACTGTAAGGGGTATAGTTCTAGGAATAGGAAAGGAGGGGGAGAGGCAGGTTAGATGCCTATGCAGCGCCACAACTCAGAGGGATGGGAAGCGGATCGTGAGAATTCCTAGGGCAGCAGGACAGGAGGGAGAGCTGGATGTCATTGCTCATCTGGGGACTAATGCCCTGGTTAGGGCTGGGGCCAGGATAGTGCACGGAGAGTTCAGGGAGCTGGGGAGGAGCTTAGGTAGCCCGCTCAGCTACTTTCCCTGAGGTGCTTCCTGTCTTCAATGAGGTGAGGAGGGGACGGAGCTCCGCCCCAGGAGTTTCAACTCATGGTTGAAGGAATGGTGCAGAAAGGAGGGGTTTGGCTACATTGGGAACTGGGGACCCAGCTGGGAGGATAAGGGCTTATACAGAGGTGAAGGCCTCCATCTATCTGGAAGGGAAACCGCAGTCCACAGCGGATTGTTTAAATGTTACTTCGAGAGAGGTGGTGGAAGGAATCAAGGAATCATAAACTCCACCCCCCAGAAAGCTGATGTAGAGGAGGAGCACTCATCTGTGTCTGAGAATCACCCAAAGTCCAAAGAGTTGCCTTTGGACACCTCTTCAGAGTGTGACACTCACCTCAGTGAGAATAAGGTAGAATATATCTCCTACATTTATGAAAAATTAGAAAGAGAGGCAACTAAAAAACAAGAAAGTTAAAGGCCAGGGCAGACCAGGCAAGAAAGCAGATTACCCCCCCTTCCCCCGGAAAACCAAGTACTTGCAGCTGCCATTTCCTGCGATTCTGCAGGCTCTCTTACATAACTGAGCGGGCACCAAGTCATTGGTGGGGGGGAGGAGAACAAGGTGCTGTATTAAGTCTGATAAAGGCAAAAAGAGTGATGTTCCTGTCTGCTATTTGGGAATAAGTGGTGCCAGTGTCCCTGGCAGGAAAAGTGAAGTGTGGCTGCATTTCACTTTACTGAAAAATGAAGTGAGCCAGGCTGTGTGTTCATTGTGCCAGTGCAGGATAAGCCATGGCAAAAACCTCTCAAACTTGACCATCACATCGAAGCTGAATCATATGAGGCTGAAACATTCCATGTTCATGCATCAGCAACTGTGATCCCCAGTCTTATGCCTACAAGCCCCTCTTGTTTTAATTGGTGATTATGCCCCCGACTCTCTGGAAAGGCCACTTCTGCTGGTCCCATCATCTGTATTCTTCCTGGATGTAACCCCACCTTCTTGTTCCATAAATGACCCTCCATGGTGTGGCACTGGGGGGACCATTAACCCCCGGAGACCAAATTCCAGTGGAGCAGCGGGCTGAAGTTGATGGTGTGGGGCTGGAGTGGGACCTAGCTTCATCCTGCTGTGGCCGGGGCTTTTCTGATTTTATGCTGAAACTCTGGGAAGTTAGCAGTGAGGGTGCTTAAGCATGCAGCACCAGCTGGTGTCCATCCCTCCCCGCAGAACAGCCAGGTAGCACCACCTGTGGTCACCCAGGTGACACTAGTGCAGCGGCATCTGACACTCACCCTCTCCGGAGGAAGTGAGGAGCATTTGTTGCGACACTCAATCCTCCTTCCACCCCCCCCAGCCCCCAATGATCCTGGTTCATTCCCAAACGTGAGTCACTGGTACTGCAAGCAGTAAACCTACCGCTGCACAGATGGGTCAGTGCGATCAAACCCTTTTTGGAGTTGGGACATGGTCTCTTCTGCCTTCTCCACATCAGTCCAGTTAGTCCCACTGCACCAATACCACCCAGTGTGCTGTCCAGCAGTGAGTCCACTATTAAACTGCAGTCCACACCCCTCCCAAGTGACAAGCATTCAAAATCGGTACCCCCTGATCATTTGTACACCTACAGGAAGGATAATATTTCAGCCACATACCCTGAGGAAGTGGGGTGCAGCCATGAAACGTTGGTGACAGCATACAGTATGTAGTGAGATTTAAAAACACAGAAAATGCTATTCAGAACAAACCTGTGAATAAGTTTGGCACACTTTCGGGATATGCCCTAAATAAAAATAAAACTGAAATCTTAAAATTTTATTACACCCTTCCCCTGAAATGAACAATCTTCTCCCCCTTCGGTGGAGTTCCCTCAAAATTAAATATTTGGGTACGTATATCACTAAGAACTTAAATCAACTCTTTAGTACTAACTTTGACCCCCTCTTTATACAGATCAAACAAGACATAAAAAAATGGGAACTCCTGAAATTACCCTTACATTCCTGAACTGAAACAATATCTATGAATGTCTTACCTAGGTTTCTATACCTCTTTCAGTGTCTCCCGGGCAAGATTTCTCCAGCACAATTCAAGATATGGCAAAGAATAATTATGGCATTCATTTGGGCTAACAAAAAACCTAAAATTAAAACTCAACTACTTCAATCCAATAAGAAAGACGGGGAAGGGCAGTCCCCAACCTGGAGGATTACTTTCTGGCCTCCCACCTCCGATGCGCCCTTCTCTGGTCAACACCAGGTTACCAGGCACTCTGGAATGTTATGGAGGTGGAGGTTACGGAGGGTACCCCTCTAGAAGTGAGAATATTCACCCCCAAATTATTAATACAGGACACAAGCCCCTCATTGCACTCAATTAAAAACACCCTGGCAGCAGTTCACAGACTTTGGGTAAAACATAAATGCCTTTGGGAGCTGTGGCCACTGAAGATTTGCATGGGATGGAGACTTCAAGCCGGCAAGACAAGACCTTACTTTTAGGAGATGGAGCAGGGTGGGTCTGAACTCCCTTGGACAATTTCTGGATGGTAATACAATTAGGGAATTTGCAGATATTAAAACACAATTCCAGCTGAGGAATTCAGACCATTACAGGTACCTTCAGCTCAGAACCCACATTCAGAACCTCCAAAAGCAATATGGTCCTATAGCAGAACAACAGGGACTGCAGGTCATTATGAATGAGATTATGACCTCGCAAACAAGTAAAGGTCACATTCCTGCTATCTATGGGGCACTCAGAAATAGAGGAGGGGGACACTCAGCCCATCTCAAGGGTAAGTGGGAGAATGAGCTGGGGTAGCAACTACTAGAGAAAGAACGAGACACTGTTTTCACTCAGGCACACCACACAACTTACTCCCAGAGATGGAAAGAGTTTGCCTGGAAAATCAGATCACGTTTCTTCATCACTCGGGTGATGAAGAATAAATGGGACGGGGGACACAACCCAGCTCGCTGGAGAAACTGTGGGGCTGAGACAGCTGACCACCTTCACATTCTAGGGCTCTGCCCGAATCTGATCCAATTCTAAAGAGAAATTACTGGGGCCCTAGAAAACATATTTCCTTTAGAAGAGCCTCTCAACACCAAACATTTGGTGCTAGGGCTGGTCCCCAGAGGAGTGAAGAGTAAAGACCAGATATACTTGTGGAATATCCTAGTGACTGCTGCCCACAAAGCCATCACAAGAAAATGGCGACAGACAGCCCCACCCCTACTAAAACACTGAAGTGAGGTGGGTGAAGAGATCCGAGATATGGAGGAACTGACCCACAAAATTTACTCTAGATCCTCGGTCTTTCTAAATAGGTGGACGAGATCGATAATGTGGCAGGAGGCTCTGAAGGAGATACTATGAGAAAGGGGGGGCCCACTTAGACAGGGGACAGGGGAGTTGGGGATAGTCTGATTTGGAGAAATTTCCTACTGCAAGAAATAATAAACTTCCCGTACTGACATGCACCTAAATGAAATCAGAAGGGTAGATGGGGGACTGCCCTAGAGGACTCTTCACATTTAATAAATAATTTGTATGAAGTTATATTAAAGTATAGCCTAAGTAAAATGTTATGTATTAACTGAAATGAGCCTGTCACTTGAAAGAAGTGGATTGTAAAAGCATCTGAGAATATACATTCTATATGTATGCCTGTAACCTCAATAAACTTGAATGTAAAAAAAAAAGAACAAACTTGTGACTTATTAGAATCTGATAAAGTGGTCAGTGAGTCCGGCACATTTTTTATTATTAATTTAGTGGCCCCACAGGACAGATTCCTCCCCCGTTATTTCTCATTTCAGGCATTAGTATTCTGGTATTTCCTTTGGCTGATTTTGCTGATCTGAAAAGCGCTATAGATTAAAAAGAAAAAAAAAAAAATTCCTAACTTTGTACTAACCCCTTTATCACCAGACACTGAGCGTGAGGCAGGATAACGGACCACTGACTACTATCATCAGGAGGATGCTAACACCATGGAGTTTGGGTTGGACATTTCGACATATGCAGTGTCAGTAGCTCAACAGGCTGCACACTTGCCTCTGCGGCTGGAAGATCAGAAGGCTGTGGGTTCTATCCCCACGCCAGGCACTTGGGTTATATCCCAATACTGACACTGTGGTGCAGCATGAGGGGGATGTTGCACCCTGAGGTGCCGACTTTCGGATGAGACATTAAACCGAGGTCCCATCTGCCTGTTCGGGTGGTAGTTCAGGTGGATGTTAAAAATCTCTCGGCACTTCTTGAAAAAAGCTGGGGAATTTCCCCGGTGTCCTAGCCAAATTTTCCCCATTCACGAAAAATACCACCAGCAGCTTAATCTGGTTCAATGTCAGTTGGCATCCATCTGTATCCCCCGGGATGAGGCTGAAAATAGGCAGAACTGTCTAGTCCTCCTCAACAAACACTAAATAAATGTACCATACAGAGAAGCCCCTTCCCTGACTGGCACGTGATCACCTTTAAAAAATTCCCAAATCTACTTTTTGTGAAGTGGTATAAATAGAGACTAGAGTTTGATATTTTTCCCTCCTTACCCAGTGGACCAGATTCTCTATCAGCCCAGCCACGAGTTTTGGATCCCACACTGCCTGCAGCAGTCCCAACTGCCCTCCAGATCCCCACTGCCTGTTTGTTCCCTATATTCTGTCTCAGATTTACCCCTCTGTGTGAGGACAGCTGGCAAGTTTGTCTTTTAAAAATCTTTCAAAACAGATTTGAGCTGAACCTTAGAAAATTGACTTGTTTCATGGGGGTGTCTATATTATTGCCTGCCTTTTTCACAATGTACAGAATTTTTTTGTAAGTGACTGTCTGAAAACGTGACATCTCACCGGGAGCTCCACAGTCACAGCAGACATTGTTTCCGGGCATGCGTCTGATATCTTCAATGATGGCTTTGGTTAGATCCTCAACGCTGTTCTCTCCACTGGGCCGCTCTTCATGGAACGCTACATTCAAAGCCTTCTGTTTACTGTTGGTCAGGACAGAGATCCACCTTCCACCAAAAACAACAACAGACAAATTGAACTTTGCTTTGAGTCACAAATCAATTTCAAAACATGTACAGCATCTCAGACCGAAATCAAGCCAAGGCATACGATTCACTCAAAATCTTTGTTCAGGGTGGGGATGCATATAAATCTGATGACAATAGTCAATTTCTTCTCTTCTGCAGGAGAGGGGGTCCTGTTTACAGCAGCATGGTTGCCATTGCCCTACTGTGCTGGGAACATGATGCTGTGCTATCATGCAGAAGATTTAGCTTTGTGTCTCAAGCCCAACTCCTTACACCAGATTAGTGGAGACCACGGTGAGCAGATCACTCCACTGCTATGCATGTTGTGAAATGCTATCCATTTATGCCCACATTTACTCTGTGTCTCTGAATAGGGAAGTAGAAGGGATCAGGCTCCCAGCTCCACGGTGCCAAAATATGATTCCTTCCCTCCCTCGATACTGGCAGCAATAAATTAAAATTTACAGTGCACTAGACTTGGGGCCAGGTAAGCTGAGAAGTTGAAAAGTAAGACTGTGAGCAACAGAGACAGCACTCTCAGACGCGGGGGTGGGGTGGATTTTGCCCATCCCATCATGCTAGCATTGCCTTCTTTCTGCAAGTTTGGAGAGATGCACTGGACTTTGTGAGGGACTATACAACATTCCTCCTCTCCCTGGACAACTGGTAAGGTAGTTCAAGACTGAGGGAGGTGGAAGAAGACTTATAAGGGAGAATTCCAGAGGTAAGCACAGTGGCATTATGTCAGTCTGCCTATGCCCCTGCTGACCATATGCATCCCCAGAATCCCCCACTTCCACCTAATGCAGATCTTAGAGGGCACAGCAACTCCTCAGTGGGAGGGTGGGGGGCTAAACAGCAGGAGTTGTAGGGGTTAAATGCCAAGAGCATGAGAAGATGGAATCTGAAGAGGCACTGTCACCCCCATCCCCCAAAACAAACCATGCTTGGTCCTTTTAAACTAAAAATGTGGGGTATGAAAAGTCTCTATAGTTTTAGCTACTAGGAAACATTTTTTCCAGCACGTGGGTACTTTTCATAAAAAAAAAGTCTAATACACAATGATCTAACCTTTGCATTGTTTTATTTGGGAAAGTGGCATAGATGGTAGCCAGGGGAAAAAAATGCACCCAGTGACTGACATTTTCAAATTCCCAACTTTTCCTCAGACATCTCCTGCCTCGGGGAAGGAGGGTACTGGGTGTGAGTGTGGGGATATCATGCAGGTATGAATAGGTTCTCTCTGGAGCGACCTTAATGTACCCACTTAACTGACGAGTGAAGCGAAGACATCATATGCCTAGAGTTGGGTTAGCAGGGGAGTTCCGAAGGTGGCGTGGTGCTTATCCACCCTTCTCATGACCCTGATCTGCCAGACTATTCCTCAGGACCACCCTCTAAGGAGAGATAAGGGAAGGCTTAGTGGGGGAAAGATACCCCAGAAGATCCTGGCAGATGAAGCCACCACACCCACATCCACACCCTGCCACAGTAGTGCCCTATTGAGTCCCACTTCTCCTCCCAGCCTTTGACCGTTGAACGAAGTATCCTTGTCCCAGCCTGGGAAGCCAGGAAGGGGAGGTCAAATTGTGGGTTACGGTTAAGGATTCTGGAGAGGATGCTGAGCAAGGGCTGATAGCAGGTTGGACCATCAAAGGACTCCTACAGTGGGAAGGAGGAGGAGAGCCTGGCAGCAGAGGAGGAGAAATGGAAGCAAAAATACATACATAGAAACATGCATACATAGATTGTTTCCACAGAAAAAGATCTAGAGGTCCATCCAGTCTGCCCATTTCCCTGTCTAACTCCTTGCATGACCGAACACCGGACTGGCTTAAGAGATCTGATAGCCCAAGTGACTGTCACCCTCAATCCTGGAACGCACACACCCTGAAAGTGTTCAGACTGCAGTACAGATATTAAAGGAAAGGAAGCTGGTTTTATACAGTGTTACAGTCTAGGAGAGAGGAGGGGAAAGAAAGTGGCTATGATTTCCAGTCTACAGGGAGATTCAAACAGAATAGAGAGATTACAGAGAGCACAGAGAATTAAGCACAGGGGTATTAAGTGACTTTCTTAGGGTCTCACAGTGAGTGAATAAGTGACAGTTGCAGGATACAAACCCAGGTCTCCAGGTTCACAGCTCAGTGCTCAAACAGCTAGGCCAAACTGCCTCTCTGCCATACGACTGACGGCCAAGGCATTCAGCTGCCCTCTGTGTTCATTTCCTTCTGAATGAATAGGGACTGTGGTCACCCATTCAGTGGCAGATGAATGGAACAGAATACTAGTACACCCTGAAGCTCCCCCAAACAATATCCACTTTTCTTTTTTATGTAGCTGTTTGCTGCCCTGCCACCCACTCATCCCCTGTCAGATTATTAACTCAGCTCCAACATCATTCACCACACTTCACCTCCTTTAGACCTCCATGACTTGTCTCCACTGTTGTGGGGCCTTCGAGTTAGACTGTCCTTCACCCTTAAGGAGTTCACAGCTATTGTACTAGGAGTAGTTGCAGTGAGGAAACCAAGTGTGCCACATGGTTCTTTATTTCCTCAATAAAATATGAAAAAAAACTCACTACTTACGTAATACACTCCACTTCATCTTCTGCCAAAAAGTGGTAAGTTCGGTTATCTAGAAAAACAACGTAACAAAATGTGATTTCAGGAGTAACAAGAGAGAAACTAGTTATGCCAAACAGGTGACAGTAGATAGCTTGCCAACGTACAACTTTATCACAGAAGTACCCCCCCCCCCGGGATATACTTTCAGTGATCCCCAAGGTAACTGCACTTATGGTGCAGGTTCACTGACCAAACAGATGCTCTCATTTGGGGGGCTATGGAAAAGCAGTTCTGCAGATGAGTTGCTCAGGCATTCATTTGTGCCGAAACTCTGGCCATACTGCCACACCATATCACACAGCAGAGATGTCCCTCACTTTACCACTCTAAACCCCTCTGTTCATACTGCTCAACTGCCCTGACTTAAGAGGGATGTCCCTCATTCTGGTACACAGAGCCTCCCTGTCCATACCACTTAACTATTCCACATTACGATGGAAGTCCTTAATTTCACCTCCTACTGGTCATACCTCAAGTGCTCCACATTAAAAGTGATGGTGTTATAAGTGACACTGCTGAGGAACTACAGGGGAAGGTGTGTCTCTTTGCAGATGACACAAAAATCTGCAACCGGGTGGACACTGGGGGGTGTGTGTGTGGAGAGAATGCAAAGGGGTTTGGGGAACTAGAGGAGTGGTCTAGGGTGTGGCAGCTGGGTTTCGATGTCAAAACGTGCAAAATCATATATCTGGGGCAGGGAAACCCAGCGGCTGTGGATAATATGGAGCACCAAGCAGGAGAGGAACCTTGAGATAATCATATCTGATGACCTCGTGGCAGAGCTGCGCAGTCAGGCAGTAGGCAAGGTGAGCCAGATGCTTGGGGATTTCTAGAAGGAGAAGAGAAGAGGTGTTGCATCTGTATTGCTTACTGGTGAGGCCCCACCTGCAGTATGGTGTCCAGTTCTGGAGTCTGCACCTCTGCAAGGACATTGACAGGATGGAGGCAGTCCAGAGGAGGGCCACCAAAATGGTGTTGCAGTTGCACTAGAAATCATACGAGAAGAGGCTGCAGGAGCTCAGCATTTCTTCCCTGGAAGAAAGGAGAGCGAGACAGGACATGACTGAGACCTAGAAGTACCTCACAGGGGTGAAGAAGATGCAGGAGGGGAGTCTCTTTCAGTGGACGAAGAGCACCAGAACATGGGTGCATGCTATGAAGCTGAAGGGGGTGGAGTTTAGGAGGGATGTAAAGAAATACTTCTTCACGGAAAGGGTGGTGGATGCCAGGAAAAGCGTGGCAGAACAGGTGGCAGGGGCACAGGAAGTGGGGGGCTTCAAGCATGCGTGGGATGGATACATGGGTATAACAGAGGAAAGGGAGGAGGGGAGGGGCATCTGTGATTGAATAGGGTCCAGGGGGTAGGAACAGGCAGGGAAAATGTGCCTACTAGTCCCTCTCAACTGTCCTACATTACGAGGGTTGGTCCTCCATCTTACCTGTCTAAACTCCTCTGTTCAGGGGCCACCCAATGCCCCAATGGGTAGTGTTTCATGCTTGCACACCGGTGATGCAGGTTCAGAAGTGAGCCTAGGAAGCTGGTTGGGTGACTCTAAGGGCTGGGTAGGCACTGCAGCATGGCAGTGCTCACAGCTGGGGTGGGATGGCATCAGGTCTCGCCACTGTAGTGACCCCTGTGGTGAGCCAGGGAGTTTGCCTCTCCTACAGGGGCATGCTACAGCATGCAAGGCCACCTCCAGGCTAGGCTTGATGTTGGGGAGGAGGGCGGGGTCAGAAAAGCAGGAATACCTGCACTAGCCGCAGGTTGATTCCCCCATCGTCACAAACCCCATGCCACCTAAAGGACCCTGGGGACATCTGGGCTGTGCTTTTGAAGTGGGGAGGCTGGAGCTCCCACCTTGAACCCCAGCACGGGCGGGCATATCCGTGGGAACATTCTCCAGATAAGTCCCTGAGATGGTGGGTGATTGGGTGGGTGATTGGGAAGAAACAAAGGCAGCTTGCTGGGACCTAAGGAAAAAGGTAAGATGAAAAAAAAATAAACCCCTCTGTTTATACCTCTTAACAGCCCTACATTCGGAGGGATATTCTTCATTTTACCATTCTGATACAGAGAGGCTGCTGTCCCACACTGTACACTAAGATTTTTAAAGTAAAATTTCACAGTACCATTTGTTGCTGAAAACAGCAAATGTTTTTAACATAAAAGTACACAGTTCCAAAGATTTCTGAAGTTGTCTCTCGAGGGTCAGATAGTGTGTCCCCCAGTCTGGCACATTTGCAAAGCATTTTGAAAGACAGAGTCCAACATTTAACTGATAAAAGGTTGACGGGTATGTCTGTGCTGATTTTGACCAGCTGCAGCTGTGCTGCAAAAGATCACAACTGCTGAGGACATGACTACTAAGACAACTTGTGCACCTACAAACTTACAAGAACAAACATTTATTTTCGTGAAAAAAACAAACTACTAGTCCCCTGACTATGGGTCACAGGGAATGTGGGGAGTTGACCCATGTCTACAATCTAGAGACCCTGCCATCTGAAGGGGCACTTTGAAACAAATCTATTGAGGCACATTTCAGTTTATGAAGACTTTAATATATTTTCTGTATTTAGTTCCACTTTCTTCTTTATATCTACACACATTAACATGAAAACTGAATTGCAATCTCCTAGCCATCATCTGCACAAGTTGCCTGTCTTGCTGTCTGCACCTATAAAGCCCTACACGACCAGGGACCAACTTACCTGAAAGAGCTCCTTTGCCCCTACTGTCCCTCCCGCCCCCTCCGATCCACTGACGAAGGATTGCTGGAGATTCCCAAGGTCCGTTTGAAATCTTCAGGGGCTAGGTCATTTAGCTTTATGTCCCCGACCCTGTGGAATTCTCTACCTCGTCAGGTGCGAAATAGTCCGACTGTCCTGAGCTTTAAAGGAGCCTTGAAGACCCACCTTTTTAGTATAGCTTTTAATGATTTATAATAGTTTTAAACTCTGTTTATTTATTGTTTTATGATATTGTGCAGGCGCTTTGGATTGGAGAAAAGCGCCTTTTATAAATAAAAATTGATTGATTGACCTGACATCATATCCTCGTCTTGTGACATCACAGTTTGTGGTGATGTCACAAGCAGAGAATTGTGATGTTGTGTAGACATACAACCAATACAAACAAGGGCTAGAAGGCAATGATCAGGTTTGCAAATCAATGTACACAGTATCTGGAAAATGGATACACCATGTTGTCGGAAATTCATAGCTGCTGCACTTGTCGTGTAGCTCCTGTAGCTTGTGGAAGGACTGTGCCTTTCCCGTGGCAGTGGTGGTCTTGCTGCACAGGCACTGTGGTTCTGCTGCCCAGACAGTGATCTGAAAGATTATTTCCTTTGGTTCTTAAAGAGCACCTTTAATGCCTGTTTTTAAAACTGTCCCGACAAACACTGTAGGTGCCTTACCTGTTGCAAAGTCCAATGGCACCAAAAGTACAGTTTCAATCTTGCTAGATTTTGGAATGGAAGGGATCGTAATTTGGCTCCGTGGAGCTAAGCCACTGATCCCGTTCACTTCCTAGTCTGCAGTGTCATCCCCATGCTACTCTGCTTTGTGATGTCTTTATATGGCTCGAAAGCGTAGATTATTTCCATTGATTGTTACGGGCTGATTACATTTATTTTTTAATATTTCACAGCTCCAACTTGGATAAAACCAGACCACCATTCAACTAACAAGGCTCTTGTTAGCTGAACAGTAGGTTTGTTGTATCCGAATCGGAACCCTGAAGTATTAAAAAACAGACGTGAAAATCAGCCCCATAGTAATCAGTGGAGTGTGTCCCCATGGTCGTCCTGTGAATAAGTGGAAGGGGTCTGCGGCTGTTGGCTCCACGGAGCCCAATTACAATCCCTTCCACTGTGAAATTGGGGCACATTAAAATGAAAGTTTTGGCTGAAATGGTCTTCGGAGCAGGTAAGGCTGCTCTCCAGGTTTTGTAATGAGCACCAGGAAAGGTGCCCTTTAATCTGCTTCCCTGTGCTTTGCTTTGGCTGTTAGGTTGTGCTCTGGCCACTAGATGGTGCTGCTGTGTAAACTGTGTGTGCTGTGTGGCCTAGAGTTCCTAGCTGTTCCCTCACTCTAGTTTCAGGCCTACTGGCCCTTTTGCTCTTTGCTGTGTGTGTATGTGTATGTGTATGTATGTGTGTGTGGGGGGTTTGCAGTAGCACTCTGCTGTGGTTGCAAGAATTGTTGGTGTAGACAATCCATAGTAGCACTAGCAGAACAGCGGTCACCGGCTGCCAACTCTCTTTTTGGCTGGTAAGCACGCGACTGTACTAACCAGCAGCTCAGTGAAAAAGCCACACATCACCTTCTCTTTTGTTCTGTTGTGAGGCTTAGTCCTTACTCTCAACTATGGCTGATGAACTTAAGAGTGGGAACGCTTGGTGGGAAAGGCAGGAAGCACCCTGCACCTAACTAGTGTGAGGCAATGATTGGGGAGCAAAAAAAAGACCCCAGTCCAAATAGGGAGTTTATTTTCACCTTCATTTTTTATATTACACCAACACCGGGTCTTCTGTATTGACCACAGCCATTGGAACGGGTGAGGCACACTTGGCAGGAAAGGAGCTGCGGCAAAGAGGCATCGGGCAGGAAAAAACAGGTTACTCACCTGTAACAGTAGTTCTAGGAGTGGTATATGTTGTTCATTCACACTTCTTGGCATGTCCCTTTTCCCTTTAAGGATAGCTGGAAGGTCTTCAAGCTGGTTCCTCCCACCCAGATCTTAGCCCACTGGAAGCCAGGTTTGTGCGCTGTAGCCATGGAGGTCGGGTGCGTCAGTGTGGATGAACAACATATACCACTCCTAGAACTACAGTACTGTTACAGGTGGGTAACCTGTTTTTCTAGGATCGTGGATATGTTGTTCATCCACACTGTTTGGCAGACTCCTAGCAGTTCTCCGGGAGGAGGGAGGCTAGGCACACACCCCCTACTCTGGGAACAGAGACTGGAGAACTGAGGCCCCAAAACCAGCATCCCGGCATCACTCAGGGTCGATGTGGTAGTGGGTGATGAAGGTGTTTGCTGTCTTCCAGGTGGCAGCCCTGCAGATTTCCTGGATAGGGATGTCCCTGGAAGCAGTTACCGAAACAGCGGTATGGTGGGTGGAATGAGCCCTTAGCCCTACGGGAGGCTCCCTACCCGCCAGCCTATAGCAGAGATCAGTGCAAGATGTAATCCATCTGTCAATCGTCTGCTTTGCTGCAGGTCTGCCAGAAGCGGCTTCAGCGTAGGTGACAAACAGCTGGCGAACCTCTCCCCGAATTACTGCCGTCCTCTCCTTATAAAAAGAGAGAGCTCATCTCGGGTCCAAGGTAGGGAGCCTTTACTCAGCCTCCGAGGTGTAGTTCGGGTAGAACACAGGCAGAGTCAATACCTGATTAAGGTGAAACTCTGACACCACCTTTGGGAGAAATTTTGGGTGGGGGCGCAGAACCACTTTGACCCTGTAGAAGACCTGATAAGGAGACTGCACCGAAAGCACCTGGAGCTCCCAAGTCCTTCTGACTGCCGTGACAGCCACCAGGAAGGCCGTCTTCCACGACAAGTGTGGGAGCTCACACTTGTGCATTAGTTCGAATGGCTTGCCCGTGAGTTTAGCCAAAACCAGCAGTGAATCCCACGGAGGTGGAGGTTCACACACTGGAGGGAATATGTGATCTAGGCCCTTGAAAAAGTACCAGACAACCTTCTCCTGTGCCACTGTCTGCTGACCGCCCCACACCCGGTAAGCAGAGATGGCTGCCAGGTGCACCTTAAGGGTCGTAGACCAAAGACCCCCTTTGGACAGAGACCAAAGGTAGTCTAAAATGCTAGCCACAGGACAGAGGGTCCAGGTCTTTGCCCCCACACCAAATGGAAAATCTTTTCCATTTGAAGGCATAGCACTTTCTGGTTGACTCCTTTCTGAATGCTTCCACTACTGTGAGAACATCCTCGAACAGACCCAAGCCTGGAACTCTAGCCACTCAGGTACAAGGCTGTCAGGTGCAGGGATTGAAGGTCCAGATGGAGTACCTTCCCCTAACTGAGATTAGGTCTGGGCATGCTGGAAGACGCCTCAGGAGCCTGTTGCTGAGGCGATCTGGATACCAGAACTGGCGGGCCAATCTTGGGCTACCAGGATCACCTGCGCCTTGTCCCTCCTCACCGTGACAAGCACCTAGTGGATCAAGGGAAATGGAGGGAAGGTGCAGAAGAGGCCTGGGGACCACGGCCCTTAGAAGGCATCCCCCTGCAGTGATCCCCGCTGAGGGGGGTGGACATGAAACAGCTTCAGCTTGGTGTTTTCCCTGAAGGCAAACAGGTCCACCATCGGTTTGCCCCAGTGGGAGAACAGGCTGTAAGCTACCTCTGGATGGAGAGACCACTTGTAGGATGTCTCACCTACATGGCTGAGGGCATCCGCCAGTTGATTTGAGGCTCCTGCCACATGGATGGCTAGGAGATTTGCCTCCATTCGGCTCACGAGTGTCTAGATGTGGAGCGCTTCCCAGCAAAACAGCTGGGAGTGCATGCCGCCCTGCTTGTTGAGGTAGTACATGGTTGTGGTGTTGTCCATCTGGACTTGAACCACCTGACCTCGAAGCTGCTGAGCGAATGCTGACAATGCCAGTCTGACCACTCTGAGCTCCAACAGGTTGATATGGTAACGGGACTCCTTGGGGGTCCAGAACCCGTGAGCCCTGTTGTTCCCCATGTGGACTCCCCAGACCGTGAGAGAGTCATAGGTCATGAGTACGAACATCAGCTCGGGGCGGACAAACGGGATCCATTCCCACAGATGGTCTGGGATGGTCCACCACCGGAAAGCGTCCCACATCTTCTGGGTCACAGTGATCAGCTGTTCAAAATGAGAGTCCACTGGGCAGTCAACTCCCACTGGAGTGGGTGCATATGCCACCAAGCCCAATGGACCACGGTGGTGCAGGCCGCCATATACCCGGGAAGGCACAGAAAATCCAGGGCAGGGTGCAAGTGCCCAACCAGAAATGATTGGGCAAAGGGGGAGAGAACCTCTGCCCTGTCCGCTGGGAGCCATGCTCTGGCTTGGCAAGAGTTGAGCTCTGCCCCGATAAAACATATCACCTGAGATGGCATGAGCTCCAACTTGGCCTCACTGATCAGGAGGCCAAGCTGAGAGCAGGTCTGGAGGGCCAGGTCCCTGGACCTCTCCACTTCTAGCTGGGTGGAACCTTCTAAGAGCCAGTCATCAAGGTAGGGGTACACTCTGACCCCCTGACACCTCAGATGGACTGCCACCACTGCAATGCATTTGGTGAAGACCCATGGGGCTGATGACAGGCCGAATGGCATGGCTCAGAACTCGTATAGGGTTCCTTCTGTTCTGAAGTGGAGGAACCGCTGATGGGACGGATGGATCTAGATGTGAAAGAACGCATCCTGGAGATCCAGGGAGCAGAACCACATGTTTTGCTCCAGGGATGGTATGATCTGGGACAGAGTTACCGTCCTGAAGGTGCACAGCCTGAGATACTGATTCAGGTCATGCAGATCTAGAATGGGGTGCCAGCCCCCCCCCCCCCGTCCGCTTTAGGGCCAGGAAGTACCTGGAAACGAACCGTGGGTTGACTGGAGGATCTGCCACTCAGACCACTGCCTCCTTGAGGAGGAGTTGGGATATACTGTCTCTCTGAGCCAAACGAGTGATTGCTGATGCACTCTCCTCCCGCGGGGCATAGGCTCGGCAGGGAGGGTACTGCTTGAATTTTAGAGGCAGACCCTGGCCGACCACTTCTAAGACCCACCTGTCCGTGGTAACAATGGACCAGGTGGAAAGGAAGTGGCGGCGCCGACTCCTCACGGGAGGACCCAGAGCTGGCGTGATGGGAATAGGGGTGGCAGCCCCTATCCTGTCACTGGACAGGCTTGGAGGAAGGCTTGAACCCTGACCTCCTTGTCTGCGGGCCACTGAAGGCTCCGTCTTGGGCCGAGGGCACCAAGATTGTGCCTGCTGTTGCTGCCCACTCTGAAAGGAGGTCTGCTTAGCCCCAGGAGCAGGGTGCCGAAAGGGCTTTTTCTTCTGCTGCTTCTTAGAGCCAGGGGCATCTTTCTGGGCAGAAGTAGCAGAGTCCAAGGTGGCACTGGACTGCTCAGTTCACTGAAGGTGACCATCCACACCTGGGCCGAAGAGATCGGTACCCAGGAAGGAACACTAGTGAGTTTATGCTGGGTATCCATTGTGAAGGTGGAAAGTCTAAGCCAAGCCCTGTGGCACATGGCGACTGCGGCTGCCACCAAATGGGCGCAAAAGTCCCCAAGATCCAAAGCCATCTGAAGTTGCTGCCTGGCAATGGCTCAGTCCTGGTCTCGGACCTGCTTGATCGTAGTTTGCAGTTCCATGGGGATGTGCGGGAGAACTTCATCTACAGAGCCCAACAGGGCATGAGAGAGGTGCGCCATGATGACGGCAGAGCTCGCCTGACGGGAGGCCTATTGTGTGGTCCAGTTTTTTGGACTCCTTGTCCAGGGGTCTATCAGTGTCAGCAGAGTTGCCTGTGCATCTGAACACAGAGGCGGTCACCAACCCCTCGGCCGAGGGGTGTTCTGTGAACCCCGAGAGGGACCCAATGGGCACCGCATACTTGCAGGCCATCCAAGCAGATGGCGCTGGGCAGGAGGCAGGATGCTACCAGAGCTCCAAGGCCTGGTCAACAATGGCTTCAGCCACAGGAAAGACTTTTGTGGGTGTATCCCCTCTTTTAAGGATATCTGTAAGAGGGTACTCCACTCTTTTCTGGACAAGCTCCAGGGGCATCCCCGTGGATTCGGAGATAAGGCGGAGAATCCCTAGAAATGATGAAGGGCCCTCCTCCATTGACAGACTACTGATAGACTCATCGTCCACAGGGTGAGAGTGTAGGTCAGTGTAATCTGCATCCGAAGAATACGGATAAATCGGTCGGTCACCAAGGTCCCCTTCAACATGCCTGGGGCGATCAGGCATAAGGGTGACCGATAACCTACGTGGGAGTCCTGGAACCATCTGAGAATCCTTCACAGGAGCCCCTCGTGAAGGTTGTTTAGGCGGCGGCTCCGCCACAATTGCTGGAGAGACAGATTTTGGCTGAACCAGGATGGGTTTTGCCAGCTCCACAGGTGGGGGAACTGATGTGACTGGTTCCAAAGAAGTCGGCTTCAGCCTAGGAGGCGAAAGCCAAGTAATGTCCGGAGTAGAAACCGTGACCAGCTTCTGTCCAGACAAAATCAGCTGCTGCCACATTAAATCCTCATAGTGTCGACGGACTTTCTGCCGAAGCCTCTCCTCATCCGAGGAGAACAAGGATGACCAGTGGCATCGCCTCTTTTTGGAGCGCTTATGCGCCTTCGGGGTTCCAGATCTCGACCTTGATTGGACTGGCCGATTTGGACATTGGGGAAACCAGTGATTTACCTGGATCAGGGACCAGTTCCTCAATGGGATTCCCAGCTGGCTGGGTCTCCTCATCAGGAAGAGGCAGGACTGGAGTCCTAGTCAAAGAGTTGTCAGCCTCATCGGGCAACAACGGGTTGACGGGATCAAGAATGATCTCAACCTCGTCGAACGAGGCCTTGGTCGATAGGCCAGACAGCAGGGCTGAGAAGCCAGCGGCCAAGGAAGCAATTTCGGCTGAAGTCCATACTGCCGGCTCCCGGGACCAAGATCGCTCAAGATTCCAAGAGCATCTCCGCCGAGAAGAAGAATCTTTTGGCTCCTTTTCCTTCTTACGGGACTGGGAGGAATGCGAGCCCACAGGTCCCTCACCCTTAGTGGGGAGGGATTGGCAAAGCTCCCGGAAGAAGCCTGAAAACATGGAGCCCAGGTTGAGGGGAACAAAAATCTTCCAAGAAGAGGATTCTTCGGCCCACGCCACTTCTTCAAAGGCCTGCATCTGTTCCAACTGCTCGGTGGACCCCACCGCTGCGGAGACCGTCCACCAGGACTCTTTGGATTTCACCGAAGGATTCTGTTTCTTGGGCCTGCCCAACTTGAGGCATGCGAGACGATCATCAAGGACGTTCGGGTGAAACGCGAGACACATCTCGCAAGTCTGGGTATCATGGACGACACCCAGGCAGTAAATGCATGCGGTATGCGGATCAGTGCGCAACACTTTTTGGCTGCACGGGCACCATTGAAATCCGAGGGAAGATTTATCTTACATGACCGAGTAACAAATATTGCAGTCACTAGATCGAACGAGCCAAATTTTCGGACTAACCAAAGGGTTTGAAGCCAGGGTCTACAAAAAGCGTTAGCAAAGAGGAGGCAACCTGAATCTTCTGGCGGAAAGGAAGATTTGGCGTCATGGGGAGGAGCCAAGGGTTATACCACCCAGATGGGTGGGAGGAGCCAGCTTGAAGACCTTCCAGCGATCCTTAAAGGGGAAACTGACATGCCAAGAAGTGTGGATGAACAACATATCCATGTCCCTAGAAAACAGGTTACTCACCTGTAATCGTAGTTCTAGGAGTGGTATATGGTGTATATAGTTCACATCCACATGTTGGCAGTCTCCCTTTAAAAGCTGATCTGCCAGACTGTCTTTAAGTGAAGCTCCTCCTATCACCTGCATAGTATATCCCTCGGCTCTGCCCAGTGATATCATATCCTGCACACTGAAAGCTAGGAGCTGTGTGCCACTTGCCAAGGGAGGCCGGGTGGGTGGTGTGGATGTGAACCATATACAGTACCACTCCTGGAACTACTGTTACAGGCGAGTAACCTATTTTTCTAGGAACGCGGATATGGTTCACTTATCCACACATTGGCAGACATTCAGTAGTTCTTCGGTAGGAGGGGGCAAGGCATGCGCCCCTATTTGGTGAACACAGATTGGGGAGCAGAGGTCCCAAAAGCAGCATCCCGGTGTGACTCAAGGTTGATGCTGTAATGGGAGATGAAGGTGTGTGCTGACTTCCAGATAGACAGATCTCCTCTATGGGGACGTCCCTGAAAGCAGCCACCAGGGCAGCGGTATGTTTAGTGGAATGAGCCCTAAGCCTTACAGGAGGCTCCCTACCAGCCAACCTATAGGAGAGGTCAATACAGGTGCCGATCCACCTGCCAATCATCCTATCATCCTCTTAGCTGCTGCACTGCCAGTGCGGCTTCAGTGTATGTTACAAAGAGCTGGCAAACCTCACCCTGAACTCCAGCTATCACTCTCTTATGTTCTGTAATAAGAGAGAACCCCCAAACAGGGCCATGGTCCGAAGATGGGTTGGTAAAGTATACTGGAAGGTTGATCACCTGGTTAAGGTGAAACTCCGATACCACCTTTGGGAGGAACTTCAGGTGGAGGCAAAGGACTACCTTGTCTCTGTGGTAATGCCAGGCGAGGAGACACCACTGAGAGCACCTGGAGCTCACTGATCCTTCTGGTGGAGATGACGGCCACAAAGAAGGTAGTTTTCCATGACAGGTGTGACATCTCACACCTGTGCATAGGTTTAAAAGGTTTGCCCATGAGCACTACCAGAACCAGCAACAGATCCCAAAGTAGTGGTGGTTCACACACTGGCTGGTTCAAGTGGTCAAGGCCCTTGAAAAAATGCCCAAACACCTTCTCCTGCACCACTGTCGGCATACCAGCCCATGCCCAGCATATAGAGATGGCCCAGAATACAGAGATGGCTGCCAGGTGCACCTTAAGGACTGTCAATCTCAGCCCCAGTTGGGAGGGGAACCATAGATGGTCAAGGATACTAGCCAAAGGACTGGCAAGGGGATCACTCTCCTTGCCCTCACACCAAATGGAAAACTTTTTCCATTTAAAGGCATAGCACTGATGAGGTGACTCCTTTCGGGATGCCTCCACAATGTGGAACCCACTGTCCAAAAGGCTCAGAGCCTGGAACTCTAGCCACTTAGGAACCAGGCTGTGCAGTGCAGAGACTGAAGATCCAGGTGCAGGATCTTCCCCCAATGACAAGACAGCAGATATGGGTACAGCAGTAACTGCCATGGAGGTTTGCTGCTGAGGCTGAGGAGATCCAGGTACCAGAACTGGCTGGGCCAGTTCAGGGCAATCAGGATCATCCATGCCATGTCCCACACCTTGACACCACCTTGTGGATCAACGGAAAGGGAGGGAAGGCGTACAGGAGGCCTGGGGTCCAGGGTCTCGCGAAGGCATCCCCCAGCTGAGTTCCAGACTGAGGGGGGTGGGAACAAAACAACCTCAGGGTTGCATTCTCCTTGGAGGAAAAGAGGTCCACCAGAGGAATGCCTCACAGGGAGAACAGCTGGTTCACCACTGCTTGATACAGAGACTACTCATGTGACGTCTCGCCCACCTGGCTAAGGGTGTCCTCCAGCTGATTGTCAGCTCCCACAACATAAATCGTCAGGAGACCTCCAACTAAACCACGCACTAGGGTCCAGGAGCAAAGGGCCTCACGACACAAGGAAAGGGAGTGTGTGTTGCCCTGCTTGTTCATGTAGAACATGGTGGAGGTGTTGTCCATCTGGAATTGCACGACCTGACCCCGAACAAAAGGATCAAATTCCATCAGAGCTAGCCACACTGCCAGAGCTCTGGCAAGGTTGATGTGGTGATGAGACACCCTGTGGGTCACAGCCTTTGGACTCTGTGGTTCCCAGGTATGCTCCCCACCCCACCAGGAATCCACCTGTAGTCAGAATAACTGTTAGCTCTGGACAGACAAATAAGATTCCTTCCTACAGATGTTCTGGGACAAGCCACCATTGGATGGCATCCCACATCAGATGAGTCACTGTAATCAGCTGGTCCAAGCAACCTAGGTGCTGGGACCACTGACAGCCTAGCTCCACACTGAAGGTGATCCATCTGTCAGCAGGCCCATTGGACCACGCTGGTGCAGGAGGTCCCGGGTAGGGCGTGAGCACCCATCCTGGAATAATCAGGCAAAGGAAGTAAGTGCCCTGTCAGCAGGGAGTCAGGTCTTGGCCCACAGGGAGTCTGGCTCTGCTTCGATGAAGTGAATCATCTGCGAAAGGTTCAGTTCAGATTTGGCCAGATTAACCAGAAGGTCCAAGTCTCTGCATGTCTGGAGGGCCAGGTCCCTGGACCGCTCCACTGCCTACTTGGATGGTCCGGCTATCAGACAGTTATCCAGTCAGAATATACCCTGAGCACCTGGCGTCACAGGAATGCTGCCACCACTGCCATGCAGATGGTGAAGACCGTAGATGCCAAGGAAGGGCTAAGTGGCATGACCTGGAACTGGTAGAGGACAATATCTGGGGAACTGAAGGTACCACCAGTGGGACAGATGGAAAGGAATATGTAAGAACACATCCTGGAGGTCCAGGGCACAGAACCACATGCCTTACACCAGGGATGATATTATCTGGTTCAGCATGCCCATCCTGAGCTTGTGCTTCCGGAGCTACTGATTCAGACTGTGAAGATCCAGTGTGTGGCGTCAACTCCCTGTCTGTTTTGGAACCAGGAAGTACCGGGACACAAAGCCTCGACCTGCCATGGAGTCTGGGACATGGGCTATGGTTCCTTTTTCTAGGAGTTGGGCAATGGGTGGAAAGCATGTCCTGTGACACCACTGACTCCTTGGTGTGTGAGGTCAGTAAGGTGGGAGAACCTGAAAATCAAGAGGCAAACCTTCACCCACCACCTCTAGGATCCACTTGTCCAAGGTAGTTATGAACCAGGCATGCCAGAAGTGGTGCAGCTAACCCCCCATGGCAAGCTGGGGCAGGGACTGGACATGGGGAGGTAGACACCCCCAACCCATCCACAGGCAGCTTTGGAGGGGCACTGGCACCTGTTGCCGAAGGGCACCATTATCCCTACCCCACCTTTTTTGTGGCCCCGACCAGGAACTTGGTCTTGAAAGCAAAGCTCATGCTAAGGCCCTGCTGGGATTGTTGTTGCCCAGCTGCTGTGACGGAAAGGGCTGAAACTGAAAAGGCTTTTTTTTTGGCTTCTGCCCTTTCGAATCCTTCTGCGAGGAGGTCACAGAATTCAAGGAGGCACTAGACTTTTAAGTCCTGGTTCAATGGCCCGCCACCCCAGGGTCAAAGAGGTTGGTGCCCAGGAAGGGGACATCGGTCAGCTTGTGCTGGGTGTCCACTGTGAAGGTGGTAATCCTCAGCCAGGCCATGTGACACATTGCGATGGCCGCTGCTATGTTATGGGCGCAGGAATCACCCACATCCTAGACCATCTGAAGCCGGTGTTTAGCCAGCGCTTGATGCTGGTCTTGGACCATTTGAACCACCAGCTGCTTGTCGGCAGGGAGGTGTGGGAAGACATGATCTAGGACTCCCAACAGGAAGTGACCAAAGTGGGCCATCATCAGGGTGCAGCTCACCTGACAGAGACCAAGGGAAGACACAACACAGGCCTTCTTTGCTGCGTGGTCAAGCTCTTTGGACTCTTCATAGGACCCTCGGCCAAAGGGCGGTCCGAAAATATGGACAAGGTGCCAGTAAGGACTGCATACACGCAGATCATATGGGCAGAGGGTGCCAGGCAGGAAGCTGGGTGCTGCTAAAGCTCCAACGCCAATCCCAAAATGATCTTGGCCATCAAGATGGCAACCCCAGAGGATTCTTCCCTGTCCAGGATCTCAGAAATGAGGGTATTTCACCCTTTTCTGAACTGGCTCCAAAGGAACCTCCATGGACTCAGACATGAGCCTGAGAAGAGTACCAAAGGACACTGGCCTGTGGTTGGTAGACAACTCTTTGACCAAATCATGGTCAAAAGCTTGAGCCCTCAAAGAGTGCATTGAGGACCCACTGGAGTAGATCGAATAATCCTCAAACATGGCCCTTGGCCATTTGCTGCTATGCACTACTCGCGACTTGTCCGAGTGCGTGATCTCCACCGACAACCGGCCTGGCAAGCCAGTAGCTGGACAGGAGTCCTTGGAGGAGGCTCTCTGCATGGGCTGTCATGGAAGCAGCTTCATCTACATCAGTGGTGAGACTCGTGTCGGGGACAGCTGTCTCGGCAGGACCAGTATTGGCTGAACTGGTGTCAACTAGGTGACTGCAGGGGTTGAGGGTAGAGCCCTACCCTGCCCAACCAAGGCCCAGTGCTGCCAAAGGAGCTGCTCATAACACTGTCACATATGGTAACAAAGCCTCTCATCATCCAAGGATTAAGAGGAAGAGGAGCACCTATGGCAGTGCCTCCCTGTCGAGAGAGACCGAGAGCATGAGGAATCCCTCGACCCAGACCTTGAGCATCGACATGGTTGATGACACTGAGGAGATATGGCCAGTATAGACTACCTGCACAGGGTTCGACCATTCAACCCTGGAGGGAAGCAACTCCTGAAAGGAGACAGCTGGATTCACCAACTGCCCCTGGCCCTCTTGATTGAGGCTGGACAGGACCAGGGTCCTGGAGATTGAATCACTGTCGGTCCCCTCTGACAATGGGTCAATAGGATCGATAAAGATCTTGACCACCTGCTCAACCTGTGTCAAGACCGACAAGCTCAATAGGAGTACCGTGCAGATAGCAGCCTGACCCTCCATCAAAGTAGATTTGGCTGATGCCGAAAGCTTGACAGACATCGAGCGGTTGGGGGAGTTGAGGGAGTGGAGAAAGTGCACTCTTTCCCGGTCCTACAACTGACGGCGGGACTTCTTCTATTTCTTGACCTTACTGTGGCAGGCATGGATCTCTTCAAAGGTCTGGAACATCTTACACATTTTGTGGAAACTGCCCATGAAGACCGGGCCAATGCTGGCCCTGGGCCCCAACGGGAGCAGCGCAGAGACCAATGAGGTGCCCGCCGCAGCCCTGGCTGCCACCTCTTTCATGGCTGCCATCTGGGCTGTGGACCCTGCAACTGCAGGGACCACCTCATGAGCTTGTTTTGACTTCATTGGAGAGTCCCCTTTGGCCGGCTGACCAAGGAGAAGATGGGTGTAGCAATTTTCAGTGAAGAAGGAAGCATAGCCTGGCACAGGTCTCAGGCAGCAATGCTGTGCACCAAGGCAGTGTAAGCACGATATGTGTGCATTGGTCCGTGACAATTTCTGGTTACACTGGATGCAACACTTGAAGTCAGGAGCTGGCTTTGAATCAATTGAGGTGATGTTGGAAATGGTGACGGAACTGAGGATATGCTTGAAGTAATTTGAAAGTGTTTTGAAGAAAAGTTTGACAGATGGTGCACTTAATTAAAATTCGGGCCGGGGGGTGCTGCTGAGCAGCTTACAGGTAGCAGCGTATTTCCTGAGCTCCTGGGCCTCTATATTTATATTGATTTAAAATATACTTTTTTGACTAAATCTCCTGAATACGGAGCACTGGAGGTATCTGGTAGTGTCTCGGAGACAGAGGCTATGGGGAAGAATCGGGGGGGCTGCTGCCTCCTCTTCAGACTTTTTTACTCCAAAGAAATCTCAACAACAGAGGGAAGAGAGGCCCCAGTTACTCATGGAAGCCACAGCACTGAGAGAATCAGTGTCAACGGGCACCTCTCTGGACTCTATACAAATGACCCTAAGTCAATTGGTCAGATCTGTACAGGAGACGGACAAAAAGTTGGACTCCCTCATACCACGAGTCACAGCCCTGGAAACCAGAAAGGACAGCTGTGAGACATCAGTCCAGAAATCTGAACATCTTATATCGAAGGCCCGTGACGCCACCACCATACTTATTAAAGAGAACACATTGTTTCGGCAGTGACTCAAGCTGGTGGAGAACCAGGCTCGAGAACAAAATTTATGTATACTGGGCCTGGCGGAGTCGGCAGAAGGAGATGACCCTCTGTGTTTTGCTAGAAATATGCTTCCAAAGATTCTTGGGCTTTTGGAGGAGGAGTCCCCTCTATCCCTGGAGAAGGCATATAGAATCACACCAAGATGGACTGTTTCGGAGGAGGGGACACCAGGGACTTTCCTGGTGGTGTGTACTGGAATTGGAGCTCGAGATCGGGCACTTGCCCTGGCCAGACGGAAGCGCTCTCTGTATTATGGGGAGAACTCCATACAAATTTTCCCAGACCTCACGTATGGCACCCGTATAAGGCGGAAAGGATTCGACGGCGTTCGCAGCTGGCTGAGACATCATAAAATACAACATCAGCTACTTTTCCCCGCTCGGCTGCAAATTACCTGGCAAGGGAGGCAATACCAGTTCCAGGATCCGAAGGATGCAGAAAAGATGGTGAGGACCATTGAAAGAGACTTGGAGGCAGGAGAAAAGGAGGAGGTTGCTGCATCGAATGAAGAGGTGCCCTGAGTTTACCATGGCCCAGAGTTGATACGAGGTCTGTGGGAGTGGGTTGGGGCATAATTCTGGCTAGTAAGGGGCTGTTTTTTGCTTTAAATAGCTAATTGTATTGAGGAAGTTTTAATCTAGCCAGGGAATACAATCGAGAATGTACTTGTTTCAGGCCGCCCTAATTAACCCACTTCGTAAGGGACACAAATTACAGACTTTGGAACTGAGCGTTTGGGACATGGCTCGGGCACAGAACTGACTCAAACTTGGGAGTACTTACATGAAACAGCTCGTTTTGCTGCATAATCTTTGCTAATGTTGTATTTGGGACACGCTGGATATTTACCTAGTGTTTTGATGTATTAAGTTTGCAAGTGTGATGAGAGAGGTTCGGGAGGATGGGAGATTATCCGTTGAAATAGTATAAGGGTACAGCTAATCAGGGAACTATACTAACCGGCAGCTTAAGCTGGTGCGCTTGAATTCAATGTTATAATAACTGCACTATTGCTGGTTCCCTCTTATGCTTCCTAAGCTGTATACTATGCGAATTGAAATTATAGATAAATATGGGGTTCTTCCCCCTATGTGGTAACTATTTGGGAGGTGCTTATATATGTTGTATATCATTGCCATTCTATGATAATCTGATGTTCTCCTCCTATGAAACATAGAAACATAGAAACATAGAAGTTGACGGCAGATAAGGACCGCAAGGCCCATCCAGTCTGCCCATTTCTTTTTCTACCTTATAAATGTGCCATCGGCCTTTGCTCTGTCAGTGACCTATCTATTCATAGTCATTTGTATTGCTCCCTTATGCCTATCCCATGCCTGTTTGAAGCCCTGCACTGTATTCATAGCCACCACTTCTTGTGGTAAGCTATTCCATGCATCTACCACCCTTTCTGTGAAAAAGAATTTCACATTCCCCTTAATCGGCCTCCTCTAATCTCATGCTGTGTCCTCTTGTCCTGCTATTTTTCTTATATTTAAACATGTTAGACTCTTTCACCTTGTTTATGCCCTTAAGGTGTTTAAATGTCTCGATCATATCACCTCTCCTCCTTTGCTCAAGGGTATACATATTGAGCTCCGTTAATCTGTCCTCATATGTCTTCTGATGCAGTCCTGCACCATTTTGGTTGCCCTTCTGGACTGCCTCAATTTGGTTAATGTCCTTGTGAAGGTGTGGCTCCAATACTGCACGCAGTACTCCAGATGGGGCTAACCAATGTCTTGTACAGAGGATTATTACCCCTCTTACGACTTGTGATACCCCTACTAATACACCCTAACACCCCTAGCCTTACCTACTGCTTTAGAGGTCTGCTTGGATGATTTTAGGTCATCAGTGATGATGATGCCCAAGTCTCTTTCTTCCTTTGTAACTGCTAGCAACCCTCCCAGCCTATAAGTGGCTTCAGGGTTTCTCTTCCTATGTGCATGATTTTGCACTTTTGCATTAAATCCCAGTTGCCACTCTTCTGACCATTTTGCTAGTTTATCCAGATCTCTTCTCATTCTGCCCACCCCATCTGGATCATCTACTCTGTTGCAGATCTTGTGTCATCTGCAAACAGACAAGCCTTACCTCTAGTCCATCTGCGAGGTCACTAATGAAGATGTTGAATAGGACTGGCCCAGGACTGATCCCTGAGGTACCCACTTGTGACTTGCATCTCTTCTGACTGTATACCATTTACCACCACTCTCTGTTTTCTGCCAGTCAACCAGTTTGCCACCCAGTTGACCAACTCTGACCCACCCGAGCCTACCTAGCTTATTTATCAATCTTCTATGTGGAACAGTGTCAAAGCTTTGCTGAAGTCAAGGTAGGCGACATCAACTGCTCCCCTTGGTCCACCACTCTGGTTACCCAGTCAAAGAAATCTATGAGATTAGTTTGACAGGACCTTCCTTTGTAAACCCATGCTGTCTTGGATCCTGTGCCTCTATGGATTCCAGGTGTTGCACTATCCTTTCCTTAAGGAGTGCCCCATAATCTTGCCCACTACTGAGGTAAGACTGACTGGTCTGTAGTTCCCACCTCCTCCTGCTACCACTCTTGTGGAGCGGGATCACATGAGCCCTCTCCAGTCTTCTGGGACCTCTCATGTGCTCAGAGACTCATTAAACAATTCTGCTAATGGCTCTGCTAGTTCCTCCTTTAGCTCCTTAAGTACCCTGGGATGTATGCCATCAGGTCCCATTGCCTTATCCACCCTGAGCTTAGCAAGCTCTTGTAGGACCCTTTCTTTTGTGAAGGGAGTAGTGCTCACCTCCCTCCCTCCTGTGTCCATGATGCTGAGCTGTGGGCCCTGCCCTACCTTCTCTTCAGTAAATACTGAGCAAAAGTATCTATTTAGGATAGATGCCTTTACAGGTCCTCCTCCTCACATGCTCCCTTTTCTCCATTAAGCTTAGCAATACTTCTCTGGACTTTCTCCTTTCACTAATGTATCTATAGAAAGTCTTGTCACCTTCTTTACTGTTCGTGCTAGTGTTTCCTCAGTTTGGGACTTTGCCTGCCTTACTGCCTTACCTGCTTCCCTTAGGGCAGTTTGGTATGCCTCCTATCTTCATCCTGCTGTGTTCCTTATATTTCCTGAAGGCCAGCCTTTGGCTCTGACTTTTCTGCTACTGTATTTGAGAACCAAAGTGGTTTCCTTCTTCTTTTGCACTTCCTTTTCTGTCTAACACAATGGGATGTTGCTTCAAGTATTGTATCCTTAATGCTTGCCCACTTTGCCTGTACCTCCTCACCTGTGTTTCTTTTTGCCAGGGCTAGCTTAACTCTGTTGGCCATCTTATCAAAGTCAGCTCCTCTGAAGTCCCATATTTTTGCCTTGGAATGGGATGATTTAGATGTAGTAGCCAAATTTAACCATACCATGTGATGGTCACTGGCCCCCAGGTGACCTTCTACCTGGAGATCTGTGATCCTTCTTTGTTAGTCAGTACTAGATCTAGGATAGCCCTGTCTCTTGTGGGTTGCTGTACCAGTTGTTTGAGGCCCTCCCCCTGCAGGGAATCCACTATGAGTCTAGTTCTGGCAGATGTTCCTGCTGGTATTGACCAATCTGTATCTGGCATGTTGAAGTCTCCCATTATCAGAACCTCCCCTTTAGCTGTCATGTTTTGTATATCTTCTAACAGTAATGTGTCTATGTCCATGCTGTCTATGCTGTAAAATTTTGTTGTTTTTGTACTGCAAAATTATAAATAAATAATACAAAATAAAATTTGGGCCTACACCATGCGCAGAGCTGTTAAAGAGGTGACCTGACTCTTCCAGCGAAAAGGAAGATCTAACGTCATGGGGCGCAGCCAAGGGCTATACCAGCCAGGTGGTGGGCGGTACTTCGCTTAAAGAGAGGCTGGCAAATTAGCTCTTAAAGGGAGACTGCCAACGTGTGGGTAAGTGAACCATATCTACATCCCTAGAAGGGAGTTTTCTTTTATCTTGGCCCTGCGGCTCCTGAAGAAATCAAAACAGTTTTGCTTTCGTAACAACCCCCTCCTTATATCATGGGGAACAAGAAGGCCCCAAAGAAAGCACTCAGTCAGCCAAACACTTAAATAAATGAAAACGAATTCAGGCAGAAAGATGGAGTCCGCAGCACTTTACCCCAGCACTTCGTGTCTTCCCTGAGACATTTCATCAGAGGGAAGGGCTATGGTGCACGTTACTCCCAATTTATTTTGTGCATCTTAAAATGACAGTCACAGAATAAGTGCACCATAAGCAAAAAGGACAAACAGCCGCATGTGTTACTCATCAGAACAATTTGTGCTCCTGTCAGTGTGTAAGGAAAAATATTTAAAATACTGGCAAAAAAAATGAAAATACTGATAGGTCAAAGGACTTTGCTAAAGGTCAAATACACTTATAATCAATTGGAGAGTCTTGTATAGACAGAAAAAGCTAAGTACCTCAGTTAGTAATGCCATATATATTTATAAATTCATTTCTAGCCTTGCAAATGCAATAATAGCAAACGCTACATATACAAGACAAAATCTCCTAGTAGCCATATATGAACTTTACAAACGTTATAAATTCATTGCTAGCCTTACAGATGAAAGTGTCTTAGCATCCATATGTATTTAGACTTTGTAAAAAGATTATAAAAGCGGGATCCTGTAAAACAGTAAGACTATAAGGAAAAAAGGGAGAGGGAAGGGGGGTGAGGAATGAAGGGGAGGGGGGGGAAATAATTGTGGAAGGGGGAGGGGTGAAAATGAGGAGCAGTGTAAGAAAAGGTAAAGAAGGCAGAAATTGGGGAAGAAATAAAAAGGGAAAATATTTATAAAATGAGGGTTTGTAAAATCACAAAAATGGAGTAATATCCAGACAGTCATTTAGTGCCTGTGGGGAAAGGGCTCTGAGGATATAAATCCATTTGGATTCCTTTTGTAGAAGTTTATTAACCCTATCCCCACCTCGTTTTGGGGGCTCCAATGTTCCAAACCTAAGAATTGGAATTCAGATGGATTGTGGTTATGGGAAGTTTCAAAGTGTACTCATCCCCACCCCTTCACTCCTTCCCTCTCCCTTCCTTTTCCTTCTTTCCTTATACTCTTACTCTTAGAATGTTTTTATAAATGTAACCCCCAGGTGGCGCTATCCCAAGGGCTACTACCCCTGCCTGTTTGGCTACTGACAGGTTGAGGGGCCTAGGTTCTATGACGGGTGCCTCCACCCAGAGGTCAGGGTTAGTAGTGGTTAAACTAGCTTGGGTACAGCCCTCTGGGACACTGTGACCCCCCTTTGTTCCCACTAGTGGCTCACACAATACACGGGATTTACCTTCCCAATACCCCACATATGCACCCTTTTCACACATAGAGATACCACTTACCCTCAAGACTGATTCAGCAGCCCATCTCGGAGGACCCCCTGTAAAACAAGGTTAAACAACATACACAGCAATTTGCAATACAGTTCTAGATGCATTAACACCACAGCCAGTATATAGTATAACAACAACAAATCTGGTTTATTCAGGGGACAGTAACACGGGAGGGGGGTAATCAGGTTGATTAGATAAGTTCAAACCTCAGTACTATACACATATATTTAGGGTCCAAAATGTCACTCTCTGGGTACCCAGGATGGTGGGGGGCTAGCCAGGTCCGTTGCCCGGGGTTGGCTGGCTGGTGCAGCTGGATGGGGCCCTGTATGAAGAAAATATATACACAAACAAATTGTAATCCGGAGCTGGATGGCTCAATCCACAAACAGAAGCACACAAAACAAACAGTTGACACACTTTGATTAAATGAAGGTGAGGGGAGGTACCCCTATTCATACTCACAAACCCCAAACCGAGAGCTGAGCTGAGGAGGTGGCTCTGGGTGGCCAGAATGAGCAGGGCAGGGAGATGAGACTCCGGTGACAGGGCCTAACTGATTTAGATAGCAGACGGATTTAGTCCGATTAGCTTTGAGTCCAGCTTCAGCTCACAACTCACAGAACCAAGGGAAAAAAAAAAAGGAATCGCGATCCCCTACAAACACTAGGCACATTTATATGTAAAGGAAATTACTATACCAGGCAGCTGCTTCTCGATCCCGATAGCAAATACTGCAAACCCGAGAGCACACGCAGCAACAGAGTCCCCGACAGGCCAATCGCACTTCTGCAAATCTTCAGTCTTCTACAGGCAAGCCTGGTTCTGCATACTTCCTCCTTCTCTTTCCACAACTCGGATTCAGTCCAAATGAGTACTCGCTAATGGCTACAGGCCGACTTCAGGACCTTACAAGCGCTTCCCGTGCAAACTGCACACCTCAGCAGAACAGAGCTCCTACTCCCTTCACAGTCAACTTGCATCTGGCCCCCCAGGAACAGTTCAGGGCATTTCCCTTAGGCTCCACACAAGTTCGGTTGGTGGGTTCAACTGTCAATCACTGCAGGGCTCCCTCTGTTAGTGCAAAAAGGTGCCAAGGTCCAAACTACAGCTCCCAGAAGCACCTGCCACACATTCCCCCTTTAAGCAGGCTCCAGGTGAGAGTCCAAGTTCTGGTTGGCACAGGCAGTCTCCATGTTAGAGCTCCCTTAACCCAATTGGCCCAGATTAGCAGTTCGGGTCCAAATTGGGGGGGCAACACTCACAGAGTCCCAGCTGCAATAAACTCAGGTTAGACAAACTGCAATTTTACAAATGCTCTAAATGATTTCAGGAAAACAGTTATATCTTTCAGATGGGCTCCCTCTGCGCTCTTAGCGACTGCAGAAATGGAGCGATCAGACAGCAGCTCAGGGCGGGATTCGAGCATTAACTACACAGTCCCCACATTCAAATGAATTTAGCCTGCGAGCAGGCAGCTCTTAAAGAGACAGTACCAGAGGCTCTAAAAGCACTCACAAATAAACGGCTTAAATGCCGAACACCATTCAGTCTGGGAGCACTTAGCCAGCTCCTAGAAGACTTTTGGGAACCCCCATTTGCAGGGGGGTTACATAAAGTATAAATACATATGGATGCTAAGACATTTTGTCTTTCACATGTAGCGTTTGCTATTATTGTATCTATAAAGCTAGTAATTAATTTATATGTTTATAAAGTTCATATATAGGTATTAAGACATTTTGTCTTCTATATGTAACATTTGCTATTACTGTATCTATAAGGCCAGAAATGAATTAATATATATGGCATTACTAATTGAGGTACTTAGCTTTTTCAGCCTATACAGGACTCTCCAAATAATTATAAGTGCATCTGACCTTAGCAAAATACTTTGACCTCCCAGTATTTTCAGTTTTTTGCCAGTATTTTTAACATTTTCCTTACTCACTGAGGGAAGCACAAATTGTTATAAAAGTAACACATATACCTGTTTGTTCTTTTTGCTTATGGTGCACTTATATGTGACTGTCTTTTTAAGATACAAAAATAAATTGGGAGTACCGTGCACCATAGCCCTGCCCCCCGACGAACTGTCTTGGAGAAGACACAAAGTGCTGGGGTAAAGTGCTGCGGACTCCATCTTTCTGCCTGAGTTCATTTTATTTTATTTATTTAAGTATTTGGCTGGCAGCCCCGCCCAGGTGGGTAAGCCTGGGCATAGGGGTGGCTGGCTGACGGGTCCTGACTAAGAGAGAGGGGGATCGGACCAAACAAAATAAGTATTTGGCTGTCTGAATGTGTCCTTTGGTGCCTTTTTGTTCTTATGTTGGGATAGCATCCGTTCGTTCTGAGGTGAGCGGTTCTACTTCTGGTTTATAACAAGGGGAGATGGCTGTTTACCAGATATGTCTAAAGGGGAACAGGTGTCTTGACATCATTCTCTTTGGGAGTAGCTTGGTAGGAGGAGCTATAAATAAATAACGACTGGGTACCCTTGTGCTGCCAGTCAGTTCTGTAGTCTCAGGGAGTTTTTTAGGCAGTTGCAGTTTGGGAGAGAACCTTGACACTTCAGGCACTGTATGGCAAAGGGACCAGCTGTGCTACCCAGGACAGGGGTGCCGATCGAGAGAGCACAAGACTCTGCCAGCAGGGTGGTGGGTAGTGCCAGGGCATCCTCCAGCAAATAACTGAGGACTGGGCATTTGCCAGTGCCCACTAAGTTGCTGGCTGCTGGGCTTGGGCCACAGGAGGCACCCAAGGCAACTCCTGCCTCGAGGCATAGAAGCAGTGGGTGCAAAACACTCTCAGGGCCGAGAGTCACAGGAGGTCTTGGACACCTCATGGCTGCCAGGACATTTTAGAAACATAGAAACATAGAATTTGACGGCAGATAAGGACTGCTTGGCCCACCCAGTCTGCCCATTTCCCTACCTACTGGATAAGCTGCAGATCCTAGTTAACCAGCAGCCTACTTCTTCCTACCCCCACCCCCCAGAATTGCCTTATGACTATCCCATGCATGCTTGAATTCCACCACTGATTTGACTCCACAACCTCCTCCGGTGAAAAAATACTTCCTTAAGTTACCTCTGAGCCGCCCCTCTATCTTCAAATTGAGCCCCCTTGTTCTTGCACACCTTTTTTTTTGAAAGATGCTACCCTCTTGGACTTTGTTGATTCCCTTGAGGTACTTGAAAGTTTCTATCATGTTCCCCTCTCCTCCTTTCCTCGAGGCTATACATATTAAGCTCCTTAAGTCTCTTCATATGTCCTCCGTGCAGACCCTGCACCATTTAGTGCCCTCCTCTGGACAGCTTCCATCCTGTCTATGTCTTTGTGGAGATTGGGTCTCCAGAACTGCACACAGTACTCAGATGGGGTCTCACCAGCTGTCTGTACAGAGGATAATAACTTCCTGTTTTCTACTGGTGATGCCTCTCCTATGCATCCCAGTATCCCCAGCCCTCCTTGCTGCCTTCTCACATTGCTTGCCCACCTTTAGGTCATCTGATATGACTACCCCAGGTCCCTTTCCATTTTGTTGTTGTTAGTATCTCACCCCCATTGTGTACTCTTCCCTGGGTTTTTGTCTCGTGCATTACCTGCACTTCTTAGCATTGAATCTAAGCTGCCATACATTTGACCATTCCTCTAACCTTGACAATCTTCTCATCCTTTCCACCCCACCCTGTGCATCAACTCTGTTGCAGATCTTAGTGTCATCTGCAAAGAGACATACTTTTCCTTCCAGTCCTTCTGCAATGTCGCTTATAAAGACACTGAAGAGGACTGGTCCTATCTGAACCCTCGCGGTACCCGCTAGTAACCCTCCTTTCTTCTGGGTGGCTCCATTTTACTATTACTCTCAGTGTCCTATTCTCAGCCAATTCTTTACCCAGGCTGTCATCTTGGGACCACTCCCAGGCTGGCTAACTTATATATTAATCTTTTGTGTGGGACTGTGTCAAATGCCTTGCTAAAGTCTAGGTAGGCCATGTCCCAGCCCTCCTGATCTACTACTTGGTCACCCAGTCAAAGAAATCTATCTAGATCTGTCTGGCATGACCTTCCCGCTGTGAATCCATGCTGCCTAGGGTCCTGTGCCCTTCTGGCCTCTAGATACGCTGACAATTCTTTCCTTTAGAAGTGATTCCATCATTTTCCTATCACTGAGGTTAAACTAACAGGTCTATAGTTTCCTGCTTCTGCCTTGCTCCCACTTTTGTGAAGGGAATCACATCTGCCCTCCTCCAGTCCTCGGTGCCACCCCATCCTCCCATGATTTGTTAAAGAGGGTAGTCAGTGGTGTCACTAGTTCTACCCTTAGTTCTTTTAGAATTCTGGGATGAATCCATCAGGCCCCATTGCTTTGTCCACCTTCAGTTTTAAGAGTTCTTTCAGAACCCTTTCTTCTGTAAATGGGCTGGTATCAACTTCTGTATCCAGAGTGTTACTACTGTTTGTTTTATGTACCTCCTCTTCCTTTGTAAATACTGAGCAAAAATATTTGTTTAGTATCTCTGCCTTTTCACATTCTCCCTCTGCCCACCCTCCCTCCCTTTATTAAGCCTCACTATCCCTCCCTTGGTCTTCCTTTGCTCCTGATGTACCTATAAAAGGTTTATTCCCTTCTTAACTGAGTTGGCTATCTTTTCCTCAGTTTGGGCCTTTGCTGTTCTGACTGCCTTCCCAGCCTCCTTTTGCTTTAACTGATACACTTCTCTGTCCTGCTCCTGCTCAGATTCCTTGTACTTCCTGAATGCTTTCTTTTCTCTTGAACCTTCACTGCCACTTCCTTTGAGAACCATAGTGGTTCTTACATCGTCTTGTTTTGTTTATTTGCTTCACACAAGGCTCGTATACCTCTGTGATGGCAGTTTTATTATTCCCATTGTTCTTCCACCCCTCCTTCCGCCCATTTGCTAGTGCATTCCTTAGGCATTCACTTATTTTGGCAAAGTCAGCCTCCTAAAGTCCAGTACTTTTGTCTTTGTATGGCTTGGACTCTGTTGTGTTTATTGTGAACCATACTGTTCGATGGTCGCTAGTTCCCAGATGGCTACCCACTTCTACATCTGTGATCCTCTCTCCATCTCCATTTGAGAGTATCAAGTCTAATATTGCTCCCTCTCGAGGTGGGCTCCAGTACTAGTTGTCTAAGGCATGCCCCCTGTAGGGCATCTAGAATAACTGCACTTTTCGAAGTGGCAGCTGCAACTGCGCTCCAGTTAACATCTGGCATATTCAGATCACCCATCAGCAATATCTCCCCTTTTTCTGCCATTCTAAGTATACTTTCTATCATTTCTTGTCCACTTCCTCCCTGAGAAGGGGGTCTGATACAACCCCGTGCGGATTGTGGTGCCATTGCCTGTCTCCAAATTTACCCACAGTGCTTCTTCTCCTCCCTGTTTACCCTTTTGTTCTGTTGCTTTATTCCTTCCCTATGTAAAGAACTACCTCCCCTCTTTTACCCTCCCTGTCCCTCCTGTAGATAGTGTATCCTGGTATGTTTACCTCCCAGTCATGGTTTTGTGTACCATGTTTCTGTGACTGCCACGATATCCAGATGTTCCTCCTCCATCAAGGCCACTAATTCAGGAAGCTTGTTACCTAGACTACGGGCATTGGTACTCATTGCTCTCCATTTTTGATGGCCTTACCTTCTGTTGCAGCATCCCCCACTGACCGTTCTACCTTGGTCTTTTTCATTTAGTACCCTGTTTTGTAGGAAAGGCTGGGATTTTTCTGCTGCTTGTCAGTGCCTCCCCATTGACTAGTTTAAAAGCTTGCCAATGAAGCATTTAAACCGATTGCTCAAAGACTTGTTCCTTCCTGGACAGATGCAGACCATCCTGCCAGTATAGGCTGGTGTCCTCCAGGTGGAACCCCAGTCCCCAATGAAGCCAAACCCCTGTGCTCCGCACCATTTTTTCAACCATTCATTAAACTGCATGGTGCCAATTACCCTCGCCTCCCCTATGCCTTTGACAGGCAGCACCTCTGAGAAGGATACTGTGTTTGCTACTTGTCTTAGGCCCCTCCCCAACTCTGCAATGTCCTCCTGCACTGCTCTAACCTCATGATGAGGTTGCATTTTGATGCAAGTGAGTAAGACCCTTGTGGCTACCAGGGAGGGACCTTGGGCAGATCCTACACCTGAGATCTGAGGGCTTGGACTTGTGGATGGTTGCCCATAGAGTGGGTATATAGTGGGATCACCAGGAAGGTGTGGGAACCTCAAAAGAGCATCATCTCAATGTATATTCCCTGATGGCTTCTGGGACAGTGGTGGGTTCCCCTGAAGATGACTGTGGAACATTCTGGTGAAGGGTGACCCCTGAGACATTGAGCACCTGAACCTAGCACGTGAAGGCAGGTACTGAAGCAAAATGACTGAACAGCAAAGTAGGAAACTCATCTCCAATGTGCAGGGAGGAGAGAATCCCTATGGAGACAGCACCCACAACATAACTCTGTGGCGGGAGAAACCCAGGAGTGTGACACAGAGGGTTCACCTGGCATGCACTCAGGAAATGTGTGAGCAATGTCCAGTGAAACTACTTTGGCTGGCTACATTACAGAAGGGTTGGAGGGCTTGTTGAGACATATGCTAACCCCCAAGAGTGTTCTCAGACTACAGAACTCACCTGTTTGGGACACCCTATTAGTGTAGCACAGAGCATCGAAAAAAAAATGCATTCACTATAAAGCAGTGCCTTGCTTCAAGATAGAGCACCTGAAGTTACGTACAGTTAGGAATCGGCATAAAGGGGGACAGGGAATCCTGGGCGGAGGCTTGTCCGAGAAGCATGGCAAGGCCATTCGTGGGCACACTGCCATGCAAAGGAGAGAGAGTGTCACAGGTCATGGGAAGAATGGGAGCTGCTGAGACTGGGATAGGGTTAACATGCGCTGCAGCAGATGGCTGTGATATGGCTGGTATGCCACACAGCCTAGACCATGCAACATGTGAGTTCATTCATGAAAACCTAAAGGACACTGAGGTGAATATGTTACCTGTGAAAACCTGGAACTGAAATGAACTGTTTGTGAACAAGTGAACTGAGGCTCTTGGGCCCACAGATATTACACACGTGAACTTTGGAATACCCCACAAGTAAAAGTCAAGTACATGACCCATGGTAGTCAGGGTGATATATTACTACTAGCAGCCATCTAAGGTGCCCAGAAAATTACTCCAGTTCAGAAGCAACAGAAAAGGAGCTGATAAACTGAGTGCAAGGGAGATTCCAGCAAGCACAAGTATACCCTTAGACATGGGAGTTCCCCGGGCCATGCCTAACCCCCTTCCAGGCAGAGATGCAAGTAAGCCACCTTGCTGCCTAAAAGTGGGGCTGCACTTTTACTTTGAAAAGTAAAAGCTTTACCTGACCAGAAGGGCACCTGGGGATTCTTTTAAACCTCATTGCCATTGTGATAATTTGACTTGGGGCACAGGGAGACACAAACGCAGGATTTCAGCAAAGCAGCCATCCTTCTTTAACTGGCGCCTAACTGCTCGTGTGCCCACTGGGCATGACAAGAAACTCGGCAAGGACTACAAATAACCCTGGCAGGGATGACAACTAACATGGCATCCTTGTACTTCCTGGTAAAGTAAGCACACATATATTACAAACCCATGAATCTAAGACACCTAAAAAAGTTCCTAATGACGACTCAGAGCCCCATAAGGAAGAACCGCAGGTTGTGGAGCCCTTGGTTTACCATATCATTGTTTATACCATCAAAAAAAATGGCCTATTTATTTTATTTTTGTTTCATGCTACATTTATAAACATGTCATTACCACATACCAACCATACAGTACTTATTCTATATTTCGAATTTGTGAATATCGCAAGTTTTTCTGTGGTGATTAGCTGTATTTATCTTCTTATGATTTTTATACTTTTTTTCTGAATCTGTCATGGCATTGCAGAAAGACAGTAAATGACATTTGATGGATTTTACTGGTAACCTCTGCCAAAAGTCAAATCTAGGCCCCTAGTGATGAACAAAATTACATGATTCACTCCGCTGGTCCAGTCTACTCCCTGCTCCTCCCCAAATAAACACGGCTGATGAGGTTTACCAACAAAACAATTTTATATATCATCTTTCATACCAAAGTATAAAGAATAGTTACGTAAGAACTCCCCATAACAGTAGATCTTTGAGAGAGGCTCTTGCAGTGGGTATTCACATATAGGACTAAGCCGTCAGGCGTTAGGACCCCACAGAAAAATTTCTAGCGAGCAGTCTCTGCCGGGGGACCGCCTCACGTCAGGTGACCGGCGTCATATGACGTCGGCATAAAGGGGTGGTCCCCCATGCCCGCCTTCCAGTTCTTTCCCGCCACAGGCCAAAAGAGGCAAGACGAGAGAGAGAAGAGGATATTCCCCCACAGAAATAAAGTAAAGAAACTTAAGGGGATGGAGGGCGGGAAGGCAATGCCTACTGCAAGAGCCTTTCTTGAAGATCTACTGTTACAGTAAATTCTTGCGTAACTGCACTATCTTACTTCGAGAAGGCTCTTTCAGTAGGTATTCACATATAGGACCGAGTCCCAAGCAGTCTGGAACAAGGAAAAGCAGTCGGGAGGAGGACTATCGTCCATAACATAGAACCTCAAGGCTGAATGGGTCTCATGAAAGGAGACCTTGTAGGACAGCCAACTCGAAGCCTGATCTACGGCGAGAGGCAATGTCCAAACTGTAGTGTTTCATGAAGGTATGGACAGAAGTCCAAGATGCGGCTGCACAGATGTCTGCCACTGGCACATTTCTGAAACAAGCCGCAGAGGCAGCTACTCCTCTGGTGGAGTGACCTCTGACTTGACCTGGAAGGGTCTTGTACTTGCCGTAACAGAAAGTGATACAATTCGCCAACCATTTTGATAGGCGTTGCTTAGAAACAGCATTGCCTACCACAGGCCTGGTTCACTAGACTACACTCTGTGCTAATCAATTTCATTTGGAAAAGTAAGCAAGCTCGTAGAGCCTATGGGAAGCTTACTGTCCCCAAGACAAGGAGGGCTGAGACTTCCCCACTTTAAGCTTTATTACTGGGCCAGCCATGCTGCAAAATACCTACGTTGGGTGGATGGAGTTGGCGAGGAGACCCGAACCAGTATTACCATTTATGGCTTAGGATGGAAAAAGAACTTATCTTGGCGCAGGGCCCCCCCCCTCGCCCTTCTGTACATACCCTCTAAATTGATCCCATCAGCTCTTGTTGAGACTCCAATTGGAATCTCTGTAAAGGCACACAATCAGATGTGTTCTTCTATGTCCTACAGGCATGGACAGGACCCAACCCAGCCTCTTACTGGTAACCCGAGTCTCTCGATAGGTGGGAAGATGGTAAACAACTCCTGGATCCCACAACTCGCAAATATCTCTATTGCAGAGATACGGAGTAACAGACAGGTCCTGCCGTCCGGGGAGATTATCCGTATCTATAAACTAAATCTGCAGGCGAGCTTTAAAGTGTTTCAACTCAGGCATATGCTAGGGAAAGGCCAGTTACTTCAAAATGCTGGAGAGGAAGGTAGTTTCCAGTACCCACTCAGAGAAGTTGCAACACAACCTCACGCGGTCGCTGGTATCTACTCCACACTCCTAGGAAGAGCCTTCCAACAAGTAGATGGTTCCTCTGTTTATTGGAATGCTCAATTTCCAGAGAAAAAAATTAATTGGGAGAAGATATGGGCGGACACCCATAGGTTTGTTTCTCAAGACAGGTTGAGGCTGGTGCAATACCAAATTATCAACATGTATTACACTCCGGTCAAGATGGCCAAAATGAACAGAGCCCCCTCATCAACCTGCAGGCGCTGCTTGCAGGCAGAGGGTTCCCTGTTCCACATCTTTTGGGAATGTCCGAAAGTGGTTCCCTTGTAGAACATTATTAAACAAAAAATGGATCCATTATTGGGTTTAGCGGAATACATAGAACCTGCCGCCTGTCTCTTGGGAGATTTCTCCCAGATACCTATCACCGAGAGAAAATATCACATAGCCATGATATCTCTACCGGTCAAGAAGCTTATACTGAGACACTGGCTGGATGGGGAGACTAGTTCCTATTCGGAGTGGTTGCAGGAACTACTTTCTAATCTTGCAGTGAAGAAGATGATTGCTAATATAACCAACAAGTCATCTGAATTTGTGAAATGCTGGGGCAAGTTGCACACTTTATATACTGTTTAGTGAGAACTTTTATTTTAAGCATAAACTTAAATCATAATAGCCTCTATGTCCTCTCTTTCAGTGTTGCTGATACCATGGGTAGGGAGGGTGGGAGGGAGGGTTTTGGGTAGGTATGTATTGTTATGTACCGTTTTGTTATGTATAATGTCTTTTATATTGTGGTTGTAAATCAGCCTTGTAAGGCCTGATAAAGAATAAAGCATTTTGAGTTTCAAAAACAAAACAAAACAAAAAAACAGCATTGCCTTATCTTTTGTGAGCAAAAGAGACAAAAAGCTGATCAGTCTTCCTAAGATCCTTAGTTCTGTTGGTACAGTATCTCAGAATTCTGTGAACATCCAAAGTATGCAAGAGGTACTCCCCTTGATTGGAGTGTTACGTAAAGAAAGCTGGTAACTCAATAGATTGATTCAGTGTAGATTCAGCCACCACCTTAGGGAGAAACTTAGGGTTGGTGTGTAGAGCCACAGGTTCCTTGTGAAAAATCAAGTACGGGATTTTACACATTAAGGCCTGAAGCTTGGAAATTTGCCAAGCCAAAGTAATGGCCACTAGGAAGAGTGTCTTCCAAGAAAGGAACTTCAAATCAGCTGCTGCTGCTGGCTCGAAGGGAAGCACAGTAAGCTTCTCCAGGAGGAAATGCAGGTCCCATGGAAGGGCAGGAATGCGGATGGGGGGGGTCTCAAATGGAGAACCCCTCTGAGGAAAGTCTTAGAGACTTCTAACTGAGCAAAAGTCCTGTCTCCAAAGGGAATATGGTAGGCTGAGATAGCTGCCATGTGGACTTCCAACGAGGAATGGCTGAGACCCAGATCAAAGAGGTGACGCATGTAAGTCCAGGACTTTGCTGACTGGGCACGAGAAAGGGTCAAAGTCTTTTGAATTTGCCCAGATAGAAAACCGCTTCCACATCATAGCATAAGTGGACCTGGTGGAAGGCTTCCTGGCCTCCACCAAAATGTTCGCTACTAAAGGAGAGACTCCAAAGTGTGCTTTAGCTATGTCTTCAGAAGCCACGTATGGAGATGAAGGGATCTGAGACCTGGATGAACAAGGGTCCCCTGATCCTGGGTCAATAATTGTTGTGACAGCGGAAGAGGAGGTTCCTCTGAAAACTGTTGCAGAAGAGAGAACGAAACTTGTCTGGGCCAGAAGGGAGCAATGAGATTCATTCGAGCTCCTTCCGATGTAAGTTTGTTCAGGACCCTCTGAATTAAAGTAATGGAAGGGAAGGCATAAACAAATCTGTCCCTCCAACTGACAGACAGAGCGTGACGCCAAAAAAATGTCTCACCCTGGAGCAAGCGAGCAGAAGGCGGGAGGTTTTGCGTTTTGGGGAGAGGCAAAGAGGTCGATCTGAGGTGTTCCCCATCACTGAAAGATGTCATTTATGACTTGCTGATCTAACCCCCATTTGTTGGACCTGGCTGAGGACCGACTGAGTTCATCTGCCAGTGTGCTGTCCACTCCCAGGACGTGAACTGTGGTTAGGTGAAGGTGATATTGGGCTGCCCAATACCAGACTCTCATCGCTTCCTGGCACAGGGGGTAGGAACGTGTTCCTCCCTGTTTGCTGAGGTACCAGACTACACACATGTTGTCCGATTGTATGAGGAGATGACCGGGGAGGATGAATGGAAGGAGGGCTTGAACAGCATAAAGGACTGCCCTCAGTTTGAGAACATTTATGTGCAGGTTTTGCTCAAACTTAGACCAGCTGCCCTGAGTCCTACGAGACCCTAGATGGGCACACCAGCCTTCTCCTGACGCATCTGTCGTCAACATCTAGGAAGTGGGATCGATGCAGAAGTGAACTCTCAGGCACAGGTTCTCCTGAACCATCCACCATTGTAAGTCCCTGAACTTGGGATCTGATACTAGAACCTCTTGGTCTAGGTTGTCCCTGGTCTGGTCCCATTGCGACCGACGCATCCACTGAGAGATCCTCATATGGAGCCAGGCGAATGGGACTGTTGGGATGGGAGCCGCCATTAGCCTGAGGAGGCGGAGGACTGACGTGGCTCCCGACCCTCCTGCAGCTGGACAGAAGACGAGCCTGATTCTGAAGGGTGTCTACCCTGTCCAGAGGCAAGAAGACTTTGCCGGTGGTCATGTCCAGAATCGCCCCTATAAATTGGAGGCATTGGCAAGGGACCAGGTGAGACTTGGCCTGGTTGATGGTGATACCCAGGCTGGTAAAAAACCTGCAGGGTAAGGGAAAGGGAGTGCAGGAGTTCCTTCCTGTACGAGGCCACCAGGAGCCAATCATCCAGGTACGGGAATACCTGTACTCCTTGCGTACACTGGTGGGTCGCTACCACTAATAGGCATTTGGTGAACACTTGAGGGGGCCAAGGAAAGAACAAATGGGAAGGCCTTGAATTAGTAGTGGTCGCCTTGAAAACAAAACCGGAGGAATTTGTGGTGGGAAGGGTATATGGGGATATGTAGGTAAGCATCCTGCATATCCAGAGCGCAAAGCCACTGTCCCAGCCAAAGTAGTGGAAGAAGGCTCTGCAAGGAGAGCATTCTGAAGCGTTTGTACTCCATAAACATGTTCAGGGAGCCGAGGTCTAGAATGGGACTCAGATCGCTCTTTGGAACTAAGAAGAAATGGGAATAGTAACCTGTCCCCCAAAGGTGAGCGGGGACTGGCTCTATCATCCCTTCAAGAGAAGGGAGATGGTTTCCTCTAGAACCAGAGGAAGATGTTGCGGGGAGTAAGACGACTGAGGGGGTGGTTTTTGGGGTGGTTTCTGCAGAAACTCTATTGAGTGTCCTGCCCATATCAAGTGGCGCACCCAAGCATCTGATGTTATCCTCTCCCAACCCGGCAGATGGGAGGAGAATCTCCCCTCTACCGGTTCCTCTGGAACATCGAGAGGCAGGGAGTCACGAGCTATGGGGCAGCACAGCAGCTGGGGATCCCGTGGCTTTTTTGCTGGGGGGGGGGAGTCTTGGTTGCTGGAGGGGCCCGGACATTTGTTGGCATGTTTTCCTTGTAGCTTTTGTCTTTGTCAGTTTTGATGATGAAAAGGACACCGCTGCCCTTCAGGGGGGCCTGTACATAGTCTGGACAGACTTGAGTGCAGTACCCTTCTCTTGCAGTTCGGTAATGATGTCCTTGACATCACAACCGAACAGCACCGAACCCCTAAAGGGAGCATCTTTATAGCGGATTGTATCTCAGGGACCAAACCTGACACGCAGAGTCAGGCATGATGCTGTAGGCCTACGGCAAAGGCTGAGCTCCTTCCAGCTGTGTCCACCGCATCGTAAGTGGCACAGAGCCTGTGCAGACAGGGGAAGCGAGTGGAACGACTAGGTCACCCACTTCCTGCTTAGTCTGTGGCTTAGGAAGGAAGTCCAATTTAGATTCCACCTGGCTAAGGATGGTCTTCTGGAAATTCCCCATATGAGCAACATAATTAAGGGCCCTGATGCCTAGGGTAGAAGAGAAGTAGATCTTCTTCCCGTACTGGTCCAGATGCAGAGTCTCCTTATCAGGCGGAGACGAGCTTAGGTGTTTAGGATTGGCAGAGCAGCAGTTAGCAGCACTGATGACAACCGAATCCACCTTGGGGTGAAGGCTGAGAAAGTATATACCCTCAGGAGCCTGGTATAGCCTGTCCACCTTTCTTGGAAGGGGGGCTAACGCGGAAGGTTGTTTCCAAATACGAAAGGGGAAATTGTTTAACCAGGAAAGGCACACTAAGCTGAAGCTTGTTTCCAGGTGTGACCTGGGAGCACAAGGAAGTTAAGTGACTTGCTCAAGGTCACACAGTATGCAAGTGGGGGCTGCGGGATTCAAACCCCGGTCTGGTCTGCTGGATGCCACCAGATTTGCGGCTCAGAGCCTTAAACCACTGCGCTATACTGCCTCCTTGGTGGAAACAAGATCTGTGTGAGGCTCTAACCAGGTTGGAATCAGCGTAGGAGCGGTATCGGGCAGATCCAGATGGGCAGCGAGCTTTTTACGCTGTGGGTCGGCTCCACTGACCGCCACTGATGTACTTCCTGGAATTTCCTCAATAACTCCAGAAAGGAAGGTTCCTCCAGAGGATCCCTCAGCCTGAGGTATTCCGGAGTATGGGGCTCGTCTTCGGGGTCAGAGTGGCCAGACTCTGAGTTCGAGTCAGAAGTCTCTGATGAAGAGGATTCCTCCCTAGGAGGAGGAGGGACGACCTCTCTGGGGAGTTCCTGTGGGCGCGTATCTTCCCCACCTTGGGCACTGGAGGGTTCTCCTCTGGTGTCAGGCGGAGGGGAGGGAGTCTCCCATCTTCAACGTGGGGATCTAGTATAGGGACTGGCATCGGGAGATGACTCTCGACCTCCCTGGTGAGCTGAGCCTTGGCCTTCGCCCACCAGGAGGCCAAGGTCTCCTTCACATCTGCCAGTGGCTGTGAAGTGGGCGGCAGAGGTGGGGGATATGGGTACTGAGGGTATCTGTAAAATGAGTATCTGTAACCCAATGGCGGGTAGCCTGGCGCTGGTTATTGAGAGGTCGGGTACTGCGGCGCCGGATACTGAGGGGCTGGGTACTGAGGCACCGGGTATTGCGGTGTCGGGTACCCTGGCGCCAGGGACTCTGACGGAGCAGAAGGACCTGGCAGAGGCCCTGCTGGAGGGCCAGACAGAGGAAGCACTTGCCCCGCGGGTGTCAAGCCCGGGCGTGGGTATACCATCGAGCAGGTCCCATAGTCCTGACGGAGGAATAGGTCTTCCATCGGGCAAAGGGATGCCAGAGGGTGGTGTTGGGTCGGCCGGCATCGGGACCGGCATCTGAAGAACCAGCGTCAGGGTGTCAGGCGCTGGATGAGGGAGCCCTGACGGCAGCATCTCAAGGTCCTCAGTGATGACCGGGAAAGGAGGATTAAATTCCCTGGGTGTCAGTCGAGGGGACGCTGGGACCTCAGTGGGCAACGTGGTGAGACACTGCGGAGAGCCTGGGGCGTCAGACAGAACAATGGGGTCTGGTGCAGGCTTCCTGGCTGGGCGGTGATCAGGGAGCCAACGTCCAACTTATCGGCAGTGTCCGGGTGGACGTCAAACGAACTGGCGTCCAACTTATCGGACTCCCTATCTGAGGAAGGTTGCGAAGGAGTGGCGGCCTTGTCGAAAGGGGGTTTGGCTGGGCACTCACCTGAGGAGGTGAGTGGCTTAGCAGTCTTGTCCAGGCAGGCGTCGGTGGATCCGACATCCAACTTACCGGACCCGCTCTGGCTGGAAGGCTGTGAGGAAGGAGTGGCCTTAACAGGAGTGGAGGCCTCCTTTGCCCTGGAGGCTCCCGAAGGGCCAGAGTGCAAGCCCGATGGGAGGGGCACTGCCTGCTTAGTAGCCACCAAGACAGCCGTCGAGGAGCGATCCTGGGGAGGGGTGTTACCTTAAGGGCCTCAACTTCAGCCGGAGTTGCGGCTGCTGTGGAAGATGACTCCCGCTCCCGGTGCTTCTCCTTGTTACACTTTTTCTTATGGCCTTCGGGGGAAGTGGACGCCTGCCTAAGCTTTAACTCTTTTTCCATGGAGGCCATTTTCTTCTTGAGGAGATGGACTTCCAGGGACTGCTGCCCTCTCTTGCGGGTAGCCGAGTTGAAATTCTGGCAGTGCTGGCACTTCTCCATGGGATGATATGGGCCTAGAGAGAAGAGGCACAAGGAGTGGCCGTCCTTGTGTGGAACGAGTTGCACTTAATTCTTATGTGATTCGGAGGGTGTCAGGGACAACATCCACAGCAATTACTGCGAAAAAAATTGAAAAATAGAGAAAACAGGTTGAAAAAAGTTTGAAAACTTTTAGACCAACTGACAAGCGCTCTTCTGCCATGAGGAACTTTCACAAGCTGATGGCGGGAAAGAACTGGAAGGTGGGTGTTGGGGACTGCCCCTTTATACCAACGTCGTATGATGCCGGTCTTCTGACGTGGGGCGGTCCCCTGCCAGAGACGGCTAGCTTGAAATTTTTCTGTGGGGTCCTGATGCCTGGTGGCTTAGTTCTATATGTGAATACCTACTGCAAGAGACCCTCTCGAAGTAAGATCAAATTATACAGTGCATAGAACAAATCCTGAAAGCTGATTGGTTTAGAGGCAGTACCGACCACCATGTTATCTCAGTACAATATAGCAGTCTGAAACTAATCTAAAACAATCCTACATAAAAACCTTTTTTTGTTGTTGTTAATTCTACCAGATCCATTTTATAATCATAAGATACTCCAGGGTGTGTCTCTTGCTGGCTAATGCTACTTCTTGGGTGGCTGAACACATCCAAGGTACAACGCTGTCCCAGCACAACATACACCCTATCATGCCTATTGTTTAAATGTTTCATAAATGCCATGTAAGACAAAATAGTCTTGGCGGTAACTGATGCAAAGGCAAAGTATCTGCTAAGTTAAAAGAATGAGGAACATGACTCGAAGGCAAGGGAGAAACAAAATAGAATTTTAGAGGAGATTTTAAAGAGTTGGAAAGATTGAAATAGACGAGATGTAAGGAACCTGTTCCAGACTAAATGACTTACGTGAAATGAGGTCAAAGCACTTCTTATCTTCCATACTAGGCTTCACTTGACATGTCAACAGGTTGAGCCTTGCTGGGGAACGGTTTGGCTGAGAAGGAAAATAATTTACAAAAGGTATAATCGTTACTTCTTTCTTACGTTTTATAGAAGTTCTATACATCTCTTAAGAAGCAGCCTATGTCAGCAGGTCCTCAAAACAAACCCAGCAACAGTAGCCATTAAAAACTCATTCTCTCTCTCTCTGTAGCAGACATGTTTTCTTTAATCTCTCTTTATGCACCATCCTCAGGGAACTCTCTCCGGCAGCCTTCACCTCACCCCGAGCTCTACCTCCCACCTGAGACCCCTCCATCTCCTTGCACCAACTCAACGAAACCCCCCAGCTGTGTACCCCCCCTACCTGAGGTGGGGCCACCCTATCCACCCAGGGCACTCTATCTACAATCTAGTATTCTGGACTGGGCAATCGGCCTGGAGAAGAGAGTCCGGTATTGGGAATGTAGCCCGGACGGTCCAGAGGTGCCTTCACCTATCCCCAAGGACAGGGATTTTCTTGTATTGTTCCTTTCCCTCTAGGCTCAGACGGGTAATGCATCCGTAAGGTGTTTACAGATCGCCGCTGCAGCCAATCCCCCTTGCTGGATTTGGGATTGCTGTGTCTCAACTGTCGCCAGGAGCCACCAGAGTCCGGATCGATACCCCCCTCCCTCCCAGGACAGGAGAGCAGTCCTCCAGATGCTCAATCCTGTCCTCCCCTGCTGACCCCCAGCGGCCCAAGCTCACTCCCGAACCCGGGTTGCCAGTGTAATGCGAGGTGTGGCATCCAGCATCTCAACCCTCAGCACCACCAGGCCGGTAAGTAGCAGACATTTTAATTCAAGCTTGAGCAAAGGAATGTTCTGATTCATGAGAGCTTATGGAAGGAAGCAAGGCAGAAGACTTCACCAGTTCATGCCGCAGCATCATCAGATATCCCAAGGACAAGTCAACTAGGCAAATATTATTCACTGCAGTCTTAACTGTCATATAGTGTATGGCAGAATGACATTGTGCAGGAAATCCATGCCTAAAATAGCACTGCTGCGCTGCAGTCGTGACATCAAATGCTGTTGTGCTGCAGTACTGATGTTACTACTGCAGCACAACTTCAAACACTGTCACGTGGCTGCTTTTCCAAGCCATTGCTCTGATCACCAACATTTCACATAAAATCATAAACTAGGAAGGTCCACATAGGAAGCACAAGGTAGCTTTAACCGAGGACAGCTCCTACCCTCCCCACCCTCCTATTTTCAGAAAACACAGTAACTCGAAAGATGTTTTTTTTTTTTTTTTGCTGTCAGTTTCATTTGTAGGCTCATAGTTGATCCCCTTGGTGAGAACTAGAGACATCCCAAGATGAATTAACTAGGACAAAACTGAAAATGCTAAATTAATTTCACCTTTTTTCTGCCATTTGAGCAACCATTTAAGCAGCGCTCTGCCCTCTGCTTTAGTACTAATGGCCACTGAAGCTGTGCTATGCAACAGCATGCTGTTTTCTAAATAGAAAATGAAGTTTTAAATGAAAAAAATCAATTGAATGTCGCTTTTTGAAACAGAATGCTTTACTGTGTTAGTGTTGTTGATGGTGCCCATATACTATTTATTTTTATTTATTTATTTCAATCTAGGATTAAAATACCTTTGAGCCGAGGCTCTTTTACAAAGGTTCCACGTCAGCGTGCAGCAACAGTCATCATTTCTAGTTACAAACACATAATCATTGACTTACAGACATGTAATAACCAGTACAAAGACCTGAGCTATCAGCAAGACAAGGGAAGGGGGGTGGGGGTAAGGTAGGAGATCGAGGGGGAAGGAGGTGCAGGGGGTAAGGGGGAGTACGAGAGGTGGTTGGGGGTGGGAGCAGGAGTGGAGATATGGGGGGGTGGGCGAGAGTGGGAGACAGTGCAGCTAGGGGGCCTTGTCGAGGGAATATGACAGGTAAGGTGCTAGGGGTGCAAAGACTGATTGTAAGTGCTGGGTGCTGGGGCATGTGCAGCTGGAATGGTGAAAATGTTAAGATGGGCAATCGCAGGATAGAAGCAGTGAGAGGTGAAGCTTGGACTTGAAGAGGCCGAGTGTTGGAGCGGTCACTATGTCACTGCCAAGAGAGTTGAGCCAGTTGGATGCCCAACAGGCGAATGATCTTTGTCCTTGGGTTGTGCGACATCATGAGATATGTAGTAGATGGGAATTGGAATTGAACTATAAAAGACAATGTATGGGCAGTCATGCATAAACAAAGCCTGAGTTGGCATTTCAAGGTTGACATGGCAACTACTTAAACCTCGAATGCAAAACTCAGGAGGTTTTGGTTGTCATAGTTACCTCCTGATGCCAAAACAGGCTTACTGTGAATGGCTGCCTATACACTGCCCACTAGGTATTGTCCACAAGAGTATAACATTAGACATTGCTTTTCACAACAGTTTTGCTCTTCCATGAACATATCTTAATAAACCTGTTTTTTTTTTTTTTGAATGGGACTTGCAGATCATTTCATAAAATGTCACTGTCTGGCAAGCCCAAAGGCTAGCACCTCTGTGGGTGCTGAGCCCCTGCATCTCAGCTGATTGAGCATAACTGCCTAATGTTAGGTTCTGTTTTTAGGGACTATAGATTACTACAAACTGCAGACAAAAAGCTGAACCCACCCAACCCTACATGAAAATGGCATACTTGCTGTACGTATACCATATCTAAACAAAGATGATAGACAGCCAGTAGACAGACAGGAACAAATACCATAAATAAGACTATTTTTAGAACCCCATTATTCACTGTCCATCTGATGGCCCAGCGGTTAGCGCTCCTACAATGGTGACCTGGGTTCAGGAGTGGATCTGGGAGTTGGATTGGGTGGTCAAGGGGACTGAGGTTGCGCTGTGGCTCTGCATTGCTCCCAGCCTGGGAGGGGTAATGCTAGGTTCTGCCACTGCAGTGACCTCTGCTGTGGATCAGGGAGTTTCCCTCCTCTGCAGGGGTGCACTATGTGTGTGCAAGGCCTGATGGGGCACTGCCCAGAGGGAGATGGCTGGGATTTAAAGAGACAAAAATGCCCCAAATCCATGTACCTCGGCTGCCTGTATAATGGTAGCCAGCAGTCTTAGGCCCAACTGCAAGGGGCTCCTCACTGGTCTAACTGACAGTGCGGGGAGCAGCTGACCAGGCTGGGAGTGCGACAGCAGAAGGACCTCAATGTCAGGTGAAGGTGACGGCCAGAGGGCAAAGACTCTATGGCAAGAAAAAAGACACATTATTCCCTTGACATCTATGGGGAACTCTGAAAGAAATACAATGTTGAGACACATTTTTAAGCATATATTTGTATATTTTCTCTGTTTACCTTTCCCTTTTCTTTATAACTTTGCACACCAACATGAAACCAAGATAACTGCCCACAAGATGTCATCAGCTCTGGCCGCTTGTCTTCATCTGACATCAAAATCCCATGTTTGTAACTCCATAGGATGTTGCAGCAGAAACAAACTGAGGATCTGATGTCAGGTATTGGTACTGGCAAGCTGCGAAACCATATGGACAGTGATCCTGTTTTCATGTTAGAGTGCATAGTTATAAATAAAAAGGCGATACTGGATACAGAAAATAGATAAGCAATGAAACACAACAGGGTGTTGGTTTTTGTTTATGAACTGTACATGCTGAGAGCTTTCATCCAACTGGTAGTGCAGCTCACAAACAGAAACCAATACCCTGAAGTGGCTAACTGTACTTATAAAATACTGTAAGTAACAGAAAAATAAAATTTAAGCTGGCTGTGTGGCGCCGAGCGATGGGGTTTCACTTGGCATACAGGCAACCCGAGATCACGCCACAAGCCCCGGATGTCAGGAACAGAGACTGGCAGTGAGGGAGTTCCAAGTGTCCTATGGATGCTTCCCTCCTGTGGGGGGTGGGATGGTACTGTACCGCTTGTCTGGCAGTCCCTGGTGGTGGCTTGTGGTTGATGTTCATGGTGGTATGAGCCTCGACACGTTGCCAAATGCCCCCCCCAATGTACCGCCACGGTTGACCAGTGCATGGGAGGGGGGTTGGGGAGAAAAGCGGGGAAAAAATGCAACTGCTCAGCTGACCGGAAGATGGCGGCTGGTCCCCACTCGCCACAAAGCCCTGAAGTATCCGAGCCAATATCTCATCGTTTGCCCGGCATAGAAGGAGGCCTATGGGCAAGTCTCCTCTCTCAGTCCCCTGCATGGGAGGGGGGCCCCCTGGCAAAGGGATACATCAGGGCAAACGGGTCACGACCTTGAGGGTGGCCAAATGGCGAAGAGATGAGCGGTGGGTGGGGCCCTAGGCAGCCCGAAGGAGTGGCCGAAAGGGGGCTTGGAGAGCATAAATAACACACAAAAAAATAAAATTTATTTTAATAGCATATGGTATTTAAAAATGAAAATGTAAAAGTGAAATATATATATATATATATATATATATATATATTCCTTGTTGAAACTGTCAATGATTAGGCCACCAGAGAGAGCCCTGGGCTTTCTATCTGCAGCTGACCCCTACCCCGCCTCCCCTTTCCATTACTGTGGCCTCACTTGCTGGAGAGGGAGGGAGGGAGATTTGTTTGCCACAAACTTAGGTTGGCTGGTATAATTTTATTTTAATGTTTAAAATGTGTCCAGTGGGCAAGTCTACTCTCCCTTTGTGTGAGTGGGATTCCAATGTTATAAACTGTTGGTCTGAGAGGTTTGTTTGTTTCTGCCAGAGGAAGCCGGATTACAGTTTTGAAAACCACCAGGCAGGCAAGCTTGTGCACTCCCATATGAGGGTGTGGAACTGTAATTTTAAAAAGCACAAATCTGGCGGGCTTGTAAACTCCCATCCAAGGGAACAGAATTGTAATGGTGGAAATCAAACCTGTCCTAGGACCAACCCTCCCCTCACTGCCTGCTACATCATGACCTAGAAAGTTACTGCTACATCACATACAATCCTTGATCAGTGGGTGGTGCCACAAATCTATGCTAAATCATACTGTCTACACTAAGGAGAAAATGCATCACTGGAATGCATACTCACCGTTCCATGCGCTATAGTTAGGTAGCAGTTCTTGACGCTGCATCTTCTTTTCTGCCAAACTTTGCGTAGCCTGAGAATTAAATTAATAATCACGAGTGAAGAAGTGTACACCAGTTATTAAAGCACAGAATTTCACTACGACGGCTTATTTATGGTATAGAAGTAATGTTCATTAACTTGCGTGTATCTAGATATTCATTTTTTTTTGTACAGTTAGACTTTAGTGTCTAAGGACGTTTTTACACAAAGAATCTGCGGTGATTCAAAGTGCCGGAGTTTTCTTTTCTATTCTCTCTCTCTGATGAAGCTGAAAATAAGCGAACTGTCTAGTCCTCCTCTCCCAGTCAACAAACAATTACTACATAAACAACTCAGTCAGCTAGCATACCACCACGCAGTGTTTCTTTTCTAGCGCAGTATATTTGTTTTCCTGCCGTAGTACAAAAGCCTGAGTGCAGCTTGCCATACTTGCATCTCTGGGCATGAAGGGTATCATCCCACAGCACAGCAGCCCAAGTGCAGCCTGCCATGCTGGCATCTCAGGGCACTCTGGGGACCAGCCCGGATGAACATAGCTTGCCATGCTGACATCTTGGGGCACTAAGGGGACCAGCTCGTATTACAGCAGCCTGGGTACAGCTTGCCATGCTTGCCTCTCTGGGCATGAAGGGTGCCAGCCCGTAACACAGCAGCCCAGGTATAGCTTGGCATGCTGGCATCTTGGAGTACTAAGGGGGCGAGCCCACAGCACAACAGCCTGGGTGCAGCTTGCTATGTTGGCATCATGGAGCACTAAGGAGGCCAGCCTGTAGCACAGCAGCCTGGGTGCAGCTTGCCATCCTAGCATCTCAGGGCACTAAGAAGGCTACCTTGTAGCACAGCAGCACAGGTATAGTTTACTATACTGGCATTCTGAGGCAATAAGAGGGCCAGCCTATATAACGGCAGCCTGGAAGTAGCATGCCATGCTGGCATCTCAGGGCACTAATGGTGACAGCCTGTAGCACAGCAGCGCTGGTGCAGCTTGCAAAGCTGGCACCTCAGGTCTGCGCTGTGAGCTTAGGATCCCAGCCACAGCCTGGCAAGTGAGACGCCAGCTGTCCAAAGGATGCTCTACTTCTGGGGTTGGAGTGATGACACCCACATTACTCTCTGTGTACTCTCCTAGTGGTCCTACCTGGCTGCCTGTAGGGATGTCAAGCACAGAAGCACATGGCTTTCCAAGGCTGGTGTGGTGGACTATTCCATCAAAAGCCAGGAAGGTGAGAGGAATCATAGAGTAAAAAAGGCCCCAGGTATTGGGCAGGTGAAGCCCTGACACCCTTCCACATTTTGTCCCCCCCCCCCCCAATAAGTGCTGTAACTGGATGTAGGCCATCAGCCATGGAGCAGAAGCTTCCACTTCAGGGGGTAAGCCAGGAAAGACTGCAGCAGTTCAGAGTGAGAGTGGTGGCAGATCCTGTCTGCAGGTTCCCAAATCTGGAAGCTGAAGAAGCTAGGCAGCAATGGAAGGTGGCCCCAATCTGGGTGAGTGGAAACAAAGACAATTTAAAAATAAAACTGCAATAAAGGGCATCACTGCTGTGTGTAGATCCTTCTGATAAGACACCATAACGTTATGAAATTACTCACCAAAGTATGGCCCAGCTAATGCAAGTGTAACCCCCCCCTACCAATGGGGTTTACCAAAAAGTCTTCCTTGTGCTTGCCTAAATGCTCACTGCCAGGCTGGTGTCCTACATTTTAGCAGTTTAAATGTGATTACCAGAGCCTGTATAGCCTCTGTGTACTGTCTCTTTAAGAGCTGCCTAATTGCAGCCTAAGTAATCTGAGGGTGAGCTCTGTTGAAAGATGTAACTATTTACTGAAAATCATGTAGAGTGATAATGATAATGTAATTTGTCTAACCTGTTTTCTTTGTAGCAAGAACTGTTTTGTTTGTCTCAACTATCTTGGTCCTGGACTGCAAATTGGACCAAACAGTACTGGTGGGACCTAAAATGTAGCCAGACTACAGGAGCTGTCTGAATTCAAAATCTGTAGGAACTGTAGTTTGGATGGTTTTTTTGCGCCTTTTTTGCAACTGAAGGGGGAGCTCTTGCTTTGACCGACCGCCAAATCAGCCAACCAAATCTTTTGGATCTTGGGGAAGTCCCGGGCTGCTTGCAGTTTTCAGTTAGTTCTGAGCTGGGAAGTAAAATGAGAAGAGCTCAAGTGTATTTTGGGCAGCAATCCTGAGTGGATTCGTATGGGAAAACTGTGAAAGGGCTGAGTTTGGCTTGCATGTCTGCCTGCTGCTCCTGCGAGGGAGAAAAGAGGATTATTTTGGACTAAATCCAAGTTTGTGTGACTAAAGTAAGCTACTGGAGTGGGCCAGGCTCAACCTGAAGACCACCAAAGATTTTGCTGAATGCAATCAGTCTGTCAGGAGTTCCAGCTACCCCTAAGCTCCCGGTGTGCGCAGAGACTTTGCGATTGTGACCAGGGAGCACGTTGCCTGGTACAGTAGAATTCCCATACATGTAAATGTGCTATGAGCTGCTAGTGGGTTGTGAGTTAGTCCCCCACTGCGTGAACTGTGTTCTGCTTGCTGGAAGCTGTATCCAGCCCAAAATGAACTGCATCTGAATTTGTCTCCATGTGGTCTAGGCCTTGCCAGACTAGCCCAGCCAGACTACCCACTGCACAGAGAAGCCGTTGATGAGACCTGCCTGGGGACCAGCCCCCTGCTCCTCGCTTGAGCAGGAATGACGCTTCTGCGACTCGTGTGGGCTCTGCTTCTCCTGGCATTCCAGATCAATCACCTGCAGTCTCGATTTTCATCCAGCCTGTGTCCAGTCTTGGGTATCATGAGTAAATACCAGGGTAGCTCCCTGCAACAACAGCTTAATCTGAGTGTGTCATCTGATTGTCTTGTTGTTTAGTTTCCTTTACGAACTGAGCCCTCTGGCTCCGGATTACAAATATTGTGTACTGTGCATGTTGTGTTTTCCATCACAGGGCCCCAAACAGCTGCAACCCCAGGCAACAGCCCTCGCTAGCCCATCTCTTCTTTACCTGGGTACCCAGAGATGTGACTGTGTGGGGGGACTCAAAGCGCATGTATTAACTGCTTGACTGATACAACCTTTAAGCTAATTAACCTGATTTTGCCACTTCCTTGTTCAAGTCCCCTGAATAAATCAGATCTAACTTTTTCTGCGTGTAATCTGACTGTGGTTCCAGTTTGTGCTCAAAGTGCTGTACTGTTGCTATTTGCTACGCATAACCTTGTTTTACAGGGGGTCCCCAGGGTCGAGCCAGAGGAACCAGCCCTGGTGGTAAGTGCAAACAGTGTGGGTACTTGTGTGGTGTACCAGGGGTATTGTGAAAGTGATTATTGTACAGTGTTCAGGCCACTAGAAGGAAAGAGGGGTTACAGTGTCCCGGAGGGCTGTGCCCAGGTTAGCTTGACCACTACCAACCCTGACCTCCAGGTGGAGGCACCTGTTTCAGAACTCAGGCCCCTTAACCTGCTACTAGCCAAGCAGGCAGGGGTAGTAGCCCTTTGGATAGCACCACCTAGGGGTTACACAAGGCAAATGTTCAGAAATGGAAAGGGTGGATGGACTAACAGTGCTGTGACCAGCTCAGCTGGAACAATCTCGAATCCCTTTTTCTTCTAAGTACCCTTCTCTACTTGATGGTCTCTCTGAAGCACTACCTACTTAACTTCAACATGTCTAAAATGCTGCCACCCATCTTCTCATTCGATTTAGGAAGTCTGCTGTTTACTCCCATTCCCAAAGCTCTATACCGGCTACTCAGTTATTTTGGAATACACTTTAAAATCGCTTAAACTGTAAACTTCTTCGTGGGAAATGCACATAATTGTCTTTCTGAACTCATTCATTTGCACACTTAGACAAGTCTTCTTGTTCATCTGATACTTAGCTTCTTAAGGTTCCTACAATTAAACTTTCTGCAGTCAGTGGTAGATGATCTTCTGCTGCACTATCTGGAATAGCTATCCTACCAATATTTGTTTGCTGGCCTAGTCTCCACTTAAATTGTATTATTCTCTGCTGCGTTAACTTAACCTCACCTTCTTCTAATGTTTAGTTTTGTATACATAGTCACATGATAATTTAAGGTTAGAAGGAGTTTCAGGCCCATTAGGTCTGCCCTCCTGCTGTATAAGCAGGGATGAATCAGAAAGCTGTGCACCATGCACTAATGTATAGGGATTTTGTACCCAACCTACTACCCAGGGTACCCTTTTATTCTCTCAGTGAGCAGAAATTTGCCCAGGCTGTTATCTTTTAATTTTCACTCACATGCACGTTTGGTACCTGTCTAACCTCTGAGCTAAGTTTGCTTACTATGTACAGGTACTACAGATGTTAGTTTCAGTTGCTTCTAATTTTGCAAAAGATTTTGAGTTTACCCATCACTTTTCTTGTAAAGGTATCCTTCTCTCTCTGTCCCAAAATGTTCATTTCCTTGAAGCTGGTGCATGCTGTACCCCACCTGGCGACTGAGCGAGTCCTGAAGGTGAAAGAGAACAGCATTACAAATTTTAAGAAAAAGTCATGTTCTTCCCACTCAGACAGGAGATGTAACTTCTAAATCAGTAAATCATGTTAAATTAATATACTTAATTATAAGTTCTACACTCCCTTTTCAATCCCCAGTGTTGATTCCTGATGTTTAGTTTTCTTTCCAAATCCACTTATATGGTGCTGCATTTCATTTAGGTTCCTCATGCAGAGGCCCAGATTTACTGCTTGAGGCCAACTCCCTCAATAGGCCAGTGGAGGCTAGGGCACACTGCAGAAGCAGACAGCGCAGACCCCGAGAGGAGTCTCAGACATGAGCTGCTACAATAGCACCTGCTCCAGTGACTGACTTCTGGAATTGGCAGCGAGGTCGACCACATGCCATCAACAAGACCTTGTTCATAGACTGCAATGCTAGAAAGAGCTTCCTATCAGGGGACATGGGCAGGAACTTTGGGAGGAAAAAGGCAAGCCTCAGGCACTAGAGGACGACTACCATGGCATCTGATGATCCGTGTCACCCAGCCATCACAAGCTAAGACAAAGACACTGCATTCTTCCTGGTGCTATCAGCAGCACCATTCCCTCCCCAATAAAAATGGGTAAACTGGACCTCCTAGGATGATGGATGAATCTGAGGATGTCAGAATAGCAGCAGGCAGATGGCACAGGCAGGCAGACACACACACACAGTGGGATCACGCTAGAAAGTGGTCAGTGCCATCTGCGGAGAAGGCCACTCACAGAGAATACACAAACACATAGTGCAGAGCACTCAGGCAGCAGAGAAGGTTAATATCCACATATTATGAGGTAAAACCATCAGGTTGCAAATCACAAAGATTTTGTTTTTATTTTGAGTTGCACTGAATGCACTAAAAGTTACCCAGTGCATCACGATGCACTACAGAATAGTGAATTAGTATTGCTGGAATAGTAAATAATTTTTGGTTTGCGCTGTTACTTCAAGGGCACAGTAAATGAAGAAGGGATGCCGCTTGTTTGGCTACGCCCCTTGGTGAAATTGTAGTGCATGACAAAGCACCAGGGAGGCGGAAGCCATGAGTCCTTTCAGTGTGACTCAACAGAATCTTTGCAGTTTGCAACTTCATGGTTTTACCTACAAATGAACATGTGAAATAGCCAGCAGAAAAAGGCCTTATGGTCTACTGAGTGTGCTCGATTGTGGAGCCCCTGATTCAGCGATTACAGCAGTCCCTGCCCCTTGCCCACCAATCCTGACCCTCTCCTTCACCCTGTCCCACCCTCTCTTGAGTCCACCTGTCTTTTGAGTGACTACCTCAGACAGGACTTCATTCCACTCTGTTACCACTCACTCTGTGAAGAAGTGTCTCCTGACCGCCTTCCTGAACCTTCTTCTGCCAGCTTACAGCAGTACCCCCTTGTGATCTTGTTTTTACTGAGACAAGAGAGATCCCCGCTATCCATCCATCTTGTTTATACCTTTCAGGTACTCGAAGGTTTCAATCATATCCCCTCTCCCTCCCTCCTCTGTTCAAGTGGGTTAATGCTGAACTCTCTCTCTCAGCCTCTTCTCGTATGCCTTGCTGTGCTGTCTCTGAACCATTTTCGTCATCCTCCTCTTAACTTCCTCAAGCTGGCTGATATCCTTTTTCAGGTACGGGCTCCAGTAGTGCATGCTGTACTCCAGGTGCGAGTGCACTAAGGAACTGCACAGCAGTGATACAACCTCCTTCCTTCTGCTCGTGAATCCCATGGCAATACAGCCAAGCATTCTGTTTGCTTTTGCTGCTGCCTTTCTATGCTACGTAGCCTATTTTAGGTTGTTGATGATGGCTATCCTGAAGACCTTTTCCTCCTCTGATTTGGTAACCTTGACCACTCCCCCTCCCTCCGATTGTACTCAGTCCTTGAGTTCTTTCCTCCTACATGAATGACTCTGCATTGAACTCAAGCTGCTGTATACCAGACCGCCTTTCCAGCTTTTCTAGGTCTTCTTTTAGGTCCTGTAAACCTCATCCGTGACCACCCTCCCACAGAGTCTGGTGTCATCTGCAAAGAAGCAGATTTTGCCTTTAATGCTATCTCCAATGTCATTAACTAACACAAACGCTATGCCGAGTACTGAACCCTGTGGGACACCACTGGTGTACCGGAGAGCTCCCCCCCCACCACCACCACCCTTTGTGTCCTACTTCTAAGTCAATTTGCCACCCACTTTGTTAACTGTAATACCTTATATTATTTGAAGACTAGCCCTCCACTGTCTGAGTGCTTTGCACGGTATGCTTGTCCTTTACGTGACAAAAACAGGACTGAGGGAACGAGGTACTGGAGGCTGTGGGGTGCAAAAACATTAATGCCATCTATTCTAAAGACTGGTACAACAGGGCTCGTCTCTGTACAACCTGCTAGCTTTTGTAAACATTCTGTTCATTCCCTCACACTCATCCCTCCTACTTGATTCTTGCCAATTAGGTTGCTCCAGTTGCCATTCTAGCATTACTCATGACCCATAGAATACTGACCCATATCCCAGCTGATGCCCTAACACATCTGATACTTTTCCATGTGGCAGGGTGCTTTTCTGCTCGGGCAATGCCCTCCTGGGCTCCTGTGGGTGGCAAATCGAGTGTGTGTGGGGTTGTGAGAAGGAGAAGGGTCCCAGAGTGGCCAGAAACCCAGAGGTAAGCAAGCAAGCAGCTGCTGTCATTTATGTGCGGTGGGACTCCCCCTACCACTCAGTCACATGGAAGGCTAACCATGGGGACTATCCTATAGGTGTGAGGGTGGCCAGTGTTTCATGGTGACCTTCAGCATCAATATCATCCAACTCTCCGCTGTAGGAGGCAGTGGTACTACAGGCAAGCTTTCTGCCCCCACCCAGGTCAGTTCTCAATGCCAGCACATCCTTGACCCCACCAGTCCAGAGCAGGGCTGTTGAGCTCGGAAACTGATCATCGGTCTCCCACATAGTGCAGTGCACTATGAGCTGGTGCCACCGGACTGGGCCACCGCCTACTAGATGATAGCGCACTGTCCCCCATTTAGATGTGTCACAACAGACTACAAAATCAACAAATCAATTTATTTAATTTTAAACAGGCTACAAGCTACAGGGCAATCTTTCTTGGCAGAGGCTTATAAGTAATAAAGGCAGTCTTGTCTCCCCATATTCCATCCAGCCTAGCAACCCTTAGGTAGAAGCAGCCTGGACATTTTTACACACACCCAGACCCTCTGTGTATTATGCCTCTATAAAGCAGCAGACACCAGTCCCTATTCCTCAAATCTAGCATGGTGGCCTTCTCTTGGTGACATGGCTTTCATCCATGAGAACATTCTGCACCTAATTTTCCCATTTTGGAAATATCCCCAACAACATTTTTCTTCAGATAAATAGCTGAATATGATGTCGAGCGATCCACTGCACATTTCTGATTTACATAATACTCAGAATGTACACATTATTTATTCAATAAATTAAATGTTTTAAACAGTGTGGGATCTCTTGAAGCATGCCTTATTCTCAACAGAGTCCCAGTCAAAGGGAGCACTGCAATCAAATGTTGCTGACTATATCACTCTTGGTCTCCATGTCCTCCTCTCGCCCATCATGTCTCTCATGGTCCGTGTTTTAATTTTAAGTAAATAAATAATCACCCTTCTTGTCTTTAAAATCCTCCATGCTTCCATTGCTGCCAATCTGTTGCACTTCATATATTGCTACTTTCCTGCTTGCTCCCTTCACTTCTCCACTGCAGCTCACCTTTAAGTTCCTTCTTACAATATGTTTCCCACTGCTGCCGAATCTCTCTGACCTCATCTCCTTCTACTCTTGATGAACCAATGTCTTTTTCTGCCAGCACTGTCTATGTTTCCTGCTCATTCCCTTTGCTCCTCCTTTGCAGCTCTCCTATTAGTTCCTTCCCATGATGCGTTTCCCACAGCTGCCCATCTCGCTCACATCATCTCGTACTCACTCCCTTTGCTCCTCCTTTGCAGCTCTCCTGAGTGCCTTCCCATGATGCGTTTCCCACAGCTGCCCATCTTGCTCACATCATCTCCTATTTATGTATTTATTAATTAAGAATATATTTTACCAGGTAGGCAAGCTAGGCCTAAGGCTCATTTCCAGTTGCAACCTGGGGGAAGGCACGTAGTTAGGGAAGGAATGCATCTACATAAAAGGCTACAGCTGTGAGGCATATACATACATATTATTCAGAGTTTACAGTTATTCAATACAAGTACAGTACTAGGCTCACAGTTGTGAAGAGACATGTACATGCAATTCAAAGTCGTACAAGTCACATTTTAGCTACTGAGTGAAGTCCTGCTTCCTGGGGCAGAACAGTTTGAAGAGATCACAAAAATGCACAGGAGGGCACTACACTGGGTGCTTATGGGCGGGCTAGGTGAGGGTGCAGCAGGGTAAAGGCTTGACAGTGCAGAGACATTATACTCTGGTATATTTTCAGAGTGGTGGTAGCTCAGATGGCCTGGCGAAGAATCAGGAGGAACTGTGGCAGGACCTCGCACTTGCAAAGTGTATCTTAATTAGCCTCCTCCCCGCGTGGGAAATGATGGGGCAAGGGTAGTGCTGGGGACTAGGTTGTTCAACGTTTTGGGTAGTTGATAGCTGAATGATGTTTGCCCTAGATTATGGTTGGTATCGTGGGATTGGGAGTAACTGACCATCTTTGGACCCAAGTGCACAGGTAGGTCCTGCTCTCCTACTCACTCCCTTTGCTCCTCCCCTGCTGCTCTCCTCTTACTTCCTTCCCACAGTGTGTTTCCCACCCGCTGTCTATCTCTCTCACCTTATCTCCTACTCACTCCCTTTGCTCCTCTGCAACTTTTGTCTTGGTTCCTTCCCACAATACGTTTCCCACTGCTGTCCACCTCTCCCACCTCATTTCCCACTCCCTACTCAGTCCTCAGTCCCCTCTCACTTCCTTCATGCAACAGGTTTCCCATTGTTGCTCTCTTGGTGTGGAACAGCCTTCTTTCTCTCACTCTGCCCAGCATGGATCCCTTTTCCCTGTTTAAATCTTGTCTCCAACCTCATTTCTTCTCCCTTGCCTTCATTTTTTAACCTGGTCACACTGCCTTTGTTTTTGAACCTTTCATCGCTGCACCATCCATGGATCTGCCCACTGTATTTAAGTTTTTCTAAACTTGGGATGCACATGAACATATGACAAAGCCATCAGAATAAGGCCATTATGTCTATAGAGTCTGCTCATATTGCAGGGTCCTCAGCACTGGATAATGACCCTACCCCCCTCCCTAATTAGCTCTTACCCTCCGTCTGCACCCCTCTTGACCCTTATTTTCCCCTTAACTCTATCCCATCCTCTCCTGAAGCTGCCTACCATTTTCAGCTAAACCACCACCTCAGGAAGCCTACTCCAATCTGCCACAACCCTCTCCATGAAAAAATGCCTCCTAGCCTCTCTCCTAAACCTCCCCAGTTTATTGATTCCCACTGAGCTTGAAGAGACCCTTCATGCCCACCCTATTTATTCCTTTCAAACACCTGAAGGTCTCAATCATGTCCCCCAACTCTCCTCTCCTCCAGGAAGTACATGTTCAGGTCTCCAACCTCTCCTCACACATCCTACCCTGCTGGCCCATGATCATCTTAGTTTCCCTCCTTTGGACTACGTTCAGCAGGTGTCTAACCTGTTTAAGGTATAGGCACCAGTACTGTATGGTGTACTCCAGATGTGGCTTCACCAATGACTTGTACAAGGGCAGTATTACTGCCTCTTGCCTACTGCTGATATCCCTGGCAATATAGCCCAGCATTTCATTTGCCTTTGCTGCTGCTTTTCTACACTGTGTGGTGTGCTTCAGGTCACTAGTGATCATCACCCCCAGGTTCTTCTCCTCCTTGGATGCAAATACCTGGACCCCACCCAGGCTGTACTCAGTCCTCGGGTTCTTGGCTCCAATGTGCATAACCTTGCATTTCTTTGCACTAAAGTCTAGTTGCAAAATCCTGGACCACCTCTCTAGCATTTCCAGATTCTCCTTTAGGTCCTGCATCCCTTCTGCTGTGTCCACCCTCCCACAGAGCTTGGTGTCATCTGTGAATAAGTAAATTTTGCCCTTAATGCCCTCCCCACTATCACTGAAGACATTCTCACTGGTCCAAGCACCAAACTCTATGGGACCCCACTGGTGACTTCCTCAGTGCCTGAGAGCTCACTACCACCCCCACACTTTGGGTCCTTCCCCCTAGCCAGTTATCCACACATCCTGTCAACTTCTCACCAACCGCTAGATCCACCAACTTTCTAATCAACCTCTTGTGAGGTATAGAGTCAAAGGCCTTGCTGAAGTCCCGGTAAAGGATACACAGCTTGGCCCCTGTCCACTGCTTTAGTGACCCAGTCAAAGAAGTCAATCATATTTGTTTGACACACAGTCTCCTTCCCACAAACCTGTGTTGCCGCTCATCCTGGAGGTAATTCTCTTTCAGATATAGATACTCTACTAACCTTTCCTTAAGTATGGTCTCCATGAGCTTGCACATGACTGAGGTCAGACTGACCAGTCTGTAGTTTGCTAGGTCGTCCTGGGACTGCTTTTATGGAGGGGTAATACATGTGCCATTCTCAAGTCCTGCGGTACCACACATGACTTCGGTGAACTGTTGAACAGGTCAGCCAAGGGACCAGCAAGCTCCTCTGCCAGCTCCCTCAGCATTCCTGGGTGTATACTGTCTGGGCCATGGGATTTATCTACCGTTAACGCTAGCAACCGTTGGGGGGCATGGCCAAGCCAACAGAGTGAATGGATGTTTAACCCAAAGGCCCCTGGCCAAATCCCCTTAAAATCCTCAACGTCCAGCAGTTAAATATGTTAAAAAAGTGTTCAGAAGCCACAAGGACAAGCATACAATGACCACAAACCAGAAATGTACCAGAAATCAAGCAAAACTAACTTTTAAACATGCTAAAGACTCACTAGGACCTGACAGGCCTGTAGAACAGGGAGGAAGACTCAGGATGGGATTGGGAGTGGAAGCAAGTGTGGGGTCAGGTGAAAATGACAAGCAACTTTCTCCTTCAAAGAAAGACCTCTCCATCAACAACTCACCTCCATTATTTATGAAATGAGAATGGAGCTGAAAGCAGGACTAGAAAATCTAGTGGCCCAATTTACTCATGTCCGGCAGACAGCGAACAATCTGGGGACAACAGCAGATGCTCACGACAAACGTTTGGAAGAACTGGAAGCTCGCCTGGGTTCTCAGGAGGGAAGACTTTCAGAAATTAACACTGAACTCAGAGAAGCACACAAAACTATCACCAACCTGGAGGAGACAACGGATGACCAGGAAAACTAGGAACAACAGAACAATGTCCACTTCGTTGGCCTGTCAGAGGGTGTGGAGAGTAGAGACCTCATACACTTCCTAACTAAGTGGTTCTCAGAGGCTTGGGACCTCCCCGGATACTGTCATGGAGATACAGTGAGCTACTGGAGCCCCCGGGAAGTGACTAACCTGTACTGAAAGACCCCACCACCTCCTTATTCAATTCCTAAAGTATCTTATTATAGAATGAGTCCTCCAAGCAGCCAGGAAGGGAGAACCCATCAAAATACACAACTTGGTTGTACACTTCTTTCCACATTATAGCTGCAGACTCCAGCAATGCTGTCAGGAATTCAGCCAAGTAAAAAAGACCCTGCATGAAAAAAATTGGTGGGGGGGTGCTGTGGAGCCCGAGCAAAATGGCAGTTAAAGATTAGAGCTCTACACTACCAATATACTTCATCAGTTGGAAAAACATCTTCTGGTGTGTTTTACTACGTTGAAGCAGTTGTGGGAAGACTATCAGACCAACATGGGAAAGTCTCAAAAAGAGAGACAGCTGCATGAGGGAGCAAAACCCAAGAATGTGACCACAGCTCTGACCCCGCGGTCGGCAACGGCGGACGAAAGCCAGCCCAAAGAGACTCTTCAGTCTTTGGGACTGAAAATAAAGAGAGTCATACAAACAGTTTCAGGACTGTAGGATAAGTTCAATACTCTCACCAACAGAGAGGTCACCTTGAAAACATCAATGGACGCTCTAAAAACTGTTACTGCGGAGGCTACCAAATGGTCCAACTCAGCATTCAGACCATGGCTCCCATTATCAGAGAAAACATCTCACCTTCACGCCCGGCTTGAAACGCTTGAGAATCAGGCCAGGGGCACCAACCTTCGTCTTCTAGGGATGCCAGAAGGTTGTGAGGGGGAATCACTTCCTCCTATTTTTGAAAGACTGGTTCCTGCAGCAATTCGGTGAAGAGCTACAAGACAGACCAGTGAACTTGCAGAAGACCTATCGTGTTACCCCAAGAGGACGACCTGAAAATCCCGATGCCCTGCGTACTATTGTGGCAGTTACAGATGGAGCTGGGACCTGGGATTTGAGACTTACACTCGCTTAGCAGAAAAAAAAACTCCTTTAAGATGGACAGTGGATCCAAATCTTTCTGGATATAAGTTTTGCCATGAGGCAGAAGAAAAAAACGCTTTGATGGGGTCTGAGCCATGCTTAGAGTGGCTGCAGTAGCGCATGGTATGTTATTCCTGGCATGACTCAGGATTGTACACCGTGGCAAGGTTTTTCTGTTTAAGGACCCAGTGGATGCATTTAAATGGGCACAAAAAAAATGTGGTACGAAGACCCGACTCGGAAGTACAGGGTGACTCAGACTCTGATGCTCCTACCTAAAGACAACAGTTTTCTTTTATGCCAGGTTTAGAGCTCCCAAACAGCTTCCCATTTGGATACCCATGTCCAGACTTTAAAACTGTGTGTTTCCGTTTGTTTTGGATTCTTACAGTACTCATTATGGCAGGTTCACTTTCCTTCGGTTCTGCTTTAGGGACTGCTTCATATTAGTAGTCTACCTCCAGTTGAAGTGTTTACAACAGTTGATGTTCATTCCATTTTTGTTACTTTTCAGTGCCAATCATTGCTTACTTGAATACGTATGGCATGTTTAGATTAAACGATACTGATGTCACACATAATTGTGCGGAACTTAGCAATTGCACGGCATTTCTCTACTCCTCGTTTTTAGGGGGATGAGGACATTGGTGGACCTTTTGGTTTAATGTACTTTCGTTTATTACTGTTCAGCTCATGGGCTCTACATATAGTATGTTACAGTATATTTGCTTTATTTTTTATTAATTACTTCATGGTAATTTCCCCCCATATGATATATCTATAGACATAGGACGATACTGCTGTGTATATTAAGAGGAGTGGCGCCCTCATCTGTTAAATGTTTTTCTTATATACTCTGTCAGCATTTCATAACTGTATGTGTTTTGAGCAAAACAATAAACATGGTTTAAAAAAAATAAATTGACAGTTCACCCATGCCTACCCATCCAGGCTTCTGATCTCTCGATCCGGCCACTCGCCAAAACAATTCACTAATCCAGCCCTGGCAGAGACAGTCATCAAGACAGAAGTGGCAGCAGAAGAATGTAAAACAAATCAAAGATTGACCGGGCTGGCACTGTAAGAAAGGGACATTCGATCCACAGGCTTACTGGAAGCGAAGGAGAGGGGCTTACAGGAAAGTGTCGGGGGGGGGGAGGTCTAGACATGCTACAGGCAGGTAAGAGAACAGCTGAACCCATCACCTTTCAATTACCATGGACAAGTCATGGTAGGCCCAAAAAGCAACACAGAGACTAATGAGCTGGGATCTCTTCCACACACTGGTGCACTGAGCAGTAGCGGGGTTGGAGTGCAGGGTGGAGGGAGAGGCACCAGGGTGGCCAAACAGACCACAGGTTAACATAGGTAAGAAGTGTGGAAATGGCATTTTGGATCTCTACCCTGCCCTGGGTGTCCCCCCCCCACCCCATACACCTGAAATAGAGCAGGGGACTTACCCCTCTTTGCTGTAGTTGGGAACAACCTAGCCACTCCAGGGCCCCTGACAAACTGATCTCGAAACACCAACCTACGTGGATCCCGCTGAGAAGGGGACTTGCAGGAGGCATTCTAGGACTGTGGACTGGTGCCAGGGAAGGGGGTCTTTACACTCAGTGTCTTAGGACAATAATAAATCTGAACACCATGCACACCAATGTATAGGACTAAATACAAAGATTAACTGTTAAAAGTTGTGGATCAATGAAAAAAGCCAAGCAAGGGGGAGAAGAAAAAAGAAAACCAACATAAAAAAGGCTGCCTTCCAGGCAGTAAAGTAGAAAAGTGTGCCAATCAGGGTAGTCACGACCCTGCAAAATGAAGCTCCTGTGTAAAATAGGGTTTATTTTTCGCTGTGTACCTCTCTCCCTTTGCCTCCCTTTCCATATACTGTGTGTGAGAAGTGCAACTCAATCCTCACTTCATAAACAGGACAGGGGAATAGGAACACTGGTAAGAGGGAGGCAAACACAAAGGTGGGGCCAGGGGTCCAAGGATTGTGGAACTGGGTAGCATGTGGACATGTGGCATAGAACCCAGCACAAACCAACGAGCTGCTCTCACTGAGACTTGCAAGTAGTCATGAAATGGAAGCAGAAACAAATCTGTCTGGGGCCCTGTCCTGTGCCCACCTGTGGTGCGGGTGTGGGGCTGGGTCTCAAAGTGGTGGGGGGCAGGAACGGTGAGCTACACAGTGGACAGGCACAAGGCACCATGTGACCAGCTCTGCTCCCCCACCCTACTCCATGCAAGAACTCGAAAATAAGGTGGCAGTCTAGCCCCTATCACCAAATCCGGGAAAGAAAACTGGCCATCCCAGAACCCCGACATAATAGCCCTGCAACAATAACCCCAATCTACGCCAGCAGGAACCCTGCAAGGGTGGCCCACTAGCCAAGGTGAGTGGAGAACAAAAGGAACCAACTCATCTAAAAGTTGGCAGTTAGCAAGAATGAAACTTCCACAGGCTATGAAAAGATGCCCAAACTACACTAGGCACTGGAAATCATACCTGGTAGAGATACTTAACCACAGTAACAAAAAGCAAAGCAGGAAAGGGAAGGGTAGTACAACTCTGGAACCAATAGGTCCACAAATTCACAAGCTCTCCCTACCAAGCTGACAATCCTTTCGGAAGATGAGCTTTAAATACCAAACACATAAGCAGGGGAGCAACAAGGGAGCTCAAAAGAATGGCATACCTGGCAAAGTAATCAACAATCTGCTTCTGTTTAGTAATCAGGCAACAACATGGGGAGGAAGCCACACCATTGTTGGCTCCTACCATGAAAACAGAAAACCCCAGTGCTCGAAGGCAACAGAACAACTGGGACCACAGGGAGCAACAGTGGGGAGGATCAAGCTTGATGCTGGAGGGAAGGCTGGCAGAGCTGAGGTATCTAATCAGCCAGGAAGGGGGAGGAAGAAGTAAATTACCAGTCGAGGGGAAGGGGAGGAAGTTTGTGCTCAGGGTTTTGGGATTTCTCAAATTTTTTTAAATTGGTTGCTTTTAATGCTTAAAAAAGTTTCAATCTGATGACAGCTGATTCCACTTCTGAAAGATGCCAAAGGAGGAGGAGGAGTGGGAAGAGACAGATGAGTCCAATGGATCAGATTACATTAAGAGACAAAGAGGGGAAAAACTGAACATCGATAAATAAAGACAATATAGATATACTGCTACTTCAGGAGACCCACATGGCTGAAGAACAGGCCATTAAATTAAAGAATGGGAAGACATCCTGGTAGCGGCCAACTTCATGTCTAAAGCAAGGGGAATAGTAATATGGATCTGTCCAGGCATAGGAGCAACGATCACGTGCTCTAACTAAAGACACCAAGGGGAGGTATGTAATAGCAGAAGTGCAGACAGGCCCCGGCGGCTATACCCTGGCCTCCATATATGGCTCAAATGTTGACAAGCCAGGGTTCTTTTAGAGAGTGGCCCTGGCTTTAACAGAATACTTAGCTCTGCTAGTACTCTGTGGAGACTTTAACATGGACAGATCAGCCCCCAAAAGCTCTGAAACCCTTAGATGCATGGTGATAGAGGAGGCTGTGGTTGAGATCTGGAGACATCTACATGCAACAAACCGAGAATACTCATTTTACTCGCACATCCACAAAATATCTACCATAACAAATTATGCATTACTGTCAGTCACCCTTATCTACAAGGTGACAATGGCAGAGTACAGACCCAGGTTACTCTCAAATCATGTTCCACATTGTGAGGGAGTTGAGGAGGAGGAAATGCACCCAAAATCAGGCAGTGAAGATTAGATCAGAAACTTTTGAACAACCAGCAAATCACCCAGCTAATGAGTAAGGCAGCAGAGGACTTTTTTTGGACATAAGAAGGAGGACACTGCAGGCAGAACATAATGGGATGCACTGAAAGCATATATTAGGAGAATAACCACATCTTATGTGGCAGGGAAGAACAAACTAGAAGCCTAGAGGGGGAAAAAAAACTGACAGCTAGCATAGCAGCCCTAGAAAAACAGGTTACTCACATCTAACAGTAGTTCTAGGAGTGGTATATGTTGTTCATCCACACTTATTGGCATGTCCCTTTCCCCTTTAAATCTTGCTGGAAGTCTTCAAGCTGGCTCCTCCCACCCACCCGGGTGGTATATACCTCAGCTCCGCCCCATGACACCAAATTTTAGCCTGCTGGAAGCCAAGTTGTGTGCGTCTACAGTCGGGGAGGTCGGGTGGGTCCATGAGGATGAACAACATATACCACTCCTAGAACTACTGTTATAGGTGAGTAACCTGTTTTTCTAGGATTGTGGATATGTTGTTCATTCACACTTATTGGCAGACTACTAGCAGTTCTCTGGGAGGAGGGAAGCAAGGTGCACACCACCTACTTAGGGAACTAAGACTGGAGAACTGAGGTCCCAAAACCAGCATCCCGGCAGGACTCAAGGTCGATGTGGTAGTGGGTAATGAAGGTGTTTGCTGACTTCCAGGTAGCAGCCCGACAGATTTCCTGGATAGAGATGTCCCTGGAAGCAGCCACTGATGCAGCAGTATGGTGGGTAGAATGAGCTCTTAACCCTTGCCCGCCAACTCACTGCACAGACCTATGCATGATGTACTCCATCTTGCTATGGTTCATTTGGCTGCAGGTCTGCCAGAAGCGGCTTCAGCGTAGGTGACAAACAGCTGGCAAACCTCTCCATGAATTTCCGCCATCCTCTCCTTATAACAGGAGAGAGCACATCTCAGATCCAAAGTATGGAGCCTGTACTCGGCCTCCGAAGTGTAACTAGGATAGTATACCAGCAGAGTCAAAATCCAGTTAAGGTGAAACTCTGACACCACCTTCATAAGGCATTTCGGGTGGGGCGCAGGACAACTTTGTCCCTGTGGAAGACCAGATAAGGGGAGTCCACCGAAAGCTCCTGGAGCGCCCCTGTCCTTCTGGCAGACGTGATAGCCACCAGGAAGGCCGTCTTCCAAGACAAATGTGACAGCTCACACTTGTGCACTGGTTCGAATGGCTTGCCCATGAGCTTTGCCAATACCAGCAGTAGATCCCACGGAGCTGGAGGTTCATGCACCAGAGGGGATATGTGATCCAGGCCTTTGAAAAAGCGCTTAACCACTGTCTCCTGTGCCAATGTCGGCTGACCGGCCCACGCCCGGTAAGCAGAAATGGCTGCCAGGTGCACCCTAAGGGTCAATGACTGTAGACCTCCTTTGGAGAGAGACCAAAGGTAGTCGAGAATGTTAGCCACAAAACAGGATAAGGGGTCCAGACCCTTACCCTGACACCAAATGGAAAACCTTTTCCATTTGAAGACATAACAGTTCCTGGTCGATTCCTTTCTAGATGCTTCCACCACAGTGTAGACATCTTCGGGAAAGAGACCCAAAGCCTGGAACTCTAACCAATCAGGTACCAGGCTGTGAGGTGCAGGGATTGAAGGTCTGGATGGAAGACCTTCCCCTGGTTCATAGATAGCTGGTCCGGGTGTGTACAAAGCCGCTCCGGGGGCCTGCAGCTGAGGCTGAGGAGATCTGGATACCAGAAGTGGCATGGCCAGTCTGGGGCTACCAGAATCATCATCACCTCGTCCCTCCTCACCTTGAGTAACACCTTGTGGATCAAGGGAAATGGAGGGAAGGCATAGAGGAGGCCTAGGATCCACGGCCTCGAGAAGGCATCCCCTTGCAGTGAGCCCTGCTGAAGGAGGCGGGCATGAAACAGCCTCAGCTTGGTGTTTTCCTTGGAGGCAAAAAGGTCCACCGTCGGTTTGCCCCAACAGGAGAACAGGCTGTAAGCTACCTCTGGATGGAGAGACCACTCGTGGGATGTCTGGCCTAAGTGGCTGTGAGCATCCGTCAGCTGGTGCGAGGCTCCTGCCACATGGATGGCTAGGAGATCCGCCCCCAACCGGCCTACGAGGGTCCAGATGCGGAGCACCTCCTTGCATAGCAGACTGAGTACATGACGCCCTGTTTGTTGAGGTAGTACATAGTCGTGGTATTGTTCATCTAGACTTGAACCACTTGACCCCGGAACTGAGGAGCGAAAGCTAACAGTGCCAGTCTGACTGCTCTGAGCTCCAACGAGCTGATGTGGCACCGGACTCCTCGAGGGGGCAAGAACCCGTGGTCCCTGTTGTCCCCCATGTGGGCTTCCCAGCCCATGAGAGAGGCATCGGTCGTAAGGATGACCGTAGCTCGGGGTGAACAAATGGGATCCCTTCCTGCAACCGGTCTGGGGCAGTCCACCATTGGAGAGCGTCCCACATCTTCTGGGTTACAGTGATCAGCTTATCAAAATGACTGAACCACTGAGTCCACTGGGTGGCCAGCTTCCATTGGAGGGGGCGCATGTGCAATTGGGCCCAACAGACCACCGAGGTGCAAGCCACCATGCAACCTAGAAGGCGCAGAAAGTCCCGGGCAGGGCACAAGTGCCCAACCAGAAATGACTGGGCAAAGGAGAAGAGAACCTTTGCCTTGTCTGCTGGGAACCGAGCTCTGGCTTGACAAGAGTCGAGCTTTACCCCGATGAAGCCCATCACCTGGGAAGGCATGAGTTCTGACTTGGCCTCGTTGATCAGGAGGCCGAGTTGGGAGCAGGTCTGGAGGACCAAATCCCTGGACCTCTCCATCTCCGGTTGGGTGGAACCTGCCAGGAGGCAATCGTCAAGGTAGGGGTAAATTCTGACCCCCCCCCCCCAACGCTGGAGATGGGCCGCCACCACTGCAATGCATTTGGTGAAGACCCGTGGGGCTGATGACGGGCCAAACAGCATGGCTTGGAACTTGTACTGGGTCCCTTCGACCCTGAAGTGGAGGAACCGCTGATGGGACGGACGGACTGGGACGTGAAAGAACACATCCTGCAGATCCAGTGAACAGAACCATATGTTTCGCTCCAAGGATGGTATGATCTGGGACAGAGTGACCATCCAAAAGGTGCATGACCTGAGAAACCAATTCAGGTCGTGGAGATCTAGAATGGGGCGCCAGCCTCCCCGTCCGCTTGGGCACCCGGAAGTACCTGGAGACAAAGCCTGGGTCTGCAGATGGATCTGCCACGAGAGCTACTGCCTCCTTGAGGAGGAGCTGAGCAATGTTGTCTCGAAGAGCCAACTGGGTGCATGCGGAAATCCATTCTTCCTGAGGGGCGTGGGCTCAGCTGGGAGGGTACTGCTCGAATTCCAGAGGCAGCCTCTGACCGACCACTTCGAGAACTCACCAGTCCGTAGTGATAGCGGACCAGGCGGAAAGGAAGTGGTGGAGCCGGCCCCCCCCATGGGAAGACCCAGAACTGGCATGACGGAGATAGGGGTGGCAACCCCCATCCCGTCACTGGGCAGGCTTGGAGGAGGAGGATCCAGGACCTGAGCCTCGGCCTCCTTTGCGGGCCTGTTGGGGTCCAGGCTTGGGCCGAGGGTGACAAGCTTGAGCCTGCTACTGATGCTGCTGTCTTCCCTGGTAGGATGACTGCTGAACTGCAGAGGAAGAGTGCCAAAAGGACGACTTCTGCTGGTTCTTGCCCGAAGAACTCTTGGCAGAAGTGATGTCCAAGGTGGCACTGGACTGCTCTGTGCACTGTAGGTGACTGGCCACTCCTGGGCTGAACAAGTCGGTCCCAAGGAAAGGCACATCAGCTAACTTATGCTGAGTATCCACTGGGAAAGAGGAGAGCCTCAGCCAAACCTTGCAGCGAGAGGCAACTGTGGTGGCCATTGAGCGGGCACAAGAATCCCCAATGTCCAGGGCCATCTGGAGCTGCTGTTTGGCAACAGCACGGCCCTGATCCCAGACCTGGCTAACCATGGTCTGCATGTCCACAGGGAGATGTGGGAGGACTTCATCTAATGACCTGAGAAGGGCATGAGAGAAGTGTACCATGACGACGGCTGAACTGGCCTGACGAAGGCCCAAGGAGAAAGCCGCACAGACTTTCCGCGCTGAATGATCCAAAAGATTGGACTCTTATTTGGGGCAGTCAGTGTCGGCAGAACTGCCAGTATGCCTGAACACTGGGTGGTCACCAGGCTCTCGGTTGAAGGGTGCTCTGTGAACCCCGCAAGGGATCCCATCGGCACCGTGTACTTGCGGGCCATGCGGGCAGATGGTGCTGGACATGAGGCAGGGCGTTGCCATAGTTACAGTGCTGGATCAACAATGGCCTCAGCCACAGGAAAGGCCTCCGTTGGGGTATCCCCTCTCTTGAGGATGTCCGTGAGAGGGTACTCTGCCTTTTTCTGAATGGGTTCCAGGGGTATCCCTGTAGAATCAGAGATGAGATGGAGGATCCCTTGGAAGGAGAAAGGACCTTCCTCTATCCCTGTGCCAACGGACGACTCATCATCCCCAGGATGAGAGTGGAGCCCGATGACATCAGAGTCTGAAGGGTCTGGGTACAGCGGCCTGCCACCCAACTCACCCTCAACCTGCCAAGTGTGGTCCGGGGTGACAGTGACCGACAGACGTCTGGGAAGCCCAGTATCTGTTCGGTCCTCTTTGGAAGGAGCCCCTCTCACAGGCTGCTTAGGTGGTGGCTCCACCATTATCGGTGGAGAGACCAGAATATGCCAAACCAGAGGACAGGCCAGCCCCACGAGTGGGGGAACCAAAGGCTTCGGTTCCAAGGGGGTCGGCTTCGGCCTAGGAGTCGAGAGCCAAGTAATGGCTGGGGTAGGCAATGGAGCCGGCTTCTGCCCGGACAAAATCAGCTGTTGCTACATAAGATCCTCATAGCACCGGAGTTTCCATCGGAGCCTCTCCTCATCCAAGGAGGATGAGGACAACCTGTGGCATCGCCTCTTTTTGGAGCGCTTGTGGCTCTTCCTTGGCCATTCAGCCGAGGGGGTTCTACACCTCGACCGAGATCAGGACAGCCAACTTGGTCACTTGGGAGACACCGGAGGGATCGGTGAAACCTGAGGATCCGGAACCAGGTCCTCGATGGGGACACCAGCGGGCTGGGTCTCCTCATTGGGGAACACAAGGACCGGAGTCCTCTCCAAGGAGTCCTCGGCCATGGCCGGTGACAGAGGGTTGATTGAATCGAGAACAATCTCAACCTCATTGGCCACTTCCTCAGTCGTCTGGCCAGACGGCAAGTCCATGAAACCTGCGGCTGAGGAAGCAATCTCGACCGAGGTCGAGACTGCATGCTTCTGGGACTGAGACCTCTCTCGGTCCCAAAAGCGCCTTTGCTGAGATGAAGACAAGCTAGATTCTTGGTCTCTCTTGCGAGAGCGGGAGGAGTGCGAGCCCGCGGGCGCCTCACCCCAGGTGGGAAGAGACTGGCACAACTCATTAAAGGAACCTGTGAAGGTTGAGTGGAACGAAAAAGCTTTGATTCGCCAAAGCGCAGTCGGCTTCTTCTTCGAACACCTTCATGCATTCCAGCTACTCGGCGGAACCTGTGGCCATGGAAACCGCCCACCTAGCCTCCTTGGACTTCACAGGAGGATTCCTTTTCTCCAGTCTCCCCAACTTCAAATGTGCCAAGTGGTCTTCCAGGACATTGGGAAGGAAGGCCAAGCAATAACTGCAGGATGAGGTGTCATGGCCGACACCTAGGCAGTAGACGCACGTGAGATGGGGATCGCTGCGCGACAACTTCTGGCCACAAGGACACCGGCAAAATCCTTGAGAAGATTTCTCTTCCATGATCGAGGATGCAAAAGCACGATCGCTAACTCGAATGAGTTTTAATGTTGGTAAAACCAAAGTTTTAAAAGCCAGAGCCTAGGAAATGCATGAGGGAGGCAACCTGTATCTTCCAGCGGAAAGAAAGATCTGGCATCATGTGGCAGAGCCGAGGTATATACCATCTGGGTGGGTGGGAGGAGCCAGCCTGAAGACTTCTGGCAAGATTTAAAGGGGAAAGGGACATGCCAATAAGTGTGGATGAACAACATATCCACGATCCTAGAAATAGAATTCTCCCAGACTAAGTCTCCCTCTACACTCCAGACCCTATTAAAGGAAAAAGGAGAATACAACTGATTGTTGTCTTGCAAGACAGAGCAAGGATTGCTATTGACACACACTAGGGCACATTTTGAAGCAGACAGGATAGGGTGCTGCCTGTCCTGGCAGTTAAAAGAGAAGGAAACCGAAAAAAACAATAACTGTTATAACATAACCAGATGGGACAACCTTAGGGGACCAGAACAAAATAGGACAGGCCTTTAAAGAATTTTACCAAACTCAGTATACCTCGGACAGCAATACTTCTACCCTGAATCCAGACACATTTCCAAATCCACTACCTGTTTCTGAATTATCTAGTGAAGATCAAACACACCTGAACAAGGGGCTGCAAAGTTCCGAACTTAGACAAATGGTCTTCTTTTTGGCATGGGAGAAGGCCCTGGGAGCAGATTATATACCTGGGGAATTCTACAGAAAATTCTGGAGCAGCGTGGGAAAAGCCATGGAAGACATGATCAGGTAGGCGATGGGGGAAGGTGGATTACCCGACTCATTAAATACGGCCACTATCACTGTCCTGCCCAAACCTGGGAAACCTCCAACCCTATGCAGCTCATACTTCCCCATCTGACTACTTAATGAAGACTATAAAATCACTGTGAGGGTGACAGCTGCCAGAGTGGAAGAGGTCTTCCCCAAGATCATCCACAGTGACCAGGCAGGATCTGTAAAGGGGAGACAGGCCACATCAAACATCAGGCATGCACTTAATGTCATATGGAAGTGGTCAAGGGGAAAGGGAGACCACTCGGCCTGGTCTGCTGGCCCTTGATGCTGAAAATGTGCAACAGGATCAAGTGGCCTTTCATGTTCACTGCACTGGAGCAGTCTGGATTCAGAACCAGGATAAGGGCCTGGATTCAAACATTATACAGCAGCCCCAGGCTCAGGTGTTGACAAATCAAGCCCTCTCCGACAGATTCCCCCTAACCAGAGAAACAGGCAGGGATATCCACTGTCTCCCTCTTGTATATACTGAGAGTAGATTCCCTAGCAATCACCATAAGAATCAGTCCCCACATTGCGTTCTGCGCCACGGTGCAACCAACCATGTTATATTCCTCTTTGATGATGACATTCTCCAGTACTTGGGTTGGGAATGCCCACTAGCGATGAGATACTGCATGGAAGTCAGAGAAGCATTAGCCTGATGCCTCAACCTCGACTTTGACGAATCAGTAAGAATTATAATACTGGGCTGTCAACCCCCCCCAAACCGCACATGCTCAATTCAGCCACCCACTGTGGCAGCTAGGAATAGCTATCAGAAAGATGGTCCTTGCATGCTACTGGCTGACAGTGCATTCCCTCGATGGCATGGGGTTGGGGGGAGAACCTTATGCTGGAATGCCTCAGAATGGAAAAAACAATAAACACCAAGTGTCAGGGGAACTTGTTAAATATAAGGAGAGCCGGCAAGCTCTGAAACAAGCTTTAGAGCATGGACAATTCCCAAGTTGACAAACACCAGCATCCCCCTTTCCCCCAAGGAGCAGAGAGAAAACAGACAGCTCTGCATATACAGAATAGCCAAGGCAAAGTTAGACATGCAAAGTGGGAGTCCTTAAGAAAACTACAGAATTGGGAAAGAACTGTAAGCAACGTAATGGTGAAAGGCCACTGGGGTTATGACCTAAAATAAGAAGTAGAAACACTGCTAAAATGAAATGACCCCTAGCAAAATACCATGTCACACTGTTCTTTTCTCGTTATTAACTGACCTTTCCTATACATTCTTCAATGCAATAAACTGTCATCAACTGTGCTTAACATGCTCTGTTATGTCTGGAAGCAACCAACCAATAAACAAAATTTACAAACAAAAATGCTAGCAACCCCCTTCTCATCCTATCTATCTGTATTAAATCATCCATGCGCTCTCCAGCCCCCCCCAATCTCCTCTCCTTCCCCCTAGTGGCACCAGTCTGTCTCTCTCGCTAGTGAAGATCAAACAGAAGTACTCGTTCGGTACTTCTGTTTTGCCCCCATTCTCTTCTACCCACAAATCTTCTTTCCTGAAGCCAACAATCACATCTATCTTGTTCCTTTTTTTTCTCCGCTAACATGCTGAAAAAATGTATTTTCCCCATTTTTAATCCCTTCAGCTAGCTGCATTTCCTTCTGAGTTTTAGGCCACCAGACTACCCTAACTGCCACCCTAGCCATCTTCAGGTATTCCTCCCTGTCTTCCTCTCTTTTGGTCCTTCTGAACTTCTTGGAGGCTGACCTCTTGTCCTTTACTGCCTGGACGACCTCTGTGCTAAACCAGCTGGATGCTTTGGCCCTCAAGCTTTTCCCTTATAGCGCCTATCGCACTCTGTTGTGGCCACCATTATTCCCTCCTTGGTGACTGACCACCTTTGGTCCATATCCACATCCACCTGGATGCTTGCCAGGTGGTTCCTTAGCAACTCACCTATCTTGATGAAGTCCACCTTTCTAAAATCCAGGATTTTAGTCTTAGTGGGGGCCTTTTCCCTACCCATGTCCATCCAGAGCTACACTGTATGATGGTTACTCACCCAGGGGCTTGACCTTGATATCCTGGACATCCCTGTTTGTCAGTACCAGATCAAGGCCTGCTCCCTCTCTGGTGGGTTCTGTGATGCCCTGTGTGACAAAACTACTTTGCAGCGCATCTAGGATCCCCCGACTCCTGGCACAGGTTGTGGCCAGTATCTTCCAATCCTCCTTGGGCATGTTAAAGTCTCCCACTATTACCACCTCTCACTTCCCTGCAGTTGTCTTTATTACTGAGCTCAATTCCTTGTCTCTTTCCTCCTCCTGGTTGGATGATCTGTAAACCACCCCCAATCTCACCTTTTTTTCCTCTGTTCCACAATAATTGAATCCACAGTACATTTGCCCTCCCCTATTGTACCAGTTATCCCCTCCCTTGTATAATTTACACCCAGGGATTGAGAAGTCCCATTTATGCTTAGGAGGGCCCAGATCTCTGTGACTGCCGCAAAGTCCACACCCCTCTTTGCCAGCAATTCCTGCATCCATCTTGTTTGAAAGACTTCATGCATTCAGGGATATCACCTTCCACCTATAGTCTAAGCCTCCTTCCCCTATCATCCATTTACCTTCCTCATTACTCCCCTTTGCCTGTACCCCCCCACTGTTAACCCCATTGCTCTCCCTCCATGTCTACTCTCCAGTTCCCCTTTACTGGTGGGGGAGGGACGCCTGCTAAACCCCCCCCCAAAGTAGTTTAAATTATAGTTTTGGTTTACATATCCCCTCAGATTGTTTCTGAGGACTCTTGACCTCCCTTCTACTGAAGTACAGTCTGTCCAGTGCAAAAAGTGCTTTATTGGAGCAGGTCTCTCCCCAGCCCCCAATACAGCCATACCCTTCCCTCCTTGCACCACTCCCTCAGCCAGTCACTGATCTCCACCGTCCTTTTCTTCCTGACCATGCTGGCTCTCAGTACTGGTAACACATCTGAGAATGCAATACAGCTACCTCAATGCAGGTCTTCCCCACCACCCTGAATCTGTCCTTTAATACCACCACCTCCTCCCCCGCTACATTGTTGGTACTTAGGTGTATAAGTATGTGCGACTCCCACTCCCCATACCAACTCCCCAATCTTGGGGCACACCCTTTCCGCCATCATCCCTGGCATACAAATCACCTTCTTCCCCATATTGGAGTCCCCTTCTTTCCCCAGGCAATACCCTTAAAGAGCAACTGACGCGTCTTGGTAGAGACGTGCCAGATGTGCCCTACCCTGCCTACAGTACCTCCCGGTACAGAGAGTACCGCAAATGGACATACTGTAAGGCAGTATTCTATAGTGTAGATGCGGCGGATCGCAATGTACACCCCCTGCCGCAGCCTCGGGTCCCCTTCCCAATCCTATCCTGATGATGACGTCAGGTCGGGATGAGGACCTGGCGAAATTCAATTTCGTTGGCAAAAATGCAGCAGAATTGGCATTTCACTGCAATATTGCTGGCAAAATGCCAATTCCATGGCACTTTCACCAGGTCCCCATCCCAACCTGATGTCATCCTCAGGAATGGAATGGGAAGGGGACCTGAGGCTGTAGCAGGGGGCGCAAATTGCGATCCGCCGCATCTATACTGTAGAATACTGCCTTACAGTACCTCCGTTTGCGGTACTCTCTGTACTGGGAGGTACTGTAGGCAGGGTAGGGCACATTTGCTACTGAGACGTGTCAGTTGCTCTTTAACTATGGAGTGTCCCAGGGTTATCAACCCCCCCACCTCCACGTGCCTGATTCCTTCTTTTCCTTCTCCGACTGCCTTAGGAGCTTCTTCCCCATATCATGGGCACTGCCCCACCCTTTTTCTCCCAACCCCTGCTTGACTGATCCCCCCCACAGCCCCCACTCACCCCTCCACCAGCCTTCCCAACCTCCTCCTTGATCTTCCTTTCAGGCCACCCAAACAAACCCTCTTCTCTCCCCTTTCCTTTACCCCTCCCTTCCCCCACCTCCCACCCCACTCTCCATGCCCTCTCTCTCTCCTCCCTCTCCTTCCCACCATGACTACCTTGTATTGTCCTTCCTACCTTATCCATCTTGTCGTACCTTCTGTATTAAAGACGCCATTAAAAAATAGTGCATTGTATTATTGTACACAGACATTCATAGTCATGCAATCCCGCAAACAGAATCGTTTGCAGTCAGTTAATTATTTATGCATAAATGTATCTGGTCTGTAATTTAAAAAATCACAATAGACAGGGTGATATATAGTCTTCTACAACTGGTCACAATGTTGGATCAAACACTTTCACAGCTAACATGCAAAAACATGCAATATTAAAATTGGACTTACTCTTCTGGACTTTGAGCAGCAAAAAGGAAGCATTGAATCGAAGTAAAAACATTACGCACACATAAAATATGAGACAGCACAAGATTTTCATGATTATTTTGCTGGAAAAATACATCTGTCCTTTACCTTTATCCGTGAGGCTTTACTTATTACACTATAAAGTTAAACACACCTTCTGTCACTCCTATCTCTTGAAGCAAAGATCATCTAAGCTGAGTCACAAAAGCAGTTTTAAATTTATGTCAAGACTCTCAAGGAGTTATCAAGGCCCCCAATACTTCACAAAGAGCTTACCAATAGATACAGCAACTTCTGCCATTCACATAGACTTCAAAAGATTTTGTTAGCAATATAAAAATCCATTCCGATTTTATGAAGCCCTTGTAATTAGTATGACTGACCCAGCTTAAGCAGTATTTCCTAGTTGGTAGCCTTGATAGAAGGCATAATTGGGCAGCGCTTCTTACCTCTTTTGGTTCAAGCTGTAATGCTGGTCTCAACTGCTCACGGAGAGAACACAACTGCTTTTTCTCCTCGTCCTGTCTGTGTTTGATCTAAAAACATGAAGATGAGACAACAGGCTGTCTGAACTTTCACTGGGAGTGTTATTTTCCTTTCATTTCTTTTTCCCATCCCACTCATTCTTCTAGCGAAGGACACAAACTCAATGAAGCAAATATGTGACAGGACAACAGTTTTTTTTTTGTTTTTTTTTTTTAAAGGGCAACCTTCATGAACATTACCCATCACTGTTTGAAAGCCCATGGAAAGCTCCTCCTAATGAGGTATTGGGTTTACCGCCATCTGGAAGCAGTCTAGAGTTATTGATGACTATATCAGTCCCATATTGATACACTGCCACCATTTCTAGAACCTTGAGTTGTCACTGGCAACCAAGCTGTGGCTAACCACAGTGCAGTCAACACAGAAATCCTAGGAACTAGAACGTCCTTGTGATGGCCAAGAATGTGCCTATGACACAAGCCTGCTGTATGCAGGCAGATATATTTCCGTTTCCTCACATGCCAGGTGTTAGTGAGCGTGCATCTGCGCTCTTAAAATGTATCCAGCCATGTGTGTGTGTGGGGGGGGGGATGCACAGTTAACTGAACTAACCTGAGTGCTGAAGAGTTTGATTAAACGTCTGTGTAACCCCCCTACAAATGGGGGTTCCCGAAAAGTCTTCCTTGAGCTTGCCTAAATGCTCACTGCCAGGCTGGTGTCCTGCATTTTAGCAGCTTAAATGTGATTGCCAGAGAGTGCCTGTATAGCCTCTGTGTACTCTCTCTTTAAGAGCTGCCTAGATTGCAGTCATAAGTAATCCGAGAGGAAGCTCTGTTGAAAGATGTAACTATTTGCTGAAAATCATTTAGAGTGATAATGATAATGTAGTTTGTTTAACCTGCCTTCTTTGCAGCCAGGACTGTTTTGTTTATCTCCACTCTCTCGGCCCGCGGGGCTGCTGAACTGGACCAATCAGTACTGGTGGGACCCAAAATGGAGGCGGACTACAGGAGCTGTCTGGAGTCAGAATCTGTAGGAATTGTAGTTTTGGGATTTTGGTGCCTTTTTGCACCTGAAGGGGGGAGCTCCTGTTGTGACTGACAGATGAATCAGCCAACCAAACCTTTCGGATCTTGGGGAAATTCCCAGGCTTGCTGGCAGTTGAGTCAGATCTAAGTTGGGAGCTGAAGAAGCAACAGCTCAAGACAGTCTCTGTGTAAAGGCCTGAATTTTGGCCTGCATTCCTGCCTGCTGCCCCTGAAAGGGAGAAGAGAATCAGTTCGGACTGAATCTGAGTTTGTGACAATGAAGTAAGCCACTGAGTTGTGACCAGGATCAACCTGAAGAAGACCGAAGATTTGCTGAATGCATCGGCCGGTCAGGATTTCCAGCTACCTCTAAACTCCTGGTGTGTGCAGAGACCTTGTGATTGTGACCGGAGAGCGGTTTGCTTGGTATAGTAGAATCCCTTACATGTAAATGTGCTGTGTGTTTATAGCGGGTCGTGATTTGGCTCCCCACTGTGTTAATTGTGTTCTGCTTGCTGGAAGCTGTATCCAGCTCAACTGGACTGAATCTGCATTCATCTCCATACGGCCTGGGTCTTGCCATACTGGCCCTGCCAGACTACCCACTGCACAGCGAAAGCCATCGATGAGACCTGCCTGGGATCAGCCCCCTGCTACATGCCTGAACAGGAACGTCGCCTCGACGAATCGTGTGGGCCCTGCTTCTCCTGGCACTCCAGATCAACCACCTGCAGTCTCAATTTTCGTCCAGCCTGTGTCCAGTCTTGGGTATCGTGAGTAACCATCAGGGTGACTCCCTGCAACAACAGCTTAATCTAACTGTATCATCTGATTGTCTTGTTGTTTCTTTTCTTTCACGAACTGAGCCCTCCAGCTCCGGATTACAATTAGTGTGTGTGGTGCATGTTGTTTTCTTTAATCACAGGGCCCCAACCAGGTGCCACACCGGCCTACCCCGGGCAATGATCCTGGCTAGCCCACCTTCACCTGGGTACCCAGACTGTGTGACTGTTTAGGGACCCTGAAGTACATGCATAACTGTTTGATTGATACAGCCTTTAAGCAAATTAACCTGATTACGCCCCTCCCTTGTTCAAGTCCCTTAAATAAATCAGATCCAACTCTTTTTGCATTTACCCTGACTGTGGTTCCAATTTGTGCAAGAGTACTGTACTGCTGTTATTTGCTGTGTACAACCTTGTTTTACAGGGGGTCCCCAGGGTCGAGCCAGAGGAAAGCCCTGGAGGTAAGTGCAAACAGTATGGGTATTTGTGTGGTGTATCAGGGGTACTGTGAAGGTGATTACTGTGTATTGTTCCAGCCACTAGTAAGGAAAGGGGGGGGGTTACAGTGTGCCGGAGAGCTGTGCCCAGGTTAGCTTGACCACTACCGACCCTGACCTCTGGGTGGAGGCACCCGTTTCAGAACTCAGGTCCCTTAACCTGCTCCTAGCCAAGCAGGCAGGGGTAGTAGCCCTTGGGATAGTGCCTCCTAGGGGTTACATCTGTATAATCAATTGCAAGAGAGAGACAATTGATTCAAACTCTCCATTCTGGTTCTGGAATGTATTAGAATGAGCACACAGAAACATTCTTTTTTATTATTTATTTGCAAGTACGTTGAATAAAGTGTGTGATTTTTTAATACTGGATCCAGGCTGTCAAGCCACAGCTTCATTGCAGAACTTAACTCCTTGGGAAACGCGAGCATGATGAGTGGTGTTCATACAGACAGACAATTCTAGGAAGACTGCATGCTGTATAGAGTGCCTTCCTGACATGCATCAGGCAGTGAGAGCTGATTTCCATTCTAGTGCTAGGATTTCTATGGTAGTCAAGCAAAGCATGATCGTCAGTGACATCACAAGGTTCTAAAAATGGTGGCAATGTGGTATCAGTATAGAGCAGGCATAGGTTCGATATCGCTGGACTGCTGCCAGCTACAGAGGATCCCAATGTCTCATTTAAACAATCTTTTTATGGACTTTCAGACTGTGATGGGTGCTCTTCATAAAGGTTCCCTTTAACTTTTGTAATTCATATCATGCTTCTGTAAGGTGCCAGACTGACAGAATGTGCGACTGAGGTTCACTGTTTACCCACATGAGTGGTACAGCAGAGGCATTCCAGTACGTGCTTCTCTATACTGGTCTGGCAATGTGCCTACGGATGGACCACCATGCAGCTGTGAGGGTCATTCAGATCCTATGCCAGCTCATCCTTAGCCTCACATCTGAAATGCCAACAAGGGTGCCAATTCATGCCACTTGAGTGTTTTTTTTTTTTTTTTTAACTTTTCCTGTTTTTCCATATAGCTTTTTCCTGGTGAAGCCTCTGCGGTTGGGCTATTAGTCCCATCTCTGCCACCCTCAACCAGCACTCACAGCTCCAAATCACTGGGAGTCCCCCCCCCCCCAACCTGGTGTAAAAATCTAGAATCTGGTGCTTGGTTGGTGACACAAGCCAAGGGAGGGCAGGCAGGCAGGGCTGCAATAGGCCGCACAGCCCATATTTTCCATGTTTCTAGTGTCCCTGTCCCTGCTGCAGACAGGCAGTGATATGTGCTGTGTGGAAGCACACATGCAGCACACCCCCTCCCTTTTACATGCTGACCCAGCCTGCACCACTACCAGGCCTCCAGCTGGTGGCAGTAAACTCCAGGGCTGACAAAACCTACCCCCGGGAGAGGAGAGCAGTCCATTGACTGCTCATTCCTCTACCCCCTCCCCACAACCAACACAGTCTGCTCTCATACTCGGGTTGCTGGCATGGTGGGCAGCAGCGATACTGCCGCGCCACTGGGTCGGCCTCAAGTTGGTGGTTTTGATGGTGTCACTTGCTCACTAGAACTGGACTGAGACCCATCAGAGCTCACTGCACATGGGCCACTGAACTGCCATCAGCTGACAAGGACTTCTGGCTACTTCTGACCTGGGCCAGATTCAAAGCAATGACATAGCTGAAAGGCTCCTTAACTGGCTGCCAGTTCACTCAGTCACCTTGCTTTTGTGCTGTACAGTTCGGGGAGCTCCCATGGACTTTAGACAAACAACTGGTGAAACTCCATAACTAATACTGCACAGAAGTGCAGACTAAAAAAAAACATTTGTCTTTTGTTTGACAGTACGTAGATAAAGCCTTCACAATTACAGCTTGTGTCTGAGCTTTTTTCTAATACCACCCCAGACACAATCAACATTATAAAGGTTCTCACAGCTCTGCAGTTTGTTTACTCTTGATACTTACTGTACTGGCATCTGCAAAATAGCCATCCTTTACTTTTGGAACTGTACCATACCTCTTGAACGCTACCCCCTTATAAAAGGGATTTCGGCTCTGATTGTAAATCATACCTGATGAAGAGACTGCTGAGGTCTCGAAAATATTACCTAAATGGTTTACTAGTGTAATAATGATATCACCTCTGACAAACAAAAGATTTAGTGTTGTTGCTATTTCTGTGCAGTTTGCTGGCAAACATGACACCTCTAGCAAGGACTAAAACAGAATGAAATTGCCATGCACTACAGAAGACAGAACATTTCAGTGGCTCTAATTTAGTGTGTGAGAAGATATACACTCAAGTATAAATGTTTTAAATAAATCGTGTATAAAAGGTGACAAAAAAACAGTTTCAACATAAATAAAGGGTGATACTGTGTGGACAATATAAGTGCAGTGTTCCATGCTCAACAACAAAAAGCTGCAGGCAAAAACCAAACACAAAGTACAGCAGAAGTCACTTAATGGGCACACCTTCGTGGAGAAACTTGCGCCCAGATTAAACAACCATCTCCATTATCAGAAGGCCCCTTTTCCGGTTCTCACTGCTTGGTTCTGTAGGTCTCTGGTCTAGACTCCTGCCAAAACTCCCATGGGGCACACTACACTACTTACAGTTTTATTTGTTTTAGTTTTCCTATTACTTACTTATTTATTTATTTACAAAATGCTTTGGGCTGTATGACAATCACTGAATCTATTATTCACCTACTGCTGGTAAGGATCCCATTACACAGTCATCTGCATTATTGCCAGTGTTGGGTACGGTACTTTAAAAAAGTAATCAGTTGCAGTTACTAGTTACTCTCAAATAAATGTAATCAGTTACTGATTACTTGTGTTTAACCCCCCCTACAAATGGGGGTTCCCAAAAAGTCTTCCTTGAGATTGCCTAAATGCTCACTGTCAGGCTGGTGTCCTGCGTTTTAGCAGTTTAAATGTGATTATCAGAGCTTGTATAGCCTCTGTGTACTGTCTCTTTAAGAGCTGCCTAATTGCAGCATGAGTAATCCGAGATGGAGCTCTGTTGAAAGATGTGACTGTTTGCTGAAAGCCATTTAGAGTGATAATGATAATGTAGTTTGTCTAACCTGCTTTCTTTGTAGCAAGGATTGTTTTGTTTGTCTCCACTATCTTGGTCCTGGACTGCAAATTGGACCAATCAGTTCTGGTAGGACCTAAAATGTAGCCGGAGGAGCTGTCTGAATTCAAAATTTGTAGGAACTTTAGTTTGGAGTTTTTTATGCCTTTTTTGCAACTGAAGGGGGAGCTCTTGCTTTGACTGACCGCCAAATCAGCCAATCAGATCTTTTGGATCTTGGGGAAGTCCCAGGCTGCTTGCAGTTTTCAGTTAGAACTAAGCTAGAAGCTGAGCAAGAAGGAGCAGAAGTGTTTCTGAGCAGCAATTCTGAGTGGATTCGCATGGGAGAACTCTGAAAAGGCTAAGTTTTTGGCCTGCATGCCGGTGTGCTGCTCCTGAGAGGGAGAGAAGAGAATTATTTTGGACTAAATCCAGGTTTGTGTGACTAAAGTAATCTACTGAAGTGGGCCAGGCTCAACCTGAAGAAGACAGAATATTTTTGCTGAATGCGATTGGCCTATCAGGAGTTCCAGCTACTCCTAAGCTCTAGGTGTGTGCAGAGACTTTGTGATTGTGTTCATGGAGCGCTTTGCCTGGTACAGTAGAATTCCCGTATGTGTAAATGTGCTATGAGCTGCTTCTGAACTTGTCTCCATGCGGTCTGGGCTTTGCCAGACAGGCCCAGCCAGACTACCCACTGCACATAGAAGCCATCGACGAGACACCTGCCTGGGGATCAGCCCCCTGCTCCATGCTTGAACAGCAACGACGCCTCTGCGACTTGTGTGGGCTCTGCTTCTCTTGGCATTCCAGATCAACCACCTGCAGTCTCGATTTTCGTCCAGCCTGTGTCCAGTCTTGGGTATCATGAGTAAATACTAGGGTAGCTCCCTACAACAGCTTAATCTGAATGTGTCATCTGATTGTCTTGTTGTTTCGTTTCCTTTACGAACTGAGCCCTCTGGCTCCAGATTACAAATATTGTGCACTGTGCATGTGGTGTTTTCCATCACAGGGCCCCAACAGCTGCGAACCCGGCAATTGTCCTGGTTAGCCCATCTCTCTACCTAGGTACCAGAGGTGGACTGTGGGGACTCAAAGCTCATGCATAACTGCTTGATTGATATAACCTTTAAGCTAATTAACCTGATTTTGCCCCTTCCTTGTTCAAGTCCCCTGAATAAATCAGATCTAACTTTTTCTGCATGTAATCTGACTGTGGTTCCACTTTGTGCTCAAAGTACTGTACTGTTGCTATTTGCTGTGCTTAACCTTGTTTTACAGGGGTCCCGGGATCAAGCTAGAGGAACCAGCCCTGATGCTAAGTGCAAACAGTGTGGGTACTTGTGTGGTGTACCAGGGGTATTGTGAAAGTGATTATTGTACAGTGTTCAGGCCACTAGAAGGAACGAGGGGGTTACAGTGTCCCGGAGGGCTGTGCTCAGGTTAGCTTGACCACTACCAACCCTGACCTCCGGGTGGAGGCACCCATTTCAGAACTCAGGCCCCTTAACCTGCTACTAGCGAAGCAGGCAGAGGTAGTAGCCCTTGGGATAGCACCACCTAGGGGTTACATTTTGGAGGCTCACCGCTGGGATTTTGTGTCTTCTAGTGGCCAAATTTGCGAATTTCTGTTAAAAATAAATGGCTACCCCAACAGAAGTGGCTGTACACCAGTTGGTGGGGTGGTGTACTGGGCAGGAGATTGACCCCCAAACTGCTATACTTATCCTGGATATTCCCCTGGGTACTAATAAGGACACTGTAGAGGGAGTACTTTCCATGGTTGAATGTTTACAAAACCCTGTGGTGGTGGATCGACAGGCTAATCTGCTAGCCCAGAGTTTCATGGCATTAGTAGAGTGTACGGACCCAGTAGACAGTTCCAAAGTGCCACGGACTATCACCCCTGAAGGAGCACGCACTGCCTTTAGAGTGATAACTAAAGACAGTAAAGACACCGGGGAGAATGAGGGCCCCCCACCCCACTATTTGAGACTTTTGAGGAGAAATTTGCTAAGTTGTTGTTGGAGGAAGGGAAAACTGTGGAGGACTTAAAGAAACTATTCCTGCTACCTGGGGGTGTTCCTCCCCCAACACCCCCTCCCGCTCCAGCACCCATTATTGACCCTCCTTCTGTGCCCGTACTAATGCTTGACCACTACCAACCCTGACCTCCGGGTGGAGGCACCCGTTTCAGAACTCAGGCCCCTTAACCTGCTACTAGCCAAGCAGGCAGGGGTAGTAGCCCTTGGGATAGTGCCACCTAGGGGTTACATGTGTATAAAAAGTAATCAGTAACTGTAACTGCAACACATATTACTGTTTCTATTACTTTTGATAACTTGTTTTTGGAAGCTTGGTGCTGGTCACTGAATTCATTTTGTTTCAAAACAAAAATGTTCTCCCTTGGCCTACACGTGCTTACTGGTCACTCTTCCATTTGTGACCCATGGAAGCCACTAACTCCATGCCTCCATAATGCATATTCACATATCTGCTGGCAACACTAATACTGATCCAGTAACCACACAGAGTCCACCCCGCCAGCAACTCAGAAAAAGCACGGCACCGTGGTTCTCCCAGTTTGGCCAACTTTGATTCCTTCAGGCAGAAAAAAATGGCACAGAAACCAAGCACTGATGTGCAATACTAAATATTATTATGCAGTGCAGTGTACAAAATGAAAAAAAAAAAAAAAAAAAACACTTACAGGAATACTGCTGTGGGAGACCATTTCAGGGCAGCTCTTCTCTCCTCTCACCTGACCCAACACAAATGAACCAGTAGAGTACCAGTGAGGGACAGTATCATGTCCTTTGTGAAATAATAATGAGAGGTATGACCACAGCACTGTCTTTCTACTAATCATGTCTGGATAAGCCACTTCCTAGGATCTTTATGCATTAAAAACAAATAACATACCACAAGATATTAATAAGTCTTAGTCCTTTAAAGACGTGTGCTCAAGTATGCTGCTGGCCTGCTGCATGCTGCTCCCATCCTGACCTTTGGCTTTCCCATGCCTAGTGGGCCGTTTCTGGTGTTTCATATCACACTTCACACTTGAATTTTCACTTCACAGTAACACTTACACGTGTTTTAACATGGCAGAAGTTTTCTTTTCATCTCACAAATACCCAGCTTTTTTTAGATAGATAATTGCCTGCTTGCCTTAAATGTACTATTATCTGTGCATACGCCTCTGTTGCTACCCTGCTCATTCTGCTCCACTGTGAAACTTTCTCAGGATGGTAGCTAATTACCGCAACTATAATCCAACCAACTTTGCTGTAAAACTTCTAAATTCAGTGACTTTTCAAATCCATCACTTAGCTAGGCTCCTGCCAAGGCCTGGGCATCCGGCATCATAATCCATTGCCTTATCCTGCAGGCCAGGCTCACACACATAGCAGACAGCTGTCACCTTGCCAACTCCCCACCCACTGCCTTCATTAATCCTCACTTGCCCAATACCTGTGATCTGCTTATGCCTGAATCTTCAGCCACTGGTAGACACTGCAATCTACAGAGCTGCTGTAGTGTTGTCTTTGCTGCCTCACAGAATGGTGAACTGCAATTGGCGTCAAACAGCAGCAGCATTTTGAGTGGTCGAACAATTCACTCAGTTTCAGCAGCTGCCCTCAACTGGCTTCTTCACTCAGCCACTAAAAAAGCAAGGCAAGGCAACATCCCACTCCCACAGATAAAATACAGGCAAAAACATAATTTTTTAAAGGGTAATAAAAAAAGCCAAACAGCCACCTTTTTAGTGCGAAGCAATGCATGGTTAAACAGGTTTAGGCAGACAGAAAAGTCCAGTCACTTGAGCACTTCAGCGTGTTGCAGTTATTAGCTTTGTGGTTCCATTGCCTACTTTAGTTCATATTCTGTGACCACAGTTTCTTCAGTGTCCACATACACTGACCAGACTCTCAATTTCTACAAAATTCACACTTTTATTGGCAAAAAGCACTCAATTTTCTCTAAAACTCCAAACAGTCTGTTATAACTTCTAGCACATGACCAGGGAACAAGCCAGACGGGGATTACAGTGGCACAACGGCACTCTCAGCTGGTCCCGAAACAGCAGCACCTTTTCTTTCTAGTTTCAAGGTGCTACTGGTGGCCCGGCACCTGCTTATAGCAACTGTGCCTAGTCTAGGGAGTAAGAGTTTTTGCCACGAGCGATGAGTGAGAGTGCAGTCGTGCCACATAATCGCCATCTGTCTTGTTCTTTCCCTGCTCATATGCCAGAACAGACACTTAGGAGTTTGAGAGAAAATGAAGTATTTTCTGCCAATAAAAATGTGAATTTTGTAGAGACTGAGAGTCTGGTTGGTGCACGTGGACACTGAAGAAACTGGTTATAGGATACGGGCTCGATTAGGCATTTGAGCCACACAGCTAAGAACTGCAACAACACAGTATAGTGACTGCCGCCTAAATATGTTTAATCATAAACTGCTTTACACTAAAAAAAAGGTGGATGCTTGGGGAATTTTTTTTAGTTGTCAGTTAACAAAGAATGACATTTTAGACTATATTGGTTATGAAAGGGACTGTACATTCCATGGAGATCTGAGTGCAGATAGAACGGCTTCAGATTTAGTTGGGCTGCTGCATATGACTCAGATTCCCTGCTATCCAGCATAAGCACCAACGTGATAACTAGATTTTTTTTTTTTAACTTGTTCTTTATACTCCCCCTGCCCACGGCACTCCCACTCTTCCGGAGACACCCAAGGCCTTCTAGTCCCCGCCCTCTTACCTGGAGCCCGGTGCAGTCCGTCCCCCATGTAGCTGTGGCTATATCCCCCAGGTGGGCACGGGGTCAGGCCACCCCCGAAGTCCTAGTGTTGTTGTCGGGACAGGCAGGGGCACTGGGGATCGGGGCCTGGTGCTCCGTCTACCGGGAGTGCCACGGGACGATTTTTCCCTTCTTCTTGTGGGAGTGGTGCATGCCCAACGTCAAGGTGTCACCACCGACATCAACCACTCCCAGCCCCCTCTGTATACTCGAGCACTTGCTGTGCCTCCGGCTTCCACCAGAGGCCAGTCAGGCACCGAGTGTGTGTCCCCCCCTCCCTCCCGGGAAAGGAGAGCTGTCCTCTGGACACTCAATCCTTTCCCTCCCCTGCTGACCCCCGACGCCCCAGGCCCGTTCCCGAACCCAGGTCGCCGGTGTGGAGCGAGGTGTGGCATCCAGCGCCTCAACCCTCAGCGCCACCGGGACGGCACCTGACAATTAGATTTTAATTTAATTATTAATGCTTGAGCACAACACAACTTTTTTGTCTTAAAATAGGGGCAATCCAAGAGCAACAGTCACAAACATGCAGACCCCCCTCCCCAAATGACATGCACACCAGCAGACATTTAAACTGCAGCAGCACCATCATAGCAAACTAGCTATTTTGCTGCCAGCCAGTGTTAATTATACTCAGCTCGGAGGGCACTCTGAAATCATCACGGGACCTATCGGGTCGAAACAAGGATTTAACAGTCAACAGCCATAAATACCTCCGGGGTAGCTGCACTTTCTGGCTGACCAGGGGCTACTCTGGCAAAAACAGGAGCTGACATTTAAAGATATTAAAACGGTAAAATAAGATAATTTGGTCTATTAGGAGGCTGCGATATATGTTAGGAGGCAGTGGATTGCAGTGGCTCTGGTTAGGACACCTGCTTGGGAATCTGGTGACCACCCCCACTTAAGCCAATCACCCACTATATGACTTTGGGCAAGTCACTTAACCTCCTAGTGCTCCAGTCCACCCAGCTGTGGAAATGGGTAGAAGTAGGACCTCACTAGAAACAAGATCTTGCATCTTAGCTTGGCTATCCTGGGTAAATAAACTAAGATAAACAGTGTATGAAAAAGGTCTATTTTTGAGCACTGACAGAATAGTGTATTGCATATCAGGATTTTATTCTTCCAGATAGTCTGGCTGGGGTGTGTGTGTCGTGGGGGGGGGGGGTTGTTTGCCAACTTCATGTGCTTCTTGTACTGTTCTAATGATTGAGTGCTTTTTATTAGGTTAGGAGGAAAGGGGGTTGTAGGCACTGAACATACCCTCCCCTCTTGTAATCTTTTAAGCAACTACTTTTAATCTCCTGCTTGGGATAGTTGGCAGTGACTCCTATACACAATACCTGCCACATTAAGAATTCCTTTCATCATGATATTTGAAAATGTACATATTTTTACAGTTGTCTATTACACACAAAAAAATGCACACTCCCTACCCTAATTTCAGCAAAGTTGAAACTGCAGTTTCTTGCTGCCTGACTGAGAAGGAGGAGACCTGCAGAGAGCATCAGTGGAGGAGGAGGGGCAGTACCACATAAGATGCTCGTGCCGCATGGAATGTATTCAGCTACTGTGAGTAGTGAAACATCTACCTGCTAGCCAACTGTCAGGTGCTATTAACATAGTTTCAGAACGTTTACATCTTGTTCTGAACTGTGCAGTTGCTCCCCTCTGCTGATTTTCCTTATATGCTAAGTTATTCGGTGAACCGGCCGTTTCTTGCTGCCCGACCGAGAAGGAGGAGACCTGCAGAGAGCGTCAGTGGAGGAGGAGGAGCAGTACCACATAAGAGGCTCGTGCCACATGGAATGTATTCAGGTACTGTGAGCAGTGAAGCATCTACCTGCTAGCTAACTGTCAGGTGCGATTAACATAGTTTCAGAACATTTACATCTTGCTCTGAACTGTGCCGTTGCTCCCCTCTGCTGATTTTCCTCATATGCTAAGTTATTCGGTGAACTAGCAGTTTCTTGCTGCCCAACTGAGAAGGAGACCACCTGCAGAGCGCGTCAGTGGAGGAGAGGGGGAAGTACCACATAAGAGGATAGTGCTGCTTACAGCGTGAGCGTGAGTGGTGCTAACGCCACTCGGTACAGAAAAATATCTGTAAGTAACAGCCTGATCTCTAATGTTGAATGGGATATGTATTGTACTTATTAAAGTTTAGTGTATTTCAGTCAGGCATTTTTAAAAGGTGTTAATATTCTAGATACTTAAACAAATTTAAGTTAATTTAATTTCTTAATAGTTACTAGTTTGTCTCAAGGCAGTTTTAGTATGTAAGATATACTTATAAAAAGTTCTAAATTACCCTAAAGTGAATCATTGCACATCTTATTTGCTATTTAAGACAAGTTTACCTGGACTTGCGTTGGTGCTATAGTAATTTAACGATGTATTATATAGGGGTGGTAAGTTTTATGGTGTATGCTGTTTTGTTCTGCTCTTTGGATGGCTTGGTGCAGAAAATCCACTGGCTAGAAGACGACGGAATTTATGATAATCGGCTTCAACTGGAATTTCAGAATAAAGATAAGCACAAGAGGTCTGTAAAATGGCATTTGGCATAACGGAAAAAAGGGAAGTTAGAAAGCTAGGGTACTTCTTGAATTCCAGGAAACTGTATCATTGCATGCATTATCTTATAACAAAAAAATACAGGAATCAGGGGATGTTGAAGAGAATCCAGGACCCTCAGATAATTTAGAAGCAAAAATGGTTGAATGCACGGGGTATAAAAATGGCACATTTAAATATCTGTAGTCTAATGCCAAAAAAGCAGGAATTGGAGGCCTAGATTGTGTTGCATGGCCCAGATTTAATGTTAATAACCGAATCTTGGTTGAAACCCAAAATGGATAATAATTTAATAGGAGTTTCAGGTTATAATCATATACGAAGGGACAGACAACGGAAAAGAGGTGAGGGTTTAGTAATATTTTATAGAGAGCACCTTGAGGTAAAATAAATATTTACCCCAGGATTGGAATCAGGATGGGAGTATCTTTTTGTAGAATTGACAATGGGTAAAACAAAGAAGCTGAATGTGGGTTGTGTTTACAATCCTCCAAACTCCAAGATTCAGGGACTGGAAGAACTAATAAATATGTTGGAAAACTTAACAAAAATGAGTTAATTGTAATGGGGGATTTTAATTTAAATTGGTTGAGGAATAAAGTAATTAAATATAGGAAGTTGTTACAAAGAGTTCATCTTGAACAAATTATAACAGATGGAACAAGACTAAACTGTAAAACAAAGCAATTAAGCCTAAGTGATTGGGTATTGGTAAATAATGTTAAAATATAATGGCATTTCAAGGGTATTAGCAGATGTAATTAGTGACCATCACCCAACTTATTGTGTGTGGAGTAATGGGAGACCAAAGGGTAAATATCATATAGTGGAAAATCGGACTTTAAATTAGGAGAATTTGTTAGTTGTTAAACAGGATTGATCACAGGTCAGTTGGATTCAATTAAATAGCATTAAAGATGTTAATAAAGCAGTAGATTTATTTTCTGAAACCTTAAATGCAGTTATCGACAAACGAGCTCCAGGAAGAAGAGAAGGATAAGGGGGGCTCATAATAAATGGTTAAATACAAAGTTGTTCAAATTAATGAAGGAAAGGGATGTAGCAAGCCAATTATATAGAAAAACAAGACTTGAATTAGACTGGAATCACTAGACAATTAAGAAATAAGTGTAAAAAAGAAATAAAAAGATCTAAGGTTGAGTTTTATAGAAATGAACAGGTTACTAACTTCAATGATAAAAAAAAGTTTTGGTGAAATGTGAATAACTTGCTTGCTCCTAAGAAAAAGAAAAATATTATTAGCTTATATTACAGAGAATAAGGCTATGGCAGACTATTTAAATGAAAAGTTTACTGATTTAGGTGAGTATTTGTCAGAATTTGGAGAGCAAGTTAAATTTGATTCTTTGAAACAAAGTAATAACTTACCTAAATGTTACTTTAAGAAAATCACACGGAACAAAGTTTTTTTGGAATTATCAAAATTGGATGAAACAAAGGGATAAGGGTTTGATTAGCTAGAATCCAGAATTCTAAAATTAATGGCAAGAGAGATAGCAAAACCATTGCAGCTAATTTTCAATATATCACTTGAAACAAAAATCATCCCAAAGACATGGAAAAAAGCTATAGTAAAATGAATGTTCAAGGGGGGGGGGGTCAAGCAAACCTTGCGATTAACTACAGACCAATTTCTTTGTTGTCCATAGTGGGGAAAATACAGGAGAAGCTGCTGCACTCTCAAATTTTGGAGTACCTAAACAAATATGGGGTACTCATGGAGGCACAGCATGGCTTCTGATTGGGGTGTGGTATGGCGACGGCCTTGGTTGGGTTCATGAATGACTTGCAAGAAAATATGGATGAGGGGAAGTATGCGGGTGCAGTGTTCATGGACCTGACCAAGGCCTTCAACTTAGTGGACCACCAGATACTAATACATAAACTGGGAGTATTGGGATTTGGGAGACCTGTGATTGAATGGTTACAAGATTACTTAACCCTTAGAGTACAAAAGGTTAGGATAAATGATACTGTGTCTGATTTCAGAAAAGTTAAGTATGGGGTCCCGCAGGGATCAATATTGGGGCCTTTGCTGTTTTCCCTTTATATTAACGAACTGCCCTCAATATGTAATGGATCCTCCTTGATTTTGTATGCATACGACGCAGTATGGTATGTAACTGATAAAAATACTGATACGATTAAAACAAATTTAGAAAGTGATTACAGTAACATGACAGAATGGTTAAGAGATAACAGATTAGTCCTAAATAAGAAAAAAAAACAAAGGGAATGCTCTTTTGTATGCCTGCAAAGTTAAGGAGGTTGAGAGTTGATTTTAAAATAATAGCTAATGAAGGATATAATCTTGAAATGGTTACTAAATTTTGTTATCTAGGTGTGACTCTAGATAGTCACCTTCTTTTCAAATCTCATTTAAATAATGTGACCAAACAGATACACAGAAGAATTGGTGCTTTATATATCGTAAGGGACTTTCTAACAGATGACACAAGGAAAAATGTTGCAGTAGCATGTTTGCTGCCTATATTGGATTATGGAGGGTTGCTATGGGGAGAGGTGTCTGAAAAGGTAAAACAGCAAAGATTTAGCCTCCACAATTCTATATGTAGATTTGCTTTGAGGGCCAGACATAGGGAACATCATTGTAGCTTCTACAATAAGTTGGGATGGTTACCCATGGAGCGAAGAGATATCCTTCAGAAATCATGTTTCGTGCATAAATCACTTTATAGTACTGTATACAACCCTATGGAAATAAATTTTAGTTGAAGAATTAATTCTAGACAGCTTAGATCTAGTTCTTCCGTTTTGTTGGAACCTCCATTCTGTAAAACTTCAAAAAATCAAAAATTCTTTAAATATAGTGCTACAGAAAGTTGGAATAAATTGCCTGATGAACTAAGAAATGTTAAAATAGTTAAAATACTATTAAAAAGGCACCTACTGTATACTCAGTGGCAATTTGTAAATGTACTTAAAGGTATATTTACAAGTACTATATATATATATATATATATATATATATATATATCATAATCTGTTTTAGGATTATAGCACAGAAATAGTATGGTATTGTATGTAATATTGTGGAGTTTTATTTTAACGTGCCTGCCTGTATAAAATGTAATACTGATTATGAGTATTGTTTTTCCAGGTCAAGCCTGTAAAAGGGCCATGTGGCCCAGTTCTTTTTTACCCAATAAATAAATAAAAACTCAGGAATAAGTTTTAGCATGCTGTACAACTCCCTTCAGAGAACCCAGAGCTAGCTCTCTCCCCATCCTTTCTTTTGCTTCTTGACCTGGCCGTCCTCATATTTCAACCGCTTCTCCCACAACTCTTTTGTTTTCTAACATACCCCACCCGGATGTCTCCTTCTAATGCACTTGCAATCTGTTTGCAGCCTTTTCCCCACCCCTACCTTTCTCCACATGTACTCATCTGTGCAGACTGGTTTCCAGAACCCCCTGTCACTCTGTCCCTCACACACATTTCACATATTGACACGCCCCTCCCCGTTTCTTCTGCTCTTACTGAAAGCTGCAGTCCGATAAATGTACACCCTTACTCACAACACTGCAGACACATGGAGCTGCCTGAAGCACCGTTAACTTGCTGCTTCTTAAAGTAGCAGGCGCTAATTACGAAAAACAGAAGCGCAACCCCTTATTTCGGACCCTGCCTATACACATGCACATTTTGCATTTGCACGATCTTCAAAAAAAAAAGTGATATAGTAAATTAAGTTACAGTAACAACTGCTTTACTTGAAAGAAAATGTAATCTGTAATGTCCTAAAGTTACATTTTCTTTTAAGTAATCCGTTACTGTTACAAGTTACTTGACAATGTAATCAGATTACAGTAACACGTTACTACCCAACACTGATTATCACTTATTTTCTCCAATACTCAGTCAAGAAGGAAATACTAAGACTGGCTAGAGAAAGAAAGGTTTTTTGTTTGTTTTGTTATATTTCATGCCCCCTTCTGAACTCTGGTCCCAACTCTCATGGGAATCCCAAGACACCTTACCAGGTGCCTGGCGACGTCAGCTCACACCTGCCCCTTATGAAGCCATGGTTTGCCCCCTACAGTAGGTCTGGGGAGGCTGAACCCCTCCAAATACTTACAGGTTCATCAGGTGGCCAGTGTGACGAGTGCTGCGAGAGCCCAGATGTACCAAGGTCCCTTCACCCACTGGTTCCAGGGTATTCTCTTCTTCCTCATTTCTGCTCCACTGGATGATGGTATACAAGCGCTCAGGCACACATCATGCACAATGGCATGTGGTGTGCAAGCCGTCGGGCATCCAGATCCTGACCTGCTTGCCTCCATTGCATCACCACCCACGGTCACATGGGTGGCCGCAATGAAACGACCCTCCCTCCCCGGAGGAGAATGTCCTCTGAGATGCTCGATCCCCCCGCCAGCCACCGATGACCCAGGCTTGCTTCTGAACCCAGGACACCAGCGTTGTGAGTGGTACCACTACTGCTGCGTTGACAGGCCAGCCAAAGAAAGATTTTGACATGGAAGGGGAAGAGAATCTTTATTTTTTCAAGATAATTCTGCCAATATTGTTGAAAAATGCAAAGCCTTTAGAGGAGTCAGACATTACTGACAACAGCACAGTGTGGCTTACCAAATAAAATTCCCTACTATTCTACAAATTAATAAAAATGGCAAATTTCCTAACTTTGACACAGTAGAAGAGACTTGGGAGTTTGTTGAAAACTTCTGGCCTGAATCACAGAACATGAACAGGAGACATGATATGAACAGAGCTCAGAATTCTACTGCCTCCAGTGATGATGCCCCAGCAATCCAGCTTCTCTACACAGCCACATGACATCCAGGCCCCTCGAAAAGATCACACTGATGCCAAGGAAACCTACAACTCTAATGTCACTAAACAGACATTCACAGCCAAAGTATTTCTCTCCTCAAAGATAGAATACAGTTATGTGGAAGAGCAGGTCATATTCAAAAGAAAACCAGTATATTTTTACAAACCCTCCTTCATATCTGGTAATGCCCGCAAGAGAAGAAAAAGAAGAAGAAGCACTAACGGCAAAATCTCAAATAATTCAGACACCAACTCTCATGAAAGAGAACTACCTGTATTAGAAAAGCCTTAGACTCATACAGCATATTCAGCCCCAGTTACTCCACAAGTCCATACCTACAGTTAAGGGTTCAACCAACATACCCAAGCAAACAGACAGCCCTGAACTAAGGGGCAGGACTGAAGTAAGGGCTCATAACCAGGTGAGATAGAGTACTGATGTAAGTAATACTGATGTACTAAAATGTATGAATACTGTTCTTTTTTACATATGAGATGTTGATGTATGTATCTTCAGAAGTGGAACTGTTCAGATACCTTGTATATGAAGATTTTTTAAATAAAAATTATAATGGGGGGGGAGGGGAAGCTCCAGTCTCCTGTTTATATGTGCGTAGAAAAAAATCTACGAAAGACTGCTCCTGTATTACCAAGAGAGGCCAAGGGTGGCATAAACTGCTGCCCCTTGCAGGCTGAAGCAAAAAGGTGGGAAAGCCCTAGAGAAGAAAACTCCCCTGGGGCGGGGGTGCAAGATTAAGTGGGTGTAGATAAGGTGGCGGACAAGGGGGTAAGAACAAAAGATGCAGAAACAGAGGTGCAGAGGAGACAAGAAACAGAGAAGCGAAGAGGGGAGTTTTGGGGGGAGCAGCACAGACAGAGAGAGGGGAGAAAAGGGGGTTGCAGGCAGGAAGGGAGCACAGTTAGGCAAGCTATGCGCGCCAGCACAAGGCATCCAGGAAACAAATTCTAGATGTGGATCTGGTGATCATAAGTAAGTTGTGTACACTAAAATTCACGACTGGGACATGGCCATACCAGGCTACTCTCAGTTCAGAAGAGACAACGAAGGGAGCAGGGCTTATTCTGTATGTGAGAGAGGGTATCAGGATTATGGAAGTGCAAGGGAACCTGGAGATAAAGAAAAGGCTGAAGGTGCTCTGGGTCATCCTGGAGACAGGAGGTGGGGTCACTATTCATACTGAGGTGGTATACAGACCCCCAGCACAGGGGAAGTGTTAGATAAGGCACTAGGGGAAACCATCAGCAGAATGGCAAATAAGGGGGAGGTGCTGCTGGTTGGGGATGTCAGTCTGCCAGATATTGATTGGAGCCTTCCAGCTGCAGCTTTGGCTAGAAGCAGAGCTACCCTTGACTCCCTGCAAGGGGCATTTCTCAGGTAGCTAGTCAACAAACCCACCAGGGGTAGGGCAATACTCGACTTGGTGCTTACTAGTAGAGACAGCACTGCGTACATCACAGTGGGCTGTCTCCTGGGGACCAGTGATACTGTACAGCGTGGTTCAGCATTAAGACAGGTGAAGAGGCAAACCACACAAGGACGAGGATCCTGTACTTTAGGAGAGCTGATTTTTGAAAAATGTGAAACTGCCTTAGAAGCAGCCTAGCAGGGAAGGATTGACAGGGTGCAAAAGGGAAACAGTGGAAAAAATTAAGGGAAGACATACTAAAGGCAACCAGCCTCTGTGTGAACAAAGTGGGCAAAAGCAGGAGGAAAAAAAAAATAAATACCATTATGGCACTCTAGGAAAGCAGCCACAAAGGTAAAGGAAAAAAGGGTGGCATTTAGGAGGTACAAAGAAACACAGAGGAAAGAGGATAGGGAGATGTACCAGGTAAAACAGACTGAAGCAGGTAAAGCAGTGAGGAAAGCAAATGTACAAACAGAGGAAAGGACAGCCGAAGGGGTAGCAAAAAGTGATAAGACTTTCTTCAGGTACACAAGAGAAAAGAGGAAGCCAAGGGGAGGGACAATGAGGATAGGGAGGACAGCAGAGGAAGATCAGGAAAAAAACAGACATTCTGAACAGGTACGTCTTCTCAGTCTTCACAATGGGGGGAGAGGGGGATGAATCACTGAGGAACAGTAGGAACACTGTAAGTGGCGGTGGTGGGGTGGGCACAAGTCCATTTTCAGAGGAAAGAGTCCTGAAGGGAACTGCAAATCTGAAAATGGACAAGGCCAAGGGACCAGATGGGATACACCCAAGGGAACTCAGGAAGGTGCTTGCTGCACCACTGATGGCCTTATTCAACATCTTACTGGAAACTGGAGTGGTTCCAGAAGACTGGAGGACAGCAGACCTAGTCCCGCTCCACAAGAGTGGCAGCAGGGAGGAGGCTAGCCACTATAGACCGATCAGTCTCACATCAGTGGTGGGGGAAATGAATGGAAACCCTGTTACAAGAAAGGCAAGTGGAGTATCTTGAATCAAGAAAGGTTACAAGGCCAAAGGCAGCATGGATTCATGGGAGGAGGTCATGCCAGACAAATCCATCAATTTCTTTGACGAAGGTGACCAGGGAAATAGATCAAGGAAGGGCAGTAGACATGACCTACTTGGACATTAGTAAAGTCTTTGACACTGTGTCACATTGGAAATTGATAGGGAAAATAGACAGTCTAGAGGTGGGATCCAAAAGGGGTAAACTGGGTAAAAAAACTGGTTAATGAATGGGTGACAAAGGGTGGTGGTAAACCACTGTCACTCCGATGAAGGGAGAGTGCCCAGCAGGCTGCTGCAGGGCTCAGTACTGCAACCAGTCATCTTCGATGTTTCCAGAAGTGACAGGGCACAGGGGCTGGAAGGGAAGGTATGCCTTTTTGCAGATGACACCAACATCTGTAAAAGGGTGAATACTCAGGAGACGTGGAGAGAATGAGTAGGGACCTTAGAGAACTTGAGACGTGGTCAAGGATATAGCAGCTGGAGTTCAATGCTAACAAGTGTAGAAGCATGCAGCTAGGGCATAGAAACCCAGGAGCGGAGTATAAAATGGAGGGGGGGGGTACTGACAGACACTATGCATGGAAAGAGACCTTGGAGTTATAACATCTGATGACCTCAAAGTGGTGGGGCAGTATGACAAGGCAGTAAGCAAGGCCCGTGAGATGCTGGGGTGCATATGGAGAGGTTAACACCAACAGGAGGTGGGAGATGGTGTTACCACTGTATCACTCACTGGTGAGACCCCAACTCAAGTACCAAGTCCAGTTCTGGAGGCCACATCTCAGAAAGGACATAGACAAGATGGAGGCAGTGCAGAGGAGGGCAACTAAAATAGTGCAGGGGTTGCACACGAAGCCCTATGAGGACAGACTGTGGGTTCTAAACACGATCACCCTGGAGAGGAGAGAAGGGGGGCATGATAATGACAGAGACCTACAAGTACCTCATGAGGGTGAACAGTGTACATGAGTGAGGCTATTTTAAATGAGGAAGTGCACCAGGATAAGCAGGCATGCACAGAAGCTGGAGGAGGGGTAGAGTTTAAGAAGGATGCATGGAAGTACTACTTCACTGAAACAGTGGTAGATGCCTAGAACAGTCTTTCAGCAGAGTAGTGGGAGCAAAAACAATGGGGGGGGGCTTCAAGCATGCATGGGATAAGCATAAGGGAATACTAGTAAATAGGCAGGGGGACAGGGTTGCTGAAGACCACGTAGGGTCTGCAGAGACAGAATAGGCAGGGGCAAACTGAGTAGACCAAGCGGTCCTTTTCTGCCAATAAATTCTATGTTTCCTGCTTGAGATTAAAATAGTCACTATATCAGCTACCTAATACACTGAACTACTAAACCAGATACATTTTTTCTCAAAGAATCTGTTCTTACCGATGCAGGAGTTCAGATGAACTGCACCCACCCTGAGACTAATTCCATTATCCCTCGGCTGAAGCAAACCATGTTTTTACAAAAGGTCTTCCACACTGCACACAATATTCCAGGTGCAGTACTTTTCTGATCGACTCCTGACAGAAATTAGCTCCTACAACTGGGTCATGCATAAACATCATGGCCTCTACAGTCACTTGCTTATGTCCCAACACAGTTGTGAAGTGACTTTCTTCAATTACTGGTGTCCACAAAATGATAATCTACCAGGCTAAGACATACATAGGTTAAGTTGATTACTCTTCTCTCCTAACAGAAATAGCTGTTTCTATACTTTATAAAAATAAAAAAGGACTGAAAAAGACAATTTAAGTCAGCTGCAGGGTCCTGAGCCAATTATATCAATCCTGACAGCATGAATCCAGATCAGAATAGGACAAGAAATGCATATTCAGACTACTACATGAATATTCATGCTATCATACACTTAATATACTAGATGATGCCAGCAGAGTAGGCCTATTGGTCTATCAAGTCTGCTCGTGCTTCAGCACCCTGATTGGGTACCGTAGCCCTCTGTCTCCTTCCACTGTTACTCCATCCCCCAGTCCTGCCTCCCCCCCCCCCCCCGGCAAACCAGCCTCTGCTTTACCCCTTGCCTATACCTGTCCCACCCTCTCTTGAATCCCTCCACCGTAGCTGCCTCTGTACCAGCTCCACAGGCAGCACATTCCACGGTCCCACCACTCTCTCCGTGAAGTACCTCCTCCTCCTTTCCCCCCCAATCCTACCACCCTCAATCTTCCAACTGTGTCCTCTGGTGATTCCACCCTCCTTCAGTAAGATCCTGTCTCAGCTTACCTTATTTACTCCCCTGAGGTACCCGAAGACCTCAATCATGTTCTCCCGGTCCCTCTTCTCGTCCAGAGAGAACATGATGAGCTCCCCTAGTCGTTCCCCATATGTCATATCCCCCAGGACCCGGATCATTCTGGTTGCTCTCTTCTGAACCCTCTCCAGGAGTTGGATGTCCCTCCTTAGGTGCAACCTCCAGAACTGCACACAGTACTCAAGATGTGGTCTAACCAGGCTGTTGTACAGTGGCAAAATCACCTCCATGTTCCTTGAGGTAATCCCCCTAGCGATGCATCCCAGCATCCTATTTGCCCTGACCATAGCCATCCTGCACTGCTCCGAATCATTCATGTTAACATCCACCAAGGCTCCTAGGTCTCTTTCCCCTGCCGAGGCCTGCAACTTATCCCCCCCCCAGGGTGTACACACAGTTGGGGTTTTCCGGCCCTAGGTGTAGCACTTCGTACTTGGAGGAGTTAAATTTCAATTTCCAGGTGCAGGACCACCTATCCAGAGTATCCATGTCTTCTTGCAGGGCCAGTCTCCCCTCCTCCCCCTCCACCACCGCCCCCAGCTTAGAGTCATCCACAAAGAGACTAATTTCACACACGATACCTTCCCTGATACCAGAGATGTAGGCGTTAAACAGCAGTGGCCCCAGGACTGATCCCTGTGGGACCCCACTTATGACCTCCCTAGGAAACAAGACCTCCCCTCCGACCACTACCTGCTGAGTGCGACCTGAAAGCCAATTTCCAATCCACCTAACCATCAATGGGCCAACCCCCATCCCCCCAGCTTCTCCCTTAGGCTAATGTGAGGGACCGAATCAAAAGCCTTGCTGAAGTCCAGGAACAGTACATCCACTGGTCTCCCCCTGTTGAGTGCTAATGTCACCCACTCATAGAACTCTACAAGGCTTGTTTGACACGATCTACCTGGCACAAACCCATGCTGCAGGTCATCCAGGTATCCCACCTCCTCCACTACTATGATTCATTTGGGTTCTATCCAGCCAGTGATAACAAGATAAATAAGTTTATTTATGACTGCCATATAACCCCCGCTCCCAACAGAGAAGGACAAACCCATTTATAACTGATCTACATTTCAAGACTTTATAGCATATGACTCAAAATAATAAAGGCAAGACATACTGTATAAGCAGACCTCTTATTATTATAGCCATATGTTCATTTATGCTAGGGTTTCTGACCCCTCCCCCCACTTACCTTTATACCTCCTACTGGAACAACATAAAGACAGTATCAATCATCTTATTACTTTTTGAACTTACGTACATTTTGGTACTTTGAACATCAAAGCTCACTGAAGTATTTTAGTAAGCTTTCAACACTCTGATGGTAAAGAGAGTCATGGTATATCATTCTAAATTCCCCCCTTTTATTGTTTAAGTATGAAAACAATGCTCTATGGCCATCTTTGGTGTGGGCCAATTTAAATTCAATATTCATTTTTGCCTTTTTAATCATGCTTTTTAAGACTTGTAGAGATTGTTTATATTTAATATAGATTGCATTTTTTTCAATTGGTTTACTTATTTTGAGTTTTTTAAATAACTTTTGTTTCTTTTTGATCTGTAATCTAATGGATTTGTTAAACCACTTAGGTATCCTACCTTTGTTATTGTATTTATTTTTTGTTGGTATAAATTTTTCCTCTAATGCAGAAATTACATATTTTAATTTAGTCCAGGCCTCATTAACTGTAAGACCACAAAACAATTTTGTCCATTTAATGTCATTCAATTTGTTTATGATGACTTCAAAGTTGGCACTGTTGTAATTTCTATATATTGACTTTTTCTTTAGTCTATGGCAGTCACATATTAATTCAAACATAATAGAATAATGATCGCCATGTCCCAAAGGATCCAGTATTGTAATTTTGGTAAGTTTATGACTTATATTAGAAATAAGTAGATCCAGGATATTCCCTCCTCTAGTAGGTGTAGTAATTAATTGAGACAGACCATTTTCAGTTAGCATGTTCAGGAAAGCAGTATCTTGCTTGATATTACTTGTGTTTGTAGACCATTTAATATGTGGCATATTAAAGTCTCCCATGATTATTACATCTTTGTGGTCTGAGAAAGTTTCAATATCCTTTAATAGAGCTTCTCTATAATTAAGATCTGATAAAGGTGGGTTATAACAATTTCCCACAATGATTTGAGGGAGACCATTTATCTGAATAGCCACCCATATACTTTCTATGTTATGCTGTGACTGTAGTTCACAGGATGGGATATCTTCTCTTACATATAGTGCAAACCCCCCCCCCACCTTTTTTATCAATTCTGTTTTTATGATAAATCTTATAACCTGACATTTGTTGGTTCCATATGGAATTTGAATCCCACCAGGTTTCAGTTATCCCTATAATGTCTAGATTTAACAATTTACTTTTAGCTTCTAATTCCGTTAATTTTGAAATATTCAGTGATTGAGCATTTAACGACATAAACTTGTATCCTTGAAATGACTGACTTTCTGGATGTTTAAGAGATAGGGGAAGTACCCCTTTCTCCCCCTTTTTAGTTAGTTTAAATGATTATTTATGATTTTTGAGAGAGTTTTTCCCATCATGGTGCTACCCTGTCTACTAAGATGAAGTCTATCCCAACTATACAAGGAAGGTTTGGCTACAAAGTTTTCCTAGTGGGTTACACACGCTATGTTTTGTGACATACATCATTTTCGTAACCATTCATTTGTTTGTTTAATTCTTGTGGCTACATAACGAGTAGCTCTGGGAACAGGTAGAATTTCAGAAAAACACACTGTACATCCTTTTTCCACCAACATGTTGTTCAAAGCAATAATATCTTGTTTTAATGAATTCTGATTTGTACTTTGAATATCACTTACACCGGCATGTATAATAACTAGAGGATTTGTACCAGAGTTTTGAAAAATGCTGGGGATCATACTAGTAATATCTGATATCCTTGCCTCCTTAAAACTAGAGCAGGTACGATTTATCTTGTCCGGATTACAAATGGCCCTATCTATGTATTTGATTATTGAATTCCCCAGCACAAATATCTGTTTTGGGTTGATGGTAGTATGTTGTATTTTGGCATCTGAAACATCATACTGTGATGGGGTCAGTAATACCAGAATTTTTTTTTAATGTGGAATGTGCTAAGGAAAAAGGCCCATGTTTTGAATTGTTTACGGAACTGTTTAGTTTCAAATTGTGTGATCTGATATTATTTACCCCTGATAGCTTACCAAACCTATAGTTTCTAGTATAGCTTCATCTCTTGATGCTTTAAAAGCTAAACATAGATTCCCCAATGGCTCTATACTCCATCAAGAATAATTGTCTAAGTCTATCCTGGTAATCATAGGATTTCATATTATTTACTTTCCTGGTGACTTTTCTTTGGATATTTTCCACCATCACTTTTCCTTTATAGATGTGGGTGCACAAAAAGGGGCACAATATTACAGATGTGGTCTCACAAGACTGGAGTACAGGGGTATAAGTACTTCAGGTTACCTACTTTTTACATGTAGGATAATGCACCCCAACATACTGTGAATTTTTTTTTACCATTTTAGTAGTATGCATATCGTGTGATAGTTTATCAGTTATAATAACTCCAAGGTTCTTTTCATTGTCAGTAGTATCTAGAACTTTATTATTAAGTGTATAAGGTATTTTTGGATTGTTTTTACCAAAATGCATACCTTTACATTTTGCAGTATTAAATGACATTTTATTTTCTTTGGCCCATTGATTTAATTTATCTAAGTCATTTTGTAGAGTTGTATCTACTGAGTGATTGTGGACGATAGCCCCTATTTTACAATCATCCACGTATTTGCCTACCCAGACATTACCAGAAGTCTGCAGTGATGATACAAAAATATTAAAACAGCTAGGGCTCAAGACAGATCCATGGGGAACTCCACTTGTAAAGTTATCCCAAGATGACACACAACCCCTAATGGTAACCCTTTGCTTTCTTTGGTCTAGCCAGGAAGCAATCCATCTTATTAACTGTGAGGGAAATTTCAGTCTCACTAGCTGATCATTTAATACCTTACGTGAAACCATGTTGAATGTTTAAGCAATAAGGCATGACAGGGTGTGGGCTACTGGGGAATTTACCCATGTCTTGTGTGTGTATGTCACGGCATGGCCAGGTAGCTCTTCCCACAAAAGTGGTAAATCCACCAATAACCTACACCCCGGAGTGCCTTATTGCGATTATACAATGGACCCATGTGTAAAATACATTTAAAATGTGTTTAAGTATGTCTTTTATAAATGCCATTTCTCAGCCATGGATTATTGCATGATATACCACGGTCATGTGATGGGGTTTGACCAATGAGGTTACATGATTTCCATACCCCATTGAATAATTTTGCATAATCAAGAAAGATGACATCAAGTGGCAATCCTTTGTCCAACGCCTCACTCACTGGTTCAAAAAAGTTCAGTAAATTTGTTAGACAGGATCTTCCTTGGGAGTAGCCATGTTGAGATATATCCACTAGCTCATTTTCTTTCATATGAATAATTAATCTCTGTTGTAATAACTTTTCTAATATTTTACCAATTACCGACGTTAAACTGATTGGTCTATAATTACCTGCCTCCTGCCTACTACCACCATTATGTAATGGAGTAATAGTTGCCAGGTTCCAAACTGAGAGTTTTGCCCTCTCTAATAGAGACATTAAAGAGAAGTGTAAGGGGGCTTTTTAATTCACGTGCTAATTCAATTATGAATTCTGACTGTACCCCATTGGGGCCAGCAGATGTATTGGGTTTCATGGTTTTAATAACTGTCAACACTTCGGATTCAGAAATTATAATCAGAACAGGTGTATCTTTTATATGATCCATATCGATATTGCATTCATAAATTATTCATCTCTCCAAATACCACTGTGCTCAACCAAACCAGAGGTTCATGCTAAAAACTCTTAAATTAGAAAGGCAACTAATAATGTTGAATCCCAACATCATTATATTCATTCAATGTTGTATAAATATAATTTGCTACCTCAATATGAAGCAAGTTATCACATTTCCCCTTTGCATAGTTTTACTGTCCCTTTGAAATTACATATATTTTTTCATCTAAGAATATGTATCTAAACATCCAAATTCTATACCTCTTTTTGCCTTTTTTGTATTGAATCCTGTGCTTCAATGTTACTCCATCAACCTAAAACAAATATTTTACATTAGAGACTATTACATATCTCAATGCCTCAGCTTAAATTTATTTCCCTATAAAATCAAGTGAATCTGCTAATTTATCTAATTCCCTTACTCCTGAGATTGTGACAACTGCAACCTTGGGACCATTTAAGCGGAAGCTGCATCAATTCCTAGTTTCCAGAGCATCTTGTGACTGCTATACCTAATCTCTGCTAACAGCTAAATGCACTGGGACCTCCCTCTTTTACCATTTGTCCCTGTATAGCTCTATCTTGTTGCTGTGCTATTCCACACACAGCACTTCCACCCTTATCCCTTTCCCATTCCTGCCCTCTTTTCATCCTACCTCATCCCCCCTTCCTTAACCCCTCCACTCCTACTCCCCCTCTCCTCTGCTTCTTAAATTTGTTCTCTCCCTCTACCCCTCACCCCTGTGGGTCTTTCCTACTTAAGCTTCATTGTGGAATCTCCCTCCTTGCTCTTATTGTGCTCCTTCCACCCTCCAATTTACCCCCTGTAATTCTCTCCTTGTAATCCCTTTCATCCCTCTTCAGACAAAGCCACTGGATGGAATATAGTGTGCTGTATACTCTAACTTGTCTTTTATGGTATAGTTAAGCAATAAGGCACAACAGGGTGTTGGTTATTGCAGATTTACCCATGCCTTGTGTGGTGTGTCAGGAGGTGCAGCCGAGTGACAGGCACACAAGCAGGGGGTAAATCACACAATAACTCACATCCTAGAGTGCCTTATTGTGATTATACAATGGACTTATGTGTAAAATAAATTTTAAAATGTGTTCAATTATGTTTTTTTATAAATGCCATTCCTCTGCCGTGGGTTATGCAGGATTTACCCACACTCATGTGACATGCTTCGACCTATGAGGTTACAGGATTTTCACACACCATTCTATAATTGTTCTTTGATGCCACTAATGGTGGATTTCTAAAATGGGGGTTCTTATTCCTAACTGCAGAATGTACCAGTTATCCATAACAATTCTCTTCACTTCCCCACTCAAATGGCTATACATTGTGGACAGTACTATTATCCTGCCCCCAATGTCCTTTTCAAGTTTAGGCTTTAACAGTTCAATTCTTGGAATCTGAGAAACGTCCTGCACTGCACTCTGAACTAATGAACCTTTATATCCTCTGGCTACAAACCCTGTGGCCATCTCTTCTGATACCTGTGTAAATTCCTCTTCCTCACTACAGTTGTGTCAGGCCCTGATTATCTGTGCTTTGGAGATACTTCTCTTCAAGTGTGGGTCATGGTAACTGCTGTAATGTAAAGTGGTGTTCCTGTCCGTATCCCTCCTGATAAGTGTAGTCTCCAACCCTTTTTCCTTTTTGTAAATTAATAGATCCAAAAAAGGTATTGTGTCATAGTCTGCTGTCATTGTGAATACTAAATTTCCATTCCTGCTGTTCATGTATTCCTCAGACCTCTCCAAACCTGTTCTAGTTCCTCTCTAGACCATCACTATATCATTGATAACGTTTCCAAAATAATATATTTTGCAAAAACAGATTTGTATTAGCGTCTAAAATAAACGTCTGTTCCAAATCCCACATATATCGGTTTGCGTACAATGGGGCCATTATGACCCCCATCGCTGTGCCCTTGGTCTGAAGATAAAACTTATTCTTAAATATGAAGTAGTTTTCATAAGTACAATCTCTGCCATTTGGTATAGAAATTCACTGGGTGGATGTGTATCTTCCCTATTGCGCAAGGCCTTTAACAGTGAGTCTAGTCCATCCTCATGCAGAATACTGCTATACAAATCTTTAGTGTCAAAAGTAATCAGTATAGTTTCTTCCCACTGTCTCTGCTTTATTAAGTTCCTCTACCACTTCTATGACATGTCCTGAATCCTGATGCACATGCCCATTTTACTAACCTCAGGTTGAATATGGTAACTGACATATTTAGACAGTGGCTCCAAAATTGAGTCCATTCCCGAAACTATTAGTCTTCCCGGGGGTTGGCTGGGTTCTTGTGAACCTTAGGTAGTGCACAGAAGATGGGTACCCTATGAGTTCCCTTTAGTAAGCATTTCTATTTCTTCCTCCATGAATCACCATATGACTGCCCCTAGTTTACTTGGTTTGTTTGAGAAAAAAGAAGGCTGAAGCCCATCTAGATTTTCACCCCACACTGAGTGGGAACATTTCACATTACATATTTCTCGGTCAACCAAATATCAACACCCTTTTTGAGTGATTCAATGTTAGCTGAATCAACCAATTCCTGTGGAAGTCTATTCCACAGTTTTGGTGCCCTTAGTGAGAAAAAGTTTAATCTTAGATTAGTTTTTGCCTTGGGGATCATAAATTGTTTAGTGTGACATCCTGGAACAATACGTCTTGTGACATAAGATAGTCCACATTTATTCATCAGGTCAAGGTTTTTTTGAAGCTTATATATTAGAAGTAAATCCCCCCTAACCCTTCTACTCTGAAGAGAATGTAAACCAGTAGTAGATAATCTGGATTAATAGGGCAATTTAGCTAACCTAGGAATCATCCTTGTTGCACGTCTTTGTACTCTCTCCAAGCGATCAATATCTGCCTTTAAATAGGGATTCCAAAAAGGAGACCCATAATCAATAAGGGGTCGGACACATGATCTATAAAAGGCCATCATACACTGTTCGGATTTATTCACAAATGATCGCTGGATTTGTCTTAGTAGACCATTGGCAGAATTAGCCACTTTAGTACAGTGATCAATTGATGAAAGTTTGGAAATAACTAAAACACCCAAATCCCTTTCCACATATGATGAATTTAATAGTGAGTTACAAATGCAGTATTTATTTCTGGGGTTTTGAGATCCAAAATGCAAAACTACACACTTATCAACATTAAACTCCATCAAATTATCAGTTGCCCATTTTTTGATCAGCTTTAGATCAGAGTTCAAAGAATTAAAGTCTGACAGATTATTCACTAGACCCCCAAGCTTTGAGTCATCAGCAAATTTAGACAACAAGCTATTGTTTGATATCTGCATATCACTTATATAAATAAGGAACAAAACTGGGCCCAGCACTGAGCCCTGGGGGATTCCGCTAGTAACCGCGCCCAGTCCAGAGAGTTGATTATTTAATACCACTCTTTGGGTTCTGTTTGTCAGCCATGCAGAAACCCAGTTAATTAATTGATCTGAAAAACCAAAATGATACATTTTGTTGATAAGAATACTATGAGGAACCTTGTCAAAGGCCTTACTATAATCCAATAGGATAACATCCATTTGACTTATGTTATCCAGACCCTGACTAACATTATTATAGAATGATATTAAATTAGTTGTACAGGAATGATTGTTTCTAAATCTGTGTTGAGCAGGGTAGATAATTTTAAATTCAGTCATTTCTTTTTCAAGAAATGATTTAATCAGTCTTTCCATTGTTTTACAGATAATTGAAGTGAGGCTTATTGGATGATAGTTCTGAACTATAGACCTGCTACCTTTTTTGTAAATTGGAGTAACAAATGCCGTTAACCAGTCTAAAGGAATTTCCACTTTATGAACAGATTTATTAAATATTATTTGTAAAGGAGAGGCTAAAGCCTCTGCAGTATGAATTAAGAATCTAGCGTTAATCAAATTGGGACCTGGGCTTGTAGTTTTCTTTAAATTAGTAAGGAATGGATGTATATCAGAAGCCTTAATACTATATGAGTGAGTTCATTTAGGACGAGATCCAGTATTTATTTTAGGCAAATGGGAGCTTTTTTTTTTTTTTTTTTTAAGCAAAAACTTAGCAAAAATAAGAATTAAAAAGATTAACTATATCCGTATCTGACTGTATGGCAATGTCATCATGAGTTAATGGCCCTACCTTATGAAAATTGCTTTTTTTATTTAAATATGAAAACAGCACTTTATAACTTTATATCCATCTTTGGTGCGTGCGAATTTGAATTCAATTTTCATTTTAGCCTGCTTGGTCATATGTTTGAGTTTTTGTAGAGTTTTTTTTATCCCCAAGGAAAACTGCACTATTACTTCTACACTGACTACTTTTTAGTTTCCTGAACACTTTTTTTTTCTTTATTTGTAACCTAATTGATTTATTCAGCCATTTTGGTATTCTACCCTTTTTATTGTATTTGTTTTTAATTGGAACATATTTCTTTTCTAGTGAGTAAATTAAATCTTTTAATAAGTTCCAAGCCTCATTTGGAGAAAGACCCTGAACAACCTTATCCCACTGAGTATTATTAATTTCTCTATTAATGCTATTGTAGTCTGCACTATCGTAATTTTTGTATGTTGACTTATTAGGTAAACTGCATTGGGCTCCTATCAGATCAAACAGTATAGAGTAATGGTCACTATTGCCCAAGGGATCCAAAATCTGAATACTGGTTATTTAATGACTAATATTAGAAATGAGAAGATCCAGAATGTTAGTTCCTCTGGTAGCAGAAGAAATAAGTTGCACTAATCCATTATCCGTTAGTACTGATAGAAAGTCACAATCGTGGTTGCTATTTCCTGAGTGGGAGGACCAATTTATGTGAGGCATATTAAAATCACCCAGTATTATTGCATCCTTATAGCTAGTGAAGTGGGCAAGATCTTTAATCAAAGCTTTCCAAGTATTTGAATCACATGATGGGGGATTATAGCAATTCCCAGTTATTATCTGTTGAAGTCCTTGAGGTTGAACTTCCATCCAGATACTTTCAGAATTATTTGGGGCTAAAAGTTCAAAAGATGAAATGTCATCTCTAATGTAGAGACAACCCCCTTCTTATTGACTTTTTTTTATGATAAAGTTTATAACCCATTATTTATTGACTCCACTGGGAATGTGAGTCTCACCAGGTTTCGGTTATTGCAACTATGGCCAAGTTTAGTAATTTACTTTTTGCTTCTAATTATGATCATTTAGACATGTTTAAACAGTGAGCATTTAAAGACAGAATTTTAAATGTTCCTGGTAACTGGGTCATAGGTTTAGTTAGAGATGTGGGCTGATTCGCATTCTCCCCCTTTTTTGTTAGTTTAAATGATTGTTTATGATGTTTAAAAAGGATTTGCCCAGCATAGTGCTACCTCTCCTACTCAGATGCAAACCACCCCAGCAATATAGAGGAGATCTATCAACAAAATGTTCCCAGTGGGCTAGACAGGGAATGTTCTGATTAATACACCATTTTCTAAGCCAGTTATTTATGGATTTAATTTTTGAAATCAAATCCTGAGTGGCTCTAGGAACTGGCAGAATTTCTGAAAAACACACAGTGCATCCTTTGTCCACAAGCAAATTGTTGAGAGCTACAAAATCCTGTTTCAGTTTATTAAGAGTTGTAGTATTCTGAATATTGTTTACACCTACATGAATTATGACAAAAGGATTTGGACCTGCGTTGTGTCGAATGTTGGGGATCCTAGTTGTGATGTCACTTATCTTCGCGCCCTAAAGCTAGAACAGGTTCAGTTAATCTTGTCTGGGTTGCAAATAGCCCTATGCAAGTGCTTAATGAGGGAATCACCAAGAACAAATATCTGCTTAGGGACATCTGCAAGGGTGGGTGCCCCAAACTGAATCTGAAGAAGGCATTAAAGACAATGTTAAGTTATAAATGGTTTTAATAACTGATAAATGAGGAGATAAAGTATCCTGAATAGAAGAAACAGTAAGAACTAAATCATTTTGGCTTTTCTGAGCATCATTATTTAACAAGTGAAGGGGGTTTTGAGATTTTTCTGTTAATGTATTTCCCAGAGTTATGGGTTTCAAAGTTTTACTGATATTCAGTGTAGGGTAAACTGCCAATTTATTTGAAGGAATGATTGTTTCCTGAGATACAATATCATTTAATAGTGAAAAACTATTTTGTAATGGTATTTGAAAAGACTGGTGTATTTGTCCCCCACGTTTAGTTTTAGATCTAGGAACCGTAGCCCAATTGTCCACAACAGACTGAGGATGTGAATTTTTAGATTCCAAGATTATGGGTTCAGACAAGGGAGCAGCAGTAGTAGAATTACCAGAGACAAAATGTTCTACTACCTGGTCAATAAAGGATTCCCAACTGGTTATATCGCTGTTTGCAGTTACTTGACTAAGACCACCAAAAATTTGGTCTTGCAAAGATTTTATCAGCAAACAGTTATTGCAAATTGGTTCTAGGTCAGAAATACCTAGGCCAGACATAGAACAACGATTACACTGTTTGTATAAATCATCGATCTTATCTGTTGGCTTGGTGCTTTTAAGCTTACTTCTTAGTGAGAAACAGTGATCTTACCCCTATATGCAGACACAGCAGTGCTTTTCTAGGGTACTGACTACTTCCCATTCCACACGCTAAACACGCAAAACACGCGCGTCTTCACGCTCGTCTAGCGCTCGCCCCACTTGCTATAGGACACTGTTTTATTGCTGCCCCAACCCAGAAGTGAGATTGAGGGATCACTGAGCACACGCTCTAGCCCTGTCCACTTCAAGTAAAAAGTTTGAAGTTTAAAAGAAGCCCACACCTAGCAAATGGTATAGAGTAGTCACTTAAAATGAATTTCTGGACAAAGGTCCCTCTTCCCGCATTTACTACGGGGCTCACACAGTATCAAGCACAAATTTCCAACAGTTATATTTTTACATGTAAATAGCGAGGCAGAAAGCTGTGCAGAGCAGTGTCTCACACATAAAACCAACATTGAGAAAATTATGTTTATGGCAGGTAACAAAACAGGAACTAACCCAATTAACAAAGACACCGCTTTATGACTTAATCATAGTGTGAGTGAATCCTGGATATCCTGGTGAATTTTTCTAATGGGGTCCTGATCCAGTGCCATCTATCTACTTCTGTCATTCAACTGTCTGAAACATTCCACCTTGTAATACTGATAGTTCCAGAGAACTACACTGCCCCACCGTGCGCAGTTTTGATAATCACTGATCTGTCATTTTCCAGTTCTTTCAAGGTCTCCCTTTCAGCTCTCGTTAGATTGTTATATTTTGGTGTTAACTCTTCATTTTCAAATAGTCTTTTAATCTCACTTTCCACTACTTTGTGGAGGGGTTGTGGGATGACAGATGGACCAGACACCGAACTTCAAGTTCAACACACAATCTGTGTGTGATGTTTATTCAAAATACAGGAAATAACCTTCAGAAATGGCATATTCCTTCTTCAGTACATCAGTTTGCAGCAACAGACTATGAATGTCCTTTCTCCACAGTAAGCCAGCACCCGACACTGATTTCTGATCTAACCACTTTTCAGTGAAAACCTTCATCCCTGTGTGGGCCCTGTTTGCTTGGGTAGTGGGGGGGCTCAAAAGGAAAAAAAAAGCAAGCTAAAAACAAAGAACCTCAGTGCACAAACTCTGAAAAAAGGGTTACCCCAAAGGGCATGGGCAACAAATCAGGTTTCAAAGAAATACAACATCATACATACTTCCATAATGCAAAGCATAATGGGATATATGCAAATCACCATGACATTTCAGACTTGTTCAGTTTACAGCAATTTACATGCATTTTAAATAGTACAACTAATTTAATTTCTATAATAGTCACTAAGTACTTTTTACCTTTATCAAAAACACCTAGAGTCATGGTATTTTAACATTTACAGGTTTCATAAACATCAGGTATAAACATCAAGGTATTTAATGACATAGTGCTATTACATACTAAATTCAACAACGATAAACACAACCTGTTTTACATACACTTGGAGGTCACCACAATAACCTCCCTGTACGAGGACCTGAGAGGGAAAAGGAAAATTAAAGAGGACACTATAGCATAGTCAAGAAAGGGAAGGGGTGCCCACAGGTGGCCAACCTTATGAACCAGAAACTGTAAAGGACAGAATAGGCTAAGAAATAGAAGAACTGTTGCAACAGATTTAAGAAAAGGTCGGTCCTTAAGAGCGGCAGGAGCTTCCTGTCACAATCTTAATATAACATTCTACAGTTTCTGTGCCCCCAGGTGGATTAAAGTCATATTTTATTCCCAAGGCCTTCTGTGACTGTTGTTTCTTGGTGGCTAGTTCTGGTGGGCTGCTACGAAAAAAACAGTCTGCCAATCTAATCTTCCTGTAGAATCTTTGCAAATCCACAGCCAATTGAAATGTATCCAATTTATTTGCTCATGAAAAGGAAAGACCCTTCTTCAAGACCCTTTCCTCTATCTCATAGATTTCTCTCCCACTTAGAGAGACTCCATATTTGGATTCCACGTTGTCAGACGCTTATGTAATTTAAGAGTTTTTAGCATGAACCTCTGGTTTGGGGGAGCACAGCAGTGATTGGAGAGATGAATAATTTGTGAATGTAATACATTAATTTTATGTAAATATATTTTAACAGTGAAACACAGAGGGCCTGAGGAAGTGGTTTGGCCATGCAATGTTTCCCATTATAGTGCGAGTTGAACATAAAAATGAAAAGTATAATTGAAGCAGATTCTCAGTGATGTTCATCCAGTTCCTTCTGACAGTTAACATTGACTCCAAACAATTAAATCTAATTGGCATCAAAAGCTGCAATTCAGGAATAAAATATCTCAGTATTATCCTACACAAAGACCTGAAATGTAGACAACGGAAAAATATGCTACCCCTTGTTGAAAAAAAATTAATTATATTTCCAAGGATGGGAAACAATGTACCTATCCTTCTGAGATAAAATTCAAGCAAATAATAAGATGATCACGTGTAAAATTTATTATATCCTCTGACACATCCCCCTAAAACTCCCACTGTACAATTATACAAAAATTAACATGAACAGTAGGCGCTTCATCTGGGATTTTAAAGCTGCTCGCAATTTCTCTCAGCAAGTTACAACAACCTAAATACAAAGAGGGCTTTTCCCTAACAAATATTTTGCTGCATCATGTTGCCTTTACTGCAGGGAATACTATCAGAGTAATATGACATGAAGGATCAGAAAATCCAACAAGTTAGTTTTACATCGAAAACATTCTGCTGAAAGGCTCACACCCTAAAATGTTACTTTTTAGAATTCTCCCCAACTAAAATTATACCGTACAATGGATTCCACATATAACCTCTGGCTTAAGGTCTCCAAAATGCTAAACTGGTGCCCCTCTGCTTCTACACATTGTGTCCCATGGAGGTATCATTTGATTCATCTTGATGGTGAGACCGTAAACTGGAACTCATGGATGATGAAAGGAAGCCTCACAACTGGAGACCTTACTGACCACACATTAAACACAATGTCATGCATGGCTCCTCCGAAGGAATCTTCCTAGTGGTTACCAGAACCAGGATGAAGACCTCAGGTGACCGCACATTTGAGGTAGCAGGTCCAGTCCTGTGGAACTTGTTTCCCAAATCTCTGAAGAAGGCACCTTTGATGGAGGCCTTTAAGAGGGGCCTAAAGACCCACGTGTTCAGACAGGTGTTTGATCTAATCTAACACCATTCATCTTAGTTCTAATTTATCCTGCCTGCTGAGTTTACACTGTTACGTTTTTTCTGTGGTTGGTATTTTTTTTTTTTTTTTTAGAAATTATGATGTTATTTTTGGTTATTTATTTTATGTTGTACGGTGCCCAGAGCCTCTGAGATTGGGTGCTAAATAAATAATACTACTACTACTCCTACTACAACTGCATCCTTTATCTACCTTAAAGGCAAATATAAACTGTCCAGGACAGAATTCCATTGCTAGCTACTAATTAGACATATTTTGAAGATAAATAATGAACTGGTACTCCCACCAGCAAACTTATTGGACAAGGTATTTTACAATTCTGCTGGATATAGAAAAATATATGATCTACTATTAGATTCCTATATAAACCCACTAGATAAACTATATGAGGGTTGGGAGAAAGAACTTCAGAGATACATCCCAGCAGAAGACTGGGATCACAGTTGGAAATTTACATTGAAATCCTGTAGGGAATCTAAAGGTAGACGGATTCAGTTTAAAGATTGCTCATAAATGGCATTACACTCCAATGAAAATGTTTGATTTGGACATTACAGTGGAGGTTAATTGTTGCAGCTGTAACTCAGAGAAGGGAACCATATGTCATACTTTTATGGTACTGCAATAAACTCACCCCACTGTGGGAGGAAATATGGCAAGCTTGCCAGATCATTCTTAACTCGTAATAGTCCTGGCTTGCCAACATTCATTATGCTCATATAGACTAAACTCTTGTATATAGGATTCAATAAATGTTTATGGCTACACATGGCACTAATCTTAACAAATAATGCAATTCTAAGATATTGGAGACAAACTGAATCCCCAATATTCGGAGAAAGGATGAATGATATCACAGAGAGCAAATTGTGGAAGTATGGCTAGCTTCTCTAACTCCAGAACTGACAAATTTCATGGGAGATGGGATCCCTTTTTACAGTTACAATTCTGTAAACTACTGGATTTGAAAGAGCACCATTCTTACTAAGGTTGTATTAAGGTACAGTCTATTAGTCTGGAAAGTAACGTACAAACTGTTCCTCGCATAGTAATTTTAGGAAGTAATCCTATTTGTCTTATTATTCAGTCTGATTATTTTCAAGTTTAACAGAATATGAACCTGTATCTATACTGTTTGCCAGTTTCTTGTTAATGTTGTTGAAAATTTTAATAAAAAGTTAATTATAAACACTGTCATTTGTTTCCATTTGCACCTACTTCTCAGTGTTAACAGCCTGACATCGTCGTACTCCTAGTAGCATCCCCATTAAGGAAACCTGTATGGACTGACCATGCCTATTAATCATTAAAAGGCCCTGTTGACTTGTACTGTACAGAACCGGGTCCCAGGTGAGTGCACCCATTAGACGTGACATCTGTACGGATTATCAGGATGCTGATTAGGTGGCTTCTGCTGTACTATGAAGTTGAACTCATCTGGTAAACTGAAGTCCAACATGACTAGAAAGGGATCCACCTTAATGGAAAAATAAAATTTTTTAATGTTTAACATTTCATAGCATTCCTTTAAAAAAAAAAAAAACACTGCAGTAGCATTGAGCAGAAAGAAACAAGAATCAACTATTAAACAGCAGGGATGGTCAAACTTTTCAGAGTCTAACAGTATTCAGAGCCAGTTCTAATTAGGTTAGAACCCACAAACGATTATAAAAAATTCCTGTTTTTAAACATTGAAATCTAAACCTATTTGTACATTATGTATTTGAAATGCAAACCATATGTAAATGACTCGTTTGTATTTTGGATCACCCATACTGTTTTCCAGGAAAGGTTCTTTTAGATTTGATTTTAGAACTGGTCAGCTTCTAGGAGGTTCATTTTTTTCTAGGCCCAGTTCTATCTGTCCCAATTAAACAGCAGTCAACGCCCAGGGCCCAATTTCGGAAAGGTGTGGATGAGCCGGCGTACAGTGGCACCCACTGCATTCCTAACCTACTGGATGTGCCTGGCGCTATTTTCAAAACGCTGTCTAATCTGTAACAATCAGACTCAGTTTCCAGTAGCAGCAGCCAACTGAGACTCATAGTGATCTCACTGACCGACACCAAAGCTACTCAGGAAGAACTACTCAGTAGTTGCCAGGTCAGCCACCTGTGATGTCACTGCCAGTGATGTCACAGTGCTAATGATAAAGTGGGATTAATAGAATTAGATATGTCAGCTGCCAAGCAGAGTGCTATTCCGCATATCCAGCATTATACTATCTTATAGTAAAATTTCTAATGAGTGAAAGAAAAAAAGACATACTTCAGAAATAAAAAGATACAACTTACTACTACTTAAAATTTGTAACATTTTCCTGTCTGCTGGTTTTGGTTCTACAAGTTCTTTTAATTTATTGGCCAATTACACATGCTCTTTGAAAACACATTTGTGCCTAAAACTACAATTTTTAAATGAAAAACATGAGGGATTTGCAATCAGATATTGATTGGATATAAGCACATTAAGATACTTTATTTTTTCATGAAAAATATTTGATTTTTGTGGTTCTTTCTGCTAACTTATTTTGAAAGTATTACAGGATTGCTGACCATGCAGATAAGTTTGTCCTCATATTTGAATTTGACTGTGCACAGTGCTAACATTATAAAATGGGCCATGGAAACCCTGTAACCTCACTGTTCAAAACATATCACATGACCATTATTTTTGACAACCGCATACCTCACCTGAACTACATACTCTTTCAACAAATAAAAGCCAAAATTTTAAGTAAGATATCATACTTCAGGGAGTGCGGTTATAAGGGAATAATACATTTCTCAGCTGGTTGCAGAACTCTGCAGTGCCACGTGCCTAACAACTACCCAAGATGTACATTATTCCCTTATAGCCATATAAACATGTCATGTGATATTCCCTTTAATAATGTGCCAGTTAGGGCTTTCCAAGTAATGAATCTCAGTTCCCATATACAACAAATAAAGGGGTATTTAATACTCAGAACTGAGTAATGAACAGCACCTACTATTCATGTCCTTGTGTTCATGATCTTAAAAAAAGGAAAAAAAAAAAACTTTTATAAAGCCTGTACTTCTCTCCCAAGTGGCTAGAGCTAGTCCCATTACCACCAAACAATCCCACAGTGGCCACTGACACCTCTTGCCTCCCATCCTCCTATGCAGACGTTGATAAAATGCTGCACGGGAGCTGGCAGTGTGCTAGTTCCCAGAACTGTAAGATGCCCCCCTTCCTAACCTGAATTACTCCAGGCCCTGAAGGGCAAAATTTGGCAAGAAGTCCCCCCCCTCCCGGTTTACTACTGGGGAGGACAATGGAAGGAAAATATATTGGCAAGTCTCAGCAGTACCCCTCCCTAACTCAAAGCATGGTATTTGCCATAATGTCAGAGTATCAGTGATGGGTCACAGCAGCACTTTGTGTGTGGGGGGGGGGCAATAGATTAAGTGTAATTCCATGATACTAAGTAACTAACTGGTCTGTTTGAGTTAGGGAAGGAGGAGCGCCCACTTTAGATAAGCTAGTTGCCTACTACTGTCCCCATCATAAATCAGGGGTCAGGAGGTGGGTGGGGCATTTTTGATCCTGGGTGAAGTCAGGTTGGGGGTGCCTTAGAATGAAGGTATTAAAGTAGGACTCTTTTTTATATATATATAACACACACACACACACACACAATAGGTCGGGGTGGGGTGGGGTGGGGTAGAGACCATGGAGGGGGTAGCTGATCAATATGGGACTAGCCCTGCCGACCTTGTGAAGAGGGGAAGGCACTTTAAAACTTTTAATTTTGTTGTTTGATAGCCACACAAACAACAAACACCAAATACTTGGGTCCTGAACATGAATACTCCGCAAAATATCTGTCTGAAGGTGTCTCATGCACCCCCACCCCGCCAAGTGTCAGGTTTTGTATACTAGGGGACGTCATTTTGTCCTTAGTAGTTTTTTTTTTTTTAAATAAGTCATAGAGTTGTCATAGAGATATAGCAATGCCTTTATAGGTGCTACTTTGTGGTGACAGTAGTGCTTTTTATCGTACCAGGTATGGGTATCAATATACAGCCCGACAAAATGTGCTATTAGCCCTGCTCTTTGTGTTACTCCCTACTATGACAGACTTATATTTTTGACAAAGCCTTATGCTGTGCTGCCTTGTATTTGCCTACTGTCATGTAACCCATTCTACCATATGAAATAGTGCTGTAATCTACTGCTGACAAGAAACCTTTGGAAATTAGCACTTGTGCTCAAAGGTGTACTTCCAAATTGAATAAACAAATATAGAGGCATGCTACTCAAAATATGCAATTTATCTTCAAGTGCGTAGCGGAGTCAAATGAGTTATATCCTGTCCCCTCACAAGTGATAATAAACTGTGCATGTTGAGTCCGGCCCCTGCTTATTCATTATACACATTAGTTTACAAGTTTAACTTTCACATTTTCTGTTGATTTCAAGATTCAGCTGTTTCTCTTTGATTTCAACTACTGGCCTCAGTGCAACACTAGCCAACTGTGATGTCACCAGTATCATGAAAGCTGCTTTCAGACTGATTCAGTATTCCATTGTGATGATACACTAATGTTCAAGATAGCAATTGTGACAACAGTAAGAGTAACATATTTTTTGTATATTGCTGTTAGTGTTGTCACCAGCCAAGACATCACTTTTATCTTATTTTCATCCCCATTCCTGTTGTATATATTTCCCTTTATTTTGAGTTTTAAAAGGGCAACTTTCATGGCGCTTAGGACAAAAACAGTATAGGTTCCTTACCTGCTCTGGTGTCAGTGGGAGCCAAAAGGAGCATTTTAAAATTGCTAGATTTAATGATGGAAGAGTTTGTAATTTGGCTATCTGGAGCTGCGAGCCTCAGATCCCTTCAACTTCCTTGTGTGCAGCGTCGCCCCATGCTCTCACCTACTCTGACATTTTACACGGAGAGCGTGGGGACGGCACTCCATAGATTACTACAGGAGCTGATTTTTATGTCCATTTTTTATTAGTTCAGGGTACTGATTCAGATAAAACTTGGCAACCGTCCAACTAACAAGGCTCCTGTTAGTTGAGCGGTGGCCTTGATGTATCTGAATCAGAAGTCTGAAATATTAACAAAAGGACATAAATGTCAGCCCCTATGGTAGTCTATGCTGTGTGCCCCCACGCTTTCCACATAACAATGTCACAAGCCATGCTAGCGTGGGGCCAGCGCTGAACACCAAGAAGTGGAAGGGATCTGCGTCTCCACTCTACGGAGCCAAATTACGGTTCCATCCATCACTTGAATGCAGTAATTTTAAAATGCTCCTTTTGGATCCCACTGACACCAGAGCAGGTAAGGAATCAGTACCGTTTTGGGGGGAAATTTCTGAAGTCACCATGAAAGGTGCTCTTTAAAATTAGAACAATATTGAGGCTTGTTCTTTATGATCTCGCCAGTTCCAGCGTGGGATCATAGTAAATGTAAATGAAACTTTAGCTGTTAAAAGGAGCAAACAAACTGATCACATACCATGAAGACATGAAAAATCCAACTTGCATCAGTAGGGATATAATTTTGTTGCAGGTTGGTCATAGTCAGTGAGCGCTTAATGCGCAATTTCATGAAACCACTATAGTAAAATTCATGGCATTTATCGTGAAAAGGTGAAAGCCATGGTTCTTCACAACTGCCACGTATACCAAATTTACTCTGTATGACGTACATCCCACTGATCATGACAACGTACCAGAATGTTCATTCTGCTGTGACTTAAAGGGGACAGGAAATCATTTCTAATGTGTAGCTGTCTGTAATTTCCTGTTTACATTCATATCCCAGAATGATCCATATTTTACTGTACCATAAAAATATTAATTGTGAAAAACTGTTTTTTTGTACTGCTTTTCTTTTATAGTCAACATTCTGTACAGTTCTCTTGATGGAACCAAGATTTCGGAATTCTGTCTATGTCACTGCATGAAGTAAGAACTCTGAGCACTGCTCTAACAGGCCAACAGCACATAATCAGAGTTCCGAATCCATGTGGTGGCACTGTCGCAACTACATATTCCTGGTTCCATCAGGAGACCTGTACTGAATGTTGTCCATAAAAAGAAAACAACAAAAAACAGTTTACAATTCAAACCTTCATTCTGGTACAGTTACAGAGGCATCATTTGAGGATATTAATTTAATTTCTGAAAACAGGAACATTATAGTAAAGCAGTTGCAAATTCACACAAATTTCCTGTCCTCTTTAATATTGTCCATGATAACTGAAAAAATGTAGATGCCAATTTGAGCAAGTCTGTGCTTTGGACCATTCGTGTTTGTTTTCCAAAGTTGGACTCAGTAATGAACCACACATTGCTACCAGACCACAAGTGCCAGTAGTGTAAATACTGACAGCAACCACAGTAAACAGCGGCCCTTGACTTGCTGTTATCATGGGTCTCACATGCAGTCTACATTTAGCTTTTAAAAAGAGGATAGTGCAAAAGTTCGAAATTAAAATACACTCACAGTCTGCAGCTCTGTTGTTAGCTTTTCTATGTAGTCTTGCCGTTCCTCAATTGTTTTTAAACATTCTTGAAAGAAACTTGAAGTGGAAAAAGAACAGATGTTTATGTCACGCTAGCCATGGCCTAGGCGGAACATTATCATGCACTGTAAAGGATCAGGGGACTCTCTGATGCCAAGCTACAACTAGGATGGGGCAGACCTCTTCTGGTTCTACTTGCAACCACCTCTAATTACAGGCAAACTTTTTATTGTTTATTGGTTATGCTTTTTCGGCTCAAACCCTTTCTCCTCAGCTACCTTCCAGCCCAGTCAGCCATATCTGCCCATGAAGTCCCACAGATTCCCTTCTACTTAGGTCACTGGGGTTCCCCCCAAGCCCATCTGGAAATACAGTAATCATCTCCCTATCGCGTGTGCAGTGGTGCATAGCCAAAGAATACTGCAAGCATTCTTTGCAGGCTTGGGCAGTTCCTGTTTTCATTTTCCCCTGGGACAGTGGTAGCAAGGACCCCAGAGCAAGCCAACAACCCCTTTCCCCAGCAGCACCACTCGTGGTCATGAAGGTAATGGTCAGATACTGAGACAGGTGCCGCCCCTCCCTGAATGAGAAAAAGCATCCTCTGGGACACTCAATCCTCCAGTGTTGGGTAAGTTACTTTTTCTATTATTTTCTATTACTTTTGGAACTTGTTCAGAAAGCTCTGTACAGTCACTAAGGATGGAGAAGTACTGGAAAAAGTAATATGCCTTACAGTTACAATTACTTATGTCTTTTTACACAAAAGTAATATGCAACTCTAACTGATTACATTTATTTGAAAGTAACTAGTAACTAACCTATTACTTTCAAATAAGTGTCATTTGTTATAGTTATTTATTATTTTTGTATTGTTTTTGTATAAAAAGAAAATAGTAACTGTAACTGGCAGGTGTATTACTTTTTCTAGTACTTCTCCATCCTTGCTAGTGACTGCACAGAGCTCCCTGGATCAAGATTCCAAAAGAAATAGAAAGTAATAGAAAAAGTAACCTACCCAACACTGATCCCCCCTCCTCCAGCTTCCCAGGCTCATTCCTGAACCCAAGTCTCCGGTATCAGGCATAGCAACTCTGTTGCTCCCTGGCTAGAACCTGAAAGGTTCTGAAGGACCTTGTTTTTGTACTAACAATCTGCATATCTGCACATTACGTATACACTTTTTACATACTAAACTATAGTTTGCCTTTCAAACCACTCTAACTAGTTTATAAGTGAAGGTTATCTGTGGTTCTAAATTTTAAAACCAGATTGACTCAAGGGTTCTGTTTTTTAGAATGTGTTCTGCCCATTTTGCTCATAACTCCAAGAAGGCAGAAGGCTAATTTTTCAGTCTGTAAGTATGGCTATAGGCATGTAACAGGACAGTATCCCTGTTTTCAGAGAATCAATTGGAAAATTACATCTGCAGAAGGGTGCATCACAACTGGTTAAAATTTAAAATGGTGGGGCAGCTTTCCATAATATAAGCATCAGAGTAAGAAGACAAAACTTCCACTAAATAAAAACAAAATATTTTTTTTTGTTGTTGTTAGTTGGGGAAAAGTTAAATCCATTTTGATTCCTGCCAAATGACTGGCATTTTTAAAACAGTTGATTAATGGATTTATTTTCTGCGATGTTCCCACACTTCTGGTATCTTGAGGATATCTAGGTACCCATTCAGCTAACCACAAGTGTTTTTTTTCTGGCCTAGCAATACACTTGCACCCGTCACAGTCTCTTGTCACGCTCCCGACACCACACAAAGTTTGAAAGGGTAGCCCTCCACTCTCCACCCATGAGCGAGGAGTAAACTAAGGATACATGGAGAAGGAGCAGCCACAGGTAGGGGTGATGGGCTGGTGGGTGTCGGAGGGCGACATGGGGACATGGCCAGTTCAAGGAGCATAAACAGACAGTAAAAACAAAGAATAATATCTTCTGCCATTTACAAATGTCGGTCTCAGCTGAACTCGTAATATAGGGGGTCAGGGACAGTGTTGCCCAGATAGTATCCTACCAGGTCGGATATAATCAGATACCATCATTTTGGCTGGTCTAGGATGGCATATACACATCTGACCAATCTGACCTTCTAGGATCCACAGTAAGCATTCCAGGTATTTGTGGATCTAACCAGGACCCGATGGATCCGACCCTCAGATCCAACATTCCCAGTTCAGATCTGATGGATCCGACCACAGATCCACAACTATCTGACCATGGATCTGAAACCAGACTTTGGTTTTATTATGGTCAGATCTGGAGGCAGATACCAGCACTACCTGACATAGGGTAGTCGGATCCACAAAAACATTATCCGAGCACCAATAGTGAGGGAGCACATCCAGAGCAAAATAATGTGCTAGTGAAAGCCTCTGTAACACTGATTGTCTAATGAAACTGGGGGGTATAATTTGAAAGAGAAAAAATGTGACAAATACTGTATATTTAAATTACAGAAAGCAAACCCTGCTGCTCGACGTTCACATTTTAGAGTTCCTTACTTACTTGTTCTGAAAATGATAATGTTTGATCATATTCTGCAGCAAGTCCACTCCTTTCTTTGTTTTAATCTCATTGACTTTGATCAGGTACTGAAATATTAAAAACATAACAGAAGTTTTGCATTGCACTTGTTTTTTTCCTTATGAAAATATACATAATAAAAAACATTTGTTTTTCCTCACATACCCAGTAGACCAGGTTCTCCTACACTCCATCCAGAAGTCCTTGGTCCCACTCTTACTGGAGTGGTCATCACTGGCCTGCAGATACCCACTGCCTGTGCCCTCGTATACAGCCTTAGACTTACCCCTTGAGGTGGGGTCAGCTGACCAAGAAGAGAACCAGATGTTAGCCTAACTAATCCACTGGAAGGTTCCCAACCACTGAGAGAGGGCAGGGGACCAACAGGTCTAGGCACCACAAATGGGTGTGGAGAGCATAGTGACATAATCCACTGGCATGCCTCCATTGTTTCCATCTATTTTTCACGCCCCTGCCCTATGTCCCAACCACTCATACTGGGGCATGGTTCGAGACAGACGGCCTAGTTTCTGGCCAGTCAGAAGAGGATGGATCTAGACCCACACACTGCATTCTTATACTTTCCAATGCAGGCTTGGACATATAACAGATCATGTTCTGCCTCACATCAGAAGTAGGATTTCACCCCCCCCACCCCCAATCTGTAGCTGTGTATTCCTACCCACGTAACTTCCTCCTCCTGGAGAACCAGAAGTGAGGTGTCTGAGATAAAAGAACTTTCAGTAGCTTTTGCCTCTTTGGGTTCCAGACCCCCTTCCCCAAAAAAACCATGGGGGTACAGGACAAAATTCTGGAAGTACAGCAATATTCCTTTGGAGTTACTTTGATACATACTGTCACAGTGCGGGTGGGCTCCAGACAGCAACTTGTGCATCCTGAACAGCCAGCAGTGCATCCTGGGAGCTCTCCACACAGATTATGCACATGTCCTGGTGGGCTGCTGGCACATGAAAGACACAAGACTCCACATCCCGGGAGCCCTGGATGGACCCTAGAAAGGTCTTCTTTTAAAGTGAATAACAAAAAGTGCTGAATATGGACTACTGACTGACGTAATTAGATGTCACAACATAATAAGGGGTGAGCTCCAGTACATAATTGCACTATGCCACGCAACAAACAGAATGTTCATAGTGGCAGGAGGTGGAATTATTGAAAACAAAATATACACTTTTTTCCCCAAGCCATCATTTTTCCTCCTGACCACAGGGCAACCCCTATCTGTATGGTCCCCAACCCAGTCACCCACCATCCCCAGACATGTACCCTGACCACCAAGTTCCTCCTTAGCTTGCACCCCATGGTAGGACCCTCCCAGAAGCATGCTTTTCCCTGGCAGGAGCAGGACCCAGTCCAGAGGTGGCTGCCTGGTCAATGGTAAGGGACCTGCAAGAGGCTGGCTGCCATCAAATTGTTGCAGTGCTTTTCCACCATTTTCTCCACAGGGAAACTTCCAGTGTGCAGTAGTGCTGTGTGTGCATGTGAAGCTGCGTACAAGCATGCTTTGGTGTCTGCAGCAGCTCCCAACCCCTTAGGCAGCCTTTGCAAATGCTGCCACCTAACTTGTGCTGGGCGGCAGTCAAACAGTGGAGGACGGGACCCCCCCCCCACCCAAAGGAGGAGAGGTGTCCAGTGGGACACTCATTGCTCTTTCATCTGGCTGCCCCTTGCAAACTGAGCTCATTCTCAAGCTCAGGTTGCCAAAGTAGCCAGCGAACGCCCTGCTGCTGTGTTACCTGGCCAGCTAACTCCCTTCCATCATTGACAGGGCATGCATGTGTCCTGTGGTTAACATGTTGAAATCACATGGGCCTCAGCCAATCAAGAGGCTGGGCTTTCGTCAATTGTTTCCTAATTAAAGGAATGCCATTCATAGTACTGGGCCATTAGTTCTTAGACTTTGTCATAGGGAGCCTCCCCCAAGCCATGGAAAAGATATTGAGCCTCCCACAAATACTGAAATAATCTCGCGCCTCCTCACAGAAAAATAGCATACTTGCATAACACATCAGAAATAAACTGAAACTCCTTTGAGTAGTTGGCTTTCATTTTATTCAGATTATTGTAAGCCCTTGCTTTGTAACCCCACCCAAGGCCAGCATACTTGTTCCACTATTTTGACTCTCAAATCATTGTTACTCTTGTTGCAGTTATGGTCGAGACTGTTCTCTGTCTGTTTCCCCTCTATCTGGAAAAACTTTCCTATCCACCTCTGCCTCCCTCCCTCTTACCCTGCTGTTAAGCAACTTTTCAGGGATCATTCTGTTCCCTCCTGCTCTTGCTCCTAGTATAGTACCTCTCTGCTTAACTCTCATATTTGGGCAGTTCTGCCACCAATCAAAATTGGTCAATTGTTACCTCTCATTATCTGTTCATTGTTCTTCTTCGTTTCACTGTTGTTCATTTTGTATTTCTTGAATGATTTGCAGTTACCCTCTGAACTGTATTCACTTTCTACCCTTTCCTGGGTACAGCTGAAATGAGCCTTGGCTCAGTCTGCCTTCACTGGTCACTCATTTGTAAATAAATACATAAATTCACCTACTATTATCCTCTTTCAGTCTGCCTCATCCCTTCACACAAAACATCAAACTCAAAATTTAAATACAGTACTGTTTCAGTCTTGCTTGAGGTTGGGGCCTCCCCAGGGAGGCTGGCATAACCACCTGAGAAAGCCTATACTAGGCCAATCTTACTTCACACATCTGTAGCTGGAACATTCTTCTCTCCTTTTCCAGTTCCTCTGCAATTTCCCCTCCTGCCACCTCAGTCCGTACCATTCCATACTGCTTTGCAAGGTCTCGCTTTTCCTTCTCAATTTTCGTGCTTAAAAAAAGAAACGAGACAATAATTGGTTAATACTGCAGACAGTCTTCATCACCAGTGAGCACTTTTAATAGAATTGGAACATTTAAGGACCAATTATGTTAAACATTTGCATGTGCATTTGGGTGCCTTATTTGTATTATTATCATCATTATGAATTGTTGTCCAGGAAAGGACACAGAGCTAGGATGCATTTACTGGTGCACCTCAGGTGAAGGAGGGCAAATTATACTGGGAATACAAAAAATAAAAGTCACACAATATAAGTAAGTCAGTCACATATACAGCTGGTCCAGTGGCGTGGTGCTAGTGCTACCGCCGCCATGCTGGCAACCCTGTGACAGGGTTGAATAAGGCCCTGCCCCACTTGTTATGCAGAAAGAGTTCAAGTGCAAGGGTCTGTTCTATCCTGTTCTTTTCTCTTGTCTGTCTGGTTGCACGACCAAATTTTCTTCTGAGACCTAGGAACTGATCACTGAGACGGTCTCGCGAATCTCTGCCTCTAGCTCTCTACCTTCACTTGCTGTTTCTATCTTTTCTTCCTCCTTGCACATCTGTGGGTATAAAAATATGTGTGAATCTTTATGTGGAAATGTCACTGATACTGGGATCCCTTTGTTTAAAGCTGTATATAGTTATACTGTTGAAATGATTGCAAAAAGCTATTAGGAACTCAAGGGGTTAACCTGAGATGCAGTTTTTGAGTGCTTTGCAGAGTTGTAAACAAGAGGTCAGTTCTGAGTCGACATGTACTGTTTTGCTGCACCTGCAGGGAATTAAACTGACAAGAACATTCTGTGAGAAGCAGGATGTCAATGAGGCGAAGACTCGTTATAAAAAGAGCAGTAATGCTTTTGCTAGTGAGACTAGGAGAGTGAGAGACTGAAACTTGGAATTACGAGATACCCTCAGAAGGAGGACTTAGTTTTTTCTGTTTGTACTGCCTTTGTAAATATTACACTGACATTTTTTTATTTTACTGTTATTGAGAAAAATAAAACGCTATTTGCGAATTTAGAAACTGCTCCTGGATTCTCCTATGCTTCCTGACCTGTGCTCGACGACAAACCCGAGTTCAGAAGCGGACTCAGATTGCTGGGTGTCAGCTGGGGGATATTGTCTGATGGACTGCTCTCCTCTCCTGGGAATGTCTGTCTGTCCTGCTGTCAACTGCCACAAGGTGGAACATAAAGGGAGAGGAGGCTGGTTTGGCATGGTGCGTGTGTGCCACCACATGGCATGTAACACTGCCTATCCATGGCGGGGGGAGGAGCACACAGAAAATGGAAAAGGAGGACCATGCAGGCTAATGAAGCCTCGCCTGCCTTCCCTTGGCCTGCATCACTGCCCAACATCTGGGAATCTGGATTTCGATGGATCGGGGGGGGTTTCCTCCCTCCTCTGGCCCCACTGCAGGGGATAATCCATGAGGGACTACTCTGGAGGTTAAGGAGAGGTGATTGCTAGTCAGGGGAGGTGGAGATAGGGCTGATGGCCCTCCTGTATGATCTCTGGTGGGGAAAAAAACATTATGGGGAGAAAAAAAAAGAAATTCCTATATAGGTAATGTATGTAGTGTTGTGAATAACAAGAATGTTATATCCACCCGAGGTGTGGGTTGCTATATAACCCCGACAGCAAAGGTAGAGAGGTTTATAACAGCATCCCACAGCGAAGGTGGATAATAACATTCAGGTTTCACACAACCTCTCAAGCTTTGTTTTATATAATTGTGAGCTCCATTTTTTTCACCACAGCAATGAACAAAACAGTCAGGGCTCTTGCAGTTAGTTAGCACTAAGTGATTTCTGTGTGTGAGGAGATCTGTTGCTTGCAGCTTCCACATCGAGAAACATAGCTCGTGTTCACCATTAGAACCAGCTAATTTCTTTACAGGAAAAAAACGGAGCCAGTTATTATATATTAATTACAATCATTTTTTGTACAAGTTTTAAAAGCACTGTTTTGTGGAGCTACAATGCCTGTCCAGACATACTGGGGACCCCATAGAACTGTATCGTAAATTCTGGTAATGTCCTCAGAAATTCTGGGACCTTTTCTGCCTCCTCCTCAAAAAAATGTTGTTAAAATTTGCATGTACCACAACATTTTACATAGAAAGATTCTGAATACCTGGACCATTTAACTTTATCTAATAATGATCACAAAGCAAGAGAAACTCACAACTTATTTTCATAGTCTTTCCACGCTTTGTCAAATGGTCTCTTCAGATCCTATACAGAGAAACAAAGGTTGTTACATGATTCTAGAATGCAGCCACATTTACATGTACCCTAAACAAATCTGGGGGTAGGGAGACATTCTACAGCGAATGTACTCTTGTTTCTTTCATATGACTGGAGGTTTTGTTTCACATTAAAAACAAGAAAGCGACATCAGCAAGATACCAATTTAGTGGTAGTGATGTTAGTACACAAGTGTGGGGATGACTCAGAGGGCCTTCTAGTGTTATGTCAGGCCTTATAGAAAAAGCATACATAATTCCAATCTACATAGGTATCCAGTTATACATCAATTTCATCAATGTTGTTTTGAGACCACATTTCCATGCAACTACAATCATTATTGGCCCGAAGCTGAACTTGGTCAGTAAAAAAGAACATTACTATTATAATCTAAAATGTGACACTTTGTCAGGACCCTGTGCATGTACAGGACCCAACTGATTTGTGTGCAATTTATTTAAAATGCATTAAAATGGAAACAGGAGGATGAAGGCTGGGAGATATGTGAGCAACTGCCAATACACTGCATATCTCCTGACCCATTGTGCCCTCATGCTTCTGGGTATATACTGGGTCTTCAGTTATGTGCAGTCCATTATGAAAGGTGTTCCTTACTTTGAAAAGAGATAAATAAATTTAGAAAGCTTAATTTTTACAAATCCCCGTGCCTTAATCCCCTGCTGCCGAAAGGTCTTCCTGGTGATGCGGTGGGTGGAAGTGTGGTGTGCAGGTATCATGAATCCCCATCGTGCCTAACATTTTCTTCCTGTTTTCTTGCTTCCCTGCCCACAACCATGGCATACATGGCCAGCGCATGTGCATGAAAGCACGTATGTGTCCTGGGACTGTGGCTCCTCCCACTCCTGACTGTTGGCTGCCACTCGGAGTTCCCATGGACTACTACCAGGCCTCCACCTGGTGGCAGCCAAGAGCCAAGATGGCCAACCACCCCAATCTGGGAGAGGAGAGCCACAGATGACTGCTCGATCCTCTCTCACCTCTCCCCCATCCTGGCTGACCCCCCGGCAACTAGTGCTTGTTCCTAAATACAGGTCACAGACATGACAGGAGGTAAGGCGCCCGGCGCCTTAGCCCTCCACACTGCTGGCTCAGCTCATCAATGTCCTATTTACAGTACAAAATAGAAATGCCAGTCAGTCCCATGGCTTGCTGGCAGAGCGCTGTACTACCAAGAATCAGAATCAATACTCTTGCTTACTGGGACTGAGAAAAGAGGACATGCTGCAGACGCGATGCACTCACTCTCCAGAGGGCCATGCTACATCACTTGCCATGGCCCCTGGCGTTGAGAAATGAGTGGGAGCTGTTGGTGCTTTGTAGGCACTACAGGAAAAGAAAGTTAATTCACATACTGCAAATTGTAGTATTTGTGATAAAAAAAAAATACAGTAAATTGCAGTATTTTTACTAACCACATTGTATTTTTATTATTCACATTGGATTATCACAAGCTATTGGCTACTATGGATATCTTTAGCGTTTAACACAGTAGAGTTTCTAAGGAGACTGCTGCTTGGGCCCACTGCAACCCAGGTTAAAAGTTACGATGTGTGTACAATTGTTGGGGTGGGAGTAGAGGGAAAAACTAGAAGAAAATGGTGAGGGGAAGAAATAATTCAGTTATTCAGTTGAGGCTGGGGAACTGCTAGCCATACTGGTGACCCAGGTCATGCTTAGCTGTGGTCCCACAGAAAGGGTAGAACCCCCCACTCCCTAGGAGGCGAGCATGGCCCTGGGAATTTCTGACATGCAGATACTGGTTGACCCAGACAGGACAGGGGTGGTTTGTGCACAACACACCTGGAACAAGCTGGCCCTTAGCTGGACAAATGGGGCGGACCAGAGCAAATCAGGAAAATGCCCCCCCCCCCAATTAACAGACGATGCAATGTCCACTCCATGTCATACATAGGGACTTACTCAGGCCCACCCAGGCCAACTCACCACTGCCCTTGAGAACTCTGTTCCCTGATGTACTGTTGGATATTCAGGGCCCTAGTCTGCAAGCAGGGGGATGAACAGTCAGCTGACGTGGTAAATGGCAGTGGTCAGGTAGAAGTACATAGGATGGGAGAGCACTTGGCACCAGTATAAGGAGGTCCAATCATGAGGCAGGTATGAGGACTACAAACAGAATGCTGCTCTTGATATCATGGATATATAAACCAGTGAGTTTGCCACAACGTAGAAACTGCCTCATGGAGCTTATCTTATTCAAGTTGGTGACCGTGTGCCAAATTTTGTAGGGTTTTTTAATTGCTGTTTTTGTCTTGATTTTTTCCTCCTGTTCCCCCTCCCCAACCCCAGCCAATGCTTGGAATTACCCTGGCTGCACTGAAACACCCCGGAGAACAGGCACAGGCACCGGTGAGTCCTAGGAGGTGCCATCTCCCAAATCGGAATGCCGCTGAAAAACAAATGTAAGCATGCAAGGCTAAGACGCACACTGACCCACATAAAAGGAGCGAAGTATCAATTTTAAGTACAATTATTTCTTTTAAGCAGCAAAGAAAAGGCTACGCAGTCTGGCAAACACCCCAAGGCGGCACCCTTCCTTTGGCTGGGAGAGCAAGTAGTTACCTTTACAGTTGACACCAATGCTTTCCCTTGATCAGCTAGCAGGAGGAGTGCAAATGCCAGGTAGCCCACGCATCCATCATCCCTGAGAGCTGAGCTTCTCATTTCCATGAGGCGCCTGGCCCCAAGCAGGGGATTACAGGGCTTGCAAGTGAATTCCAGTCTCCCAGGCCGCAGCATAATGCCCTGCCCCTGCTACAATAGTTGGCCCAGTTTTACATTCTACCCTCTAGGGTAACATTCATGTACAGTGATCCAGACTGTCCGAGACCCATGAAAAGTTCTTTTAAATAAGGTACTGAGCTTACCTGAAGCTGAACGCAGTCCAGAGATAAAGTTGACTAAGTCTGCCTCATATTTAAGCTACATTTCCACCATTTTCAGGAACTTAGTGATGTCATAAACCAAGCTGTGCATACTACATGTAGTCAAGCATAGCTTTTTCACTCGTGACATCACAAGGTTCCATAGTATGGTGGCAATTAAGTATCACAATATACAGCACTTAGGGATCTCTCTGGACTGCTTCCAGCTACACTTAAGCCTAACACCTCATTTAAAATAACTTTTTATGTGGTTCAAGACTATGTGGACCACTGTGCACGAATTGTCCCCTTTAAATGACAGCTCATCTCCAAAGTGACTCACCCCTTTGATCTCCTTCAAGTCGCCCTTCACCAGCGAGTCCAGGAAAAAGTTAATATTGGAACACATGTTTTACAACTGGAAAATAAAAGCAAGACATTTAACAATTTAATACTAAATATAAAGAGTATTTTTCCTTAAAGGTTAAGTGTACATGTTAAAGCATTAACAAGGCTCGTATCCTGGGATCTGTCTGGCAGATGCAACATAAATCACTCCATGCTGTTACCCAACATCACTGTGCACCAAAGTGGCACCAGCTTCACACTTTACACAGACCATCCTATGCAGGTCTACTACTAGGTTTATCCAATCCCCCCCCCTCACATGACCCAAAACAAATGAACACTTCCCAATCCCAAGGTGAAGAAAGAACTTTAAACAGACTGAAAACATTTCTCACAACACATTTATGCTTTACAAATGAAGAAACGGTCTGAAAGCAGGAAAGGAAAGGAAAGAGTTACTATCCCAAACCAGACTGTCATAATTTAAAGAAAGAACCAGGTAATTGGCCACTTAGCACAACTGTGGGGAGATGTATGTCATGCCAATGACCCCAGTTTGCACCCAAGCACAGGACAACCTTGCATATATCTGCTGTACTTCCAAGTCTTTTGATAGGATACTGTATGCAAAAAAAATGTAATCAAACTGTACGTTTACAAAAACGCATAGGACGTCCCTGTGGACCAGGAGGATTGAGCACACCCAGTGGACAGATGCTCTAGAAAAGCAAACAATAGCACACTGCCCAGTGAGGAGGATGGTGCAAGTGGGTGCTCATCTCCTCTAGAGAGGTGGGGAGACAGGCACTACTCCTCTCTCCTGCACTCTGCTCCCTGGTGGTATAGAGAAATGACAGCTGCAGAAACATTCCGGCAGCAAGCTGGACAGCGTTGGCTATGCAGTTTTGCACCGCACATTCCACCTCCATTAGAGGAAGACAGAACTAGGAATATACTGGGGGAGAGGTGCTGGGGGTGTGTGTGTCAACGGATGTCACCTCTGATTCCTACCTCCGCAGACAAATGATCACCAGGAAACTGCATCTCTGCCTCACGCCACCACCTAGGTAAAGGGATTCCTTCCCTGTAGAAAAGACCTAATAGGACAGCAGCATAACAAATAGCCACACCACACAGGCTTAACCATAGAAAAGCAGCTTTAATATTAAAAATCACTCTATTCGCCATACAGCATCAAGCACTGAACTCCTACCGGTTTCGCAATAAAACCTGCGTCATCAGGAGGCCTTAGAATCAATGTAGAGGGCTCCTTAATGATACAAGCTCACCAATTATTTGAAGTGACCTGCCCACTATTTAAGGCGCATATATAGCGCCAACATATTTTAGCATACATTTATTCAATGTGATAAATATTATTAAAATCATATCTCGATCTCAAACTTGTTTAGAGCACGACAGGACACAGTGATTTGTCATTGTTATTTCAACTCCTGTCTCACTTCAATACAGTAGGATGGAACTTAAGGAACATCACCTGGTGCTGATTCATCAGTTCTCACTCATCATAGAATGTGTCTGAGCACCCACTGGTGTTCTTCTCGGCACCCTAGAGAGAGAACATATATACTGTAGCACAGCATTTATGTACTATATATGTTCTCTCTGTATGGTGTAGAAGAATACCAGTGGGTACTTCAGTACATTCTATGATAATTGAGAACTGATGAATTCAGCACCAGGGCAATATTCCTAAAGTTCCAACCTTCTGTATTGAAGTGAGACAGAAATTGCATAAATAACAACAACACATTTGTGTCCTGCTCCCCTGCATTGTAACAGGTTTAATGATCTAGATATGAGTTTCAATAATGTATTTATGTATCACATTTACATACATGTATGCACTTTAAATATATTTTGCACTTTGTATATATTTATGCACTTTAAATAATGATCGTCATTCTAAATAACTGACGAGCCTGTATGTAGTTAAGGGTCCTCTACACTTGGTTTGCTAGCCTCCTGATGATGCAAATCTGATTGCGAAACTGGCAGAGGTTCAGTGCTTTATGCTATATGTCGAATGGAGTGATTTTTAATATTAAAGCTGCTTTCCAATGGTTAAGCCTGTGTGGTGCGGATATTTGTTGTGCTGCTAGACTTTGTGTATATTCTGCACACACCTTGTCCTGCTGAGCTGTTTTGCTGGACAGTCGTAAGTCCCAATAGAAACACAGAATTTATCAGCAGAAAAGGACCATTTGGTCCTCCCAGTATTCCCAGCTGTTCCATGTCTAATCTATCTCTGCTAGACCCTAACTGGTTTCTGGCAACCCTCCCTCTTCCTTGCCTGTTTTCAAATATACTTTATGTCTATCTCATGCATGCCTGAGGCCCTTCACTGTTTTGGTTTCCATCACTTCTGCTGAAAGTCTGTTCCAGGTGTCTACCATCCTTTCAGAGAAGAAATACATTTCTTCACGCCTCTCAATCTCTTAAATTCTTTGACTTGCTGCTTGAGAAAAGCCCCTTTGTATGGAGTCAAGGGCGGCCCTTCTCTTTGTTGAAGCTGCTGTTGGAAGGCTCCACTCCACGTCAGGCAGACCGAAGTCACCAACTAGCAGCATCTCCCCCTACTTGCCATTCTGATGACGGCTTCTATAAATGTCTTATCCAACTCCTCTCCCTGTGCTGAAGGTCTGTACACTAACTGGGTACAGTCAGCAGAACTGGAGCCTGTCTCCAGGGTGACTCACAGATTCTCCATGGTGCCTCTGTACCTCCATAGCCTTAATTCCCTCCCTCACATATAAAACAACTCTTCCTCCCCTCTTCCCTGCCCGGTCTTTCCTGAACATAGAGTAGCCTTGTATGGCCATGTCCTAATCATGGTTGCTCAGTGCACATAGAAACATAGAATTTGACGGCAGATAAGGACCGCTTGGCCCACCCAGTCTGCCCATTTCCCTACCTATTGGATAAGCTGCAGATCCTAGTTAACCAGCAGCCTACTTCTTCCTACCCCAACCCCCTAGAATTGCCTTTATGACTGTCCCACGATGCTTGAATTCCAGCACTGTTTTGACTCCACAACCTCCTCCGAAGGCTGCCCATGTATCCACAACCTCTCTGTGAAAAAATACTTCCTTAAATTACCTCTGAGCCGCCCCCTTCTATCTTCAAATTGTGCTCCCTTGTTCTTGCACACCTCTTTTTTTGAAAGATGGTACCCTCTTGGACTTTGTTGATTCCCTTGAGATACTTGAAAGTTTCTATCATGTCCCCCCTCTCCCTCCTTTCCTCGAGGCTATACATATTCAGCTCCTTAAGTCTCTCTTCATATGTCTTCCGGTGCAGACCCTGCACCATTTTAGTTGCCCTCCTCTGGACAGCCTCCATCCTGTCTATGTCCTTGCGGAGACTGGGTCTCCAGAACTGCACGCAGTACTCCAGATGGGGTCTCACCAACTGTCTGTACAGAGGGATAATAACTTCCTGTTTTCTACTGGTGATGCCTCTCCCTATGCATCCCAGTATCCCCCCAGCCCTCCTTGCTGCCCTCTCGCATTGCTTGCCCACCTTTAGGTCATCTGATATGACTACCCCCAGGTCCCTTTCCATTTTTGTTGTTGTTAGTATCTCACCCCCCATTGTGTACTCTTCCCCTGGGTTTTTGTTTCCCAGGTGCATTACCTTGCACTTCTTAGCATTGAATCTAAGCTGCCATACATTTGACCATTCCTCTAACCTTGCCAAGTCCCTTCTCATCCTTTCCACCCCACCTTGTGCATCAACTCTATTGCAGATCTTTGTGTCATCTGCAAAGAGACATACTTTTCCTTCCAGTCCCTCTGCAATGTCGCTTATAAAGACATTGAGGAGGATCGGTCTTAATACTGAACCCTGCGGTACCCCACTAGTAACCCCCCTTTCTTCAGAGTGGACTCCATTTACTATTACTCTCTGTGTCCTATTCTCCCGCCAATTCTTTACCCAGGCTGTCTTCTTGGAACCCACTCCCAGGCTGGCTAACTTGTATATTAATCTTTTGTGTGGGACTGTGTCAAATGCCTTGCTAAAGTCTAGGTAGGCCATGTCCACAGCCCCTCCCTGATCTACTATTTTGGTCACCCAGTCAAAGAAATCTATCAGATTTGTCTGACATGACCTTCCCGCTGTGAATCCATGCTGCCTTGCGTCCTGAGCCCCTCTGGCCTCTAGATACTCAACAATTCTTTCCTTCAGAAGTGATTCCATCATTTTCCCTACCACTGAGGTTAAACTAACAGGTCTGTAGTTTTCTGCTTCTGCCTTGCTCCCACTTTGTGAAGGGGAATCACATCTGCCCTTCTCCAGTCCTCGGGTACCACCCCATCCTCCCATGATTTGTTAAAGAGGGTAGTCAGTGGTGTCACTAGTTCTACCCTTAGTTCTTTTAGAATTCTGGGATGAATCCCATCAGGCCCCATTGCTTTGTCCACCTTCAGTTTTAAGAGTTCTTTCAGAACCCTTTCTTCTGTAAATGGGCTGGTATCAACTTCCATATCCAGAGTGTTTCTACTGTTTGTTTTAAGTACCTCCCCGCTCCTTTGTAAAATACTGAGCAAAAATATTTGTTTAGTATCTCTGCCTTTTCACAGTCACCCTCTGCCCACCCTCCCTCCTCTTTATTAAGCCTCACTAGCCCTCCCTTGGTCTTCCTTCACTCCCTGATGTACCTATAAAAAGTTTTATCCCCTTCTTAACTGAGTTGGCTATCTTTTCCTACTACTCTGTTATGGCCACTAAATCTTGGTCAGCCTCTGCCACGATGACTTCCAGGTACGGAATTTTGTTTCCAAGATTTCTTGCACTGGCCCACATGGCTCTCCACACCTTCCTTCGCCCCACCTGCTGCCCTACTTCCCCTCCCATTTCTGCCTGTGTTTTTCCCTTACACTCTTCTGACTCCCCTCTTCCCTTTTTACCATCCCCATTCCCCGTCTCCTTCAGTCCTCTACTCAAGCTTACACCCCCTTTCTTCTACCTTGACCCCATCCCTGTCTTTCTGTGGCCATGACCTAGGGGAGTTTTCTCCACTTGGGCCCTCCTCCCCGGTGCTTCATTATCGGGGGGGGGGCAACTGTTGCCTCCCTTGGTTTACAACCTCCTCGCTTGGGTAGTTTAAACGCTCATCCAAGAAGCATTTAAACATCCCACCAATGACATTGGTCCCCTTCCTGGAAGGATGCAGACTGTCACGCTTACAGAGGCCCATAGTCTTCCAGGCTGGCCCCCAGTGTAACCAAAGCCCTCCTCTGTGTACCACGCCTTCAACTAGTTGTTAAGTGCCCCGGTGCAGAGTACCCTTGCATCTCCCCGCCTGTACACAGGTAACATCTCAGAAAAAGCCACCGTTCTTGTCACCTGCTTAAGGCCCCTCTCCAGCTCCCTGAAGTTATCCTGCACTACCCCTACCTTATCCCTTGCCAGGTCATTTGTTCCCAGATGGACAATGACGTTTATCTCTCTCTCTCTCTCTCCCAGCTCGGCTGCCCTAGTGAGCCTCTGGATATGCTCTATATTCGTCCAAGGTGCAGCACTGCTCAGTCGTACCACTACCCTATCCTTCCCTTCTCCCATAGGAAGTGAAAACACTCCTTTCTATGCAATCCATAAGCATTTACATACTTTTTTTGTTGCTGAACAGTAGGAAGTTTAACCCTCCCCCCCCAAAAGACATTTGCACAAACATTTGTAACTATTTACACAATAAAAACATTTTCATTTTTAGAGTCAGGCACTTTGGAATTCTTTTCAGGTGTTAAAACATTTTCCTGGCCCTTTGGTTTCTTTTCACTATTTAAAATCTATCTGCCTCCCTACCTGAATGCATAAAGTTGCTAATAGGCACTACTTCAAAATGGTTATTAACAACGTGGGTTTAGATTTGGTTCAAGACCACTACGATGGATAGTTAGCATTTTCAAATGGCAGCTATTTTACAGCTCTGCTTCTTCATGAAGGTAATGAGACACACTCTAGTGTCTCAATTTCCTTCATAAACAGCAAGAATTAGACACGTAACGTGCAGACTTGTAAACATACTCCAAATCCAGTAATGCTTTAAACTTGTACCAGGTTTTTGAGTGGTGTTATTAAGTCCGTTGAAAACTTTGCGAACTGGTTAAAAGCGTGGGTCAGCCCCTCCTCTCCATTGTTCTGGAAATGATTTGCATATTTCTCCACTGCAGCGATATAGGCTTCAAGTTGGGCAGCATAGTCTAAGAAAGAGGCAGAAACAAAGAAATCACTGCGACTAGAAACTAAGATGAAGCACACAATTACACATACCCTACTACCCCGATATCACAAAGCATCATGGGAAATGCATGCAAATTAACATGAAATAATGTATACTGGTTCTGTTTAAGCAGGAGAGTATGGTGTTAAATGGCCTCTCACACACACTGCAAAGGCTGATAAGAGAAACCAAAGATGCACGTCCTGTCCCTTCTCAGGACTCCTCAGTGCACCCTATCTGCATACCAACTCAAATGAAAGGCAAAGCAGCACTATGATGATCTTCTGTGTACACTTTGTACCTGGGTTGCACCTGGAAACAAGCCTCAGCTCAGTGTGCATTTCCCGGTCATCAGTTTTAAATAAATAAATAAATGGGTTTGAGTCATGATGAGCCCAAACTAGACAATGTTCACCGCAGTTTATACTGACTGCATCTGCTCTTCCTTTTCTAGACTTTTGTGATGTCAGACAAAATGGGGTTCTCTATGTTAAGCATCTACTCTTGGCAATTTAAACTACAACTGTATGCAGTACTGCTTCCTTTACACAGTACAAACTGTAATGATGGTTTCCATAAATTAAAAGTGATTTCTTGTACCCCTGGTATTTAGCTGAAAGGTATGTCAGTCAAGAAATGTTGAGCTAAGCTACAAAACTGAAAGCACAGCTCAAAGATTTTGACTGCCTGGCACTGTGTTAGCATGAGGAAGGCCCAGGTCTGTGTTCTGAGTCCGCCTGTCCATCCCATACAGAAGGAGACTTGGGAGCGCAATGTAGTTAATGCTGGCAGACAGGTGCTCATCCTTGCTGCCCATTCAGTGCCTCCTACAGTGGGACTGAAAGCAGTGTTGATGTCATCAGTGACCAGGTGACGTTAACTGCTCTCTGCCTATGAGTGAGCTTAGTGACCAGGGCTTGAAACAGCAGAGGATTGTGGGAAGACCCCTGGAGGGTGGGGAGGGGGAAATCACTAAACCTGGCAGGATGTCATGCACCTCCACTCCCCAGCCTCCATCCTCAGTTTCATGTTCCTCAACTGGCCTGGTTCTAGCCAGTTGGGCCCTACTGAACTGGGGGGGGGGATCATTCCTGCAAATGACAAAAGGGTCTCTACTAAAGCACAAGGGTGTCCAGTGCCTGGACAGGAGACAGAAACATTGTTCTCAAATGGCCAACGGTAAGTCACGGGCTGGGAAAGATAAAGATAAACATGAAAATTAAAAAAACAAAAACAATTATGAATTGCATTTATTTAAATATCACGCTTTACAATATTTATGTGCACATATTGCAGCTGATGTGGTTTTATTTTTTACTTCTCTTTTTATCCCACAGTTGTACAGCCACTAGCTGGTGCAGTTCCTGCTGTTTGGCTTCCCACTGAGATGTCCCAATAGGGGAAAAAGCTGCAGGTGCCCTACAAAGGGGCAGGGATGGTAAATTAGCAGGTCTGTCTGCTTGGCATGGGCAGACCAGTGCCACTCTTATCCCACTCACAGACTTTTTGTTTTTTTAAATTTACATATTTTTTTTTTTTATTTGTTCACTTGGAGAGGCACACTAAACCAAATATTTTTTCCAGGTGTGACTTGGAGTAGAAGAGAAAAACAGGGAAGAAATGTGTAACGCCTCCCTAGGTAAGGAGCTTACCTGCTCTGCTGCCTCCCTCAGCTGATGCTGCTGCCGGTGGCTCTGCCTCCCGGCCTGATCTTGGACTGTCCAAAGGCGGGAGTGCTGCAGAATGTTTTGATGCCTCCTCGCCTATCTTTGAAGCGCAGAAGCGCCGCACTACTCACTTCTTCCCCACCCCTGAACTGCTAACAGCGGGGCAGAACTGAAGGCTGCTTGGCCTAGTGCCTCTTAAGGCACTTGAAAGATCTGTGAAGTGCCGTGGGGGTATTCCTCTCTCAGCTCCACTGGACTTCAGCAGGGGCTGGGAGGCCAGAAAAAAAAAATAACTTTAAATAGCACTCTCCAACCCTGCAAGTGCCACTAGTGGGTCGAGGAGTAACTGGGAGAGTGGCGACCGTCAGGACTACATGTCCCATAATGCACAGCAGCTGAAACGTCCATTTCTGTGCTCAGCTCCACCAGGGGAGCCTTTAAAATGGAGCCAGTGACTCAGCTCCTGCCCTCTAATTGTACCCCCTAGCCCTAGCAACCCTTAGAAGGGACCAGGAGGATGCTAGCCATGCAGCCAAGTGCTGCCAACAGTGACCAGCAATAATTTTACTTGTTTTGGAAAGTGACTGAGCCATATAGTACTGTTTAATGGTGGCCATCTTTGCAGAGGCTGCTAGACAACAGCGAAGCATCTGACTGGTAGCTGCAGTACATCCAATCAGGATGGAGGGCTCATGAATACAGCGAACCAATCAGTGAATGAGTTTCAAACCTGTGTGTTCTAAGTTTTTTTTTTTTTAAATTCTACTTTTTCCTTGGGGGTCCTCCATCATTCATCGGCCTAGTCATGGCCCCCGGAGCTCCCACCACCTATCTGCCGCCCCTCCTGGTCACCTCCGGCTTACCCCAGAGGGCGGGGCCGGAGCACCGTCCCCTTAATGCCAGTGCCCCGGAGCAGTAACTGGTTGGGAGTGCGGCGACAGGGGTGAATTGAAGCCCGGGGAGGCTTCACTTAGATGGAGGATCCCCCCTCCTTCTTTTCCTCCTGACTTTTTCTCCGGGCGGGGCGTGCAATGGCCGCAGTCCGCCCCGCCTCCCAAAGATTAGTATAGCATGTGAGAACTCCAGTCTCCACCAGGAGTCCTCAGCGCTCGGATGCTGCCTGCACCCTCCCGGAGAAGGAGAGCAGTCCAAAGGACGCCTCTATCCTTCTCCCCTGGTCGGCCCTCCAACGTGTTCTAAGTTTCACAGTTGGTGAGAGGGAGACTGCTATGAGTTTCTGAAGTGAGGTGGTGTGTTTTAGTCAGCTCCTGCTGCTGCTAATCAGAAATCATGTAATGCTGTGCCTGCTGCGCAAGCTAGGAAAAGAGAGAGAGAGACTTTCCAAGGACCTGAGATACAGAGGGTGTATTTCTTCTGTGGTTGCTGATATCATAAAAAAGATCTCAGATTGATGCCTTCTGTGCAGAGTCAGGACTGGTAGCCAAATATTCTCAACCCTGCAGTGATTTGTGGCCTGGAGAGAGGAGTGAGGTAAACTAAAGCTACTGCCTCATTTCCCTACCAGTTCAGAGACTGAGTTCAGTGTGCTGTACCTATGCTCTGAGGTATTGCCTGTTACCTGAAAGACTATCTACTTACAGTCGAGGTGGGTGAAGACAAGTCCCTTTGTAGGGTGAAGACGGCCTACCTACAGTCGAGGTGGGTGAAGACAAGTCCCTTTGTGGGGTGAAGACTGCCTACTTACAGTCGAGGTGGGTGAAGACAAGTCCCTTTGTGGGGTGAAGACTGCCTACCTACAGTCGAGGTGGGTGAAGACAAGTCCCTTTGTGGGGTGAAGACTGCCTACCTACAGTCGAGGTGGGTGAAGACAAGTCCCTTTGTGGGGTGAAGACTGCCTACCTACAGTCAAGGTGGGTGAAGACAAGTCCCTTTGTGGGGTGAAGACGGCCTACCTACAGTCGAGGTGGGTGAAGACAAGTCCCTTTGTGGGGTGAAGACTGCCTACCTACAGTCGAGGTGGGTGAAGAGGATTGTCGCCTCCATTCCAAGCCTTTCTTGTCTATTACTCCAAGTTGCCTAAAAAGGGGAGACGTCCCCCAACATCCTGCATCTGTGTCATCTAAGGTCATGAGTACTGGGTTTAACCCACACAAATACTTTCCTAATTGTTCAGCTAGCTAGCTTTTAACATTATATCTGCGCTACCTGCACGACCTTAGCAACAGCCTTAGCAACTAGCATAGCCAGGAATAAACTGTTTCCCTACACCCCCTGGTGTAGTTGGTACTTTGCTCTGCAGCCACTCAGTATTTCATCTGTGCTGCACCCATCTTTTCCATGTCACAGGCCTGCAACTACTCAGTGTGTGCACAATAATACCGAGAGCTCTCACAGGGACTGTGGGGTTAACTGGTGCACCAGTGGAGGGAGTAGATCTGGGACTGGTAATTCTGAACTGCACTGTACCATTCCTGAATGTCTTCGTGTTTGATGCCACTGATTTTGCATAGAGTGTAGAACATTATTGAATGCTTTTATTTCCCTTTGTTTCCACTGCTCCCTACCTTTTTATCCACCCCAAAATAAACCCGTTTATTTTTCTGAAAACTGTTGCAGCCATTGCATTATTGTGTAGTGTGATATTTCATGCTTATGTAACCCCTAGGTGGCACTGTCCCAAGGGTTACTTTCCCTGCCTGCGTGACTAGGTGCAGCTTAAGGGGCCCTGGTACTGAAAATGGGTGCCTCCTCCCAGAGGACAGGGTTATTGGTAGTGTAGCTGACCTGGGTACAACCCTCCAGGACACTGTAACCCCCCCTCTATCCACTCCAGTGGCCTAAGCAATGAACAAAAGACACAATTACAATAAGCCCTAATCAGCATACAAATCCCCACTCTGTTTGCACTTACCACCAGGGCTGATTCCACCAGTTCGACCCTGGAGACACCCTGCAAAATAAGGTTAGTCACAGCAGGTAACACCAGTACAGTGCTTCTTGTACAAAATGGAACCACAGTCAAGTTAAATGCAAAAAGAATTACATCCGATTTATTTAGGGGGAATGAACAAGGGAGTGGCGTAATTTGGCTGATTAATTCTGTAACTGATTCAATCAGGCAATCATGCATGCACTTTAAAGTCCCTTCACAGTCACACACTCTGGGTACCCAGTTGGAACAAAGGTGGGCTAGCCTGACATGTTTCCTGGGGGTAGGCTAGCGTTGCAGCTGGTCGGGGCCCTGTGATGGAAAGGAGAAGCATGCACAACCACACACATATTTGTAATCCGGAGCCTGGAGGCTTAGTTCTTGACAAGAAAACAACAACTGAACTAGATGACAACACTTTTGATTTAGCCGATGTTGCAGGGAGTCACCCTGGTGTTTACTCACGCTGCCCAATATGAAACACAGGAGGGATGAAATGGAGACTGCAGGTCAACAAGCTGGTATGCCAGGAGAAGCAGGGCCCACACAATTCACCAAGATGTCATTCCTGTTCGAAATGTTGAGCAGGGGGCTGATCCCCAGATGAGTCTCTCATCGATGGTGATCTCTGCAACTGAATTAGCTGACTGGGCCAAGGTGGCAGGGCCAATGGTGGGTGAACAGTTTGGATTCAGTTCGATAGGTGCTGGAGACAACTTCCAGCAAGCGTGACACACTTAAGCAGTGGGGAACCAAATCGCAACCCACTGACAGCTTATAGCACATTTATAGTAAAGCAAAACACAATACCACAGGTTGGATGACAGTCCAGTTGCAATTTCAGTTTTCCTGAGCAAAACCATGATCTCTGTGGTGATTCAGATGTCCTGACAGGCCGATCGCTGACAGCAAATCTTCGGTCTTCTTCAGATAACAGGGCAGTCACAATTCAATATTTCTGGTCACAAGCCAGTTCGGATTCAGTCCAATTAATTTCACTAGCAGATCCCACAGAAGGGAAGATGAAGCAGGCAGGCCAGACACAGCCTTCCCACCAGTTTCCTGCACTACTACGCAGGAGCAGCTGCTCGAATGTCTTGAGCAGTTCACCCTCTCAATTCCAAACTCAGACTGACTCTCTGCTGCAGGCAGTACCGGGACTGCCTTCTGATCCAAAAAGGGTTTGGTTGGTTGATTCATCTGTCTGTCAAAGCAAGGGATCCCCCTCCAGGTTCATTTAGGTGCCAAAATGAAAAACTACAATTCCTACAGAAATTCACTCCCACAAGACCCCTGGGGACAGACTCCATTTTAAGGTCCCCAAAAAGTGCTGATTGGTGCAATACAGAAATGTCCATGCTGCAAAGAAAGGCAGGTTAGATAAACTATAATCCCATTATTATTAAAGCAGCCAATCAGCAATTACCAGTTCTAACAGAGCTCCCTCTGCACCATTAGCGATGGCAAAACAGAGCAATATTACTGGAGCTCAGGCGGGACTCAAGCCTGGAAACACTCGACCCCTACCCAGATTAATTATACACTACAAAAATAATGTCTCTTAAAGGGACAGGCACGGAGGCTACCAGGGCACTCGCATGCAAGCACTTTTACACCTGTAGACACAGAACACCCACCTGGCAGTGGGCATTTAAGCACACACCCAAGGAAGACTTTTGGGAACCCCCATTTATAGGGGGGGTTACACTTAGAGTTATAAGTGGGGAGAGGAGGCTGAGCATCATTTCCTGTGGGGAAGCACCCTGGCAGTAAGCTGCTGGAAGGATCCCCATAGGTGGAGGCACTGCACCAATCACATAGCCAGTTTTACCCACGAACCCGGGAGCTGACCTGTATTCCCTACGGCAGCACCACTTGTGTGTGAGTGTGCAGGTAGAAGGGAAGGGGTGGGTTACAAATGTAATAAATTGTACTTTGATTGGATATGATACAGCAAAAGTAGAGTTACAAAGTAGAATGAATAAAACAACATATACAGAAAGTCAAATAATACAAAAATGGCAACATACAGCAAAAAGTACAGTGCACAATGCAGTTACAATAAAAATTGAGTACAAAACAAAATAAGCCAAAAACATACGTACAGAGGGTAAATATACAAAATGTCAGTGTACAAGGTGGGGAACGATGCACTTAGGGTAAGTAAGGTGCTGGTGTTGTTTAGGACTAGAAAGATCATAACTCCCAAGAGGGCCAAAAAGGGACCTGGCAAGGAGGCCAGGCGAAGAGGAGAGTAAAGGTAGGAAGCACTGGCAGGAGTCGGAAGAAAGGTCTCAGAGGACAGCTTTGAAGGAGAGCAGACAAGAGTAGGAGGAGTGGTGAGCAAGGGAAAATGTTATCCTAGAGGAGGGAAAGTGGAGAAGCAGGCAGACCGCCCAGCTGACATTTTACAGCAGAGGATGGAGAAGGACCAGAAGCCATAGGAGCGGATGGGGTAGGGGTGGGAGGGAGGGGGAAGAGAAGGGAGGTGCAGCAAAGACAGCTCAATCAGAAATTAGGAGTAAGGGCACAATGAAAGAGAGACACTGCGAGTCAATGAAGAGAGGGAGTGGGGAGGCAAACAGCTTAGGGAGAAACAGCAGAAGGAATGGAATTGGGAGGGGCTAATCTGGCCATGTAAGTTTTAAAGGCAGCACTGTATACCACGTCTGAGTCATCAAAACACCAGGAGGATTCTCTTGAGGAAATCCCTCCGTGGACCTGGAGAGGAAGGCAGGACATACTGTGGTACCAGAAGCCAAGATTAGAAAGGGGCTTTTTGTGGATGGCACTGATGAGAGGGGAAAAATCAAGGCGTCAATCCTGCAGTTCTGTTTCTGCTTTTTCCTCACTTTTCTCTCCTCAGCATACCTCCACACACTACAACATATTCCTACTCCTCCGCAACCCAGCAACTCTGTCTGGTGGTAGGTCCCCCCCACCAACATATTACCCCTATAATAGGGCTGTGAAACCCCCCAACAAGAAACCACATCCAGTCACCAGAAACAGGCCCTCCTTATCCATAATTTCAAATGGACAATGAGCATACTTGGTGCCCATGCTAGCAACCTACTGTGCGCTGATAGATGAAGGGAGGAGCTCTGCTTTTACATGACTCCCCACCACTTTTCTGGGCCACCAGAGCCTGAAGTTAGACAGCTGTAGATACCACATTCCTTTCCTGGAGGCACTGTGTGTCCCTAAGGTGTCTTAGGGTGTCAGTGTGGCTCAGTTGGTAGCACATCCACCTCTGGACCAGAAGGTCGTGGGTTCTCGTCCCACACCGGGATTGAACTTGCACCTAAAAATCGCTGGCATCTGAGTGCAGTCTTGGGGGGTGCTGTACTGCTGGGGTGTGCCGTCCTCCGGATGAGATGTTAAACTGAGGTCCCTTCTGCCCATCCTGGTGCTGTCCTGGTGGGTGTCCAGGTGGAAGTAAAAGAGCCCAGGGCACTCTTCGCAAAGAGCAGGCAACATTCCTGGTGTCCTGGCCAACATTCCCCTTCCCATAAACCGGTTCATGCGATTATCAGGCTGTGTGTGGGTGATGATGTGCGATATGGCCGCCACCACACATTCAGTCACTTCACCACCAGTCTAGCATTGCTTGTAAAGTGCTTTGGGATACTGTGTATGAAAAGCGTTATATAAATGCTGATTCTTCTTCTTCTTCTAAGGGTGGTGATCAACCTCCTACCAGCAAAACTGAAATTCTGGAATCCAGAAACAAAACAAGTTTCCATCCGTAAACTAACATTATTGCCAGGCTGTTAGTCCAGGCTAGGCTGTTTTTTTTCCTCCATTAGGTTCCTCTCTACACTTCCGTAAGTAGGACTGTCCAGTTACTCTAGACTTTCTGTTCAGGACAGCCAATGCTTATTTATAAAATGGGGAGAGGAAATTATGCTTTTTTTTTTTTTTTTTTTAACATTGTAAATTTTTATTTTCAAGAGTACAACAGTTGACAGGACTGTATGTCAAGTACAGATCAACATATATCAGATCTTGTAAGAGGGTCCAGTCACAGTAATGCACATATACATACAGTAACATCAGAAACCTAAACTTAACAAGGGCAGGTTCAGTAAACGCTGACCTCTAACAGTGAGCTTCAAGAACTCACCCTTCACGAATTTCCAGGATATACAGTCATGCATAGTTGGGAAATCATATTGGTGCAGGGGCTGAGCTTGCCTGAGTATTATGGCAAAAGGCTGAAGTTAGAAATGGGCCCCGTACTTGTTCATATTTAGCCCTGGATCCAGCTGCGAAATTGGACAGCCTCGCATATGTGGCCACTTGAGTAAGTGACTGGAGCAGTTTGATCAGAGAGGGACATTCTAGAGTGCGTCATCTTCTGAGAAGCAGTCTCTTGGCTGCTGCTTCTACTACAGTGAGCCAGAGAGCCCTTGGATCCATTTTGTGGACAGTGTCTGGGAAACACCCTAAGAGGAGCATGGGGCATCAACCGGGGCGTGAGGTAACATCTCCTGCACCATGTCTATGACCTGGCTCCAAAAATGATGAATTCGTGGGCAGGTCCACAGGACATGATTGAAGTATGCCCCAGGTGAGTCACATCTCCAACAGGTGTCGTCAGGGCTTAAGTCCATCCGTGATAGTTTGGCCAGCGTAAAATACCATCTGTGTAGGGTTTTATTCATTATTCGGTATGTTCTGCCATCTCGACAGGTGTGTTGGGTCCTAGTCCAGCTGTGAGCCCATTGGGTGTCGGATATGGGTATCCCCATCTCCTGCTCCCATTGGGTTCTGGCTTGTATGGAGGGGTCAGGGTGAGCATCCCTCATGGCCCGATATATTCTACCTGCTCTCACTTTCTGAAGGTGGAGCCATGCCGTGAGTGGGGAAGTAGGGCCCACCCAAGACGTCGGTCTGCCTTGCTGATACTGGCTTTTTAATCATATCTCTCAACTGCAAATCCCTCCAGAAGTGCTGAGCTGGGAGGTGGAATCTTTCGGAGATAGCTTGGAAGGTGTCCACTAAAATGGTGCCTGGAAGCAGCAGGTATCTTATGTACCAAATGCCTTGGGTGTAATATGCTTTCCAATGGATAGGGGAGCCTGCTATGGTTACCAATGGGTTATCCCAGAGTGGTTGGTGTACCCACAGAGTGGGGGGAAGTTGTAAAATAGAGTGCACTTTTTTCCAGGCTTTAATGGAAGCTAGGATCAAGGGTGAAAAATTCAACATGGGTTTTTTGGTGGCGTAGAGCACCGTAGCCAGAGAGGGGGATCCAACTATCTGCGCTTCTAGCCCTACCCACAGAGGCACTGATATATCATGTGAAGTAAACCATTTTAAAGTTTGAGCAGTGAGAAATGCCAGATGGTAACCCTGAAACCAAGACACCAGTGATGTCTAAGTTTCAGTCTGCTGAAGCATGGAGGGGGTGACCTTCTCATAGATATCCCCCCTATCATTGAGTCCAGCTTCTGAAACCATTTTTGTGGGATGTCCATTGGGGTGTGAGCTAGGAGGAATAAAATCTTGGGCGCTAGCATGAGTTTGATCAAGTCTATTTTACCAGTCAAAGATAGCTTGAGTGGTCTTCACCGATCCAAGTCTCCTCTGATGGTGGAAAGCAGGGATCCGAAGTTAGCCTTGTGTCATGTCATGGGGTTGGGGTGGATGGTTACCCCCAAATACTTAAAACCTTCTGGGGACCATTTTAATCCCAGGGAGGTGAAGTCTTGGCTCCAGCTTGCCTTATTGCGGGGAAGTACCTCAGTCTTGGTCTGATTGACCTTCAGGCCTGAGACCAAGCAGAATCTGGTAAGGATATGTAAAAACTTCTGCAGCACCTGTGGGGTGTTTGTTGTAGTAACTAGCAGATCATCTGCATACAGAAAGGTTTTGAATGTCTCACCCCCTACTCGGATCCCAGGGATGTCGTGTTCTTCTCTAATGGCTATAGCTAGGGGTTCTATAGCAAAAACTAATAGCAGGGAAGATAAGGGGCAACCTTGCCTGGTGCTTCTCTGTAGTTCGAATGGAGAGGACATTGTCTTGTTGGTAAGGACTGATGCCATGGGAAGACTATAAAGAAGGTGTACCCAGGTGCAAAATTTGTCCCCCATCCCCATTTTCTCTAATATGAGCATCAGGTATGATTATTCGACACTGTCGAAGGAGTTCTCAAAATCTATTGCTAGTGCTACTGATGGGGAGAGGGAATCTTTTGTTACGTGCATGAGGGTGGCTAATGTTCTGTGATGGTTGGATCCAACTCAGCCTTTGACAAATCCTACTTAGGCAGGCAGCCAAAACCTTTGCCAAAATCTTAGCATTAGCATTGATGAGGGATATCGGCCTATATTCCCCCGGGTCCAGAGGTTTTTTTTCACCTTCTTTTGGAAGCACCGTTATCACTGCCTCTCCGAGTGTTGGTGGTACTGCCCCAGTGGTTAGGGAATGAGTGAAGGCCCTAAACAAGTATTTCTCCAGAAGGTGGTCTTTGGCTTGGTAAAAATCTATAAGGAGCTCATCTATGCCTGGTGCTTTCTTGGGGCTCATGGCTTTAATGGTGGACGAAATCTTTTTTTCTGTCAGGGGTGCCTCCAACTGGGCAGCTGGGGAAGCCCCCAGATAAGGTATCAGGAGGCCCTCTAGAAAGGACTCAGTCTTGTCCGCTTCTGGAGGGGGGAGGCATATAAAGTTTCATAAAATCTTGTCATTATCTGGTTAATGCTGGCCGCTGAGTACGATGGAGTGCCTGTTGTATCCCTTAGGGCCTGGATGGTTCTGATCGCCTGCCTGCTATTTAGTCGGTAGGCCAAGAGTTTGCTAGTTCTCCCAGTAGGCATGATTGATCCTTGCAGACTGAACTGAGCCTGTCTAGTCAGATGGGCATCTAACTGTACTCGCGTACTAAAGAGTTGTGCTAAGAGAGCCCTAGATGGATCCTGATTAACATAACTTTTGTACCGGGTCTCCAAATTTGCCAGGTCACGCTCCAGGGCGGCTTGGTCTGCCAGCCTTTTTTTCTTCCTGGAAGAATCAAATGCTATGATTCTACCCCTGATCGTGGCTTTAAAGGCCTCCCAGCGGATGGAGTCAGAGATCTCCCCATTATCATTATTCGACCAGTATTCCTGAATTTCGGTCTTGAGCTACACCTGAAACAGCGGGTCCTCCAGTAATAAAATATCCAGTCTCCAAGACGAGGTCTTGGGTTCCAGGGTGCCCCAATTTAGATTCAATTCTAAAGGTGCATGATCAGAGAGAATGATCTAATGAGTACACACCTTGACCACCGACTCATAAGCTGAGCTGGAGAGTAGCCATAAATCTATCCTACTCGATGTGCCATGGATAGATGAGAAGCAGGTGTAGTCCCTAACCCTGGTGTGTTCTCTGTGCCACACATCAAGCAGGCCATGCTCTTCCATAAGTCTGTTGCATGTGCTGCTTGCTTATGTAGCTCCACCGTCCCTTTGCTCCTGTCCACCGTATGATGTAAAGTAAGATTAAAATCATCCCCCCACCATAACCACCTGGCATTTACTCGCATTGAAATCTGATATGCTCTGGTTAACCTGATGGAAGAAGGTTGGGCCGTCTTGGTTTGGTGCATAAACATTCGCTAGGATCAGGGGACCCTGGGGTGTAGTCATCTCTACTAATAGCCATCTCCTCTCTTTATCAGATCTGCACCTGTTCACCTGCCAGCCCAAATCCTTATGAAGTAAAATAGATACCCCTCTTTTATGTCAGGGGGTGGCACTGTGTATCTCCTCACCCACCCATTCCTGCCTGAGTTTCAGTGCTTCTCCAGAGGAGAGTTTAGTTTCTTGCAAGAACACAATCTGGGGGCCCAACTTTCTGAAATGTAGCAAAACTTTTTTTCTCTTAATAGGTGAATTAAGTCCACAGACATTCCAAGTCACCATTTTAACCTCCATCAGGGCTTTTATAAAATACAATATTTATTTCTTTATGTGTCCACTTGTATCCGCCCCCCCGGCACTCCCCCAACCTGATTATTGGGGAGTCTTCCCCCAACCTTGTTAAACAGTATGTACCCTGGTATGGCCATATTCCTAATAGCACGATAAAGTAGCAGGTTGAAAACATATCATGTATAACCTCCCCCTCCCAATTCTTTACCTTGTGAACCAGCAGACACTACGCGCATCGGCTAAATATAGCCCAGATGTAGGTGTCGGTCACTGGGGATGCTCTAAACAGGTCTTACACTAAGTGACAGCTTCCCAATGCTCACCACCTACCATAGTATTGCCCTTCCCCCCCAACAGACTGCATCACGAATCCAGACCAATAAACACTGCAGGGCAAAAGCATATAGGGTAGTTAACTTGGGAAATTCCCCATATGACTGCTTTCTAAAGAGCAGCTCCACTCGGGGAGTAGGGACACTTAACTTACTACGGGAGCAGGGGATGGCAAGGCCCGCCTCAAGATTCCCCAATGGCAGTTACCCCGTAGTTTGTACTTTGAGGCGAGCAGCTTAAACAGTGTCAAGCCTAACACCTAAACTGGCCAAAAATAGTGGCCGCAGAAGTTCATTAAACAAAACTGGAGCTTCCCAATATAGAACACAGAGATTTAGAAATATAACATTTAAAGCTTGGTGTGCTCACCAGGAGTGGTGCAACTATTAGGCTGCTGTAATTCAAAATAACAGTGCCCGTCCCAGGCAAACCTTACTCGGGGGGAGGGGGGGGTTAGCTATAATAGCAGTGTAGCCATCTTACCCCAAATAACATCCCCTTCCAATATCCTCCCATCTGTGGGTAGGTATCACTTCCCCTCGCATAGATTTAGTCACTGGGAGGCAACAATCTCCATCAATGTCGACTCATTTGCCAGCAAAAGCTGGTTGTTCGGCTGCTGATGGGGGATCAGGCCCAGAATGTCCCTGCACAGTGCAGTCCACTGGTGGGTTGGGCCCAGGATGTTAGAGGGGTCAGAGTCACAGCCTTGTTCTCTGCAGGTTTCACCCCTACTGTCGATAGAGTTGGTTCAGGAGAGCCCTCATCTGGTAAGTCCTTGAGGGTGCAGTATCGATTGGAGCCGGATGGGTAATCCAAGACTTCAGAGGACTCACCAGAGTCCTGGCTGCAACTCTGAGACCGGAGCCTGGGGGACTTGTCAAGCTGCATCCCTTCGGGAGGTCATTTCCGTCAATTGTGGCACTGCGATTTAGGTATAGGAAACCATGCCTCTTCCAGTTCTTGATGCTGACGCAGAACAAGTGGCATTGCAGGGGTCAAGACCGGTACATAGGTGGTCTGTGGCGTACAGTCCATACGGTTAGGACGTTTAGGAAAGCGGTTCCATTTAGAAGGTGTGTCCAGCTTGCTCCACTTTAGATTGGAGCATATGATGAGAGAAATCTCCCCGCAGCTTCGGGGGATTCCAGTAGCTTACGGGCCCCGTTGATTATAACCCTGCAGCGTGGCCGGGTACCTGAGTGAATATTCCAGGTCTAGCTCCACACAGGCTTTGCGAGCAAGTGTGAAGGCCAGTCTGCGGACCAAAAGTTCTGGGGAGAAATCTGCATATATGGAAATGTTTTCCCCTTCCATGTCAAGGAGCCTCTGGCCCTAGCCCCCATTAAAATAGCTTCTCGGTCCCTCGGAGAAAGCGCACCAGGATTGGGCGAGGTCTGCTCCCTGCCACTGGTCATGGGGCTAGAGATCTATGCACACGGTCGATTTCTAGCTCGCCGGTCCCCTGCCAGCCCAAGATTTTAGGGAGCTCCTGCTGCAGAAAAAGAATGCAATCTCATCCTTCGCATCCCTCCGGAAAACCAACCGGCCAGAGATTGTTCTGTCAGCTGCGGTTCTCCAGATCCTCCACACGATTCCAAAGTAAATGCAGAGTTTTGTCCTGGTCATGGAGCTTTGCATCCATTCAGTGGATCAAATCTTCATGATCTGCCAGGCGCTGCTCAGTGACGCTAGTTCTTTGTGATGAGTCCACTATGTCGGAGGCATTGTTCTGGGCTGCGATTTCTAACTTGTTAATTTTTGCAAGCAGCTCTGAGAACATGCCTCTGATTTCTAGCAAGCTGGTGCCTCCCATATGGGCAGCTGCTACTGCCATGGCAAGGATTCAATAGAGCTCTCAGGCCTGCCCTCGTGTACAAAAGGGAGCAATTGTATCTCCAGAAGTATAGGCAATGCAGATTCGAGAATCACCTTCCCTCAATCGGTAAGTAATGCTAGTTCTGACAGTGCAGTCGGTGGTTACCGGAGAGTAAATTTACGCCATGTAATGTTGGGTGATATCCGAGGTAGCAAGAACAGTAGAGATTAAGTGGCCATTCCAATCGAGCTCCAAGCCACACCCCAGAAATTATGCTTTTTGATTGGTTCTTATCTGTGCATGAAATCTGTGCATGCACAGGTAAAAACAAGTACTGTATCCGTCCCAGTGGCGCTGAGGGTTGAGACACTGGATGCCACACCTTGCACCACGCCAGTGACACAGGTTCAGGAACAGAATCGGGTAGCTCGGGGGTCGGCCGGGGGAGGAAGGACTGAGCATCCGGAGGACTTCTCTCCTTCCTCGCGCAGGGGGGAAGGCGTGTGCACTGTTGAGGGGTATTAGCCCACGTCCAGGGTGATTGGCTGCCTCCATGGAGGTGGAGATAGCCTCCCTGCCCATTGCAAGAGGCGTAGGGTGCAGGAGAAAATGGAGGAAAACTGGGACCCAGTTGGATCAGTGATGGCCTGGTCGCTCCTGTGAGGCCACCATAATTCTGGATTACTGTTTGGGGGTGAGGGGAGCACACCAGCACTCTTTGCCTTGGCCCCGCTGTGGGAGAACTCCGGGGTGGCCATGCAGAGTGATCGGGGGCCAGAGCCCCTATTGGGTCTGCGGAGGCGTGGAAAAATGTACCTATTTAAAAAAAAAGTACTGTAAACCATGACTGCAGTGGCAAAAAAGAATCAGTGTGCCGCTGGAACTTTCGATTTTCAAATGTCGCCATTTTTCTTACTCGCCAATGCAGCTTGTCCCACACTTGCAGCCAATGAAGGAAACTCTGGTGGCTCTAGCTCCTTGCTTCTGTCCCCTTTCAGCCAAAAAAAAATGAAAGCATAAAACAAAAGTCAGCCCTGCTTTGTCATTTCTTTTTTTTAAACTCAGCTTCATTTCACATCACAGTGCAGGAGTACAACACAAAAAATATGCAAGGTATTACTGCATCCCATTCAAAAAAAATCAGACCATACAGCTCACAATGGTACATTATACATAAGCAGAACAATTATTTTCAAAATTTGTGATCTGTATGGGTACTAGTAAAATATCAGTCCTAAAAACAGCAACACTGCTGCATGTGAATTAGTAAAAGAGAATCTTAACTGGAACCACGTCTAGTCCTGCTTTGCCATTTAACTTTTTACTACTTTGTACTGGACCCGTCTCCATCACCTGCGCTGTCAGCCGGTCTGTTTCTCTCCTGATACTGTTCCTCGCCAGATAGAAATGTCGTTCAGATAGTGTTTTTGTGGATCCTACCACTATCTGTCAGATAGTGCTGGTATCTCGACTCAGATCCTACCAGATATCCTGCCAAAGACAGACGCAGGATCCAGGGTCAGACAGTGATGGATTCTGGTTAGGATCCAGGTATCCTAGTTAGGATCCACGGATCCTAGAGCAGATAGTTAGGATCTGGGGCCAGATAATGATGGATCCTGGTTAGGATAGGGAGCCCACCATTATGAGGGTGAAAGTCACAAATAGCCGAGAGGATTTTCTACAATCTTTAGTATGACCAAGGTACCACTGCAATGTATGATGGACATCAAGCGTATGCAGACCATTTTCCCCACTTTCCGTGGGAGCTGAAAAATAAACCTGAAGGTCAACAGTCTGATTTAGTGTTTGCCCAGAAGCTACCTTTGGCAGAAAATGAGGATTGGTACTGAAGGTAATCGGATCCTTGTGGAAAATAAGAAAGGGAGGCTATGCAGCCAGAGCCTGCAATTCAGAAATGTAGTCCAGCTGATGTCCTAGTCACTAGGAACAGTGTTTTCCAGGAAAGGAAGTGGAGCTCACAAGTAGCAACAGGCTCAAAGGCAGGCACAGAAACAGTCTCCAGAACCAAATTAATGTCCCACACTGGCACTGGATTATGAACCAGGGGGATGCAGAAGAAGAAAAGCTCTGAAGAACCTGTGAGAAACCTCAAGCAGGGTCACCATCTTGTTGTCAGTGAGGGCATGACAAGTCAACACTGCAGCCAAGTGGACCGTAATGGAGGAATGCCTGAGGCCCGGGTCCGTAAGGGGCTGGTGGTAGTTAATCACTAGAATGACTGGATATATATAAAGGGGTCTAGCCAACAGGCAGAAAACCATATCATAAAACATTTCCATGTTTGCAAGTAGGGGCATCAAGTAGACAGCTTCTGAGCCACCAGGGGAACAGCAGCAACCATCTGGGAAACCACAAAGCAGAAGAGCTCTACATCCTCAGGAGTCATGCATGGAGGTGCAGAGATCAAAGAGCAGGATGCACCACAGCACCCTGTTCCTGTGACAGAAGTCCCGCTCATAGAGGGAACAAGACAGGGGGTTTCACTGCCAATTGCTGAAGCAGAAGGAACTAAATTAGGCTGGGCCAGTACAGGGCCACCAGAATAAGGGTGGCCGCCTCGTCCTGCAACTTTACCTGAACCCTGTGTATGTGAGGGAACAGGAAAAAGTGTACATGAACCTCCCTTTCCAAGAGAGGGGCAGTGCACTTCACCACAAAACTCTGGGCTCTGGAGTGAGCGAGCAGAAATGCAGCAGTTTTGCATTGTATGGAGACACAAAAGGGTCGATGTCTGGGCCACCCCACTTCAGGAAGATGTCATCCATAACGGAGTCCAATAGCTCTAAATCGTGGCAGAGCACCTGGGACTTGCTGAGATGATCCTCGAGAGCATTGAGTGTAATGGGCAGGAAGATGGCAGACAGGAACATGTGTTCCACGGTCCAGTGCCAGACTCACATAGCCTCTCTACAGAGAAGATACCAGTGGACAGCACCTTAGTGGTTTATGCAGTACCTCACTGAGATGTTGTCCAAATAGATCAAGACCTGATGACCTGGAAGGATGGTGATGAAGGCCTGTAGGCCAAGTATAATCTCCAGAGTGTTGCTGTGCAGAACAGTATCCAAGGGGAACCACTGACCCAGAGTCCAGAATGGGCCCAGATGGGCCCCCCATCCATACCTGGAAGCATCCCTTCATCATCACCAGAAGAGGAGACAGACGGAGAAAGGGGGAATCCCATCTCAAGGGTGAAGTGATCCAACCACCAAAGTAGGGAGCAACAGAGCTGAGTGACCACTTCCTTAAGACACTCCAGCTTGTTAGAATGCTTTGCCTACTGGGCAGGCAGAACCATTGTGCAATCCTCAAATGCAGATATGCCAGCAGGTCAGAATGACAGAAGCCATGAGGTCTATCAGTTGTAAAAGACATCAGGACAAGACAAAGAGACAGCTAAGCCTGGACAACCAGCCCCATAGTACAGTTCGAGGAAAGGAAAGCTTGACCAAACACTTGTCCAGAACAACTCCTACGTACTGGAGACACTGGCATTGAGTAAGAACTGACTTTGACTTTTTCACCAGAATTCCCAACTGTTGTTATAGTTGTCTGGTGCGGAACAGTGTGTAACCAACTGCCTCCCTCAACTGGGCCTTCAGGAGCCAATCATTGACATATGGGAAGACATCAAGGCCCTCCCTTCTGAGAGTGGCTGCAACTGCTGTAAAGCATTTGGTAAAGACATGCGATTCAGACTATGCATCGAAGGGCAAAACATGAAACTGATGCAAGCCATAGAGAATGAATTGCAGGTACTGTCTGTGAGACTTGCGGATTGTGACATGGAGGTACGTATTCTTCATATCCAGGGCAACCATCCAATCCCCTTGCAGCAGAAGGGGGAGGAGGGACTGCAGAGAGACCACTTGAAACTGCTTGTATCTTACAAACAGGTCTAGGACAGGCCTTAAATCCCTGTTCTATTTTGGTAGCAAGAAGTAATGGGAATAATAGTACAAGTTCATTACGGCAATTGGGATGGGTTCTGTGACCCTCTTATTAAAGAGGGTTTGAATCTCCTCCAACAGGTGGGCAAGATGTCCTGTAGGACAACATGGTACGGGAGGGTGCAACAGAGGTACACAGAGGAGTTCTATGGTGTGTTCTCGCTGAACCACCACCAGCGTCCAAACATCCGTAGTGATCTCCATCAACTTTGGCATGAAGAGGGAGATATGGCCCCTACCAGGACACCCTGATCTCAGTGGCTGGGGGGGGGGGGCAGAAGGTAGTGGGAGCACTGCTATTACCTTCACCTTATGTGAGCATGGTGTGGGCACCAGGAGGCAAACTAGCCTGACGGAAGGCCTGGGGCTGCTGAGAGCCATGGCTGAAACCCCTAGAGTAACACCTACTAGGGCAGCCATATGGCCTGTAAAAGGAACCCTGGTCCCTACCCCGGGGCTTAGAATTCAGAGTATGCAGGGACCACAGGGTTATTTTCAATATCTGGAGGTCCCACAGGGTAGGCTCAACATTGATGCCAAAAGTGGCTTACCTTTAAAGGGAGCATTAAGGACTGATTGCTGTACATCAAAGGCAAAGTGGTCTCACGCAACCAGGAGTGGTGGTGTGCAGGCAAATGCCAAAGGCAGCCACACAAGCAGCCACATCTGAGGCATCACAGGTGGACTGTAAAAAGTGCTTACCAGCCTCCAGGCCACTCGCAACAGTCTACCGGACCACAATTTTTTTAGGACAATCTGGTAGCTTGCCAGCCATTGCAGCCATAGACTTCCACACGCCCTTCTGATATTTAATCATACAAGCCTGGTAAATGGCAATACGTAGTCCAAGAGATGCCAAAGCATACGTTCTCCTCCCTATGACATCAAGCCTTCTGGATTCTTTATAAGGAAGACAACAGCTCATATGTTTTGGTGCTTTTGAAATATCATGTGCAGCCATTATAACCAAAGAATCCATCTCTGGTAGAGAGGAATAATAGGGCTTTTCTGAAGGCACAGGATGTTGTTTATTCACCTTTGTGGGTACAGCTGGCAAAGCATATGGCCCGTGCCAAGCAGCTAGGGTGGCATCCTTCACAGCCGAATACATAGGAGGTATAGGTACAGTAGAGGAGGCAGACACCTCCAAGAACTCAAAGATTTCTCTCAAAGGAAACTTCCTCCTCTACAACAAATCCCGTTTTAGAATGGAACTGCCAGGGGAAACCTGAAAAGAGGTATGCTCAGGAGGAGACCGAGAAGTGTTCTGTGGACACTCCTCACTGCAGGAGGATAAAACAGAACTGAAGCCTATTACATTGAGGGGGTCCAGACCTTCCTCCACCTCTTCATACTCATCCTCCATATACTAAGGACTGTATTCCAGTGCCTCCTCCTCATCTAAGGTCATAGGCAGTGAGGTCGATGGACACAGGAGACTGTGAAGGAACAGAGAAATATAGAATTTGTCAGTAGATAAGGATCACTTGGCCCCTCTAGTCTGCCCATTTTTCCCTGCCTATATTATCAAAGCAAATCCTGCTTGATCTGTGGCCTGCTCTCCCACTATCCCCTTTCACCTACGATTCCCTTATGCCTATACCATGCCTTCTTGAACCCAACACTGTTCTCACCCCACCACCTCTGCTGGAAGACTGTTCCAGGAATGCACCACTCTTTCTGTGAAGTATTTCCTCACTTCTCCAAAATCTGCCCCCTCCAGCTCCATATCATGTCCCCATGTTCCTGAGCATATTTTTCTGAAAAGTAACGTCCCTCCTGTACCTTATTTACCCCCGTAAGGTATTTAAAGGTCTCTATCATATCTGCCCCCCAACCTCTCTACCAGGCTGTACATATTTAGGTCCTCAGATCTCTCCTTGTAGGGTTTCTGATGCAGACCCTGCACCAGTTTAGTTGCTCTCTTTTAGACCACTTCCAGTCTATATCCTTCAGGAGATGTAGTCTCCTGAACTGGACACAGTCCCTCCTCCCTCTTTCTGCTGGTGATACCCCTCCCTATGCACCCTAATATCCCACTAGCCCTCCCAATTGCCTTGTCACACTGCCTGGCCACCTTTAGGTCACAAGCTATGATTACCCCCAGGTCTCTTACCTGCTTGGTGGTCACTAGCACCACTTCACCATTCTGTACGCCACCCCTGAGTTTCTGTGCCCCAAGTACATTATTCTGCACTTTTTCACATTGAAACACAGCTGCCATACCCCAGATCACTCCTTGAGATTTCTCAGGTCGCTGCTCATCCTTTACACCATCCTGGAGTGCCCACCATATTGCAGACTTTGGTGTTATCAGGAAAGAGGCAAACCTTCCCTTCCTGCTACTCTGCAATGTCACTTATAAAGACATTAAAGAGTACCTGTCCCAGCACTGATCACTGAGGCACCCAACCGGTCATCCTCCCTTCCTTGGAGTCTACACAGTTTACCACCACCCTCTGCCACCAACCCCCTAACTAATTTTTTAGCCAGTTTACCACCTTTGGACCAATCTTAAGTTACCTAGTTTGCTTACTAGCCAATTGTGGAACAGTGCTCAAAGAAGGAAGCATCAGCAGTCAGTCAATGGAGGGTGGACCGTGCTTGGTACATTGACCGGCAGAAGGAACTCCCGCATCATTAGAGAGGTCAACAGCAGTAGCCCAGACGACATCGATGACTGAGTTGGGGAAGAAGCTTTTGAAAAATCTAAGACATCAGCTGACAAAGCATCTCAGCGTCAAAAGACCCCAACAGGTCACATGACTGAACTGTTGATGGGAAAGTGCCCGATGATGGAATCAGCTGTGAATGCCCCACAGAAACACAGCTGTTGACGGCAGATAAGGACTTCTTGGTCCACCTAGTCTGCCCATTTTCTCAACCTACTGTAACATCGCAGAACCTACTTTATCTCCGGCTTTACCCTCCTCTTTCCCCACCTCTAAGGTTCCCTTATGCCTGTCCCATGCATTCTTGAAGCCCATTACCATTTTTGCCCCCACCACCTCAGCTGGGAGGCTGTTCCAAGCATCCACCACTCTTTCTGTCAAGAAGCACTTCCTCACAATTCTCCTGAGTCCTCCAGCTTCACTGCATGTCCCTTTGTTCTTGAGCATCTTTTTTTCTGAAAAATGCTTCCCTCTTTAACTTTATTTATACCTGTGAGGTATTTGACTGTTTCTATCATATCCCCACCTCTCCCTCCTTTCCTCCAGGGTGTACATTCTGAGGTCATTCAGTCTCTCCTCATAGGACTTGTGACGCAGACACTGCATCATTTTGGTTGCCCTCCCCTGGACCACCTCTACCCTGTCTATGTCCTTCCAGAGATGTGGTCTCCAGAACTGGACACAGTACTCTAGGTAAGGTCTCACTAGCGATCTATAAAGTGGCAACATCACCTCTCTATTTCTGCTGGTGATACCCCTCTCTATGCAGCCTAGCATCCTACGAGCTCTCCCCACTGACTTGTCACGTTGTCTGGCTACTTTTAGGTCATCAGATATGATTATTTTCAGGTCCCTCTCCTGTTTGATGGTGGTTAATATTTAACCCCCCCCTTTTGTACTCCACCCATGGGTTTCTGTGCACTTCTTAGTATGGAAATCCAGTTGCCACACTCTTGACCACTCGTCCAACTTTCCTTGTTCACTATTCATTTTTTTCCACACACACACACACACACACACACACACGCGCACGCACTCCTGGAATGTCTACCCTATTACAGATTTTAGTGTCATCTGCAAAGAGGCACATCTTCCCTTCTAGTCCTTCTGCAATGTTGCTAATAAAGACATTAGGTCATAGTACTGATCCCCTGTGGCACCCTGCCTGTTACCCTCCCTTCCTAAGAGTGAACTCCATTTACCACCACTCCCTGTCTCCTGTCCCCCAACCAATTTCTCATCCAGTTTACTAACTTAGGACCCACTCCTAGGCTTCCCAGCTTGTTTACGAGTCTCCTATGTGGAACAGTGTCAAATGCCTTACTGAAATCTAGGTAGGCCACATCCACTGCTACACCCTGATCAAATTCCCTGGTTACATAGTCAAAGAAATCTATTAGATTTGTTTGACATGATCTACCCAGTGAATCCATGCTGCCTCGGATCTTGAGGTTTTATGTGATAAGGGGGAGTTGTTTTAGTTGTGAACCAATAAGAGTGACTAAACAACCGCCCCAAGTCACAACAGTGAGCAAAAACAGATCGACCACCACAAACAGAGACGGTCGATACATTCAAACACCAAAACAAACAATAAAACACTTTTTACACACCCTCCAACTTTCAGATTCTCAACTCTGGGGGTGGGGTGGAGGGTGGACTTACAAAAAAAAAAAAAAAAAAAAGTCCAAGACAAACAAAAATCCTTTCCTACCCCAGGACCCAAACCCAGGTCCTTCAGCTGTACAGGCAGTGGCTCTAGCCACTACATCAAATGGCCAGCTCAGCAGGGCTTGGCCACACTACCCCTTTTATTGTCATCAAGTGAGTGCAGCTCACTACTGCAGTCGCTGTCACCTATTCCTCGCTATACTGGACCACTCGCTCTTCCCATGAGTGGTTTTATTGAGTCGCTCTTATTGAGTAGCTCAGTAAAACTCGCTCATATCACATGATATCGATCCTGAAGGCCACTGGATTCCAGTGGATTCCAGATATTCCACAATCCTCTCCTTCAGTAGTGATTCCATTACTTTCCTTACCAGTGAAATCAGGCTGACTGGCCTGTAGTTACCAGCTTCCTCTTTGCTTCCACTTTTGTGAAGTGGGACTACATCTGCCCTCCTCCAGTCCTCTGGAACCACTCCCATCTCCAGTGAGTGGTTGAACAGGACCATGAGAGGTGCAGCCAGACCCAGTGGGGGATTACAGCCCATGCCAGACCCCAACATTGGTGTCTGAGAGACAGTTGGGGACAGCTGAACCCGAGACCTTAGCCTCAGATCTGTGTTTGTCAGAGGACTTATCTTTCTTTAAGAGGAGAGGAGGACTGTTCAGGAGAGGCATCCTTTTCTCTGTGTCTCTGCTTGTTCTCTTCTGCATGGTGGCGCTTATCTCACGATTTAGCAGATTTGTCCTTTTTCTTGGTAGAATCTGTGACCTTCACCTTCCACAGAGAACAGCGGATCCACGGTGAGCCTTGGAGAGATGTGCAGAAGACAACGATGAAGCTGCCTGCATTATGCGTTGTTTCTCTTCCATAGCCTTGATTTTTAAATAAAGTTCTAAGGTCTTCTTGCAGTGTCTCTGATTAACCTAGTTAAAGCTGTGGCAAATGCTGCGGACCTTTATGTTGCGAGCATAGCCTAAGTAGTGAATGCACACGGAGTGGTTGTCATCTTTGCAGATCTTAATGTTACCCCAATGACAATAATGGTACAGTGATTCCTCCTCTTTCTTTAGCATCATAAATTATTAAGTAATTCAGAATAACAAACAGAGAAGTAGAAGCGTTAGTGATACTTGCAAAGTTCAGTGGCATTCTGCAGTAGCGGTGGACCGATGAGCGGTTAACGGGGGTGGGAGGGGGGACTGAGGCATGATGGGGTTACCCCCATTATATAGGTGACAATGCTTGTCAACGTGGGTGGCCCCAGCTAGCAAAATTTTCCAGACTGTCCTGATGCCGACAGCTTACAGTTCCACCATATGGCTCATTGCCAGGAGATATCCTCGAAGATGTACTGTACCATTTCAGAACTGTATGATGTAGTTTATATCCCTTTCAGCCACAGAGTTCTATACTGTGGTACAGTGCACTCAATAGGTTTTCAGGAGGGGCCAACATACAGGGGACAGTCCTCCACTGAGGGCCATGCTATCAAACAATATGTATTTTGAGGGGTCAGTCTCTTTGGGGTTTTGTTACTTTTTGTGCCCTTTTCAACCTGTTTCTCTGTTCTTTCCATGCATCTCTCCGGTCTTTTTTTTTCTCTCTCTGATTTTATCCTCTACTTCCTGTCAGGTGGCATCAGCATTCTGAAACTGGCTACTCAATTTAAAACTGCAGATAGTGCCCAAGTGAACAACATCAGCACAGCATGTCTAGGAGCAGGCAGGGGGCCACAGAAAAAGACCTGGGGGCTATATGTGACCCCGGGCCATACTGATTTATTTGACATTGTTTTACCAGGTAAGTGATCCACAGAACACTCACATTTAAAGATTTGACCTGAGGGAGGGGAAGGGTAGCTGTGAAGGACAGGAATAAAATAAAAGCAATAACAAAAATACCAGGTAACGTCAACATTGAGCTCAAGAAGTTCAAGATACATTTCACTGCAATAAGCACAACTGCTTAGTAGAACACATGCACATTGTGACAACAATGTAAGAGCTTCGCAAGGACATAAACTACATCACACGGTTCTAAAATGGTCTTCAGCACCAGTGTACTTGTCAGAAACACCCACTGAGTTTAATAAAAGGCCAGCATAGATGCAAGAGTTGCAGACGGCTAACCAGTATATGAAACAGTGTCTCCAGAAAACAGATTTCCTTCCAGGTTAAAGAAGACTCTCCTTAAAGAGCTAGTTGATCCAAAAATAGAAGAGGGGAAAATGTTTCACATTTTAAGAAGAAGCCTGTAACTTTTTATATATGAAGTCATTTTCTTTTTCTGTTTGCTCACTAAAAAGTTTTCTATGTGACAGCATGCTCGGTGTGTGGAATAACACTCTGGCAGTTGGCATATCTAGTTCTGTTCCTACCACTACATCATCAGCACTGTGACCTTGCTGACAGTAATGTCACAGGTGATTGAACCAGCAGCTGCTGAGTGGCTCTTCCTGAGCAGCTGTGATATCACAGTCAGTGAGGTCACAGTGCTGATGATGTAATGGGAGGAACAGAGCTACACATGTCAGTTGCCAGGAACAGTACTGTTCCACATATCACTCCTTCTAACATCAGATAAAAAAATCTTCTATTTAACCAAAGGGGAGAGAAGGTACCTCAGGTAAAAAAGGTAGTAATTGGCTGCTTTTAAAAACTAAATAGAGAATACTGGATGGGCAGCTATGCACAACCAGTGTGTTCTGCCACAGAGGGGTTCTGATTCCCTCTGACCTCGAGAGCAAAGCTCGAGATGTCTGTGGGAATCAGGACCCTGAGGTGGCAGAACACACTGGTTATGCATAAAGTTGCTCATCCTGTACTTTTTATAGTGTATAGTATTATGTAAAATGGGTGCATTGTGATTTTTTCTCTTTCACATTTAAACTGACTTGTGCAGTCTCTAGAAGTTCTAGAATGCTATTCTACCACAAAAGGGTACAATCACATTCCATGACCTTTGAACTGTGGTACAACAGCATTTTGAAAAGGATGGATTTCTATATAAAACAATGCTCTGCTTTACCCTATTAGTTTTAGGCAGTAAACTAGCTCTCTAAAAGACTGGCCATCCTTTAGTGAATAAAAATGTATAATATGGCCAGCCTGTCTGCACAGCAGTAGGGCTACCACTTGCGATGCCATTGACCTGGGTTCAAGAACAAGCTGGGACTTCAAAGCCAGCGGGGGGCATCCCAGAGGACACACTCTTCCTCTGGAGTAGAAGGGTGGCATCCACCGACGCAGTATTGCCACACAAGTGATCACAGGTTGTATTGCGGTTGGAGGTCCGGTCGGTGGGTGGGACATAATGAACACAGGCATCTTTTGTGTACTGTATGTCCATGACATCCTTGACTGCAATGTCACATGGGGTCCAGTGAAAACCAAGGATAACACCCCAGTCGTGGCAGGATGATTTCTGACTCTCCCTGCAGGGTCCACCTCATCTACCATGGCACCTGTCCTCTTCAGCTGAATGAAAATGACTCGAGGGGCCCACTGTTAACCCTGATGAATAGAACCACACCATGGGGGGGGGGGTAAGCCACAGGGGCAATGAGAGGAGTGAGGTAAGTACCAGAGAAGACGAGTGATGGAGCTGTGGGAAAGCAGCAGGACGGGGACATAAACAGAAAGTGGGGAGAAAAACACATAATAAACTAATTGATTCTGCAAGAGATACTGTTTACTCTATATGAAATCTGGTTCAGTTTGGGCAGCCAGAACCACTGGGTTTCATTTGCTATCCTCATGCTGGCCTGTGCACGTATCTCTTACATACAAGGAGATGCTCTTCGTAGAACCGGTAAACTTTCAGAATAGGATATGCTCCAGAATAGAAAAACAAATATAATTCAATTACTATACCAGTAAACCGATCCAGAATTTGCCATCCTGGTACAGTCAATTTCAGCTGTATGCACATGCTTGGGGAATGGAATTTTTGTGCACACAATTGAAACAAGCAAAAAAGCATCACGCGGTACTGGAAGAAACACTGGAAAAGTGTAATTACTGTAATTTTAATTTATTTTTACTTGTACTAGTATTGTACGTAAAACAGTTAAAAGCAGTGGATGTAATCTGCCAGTGATTTTTTACTTACAGTCTGCCACTAAAACATTTAAACTCAATCTCAGTTCGGGAGATGTAGTCTGTGATTTTGGTTTGCATATTCTGTTCTGTTCCATTCCGTTCCAGCTTGTCCGTAACAACTCAGCAGGTAGCCAGAGATTCCTAACAGAGTGCCAATCCCAGTGAATTTTTACTTAAATTCTGCCATTAAAAATTAAAACTCAATTACGGAGCATGTAAACTGTGTAGTCTGTGATTTTGGTTTGCACATTCCATTCCGTACCATTCAGCCTGCCCATGACAGCTCAGTGGGTAGCCAGGGATTCCTAAAAGGGTGAGAGCTCCTAATGAGTTTTTAATACACTCACCTTTTAGCACCTGCTTAGCACGTTATTCTAAGGCATGGTGCCAGTTAAAAATGCATTTTAAGGTCAAAAGGGCCAATTCAGGGCAATTTAACAGGTCATTAATAGCTCAGGGGTCACAGACACACAAAAAAAGGCACACAAACAAAAACCTGTGTGCACTCAAGCGAATGTAATGGGAAGAATAGGGATGAGATCGGGACCGGGCAGGTATGTACACACATCCGAAAGGCACACAAGTGGAGTAGACTGTACTTGGATCACAACACAAAATCTGCATTGGCCTACCTGTCGGACATTCTGTATCGGGCGAGTACAATTTTCATTTTAAGTAGCCCTGTTATCTTGTGTTGGAGAAGGTAACATTTTAATTAGCATGCCATCTGTGCTAATGGAAAGGTTCTGGGAGACAGTGGCTGCAAAATCTAAAAGTCCCACCATTGTGATAAAATTCTTACCTTGTCCCGAAGCATATTTTGCTTTTGCTGCTTTCTTCATTTTTTGCAATACAGCTCGATCTGCATCTAAAACCTGAAAACATAAAAATATGTAAAAAAATAATTTTGCATCTGATGCGTGGGCTGGATTTTATTTTTTAGTACTGGTGAGTCAAAACAGCAACAATGGAATGCAACCAGAACCGGAACCAATATTATAATAGCATGTAAAAATAAACGGCGCAGCCTTTGTAAACATGGAGGTTGGTTACACATCTTTTTGTGGACGTAATGTACTCAGGAGGCCAGTGTTTACTATAAGGCTCCACTTTCAACCCCTGCCCTGCTGTGCCACTCTGATCCTGCTGAATCTTTCTGGAGCCCCCTGAGATGGGGCTCTAACTCTCAGGACCCACTGAGGCCTAAATCCAGCAGCCACCAGTCAGCTGAGACTGCAGTCTCTGGCCTCCCCACCTCCGACAGGGAGCTGACAAACAGATAAACTAAATACAAAAAATTCAAAAGAGCCCATGACTGTCCTAGTACTACCCCATATTAAAAAGATACACTAATGAGGAGGAGGGGGCAGAGTCTGCAGTCAATCAGCTAATGCAGTTCCCCGAGTTCTGCAGCATGAAGTAAAAAATTATAAATACATATCTGTTGACATTCCTGTTAATCTCTTTTCGCAAATTATTTTTATTAAAAGCAACTGTTATACAATCCAGCAATTACTTGATAACACAGCAGACAGAAAGTAATACATACCATAAGAGTAGTAAAAACACACAGACCATAACTAATGGGAAGAGGCAGTATAGTGTACTGGTTATAGTGGTCAAGAGCACTAAGCTGCAAACCTGGAGAACTGTGTTTAAATCCAACAGCCACTACATGCATACCATGTGACCATAAGCAAGTCACAACTTCCCCATGTTCCCAGAATGCACCTGGAAACAAGCCTTGGCATAGCGTGTTTTTCCTGGCCAAAAAATGGAAAATAAGTGAAAATAAATAACAGAAACAAAGAAACATAGAAACTGTCCGCAGAGAAGGACCTCCTGGTCCACCTAGTCTGCCATATTTTCCCTACCTATAGCAGCACCACAGACCCTACTCAGTCCCCGGTTCCCCACCCCCTCCCTGCCTCCAAGATCCCTCTGTGTCTATTCAAAGCATTCTTGAATCCTGCAACCATTTCAGCCCCCACCACCTCCTCTGGGAGACTCTTCCATGCGTCCACCACCCTCTCCAGGTATGACATAGTTATAAAATAAAACACTATACATAATATTTTTTGGTGGGAGCCAAACCATAATAAAGGCTTCTAATTATAAAATAAGGAGTGAAAGAAAAAACTCACAGTCTAAGCATTGTCCAATGCTAAATAAAATGAAATTACATTACATTAAAGGTGGAGGAATTAATGTACTGTTTGTGACACTTGGACAGCTGGTTCTGATCACTGTATCATTTTTTGTAATATTAAAATGGGTTATGGACTGTCTCTCATGAGAAATGCTGAAACAGCATGTGAGATCACACACATACGTTTTAGATACTAGGTGTTACCTGTAAGGCCAGAAGCTAATTACAGGCTAGAAGATACCTAACTGCCAAGACAGATCATGAACTGTTATAACGCTTAGAGGAAGAAGAGCAGGTTGTGATGTTTTAGTGTGAAGTCAAAAAAGACGCTTTGATGTCCTGGAAAGGGGGAAGCTGATCATAAGATCAAAGAAAATCATTTGAAGAAAATGAGTAGTGCTGAGGATTCCAGAATTTTATACTTTGAAAAGACATCTGTTTTTGTACAGATATTTTTTTTATATATTCTAACAGAAGAGGAGCTAGGTGACCTCACACAAAGGGGTTGGCCAAGACAGTTTTTTTTTAAACAATATTCTGTTTTCCTTCAGGGTCACTTATCTACACTCTGACAAAGAAACATCTTTGAGCACTTTAAGCAGGTATTTAGAGAGATAGAGACAAAATCTAAGTACTGTAGTAGGAATTGCACTGTTAAAACTTTGTTCTATTAAAAGATTGTACGGTTCTTGTGATATAATAGTTCTGTATTTTATGTTTTACATATTTTTTATCTATTTTAATAAAACTCTATTTTTAGAGCCTACTTGGTCTGTCTTTGAATTTATTTCCTTTACAAGTGAAGTATATATGGTTAAAGCAGACACTGTACATAAGCTTGAATGGTGATACCAAACTGGAAAAAGGTAAGCATTTTAATCTGAGGTCTTTATTAAAGCTTTTAAGGGTTAATTTCTGTACACCTGGTTAGGTGCCCGTAGGCAAAGATATCTGGCCCCCCAAAGACAGTTTTATCTGAGCCTGTGCATTGGGTATGCTAGCAAGAGGTTCACAGTTTGAATCCCTCCAGAACTGAGACCAAAGGTTGATTTGAACCCACAAAACAGACACAAGAGTTACCCTGTTTCTGTTAACTGTTCACAAGACTGCGCTTGAAGGTTGGCATTTTGGGAGTAGAGGGCTGACCTGTTGAGTGGGTTTGTAACAGATTGGTTGGCAGCGGTGGGATAATTTTGGTATCACAAGCTTTTATTGTTCAGCGTGTCAGCTTGAGACCGTAAGTTCACTTGCAAAGAAAGAAAAAGGCAGTGATTTATTTTATAAAGGAAACAGAGCTATATCACTTGGCATACAGTCAAGTTCGTACCCGTTTTGTTTTTTTTCTAAAGTGCAAGTCAGAGTAGCAGTAGTGAGGGAAGATGGTTTCCAACGACAGCAGGCACACTGTAGACTACTTAAGGCAGTTAAGGTAACCTCCCGCCCATTGCCGAGATTGCGGTAAATCTCCATACAATAATTCCCTGGTGATCAAGTGGCACCCCACCTCCCACCCACACAGACCCCTTGCCCCCCCATCATCGTGGTGGCTGCAACCCCACCTATATACTGTACTAGACAGTCCCAAATATGTGAATGAAGTCATTCACATATTTGGGACTATCTAATACAATATACCTAAGCCCATACTGTACCTGTCATTGAGCGGGTGGCGGGCAGTATGCAGGCGGGTTGCAGCCACCATGCAATGATGGGGGGGGGCGCCACTGATCACCAGGGAATTATTGTATGGAGAATAACTGTGATCACAGCAATGGGCTGGGGGTACCACTAGACTACCAGGGACAGACGTACAATACATTAACCGCGATCGGGAACACGGGAGGGAGGGGGGTACCACTAGCCTACCAGGGAATGTTTTCAACTACTGCTACAGGCGATCAGGGTAGTGAGAGGGAGGAAGGGGGGTACCACTAGACTACCAGGGTGCTACGGTATGTGTGCTTGTGGACGGTGTTCTGGGTGGTCGGGTGACCACCTACGGCTGGCGGCTGCTATGTTGCACCCTGCAATACAGCAGCCCGCCTGTGGGTGGCCAGGATTTGTTCCCACTATTCACAGGCTCACCTTTGAGCCCCCCATGCGGCACACTGCAGGGTTGCACCAGCATATGCGCCGCACATCCCGGGCTGAATATCTGGATGTGCAGCATATTCATGGGCATGCCTCCTGCATCTGCACTGCATTTATTTTCATTGCGCCCTGCGCATTAGGATATGAGCTGCGCCTGGCAGCCTGCTCAATATCCCACTGGGGCACAGTACAGGGCTGCGCCAGCGCAACCCCTTTGAATATCCAGGCCCAAGAGTTTTAAGCCTATCTTCATAATTTATATTAATCATGTTTTTGATTCTCCTGGTGACTTTACGCTATACCTTTTCAACCATTACTTTATCACCAATAGAGGTGGGTGCACAGAATGAGGCACAGTATTCTAGGTGTGGTTGCACAAAAGTCTTTTTTGTGTGCATATCAAATTTTAGATCATCTGAGATTATAACACCAAGTTCTTTTTCCTCAGATGTTACCTCTAGTTGTATATTATTCAGTATATAACTTGACCTGATGTTATTTTTGCCCAGGTGCATCACTTTGCACTTAGACTCACTGAAGATCATTTTGTTTTCGACTGCCCAATCAAATAGTATGTTCAGGTTTGCTTGTAAATGAGATGCAGATTGCGCATCATTTAGTATGCACCCTATTTTACAGTTGTCTGCGTATTTATTTATCCAGATGCTTTCAGTAGTCTGCATACTAGAGACCAGTATATTAAATAATAGTGGTCACAATACAGAGCCTTATGGGACTTCGCTAGTAGCGCTTCCCCACGTAGACTTGTGTCCTCGAATAACATTCCCTCTGCTGTCTATCATGAAGCCAAGACACTATCCATCTTATAATGTTAGGGTGGAATTTTATTTTAATTAGTTGATTGATTAGGACTTTATGGGATACTGAGTCAAACGTCTTTGCACAGTCTAAATAAATAATATCTACAGGCATTCCATTATCTAACGCTTTACTAACCGGTCTGAAGAAATTAATAAGATTAGGCAGACAAGACCTTCCAGGAGTGTAACCATGCTGAGATATATCTACATAGCCTATTTTATTGATATGAACAATAATCTTATGTTGTAGAAGCCTTTCCATAAGTTTACAAATTGTTGATATCAGGCAAATAGGCCTCTAATTACTCACCAATTGTCTACTTCCACCTTTGTGTACTGTTGTAATATTCACCATCTTCCATGATTTCAGTGTTTTCCCCTCTTTGACCTCCTAATGGCGAGAAATCAAAAGGCTCATACCATCTTGGTTTTTCTCGATCTCTCCGCAGCTTTTGACACTGTGGACCATGAGGTGCTTTTGGAGACCCTTCGGTTCCTTTGTGGACTGTCGAGTACAGTCCTCGAATGGTTTCGATCTTTCCTTGTAGGCAGGACTCAGAGGGTGGTCGCTAGAATTTATTCCTCTGATGCCCTCCCCCTGTCCTGCGGGGTGCCGCAGGGCTCCAGATTGGCACCAATGTTGTTCGCAGTGTATATTCTGCCATTGGGAGATATCATCTGGCGATATGGCTTGAGTTTTCACTGCTATGCAGATGATACTCAGCTGTATTGTCCTTTGTGCCCAGACAGGTTGATGCAATCTCTGTGCTAAATAGCTGCCTCTCTGAGATTAAAGACTGGATGAGCTCGAGTTGGTTGAGACTGAATCCGGATAAGACTGAAGTGTTGGTGGTGGATCTGGGTTGCCTGGGGGCGGGTTTTGGAGTTGGGCACGTGTCGGGCCGATGGCTTGACGGTGTCTAGCTCATTACCTCAGATCAGGTGCGTAACCTGGGCATTATATTTGATGATGGTCTGACCCTGAAGCCTCAGGTGTCAGCCGTGGTCAAATGCTCATTTTACCATCTGAGGAATATTGCCCGGGTGAAACACCCGATTCCTCCGGGCGACCTTCCAACTTTGGTCCATGCCTTCATTACTACCTGTCTTGACTACTGCAATGCCCTCTACCTAGGGCTGTCTGGGATTGATATCCGGTGCCTGCAGCTAGTGCAGAACACTGTGGCCAAGCTGTTGACTGGTACCTCTAGGACCTGTCATATTACGCCTGTGCTGCGCAATCTGCACTGGCTGCAAGTTCAGTGGCGGATCACCTATAAGGTAGGTTTGCTTACCTTTAAAGCCCTACACGAACAGAGACCGGACTACCTTAAAGATCTCCTGACTCCCTACTCCCCAGTCACCCTCTCCGATCTGCTGACAGGGGATTGCTAGAGATTCCCAGGGTTCGTTTTAAAACATCTGGAGCCCGTGCTATTCAGGTCTCAGTCGTCTTCCTCCAATTCCTCTGACTGTTGTGAGGTAACAAAGTCTTTTCGGATGCTTTCTAGCTTCCCACCAGCGTCAGCAGGATCACTATAAATAAAAGTTTTACTGGCACAGAGAATCTTGAGTCGTGCAGGCATTTGGAGGGCATGATTTATCCCCAGTTCCCATAGGCCTGCTCGTACAGCATCAAAGCTGCGCCCTCTCATCCACGTGGCATAACTGAGGTCAGGGAAGCAACTGATCACCATTTCGTCCGGCTGGGTAAGAGAACCGTCTGCTCTGGCTTTCTGTAGGATTAAATCCCGAACATGCATTGCAGTTGTTGTGACCAAGAATGTCAGGGGTAGCTCAGGGTTGTTAGGCTTTCGGCGGGGCGTGATGCGGTATGCCCTTACTATTAAATGCTCCATTTGTACCTGAAAAAGGTCCAGTATTAGAAGGTGCATAAATCCCACAGGATCCACTCCTTCTTGGCCTTCAGCTATTCCCAGCAAGCGGAGACTGCATGACCTTGTTCCATTCTCTATTTACTCTAGTCTGGTTCACAGGAGCACATTTTCTTTTAGCACGCCATCTGTTACCACCGTTGCCTTATTCATCATACTGGTGTGAGTAGAGTGGTTTGATTCTAGGGTAGCTACCTTTGTTTCTACTGTTGTGAGTCTCGTGTTGTGAGCTTCCAATATTTTATCAATGTTGTACTGCCACAAGAATGGCATTGACTGCGGCCTCCAGATCCCCTGGCTTCCCACTCGCTGAGGTACTGCTAGAAGTGCTGCTGGTGAAGGCGCAGGGCCTTTTCCCCTGCTAGAGTCTTTGAAGTTGTCTTGTTTAGTTCTCCCCATCATGGAACTAAGTCCAAATTAATTTTGTATTGTCCTGAAGATACTGGCTTTCTAGCAAAGCGTTTGGTTTGAGGCAAAAACATTCTTGAAAACTGATTTTTGATCTTTTAGATATGCTAAGGCTGAGAGCTTATGAAAAGCATCTTCTCTGGTCAGCTGCTAGCCACGCCCCCCCCCCCTTCAAAAATACAGTACTCGTAAAGCCTTTTATTTTAGGTACTTGCTTGTAAACAGCATCTTGATAACAAATGTCTTTTAAAGTGCCAGAACTCATGCGATGACACAGCAACTTTAATGTGGGTTTTTAAACTTCTGCTTCTGTATCTTGTGAAAACAGCTCACCAGGCCTCTCAGTAGGTTTCTGTGCAGTCCACTGTGCTGCTATAAATGACATATCCACTTTCTTGGGCACCACCCTTCCTCAGTTCATATCTTCAAGTAGTGGGGGTGCACTGCAGAATCCACGCATTAGTGTAGTGTTCCTACACACTAGCTCTGCACATCTGGCTTCCTGACCCAGTTTAAACATCTCCTCAGAATCCACCTCAGGTCACAAGCATTTGATCAAATGGATAAAAGGGTTATGTGGATCAAGGGTGAGGGACAGCCACAAAGACCTAAGTAGGGCAGTTAGGTAGGATGGGCAAATGAGGGGAAGGGGGGTGTTGGGCCTTTCCTGCTGGAATTTTAAATGTTTCTATAAAGGGGTTACTGGATTTTCAACTGTTGGGTACATCACGTGGACTTCTTGGATGCTTGGTTCAATTGTTAGGTGTCTGGATATGATCCGAAAAAAATCAGATCTCTCTAAATCTGAGCATTTTAGGTCAGGCAGATTTTGTACTTTCAAATCCAAGATCAGATCTGAGATCTGACTGCACAAAATCCGCATGATCTGAGATTCCCCCTGCTCTGCCAGTCCCATTCCCTTGAAAAAAGTGAATAAATAAAAAAAAAATACTGTGCCTCCTGACTGCAGCACTGAATTCTCTGTTCCATCCTGTCACTCCACCCCCTCCAAGAACTGGCACAGTCTTCCAGTAAATCTTTTTTTTTTTTTACAATCATTTAATTACTTTTTCCTTTCTATGCCTACTTCCACAGAACCAGAACCATTAGCATTTTTGCACGGTCATCCTGGAGTGGACCCTTTCCACTCTTTAGTTTTCTCAATCTCCTAAATTGCCATCTCTGGTTCTCCTTCATAGGCGGGCATGTGTACTCAGACCATAATGACATGCTACAGCACAGAATCACAGAGTTAGAGGAGCTCTCCAAAGAGGGATCAGTGTACAACAGCCCTTAATAAGTTCAGAAGATATATTGATAAAAAAAAAAAAAAAAGAGCAGGCCTGGTGGTGCTGAGGGTTCAGGCGCTGGACGCCACACCTCGCGCCACGCTGGTGACCCGGGTTCGGGAACGAGCCCAGGCGGTCGGGGACCGGCAGGGAGGACTGGGATTGAGCGTCCGTAGACTGCTCTCCCAGTCCTGGGGTGGGTTGGGGGAATCTCGCCGTGCTGTAGTGGCTCCTGGTGATGCTCTGGAGCACTACAAGTGCTGGCGATCTGGAGGGGGAACACGGTGGACGTCAGCACGCTGTGCCCGGACGTGATTGCACGTCCGCGTTCAAGGGGACCAATCAGAGGAAAATGGCTAGGCGTGACCATGCAGCTTGATGGCCGCGTTCCGAGCCGCCTGGAGGACTTTGCCGGAATCCTGTCGGGGAGGGTCCGGGACTGTCCTGGCTGGCTGAGGCAGAGGGGGAGCCCTCCAGCGGATGGCAAGATGGCCGTCCCGGATCCTTCTGGGTGCAGTCTGAGCTACCCAGTTCTCTGGTCGAGCGGAGCCGGCGGCTGGATGCCCCAAGCCAGTAGTGTGCCGTAGCAGGTGGCAAAAAGCATTACATAAAAAAAATAAAAAAAAAAAAGACAGTAGCAAACAACAGTAGGTTATAGATTTTATAAACCTTTACAACTGACACACACACACACACACAATGTTAGTCACCTGGGCCCTGTGCTTGCCACTGAGAGCCACTGTAACAAACGATTCCATTCTCTGGCGGAGAGGGAGGGTTGCCACTGGATGCAAGGGAGAACTAGACTGTGTGAGGAGGCAGTATAACGCAGTGGTCTAAGGCTCTGAGCTGCAAATTTGGTGACATCCAGCAGACCTGACCTGGGTTTGAATCCCACAGCTTCCACTTGTATACTGTGTGGCTCTGAGCAAGTCACTTAACCTCCTTGTGCTCCCAGGTCGCTCCTGTAAAAAAGCTTTCAGCTTAGTGTGCTATACCTGGTTAAACAACTAAAAAAAAAAAAAGATAAAAAATAAAATAAAATGCCAGACTGGCGTGATCTTATCTTGATTTTCATGATCTGAAATTCAGTCCGATCTTCGACTGGATTTCAGGTCGGATTTTGGGTTCCATGGCAATCCGATACAGTCTGGTCAGATTGGATTTCATGCTATCTGCGCACCACTAATAGTTGTTACATCTATGTTTCTGTGTTTTGTGGCTTTGAATGTATTATTTTGTTGTGAAGGCACTTAGTGCTATGAAAGAGTGCTTCAAATAAATCAAAACCCACTACTACTAGTGTGTATCCGACATGGTAATGTAACATTACATGTAACTAAATTTGCATTCCTGCCTGGAGAAGCTGTGTTGATGCCAAAGCTTGGGGATACCAGAATTTAAATCAAAAACTTCTCTTACATCCATAATGGAGCCTTCCAGATTCAATGGCATTATGGAGAAGATAGTGAGTTGGTCTGCCATATACTCTTTTTAAATGAACAAGCTGGACGTTAGGTCTACTGATGACTTGCTCTTTTTAAATTGATATACTTAGGACAGCCCAGCTGAGATGCAACATCTCATTTTCAGTGGGGTTCTGCTTCTACTCGTTTCCACAGCTGGGGGAACTGGAGCACTGGGAGGTTACGTGACTTGCCCAAGGCTGCACGGTGAATCTTTGGCTCTAGTATGGTTTGAACCTGTGATTCCCAAGCTGGTGCTCTTGCCAACAGACCAGTCTGCCTCCATAGGTAGCAGCATGGCTTACCATGCTAACAATCTGGGTTTTTTAGTTCCCAAACTAGGCTGTCAGACACCAGGTTACGAAGGCAGTATTGAGAATCCATCTCTGATGCCTCCTGCTCTGGGGAAGGTGGACGACACCTGCTGTTATCCTACTGGCCCTTAGCATCCCCAGAAGAGTGTGCAGTGTGCGCTGCAACAGGCAAGGGGTGAAATCCTGTCACTGGCATGACACACTGTGCTGACACAGGATGCAGTGGCATATGTCTCATCTTGTGCTGGCAAATGTTAGCCAGGGTATGATGGTGGGCCTTGTCCCATCTTGTTTCAGAGTGGCCACAATGGTCTCCTGTCTCGGGCCACAATCCAGTGCAGTTGGAGTGGGGCACAGGGGAATGAAATAAAATGTGTAAACAATAGTAGTACTCCAACAGATATTGCCACAGTGCTCTTCCTGCCCCATTGTGGCAACTAAACCTCTGGGTCCCCTGCTCCTCTCTGATGAGGAAATATCTGAGTGACTTTCCTTTTTGTCAACCGACCCTACCCAGAAAGGCATATCCGCAATAGTATACCAGTGCTGCTGTTTTCATCTTTCACTAGAAACCGAATTTTCTAAAAAAAAAAAAAAAATCTATTTTCTCCTTTAAACATTTTATTGAACTTTAAATACAAACAAAAATACAACAATTATAATATTTTCATACTGCACTATAGCATAAGTACATAGTAAGTCATATATTCATAAATACTGTTTGAGCTATTGAGAGTTATATCCATTACAACCACAGCTCAGACACAAAGGACAATCCTAGGAGGCATACGCCAAGTGTGGTCCAGCCCCCAGCCTTATTGTCTGCTGAGCGTCACTGATCTTCATTGACTCCACTCCTCCAGTCTCTAGCTGCGCCACAAAGTGGCAGACCTTAACAAACTGACTGTTTTTTCAGCAGGAAGGAGAAACAAAGATTCTGCCCACGCCCTAATCCCACCCACCCCCGGGTCCTCTTCCAATATAGGTTCTGCATGTCACCACCCACTTCCTACCTGAACTGACTAGAAGGCCAAAAAAAAAATTTTTTTAGAAAACAAAACATTTTTTTTCTTGCCTTTCAGTTCTTTCCAGCAAATTCCTACAGACCGGACTAACACTTGTTATTTCCATAGCAAAGAATACCAAACCAACAGGAATGGATATCGTGCCCTGTAACCACTGCGGAGCACTCTTTTACAGTGCCTGGGTCCAGGACACAGAATACTGCCCCACGTGCTGGTCCATAATCGACCTCTAAGCCCAACTCCAGGAGGCATGGGCAACAATATCCCACCTAAACCAGGAACTGCGCCAGGTCACAAGGACTTGGAAACAGCCCCAGCACCACCAGTACCCTGGCACTGACCCTCTATTGCAGAAGACAGGTCATCCAGGGGGTTGGCAGGTAGTGCAAATGGGCAAATCATACTGCAGCAAGGGTCACCAAGTGGGCAACTCTCAAGAGGCAGTTATACAGCTGCATAACAGGTTTGCCCCACTGGCAAGGATGCGCAAAGAACCAGGTGACTGCTCAGCCAGAGAGCTAGGGCTCAGCAGCACCAACCTGGTATCACCCTAGAAAACAATAGGGGGATCACAAAGTAGGGACCCACATGTTATTGAGCCTGGGAAGGATGAGCACTCTGACTTGGGCCAGGGGGACGGGGTGCAGCGGCACCAAACACTTCATCAGAACATAAGTAGTAGGGCAAACCCTCCCACCAAAGGAAAGAAGAAACTGATCATTGTGGGGGACTCCATGTTATGTGAGGTCGAATCACAGTTAAACGGGACCAACCAAATGGAGATAGTGGTCAGACGTTTCCCTGGGGCCACAGCAAAAAGGGATGCAGGCTGCATAGGAAACTGCATCAGAAAGGAGTGAGACATCAAGGCCATCATCGTTCACATAGGAACTAACAATATTGTGAACCATTCCGTCGAACAGGCCAAGGTGCATATCTCAAATCTGGAGGATAGACTTGCCTCTTTTTTGTCCACCTTGGCCTCCTCTGAGGTACTCCCAGTATGGGAGAAGGGAAAAGGCTAAGGAAAGGTTAGGGAAGCCAAAAATCACAGAACTGAACTCTTGGCTCCACAGTTGGTGTTCAAAAAAGGGCCACACCTTCATCGGTGACTGGAAAGATTTCTAGGAAAGGACTTACTTTAAATTCGATGGCCTTCACCTCAACAGGAAGGGGGTAAGGGGCATTAGGGAAAAAACTTGACATATTCACAGCACGTTTAAACTAGAGGATGGGGTGGTGGTGACTAGACAGGAGCAGGAACACAGAACCACAGTCACTGCCCCCAGAGCCATGTGACAATGCCTACTGTCAATCATCTAGACATAAACAATGGGAGCGCACGAAGGTCATACAAGTTAAACAAAGTACAAGGAAATAAAGGATCAAGGATGCTGGACTCTGGAAGACAAATGATGACCAATGCCCAGAGTCTGGCTAGCAAAATCCCAGAACTCTCAGCCACAATAGCAGATGCAGGATTGGACTGGGTCACAGTCACAGAAACATGGCTAAACGAGAGCCATGAACGGGATGTTGCAATCCCAGGTTAAAAATTATTCAGGAAAGACAGAAAAGGACATAGGGGTGGGGGCTGTGTTATATACAAGGGAGGACATAAAAACTATGGAGATCCAAAGGTCCCAAGACGAACCTGAGGTACTCTGAGTCACTCTTGAACCGGGCTCATGCTCAGCCCTCAGTCTAGGAGTGATATGCAGGCCTCCCTCACAAGGGGCAGGAGGAAACAAAGCAATGCTTGAAAACATAATAAAGATGGCCAAAAAAGGAGAAGTCATGCTGATGGGGGACTTCAACTCCTGCACAGCATCTACAACTAGGAGCAGAAATTTCCTAAACACCTTGGGAGGGGCTGGACTTCATCAGCTTGTCGTGGCCCCCACTAGAGAAAACACAGTCCTGGACCTAGTGCTCACAAACAGTGGCAAGGTCCAGGAGGTGGAGGTGGGGTGCCATTTGGGGTCAAATGACCACAGATCTGTCTGGTTCAAGATCAAAAAGGCCAAGGAAACAAGCCACACTAAGACACGGGTCACAGACTTCAGAAGAACAGACTTCGACTGGATGAGAATATGCTTTAGGGATATCCTCAAGAGGAAGGCAAAAAGAGGGGTAGAGGAATGTTGGATAAACATAAGAGAAGCACTAGTGGAGGTTACTGCAAAATACTCCAGGCTAGTCAGTAAGACGAGGAAAAAAAGAAATCCACTATGGTTCGCAAAGGAGGTGGCAGCTGCAGTGAGGGAAACGAGACTAGCATTCCAAAGATACAAGGGCTCAAACAGCGAAATAGATAGGGAGGCATACAAGTGCAGCTTGAGGAAGGATGGAAGGGTGATCAGAAAAGCAAAGGCGCAGACTGAGGAAGACATAGTGCGGGGGATTAAAGGAGGCAATAAGACTTTTTTAGGTACATAAGCGACAAAAGGAAAAACAAAAGCGGCATTGTCAGGCTGATAAGCAGGGATGGGAGGAGGGTACAAAAAGACAGTGAAAAGGCAGAAGTCTTAAATGAGTATTTCTGCTCAGTCTTTACTAAGGAGGCACCTGGTAATGGACCCACCCCAAAGGGGGAGAGAAGTCACCTGGGGGAATGGACACAAGCCTGCTCACAATAGAGAGGGCAAGGACATAATTAAAAAAAAACTAAAGGTAGATAAAGCCATGGGGCCAGACAGAGTCCACCCACGCATGTTGAGGGAACTTAGTGATTAATTGGCAGCACCACTATCAGATCTTTTTAGCAGATCCTTGAGAGAAGGGACAGTTCCCCAGGACTGGAAAAGAGCAATAGTGGTCCCCATACACAAGAAAGGTAGCAGTGAGGAGACAGGAAACTACTGCCCGGTCAGCCTCACCTCGGTGGCGGGTAAGATGATGGAGTCACTACTCAAAGAAAGGATACTAGCATTCCTGGAGGAATCCGGACAACTGGATGCCAAACAGCATGGCTTTACAATGGGAAGGTCTTGCCAGACTAACCTGATTGAGTTCTTTGACTCAGTTACTAGAGTTGTGGACCAGGGGGGAGCTTTTGATGTTGTCTACCTTGACTTTAGCAAAGCCTTCAACTCTGTACCACACAGAAGGCTGCTAAACAAAGTCGACCATATAGAATTGGGTCTAGAAGTGGTAGCATGGGTGAGTAGCTGGCTTGAACAGAGAACTCAATCTGTGACAGTAAATGGGGCAGCATCAGGGGACAGGGAGGTGACAAACAGGGTGCCACAGAGGTCCGTCCTCAGACCATTACTCTTTAATATCTTCATCAGAGATATCACAGAGGAGTTGAACGGGAAGGTGTTCCTGTTTGCAGATGACACAAAGCTCTGCAACAGGGTGGACACTGCACAGGGGGTGGAGCAAATGAAGAGTGACCTACTCAGACTGGAAGATTGTTCCAACCTGTGGCAGTTAAAATTCAACGTGAAAAAAGTGCAAAGTTGTGCATCTGGGCAGAAGCAACCCAGAGACAGACTACTACGTGGGAGGGCAGAAACTAGCAACCACCCATCAGGAGAGAGATCTAGGGTTATCATATCAGACAATTTGAAGGTAGGCAAACAATGCAAAAAGGCAGCAAAGAAGGCCAGCAGGATGCTGGGATGCATAGGCAGGAGCATCACAAGTAGAAGAAAGGAGGTGATCCTGCCACTGTACAGGTCCTTGGCGAGACCCCACCTTTAGTACTGCGTCCAGTTCTGGAGACCTTATCTCAGGAAGGACATAGATAGATAGATTGGAGACAGTACAGAGGAGGGCAACAAAAATAATACACAGTCTCCATAAGTTGCCATACAAAAGCAGGTTACAGGAACTCAACATGTACTCCCTGGAACAATGCAGGGATAGAGGGGACATGATTGAGACATTCAAGTTTCTGAAGGGTATAAACAGAGTCTCTATCCAGGAGCTTTTTATGATCAATAACACCAGTAGGACAAGAGGGCATGAGATGAAACGGAGGGGAGGAAGATTCAGGGGCAACATGCGAGGGCTTTTCTTCACAGAGAGAGAGGTTGACCTATGGAATGCCCTACTGGCTGGAGTCACTGTCTGCAAAACAGTAGGGGAATTCAAAGCAGCTTGGTACAGACACAAGGGGATTGTCTCACAGAAGTCCTAAAGAGTGGGGTAGGGCTCAGGGTAGACTAGATGGATCTTTGGTCCCCATCTGCCATCCATTTCTATGTTTCTATGTCTATTAATAGCACTCAAATGACATTTCCCTTCCAAAATATCTTACAGTTAATTTCCCCATATAGATTAGATCCAGAAGGTAATGGTTTGATACCTTTTATTGGACCAACATAGATGTTACAAAGAACAAAGTGCTTAAGCTTTGGACTAACAAAGTCCTTCCTCGGAAGCTTATGACAGTTATTCAGAGACTCACAAACTGTCATAAGCTTCCAAGGAACGACTTCATTAGTCTGAAAGTGTCAGAGTGACGTGAAACATCGATCACACCCATTCTTCTGTGAGGGGTGCACTTACTATTATCCGTGTAGTCCATTGTTTGCCCATATTTTTTTAATAAATGGTTTACTGCCTCCTATCGTTGTGGATCCTCTGTGTCCTTTTAGTTAGCCGAGCTCTCTCTTTGTCTATAGTGTGCTTCTACTTGGCTCCTGGGTGTTATTGAGCAGCCGCCACTCCACACAAACTGAGCAGTAGTTGAATGACTGGAAGCCAGTGCCACCAGCAGAAGCCTATCATTAAGCAGGCCATGCAATGCTTCAGCTCAACTGAAGTCACTGGGTTCCAGAACTGCTAATTCGGCAGGCTCTGGTCAGAGCCAATATGGTGGCTATACCACTTTAAGAGTGCTCACATGGCGGAAAAAAAGGCCCACTGTGCCCGAGAAGGCCGCCATGAGCTCAGCATGCATGCATGACTTCACCACAACTGCAGAAGAAAACTCACACATGTGCAACTGCGGAAGTGAAGTCATGCATGCGCACTGAGCTCACAGTGGCCATCTTGGGAACAGTGGGCTCTATCGCAACTGTGGAATTGAAACGGAAGTGACGGGCAGCAATAAGATAGTGTGCCCATGAGGGGGGGCTAGTGTGGCCGCAGAGGGGAGGGACGGTGGAGAAGCTACAGAAAAGCACTGACCACAGCACTGTGGAAGAACAGAGGGAAGGTATCCAGTTAAGTGCTTCCACTGTCCCTTCTCTCTTCTACATGATAGCAATGCATCCGCATGGCTCCGCCCATGCAGCTGTAAAAATAGCCCATGTAGCCGTAAAAATGAATATTGGGTGGGAAAAAGGCTGCATTAAAAAGGGGTATTAAATATGGAAAATATAGCACAATTTCAAAAGAAGCAACCAAAACAATGTTCTGGGGTTATTAAACACACTTCATACATGCCCAATTAAAAATATGTCAACAACAAGGTCCTTGTTAGTTGAGCTGTGGCCTTAATTTGTCAGAACTGAAACTCTAAAGTATGATAAAAAGCAGTTAAAAAACATCCCTATTGTACTCTATGGAGTGTGCCCCCTTACTCTCCCTGAACCAACATCATTAATTGTGTTAGTGCAGGGGTGTGTCTCTGCATAGGGAAGTGGAAGGGATTGGGCTCTGGGCTCCACAGAGCCAAAATGTGACTCCTTCCCTCCCTAACTACTGCCAGTAGAAAATTAAAATTTATACTGAATTACACTTGGTGCCAGGTAAGCTGCATTACATGTTTTGGGGAGCAGAACTTTCAAAGAATATAAAGCTGCCACCTACCATCCTTGCCTATAGTGTGATCTATAAAGACACAATTCAGTTTTTTTATTGATCAGGAGAATCATCCCACATTTCTTACTGTGAAACAAATACATGACCTTCCCCCACCCATACTCACTGAAGTTTTCCCGCTTCTCAGGATAGGTGTGTTTCTGTTACAAGAGCTATATTGGAGTCTAAAAACCGAAGGTAGGAGAAGACTTTTTACCTTTTGACTGGAGTATAAAGACCCCTGACATTCCAAGATACAATTGTTAAGTTGGTTCATGCTGCAACAGTATAATAGGTAATACGTGCTTTAACATTTAGTAGTTCAGAATTACAGAATAAGAAAGAGACAGCCAAAAGCACATACTGGGCTTCTACTTGTTCCTTAAATTCATAAAAACAGGAAATTCACTATATGAGAATTGCAAAGCAAGCATGCAATACAAAACCATGAACATCGTCACAGGTACCAAACGTACAACACAAACCGAAACACAAGTGTGAACACTGTCTTAAAGGTGTGAACTTGATTAATTCTATAGTACAATTTTTATTTAAACATGCAGTGATGCTTCAAGAAAAGAAAGTAGATCAAACTAACAGACAGCTGCTCCAATTATCCAACTACTATACTCCAAATCTGGGTTACACAGAAACATAGATTTTGTCTGCAGAAAAGGACCTTCAGGCCCATCTAGTCTGCCCCTTGTCCTTGCCTATTTTGTCAACAATGACTCCAGCTGATCATTGGTGTCACTACCTACCCAGTTCCTCTACCCCCTACGTCCATCCCACGCATGCTTGAAGCCCCCCACAATATTGGCCCCACTACCTCCTCTGGCAGGCTGTTCCAATCATCAACCATCCTTTCCATGGAGATCTATCTCTGCACATCTGTCCTAATCCCCCTTTTATCCTCACTGCATGCCCCTTGTTCCAGTGCCTGCCTTTCTCTGAAATAGACCCTCCACCTGCATCTTGCTCACTCCTGTGAGGTACTTGTAGATTTATTTTGTTTTGTTATAATTTTCTTTTTATTTACTATATAATAAAAAGAAAGCATTTACATTGCATTACAAAGCAATGTCAGTTATAAAAACAATATATTTTAAACATACACTATCCTTCTAAGACTGAAGTTTCAAAAAATGTACAGTCTTGTTACATTTTTCTTAAACGATAGTTTTCTTTTTTTCCCCTTTTCAGAGAAAGAAAAAATTATCAAGAAACATAATGATTCTCTTCTAGTATTCTTAGCCAACTTTTCAATGGTATATACTTTGACTATGGAGTAAATTCTTTATTTTATTGCATTATATACAAGAGCCAGGGTTGCCATTTAGTTTGAAATGTCTTTTGTGATGCATGCAAATAAGCAGTTATTCAAGGTACAGTATTGTAGGTTTTAATCATGTCCCCTTTCACTCGCCTCTCATCCAGGGAGTGCATGTTGAGTTTCTGCAGCCCTTCCTCATGTGGCTTCTCATACAAGCCCCTCACCATTTTGGCTGCCCTCCTCCTCTGTAATGCCTCCACCCTTTCAGGCCCAAATTGGTGTATCTACATTATTAGCTTATTACTATTTGTCTATGGCTGTCATATGTTACCTTGCTATTTTACTCAGACCTTGTCAAGCGATGTTGTTCTATATGCTTCCTTTTTAAGTTATGCTGCGCCTAACTATTACCTTTCCCTGTAATTCATCTACGTTCGCCTGTAATTCTTCTGTAAACTCCCAGGCTGCACCTGAAAATAGGCATTTGCCTGTCTAGTTGTGTTTACTTGGTTAACAAAAGCTAAATAAATAAATGTCCTTGCAGAGCTGCGGCCTCCAGAACTGAACACAGTACCCAAGGGGGGCCTCACCAGTGAACGATACAACAGCAGCACCACCTCGATCCACCTGCTAGAAATCCCTATTCCAATACACCCCAGCATCCTGCTAGCCTTTCCCACTGCTTTGTCACACTGCCCAGACACCTTGAGGCCATCAGATATGATGAACCCCTAGGTCGCTTTCTTGCTTGGTGATTGTAAGCTCCACTTCCCTCATCGTGCACAGCCCCTGGGTTCCGCAGCCCTAAGTGCATAACCTTGTACTTTCTGGAATTGAAACCCAGCTGCCACCCCCCTCCCCAAGACAATTCCTCTAGTTTCCTCAGATCCCTTTACATTCTCTCCACCTCTTCCTGTCAACCCTGTTGCAGACTTTGTATCATCCACAAACAGACACACCTCCCCCTCAAGTTCCTCCGCAATCTTTCGGATGAGACGTTAAACCGAGGTCCCATCTGTATATTCTGGTGGTAGTTCAGGTGGATGTTAAAGATCCCATGGCACTTCTCGAAAAGAGTAGGGGCATTTCCACGGTGCCCTGGCCATTTCCCACCATTCACTAAAATACCACCAACAGCTTAATCTGGTTCAAGGTCAGTTAGAATTCATCTGTATCCCCCTCCCCAGGGTGCGTGCCTGAAAATAGGCATGAATTTATCTAGTGCACTTACCGGACAACAAAAACAAAAACTAACTAAATAAATAAAGCTACCCCCCAACCTGTCTACACAGCCGTGGGCAGTAACAAGTCATACAGTTCAGGTTCACAAAGCAAAAAAAAAAACATGCCTTTTGACACGTTTCCCTTCTTACACTTAATTTCTTTGATTTGTATGCTTGCAATGCCTCTTCAGGCCTAATTTCTTTACCTAATATAATCCTTATCACTCTCTTATGGATTCTCTCCTACTCCTTACTTTCCATTATTGTAACCCTACCATGCTATACAGTGGCACCACATTATGAAACAGGCCTAACCAAGGTACAATATAGAGGACACTGGATGGGCAACAGTGAACAACAACACTGTTGTTCACTTCAAGAGGTTGTCATGACAACCAAATAAACCTCGAGAGCGAAGCTCGAGAGTTTTTCGGTTGTCATGAAACCTCGAGAAGTGAGAAACAGTGTTGTTGTTTACTGTTGCCCTCCACTGTCTTTTACAGTGTATGGATAAAAGTAAACAAATCAGCTGTTCATTGCCTCCACGGTCACGCCGTGATGTCGCTGACCCCCCCGCCTGTGTCTGTAAAAAACACTCCACTCCTTCCCGGTCCACAAAGATACTATTAGATCATAAATTTAAAAACAAATACAGCTGTCCTGCTGTGTGCCAGCCACTATTTGAAAAAACAGCACTTACTGAAAGTTTTAAATGTCCTCCTGTGCCTCCGATGAACTGCTGTGGCCATTTTATCGACGCCTACGAACTGCGACTTGCGCATGCGCAAACGTGATCAGAGCTGTTGTACCATCGATGTGACATACTCACGATGGTACAACAACACCGTGACGTAACATCGATGGTACAAGACTAGGGAAAGTTAGATTTTAAGGGAATACAACATTCTAACATACACTATGATAGTACACAAGGTCACTCTGTCCCAACATCCACATTCTAAAAGTGGTCAGAAAATTCAATCCGATATCTGCTTTATTAACATGCTCTCAACACGTTCTGCCCACTCAGAGTCATTCTGAAAAATAGTTCTAACAATTTCACTTGGCTTACCACCTCTACATTAATCACCCCAAACACTAAAGGGAGAAAGGAGTTGTCCATTTAGTTGGTTTCCTAAATCTAAGCTTTCTGGTTTTGTCTGGAAGTTTTTCCACAAAATTTTGTTTTGACCAGGTTTTAACATATTCTGCATTGCTTGACTGGTCAGTAACATTCTAAGAATGATTCACATGTAGGTGAAGGGTCTTTTCATCGAGGCTCTGTCAAATCCACCCATGAACTAGGACTGTGCTTATGAAGTGAGAAATAAGGTATGCAGAGTTAGTGCACTTCCAAGTGGACGGGATCTGCCATGGGAGGGGAGTGTACTGATTTGCCTGTGGATTCAATAGATGCCATTTAAGTGATGAGTCAGATCCGTCAGACAAGCTCCTGCTTCCATTCCTTTTGCGTCTTTTGCTCAAATTTGTGGATGATGCCTTAGGGGAAGTTTCTAATTGCAGCTCAGGATTTACTTCTACTCTTCCTGACAGACTCGGACGAGGCAAGTGATAATGTCATTACGGCTGCGCAGCAGAGCTATGCTGATGTATTGTTATGACATAGTACAGCGAGAGGGGACTCTGGAAGCACATGATCAGATACCTTGGCTGTGTCCTTCCACAGTGGAGTTGAAGCACATGCAGTCCTCTCCATTTACTACAGTGCTGTTCCTCTATCCCCCAACCCCCCCGGCACTGTTTTCCTGCTCTGTGCTCACTTCCAGGTTCAGAGCGAGCACTTGTTTTCTTCCCCTTATATATGTAATAATGTTTCCCTGGTGCTGAGTGGCATGCCCCACCCTATGACTGCCACCCCCACTATCTAGTACCGTTTCCCCTGGTGTCTAGTGGCCCCGCCAATCGCCATCCCCATAATGTTGCACTGTTTCCTTGGTGTCTAGTGGCATCCCCCACCCTCTGAGCACAGTCCCCATAATGCTGTATTGTTTCTCTGGTGTCTAGTGGCACCCCCACCCTCGAATCCCCATCCCCATAATGTTGTACTGTTTCCCTGGAGTCTAGTGCCCCCCCAATTTGATTGCTGTCCCCGTAATGTTGCATTGTTTCTCTGGTGTTTAGTGGCCCTCCTACTCTCTGATCACCATCCCCATAATGCTGTATTGTTTCCCTGGTGTCTAGTGGGCCCCACCCTCTGACTGGCATACCTGTATTGTCCCGATGTCACCAGTAACAAAGAAAACCGTCCCTCGATGATTTTCTTTAACTTGTAAAAACAAACAAAAAAAAACGGTTCCTGTCACTACTTCCCCACTGCAATCTCCCACCAGCAGTCACCACCCCACACACACACTCACCTGAACAGGTCCCAGGGGATGAAGATCCGCTCTCCGATCTTAGACACATCTTGTTGCTGGAACCACTGAGTGCAATATTGGCTATCTACTGCGAGCCTGCAAAAACTTCTGGTCTAGTTAGCTTATGCAGACAAAAATGCCTTGCATAACCATGGCTCCTTGATTACTACTAGGGATGCATCTTTACTTCCTGATACCCTGTTCTGCTCCTCCAAAAGCAGCAGCAGCTTCTATAAATTCTATTACACATGCTCCCTGTCCTCTGCCCTGATACTGTTGAATCTGTTGCATTATTTACCTTTGATGGAAACTTCTATCTCTATGTGCCCCATGGCACCCAATCTTCACACCATGGGAGGTTCACTGAACAAGTGATTCTTACTCGCCGCGTTTTACACTATTGCAGTATCTCCGTCAAGGTGTTGCTGTCTGGTTCTCTGGGCCTTTATGGGCCTCGCACTCCTCAGACACCGCAGCATGCCAGTACCTACAAAAGGGGAAGAATGCATCTCATGAAGCTACCACTAAATGCCATCAAAAAGCTTCTTCTTCTTCTGTTGCTCATCTGCGCAGGTAACGTGGAACTGAACCACGGCCCTACTCTCCCCATAGCAGCCCCCAACGAACTGGTTAACTTAAAGGGTATGGGCCTCTTACATATTAATGCACATAGCCTGCTAAAGCATTTTGATGCTATACAATCATGGATCTGTCATGCACAACCAGATATCCTGGTGGTTACAGAATCATGGCTGAAACCTACGAACCAGGACGATGAGTTCAATATTCCTTCCTATAACGTATTCAGGGCGGATAGACAAACTAAGTGGGCAGGGGGCATAGGTATCTATGTTGTTGACAAATATACTTTTTCTCTAGTCAAGTCCACCTCGCTGTCTAAAGAATATGAGTGTGTTATTATAAAGGTTCAACTACACCAGTCAACCCCCCTTCACATCCTTGGATGATACAGGCCTCCTTCAGCGGGCCAAAAAATCCTGAACTTCTTGAGCGAGACTCTACCTACAATAGCCTCTGAATTAATCATGATGGGCGACTTCAACAGGGACTGGCTATCTGCTACCTCTAATCCTCTGAAGGATGTCTGTGATATGTTTGGGCTCACCCAGCTTATTCAGGAACCTATCCGGCCAAACTGGAAAAATCCTCAAAACAGTACACTTTTGGATCTAATCTTAGTGAACAAGCCTCACATTATTTCTCACTCTGGCACACTTTTTAATGACCTTAGTGATCACTGCGCCATTGCTTGTGTGAGGTCTGCCCGGAAAGTGATCTCTATGTCTAGGTTCATCTTTAAAAGAAGTCGACGGAACTTTGATCCTTATGCCTTCCTTTCTGAACTCCAACACTCTTAACTGGCAACATTTCTATCTGGCTAGCACGGTATCCGAAGCATATGAGTTTTTCCAATCCATAGTCATTGATGCTATAAACAGGCATGTCCCTCTGCGCAAAGTACGCACCAAAAAGAAGTCCTGCCCATGGTTCATGGCTAGCCTAAAAACTGCATTGCTAAACAGGGATTACCGATGGAAAAGGGTGAGAAAATCCTAAGCAACCAGCAGACTGGGCAGCATTTAGAGCTGCAAGAAACATGTACACTAAGCTAATCAGTACTGAGAAAGCTAATTATTTCCATGCTGAACTCGAATCCGCATCCAATTGCTCAACCAAATTTTGGAAAACACTCGGGGACATTGAAGGATTTTGCCCAGCCAGCTCGTTACCCCAGAAAATCACATCTGGTGAAATTTCTACCATGGACAAAAATGAGATCTTTGAGCTTATCAATAACCATTGTGCGACAGCTGGCCTGGCGTTTGACAGCTCTCCTGCATCTAAACTTTGCTCGCAGCTGAGCAGCCATGACCTGGCGTGCCATGCCTCGGCTACCCCCTCCCATGAAGGAGTATTCTCCTTCACTCCAATTACCTTAAAACAAGTAGAGGATCTATTATTGAGCCGTGACACCAGAAAGTCAGCAGGCACTGACAATATTGAACCTTATTACCTAAAGCTGGGATATTACATTCTGTCACCCCCCATTACTCACCTCTTTAGTATGTCCCTTGCACAGGGAGCACTCCCCCCAGTCTGGAAGATAGCTCATGTAGTTCCCCTGTTTAAACCTGGGTACCCCCAGTGACCTAAAAAACTACCGACTGATACTACTGTTGCCCATCCTATCCAAATTATTAGAAAAGTTGGTTAATGGTCAACTTAGGTCCTATCTGGAGACCTACAACCTGTTGAATCTAGTTCAGTCAGGCTTTAGACCTTGCCACAGCACTGTATCTACATTGGCTAAGGTCACTAATGATTGGCAGACTGCCTTGGACACAAAAAATTATGTGTGTGCTTTGTTTCTTGACCTAAGCAAAGCTTTTGATATTGTGGACCATGACTTACTCCTGTGTGTTCTAAGTAATATTGGAGCAGACCAGCCTTGAACTGCTTTACTAACTACCTTACTGAGCGTCAACAGCTGGTTATGGTTGAGGGGGGGCCTCTCTCCTCAAAAAACCCTGTTAAGGGGTGTCCCTCAAGGGTCCATTTTAGGCCGGCTACTATTTGCTGTCTATATTAACTGGATTAATACTGGTATCTCTGCAGCAAACATCCACCTGTTTGCGGATGATACTGTCTTGCATATTGCCAGATCTACTCTGGACCTTGCCTGCAGTGATCTCCAATGAGACTTTGATCATTTACATAAAAATCTACTTCAATTAAAGCTCCTCCTAAATGCACAAAAGACCAAGGCTATGATACTTGCTCCCTCTACCTTTGCAACTAAACACCGTCTCCCTGGTTCTGCTCCCTTCGAATACACATTACTGGGTAAGCCGCTGGAGTTCGCTGAAAAATTTAAGTATCTTGGGTTTTGGATAGATCACAAATCATCCTTTGTCCATCATATTGATGAACTCTCAAAAAACTGAAACAGAGACTTGGTCTCTTCTTCTGTATTAGAAATCTACTTACACCAGAAGCTAAAACTAGGTTGGTCCAGACTACATTCTTGCCTCTTTTAGATGATGCAGATTTCCTGTATGGCCAAAGCTCTCCCTCTCTAACCTGGATATACTCTACCATCGAGCTATTCGATTCATAACTGGTCTCCCTTATGCCATACACCGCTGTGAGCTCTATGCCAAGATAGGGTGGAGCTCACTAACATTCAGACAACAAAAGAACGCAGTGCTCTGGACCTACAGAGCAATCACTAATATGCTCCCACATTATACTGTGAGTTGCCTGCCCACCTGTAGGGTTGGAAACTACACCTTGAGAAGCCTCTCTTACATCTCACTAGTCATCCCTAAGGTGAGAACCAGATATGGCCAATCTGCAATAAGTCTTGCTCTTCCTGTCATTTGGAACACAATACAGAAAACTCTAAAGTTGTCAATCCCTGTGAAACTGAGCTTCTTCAAATCCCTTTACCAACGTTCTTTTTCAGAAACCTGTACTAGCTTCCGTTAATGGCACTCTTACCGCACCTATCCTACTCTCTATTCGAAGCTCCTCTCCCCAATTTCTTTTCCATGCCCTGCCCCTTTTCACATTGTAGCTTTACCCTGACCTTTCCCTAACCTATGTGATGCCCTCCCCAAATGTATCACTCTTCCTCCCCCTCTGGCTTTGCCCCCTTCCTCTTCTACTCCCCCTTCTCCTTACCCTTTCTTGCTGCATAGGTTCCTGTCACAGCTAATGTACATAGGTTTTTGTACCATAATATGTATGCTACTTTCATCTAAGATATGTGCACTTTCTCCTTGTTTATGCTAGCATTACTGCATGGTATGAACACTAATTTGTTGTAACACTGTAAATATCCCTGCATTGTACCTGTTGTTTATTTACTTTCTTTTTTTGAATTACTGTGTTGTTAGACTCCCAATTGTTGTAACATTGTATATACTGTTGCCTGTACTTATATATGTGAATGCCCAGGCTCATCTTGTAAATGAGTTCTTCTCAATGATGCTCACCTGGTTAAATAAAGATTGACTGAATATGAGAAACGAAGGAAAGCACGGTCCAATGTATTTCGATGGGATTTTGAAATGTGATGCATAACTTTTGTTATTTTTGCATATTTTGGCCCAACATTTTCAACGTGGCCCTTTTAGGACCCCACCTCATGACCAATGGTGATGGAATTATGCAAATCAGGCCCGAAAGGTGGGCCAAACGGTCCTTATCTGCTGTCAAATTCTATGTTTCTATGAAAGGTGATTTTGTGAAATCACCTTTTAGGCAGGATTTGAAAGTTTTCACTACCCTTGTTCATCAGCTGGGGTCATAAGAAGGCAGTGTTGAAAATTTGGGGTCAGACCTCAAATTTTCAACATGGCCATTTTTTCACACCACCTCATGAACATGACAGTTGTCATTTTTCAAATCCTGGCCAAAATGTGTTTTCCTACTTGTGGTGTGGAATCACATTTTGGCAGGGATTTGAAAACTTTCACCTATGGTGTTGTTCAACGTCTTCATCAATGACACTGGAGATGGCATTAAGAGTAAAATGTGCCTATTCGCAGATGACACCAAACTTTGTGGGAGAGTGGACAATGCTGAAGGGATACAGGACGATCTGGAAAAGCTAGGGAGGTGGTCCAGGATATGGCAGCTTGGCTTCAATGCCAAGAAATGTAAAGTTATGCATACTGGAGCCAAGAATCCTAGGACATAGTACTACCTGGATGAAGTCAGAGTATCTGCATCAGAGGAGGAGAAGGACCTGGGAGTGATGATCAATAGTGACCTGAAGCATTCCCCGCAGTGCAAGAAAGCAGCAGCAAAGGCAAACAAGATATTGGGATGCATATCTAGGGGGATCAGTATTAGGAGAGAGGAGGTTATATTGCCCTTGTACATGCCACTGGTAAGGCTGCATCTTGAGTATGGAGTTCAGTACTGGTGCCCACATCTCAAAAAGGACATCAACCTGCTGGAGAAGGTCCAGAGGAGGGCTACAAAGATGACAGCTGGTCAGCAGGGTAAGGCACATGAGGAGAGATTGAGGGCACTGAACACATACTCCCTGGAAGACAGGAGAGAGAGAGAGGGGACATGATTGGGGTCTTTAAGTACTTGAAAGGGATAAATAAGGTTGATAAGGAGAGTCTCTAAGCTGAGTGGCAACCATAACATGAGGGGGCACAGTCTTAAGCTGGAGAGTGGGAGGTTTAGGAGGGAGGTCAGGAAGCACTTCTTCACAGAGAGGGTGGTGGACATTTGGAATGCGCTGCCAGAAGAGGTAATTTCGTTGAAGACAGTGGGCAGCTTTAAGAGAGACTGGGACAGGCATAGGGGAGGGTAAGGGTCATGGGTAGGGAGGATGGGAGGAGTGGGAAGGGAGGGCAGGGACATTAGATCAAGCTATGGACCCTGCAATACGAGCAGACTTGATAGATCAAATGGCCTTCTTCTGCTGGCTTCTTCGTATGTTCATATGAGGTGGGGTGAAGCAGCCTCTCACTTTTTTTGGCTGCATCAGTAACATCACTTTACTGCCATATTGGCTCCGACCACAGCTTGTTAACTGCTGCCGCATAGGTCATAAGAGACTGGGGTATATCTTGTAAAGTTGTGGAGGGGTTCTCACATTCAAGATGTGTAAATGGGTCTTTGGTATTCTGTATACTGTGTTCTGTGTTTTGGATCCTCTCAAGCTCTATCAGGTCGACCACTGCAAGCAAGGAGTGGCCAATGTTTGTAAATTAAGGACTAAGCAGTGTCTGGGTTGTTGAAATGATAAAAAATGCTTAATTTTTATGAATCATAAGGACTTCCAGATACTTAATCAGGGATTTTTAACCAAGAGACGCTAAAGTGCATCTAATGTCATTAAATGCCTTGTGTTTTGTGACAAGTTTAGCTGAACAGTTCTGAAAAATTTACATTCTTTCACCTCTGAATGTTGAAGATTTCCTCTCTCTATATCCAAATTCAGGATGTCATCTTTAACCAAGAATCTCAATAAATTAGCAACAACTGGCTGTGGTTTTGAGCCTTGCTTAGATGTTAAAGTGTGGTGTTCTCCTTCTATTTTTAATGGCGATCGCTGTTGATAATTTAGAAGGCTTGGTAGAAAGTTCTATGAAAAAAAACATGTTTTTTAACTTGTCCCAGCACTCCTGTAATTCATAAATTATTTTGCCTCCCCCTATTTTCCAAATAATCTATTTTCCTCCAGAGTAATTTGATTTGTTTAAGTGTGTGCCTCAGTGGTTTCTTCTACTTTCAATAAGGAGTCTTCGACTACAACAATCCTACTTACAACACAATTTGTTCTATCACTTTGATGGTTAATGTTTTTTTGTATGGTGCCCATGACTTTTTAAGATTAGATAAGTCAATCTGCATGTTAGAACACAGTGATCTACTAGCTGCTAGATCTGTTTGAGTCATCACACTGTCAGCCATCTCTGAAATCACAAGCGTCATATTTAAAAACAACACAAACAGTTTGAACTTTTTTCCCCCTATCGATTTCTCTGTCCAACAAATGTAATCACCTTGCAGGCTCCATCAGCAACATAATGCAAACAGGTCACCTGCTAGCACTACTGGGAAGACTGCAAGGTGTTCTGGCTGTCAATTTAGCAGGAATGGCAATTACATGTGTTAGTCCCATTGACGTTACATAAATTATAATCAAATTGATTCTTAGATCAAGCTGTACCTTTCTCAACAAAGATCAACTAAGTTAACAGTTCAGTTTTTACATGTTTCTCACCCGGATTCCGTTTCTGTGGCCCACAGGTACCAGTTTATGTGTCCATCTTGTTGCCTCCTTTACCCCTCCAATGTGTTTACTGCTTGTGACCTCTCAGCAACCACTACCAGTCCCAGCTGTCAAACCAGTGGGGATCCTCACATCACCGTGCCCAAAAATGCCAGCGGTAGTTCCTCCCATGATGCCAGGCTGTGCCCCTACAGGCCACACACACATATGCAGCAAATCCCTGTGGAGAAGCAAGGTTCCCTGGCCCATCGCAGGGAGGGTTGTGGTTGCAGAACCCAGCACCAATCCCATCCTGACTGGCAGACCTGCCATGCATCAGTGCCATGCCAGCCCCTCCCCCGCCACTGGATCCAGTTACCAAGTCCGCCCCCATACCTGGGTCCCTGGCATGTGAGTGCAGCATGCTATGCAGTGGGCCACTGAGGAAGCCCTAGAATCTCCTGCTTTAATGTCATGCAAATAATTGCTACGGTACTTTGGTTTAAGGCTCAGTCTTTGGAAATCCTAAACTAGTGTGTGTGTGTGTCTCCATGCTTTTCATAACTACAGTCACCATGCCATAACATGTGTCAAACAGTTTTTTTTTTACTTGTAGCTAAAACAAGCAACATATGTGAGAAATTCTCATAGCTTAGCTCATACAATGACCTCAAGGACTTTGACCCTCCAGATACCGGGGATGTAGCTAAATTCAAACATTTCTTTTACAGTGTACTGCGATTACTAAGGCTGGCCCAATGGAGATGCAGCATCTGGTTTACATTCGGGCTCCGTTTCCACTCACTGTTACAGCTGGAAGGACTGAAGCTGAGGGAAGTCAAATGATGGGAACACAAAGTGAGCAGAAGGCTGTGCTGGGATTTGATAATCCCACAGATTAAAAAGGTTGTGTCAAGGACAAAGTAAGAGTAATTAGAGGAACAGGACATGAAAGATATGAGGAAGGAAATTTTGTTTAATTTAAAAGTTCCATATTAGGATAAGCCACAGCGAGGGGGGACAAGTCATCTTGTTTTCACATGGGTCCCAAAGGCAGCAGCACCAGCAACCTTTTTTCAATTGCGGTTTTTTTCTGTACAATATTTTTTATTGAATTTCACAAACACAGAACATGACACAAAGTATCTGGATCACATATACTGTAACAAGAACTGAATATCACACGACAAGTAAAGGGAATAAAAAAAAAAAAGCAATAACATCAGACTACTTGCTACAAGTGAATTACGTACCAGATATTGTAAAATTCATCATGGGTAAATAAAAATTAAATTAAAAATAAATTACAGTTGTACAAAGTGCACATGTCACATCATTATATAATTCAGGTAGTGCCTTGGGGATCTCAGTTAATGCATTTTAAACCTTCACATCCCAAGGTCTTCTAGGAATATATTATGCCTTCATGGAGTACAAGTGCCTCTGGTAAAGGCTAAGAGTTGATAAATTTGTTCCAAATCCTCTCAAACAGGTCCTCCCTCCCACTAAGCATGTAAGTCAGTCTTTCCAGTGCAAAGGCCTGCAGGGCCAGGGTCTTCCACTGTGTGACAGTAGGAACCAAGTAGAAGACTCGGGTGCGCTGCACACATTGCCTTGCCATTGCTAACAGAACCCTAACCCACCAGGGGTGCAATTCCCATCCCTCCGCTCCCATGTCCTCCATCCCAGAAAGCTTAAATAGTGGGGTGCATGGGACTGATCTTCCCAGTATGACAGTGATCTGCTGCAACACTAAGCACCAAAAGGGCGACAGTGCCTGACAACCCCAAAAATAATGAATGTAGGTGCCTGTGACTGTTTCGCACCACCCACAGACCTGTAAAATGTTGGTGTTGAACTTATGAACTACACTTGGTGGGGGGGGGGATACAGCCTGTGTACAAATTTATACTGCAGCTCCTTGTATTTATTGCACAGCAAGAGCCCCATTTGTAACTTTGGAATATCTCCCCAACTCTCTTCCGAAATGCCCAGAACGGAGCCTCACTCACAGTGGCTTTTAACCTTCAAGGATAGGTTCAGGAGTTTGACCCTATCCTGCCTGGCCACTTTAGTAACCGCACCCTGGGGTGACACCCTTGAACTGTAAGCTGCCAGATTCAATTAATTATTTTTTTATTGAGCCCAGTGGGAAGGGGGCTGATAACCCTTTGTGGGTTACTCTGCCTTTAAGACTTTTTTGCTTGCTCAGACATCAAAAGGTGTTCACCGAGATGACAGAGCTGATCCACCTACTGACTGCACCAAATCTGACACTGCACTCATACAGGGCTGTTCTGGAGTATGATCTGGTGTTTGGACTGTGTGCTTCATGTAAATTAATTGAGACTTCTGTGGAAACTTCCTTCGACACTACAAAACAGCAGCCATTTTCAGCCACCTTTGACCCACCCTCCTATGGCAATGAGATCAAAGGGCATGGTTCCCACTAGTCAGGGATGAACTCAGGTAGCTTACAGGGGCTCATGGTCTACAGGTGAACTTAATTCAGATGCCTCAAGTGGCCAACTGCCTCTTGTGTAACGGCCCTCCAGGACTGCTGATCTTCATTTATAGCCTGAATGGACCAGTCAAGTTTGCTGTTGCTCATGTAAAGTGCAGGGGCTGAGCTGCCCACAAGGCAGCTCTGTGGAAGATCTCGTTCGAACTAGATTGCTGTCTGGAGTGTTTGAGCTGTATTTTGACAGACTATGCATCTGCAGAAACAAACTGAGCACTGCAGGCAGATTCTCTGCTTGACTAAACATGCTAGTCAGCACATAACTGACACTGAGCTTCGCCAGTGCAGAGCCAGAAACAGAGAGGGGTGAAATGCCACCTGTGATTGCCGCATGATCTGCTCACACACATCAGAGTCCCGTACCAGACTATTAAAATCCTGGAGGGTCTAGATGCCTAGACATGGGGTTTGCTGCAGATTAACATGGCTTACCTGACTGGGGGGAAATTGTACCTCTGACTAGTATTGCTATCTCAGACACAAGGTAAGAGATTGAGTGAAGGTGAGAAACTCGAGTGACCAACAGACAGTGAGTTTATTGCAAGTTGTGACACCACAGCCCAGCCAAGGGAGGAAGATCTAGTTGAATGAAACTGTGAGTAAAACAGGGCTTGCCTCTGCAACTGGGGAAGTATACTAATTGCTGGGGACTGTGGTTATTGACTTTGGCCAGCAAGCCAGGAGTTACAAATACTTCAGTTTGAGTTTTGGGTAGAGCCACTTTTGCCAATACACAGGCTTTGGGATTTGGGGATTCACCACTTCACTGAGCACAGCTGCTCTTTAATTTAAAGTGCAATGCCTGATGGCTCAGTGGAAGCACTATACACTTCTATGCCAGCAGTTTGGGTTCAGGAGCAGACTTGTGGAGTCAGAACTGGGGGGTCCAGGGTATGGGAAGGGTTGTTGCTGGCAGTGCAAGCTAGTTCAGGGTGAGGAAAGCAGGAACCTGGCGGTGCAACGGCCCCTTGTGGTGGGCTAGGGAACCTGCTCCTACACTAGGGGTGGTACTTGCACCCAGAGCGCAATGCATTATCTAACTGGTTATCCAGCCCATATCATGGAGTGCAGGTAGGCAAGGAAAAACTGGGGAGAAAACATGCTGCCAGTGCCTTCCGAATGATAGTGAGACCTTTACAGTGTATATCCCTGAAACACAAGTTATATTCCCAAGGATGACTGTAGCTGGCCTGGGACATAAAAATCTATATAAAAATAAAGTGCACTGCCATGGGCCGACCACGTACAGCACCACTGGGCCTACATCGATTCAGTGACTAGGTACGCAGTAACTTGGTGGGTGCTCCCTTTCAGTATGAAAAGGGTACCAGGAGGAAGAGGGTCATTTTTCCAGTGCAGGAGACAGTATAGCATGGTGGTTAACAGCACTGAGCTGCAAATGTGGAGAACTGGGTTTGAATCCCACAACCACCACTTGCACACTATGCAACCAAGAGCAAGTCACTTAACTGCCCTGTGCTCCTGGGAAGCACCTGGAAACAAGTCTTGGCTTAGTGTGTCCTTCCTGGCCAAAAATTGTAAGGGAAAAAAAAGACCAACATCAATACACTGTACTACATGCTGTAGTGTGGGGCAGGCAAAGTGTCAGGCCTGTGCCTGGCTGGAGACTTTTTGTGACAGCCTGGAAAGTGTTTAATTTGGCTGTGCCTGCATAGTGTGTGTGAACAGCAGCCAGCATCATGAGGCTGAGCCTATGCAGGGCAACAGAAGACCAGCCATTTGCAAACAACCACCTCATACTAACAATAACCACTTTTCTTCCCCACAGGGATGGCTGCCCTAGTAAAGTGTATTCTGTTTGCTTGAATCACTTGTCTGCCATTATTCTGTGCATACTCACTGGGGACCACACTGCCGCTGCGTGCGTCTATGCATGGGGTAACCGCAGAGGGGAAGTGGGGACAGGGATAGTTGTTCTAATCAAGTGTATTTTGTTTGCTTGAATCACTTGTCTGCCACTGTTTTGTTCAGAGTATAACTGCATACTCACTGGGAACTGTACTACCGTTGTGTGTCTATGGGTGACGTGACCATAGAGGGAAGGTTGTGAGGTATGACATCCCATGAGGTTGCAGTGACCTGTCACTAGGCCCACTTAAATCTTTCTCTGGGTGGAGACACTGTGCTACTTCTATTATCTGGATACGAACCCTCTCTCACTTGTCAAAGGAGACTTAAAGGAAAGCACTCTTTAATGAAATAACCCCACCACCTGACAGATAAACCCCAGATTAGGGGTTTCACTTGAAAAATTTTTTTAAATAACCCATCAGCATCTTTATTTCAGCTTATAAATCCCCACAGTATGCAAACAATGGCAGCGCTCCGTGGCACCATTTTGAGTGTGACCGCAGCTCACTTGTATGCATTCAGTACAAGTGAGCTGTGCCAAGCCACACTCACACTTGGAATGGCACCACGTAGCCACTGTTTGCATACTGGGCGGTTTTACAAGCTGAAATACAGATGCGGAAGGGTAATTAAAAACATTATTTTTCTCAAGTGAAACCCCCAATCTGGGGTTTATCTGTTGGGGTGGTGGGGCTCTTTCTTTAAAGAATGTTTTCCTTTATCAAGCCCAGGAGCCACCATGACATCTAAAGTGACCTGCTGGCAAGAAATGTTGCTGTGGCCCACACTCTGAAGGCATCTGGGAGGGCACCTGCATTCATATTAACAGTACACAATGTACACATCAAATTAGACACATTAACATTGATTTAAAAATAAAATATTTGTAATCAAGGATTTGAAGTACCTCGCTTTAATAGCGCCTTTCGTATACACTATCCCAAAGTACCGTTCAGGCCACATAAAGCTATAGCAACCATCACACACACACACACAGGTTCAGTAAAAAAAACAAAAGGAAATTAAACATGGTGGGTGCTAAATGACTTGCTCAAAGTCATGCAGTAAGCATCAGTGCTGGGATTCAAACCTTGGTCTCCAGATTAACAGCCCTGTGCTCTAACCAATGTGCTATGACTCAGTTACCCTGACTCTGACAAACACACTTAGAGGAAAGAAATCCTACAGTATGCTTGTGGAGACGGTACAGAATTCAGTGGCATGTAAGAAGAATGAACCAAGAAGAGGCCATTCCTGACCTGGATTTAAGCAACCCAAGCACTTATCTAGCTAATAATGATGATAATCCCACTAAGTTGCTTATCAGGATTAGCTAGAGACCAACAAGGAAGACAACACAGATTCTGAACTTCGTCAAGATACTATTTTGAAAGAATAAGGAATATTCCAAGAAGTTAGATGTGAAGAAGCACTGGGAGGGAAGAATACAGAAGGGGACACGAAACTGTTTGAAGAGAAACGACAGTGCCAACATGCAATAAAAATAACAAAATAAAGAAAAATAGCTACTGTATGCGGATGAAAAGAGAGGTTCAGAAAGTAATTAAAGAAAAGAAAGCAGCTTATGTGGTCCACAAAACATTAGATAAAGGAGGACAGGAAAGGTTACAGAATGACAGTAAAGGAGCATAAAAACATGCTGAGAAAACTAAAAAAAAAATTCACAGAAAGTAAAAAAAAAAAAATAGGAAATGTTTAAAGTATATTAACCATTTAAAGTACATCTCTCTCTGGGAGGGAGGATTCAGGACGCCTGACATGTGCACACCCCTTGCCTGCTGATTATGGACTGGCACTGGTGGAGAAAGGTGCAGCTGTATCAACCTCAACTGTTGAGGTGGTGAATGGAGGGAGACTGGTAAAAAGAATCAAAAAGCATATTAGTGGTAAACTGGTGGCAGACAATGTTTTATTTATTTTAGTGTGTTATTTATTGGGTTTGGTAACCGGGTAGGTACACTGGTTCAAAGGGCCGTTTTCAGGAACGACCCCAGCCATCTAGATGGCACATACAATATAATTAGGCTCAACATACAATACATTAGAACTGGCATACACGTGGAGGTGGTCCGTGCAGTTAAGTCAGGCACAGTAGATGAACAACGGCTGAAGTTGCATCATGCTGCATCGCCAGGAATGTGGTTCCAAGAACTCAGGGAAGAGGGAACAGTGACAAAATATATAATGCAGTGCTACATTTCAACAAGAACTGTATTCATATTTCTACTAATATGCTTCTACTTAGGTATAACACTGTGTATATTTCAGATGTATTTTATAGAGGATAGTGGATGGGCAACAGTGAACAACAACACTGTTGTTCACTTCGAGAGGTTGTTATGACAACCAAGTAAACCTCGAGAGCGAAGCTCAAGAGGTTTCCGGTTGTCATGAAACCTCGAGAAGTGAGAAACAGTGTTGTTGTTTACTGTTGCCCATCCACTGTCTTTTATAGTGTATGGATGACAGTAAAACAAAATAGCTTGTGACTGCCTCCATGGTCGCGCCGTGATGTCGGTGACCCCCACCCCACCCATGTCCGTAAAAACACTCCACTCCTTCCCAGTCCACAAAGATACTGTTAGTTCATAAATTTAAAAAGAAATACAGCTGTCCTGCTGTGTGCCAGCCACTATTTAAAAAAACGGCACTTACTGACAGATTTGAATGAACGTCCTCCTGTGCCTTCGATGAACTGCCATGGCCATTTTTCGAATGCCTACGAACTGCAACTTGCGCATGTGCAAATGCAATCAGAGCTGTTGTACCATCGCTGTGACGTACTCACGATAGTACAACAACACCGTGACATAACATCAATGGTACAACAAGACTAGGGAAAGATAGATTTTCAGGGAATACAACATTTTAACATACACTATATATAGATATTCTTCATATAACTGTGGAAGATGTTTCACTTAAAATGTTTATTTAAAGATTAAAAAAATTCAGTAAAGATTATATTGAAAAAAAAGAGCTGTGTACATTACTTAAGTGGAGGAATTCCTCCACAAGTTAAAAAAAAAAAAAAAAAAAAAAAAAGAAAAAAGGTTTACTATCTGCTCTGCCCCGGTGGCCCAGAGGCAGTGTGTCATGCTGCCAAGCAGGTGACCCTGGGGTGGGAGCAAGTAGGCTCGGATCATTGCATCAGGAGGGCAGGCCAGGCTGACGCAGCTACTGCTCCCCAGTAAACCTCAGTCAGGAGGGTCGGCAGTGAGTTTCTGACACCACAGTTACCCCTGCGGCTGGGTGACACAGCTTGCTATTACCACAGGAACACCGAGCACATGTGAAGCCTGGGCATTGCTTAGTGCTTATGCCATGAGGTGGAGGGGAGGGACTTTGGCCAGGGTGAAAAAAAAACAGGGTAAAAAGGCATGTGCACTAAGCCATCTAAATGGCGGTCACCAGCACCTGAGGGCCTGCTCAGTACAAATCTTAAGTGAAATTAATGTTCTTGTACGTCACTGCATCAGATCCTTACTGGCTTTGATCTTAAAAGAAAAGCCCCATAACCTATTTTCTGTATACCTGTATAGTTTGTAGGCATGAACACTTCTGTCTCTTGCATCCCCCTAATTTCATCCTAATTTAAATATAAATGAGGTTGCTTCACTCTGTTTTGCCCTGCTGTGAAAACTTGTTTGACTCCATTGCAAAGGTCATGACCCACTTCATGTAAGGCATCCTGGAATTTTATGATGTGTTGATGCTAAAGCCTGCAGTAGTTACACTGTAACAGTCAGTGCTGTTGCTGTCCTCTGTGTCATCAAGACATAGGTCATGAAGCATAGGCAAACCAGGAGAAGCTATAAAATTCATGCAGCATTTTATTATAATCAATAACAAAATTAAAAAATAAAATTACGCAGGATTCCTCTTATACAGGCAGTTCAAACAAAACAAAGTCCTTCATCTGAGGGTATCTCTAATTCTAAATTTCAATCTCATTCTCCCTCTAACAAAAGACTGCTCTCTTTATCCTATGTCTCTTTATCCTTTATCACCCATCCTATGAAACTCCCTGCCCCCAGGTGTCCAGGATGCTACCTCTACCAACATCTTCCGCACAAGGCTGAAGGCTCATATGATGGTCACCTCCAAATGCAACTGCTAAAGAAAGAGGCTCCTAAGCGTAAGCCTACCCCTCCCCCTCCCAGGGAAATACCTCCAATATCTACACCCATCTGTATAGCCTACCCAGGAAATGTAACCTGTTGAAATGCTACTATGTATTACCCCATGCTATGTTTCGATGTGTCTTATGTAACGTACTTGTGCTGTATGCAGTCCCATGTATTATTCCATGTAATCCCTGGGTCACCCCTGAAAAAGGGACCTTCGGGGCCCAGTGGGCTTACCCGGTTATCAAAATTTAATAAATAAAATAATAAATAATTTATATATTCTTGGCAAAAAAACTTTGTTAATGCATCAGTTAGGGTTCCACCATCAAAAGTTTGGAAATGTGGTGTTAGGGTTTTCAAAGCTAACACCCCATCCCCACCCTGCACACACCAACAGGCATCGGAGGTGTGCCTTGGGGTCGCCAGCCTAACGCCACCCCATTCCATAAGTAAATAAGCTGAGATGGGTAAGAGAAGAATGGGTGAGCATTAGGCTTGACGACCCCAAGGCACACCCCAACGCCTGGTGGGGTGTTAGCCTTGGAAACCCTAACACCATATTTCCAAACTTTGGATGGTGGAACCCTAACTGATGCATTATCAAAGTGTTTTGCCAAGAATTGCCTTACTTTTTGAGAAAGCATAATCGTAACCTTATTTGCTTGTGAGAGCACAGGGCCCTTTGGGCCTGCACTCCCAACCATCAATAATTCTCGACAGATTGCAACTGTATCTTTACATCCATGTGGGAGTGCAGGGCCCAGAGGGCCCTGCGCTGCCACCACTCCAATAATGCTACGCATGTTTGTATGTGACAACAGAGGGCCCTTTGAGCCCTGCACTCCCATAAGTCAATCACAGTATCCGTATTTGTGTGAGAGCGCGCAGGCACCCCCATCCATGCATAATTTTTCAGACACTGTAGTGCTATCCTTGTTCTCCTGTCGGAGTGCCCCCATCCAGTAATGTTCAGTGCAAAAGAAACACCACACACTGCAATGTTAGCTTTTAAGAAAAACAAGAAAATCTGAAACCTGTGTAACGCGACACCAAATTAATATATTTCCATGAAAGCACCAAAAGGCGCACTGGCACAGCACGCCCCTTTGTACCCTGAAAATATGACAGCAAAATTACAAACCGTTTCTTCACAAAGCAATGAGAAAGACACACTTGCTTACACTTCAGAGTACAACATTATCCTATGGGAAATTAAGCAAAACTGAATGCAGCAGAACTCCAAAGCAAAGTAGTATATTTTCACCAAACCAGCAAAATGCACATCTGTGAGGCAAGCCCTTTCTACCCTGAAAATTTCAGCCCAAAAGTCCACACAGTTTCTCTGCTATGAAGCAATAAAGAAAATATAAAAAAAAATGGTTTCACAAATTGCGGAAAAAGAATGTTGTTTTGCGAAACACAAAATCCTTTTTCCGCAATTTGTAGTAAAAGTTCCTTGTTTTGCAGAACAAGATTTCCATAATTTGTAGGTAAAGAATTCTGTGGGTAAAATAAACATATTTCTGGGCATTTTGGGGACAAACTGACCCCAGAATCTGATTTCACGTGGCCCAATTAGTAAACACAACTGTTGGTGTTTACCAGCTACTACTACTTTTTAAAATATTTAAGTCAGTTTGACTCACTAACTCAAAACGAGATGGTGAAATCTCAAAACAAGACTCTGCTTTGTGGCAAAACATACCACATTCGCGGAAAAAGGAATGTTGTTTTGAACAGGACATCTAACTTTTTCCACAGGAAATAATGGCACACTTTGACATTTAATAACTTTTGAACAGATTAACAATTTTCACCAAACCTTCAAAAGGCACATCTGTGACCCAAGCCCTATATACCCTAAACATTTCAGACCAAATGCCCAAGCCGTTTCTGAGAAACGGCATGACAAAGAATTTACAGAAAAATGGTAATTGTCATGTTTTGTGACACACTGCATCTCCCCTCCCACATATCTGACTGGAATAAAACTTGCCACATCCAGAGATCTTTGTTCCCCGATGGAGCATGCAAAATTTCATGCAAATCTTTCCAACAGTTGCAAAGTTATTAAAGTACAAAAGTTTGAGTTTAACATAGATGTGACCGCTGAATCCTAACCATAGGGGCACGACCGCATCCCTATAATAATGTTTTTTTCCTGGCAATTAACTTCTGCGTCCTGCGCTCGTTTAGATACATCTCCGGTTTCTCACAAAATGTATCAGAACTTTGTTAGTTTCTTTCCTATAGATGCAACAAAATAGGATACTGTGTCCCAGATCTGTTATACTGCTGACAACTCTGCAAATGAGCTTGTGGAGGTCAAACTGCATCTTAAGGTTAACCCCTTCGTTCCAAATAACTTTTGCAATAATTTCAACAATATAACTATATACATTTGCAAACCAAGGGATCCCAGTATCACACAAAAATTCATATATATTTTTAAACGACAGAGAAGCAAGGGAAGAGAGAAGGACTAGAAACAGCAAGGAATGGAAGGGAGACAACAGGGAGAAATTGTGGGACCACTGGAGTATCCAGTTTCGAGGTTCCACAAGGAAAATTTGATTGCGCAATCAGACGGGCACAAGAGAACAGGCAGAAATAAGAAACAACAGAGCAGAGTCTTACTTTCAACTCTCTCTGTATAACAAATGCGACACGGTCTTATCCAACTCGGTCATATTCTGCAGTCCCTATATTCTTGTCTTATGCTGGATATGAAATGTTTGAAAGCATATTAAGTGCCCTACTCTTTTCTGTAATTTAAAGTGTATCTGGGTAAGAAAAAAAATGCTTTTGGAGAATGCAGGGACCTCACAAGACATTTAAAAGAACTGAATGAGAGTATACCTTTTGCTGGCTTGTACAAGTATGCATCAACAACTCCCACAATGCCTTGCATTAGTGGGGTCATCACCTTTAAAATGGAGACAAACAGGCTTTCACACCATGGAAAAACAGAGTAAAGCAACCTTATTTATATTTAAATTAGAATGAAATGGAATGCAAGACAGGGAATCATTGTTCATGCCTACAACCCACACAGGTATACAGAAAATACTGTATAACCCCTTATATTTGCTGTCAAAATAATTTCGCTATATCTGCTGGACAAAGAAATACCGTAGAAATAAATTGTCAACTAATAATTAGATGCAGTGAAAATTTAGTGTATGGTGTGTATGTTTCCATTGACCGCAACTGGGCTCCCAACAATTATTATTTGACCTCCCCCCTCTCTCTTCAATCCATGGCATCCCTTTTACCCTGTTACTCTTACTTGGCTTGTAGAGTCCAGTGAGGAACAGAGATATAAAGCGTTATACAATAGGATGAGGGGACTTTCCCGTTTAAAGGAAATTTCCCAAAATAAGGTATTGGGCTTCATAGCCTAATACCTTATATCATCCTGAGCTGACTGGTGGCAACATTTAAATTTAAACGTGCTTACTTTCTCCTCTGGAAGGGATCGTAACTGGCACGGAAGCCTTGGCCAGCTGATCCCTTCCAGGTTCCTGGTGCCCCTGCTCTGCCCCAACTCCGCCCCAGCGCTCTCGAAATTTGTGACGTGTGGCCAGGGAGAGCGCAGGGGAGAGCCCCATACAAGTTTATGGGGCTATTTTAAGCTGGTTAACAGTCAGAGGAAAAACTAAAGCAGTCGCTTAACTAGTAGGGTCCCTCTTGGTTAAGTGACTGCTTTAGATTCTCGTTTAAAATGACAAAAAACGGCTTTAAAATAGCCCCCATAGACTTGTATACGGCCCGGTGCTCTCCTGGTCACACGCCACAAATTCTGAGAGCACGGGGCGGAGTTGGGGTGGAGCGGGGCACTCAGGAAGCTGGAAGGGATCGGCTGGCTGAGGCTTCAGCACCAGTTACGATCCTTTCCAGAGGAAAAAGTAAGCACTTTAACATTTTAATGTTTACGCCTGTCAGCTCACGCTGCTACAAGGTATTGGGCTATGAAGCCCAATACCTTATAGCGCTAGGTTGGAACATCACTTTAATGTATGCACACAGGCTCTTTTTTTGTTTGTTTTTTTCCTCAAAGACCCTAGCATATGTAGTTGATCAGTTGCAACTTTATAACAGTAATCAGAGCCAACAAAGCTACACCCTTCCCTCTGGCTAAAGGAGAAGGCGAGGAGCTACTTTTGCAGCTGATGCCAATGCCACTCTGATCAGCTCCTTCCCCAGGTACCAGTATTATACTCCACTTTCGAACCTGCTTTAGCATTTATTTTACATCTGAAATAGTTAAAAGGAGCACTCCTTGCAGTATGGCTATTACCGGGTTTTCATCAGTATACGTAACTGTTTTTGAACCCATTGTAAAAGGAGCCAAGTCACAGCTCACTCATAAAATCTTTTATATTTAAAAATTCATATGTGGCCATCTTGGTTATGCACTTTCCCCAACACTTCATGGTTTCAAATTTCATTTCTTCAGAAGTTGTTGATCCGGTGACAGTTCTGCTATTTGTTCTCCTTGGATCAACCCACAAATGCTGTATTTGACACATACATTAATTCCTCCTAACCTCAGTTGCTGTACTTTGGTACTGGTGGTTTGCCCTGCCAGGGGAGAGGGTATTAATTAATTTTTTGCCTTCTATCCAACTACCTGGTAAATGGGGTCAACACAGCTACATCATTCTCTCTGGCGGCGGTGGTTTACCGTTGGTGGTCCACTGTATAGGTCCTTGATGAGGCCACACCTAGAGTACTGCACACCTCAGAAAGGACCTCAACTGCTTGTCGAGTGTCCAGAAAACGGCCACTAAATAGAGTGCACGCAGAAGAATAGGTATGAGGAGCGACTGTCTAACCTCAACATGTATATGCCTGAGACAAGATGGGAGAGGCGTGATATGATTGAGACCTTTAAATACATCCACCAGATCAAGAGAGGTAACTGGTCAGCTTTTTTCAAATGTAGCAAGGGGTCAGGTACCAGAAGTCATGAGTATCAATTACTAGGGGGTACATTTAACAGGAACCTGGGGTAGTATTACTTCATGGAGAGGGTGGCAGACATGTGGAACAGACTGCAATGTGAGCTGGCAAGAGCAAAGTCTGTCCAAGGGTTTAAGTTGTGGTGGGACTGGTACAGAGGCATACTTCCTGTGGGAGTGGGAAGGAGGACAGCATTTCAGGAGGGGCAGAGTTCGCATCAGGACACCATGACTAACATCACTCAGTGACAGGCTGCAGTGGGTTTTGGTAGTACAGTGCAGACTCGATAGACTCAAAGTTACTTCTAACTGCAAAACTTTTATGTTTCTTAAGCTTGGAATTATATGAATTCTGTTTTTTCTTTCTCCCATGTATTATTTGTTTATTTATGTTTTATTTACAGTTTTTGGTCAGGAAAGACACAATAAGCTGAGGCTTGTTTACAGGTATGTCCTGGGAGCACAGGGAAATTACAGAGGTTTAGTACACTTCATGGACTTAAGGTACCACTTTGGGATATGGTACCTTAAGTCCGCAACAGTCCCTCAATGTAAGCTTTAACTCTGAGTGCCGAGTATGTTTTAATGTATGCAGATTCTGGATGTATATATATGCCTGCAGTTTCCTAAGGGTTAATATTTGTTTGCCAGGGCCTTGTTAGTCGATCAGTGACCCTTATTAATCTCCAAGCTGCCATCATACTGTATTAAGCAATATGCAAAAATAAGTCCCATTCATTTCAACGGGGCTCACCCCCATGCTCTCCCTTGCTGCCCATCATAGTATGAGGGCATGTTCCACAATCGGGAAGTGGAAGGGATCAGCTGGCTACCTCATTGGGGCCAAAACTCAATCCTTATCACTTAAAATGCCTGCAAGGCCAGCCGGTGGTGCTGAGGGTTGAGGCGCTGGACACCACACTTCACGCCATGCCAGCGACCCTGATTGGAATGAGCCCAGGTCTTTGGGGAGGCAGCCATAAGGCAGCTCTCCCCTCCCAGCTGGGGACCCAATTGCACCTGCTGCAAAGGCTGTCCCCAGGTGGAGGCCCAGAGATAGTGCAGTTGGGAGTGACTAGAGTAGGGAGTGTGCCATGGGTCGCTGCATGCGCATGCCTCTACACACGCGTGGGCAACTGCAGCAAGGGGCGAGGAGAAAATTAGTAAAAAAAAAAAATGGAACTAGCAAGCTCTATGATGGCCCTGCAGCACCCATTCCGGCCCCTGGAGTCTAGATGTTGGTCTCTGGGAAGGGGGGGTCAATGCCCTTCACTTTGACCATGCCACGGGGGCAACCCATGGGGATTGCCGGAGGGTCAGGGTGGGAAAAGCAGAAAGTCCTGAGACTGAGCCCCTGGGAGGCCAGAGCCGCCTGCCAGCTCTACTATGTACCCCCGTCACCAAAAGTAGGTGGGAGGTGGCGACAGGGGTCAAACAGCTAGATTAAAAAAAAATGCCTGGCAAATAAATATTAATACTTACACTGAGGTACTATCGCAGACTTAAGGTACCATATCCTGGAAGTGGCACCTTAAATTCCCAAAATCACTTTAAATGACTTGCTTCTGGTCACACAGTATGTAAGTGATGACTGTGGGATTCAAACCCAGATCTCCATGTCCACAGCTCAGTATTCTTAACCACTACACTATATTGCCCATTTGACTACATATATGTGTTAATATTAGCCTGAATGTACTTTGGTAAGCTTCTTGCATTGTACAGACTACTTTTCACAAAGTTTTTAATTTTTTAAATATTGGAAACGTCCCCTTGTTGTTCTTCTGAAAGTTGCTGTTCTCACAATGGCACCTTTTGTACCATTAGATCAGGGAATAGTGTCTGCTGCATGCTAGTTCCCCTCGGTCACAAGAAAAGTGATGTGAAACAATGTGTTCAAAAACACTGAGAATACTGAGGAAAACCTGCAGGTTACCATCTTAAAAGGAGCACTCTGTTAATTATGTCAAATCTTAAAATATATAGGATTTAAAAAATGTTATTGTAACATGCACTGCTGCTTTAAGAGCTCTAAGAAAGTTCTAGTTTTATTGCTGTGGGCAGAGCCTACAGCCACCTTACTGTTTGTAGCTGGAAAAATGGAGTATCATGGAAGACATCTTTGAAGTTTTCAGTGTATCCTTCCGCATCTTGAAATCACTATGCCAATTGAAATAAAACATTCCCTTCGTTCTGTTTAGAATGTTGGAGACATAACTCAAGCTGCTTATCAGATGGACATTAGGAAACTGAAACAGCTTGTTAAATATTAGCTGCCTGTTAAACTGGAGATTTGTTTACCCCCTTCGAAATGCAACAACTTGTACATTTAAATACTCAGCATTTAAATATTTTCTTGCTACTAGCTTCAGTTGGGCAGGTATTCTCTTTCACGAAAGATTCCTACCTCATAAATGTCATCCTTTTTCAGCAAGGAATCTCCAAAAAAGATTTACACTGTTTTTCTAACCTCTTAAGACACTATCTGATAAGTACTGTCTCAGACATATGCCAGGTCTTCTGTGAACTGTCCATTCCAGGCTAAATATATAGCAATCAGCTGGCATTTTTTACTATGCTTTTTGGGGGTAAAAAATATATTGAGCTACAGCAAACACACACACACACACACACACACACACACACACTGCACACACCATCCTCATGGCCACAACATTCGGAATAAATACTGCAATCTAATATGTTATTAAACAATAAAGAAACTATTTATGTCAGTGAACACAGTGAAGTTCAGTTTACAGTAGAGTTCCTTTAAATATTTCTTACCCTATATTTTGTATCCTGGATAGCGCAGGGGAGATGCTACATGTCACTGTCATATAGGGATCTTCATTTACACTTTTTGCACTGTATTTACTCAGGATGTCCCAGATTAGATGCAATATCTTGTTTTCGTGTCATGATTTTACCATTTTATAATGTATTTATTCAGGGTAGGCTAGTCCAGATATAAACTATTGTTTTCAGTGTGTTTCGATTTTACGTAGTGCAGCATAATATTGTGTAGATACAGAGCCCTCTGAAAATGAGATACCATGTCTTCTGTGAACTATACAGGCTAAATATATAGCAATCAACAGGCATATTCTAGGAAAACTCATTGTAAAAATGTGTAAAAGGAAGACCAAACTGAAAGTGCCTCTCGGCAGATCTGCATTGTGCAAATTCATCAAAAGCTCTCCACAGCCATTCGGCTCTGACCAGATCTTTTTAAATACTGGGCCCCATACTGTAGTTCTAATATATTAAAAGCCAGGTTGTCTTGAGCACACTCCAGACTTCCTGTACCGTAGCATGCTGTGGAGTTAAATATACATTTTGAAGAAAAAAAAAATACTTTGTTCAAAGGTCTTAAATGCCTAATTAAATTTTTCGTTTTAGCCCACCTACACACACACACACACAACACAGTCTTTAAATTAAAGGGTCAAAATCTGCCGAGGGGTCACAATGTCACTTTAACCTTTTTTGACAGTCATCATACCTAAAGTATTTTGTTTTCAAAAACACGTTTTTATGACTTGATGGTAAAATACTTTACAAGTCAAAATCATCTTTCTGTTCCACAGAAGAAATAAAAAGAAGAGTATATTTTATCTTAGAATGTTGCACTTAGTAAAACTGTCCTGTAGCTGTTTCTTTGGGAAGATGGTAGGTAGCAGTAAATCCAGCTGTCTAAACAACGTCATGTTTTGTTTTAAATACATGTATGAATCCCTGTGAGACGGATACTTTGACATTTTTCGCAGAAGCCGTGGAAAGGAATGCAGAGAACTATTTGTGGATGGCAGTGAAATGCTCCAAGGACTCTTACGTACCAACAATTTGGGTGTATGGACCAAAGTTGACCCTACAATAGTGTGCATCAGTAAGGGTCACAAAACATGCAGGACTCTTGGGCCAAGATAGAGCAGCCATACAAACAAGCATTTGTCAATGCTGAATGTTCGCTTGCTTGTATTTTTTATTTATTTATTTATTTAAATCTCAGCTTACAAATACCTTTGAGCTAGGGGCAGCTCATTTACAAAGGTTCCATGTCAAAGGAAAGGGTTACAATAAGGTTGGGAGGTATACACAACATTCATGGTATCAACGGTGGTATAGACAACATTCATGGTATCATCGGAGCACAGCAAGTCAGCTGCTAACTAAGTGGGAACAGTGCTACACACTCAAGATTACAAGCAAGCATTGAAAACCATAAGGTACATTTGAAGCAACATTGCTAATCAGAGGTGGGGGGGGGGAACAGTAAGGAAGAGGTAAGGGAGACGAGAGGGCAGAGTCCAGATAGAGAAGGAAAAGAAAATATGGCAGCCAGAGGCCTTGTCGTAAGGTGAGAGGGAGGGAAGGGTAAGGTGAGAGAAGGGGTAAAAGAGGTGAAAAGGAGGGCGGATGAAGGGGAAGAAGATAACGGAGAGTGGGGACCAGAGGGCCTGAACAGGTTCAGGAAGAGGAGGGGTCAGTGGGATGAGAGCAAGGAAGGGGTGAGGTAAGGGAGGAGGTGGCAGGGGTAAAGGGGAAACTGTTCTGTCAGGAGAGCTGAAACAAAACAGGAAGCCAAGTAAGAGCCTCACAGAGTGAAAAAAGTGGTATTAGGGTGTCTGCAGAAGTGGGAAACTAGGTCTAACAATCACAAGTGCTTTTGCAGGGTTTTATTTAACTCTAAAAATTGATTAGCGTTTTGCTCATAAAAGTGCTAAAACTTTGTGAAAATGCATACCTCTTGCCTCTCTGTGTTTAACAAACACAGCACTTCTAGACAATCTATATAAATACTTTCTGTACAGTTAGTATCGTCCCAAGAAAAAAACTAATTATTTAAAACCCTGTTTCGGTTAGGAGATGCTGACGAAGCATAAATTTAAATTGGGACAGACTAGAAAGACTGCTCAATCGGTTGCTTAGATTATTAAACCACGGGGGGCTCTGTATTGAAAGGATCGCTGGTATTGTGCAGTCCGACAGTGGGGTACTAGAAGGAGGTCAGAAACTGAGGTACGTGTGTGTTGGGTCATAGGGGATTTGTTTAGCAGGCAGAGGTATTTGCTGTGTAGGTGATTGGCACTGTTAGGGCAAAGGTGATAATTAAATTAATAACACGAGCTATAAGGTGAAATTGTCATGATTGGGAAGTGAAGAGGTTCACACATAATATTGTCGAATTTTTTACATTGTGACCTTGAATTTTCAAAATACTATTTTTTTTTTTGCTCCAGCATATGAACATGACAGGTGTCATTTATGATATGTGACCCAAAACACTGCTTTGTGAAATTACCTGAAAACAAGTTTTGGAGGGTTATTTGATAATGACACCTGCCATGTTAATTTGATGGAGGGTAAAAAACATGAGTATGTTGAAAATGTGGTTAAAAGTAAGAATATTGCAAAGCTACGAGTAAACATTGCAAAATGTCAACGCTTGTTCATATTTTACATACACACATACATACTTAGTTGCCAGCAGATTAGGCCTAACGGTCTATCTTGTCTGCCTGACTCAGCTCACTGGTAGTGTATAGTTGCTGCTCTACTCCCCCTTTTTAGTTTTTTCAGTTTTGACCTCAAATGGTCAACACAGTCTTTCTATTACACCACCTATAAACATGACAGGTCTCTTTTATGAAATATTGTCCAAAATGTTATTTTGCGGCACAAATGTGAAAAGACGTTTTGGCCAGGATCTGAAAAATGACACGTGTCATTATGTTTATGACGTGGGGTACGAAAACGACAATGCTGACAATGTGGGATCACAATCTGGTACAATAGCAAAGCTAGGAGTAAGCACTGAAGGATTTCAATGTTTCTTCATAACTTTGCCTTTTTTTGAGATTTTGGCCCCACATTTCCCATTCAGTCTTATTATGACCCCATCTTATGATGAAGGCAAGTGGATTTTTTTAAACTCTGCCCAAAAGATGATTTTGTAAAATGACTGCAAAAACTTGAAAACTGGAGGGGATTTAAAAAAATTACACCTACCTTGTTCATGAGGTGGGTAGAAAGGCTATGTTGAAAATTTGGGGGAAAATGTAGAAAAAATCAAAGTTATGAGAAAATGTTGAAGAATTTCAATGTTGTTCCATAACTTTGTTGATTTTTAAGATTTTCACCCTAGATTTTCAACATAGTCTTTTTGTTACCCCACCTTATGATCAAGACAAGTGGAGCTTGTTAAATCTCATCCGAAAAGTGATTTTGCAGAGCGACTGTGAAAACATGTTTCAGAAGGAATTTGAAAATTACACCTGCCTTGTTCATGAAGTAGGGTAAAAAGGCTATGTTGAAAATCTGGGGTCAAAATCTGGAAAAACTGTAAAGTTATGAGTAAGCATTGAAGCATTTCAATATTGCCTCATGACTTTGTTGTTTTTTTGAGATGTTTTATTTATACTCCCAGGGCGCACTGGGGGCAGGAACTCCGTCCCGCACCACCGTCTGCCAGCCTGACCACCTCAATCATCCCCAAGACTCCCCTGCACGGATTACCCCCCCCCCCGTGGCGGGGCCAGGAAGAAAGCTACCTCCCTCCCTGGAGCACAATCCAAAACCAGGGCGGCCATGATGGTGGGCCAGCAGAATGGGTGCGGGACCTCACAGAACCCCCAGCCACAATTTTCCACTTTTTCTGTACCCCTCCCAGCACAAGGCACAGCACATGCTTATGGGGGCACACGTATGCCGGCTGCTGGTCTCCCTGCTTGCATCGTCCCCAGCCCCCACTAGAGGGCGATCGATGGATGGGATGACAATCCCTTCCTCCCGGAAAGAGGAGAGCAGTCCTCTGGACACTCAATCCTCTCTTGCCCCTGCGGAAACCAGACGGCCCTGGCTCATTTCCAAACCTGAGTCGCTGGCATGGAACGAGGTGTGGCATCCGGCACCTCAACCCTCAGCACCACCAGGCCTTAACACACACTTTCTAAAAATACCTTACTGGGGAGGGGTGTTGTGTGTGTAGGGGGGTGAGTTTAATATTGGAGGGAAACCATATCCTCCTGGGTGGAGTTACCTGAAATTTACCTTTAGTGTGACTACAGTAAATGCCAGGCAAGCACCACATAATGGAATGACAAATGTATAAGGCGCGTGACAGCACGACTAGGGATCAACAACAACCCTTCTTCCCTCTCTAACACAGTACATTCACTTGTGTGTCAATATTTCCTTAAAAAACAGACAATGTTTATACAAAAAATGGAATCAAACAGAATGATCTGCCAGACAGTGAGACATTGAACGTATATAATTTCAGTATGGTATTGGTGTATTTTGGTTTTAAAAGTGATTTGTTAGAGCAAAGTTGTACACGTCTTACTTGTGGCATCAAGCAAAGATATCCTGCAGGTTCTTCTGGAAACCTGGGTCAGGATACAATCCCCTCCTGGAGACTTTCTTTCTGCCATAAAATACCCAAGGACCTGTGTTCCTTCTGTTTCTAGCTCAGGTTGGCCTTGGCTTTGGCTGGAATGGGAAACCGAAACCCACCCATCGCTGCCTGAAAAGCCATTTTTATTTTTGTTGCCTTCAGACCAAAACTGACAAAGCTGTCAGTATATTTCGAGCCCCCACAGACTGCTCCACTGATCAGCAGCAGCCTGAACCTCATGGGCAGTGCTTTCTGTCACCTAACTACAAAACAACGTCTACCGTTCTTCCTGCTAGAGCCCAAGTTGTGTTAAAGTTTCACTTTCTTTTCTAAATAGTTTTTTCTTTCAATTTCCTTAAACATAGCCGTTTGTTTTGGTCACCTTATTTCTTTTATTGATACTCTTTCCTCTGTTTTTTTTTTTTTTTTTTTTTTACAGTCTTGTTTTGTATATTTTCTTCATCTTACATAGTAGCATGGGGGAGACAAGGGGTAAGCTTTATTTGTATTTAGATCTGAAATCTCAATCAACAAAGTTGATAAATTTCAGAACCTTTACATGGGGGGGGGCTAGAACACTATCTGCACAGAATTTTCCAGGGATATCATCAGAATTTCAGAGGCATTCAAATTATGGTGATTTCCATATGGAATTCCAGACAGGCTGTTGTTGTCTCCTAAACAAGGTTTCACATGTTGCGATGCTACAGCAGTCACTTTTGTTTTGCCCCTCATTTTTCCAGCAATATCGGCCTAAATAGTCAAAAAGTTAGAGTTATTTTTCTCATTTAATTATAATCATAACAATGAAAATAAACACATATATTACCAATTCACACCTTGCATCTGTGCTATGCTACAAAGGTTTGTTTTGACAAACAAACACACTGTTGCTATTTTCATGATTAATAGTCATTTTTATTTCTTTCCTTTTTGATGTGTGGTAAGTCAATTATTTTTCTTTGAATGCACTTCTGGATCGTGAGTAGCTTTTTACATCATTTACAAGATCTACGAAATTTATAAAAATGTTTCTTGAAAGCATCAAGGAAACATCATGAAGATTTATTTGACGATTAAATCTCCATATATCGATATTCCACACGAACTAATTTTAATTAATTTTAGGGCAAGGGTTTGGCGTGTGAACCATCTGTAAAAAAAGGACTTTCCCAAATAAAACTAAATTCCCTTGCAATGTTGCCTTTTTACACATACCAACTACTTCATTTCCCCTCTGCAATAACGCTGGGAGTCACTATTTTAAGCACTAATTGTCCATCCCTTAAGTGGTTTTACAAGTACATAAATTCATTTTGTCAAAGCTTTAAAGTTCTGGGTTTTATTGTAACAATTGTCACACTTATTTGATGTATGCTGTGGTAGCCGTCTTGGGATGGGAATTGCTGGAAGAAGGCATTCCTGACATAATTTTCTAGTCCACATATCTCTGTACAGTACACAGCCAGACCAAGTCTGTACTTATATCACTGACATAAGGCACAGATGTTGTGAGATGCAAAGTAATAAACAATATGCTCTAACTTATATAACATACTGTGCCGTCAACTGTTTGTCGCAATTCATTGTACAAGTGTAACCCCCCTGCAAATGGGGGTTCCCAAAAGACTTCCAGGAGCTTACTTGAATGCTCCAAGCCTGAATGGTGTTTGGCATTTAAGCCATTTATCAGTGAGTGTTTTTAGAACCTCTGGTACTGTCTCTTTAAGAGCTGTCTGCTTGCAGACATAATTAGTTTGTATGGGGGACTGTGTGTTTCTTTGATTGAGTACCACTCAAGCTGCTGCCAATTCACTTCATTTTGCAGTCACTAGGAGTGCAAGGGAACCTATCTGACAGATGTAACTGTTTGCCAGAAATTATTTAGAGTAATAATGAAATTACAGTTTGTCTAACCTGCTTTTTGCAGTCAGAACTGTGTCTGCTAGTTCCCATTCTAGTTTTGAACTGCTGAACTGGACCAATCAGTGTGGGGTAAGCTAGCTCTAAATGGTGCCTTGGACGAATCAGAACTTGGACTCATAATCTGAGCCAGCCACAAGAGGATTGTATGGGCAGTGACTCTGGGAGATGTAGTTTAGACTTCAGCACCTTTTTGGACCAACAGCAGCAGTCTATTGTGAGTGACAGCCAATCCAGTCAAGAACTGGGAGGAACTCAAAGGAAGTGCCCGGTTTTGTCGGTTGGAGTTTCAGTTGAGCTTTGGCAGTGAAGAAGGAAGGAGCCCTGTGCTTTTTCAGTGTGCAGTTTTAGTCAAAAAACGTGTGTAAGGCCCAGAGTTCCGGTCTGCAGCTTGTTAGGACTGAATCTGTCCCTGTGAAAAGAATCAAAGGATCTCTGAAGAGTAGAAACCAGGCTCACCCTGTAGAAGACTGGAGGAATTGCTGAAAATTACACTCGGTCTGTCAGAACTGAATCTGCTGTGTGTTCTCCCGGTATTGTGCAGTAATTCGATCAGGATACAGATGCAGCCTGCCTGGTATAGTGCTTTCTTTTATATGGATGTGTGAAGAGGTTTGTGCACCTCAAGTGAGCCCTGCTGACATTGAAGGATCCTATCTTATTTGGAGGTCGTGAGTACTAATTCAGGGTCGCTCCCTGTTGAATTGCCACATTAAATCCAAATGGAATTACTGTACTGCTGACTGTTTAATTCTCCTTTTCTCTGTGTGAAAGGGCCCCTACCAGCTACCATGGTTTGACTAGCCAGTAGGGCTTGGGTACCTAGGGACAGTAACTGATAGGGATAGGCCTGTGCACAGAGCCATAGGTAGATTATTAAAGTGATAAGCTAATTAACCTGATTTCCCCTGTCCTTGTTATATCCCCTAAATAAATCAGAGCTGCTTGTTTCAGCAAAGTTATACTGCCTGAGGTATTTGTCTATGTTAAAGTACTGTACTGTGATTGTTGCACTGTATCTCATTTCACAGGAGGTTCCAGTGCTGGAACCAGACCTGGGGTAAGTGTATACTGTGAAGGTAATTCTGATATATTGTGTGGGCCACTAGTGGAAAAGGGGTTGCAGTGTCCCAGAGGGCTGTGACCAAGTTAGTTTAACTATTGCAACCCTGACTCTGGGTGGAGGCACCCGCCATTGGATCCAGGCCCTCAACCTGTTAGTGGCAAATCAGGCAGGGGTAGTAGCCCTGGGATAGCGCCATCTAGGGGTTACATCTTGGAGGCTCACCGCTGGGATTGTGTGTCCTCTAGTGGCCATATTACTAACCACTGTTAAGAAAAAATGGGTACCCGACAGAAGTGGCTGTGCACCGGCTGGTGGAGTGGTGTACTGGGGAGGAGATCGACCCCAAAATGCTATGCTTATCCTGGACATCCCCTGGGTATCAATACGGACACTGTGCAGGGAGTACTTTCAAGGTGGAAGGTTTACAAACCCTGTGGTGGTGGGTCGGCATGCTAATCTGCTCACCCACACTTTCCTGGCCCTAGTAGAGTTTAAGGATCCCATAGATAGCTCCAAAGTGCCACAGACCATTACCCCAGAGGAGCCCTCACTGCTTGAGAGTGATAACTAAGGACAGTAAAGACCGGGGAATCAGCCCCACCACTATCTGAAACTTTTGAGGAGAAATTTGCTGAATGGTTGCTGGGAGGGGAAAACTGTGGAGGACTTGAAGAAACTATTCTTGCCACCTGGGGTGTTCCTCCCCAACACCCTCTCCTGCTCCAGTGCCCGTAATGGTGGCTGAACCAATGCAGACTCCTATTTCTGCACCTGCCATTAGTCACGACTCTTACCGAAGGTTGAGGATCTTCTCTGGCACCTCCCACCCCCAAGGAGGATGACTGGGAGACCTGGATAGACTATGTTGCCCCCAAGTGCTAGAATGGCAATGCTCGGAGGCGAAAAGAGAGTTAGTGAGAGCCTCCGAGGTCCTGCCCTGACTACCATCCATGCTAAACGGGCCAGTAACCTGAAGCGACTGCACAGACCTATCTTGAGGCCTTGGAGAATGTGTGATGGGAGCCCAGATTCTGATGAGGACCTATGGTGGAGAGTAAGAAATGCACAACAGTACCAAGGGAGTTGTTGTCTGTGTATGTCTCTCGGCTGGAAAAATTGTTGCAAGAATGCCTCAGAAAGGGTAGTTTGCCAGCGATTGAACTGGACGAACCAGACTGGACAGAATCCTTAAGTCTGCCCCTTCTCAGAACTGCTGTTGCTTCAATTACGCCTGGCAAATCGACTGGAATCCCCACCTCCTATGATGAGTTAATGAGAGAATTCGAGGAGTTGAGAAAAGGCGACCTCGGGAGGTACCTGCACCAACAGCTGTGGCTACGACCCGAGTGACTGAGGGTGACCCATCAAGTGAAGTTCAGGGGCAGAGGTTGACAGTCAATGAGTGCTCTGACAAGGAAAAAGATATGCCACAATGGGGCGAACTGTTGAGAGAGATCCGAGAATTCAAAAACAGTCCCTTTATGAAGGCCACGCCTGCAAGTACGGGCCCTGACCTATATCCGACAGCATCTGCTATGGGGGTGGGGGTACCTACCCATGTATCTCCTGCTGATAACAGCTCCAAACTCAATTCCTTGACCATGGAAGTGGAGAAACTGACGAGATGTCTCCAAATGCTTATCACGCCGCAGACAGAGATGGCACCCAGGTTTCCAGTTAGTAATACCCCCGCCCTGGCTCCCAGTGTGGCGCCGGCCAGCTCAAACTCCAGAAAGTATGTTTTGCTATAATTGTGGGAAAGATGGGCACATGAAAAGGGAATGCCAGTCCCCAAAAGACACTGACAAAGTTGCATATAGGCTACAAGGAGAGCTGAGAAGAAATCAGTGGTTAAGAGGTGCACGACATGATCCCAGTGAGGGCACCAAAATGCTAATTCACGTCCTTTTGTGGCAAGGTCAGTTGCCCAGGCCCCACTACCGCCTCTCCAGACTGGTCCAGAATAGTGGGTCCCTCCATGGAGACCACTGTAAAGGTGAATGGAGTGTCTACAAGAGCTGTATTAGACAGTGGCTCCCAAGTGACAATTATGTTCCAGGATTGGTATCAGAAGCATTTGTCAGACGCACTTACAACCATTAGAAGGACTGCATGTATGGGGTTAAGTGAGAAGGCCTACCCTATTCCGGTATATCCGAATTTGGCTGTCTTTCCCCACCTCCGTGGCTGGAGTGGCCGAACAAGTAGAGACCCTAGCCTTAGTGTGTCCCCCCACTGGACTGTATGATGGTGTCCCTTTGTTGACTGGAACAAATGCTCATATGTTCGGAAGGCTGGCACAGTTGTGTTATGAAAAACAGGGGTCAAAGACTAGTAGAGCTTTAAGAGTTCCGGCTTTAATTAAGAAGGCCTATGAGGCACAGAGAGATGCTGAAAAAACAGAACCAGAGGAACCGGTCGAATTGTATGGAAGAAGGATCCTGAGTCTCTGATCCTGGCGCCAAATGCCCAGTGTACCTTACAGGGAGAGGTCCGTATCAGAAAGGATGTTAAGAATAAAATATTAATGTTGGATGCACCAGGCGATGGAAAATTGCCAGAGGGACTGCTGGTCAAGCCTTGAGTATTTTGCCCGCTAGAGCCCATGCTTATGCCAGAAGGGTAATGGTCCAAGTTCATAATGTGTCTGAAAGAGACATTCGAGTAAACAGGAGGTTGCATCCTGGCTAATGTGCATTGTGCAGACACTGCAGTGCTACCCAGCAGCAAGAGTTCAAGGAAGAATGACAGAGTAACGCCTGACTTGTTTGATTTGGCGACTCCGCTGCCAGCTGAATGGAAAGTGAGGATCAGTGAGAAGCTTGCCCAGAGACCAGGTGTTTTCTTTAAAGGAATGGGATGTAGGATGCGGCAAGGAGCTGAGCACAATGTCCGCTGCATGACGAAAGACCATTTCATGAGAGGTCTCGACGCCTGGCACCTGCTGACATAGATGATGTGAGGCGGCATCTGCAAGAGATGTTAGCTGCTGGTGTAATACAAGAATCCAAGCCCTTATGCTTCCCCATTGTGGTAGTGAGGAAAAGAATGGAACAGTAAGGATGTGTGTGGATTATCGCACCTTAAACCGGGCGGACTATCCCTGATCAGTACACAATGCCCCGCATTCAGGATGCTTTGGACTGCCTAAACGGGAGCAAGTGGTTCTCTGTGCTGGATCTCCGCAGTGGGTACTACCAGATCCCGATGGCCCCAGAGGACCGTGTGGAGAAGACGGCCTTTATCTGTCCGCTTGCTTCTATGAATTCATGAGGATGCCTCAAGGATTTCAGGTGCCCCAGCCACTTTTCAACGATTGATGGAGCGTGCAGTGGGGACATGAACTTACTAGAGTGCCTGGTATACCTAGATGATGTTATTGTGTTTGGCAGCTCACTGGAGGAACATGAGAGCAGATTATTTAAGGTATTGGACCGACTGGAGGACTTTGGCCTTAAACTGTCCATTGATAAGTGTCAATTCTTTCAAACATCAGTAAAGTATGGGACACATAGTATCCACCGAGGAATAGAGACCGACCCAAGTAGTTGAGGCCTTGACCACCTGGCCACAGCCCAAAATCTAAAAGAACTGCAAAGATTCCTGAGATTCTGTGGTTATTATCGGCGCTTCATCAAGGACTATTCAAGAGTGATCCGCCTCTTTACTTAACCTTACTCAAGGGTATCCCCAACCCACAAAATACCAAAAGTCAGCGTCCCTCAAGACTGAAAGAGTGTATTTTCATCCGAGTGAAGTATTTGGGGCCCGCTGGACCCTGATTGTGAGACTGCTTTTCATGAGATCATATATCAACTTACCCATGCTCTAGTGCTGGCCTATGCCGATCCAAGAAAACCTTACGTCCCTGCACACTGATGCTAGCTTGCAAGGGTTGGGGCTGTGTTGTACCAAGAGCACGAGAATGGCCTGAGACCAGTGGCCTTTGCCAGTAGAAGCCTGACCCCATCCGAAAAGAACTATCCTGTACATAAGTTAGAGTTCCTAGCTTTGAAGTGGCTATTGTTGACCAATTCCATGAGTACTTGTATGGGGCTAAAATACTAGTAAAACTGACAATAATCCTTTGACCTATGTGCAGACCTCAGCTAAGTTGGATGCCACTGGCCATAGGTGGCTTTCTGCATTATCTACATATGACTATGCTCTCGAATACCGAGCAGGTCTGAACCACATAGATGCTGATGCTCTCCCGGAGGCCTGTTCCCCAGAATGATTGGGTCGATTGGCAGAACCTGACATTCGGGCACTCTGCGGAAGTTTGACAGGGAGGAACAATGTCCACGGACGCAGTGGACTGCATGGTGGATTGCTTGGGAGCCTCTGAGAATTGCATACCTGCTGCTTATTGCCACTTTTCTGCAATAGACATTGGTGCACTGCCTCAGCTGGACAATGACAGTATTCAGGCGGCTCAATCCCGCGATCCCATGATCAAAGCAGCTTTAGAAGCCCTCTATGCAGGAAAAGATGTGTCCAAATTACGCTCCACTGATTTGAGAACTGCACTGTTATACAAAGAAGGTCCTAAGTTGAAACTGATCAATAAACTGTTATACAGAGAAACAGTAGACAGAGGGGGACAAGTAGACAAACAACAACTAGTGCTGCCCACTGCCTTTCGAGACTCAGTACTGAGGTCCTTGCACAACCACATGGGGCACCTTGGTATAGACAGAACACTTGACTTGGTGAGATCCAGATTCTATTGGCCTAAGATGGGGCTGATGTGGAGCAACACATTCGAACTTGTAGTCGCTAGCTTACAGAGGAAAGCTTTTGCCAGAGGGCTGCCCCCTTGTTAACATCACCACCAGTGCACCCATGGAGCTGGTCTGTATTGATTTTCTGAGTTTGAGTCAGATCAAAGAAATATCAGTAATGTGCTGGTGGTCACTGACCATTTCGTGAGATATGCCCAAGCTTTCCCCACCAAAGACCAGAAAGCATCCACTGTGGCCAAAGTACTTGTAGAAAACTTTTTTGTTCACTATGGGGCTCCACAAAGAATCCATTCTGATCAAGGGAGAGACTTTGAGAGTCGTCTGATCAAAGAGATGCTTTCTCTGTGGGGAGTGCGAAAGTCCAGAACCACTCCTTACCACCCCCAGGGGACCCACAGCCTGAACGCTTCAACCGCACTTTGCTAGATATGCTAGGCACCCTGCACCCAAAGGACAAGCCTAGATGGAGCCAACAAATTAGCACCCTGGTACATGCTTATAACTGCACCAAGTGATGCCACTGGATTCTCCCCTACCGCCTGATGTTTGGAAGAGAAGCTCGACTACCAGTAGATGTGTGTTTTGGGGTCTCTCCTGATGGGGTTCAAGCTGACAACTATTTACAGTATGTGCAAAAGTTAAAGGCCCAGCTAACTCATGCGTACCAACTGGCTCAAACCATGGCTGCCAAAAGAAATCTGGCCAACAAAGAAAGGTATGATAAAAGGTGAAAGCACAGGAACTCCAGGAGGGAGATCGGTATTGCTAAGAAATCTGGGACTGCATGGCAAGCACAAGATTGCTGACAGATGGCACCATCTCCTCACATTGTAGTGGGCAAACTAGATGATCTGCCAGTGTACAAAGTAAGGCCTGAGAATAATTCAAAAGATGTAAAAACAATGCATAGAAATCATTTACTGCCCATTGGACAAATCTTAATTGAGTCTGAGCCCCTAGAAGATGCCCCTCTGGACCAGTGACTAGAGCTGCTGCTAAGAAAAGATCAAGAAAGTCTGCACCTACAGAAGCAAAGTTAAAGTGTTCCCTCCACAAGTCCCAGTTGAGCATGACTGTCAGTCCATATCGGAAGAAAGTGAGAGTGACTTTGAATACTATCCTTCTTACGAACTGAGTCAATTGTTTCGGGCAATCCCTAGTCAATACTGGAGATGAAGCTGGGCCTTCTGGACTGTCTAAGCCCCCAGCTTCATCCCTGGAGCCAATGCTCCCAGAAAGTGAAGTGCAAAGCATCAGATCAGATGAAATGGAATCATTGTGCATGGTTGAACTGTTTGAGCTTTCAGGGGAGGAAAATGATAGATTGGGGCAGACTGGTGATACACCCGAGCAAGAAGAGTATTTTGAGTGCCCTGACAGTCCACTGCCAGTGTCCGAAAGCTCTCCATGCGAGCCAAATGTTGTGGACTCAGAAACTGTAACTCCTGGAGCTGAAAGTGCCCCAAGTTCTAGCCTCTCTACCCCATGGAGACTCCCTGACAAGTGAGGACAATGCTGAAAATGAGGCTCAGAGTGCAGAGACTATAACAGTTCCCCCTAGAAAGACTGGTCGAGCTGTAAAGCCTGTGGTGCACCTCAGTTATGATTCACTTGGGAGGCCTGTGGACTTGCCTCTCAATGTTGTCCATAAAAGGAGTGTATGTGTCCCGAGCTCATTGCCCAAACTGAGTCAGTGCTAACTCAAGTTACTTGTGTTGTCCTCTATATGTGGTGCCCTTGCCCGTCCAGCCCCAAGGTAACTGATAGGAAGGGCCCCCTCTTCAGGTTTCATGTACAAGAGGTAATAACTTGAGTTATGGTACAATGTGTGTGTAATACTGTGTAAAGAGGACGACTGCAATGTTTCAGAAATGTGTTCTTGGTAAAATGATATATTGACTGATGATTACATGTGTGAGCCTAATGCAAATGTATATGGTTGCAGTTGAAACTTATGGGGGTACTTGCTTGACGCGGACGTCAAGCTTTCCCAGGCCAGGAAGGGTGTAACCCCCCTGCAAATGGGGGTTCCCAAAAGACTTCCAGGAGCTTGCTTGAATGCTCCAAGCCTGAATGGTGTTTGGCATTTAAGCCATTTATCAGTGAGTGTTTTTAGAACCTCTGGTACTGTCTCTTTAAGAGCTGTCTGCTTGCAGACATAATTAGTTTGTATGGGGGACTGTGTGTTTCTTTGATTGAGTACCACTCAAGCTGCTGCCAATTCACTTCATTTTTGCAGTCACTAGGAGTGCAAAGGGAACCTATCTGACAGATGTAACTGTTTGCCAGAAATTATTTAGAGTAATAATGAAATTACAGTTTGTCTAACCTGCTTTCTTTGCAGTCAGAACTGTGTCTGCTAGTTCCCATTCTAGTTTTGAACTGCTGAACTGGACCAATCAGTGTGGGGTAGCTAGCTCTAAAATGGTGCCTTGGACGAATCAGAACTTGGACTCATAATCTGAGCCAGCCACAAGAGGATTGTATGGGCAGTGACTCTGGGAGATGTAGTTTAGACTTCAGCACCTTTTTGGACCAACAGCAGCAGTCTATTGTGAGTGACAGCCAATCCAGTCAAGAACTGGGAGGAACTCAAAGGAAGTGCCCGGTTTTGTCGGTTGGAGTTTCAGTTGAGCTTTGGCAGTGAAGAAGGAAGGAGCCCTGTGCTTTTTCAGTGTGCAGTTTTAGTCAAAAAACGTGTGTAAGGCCCAGAGTTCCGGTCTGCAGCTTGTTAGGACTGAATCCGTCCTGTGAAAAGAATCAAAGGATCTCTGAAGAGTAGAAACCAGGCTCACCCTGTAGAAGACTGGAGGAATTGCTGAAAATTACACTCGGTCTGTCAGGAACTGAATCTGCTGTGTGTTCTCCCGGTATTGTGCAGTAATTCGATCAGGATACAGATGCAGCCTGCCTGGTATAGTGCTTTTTTATATAGATGTGTGAAGAGGTTTGTGCACCTCAAGTGAGCCCTGCTGACATTGAAGGATCCTATCTTATTTGGAGGTCGTGAGTACTAATTCAGGGTCGCTCCCTGTTGAATTGCCACATTAAATCCAAATGGAATTACTGTACTGCTGACTGTTTAATTCTCCTTTTCTCTGTGTGAAAGGGCCCCTACCAGCTGCCACGGTTTGGACTAGCCAGTAGGGCTTGGGTACCAGGGACAGTAACTGATAGGGATAGGCCTGTGCACAGAGTCATAGGTAGTTATTAAAGTGATAAGCTAATTAACCTGATTTCCCCTGTCCTTGTTATATCCCCTAAATAAATCAGAGCTGCTTGTTTCAGCAAAGTTATACTGCCTGAGGTATTTGTCTATGTTAAAGTACTGTACTGTGATTGTTGCACTGTATCTCATTTCACAGGAGGTCCCAGTGCTGGAACCAGACCTGGGGGTAAGTGTATACTGTGAAGGTAATTCTGATATATTGTGTGGGCCACTAGTGGGAAGAAAGGGGGGTTGCAGTGTCCCAGAGGGCTGTGACCAAGTTAGTTTAACTATTGCAAACCCTGACCTCTGGGTGGAGGCACCCGCCATTGGATCCAGGCCCCTCAACCTGTTAGTGGCAAATCAGGCAGGGGTAGTAGCCCCTGGGATAGCGCCATCTAGGGGTTACACAAGTCTAATTTCTGATTTTAAAATCACATTTTAAGTTTTGCACATTAAGCCTGACTTACATGGTTCAGGTGATTGTATATTATTCTTTCCATGCATACTGGGGTGGGGGTGGGGTATGGAAACTGTTCTGGCTAGGATGTTTTCCTCTGTCTGTTCTGATGGAGTTTATTGTTTTCTTAAGTCTGGGACTTTGTACAGTTTCTACACTGACAACAGGCTGAGGAGTAACAAGGCAAGAGCTGCAACATGTTCCATGCTGTGTGTGTTCTCTCCCACCGAGAGCAGGTGTTAAAGAAGGGCAACAAAGAACAGGTGCCCGACTCCACTCAGTATCCACACCCGCAGAATTCAACATTATTAGCCAAGAGGAACTGATCAGGTCTGACACCAAATGTGAACTTGGACACAGCAGGGGGCAGCGCAATCTTTACCGGGCAGAGAGAAATCAGGAGGTAGAGCTGCTGGACACTGCATTTGCTACCGGAGGAAGGGTATCAGTGGCACTAGGAGGGTTTGAAGGAGGTCAGGTGCACGGAGTCTAGGGGAGCTGCAGAGACGATCATGGGTTTGTGCGTCCCCCTCCTACCAAGGGGGACCAGTGAGCTGCGGTGACCACCATGAGTTTCTTGTGTGTCCCCCTCCTGCTGAGGGGGGACTGGGGAGCTGCAGCCAATGATCTCGGGTTTGTGTCCCTCTGCTATCAACAGGGACCTGAGATCTGCCACCGATGCACAGCAGATCAGCAGCACAGACCACACCAGAGTAGGTATGAGACTGTTTTCCTCTTGCTGGGCAGAGACAGGAGCAGCTCACTCTTTTCAACTACACATTTCTGCCCAGCAAGCAGTAACCACAGACACTATCAGCTTGGATGATTATTGGTCTGTTACTGCCATGCCCACTGTAGCTTGAGCTGCACTGGGCCTGACACTGACATACCTCTGAAACCCTCCTACTGTAACAAGATATTCACTTCATGCTGCGTGCACAAGCAAACATTAAAATGGAGCAAAATCCTTTTTGAAATAGATGAACCTCTTTCACTTCTCGATCATGTTTCGCTATTTTATTGTGATCCCACACTAGACAGAAGGATCAGTGGAAGAAGTGCCCACCCTAGCATCTCCTACCCTACCTGTCCAACACAGAACTACAACGTAAGCCAAACAATAAGAAAGCTTGAAGCGCAGCGTAACCCAACTACAAAGACCTTCCCCTTAGCTGAACGGTTACGGCTGCTGCATGCCTTCCTGGTTAAACTCTTAAATAAATAAATAAATAAAATAAAATAAATTAGGAACTCCACTCCGTGGCTGGATTCCCAGCAAGAGGTTTTGGTGCATCTACCCACCAAATGGGACAGACAAGTACTCACACAGTGTACTAGACACTATTTCAACCTGTGGAACAGATACTTCTAATGTACATAACAATTTTCTTTAGAGATTCTGAGTGAACTTTGCAGGATCCTACAACCAAGAGGGACCAGTCTCACATCCTGTGTGGAAAGTTCTTCCTTTGAGAAATAAAGGTTGGTGCATTCCAAGATCTATGTGGATAAGAGAAACTTATAACTCAGTTCATTTTAGACTTTTTCTGTTTTTACATTTCCTACTATTTACAGACCTGCTTAGTACGATTTTCCTAGCATGTTCTGTATTCCCCAATTACTGTTTGTGTATTTTGTCCTTTCTTTCAAGATTAAATATTTTTATATTTAATTTATCTTTGAATGTAGTGTTATTAAAAAGGAATAGGTCATTTACTGGCAAACTCCATGTGCCATCTCAGAGAGCATGTTTTATTGATTTATTTATGCAATAGGTGTGGACACAATATTTGTTAAATTCATTTATTTCTACTGGTGCTAAATAAACATACATTTATTCTACCCCCCCTCCCGCTGTTAATCATCCCCTCCTTCTACCAGTACTTCTTCCACTTACAATTACATTTACTTTCAATTTCACTGCAGTAAGTCACCCATGTGTTTACACCACCTCACTGCTTCAGGCTCCCTTCTCAGGTCCTGTTTCTTGGTTCCGGCAGCACACACACACACACACACACACACACACACATTAATTAATTCTTAAGCCATGCTCCTACCATGATTGAGCTCCTGCCTACTTGATGCCTGACCCAAGCCCAATGCTCATTCACTCCAAATTCCACCCCCCCGAGTTACTTCCAGCATCCAGCAAAGCTCCTAAATCTCCACCAAAGACACAAAACTGTCACACTCCTCTGTCTTCTTTTGAACAGGCTGCCCCAGCAAACACACTGTTTTCTTTTCTTTTTTTGGAACCCACACAGACTACCACTACGGCCACGGACCGGCACATCTCAAAAATCAGGATCAACCACATACTTAATTTATTTAATTTATTGAAATGACAGGATCAACCAGATACCTGCACATAACAGAAGATTTTTGAAAAAAAAAAATCAGCAGACTCACTATGGCTACTCCAGCTTCCTGGAAACGGAGCCATAATCTTTTCAAGTCTCCAGCCTGGGCCCTCCCACACATGGAAAACGGCCCACCACAAGACACGCTTTCAGTCTTGTGATGTCGTGTCCCTAGTAACCATGCCGGGATCCCTAGCAACCAGCCCTACAGTGTGCATATACACACAGCGCACCGCAAAAAAATCCCACTTATTAAAAAAAAAAAAAAAAAAACTAAACAAAAACTGAACACAAACCCTACAGAAAATTACAGCCCTACTGCATAAATGGAATCTGCAGTGGGGAACTTGTTAAATAAATGATCTATGTGCACTCGAGCAGTTTGACTTCGGATTCCTCACTTGTGGCTTACGCCACTCATGAGGTTACCCAAGGTCAAACTGCTCTTGTGCACAAAGGGAAATGTCCATGTCACTATGCCCCATACCTCAGTGTGGGGCACCCCTGATTAGAATTTTCATTAACAGCTCCGGTTTGCCACTTAAAGGTCTCAGTACTATACCTAGACCAAGTATAGACTGGCAGTCAATCAGCCAATCTATACTTGGTCACGGTATAGCACTGAGACCTCTAAGTGGCAAACCGTAGCTGTTAATAGCTCCATCCATAGGCTTACATTATGCACATTCCCACGGCAGCTCCCTGGCTCTGACGTCAGCTGTGGTCGACTGTGGGATGCACCACTAGAGGCGCTGCATTTAAAATGCTGGTGGGAGGGACAGAGGATCAACCAGATAAAACGGAATTACTTCAGAAGCAGGTCCAGACTTTTTGTCACAAGTGGCGAAAATGCTAATGGGGGGGTGCTCCACACTGGGGTGTGTGGCATAGTGACAAGGACGTTTCCCTTTAACTCACCCCCATTCCATATTTATTTATTTCAGTTTGGGATTAATACCTTTGAGTCGAGGACTCGTTTTCAAAGGTTCCACATCAATTGTTAAAAACAGACATAATAGTATAAAATACAGAGTTAACAGTAAAAGGAACATTGAGTCATATACACAACCAGTAACAGAACAAGTCTGAGGTTTTACACATCAATTAAGTACTTAATTACACAAGCTTGATTCAAGGAAAGAGAAGGGGGGTGAGGGGGTCAACCAAAAGGTGGCATCGCCGGGGGGGGGGGGAGTCTTCAGCCATGAGGAGACATCGTTAGTTACAAGGGGATAGGGTAAGGAGGGGTCCTGGGGAAGGTGATATTCAGTGGAGTGATAACTGAGGAAAGGGGTAGGTACTGGGAGACTGCTGGGATACCCCTTATTTATTTATGTATTTGTTGATCAGGTAAGTACATAGATCCAAGGGACCTTTTAATGTACAACCCAGGCCTAGGTAGGCAAAGAAATTGAGTAACAGAAACATGGTTTATAAACAAGCTGGGAAATACATTTTCAAGAGTAACTGAAAGTACAGATAAACAAAAAGTAAAGTATTTGGATACAGTTACAATAACACGGTAAACAAAACCAAGAGTTATGCAGTACTGGTATTATTCGGTACAAACACTGCTAACATAGCACACAAACTAACTAGACAGTAGCTAGTACAGAGGTTGCACAGTTGCAGCGGGATGACCTCAGCAGATGGCCCAGCAGCTGTGATTTAAAGAGGAGGTGTTAGGGGGCAGTTGTAATTCCCACTGGTAGGGTGTTCCGGAGGGATGGGTCAGTAGAGGAGAAAGTCATTTTGCCCATGTTAGAATTTACCCATGATACTGCAAGCAAAAGTCAATCAGAGGAGCCCACATCATGTGGATATGTTTTGCACCTTAGGAATCTCGACAAACGGAGAAAAGTTAGGGATCTGTAGTGACATCAATCAAGCAGCAGAGGGTGCACTCCATATGCACTTGTGGGAAGAACCTGCGAAGATCACCATAAAGGTCACAGTGGTATGTTCTAAAAGGGGCCTATGAGTTATATCAGCATACATTGTAAACATGGTAGCAGAAATATGTTTTTTCCGTGGCTTAGAAGTAAATGGGAGAGGCATAACCCACTATAGGTAGCATGGTACTTTTGGTAATGGTTAGGTGACAGGTGTCATGGAGTTCTTTAGTCTGTATGTGAATCCCAGTGTTTACTGATTTTTCTACTCAGAGAATTAATGTGGTCCGAGTAGGTAAGGAGTGGTCAAGTGTGACTCCTAGGTATTTAAAGGAAAGCTGTCTAATACATGGGCTCCCACAAAACTTACCCTCTGGTTTAGCTTTTGACAGTAAGAGCGGCGTTTTTATCGTGCTGTATTTTAATTCAGAACAGTCCGAGACCTGGAAGTATGGCGGATGCAGGGGAGGCCCCATTTGCTGAAAAGGTGCAGTGGAGCACCGCTTGCTTCAACACAAAAGTACTGAAGCAGCGGTGAGGTGCCACCTTTCGGCAAATGGAGCCTTCCTGCATCCACTGCCTGGGTCTCTGGAATTTCTGAACTAAAATACAGTGTCATGCACAAAAAAAAAAAAACACTTCTTCTTTCTGTCAAAAGCTAAACTGAGAGTAGCTTTTCAAGTGGAGCCTATGTTTTAGACAGCTTTCCTTTAAAGGTGCGTACCTAATCAATGATCCATTTGTGGAGGGGTTGTGGGATAACAGATGGACCAGACACTGAACTTGAAGTTCAACACACAATCTCTGTGTGATATTTATTCAAAATACAGAAAATAACATTCAGCAATGGCATATTCCTTCTTCAATACATCAGTTTGCAGCACCAGACTATTCATGTCCTTCCTCTGCACTTGTCAGCACCTACCGATGCTCTAATCTAATTTATCAGTTGAGATTAAGCCTCCCCTATGCAGGCCTTGTTTGTTTGGGTGGTGGGGCTCAAAAAAAAAAAAAGCTAAAGATTAAAGAACTCCTGTGTGCAGAAGCACTGAAACAAAGGTTACCCCAAAGGGCATTGACAATAAGCCAAGCTTCAAAGAAACACAACATTACACATACTTCCATAATGCAAAGCATCATTGGATATATGCAAATCACCATGAAATTTCAGACAGGCTGAGTTTATAGCAGGAATGCACGGCAGCAATTTACACAGACACAACACAAAGGGGGAGTTTCTGATATCTACCCCGGTAACTTAATTTCTATAATACAGTCACCTAGTACTTTTTACCTTTATCAAAAACAATTAGTGCCATAGTATTTTCAACATTTACAGGTTTCATACACATAAGATGTATACATCAATGTATTTTATGATCTAGTGCTATTGCATACTAAATCCAACAATGAGGAACACAGCCTGTTTTACATCAGCTCGGAGGTCACAACAACCTCCCTGTACAAGGACCTGAAAGGGAAAAGGAAAATTAAAGAGGATCCTATAGCATAGTCAAGAAAGGGAAGGGGTGCCCATAGGTGACCAACCTTATGGACTAGAAATTGTGAAGAATTGATTAGACTAATAAATAGTATAACAGTTGCAACAGATCCAAGAAAAAGGTTGGTCATCAAGAGTGGCAAGAGCTCCCTGTCACATATCCCCCACCTTAAGAGGGAAGCAGTTATTGCAGACTGCTTACCACCTTCCTGTCCCAGGAAGGGATGGAGCTTCCACCCATCCATCTTCAGAAGCTCAGTCTCAGGGTCCCTATTAATGATAAACATTCCATCATAAACATAGTAGATATCATAATTCTTTACCCTGAGGCATTAACACATTTCTCAACAGAGACTAACGGTATCTTCCCTGAACTATCTCCTTTTAGGAAAGTACACATCGATTTCATTGACATCAATTCCTGCAACATATCTAGACATGAAATCAGCATTTACATGTTTTGTTCTCCTACCCTGTGGCCACAGCAAATCGATAAGGCTGAAGAGTAAGTACCACCACATTATACAGGGATTTTTTCTCTCATTTGGTGCAACCAGCAGAGGGGTTGTGATCAGTTACAACCTTAAATTCAGTCCCCACAAATAATATTTCAGAGACTCAATAGCCCACTTCAGAGCTAGGCATTCTTTCTCTATAGTAGCATATCTTCTCCCTCTCATGTAGCTTCCTGCTGACATACATGGTCGGATGTTCTTCCCATCTATTTTCTGAGACAGACTACCCCAATACCATTCTCTGATGCATCGGTTTGGACCTCAAACACTTGGCTGAAGTCAGGGCTTTTCAATACAGGAGCTGTACACAGAATTGCCTTGATATTCCTAAATACCTCATTACAAATAGGGATCCACTGAACCTTATTCGGGCACCTCTTTTTAGTGAGATCAGTCAAAGGACTAGCAACAGCTGAGAAATTAGGAATAAATCTCTGGTAATAACCAGCCAAGCCTAGGAAAGATCTCGCATGACTTTTTGTGGTAGGTATTGGGCTGTTCGCTACTGCTGTAACCTTCTCTACCTCAGGCTTCACTTGTCCGTTGCCGAAAATGAACCCTGGGTATCTTGTTTCAAGCTTTGCTAGGGCACACTTAGCAGGGTTAATGGTCACGCCTGACTCATTTATTGCTTGCAATACCTGGGACAAGTGTCTAACATCGGTTTCCCAGTCAGGACTGAATATGACCACATCGTCCAAATAAGCCGAACAATACTCAGTGTGTGGTCTAAGTACGTGGTCCATAAAATGCTGAAAAGTGACTGGGGCCCCAAGTAGTCCAAATGGCATTGTGACAAACTGGTATAAACCAACTAGGGTGCTAAATGCGGCTTTATCTTATGAATCAGGTGACAAGGGGATTTGCCAGTATCCCTTAGTAAGGTCAAGGGTGGAGATATACTGTGTATTGCCTTGCCTGTCAATAATGTCATCTATTCAGGGCATTGGGTAGTGACACACTGTTAAGCTTTCTAAAATCTAGGCATAGACGTATCCCACCCTCTTTCTAGTCCACTATGACCATGGGTGAAGACCATGCACTCTTTGAGGGCACAGTTATGCCCAACTGCTCCATTTTTTTTGAGTTCCTGAATCACCTCATCGCTCACCTTCATGGGCAATCTGTACGGCTTTTGTTGTATGGGCTTATCCTGCGTGGTAGTTATGGTATGCACAATTCCTTTGGCCCTCCCCAGGACGTTTGTGAATATGGGCTCAAATTCTTGTAATACTCCTTCAAATTTTTCTGTTGCTCATGCTCCAATTCTGGGTTTATCTGAATCTCATCCAGTGGTCCTGACTGCTCTAGCCTTTTATAGGCAACCTCCACCTCTGACCCCCTAACTTCAGGATGGATATAAAGGAAGGGGTTAGGCTTCTCACACCATTTCCTAAGGAGGTTCACATGGTAAATTTTCTGGGCGGGTCCCTTTCCAGGCATATTAAGCTCATAGTTTACTGCTCCTGTTTGCCTCAAATTGGTGAAGGGGACCTGCCATTTCATGAGTAGTTTGCTCTCTGTGGAGGGAAGGAGTAACAACACTTTGTCTCTAGACCAAAATGTTTTAGTCTTCAAACCCTGGTCATATCTTTCTTTCTGCAAGTCTTGCTTCTGTTCTAAGGTCTGGTATGCCAAGTTGATATACCTCACCAGGCGTTTGCATAACTGAGACATGTACTCTAAGACATTAAGATGTCTCACCTCCTTCCTTTCTTCCCAGTGTTCTTTAACCAAATCCAGTGGCCCCCTCGGGTACCTCCCACACAGTAATGAAAATGGAGATAAACCAGTGGATGCTTGAGGGATTTCTCTGTAAGCAAAAATTAAATAGGGGAGGTACCTATCCCAATCTTTACTTTCCTCTTATTATAGTTTCATAGTTTAATATGAGTTTTGTGATCAATTTGTCCTTTGTGAACTCACCACCTATTAATCCTATAGGTGGAACATATTTTTTTCCCCATATACTGATCTAGTCTATTTTTAAAGGTGTTAATATTGTTACTTTCAGTGACATATGGTGGTAATGCATTCCAGTTTTGAATTATCCTTTGTGTGAAAAAGTCACTTCCTTCTTTGTTGTGTTATTTTCACCCTCAAGTCTAAGTCCATGGATCTTGTTCTTTTATTTGGTTCCTGTCTCTACTCGCTTATTTGGTTCCTGTCTTTTACATACTTCCTCAACATTCTCTTTAATGTCTGATTAAACCTCTCTAAAAGGCCATCAAGGCCGTCAGCCTGTGGGTGATATGGGGAAGTACACAATTCTATCATGCCCAGCAGATGGTACAATTCCTTTGGCAGGTCTACATTAAAATTATTCCCCTGGCCGGCCCGTCGGCACAGCGGTTGGATTCCCGCTTGCAACACCAGTGACCCGGGTTCGGGAACGGACCCGATCACTGGAGGGCAGGCTGGGGGAGGGAAGGATTGAGCGTCCCGCGACAGCTCTCCTTCTCTGGGGGGAGGGCAGGGGACAGGTCCAGTGTCTTGCTGGCTCCTAGCAGAGGCTGGGAGCAGGGCAGACAAATACGGTCCAGTTACTTGGGGGAGGAGCAGACGCTGGCGTACGCCTTGTCATCACCACGCTGCCTCCTCCCACAGAAAACTGTAAAATTGCCCACTGGCCACGTAGATGATGGCTCCCCGCTCTCTCGGGTACCTCCAGTGCCTGTCCAGGGCCTCCTGCTCCTCAGCGACATCCCCCGGGCCCTAGTATAAGTGTGTGCCAGGGATCCTCCCTCTCGGTGCCCTTCCCCTTCGGAGGAGGGGGACCCGCCCGGTGATAGGGATACACTGGGATGTCCTGGGGGATTGGCGCATATGAGGACCTGAGGGGGCTGGATAAAAGGCCAGTGGGGTAGAGGAGCTTGGAGCCCGAAGGAGTGGGGCCAGTGTGGCACAGGGAGGCGATAAACATAGCATGCAAAAAAAATTACTCCCTGATCAGCAAGCATTTCCTGGGGAATTCCTGTGGTTAAATACCTTGTTAGCACCTCTGCTATCCTTGGGGTGGTGACAGTTCTCATGAGGATAGCTTCTGGGTAGTGAATCACATATGACCTGTACAAATCTGTTACCATGGAGCTCTTTTCCAGGGGATCCACTACATCCGTGGTTATCCTGTCAAAGGGGTTAGTCGCATGGGGATTTGTTGTAGTGGTACTCCATCCCTTTTTCCCGCCTGAGCGACCTTCTGACACTCAGCACATGCTTTACAATACTCAGCTATGTTCTCGTGGATAGAGGACCAATAAAACCTGGGTAATATCCTATTCAGGGTGCTATCTCTGCCTACATGGCCTGCTAAAGGGATGTCATGCGCCAGATACATGATTTGGGAGCGGAATTTTTCTGGAACCATTAGTTGGTCTACTACCTCTCCAGTTCTGGGGTTAGTGTATTCTCTACACAGTATTCCCTGTTTTTACAGCAAACTAAGGGGACACCTTTTTCCACTCCCTTCCTCACCTGTGGAAAAAAAAAAGGTTAAGTGAAGGGTCTGCTTTTTGCTCATGCTGCATGTCACATTTAAAAGTATGTCCCACGTCTGGCTGTACACCAGCATGAGTATCCATCCAGTCCTTCTTTAGCTTCCTCTTCTCCGCCTTAGTTTTACGGTCCTTGGCAGGATCCTCAAAAACATCATCATCAAATGGGAACACAGATGGTAAATGTCCCTGCTTCACTTGAGCTCTGGTGGTTACAGCAACTACAGCAGAGTCCTGGGCGGTATGACAATGTATAAATGAAGAAAAGTCTGGGTGGTCATGCCCAATAACACCTGGCACAGGTAGGCAAGGTACTAACCCCATTTCTATGTCATGTGTCTCCCATTTCTATGTCATGTGTCTTTTCTTGAACAGTCATTTGTATGGCAGCTGTAGGGTAGCAATGGGTATCACCATGCACAGCCTTCTGTATTCAGCCCTCTATTATTCCCAGTCATCAGATCTGCTCGCATAAGAGTCTGGCAGCTCCCTGAATCAATCAGTCCCATCATCTGCTGTGATCCACTCTGCACAGTAACCATTAAGTGACCCCAGTTCGCTAAGGCTACATGAGCTGTCTCTTTCTTTATATTAGGACAGTTTCTTACATAATATCCCTTCTTTTGGCACCCATGACATACAATCTGTGCTACTGGAATGCATCCCCCCTCTCTCTGTTCTCCAGTCTTGTTTCTCTGGGGCTGGATTTGACAGTTTATAAGTAAAAGGGTTCCCTACTGGATTGCTGGTGGTCGCAGCTGCTGATGTCCCTTGGAACCCTCTGGGTCTGGATGGTTGGGTTGCCAGGAAGTCTTCCGCCAATGTGGTGGTTTTATCAGCAGAATCCAGCTTATGCTCCTAACCCAAAAATTGTACATCCTGGGGTAAAACTTTAATAAACTGTTCAATAATCACCGCCTCCAGAAGTTGGTCCTTGCTCTTGTTCTCTGGCTGTAACTATTTGTAGCAGAGCTCCTTGAGACAGGTATAAGTCTCTCAAGGGGTATACAGTGACTGCATTTTAAGAAACCTAAACCTCTGGTGATAGGTTTCAGTGTTTATGTCATAGCGCCTGAGGATCTCCTGCTTCACATGGTCATAGTCCTCTGCCTCTCAGGAGTCCATGGACTATAAACCAACTGAGCACTGCCTGTCGGGTGCAGTGCCAGTTGAACAACCCAATGTTCCCTTGGTCATGCGATGTTTGAGCCGATCCTCTCAAACGTTGTGAGGTAGGTTTCATGTCATCACTGTCCAAAAGTTGGGACAGTTTAATGTATTTTGACTACTGGCTCGCTGTTGGCACTTTGCTTGCCCTGCACTGTTGGCATGCAAGACCCTCATGGTATCTGCCCATTCGGCATCTTGACTTCTCCGCTAATGTCTCTTTCTCTTTCCATCTGCACCTGTTTTATGCAGAGCCATTTCAACAATTCCCCTATGTCCTCAGGTGGAGTGTCTTCAAAAGGAGGCAGTTCCCTCGATTCTTCCTTGTCCTCTTGCATCTCATCTTCAGGCTTGACCTTCCTCTGAGCTCCCAGGCCCAGTCCAGGAAGCAGCTTCTCTCCCAGTCTGTCAGCCATGGCTTTGGTCAGAATCCCATGGACTTTCTTCTCCGGGTTCTCTTCTGGCAACTCCTGGTGCATTGGTCCACCTAGGATATCTGGGCGATATCCACCGGAAAACATCCCTCTTCGACCAGTACAGATGCTTCCAGCAAGTTATTCCACTTCTAACACCAAGTCTGTGGAGGAGTTGTGGGCTGACAGATGGACCAGGCGCTGAACTTCAGGTTCAACACACAATTTCTTTGTGATGTTTATTCAAAATACTTTGATAACCTTCAGAAATTACATATCCCTTCTTCAATACATCAGTTTGCAGCAACAGACTATTCACGTCCTTCCTCTGCACTTGTCAGCACCTACTGATTTCTGATCTAACTTATCAGTTGAGATTCAGCTTCCCTATGCAGGCCTTGTTTGCTTGGGTGGTGGGGGCTCAAATTAAAAGACAAAGAACCTCAGTGCAGAAGTACTGAAATGAGGATCATCACAAAGGGCACTGACAATAAGCCAAGTTTCAAAGAAACACAACATCACACATACTTCCATAATGCAAAGCATCATGGGATATATACAAATCACCATGCAATTTCCAACTGGCTTAGTTTACAGCAGGAATGCATGGTAGCAATTTACATGCATTTAACAACACAATGGGGGGTCTGATATCTACCCCAGTAACTTAATTTCTATAATATAGTCACCTAGTACTTCTTACCTTCATCAAAAACATCTGAATGCGGCCCGCCGCATAATGATGGGATTTCGCTTGCGGCCGGCGACCGGTTGAGGAACGGACCTGATTCGTCAGAGAGGTCGGCCTGGGAGAGGATGGAGCGCCCTGTGGGCTGCTCTCTCTCCGGGAGGTGGGTTAGTGTTCGAGCACTAGTGACCCCGAGCGGAGGCTGGGGAGTCCACAGCTACTGACACTTAAGACGCCTTTGAGGCGGGCAGACGCCATCACGCCATTGCACGCCCCGCCTCCCCGGAAAACCGAAAATGGACGGCTGTCGGTCGCCCTACATGAAGCACGCTATGGCTTCAATAGTTGGCCTCCAAGCCGGCCCTCCGATCCAAAATTGGTGCCTGCGGGTGCCCCCGCTCCCGTAGCCCGCCCGTGGGGGGTAAGCCGCGGGGTATCGGAGGGCTCGAGGCCGTTCTGGAGAGGTGGAAGCTGCACGGGCTGATAGTCCCGGGCGGTCGGCGGTTAGGTGAGGAGGAATAAAGTATAAATATGAAAAAAAAAAAAAAAAATTCATCTAGTACCATGGTATTTTCAACATTTGCAGGTTTCATACACATAAGGTATATACATCAATCTATTTTATGTTATAGTGCTACTGCATACTAAATTCAACAACAAGGAACACAGCCTGTTTTACATCAGTTCGGAGGTCACCACAATAACCTCCCTGTACGAGGACTTGAGAGGGAAAAGGAAAATTAAAGAGGACCCTATAGCATAGTCAAGAAAGGGAATGGGGTGCCCACAGGTGGCCAACCTTATGGACTAGAAATTGCAAAGAATAGATTAGGCTAAGAAATGGAAGAACTATTGCAAAAGATCCAAGAAAAAGGTTGGTCCTCAAGAGTGGCAGGAGCTCCCTGTCACACCAGTCATCACAGTAGACAAGATTTAAGCGGGGAGGACCGGCCATGAAACAAAGTTATACTGGGTCTAGTACTGGAGCATGCTTAGGAGAGCCTGAAAGTGAACTGGGATTCCTATGTCCAGACCACAGGCCTTGTACTCCGTGAAAAAGGGTCAAGAGGGACAAGAAGGGCAAGACCCAGTAGCAAATTTGCAGCAGGCTGGTGGCAGCAGTGAGTGAGTGAGTTAGTTAAGCCAAGTGTCGGGCAGGGGCACCATGACAGCCTGCAAATGTAACTTGAACAGCACTGCAAGCACATGCAGGTTACTGATACTGTATTGCATGGAAATGACCTAACAAGGCAATTGCCCATGTTCCAAGCTTCTGAGTTTACGTCCTTTAACTGTACTTTACCATGGAAACCACTTCCTGTTTTGTCAGTGGACACACATTTGCCACCGCAATAAAGAAAAAAAAATGGTTTAGGTTTGTGTATGAAGTCCTCATCAAAACTACTTAATTAACTTACAAATAATCATGCAAGACACAAAAAACTCCCCAAAGCTTCTCTTTAGCACACTCCAATAAGGAATATGTTTCAGAAAAGACCTTGTGATTGTCAAAAAAACAAAACAAAAAAAAAACACATTAAATTATTAACCTGACCATCCCACATTTGTTACTGTACATCTCTATACTGCCACTAATTCTGTTCACTTAGCATTGAAATGGGAGTGCAAAATACCTTTAAACCAAAAGCAGTCCAGGCCCTCAAAATAAGTAGGTAGACACAGGGTACAATCCTACATACTTGGAATGGAAGGTACAGAGTACAGGCAGGTGCTAGCAAGTAAAATTAATATTACATGTTTACAAGGGTAGGAATGAAATCTAGACCACCAGACTGGACCCAAAACAGTAAAAATGGACATATGGCCAGACCAGCCAGAACAGGCACAAGCTGCATGGCCCAGTTCTGGACAGACCGGTCAATTCATTTTTACTGTTCTGGTCTGTCTATTCTGGCTGGTCCAGATTTCATCTAAGGTAGGGTCATATCTGAACCACTGGACCCTTGATGGTTTTGGTCTAGTCTGGGTTCAGTTGCCCAGATATCACCCATACCACCCTAGCTGAAATCCGGACCAGCCAGAACGGACAGACCAAAATGGTAAAAAACAAACCAACTCGTCTGGCTGAAACAAGCGAACCGTGCAAGTTGCTTCCAGTCCAGCCAGTCCGTTTTTTTTTTTTACCATATTGGGTCCAGCCTGGTCCAGCAGTGCTGATTTTACCAAATCCCAGTTTAAAACTACAAGAAGGAAACAAATGAGTGAAAAGTATTATACATATGGATTATGTAAACTGCACAGGGCAAGCTACGGTTCTTGCACCAGGAAGCTCAATAAGGAAAAAGGCTTAGATAATTTGATCTGTTTAGTGTAAGTTCCTGTATAAAAAAAAAAACACAACAAAGCAGTCATTTTTGAGATTTCAAGCACAGAGAACGTCTTGCCAAAAGACTGCAATTTGTAGAACTGTGTACCTAAACTAGTGCAGAAGAAGGGTTACAACACAGTGCTACAGCACGGCCATGGAGACACTGCAATGAACCCCACCGCTACCATTTACACACAGTGTGACCCTGTGCGTCAACTAATCACCCTGTACTTGAGCTCCTCCCTCTCTCGCTCTCACCAGCTTTCTCTGTGCTTAACCTCCCTGAGCTTTCCTGAACCTCCCTCAATCCCTCTTAGCTTCACCGTGGGTCCATATTGGTTGCCATAACTGTTCATGGCATGTAGTAAGGCACCTTGGGATGCAATGTATATGGAAAGGTACTATCTCAAACAAAACTACTTCACTTGCTTTTTTAATCTAAGTGAAATTCTCTATATAAATATATGAACTGATTTCATCACAGAAATGTTTCATTTTAACAGCTTCCTTTTCTTCTTTCTAAATCTGCACTTCTCATTTTTTTCTGTATGTAAACCTTCTTTCATAACTTTCTGGTATATCCAATATAATCTCTACAATATGAAAATCACCCCTATAGTTAAAACAATATTTATAAAAATTTGTTAGAAAGCAACAAAATGTTTCACACATATAGTTTGATTCTATTATTACGTGATGGCTTGGCACAGCAAGGATAGTTATGCCGCTGTTCTGTTAAATAATTTATGTTTGTTATATTTTATGTGTATGTATAACTTGTGTCTCAATGTAGTCTTATTTTAAAATCAATAAAATGTAATTAAGAAAAAATAGGCTAATAGCTAACTGCTGTGCAGCACTGGAGGGCCACAGCAGCTTATGTGAGAGGAACTAACTGTACTGATTTTATCTTCACTCAAATGTGACTGAACTACCAGCAGGACACCCAGAGTGAATTAAACAAAATTGCTTTTCTCTGTTTTTATCATCTGTTTATGCTTCCATGGCTGACCAACCTCCAACTCGTCCAGCCCTGTCAACTTAACCATCTCTGGGTCTCACTCATCTGGGTTCTCCCATGAACTGACCTGATGGCAGGTGTGACCAGGCCCCCCCCACCCGGAGTACAACCAGAAGTGGAGCAGGGTGCCCAATTTCTGAGTGCAGGGCCTGCGGGAGGTCCGGCGTTCATCATGCCGACCTGCGTTTTCCTCCTGCTTTCCACCCTCATCCTCTGCTGCATGTCACTCTCTAGGAAGCACGCTCTGCCCAGACAGCAACCCCTCCCTTCTTGCCACTCACGCTGCACTTCTGCCCAGCCTCCATCCAATGGCAGTTGCTGACTGGAGCAATTAACCGCCCCTCCCTCCCTGGGATGGGACAGGGGTCCTTAGGACACTCAATCCTCTCCCCACCATCTGACCCCTGTGTGACCAGGCGTGGCAGGTTGTCCCACTATCACTGAGCTGGCCTTGAAATAATCTTTCTTGATCCTACTTTAAAAGCATTTATTGGATAAACAACTGTCTTGAGAGTTGTAACCCAAGACTTCAAGCACAGAAACATTTTTGACCAACCAACCAACATTTTATAATTCAATTTATTTTAGCTAAACAGCAGTCATATTTCAGTAAAATTTGGACCAACAACCTCTTATTCTATTTTAAAATGCCTTTTTTGCTCTCTTGTAAGAGGCCTCTTCCATTTTGAATCTGTTTGTTCCATTATTGTTTTTAAGCTCTATAATAGTTAAGACTGCTAGTTTTAAAATGGCTAATCCTAGTTTCCATCAGTATCGTCAGCATTTTTTAAACACTCATTGTTTAATTAAACAATTTATTACTATATCACTTTTCTTGTGACCAAGGTGAATAAGCTCGTGACCGCCAGGTGAGTGGTATTTCTGCTCTATTCTGCAGTCGATATATGTGCAGGGGAGCTCTGTTAGGAACTGTGTTCATTTACTGTTTATCTGCCTTAATAATAATAGTATAGAAGTGTGTTTAACCTGCCTTCTCTTGCAGCTTGGACTTTCTGCATAAGAGCCACCATTTTGGTTCTGGACTGCCAGAGCTGGACCAATCGAACTGCAGGAGACCTAAACTGGAGACTGTCCCCAGAGGTCTTGTGGGATTGAAATCTGTAGGAATTGTAGTTTTTAAGGTTTGGCACCTAAATGGACCTGGAGGGGGAGCCCTTGCTGTGACAGACAGTTCCCTTAGCCAACCAAACCTTTTGGATCTCGGAGGAAATCCCCAGAACTGCCTGCAGCAGAGTCAGTTGTGAGCTGGAGTTTGGAGAGCGAACAGCTCAAGCCATCGAGCAGCTGCTCCTGCGTAGGAGCACGGGAGAATCGTTGAGAAGGCTGTGCTGGCCTGCCTGTCACATCTTCCATTGAGAAATTTGGTGAATGTGAAAGTTGGACTTAAATCTAATTCCTTTGTTTGAGATCTGAAGCCTGTAGAGAAAGAGAGTGATCATTGCCTGAATTTGGGACTGAAGACTTGCTCCAGAAGCGAACAGCCTGCCAGGTACCGAAGTAACTCACGGATTGAGAGGTTTGCGCATAACTTCTGCTAAATTGCAACTGGACTTTACCAGAACTGTGACCGAGTTGTGTTGCTTATAAGTGTGCTACATGTGCTGTGTAGGTCGTGATTTGGTACCGCACCGTCAAGTGCGTTATGCTAGCTGGGAACTGCTCCAGCATTCGCACAGACTAAATCTGAACTGCCTGTTCTGGTCTGGGCCCTGCCATCTCAGCCTAGACTGCCGCTCCCATCGTAGAGACATTTCCGATGAAAGACCCGCTCAGGGACTTGGCTCTCTGCTCAACACCATCAAACAGGTAACGACCACCTTGGTGAGTCGTGTGGGCCCTGCTTCCCCTGGCAAACCAGAACACCATCCAGAGGTCTTCATCTCATCAGTCCTGCCTCCTGGTCTGGATAGCGTGAGTGCCAAACAGGGTAGCTCCCTGCAACAAAGCTGCAATCATTGTGTGTGATCAGATTTATTTATTTGGGTTTATTACAACAAACTGAGCATCTGGCTCTGAATTACAAATTCTGGGTTGATGTGCATGCTAACTGTTTTCTCTTCTAAGGGTCCCAACAACAGCTGCAACACCGGCCTACCCCAGGCATCACTTCAGGCTAGCCTGCTTAACAACTGGGTACCCAGGGTTGCGTGACTGTATGCAAGAGACTCACTGTGCATGCATGTTTGGCCTGAATTAATCAGATCTGTCAATCATTCGCTAGATTCATGCCCCACCCCTGTTCCATCCCTCTGAATAAATCGGATTTTCTTCTTTTTGCATTTAACCTGGCTAGTGTGTACCTTTTTTGGTGGGGGTATTGTATTGCCATTGAACTGTTGCATTACAGGTCTTACAGCACAGGGGGTCTCCAGGGCAGCTGCAGAGGATCTAGCCCTGGTGGTAAGTGCAAGTGGTGTGAGCAAGTCATTATTGCCAGATGATACATGTGAATGTTTTGCTGCTATACTGTTTAGGCCATTAGAGGGGTTGGTGGGGGGTTATAGCATTCCGGAGGGCTATACCAAAAGCAGTTATGCTACCCCAGAACCCTTCCTCCAGATGGAGGCACCCGTTCAACGAGCTCAGGCCCCTCAACCTGCGCCAAGTCACGCAGGCAGGGTAGTAGCCCTTAGGATAGCGCCACCTAGGGGTTACATAAAGACTAGAAGGGACATCACATAGAGTAGTAGGGCCTTTTGTGCCGCCATATGCAAGTGACTTATACTACGTTTTAGGGAATAAAATGCAAATGAGTGGATAGGTCACATGATGACCCCTCTAGTTTTCATATACGATCACCATGAGACATAATGTACAACAGCACCACATTCTATATCATGCTGGAGGCTGGATTTCATACGACACAATGACAGAAACAAAACCCAGGCTCTCACTGGTCAGTGTGGACCCGTGGTGTTATCCTGGCACAACACTACTGATCTAGTCCCAGCGCACTCATGGCTGCATTAAATGGTAAAAAAAAAAAAAATTGCTTCATGGTCATTCCTACGAGCTGCCCACACTTGGTATACCTAGGCTGCAGTTTGCCACATGCCGTTATTGCAGACCGCAGGGACTGAAACCCCAAACCACCCAAAACAGAAGTTCCTTAAAATAAAGCCATCACCCGCTCCTCAGTCTAAACAGTAAACCACGCATCTGCTTTTCAGAGACAGCAAACCGCGGGGCCCTCCGATACTGTCAACGCCTCAAACAGTCAACAGCTGTCACTTGGACCACGGCGGCTGAGGTTGTTGCTAACCCGCATCTAAAGGGAGATTTAACAGAAATGACCACTACCCCACATACTCTGAAAAATGAACATATCATCAATACAAATTTAAAATCTGATGCTCAGAGTGGCGCTGACATTGCCTACTTGTGCTGCCATGCTCCCTTCTTGTTCCCGCACCAGTCTGCTTGGCGGTTGTGCCGTGGGTGTGCTGCTCAACTTCGAACAGGCGGCACAATTTCTTCGCATAATAAAAAAAAAAAAAACAGAATGACACCGCACAGACAGACCTGTGTGTTGGTTCACCCCTGTGATCGGCTCGATGATGGCGCTGATCAGCTCAGACAGGAAACGACAGAATCTCTTTCATAATAAATAAAACGACACTGAAAGAGGCATGTACAGACAGTGACCTGTTAGTGGGGATAGGAAAAAGCCTGTGCTGAAGAAAATCTGAGGGAGAGAAATAGAAGGCAGTATGTACTGGCACCACCATTGGTGGCCAAAACAGAAACTACAGACTTTGTTTTCCTAAACATGTTCCTACACAGAACAAAAAAGGAAAAGCTCATTTAAAAAAATTTTTTTTTCTCTTTTCAGCTGAGTCATTGTACAATAATACGCACTCTAGGGTGTGTGCTATGCTGGGATAACGCTTGCCTGGGGCTGGACACACTCTGGCCTGTGGCCTCGCGCCCAACCACCCAGGTGTGGCATTATCCAGCACGGCACATACCCTGTCGTGCATTATTCCTTTATTAGAGACTTCAGTGAACACAAATGTCTGAAGATCCTTCTGTGCATTGGTGAAACCACCTGGGGTCACGGTTTTCACAATATTTCTTTTAGTGTTTTCATTTCCAAAATAGTGATTTTCACAACAATCTGGTGTTTTGTAAGAAAATCTTGAAAATGCATTTAACAATTTAAAGGAACTTTCGATATAAGGTATTGGGCTTCATGGCCCAATACCTTATATCATCTGGAGCTGACAGGGCGTAAAATTGAATAAAAAACCTTGTTGTTTTGGAAGGGATCGTAACTGGTGCTGAAGCCTCAGCCAACCGATCCCTTCCAGCTTCCTGATGCCCCCGCTCCGCACCGGTGCTTTCTGAAATTGTGACTTTGACCAGGGAGAGTGCGGGGGTGAGCCCCATTTAAGTATATAGGGGCTATTTTTAAAGTTGTTTTTTGCCATTGTAAACCGTCTTAAGAGAAAATGACAGCAGTCGCTTAACCAGTAGGGTCCCTACTAGTTAAGCGACTGCTGTCATTTTCTCTTAAGATGGTTTACAATGGCAAAAAAAACTACTTTAAAAATAGCCCCAATAAACCTGCTCACATGTCACAATTTCAGAGAGCGTGGGGGCACCAAGAAGCTGGAAGGGATCGGCTGGTCGAGGCTTCGGCGCCAGTGATGATCCCTTCCAAAACAACAAGTGAGCTTTTTTTTTTTTATTCAATTTTTGGCACCTGTCAGCTCACGCAGCTATAAGGTATTGGGCTACGAAGCCCAATACCTTATAGCTTTAGGTTGGAAAATCAATTTAATCTACAGTAGCCCTTAAAATTCCTATGTGATACAATCAAATAGATAGTGGTGTGCTAGCCAAGAAGGCCATAACCCGTTTGTGGAGATAGCCTCAACCTCCCACTACTGCGGCTTGGCATAAAATACTAACAGATATGTATTGCATGGAATGCTTCTCTGCGCAAATCTCTCCCAATTTGACCTAAAATGGAGATGTTGGGTAGTCTATATGACAGAGGAGGATGAAGCATTTGTGCCATAACCATGGGAATCGGCAGAGGGGACGTGAATTCACATTATGTTGCCATGGAAATAATTATGATGCCACAAATGGGACATTATGACTTCAGACCCCAAATAAGCCTCAGTCACATAGTAAGTTAACACCAAGTGACAGTTCCTATTTTTCACATAAATACTCAGTAATGAAGAATTGAAGGACTTGTAATTCTACATTTCGTGGACTATGCTGCAATGGAGTTCTGCAAGGCAAAGTTTTACTTTTATGAGACATTTTTCCACTGCTTAGTGCACATTATGCATCAGTCACAATAAATCCACCCATATCTTGGGTATAGTGGGGTTTCAAAAATAACTGGATCCAAACTACTGAACTCCTATAAATTAGTATGCATTAGCCCAGCAGGAAGTTATCTCTGAAACCCCATGTAAACTGCCACACAATAAAAATGCCTCAGGATTCTAGGGGTGAGACAATGTGGAAACCCCACCCCGGTACATATAAGACACCAGAATCCCCAGGTAACACCCCCTCATGGTGGTGGAAGGGGGGATGCAACAGTTGCTATATTACGAAATGCAACAAATATAAGACAATATACAACATGTACAGCAACAGGCACAAATAGCAATATGCACAGTTGGAGGTCAACTGGCCTAACACAATACACTCAACACTAGAACACAGTGCACGAACATCTTTATGTCAATGAAAGTTTAATTAAACATGTGGTTAAGATCTGAAACTGAAACCAAGAGGATGCAAAGGTGGATTTTACCTGGCAAGCTATTTCAAAGCAGAGGGGCAGTGACTGAAAATGCCCGTCCCCCACCAATTTCATCTGGGAGACCAGAATGCAGAGAAACCTCTGCCCACCAATACGGGTAACGGTACTAGATTGGTAGGGTGTGATAAGCTCTTCAGGGTACTATGGGTCCAATTCATGAAGAGCTTTATAGGTTAGTAAAATAACTTTGTAATCATGCCTTTCCTTAACAGGCAGTCAGTGCAGAATCTACAAGGGCAGCGAGGTATGGTCTGACCTCTGATTGGAAGTCAGAAACCTTGCTGTCCCCCAATTGTTTAACCAGGTGAGACACACTAAGCTGAAAGCTTGTTTACAGGTGCAACCTGGGAGCACAGGGAAGTTAAGTGACTTGCTCAAGGTCATACAGTATGCAAGTGGGGGCTGTAGCATTCAAACCCATGTCTCCAGATTTGCAGCTCAGAGCCTTAAACCACTGCGCTATACTGCCTCCCTAATTGTGTTGATTGTGCACTAGCTGCAGAAGCCCAATCTAATAACAAACCTTATAGTGCATGTGACAGTAGTCTAGCCTAGATGCCATGAATGCCTGCACTAGTATTCTCAGTCTGCCATCGTCAAGACAGGGGTGCAGCCTGGTAACATTTCTTAAATTGCAAAAGCAACTTTTGTTTTTAATCTGAAATTTACTAATTGAGATAACACATTGGAAACACTCCGTTTCCACACGTGTCCAGAGTTAGCGATACGAACATACATTAATGTATTAAACACCACACAATATATACCTAAAATAAATAAATGAAATAACATACCATACCATCGTAAATCCAATTATACATAATTATCTTGTAAACTGAGGCATACTGTAGGTATTCTTGTAGAAACTTTTAAACACATATCTGAATTAACACTATGCAGATGGGCAACTAATGAATTCCATGTTACGGGCCACTAACAGAAAAATATCTTTAGCTTTGATTTGACAGAGATCTCTGAACTATTAACAAATAAGAATGAGAATTCCAAATATTATGAGGTTTTGAATACCAATGCAAATGATCAGTGAGGTATGACAGTGCAAGACCCTTAATGGACTTATATTAGAACTGCATCCAGTAATAACACAGCCCTCTATGTAGGTCCAAAGACCGCATTTTGAGTTTAAAATACAATGATGCATCGATTGTTCCAAAATGAGAAGAAATCTGCAACAATTATATGAAACATGATCATGCTTAGTAAAACTTTCAAATTGGTGCAATGTATAATATTAGTATATTTAATATTAGGCTAGGAGGTACCCAAAGCATTTAATTTGTATATATAAATCTTTTCTAGTAATACCTTAAAAGGCAGGGATCGCAGTTGTGGGATATGGGGAAAGCTTTCAGGCTTTGATACCCCAGACTTTTCACTCTTAATTCATAATTCTTAATATCTTCGGATGGGACCCTCCTGTTACATAAGAAATTCTGCCTCCAACTGGTGTTAATTCTTTCTCTCTCTTGGTATTCTCTAAGACACATAGCGGCTACAGGAATCCACAACTGGCTTAGCAGCAACTATATCTTATCTTTACATTATTTATTATAGGAGGACGACTCTTGGACTTCTTAAAGGTGGCACCCAGATCTTCATATTTTCCTGTTAGATAGAGAAGAGACTGGCTACCCCGAAGTCATGGTACTAATAGCAGTGTGACAACATGGATAGTCTTCCCATGAAACTATAGACAGCCTTTAAGGCATAATCAGACTACCTGTGGGCCATATCTTTATTTATTTATTATTTTCTAATTGGATTCTGGGTCTTGCTCCCTCTGGAGAAGTATCTGATAAGTTATTTCCCCACACTTGATGGTTTCTGTCCCTCCTTATTCTAGGAATTACTTATTATTTACTTTGGATACACTGGGGTTCTACTTAATCTTTAATATAAATGCCGAGCCAATGGGGCTGTTTAGATAAAAATCCATACTTCTGAATTTTACTAAATGCTCTCTTATGGACAAGGGTGAGGTAGAGTTATTAAACGGAAAATATACTATACATTCATTGAGTATGTAAGAAATCAATAAATTGGTTCTAGGCTAGCGCACGATGTTAAAATGAAATATATGATTTCCTGGAGCCTACTTTTCTGTTAAACTTGCATCCAGGTATATATAAATATTTATCTTGATACATTTATAGTAACCCATATTGTATGGAGACCAATTGTACCTGTCGAAGCCATGCATACTTAGTTTGGGAATTATAATTAACATCTTATTATTATTTTGACATATATATTTACATACAGATATGTATATATGTGTATATGCATATATGTGGTGTGTGTGTGTGTGTGTGTGTGTGTGTGTGTGTGTGTGTAGAGTATGTACATATATATTTACACACACACACATAGCACTACTACATATATGGGATTATACTTACTGTATTTTGTTTGGAGCAACAGGGTTACCACTTTCCTCTTCTTACTTTCCATTATATTTCAGGGCTGGGGGAGCGAGGTGATGTCGGGTACGTTCATCTCGGTATTAATGTGGACAGAAGTTCAGTCTATAGGACTGAGGGACATTTTCTGGTTAGAAGCATTTCAGATTCATTGCTTTAGATATTACCGTGGTTTCTTTTTTACTTTCTAGGTGGGTACTTAGGGGCGGGTGGGGATGGTCTCTACAAATAACCCGGAGGAGAAATGAACCATTGGGGAAGAACCATAATAACTTTACTCTATCTTTTAATTTCATACTCTTTGGGATATGCTATGTCAGTATCACTAAAAATAGCCTCTTCAAATGTTAAGGGGCTGCATCTTAAAGTCAAAAGGATGAAAATTTTAAATTATATGAATTTAATGGGATACCAATTAGTCCTTTTCAAGAAACTCACTATCTACTGTGTTAAATCTTCTTCAAAAATCTGGTTATATCCAGGTATTTGGAGCTCATCAATATTCATCAAAAGAAGGAGTTGTGGTTTTGATAGATAAGTTACTAAATTTTACGTCAATCCAAACTATACAGAATTCGGAGGGAATGTTTATCATTATTTTAGGAAAATGTCACCATACAAGCATAGTCATAGGCTCAGTTTATGGCCCACATACAAACACCTCTTTATTTATATCTAAGCTGTTAGTGGCTTTATCTCCTTTTTTATTACATGAAATATTACTCGAAGGGGATTGGAATACTTGTATAAACCCATTGTTAGACAGGTCAAACCCCCCAAACTCCACTCTCAAATCAGATACACTAGCAATTCAGGAACTTTTAAATGTTTGTAATTTAGCAGATCCATGGAGAACACTATATCCAAATGCAAGAAAATTCTTTTTTTTCTCCAGTACACAAATCTTACTCTCGTATTGACTTTTTCTTAGTATCTCAAACTTGGATAAATGAAGTCTATGGTACACGGATATTAGGAAGAACTCTCTCTGACCATTCCCTGATAGATTTACACATTTCTTTACCAAAGTTTTACCAAAGCAAAACTATTTGGAGATTTAATAAAACCCTGCTTAGACAGGACTATATTATTAGTTATATTACCCTTCCAATTAGTGCCTTTTGGAAAGAAAATTTAAATTCCATAGACAATTTTGACACTATTTGGGCAGCCTTCAAAAGTTATATTGGGGCGACTTTATTGGATTTGCCTCTAAACAGAAGAAGCAACGATGTGAGAGAATGGACTTCCTAACAAAGAACATGGATGCATTAGAAAGGAAGGGGCAATCTCTGCTATCAAACTTGGAAAACAATGAACTGCAGCAATGCAAAAACAAATTCTTCTTACTCACAAAGAAGAAGGCAGAGTTTACGCTCTTAAAAACCAAGGCTAGATACATTGATTTTGAAGACAAGCCTAGTAAGCTTTTGGCCAATAGGCTTAAACATCAGGAACAGTCTAAAAATATTGATTCAATCATCACCTCGGATACGGGAGAGGTCAGAACCAATCTAAAAGACATTAAGGAATAATTTTATAAATTTTATTCAATATTATATGGGCAAATGAATAATCCTCCCAAAACTGAGGATATACAGTAAATGTTTATTTAGAAAGGTTTATTTGTCCTAGGCTCACCCTTGATCAAGCTACAATCTTGCATAACCATATTGAATCTTCAGAGATAGAGGAAGCCATAGATATGTTAGCGCTGAATAAATCTCTGTGACCAGATGGTTTACAGCACATTTTACAAAAGTTTGAAAAAGTACTTAGTCCATACCTTCAAAATCTGTATACTATATACTTGATAAGGGCTTACATGATAACTCACTTCTTGACGCTTTAATAATTTTACTACCTAAACCCAACAAACTGAAAACAAGGTTGGTAATTACAGACCTATCTCTTTAATTAATTATGATATTAAAATCCATTCTTCAATCTTAGCACAAAGAATTAAAAGATTTGGAATCCCTAATTTCAGAGAACAAACAGGGTTTATTTCAAACAGACAAGCCTCAGACCATATTAGGAAATTTTGTCATATTTTCTCTGTCGGGCGACTTCAACCTTCCTATGGTCCTGGTGTTGCAAGATGCAGAGAAAGCTTTTGATAGAGTTCATCATGAATTTCTTTTCATACTCTTCATAAATTTGGCTTCCACAAAAGTTTATTAGTTGGCTAAAAGTATTTTATTCTTCCCCATTGCTAGGTTAAGCTGTAATGGATTAATATGAGATCAATTAAACTTCAGTGCAGTACTCATCAAGGTTGTCCCTTATTGCCTCTATTATTTAACTTGTATTTGGACCATCTTCTTTATTCTCTCAATAATAACCACAAATTACTAGTATTAAATGTGGAAATCTGCACTGTAAACTATCCGCATTTGCATATGACATTCTGCTACACATATCTAATCCCATAGCTTCAATAAAAGTAGCACTATTAACCATTAAAGAATATAGTGCTTTCTCTAACTACAAACTGAATATTGAAAAAACGGAGGTTATGCCCTTAAATTCCTCTTCATTTAAGGATGAGATTGTCAACTTTGGTTTTACTTGGACCCCACACAGTTTAAAATATTTAGGCATTTATTTAACAACGACCCATTCTCAACTTTTAAAACTAAATCTAGACGACTTAATTTCTACAATCAAGCAATATTTAAGGAGATGGAAGAGTCTCCCACTTTCATTTTGGGGTAGGGTAACTGCAGTAAAGATGAACATTCCTCCCCCTCCCCGAGTGTATCCCTCCCTAAATATGGTAAACATTTACATGCCGATGGAATGGTTTAGAACCCTACAATCTGAAATTATAAAATTTATTTGGAATAATAAAACTCCTCAGATAACATGGAAAAAGCTCATTTTACCCAAAGAACGGGGGGGGGGGGGATTAAGCTACCAACTTGTTTTTTTTTTATATATTACATGGCAATACACATTAATAAGTATATACAATGGTTATACCCTCGTAATTGCTTTGGGAACTATTATCTAATATGGCTAGAACTCTACTTAAATTTGATAAAGAAATATAAAATTAATCCAGATGCCATTTTATATAATAAACTAAGTTTGTTATCCTCCAAGCTGAGAACAACAATAACTTGCACGTCTGTAAATGTAAACCAACAAATTAGGTCCTTTTTAGAACTTCCCGGCTATAACAGCTTATTCCAACCTATTTGTGGTAACCCTAATCTCAAGATTAATGGGCAATGCATTCCTCTTAACTGGTTCCCTAAAAAGTCCAAACTATCAATCAAATATTTTATTTTGAACAACATGTATATAACCCTTCAGACAATTATAGCTAAAGAAAATCTCCATAATAAATATTTACCTAAGCTACTAACAATTAAAACAGTTTTGAAGGCAAATTTGGTTCTACGCCATCTCTAGCTACCTTCCCAGACCTAATGAATGATATGATAGGTAGGAGTTTGGAACCTCATCCTATTTCTAACCTTTACCATTTGCTAGTGAGCTCAAAATTTTCTATTGACCCCATTATTACTTCTTACTGGAAGAGGAGGTAGGAGTCGATCCAAAATATTGGTCTACTTTGTGGAGCAATATATATAATCATATACCCCTTGACAACTTGAGACTCATTCAATACAACATTCTCCACAATGCTTATTTGACTCCTCAAGAGATGTACAAATTTGGTTATTTAGATTCAGACAAATGCATCAAATGCAAGTCAGGAGTAGGATCAATCCGCCACATACCATGGGATTGTTCAATCTCCTAGGGTATCTGGAATCTAGTTAAAGCAGATTATGGTAGGAAAACTGTCCTTAAACTATGCTTTCAATTTTCAAACCTGCATAATGGGCAATCTCAGCACGATTAAGGGCTCTGTGGACAAAGCTATCATCTCTATGTTGGCAATCTCCACCAAGCAGCTTATAGTCAGACACTGAGTAGATAATCAATCACTAACTATGAAGGAGTGGCTAAATAATGTTTCCCTAAATTTACAAATCACCAGATTAATATATTCGTTTTATAGCAATACCACTCAATTTAACAGTAAATGGGGTAAGCGAATCTCTTTATTATAATATGTACAACAACTAAATCCCTCTCCTAATACTGGGTTATAGTACTTTGGCTTTAAGATGGATAGCTCTGGTTGGCTCCCATGGTTACATAGTAAACAAAAAGGCTTAATTCACTTATCTTCCAGGTATTTTATAACTTAACACTGTTTAATCCTATCGGGGTATGTTTAGGGGGAAGGAGGAGGGGGGTGTTCTATAGATTGTAGTTCTCAGGCTAAGATACCGCTCCATGTAAACAGCATTACCTTCTTTTTCACTTATGTATCTTATTGTTGACAATGTTTGTTGTTGGTGTTTTGTACTATTTGGCAAAATTTTATGAAATAAAATGAAGTTAAAATAAATAATGGGCGCAACAGTTTGAATATGAGAGCATGTCTTGCCTCTTCATCAGAACAATTACACCTGAACATGATTAAATAACTATTCAGTGATACCTTACATACTGTAAATGTTCAATTACTGAGAGAGACTGACCTGAAAGAGTAGTAAAGGATGCATTTAACTGGTCAGATGACAAGGAGGAATATTTCTTTTACATCAGAAGCTAGACAACAACAGACATTTTGCCATTAAATGTTAAGTAATGTGATTTAAACCAATGTTGCAAATTATAGAAATCAATTTGCAGATTTCACCAGATCAACAACGGATGCAAAATCAGTAAAAAAAAAACAAAACAAAAAACAACCTCTTGATACCCGGCAACATTTGAGACTCACCTGACCGCTTCTCATCAACAACTACCCCAGACTGCAAGCCTCTTCCACTACCACTAGCCAAACTTCATCCAAGATGGGAAAATCAAGGCACCACTAAAGCGTCAAGACTGAGCAATCCGTTCTGTCAGCAACAGCTCAGTCTTGCATGGTTTAATGCCAACTAGTTGGAGGTAATCCGGTCCTTAATCTCTGCCAGACATTGTTTTAACATAGGCACTGGAGCACTCAGGTTGGAGAAATGGCATGTACAGTTGGGTATTATCCGCATTGCAGTGAAAACCCACTCTACCACTGGAGGATCTCTTCTAGTGGCAATATGTATACGAGGAACAATACCTGTAATAGTATATTCCCCTAAGGAACATCACTTTCCAATATAATCTACAATAGATGAGAAATTCACATTGCAACAGACTGCCAGCAAGGAACAATCGGAACAATGCAATTACTGTTCCAGTCAACCCTCCATATTTCTGAAATCCGTCAATCATCATCTGGTTGTCCAATTCTATCAAACACAAACAAAATATGAAGCTGGATCACAATAGAAATATTCACCAAATGTTTCCTATATGAGATCAGCAGAGACCCTCACCTGTGCTGTGTAATCTCAGCAAAAACTGGCCAGAAATAGTTCAAGGAAATTCTTTCATTCAATGTGATCATCGAGCTGCTTTGCAACCATCTTTTCAACAACTCAACTTGGAGGCAGTATAGCACAGTGGTTTAAGACACTGAGCTGCAAACCTGGAGACCTGGGTTTGAATCTCACAGCCCCCACTTGCATACTGTGTGACCCTGAGCAAGTCACTTAACTTCCTTGTGCTCCCAGGTCGCACCTGTAAACAAGCTTCAGTTTAGTATGTGTCTCCTGGTTTAAAAAAACAAAAAAAAAAAAAAAAAACACCTCTGGCCTAAAATGATAACTTGCAGTCTACTCTGAAATTCTGCAGGCACTGTGACCCAAAGATGTCTTTTGGAATTACGGCCTGACTACAATTCTATTTAGTTCCATAGGAAGGACACCTTCCTTCGAAGAAGCATTTATCATGCCTGTGACTACTTGGGCACAAGCATCAACCTCAACTTTTTTTTATTTTATTTTTATTTTGTATGCTTTATGCTGTCCATACATCGACCAGCCCTTCATCAGCCCTACCATTCTGCCCAGCCCTGTCTCCCGACATCCCTGGGACTTACCCAGCTCCATGTTCCCCACGAGGATGAGCCCCCAGGGGAAAAGCCACTGGAGGGCGGCCCAACTTCTCCAGTGGAGCCAATGTTTCAGTTCTGGCATGGGAGCTGCAGTGGGCAGCATCCTGCATGATCGTGGTGTTTCTTCCTTTTCTCCCACCCTCGAATATCACATAGGCCTTATACTGATGCAGGCATGCATGCATCCTGCATGCATCAGGGTGGCGATATCCCCTCCCTCGATCCACGGCTCCACTTGCACCACCATCTGTGGACAGCCAGGTAGCGGTAGTGCAGCAGAGGCCAAACACCCTCCCTCCCTCCCGAGGTGAGCATCCACTGGAACACGCCACCAACCACCTCCGGCTGGTCCTCCGATGACCTGGGCACATTCCCGAACCCAGTTTGCTGGCGTGCGAAACTGTAGCATTACTGCTGTGCTAGAGGGCCAGCATCAACCCAAACTTTAACAAGCTGTGTCAGTGCTGGATCCATTTTAGAGATGGTGCAGCCCAAACCAGACATTTCTGTGCAACACCCACATGGAAGAAATAAATCAACATAACATGACTAGTCATGGCATACCTATCTGTATCCCTGTAACCCCTCAACTGTCTGGAGAAGGAGACCTGGTTTTGGATGCAGGTAACTTTGACCTTAGCAGAACAGATTAAAATGCTTGCATTTTTCTAGAGATGCTTCATTTTTAGCATGTAGACACTCCAGATGAATAACACTGTCCAAAGTGCAGCAAACAATGGCCAGTCAGTTCTTTTTAACTGCAATAATCACAGATGAAAAATGACCCCGAAGTCACACTTCTAGCTTTCTGGTATTTCTGACAGGAGACATGAAGACAAGTTTCCCAGCATGCACCCTAGGCGTCCTCCACCTGCACGCTAATGCATGGCCTTGCACCTTCATTCACTGAAACCACAGTGCACTTTTACATAATGTAGTCAGCATGAGTGAACTGGCTGAAGTGTATCCACAGCAGCTGCCAGTGCTTCATTACAGACCACAACAGAACTGTGCCTCATATGCAGAGGGCTCAACATGGACAAGTTGTCCACCAGAACCAGAAACCTAACTGGATCTAGGTTCTGTTTAACAGGATAAAGAATAATCTCCGTAGTTGAAAGCAGTTTAATGGAGGCCCTGAGCCTGATCCCACAGTGCAGGGGTCTGACCAAATACTAAGGTTCATACTAAGGTGTTGAAAAGAACAAGGAGGCCTAGGCCCATTACGCTCTTATACTAAGCCAAGGCATAATAGGAAAGGTTACACCCAGAAATGATTTAAGCAGTAATGCCCAGCAGGCTGTGTGTCGTGCTGAGATAACGTCATGCCCCAGGTGATTGGGCACTGAGCCGCATGAGCAGTAAATCCAACAACCGAGGAGTGACGTTATCCCAAGCGATACACAACCTGAGGGCATTATTATGCATATATAATGGCTCATTGTTATATATAAAATAAAAAAATAATTTTAAAGAATGTTGTCTTTTATTAGTGTGGAAAAATACTTTTGTTTCTTATGAGGAGATGCAAAAAAGAGATCAGGCTCCATAATGATGACACTAGACCTGTGATGTTGTGCTGGGATAACATCACGGGTCCAGCCAAGACGACCAATCAGAGTCAGGATTTTTCTTGCCAATGTATAGTAGTCCATCAAGCTGACTTTTGAAAGTACTCTTAGTTTTACTACACACAACATCCAGGGTGAGCTTGTTCCAGGGGCCAATTGTACGAATGGTAAGAAAATATTTTATACTAATATGTTTAAATAATTTCCGTACAAGTTGTAAAGGATGCCCTCTAATATCATGAGCAAAGTTTTAAACTGAAGCCCTAATTCAGACATAAGGTAGGGTCTTGAATAACATCACATAGGAACAGAAGGTCACCTCAAAGGCGGCAAGTAGACAAGGACATAAGGTTTAAAAGTGTCCGTCTGTTTTCGTATGATACTGAATAAAGGCCAGAAATGCGCTTAGTGAACCTCCTTTGTATAATTTCCAAGGAGAGACGGTCAGATTTCTTATATGAGCATCAAAGCTGGGATGCATACTCAAGGTGTGGCCTGGTATAGGCCCTAAAGAGGGTCATGACCTTAGAGTCCCTGGACTTAATATTTCAAAGAATGGACCAAACAACTCTGTTAGCTTTACTAATAACTCCTTGTAGGTGTTTGTTTTGAGAGAGGTCATCGAAGACAATATTTCCAGGTCCTTCTCATCTGATGATACAGTGTAGAACCAGCCACTGTATATGAGTGATGTAAATCTGTTGCTCAAATGCATCACCTAGCATTTGATGTATTCAATTTCATCCCACAAGTATTAACCCTCTCTGAAATGGTATCAAAGTCTTGCTGGATAAGAGTGGCTTGGGCTTCACTGGTACATGAGCCCCAATTTTCACATCATCAGCATATTTAGCAGTTATAGACGTGTAATTTTGTTAAATCTGCTATGAATGCTTGAAAGGCAGGGTCCCAAGACACAGCCCTGAGGGACTCCACTCGGACATTTCTACATCAGGTCAGGTCCCTTTAATGATAACTTTTGGTTTCTGTTCTGTAACCAATTTCCAATCCAGTTTATGATATAAGTATTGATGTTAAGTTTCTGAAGTTTGTTAATGAGAGCCTAGTGTGGCATAGCATCAAACACCTTACTAAAATCGATAAATATGATATCATAGGATATCCGGCTATCCAGAAGTGTACCAACATGTTCACAGAAGCACAACGAATTAGTTAAGCAGCTTCTACCCTTCCTAAAGCCATGCTTTTGGGTCTACATGATCAACTACTGGAGATGCAATATCTTTGAGGAGGCTTTCTAAAGTTTTACACACAGAGGAAGTCAAACTAATGGGCCTGTAATTTTCCCAATTATTTTTGGGGCCTTTTTTTGTGACTAGGGACAACCAATGCTTCCTCCCAATCTTCAGGGACAACATTTTCTAAAAAACATTCAGAGAGATATTTTAGGGGGAACACAAGATTGTCGGCAAGCAGGAATAACAAATGTCCAGCCAGATTATCTGGACCTGGGCAGTATTTTGCCCGAAATGTCAGCAACATACTTTTTACTGTCTCTACTGTAAAATGAATCAGAGGAGCCATACACTGATTAGTTGTTGTAGTTATATTTTGACTTGAGGAGGTAAAAATATTACAGAATTCCTTATTAAATAAGTCTGCCATCATTTTGATTCATGTACCAACTCATTGTTCACAGTTAAGGGTCCAACCTGACATGATTTTTTTTTTTTTTTTTTTTAGAGAGTTGATATAAAGTAAAACTTTTTGCTGTTATTTTTATTAGCAGTATAAGCTAAATTATGTTCCCATCTAGATTTGGCCCTATTAATACTTGCTTTACATTTTTTTTCTAGTAAGTATATCGTTTCCCAATTAGCAGCAGATTTATTTTAAGATATTTATTACATTTTCTGTTCTTACATCTAATAAGTTTTATTTCATGATTCATCTATTTTGGTGATTGCTTGCTATTGGGGACTTTAAGTTTTAATGGGATAAATGAATCCCTTAAATCAGATAGAATTGTTTTAAACTTGGACCAGTTTTGTTCTGCGTTTGAGTTAGAGAACAAAGAGACCCAGTCAATGTTATTAAGACAGTTATTGACTGCTGTAAGATCAGCTCTGTCATATAGATAAATCGTGGTAGAACTACGATTGTAATTAAAATGTTTATGTAAAGTAAACTGAATAGAGTTATGATCACTTCCTCCAATCGGATCACGGATTATAACATTATCTATTCACTGAGATCTCACTAATCATGATCCTCACGGAGAAAACCGGGTCCAGTGTATGACCACACTTGTGCATAACAGAAATCTATGGTCTGCATACCATATCTTCTGTGATATAGAGGAGACTATAGGCAAAATTATCTGTATCATCATCAAGCGTTGAAATCTCCAAGTAATGAAAGTTTTGGGACTCCAATGCAATGGCCACCATCCACTCATCAAACTCCAGCAAAAATTCCTGCTCCCTCCTTGGAGGGAGACAGATAGAGCAGCACTGTTCTTCAACACAGACTAATCATGCCTAAGAGGGCCAACCACTCAAAATACCTACACTGGAGAAGCCTGGATGCCTCTTTCTCCAGGGGCCTTCTCCTCTGATGGATTCCATCTGGGAACGAGAATGAGACAATCCAAACTGTTGCCACACCTGGGGGGGTGGGGGTGCTGTGGAGCCCGAGCTGAATGGAAGCATTTGCAACTGTCTTTCAACTCCACTACAATCTGTATTTTATAGTATGAATTTTTCATTTTTGAGACTATCAGTAACTAGAAGACCTACGTTTGGGTCAAGATGGGTAACCATAAACAGGATAAAAACACCAGAGGTTCCAAAAAGGGCAAGGGAACTGGGGGGAGCTCAGACCTCATGGTCCGATGCAGAGGCCCAAGCCACAGCTGGTTCAGAAGAAACACTATCCTCTCTGGGCCTGAAGCTACAAAGACTTACACTCTAAGTTACCGATCTATCCCAAAAGTGGATGGATTTAATGGCAGGGTATTGGTCCTTGAAATGACGGTGACGGAATGAAAGGAGATCTTCTGAAATTCAGAAGCAGGTTGATGCCTCCACTGGTGTAACGGCCCCCATGACCACTGAAACCCAGCATTTGAGAGCTCAACTAGAGACTCTTGAAAACCAGAAACGCTCAGCAAATCTCCAACTGCTGAGATTGCTGGAGGTAGTGAGCAGACCATCTTGTTCTTTTTAATCAAAGAATGGCTCTTTGAGAAGTTGGTACAAGACAGCATGGAGGCCATCTCTGAAATACAAAAGGTGAACGGATCACCCTCGAGGAGACAACAGGGATCGGAGGAGCCTGCTACGTTTATAGTAGTAACAGCTGGTGTTGGAGTTGGGATCATATCCTACAATTGGCTCGAACAGCAAGCCCTATCATGCAGGAAAATAGACAGACATACATTTTCCCAGACATTAGTTATAGTACGCAACAGCATCACAAGAAATCTGATGGAGTACGTCGCACCCTGTGGAATTCGGAGGTTCCCTACTCCATGATCTACCCAGCCTGCCTCCAGATTGTTTTTTAGGGTAAGGTGAACCTGTTTTCCAATCCGGTGGATGCGGATGCAAGTGGGCCACTAATTTTGTAGCAGTGCAGGCTCAGAATGAAGAGGATGAACCGGCTGAGATTGGTGGTGGGGAGGGGGGACAAACCTGATCAGGTTCTTTCATTTGCTGACTGTTAATCCTCCTTTTGGACTTTAACATATTCAAGTTATTCTGTTCTGGTTTAGCTTTGTGATCTTTTACGGATTGCTCTGAAGAGGCATATGCCAATATCATCTGGTTAAAAGTTTAACTGGTTCCTCCTCAATATTTTAAAGTTGTTAAGCACTACAGTAAAATTCTGATTAAATGCCTGTTAACTTCATTGGTGCAAGGCTGTGATGGGAACTGGCTTTGGGAGGAAGGTTTATTATATAGCAGTCGTTTGTTTTCTGCTTCCAGGTTTCCTTACATTTTTTCAGCTAAACTTTGAACTTTAAGTATTAAACATGGCACCAAAGTCCTAAGCGGACCATGCTATTTTGCTGGGACTTGCTGTACAATTATTATTTTTAGAAGACAGCCATGCAGCTCTTGGGCTCAGTTATACAGTTTTAAGTTTAGTTATATCCTTTAGTAAAAATGTTGACTGTACCCTAAAGAGGTATCACTATATAGTGGATGCACTTGTTTCTATGATTAAGGGACTTTTGTCCTGTTAGGCACAAGCTTTTGGACTGTTCACTATATGTACTCTCCACTGTTTATGTATGTGGAAACTCTTATAAAAATAGAGTGAAAAAACATTTTTGCCACACCATATCTGACAGACCCATTACTCATCCTCCCGCTCTTCATAGGCTGTGCTATGCCACGTGCCCCATCATCGCAGGATTCTGAAGGCTGAGCACCACTGCCACAACCCATCGCCGAGCTTCTGCAAAATCCTGCAAATGGACAATGGTGCCAGGGCTGAAACAGACTATTCTTAATCATCTTACCTCAACCAACACATAAAAAGCTCAGAACTGAGACACTTCAGACAATACACACTCCCAATGCACAAGATTTAACCAGGTGGACACAGCCAACACGCATGCATGCATGCATACACATACCCACATGTGCCCGCATGCGCCTTGTGGCAGCATACACACACACACACACAAATGATTTTGTATACCCTCAAAAGCAGTACACTATACAAGCAGTACACTACCAAAGTACAGAAAATAGTGCTCTCGGACTTCTACAGATGACAACTAAAACACAGTTCAAAAAGTCTCAGGTAGTCCGAAGAAGAAAACAATGCCCAGTGAACAGAAGACACCTCCACGAAACAATGATTATAAGGCTTAAGTATTCATAAGGTTTCATCATTCTCTGATTAGCTACTGGAGGGTCATTAATGGTCAGTGAATGGCCAATCAAGCTGCCAAAAGGACAAGAGGCAGCCTCACACTAATGCCAGTATCCATGCGCTAGGACCACACACATCAATTGGCTGTTCGCTGCTTTGCACCGACAGCACAACAGAAACTGTGCACTAATAAATGCAGCTGCCTGAGAGAAAGTAAAAGTAATTTTTTTTTAAACATGTCACTACAGATGACAAACTTTGTGCAGCCACACTGTCTTTTCGGCTCGATCAGTGGCAGCATATATACACATGCACGCTGTGACTGTGCAACACAGAGTATGTAGGGTCACATGCCCACTCCGAACAAATAAAAGCTGCAAAAGAAGTTTTTTATGATAATTTTGTTATTCAAAGACTTTATTAGCATTATAATATCAATACGACACCACTAATGGTAGAATTTCCTCTAAGGCATGGGACAGGGGATAGCCTGAAGACGCATTCAGACTGGCCTCTCCCCCTACGAAGGCCCTCAGTACCAGTGTGCTGTGACTCCACTGGCCATAACAAGTCTGAAAAGTTCAGAAAATGACCAAACTTGGGATATACGTTGCAAATACCTCCAGCACCCAGAATGGTAAAAGGAGGAGTCACAAAAACAGTGCATATAACACCCCGCTTTGCGCTGTGTCTTACACAGTAGTATCAAACCCCCACCCTCACTTACGGTCTGATACCAGTCAGCAAGTGAGATTTTCCTGGTCCAGACACTATGCTGCCTGAGATGGGACACTGAGTACATTCCCGCTAACATCAGATGAAAGCAAACAGTAGCAGCAAGAGGTATTATTCCAGTACCCGCTACCCTCCATGACTCCACTCACAACAGTTTGTTCAAAGGCCACTTACATTATTAGCAGTATGCATAGCACCTCAGTCCCAAAGTCAGCATTAAACCCAGGCAGTCAACCAACTGTCTGAACAGAAACAAAGTGCTCAGGATAAGCAGTGCTCAACTGCATTGGTACATACCTAAAACCAAGGCAAAACACAAATCAGATCACACACTACTGTCTTTCTAACATACCCAAAACATCACTTCCATTTCACATTTTCTTCATCGATACTTTGCCTCCTTATGATCCCCATATGACATCCAGCCCCATCACCATCCCACCAGGTGGACTTACGGTTATCCACCGGAGAGTGGCCTGCCACCTGGAGCTGCGCAGAGCCTGAGGGACAACAGAAAGCTGGGGGCATTTTCCTTCAAAGTTTTCACCCCTGGGACATCAGCGTACATTGACACAGAGTGTCTGCCAATGTCCGCCTCCAGATGGCAGCCAGGCAGCGGGACTCAAGTTTGCCCCTTCCCTGAGGGAGGACAGCATTCCTCCAGATGTTCAGTCCTCCCTCATTCCATCTGACCCCTAGCAACCTGAGTCCATTCCCGAACCCGGGTTGCTGGCATAGCAGTAGGTAAGGCACCTAGCACCAGCCCCGAGTAAAAGTTTGTAGCAAACTGTTCTGCTTACAGAGCTTGTGACAGCACAGCAGCTTCAGTCTATGCTGGACAAATGTGGTGGCCAAGATTCTGTGTGGCATTTCCTGGAATTAAATACCCACACTCACACCTTTTTGTAATATTTAAAAAATATAGAAACATAGAAGTTGACTGGCAGATAAGGACCGCAAGGTCCATCCAGTCTGCCCATTTCTTTTCTACCTTATAAATGTGCCATACGCCTTTGTTCTATCAGTGGCGTGTCTATTCATACTCATTTGTATTGCTCCTTATGCCTATCCCATGCCTGTTTGAAGCCCTGCACTGTATTCATAGCCACCACTTCTTGAGGTAAGCCATTCCATGCATCCACCACCCTGTGAAAAAGAATTTCCTCACATTCCCGCTTAATCGGCCCCCCTCTAATCTCATGCTGTGTCCTCTTGTCCTGCTATTTTTCTTATATTTAAACATGTTAGACTCTTTCACCTTATTAATGCCCTTAAGGTGTTTGAATGCCTCGATCATATCACCTCTCTCCCTCCTTTGCTCAAGGGTATACATATTGAGCTCTGTTAAACTGTCCTCATATGTCTTCTGATGCAGTCCCTGCATCATTTTGGTTGCCCTTCTCTGGACTGCCTCAATTTGGTTAATGTCCTTGTGAAGGTGTGGCCTCCACTACTGCATGCAGTACTCCAGATGGGGCCTAACCAGTGTCTTGCAAAGAGGGATTATTACCTCCCTCTTACGACTTGTGATACCCCTACTAATACACCCTAACACCCCCCTAGCCTTACCTACTGCTTTAGAGGTCTGCTTGGATGATTTCAGGTCATCAGTGATGATGATGCCCAAGTCTCTTTCTTCCTTTGTGACTGCTAGCAACTCCCCTCCCAGCCTATAGGTGGCTTCAGGGTTTCTCTTCCCTATGTGCATGATCTTGCACTTCTTTGCATTAAATCCCAGTTGCCACTCTTCTGACCATTTTGCTAGTTTATCCAGATCTCTTCTCATTCTGCCCACCCCATCTGGATCATCTACTCTGTTGCAGATCTTGGTGTCATCTGCAAACAGACAAGCCTTACCCTCTAGTCCACCTGCAAGGTCACTAATGAAGATGTTGAAGGACTGGCCCCAGGACTGATCCTGAGGTACTCCACTTGTGACTTGCATCTCTTCTGACTGTATACCATTTACCACCACTCTCTGTTTCTGCCCGTCCAACCAGTTTGCCACCCAGTTGACCAACTTCTGACCCCCCGAGCCTACCCAGCTTATTTATCAATCTTCTATGTGGAACAGTGTCAAAAGCTTTGCTGAAGTCAAGGTAGACGACATCAACTGCTCCCCCTTGGTCCACCACTCTGGTTACCCAGTCAAAGAAATCTATGAGATTAGTTTGACAGGACCTTCCTTTTGTAAACCCATGCTGTCTTGGATCCTGTGCCCCTATGGATTCCAGGTGTTGCACTATCCTTTCCTTTAGGAGTGCCTCCATAATCTTGCCCACTACTGAGGTAAGACTGACAAGTCTGTAGTTCCCTGCCTCCTCCCTGCTACCACTCTTGTGGAGCGGGATCACATGAGCCCTTCTCCAGTCTTCTGGGACCTCTCCTGTGCTCAGAGACTCACTAAACAGTTCTGCTAATGGCTCTGCTAGTTCCACCTTTAGCTCCTTAAGTACCCTGGGATGTATGCCATCAGGTCCCATTACCTTATCCACCCTGAGCTTAGCAAGCTCTTGTAGGACCCTTTCTTTTGTGAAGGGAGTAGTGCTCACCTCCCTCCCCCCTGTGTCCATGATGCTGAGCTGTGGGCCCTGCCCTACCTTCTCTTCAGTAAATACTGAGCAAAAGTATCTATTTAGGATAGATGCCTTTACAGGGTCCTCCTCCTCACATGCTCCCTTTTCTCCATTAAGCTTAGCAATACCCCCTCTGGACTTTCTCCTTTCACTAATGTATCTATAGAAAGTCTTGTCACCTTCTTTTACTGTTCGTGCTAGTGTTTCCTCAGTTTGGGACTTTGCCTGCCTTACTGTCTTCCCCGCTTCCCTTAGGACAGTTTGGTATGCCTCCCTGTCGTCATCCCGCTGTGTTCCCTTATATTTCCTGAAGGCCAGCCTTTTGGCTCTGACTTTTTCTGCTACTGTATTTGAGAACCAAAGTGGTTTCCTTCTTCTTTTGCACTTCCTTTTCTGTCTAACACAATGGGATGTTGCTTCAAGTATTGCATCCTTAATGCTTGCCCACTTTGCCTGTACCCCCTCACCTGTGTTTCTTTTTGCCAGGGCTAGCTTAACTTTGTTGGCCATCTTATCAAAGTCAGCTCCTCTGAAGTCCCATATTTTTGCCTGGAATGGGATGATTTAGATGTAGTAGCCAAATTGAACCATACCATGGATGGTCACTGGCCCCAGGTGACCTTCTACCTGGAGATCTGTGATCCCTCCTGTTAGTCAGTACTAGATCTAGGATAGCCCTGTCTCTTGTGGGTTGCTGTACCAGTTGTTTGAGGCCCTCCCCTGCAGGAATCCACTATGTGTCTAGTTCTGGCAGATGTTCTCTGCTGGTATTGACCAATCTGTATCCGGCATGTTGAAGTCTCCCATTATCAGAACCTCCTTTAGCTGTCATGTTTTGTATATCTTCTAACAGTAATGTGTCTAGGTCCTCCCCTGGTCTGGGGGCCTGTAGACAACCCCAGTTCTTATGGCTGTCCCATTTCCTGTTTCCAGGGTGACCCACAGTTCTTCTGGCTCCTTATGTGTATTCTGAATTTCTGTAGCTTTGATATTTTCATTGACATACAGGGCCCTCCTCCCCCTTTTGCACCTCGGTCTCTTCTAGAACAATACATAGCCAGGTACTGAAGTCTCCCAAGTGTGCTTACTGGTAAACCAAGTCTCACTAATTGCTACTATGTCCAGTTTAGCCTCTGACATTGTCCTGCAGGTCTTTATTTATCTAGTTATCAAACCATTTCATCTGATGATAAAAGTGTTTGTCAGTTGTCTAAAAATTCCACACAAAATCTCAGCCACCATTTCTGGCAGCATAAACTGCAGGTAAGAGCTCATTAGTTGATGTAGAAATCTTGTTGGCCATTTGTGTGGAGCATAATCTGCACCGAGCCATATCAGTGGGTAAAACTTAAAAAAAAAAGATTTAACACAATTCTGCTCACACCACATATACTTTATGCATTTATATTCCCTCTTTATTAATTTGGATTTTTTCCTTTGGTAACCAGGTAAGGCCCACTAGGAAAATGTCTTTTCTAGAGGTTACCAGAGCACTGGGAGATTAAGTGACTTGCTCAGAGTCACAGAGTGCGTGAGTGAAGGCTGTGGAAATCAAGCAAAGGGCTGCTGGACATACCAAGCTCATTACGCAACTCGTTACCTTAAACTCTAGGCTATACTGATAGCCCAAGGATAGTTAAATAACAAAGATAGAAGGAAAGCTAAAGTCCTTCATTTCAGAGCGAGAAATGCAACAGGCCGCGGATCTGTTCAGGGAAAGTTAATCGTAGTGGGCAACATGGGGGGGCGGGCAGAAGAGATATGGGGGCAATTAAGGGAATCATTCTTAAGGCATCTGTTACGTATGAGAACAGTAACTAAAAAGAACAGGTTGAGGAGACCGGTATGGTTCTTGGCGAAAGTCCAAGAAGTGGTGACAGCAAAGAAAAAGGCCGCCTGCAAGTATAAAGAAAAAGCAGGGGGAGGAAAAATGAGGAGAATACATACTGAAAAATAGGGAGGGAAAGAGGGCAGGTAGCGAGGCAAAAGTAGACACAGAGCTGCATACTGTAGAGGGAGTAAAGAGCAGAGAAACACAGTTATTTTGATATATTACAGAAAACGGATGAAGGGGGGCGGATCTTAAGGTTACCAGAGGGTGGTAGGGTGATGGAGGAGGACAGGCTAAAGGCCACCATCATTAATGGTTACTTTAGCTCAGTTTTCACTATGGAGAACGGTGGACTCTTGCCAGAGAGTAGCATCAGAGCAGCCATTAAGGGGGTCCTGGAGATGGAGCAGCCAATATTTACAGTACAAGCAAACGGATCCAGGAAGGTCTGGCAGCACTACAAATAGATAAGGTCCTGGGACCAGACGGGTTGCATGCGAGGTTACTCAGGCAACTGGCAGCGAAATGGCTGAACCCCTGGTGAGGTCTATTCAACAGCTCTCTAAGGACAGGGGTAATTCAAAAGGACTGGAGGGTGGCAGGCGTAGTTCCACTCCATATGGCGGGTATGAAAGAACATATGGGGAACTACAGACCTATCAGTATTACCTGTATTGTAGGGAAGCTAATGGTGTCACTGGTCAAAGAAGACCTCGTGGACTACTCGAGGAGCAACAGTCTCTAGGACAGTAAACCGCATGGATTAGTGGTAGGGAGATTTCGTTAGTCTAACCTGATAGTTTTCTATGACTGGGTGATGAGGGAATTGGATAGGGACCACGCTGTGGATCTGCTCTACTTTGACTTCAGCAAGGCTTTCACTCACTGCCTCATAGACGCTTGCTGAAGAAGATGGAGCATCTCGGTGAAGCTAAGAACACAGTCAACTGGATAGGTAACTGGCTGAAGGGGAGGCAGCAAGGGGTTGTAGCGGTCAAATCAGAAGAGAGGGCGGTCACGCGTGGGATACCACAGGGATCTGTTTTGGGACTGATCTTCTTCAATATGTCCATTAGCGACACTGATGAGGATATCCGAGGCAGGCTGCGTGTTTTTGCATATGACACTAAGCCCTGTGGGAGGGTGGACAGAGTTGAGGGAATCAGTAAAATGCAGAGTGACATACAAAAATTAGAGGGGTGGTCTAAGGTTTGGCAGTTGAAATTCAGTGCCAAAAACTGCAAGATAATGCACTTGGGGAACAAGAACCCTATGACAGAGTACTAGATGGGTGAGGTGAGACTTAGCACTACGGTTAAAGAACAGGGCCATGCAACTGTTCCTTGGAAGTAGGAAGGATATGTTTATAACTGTGAGTTGTCAGGTGCACACAGCAGTGGGAAACCATTTTATTTTACTGACTGCATTGCACTTGACTGATGTAACTGCCTGGGAGGTGATCAGTAAGAAGATATTTTCATTTCTTCTTTAAAGATGTTGCTGTGCTGAGTAGAAACAGAAATAGAAAACATTACCACTCGTTGGACCAGGTAGTGTACCATACCACAGTACACTGGGACATACAATGCAGCTGTACCACATGGGTAAGGTGGGTCGACTCTTACTGCTGGTCATTTGATCATTCATTAGCCATGTATTTCTTTGGCCTGCTCCGGAACATCCATAAATAAGTATACCCCATCCTCCACAAGCAGCATTAATAAAAAAACAAGTTAGCTGCTTACTGGATGGTGGTAGGCATGGACTTGCGTCTCTCTCTCTCTCTCTCTCTGTCTCTCTCCCTCTCTCTCTCTCTCCCCCCACACACTCACCGGCCCAAGCAGGTATTCCACCAAGGAAGGCAACATGGCATGGAGCTACTTACTGCAGTAGCAGTAGTAAAGTTTTATTCATAAAATCTTATGAATCAGGATTTGCCCAGTTGAGCTGTCAGCTCATTTACGACGGGTCCATGTTACATATAGAAATCACTATTTCAAAGCATTTCAAATAAGTTATCTATACAATAACTATTACATTATACATAAACAACCAATTTGTGCAAATAATACTGCTTTGTTTTAGCGCTTTACTTTTCATACAAATAAATTAAATTATTCCCTTTGGGCCCCGTGTTAAATACTACAGAATTTGGCCCCTTTAAAAGATGTTGCTATTTATAAATAATGAGAACTAATCAAAACCCACCTTCCCATGTTCCAGTTCTTATTTAATAAGGGTCAGAACATCACTGAATTCTACCAGCCCTGATATAGATGCTTAGTGAGGCCACGCCTGGAGTACTGCATTTAATTCTAGAGTCCTTACCTCAGGAAATACAGAGACAGGCTGGACACAGTGCAGTGCAAAGTAACAAAAATGATTCAGGGCCAACAGTTCAGGTCCTATGAGGAGCGCCTCAAGGCACTGAACATGTGCTCACTGAATACCAGAATGGAGGCGGAAATATGAAAGAGACGTTTGAGTTCCTAAAAAGAATAATAAGTGGTGATGGGAAATATTCAGGGTTTTAAATAATTGATTAGCAGTTTTTTTTTTTCTTGGGACAATACTAACTGTACAGAAAGTAGTTATATAGATTTTCTAGAAGTGTTATGTTTGTTAAACACAGTGAGGCAAGTGCTATGCATTTTCACAATGTTTTAACACTTTTATGAGCAAAACGCTACTCAATTTTTAGAGTTAAATAAAACCCTGATATTTATTTTGAATTCTAGTTCACAGTCAGGTGGACATGAGAGGAAACTGACAGGAGGGAGGCTCAGAAGGGACTGAGGAAGTATTATTTTACAGAAAGGATGGTAGAGTCACAGAACAATCTTCCTGTCAAAATGGCGGGTGCTAAAACTGTTAGTGGGTTCAAGCATGGTCGGGACAGAATGAAGTGTATGGTGGTTACTTGGGGCGACAGAATCTGGGAAGGGAATGGGGAGGGCTAAGACCCTGGAGGGACAGGAGGTCCCTAGGCTTAATAAGGAACTTGGACAGACTGGATGGACCGTTGGTCTTTTTCTGCAGTCATTATCTAGGTTTCTAAATAGAAAACAAGAAAATAAATATAAAAGTAAAAAAGGGAATAAAAGTGGAGAATAAAAAGGATGGCTACATAAAATAAAGGATGGCTGCTTTAAACCAGAATCCTTGTCCCACAGACTTTATTTTACGCCTTCTGACAGTCTGCATGTGATGTCACAGTCCACTGCCTATGAATTACAACTGGCTGGCATGGAAATGATTATGATGTCACAAGCAGACCCTCGCCACAAAGTTACACCTGGAAATGAGTTCTGGCTCAGTGTCCTGGTCAACAAATTAAAAAAAATAAATAAAAAACTGTAGGGAACAGGATCCTAGTTGCATGTAACTTTCCCTGACAATGTAAAAAGAATACTGTAAAAGTAACAGAAAATCTATAAAATACATGCACAAATGTGTCTAAATATTATAGGTTTCAAAGGCAAACTCACTCATTTTTTTAATCAGAGTGGCTCAATATGCAGTGTAGTAACTGTCACTACAGGTTATGCATCCATCCTCCATCAGATGTATGATAGTTTATGTCTTTATGTTCTGCATTCAAACATTTTTAATAGAAAGGTTAACTACAAGGAATCTCATTTGCTAAATCATACAGGAAGTGTCAGTTTGCAAAAAGCTAGCTTTCACAACAGGGTTTCAATACACTGTCAGCCTCTAGTGAAATGGGAAGTAGCTAAAAATACCAAGGGGAAGAAATAAGACTGTTGACAGAGGGAACATGACCTAGCTCCAGAATACCCGATTCCGCTCATTACCTGGCATTACAAGAACCAAACGGAAAGCTACTTGTTAAAAATAAATGGTCCTAGTAGCTCCAAAAAAAAAAAAAAAAAAAAATATAATAGTGGCATGGCAGTGCCACTATAATGCTCGCCCACTGCCCGCATAGTTGGTCCATTTGGTCCAAAAACTTCAAGGCCATGCAGCCTTGGTCACCAATGTGCCTTTCAAAGATTTGGTGAAAACATATTAAAGCATTCAAAAGTTATTCAAAATACAAATTTCCCATTATAGTGAATGGGAAAAGTTAACAAAAAAAAATAAATCGCAAAACTTTCGTGAGAGGCCATTTTTACTGTTGCAAATGGCCCTTTTACTTTCGTGAGGCAGCCATTTTTTTTTTCAGTTACTGAACAGAAAAATGCCTGGCATTTAAAACTGGGACCCTCAGGATCCGACTAAGTAAACACACCAATCAGTGAGTACCTAGATGTGTGTCATGGGGTTGTGCAGCCTCTCACCCCATTCTCCTTCACTGTAGCATGTCAACTTGTTTACATATAGAATGGGGTGAAAGTTGGGACACACAACCCCATGGCACCACCTCGGCATCTGTTGGTCTGTGAAGGATGAGGGGTCAGGGTCTGGTAACCCTAACATCCACTTCACACTTCTGTTGCTGTGAAACAACCCTAACTGATGCATTGAGTTTTTGCAATGAATTTCCCTTCTTCTTGAGAAACTTTAACATAAATGGTATGTGTTGGTGGTATATATATATATATATGTGTGTGTGTATATATATATATATATATATATGCATACATATATATTATGGTATACAGTAGTGCTACCATAGTAAGGATGAGGAACCACTTACATGTTAAACCCAAAATTTTGCACTTAATAACTTGCAACCATTCAACGGATTTGCCTGAAATTTGGAATGCCGAATCAAGACCCAAACACCTTGGGATCTGCCAAGTTTTGTACCGGTCGGATATACGGCCGCGAGTTATTAGGTGATCTCGTGTATGCATTTCGCTTTTTGGAATTCTACGGCCATACGAGAGGTCACACGGTTTATGAGATCGTCCGAATCTTCAGGAACATGCAGCGGATTCCCTAATGTGCCTTTCAAGATTTCGAAAAAAAATTAAACGGTTCAAAAGTTATTCAAAAACAAGTTCCCATTATAAGTCAATGGGAAAAGTTAAAAAGTTCAACACTTTAAAATGCACTTTTTACTGTCGCAAATGGCCCTTTTACTGTTGCAAATCCGCCATTTTGTTTTCAGTTAGTGATCAGAAAAATGCTTGGCATTTAAAATTGAGAACCTCTAGCAACCTAATTCTTTTTGTATTCACCTAGTCGGGCCCTGAGGATGCTAGCCATGTCTTTATTTTGGGGTAAAACACCCCAGAAATATGTTTTTCAGATTTCTGGAAAAAGTACTTTTGCAAAGTAGTGTTGCACTCACAAAAGTGTGGCAAATTTTTGCGAAAGCTTTTGCAAATTGCGACAGTACTTTTCTAGGCTGTGGGAAAATGACAGCAATTCTTTGGCACCCTGCTGCAAAAGAACGGTTTGGTGCTTTGGCCTGAAATTTGGAGAGAATGAAGCCGATATCTCACAGATGTATCTTTCAGTATTGCGTTGAAAAAATATTACACGGCGGCAAAGTTACTGCACTCCAAAGTTGACACTTTTTCCCATAGGATAACATTACGGCATCCGACGCATTGTAGCAATCATTTGGCGCCCTGCTGCAAAATAACAGCTTGGTATTTTGGGATGATATTTGGAGGGAAGACAGCCAACATCCCACAGATGTGCCTTTCAGTGGTTTGGTGAAAAAATATTACAGGGAGCCAAAGTTATGCCACTCCAAACTTCTCTTTTTTTCCCATAGGATAACATTACGGCGTTCCCCGTGCCTTTCAGGGCCCATATCTCGGAAACGGTGGGAGATATGGACTTTTCGTCAGAAAAAAGTACAAAACTAGCCAGGAAAGTCTTAAATCATATGACTTTTAAATTTTTTTCCTACGTCGTACGGTTCCTGAGATATAAGCAATTTAGCATTCCAACTCCTCATTTTCTGCTCCGAGACCCATTATTATGCATACATTCTTTGTACTCACTGTCTTTCTCTATGCAGCTTTTGGGGAAAACCAGCCTGTGCGCTTACATAACTGTTACCGTTGCCATTTCTGCTTGCGGTTCTGTACCTGTTTCACTTACCGTTCACGTCTACGCCACCATGTGCGTTATCCTTTGCGTTTCCATTTGCGCTTCCGTTATTTTTTCCATTTGTGTCTACAGTACTGTTTCTCTTTCTGTTTTGCTTTGCATCACCATGCCCATTGCCATTTCCGTTTGCAGGCATCATCTTACTATGTGACAAGACATCACGTGGCGGACCATTCCCGTCCACGCCACCGTGTATGTTACCCTTTCTGTTCTTATTTGCACTTGCATTACCATGTGCACCACTGTTAGTGCTTCTGTTTGTGTTGCTGTTCCTGTTACTATGTCACAACATCACGTGGCGGGGCCTTGAGGCCCTCCATGCATTACATTCAGTATTTTCATTACCATTCTCAAAGAAAGGGAAATTAGAGGCAAAAAACTCTGTTTAATGCATCAGTTAGGGTTGTTCCACAGCAACAAAGTGAGAAAATTCAGTGTTGGGTTGAACCCCCCTTGGACCCCGCCATACCCCTAACCAGCACTGGAGTGCGCATTGGGGTATTCGGTCTAACTCTCCCCATTCTCCTATACCTCTGCTTCTTTACTCATGTGATGGGGTGAGAGTTGGGCCACGACCCAATCGCACTACATGCCGGTTGGTGGGGGGGTCAAGGGTTTCAACCTAACACTGAATTTCCTCACTTTTGTCACTGTGGAACAACCCTAAGTATGCATTAAACAGAGTTTTTTGCTCTAATATATATATATATATATATATATATATAAATATATATACACACAGTATATATATAAATATATACTTTTTACATTGGCATCTATCTTTAAAGTGTTTTTCCATAATCAGGGTAATACTTACATATTTGTAAGCTTAAGCTGAGAAAGTCTTCTTATATTACAATTTAAAAATTTTGTGTGAAGCTGCCCTTCTGTCCTTGATGGACCTGGTCAGCTTAGTATTGCAGGGTTCCTAGCCAGATCACTTTATATTTGTATGTTACCAGGCTCTACAGAGCAGTCGCAGTTCAATGAAAATACTACTCAGGATACCTGGGAAGCTGCATTTTCTATAGAATTACAAAACACGGACTGAGCCATGGTTTGGTTCAAGGTAAGATGGTGAGGTCTTATCAATGGCATGAATACAGTGAGAAGCAGCAATTAGATTCTTTGCACACTTCATATTACGGCTAAGTTCTTGCCTACTTGGGGCTCCTCTTGCTACAGGGCTCGGGACTGAAATGGCCATGCACACTCATATCCTGTAAGTGTTTTAGTCCTCTGATGATATTAGCTTGATGTGGAAAAAGGAAATGTAGGCAATAATAATGAACACAGGGCCCCATATCCCACATATAGCATTACTGCCATCTTATCCACCCGACATCGAGAACAAGGCCTACATATATTTATTAAGCATCCTTCTCACAGCAGCTAAAAAAGATGATTTCACAGTTCTGGCTTAAACCAGAACCCCCAGCTATATCTAGTTGGGAAGATACCCTATGGGATATCTATGAAATGGAAAACCTCACAGCATATTGCAAAAAACAGAAGAAAAATACCAGAACAGATGGAACCCACTGCCACTCCATGTTATGATAAACAGATGAAACAGGGGAGAGGATCCCAGTCAGGGGGTGGCTGCCTGGGTTCAGGGGACCCACCTCGGCTATAGGGGTCTCTACTTGTGCCACATATGATGGTAAAACTGACATGAGGATAATGTACGTGTTATCTATATGCCTTGCCTGTACCTGTCTATCTCCTTGGTCTCTTGTACACACTGTGACTTTTGATTCTCCTGTCCGCCAAAAAAATAAATTTAATAAAATTTCAGTTTAAAAGGGATTGTTATTTGGCCCTGATGTGGTGAAAGCCGATCTCTTCCACTTCCCTATTGATCTGCTCCATTCACGTGCTCAAGCATGTCCCAGGAACAGCACCAGAGCACATACCATTAATGTCAAGGGGGCTCAAATTTAAATACTTTTTTATGCACAATAATGGCCATTTTAGGAGTAAGACCACCTCTTAACTAACAAAGTCCTTCTTAGTCAAGCGGTGGCCTTGGACTGATCTCAAAGTGGCCATTATTAAGCATAAAAAAGTACTGACCTCTTTAACTTTAATGGGACATGCCCCCGCACTCTTCAGCAGATCAACAGGGAAGTGGAAGGGATCATCTGGCTACCATGTAAGGGCCAGTCAATGATCCCTTACCCTCCCATGCTGACATCAGATCACATTTTTAAACTGCAATAATAAGACTTTCACCAACTTAAACTTACAAACTATGTATGTGTTACCCGGCAACAAAAGCTTGAAAAATCCCTTTAAATTAAGAAATGTCTACACATTACTGGCATTCGTGCCACAATTTTTGAAACTACTACACACTTTAGAGTTGGCAGGTTGGGAGGTATGCTTCTGGGAATCTTGGTTTCTGATTCGCTAGAACCAGTCCTTAACTCGCTAATGAAGAGTCTGATTACAGAATACCCTGTAACTCATGTTCTACTCACTGCAGTGTTTCACAGCATTGTTGGCTAAACAAAATTGTTTTATATTTTGCTAAAAATTAGCACATGCTAAACAGTAAAACACAAAATTAAGAGACATGGGGCAGTATATTCAAAATACCTCAGCACAGCGTACACATTAACGTGCTGCCCAAAGGGAGGTATACTAGAACATGGGCAGTGCAAACTTTACTTGCGTTAGGCATGTTCAAACATAGCCCCAACTGACCAGTGCTAAGCAAGGCATTAAGTGTTGCACTGACATAAAGCATGACCCTCTGCTGGCCACATAAGGGTATGAGGCCAGGATGCAGTGACAGTCAGCCAAGAAGCAAGGTGTAAGTTTGGGTGGCTCAATGGTGTTAGCGCTGGTTCAAAAAGGTGGCACGTTCAAACCTCATCATGCAAATGACCACATGCTGCATGCAAGATGCCAAGAGGTCATTCACATAACGTTATGGATCCATTTAAAGGGACACCGTTAACCTTTTTTGCATCATATTATTTCTAGTTAAAAACCCACATTTTATGATTGCTTACCTTCTCTAAATTCATTGGTGTTGCTGTTTGTTTTATCTGCTTCCTTGCTTAGCAGAACTTAAATGCATGCTAATGTGCAGTTACACCTGACCTTGTTTTGTTTCAAACCCTTGATCTAATCTTACTGCATACTTCTAAACATTAGAAACACCTCATGATGCAGTAGTCTCTCTACTCCCACTGCATCATGACTGGCTATATTGTGTTGAGGGTATTCCCAAGTCCAGGAAAGATGTAGTGGAGTTGATCAAGGAATGTAAACAAACATGTTTTTGTGTGGTAACAACAGTATGGTGGACGTCTCATTTTCATTGTTTAAAAGAAAAAAAAAATCAGAATCAAGTTACCTGCTACATTAGCATTCTCTACAGAATGTGAACAATCACAAATGTGCCTTTAAACCAGGGACACTTGGAGGCCTAAGGAGGTTGACAGTGTCCCTTTAAATGCCAGCACATGCCTCTGCTATTGCACTGCACGGAGGCTTGATGTTCTTAGATACTAGCCTTGCTTGTGGTTTGTCCCCAACCCCCCCCCATCTCCTGATCAGTTATTCCTGAAGCCCAGTCTCATTAATGCACAGCTGTACCTCCCTTATCTGATGCACTGTAGGTGACCAATGGTCCCCAATTCCTCACCATGTTCTCTGCAGAAATAGTCCCTTGTATCTGATGGTCCCACCTCTCACTCCTTTTGTCCTCTGCAGTATTCTAGTACCCCCTCCTCCCATGACAGGATATCTTGAGGCCAGTGGTCCCTACTCATGGCAAATCAATATGTCTGTAACCTCACCCCTTCAACTTCCCAACCACATCAGTCCAGGGATGGCAGCAGGCAGCAACCCTCCACTCACCACCATATATGCTGTCATTAAGTACTGTAGTGATAAGGTACAGTGCTACAGTACTCGTCAGATGTCCATGAAAAATCACGGTGCTTCTGTGATTTTTCAAAGTTGTCTCAGAAATACTGTAGCCATATCACTCCAGTACTTGAAGACAGCAGATGGCAGCTGACTGTGGCTATAAGTAGAGGGTTGGTGCCAACTGCCGCCTATCGACCAGAGTGCTTGGGCAGCTCCTGGGGGGGGTACCGTCACACATAGGGATTTACCAGGACTGTGATACTACAGAGGACACAAGAAGCAGGAGGGGGCTACTGGACATCAGGGGCCATTTCTACAGATGATCAAGTGAGGGAGGGAGGGAGGGATGGAGTACCACTGGATGCCAGGAATAGGTACATTAATGGGGTCAGAAGTGGGGCAGTACCACTGGACACCAGGAACAGGTACATTAATGGGGGCAGTACCACTGGACACCAGGAAGAGGTAAATTAATGGGGGCAGGAGTGGGACAGTACCACTGGACACCAGGAATAGGTACATTAATGGGGGCAGTACAACTGGACACCAGGAACAGGTACATTAATGGGGGCAGTACCACTGGACACCAGGAAGAGGTACATTAATTGGGGCAGGAGTGGGGCAGTAGCACTGGATGCCAGGAAGAGGTACATTAATGGGGGCAGGAGTGGGGCAGTACCACTGGATGCCAGGAACAGGTACATTAATGGAGACAGGAGTGGAGCAGTACCACTGGATGCCAGGAACTGCTATCACAGAACAGGAGGCAGGTGCCATACTGTTTACGCAGTTATAACACATACTTTTTGAAAACATTAACTAGCGCAGGTAGCCTGTTAGTGCTTCCAAAAAGTTTTCAATATGCCACTGTTTGTATGGCACAAACTATCATTCGCAAGAGCACCTTGTGTTTGTTAGTGCTTAAATGCTAATATATTCGTGCTATGCTGACTGTGCCTGGCTACATGGCACCTAGTGTACCAAATGACTGCTGAACGCACAAAGCATGTTAGCCTGGTGCACAGCATGTTAGCCTGGCACCAAATGTCTGAATATGCTACCCATAGTGTGCGATTGTATGACAAACATGCAAACAAAAAAATGTCAATGTTTTCTGCAGGTACATACAAAAATATTTTACACATTCCTTTTTGTTAGATCATTCCACTGGTCCACATTAAGTACTGCACAAAGGTAATATGCAAAGTAGTGAAAACATTCAGAACAGCATCACAGCTGCAAAACACATTGATTTTGTTACAGCCTAATTTCTCATATACATACAGAGATATAGTACTGCATTAATTAAACGTTGGTATTCATGAAGCACTTAGGATCTGAGCTTCATTTTATCCCTCCGTTTGTGATCCATGATTACAAGTTACTTTTGCTTTATTTGGCTTTTTCCTATTGTTATTTTACTCCACTTCTAAACAGCAGTGTTGAATCAGGAGTGGAGTAGACACTAGAATCGGTGCAAAAACACAACAAAACAAGCCAAAATAAAGTTTTTTTATTCCCCTTTTTTCTGTGGAACCACCGTCTGCCCTCCGCCCTGGTCACAGCCCCAGAGACCTCCACCACCGCCTATAGCTGCTGAGGACCCGGTGCCCAAACACCCCTGGAGGGTGGGGCTGCAGGCCTGCCACGTGACCCCTGAACTGTGACTGGTTGGGGTCCCGCAGCTGCCATGTAACGAGGCGAGACTCTCCGGGAGGGCTTCATCTCACGGTGGTCCCGCCCGCCATTTTCCAATTTTCCTCCCAGAGGAGGCGGGACGGCAATGACTCCAGCATCTGCCCCGCCTCACTCCCACGTCAGCGCCGGCGGCGCTGGAACTCCTGGCCTCCACCAGGAGTTCTCAGCGCCCAGCTGCCCGCACCCTCCCGGGTAGGAGAGCTGTCCATCGGACGCGATCCTACTCCCCTGGCCGACCCTCCGACGATCCGGAAGCCAAAATAAAGTTGAGAAAATCCTTTATGAACAGCAGCGTAAACCAAAATGCTTAATTCCCTGGAAAACTGCTTCATGAATATAGGCCACAGGCACATGCATGCAGAGACAGTGTCCTACATACATGCACACTATTACACGCTCATATGCATGTACTGTTCTAGATACATGTGCACTGTTGCAAATTAATACATATGTACTTTTTATAATTAATATTTCATTTAAATAAAAAATGTATACATGAATTACATACATATAAAAATAACAGTGACATCATGCATGAAATGAATAACCATATGATAAGGAAGTAAATTAACAGCTAAAATCACATTGTCCAAGACTGGTTGGTTCCTAACTTATTCTTTACATGAAATTAATAATGAGTACTGTTGTAACATACTAGTATTAAAAATAGAATAATAGATAGACAAGTGTGTATTACAGTGCAATAATACCATTGAGAGGTTTTGGGGACATGGAACCTTGAGAGCGAAGCTCGAGAGGTCCTAAAGTCCCCAAAACCTCAAGATGGTATTACTGCCTTGTAAAATACTTATCTTTCTGTTATTTTTTATAATATATGAATCCATTGATAATACTACAGTTGGAGATGACCTCTGAACTGTAGTATTATCAGCAAAAAAACGATAGTAGCATCACTTTTCAGGATAGTATTATTGAGAGTAGTGATGTATTACTGGGAAATTTTAGTATGACTTAATATAGTATTATTGAGGCTTATCCATATATTACAATAGTCTAACGCTCATTAATCATGTATTACGTATGATCAGAGTGTATGTCCGTTTTGGGGAGCTTGCAGAATTTAGATTTTTAAGAAAGGACCCCACATGGTATAAAATGTATCTGCTCTACCATGGCTGATATAGAAGACTCATTCATAGTTAGCCTTTGTTCATATATATATTGTAACCAATAAAGGAGGAGGAATGCTTCGTTTCCAGTTTTGTAAAACAATGTTCTTCACTGTAACAAGGGCAACATGTAGCCAGTTTCTGATTTGAGGTTAGATTTGGTATATCCAAGAAAATTCCCAAAATAACCAATTTAATGGAGCAATTTATATTACAACTTAGTTTTGTCTTAAATGCTAGACATACATCTTTCCAATACATTGTAAGTTTTTAGCATGATCATAGAACATGAGTTATTGAACCCATTGTTATCAGTGGTAATACCAAGTTGGACCATTTGCAATGGAGTAGCTAAAGTGTGAAATTTTAAATTGACCCAATCTACTCTTTGCTTCCCAAATGCCTTAAGTGTATTCATCAGCTTTCATCCCACACTTCTTCTGAAATGTTCACTTGTAATTCTGTTTCTCATTTTGCTTTAATGTTTTCTACTGGGTTTGGATATGACCATATCAGCAGACTGTATAATGCTTTGGGACCTTTGGTAGTACTGGGAGTACTAGCCAAAACATAGGGAAGGTAAAATATTAGATCATAATTACTGCATTTCCTGCATTTCCTTAGGGCATGTTTTAGCTGTAGGTATCTATGAAATGATATTGCAGATACAGTGTATTTTTGGCTATGCTGGAGTGGGGGTGACAGTACCAAATGTGGGATCCATTATATCTCCTATGATATTTATACCTTTTCTCTTCCATGAGTCACAATTTAAAGTATCTCCTTCAAACTGAGCATCTTATCGTCCCATACCATAGTGGACAGTGTGGGGAAAGTTTTGCATACATTTATCCAAGAACAGAACATGTGAAATGAAGGAATTTGAACTGTAATATGTCTGAGCACATAATACATCTTCAGGGAGACCATCATATGATATTCTATATTTTACCACACAATTATAGGTGCATAGGAAGCCATCTTCTGACATTAATTCAGTTTTATCGGTCAGGGGATGGAAGTTCTATCAGTGAAGGAGGATACTCAGCAATTTGATGCCAGCGTTGGAAATTTTCTTTGTCACCATCGTTGATATTCTCCAGCTTGTCAGTCAGAGGCATTAATTTAGATTTCTCTAGGTTAGCTTTGAATCTATAGAAAAATGAAGCCATTAATAACTCTTTGCAATGAGGGAAGTGATGAATGTGGTTTACTTCATGTTAGTAAAATGTCAACAGCATAGGCCACTCATTTGTTTCTTCCTCCCATTATTATTCAATGAATGTCCGAAGATGATCTAATTTTGATTAAGAGGCGTTTGAGAGCAAGAATAAAAAGGTGTGGTGACAGAGGGCAGTCCTGTCTAGTGCCCTTAAACAGTGTAAATATTTTGGACATAATTCCATTGACTCTGACATTAACAGATATGTCAGAGTACAATATTTTAGTTCATTTGCAGAATAAGGCCCAAATTATATTTATTCAGAATAGAGGCAAAGTATTTCCAATTTATGTGATCCAATGCTTTGTCAGCATCTCATGAAAGAAGTATTGGGCTTTCATGTAATTTCCTGGTGGCATTTATTATGTGTAGTATTCTTTTGAGGTGGTCAGTGTTATGGTACACGTATACAAATCCAACTTGATCTAGATGAACCATAAATTAAAAAAACTTTGTTCCTTCTGTTAGCCGACATTTGGCAAGTACTTTGCAGTTGACATTAATGAAGAATATGGGCCTGTAGTTTTCACAACATATATCCTGTTCTGGAATCAATGAGATATTGCTTCTCTCATCGATGCAGGCAGAATTTTGGTTGTGTGCGCCTGTTTGAACACATTTTGGAGTTTTAGCGCAATATTTTGGACAACCGATTTATAGAACTGCAGTAAATCCATCGGTCCCTGGGGTTTTATCTGCAGGCATGGAAATAACCGATTTTATGAGCTCATCTTTCATGAATGATCTTTCCTGAAAGTTTACCATCTTCTTCAATAGTGGGAAATGTAATATTTGATAAGAATAAAGAGATAGTTTTCCTTGATCAAATTCAGTATCAGACTGGTACAGTTGTGAAGAGCAATTCTCAAAGGCTATGGCTATATTTCTGGGTACAAGAGAACTTCACCTGTGCTTTTACAAATGTATGTAATGTTGGTGTTTTCAGAGATTTTCTGTCATTTGTGTGCCAGTAGCTTCCTCTGTGCCTGTCCTGACTCCCAACATGTCTGTTAAAATTTATAAAGTGTATACTCCACCTTCTGGTTGTGTATTGCAAACTTAAATCCTTCTTGATTTAAGCTTTTACCTCCATTCAATGAATTGTTTTACTAGATTTTAAAGATGCCTCTAATTCTAACAGAGGTTTTGCTCTATTTGTTTGTGATTTGAATAAGAGATGATCCGTCCTCTAATAAAAGTTTTGAATGTGTCCCACAAAATACCCTCCATCACGGAGTCATTATTTAATTCAAAGTAGTTATCAATTTCTTTACCCAGCCATTTGGTGTATTCCTTCTCCACAAGATGGGAACAGTTAAATTTCCAACTTTTTTCTCTTTCAAGGACATCTTCTATGTGTAAGCCCGCAGATACTGAGGTATGATCTGGAGTTACAATGTTTCACATATTAGCAGAGGCAATACCTGGAACAATGGAATTAGTCACAAACACTGTAAATAGCGACTGAAGCTATCATGTCTGTTAGATCTGAAAGAAGTCTTTTCCTTTAGGATTAACTAATCTCCACGTATCTACAAGACCAAATTATTTAAAAAGTTGTTCAGAGTTAGTGTAGAACTGATATATGCTGTTTTGACCCCATCACTATAGTCAATTAAATTATCCATTATCGAATGAATTTATATTTGTTTTTTTCAATTGTTTAAGCAAGAGTGGCACACTAAGCTGAAAGCTTATTTACAGGTGCTACCTGGGAGCACAGCGAAGTTAAGTAACTTGCTCAGGGTCACATATTACAAAAGTGGGGGCTGTGGGATTCAACCCCAGGTTTCCAGATTTGCAGCTCGGAGCCTTAAACCACTGCGCTATACTGCCTCCCCATATCTCCTCTCATTATAATGGTGAGACCACCCAGCGAGGTAACTTTACTTGCCAGATTCACAAAGAATTCTGTTTGGCATTTATTAGCAGCACAGATGTTGCCTAGTAACACAGACTGTCCATCTAAACATGCTTTCACCATTACATAACTACCCTTTGGATCAGCAGTAATGCATTCAATCAATATAGCTAAGCACTTACAAATGAGGATACAAACATCCCTGCTTTTTGAGTTATAATGGCTACCATACACCTCACCTACCCATGACCTTTTAAGTTTTAACAATTTCCTCTTCTGTGAGATGCATTTCCTGTAAAAAGGCTACATCTGTTCTAAGCCATTTTAAGTATTCAAAAACATTGGTGCGTTTGATGGGATTATCATATCCACTGACATTTTTTGAGACAAATTTCAAAATATTCCCTACACTGGAGCCAAAAGGACTTCAATCTGATAAAATTCTGCTCATTCGAGATTCAAGCATTGTTGTTAAAATTATATAGATCTCTACCACTATTATCATAATATCTAATCTGGTATCATTAGTGAATACTACTACTCATTTTCCTAAATTAATCTACCACGACAAGGAATTTGAAATTAAGAAAAATTGAAATTGCATATGCAGCATTTCATCAACAATCATCGTGCCTGAAAATAGGCAATTTCATTGTCTAGAGCATTTACCAATCAATTTAGCAATCAAAAACTAAACAAATAAAACCCATAAAAACTTTAAAGATTACAATGAAAATATGTTTAACTATACTAATTCAGCATAAGGCTGCAGGTACTATCAAACTGGTAAAAGTTACCTGTTATCTGCAGCACTCTGCTAGAATTGGTGTACTCTTTTCCATTAATCTGCACTGCACTTGTAGTCAACAAGTTCACAACTATGTATGAATAAACTGGCATTGCATGCAACATTTGTCTGTCACGCCAGAAGGAAAGTTTGGATTATATACAGTATGCAATCTATGAGTATAAGCATGACATGAGCTATAGTAAAACAATGCTTATGTTTATATTAAATCCATAATTGATGCCATACAGAAAGATTCATAAGAAGTGTCAGTGAACTACCCCCGGTTATGAGGACCCTCACAGATAGCTTATTCATTTATTTCAGTTGCAGATTAATACCTTTGAGCCAGAGTGGCTCTTTTCCAGAGGTTCCATGTCAAAACATTAAATACCAACAGTACAGATAAAAACACAATGTAAACAGGATCGTAGTTACATTGAACAGAGGTTTTACGTACATTTGTAGTTCCACAAATCTCACCAACATGCCATGACATTACATGGATCGCATAGGCTACGTTAAGATACAAAGGATTAAAGTATTGGTATCAATTGTTGCTAAGTACCAAGTTACATTCTGATGGTAGCCAGCGAGGTATTGTCGCTAGCAGAGGAGGGATAAGGAGATGGAGATGAAGAAGAGATGGAGGAGGAGAGAGAAGTTAGTATATAGCGGGAGGCGGAGACAAGGAGGTTAGATAGGTGTGGACATAATGTGGGTAGGAAGGGACCAAACCAAATGAATCTTTTGAGTGCTGTCTGCACATACTGAGCTAACTTGTGTTCAATATTTAATTTTTAATTGTGTCTTTTATTTTACGTTGGTGTCCTTTGTCCTCATTTGCATTCCTGCAGTTTAACATTGTCTGAGCCCTGCTGATGTCTTCTAAGAGGAAGCAGGAAGCAGGATGTAGTTTCTCGGTCTTTTCTAGAATTACATTTCATTGAAAGAGCTGCATTTATTGCTACTGGGGTCATTATTCTTGTGTTACTACACCAGTTCCACGAATGAGTGGAATTCATGGAGTTTAAAGCCAGGGAATTGCAAATTAAACTAAAAGGGGCTCGGTGACCTTGGTAACATTCAGATCACGTTCCTTCTTAAATCACTTCCATAGCGAGCAGGGCGAGCGGATGAGCAGGGCGTGCGTGACTCTGTACACAAAGACACGCGTGTTTCGCGCGTGTTAGGCGGTGTTAGAAGGATTTGGCATATTCATCCAAACTACATACTTCCAATTGTGAGTAAAAGTACATTGTGTGATCTTGGTTGTTACTTCACATATTGAAATGGCATCTATAACTAACACATCTAGATGCATTAATGTGTTTGTTACTACCATAACTGGGGAAACAGGAATACAATGTACATCCTGCCACATGTTTAGTTTGACAGCCAGTGCTATTGATAATTTACCCTTTCAATGTTCAAAATGCACAGATTACATAGTTTTACAATGTGAAAATTCTCTATATTATAAGCAGATTCTGGCACTTGAATCAAATAGAGATTCTGAGCTTAATATTGCTCAATCCGCTACACACATTAGTAAGATTCCTACTGATCAGATTACATCTAACACCTTTCACACTTTTCCTGAAATTAATAAAACGGATGTGTACAACTATACCAATTCTACAGAGGTTTCAAATAAAAAGAGAGTAAGAGAAGAAGAGTCTGGTTCTATTTATAGTTCGGAAGACACAAACTGGTAAAATGTACTGGGGTCTAAATGTACAAATAAAAGAAGACGCAAGGCTGATCAATTTGTCATTCCTATTCATAATAGTTTTGATCCATTGTCTGTCATCTCTGCGGATTCAAATGACACCCTTGCTGACTCTACAAATGTAGGTACTAGTTCTACTGATATACCTGTAGTTAGGGATAATTTGCCACATATTTCCAATTCATTGTTCAACTCTACATGTAACTCACCTTTGATTGATTTTGTTACCAATCATACTGACATAGAAGCACCCCCATGAATGGTCCTGATAGTGATGTTCCTATCTGAGGCAGTTATTTGTTTTGGGTGACTCTTTAGTAAAGCATCTAGATCGAGCCCTTTGTGAGCCCAACAAACACAACAGAACTTGCTCTACTTTCCGTGGAACCAGGATCACTGACATTACATTAATGGTTGATAATATTATAGGATTTCACAAATCAAACCCACTGTGTTTTATTCATGTTGGTGCAAATCATATTTACAGGGATTCTGTTCAAAATATTAAACAGGCCTTTGTATCCTTGACTAATAAATTGGTTGATCTAGGATGTGATATTATTTTTTCTGAGATAATACCAATCCCACAATACTCTAGTTTTCTTAACCATAAAATTAAAACTGTTAACAACTGGCTCAGGTTATGGTGCCTTCGAAAAAATATACAGTGTTTAACCCACTGGGAGGAATTCATTGACAGAAATGAGCTTTATTGTCCTGATGGCCTGCATCTAAGTAAGTTAGAGAATGCTCTGTTGAGTCAGCAATTTCTACATTCTATTAACTCTAATTTGAATTTAAACTGACTTATGAGGGGGAGGGGAGAATTTAAATTACAAACTCCATCATCCTTTTCGCCTAAAATGTCTAGTAATTTATTGCAATTTCTAAGTTTTAATGCAAGGAGCCTGACACATAAATTTGATGAGTTATTAACAGTTATTTCCAATAAAAATTTAGATATAGTTATAGTGGCTGAAACATGGGGAGATCTGGATTCACCTTGGAGCATGCAAATTCCAGGATACAAATCCTTTTATTTAAATCGTAGTGAAAAAAAGGGAGGTGGCATTGCCACATTCATTATTGACAAATTTAATTCCATTAATATATCTTGCCTTATTAAAACTCATAACTTTTCAACTGAGACTCTTTGGCTTAAAATTTTTCTATCTGATTCAGACTTTATTATTCTCGGGACATGTTGTTCCCCCCCCACCTCATCTTGCTTACTTATGGATGCTATTCTTTCAGAATTTGAACTAGCTACTCAATTGGGAGATGTTATTATTACTGGTGACTTTAATCTCCCAGAAATTAATTGGCAGTCACTAACTGCAACTAGTAGTGTTAGTAATAAATTTATATCTACTTGTTTGGCTCTGGATTTACATCAATGGGTAAATACTGCTACAAGGGGCAATAATATACTCGACCTTGTTCTTAGCAGCTCTACCCTAGATATTAGAGATGTGTGCGTCTCTACCCCATTGGTAGCAGTGATCACAACTCTATTTTATTTGATTTACATAGACATGTTGTCTTTAATAATAATTATTCTATTATCTATCCGTATGATAAAGCTGATACACATAGTATCAATCATTACTTAAATAAGATAAATTGGTTATCCTTGTTCAAGGATCAAACTCCATTACAGAGCTGGATTCTTTTTAAAACCATTATTTTGACCATACGTGACACCTACATTCCGTCTAAATATAAAAACTCCAATGGGAAACAGTCTCCTAGATGGCTAAATAAAAACATTAAACGTTTGATAAATTTAAAAATTAAAAAACACAGCAACTATTTAAAAAATAGGACAGTTTCAAATTGGGATTCCTACCTGAAGACTAGTAGGCAATGCAAGTCTACTATCAGAAAGGCTAAGTCTAAGTGGGAACGTTATTTAGCATCATCAGCAGATAAATCTAACTCCTAAACAATTTTATTCTTATATTAACTCCCTTAGAAAAAATCCAAGTATGGTTGGGCCCTTAACATCTGACAACATACTAATTCATGAACCAAAAGCAATGGCAGATGTCTTTAACAACGAATTTTGCAAAGTTTTTTCTGTATCTAAGGAGCAATCAATTATTCATAGTATAGTACCTACAGATCCTCCTATTTTTTCTCAGAGGAGTCTATTCTTAGTAAATTATTATTATTAAAAGGTAAATTCTGTCCTGGTACAGATTTAATTGCAGGTCACTTACTTTACTTAGTGTCCACATATATTGCTTTTCCATTAAAATACTATTTGATCTCTTTTATTACATAATTTTATTCCTTGTGAATGGAAAGAGGCATTTGTAGTTCCATTCATAAGAAGGGTCCTAAACATTCATGGGATAATTATCGACCCATTAGTTTGCGTCAGCCATTTGCAAACTTCTAGAAAGTTTGCTCAAGGATATGGTGTCTCCTAGAATTGACAAATCTGACCAGGAACAGCGTGGCTTTAAGAAGAGCAGAAGCTGTCTTACTAACTTGCTTTGCTTCTCTGAGTATTTTAGCTCCTTTTGGATAATAGGGTAGCATGTGATGTTATCTTTATTGATTTTAGTAAAGCTTTCTATTCCATACCACATTGGGCTCTTATTCAAAAACTTTCTATTCTTGGTATTAATAGCTATGTAATTAAATGGTTTCAAAACTGGCTTTCGGATAGGACTCGGAGAGTGATGATTAATGGTTCATTTTCTGACATTGGTAAGGTGCTTAGTGGTGTACCTCAGGGATCTGTTCTCAGTCCTTGTCTTTTTCAGGCTTTCATTTCTGATTTAACCAATTCTTGCCTCTCTAACACTATTAAGTATGCAGATGATAAGATCGGAGGTCCCAGCTGCAACCTTGATCAAATATCCTGTATACAGCATGATCTTGATGTAATTAGCACTTGGGTAACACAATGGGGAATGAAGTTAAACACTGCTAAATGCAAGGTTATGCATTTGGGAACCAATAATCTAAAATTCCAGTATATTTTGGATGATTTCCCATTGTGTACCACTGTTGATGAAAAAGACTTCGGTATAACAATATCTGAAGATTTAACTTATTCTAAGCCTATGTATTCTGTTGCTAATACATGTAATAAAATTATGTGGTCTATTTTGTGCAATATTTGATCTCGAGATAAGGAAGCGTTGTTACCATTATTTAGATCTTATGTTCGACCGCATCTTGAATAAGCCTCACAATTATGGTGTCCTTTCAAAAAATCAGAAAATTATTCCCTTGAAAGGGTCCAACGTAAATACACTAAAAAAATTTCAGGATTGGAACAATTATCATATGAATCTAGGTTGGATATATTAAAGATTAATGCCACTAACTATTAGGCGTATTTACGGGGATCTCCTTCTTTTATATGATATCATTCAGGATCCATATATTATGTCTGAATTAGGTTTTTCATTTAAAAAATCTGTTCATAATACGAGAGGTCACATTCTTCGGTTAGCTGGTAAATCTTTTAAGCACATCAGCCGTAAGTATTTTTTCACTGTTAGGATCATTGGGCCTTGGAATCGGCTCCCTTCCGATGTAGTCACTAGTAATACTAAAGAGACTTTCAAACATCGTCTTGATAATTTAATCATATCAGGATATGACTTATCTTACTATTCCATGGCATAGTATAGGAGCATTATGGGCCTTGGCCTACTCGCTCCTTCTTCTTACCTTAGTATGAACCTTAATATGAAGGGTGAGAGGAGCTGTAAAGGGGTGCCTTCTGTGGCCTGCCATTAGGTGAAACAGTCACAGTGGTTATCTAGGGCCAGAAAGGAATACAATTCCTTCTTGAAGGGGCCAATTCTAGAATGTTCCAGGAGGGGTGAGGGGAGGTCATTTAACCATTTAGGCCCTCGAAAGGCAAGGGATGTTCACTTGAATGGCACGTGTAGTACACACTGAGCGATCTCCTGGTGACTTTTGGTTTTGATTATGCTGGAAAAGGGCAACTGTGGATGGCGGGTCTGTCCAAGAAGAGCTTTTTTCCCAAGCAGGCAGGCATGGTATCTGGCCCTAAGGTTAAGAGGTAGCCAACCAGTGGAGGTGTATAGACTAAAGTGTGTGTGAAGGTGTTTAGCCCCAAGGACAAGGCAGCATACTTTATTGAGTAGAAGTTTTACCTGTAAACGCAGTTTCAGTGGCAGCACTTTAAATAAGGAGGCCATAGTCGATGACTGATAGGACATAACTACATGTGACTATGTTTAGAGCATCTTGGGTCATGTACTGTCTGTGCCTGTATAGGATCCTAGTTTAATTATTAACCATTTTAACTATAGTCTCTATGGGAGGTAAATGTAAGGTTATCGTCTAGGAAGATTCCTAAGTATTTGAAAAGTGGAAACCTGTTCGATGATATCACCTTTGTTACTTTGGATGGTCAAGGGTTAGATCTTTTTGGTGTGAGGCATACAGTAATGCATTGTCTTTGTTTTGTTATAGTTCAGCAATAGCTGGTTTTGAGGGAACCAGGACTCGAGAATGGCAAAGCTGTGCTGAAGGTCAGAGTTATGTCAGCAGTATTACTGCCAGTCACTGCGATTACAGCATCATCCACATAGAGCAGCATATTGGCTGGGCAGTGGTTGGGGAGGGAATTAATAAAAAGGCTAAACAGTAGTGGATCTAAGATTGAGCCCTGTGGGACACTGAGAGTTACCTTTCTGGGGTCTGACGTTACCCCATTTATCCTCACCCTTTGTGTTATTTTGGTTAAGTAACTGTTTAGCCACAGTATGGTATCAGTGGATAGGCCTAGTGTCTTGAGGTGATGGAGCGGGACCTGGTGGTTAACAGTATCAAATGCTTTGGTGAGGTCTATAAAAATGGACCCCGTTGTCCCATTGTCAAGAGCTTCGTATATGTGAGAGGTATAGGAAATTGGTGCAGAGACAGTGCTGTGTCTTTGCCTAAACCCTTGCTGCTGGTGGCAAAGTAGGTCATAACTGTTTAGATAATCTGTGAGTTGATCAGAGACTGCTCTCTCTAGGGCTTTAGATGGGGGGGGAGTAAGAAGATTGGGCGGTAGTTACTGATGCTTGTCCTGTCCCCACTTTTGAAGACGGGGATGACCAGGGCATGCTTCCACTTGTCAGGGAATATGCCAGTTCAGAGAGATATGTTATATAGTTTGGTAGTAGGAAGGGCCATTTCTTCCAGGGTGAGCGCTAGTATCTTCATGTCTAGCATGTCACGTCCGACTCTGGTTTGCCTAGTATTCTTTGACGTATTTGATTCTCTGGGATCTAGTTATTTGTATGAAGTAGAACAGCAGTTATCCTGGCTTGAGAGTTTGTGTCAGAGGAGCTGCAGTATGAGAGATTTGAGATATTCAGGAGGTAAGATGGAGCTCATGTCCACGGAAGGCACTGTTGAAGGCATTGGCCAGTTCGGGTTGTTGCAGGGGACCAGAAGGGGTTGCTATGAGGTCTGGCAGTGCTCTGGATTCCTTGCCAGTCAGGGTTTTGATGTTGCTCCAGAACTCCCTACTATTCTAATTAGTTATTAGACATATTGAGCAATATATGGTATATGGAGGTCAGACTGGCACCTCTGGCTTCCTCCACAGGCATTCCGACCAGGTTGCATAGCATTAGATATTAAATATATTTGAGGGATTTGCCCACGTAATCATATAGGCATGAAATACATCAGGGACCATACGCTGGAACTACATAATTACATGTAGTGCATATTACGAGTAATGCATTAGCTTGTATGTGCCATTATAATGCACTTATTCCACTGACTAACAGTGGGGAGGGCCACTGTTTATAAGTTTAGTGAGATAGTTCTATCCTTGTTCAGTGCAATGTGAGACATAACCCCAATCCTCTTTGCAACCGACTACCTAATAGACTAACAGAAAGTCCAGTGCATGCCTTACAAATAAAAAGTGGAGTTGCTGTTAACAATGCTATACACCATGAAGCTTCTGGAAAAAAAAAAAAACACACGAGGGGGATGGAAAAACAAACACACTGTAATAACTGGCAGACTGGGAACAGAACTCCTCTGCTCTAGGGTGTCAGTGCCTTAGCCTGTCCACCACGGGAGTGACACTACCAAGCACTTCACTTCTAGCTCCTTCACTCCTTCTTCCAATCTGCCTCAGCAGCTCCAGTTGTAGCAGTAATTGACTTGTGCTATCCTACCCGTCACTGTCAAGACAGACATGGTTTTTGAAGCGCTGCCTTGACAGCGCTATTATTAAAACGTTGTTCTGACCCTGTACGCTTTACTACTACCACTTCTATACCTTCTGTGGGCATAAAGTGCATTCTACCAGGGAGATTTGTGGTTTTACAGAAGGGTTTGATTTCCCTATTTAATTTAGACCAGGTTTTAAAGGCAGGAGATGTGTTAGACAGGTGTGAATTATTTAAACTAGTAGTTCTTACAAAGTTACTTTTGGTGCTCCTGAAATTTGCTGGAGATGTACTGGCATAGGATGTGCTTGCCTGAGCGTGTGAAGTGTACCCGGAGCAATGTTAAAACTGGAAGCAGAACCATGGTTATCACTTGACAGTATACCTAATGGAAACTCTCTGTCATTCAGGCCAATATGTTTTTACAAAGTCCCACACTTCTTCTACTGTATTAAAGTCATGAACCCTGCCATTCCTTTGTATCTGCAGTACTGCTGGGTATTTCATCTGCTATTGGACATTAATGTTCTTCAGATAATGGCTGATGTCAGAAAATGGCCTTTGTTCATCCACCAGTTCTGTGGAGTAATACTGAAATAAATGTATTCTCTTGCCATCCCAGCTGAAAACTCTTCTTCCCCTGGCTATTTTAAGCGTCTCTTCCTTAACTGCATATCTTACAATAATATGCTACTAAGGGGACAAGGCTTTTCTCCCTGTCCGAGTCTTACTGTTAATAAGCAGCGTACCTTTTCCACCTCCAGTGGCCACAGCCACTAATAGCCTAATACAGTAGAAACCACTTAACTGGGGCACCCTGGTGGCAGGCTTTTTGTCCCGATTTAACGACCATTTCGATTATCAGAAGTGACAATGTTAGTATTATGCAGTACCCTATAGTGTGACTAGGAGAACTACCTAATTTTGCAAACTTCAGTACAGCAACACTGTCCCCAAAATCACAATAAAGAGCACTTTACACTGCCTCGGGAGCATTTTCTGTATCAGCGGGTAGCGTGTTTTTTTTCCGGAAGCTTCATGGTGTACAGCATTGTTAATGCCAGCTCCATGTTTCACTCATAAGGCGTGTGCTGGACTTTCTGTTAGTCTATTAGGTAGTCTATGTTAACTAGCCATGCAGTCTCTCTCTCTCTGTACCTCAGTGTTCAATAACGTTTACCTGAACAAGTGTATTCAGCTTACACTCCCTCGGTCACAGTCCCTCGACATCTAGTGCCTTTTCTTTTCTCCCCGACCTGGCTGAGAAAGTTTTGGCTGTGAAACTAGTGCAGTGTGGCGATTGGAGTGGCAAGTGAAAATCAGAAAACACATCTGACTTCAGATTGCTGAAAGTAAGGTGCAGTGCTGTGTGCTGTGGGTGAAAGTGAGAGGATCATTACCTTCACAAAATAGGCTTTGTTAAGCAACCAGGAAGTGGCAGATTAGTGTGGAGGTAGTGAAGTGTGAAAGCGTGTCAGAGAATCCTGTTTACACCTAATCATCAGCACCTGAAAGGCAGTCACTGAGAGACAGTTGATGACAGAATCATCCCAATAATCTGGCACACCCATCTCCTTTAAACAGACATTAAGCCCATTGAAATGCACGGCCATTTAATCGGTTCCCGGTGGGGCGTTCCAATAAAGTGGACATCCCAATTATCTGCGTCCCCATTAAGTAGCTTGCACGGTACGCTAAGTATTCTGTAGAAATGCAATTATATTGTGCCTCTCCGTCCCTCCTTAGAGTCCTACTATTCTGAGGTTATTCCTCCTTCCCCTATTCCATACAGCATTCATTTTTTTGTATAAGAAATCTGTCCTAGAAATCTGACATGAGAGGGACTGTTCTAGATAAACAGTAGAGTCCTCTAGAGTAGCGATTCTGCTTTCAGCCTGCCTAAATCTCAGTAATGTTTTATTATATTGGTATTTAAATTGTTTACTGCAAGTTTAAATGCTGCATTTTCAGTACTTATAGTAGACAGTATTTTCTTTATGACAGCTTATTCAGATTTCTGGATGGTGGCTGTCAAGCTGGAGGCCCCCTCCCCTTATTTCCTGTTGATTACGATTTAATACCATGGTTGTGGCTAGCATTAAACTGTTACTTTTTGACTAATTACAATAAAATAAAAAATACTTGGTTGATTTACAAGCAGAATGCAGGATCGGAAAGTGGAAGATAAGGGCGCTTCAAAAATACACAATTTGACTTTTAATTTGGCAAACTAAGTGTGTCTAACAAAAGGGTTCTCTTCAAGTGTGTCTATCACCCTGACTCAAACGGCCATCTTCCAGGTTGCAGGCACGCACTTCCTGTAGTGTATGTACTGTTCCACATACATGTGCAATGTTTATATGTATGCACTGTTTGTATCATCCTATACACATGTGCACTGTTATTCAGATTCACGTACTGTAACATGCTCCCAGGTATTTCACAATATTTCTAAAGAGATATTCTCTGCTGGCCCACAGTGGTACTGAGGCAGGCAGGGACATTCTCTAGCGATATATCTGAATTTTCAGAAATAGATGGCCATGTGTTTGGCTGCAACTGTATGTGCTATTCTACACACATGTACTGTTACACTCATATATGCATGTACTATATGTCCGACATACATGTGCACTGTTACACTACTATGCATGTACTATATGACTGTCCCTACATACATGGCACTGTTACACACTCATATGCATGTACTGTAGGTACTGTCCTATATACATGTCCATTGTTATGCAATCATATGTATATACTGCAGGTAATACCCTACCTAAATACACATTGTTACACACTCATATGCATGTACTATAGGTACTGTCCTATCACGATATACACTGTTATGCAATCATATGCATGTACTGTATGTACTGTCCTACATACATGGGCACTGTTACACATTCATATGAATGTACTTAACTATGTACTGTCCTACATATATGTGCACTGTTAAGCCCATAAAAATTATAAACATTTTTCAACATAGTAATTAGCAGGACAATTACTGAAGGGATAATATACATTTTAAAGACATCAACATTTCTGCAGGACTGTCTTCATTTGTCAACAAAAGTCCAGTGTTCCCTTTTGCTTTAGAAATGTCCAAATTTAGCAACAGAACCAATTTAAGGATGAAAATTGATTCTCTCAGCACTTTCCAGGACTAAGCTTCTGTTGTTATTTTGGCTTTTCAGACCACCCCTGCTCCAACCACTCCCAGGCCAGCTGCTCCTATTCCCAAGCTGACTTCGCTCACTCCAAGGCTAACAGCACTCATGTCTGGTGACACTCCTCCCCATCCCACCCCCACCAGGGCAGTATCAGTGTCCTACTTCCAGTGTATGACTGTTGGGAAGCACAAGTCAACTGTAAATGATTGCATTTAGTTATACTTAGCTGACAACAAAGGATGCACCAAATTCAACATTACCGGCAAAGCAATACCAGCTAAACATCAAAAATCATCACAGTTCCCACCAATTTTCTCCACTGCTGACAGTCTCACACGGGAGACCAAGGACAAAATGGATTTGTAATCTAAACTCCCTTATTTCCCATCAGAGCTAAGTACGTACATTTATAAAGCTCCCCCACTCAGGGGCTCAAGGTGCTGTATATAAGACCACTCAGGGGCTCAAGGAAGGTGCTGTATATAAGACCACTCAGGGGCTCAAGGAAGGTGCTTTATACAAGTCCACTCAGGGGCTCAAGGTGCTGTATATAAGACCACTCACAGGCTCAAGGTGCTGTATATAAGTCCACTCAGGGGCTCAAGATGCTGTATATAAGATCATAAAATAAATAATTTATTTATTTATGGAGAGGGTCCATCAGGAGGATGGTGAGCGTTTAGGTCCAGCACAGACAAATAAATCAGCAAAGAATGCAACAGGTCATTGATTGCACTTGCAGGGGTCACCGTACTGGAGAAGGCTTTGAGCCTTGTACTAAACTGAATAAGAGAGGGGCAGCTAAGAATCTCATCGGATAGTGAGTTCCATAGAGAGAGGATACTGCAGTCTAGCTTTGAAGGAGGGCCACCCCAGCGTAGCAAGCACTCCACAGTGGTGGTCTCTGGAGTGGGAACTGGTTGCAAATCATCCAGTTCTGTAATAGTATGTCTTTAGCCTGCCTAACTCGGTTTCACAAGTGGACTGCAACACTGGGGTGCCACAGAATAGGATAAGCATTAGGGTGCTGTTTGCAATAGCTAGAAGAGCATCCCTGAAAAGGAAAGGGATAAGCCTGTAAAGAAGGCAGAGCTTCTGGTGCAGTGTTTTGACTACTGCATCCACATGAGATGCAAAGGTCATGTTCTGGTTTAGTGCTACCCCAAGGTATTTGGTGACTCAACAACTTCAAGATGAGTGCCTCCTCTGACAGCCAGCTTGAGAAGGTGTTATCTCTCATTACCTAGTCTCCTGTGACCAAGAGCATGGCTTTGTTTTTGTGTTTTCATTAACAGCTAAACCTGTTAAAGGGAGACATGCAAAACATTGAATAAAAGAAACAGTTAACCACATTTATTAAAAGTCAGAGAGACTAAGTATGTCTTTAAGGCTTTCTTAAAAGCCTCAACCGAGGAGATTTTCATACATAGGGTGTTAAGAAGTTCCACAACTGGACAGCCATCACCCAGAGAGGATTTGAGCGTCTCTGGAGGATTTTAAGCGGGCCAGGGGCTTCCAGAAGAAGTCTCCCCGGCAGAGCAGCGAAGTGCAACACAGAGTATACAAGCACAGGAGGTCTTTAATGTAGTTGGGACCCAGATCATGTAGGGCCTTGGAAACCAAAAGCCAAATCTTGAAGGTGGTATGCCATCTAACCAGAAGCTAGTGAGACCATCAGCACATATGTGGTATGACGAAAGTGCTTTTACCCAATATCTGCCTAGTTGTGGCATTCTGCACCAGCTGGAGGCGACACATCAAACCTCCAGAACTCCCCAGACAGAAAGTGCTGCAGCAGTCAGTCAGGATGTCATGTAGGCATTCCCCATACAGTACATATGGTAGAGTTATGCAGAAAGATTGTGTGCTCCATTAAGTTCGCCTCCTGTTATCCTAACAACAATAATATGAAATATCACCATTACCTATATATTCAGCCTAGTCTTGTAACTCACTGTATTGCCTGCACTTAGCACTTCCTCAGGTAATCTGTACCACAACCTAGTGTTCTCTGGATAAAAAAATGCTAAGTACTTCCTGTCTCTCCATTCCCATCAGCTTGTACTTCTGCCTTCTACTGTCCCAGAATTCTGCTCAACCGGCTACCCAGGTCTAATTTTGCACAACTTCGTTGCAGTTTTGAATACCTAGTCATATCGCTCCTTCAATCTCCTTTTCCATGAAGAACTACAAGTGCCCAAACTGGAGGGACAGGGAGGGTAAAGAGAGGAGGAGTAGCTCTCTACAGAAAGGAATCAAAGCAACAGAGCAAAGGGTAAACAGGGAGAGAAGAAGCACTGTGGGTCAGTTTGGAGGCAGGCAATGGACCACAATCCGCACAGGGTTGTATACAGACCCCCTCTCAGAGGGGAGGAAAGCAGGGAGGAAATGATAGAAAGTATACTTAGAATGGCAGATAAAGGGAGATATTGCTGATGGGTGATCTGAATATGCCAGATGTTAACTGGAGTGCAGTTGCAGCAGCCACTTCTAAGAGTGGGTTTATTCTAGATGTCCTACAGGGGCATGCCTTAGACAATTAGTATTGGAACCCACTCGAGAGAGGAGCAATCTTAGACCTGGTCCTCTCAAATGGAGATGGAGAGAGATCACAGATGTAGAAGTGGGTAGCCATCTGGGAACTAGCGACCATCCGAACAGTATGGTTCACAATAAACACAGCAATAGAGTCAAGCCATACAAAGGCAAAAGTACTGGACTTCAGGAGGGCTGACTTGCCAAAGTGGTGAGTGCTTAAGGAATGCACTAGCAAATGGGCAGGAAGGAGGGGTGGAAGAACAATGGGGAATATATAAAACTGCCATCACAGAGGTAACAAGCCTTTGTGTGAGGCAAATAAAGCGAAAGCGATGTAAGAAACCACTATGGTTCTCAAAGGAGGTGGCAGTGAAGGTTCAAGAGAAAAGAAAGCGTTCAGAAAGTACAAGGAATCACAGAAGGAGCATGACAGAGAATTGTATCAGTTAAAGCAAAGGAAGCTGGGAAGGCAGTCAGAACAGCAAAGGCCGAACTGAGGAAAAGATAGCCAACTCCGTTAAGAAGGGGATAAAACTTTTAGGTACATCAGGGAGCAAGGAAGACTAAGGGAGGGATAGTGAGGCTTAATAAAGGAGGAGGGTGGGCAGAGGGTGACTGAAAAGGCAGAGATACTAAACAAATATTTTTGCTCAGTATTTACAAGCGAAGAGGGAAGTACCTAAAACAAACAATAGAAACACTCTGGATGCAAGTTGATACCAGCCCATTTACAGAAGAAAGGGTCTGAAAAGAATTCTTAAAACTGAAGGTGGACAAAAGCAATGGGGCCTGATGGGATTCATCCCAGGATTCTAAAAGAGCTAAGGGTAGAACTAGTGACACCACTGACTACCCTCTAACAAATCATGGGAGGATGGGGTGGTACCTGAGGACTAGAGGAGGGCAGATGTGATTCCCCTTCACAAAAGTGGGAGCAGGGCAGAAGCAGGAAAACTACAGACCTGTTAGTTTAACCTCAGTGATAGGGAAACTGATGGATCACTTCTGAAGGAAAGAATTGCCGAGTACCTAGAGGCCAGAGGGCACAGGACCAAGGCAGCATGGATTCACAGTGGGAAGGTCATGCAGACAATCTAATAGATTTCTTTGACTGGGTGACCAAAGTAGTGGATCAGTGAGGGGCTGTGGACATGGCCTACTTAGACTTTAGCAAGGCATTTGACTCAGTCCCACACAAAAGATTAATATACAAGTTAGCCAGCCTGGGAGTGGGTCCCAAGATGATAGCCTGGGTAAAGAATTGGCTGGAGAATAGGACACAGAGGGTAATAGTAAATGGAGTCCACTCTGAAGAAAGGGGGGTTACTAGTGGGGTGCCGCAGGGTTCAGTATGGGACCGGTCTTCTTCAATGTCTTGTAGCGACATTGCAGAGGGACTGGAAGGAAAATATGTCTCTTTGCAGATGACACAAAGATCTGCAACAGAGTTGATGCACAAGGTGGGCTGGAAAGGATGAGAAGGGACTTGGCAAGGTTAGAGGAATGGTCAAATGTATAGCAGCTTAGATTTAATGCTAAGAAGTGCAAGGTAATACACCTGGAAACAAAACCCAGGGAAGAGTACACAATGGGGGTGAGGTACTAACAACAACAAAAATGGAAAGGGACTTGGGGGTAGTCATATCAGGATGACTTAAAGGTGGGCAAGCAATGTGAGAGGGCAGTAAGGAGGGCTGGGGGAATACTGGGATGCATAGGGAGAGGCATCACCAGTAGAAAACAGGAAGTTGTTATCCCTCTGTACAGACAGCTGGTGAGATCCCATCTGGAGTACTGTGTGCAGTTCTGGAGACCCAATCTCCGCAAAGACATAGACAAGATGGAAGCTGTCCAGAGGAGGGCAACTAAAATGGTGCAGGGTCTGCACCAGAAGACATGAAGAGAGACTAAAGGAGCTTAATATGTATAGCCTCGAGGAAAGGAGGAAGGGGGGGGAACATGATAGAAACTTTAAGTACCTCAAGGAATCAACAAAGTCCAAGAGGGTAGCATCTTTCAAAAAAGAGGTGTACAAGAACAAGGGGCACAATTTGAGAGATGAGGTGACTCAGAGGTAATGTAAGAAAGTATTTTTTCACAGAGGTGTGTGAATGCATGGAACGGCCTTCCGGAGGAGGTTGTGGAGTCAAAAACAGTGGTTGAATTCAAGCATGCATGGGACAGCCATAAGGCAATTCTAGAGGGTGGGGGTAGAAAGAAGTAGGCTGCTGGTTAACTAGGATCTGCAGTTTATCCATTAGGTAGGGAAATGGGCAGACTGGGTGGGCCAAGCGGTCCTTATCTGCTGTCAAATTCTATGTTTCTATGTTTCAAACCTTTCTTCCTATGTTATGTCCTTCAGCCTCCTCCTCATCTTTGGGCTGTACTTTTTGATCTCCTTTACGTCTTTTTTGAATCGTGGCAACCAAAATTGGATGGGAATACTCTAAGTGGAGTATATAACCAGTGCCTTGTACAACCTCATTTTGTCTACAATTTATCAACTTTATGTTTTTTAGGCATTACGTACCCCTGGTACACCTTGCTACCCCTCTCCCACTCCAACACCACTGTCCAGTTATTGTTCCTCAATGTCCCTGCAGCTTCGTCCCCCCTCCCCACAATAGGCATGACATCCCTGGGATCCAACATGAGGAAATGGGTGCTGGGGTCAGCAGGGGCCATGGAGAAGAGGCTCAGATGTCAACCTTCCTTGGCCTGCCTAAATCACCAACCCCAAGTCTCCGTCTCTTTTTTATTTAATTTATTAGAATCCTCTACATTGTTTAGTTCATATGAAGATTTCTAGAGGTAGAGGCAGAGTATAAAAGCAGTCTAAGTTTCTCGGGTCACATAAACAGTCATTCAGGTTTTGATATTAGCAGTTTTCATACAGCCCAGGTCCATAGAGGTTCCAGCTACTGGAGTGAGGTTTCCAGCACATACCGCTGTCACTTAGATAAGCTTACTTACTTGTGTTGTATCAGGCATGCATGCTTGAGATTTAGCTTCTAAGAGAATAGTGTGAAGATTAAAATATAGGAAAGAGATGAAGGCAAGTTTTCAAGATAATTACGAAGGATAAAGAAGAAAGAGGTAAAGAAGAAAAGGAAAAAAGGAGGGGGGTAGGGACAGAGATAAAGAGAGGCCACTCTATTAGCTTAATAGTAATGGACAGAACAACAGTGAGAAGAAGAAGAGGGATGAAATCCTTTTCTTTAATGGGCTGTGAAGGGGAGGTGCCACCTGAGGCACAAAGTCTGGGTAGTGCTCAAGTTGGAATAGTACCCACCTGTGCCACCTAATCTTAAAGGTTGTGATACGGTTCCTCCGTCTGGCAGAAAGTCTTTCCAATGTATAGACTTCAAGAGTGAGGTCTTGCCAGGCATCTCGGGTGGGTAGTCTGGATGTATGCCATAGTCTGGTGATGGCCTTCTTAGCCGTCAATAGGAGGAGTGAGACCTGTCTGTGTCGCTAAGCCTCTGTCTTAATCTAGTGTGCCACATATCAAATGTGACTGCCCAGGATATGCCACACACTTGCCAAGGAGATTCTCCCCCACACCCTAAGCACGCTGCTTTCACAATGCTCTCAAGACTACTCAGACCTGGAGCTGTGAGCTGGGATCATCATGTCAGCCAGGTCTCCCATATGGTAGTGTAACCTTTTTTTTTTTTTTTAGTGGAACCTAGAATTCACTTGCCTCTACTGCCTGCTGCCAAGCACTGTTCAGTGGTTTCTCCAGGGCACAATCAGGATGCAGGAGTCTGTGGTGTCAATCTGTGCCTATTTAGGGGGAACAGCATGGTCTACTCATTAGACCACAGGACTGGGAATCATGGCGCCCAGGTTTGAAACCCAGCCCTGCCAGACTCGGTTGTGCTCGAGCACAATTTAACGTCCTTGTGCTTCAGTTCCACCCAGCTGTGAAACTGGGCAAAAGCAGGACCTCATGGAAATGAGATGCTGCATCTTAGTTGGACTACCCTGGTTGCAGAAACTGCAAAACAAATCAGACAGGTAGACATATTGGTGGGGCAGAGTAACAAAACTTGCCTGTGGCTGCCATATTTACAACCGTCTATTTAATAAACAAGGACTTCAGGTGCTAATGGTGTGGTCTGGTGCCTTGCAGTACTACAAGTTTAAAGATATGTAAAAACAAAGTTTAATTTACAACAGTAGCACCGTGTAACAGAACAAGTACCTTACCAGTAAGTTAAAGGGGAACAGTCAGCACAGAGGGCCCCACACTCAAATGTAGGCTGGTCCCAATCTGCACTTTAGGGCAAATAAATGTTGAGTATACTTACTGTTTACTATAGTATAGCACATTGTATCAGACTAATTTTGTTTAGTTCTAGAGGCTGACATCTTTTACTACAAATCCCAAAATCCTTGCAGCTGACATCAGAGCAGCAGGCAGCAGTGGAGATTTACTAGCTTGCAGTGCATGTTAGAACTTTTATAATCTCCAATCAGATGTTTTTCGGGTCTGCTTTTCTCCAGGGGCTAAGCACAGTCTTCTGTGACTGTGTAGCCCATGGAGAACAGAGGAGCATCATATAAAGATCAGAGCTTATATAAACTCTAACATGCACTGTGTTATTGAATCTTCTCACCGCTCACTGCCTTGGAAGTTATTTGCGGGAGTACCTGGGATTTGTAGGAGCAGAAGATGTCAGCCTAGAAGTTAGCAAATTCAGCAATCTAGCAGAAAAATCAAACTACAGCTCAAGCTGTAAGGAGTGTGCATGAAGTAATGATGCACCTACCTGTGCAAAACCGGTAGAGGGATAGTGTCGGTTGTTGCTGTTGACGTCCGTTGAAATAAATTTTTCTAAGTGTTATTTGCAGAACCTGGAGTGGTGCTCGTGTTTTTTCCTTGTGCTTCTGATACAATCTACTATATCACAGTAAACAGCAAGTAAACCAAAATGTTTTTCCACACAAAGTGCACACTGGGACCAACCCCACACTTGAGTATGGGGGCCCTTGGTTGTCAGCTAGTGCACCACCTTGGTCACTAATGACTAGACAGTAAAGGGCTAGCCCACTGTGCATTATTATATTGCAAGTGTACTTTCTTAGCCAATCCGAACTCAAGGCTACTATACAGTTATTCCCCCACATAGCTGTAATCAGACCCACTAGCGCTGCAGGATCCTATTTCCTACATGTTTATTGGTTGATCAGATTAACTGATATGATACTTTACTCAGATAATTCGATTACTTTCACTCTAGGGCTTTACTGCAGGACTGTATAGGTTAATGTATCTTGCTGAGTTTTGAACCAACAATTCTCAGGACCTTACTGATCGTCCTTGCGCTTGCTGATTTGCAATCTGTCTTTGTACAATGTGCCCCTCCCGAAGTGGCACCTGAAACAAGCTCTGGCTCAGTGGGCCTTTCCTGGTTACCAGTTTTCAGATAAATAAACTGTTCAGCATTTACAGGCACCAATCTTTGAACTTTTCAAATACATAAACTCAAACTTTTAAAAATTAAACAAAGCTAGCTGCCCTGGTGCAGCATGTAGTGCTTACTGCCGTGACACTGGCGACCCCGGTTCAGGAACGAGCTCAGGTGCCGTGGGCCAGCCGGGGGAGAAGGCTGAGTGTCCTGAGGACTGCTAGTCTTCTCCAAGGACGGAGGGGGCAGTGGCTCGGCACTTGACTGGCCCCAGATGGAGGCCCGGGATATGGCAAACGCCAAGCCAGATACAGGAGGAGGATGTGATGGACGTCGGCGGTCACACCTTGACATCCTGGGCACACGTCACGTCCAGAGAAAAAGGGAAAATGCTCTCTAGGCTCCAGGAATACGGAGCACTGGAGCAGACCCCTCATAGCTCACACCTGCCTGATGGACCAGATTCCGACGAGACTTGAGGTGTTTGGGTGTTGCAGCCCCATCTCGTCCCCACCTGGGGGAAAGAACTGTAGCTCCATGGGGGAATGAGAAGGTCCAGGTAAGGTGGGAGAAGCAGGGGCAGACTCCAATGGTGTTCCCGATGAAGCGGAGCTTGCAGAGGTAGGGGCGTATATAAATGTAACCCCCCTGCAAATGGGGGTTCCCAAAAGACTTCCAGGAGCTTGCTTGAATGCTCCAAGCCTGAATGGTGTTTGGCATTTAAGCCATTTATCAGTGAGTGTTTTTAGAGCCTCTGGTACTGTCTCTTTAAGAGCTGTCTGCTTGCAGACATAATTAGTTTGTATGGGGGACTGTGTGCTTCTCTGAGTACCACTCGAGCTGCTGCCAATTCACTTCATTTTTGCAGTCACTAGAGTGCAAAGGGAACCTATCTGAAAGATGTAACTGTTTGCCAGAAATTATTTAGAGTAATAATGAAATTACAGTTTGTCTAACCTGCTTTCTTTGCAGTCAGAACTGTGTCTGCTAGTTCCCATTCTAGTTTTGAACTGCTGAACTGGACCAATCAGTGTGGGTAAGCTAGCTCTAAAATGGTGCCTTGGATGAATCAGAACTTGGACTCATAATCTGAGCCAGCCACAAGAGGATTGTATGGGCAGTGACTCTGGGAGATGTAGTTTAGACTTCAGTGCCTTTTGGACCAACAGCAGCAGTCTATTGTGAGTGACAGCCAATCCAGTCAAGAACTGGGAGGAACTCAAAGGAAGTGCCGGTTTGTCGGTTGGAGTTTCAGTTGAGCTTTGGCAGTGAAGAAGGAAGGAGCCCTGTGCTTTTTCAGTGTGCAGTTTTAGTCAAAACGGTGTAAGGCCCAGAGTTCCGGTCTGCAGCTTGTGTAACAGCTTGTTAGGACTGAATCCGTCCTGTGAAAAGAATCAAAGGATCTCTGAAGAGTAGAAACCAGGCTCACCCTGTAGAGACTGGAGGAATTGCTGAAAATTGCACTTTCGGTCTGTCAGGAACTGAATCTGCTTGTGTGTTCTCCGGGTATTGTGCAGTAATTGCGATCGGGATACAGATGCAGCCTGCCTGGTATAGTGCTTTCTTTTATATGGATGTGTGAAGAGGTTTGTGTACCTCAAGTGAGCCCTGCTGACATTGAAGGACCCTATCTTATTTGGAGGTCGTGAGTACTAATTCAGGGTCGCTCCTGTTGAATTGCCACATTAAATCCAAATGGAATTACTGTACTGCTGACTGTTTAATTCTCCTTTTCTCTGTGTGAAAGGGCCCTACCAGCTGCCACGGTTTGGACTAGCCACTAGGGCTTGGGTTCCCAGGGACAGTAACTGATAGGGATAGGCCTGTGCACAGAGCCATAGGTAGATTATTAGAGTGATAAGCTAATTAACCTGATTTCCTCCTTGTTATATCCCCTAAATAAATCAGAGCTGCTTGTTTCAGCAAAGTTATACTGCCTGAGGTATTTGTCTATGTTAAAGTACTGTACTGTGATTGTTGCACTGTATCTCATTTCACAGGAGGTCCCAGTGCCGGAACCAGACCTGGGGGTAAGTGTATACTGTGAAGGTAATTCTGATATATTGTGTGGGCCACTGAGTGGGAAGAAAGGGGTTGCAGTGTCCCAGAGGGCTGTGACCAAGTTAGTTTAACTATTGCAAACCCTGACCTCTGGGTGGAGGCACCGCCATTGGATCCAGGCCCTCAACCTGTTAGTGGCAAATCAGGCAGGGGTAGTAGCCCCTGGGATAGCCATCTAGGGTTACATAAAAAAAAATATATATATATATATATATATATATATTAAAGCTGTTAGAATTTTAAAAAGAAAGAACTTGTTACAAAGTGGCGATAACCCACACAATAGCTGCAGGTAAGCTCCACAACATACTTACTCCCCACTACTCTATATTTAGCAAGGTAAAAATGAGTGCGAGTCTAAACAAACTTCCTTGTACACAAAACGCTACTGCAGGATGATGCCTTAACAGTATAACCCACTACTGCACCTTCTTTTCAGATGACTACCAATCCAATCCAGTCAGTGTTTACCAGCATCCCCCAAAAACGGGAAACTGATGTTCACTTCTAAATAAAAACAACAACAAAAATCATAACAAACCCAAAATTGCAACACAAACACAGTTTTATAATCAGGATTATACAAGTTTTCATTTACAAGGAGAATAAGAAAAACAAATTACACTGGGGGTTAATACAACACTCCTGTTTGTTAGTTATAATTAATAATTATATATGTGTTTATAATTTCAGTACAGAGTATTGGTAGGGTGTGCCACAGTAAGCAGAAATGAGTTACGTGTAGATACTGTGACAAGGTTGATGTCTTGAGGGGCCTTGCAGGAGTGTACGCATCTGTAAGTCACTCATTATTCCACCTCCACCTCCACCTCCACCTCCACCTCCACCTCCACCTCCACCTCCACCACCTCCTCCTCCTCCTCCTCCTCCTCCTCCTCCTCCTCCTTTCCAAGGTATCCAGAAAACAAAACATGCACTTGTTCAGCAGGATGACACTTTCTTCTTTTCAAACAAAAATTTTGAGGAAAGACAGAAGAAGCAAGAAAACAGGAAGTGCGAGCCAGCATGTCTGTGTATGTGTCCAAATTAATCATTTCACAGCAGGAAACACTTGCTTGCATTCCGGATGCAACTACTGACCCCGAAATCTGCAATGCCATGTATATATTAAACAGAGAGTGTTCAGAGTTAAGTCTCCAGACTAGGAACAACAGAAATTAGAAACTGAAAATGCAAAGAGAAAATTCATTTTTGTCAAATAAATTTGCATATAAACCTCAAAATAACAGCTTAACATGGCCTTTAAAGAACTACTAACGTTACAGAGGACATTATGGAAATAAAAATGAAGACACGATCACCATCTCTTAAGCTTCATCTGCGCTGGCTATTTGTCTGTATCTGACATTACACAAGCATGATATAACAAGCAGAGGCAATATGATGTTCAGCACAGATAAACAGCTAGAGCAGATGAAGTCGAAACATAGATGTTGTCGGTAGATAAGGACTACTTAACCCACCTAGTCTGTCCTAAATTCCCTTCCTATAGTGCCACCAGAGACCCTGCTTGGACTTGAGCTTGCACCCCCCACTGCTTCTAAGATTCCTGTGTGTCTATCCCATCCATTCTTAAATCCTGTGACTGTTCTAGGGCCCCCCCCCACATGCACTTCCTCTAGGAGGCTGTTCCAAGCATCCACCACCCTCTCTGTGAAGAAGTACTCCTTATGTTTCCTGTGAGCCTACCCCCGCTTCATATTTGTGACCCCTTGTTCTTGAGCATCTTTTCCTTTGGAAAATGCTCCCTTCCTGTACTTTGTTTATTCCTGTGAGGTACCTGAATTTCTCTATTATATACCCTCTTTCCCTCCTGTCGTCTAGGGAGTACATATTTAAGTCCTTAAGCCTTTCTTTGTAGGGCTTCTGATGCAGGCCCTACATTATTTTGGTTGCCCTTCTTTGCACCGCCTCCACCCTGTCTATGTCCTTTCAGAGATGGGGCGTCCAGAACTGTACACAGTACTCCAGGTCACTACAGGGGTAACATTACTCCCCTCTTTCTGCTAGTGATACCCCTCCCTATGCATCAGAGCATTCCACTAGCCTTTCCCAGTGCCTTGTCACACAGTTCAGCTACCTTCAGGTCACCAGAAATGATAACCCCGAGGTCTCTTTCCTGTTTTGTGACAGACAATACTCCCCCCCTCCCTTCCCGAACTGGTACGTTGCCCCCAAGGTTTTGTACCCTAAGTGCATGATTTTGCGATTTTTGCGTTAAATCATAGCTGCCAAACTTGCGACCATTCTTCTAACTTCTTTAGATCCCCTTATTCTTTCAAACCACCCGCCCCCAAGTGTGTCTACTCTGTTGCAGATTTTGTGTCATCCGCGAATAGGCACCTTCCCCTCCAGTCCTTCTGTAATGTTGATAATAAAGATATTGAAGAGGACCAGGCCTAATACTGACCCCTGTGGCACCCCGCTAGTCACCTTGCCCTCTCCAGAGTGTACACCATTTACCACCACTCTTTGTTTCCCATCACTAAGTCAACTCTCCACTCATTTTACAATTTTAGTACGTACTTTCAGGCTACTCAATTTGTTTACCAGCCTTCTATGTGGAATGGTGTTGAAGGTCTTGCTGAAATCCAGACAGGCCACGTCAACTGCCCCTCCCTGGTCCACTTCCTTTGTTACCCAGTCCAAGAATTCAAGTACTACCTTATACATGGGATGCTATTTGTGGATTCAATATCTGTAATATTTCACTGTATTTTATTTCTGCTCACTGTATTTTGTGTATTTCGACTGTTCTACCCAGGACCTCCTTGTGAATGAGCTTGCTCAATGAAGCCTTTTCCTGGTAAAATAAATAACTTGAAAACTGAGTCAGGTTTGTCTGGCAGGATCTCCCAGTGAATCCATGTTGCCTCAGATCTTGAATACCTATGGTAACAAGGTATTCTCCAAACCTTTCATAGAAAGCGAAGAAAGTGATGCGCAGAAGGGGCCATGCGCCCATTTAGTCTGCCCATAAGCCTACCAATTTCCTTAACTGCTTTTCAGTGTTATGAGATGCCCTTGTATCTATCCCATGCTTTCCTGAAAGTCCCCACTCGCTTTTGCCTCCACTGCCTCCTGTGGAAGGCATTTCCATGGATCAACCACTCTCTCTGTGAAGAAGAACTATGCAGTGTTGCCTCTGAATCTGCCCCCTCCCCCCAGCTTCATGTTGTGCCTCTGGGTTCCTGAGTGATTTTTATATGGAACAGGTCCTGGACCTGCACCTTGTTTATTCCTTTAGGATTCTGAAAGTCTCGATCAGGTCTCCCTCTCCCACCGCTGCTCAGGAATATCGTTTAATTCTCTCTAACAGTAAAATTGCAAGTGCTATCTCTGACACACTTGCCTGCTCCTCGGAGTACCTCAGGGTCCATACTGGGCCCTCTCCTCTTCAGCCTCTTTTAAAACTCCCTACCACAATCCTGCTCAGAACAAATCTTCCTGTATGTGGATGATGCTGTTGTCTTTTCTACGCACAAGGACCTTTCACCACTACAACACAGCCTCCAACTCTGATTCAGTGCCGTTGAAACATGGTTCTCCAATCATAAACTAGTCCTCAATCACAAGAAAACCAAGTCATTGCTATTCTGCAGTTCACATAACCGTTACAAGCAACATCCCCTTTCCATCTCCACCAAGCAGGGGACTGTCCTCGAACAAGTTAACTCTTTCAAAAACCCTAGGGACTCTGCTTGACCCCAATCTCTCCTATATGGCTCACATTGACAGCGGGCTAAAGCTGCCAGCACATGCCTTGGATTACTTTACAAACACAGGCAGCACCTCATCCCAGGGCCCTGAAGATTGCCGTCCAGAGCTCTGTGGTGTCAATTATTGATTATGGCCTCATTATCTATGGCTCCGCCATGACGTCCTCCCTCCAACGTATAACAACTGCTCTTAACAAAGCATGCCGACTCACAACTGGTGCCCACCGCCTCACCCACACCTGTGCCCTCTATGAACAATCGGGATGGCTCCAACTCTCCAACCGTATAAAATATCTCACATGTGCTATGGCAGGAAAAATCAACCTTGGCCTCACATCCCCTGGTGTTACTGCCTTATTATATCAAAACACCAACTGACAGAACACCAGGAGCTTGACAACCCAGATTCTACAAGTTCCTCGCTAACGAACTACACAGGGCCAACGCTCCTTCACCTATAGGGCTCCTCTATGGATGAATGGTCTCAGCCACACCATCTCCTCTGCCTAAACACTAGGTCGGTTCAAAACAAGACACCGGGCCCATCTCATTGCCTCTAGCTTCTGTGCCTGCCTCTCCTAGATGATGACCCACACAGCTTTAATCCTAATTTTATATACTGCTTAACCCGCCCCAGTCCCTCCCCCAGCTCCTGAGGCACCACTTCAAATCTCAGGTCTTCATACCACCTCATTAGTCTCTCCTTGCCCCATTACAGCATTTATCCCCCCACCACCACCCTGCCCCTTTTTCTCTTCCATCATTCCTTCCCATTTATTTTTCATACAAATGCCTCCGCTGCATCTTCATCCTTCCCCTCCTCTCATCCCTGTTTCTCTGCCACCCCCCGCCTGACCTACCAATTACTTGTGGACATATGCATCCTAGCTGTGTTCACCATCTTACTATAGCTGCCTCTATTAACTACCTACACTTCTCCTCCTCCTCTACACCTTACTCTTCCTATAATTGACCCCTTTCAATAGAACTGTTGTACATGAATTGTTTACTGTTATTTTACTGTTGCTTCCTTGTTGTTTATTTCTAATGTGGAACCTTTGTAAAAGAGCCTTGGCTCAAAGGTACTTGTAATCCTAGAATAAATAAAAATTCACACTGCTCCTCATATGATTTGTCGTAGTTCATGAATCATTTTGTAGCTCTCCTCTGCACTGTTTCCAGTCTAGTAATATCCCTTTTTAAGGTGTGGTCTCCAGAATTGTACACCTTACTCCAGGTGTGGCCTCACCAGCTATCTACAGAGTGGCAGGACAGCTTCCATTTTCTTGCTGGTAATCCCCTGCTTATGCATCCCAACATACCATTTGTTCGCAGTGCTTGAACATTTTTAGGTCATCTGTTATAATTATTCCCAAATCTCTTTCCTGTTTAGAGGCTTCCAGTTTCTCTTCCCTCTAGGTAGTAATCCAGTCCTGGATTAGTCCTTCCAAGGTGCATGATTTTACATTTTTTATTACTGAAGTTTAGTGGCCACGTTCTTGATCACTTTTCTACAGACTCAAGGTCAGTCTTCATCTTATCCACTCCTCCTGGGGTCTCCACCCCATTTCCTATCTTTGTGTTATCTGCGAACAAACTCACCTTGCCCTCCAGTCCATCAGAAATGTCACTAATGAAGATATTGAATAGGATTGGTCCAAGCATTGAATCCTGTGGTTGCCACTAGCTACGTCTCTTTCCAGGTGCATCTGGAAACAAGCTTGACTTAGTGTGCTACTCTGGTTAAACAGTGTTCCCCTTTCCTCTGAGAGTGAACGTGCTCACTAATACCCTCTGGGTCCTTCCAGTAAGCCGACTCCTTACCCAGTTTACCACCTGATGTCCTACTCCCATGATGTCTAATTTGTTTAGCAGTCTTCTATGTGGGACCTAGTGAACTTTGCTGAAATCCATGTACACTACGTCTACCGCACCTCCCTGGTCTACTATTTTCAATATCCAGTTAAAGAAGTCAAGTAATTGATTTGACATGACTTCCCTGTGCGGTAAAGCCATGCTGCTATAGTATAATTTGTTGTTGCCCTTGAGAAAGGATATAATCCTCCCTGAGAAGGGTTTCATTGTTTCACCTACAATTGATGTGAGGCTTACTGGTCTATAGTTGCCTACATTCACTCTGCTCCCGCTTTTGTGTAGAGGGATAACTGTGGCCATTTTCCAATCCTGTCGGATCTCGCCCAGCTCAAATGCCAAGTTAAAAAGATCAGCCAGTGGAGCTGCCAATTCTTCTCTTAGTTCTCTCAGTAGTCTAGGGTGCATTTCGTCTGGTCCTATGGCTTTGTTTGCATTCAGTAGCGATTCCATTACTTTGCCCACTACTGAAGTCAGGCTGTCCGGCCTGTAATTTCCCACCTCTTCCCTATTTTCACTTTTGTGGAGTGGGACTACATATGCCTTCCTCTAGTCCATCGGTACCTCTCCTGTTTCTAGTGACCGGCTGAACAGGGCCCTCAGAAGTGCAGCCAGCTCCTCACTGAGCTCCCTCAGTAACCTGGGGTGCACCTTGTCTGGGGCGGTGACCCCCCTTTTTTTTTTTAATTGCCTTCGCGGGCTCCATGCAGGCTATGACTACCTCCCTGAAGGGGTATGCCTCCAGCCCAACTCCCAGCTCACGTCTGCCCTGGAGTTCCCACTCGGATTACTCCTCAGTGGTAGGGGCCAGGTGGTGGGGCGCTGGCAATCTCCCACCACCTGGTAATGCAAATCTGGTGGTGGGAGACTTCACTGAGCAGTCGGGCCATCATGGGTCAGTGTAGCCCTGGCCTTTTTCCGCTTTCCTCCCTCCCTCCCTCCAACAAAAGCATGTTGGCTTCTAAGCCTCCGACCCATACTGCACTCCAGCCACCACTGTAGGCCAGTCAGCAGGCGGGATGACTAGTCTCCTTCCCCGGAGAGAGAGCAGTCCTCCGGACACTCAATCCTCTCTCCCCCCTGCCCACCCCCAGTGGTCCAGGCTCATTCCCGAACCTGCGTCACCGGCGTGGCGCGAGGTGTGGCTTTCTGTACCTCAACCCTCAGCACCACCGAGCTGGCAGGTGATCCTGATTTTTAGTCCGCATCTACAATTATAAAGAAAAAGGGGAAGCTCAACAGTGGCACTACATGATATATAACTTGAAATGTGCATAAATATTATGGATTTTGTTTCAACAAGAAATTCAAACCAAAACAAGCTGGCCCGTTAGCACAGTAGTAGAGCCACTACTTGCAATGCCAGTGGCCCAAGGTTTCTTTTTTTATAGAATTTCTGTTTATTCAATTTTTGGAACATTACTAGTATTTACACATGGCGCTGTGACACACAGGATTCCTTCATATGAACAGCGGTAAATCTGTATTGTCTAGAAATACAGCCTATGGAAGTAATGGTACAGTAATCGCTATCATTCATGGTCCATGTTCTTCCCCATCACCATCCCAGTTTATTGTACTATATGAGGTACTTTCCCCCCTTCACCCTCTTTGTTCTGGTCCCCCTCCTCCCCCCACCGATTCATCTCCTATTCAAAGTATAAAGTCAGCTCAGTGGTTCATGACCCACAGCAGCCATTCAGTCCAAGTGTTATTAAATCTTTCAACCTTTAATGTTAGGGTCACTGTTAATTTCTTCATGGTGTATATTTTTTGGACTATGTACTCCCATTCCTTCTGCTGGGTTGGGGGGTCTACCTGGAGCCACCATCTGCTGATGGCCTTCTTCCGCCACCAGTCAGACATTGAACTGGGCCTGAAAATGTTTAACTCCCCTTGGCATTAGTTGAAGAAGTGCTACTTTCCCAGTATGGGCAGAGCCTGACAGACCAAAAGTGTGTGTGTGTGTTGTGGGGACATGGCCGCATTGTCTCCAACACTGCGTGTGTGTGTGTGTGTGTGTGTGAGTTGTGGGGACATGGCCACATTGTCTCCAACATTGCGTGGTGTGTGCATGGGGACATGACTGTATCATCTCCAACACTGCATGATGTGTGGGTGTGTGTGTGTGTGGTGCGGACACGGCCTCACTGTTTCCAACACTGTGTGGCCTTTGTGTATCACATTTACCAGTTAGCGGTGGCCCAAGTTCAAAAGTAAACTTGAGCTGTGTCAGACCAGAAATGGGGAGGAGGACAGAGTATCTCAGTAGATGCTCTCCCCTTCTGGGGAGTGAGGGACATGCATACTGCTGAGTTACTTCACCTCGATGACCACAGTTGATGATGCTGGCTAGTGAGCCTGCAGGGGTATCCCACTAAAAGAGCGAGTTAATTTCGGCAACTCCAGAATAGAGCATGTCATTTGAGTGACCTGGTTTTAACAGTGCATGTTAATGTCAGCACTGTTTGTAGAGGAGTGACCAATGTAGGCAGTCAGTTGTGCAAGTACGTATGGAGTAATTTTTAGGACTGAATCTGAGCTGGCAGTGTAGCCTACAGCCTAGAGTCACCACCTGTGTGTGCAGCTATGTAAGTGCAGACCTGGGTACGATATGCCTGGTGTTGTGACCCCGAATTTTGTTCCCTCCCCTGAGTTCAGTCCACCCCCCAGAGTTGGAACAGTAAATCTACCCCGACTTTGTTCCCTCCTGAGTTCAGTCCACCCCCAGAGTTGGAACAGTAAATCTACCCTCCCAAGTTTGTCCCGCTCTCCAAGTTCAGCCCTCCAGAATTGTAACAGTAAATTTACCCTCCCAAGTTTGTCCCCTCCTGAGTTCTGTCCCCTCCGGAGTTAGAATAGTAAATCTACCGCCTCCGAGTTCAGTCCCCTCGAATCTGTAATATTTATCTTCTACCCTCCTGAGTGCCCCCGTACTGCCCATCCCTGTACCGCTCGTGTATGCCGATCGCTGGTTGCACTGTTCACTGTTATAGTGCTGATGGTTTTGTCAGCACTGTGTTTGCTTCACTGTTTTTGGTCCTCACAGTTTTGTCTTTGTTGTTATTACATGGAACCGCCTGCAGGCTGCCCTGGGAGGAGAGAGTGTGCACATTTGTGCATCAGGCTTGCCAGCACCTGTGATGCAAGCATGCTCTCTTCTCCCAGCACAGAAGGTACTGTAGGCAGATGAAGTCCTGCCTGCCTCCCCCCACTGTCAGCTTGAGCTGTGACTCCATGGGGGCTCCAGAAAGTGCCCTTCCATGACACTCAAATAAGAGGAATATCACTGCAAAGGGCCGAAAGGCAGGCTCTACCTTGGATGGAATTCACTGGAGGCATATCATGAAGCATAGAGTGACGACAGCAAATAAGGGCAACTGGGCCAGCCTAGTTTTATTTTTTTTTTAACCTTCATTTTTGATGCTGACAGTACTTTGGATGTAAGGCACAGTCTCTTCCCCTACTTCCTTGCCTCTACACCTGCTGTGCCTTTTCCAGGCAAATTTTAACCCCAACACTGTTTCCACCTCCACTGGAAGGCTATTCCAGACATCCACTACCCTTTCTGTAAAGAACTACTTCCTTACGTCCCTCCTGAATCTATCTCCTTCCAGCTTTATAGCACGCCTCCTTGTTCTAGAGCACTTTTGTCTCTGAAAGATACTTCCCTCCTGTACCTTATTAACCCCCCGTGAAGTATTTAAAAGTTTCTGTCATATCCCCCTCTCCCTCCTCTCCTCCAAGGTATACATATTTAGTTCCTTTAGCCTTTCCTCGTAGGACTTTTGATGCACACATTGCACCATTTTGGTAGCCTCCTCTGAACTACCTCCACTCTGTCTATGCCCTTCCTGAGATGTCATCTGCAGAACTGGATGCAGTACTTAAGGTGGGGTCATGGTAAGTCGTGAGACACCCTAACAGCATGAAGTTTCTCAGGCTTATGGCTCCAAGGTCAGGTGTAGGTAGCACTAGTGTAAAGAGTCCAAACAGTTGCACTGGGATGAGAAATAGAACTGGAGGGAAAAAATAAAAAAAAATTAATTCAAACTAGCAATATAAGGTTGCACCCCCCCCATATTGGTAGCCAGTACAAGGTTGCACCCCCTCCCCCGAGCAGTTTGGGTCAGCAATGACAAGTGGTGACCTTTCCTTTCAATCATTAAATGGTCACAGTCTTCGAGCCATGGATGCTGTGAAGGATTTGGGCCTCATTCTTGACTGCAGGCTGACATTTGAAAAACAGGTATTGGTGGTAGTCAGGAATGGCTTTTACCATCTTCGTAATATCACCCGAATTAAACCGTATTTGGCACCACCCGACCTCAAGGCAGTTGTCCATGCCTTTGTCACCTCCAGACTGGATTACTACAATGCTCTGCATCTAGGGCTATCTGGAAGTTTGGTGCACCGACTGCAGTTGGTCCAGAATGCTGCAGCCCAGCTGGTGATGGAACTCTTCCTGCTGACCACATCACGCTGGTGCTGCGGGCTCTGCTTTGGCTTCCTGTTCATTGGTGCACCATCTTCAAGATCTTCTAGATAACATTCAAGACACTACATGGACTGGGCTGAAGCTACCTGAAAGATCTTCTCAAGTCTTACACTCCCTCTCGCCCCCTACGGTCCACAGATGTAGGTTTATTTCTGGCTCCCCGCTCCTGTTTAAAACAATCTGGGGATACGGCTTTTGGAGTTGTGGCCCCATTACTGTGGAACTCTCTCCCAGAATCAGTACATTCTGCCACCACTGTGGATACCTTTAAACACAGATTAAAAACATATTTATTTGCAAAGGCTTATCCAGATTATTAATCAATCTTCGATACTTTTATTTGTTACTGTCTTAATTATAGTTTAATGTTTTATTTGGTTGTTTTCTGCATCTTCAAATGAAACTTGTCTTTTACTGTTTGTGAGGTGTTCTGAGCCGTTGGTAAGGGCCCATATAAATACACTTGCTTGCCTTGCTCCCATAGTGGTAGCCAAGAGGAGACCCATGTTTGAGGACAGCTGCAGATACCCTGCCTTGGGGCCGGCAGAAAGCGCAACTCATTTGAGGACGTGAGGTACTTGAGTCCAGGGGGGGAAGGAGATGAGGCCAGCTGACCAGCATTCCCAACCCCCTTCCCCGTTGAGTACGGAGAGGCACTGATGTCAGCTGCAATGATGGCCTCAACCCTTCTGACTGGAGAATATGAAGCTGCTGTGACACCAGTGATGATGAGATGACAGAGTGGAGACTCATGGAAATTGGTCAATGGGCCCGTAAAAATCACCCCAGCACTAGGGTCTAAGCTTATTCTTTCTGTAGGTAATCATGCACAACCCCCAAAAAAACTGGTTGCCCATCTATTTGTTTTAGGCCCCAAAGTAATATGGTATATCAATTTTTTGTTCTTTTTTTATCCACTGGATGGCCTGCTTTACCTTCAGCTTTGTATGGACACTCTCACTCCAACTATTCCAACAGCTGTCAGTCTTCCTTCTGACCACCCCAAATATCCCACGTCTTCAACCCCTGCAACAGACCTCAACTCTCCTCTCCAGAATCCAGTGTGGGATTGAGGAGTCTCCAGAGCAGTTTTAGGTCTCTGTACAGATGGCAAGTGAACAAAATTCGCCTCTAATTAATTCATGAAATTGGCAACATTTGTGAAGTGCTAACTTCGCAGTTTTACAATGTGAAGTGGCCCCTTTCTAGGTGAACCGACTTAAATTTGCTCTTAACTTCACTTCAACTTCCCTTAAAATGCCAATTATTCTAGGTGAAGTTAGGAGAAATTGCAAAGTGGAATTTCACAAAGGTGAATTTCCCAACTTTGCCAGAAATTCACTGTTAAACTAAAACTTTGCAACAATTCTAGTCTGTGGTGTGGGTCAGTGTCAGCCTTGCTGAATAACAAATCCTTTTTTTTTAAACTGTAGGTGCCTCTTGCAAATAAGATAAATCTTTTAGTCACCCAATTGATTCTACGTACCATACCAAGATCACAGCTCAGGGCCAGCCTTTATAGACAGATAAATCTAGGCAGCTGCTTAGGAGCACCAGTTGTTAAGGGTCACCAGATCAATGAAACTACATGTTTTCTGACTGTCAGGACCCACCGAAGATGTGACCAGGGTGGGGGTCTGCCTTGGGGCGCTTCAGTACCTAAGGCCATCCTTGAGGATGCCCTGTCATTTTCTCTTGTTTAATGCAAACTGCATCAGCTCCTGTTTTGCAGCTCACAGAGTATACTTTGTTAGACAAATGAGTTGATAATGTGATTTAGATCTCTTGTTTCCGCTATCAGGATTATTGTTACAAACTGATACATGCCTAAGATGGTACTACAGAAATGTTTTTTTCATTATATATTTGATTGCATTTTCCCCCGGTTTTCTCCACTCCCCTCACCTGCACATCCTTGGCAGAGAGTGCATGTGTGGAGGCATGCACGTCACACACTGCGGGACGCCCCACCCTACCTGTCGGCTGTAGCCACTGGACCTCCATCCGATGAAGGTAGGACTCTGGACAGGCAACCCAGCCTCCCAGGAGAGGAGAGCAACCGCTCAATCCTGCTCCCCCTCTCCTTGCCGATAACCTGACAGCCCGAGGTCATTCTCAAACCCGGGTCACCAGCATAATGTGAAGTAGTGCAAGGATGCCTCAGTTCTCAGCGCCACCAGGCTAGCTGGTACACAGAAATTGTAATGATTCCTTTCTGGACAAACATGGGTGTGTTGTGGTGAAGTCAAAACACTTTGTACCAAACATGCCATTTCCCCTTCCAGCCCATGATAATATTTCTCCATTTGTTTTTACACAGCATCTTTCATACACACCACAATCCAAAGTACAGACTGGCAGCAGCTATTACAAACACAGGGGAAGGAGACTGAAGGCGGTAACACAGAGTGAGTCAAGGTAGTTCAGTGCGGTTCTCGGACTCTGACTAATGGAACAAAACAGAGGGATGAGTTTGTTCCAATACAGCTGAAGACAACTGCACCCAGGTGATTGGAAATAAGATTCAACAGAACAGTTTTTGCACAGCAAGTAATACATTTATTTTGTAGAGTACACAGGAAAATACCTTGCTTTGCCACTAATGTTTCACTGAGACTGCTCCCACAGGGTGGATGTTACTTCTGTCCTGTGTTTTAATGCCTGTGTTTCTTAAGTTCAATTGTCCCTTCATCTATCTTTTCAGTTGCTTTTTCACAAGATCTGATTGCATAGGATTCAGATGAGCTGTCTCCTGCTGTCATCTCCGATTCTTGTAGATTCCTCAAAGCAACACGATCACGACTGCTTTCCCAAAGTCAGCAGAACTCCAACTGTTCTCAAACCAGAGTCAGCACAACTCAGGCTACCTTCTCAGAGTTGAGTAGACAGTCAAGAATCAGACTGCTGGAAGAACTCTACAAGAAGCAACAGTGAGTGCAGTTAGACAAAGCCGCTCAATCCCCAGCAATCAGAAATAATCGAGAAAGCGATAACTGCCCTTCAAAAACACAGGTATTACATTGGCCTATCAACACAGTAGTAAAGGTACCATTAAAGATGCTGTCGACCGAGTTCGGAATGAGCACGGGTTGTCAGGGCCAACGAGGGAGGAGGGAGGATTAAGCATCCCATGGACTGTTCTCCTCCTTTGGAGAGGGTGAGAATTTGCCATCCTGCTACCTGACTTCCACCTGGTTGAGACTGGGAAGTAGCACAGTGGGAGAGGCCATCGACAGATGCTGGCACGCACATCATTACACGCCGTCACCTCAGAGAGAAAAGCCAACTAAATGCTGGTTTCCCCTACAGGCAACGAATGACCAACAGGGCAGACCACCACCACATCGTGATCCTAGGTAACTGCGGATGGACCAGTAAGTCCCTGAGAAGATTAATGACAAGGCAGGGGCATATGCAAGATTGGGGGCTAGGAAGAAAAAAAACCAAGCTTAAAGAAAAAACACTGACACAGGGGAAAAAGCTAAGAAACACCAGTCTTCTCTGAGGTAGCAGTCTCTGCGAAACAGTGGCAGAGCGGGATACTTTCCTATGTACCGTACAAAATAAATGCATTACTTACTTTGCAAAAAATATTACGGTGAGTGAGTTCAGTTTTCAAGTCATTTGGCTGTGGTACGCACACAGTGACATTGAGGTCCTGTCCACACTACAGCCCCAAAAACCCTTCTGTAACGTTACAGTGTGTATGAAGCCAGTAGCACAGCGGTGCGTGTTTACACCTGTAACATTACAGAAGATGTTACCAGAGCCATTACAGAAACCTATCGGGAGGTGGTTTCGACAATGGTACCTGTAACGGTTAGGCGACAGTAACGTTACAGGTGCCTGTGTAAACGCACCACCATGTAGCCGGAGGTCATCCTGTAGACCAGCATGCAGTGCACAACGGGCGTAAAGCCAGGACGGCAGAAGAACCAGGAAGCCAACGGAGCACTGAGAGTACACCCACAAAGGGGCAGTAGACGGAGCAGAGACAGCAAACAGCAACAAACCCGATCCCTGAGCCACCAGAGGCCACACCAGAGGAGCAGTGGGAACTCCTACGCACACTGGGGAGCAGCCAGTGGCTGCAAACAGCACTAGCAGGCAACAGAGGCAGACAGTGCCCAGGGCAAACAGTGGGCAGTGCCATGTAGAGAACGAACTCACGGGGACAAGCAGCAGGGTGGCGGGATGCACAGACTGGTGTGCCAGGGGTGGGAAGTACCCAACCACCAGCCGCCAACAGCACATGCCCAGCCTCAAATAGTAGCATTGCCAGAATGCACCACACCAGGACTGCTGCATGGTCCTCCTCATCCCCAAGCACCGCCCGTGACTGTGGTGCAACAAAATGCCCTCTACCCGCGGCGGTGACAACAGTGGTCGACTAACCCCACCCCATGACGTGTGCAAGCAGGACCCATGACAGACCGTGGTGCCACCTGGTTGGACGAGGCCATGAAACTGCTGGTGGAGTACTGGGCACAGGAGCTGGTGCAGGCAGAGCTGGCCCGTGCCAGGCACAACACAAAGGTATACCAGAAGATATCAGCGTATCTCTCAGAGGATGGTGTGGAAGGACGGCAAAGCAATGCCGTGACAAGATAAAAGCAGCTGAAGGTGCAGTACCACAAGACCAAGGACTGCACCAGACACTCAGAGGGCACGAGTGGTATGCCCTTCTATGACATGCTGGACACCATACTAGGTACTCGGCCAACCACTGAACCTGCCGTCATCCTGGAGAGCTCGCACCCAGCCCGGTGGCACTGAGGGCTGAGGTGCTGGACGCCACACCGTGCACGCCAGCGACCGGGTTCGGGGAATGGGCGGGGAGTTGCGGGTGTCGGCGGGGAGGAGATTAAGCATCCGGAGGACTGCTCTCTTCCGGGGAAGGGTGGAAAAATGCTCGCTCATGGGGCAGCCTCTGGCGTGGCTGGGGAATCGCCGACTGAGCAGCGTGGCGCGACGCGGAACGGAGGGCGGAGCTACGGCACTACGCTGTGCGCGTGCCAGCTGAGCTCCGTGGGGGGTGGGGAAAACAAGAGAAATGCCTCCCTATATGCCGGTGAGATGACGGTGGCCCCGGTGGACCCTCCCACATCCCAAATACCAGCCAGACGAGCCCAATTCTCTGGAGGACCCGACGACTTACAGGTAGGCCCCTCACACTTATTAGTAGCCACCGAGGGAGGGGTGGAATCAGCCCCAGAGATGGTACTGGGGTCAGGTCTGCCTGTGGTCATTCGGGGGTGGGAGCCAGGGGAGATGCGGGGGGGTTCAGGTTGGGAGTAGGGTGGAGATCCGTGAGGGCACTCCTGAAGGATGCCTGAGGCTTAGGATGAATAAATAAAGTTTAAAAAAAAAATTCCTGGAGAGCTCACAGGTGGACAGCCCACAACCAGTGCCAGAGGACGATGGGGACACCAGTGGGGACCAGTGCCCACACCACAGGGATGACGGTGTGCCACTGGAGACACCTGACACAGGTACGTGGAATGTGCACTGCGCCTGTACGGTGGGTAGGAGATGGTGGGCACTGCATGGCATGCTGGTGGGGGTGTTACCCGGCCATGCAGCATTAGGGGGTGTGCCACAGCACAGCACTAGGATGTGGCATGAGTGTGCATGGGGGAGGATAGCAGATGCGCGTGGTCCATGGCCTTACCACCTGCGGTACACACCTGCCGTGTGTGTATGCCCATGGGTGGGGGTGGTGGCAGTGGTGTGGGATGAGGCGTGTGTGTGTGTGTGTGTTGGGTTGTGGCATGTGTGCAATGGTGATCAGTGTGTTCTGCCATTACGGAGCAGACTCAGGGGAGGGGACATCCGCGGACAGTGACACAGCGGAGGCATCCACTGTTCCATCGGGCATGCTGGATGAGATGCTGGAAACCTCCAGTGACACCCCCACCACTGGAAGGGGCAGACCTGCAAAGCGGCAGAGTGACCGTGAACCCCTGGTGGACCTCTGGAAGAGGAAGTCCAAAGCCGCATGACTGGCTGATGTACTAGGGGCGGTGCTGGAACCGACATGGAGAATGCTGCAGGAGCATCATAGGGAGATGATGGAGCTGGAAAGGGAGCAGGCAAGGGAGGAGAGGGCACTGGAGGAGCATCTAGGGAGGCGGGAGGCTGAACAGACACAACAGTTATTCACTCGCATGTTCCAGGTCCATCACCCCAAGCAGCTGCACAGCACTCGGATGCTGCCACTATGCCACACGCCACTGCAAGTGGCGCTGGCAATGCCACCCCTACCCGTGGCCTCATACCCCATGGTGCAGCTCACTGGGTGTCGCCCCCTGCCCATGTCCACAGGACACCCCATTGGCATGTCCAACTGCGACACCCTGTGTTGGACTGCAACCGATGACAGGTGGACAGGCCACACGGCACTGCCAGCCACTACCTGTATGCAGCACCCATCCGTGGCAGCACCCCACAGGCGTGCAACTCCTCTGCAGGGTGGTACATGCACAGGTGGTGCCACTGCCTGTGCCACCCTGCCTCCCACTTCCAAGGCACCTTCATATGGTTTTGCCACGGTGCAGCAGAACCCCACAAGTGGCATGGCCACAGCTGCCGGTCTGCACACTGCATCCCAGCACCTGACGCATGGTGCAGCTGGCCAGCACTGCGTCACCTCAACAGCGCCCACGACAGTCATGCCAAGCTTCACACAGAATCTGTACAGTGATGACGTCCAGTGGACCACACTGTGATGCACCATGCCACCTGCAGTGGTGTGCCATCCAGCATGGCCCACGGGTTGCAACACCTGACACACAGTGTGTTCCCTGTCCTGCGTTGGTGACATCAGTGGGGGCTGCCCAGTGGCATCAGCACCTGGGTTTGTTGGCACGGTGTTCAGTGCTCACGTTGGCACCCATGCCTACCTTGCTACTATTGGGTTGTACTACATTGTAGTGTGGCATGTCTACATCATGGGCTGCCAGGGGATGTCACATGGGGATCACACAGGTGGATGTTGATTTGCACGTCCCATGCCTGCTACTGTGTTCTGTTGCCACGGGACACGGCGAGGGTGGGTGGGTGTCATACTGGTTGTGCACCGATGCCCATATTGAGGGCTGGGTTGGTGTCTTGCATAGTCATGCCACATGACAGGGACTGTGTCCTGTGGGTGTCCAGCATCCACTGGCTGCCACACTGGCCCGTGGGGGGCCTCAGGGGCCGGGGAGTGTTGTATCGGATTTCTGTTTAATGTCCCATGGCACTGTTGCAGTGTTTACAGTTCCTCTGCAGTGTTCCATATGTATTGGGTACAGTCCTGTTGTGGTGCAGGATATTGTATTTCTCTGCTGGTGTACTGGGGTATGGCAGCAATGTACAAGGTCTGATGCATGAACATGCTGTCGCATTTTGTTGCTTTAGATGTGCTACCGCCACCGGGGCAGTGGCAGTGTTGGAATAAAGACTGCATGTGGCTACATACAGTGTTGCTCTGTTGCTTGGGCTGTCTGTTTACATGCATGCTCACATTGCTATCCGGGGGCAACACTGGGCTTCAGGTTCCATGGGGCACTGGTGTGGTGGTGGTGTGGGACGTGCAAATCAACATCCACCTGTGTGATCCCCATGTGACATCCCCCCATGTGTGCTGCCTTGCTGCCGTGTGTGTGTTGGACCCATACAGCATGCGTCCGGGGGGGGATGCTGTGCATGGCATGCCCTGTCCTAATGGTGCACTGCATAACTGACTGTGGCATGCGGCAGGGTCCTGGTGCATGGCTCACGTGGGTGCATCACGGCCCACCTACATGCCACACATCAGGGCCCTCCTGTTCTACACCTTCTGCTACATCACTCCTTTGGTACGGCACGTGTGCCACGGGGCGATCTTGCTGTCGGACACCATGCCATGCCCTGCCATGCTCTGTATGCACTGTGTACACTGCTGGCAGGCTGAGCACGTGGGTGTCTGTCATTGCTGCAGTCTTTGCCTAGTGCACCATGGGATGCACTCTGCGTTTTAGGGGTTGGGTCCCTGCACTGTTCATAACTCAGTGTGGACGGGCTGTAATGGTTTTGGACCATTTTTGCACCTGTTCTCTGGCAATGTGGACACACTGTACCATTTACGGTCTGTACCAGTTCAGAACCATTACAACATTTAAGTGGTGTAGTGTGGACGGGGCCTGAGAGTTGGGTTAAGCACAGGAAGGTGACCTGACTTGCTCAAGATCACACTGTAAGCGGTGGTGGAGGTATCCCATTCTGGGTCTACAGGTTAGCAGATCTAACTCCGAACTACTACAGTAGGCTACTCTTCATCCCAATTGTAAACTGCATTTTTTTTTTTTTTTTAAGTTTTTTTTCCCCCTTTAAGAAACCATGAAAGTTTATTGCAGGGCTTTTTCTGTAGACTGAGCCAGTTTACCAAAAAATATTAGGTCTGGCAGCACTTTTATAAGAACTTCACTTATGAGAACTAAACTAACTAATAGGGTATAGTTTTTATTATCACAATGAGCAATGAATGCATGTTACTAACATGTAACTGTAGTTGTACTAGTGGTATACAGTTCACATCCACACACTGGCAGTTCTGCTGGAGATACCTTAGTCATCAGAAGTCTTCTAGTCCAGCTTTCCCACCACCAGCTGTGTCCCACGATGACAGGTCTCTTGCAAGCTAGAAGCAGGGGTCCGGGTGCCACTTGCCAGGGGAGGCTATGTGGATATGAACTGTATACCACTAGCAGAACTACAGTTACAGGTGAGTAAAGTACAGTTACGTAAGAACTTACCGTAACAGTAGATCTTCGAGAACAGCTCTTGCAGCAGGTTACACCATTAGGACTGAAGCCAGCAGGCGTCAGGACCCCACGGAAATCTTCTAGCTAGCAGTCTTCAGCGGGGACTGCCTCCGACGTCGGTCCGCCCCGTCAGGCGTAGTATATAAGGAGGCGGTCCCGCCAGAACTCTAGTTCCTCCCGCCTGAGACTTCCGCCGCTGGATGACATCAGAGGCGGAGACCGAGATCCGGCCATCAGAGGAACAAAGGAAAGTAGCTCCTGCCGAAGCCTGGTTAGGCCTTACCTCCTCCAAGGGGAATGGTGGGTGGAAAGTACCTGCCAAGAGCTGTTCTCGAAGATCTACTGTTACGTAAGTTCTTACGTAACTGTACTATCTTACTTTGAGATACAGCTCTTGCAGCAGGTTACACCATTAGACTGATTCCCAAGCAATAGCACCTAGAGACGCCTAGGAGGAGGCATAAAATAGAGATCTTGAAAATCCTGAATCTAGGACAGGAGACTCCTGCAGAACGGCGAGGTCAAACCTGCTCTCCATCGTGAGGCGATAGTCGAGGCTGTAGTGCCTAATGAAGTGTGCACTGAGCTCCATGTAGCTGTGGCACAAATGGCCGAGATAGAGACGCTCTGCAGCGCCATGGAAGGAAGTAGCCACCCCTAGTCAGTGGCCTTGATCTGCCCAGAAGGGCTTCTTGTTTGTTGTTGTAGCAAAGAAATGCACTGGACAAGCCAGCGAGAAAGAGTCTGTTTTGAGACTGGTTGGCCCAACATCCTCTCAGCAAAGGAAATAAACAGTTGCGCGGATTTGCAGTGCTATTTGGTCCTGGTCAAGTAGTATCTTAAGGAGCGGTGAACATCTAGGGTGTGAAGCAGTGCCTCTCCTCTGTTGGTGTACCTGGGGAAGTACACGGCAGATCGATGTCCTGATTAAGGGTAGGGCTGAGACCACCTTAGGCAGGAATTTAGGATTCATTCTCAGGGACACTCTGTCCTGGTGGAAAATTAAATAAGGTTCCTTACACATGAGGGCATGTAGCTCAGAGATTCTCCTTGCTGACGTAACAGCAACTAAAAATAGCGTTTCACGACAGAAAAACGAGCTCTCGAAATTCGTGGGAGATTCAAAAGGGAGCAGTGTGAGCTGCTCCAGGACAAAGAGTAGGTCCCAAGGAGGGACAGGATCCTTAATGGGTGGTCTAAGGTGTAGCACCCCCCTCAAAAAGTCACGAGAGGCATCGAGTTGTGCCACTGTGCATTGGCCTATCGGGTAGTGGTAGGCCGAAATCGCACGGAGGTGAACCTTAATTGAGGAGTAGGCAAGGCCTGAGTGAAAGAGGGAAAGCAGGTATTCTAGAACTGATTTTTCTGAGCATTCTAAAGGGGAGAGACTGCGTGCCTGAGACCACAGGGAAAACCGGCGCCATTTCATGGCGTATGTCGCATGCGTTGCCGGCTTTCTGGCAGCAGAAAGCACTTCCGCCACCTCTTGCGAGACCCCGTGTTGCAGAATGGCTATGTCTCGAGGAGCCAGGCATGCAGGTTCAGTGAGCATAAGTCCGGGTGGACTAGCAAACCCTCCTCTTGAGACAGCAGATGGGAGCTGATGGGCAACAGGAGTGGAGGTTCCCGGGACAATTGCGTCAGCATGGGGAACCAAATCTGTCTGGGCCAGAAAGGCACTACCAAGATCATTGTTGCGTGCTCCCTGCGAAGTTTGAGAAGGACCCTCTGGATCAATGGAAGGAGGGAAGGCGAGGAATCTATCCGCCCAGGAGAGGGACAACGCTGCCTCGCCAAAAACACCAGGCCCTGATCTAGCGAGCAAAAACTGGCAGTTTTATGCTGATGGGGAAGTGAACAAGTCCAATTCTGGAGTGCCCCATCAAGAAACAGATCCTCTACTACCTCCTGAAGAAGCTCCCACTGTGGACTCTGGCCTGGGATCGACTCAGGTCAGTCCGAATTGTGTTGTCCACCCGGGAACATGAACTGTAATCAGGCTCGCTGCATGTCGATTACTCCATTCCCACACTCTCATAGCTTCCCTGCAGAGGGGATAAGAGTGTGTGCCTCCTTGCTTGTTGAGGTTATACATCACCGCCATATTGTCTGTTTGAAGCAGAAGAGTACTCAGTGGAATTTCTGACTGGAAGGCTTGCAGGGCATACAGGACCGCCCTCATCTCCAGAATGTCGATGTGGAGGTGAGCTTCCTGAGGGGTCCACGTTCCCTGAGACCTCACCCCATTCAGGTGTGCCCCCCCACCCCAGCCCTGAGGCGTCTGTGGACAGGATTACCTCCGGGGACAGCGCTACAAATGGGACACCCACGGAGAGTGTCCCTGGGTCTAGCCACCATTGCCAGTCCCGAATCACGGCCCTCGTGATCCTGACTGGTTGCTGCATATGGTCTTGCCTTTGATCCCATTGCACTTTGAGCATCCACTGGGTTACCCGCATGTGGAGCCTTGCCATCGGGACGGTTGGAATGGCCGCAGCCATATGTCCGAGTAGGTGAAGGGCCAGTCTGGCGGGGACGGTCTTCTTTGCCGAAAGGTCCCTGATGAGGGAACTGATGTGCTCCGCTCTGTCCTCGGGAAGAAAAGTTTTCCCTTGGACGGTGTCCAGAACTGCACCTATGAACTGCAGCTTCTGGGATGGTACCAGGAGAGACTTCTCGTAATTGATAAGTATGCCCAGTGACTGAAAAAGAGCTTGGGTGTTCTGGATAGCCAACAACAGCGCCTCTCGGGAGGTGGCCATGAGAAGCCAGTCGTCCAGGTACGGGAACACGTAGTGGCCCTGTCTCCTTAGAGACGCTGCCATGACTGCCATGCACTTGGTAAAGACCGTGGGGGCTGATGACAGTCCAAAAGGAAGCACCCGGAACTGAAAGAGCTGGCCGAGAAACTCAAAGCGCAGGGAACCTCCAGCGCTGAGCGATGGGATGCAGGTAAGCCGCCCTGCATGTCCAGTGCGGAAAAATGCATCCTTCTTCAGCATGGGAATAAGACCCGAGGGTCACCATGCGAAACCGTTTGTAGGCGACCGACATGTTGAGGTCGCTGAGGTCCAATATTGGACGGAGGTCCCCTGTTTTCTTTGGAACCAGAAAGAAGTGGGAATAGTAGCCTGCTCCTCTCTGGTTCTCCGGGACATACTCCACTGCTCCTTTTTGCAGAAGCGCGAGTACTTCTTGCCTGATAAGCAATCTGTGCTGACCCGAGTAGCGGGAGAGCAGAGGAGGCCTTGTGGGTGGCTTGTCTACGAATTCTATAAAGTGGCCTTTTTTGACCAACTGGAGTACCCACCTGTCGGTGGTGATAGACTGCCACCCTGGCAGGTGGTCCGCAATACGACCCCCGATCTTGGTGTCCCATTGATCCTGAGGGGCAGGGGCCGGGAAGGAGTCATGCTGTGGCAGCTGAAGGTCCTGCAGGCTGGGCCGACTTGGCGGAATGTTGGCCTCTACCTGAGGACGACTTCCCCTGGGCTTTCCGGGAGAAGGAGCCCCTCTGTTGCGGGCCAGAACGGGACTGTTGTCTCTGAGTCTGGCCGCGAAAATGGCTCTGGTTCCTACAAAAGGAACTGGGCCTGGGTCTGTACATGGCCTGGACAGACCTCATGGCCTTCCCGGCCTCCTGAAGCTTGGTAAGGACCTTCTCCGAGGACTCACCGAAGAGAACTTCGCCGTGGAATGGGGCGTCCAGTATGTTCTTCTGGACGTCCGGGGTGAATCCGGGAGACATGGAGCCATGAGTGTCTCCAAAGGCATACGCCTGAGGCTGCCGCTCTGGCCGAGGAGTCCGCGGAGTCACACGTGGCTCGAAGCACCTGGGTTCCCACGTCTGAACCCGTGCGGAGGAGCTGAAGCAGTTCTTCCTTCTGCTCACCTTCCGCATTCTTTCTGCCAGTTCTAGTCCCTGCTCCTACAAGGCATTCTGAAACTGGACCATGTGGGTGAGATAATTGAGGGACCTAATGGCGAGGTTGCAGTTGGCAAGACGGCGGCGCTCAGCTCCATCGCTGGCCCAATTGCTTGGACTCTGGGTCCGGCGGTAGGTGCTCTAGATGTTGCGGCCCTGGGACCAGTCATGTGAGGCTGTAATGACCAGGGAATCGGCCAGAGGATGAGGTGCCAAGTACTGGTCCTCCCTAGGGGCCTTGTACAGGTGGTCAGCCTTCTTCGGCATCGCCGGGAGGGAATGTGGACGTTTCCACGCTGCCTTGGTGACGTCCATGAAGGTGTCCACCAAGGGTGGTACCACCACAGGCTTTGGGTCCTTTTGCCGAAGATAACGCACAAGGCATAGCCTCCCGGGGTCAAGCTCTTCTGCGTCCCAGCCCATATTCTCTTGGATATGCCTCATAATCTCTGAGAATGATGGGTCATCCGGAGGAGATCTTGGGAGCTCACGTGGGTCCGGAGAGGGGACGCTGATGGGAGAAGGGGATCTGGATCTGTCTGAGAAGTCCGATCCAGAGTCCTCCGTCGAAGGCGAGTGGCGGCGTCTTCTGGGTCTCTTGGGGCTGGGTGACCCTGAAGAAGATCTGGATGGAGGTCTCCTCTTTTCCGATGGCCTGCCCCTAGGAGATTCAACAGGCTCCTGGGGGGAAGGTACTCAGCCTGCTGCCCCGGATGGGGTGGGGGGCGCTGGGGCCGGTGGAGTCACGGGCGGAGGAGATGGAGGAGGAGGAGGAAGAGGAGGAGGTGTGGGAACCACGTCCTTTTTAATGGTATCCCACCAAAAGGTAAACAACTCCTTGACCTTGGCAATATTGAGACCCGACGATGGGCTGGGCGCCGGTGATCGGCCGTCGGGTTCCGGCGTCGGCCCCCCAGGGGTCTCTGGTTCAGGAGAGGGTTCCCTTGGGGCCTGGCATGACGGGTTCGCCCACGGGTCCTCGGCTAGCCAGCCTCCTGAGCGCCTCCTGGCCGATAGTCGTAGGTGGTGTAGGGGTTCCTCTATCTGCTGGGATGGCCGTCAGTCCCCCAGCCGGCATCCGCGGTGAAGAAGGCCTGGCTGTTGTCGGGTCCCGAGACCGGTGGTGCTTGGCCGACGTCGGGTCCGACGTCCTTTTGAGCGATGTCAGCTCCTTGGTTTTCCGCTGGGGTGGAGGAGGCAAGGAGACCGATCGGACGTCGGGGGTCGAGTGGCGGGAGCCGGACTTGTAGTGATGGCGGTCCCCTGACCTCAGCGAGGCCTTGACGATGAGGAAGAAGGCCTGAGGTCATAACAGGTTGCAGAGTGGAGGAACCGGAGGAAGATTTGATCGCGACCGGGGGAGGCTGAGAGCGGGCCCGGGAAGGTGAGCGGTCGGACCGGGAGCCGGAGCTACGGGAGTCGGAAGCCCTAGAAGGGGATTTAGATCTCACCCTCTCCCTGTGTTTTTCGAGGTGCCGGCGGGCTTTCTTGGAAGATTTCCCCTTGGAGGCAGGATCCATGGCCTTCAATCTCTCTTCCAGAAGGTAAGCTTGGAGGGCCTTCTGACGACGGATCCGGGTCTGACTGTTAAAGCCTTGACAGAAGGAGCAGGCCTGGGTGTCGTGGTCCAGGCCTAAGCACCGCACGCAGGCTGAATGTGGGTCTTTAAAGGAAATTTGCTTCCCGCAGGCACACTTTGACGGATGGCCCTCCTCGGATGTTGGTGAGGACATCAGATGGCAGATGATTCGTAGAAAATGAAGTTTCAGTCAAGAAACCAGAAAAGAACTTTTCCAGGCGCCGCGCTGCTAGACACTGACAGGAGGGTCGCGTACGCAAGTCGATCGCGGAAAAGAACTGGGGATTCTCGGACCGCCTCTATGTACTACGCCTGACGCCGGGGCGGACCGACATCGAGGCGGTCCCCGCTGAAGACTGCTAGCTAGAAGATTTCCATGGGGTCCTGATGCCTGCCAGCTTCAGTCCTAATGGTGTAACCTGCTGCAAGAGCTGTATCTCGAAGTAAGATCCTATATTTTAACATCCTGGATACAGTTCACTATCCACATTCTGGCAGACTCCTCGTAGTCCTCCAGGAGGTGGAGGTAAGATGCACACCACTATTTGGCAAACAGAGCCTGGAAGACTGAGGACCCAAAATCAGCATCCTGACAACTCATTATGTCAAAGCGGTAATGGGAGATGAAGGTGTACACTTTACTCCAGAGTGCTGCAGCCCTGCATATTTCTGCAGTGGGGATATCCTGGAAGCAGCCACGGAAACAGCAGTGTATCTGGTGGAATGAGCCCTAAACGCCTTCGGGTCTCCCCCAGGCCAACCTATAACAGAAGTCGATGCAGGATATAATCCACCTGGCAACTGTCTGCTTCGCTGCGGGTCTGCCATGCGCACCTTTAGCATGTGTTATGAACAGCTGATGAGCGTCACCCCAAACTCCAGCCATACACTCTTTACAGTAAGAGAGTACCCTCTGCAGGTCCAAGGTGTGGAGCCTATAATCAGCCTCCAAGGTCAGACTGGTAAATTAATTAGCTGTTTAAGGTGAAACTCTGATACGACCTTCAGGAGAAACTTCAGGTGGGAGCAAAGGATGACCTTGTCCTTGTGGAGAACCAGATAAAGAGACTGCACCAAAACCACCTGCAGCTCATTGATCCTTCTAGCTGATGTGATGGCCACCAGGAAGGTGGTCTTTCATGACAAATGTGACATCTCACATTTGTGCATAGGCTGAAATGGCTTGCCAATAAGCACTGCGAACATCAGCAGTAGGTCCTATGGAGGCAGAGTTTCGGACGCTGGAGGGGACAAATGCGATGCCTCTCCAGCCTGTCTGCCAGCTGGTTTTTCTCTCCTGCAACATGGATTGTCAGAAGATCTGGTGACATGGTAAGGAGCCTGATACCCGTACATGCCTGATGGCGAGCATCCTCACCTACCAATGGTCTCTTCAGTCTTACTCAGGACTGTGAGTTATGACCCTTAAAGAGAACAGTCATCACCAAGGATGCCATGTTCAAGTGTGGGGCTGTTCTCAATGTGCATTTTGTGTTCAAAACCATTTTGGTTTACTTACTGTTTACTGTAGTATAGTAGTCTGTATCAGCCTAATTTTGCCTAGTTCTAGGCTGACTTCTTCTGTTACTAAAAATCCCACAGTCCTCTGCAGCTGATATCCGTGCAGCAGGCAGCAGTGGGAGATTCAATATCCTGCAGTGCATGTTAAGAGTCTTATAAGCTCTGATCTTTTGTTTGCTGGTCCTCCTGTCCTTCCTGGGCTAAGTACAGTCACAGAGGACTATACTTAGCCCCTGGAAAAAAGCAGACTCAGAAAACATATGATCAGAGATTATAAAAGCTCTAACACGCACTGCAGGCTATTGAATCTCCCACTGCTGCCTACTGCTCGGATGCAAGCTGCAAGGGATGTCTAGGAACAGAAAATGTCTGCCTAGAAAAAAGCAAAATTAGTCTGATGCAATCTACTACACTACAGTAAACAGTAAGTAAACCAAAATGTTTTAAAACACAAAGGGCACATTGGGACCAGCCCCACACTTGTGTGGGGGCCATTTGTGCTGACTGTTCCCCTTCAAGGTGCACATGGCAGCCATCTCTGGGTACCAGGTGGGATGGACTAAACTTTGACCTTTGGTTCCTTGGCCTTCACTGGTCATTCATACACCAGTCCCCTGCATTTGTTTCTTCTCCAGCTCGAGTGGACCCACCTCCACCTCAGCCTTTGTTCAGCGACCAACCAAGGAGTCTCACTCTGCTGCCAGCTTTCCATGCCGGCTATCAGTGGAGATCACCTAGATGAGAATACCAGGTAGTCCATGGTGGCAAATGGGTGAGGGCCATCTTGAAGAATCTCCAACTCAGAAGGTGAGTTGTCAATGGCCTTGACAAGGACTTACACATTTGACCGGTAATCGGGTCAACGAGCTGACTATGGCCCATGGACTAGTGTTGTTTGGAGCTCTGGTCCAACTTCTGCTGAAGTCCATAAAGGTTCCCTTACAGCCACTCAGAAATGAGCTAAAATCCATTTACAGATATACTGGACAGGGACAAATCCCCGGGGTTGCGTTTCCCTTGGCTGAAGCCATCCTGGGACCAGCCCTGGAGCTTTGGCAGCATCCTGCTTGGCCTATTTACCCAAATGGTCCACAAGTATACTGTCTCCATGGGCTCACTTCCTAGGCTTTCCAACCACCCCTCTGCAAAGGGTATGGTTATGGATTCTACCTTCTATAAATCAAGAGGCCAAGGGGATATGGACTAGGAATTCAAGAAGACTGCCCACCTAGCTAATAAATATGTATGCTGCCACAGTTGGCTTCTCGAAAAATTCACGGTCGAAGGTATAAGTTCTGGTAGAGGCCAATGATGACTCACTTTCTGAGTCTGAGAATTCTTCAGTGATGGCCCACAACCATTCGCCAGCAGACATGGAGGACTGCTGAGTCTCATGGACTGATGTAGGAATGACCCGCAAAGGCCAATGGACTGAAGGTCTAGGGGGCAGAGCCCTACACCTCCCAGCCATGGTCCATTGTTGCCAGATAAGCTCCATGTAGCATTGATACATCTTGCGTTGATGCCTTTCCTCACCCGAGGATAAAGAGGTTGAGTAACAAAGACAGCAATGCCTTTTGATGAGCAAGATTGAGAGCATAAATGGTGCCTTGACTTCAACTCAACCATCAACCTAAAGGTTGATGTCCACTGGGGTCTTCTGTTGGTATACACTACCTCTTTGGCAGAGTAACCACAAATGGTTTTAGAGGCCTGACCACTGGTGAAAGATGCTCTCCAGGTAACTCAGCTGGTGGTGCTGACTGCAACTCCTCCTGAGTAAGGACCGAGAACACTGCAGTCTGGGAGGTCAGCCTCACTGATCCCTGACAAATAGTCGACAGGCTCCAGAAAATCTCGACTGCCTACTCAACTGGAGTCAAGGCTGACATGCCAGAGTCAGCAGAGTCGAAGGAGCAGGAAGAGTGTGCCTTTCTCAGTCCCACAACTCCAATGCCACTGCTTTTTATGCTTCTTGTTGCGTGAGAAGGGCTCTCTCCAAAGACTGGAGAGTCATGCACATTTGTCCAAAACTAGAGACTGACCCTCCGACACTGGTCCCATCTGGGAACAGCACCAAGACTGATAAGAATTTGCAGTATTAGCTGTTGCCTCTTCTTCCTGGACCACAAGCTAAGCAGCCGGCAAGCCACTTTGTGGTCTTTAGCTGTCCTAGGGCCAGTGTGGCCTACTGGTCTTCAATGGATACTGATAGCACAGTCTGGCACTGACTGCATCCTGTGATGTGTTTATCACCCAGGCAGTAGGGCATGTGTCTGAGGCTCCATGGCGATGTTTCTGCCTACACCAAATGCAGAATCTGAACTCCCTTTTACCTTCCATTGTCAATCGTGAAGCAGAGAGGAGCAGGAACATGGAGGAGCAATCTTAATGTGGAATGCAGACTGAAAAGTTGAAGATTTGCCTAAATGAAATGCTGCAAACATTTGAAATCCTTCAGCACTGCAGAGCAGTGAAGGAGGAGACCTCTCCTTCCAGCGAAAGAAAGATCTGATGTCATGGGCAGAGCCAGAGGATATACCACCCAGGTGGTGAAAGAAACTTAGCTAGAAGACCTCCATTTCTCGGCTGTCTCCAGCAGAACTGCCAGTGTGTGGAGAGTGAACTGTATCAGCATTGTTAGAATAAGCAATAATGCAGTATGCCTGGTGAGGAACAGGGGCTCCACTGAGTTGTGAGTATTATTTCTACTCAGTGCCAGCATCGTAATAACAACAAAACAGAACTGTATACATAAACATATTGGGCCAGATATTCAATAGGGTTGCGCCATGCGCAATATGGTTGCGCCTGCGCAAGTCCGAACTTGCTCCATTCTGCGACATTCAGCAGAAGGCAGTTGCACCACTGAAAACAGGCTGAGCAACAGTGCAATGCAAATGAATGCACGCTGAACTGGAGGGGGAGGAACTATGCATAAACTGCACAGCCCGATATTCAGCCGGGCTGTGCAGAGTTGTGCAGGCGCAACCCCCAACCTGCGCCTGCACAACTTTGAGCCCAAAAAAAAAGGCTTAAGTCGAGGGCCACCCACAGGTGAGCTGCTGCATTGCAGGGCGCAACACAGCAGCTGCCACCTGTGGCTGGCCCCCAACCCACTCCCTGTGCCTCATACTTCTCAACTGTCCCTGATTTTCAGGGACATCCCTGAGTTTGCCTCAGAATTTGTCTCTGTCCCTCATAAAATATGTATTTTTGTGACAGAACACTAGGGATTGTAAGCATAAACTAATGTTAAATATTAAAGTTACAGAATTCTTCCTATTCAGAAAATGCATCTTACATAAATCCCCTAATTCTATCAGCTTTCTGAGTGAATACTACCACATTTTAAGATGTGTCCCTGATATTTTAAAGTCTTGTCCCTGATTTATGAGACGAGAGGTTGAGAGGTATGCCCCCCCGCAGCCCGATCGCGGGCAAAACAGTGTAGAATCCCCACCACCCCCACTGGCCCGATCGCTGGCATAGTTTAACCCCCCACCAGCCCGATCGCGGGCAGCAATCCGTCTCCCCCTCTCCGAATACATCCCTGGTGGTCCAGTGGACCGTAGATCCCGATCGCGGGATGGAAGTAAGAAACACCCCGAACACATCCCTGGTGGTCCAGTGGACCGTAGATCCCATCGCGGGATGGAATGTAGACCCCAGACACATCCCTGGTGCCTGAGTGTCCCCACCCCAGCCACCGTGAAGCCTCACCATCTCCCCCGGCAGCCAGCAGCATCCCACCCACCTGCCGGCCCGCCGCCGACTGACTGCTCTGAGTGACCTGGATGCCTGGTGCAGAGCAAGAGCCAATGGGCGCAGCCCATATCAGAAGACAGTCCAGTTTTGTGAATGAATTCATTCACAAAACTGGACTGTCTTGTACGTAAGGGCTGCACCATTGGCTCTTGCCTGCACCAATGGGCGCAGCCATACCGGCAGCAGTTGGCGGGCGCAGGCGGTGGATGCCGCCGCCAGGGGAGATGGGTGGTGAGGCTTCATGGGTGGCTGGGGTGGGGACACTAGGCACCAGGGATGTGTTCGGGGTCTATACTCCATCCCGCTGATCGATCTACGGTCCACTGGACCACCAGGGATGTGTTGGGGGTTCTTACTTCCATCCCAATCAGGATTTACGGTCCACTGGACCACCAGGGATATGTTGGGAGGGGTTTACTTCCATCCCGATCGATTTACGGTCCACTGGACCACCAGGGATGTGTTCGGGAAGAGACACATTGCTGCCCGCGATCGAGCTGGTGGGAGGGCTAAACCATGCCCGCACTGGGCCAGTGGGGGGTGGGGGGGATTCCACACGCTTTTGCCCGCGATCGGGCTGCAGGGTGCATCGGTCCCCGAGGGCTGCTGCCTGGCAGGGCGCCAGGCGCAAGTCCTCGGGGATCGGCGCACCTGCATGCAAATGGCATGCAAATGGGGCGATAATCAGATGCAAATGGCCCCCCTGCACCTTGCATGAATTATGGCCCCATTTGCATGTCAGCTTTTGAATATCGGGATTTTGCACATGGCGCAATGGTACTTGCGCCACCGCAAGTTGAATGCTCCACTCTGACAACTTGGGTGGTGCAAGTTCCACTGTGTAGTGCACAGTGGCTGTGGCCCGGGGGTGATATTCAAAGGAGTTGCTCAAGGGCGCAACTCCTTTGAATATCGCACTGGACACACCCCTGCGCAACTATTTTGTGCAGCGCAAGGGCTTTCGCCACAAAATAGCGCAGTTTGAATATCTGGCCCATTAAATCTACAGCAAATTCCATGCTGGGTGCATCAGCCATGCCTCGTTCCCTTCTCCCTTAAACAGTAGCTGATGGCTTCAGGAGAACTTTAACCAAACATAATATTTAAGACACAGTCCAGTTTGTATTTGACATCAGTTCTGTATTTCTCTTCCCCATTATTTATTACTGAGGTCAGCTGCATAAAAACAGGATCTTTGCTCCTTAAGAGTTCATCTATTCCCACTGCTTTCTCCCTTCCCACAGTCATAATGCACTATTAGTGACATCATAGTTGCTCATATGGCAACAGATTGTGACGTCACAACAGAGGATTATGATTTGAAGTAGGGAATACGCTACAGTGGCAGATGAACTTTAAGGGATAAAGATCATGTATTCATGCAAATTTCCTTAGTAGTAAATAACGGAAGAAAAAAATATATAGAATACATATGGAATGCAAGCAGAATTCTACCTAATTATTATGGTTTTCAAGATTTTCTTTGCCACGTCAGTAGCTCTTTAAGTCTCTGCTCTGCAGCTTTTCTGTCCCACCTGCAACTAACCCCGACCCCTACCTCTTATCTCCTTCTTCCTTACTTATATTGCTCTGGCCATTTTGCCCCCCAACTTTGCATGTATGGATAATTTCTCTCGCTTATCAAAGCTCAACTTAATCTACCGCAAGTACTTGCTGTACTGTTTTGCCCGGTTGCACCTGGAGAACAGCTATGGCTCAGTGTGCCTTTCCGGTCACACAGTGTTTAAATTAAAAAAAAAAAAAAGTTTATGATCATGCTCCACTGATGCACTGTACTGCTGCATACTTCTAGTTTTACAATGCTGTCAATTACCATTTCTTCTTTTCTCCTCTTACACCATCTTCCATGCCCTCACTTTGAAATAAATAAATCTATCAAGATGGTGGGGAGGATCAGAGACTAGATGAACCACTTGTCTCCTTTTCGATCTCTTGAATCCTGTGTTCCTATGGGATATAACCGAGTGTGGGCATTGTTTTCTTACTTATACAAATCTGAATTGACATCATGTTTTGGGAAACCAAGACGTTTACAAAAAGAATTCTTCATCCTCAAGTTCAATTTTAGCACACCGAAGATACTCTTATAGTTTATAATAGATTTGAGTTCTCCATCCCATGGGGCCCAGTCACAGAAATGTAATTAATCTAAGGATCTGAGCCACATGTTTGGATTCAAGGAGATGAACTGCATGCTTTGTCCTAAAATTCTTCCACGAAGCATCAACCACTACAGGAAATGGAGTTGGTCTCTTAGCAGCCATGTACATCTGTTTGTATAATCTGTTTTCGATTCACAAAACAATTTCTACCAAGACACAGTTTGATTTGTTTTTAATATAATCTACTGACAACCGTAAGTATCTTTTCTTGTCACCCTTGTTCCACTTACTCCGTTTTCACAGTAGCTGTTTCTGTCCAATTGTTTCGGTTGGAACTCATAGGAGCAGAAATTCCATGTCAAAACTGACAATGTTTCCCGATATTCCCACTTTACTATTGGGCTTTAACATATTGAGAACAACTGCACGGACTGATTTTCTTAGCTAGTCGCAGTGGTTATGGACAGCAAAGTATGTTTTAAGAAGAAGCATTTCATATTCTGTCTGACAAAACTTAAGAGAAGAATCGGTAGAGTCAACTAATCAAGTAAAAAGAAGCATAACCACTAAGCTAAAAGCCCTTGTAAATCATTAGTTAGACAAGAAGCCGACAAACAGTTTAATTTCCTTGAAAGAGGCATGGTCAGCCCCTGGTTCTATGGGCAACTGTTTGTTTAAAAGTGGGTGTTGACATTTTTTTTAACTACATCTCATTAGGAGGTTGTAAAACACAGAATTGATTTCTGTATTTGAAACATGCATAAGAACAATAGTGCCCCGTATTTGCTCACAAAACCACATCTCAAAGTCATTTCAAGAGTCTTGGATCCCATGGATTCAGACTGAATCAAATGGTTTATCTCAGCTTCACTCATGAAGGAACTCCAGCAGCGGAGTCTAACTGGCCCAAAGAGCCTTCCATTCAGATGCAATAACAATAAAACAAACTACAGAAAGGCTCTTTAGGTCTTAACTGCTTGAACAGGGGTTCTAAGAAGGAGACATGGAGTCCCTGGTTTTGCAATTAATATTTGGAAGCACATAAATGTGTTTTCATTTTAGCAGAAGGCTCTTAGACAGGAAGAATTTGGTCTCGGCTGCTGCAGGGATTGCCTTGATATCGCACTGTACTCAACCATTCAATTCAGTTTGAGTTGCTGGAAGCAAAGGCTCAGATTTTAAATTTGGTCTAGTATTTTAAGACACTGTCACCCCAGACATTTACTTTGGAAAAAATGGTAAAGGTGGTGGTGGGGAAGGGGGGCTATTTAGCAGCTTTCAATATGGCAGCCTCTGTCACTAATCATCCTTTGAGACAATATATTTTTTTAAAACAGATGCCCCCCCAACCCCACCAGGAGCACACTCAAAAGACGGAACAGGCCTCAGATATGAGCAGGGACCAGTGGGACGTAAGAAATGGACACGAAAGAGCATCCTCCCTCAACACTGAGATCTCCGACATTCCAGCCTCCAAGTCCATGGTTGTTTTACTCACCGAAAAACATTTTTTTGTAATACTTTCTAAAACTGATTAATTACTATCACCATTTACTGTGTGGTAAAGGCAATGCAATTTCACTCTCAAGAAAGCATTTTGAGTCTCTTTGTGGTACTGCTGCTTCATTTTTTTATCCTGATATGACAGCAGGCAGAAGAAGGCGCAGCCCTCGAGATCCAAAGAGCGGAGGGGCTCCGTGACGCCGGCGGGTCGGCGGCATCTGTGCAACCGACCAAGGGATCCAGGAGGCCGGGAGAAGCAGGCAGAAGAAGGCGCAGCCCTCGAGATCCAAAGAGCGGAGGGGCTCCGAGACGCCGGTGGGTCGGCGGCACCTGTGCAACCGACCAAGGGTTCCAGGAGGCCGGGAGAAGCAGGCAGAAGGTACGGGCAAAGCCGCAAACCAATCGGAAAGTGACCGCAGACTGTGCCTTGCTTCCGATTGGTGCGCCTTCCCCATAGACTTAAACTGGGGTTTGCTGCACTATTCTGGCTGGGATTTCTGCTTTTCTGTAATTTATTTTGAATTTCTCATAAAAAGTGCTGTTTTCTCTTACTTTGTGCCTGGTTTATGGGCTGTTTTTCCCTATGTTAAAATTAAGTGTTACAGTCTTTTGAATTGTTGTGTGGGCTAGACGCTTAGGCGCCTAACCCCCATACCCTCCCAGTCTATTGTTGTGCAGATCTCAAGTTTTAGCACCTTGTTGCAGATTACTGCAATAAAGGTACTTTACTGACTGCCTTCTCCTCTGTCCCCACCTGTTGAAGGCGCAGCCTCGAGATCCAAGCGGAGGGGCTCCGAGACGCCGGGCGGTCGGCTGCACCTGTGCAACCGACCAAGGGTTCCCAGGAGGCCGGAGAAGCAGGCAGAAGGTACGCAAGCCGCAACCAATCGAGCGCGACCGCAGACTGTGCCTTGAGCTCCATTGCGCGCCTTCCCCATAGACTTAAACTGGGGTTTGCTGCACTATTCTGGCTGGGATTTCTGCTTTTCTGTAATTTATTTTGAATTTCTCATAAAAAGTGCTGTTTTCTCTTGCTTTGTGCCTGGTTTATGGGCTGTTTTTCTCTATGTTAAAATTAAGTGTTACAGTCTTTTGAATTGTTGTGTGGGCTAGACGCTTAGGCGCCTAACCCCACCCATACCCTCCCAGTCTATTGTTGTGCAGATCTCAAGTTTTAGCACCTTGTTGCAGATTACTACAATAAAGGTACTTTACTGACTGCCTTCTCCTCTGTCCCCCACCTTGTAGAAGGCGCAGCCCTCGAGATCCAAAGAGCGGAGGGGCTCCGAGACGCCAGCGGGTCGGCGGCACCTGTGCAGCCGACAAGGGTTCCAGGAGGCCGGGAGAAGCAGGCAGAAGGTACTGGGCAAAGCCGCAAAATTTTCCCTCCCTCCTCCCTCTTGGTTGATTCCTTTATACACTTCTCCCGCCATTTCTTAATCCACACCCACATCCCTTCCCTTCCTCCCTTAACCCATACCTAACCTCCACAATGCTACTTTGCTCCCTTTTGCTCCTGAGCCTTATATCTCACCCAATCCCTTATGATATCAATGCTATACCCAGTGTCAAGATAAATAACTCAGTTAATACGACCTGCCCATCTCTACCATCCACAAGGGCCAACCACGGATTCCTTATTCATCCTGAACCACGTTTGCAATGCAACCTCTGGGATATCCACATAAGGCCACCCTATCAATTCAGCACAGCCCTGGCACCCTACTTGTATCATGGCTTTTATTAACCCACTATGCCTGTCCATTAAAATATTATGCTATGAAAATTTTGCATCCATATATCAGGACCATCACTCAGCTCACAGCAGGCACCCAGGATTAGGAGGAAACGCTCTGACCACTCACTATCCTTGTCCCTTGGTGCCCTCCTCAAATTAATCTTCTACCTTCTGATCTGTTTTGGTACCATTGAAATAAATCCTGGCCCCATTGGAAAGTATTTTTCCCCTGCTGATTTATCCTCTATAATGGCCTAAGCTTCCTACATATCAATGCCTGCAGCGTTTAAAAATTCTCCAGTAATACAGGCCTGGGTGGCACATACCCTGCCTGACTTTCTGGTCATCTCTGAATCTTGGCTCAGACCATCGACCAAAGACAGTGTTGTAAACCTTACCAACTATCAGCTCTTCAGAGCAGATCGCCCTTCCAGGGGTGGTGGGGTGGCCATATACATTAAGGACACCATCTCTGCTACCTGCCTCATCATCACATCCGAACCAAAGGAATTTGAATGTTTATCAATCAAAATATCCCTTCCAAACTTGTCTCCATTTAAATTGATTGGCTGCTATAGGCCCCTCAGCAGCCTCAAATTACTATCTCACCTGGGGTCAATAACCAATCTAGGCCCTGAAGATACCATCATCCTTGGTGATTTGAATTTAAACTGGCTATCTAATGCATCTGCTCCATTGGTAACCTTCTGTGACACCTATGGCTTTACACAGCTAATAAAAGACCCAACCAGGGTTAACCTAAAAATTCTAGCAACAGCTCACTCCTGGATATTATGTTGGTAAATAAGCCTCACTTATATACTCATGCAGGAGTACTACCGAATGATGTAAGTGACCATTGTCCCATAGCTGGCATAAGATCTTCACCCAAACCATCCAACCCTGCTGAATTTGTCCCCAAAAGGTCAAAAAAGAAGTTCAACATACCAGGTTACCTCCATGACCTGAGTAACACAATATATTGGCAAGATTTCTACCTTACAACCTCAGTGGAAATAGCTCTCCAGATCTTAAAGGACATTATCACTAATGCTCTAAATATTCATGCACCATTCACCAATATCAGAACTAAAGCAAGGTCCTGCCCTGGTTCACCACTGATCTTAAAACAGCCTTGCTAGCCAGAGACAAACTGTGGAAAAGGCAAGAAAAACTAAGGACTCCATAGATTGGCTAAATTTCAGAAAAGCAAGAAATTCATGTACAACACAAATAAGATCTGCCAAAGTGGCCTATTATAGAGCTGAATTGATGCCTCCTATAATAACCCAACCAGGCTCTGGGGAACTATAAAGGGTATCTTGGGCCAAAACTCTACTCCTGCCTTAACCTGCAAACTGCTACTAAATAACACAGAAATTACGGATAAACAAGAAATTCTAAATACCTTCAATGACCACTTCACCACAGCTGGACTAGCATTTGACTCTTCACCTGCAAATCTCCTGAGATCTTCCTTGAATCTTCAATCCACCGTGGGCAAAAGGCTCATCAACCTTCTCCTTCAACCCAATATCATTGAAAGAAGTGGAAGATCTCCTCTCCAATTTGGATACTTCAAAGTGCAGGTACAGACTCCCTGACCCCTACTTCCTCAAGATTGCATCTCAAGTCTTATCTGCCCCCTCACTCATCTCTTCAATCTTTCCTCACCACTGGATCCATTCCTCCATTTGGAAAACAGCTCAAGTAGTTCCTTTACTCAAATCTGGTGATCCCATGGATCTCAATAATTACAGGCCCATTTCCATCCTATCAGTTCTGTCCAAGATGCTCGAAAAGTTAGTAAACTCACAATTGAGGTCTACCTGGATAACAATAACCTCCTAAACACAGCACAATCAGGATTTAGATCAAGGCACAGCACCATTTCAGCCCTAGCCAAAGTAACCAACGACTGGCAGACTGCTATGGATAAGAAGAATAGTACCTGTGCTGTGTTCCTGGATTTGAGCAAAGCATTTGACACAGTGGATCATGAATCACTGATCACCCCTTGGTTCAATAGGGTTGGATTCCCTCACTCAATTGGTTCAAGTGCTATCTATCAGACAGATCACAACTGGTAAAAAATGGAAACTACCTATCCACTTTAAAACCACTACTAAGAGGTGTACCGTAAGGCTCTATTCTTGGCCCCATCCTCTTTGCCATCTATATTAATAATATTGATGCTAACCTCACTCAATCAAACATCCATCTGTTTGCTGATGATACTGTGCTATATGTTAGCAATCCTTCATTGTCTAAAGCCTGTGAACTGCTACAATCTGAATTCTCCATCCTACAACACAACTTACTGGATAAAACTACTTCTAAATGCCAAAAAAACAAAAGCTATGCTCTTTTCCTCACAAAGTTGTTCTGCCACTACCCATCATCTACCACCCTACAACTAGCCACGCTACTTGGAGAAGCTGGAATATTGATAACTTCAAATATCTTGTGTCTGGATTGATAAACTTGACTTCTGTACATATTGAGGAGCTACTAAAGAAACTGAGACAAAGGCTTGGTTTTTTTTAGAATAAAGCACTACCTCAACAGAGACTCCAAAAAAGATTAATCCAGGCTTCATTCTATCCCTCATTGACTATGCTGACTTTCTGTATGGACACTGTCTACTCCCCTCTTAAATAAACTGGACACCCTATACCACAGGTCCATCAGATTCATTACTGACCTTCCTTCAGCACCACCATTGTTCCTTTATAAGGCAGTTAACTGGTCATCATTACAACACAGAAGAAACAGGAATGCTGCAATTTGATATTCAAAGCCTTATCAGGCAAGCTACCTACCTACATCTCGGACTGTTTTACTCAAATCACTCTAGGCCATACAACCTAAGGATCAGCAAAATTATCATTCTAAGGTCCCCAATGCCTGCACCCAGCTTGGGAGGGCTGCTATCAGCTACTCACTAGCAATTGTTTGGAACTCACTCCAAAACCATGAAGCTAAATAACCTCCCACCCTTAATATCCTTCAAAAGATTATTCACCACCCTATTCCCAGAACTCTGCAACTGCTTCCACAAGGCCTAATTCACGGCCCTACCCCACCTTCCTTTTCTGCTCGTGTTTCTATATGCTGAAAACTCCAGTTCCCAGTCCCAAGATTCACCCTCAAAATGCCTGCTAGGTCCTATAATCTACATATTAACTCTGATGTGCCAACTGCCTACTGTCTCCCAGATTAAAAGTGTTAATGCCTTGTACATATGTATATTGTTATATACTAGCACTTATGTCATTGTATTACTGTTTTTTGTTACCCCTGTCATTGTATTACTGTTTATGATACCCTTGTCAATGTAATAACACTTGCACTTCTTGACCACTCAGGTCCATCTTGTAAATGAGCTATGCTCAATGATGTTCGCCTGATTAAATAAAGATTTTGATTGATTGATTGTTTGATTGATATGTACTTAGAACAAAGGATACCCAGTAAATGTAGTTTTTCCAAGTTAAAAGGCATGTTTTTCCCTACTTTGTTGACAGTAGCTGTTATTTTGCTAGCTGCTATATGTAATAGATATACCACTCTGAGGTGTGCGGTCACGCTCTGATATACGCACGCCTTGGTGTGCGTTATCGCGGCCGCAGGGTCGAATGCCAATCACCCAAGGGGCGATATCAGAACGCTGACCGCCGACTAGAGTGGTTTATCTATTTTATAAAATGTCAAATTGTTTTGAGGGGTAAAAGTGCAGGCAAAAGTGGGTCGCTGGCTTGATATACGCGCGTCATGTGATGCTCATCATCCAATAAAAAGAACAACAATTCCCACCCATTTTACAAAAACTATTGAAAACCATGCTCCAGCCTGTACCATGCTATTCTGTGCTGGATCCTCGCCTCGGTCAGCTCGGAATATGCTAAGAAGGTTACACTTGTGACAGCTGCACAGTATGTATGAGCAAGGTGTTTCTGATGCACACAGCATATACTGTTGTAACCACCCAGTCCCCTGGGTTACTAGAATCCCATCAGGTTAGCCCTAGGAAGGTACAGGGCTCTGTAGGAGCTCTGTGTAGATGGCATCGCTGTTTACTCAGCTAGGCGGAGCAGAGAATGGATTATGTCATTTAGAATTCTTGCAGCAGCATAAGTCACTTTGGAATCAGCTGCACTGGGGAGGCTGAGAATGTTCAGACAGTAGTGCAGGCAGTCAGGGTGTGCAGTCTGTAGTCAGCAGTAGAGTGCAGAGGAGCTCTGAGCCACAGCAGGGCTGAGTGTGGGGGTGCCTGCCAGTCTCCTGGTAGGAGACAGGGTGAAGGACCCCCGGCAGTTTCTCACCCTAGTGTGTGAGACCAGCAAGAACCAGAAGAAGTGGTGGAAACCATTTGCCTGCAAGACCCCAGTGGGTCGTTTTCCCACAGAATTGTGGGTTGGACTGTGGGCAATCCCCTGAAGTATCCTGAGGTTTCAGCTGCCCAGAAGGAAAGGCGTGCAGACTGAATCTGTGACAAAAGCTACCTGTGAAGGGAACAGGAAGTTTTACTTTAAGTTTTTCATGTCTGTATCAAAGGAACAAACAAAGCCATGAGTACAGATTATGGGGACTGTTCTTGGGTTTGGTCTGAGGTGTATGTGCCCAGAGATGAGGCTAGAGTGCACCTGTCAGAGCCCTTGTTTCACCACAAAAATGTGCTGAGTGTTAACATTAAAGTTTGGATATCTTTGCAATCCCGGTGTATTAGGGGATCCATTTGGTGAAACCCAGAAGGAACGGCAGAGACTGGGCATGGGGTAGGGTTGGGCATAACCCCAGTTCGATTCCTCAGTCAGGGATAACTGGTGCAAGTATGGGCACCAGGTTAAACTGGGCATGTTAATGGATATCATCGCTCCAGGGGAAATGTACTAAAGTGTGTGGCAACTACCACAAAATATACACTTTGTCGGAAAGTAAAGTCCAAGTAGATTCCCGGTACAGAGGGCTGGACAGTTCAAAATGTGTGAGAAAGGTTGTTCTAAAGCTGCCTAAACAGTTGTTGCTCTGAGAAGAAAAAAAGTCTTGATTTTGTGTGTGCAGTGACAAACTTGGGGGACCACCCTGTTCTGCATTTTATTGCCAACTTGTGGTCAGAATAAACCCATACTTCACAATCCAATTTTCTGTTTGCACATTAGATCTCTGCTTCCCATGTGAGATGTCATTGGGGCCCCTACTGATAGTTTTAGACCTACCATAGGCCTAGCACCTCTCCCTAGAACCTGGAGTAAATATAAATGTTATTTTGTGCCCTAAACCCCCAACCCTTTAGACTGCCGAGCCGTGTATTCACCTCAGAGCTAGGGGTGATGCCTACTGTTATGTCAACTTGTGGCCTGTTGCCTTGTCTGTAGCACGAGTTGGGGGGGGGGGCCCTGTCAGCGTCTGGCCGGGGCATGGGTTACACTGTATTACGCTCTCAGTGTTAAACCTCCTGTAACACAGTTCTTCACCGTCAGATCGTCTTCCCTTCCTTCAGTCGCTAGGTTATTTTTTGTTGAGTTTACTTGCTCTTTTAGTCGTGCAGTCAATTATTTGGGTCCGATCTCCACTTCATGTCCTCACAGCGTGGCACCATTACTGCAGATCTGCACAACAAACAGAACTCACACTGTGACGCCAAGCACGCAGTGTGTGCACTCAGCTTCCAGCATGGTGCCAGCACTATCAATGTGCTTCACAGTCAGTGATCAAACAAAATTCAACAGCAACAGTAAGCACACTACAATTATAAATCATTGCAATGCATCTAGTTAGATACAGGAGACCTCAAAATCGATGTTATCTGGGAAATTCTTTGTTTCCATTTAATAAAATCTGTCACTTTTTGCACTACATTATTGTACTAGTAACTTTTGTTCAGTTGAAGAGTGCAATATTTTTTCATTTTGATACATTAATAACCTCTGATAGTTTATGTAGTCAGTTACAGTTCCATTTTAGGTATTACAATTACAGGAGTATTGAACTCTCGAATACAATTCTCTTCTATTCACGATAAAGCTAGCTGGTGGGAGCGGTTCCACATCAACTCCACTAAAAATAATACAGTGTGGTTAAAAACAGCGAGACAAAATCCCGCAGGCAAAACGTGCTGTCCATAACAGCTAATGGAAAACAGCGTAAAAGGGAAAAAAAAAAAATTACACTTTAGTCATGCATACAACTGGGCATACTACTTCATGAACAGAACAAACAACCTTTTCCTTAAGAGTAGATTTACTATTACCACACCACGCCACCATGGATCACTACTCCAGTGATTACCATACCATGCCGCCATGGATCACCATGCCAGTGAAATTTAAGATAAAAGGCATATCAGCGGACTCAGGATTGACAGCACGTGGTTCAGGCACTTCCTCACTACGCGGTGTCACATAAGTGCTGTTTTGTATACTGTGTTCTTCCGTATTTCAACATTTTGACTATGTGTTACTGACCACGCCTGTCCATGTGAACTTAACACGACACTGGTGGAAGCATGTGTTTTTTCCCCATAATTTATGTATTTTTATTTTCCTTCTTCCTGTTTTGTTGTTCTTTCCTGTTTTCTTTTTCTTTCTGTCATTAGGATGTTTGCCAAGCTGACATTTTACTTTTTTTAACTGTTTCCAATACTGACTTCTCCTTGGCACTGCAAGGAAAAGAACCACCAGATCTTGAACTGGAAGTGCTCTTGGCAGCACACCCAAGAATAACATCGCCTATAACACCCCTTATATATAAAAACCCAAGTAAGTAACTGGGTATAAGATAAGAACCAGAGTGATTAATGAACTATATACAGTAGATCATTTAGAAATACTATATGTTTTAAAGTAACTCAGTTAAACAAAAGGAAATATTATGTCAATGTAATCAACTTAAAATGTGTATAGTATGTTGGCATGTTATGCTGTATTTAAAACTTGGAAATCAATAAAATTATATTACAAAAAGACAGTAATCATTGCTCTGCATTGCCAGTTTTGCTCAGAATGTACAAAAGTAGGATAATCAGCAGTTGAACAAGGGCAAGACAGTGTCTTCACTTCTAGAGAACACAGCAGAATCTACTGAGTCTTGCAGCTGCAGGGGGGGATACAGATCAGGATCCTCTTCTCCGCAATCCTCCTCCTCCTCATCCCGGAGGTCAGGACTGTTCTCATCACCCTCCTTTTCCTTTAGGGGAGGAGGCTGAGAAGTTATCCACCTGCAAGGAACAGCCTGAGGAGGCACTGCAGGTCCAGCTGGCAACACTGGAGGTGTTGGCAGGGGGTAACCCGCATCACTGACTGTAGCATATTTATCAATAATCTCTTTATCAAGTCTTAGTATTCGGCCAAACCCTCACCTGGAACAACAGTGACAAGACCATTTTTGCCAATGGCACTGACAGGACTGCTTCAGTCAATGGTGCTATTGGACTGCACCCACCAGTGGCACACATCCGTTAAAGTTCCTGAGGTGCTCGTAGAAGCCAAGTGTTTCCAGTACCTTGGATGTCAAATCCAAGTGTTCCGCACCTGCAGAACTCTGAACCAGTCTGTTTTACAGATGTACTGGCAGCAATTTTAACTTACCATCCCCCTTGAAGAGCAGTTTAGACAGCAGACCTCTGGGACTGTCGACGGGTGGGAAGTATTATCAACTCGCCAACAACAAGCAGTCCAACTCTTTTTGACTCCAGTGTCTCTCTGTTGACGAGGAAGATTCTGATCAGGCAACTGACCTCACCCATAACCCCAATGCCGATTTCTGTGACAACTTTGATGCCCCTCCTCTCTCCAATGGCATCTGTTTTGGCAGTGTTGGCAGTGGATTTAGTGACTTGGTGAGTTCTGCATTATTTCTGCATATTTTCTCAAAAAAAAAAAAAAACACTCCAAAACATTCTACCTAATCCTCCATGTAGCTTAGCTTAAAACCCTCAGGTGCCAGCCCATTGATGCGACAGTGGCGCTTATTACTCACGACGCTGACGACCCGAGTTCGAGTGCAATCTCAGGAGTCAGAGGGCTGGTAGGTAGATAAGAGTTTATTTTTATACAGGTAATACATGTCATTTGGACAAAGGTCCAGTTTACAAGACAGACCTGTGTAATCTCTATCTAAAAACATACGATAAGTTTCCATACTGACACATACACAAACACATCAACATAAAATATAAATGTTACTAATACAGCAACAAATAAGTAACAAAACATGTACTCCCTTCTATCTTTACACAAAGATACAAGGTAGGGACTGCTCTCTTCCTCCGGGGAGAGGTGGGAACAGCACCCGCTGTTAACCTGGCTCCTAATGGTGGATGGTGGTCAGACCACTGGGACAGCATGCAGGGGGCGGAGGCAGGGTAGATGCCTAGTGTGCTGCTTTGTGCGCAGCTCAGCCACTGGTGTCACCGCACGCCACCTCCTCTGCACCAGGGGGAAGGGACAACACAGAAAAATCACCATGGCTGGCAAAGATGATCTTCTGACCCTTCACAGGCCCCACAACAGCAACCTGGCATGGCTCCCACCAGATCCTGTCCTGCGAGCTGACCGATGACCCTTCATCACCCCACCATGGTGGGCAAGCCATGGGTGAAGTTGAAGCCAAGTAAGTCCAGGAGAGTTGAGAGATGGGGGCGAGGATCAGAGGGGATAGGGAAAACAGCAGTGAGGGAGAAAAAGATTTAAAAAACATCTGGCAGATATTGTAGGTTTTTAAAGTATGGGACAGGCTCAAACAGCAAATACGAACTCAAGGGTATCCTCATGGTAGATGGGGTTTCTACAGTGACAATGCAAAAAGCACCTTACTTGGTAATGACATACACTGGTAATCCATGATTCCTGAAGGAGTAGCTACCAGAAAAGAGAGACATCCCGATAATGTAGATTCAACAAAAGAAAAACAGATTACACTGGTTCAGCGTTCACTCTCTCGATGGAGGCGAAGAACAGCTTAAGTGTTTGGGACCTCCTGCATTGTAAAGGTGATCCTGTGCACTTCTGATCTGTATGTAGGCATGTCGACATGGGCAACCCCATCATTGCAAAAGTTCCTGTAAGTTCCCAAAACTGGCATCTTACAATCCAGTGTATTATGATTCTATGGAGATACCCTCGAGGAGGATACTGGTAAAACCAATTACTGTGGCATTACCTATAGTCAATGCCAGAAAACCTTGCATCACTAGAAATGGTATGGTATAATGAGAGGCAAGTAGTAGGAGGAAGAACTCGCTTTTAAATTGCACCTGTCATTCAAACTGTATACTAAAGTGTTTACACTCCAGAGGAGAGGACAGAATGTTATTACCATTCAGTACACAGCAGGGTTTGCAAATTGTTCCTGGCAAATATTTGGCCATGTATTCATATTAGTGATTCAAATTATTAGTTATTTCATGCAAAAATAAGTATAAAAAGCCTTTAAGAAGCTTTCACCTCCCCCATGATGGATGAGCTAGTCCAATGACTTCTTCCTGTAGTCATCCCCCCCCCTCTACCTGCTGCCCTGTCCTCAAAACAAAACAACAACTATCTGGCATCCTGCCAGACCTTTCCCTATGGTCACTCACTCTCCTCCCTAACACAACCCAAACCACCACCCCACCTTCTATGGGCAAAATAAATGTGGGCTTATGTGTCCCCCAAAACCAGATCAATGATTGAGGGGGTATATAGATAATCCCAGCTGCTCAGTCAGGTCTCCCCAGCCCAGATACAAATACCTGCATAAAGAAAACACCAAAATTATCAAAAATATTAAACTAAAAGAAACTGAAGCTACTGAATTCCCAAAAACGTGTAAAAAAACACAAGGCTTTTGGTAATTTTTTTAACTAATAATAAGGATGCTAGTTGGAGTTCCGTGGGTAACAAGTTCAACAGGACAGGTGTTGGGACTACAAAAGAATGGTCCCTGTCCCCAAACCTTATGCTGGACAGTGGCACACAGACTAATTTGATTTACTGAACGTAAAGGATGCCGGGAAAATAGTCAGGAAGGCTAAGGTGGATATGGAGGAGAGGACAGCAAGGAGGCCAAAGGGGGAATTTTTCCAGTATATAATTGAAAGAAGGAAAAAGCAGGCAGGGGATTAAGAGACTCCGGGGCTGTGATGGAAGGGGATGAGAAAGAGACGATCTGCTGAATGAATACTTTACCTCAGGCTTCACGGTTGAGGAAGAAGGAAGGGCCAGAACTAAAAAGCAGGGGCGGGTGGATGGGAGATGGACACAAGCCCTTTTCAGAGGGTAGAGTATTAGAGGAGTTAGGAAAATTGCGGACGGACAAGGCAATGGGCCCCGCTGCAATACACCCCTGGGTGCTCAAGGAGTTGAGAGAGGAACATGCGACACCACTCACAAAGTTATTTAATCTGTCCCTAAACAAGGGGAGAGTCCCGAGGGATTGGAAAAGGGTGGATGTGGTGCCACTGCACAAAGGGGGAGTGAAGGAAGAGCTGGGAAACTATTGTCCAGTCAGCCATACCTCTGTGGTGGATAAGCTGATGAAGACACTTCTAAAGGAAAGGCTGGTACACTATCCGGAGATGGGGGGACTCAGACGACAACCAGCATGGGTTAACATCAGACCAACCCAATTGAATTCTTTGATGGAGTAATGGAAATATGTGATCAGGAAGGGGTGGTGGACATGGCCTATCTGGACGTCAGGAAAGCCTTCGACACCGTCCAATAAGCCAAGTTAGGCAGCTTAGGGGTAGGGAGCAAACTAACAAACTGAGTGGAAAACTGTCTGGTAGATAGAACACAAGAGGGTGGTGGTTAATGGAGTGCACTCCAAGGAGCGGGGGTGACAAGTGGGGTTCCTCAGGGGTCAGTGTTGGGCTCCATACTGTTTAACATATACATTGGGGATATTTCCGAGGGCCGGAATGGGAGGGTGTGTCCATTTGCAGATGATACGAAGATCTGTAGCAGGGGGGACACACCGGGAGGGGTGGAGAGAATGAGGGAGGATCTGTCCAGCCTGGAGGAGTGGTCAGGGAAGTGGCAACTGCAATTCAATACAAAAGAAATGCAAAATTATGCACATAGGGTGTAAGAACCCAAGGGTAAAATACTGGCAGGGAGGGGAGGAACCTGAGGAAATATAGAGCAGGAAAGGGACCTGGGGATCATTATTTTAGATAATCTGAAGGTTGGGAACCAATGCAACAAGGTGGTGGGGAGGGCAAGCAGAATGTTGGCATGCATAGGGAGAGGTATTACAAGTAGGAGGAGGGAAGTAATCATACCACTATACAAAACTGTGGTCAGACCACATCTGGAATACGGGGTGCAGTTCTGGAGGCCACTCTTACAGGGTGACAACGACAGGGTGGAGAGGGTCCAGAGAATGGCGACCAAGATGGTTCAGGGACTACACAGGAGGTCATAAGAGGAATGACTGGAGAAACTAAACTTATACAAGCTGGAGACGAGGGGGGATATTGGTAGAAACCTTCAAATATCTGAAGGGAATAAACAAGGTGAGGGAAAGAAGCATATTCAGGTTGAGGAAAATCAACTGGGGCATGCATTCAAGCTGGAAGGGGAGGCAGATCAAGAGGAAATGTGAGGGGACAGTTCTTCACTGAGAAAGTGGTGGGTCCTTGGAATAGGCTGCCAAAATGGGTGGTGGGGGTAGAATCGGTGGGAAAATTCAAGAGGGCTTGGGACAACTACATGGGGCTAAATGGAAGTAACACTGGCATGGAATAAGGGAGTATGATAAACCAGACAGGGAGGGGGTAATAGGCAGACTAGATGGGCCAAGGGTTCTTTTTCTCCTGGCAAGTTTCTATGTTTCTATGACATTCCACCCAAGGAGTAGAACACTAGGAGGTTGCACATATAGAAGGGGCACAGTCCATTTTCAGCCTCACAAGACAGTTTGTGTTTTTTTCAAGCAATCTTCCACCAAACAAGCAGCCAGTGCAACTCGTGGAGTCTGGCAGTAATAATGTATATGATCCCAATGTCACGACCTGTGCTGCATCATTCTGCGCTAGCTGCAGGTGGCAGATCTGAGTACATTTACAAAGAAAGAAAAACAAAAGATTGCATTTATATAGCATTTTTCATACACATTGTATTCCAAGCGCATTACAAGCAATGGGCCCAATTCACAAAAGGACCTCTCCCGTTCTGTCTATGGCAAAAATCTTTTGTGAATAGGGCCCACTGAGAGGGACTGGTAGTGAAAAGACTATAAACATGATGGGCCCGATTCACAGAAGGACTTCTCCCATTCTGTGTCTATCGCAAAAATCTTTTGTGAACAAGGCCCAATGAGAGGGACTGGTAATGATGACTGTAAACATGAAGTGGCAGCCATTCCACTCATCAACACCGACACAACTGACATCAATATGCCGTCGGGTCAGCAACTCATAGCAACAGGGGGTAGTATTACATTTATATACCCCCTTAACATGAGTAGGTGCCTACAAAGTAAACTATGTTAATCTACATAGTGCCACCACTCCCCACTGCTATCTATAGCCTTTACAAGCCTGCAGCCCAGTCCTCTACTTAGCATCATCAAAACGCTGATTTTAGGGGGCAGGGCTGCATCGGGAGCCCAGCAGCTTTCAAAACTGCAGAAGTGAGATCACGGGGTAATGTAAGTTAATTTTCTTTTTAATGCCCGAGGTAAAAACTTCAATCTTTGTGCAATTTAGGTCCACAGGTTAGGCAGCTCCTTTACCCGAAGTGTCAGTAGCTCTTTAAACCGTTTCATGGGAAGGGGAATGTTGACCAGAACACGGAGGTGGGGGGAATTCCCTATTCTAGCCACAAGTGCAGTGGGTTCTTTTCTTTCCCACTATTCTAGAACTCCTTGCTTTGTCACATTTGCTCAGCCAACACAGTGGATACTTAAAGTTCCATCTGTTTAAACTGACATACCAGCTGACAATGATTTATGTCTACGAACATGCGGTTTGCGGAGATATTCTGTTCTTTGGAGCGGGTTGCTTATTTATTTACTTATTTATTCATGCACTCATTCTGTTATTTTCTTTACTTCTTGATTATAAGTTTTCTGTTTTGTACCATGCCCGAAGACTCCGGGAAAGGGAACCTAAAACAAAAAATGTCCTTGCCGTTTACTTCCACCGGGGCACCAACCAGGACAACACCAGAGATGGGCAGAAGGGACCTGAGTTTAATGTCCTCATGGATCGGTACATACTGGCAGTACACAGGCCCCACCCTGTGCTGCACTGGAGAGCCAGCATTTGGGGTATGAGCCCAAGTCTTGGTGTGAGACTAGAACCCACAATCTTCTAGCCACTAGGCAGATGTGCCAAGACGTGAGCCATGTTGATATCAGTTACTATACTGGCTAACACGAGATGTGATAAATGCCACCTGGTTTAAAAGTAGGCTGCACAAATTTTAAACTGCTACGCCCAGAAAGGTGAAGACCACCACCACAGTCTGCAAGGACATCATACAGTCACAAGTTCCTTGCAGTTGGATATCACGTTACAGCTATAGAGTCATTCACATCCCAGGAAGTAGTGCTTCCTCTCCTCCACAAAACTTTTATCTTGGGAGCAGGCCTCAGCCCAGTCCCCACCAATCCTAACTGGCATTCACTTCCCAATCCACCAACAGCCAACTCCCCATGGACTGCCCCCATGGCAAGGTCAAGGAAGGGCCTCTCCCCTCGTACACACATCCAGATGCCCCCCATGATCAGGTGGAGGCACGGGCCGAAAGAAGGCGAGCAAGGCTTCATGAAGCCCGTCTCTCACCATTTCCTGGTCCCCAATCCCCTGTTGTGGCGACAGTCAGGATGTGCGCATGGAGGTGCCCAAGCACTGCAGAGCTGTGGCTCCTCCCTTCAAGAGGCTCGCTGACTTGCACTACCACCGAGCTTCCACCCAGCTGCAGTCAGAGGCTGAGACAGCTGACCACTCCTCCCTGGGAGAAGAGAATCGCTGACCTGCACTCCCACCGTGCTCCCACCCAGCTGCAGTCAGAGGCTAAGACAGCTGACCACTCCTCCCTGGGAGAAGAGAATCGCTGACCTGCACTCCCACCGGGCTCCCACCCAGCTGCAGTCAGAGGCCAAGACAGCTGACCGCTCCTCTCTGGGAGAAGAGAATCGCTGACCTGCACTCCCACCGGGCTCCCACCCAGCTGCAGTCAGAGGCTGAGACAGCTGACCGCTCCTCCTCTCTGGCAGAAGAGAATCGCTGACCTGCACTCCCACCGGGCTCCCACCCAGCTGCAGTCAGAGGCGGAGACAGCTGACCACTCCTCCCTGGGAGAAGAGAATCGCTGAGCTGCACTCCCACCGTGCTCCCACCCAGCTGCAGTCAGAGGCTGAGACAGCTGACCGCTCCTCTCTGGGAGAAGAGAATCACTGACCTGCACTACCACTGGGCTCCTACCCAGCTGCAGTCAGAGGCTGAGACAGCTGACCATTCCTCCCTGGGAGAAGAGAACAGTTCTTGAGATGCTCGAACCTCTCCCACCAACACTGACCCCCGGCAACACGTGCTTGTTCCTAAACAGGGGTCACTGGCACGGCTGGAAGTGCCTTAGCTCTCCACGCCATTGGCCAGCTCAAGGATTAGTGCTTTGAAGATGATAGGAAACCATTTTACGTATCTGTACAGTTAAATGATTCCAGATGTCTTGCCTTTTTTTTTTTCTTTAATTTTTATTATATACTTTCATGACCGTACAAAACAAGAAGGGCAGAACCAAGAATATTAATTTAGCAGGTGATACTAAGCACTGTGTAGTACAAAATTACAACCGTTAACAACATAGTATTAGCAGCATCGTGTATCAGCATTAGAGTCCTGGATCAGCAGGGGAACAGTTAAGAAGAATAAAGGAGTATTTTACTACCATTTTTGACTGAAATACTCCCACTTTCTGATTTTAGGAAGTTTTTTCCCCACCCTACAAATTTACAATACGTGGTACATATGTACAAAGTTGGCAGTACCATGAGATGCTAGCAGCCTTGGCACTACACAGGAACCTGTAGGGGTGAGGACAGGAGTTGCTCACTGGCCGGTTAGGAGGACAGTTGCAACACAACAATGTTAAAAACAAGTTCAAAGTAGGACTCCACAGCAGTACTAGTCAGTGACCTCAATCGACCAGTGGGATTGAGACTTGTTTCAGATGTGGGGGGTACAAGATGGGTCAGTGGACGACGGTACTACCATTTGGATGAAAATACTACCAGGTGTAAGAAGGCAGTAGTAAATACTTCTGAGTCCTAAAAATTATCTGGACCACTATGGATCAAAGGAATCCAAATATGTGGCCAGGTAATGAAAAGAGAGCAAAAGGGAAGGGGGAAACAACTAGAAGGAGAAGAGAGGAGTAGAAAAGACAGTGAGAAACAGAGGGAACTTAAAGACCAAAAGTAAGAAGGAGAAAGAGAAACCATAACATGGTGTATCCACAGGGGAGCCATTTATCATCAAAATAAGTTTTATGCTGTTTTAAGCAATAGGTAATTTTCCCATATAATATATGTTAATTACTATAGCATACCATTGCTGAACCATTATAAAGAAATCAATAATCAATTTCTAGTAATAACTTCGTTAGCCACCATCAAAAATGATGGTACTTCCTTTCAGTCATATTCAGTCTTCTAATATGTTTTTTTTTATGCAAAAAAAAAAAAAAAGTATTTGTATTATGTTTTTAGTCGGCTTAATTCAGTCTTCTATGAGCACCCTTTGGCACTAAGCTGGATGAGGTAATTTGTGTGTCGCATTCATGTCTCAAGGAACTGTTCTCTAACACATAGCTAATTGTAAAACAGCACAATTCCTTTCGAAAGTCGAACCTTCTTTGTTTAAAAGGCATTCAAATCCCTTTTAAGTTCAAAAGGCCTTCTAACGCTAGCTGAAATGACAATGAACTTTTAAATCTAGCCGAGGGACTACTACCCCGGAGCATTTCATTGACCAGCTAGGCACGCTGTGTCTGGTGGGGGACAGTAATCAAGGAGCATCCAATTAGTCTCATTCCTCCTCTCTCAGCTGCGGGCATCTGCCCTTTATCATCAGTTTTCGCACACACAAACCATTCTGTTTCTCTGGAGATGGATGGAAACTTGTAGCGCTGCTAATCTAGGAATCTGCTCATCAGAGTGACATACATGGCTGGGAGAGACCTCCTGACAACAGACAAGGCCCCTGGGGACTGAGACCTCCTTGCCTGGGCTGGAAGTGAATACATTTGTATGTCTTCGACTGCAGAGTGCAAGCACAGTATACTTAACAAGACGCCAGAGATCCTAACAGTCTTGTTGGTCTTCTGAGAGCATTTACGGGTGGTATGTCTGGATGGCACTTAAGCTGCGTACCGCTTTCCATAATAAAGCAAGGCCAAAAAAAATCAACAAAATTCAGAAGCACAGCTAGCAGCTTGATTGCTTTATTTGAACATACCACAGGGACTGTATCATTTTATTCTTTTTTTTTTCTGGTTAAGAATTATGATGGAAGACTGCTACCTAGGTGATGATGACATCACTGTAATTTCTTGGACATGACCAGAATTTACAACAGCATTACATGCTTGTGGTGATGGTGTAGCTGAGATGCAATATTATGTTTCCACTTGGGTCCAAGCATCTACTCATTGCACAGCCGTGGGCTGGAGTATTGGGAGGTTAAGTGAGTTGCTCAAGGTCACAGAGTAAGTTGCTATGTGGAGATTTGAATCTGTGATCTGAGGCCAGTGATCTGACCACAATACCATATCACCATTTCTAGGGAGATCACCAAATTTACACAAGGGATAAACTACCTAGCATCATAAGGGTGTTATGCTTTAAAGAGATTCACCAACTTATATTGTTTCCTTATTGCACAGATATATCTGTGCTCATCCGGGGTTTTGTAGCTCCACATGTCCATAAATATTGCAATACTTAGTTGAAAAATGCTTGTGATTTAGTTAAACTGGGTCCCAGATGCTCGTCTGAATAGCCACACGTTTTGCCCTGCAGCCACAACGCTATGACGTGATAGTAGGGAGAGGCGTGGCGCACTCCATTATAGTGAAGCGGTGCGCTCCTATGTTTTTTTATTATAATGGTCTGCTCAGGTGAAACGTGGGCACTGGTCTCATTACAGTCAGTTTAGTAAAATCAGCGTGGTCACTCAACAAGGGCCTTGTTAGTCGCACAGTGCCCACATTTCACCACAAACTCGACCATTATAATATTAAAAAAACGCTCAGAAAGCTGCCACCCATTCACTATAATGAAGCGTGTCCCCGCTCTCCCTAACATCACATCATAACGCTGCTGAGCACGAAGGTAGAACTTGGGTGGCTCTTCAGACCAGGAAGTCCTTCGGGACCCGGTTTAACTAAATTACGAGCATTTTTTTCAATTAAACTACTGCAGTATATTTATGGCCATGTAGAGCTACAAAGATTCCCCCCGAGGTAAGGCACCAATATATCTGGTGCACTAAGGAAAGTTGGTGACTCTCTTTAAGGGTTCTGGAGACATCCATAAACCATAAGACTGAAGGTCAAGTTGTTTATTTTTGTCTTCAGAACCCCAAGATAGCATTACACCCTTATGATGTTGGGTGTAAAATTTATCCCTTATGTAAATTCTGGTGATGTCCCTAGAAATGTCCACTTGTCAGTCAATCAGGTGTTACTAAAGGAATATGTTCATTATTTTATTTCTTTGAAAAGGTTTCACCAGGAGAGACAACATAAGCAGTGAACAGCCTCATTTCCAGAAGCATCCGGGAAGGGTTACATAATTAAGCAATAAGACGACAAAGTGTGTGTTATCGTGTAATAACATCACTCCTGGGGTGGGTTGAAGCATGAGGTGAAGCCAAGTGCTTCCACCACCCCAGGAGTGATGTTATTACATAACACACACCTTGGAGTGCCTTACTGCAATTATACAATGGCTCGATGTTATACAAAACACAAATAAAATTAAAAATGTTTTTAGTAGATGTTTAGTAAGGCAGTATATTTTTGTTTCTGAAAAAAAAAATCAATATAATCCTCCAAAAAATCAACACAGTGCTGTTATTGTGTAATATCATCACTGTCTCAGGCACACACTGACCAGAGTCCAGGAAATTTTCTTGCCATTGTACAATAAAGTACCATACATACAGTATACAGTCCATATGTTGGGGGAGGGGTGTTTTGGGCTTTTAATTTTTACAGATGAATTTCATATTAGGAATCTAAGGAATAGTCCAAAATCTGAAATCTGCCTGTTGGATCGGATTTTGGATTATCTAATCTTCCTTACTTTTTATTTTTTTTATTTTAGTTGTTTAACCAGGAGTAGCACACTAAGCTGAAAGCTTTTTTACGGGTGTGAACTGGGAGCACAGGGAAGTTAAGTGACTTCCTCAGGGTCACACAGTATGCAAGTGGAAGATGTGGGATTCAAACCCAGGTCTGGTCTGCTGGATATCATCAGATTTGCAGCTCAGAGCCTTAAACCACTGCGTTATACTGCCTCCCCTTACTTAAAACTGTTTGCTTTAGAAGGTGCTCTGCAAAGTAAAAACTGTACAAGCTGGCCCACTGGCACAGTGGTAGGGCTTCCGCTAGTGATGCCAATGCCTGGGGTTTGGGGAAAGACCCGAGGAGGAGGGCTGGCCAGGGGATGGGGGACTGAGCATCCCATGGACTGCTCTCCTCTTCCGGGATGGGTGAGTGTTCAGTGTGTGACAGACCCTAGCAGAGGCGGGCAGCTGCCAGAACCGAGTTGTGGGAGGCGTGCTGGATGCTAGCACTTTGGTGCCCTGCTACCTTGCATGCCAGCCCCAGGGGAAAGCAACAGAAATGCCAGCCCCATGGATGACGGCCTGCTTCCCGGTGCCACTCCCCCCACCGTTCACTCAGCTGATGACGGAGCTTACAGTCCTCTGATGGGAACGGCCCGACCCCATGGCCCCACCCTGGGGGGTAAGCCAGAAAGGAACGCCGACAGGTGGAGGGTTTACTGGGAACCAAGTACAGGCTCCATCAGGTGCTTGCCTACTCGGGGCCCCGCAATGGGGGGGAAGCCTGGGAGGATGACCACCCGAGGCAAGACTCAGGTAGTGAGTGGGAACCGAGAGAGCAAGGGGCTGAACTATCGGGGATACAGGCACAATAAAGGCACCAAAAAGAATTAAAAGAAATGAAAAAAAAACCAAAAAACTGTACAGCAAGCACTGAACTGTGCACGTAGCACATTGCAGTACTTTGCTAGTCTCTTCTAGGCTTGCAAAAAATCACTTTGAGATGTTCACATACATTGTGCCTGCTTCATGTGCACTGACATTTATCTTAATATCTGCTGATCAGAATAATACAAGGCACAGGCTTCTCACTGGTTCTTCAAGCAGCAGTTTCTGATTAAAAGACTGCAACCTGTAATTCCTACATTGGTATTGCTTTATGTTTAATTATTTTAGTTTTAAATCAAGAAGGGGGTTTGAAATACTACTTATCTTGTGAGTAACTTTGGAAGGGTTGAAATACTGCGTATTTGATTTTCCCTTGTGGGTAGCTGGTCTGTCTACTAGTATTCTGTGACAGTTTGCATCAAACTATTTTTAAATAATTTACTAGTGGTGGTGGCCAATTAGTTCTCATAGCAAAGGCTGCAGTTTGTGTATTTGAATCCAGACAGAGCCTCAGGTGGGGGAGATCGTCTTCCCCTGATTGCTTTCAGAGCACACAACACCAGGTTGTATAGGGTCAGGGAGGCTTACCTGTGTTATGCTGAACTGCTTGATCTTTCTGTTTTTCCTTTTGCTGGGTATTTTCTCTGTTAACTCATTGTGCAGGCTGTCTTGCTGAAAGGAAGGTCAACACTCATCATAGTGGCGGGTCAAGATTGTAGCTGATTGCGTCTGGAGGCTTGGCTTGTTTCGGTGTCACTTCCTTTCTACCAGGGATTCGACATAATTTCCTCTGCGGGCATACAACTACCATATCCTTACCAGCACAGCACACTGCATTGACAGTAAAAGTGCACACACTATTTAAAATAAAAAAAAAAAAAAAATGTACACAGGGTAAACTGGAAAGAAGACATGTGGGGAGTAATGCAACGCAATGGCTGTGGGCAGCAGTCTTCCAGGAAACTTTCTGGAGGCTGAGATGCTGCTCTATTTGGCAGACAACTCTGTTCTGAGGGAGGAGGCTGCCTGTCTCCAGGCCAAACTGGATAGAAGAACAGGACCCCCCAACGCAGGGAACACCAGGGCCACCACCTCTGCCTCAGAGTTTGCCAAGAAGGAGCAGCAGTTGGCCCACAGTGGACTCAGGGAGGGTGAGGGTGGTGGAACAGAGGCACACCCCTTCAGGCGTACCACTCCACAATCCATACGCCATTCTGGTGGAGCATAGTTCCCCTATGGAGGCACACATGGTGGAGACTGAGGTTGCTGGCAACTGTCACAAGGGAGGCCCACAGGAAGGTGGCACAGGACGCAGCAGGGAAAGGAAGCAGCTCCTGGTGGGGGACTCAATTATCAGGGGGATAGAACTTGGGGGGCAAGGGAAAGTGCAGTAAGGTGCCTGCCTGGTGCCGTGGCTTGGGGACAGGAAGCTGATTCTAAGGATCACAACAGCAGCTGCACGGGAGACAGTGCTGGATGTCATTGTCCACCTAGGGACAAATGACTTGGCCACGCATGGGATTAGAGCAGTGCAGGAGAAGTTTGTGGAGTTGGGGATGGGCCTTAGACAAGTAGCTCATATAGTATCCTTCTCTGAGGTGCTGCCTGTCTATGGCATGGGTAAGGCGAGGGTACTCTGCACCATGCAGTTCAATGAACGGTTGAAAAACTGGTGTAGAGCACAGGGTTTTGGCTTCACTGGGGACTGGGGTTCCACCTGGAGGGATACCCACCTATACTGGCATGATGGTCTGCATCTGTCTGGGAAAGGAACCTGTCTCCTCAGTGATCGGTTTAAATGCTTCATTGGCAAGCTTTTAAACTAGCCAAGGGGGAAGCACTGATAAGCAGCAGGGAATTCCCAGCCTCTCCCTCCAAAACAGGGTATTAAATGAGGTAAAGACCAAGGTAGAAAGGTCAGCAGGGAGTAGGACTGGGGTAAATGGAGAAAGCAAAGTCAGTAAGGGCAGGAGATGGGGCTACAAGAGGAAAAGCCATCAAAAACTGGAGATTAGTGAGCACCAATGACCGTAGTCTGGGTAACAAGCTTCCTGAACTAGTGGCCTTGATGGAAGAGGAACATCTGGATATCGTGGCAGTCACAGAAACATGGTACACACAAAACCATGACTGGGATGTAAACATACCAGGGTATATTATCTACAGAAGGGTCAGGGAGGGTAAAAGAGGAGGTGGAGTGGCTCTCTACATAAGGGAAGGAATCAAAGCAACAGAACAAAAGGGTAAGCAGGGAGGAGAGGAAGCACTGTGGGTCAACTTGGAGACAGGCAATGGCACCACAATCCACACAGGGGTTGTATACAGACCCCCATCTCAGGGGGAGGAAATGGACAAGGAAATGATAGAAGGTATCCTTAGAATGGCAGAAAAAGGGGAGATATTGTTGATGGGGATCTGAATATGCCAGATGTTAACTGGAGTGCATTTGCTGCAGCCACATCAAAGAGCAGGGTCATTCTAGATGCCCAGCAGGGGGCATGCCTTAGACAAGTAGTATTGGAACCCACTCGGGAGGGAGCAATCTTAGACCCGGTACTCTCAAATGGAGATGGAGAGAGGATCACAGATGAAGTGGGTAGCCATCTGGGAACGAGTGACCATCGAACAGTATGGTTCACAATAAACACAGCAGTAGAGTCAAGCCATACAAAGGCAAAGGTCCTAAATCTTTAAGAGAGCTGACTTTGCCAAAATGGGTGAGTGCATAAATAAGGAATGCACTAGCAAATGGGCAGGAAGGAGGGGTGGAAGAACAATGGGGAATAATCAAAACTGCCATCACTAAGGTAACAAGCCTTTGTGTGAAGCAAATAAACAAAACAAAACGGTGTAAAAAAACCACTATGGTTCTCAAAGGAGGTGGCAGGGAAGGTTAGGGAGAAAAAGATAGCATTCAGGAAGTACAAGGAATCACAGAAGGAGCAGGACACAGAACTGTATCAGTTAAAGGAATTGTGTGATCTTGCTCTTTGGGCTTCATAGGCCGGTACCCTGGGGCGGAGATAGCCCCGCTGTGTAAAAATATTATTTTACATACGCATCAAAGTTTGGGAAGGGATCGTAATTTGTTAAGAGCAGTGAGCTATCGAGTCCTTCCACTTCCTAGATGCCTGCTCTGCCCCCCCACACGTCTTTGTGGACGTGGTACCAGGGAGAGTGCAGGACGCCCCCATGCAAGCCTATGGACTTATTTTCAGAACATCATTTTAATACTTTAAACTACCTGATAAAAGAAAGACATCGCCTACTAATAGGGGAGCGAAGGAAGACCAAGGAAGGATAGTGAGGCTTAATAAAGGGGAGGGGATGGACAGAGGGTGACTGGAAAAAGGAAGAGATACTAAACAAATATTTTGGCTCAGTATTCACAAGTGAAGAAGGGGAGGTACCTAAACCAAACAACAGAAACACTCTGGATAGGGGGTTGTTACCAGCCCATTCACAGAAGAAAGAGTTCTGAAAGAACTCTTAAAACTGAAGGTGGACAAAGCAATGGGGCCTGATGGGATTCATCCCAGAATTCTAAAAGAACTAAGGGTAGAACTAGTGACACCACTGACTACCCCATTAACAAATCATGGGAGAAGGGGGTAGTACCTGAGGACTGGAGAAGGGCAGATGTGATTCCACATCACAAAAGTGGAAGCAGGGCCGAGGCAGGAAACTACAGACCTGTTAGTTTGACCTCAGTGATAGGGAAATGATGGAATCACTTCTGAAGGAGAGAACTGTTGAATACCTAGAGGCCAGAGAGGCACAGGACCCAAGGCAGCATGGATTCACAGTGAGAAGGTCATGTCAGATGAATCTAACAGATTTATTTGACTGGGTGACCAAAGTAGTAGATTAGGGAGGGGCTGTGGACATGGCCTTCCTAGACTTTAGTAAGGCACTTGACACAGTCCCACACAAAAGATTAATATACAAGTTAGCCAGCCTGGGAGTGGGTCCCTAGATGGTAGCCTGGGTAAAAAATTGGCTGGAGAACAGGACACAGAGAGGTGTGTGGTAAATGGAGTCCTCCGAAGAAAAGGGGTTACTAGTGGGGTGCCACAGGGTTCAGTTCTAGGACCGGTCTTCTTCAATGTCACAGAAAATGACACTGCAGAGGACTGGAAGGAAAAATATGTCTCTTTGCAGATGACACAAAGATCTGTAACAGGTTTGATACACAGGGTGGGGTTGAAATGATGAGAAGGGACTTGGCAAGGTTGGAGGAATGGTCAAATGTGGCAGCTTAGATTCAATGCTAAGAAGTGCAAAGTAATGCACCTGGGAAACAAAAACCCAGGGAAAGAGTACACTATATGGGGCATGAGATACCAACAACAAAAATGGAAAGGGACCTGGGGTAGTCGTATCACATGACCTAAACGTGGGCCAGCAATGTGAGAGGGCAGTAAGGAGGGCTGGGGGGATACTGGGATGTACAGGAAGAGGCATCACCAGTAGAAAACATGAAGTTGTCATCCCTTTGTACAGACAGCTGGTGAGACCCCATCTGGAGTACTGCATGCAGTTCTGGAGACCCAGTCTCCGCAAGGACATAGACAGGATGGAGGCAGTCCAGAGGAGAGCAACTAAAATGGAGCAGGGTCTGCACCAGAAGACATATGAAGAGAGACTAAAGAAGCTATATGTATACCCTTGAGGAAAGGAGGACCGGGGAAATGATAGAAACTTTCAAGTACCTCAAGGGAATCAACAAAGTCCAAGAGGGTAGTATCTTTCAGAAAACAAGATGTGCAAAACAAGGGGCACAATTTGAAGATGGAAGGGGGACGGCTCAGAGGTAATGTGAGAAAGTATTTTTTTCACAGAGAAGGTTGTGGATGCATGGAACGGCCTTCCTGAGGAGGCTGTGGAGCCCTGATGTTTGTTAATTGCAATTACTGTCTTAAGTGTACCCTGACTGTTTTTATGTACAACTTTGATGTTCTATGTACTACTGTACTCTGTAACCACTGTCTTGTGCTCTCTCGAATTAGGTATGCGAAAATAGGCGATTGTTGCCTAGCGTCCACTTAGGTTACCAAAAGCTAATACATAAATAAATAAAAACAGTGGGGGAATTCAAGAATGCATGGGACAGACACAAGGCATTTCTACGGGTTGGGGGTAGGAGGACGTAGGCTGTTGGTTAACTAGGATCTGCAGCTTATCCATTAGGTAGGGAAATGGGCAGACTGGGTGGGCCAAGCGGTCCTTATCTGCCGTCAAATTCTATGTTTCTATATACATACACAAGTGCAATAAATCACACAGGAAGAGGACTGGATGGCTAAGAGGAGGGGCACCTGTGTTGGCCCTGAAAGTGTGGCTGTTCTAAAAATAATCTTTTACTTAGTCTAATAAAGGTATTATTGAAAAACTACATTCAAGACTGACAGTGAGTAACAGAGTCTTTCCTCCTGGGTCACGGATACAAAATCTGTTTCATCAGTAGAGACTGAAAGGAAGCCACACTACTGTCTCGGCTCTGTGAAATGAGCTGGGGTGGGGGGGTCATTAGAGCTGAACTTAAAGTAGCAGTATTTGTTAGTTTGAAAAAATGTCATCAGATAGTTTCTTGGCAAAAATGTATTTCTGACAACCTTAAATTCATCCTCAGTGTATTTTTAATTTTCACAGATGCTCGCAATACTAGACGCCTACTATGAATGTATTAGGACGGTATTACCATATGTTTCTGATGGTAAACACCACAGCACTGTACTAAGATATTACATTTTTTCTCTTCTCTCCAGTCTCCTATTTTTATCTATTCTTCTTCCCTCATGTCCCTTACTGATATATCTGCCTCTTCTTTTTTACTCTCTTGCTGTCCCACCCATCTGCTCCCCTCCCTTCCTTCCATCCCCTCTCCCACTCACTAGTACAGCTTTCAGCTAGGAAACTGCTCAACATGTCACGCAGCTTGAACCACTAAGAGATTCAGGCAGGGCCAGACGCTAGTCAGCTTCACAGACTACTAGTGACACTGTAGAGTTGTGGACCTGGGCTGTAGACTAAGGCACTATGCTAACAGACATTTTTCTCCACAATGGTTTCTCACACACATTTGTCTCTAAACAGTGAAAGTGGGAGCAATAAACCCAGCTTTCAAACTCCATTTCAAGTCCTGGTGAACACGGCCGATTTTCAATCGTCTTTAGAAACAGGTGTGTCTGTCCGCTGGATTTACAGTGCTGCTCACCGGGATGAAGAACTCTGTGATAAACATGTCACAGTCTTCTGCAGGACACAGCGGAATAACAGTTATTGGATTACATTTTATTACTGCAAGATATCACTGGCAGAAACTGTGATTAGAGTGCTCCTTCCTGGCAGGTGGCACTGAAGATGCTACCTGTGGGACCGCACTGTCACATGCACCTGAACATGATTTTCTGAATGCCGCCAAGGTGACAGCAATTGGAAGTGCCTTTTGGTTTGTGTGACATACAAAGAGGTAGAATGTGTGTTTTAATAAAGCCAGGCTTTCTCAGCTGTCAGTCCACAGATACAGGAAGGCCAAAGGTTAACTGCCAACACAGACACACAATTTAGAGAAAAATTTGATTCTGGACATTTTATTGTAACCCCCGCTGCCAAACCAGGGGCTTGCCTGCAGCCCATCACCTCGTGCCTGCTCTCCTTCAGCACCTCCAGGAAGTTCCTGCATAACTGTTTTTTCTGTCTCCTGGTCCTGTTTCTGTCCTTTGGTGCCCCAGTATTTAGCCCTGTGTTAATCCAGCCTCTATGGGCCCAAAAGTCCAAACCGATCACCTGCTTAGCTACATAGATACATAGACAGTGTTGGCCATTTGAGCTTGTAAGTTCAGTTTATGTTTTCCTAGAAGTCTGTTGCCCCTACTACGACCTCCAGAATTCCTTTATGTCTATCCCATGCATTCTTAAATCCGTGATTGTTTCTGCCCCAACACTTCCTCTGGCAGGGTGTTCCACTTGTCCACCACCTGCTCTGTGAAAAATTTTCCTCACGCTTCTCTGAATTGTCCTCCCTCCAACTTCATCCCATGCCTCTAGTCCTAGAACATCTTTTTCGCCTAAAAATAGTGTATTCCTGCACCCTGTTCCTCCCTGTAAGATACTTGTATGTCTCTATCATATCCCCTCTCTCCCTCCTCTCCTCCAGGGAGTACATGTTCAGTTCCTTCAACCTGTTTTCATAGGACTTGTGATGCAATCCATGCACCATCTTTGTTGCCCTCCTCTGAACCTTCTCTACCCTGTCTATGTCCTTACGTAGGTATGGTCTCCAGAATTGTACACTGTACTCCAGGTGGGGCCTCACTAGTGTCTTGTATAGCGGAATTATGACCTCTCTTTTCCTGCTGGTGATGCCCCTGCCTATGCATCCCAGCATCCTATTTGCTTTACCTGCTGCCTTGTCACACTGTTTGCCTACCTTGAGGTCATCAGAGATGATAACCCCAAGATCCCTTTCCTGCTTGGTGCATGCTATATCCTCATCCCCCAACTGATATATTGTGTCAGGGTTTTTGTGCCCCATATGCATTATCTTGCACTTCTTTGCATTGAATTCCAACTCCCAACCCCCTGACCATTCTTCAAGTTTCTGCAGGTCCCTTCTCATTCTGTCTACACCCTCTGGTGTGTCTACTCTGTTACAGAGCTTTATGTCATCAGCGCACAGTGAAATTCTGCCTTCTAGATCCTGCGCAATGTCACTGATGAAGATGTTGAATAGGACCAGTCCCAGCACTGATCCCTGTGGTACCCCACTGGTCACTCTTCCCTCTGTGGAGTGACAGCCATTTACCAAAATTTATTTTTCTCTCTTGGTACCACTGCAGGTCTCAAACCCTGCACCCCTTCAACCAGGGTCAGCAGCTCTACCACTTAGCTATCATATCAGACAGCTATGTACTTTGGTGCAGCTGGGATCACGCAGGTATGAGCAGCACCTTTGATATCCAACCGCCAGAAACTGCAGTAATTCCGAGAGATGTTCTGTCAGTTCCTGGGATCCCCATCCTCTAAGTGGGATCCAGTGACTATAGACAGGGCCCTGAGCGACTGTTAGTCAATAAAATTAAAGAGATCCACCGAGTGTTTCAATTGGGGCTCATGAATATTAATGAGCCAGAGCCCCGATCACTACTGAATATTCATGAGGGTATGTCTGCCATCAGGGAAGCTCGTTTCTGGCTGCGGCTGAGCAAAGGGAAAAAGAAGTGTTCGGAATTAAAATAAGAATGTAACTTACAATGTTATGTTTGGAGAAAATGTTGTGAGGGGGAAAGTGTTTAAAATAAATGAATGCTTTGCTCCTGCTGCACTAGTAAATGTGGGACTCAGATAAGGACAGCCTGTCTGCTGCTACAAGGCATCTTTAAATACTGGCAGCAGTGACAGGAAAACGGACTGAGCAATTGATTAAATCTGTGCAGTGACAGCAAGTGCACACTCAGGGCTACATAGAAACATATAATTTGACGGCAGATAAGGACCGCTTGGCCCACCCAGTCTGCCCATTTCCCTACCTGATGGATAAGCTGCAGATTCTAGTTAATCAACAGCTTACTTCCTTCTACTCCCCCCCCCCCACTAGAATTGCCTTATTTATTTAGTTTGTGTTAACCGGGTAGGTGCACTAGCCATAAAATGACTATTTTCAGGCACGACCCGGGAGAGTACAAGAAAAGAACAGCTGAACAACAGCAACATGGGTAGAATAATACAAATAGAGGAACAGTACAGCAGTGCTACAAAAATACAACGGGTAGAAACAACAAAAAATAATGGCAAGCATTATACAGATAATGGCAGTAAGACATATAATACATGCAGAAACCACAGACCCGACCTGTAGAGCGAAAGGGTTAATAAGATAGTACGGTTATATAGAGAGAAATGTGAGGAATGTTCAAACATAACACTAAAGACTGACAGAAAGAAGGAAGGAAGGTCAGGGTATTGGCAAAAACAGTGGATGGTTAGCAACAAGGTTCAAGAAGGAAGAGAGTTAGTAGTCGAAGTTATTTACGAAGAGAAGGAAAATATGGGGAGGGAAGAGGAGACAGTCTTGGAGTTGGATTAGAGCAGGGTGACATTACTGGTAAGTCTCAGGAGCTTCAGGTTGAGTCAAAGCACGTACAAGCATCAGCTAAGGATAGACAGCGACGATATTCACTTTTAAATCCAAAGTGAGACTGAGACAGCCAGAGGTTGAGTGGAAGAGCATTCCATAGCCTGGGAGCAGAGAAATGGAAGGCCCCTGTGCCTTTAGTCGTCCGACATCTCGGAACATAGAGCAAGGATTTGTCAGCTAATTGCAGGCCATGGGAGGATGGTTGAGGGACCAGCAATGCCGCCAGCTGGGATGTTTTTTTTTCCCCGGATGATAGAGTCCATTAGTGATCCAAGGTAGTATTGTCTACTGGCAGAGGGCGAGAGCCAATTCAGATCCTTATAAAGAAGGCAGTGATGTTTGAGTCGAGGCTAATGAAGAGCCAAATCAGCATATATTGTTATAAGTTACATCCCATTTTAGTAGGGAGGTTTATGGGCAGTGGTAAGAATAGAGGCACCATAAGTAAAGGTTGGGAGCAGAATACCTCGGGTAATTGTTAATTTGGCCGAGGGTAAGATTATACTGTTTTGTAAGCTACTCCCAGTTTCGAGTTTACAGCTTTGCACGAGGACTGAATGTGAAGATTAAAATCCAGGGACCGTCCAGCAGGATCCCAAGGTACTTGAAGGAAGTAACATTTTCAAGTGGAAATCCTCCTGGGTGAAGAACCTCCAGCAAACTAGAGCAGGCCTTAATCTTCGATGCGGACCCTAGGAGCATGGCTTTCATTTTCTTTTCGTTTAGTACAAACTTACGGTCTAGTAGCCAGTCTAAGACCTTATTAAAGTCTGAAGTAAGTGATGTGTTTATGCAGGCAATACTAGAAGAACTAGTATAGATGATCAGGTCATCAGCATAGAGAATAGCTCAGCAGGATTCCAGGACCTCAGCTGCACTGTTGATAAAAAATGAGAACAGAAGGGGCCCAAGGATAGAGCCCTGGGGGACTCCAAGGCTGATAGTAGATATGCTGGATAGGGAGGAGTTAAATTTGACAGCTTGTGACCTGTTTGACAGGTAGCTACAGAACCAGTCCACAACAGAGGTAGAGAAATGGAATTTATGGAGAGTGGAAAGAAGCAAGGGATGGTCTACAAGGTTGAAAGCCTTAGTGAGGTCAACGAAGATGGCACCTGTGAGTTTTCCAGAATCCATGTTGGAAAGAATATCAGTAGTTAGTTGAAGAAGAACCATGGTGGTGCTATGACCTTTTCTGAAACCATGCTGGGTGTCTGAGAGGAGACTGTAGCGTGCAAGGTAGTCAATGGTTTGCGATGCAACTATTTTCTCTAGGATCTTGCTAAGGACAGAGAGAATTGCTATAGGTCTGTAATTGGCCATGTCCTTTGGGTCACCTTGTTTAAAGACAGGTGTTACTCTTGCAGATTTCCATAAGTCCGGCACAGTGCTAGGGATAAGAGATACAGTGTAGATTCTGGCAATCAGAGAGGCAATGAGTGGAGCAGCCAGCTTAAGAAGATGAGGTTCCAGTGAGTCAGAACCAGAGCTGGTATTGGCAGCTATGGATCTCAGTAATTTCAGCACTTCTGCTCTTGATATAGCCTTGAAATAGAATGATGGCACTGGAGGAGCATCATACGATAGGGCAGTATGGTTGTTTGATGGTAGTGTGGTAGGTAGATTGGAGTGCGATCCACTAGGTTGTAAGGCCATGGTATAGTGTGACAGATCAGAGAAAATATTGTTAAAACTATTTGAGATGGTCCTAGGGTCATTAGAATGTGCCCCATTTATGATCATTTCATCAGAAGTAACAGACTGTGAGGTACCCAGAAATGTTTTGACATGGGCTCAGAATTTCCTTGGGTCGCAGGCTGAGCTTTGTAGAAGGTCCTTGCAGTATTTGCTTTTGGCAGCTCTAACTTGTCTCTTACATCTGTTCCTTAGTTCATGATAGACAATAAGATCTGACTGTAGGCCAGTTTGTTTGTAGCTAATCCAGAGCTTGTCCCTCTGGCGCAGATTAGCAAGGAGGTCTTATGCAGCCACCTCATCTGTTTTCTCTGACCCTCCTAGTAGTCTTGGGGTCCCATGCATTCTTGAATTCTCCCACTGTTCCTGACTACAACCTCCTCAGGAAGGCTGTTCCATAGTATTCACAACCCTCACTGTGAAAAATACTTTCTAACATTACCTCTGAGTCCCCCTCTATCTTCAAATTGTGCCCTTGTTCTCGCACAAGGGCTAATGGATCAGGGGGCACTGGGGCAAACATTTTCTTCATTTTGACTGCACCAGGACTTTGTTTGAGACTGTACCTAATCTGCTTAACGGACAGTGGGTTAAGCAGCCGTACAACAGTCACAGCCAATCAGAAAGCTAGAATAACAATGCCAGGACTTGTGGACATTAGCCAAAGCTCATGGTAAAATACCAAGTACTCATGGGAAACTGCAGGGACCCAATTTCAGGTGCCAAAACAGCAATCCAACAGTGCATCAAGTGAGGTTCATGCATAATTAATTTTCCTGACTGACAGGCCCTCCAGCCAATCAGATGCCATGCACCCCAAAGTTTCAGCCAATCAGGAGCCTCAGGAGAGCCCTATAAGAGACTGTGTTTTCCAGCATTTTGACAGACAGATCAAGAGGGAGATTCAAGCAGGAACCCCCTATGGGGTGGAAGCTCTGGCCACCAGCCATGCATCCAACCCTGGAGATCCAGCTAATCTTCTCCATCCAGGAGGGGGTGTTTTGCTTTCTTAGTAGTTTAAAGTTAAAGTTATTTAGTTTCTGTAGTTCCTGCTAGCCTGGGGGTTGCTAGAATGTCCCCCAAGTGCTAGCCCTCTCTTCCATATTGGGGAAAGACGTGGACCGGCAACCAGATGACATCAAGCCAGCTGTGAGAGAGCTGAAAATCCTCAGCTGTGAGAGAACTGAAGCACTCGGTAGCCTTCACTGTGGAAGATCGACTGTGAGGAGCCTGAGTGAGTACTCTTGTACCCCCCGGTGCAAGAAAGAAAGAGGCCAAATTGGGTCAGCATTGCCCAAGTAACTGTTTGATTGAAGATCGTTCTCTGGTCTGCATCCTACTGCTGCATATAACCTTAGCCCACGCAGGTGGACCTCTATTGAATTGTTTCTGCTGACTTGTGACTGTCCATTGGGTCTGCACCCTACTGCTGCGTATAACCGTAGCCCAGTGGGGGTGGACCCCTATAGTAAAACTGTTTGCTGACCATGTCTGTTCTGGGGGTACCCACTGTGAGCCCAGGACAGACTAGTAAATTTTGCTTGTGCTAACTATAAGGTTGAGATGTCCCATGGAGCCGCCAGCCATAGCCGCACTGCCACATGAATGGACTGAGACCCCGAAGTTCATTCGTACTGTCCTATATAACTTGGAAACAACAGCTTTCCACCTAGTTCAATGTAACCAGGGTGGCCCTCCTGGCCCCTAGTGGAGGGCATTCCCTTTCTGTGACTGTACTTGATTATGTCATGAAATATAAATGTAAATGTGACAAAAGTATAAATGTGCTGAATATTCAGGATTGCCAATCTAAGTTCCAACCTACATAACCAGCTGGTTACCTCCACCTGAATTGTTCAGGTCTTCTATATTCAGGGCAACCCCTGCTGTACTGCCAAAAGCAGGGCAACCCCTGTGCTTCTGTTAAAATCTAAAAGTTGTTGCTTGTTAAATTGTCTTCCAAGTTAAACTTCTTTCCTCACTTAAATTAAAGACAGCCAAAGCTGCAACCATCTACAGGACTTTCATAACTGGGTACCCAGGGTATCATACGAGACTGCAGGATTTCATACATGTCTGGGAACTGGTACCAGCGATGGGGAAATTAAATGTGTAACATCTGATTAGTCAGCAGCTATACAGCCAGGGCTCTGGGTCTCATTCCCGTTGATCTAATATGATTGTGATTTCTGCTTAATTAGTATCTACCCAGCTGGAGGGTTTTCACCAGCACAAATCAATGGTACATTTGTAAATAAAATCAATGCATAACCTTTACTCCTTCTGTTTCCCATTCCTAACTCCTATGTCCCTAAATAAATATTGTTGCTATTTTGCAAATGGTTGTCATGAGCATATTATTAGAGAGTAATTACAAAAATGCCTGAAATATGGGAAATGTTATTGTGTCATGTGTTGGGGTAGAAAAGGTAATAGTGGTGTGACATCCCAGCGTTGTACCAGGTAACAGCTAGCCCACTTAAAAGGTAAATTCTGGGTGGAGGCCCTGCACATTATGTACACCGTATGAAAGAACCACCCAGACCCTCAACCTACATCCTAAGTAGCAGGCAGGGTGTAACTTTAGGAGCACCGCTTGTAGGGTTACATTATGATCCCAAACTGTAAGTATTTATTCATCGCCGCTTGTTTACAAGCAAATGTTTTGACCATCACCATTTGCAAACAGAATGAAAAAAAAAATATGGCGTAGGATTTTAACAGGAGGGCACACTAAATTGGGGCAGTTTTATTAATGGGGAAATGTTGGGTGTGACACCGGAGAACTCCCCTACTCTTCATCAGTAAGTGCCACATGGTCTTTTACTTCCACCAGGACACCGACCAGAGATGAGCAGAAGGGACCTCTGTTTAACATCTCATCTGAAGAACAAACACATAGCTAAGACCAGGTTAAAAGGAGCTCCTTGTGTCCCAGACAGGGACAGTGGGTCAGTATGTAGCTGTACAGGCTGGCTGTGTATGTGAGACACTCTGATGTCTTCAGAAACTCTTAAAAGCAATGGGCTTGTGTGGGAATGCCCTGAAAGGTATCAATTGTTATTTTTTTTTTTTAACTTATTTATAGCATTTTATACATAGGCGTAAACACACAAATTTGAACAGGTTTGTAATACAAAAGTCCCATTACATTACTAAGGATGATGACTACCAGTTCTATTGGTACAGTACTGAGGGGTATCCATAAACTGAGTTTGAGATATTAAGAAAAGCCTAAACATCTCAGGAGCTATAATGCAGCCAGTGCCCCATGATTAACATCCAAGGTTAATGGTAATGAACACTGTGTAACCAACCCATAATAGGTCCTATATACAAGTACCAGCAACGTAAAAAGGAGGATCCCTCCTCCTAGAGCTCCCTGAAGCCAGGGGTGTGCAAATAAATTTTTTTAGTACTTGCCCTAGGGAAAGGGGTGGTACAAAAATTACTTGCCCACAACATTTTTTTTTTTTTACTTGTCCTACACCCAAATGATAGACTAATTTAAAAACCACTTTGAAACAAATCTATATAACATTGTGAGTTTATTTTCTTACCTAGTGTGATGAATCTGAAGTACAGCCGACACCTATGATTAACAGCATAAAGCTAATGCATTGTACAAAAGGTCTGCATTCTTTCTGAAGTTTGGTTTTACAATGATTACTTTTTTAAACTAATCATCTGCAATAACAGCCCACCAAAAAAAGTCTTCAAACCCGTGTTGGAATTACATTTTATGAGCTTGGAGCTAGGAGGCATAGGGTCCTATCTTAAATTGAGTCCCCTTCCCATTATAAGTCAGTGGCAGTGAAGTGTGAGCTACTGGAACTCACTTCAGAGCTGCTGAGCCCTGGCAAGCCCCTATAATTCCAACACTGCTTCAAACACGTATACCACTTGCTAAATGTCACTGCACAGGGAGACCATTAGTAACCACCCTGCCAAATATCAACATTGACCAAACCAACTCCCAACAGATTTTCATTTTTTTTTTTAAATGTACTGTACCACCCAGGCTGCCACAAGCTTTACAGCAATACACGAACATGCTACCAACACATTCCTTGTTCCATCACATACACGGAGAGGGTTATGGATGCACGGAACGGCCTTCTGGAGGAGGTTGTGGAGTCAAAAACAGTGGGGGAATTCAAGAATGCATGGGACAAGTATAAGGCAATTCTAGTGGGGGGTAGGAGAAAGTAGGCTGTTGGTTAACTAGGATCTGCAGCTCATCCATTAGGTAGGAAAGTACTGATGTTTAGATGTAAATGTTTAGATTATTTATATATATATTATATTTAAATATGGCATGTATTTTTAATGGTATTGGCACTTTAGCATTGATGTTCACAACCAATGAATTTGTATTTCATCATTATGACGTCACAGATGACTCAATATAAATTGGTTGTATGCACTTTGGTGGTTTAGCCTTTGATTAAGGACATTCGTCCGAAACACGTCAGGTGTGGTGTGCAGTTGGTAAATAAATATATAAGAAAAGTTTTGGCTTGAACATTACTGAGGTATGTGCATCAGCTTTGTTGGAAGGAAATGGCAGACTAGGTGGGCCAAGCGTCATTATCTGCCATCAAATTCTATGTTTCTAATATTTGAAGTCAAGTGTTGTTCATAGTGTGGTTGGTGAATTGCCTGACTTGTGACTGTCCTGCTTCTGTTTAGTCCTGGTACACCACCATTCCTGTGCAACCTTTCTGTGTTGAACAATACAGTGCAACCACCGTCCTTCTTCCCTGCCCTGTCTCTCCTGAACAGAGATCAGCCAGGTGTGACTACATCCCAGTCGTGGTACTCACTGCACCATGACGCCATTATGGCCACCAAATCCAGGCTAGCCTCCACCAGATGGCCTCCAGGTTTGGAATTTTATTTTCTAGACACCTTGCATTGGCACATGGCCCTCCATATCTTACTCCCTTCCTGCCTGCTTCCTTCCTTCTTGTTTGTGCTGTCCCCAAAGCTTGACATGACCCAGCTCTTCCCTTTTACCTTATCTGTTCCTTGTCTCCTTTGCCCCTTTACTCCCACTTAGATTTATATCCCTATTCTCCTGTGCCATGTCTTCACTCTTGTCTTTTGGCACCTCAGCCCTAGGGGAGTTTACTCCCCTCATGCCCTCCCTCCCAAAATCTCCATCATCTGGGGGGGCAACTGTTGCCTCCCTTGATTTTACAGTCCCACCCCAGGCTAATTTAAATGCTCATTCAAGTAGCATTGAACCCTCCCAATAAGAACTGTGGTCCCCTTACTGGAAGGATATATGCCATTTCCCCTATAGAGGTCCATATCCTTCCAAGTTGGCCCCTCATCCCCAGTGTGGCGAGCGCTCCTCATGCACCATGCCTTCAACCAATTTTAAATGCCCGATGTGGAGTATCCTTTCCTCTCATGGCCATACACAGGTAACACTTCAGCAAAGCCACCGGTATGCCACCTGCTTGAGGACCCCTCCAGTTCCCTGAAATTATCCTGCACCACTCTCAACCCTGTCCCTTGCCAGGTAATTTGTTCCAAGATGCACAATCAATCAATCAGTCAATCAGTTTTATTTATAAAAAGGCACTTTTCTAAAACCAAGGCGCCTGTACAATAAATACATGAAATAAAATAAATTATTACAAAAACATATAATTCAACAAATAACACTATAATAGACAATGACATCTAGTTCCTTCCAGGGTGGTCTGAAATGTTCTATTTCCATCAGAATAGAATTCCATTGAATATTATACAATTCTGCTGATTTATGTCAGTTACAGAATTTAGATATTCCACATGCAAAATGTTTTTTTTGCAGATTAATAATCCGCAGTTCACATAAACTGTGGATTCTTTTTCCGCAATCGCAGAAAATTATTCTGCAGTTTACATAATCTGCAGAAAATTGTTCCGCAGTTTACCCAGAAATGCTGTTTGAAATTCTGTGGAATGTAAAAAAGAAATTACGCAAATCTTTTTGAAAGTAGAATTGCCATTCTGAAACAGTTCCAATGGCAGAATTTCACATTCCGCACAGCTCTACTGCCTTCCCATCTCTGCTACATTAGCGATCCTCTGAAAGTACATTAGTGGCAACTTAGATTTCTGTTGATTGATTTAGTTAGTTATTTCCTACCAGGAAAACACACTGAGCTGGTAACTGCTCATTTCCAGATGTGTACTGGGAAAGGGAAAATAAAACAGATCGCTAATAATAGATAATGTTTTAGCAGGTTTGGTTTTTTGTAATTTTTTTACCCTGATCTCTTTCCAATACCCCAAGGCTATCACCATCCCATCCCCTTTTCTGACAAACTCAAGTGCCATCTTCCATGGAGCTGTGGTTTACTCCCCAGGTGGAGACAAGGTGAGGGCCCAATCCCTCACGTGCTTCTGATCTCATCAGGCGACAGAATTTGGAAGTCCAGACAGGGAGATCAGGTGTAGCAGGGGGATCTTCATCATAAGGCTCAGGGGTCCTGCAATGTCCTCTGTTTCTCACCCAACCCCGAGGGGAGCCACATGTTCAAGAACTGCAAGTGTGTACATCACTATGTGAGATCACATGCAGCCAGCGTGACTCCGGCCACATTGAGCCCTACCGTCCCCTACTAGCCAGGGGCAGTATGACAACAGTGGATGAGATCCACCTCTCTCTGGCGATGCAGAGCATTCTCTGGGATGTCAATCCCCCCGTCTGGCCCCGATGAGGCAGGCTCATTCCTGAACTGGGTCACCGGCATTGCAAACAGTACTGCAACCACTGTGCCAAAGGGCCAGCCTGTTTCAGTAGCTGTTTTACTGAAATTTTTATTTGTGCACAAAAGTTACAACATTCTTAATCCAGCCATGTAGTACATTTCCAATTATACACTCTAACAAGTTGGTGTCATTCTGTTTAAACAGTAACTAGAATAATGCATTATTATCTAGTAGTGGTAAAAACCACAAATAAGTCCAGAACAGTCTCTTTTTTCTCTTTGTAGGAAGTCGAAGGTTGAAGAGCTGGTATGGCTCATGCCAAGGTAATAGCAGACCACCTCTTGATGAAAGCGGATGGAAAATGATTCTGGAACCAGTCAGATCCATTCCCACTAAGACTGCTAATAAGAGAACCCGTTGATACAGCTTAAGGTTCTGATATGTTCTTAAAATTATATAATGTATGTTAGAACGCTGTTAACCTTAGGAAATCATCATTTCCTAAGGTTGTTAACCTATCGATGTGACGTAGATATGTTGTTAACCTATCGATCCTACGTCACATCGATGGTATAACTTACAGCGAGTAGTCTGCGCTGTCGCGCTTTTTCGACACGGAAACCACTGAAGGAAACCGGCGGGGAAGGACTGAAGGGCGCACGGGCGACTTTTTAAAAACGTAAAGCCCTTTTTTTTTTGATAGTAGGACCATACACTAAAATAATGTACTGAATCCCTCTATAAGACGGCAGTCAATTTTAACCGTCGAGGTTGCCATGGCGACGTAAACCTCTCGAGCCTCGCTCTCGAGGTTTACATGGTCACCCTGGCAACCTCTCGACTGTTAACTGACCGGTTAACGATAGAGGACCATACATTATCCTCTATGTTAAACACCATCAAAATGTACGAATCTTGTAAAATTCTAGATGTTAACAGAGACTACTAGCATTAATAGACATACAAACATATTTTACTATGCAAATCACTAATAAAACCAGTAACACAATTATGTACATCCAAGTATGTGGTGAGTCTTTTGTTTGCAAAAAGTAGATACTAAACTTAAAAGTAGACTTAAGGTGTTGTGACCTGCTGATTGCTTTAAGGTTTAATTGGTACAGTGGGTTTCAATTTACTGTTTACTGAGGGTCTCCTCGCCTACTGATCCCCTTAGATGCCATGGTCTCCAGATCTCCTGGAAATTTTCTATGTAGAGTCTAAGAGTGGCTGTAATCTTTTCCATCTCTTCCAACTCCTGTATTTTCCTTTCCATATTTGAGTAGAGGGGAGTTACTGTCAGCCAAGCCAGAGTAATGCATTTCAGGGCCGCAATCTGTGGATATGATATAACTTCCTCTTGGATTTGAATAGTTTCAAATGGTCCCTACAATGGAGACTCAGGAACAAGTTCGGAAGGCTCTAGGAGAGCACCTCCAATATGTCTTGGATGGAATTATGGACCTGCTGCCAAAGGGCCTAACCTTAGGGCACTCCCAGAAGATATGGAAATGAGACCCCACCATACCACATCCCTCCAACAGAGATTAGCATGACTGGGATTGAAGTGCTGGGTGATCACAGAGTCCTAAAATATCTTATTAGCACTTTCCAGTGAAATTCACCCCAGGAGGGAGGCAGTTATATGCCAGCTCATATTTAAAGCCTCTGCCAGTCTAGGGGCTATCTGTTGGCTGGAGTCCTTTTCCACAGCAGCCAGACCACGTCAACCTGCTCAGATTGTCGTGCACTTAACAGCTGATAGACCTGGGAGGTAGGGCACATTTTGGCCCTCAGGGTAATCCAGCTATAAAATAATTGTTCAAGATCTACCAAATGTCTGTGTAGCTGTTGCAAATAAGGAGTTTGTTGGATGAAGTGCCTGACTTGCTGGAAGCAAAAGTGGTCTTCTTCCTCAAACCATACTTTAGCACTAGTTGCTGGAAGGTAGTACAGATCCCCTGGTCTAAAGGTGTGTAAACCTAGTAAGGCCTTTGAGTTCCCGAAATTTGAACTCCTGATCAGTACTGGGAGGGCTGAATGATTCATGATGTCAGATGAGAGCTATGGGACCGATCCACTCTGGGATCCCCAGCCCCTTATGTTGCTGCAGCAAGACCCCTAGTGAGCGTCTCGTCCAGGGATTTATGATTTTACCGAGTATTCTTGGAGAGATAGGGGCAGTGGGCAATGTCCACAAAGAGAAGTCAAGAGCTTGTTCCACCTCTATAATATACCACCTAGATCCCTCTCTCTGCTTCATCCAGGAGTACAACCATGGGGCATGTGCTGTTAAATAATAGTCATTAATTTCAGGGAGACCCATTCCCCCCCGACTCCCTTGGGATGTGAAGCAGTTTTCATTTTAGTCTGGACTTTTTCCCATTCCACAGGAAATGGTCGATCATGGTGTCTAGATCCTTCTTAAAAAGAGGCGGTAGAGATATTGGGAGGGTCTGAAAGAGGAAAAGTAGGTGATGGAGAACACATTTTTATAGTACATACTCTTTCATACAGAGTTAAGGGAAGGAGTTTCCATTTGGCCATGACTTGTTTTAGGGATTCTAATAACCGTTGGTAACTAATAGAGAAAAGTTGCGTTATTTCTGCGGACACTCCTATTCCCAAATATCTGAAGGTGTTGTGGTGGGCCCAGGTAAACTGGAACTGGGACTGAAACTCTGGGAGAGGGCGACCACTAACCCACACAGCCTCGGATTTTGTGGGGTTATTTTTATAGTCTGCCAGGGTTTGGAATCTGTTTAACATCTCTATCAAAGGGTGTAGGGAGTTAACCGGATCTCCCAGGTAGATCAAGGTGTCATCTGCATACAGTGACATCTTGTGAACCAGGGTTCTCACTTTAATTTCAGAAATTTGGGGGTGAAGTTGAATTTGAGCAGCCTGGGTTCAGGAGAATAATAAGGGAGATTGGAACATCCCTGACGGGTCCCTGTTCTAGTGTGAACCTCGGGGAAGCGCACTCATTTACTTTGATTGTAGCCTCTGGCTGGGAGTACAGTGCTGAGACAGCCCCAGAGAATTTTTCTTCAAAATTAAATTTCTTCAGCACAGCTTGTAAAAAGCTCCAATCTACTCTGTCAAATGCCTTCTCGACATCTACACTCACTGCTGTTTGAAATGTTGGTGCCCCCCTCTGTGCTGAAATGATACTGAGCAGATGTCTGATATTGTCTTGCAGAAGCCTCCTGGATATGAATCCCATTTGATCTAGGTGTACCAGATAGAAACATAGAAACATAGAAGTTGACGGCAGATAAGGACCGCAAGGCCCATCCAGTCTGCCCATTTCTTTTTCTACCTTATAAATGTGCCATCGGCCTTTGCTCTGTCAGTGACCTATCTATTCATAGTCATTTGTATTGCTCCCTTATGCCTATCCCATGCCTGTTTGAAGCCCTGCACTGTATTCATAGCTACCACTTCTTGTGGTAAGCCATTCCATGCATCTACCACCCTTTCTGTGAAAAGAATTTCCTCACATTCCCCTTAATCGGCCTCCTCTAATCTCATGCTGTGTCCTCTTGTCCTGCTATTTTTCTTATATTTAAACATGTTAGACTCTTTCACCTTGTTTATGCCCTTAAGGTGTTTAAATGTCTCGATCATATCACCTCTCTCCTCCTTTGCTCAAGGGTATACATATTGAGTCTGCTAATCTGTCCTCATATGTCTTCTGATGCAGTCCCTGCACCATTTTAGTTGCCCTTCTCTGGACTGCCTCAATTTGGTTAATGTCCTTGTGAAGGTGTGGCCTCCAATACTACAGCATGTACTCCAGATGGGACCTAACCAATGTCTTGTACAGAGGGATTATTACCTCCTCTTACGACTCTGAGATACTCTACTAATACACCCTAACACCCCTCAGCCTTACCTACTGCTTTAGAGGTCTGCTTGATGATTTTAGGTCATCAGTGATGATGATGCCCAAGTCTCTTTCTTCCTTTGTGACTGCTAGCAACTCCTCCCAGCCTATAAGTGGCTTCAGGTTTCTCTTCCCTATGTGCATGATTTTGCACTTCTTTGCATTAAATCCCAGTTGCCACTCTTCTGACCATTCTGCTAGTTTATCCAGATCTCTTCTCATTCTGCCCACCCCATCTGGATCATCTACTCTGTTGCAGATCTTGGTGTCATCTGCAAACAGACAAGCCTTACCCTCTAGTCCATCTGCGGGGTCACTAATGAAGATGTTGAATAGGACTGGCCCCAGGACTGATCCCGAGGTACCCCACTTGTGACTTGCATCTCTTCTGACTGTATACCATTTACCACCACTCCTGTTTTCTGCCAGTCAACCAGTTTGCCACCCAGTTGACCAACTGACCCTACCCCGAGCCTACCTAGCTTATTTATCAATCTTCTATGTGGAACAGTGTCAAAGCTTGCTGAAGTCAAGGTAAGCGACATCAACTGCTCCCCTTGGTCCACCACTCTGGTTACCCAGTCAAAGAAATCTATGAGATTAGTTTGACAGGACCTTCCTTTTGTAAACCCATGCTGTCTTGGATCCTGTGCCCCTATGGATTCCAGGTGTTGCACTATCCTTTCCTTAAGGAGTGCCTCCATAATTTGCCCACTACTGAGGTAAGACTGACCGGTCTGTAGTTCCCCGCCTCCTCCCTGCTACCACTCTTGTGGAGTGGGATCACATGAGCCCTTCTCCAGTCTTCAGATCCCTGATAACTGTCTGTAGTCTCAGGGCCAAGATACCTGTGAAGATTTTTATATCTGTATTCAAAAGGCAAATAGGCTGATATGAGTTACATTCCATGGGGGCCTTGACGGGTTTAAGGAGTACTGAAATTTGTGCTTGGTTCCAGGATGAGGGGATGGAATGGCTCTGTCTAAGGACAGAGTTGAATGTTTCAAGTAACAAGGGGAGAAGGTCTGATTGAAAAGATTTGTAAAATTCAGCCAGGTATCCATCAGGACCAGTCCCCTTGGCTTGTTTAAGGTGGGAAATTTGACTTTTAAGTTCCTGCAAGGTGATGGGTTGCCCTAATGTCTCTGCGTGTGTCCGATTTAGGAATGGAAGAGGGATCTTGGCCAACTACCGCAAGACTTCCTCCTTGTGGTTTGGGCCTTGCTCTGCCTTACACAGCTTTTGGTAGAAATCCTCAAAGCATTTAGTGACACCTGACTGTAATGTCAGCAGGAGGCCATCAGATTATCGTTTTAGCTTTGGAACTGCCCTGGAGGCTGCTTCTTTGCACAAATGTGCAGCTAACAATTTTCCTGCTCTACTGCCCTGCTCATAAAAACACTGCCTACCGTAGCATGGCTTCTATTTCATGATTCAATATCTGGGCTAGTTCTGATCTAGCTGCATCTAATCCTTTTTTTAATTCCCTCTGTTACTTGGCTTTTGTGCTGCAACTCAAGTTCAAAGATCCATCTCTCCAATACCCTTTGTGCCTCCTTTCTCTCTTTATTAACCCTGGATCCACAGGAGATTATTCTATCATGCAGGTATGCCTTCAGTGCAACCCAGTACATTGGAAGTGAAGTGTCTGCTGGGGCGTTAAGAGACTGAAGTTGTTTAATTTCTTCCTTGACAAAGTACTCCAACTCTTCCTCATTTATTAGACTGAGATTAGTTTCTAGGAGGGGTTATGACAGAGGGTCTCCAATATCAGCTTAATGGAGACTGGGGCATGTTCAAACAAACTAAAGCTGCCTATCTGAGCTGAATCAAGTGCTCAAGCCGTTAGCTGGCAGCAGTAGCAGGTCTATCCTGGTGTACAAGGAGTGTCTAGGAGAGTAGAAAGAGTAGTCCTTGGCAGAGGGGTGGGCAAATTGCCAGGTGTCCATCAAACCATATTCAGTATCCAGAGCCTATGTAGCATTATGGAGGCCTTGGATGTCCTGCCAGATTGATTTACCAGGCTTGTCTAGCTGCGGGCTAAGTACAGTATTAATATCGCCCCCCAATGATTACCAGACCTGAAACAGCCATAGCCATTTCTGACAAGACTCTGACGGAAAAGGAAGGGCGAAGGTTCTCTTCATTGGGAGCAGATATATTTAGGATGCTGCACTTCTGTGTCCCAAGTTCACCTTCTAAATAAATGAATCTGCCCTCAGGATCAGACCTCACCTTAAGTATCTGAAGTGGCAAGTTTTTCCTCGTCAATATGGTGGTTTCTGGTAATGAGAGGTGTAAACCTCTCACCCAAGATTTTTTCAGTTTAGTATGTTCAATCTGAGTAAGGTGGGTTTCCTGAAGGAAGGCCACATCGGTCCTAAGATCCCGTAGTTCCTTTAACAACCTAGTCCTCTTTATGGGACTGTTCAGCCCTTTTATGTTATATGAAGCCACACGACTTTATGCCATTTCAAATTGTCAGAAATTTTGGTTTGGTCTGATCCTGTGAGCTCACAAATCTTTTCAGCATTTTGAACATCACCACACACAATAAACTCATAACTGCATAAAACCAACATTTATAACCATTCTTAAACATAACTATGTACAAATTAAACAATGTACCGCCATTATCCTGAGCTGTGCAATTTTTTGATTTTTAATTCACCAATATGTACTTCAAGGTGAAAGCTGAGATGTGAAAAGAAATGCCCTATATCGTACATCCCTTGTGGAGTTAGATGTAAAAAATGGGAGGTGACTGGGAATCTGCACAAAAGTTCCCTTAGTCTGACTACTGCTTTATGTGGCAGCTAGTAGAGCAGATAAAGCGTCAGTTACCTCTAAAGTAGCTTACGAGGTTTAGAGTGCTGAGCTGCAGTAGGACCTATTCCATCCAAAGGGGATAAATACGCAGGGACAAAGATAAACCAAAATTAGGAGAAAAATTCCAGACCATGATGTAGCCTCATTAACGAGCAGAGAGGGACAGAGGTCTAGGAAAGATGGAGAGAACAGAGGTCATGGTATGCATAAACAGCCGCAGTGAAGTGAAAAGAGAACAGTGCGAGAGTAATGGGGAATGAAAAAAGGAGAGTGGGAAATGCGCTGCTATTACATTATAATGAGGCAACAGAATGACATAATATTTAGATAGTGATTAAACAGTGCTTAAACGGGGGGGGGAATCGCCACCGCTGGGTAGGAAATGTTTCATGACAATAAAGTCAATAAACTTGATTTATATGACTAGAGAGCCTTGGGAACCCTCACCCCCCCCAAATTGGATCTCATTAGACTGCCCTTCAGCTGCCTCACATGCGCCATTCTAAAGACTACCATGATGGCAGTCATACCACGAAATGCCAAATCGCTCCAACCTCACCCCAAATAAAAAAAGGGGATAATCAAACCATAAATGACAGAATGTACAAGGCTAGAAACTGCTGATTAAAGCAAATGTCCCTTTCAAGACTAGGTCACATCATCCCGGTGATGTATATTACTTTAAATCAAATCAGAGGGCTGACCAATTACCCTCCTAAACAGATTGGGTGGTTATTACCTCCAAATGGTATAGTTTACTGAGGGAAGAGATCGTTAAAAAGGTCTCAACCAGCTTCTTTTGCATTAAGGGAGGAGGACAGTGCACGACTGGATGGGTGATCCCGCTTTGGTTCTGCGCAGGCAGCCTTTGTGGTGTTTTGGATGCCATTCCACAAGTCTGCCCGTTGCTCGGGAGGTTTTTACTGTGTGTTCAACTGCCATGCCGATGATCGCAGTTCCTGCGCCAGAAATCTTGCTAGCAGATCTTCTACATTTATGCCTTGGTCAGCTAGGAAGCCTCTTGCATCTGATATGCCGTCAGATCTTTTTGTTGTGCCTTCCTGAGTCTTCACCCAGAGTCGGGCTGGATAATCGAGGGAGGCTTTCAACCCTTTGCTGTTTCAGTTGTTTAACCACAGTAAAGATCTGTTGTCTGCTCTGCATCATTTTGATTGCAAAAATCATGCTCAAAGAACAGGCGTTGGTCACCAAAAATTATTTATTTGTGATTCCAGGCCATCTGTAGAATTTTTTCTTTTGCTCTAAAATCTAAGAAGGCAAGGATTATGGACCTCGGTCTTACTTTGGGTTCTCTTGGTGGGGCCATCAGAGCCCTGTGCGCAAGGATGATGCCCAGTGGGGAGTCTTTGGGCCAACTTAGCAGCTCCCTCAGAAAGACTGTCCATAAAGTCAAGCATGTCTCCAGATTCTGTTTTTTCTGGGAGACCGTGAATCCTTAGACTATTTCTTCTTTAGCGATTTTCAAGCTCTTCTAATCTCTGAGCTAGCTCTTGTTCCCTATAGTGGAGATATAGAATTGCCGTATTAGCAGATCCGTGGTGCTGCAGTAGCTGGTGAGGCAGGCCTCGTCACCCCATTCTCTTTTCTACCACCACGAGATCTCTGCAGGTGTCTGCAATCACGGGTCTACATTCGTTTGCAGGTATCCCTATTTTTATTAAGCCGGGTGCAGAGCTGCTTACGAGTAATGGTAAACTCGGTTCTTCCTCTGGTTGTGTTTGATTGGCCATAGAGTCATCAGTGTCAGATCGCAGCCTGTCAGGCGTTTGGTGCCATTCCAGGCTTTGTTGTTTAGCCCGCTTAGAAACGCTGGGGCATGGGTGTAGCTAGGCATACTCCAAGTACTCCATGGTGTGCAATTTTATTTAAGGGGGGGTAGCAAATAGGCTCTGAACTGCTTCCTTTTTCCATGAAAACTAGCAAAGAAAATGCTGAAACTTTCTGTAATTTTATTCATAGGAGTTGAAACTAGAAGGACTGGTCACTAATACTGTCTTTGTATCCCAAGGACAATACAACTTTACAGGCTCTGGGCTGGTATGTGGGTGTCTTAGGGAGCAATGCATGGCATTTGTATTTACCCATGCATGGCACCAACCATTGTCATGGAATACAAAAGTTGTATTTATTGTGCCAAATGAGGCAACAAACAGGGTCCTGGTGTACATTTGTATACTGTTTGGCTACACCTGGGGTAGCAGTGAGTCCACTTGGTGTGCAGATCTGAAATCCCTGGGTACACCCCTGCGCTGGGGGCCACAAATTCTTTAAGTCTTTGTCTAGTCGCCATATGGAGAATGGCAAAATTAACTTTGTTACCCTTTGGAGATCGTTTGGGTGCCAGGATGAATTAGATTCTTGCTGAGTGGAGCGAAGCAGACAGCTCAAGCAGCCATACAGGATGCTTACGTCACCGGAAGTCCCCTGTTTCAGTAGTTTGTTTTTTTTTAGTTTTTTATTAGTATTAAAGTACCCACAGTGACTCACAAACCCCTGTTACAGCCAACCACTCACACTATGACCTTTCACAACTCACAGGACCTCCCAGTACTGCAGTCCACCTAAGGAAGGTTGAAGAAAACAGAAAAAAAAGCAGAACAACAGGTTGTACAAACAGGTCAAATTCCCACCCCACCTCTAAAGAAAACTTCCTTGGTGAAGCTACCCATGTTGACTTCTTAGCACTTGGTTTAAAACACAAAAATGTAGGAATTACGCAGATTGTGGAAACTGATAAACAGCAAGACCATAAACTAAAGGTTTCTTGCATCATACCTCTTTAAAGTTTAAATTAATTACTCCAGTACAAAATACCATGTACACTAAAGAAAAAAACACAAACATTTAAACTCAGTTGGACTCATGCCATTCTCTGCAAAACACAGTTTGACACAAAACAATCCCACCAACCTGCAAAAAAATGCTTCCAACATAAAAGATGCAAAAGAAACTTGAACAGCAGCTTCAGATCCACAAACAAGATCTTCAAGATGTGTCTTCATCTTTATTTCACTGTCCACGCCTAGATAGGCACACTGACCGCTGTATATGAAGGGGCAGATTGCCTATGCACCGTGGATCTGTGGCATGTAGGCAACCCTATATTGGAATGCCGGGGACCCACTGCACACATTCATGAAAAGGATGTGCACCCCTTCTATGGGTGATCCCCTGGCCGTTCATGAACCTACATGCATGGATGGTCCTGGGGCGTGCCCGTACTCCATGCCATTCATGGCAGTGCAGAGTGCCAGGCGAGGGGGCACAGGATAAGACAGCAGGCACCCCACCACAGACGACACCCACCAGCCATGGTGGAAATATATATACAGTGAAAATGCAGCCCCAGCCCTCCAGTCAAAAAGGGAGGGCTGGGGTGACTATTCAGGCACTCACCTGCTCTACAATAATTCTGGTCCTGCACCTCCCAGAATCTCCTGCTCATGCAGAACAGGGGACCCACTAAGGCAACCAGGAGGGTATCCGATTGGATACCCACCTGTGTCCCTCAATCTGGCCCCCCTAATCATGTGTGTTGGGGGCGGGGCCACAGACTGGCACCGTGCCGGGGTGCATGCTTGCACATACCGTACACCCTGTGCCTATCCTAGGGTGTACAGCTGTGCGGGCTTGGTATGCGTGAATTATGCATACCCAGCTTGCATTAGTGCACAGCCCTGATTATTTGTACATCAAATTACTCCCCTGCCTCATGCTTAACATGCAACAACTGTGGCAACAATCACCACAATGGCTGTGGTGGCTCTACACCAGGGCCCATGGGGCTACGTGCCCCAGTAAAAAATGCTGTGCCCCAGTTGGTGCCCCATATGGTGCAGCGCTTCCATAGTAACAATATATCAGTGCCCTGGCTGCCATCTGTTGTGCCCCAGCTGTGCCCTGGTAACCATTTGTGGCTAGAGCTGCTACTGCACCCCCCCAAGCCCCAGTGGTAGATTTACCCCGCGATAGCTAAACAGGCATGTTCTTATATTTTTATTTGCTGGCATGCAAGTAGGAGAAGGGATCACAAAGTGGTGCCAAGGAGTCCTGCTGCATCATACCTTCCTCTTCTTGGTATGACTGGTCAGCCCACATGTTTCACGTTTTATAATGTCTTTGTTTGTGGAGTGTGAGCTCCATAGAAAGTAATAGCCACATCTTTTCACATACCATTTTTAGCATGTTAGTGGTCAGAGCCACCACTTTACCAATAAGGTCCCTGTCAGTCGAGTGGTGGCTAAGACTTGATTCAAATGGACAGCTAACATACTAAAAATAGTACGTAAAAAGACATGGGTATTACATTCTATACGCTCTCCAAACAATGGCATTATAAAACATGAAATGCGGGGGCAGACCGTTTATACCAGGAACGGTGTGGCAGAACTCTTTAGCACCAATTTAAAATCCCTTCCTTACCTACAGGCCAGCAAATGAAAATAAGAATATGCCCATTTAGCTATCACGGGGTCAGGCTAATATTGGGGCTTGGGAGCAGGGTTTCATAAAAGACCATGATAGGTGCTCTTTAAGAAGTAATCAGCACTACAACAAAACTCCTTTATGAGCTTAGCTACCACCCTGCTGTAAAGTTTTTACAATCTGTACATAAAACTTGAAATTAAGCGATTTTTGGTTTACCAAACATACTCATTTAAAATATGCTAGAACAGGGCTGTGCTGTTGTGAAATAATGTTATATAGGGGACACTGATCTCATAAATCCACTTGCACTTTATTAGCTTATTCACCACCTACCACCCACCCCATAACATTCTTTCATTACACACTGCAGTTTCTGGCATTTATAAATAGTAAAGACCTGTTTGTTAGAAATAAGGGCGCCAGTCACAAGAGGACACGATCGGAGGTTGTGTGTGTGTGGGAAGGGGGGCAAGCAAATTCAGGAGGGACATGAGGAAGTTCTACTTCACGCAGAGGATGGTGGAGCCACGGAACAGACTACCAGCTGAAGTGATAGGGAAGACACTCCTTATACAGGTTTAAGTACAGCTGGGACAAAGCATGAGGACTCAAAGTCAGGAGGGGCACCCGTGGGCTAAGGGTTGGAGAGTGTGGGAAGTGGGGACAATCTACCAAGACAGTAGGCCAGTGGGTGAGGTAATATAGTAAAGGAAGCCTTGATGAACCATCGGTCTCTGTCGACAGAGTCTATGTTATTCTATATGTTCCTCCCATCACTGCTGTGACATCCAGTGACTTATACAGAGTCATTTATGTAAATCTGCTCTCAGTGTTTTGCAGTTCACTTTTTATATTAATTTTACCACTGTATGGACACGTGCTGTGTAAATGATTGCTGCACTCCTATTAAATGGTATTTTAGATATTGTTTGTTCATTTACCTTTGTATGAACCTTTATTTTATATATCATTGTACCATTACTTGTTGTTCTCCTGTGCTCCCTTGTATATGATCCCCCACCAAATGCATCTAGAAACAACCTGCTTGCAGGTCAGTATGCATTTCTGGTAAACATCTTTAAAATAATGAAATATGTCCAAGTACCATGCTTTCCCCAAAACAATTCAAATGGCAGCAGTGCACATGTGTAAATCTAGGGCTATTTTATGAACCACACTGAAAGTCCCCAAATCATAAAATTAAACCCTGTTTTTTGTTTGTTTTGGTTTTTTTTGCTAAAGAGAAATATTGTGAACCAGGGTAACCATTAGCAATGCAAGTGTTTTTTTTATTTATTTAAATCTTCAGAAACAACCTTTGAGCAACGTGCTCATTTACAAAGGTTCCACGTCAGCAATAAAGATAAAACCATTGTTACTGATCACAAAGACAAACTCAATTACATAGTCAACAGGTCAAAACACACAGTCTAATACCAGACAGGTATTGGATGTTGTTTACAATGATATAACATAGGTTAGATTCAGAGCAAGACTGGATCAAAAGTAACCAGGTACATTAGCATTGTCAACTGCAAGAGTAACAGCTGATTATAGCGTGAGGACAGGGATAAGAGGAAAAGAGGGGGACCTATGACCCGATTTGGTGGGGGGGGGGATAAAGTAGTACCAGTCAATGTGGGGGAGTGGAGTCATGGAGAAGGGAATTAGTTAGGGATAAAGAGCAGGACAGATATAGAGTGTGACAGGTTAGAGCCTGTAGATGAGAAGGAGTAAGGGTGAAGACAGGGAGTGTAGGGTAACTGAAGGGGGAATATTAGGGGTACAAGTGCATAGACAGTAGGAAGACGTAGAACAAAGGGAGAATAGAGGCTCTGAAGTTTCCTCACATTCACTCGTGATTGTAACTGGCCTATGAGAAAGCCTAAGTGCAGAAACTGGGAGGTCATGTTGCTTTCCTACAAGCATCATGCAGGTTTTGATTAGGTTTTGCTTCACTTCAAGCTTGAAGGTTCTCAATATTATTTATTACAGTTGAGATCTCGTGCAACCAGAGAGGGGCCCTATATGCAAATGAGCATTGTCCCAGAGTTGTTGTTCTAAATGGAACACTGAGTAAGCTCCAAGCTGTGCCCCTTGTGTCGTAATGGGAGTGTGCCGCTTGGAGAATATTTAGAATACAGGGGATGTTTGGTCTAGTCTAGCTTTCCCCCCCAAGGAGGCATATCTGGTACTTTATTCTGTCATTCAAATTAAGCCACTTGGTTTGCTCACACAGGGTACACGTGTGTGTGTGTGTGTAAGGTTATCTGCCCGTAGAGTAAGCCTGCATGCCTTATTAAGGGCTGTAGCTACCCTTTTGAGTGAAGTGTCTGAGGTTGCACTGCATACTGCCAACCCATAGTCTATTATCAACAGAACTGAGCTGGAGACTGAGAGGCAGAGGGCTGTGGGCATTAAGTATTGTCTGTGCCTGTAAAGGACACAGAGTCTGGTGTTGACTGCTTTTACTACCACGTCTATGTGCTGCAAGAAAGAGAGGGTATCATCCTCGTGATCCAGAGTACTTAAATGAGTGGACTTGCTCAAGGGGCTGCCCTATTGTTAGTGATGGTCATAAGTGGGTAGATTCTCTTTATTTGGTGACTAGAGAGAAGAAGCATGTTTTTGTTTTTTAATAATCGGAGTAGTTTTGTGAGCTAAACCAATCCTCAAGTTCGCTGAAGGTAGACTGTAGGTCATTTTGAAGTTTGTACAGTATTATTTTGCTCTTGAAGGTTTCAGGAAGAGCATTCAAGAATAAGCTGAATAGAAGGAGGCCAAGGATAGACCCTTGAGGGACACAGAGAGTGACTTCTCTAGCTTCAGAGGCAGCTGCTCCAATTTTGATGCTCTGTGATCTGTGCAATAGGTAGTCCTGAAACCAGTAGACTGAGGTGGTAGACAGCCCAGAGTCAATCAATCACTCAATAAATCAAAACTTTAAACAGGTAGAGTCATCATTGAGCAAGCTCATTTTCAAGATGGTCCTGCCAGTCAGTAATTGCTCTAAGAGAAGGGAGTGATTGACTGTGTCAAAGGTTTTGGTGAGATCAATAAAGACTGATCCCACCAGCTTGCCACCATCCATGGCCTTATGAACATAGTTGGTGTACTCAACCAAGGCTGTTGAAGTACTGTAATTCTTCCGGAAGCCATGCTGTTGGGGGCATTGGATCTGGATATAATCTGTGATCTGATCAGCCACAATCCTCTCCAGCACTTTTGAGAGGGAGGAGAGGATCCAGATGGGCCTGTAATTGGCAGTGCTGGATTGGACCCCACTTTTGTGCACTGGGGTAACAAGGGCCTGCTTCCAGATTAAGGGGAATTTAGCCAAGGCAAGAGATTTAATACATATTTTTGAGACAGGGACTATAACTTCATCAAAAGCAAGGGCAACCAGTTTCATGTCTATTTTATCACTGCTGAGCCTGGTTTTGCCAAGAACCTTCCTTACATAAGTCCTTGCCCCTTTGAAAGCGATACATCTGAAGTAGAAATTCAGTTGTTTATTGCCAGATCTAGGGGTATTCAGGGAGGGTTCAGTAGCCTTAAAATAGTCAAGAGGAAGTACAGTGCTCAGGTCCGTGAAGGCTGCATTGAATGAGTCAGCGATGGTGACAGGATCAAGTGTAGGGGTACCACTGATGTTGAGCATTGTGGGGTGTTACCTGTCATCTTTCCCTAAAAGATCCTTTATATTTTCCCAAAATATCTTGCCATCACCCCTAGTTCCTTTCCATCTAGTCCTTACAGAACTTTGATTTAGCAAGCCTAACAAGATTTGTGCACCTATTCCTGACTGCCCTGTATTTCTGGTAGTTATTTTGGTTGCCCGTGATCCTAGACCTGCTTCACAGATTGCCCCTATCCTTCATTTGATCCAGTGGGTCCTTTGTGATCCACCCGTTCCTGGATCCTCCAGTCTTTCTCTTCCTGACTGTGGCATATTTGTCACATTCAGCGTTGAATTTAATCAGTGAAGTAATTCAAGACAAGAATGTTCTGTAGTCCATTCCACCTTTGAACTGTAACTTGTCTTCACTATATGCCTCGTATTGTATATGCTGTTTCTACACTTGCAATGTATGCATTCTGGTGTGTTTTCTGTATATTTATTGTATTTATTTCAATCTAGGACTAGAAAATACCTTAGAGCACAGTGGAGCTCATTTAAAAAGGTACCACGTCAATAATGGGGAAGGGGTTACAAAACAGACAGAGTATAAAGCACAATAACATATGCAGATAAATCAAATACAGCGAACAGTAGAGCAGCACAATACATAGTAAACATAGGTGATTGCAATTAGATACATAGTGGGCATTCTAGGACTTTATAGGCAAAAATATGGGTGGGTAATCCCATTTGGAAATCGGGAGGGGTGAGTCAGGGGATGGAGAGTAGCAGCAAGACAGAGAATGGGGGGATGCAGCCGAGCAGCATTGTCAAACATGTTGAGTGAGGCAGGAAGGGGCAGAACAGCTGGCAATGGGGGCAAGCACAAGGAGAAGGTGACAGGAGGCAGGGGATGGTGGGGTGTGGGGAGGCGGGAAGAGGCAAGGTGGAGGAAGAAGGTGTGGAAAAAAGAGTCCGTCAGGAATCATAGTGTGCAAGTTAGTGGGACAGAGTAGGAGGGTCAGGACAAGACAGGTGGGGAGGGAGGAGAGAGGCAATTGAGCAGGTGAGGAAGGATGCAGCCAGGGGCCTTGTCAAGGAAGCTGGAGAATGCAGGTTGCCAGATGAGGTACAAGTCACATGACTAATTAAAGCAGGTACACTCACTTTCCTTTGAGATGTGCAGATGCAGGAGATGCTTGAACTGGGTAAGTTGAGATATGCTTGTCAGTTCATAGCTTAGGCCATTCATCCAGTTGGGAGCTCTGTAAGGTAATTTATTATTGTATAGCTTGTCATTTCTTGTAATGTATGTATATCTGGCTAGAGTCTTTGCAAAGGAGTCCTTGACTCAAAGGTTGTAATTCTGACTCCTTGATAAAAATAAAAAATTAAAAAATATATATATATATATATATAACAAGAACCTCTGTGCATAAACACTGAGGCAAGGGTTACCCAAAGGGCATTTGGCTGGGAAGCCAAGTTTCAAGAAAATACAAATCACATGCCCCATAATGCAAAGCACCATGGCTGCATATGCAAATCACCACAGAATGTTATGCTGGTCCAACTTTAAGCAGAATTGCATGGTGCCGAAAGGCCTCTCACACAGTTTGCAAAGGGTGCTAACAGAAGACATAGACACGTGTTTCGTCCTACCAGGACTCATCAGTATGCCTCGTCTGTTTGACACCCCAGTGGATATATATGTATTCCAATCGATCAGCAATAATGCTATTTTAAGTAAATTAAGTTGACCTCTCTTAATCTGCTTTCAATGATTGCTGGAGCTGGTTTTTTGAGTTTATTTGGCCAAAAGAAGGTGATGGGTGAATGAACACTCAGGGAGTCAGGAAGTACCGTGACCTTAGTGATCCTTGTAGGGCAGCTGGATAGGAGCCAGTCTAAAGTGTGCTGCTGCCACTTTTGTAGTTTAGTCTGATAGGTTCAGTTACCAGTTGCGTGAGGTACACGCTGGCAACTAGGTCCTTTTTGGGAATCAGACTCCTTGCTGAGCCAGCTAATATTGAAGTATAACCCTGGACCAGTACTTTAATTTTTTTCTGGCATTTTCCCATTTCCCTTACAGCCATATCTCCTCCTACATGGAATCCCTCCCCCACTCCACTCTGTGACCCAAGCCAATGCACCATCTGACATTAACAGGGTGGAGTCTCAGAAAGGATTGGGACTGCCGTAAATGATACACCAGGTGGCAATCACACAGCAGCTATCGCTACAGTTATTTTATTTTATTTTTTAGTTGTTTAACCAGGTATAGCACACTAAGCTGAAAGCTTTTTTACAGGAGCGACCTGGGAGCACAAGGAGGTTAAGTGACTTGCTCAGGGTCACACAGTATGCAAGTGGAAGCTGTGGGATTCAAACCCAGGTCAGGTCTGCTGGATGTCACCAAATTTGCAGCTCAGAACCTTAGACCACTGCGCTATACTGCCTCTTTGCTTCCTAGCAGTTGCTCCCCAGATGCATCTCCACATCCCTCAGGGGCTAAGCTAAGCCTCCACAATTTCCAGTTGGGACACTCGTCTAATGGCAGCCTAAATCATCATGCTCTGACCGATCAACTTAAAAATTCAAGAGTATCTAGACCCAAACCCATCATCATATCAACCAAAGGAGAATTTTGGATTACCTGATGCCTCCAAAATACCGTTGGAGGGGCAATTCCTCAACTTGACCTATTAAAACTCAAAATGTCAACTTCAGCAGTCAGGAGGAGGCCTCAGAAACCACAAGTCTTGCACCCGACACAGCAGAGGTCCCTCAGAGGAACACGAGCAGCACAATTATGTCTAGGGAACTCTGTCAAACCCTCAAACAAATTAACCAGACTCTTCAAAGGCAAGAAACAAAGGTCTCCGATCAGTGTTCAGAGATTTCTTCACTGACACAATGTACTGTGGAGATCGAGGAGGTTCTAACGGATTACACCACTACTACTGATGTACACAACAAAGCCCTCTTGGACCTTCACTATCGTTCCCAACAGTTGGAAACCCACTCAGAGGAACTAGAGAACAGAAATCGAAGGAACAATCTCTGAATACATAGGTCTCCCCAAGGGCACTGAGACCAGCGCAATGGTTAATTTGATTGACTCATTCTTGCATGAGATCCTGAATCTCCCATAAGAAAAACCCTTAACATCATTAGGGCTCACAGAGTTCTGTCCTGAAACCTCGGGACCCTAAGGCCAAGCCACACTCAGTGGTCCTTGCATTTTTGGATTACAGGGTGAAAGAAAAAATATTACAACTAGCGTGGTCAAAAAAAGCAACACATTTTTGGGGACACTCGCTTATATTTTGACCACGACTTTACACCACAATAGCTGTCCCAAAGGAGAAAGGTACTCACAGTAATTAATCAACTGCAACAGAAAAATATGAAGGCGTTTGTGGAGTACCCAGCCTGCCTGAAGGTACAGCTGGCCGAGGGCTTGAGGCATTTCCCTGATCTATAAGGAGCAGAGGATTTCTTGAACTAACTGGGAATACAACTCCCGAGGGAGGAGGCTACTTATCAGCAGCGCAGACAGTTAGAATCCAGGGACTGGTCACTAGGTTGAACTAAAAGACAAGGCACTAAAGGCAACATGGCCACTTCCGCTATGTGGGACTCTCTTCAAAACAAGAAACGCTCAAGAGGCTTGAACAACGAGCCAGCACAGACAGAACAAGAAATAACGCGCGAAGACTCTCCAGATGAACCACAAAGCTCTCAAACTACTTGAACAGTGCCAGGCATAGTATCTTTACAAAAGATTTTTTTTTTTCTTGATCTTCTCCCTTTCTGACTTTGCAAGGTCACATGCTGTAACCTTATCAGGGTGTACACTGGGACTGAGAGAACTGCCCCACCCGAAGCAGAGAGCAGACGTTTCATTTACCACTGGGAGCAAAATAATGGCCATCTAATGTGTTTCTTTAAATGGGGATACTAGACAGGATGTATACTGTATTATTTTACTCAAAGTAACCCTGTAGCCCGCGGGTTGATGGCTGGAGGGGCTGTGGGATTGCCTCAGCCGGGTGGGGGGTTCCCGGGGGACCTCTGCACTCAGGTGGGGGAAGCCTTAACAATTTCAATGTGGGTCTCCACATAATTTGGAACTGCCTGCTGCGGGGTCTGGTCCAAGGCGTGGCCAAGTGGGGCACACTGTATTTTTGTTCAAACAGCAGAACATAAGTGACTTATCTGGCCTTCACTGGTGGTCCCTTGAGGGGTGTCTATTGGGCTGTGCTCCTTTCTGGGTGGACCCTCATGATCTGCTTGGAAGGGGCCTGGCTATGGGCACTTCCGGGGGGTGCTGCTGAGGTCAGCCCTTCAATAATCACCAAATGTGCCCTTGACCATGCTCGCCTGGACTTCCCATGCTAGCCTATGAACCAGGTACCATGATGAGAGTGGAGGTTTGTTTTGTGGAAGTACAGTAGTTAAGTTTTCATTCAGCTTGCCTGCTTGGGTGGGAATGGTGCTCAAGGGCCTGGAGTGGGGCCCGATCCCCATCTCTAAGGGGGCCTCGTCCCTTTCTCTCCCTTGCTATCGACCTGGATTTGGAAGGCTATTTCAACATTTTATCATAAAAACATTGAGTCGATTGGCTAGCTATCCAGATGTCAGTGAAGAAAATAACCTGACTAAACCGAGGACTGTGTTTTCTTTCTTCTTAAGGGTGTCCTGCTAACAGGAGTGTCGGCGGTTCTGGTTCTGGCTTTGGATTGTTTGAGCGATCCATCTGCTAACACTCACTGCAAGGAGCTGATAGTATTTAACATCACTGAAGCTCTAGGGGGGAGCCCTCCAGTAGGAGAGCGAGAGTATTCCCACCCTCTTTACTCTCTTCCCACAGTGGGAAGGAGGGTTCAGACAGAGATCCTTTATTTTGATCTTCTACCTAGGAAGTCAACTATGTCCAATCAGTTACGTTGTTGCCCTATTGCCACCTGTTTAATTGTACAGTTAACTTCTTGTTCTAGGATGGAGAACTGATACACCGATCGGGGGGTGGGAAGGATGTTTCTGGATGGGGAATGGGGGGCATACGCTACAGCTGGCTGTTATATTTTTATAAAACAGGATGGCTAACTCAGGTATGATAGTATGCATGTGTATATGAAGCGGACTTACAAGTCCAGTATTCAATGCAGTAGAGTCTTGCCTCGATTAAGAAATCTGCATCAGATTATGTATTTCTACAAAACCCACTTCTCTGAGAGGAACATGGTACATTTCTCAAACTTCGGATTTAAGGAGGTGGCTGCCTCCTCATATAAAAAGGGCAGATGTGGAGGCACTATGGTGCTCATACTGCATAAGTCACATTTTGAAAAACTGGCTGTAAAAAGTGGCTAAGGAAGGCAGTTATGCCCTCATGAAGGGCAAGCTGGAGGGACAGTTACTTACACTAGCTTCAGTGTATTTTCCACTTGACACCCCCTACCAGGATTATATATCCTTTTCCTCCTCCTACAAGAGGTGGGCAGAGGGATCAAAATTTGTGGAGGGACTTGAACCTCTCCTTTAACCCGCTTTAGATACAACCTCCCAGATCCCAAGAAAATCACACCAGGTGACTAGAAAGGTCCATAAGTTGATGGGGAACTGGGTATACTGGAATTTCTGGCAACACCAACATGCTAGACAGAGGGATTACACTTATTTTCTGCCACATATAATATTTACTCTAGACCAGATTATTTCTTGGTTACGAGGGACGAGGTCTCTAGGGTCCAGGAGGCCTGGATTGGGGACATCGTTCTCTCAGACCATGCCCCTCTTTATATGCACCTGGATATAGGGCGACTCCGCAGAAACACCTTTGGGAGACTTAACGTCTACTTGCTTAAAGACAAGGAAGTTAAGGATCAGACAGTAGATACCTAGCAACGATTTTTATCAGAGAATGAGGGACAAGGTACATCCTGCGCTACCTTTTGGGATATGGCCAAAGCTGTTCTCCGGGGAAAGTTTATTCAGCTAGTGCCTCAGAAAAAAAGGGAAAGAGTAGGGAGAAAGAAGACACTCACTGAACAAATTCAGTAACTGGAGGAAACACAGAAACAGACGTTTTCCAGGGCTACGGCAAAGCAACTTGAGACCCTCAAAGGAACTGGGAAAGTTTTGGACTATCAGATTGAAAAAAAAGTATTATTTTTTAAGACAGAAGCACTATGAAGGGGGCCCAAGGTCACTTAGACTATTAGCTAATAGACAGAGCACAAAAAGCCAGGGCCACAATCTTGGCTTTGTGGCATGCTTGGCACCAGAAAGTGGTGTACGGAATGACTGATATAGTTGAGGCCTTCTGGGAGTTTTATGAACAACTATATGAGAAGGGAACCTCCCCAACCAGAGGGGAGGATAGAGACTTTCTTAGACAAATTGAAACTACCGAGCTTATCCTAAGACCAGGCCAAACAGCTGATGCACCCACTATCTGTAGAGGAATTTAAGGCACAGGTGGGGGCCCTTAAGACAGGGAAATGTCCTAGGACAGACAGGCTCCCTGGGGAATTTTTTTAAGTGTTTTTGCAATCACCTTCAACCCCTCATGGTAAACACATTCTCAGAGGTGATGGGAGGGAGAAGTCTGGCTCACCCTCTTGGGCCAGGGTGTTGATATCTGTGATATTTAAACCAGGAAGAAGCCTCTAGATGTGCCTCTTATTGCCCTATCTCTTTGCTAAACACAGATTATAAGATCCCGTCTTCCATTATGGCAAAAGAATCCAACAATACTTCCCAGTTGATACAATTAGACAAAAATGGGTTTCTTCCAGGCGCAGAAAGGTGCAGGACAACTTGAGAAGGACAACCCACCTCATTGACCATATCAGTATCTCCCACACCCCAATTATTAAACAGCCTGGATGCCGAAAAAGCATTTGACAGGGTCAATTGGGATTTTTTTGGAGCGGTCCCTTCCCGGTTTGGGTTCCCGAGAGAATTTACACAACTAATATACAAACTGTATGACTCCCCATCTGCCTATGTTAAAGCAAATGGCCAAATCTCCCAACCTCTGAAACTAGGCAGAGGCATGAGACAGGGGTGCCCATTATCCCTGCTACTCTTGCTTTATACATACAGCCTCTCGCTCAGTCTATCAGTGAGAATGAGAACATAAGGGGATTACAAATTGATGGGTTTGAGCACAAGTTGGCCATATATGCCGACGATGTGCTAATGTATCTTTCAGAGCCGGACTCCTCCCTCCCTGCCCTGTTTCGGCAGCTGGGGGAATATTCTTGCCTTTCTGGGTATAAGCTGAACTATAGTATAATGGAGGTACTTGGTTTTAATTATATCCTCCCCCCCAGGTCTGAGGCATAGATAACCATGAGGTGGGATCTAGATCAGATGAGCTACTTAGGGATCAGGACTGGTATTGGTAATGAGCAGTTGCGGGATCTTAATTACGCCCCTCTGATTGCACAGTTAAGGAAGGACATTGAGAGGTGGGCCCTTCTTCCATTGTCCACATACTCTAAGACACAAGCATTGAAGATGAATGCTTTACCCAGGCTACTCTACCTATTCCAATGTGGTCCCTGCCCTGTACCACATAAAGACCTAAACACATGGCAGAACATGTTTTTCAGATTCTTATGGGCCAAGAACAGACCTAGAATATACGCAGAACTTCGCCTTTCGCCCCTAAGGCTCAAGGAGGATTAGCCTTCCCAAACCTCCAGGGTTACTGGGTGGTGACCCAAATAAGGGTGGCACTTTTATGGGGAAGTCCTGGATTCGACTCCCACTGGAAGAGAATGGACTTGGTGACCAAGACCTTTGCAAGCTATTTTGTTCCATGACGGGACAGGGACCCCAGAGGTATGGTATACTGGAGTGAGGGTGGTTCTGGAGGGATGGAGGCGAGGTACAACTCGTGGTCCTACTCGACAACAATTATGGAGATTCTGCTGGTGGGCCTATGACCCTCTTTTTCCCAGTGGTATCATTGGACCCCAGTTTAAGAAATGAGCCAAGAAGGGATTTCACTCCTCTTATCAGGTCCTAATAACAGATAATGTTATCTCCTTTGAGGCAGCTAAGCAGACATTTGGCCTTCTACCACGGGATAGTTTGAGATTTTATAAAATCGGAGACTACGTCCGTAGCCTACAGAGATTTTACTCCTGAGTTGAGGGAGGTACCACGGAACCTCCTTTTCAAAGCATTTGGTCATCAGGGGGAGGTAGAGTGGCCATTTCCATACTATATCGAAGACTTCTTCTAGATATGTCCCTACCCACAGAACAACTTGGATTTAAGTGGGAAACAGACCTGGAGATCACCCTTTTGGAGAAACAGTGGAGTGCCATATGTCAGATTACATGGCAGATGACAGGGTCCCTGGTTTGGCGAGAATTTGGTTGGAAGGTGAGGTCTCGGTACTTCCGGGTCCCAGCACAGGTAGTGCATTACGCCCCTATGACTGGTTTGGCCTGCTGGAGGGAGTGCAGTCAGGACCCAGCCTCCCAGGCACACATTTTTTGGACCTGTCAAATACTTAGGAGATATTGGACAGAGGACTGAACATCACCTCAGAGAGATTTTCCAGTTCCAGATTCCCCAAGGTCTGGAACACCATGTTCTGGGACTACGGCCAAGGGAGATGAAGGGAAGGGAGGCAATATATCTGTAGTCAGTTCTGACGATGGCTGCCCTTAAGGCCATCACCAGGAAATGGGCTCAAAGGACACACCCCTTTGGTTGAGGATTGGAGGACTATTATAGACAGCATTCATCTAATGGAGAGAATCACTTTAGGCCCCCACCAACAGGCCCACTTATATCAGAATAGGTGGACGAGGTGGCTCTTGTATGAGCCCAACACTGATGGAGATGCCTAAGCCCTCTCCCCCCACCATCACCCCCCTCCACGCATGTGGCCAGAGAAACCAGGAAGAGTACTCAGATCTCCCATCCCAGTACCTCAGGAAGAATCCCAGTTTTGCAGTGCAGACATCAGAGTATCTCCATCGAGTTAGAGTAGATGGGAAGTTTGAAAAGTCATGTGACAAATCTGAATGGTAGTCAGGTTTGTTTATTTCTGTCATCATATGGTTTATTCAGCAGAATATCATCTTTTAGGTACACACTGTTTTGTCATCAAGATATGTATCCTGTACCTATACAAATGATGTATGATGTATACACATTGATATGATGTAACAAGCCCATATGGTCCTAACACAATAAAGTACCAAAAAAAAAAAAAGCTGAGCCTCCACAAGCCCAGCTGAGATCTGTGGGCTCGGGGCATGAATCTGGATCATCCACATGGCAAGCAGATATGCATTCCACTAGGCTGTTGGGCCGGTCTTTGTGACAAAACCTAATGTAGACACAGAATATTGACTTTAGAAAAGATTTCTCAGAGGCACCTCTTGGGATTCACTTTTGCAGACCAAGGTGTAAAGAAAAAATTAGAAAACTAGCAAATGACAAGAAGATTAATCCGAACAATATCCGCCTACTTTCCAGTAGCTGTATTAGATTTCAGCATCTGGGGTAATAACATGCTTTCATTTATCATGGGACCTGTGGAACTAGAGTGTTCTTTTTTTCCTATCATTACATAAATGATTTTCTGTATTTATTTCACATTTTTCACCAGGACAGCATGCTGAACCAAGAACAGCTCATTTCCATAGGTGTGCTGGAGCAGAGAATACAGGAAAACACAAACATTCTGGTACAATAAAGTATGAAAACAGAAGCTAAATATAAAGTTTAAATGTAAAAACATGGGATAATGTGCAAAATGAGACAGTGCAAAACAAACATGCACAAGCCTGGCAGCAAGGGACCATAGTGCCTTGCACAAAAGTTAAAATACAATTGTACAATCATGTACAGGCAGCCCAAACAGGAGCATATTCAATTAACAAGGCATCAACGGCAGGGAATCCTGGAGCTGGACCTCAGGTGGCTAGGCTCGGTTTCCCAACCAAGGAACAATGGCACCACGTTTCACCCCCCGCAGTAATCCCTGATGGTGGGCCGGCTACTTGCTGCTCCATCAAGGTGATGATGTGTGCAAATTTCTTTGTGGACCTGCACACCATTGCAGAATTGCAGGAGAGTCAATAGACAACAGGGAGAAAACCACGTGCTATCTGGAGGACTGCTGCCAGCACTACTAGGCTCCCACACTTCGTGGATATCAGTGGGTTTGACCCTGCGGAGACAGCATCAGTAGTGGTTTTGGATGTTGCTAGGCATTGCAGCCTGAGGACCAAGTGGACAGATACCACAGGACAAAAAGTTTTATAGGAAAAAATAATTCAGCACCCACCTCACCTTCTAAAGTTTCTGCCCAGAAACCACATTTTAACGCATGAGCTGGGGAGTCAAGAAAGACTCATTCACATGCTACATTGCAACAGTTTCACACAACATTCATAAATCATCGAAACAATAAAACTTATAAAATACACCCTTAAATATATTTAACAACACAAGTAACTACAAACATTTTTAAACATTACACCCTTATAATGAGCACATACCGGTTCTTTTTAAAACATGTGATTTGGGAAAACAATCTCAAATCTGTTAGAAGTGAATTCCAGTCTGAGGATACACAATAGGAAAATGAATAGCAGCCTTGGTTACTTTTACAGTCTAACACCATAAAAGAAAACAACGGTGATGAACAGGGTGCCACAGGGATCGGTACTGGGGCCGGTGTTGTTAGGAATATCTCACATGACATCAGGAATAAGATCAGCCTCTTCACTGACAATACCAAGTTGGGGGGCAACACAGAGGGATGGCAGGGGCTACAGAACGATCTGACTAAAACTAGATAGGTGGTCGGAAGCATGGCAGCTGAGGTTCAATGCTACAAAATGCAAGGTACTGCACTTCGGAGCAAAGAACCAAGGAAGGAGTTACCAGCTGGGTGGGGTACAGCTGGATATCACCAAGGAGGAAAAGGATCTTGGTGTGGTTATAACTGGGGAAAATGAACAACTCAGAGCAGCGCAGGATAGCAGCAGCAAAGGCCAACAGGATGCTGGGGTGTACTGCGAGGGGAATATCCTCCAGGAACAGGGAGGTGAGCCTGTCTCTCTACAGGTCACTGGTCAAGACACAGCTGGAGTACTGTTTGCAGTTCTGGTGCCCATATCTAAAGAGGGATATCGGATTACTGGAAGGAGTACAGAGCAAATAAGATGAACCACGGACCAGGGGAAAGGCCATACGAGGAGAGGCTGAGTGAGTTTAATATGTATTCAGAGGAGAGGAGGGATCAGGGGTCTATGACAGAGACCTTTAAGTACTTAAAGGGATTAACAAGATGGGTACAGAAGGGATATTCAAATTAAGGAGCGAGGACACAAAAGGCATGGTTTTAGATTGCAGGAAGGAAGATATAGGAGGAAATGAGTAGACACTTTTTATGGAGAGGGTTGTGGTAGGACAGAACACCCTGCGGAGAAGGTGGTATCCTGTAATTCTGTGGGGGGATTCAAACAGTGATGGAACAGGGTAGGGGGGGTTACTGTGAAGGGGGAAGGGTGGGGCAGCTGCAAGGTAAGGGTGCTAGCTGCACACTCGAGCAGACTTGATAGACCACGAGGCCTGTTTCTGCTGGCATGTTCGTATGTATCACTATTATTTAGATCATAGCTGGTAACATGCAAAGAAAAACAATATGGCAAATAACCTGAAATGTGCCCTTTGTGAGCTCGAAGGATAGCCAAAAAAAAAAAAAAAATTTGCCACACTTAGTAAAAGCCAGTGAAACCCAAACATGGCTAATAAAAATATGACGTGACTAATAAAAAAACACTGCAAATTAGTTCTGTTTTTTATTATAAATATTGCAGTTTGCAGTATGTGGCTAAACATCCCCCCCACCAGCACTCACCCAGGTGCCCAATTATGTACTTTTAAACAAAATTTAACCAGGTAAATATCCTTTTAGTAAGCAGTGACAGGGATCTCTATTTGCACCAACCAAAAACTCTATGCCGACTCCTTCTGTCGATTTGCCCTTGATGCTGCATCACGCACTCATCACTGCGACCTCTACCACGCCCTTTCCCTTCCCCCACTTGCCAACAGGTAGGTGCCTCACTCATTGTAACAAACTCGCTTCTAAATTTTGGTTAGGAGAACTTCCCTCGTACCTCTCATGCTCACTCTCTCCCCCCCCCACTCTCTCAGATCCTCCGACACTTGCACTTTGTTGGTCCCCCGTCGAACCACTCTCATCGGTCAGTCAGGTTTTACCCATCGTTTCCTGCAAATCTGGACCCCCACCCAAATACAGCACTCCCCTACTCCCTTGCCTCTGCCTTACATAACTTTCTCTCATCCAACTGCTCCTGCTTTAACCCTCCTTAATTGTCCCCTTATGTCTCTGCTCCTCTCCATGACTCACATTCTGTTAAACCTTCCTCCCAGCCAAGCCTGCTTCTCAACATGTTCTCTCCCTTCACCGCTTACCCTCTCAATCCTACCTCTAACCTTTTTTTCCATTAACAACTTGCCTCGGCTTAGTTTTGACTTCTGGCAGGGTTCTCCGCATCCTGAAGGGGTCTAGCACTAGGCAAGCCGCCTCCTTCCCCTTCCCCTCTCTCCTTTCTACCCAACTTGTCCTTGCCTAAATCTGCCCTCTGTCAGGATTCTTAGCACCCTGGCAACGTCTACTCTCAGTTAACGCTCTTCCTTCCCTCCTACTTTTTTCCTTTCCTCTTCTATCCCCCCTGTTCCCTCTGCTCAACTTGTTCTCGCCCAATTCTATCCCCTGGCAGGGTTCTCTGCATCCTGGAGGGGCCTAGCATTGGGCAATTACTCTTCCTTCACTCCCCATCCCCTATATCCTTTTTACTCAACTAGTCCTCAACATCCTAGAGTGACCTAGTCTTAGTCAAGCTTCTGCTTTCCCTCCTCTCCCTTCATCCTTTCTTTTTTTCTCTCTTCCCAACTTGTCCTCACCTAGTTCTGCCCCCTAGCAGGATTTGCAGCATCTTGGAGGGGTCCAGCACTGGGAAATGGACTCTTCCTTCCTTCCTTCCCTCCCTCCCCTCTACCTAACTCTGCTCTCTGGCAGGGTTCTCAACATCCTGAAGAGGCCTAGTCTTAAGCAAGTTTCTTCCACCCCTCCTCCTCCTTCCCTTTACCATCCCCTCTACCATCTCTGCCCAACTTGTCCTTGCCTACTCCTGCCCCTTATTCTAAGTCCTCACTTCATTCCGCCACTGGCAGCGATCTCCGTACTCTGAAGGGGACAGTTCTAGGTATGACTCATCCTTTCCTTCCCTATCCCTTACCTCCACCTCTCTCCTGCCCCCCCCTCCATGCACTTAATCAAAGGAATTGGTTCACTTGAGCTAATAACTTGCACTTTTTGTTCTGTCTGAGGTGCTCCCACATTGCACTAGTCCGGTGTTAACCTGCCCTTTACAACTGATTTTTTTTTTTTGCTCACTTTGCTCAGGTAATGCTCCCCCCATCTTTATTCTCTCCTTCCCCTAGCTGGTTTCCCATGTCTACCCCTCTACCCACCTTGATGTCCCCTCACTGCCCCTCATTCATTCAATACTTGCTAAATAATCTGCCTCTTAACTGTAATCCATTCCTGCAAGGAGTTGGCTCCAAGGCTACATTCAATTTCTGTACTATGTTCCTCATATATGCCATTTGTAATTAAATGCATATTCCACACGATATTTAATTGTATGTTATGTCACAAATGCGACTGTATGACTATTTATATTTTTTAACTGTATGTCTTGTTACAAATGTCACTGAATGTTTAATTTCTCAGATATGTTAAATGTTAAACTGTATGTCTAATTCTTCATCCAACTGTACCTCTTCCTCCCACCCCACAGGTTGCTCCATGAGATGAGCAACTTGTTGTACAGTGTACCTTCCTGGTGAAACATTTCAATAAATCAATAAAATTAAAGCATCTCCCCAGCTGCGTTCTTATGGTTTGTAAAGCAGTTTGATAAGACAATACTATCATATTCAATGGTTGGTAAACACAGTAAAAAGACCATGGTCTAGTGAAATCTGTAACCCAGACTTTTTTTTAATTAAAATAACCAAGCTGTCATGCTACTTTCATTAAAACCACACAGAGGGACACTGACAGCACTGGGGGGTTTAGTCAAATGGGATCCACTGTTGTGAAAAATGTGGGTCAAACTAGGAACCTACAGAGTTAAAAATGATCATGAAGTATCGTTTCCATAACACCAGTAGCTAATAACTGCATGAAAATAAGGAATTATGGGCCACATTTTTAAATATGTGCACATACAATTTGGTTGCTCGACCAAGTTTTAAAAACTTTTCTTCTGACAGGACAAATGAGTGCCCAATGTCTCCAAAGATGATGATAGAATTTTCAACGTATGTAAATTCTGTCAATGTCTGTGGAAAACATAAGCAGGCTTGGTTTTCTGCCTCAAAAAAGGGTGTTTTAAAATGTACTAGAGCAACGGAACTTCACATGTCATTGTTTTGAAAGGACTGGACCCCTTTTACAGCACTTTCTACTGCTGCTTCCTTAACTGCTATCCTGCCAAATACCATAACTCTCAAGCTCTCGCCATTACAATGTGCAGCACTGGCCTTTAAAATAAGGAGCAAATGGCCAGAAAGCATTGCACATTTTAAAGAGCAACTGTCGCACTCTTTTTCAAACTTCTCCCCAAGAAACATAAAGAAGCCTTACCTGCCCCAAAATGAAATACTGCTACTCCTTTTTGTCAGTGCCCCAATTTAGAAAGGGAGGGGATCGTATTTTGGTTCCACGGAGCTGAGCTACACCGATCCCTATCACTTCCTGGTACCTTTGCAGGCCACGATCCACCCCAATCTGCCCCCACATAACCACATTTTGTGAAGTCACTATATAGGGAGCATGGGGTACGCTCCATAGACATGAATGGGTCAGTTTTTAAAGTTACATTTTGTACTTTTAGACAGCTATTCAGAACAAATCATGGCCACTGCTTAACTAAAAGGATTTTGTTAGTTAGCGGTGCCCATGATTTGTTCCAAATGGGACAAATTAACTTTCAAAAGCGGCCCCATTTCATGGCTATGGGTATGTCCCCGCTCTCCATATAGTGACTTCACAAAAGCGTAAGCGTGAAGAAACTGGGGTGAATCGCGGTCTGCAAATACTCAAAGTGGAAAAAGACTCGGCGGCTCCGAAACCATATCTGATCCCTTCACAAGCAAACACCCCACAAAAAAAAATTAACAACATTTCATTGAGGGAGCAGGTAAGGCTTCTTTCTGCTTCTTGGGAGCAGCACTAAGAAAGTTGCTCTTTAAAGAATAATACGCTTAAGAACAGTGTGCAAGAGGCCAGCCTGGTAGCTCTATACGCCTATGCTAATTACCTGCATTGTAATAGCGCCTAGTCCATCGGGGCTGGCTGAAGGACGAAGAGATTGAGACACTTCTCCTTCACTGGGGAGGGGCCCTGTCCGCGGCGTGACTGCCTACTAATGAAGACCGGTTGGCAGCACAGTCGGAACACCAAAGGAGAAGGTTGCCACCAGATGCCTGTCATGCATGCATGCATGCATGCATGCCACCGTATTCATGCGACCATGTCACTGCACACCAGCACCCCAGGGAAGAAAATCAGGGAGGAAATGCTAACTGTCCAAGTCAGCACTCCCACAGGCTCCTGCATGGCTGACCTGGCTGGGTCACCCATCACACTGTGGTTCTGGGTAACTAATGGATAACCTGTAAGTCTGTGAGGTGGTCAGTGATGGGTGTCACCAAACAAGACCAGAGCAAGAAACAGCTTAGCATAATAAAAGAATAGTGGCACCATATATTGAGTGTTGAGGACTGCTTCTGTCAAGTTAGATTACATTTTTTCTAATTTTTATGTCCTAAAGAGCTCTGACACTATAAGGAACATCAGTAAAACTCTGCAGAGCAAGGGTACATTTGGGTGCAAAATGCATAGTAATTGAGAGCTCTGCCCCACAACAATCAGTGTGATCTTTAGTCCAGATTGGGCTGGCCTTCTCTGGTGGTGGTGGTGGTGGTGGGGGGGGTGCAGATCAAACCTGCAACTCTGACGTTTCAATTCTGGACCAGTACTCTCCCATCTATCTAGCTTCCCTCTTCGTGCTTCTCCTTCCCTACTTCTGCCTAACTTCTCTATCATTCTGTTCCCTGGCCTTTCCTTACTCCCAGATGAACCTGCGCTGCTGGGCAGGCTGCACTTCCTGGAGACTCTCCTCACCCTGGAACTCCATTCCTACTCTGCTCCAATCCTCCCCTGAGGCTGACCCACAAGGGAGACATCCAGGAGTGGGTTATGTCTACTTGTGACAGCTTTCCAGGCTAGCTGGCAGTGGTCCTGTGCTCAGCCACTATTGAAATAGGCCTTATGGCTCCACGGTTGATACACTGTTACAAGCCTAGCCCCTTAACACCCATCATGGTCTTTCTTTGAAAATTTCTATCAACGGTGTGTTTCTGCTGCTTTGCTGGGAATCAAAGTCTTTGTTTAATGCACTCTAGACTATACTGTCTTCAGACTAATGTAACCCCTAGGTGGCATTATCCCAAGGGCTACTACCCTTGCCTGTTGACTAGTAGCAGGTTAAGGGGCCTGAGTTCTGAAACAGGTGCCTCCACCCGGAGGTCAGGGTTGGTAGTGGTCAAGCTAACCTGGGCACAGCCCTCCAGGACACTGTGACCCCCCCCACTTTCCTTACTAGTGGCCGGAACAATACACAATAATCACTTTCACAATACCACTGATACACCATACAAGTACCCACACTGTTTGCACTTACCACCAGGGTTTTCCTCTGGCCCGGCCCTGGGGATCCCCCTTAAAACAAGGTTATACACAGCAAATAACAGCAGTACAGTACTCTTGCACAAACTGGAACCACAGTCAGGGTAAATGCAAAAAAGAGTTGGATCTGATTTATTTAAGGGGCTTGAACAAGGGAGAGACATAATCAGGTTAATTTGCTTAAAGGCTCCATCAATCAAACAGTTATGCATGCACTTCAGGGTCCATAAACAGTCACACACTCTGGGTACCCAGATGGAGAATGGTGGGCTAGCCAGGAATGCTGCAGCTGGTTGGGGCCCTGGGATGGAAGAAAACAACATGCACAACACACACTTTGTAATCCGGAGCCAGGAGAGCTCAGTTCGTGAAAAGAAAACAACAAGACAATCAGATGACACACTTTTAGATTAGGCTGTTGCTGCAGGGAGCTACCCTGATGATGACTCACGATACCCAAGACTGAACACAGGCTGGACAAAAATCGAGACAGCAGGTGGTTAATCTGGAGAGTCAGGAGAACCAGGGCCCACACGATTCGCTGAGGCATCGTTCCTGTTCAAGCGTGGAGCAGGGGCTGATCCCCAGGCAGGTCTCTTGTCGGTGGCTTTCTCTGTGCAGTGGGTTAGTCTGGCAGGGCCAGCGTGGCATGGCCCAGGCCGAATGGAGATGAACACGGATTCAGTCCAATTAGGCTGGATAAAGCTCTCAGCAAGCAAAATACAGTTCACACAGTGGGGAACCAAATCACGACCCACTTTCAATACACAGCACATTTACATGTAAGGAAATTCTACTGTACCAGGCAAACCACTCTCCAGCCACGATCGCAAAGTCTTTGCACAAACCGGGGATTCATAAGCAGCTAGAAATCCTGACAGGCCAATCGCATTCAGCAAATCTTCGGTCTTCTTCAGGTTAAAGCCTGGTCACAGTCCAGTGGCTTAAATAGTCCTCACAACTCAGATTCAGTCCGAATAAACTCTATTTTCCCTCTCAGGGACAGCAGGCCGGCCAAAACTCAGCCCTTTTACAGTTCTCCCATGCAAAACTACACAGAACTGCTGCTCAAAAATCACTTGAGCTGTTACTTCTTCACTTCTCAGTTCAAAACTGAAACTAGCTGCAGCAGCCTGAGAAATTCCCCAAGATCCAAAAGGTTTGGTTGGCTGATCCTCCTGTCAGTCACAACAAAGGCTCCCCCCCTTCAGGTGCAAAAAGGCCAAAACTACAGTTCCTACAGATTTTGACTCCAGACCGCTCCATTTTAGGTCCCACCAGTACTGATTGGTCCAATTCGTAGTCCAGGACCAAGATAGTGGAGAGAAACAAAACAGTCCTTGCCGTAAAGAAGGCAGGTTAGACAAACTACATTATCATTATCACTCTAAATGATGTTCAGCAAATAGTTACATCTTTCAACAGAGCTCCCTCTCAGATTACTTACGACTGCAATCCAGGCAGCTCTTAAAGAGACAGCACACAGAGGCTATACAGGCACTCTCTGGCAATTACATTTAAACTGCCTAAACACAGGTCACCAGCCTGGCAGTGAGCACTTAGGCAGGCTCAAGGAAGACTTTTTGGGAACCCCATTTGCAGAAGGGTTACACCAGTATCACAAATTAAGTTTGTTGTAATGTTCTGTATTTTATACTGTTTTCTCCTTCGTACCCTTCCCTCCAGAACACAAATGGAAATGAGCTGCTTGCAGCTCAGTGTGTCCTCTCCTGGTCAAACACTTCAAATAAATAAATAAATAAATAAGTGTTAGCCCCTTTTCTTTACACAATGAGGCTCCCAATAACCCCAAGTACCAAAGCTGCTTGAATATTCTGTACTATAGTAGCGACTAAACTAGAAATTCCATGATGACATTCTTCACTGAATGAAAATAGATTATTCCTGTAGGCAATGCAAAAGCTATTAGATTGCATCCTCAGGTGGGAGGAGAGTGGCCTAATGAAAGAAAGCAAGAAGAGAGTGCGTGTGTGTGTACATACGTAGCTACATAGAGGAAAAACAGCATAAACCATTCCTTAATAAACGGAGCACAAAGGACAATATATGTGCACATCTCAGCCCCTACACGGAAAGCAGCATGGCAGAGCAATTATTTTGTTGGGGAGAAAAAAAAGACATACATAAAAATTCTAGCACCTTCAAATGCAACAGAAACATACTATGTGACAAGGCAAAAATTACAGTAGGTAAGAATTACAATTCTGAGTAAGCTTTACAGTGGAGCTCTGGTCTAATATATTAATTAGATTTAGTTTTTTTTAATATTATTCATACAGTTGTCAAAATGGACGATCTCTTTTGTTCAGCCGATACACTGATACTCAAGAATCTGCTTCCTCTTTTTCACTCATCTTTTCTCCTATGTCTCTCCACTGGGCTCAGACAGCATCCCAACTCTAGGTCGTGGCTCTCTGGATCTCTGAGAGGTTCATAGCCAGAAGGCTCCTTTTCTGTCTGCCCACCTACCAAAATTACAGTGATTCCAGCGCTACCTCCACCTAACACTATGGTGCAGCCATGTAGTGGAGTGTTCTTCCTATTGGCTATCATTCCCGATTTTCAAAGCTCCAAACGTGAACTAGAAGTGCCCCCACACCAAGCACTTCCCCTAGAATTAATGCCACAGACCAGAGCTTCTTCTCTGCAATTTTTTTTAAACTTTACGTGTGTGTTGTAAACCAGCATTCACCAGATACAGGAATCCAATAGTGGAGTTTTCAACCCAGGGTAAAATGGTATAAGTGGTTTCTGTTGCTATAAGCAACCCATTTAAGCCCGATGAGTAAATGTTCTTTTAATCCCATTTACAGTACTAGGAACAATGTCCAGAAAATCTGAAAATTAATATATTTCTCTTTTCCTAGATTTGAAATACAATTTCTCCTGTCTTCATTTTATCAGTGGTTGACTATCCTCACATCTGTAGTTATTTAAGGCTGACAAAGACAGACATTGGACAAGACTGTGCCTCTCTGAGCAAGTAAAGAATTTTTAAAGGATAACTACAGTCAAAAATGTAATATAATGTGCATAGTGTTTTGATTTATGTGTATAGTCCTACTCGTTCTCACCTTTGTTTGCTGTTAAGATTTTTTTTTTTTTTTTAAATGTGCCTACTTGTTTTATGCCCCCCGGATCTCCATGGTTGCTTGTTTTACTGGTGTTCCTTTAGCCACAGTGCGCTGGCAAGTGCGTTTCCTTATCCACTTAACACTAATAAATACCACAGTCGCAGTTTGGCAAACACCTAAGGGATAAATGAGAGGGCTATTCTTTAAGTAAACAGCTGTAGTCTTCACTAATTATAGCACTGATGACCTGGGGTGATGTGTGTACTTTTTCATGGCGATTTTGGTATAATGAAGAAAATAGCTTTGCAAACCAAGCATTCAGTTTTGTTGGCTAGATCTAGATATACACATAGAAAATGAAAAAGATTGGATTAGAAAATGTTGTTTAACTGAAGCCAGAACAACAGGCACTTAACAGTAAAGGGCAGCTGCAGACAGGGCAAAAAAGTAACCATGGTCACCAATGCATCTTTGTCACATGGGACAAGAGGCTCTGGGGGAAAAAGAAAGATAGTAACAAACAAAAAGGAATCATAGAGGTCCCCAGGGGACAAAAAACAAGTAGCCCAATTTTGAAAAACTCCTAAAAGCAAACAAAGGAAAGTGCGCACTAGGACTACACACATAAATCAAAACACACTTTTGTTGGCAGTTGACAAAACTCTGCTGGAGGGTATGCAATGATGGGGGGGGATCAAAAGAATGAAAAGGGGTGTGGAAAACCTGGAGCAATAGTCTATAATACAGCAGTTAACATTCAACACCCAAAAATGTAGAATGAGACACACTAGCAGCAAAAAAGTGCAACTATAAAACAGCATCAATATGGAGTGGTGGTACAGCGTTTTAAAGTGGAAAGGGACTTAGCGGATATACTAAACAGCAGTTTGCAATCATTTTCTCAATGCAGGGTAGCATATGGGAGAGCTAACAGGATGCTTGGAAGTATCAGGCAAGAGTTTCACTAGAGAGAGAGAGGAAGAGGCAGCCTGGCATTGCAAACATGAAGAGGGATAGAGTAAGTCAGCTTGTCATCGTTCAAGTGATTGAGCGAACCTGTGAGTGATGTAGCGTGTCTTGCTGTGATTATTTGTGTCAGTAGCAGTCTGAGTGACAGCATTTTTAGTCACTGGCTGTAAGTTGGTGACAGATTTAATTTTTAAAAAATAACCTCGTTTTGTTCCAGAAGTAATGTTAGAATGCTGGTGGGGTGGGGGTTGCAAGAGCGAGTTAAGAAGCAGAGCACAGGCCAGCTGAGGGGATGAGGTTGGATTCACATATTACAAAAAATAACAGGGACCTATGTTTCACTTGGGTATAATAGTATCTCAAGGTGCTGATGGCATGAGAGAACCTCAAGCTTCGCAGGTCACCAGAACCTCCCAATGGTATTAGTCATGATGCATAGTTCCCTATCCATTATTCTATTTATAATACATGGTTGGGCACCAGTGTTCATCATATATTTTCCTATATACGATTGCAGCCAATTATCATATATGCAACCACTAAACCGCTACCACTGTATTAATGTGGTATTAACATCTTAACACATTAATACCTAACAAACTCACTAAGAACCACCTAATTATTACCCTTATTAAACACATGTAACGACCACTTTAACAACACATGTAACAACAAATAGCTCCAAACCTTTCACAGCAACAGTCCCCAAAAAGACAGCGAAAAAAAACCACCTAAAAAATTGCCCTAGTCTGACATCCAGTCACTTAAACAACACATCCATTCAGCTTTAATCAACAAACAGCCACGTCCCTCAATGCTGTAGTTCTCTCTCTCTCTCTCTCTCTCTCTCTCTCTCGACAAGCCCTTCATGCTGCTGCTGTCTCCATGTTGCTTCCAACTCCCATGACTTTTCTGACCAAACACCATGCCTCTCCTGCTGCTCCAGCACGCACTCGCACACTGCTCCAGAAATCTTTGCACCATTTCAAACTACGACATGCCACTCCCCATCCTGAATAAACTAAGGAAGGACTGCTGGAGGTACACCTCCTTTCATAGGTCCTTACACTACAGAAAAAACTACAGAGGCAAAACTCCAATAACCTCAAAAACACCACTACACTACAGATAAAACATAACCACAAAAAAAAAAAAAAAAAACCTATCCAGTCATACCACTACAGAAAACCTCTTTACTAAGAAAAATCCTAAAACTACCTACTCAAACACCACAAAACCCAACAACAGTCTCAATGGCACAGAATGTGTCCATATTACCTCCTTGTAAACTCCACCTCACTCCCTGCCTACTCTACTCCACTCCCTTACCACTGCATGTCTTTGCGGTGCTTTCTACCTAGATGGTTGGCCCTACTGGTTGTTGTATATACTACACCTAGGTATGCACACCATAATATTGCTGTTGTTTTGCTCTGTTTATTACACACTGTAAATGCTCTGTCATTTCATGGTACAATTATCTGATTATATACTGTAAATACTTTGTGTATATACAGTATCTCCCATTACCCTTCCCCCCATGATGCATCTGGGAATGAGCTGTTACTCAGCTCAGTACGTCTTTCCTAGTGAAACTTTTGAAATAAATAATAAATATTAAATAAAATAAAGCATGGGGAAGAGGGAAATATACCCATCTTGGGAGCTAACAAGCTTATAAAGCCACTCGCGCTTCTGGCTTGCGGCCTTTATGATCTCATTACTAGCACTCTTGATGAATATATTTCTCCATACACCATACTTACCCATCATTTATCCTCTCTCTCCCCCCCCCATGATGGCAAAGTGTGGTATACAAGGACATATTATCATCAGGGGATTGAGCAAGCCATATAGCCACGAGCCCAAAGGGTAAGTGGCATTTATGAGCTTGTTAGACCCTTAAGCCAGCAATAACACAAGCCTAGGTGTGTACTAAGGCACAAGGCGCCAAGAGAGTGCCTTATGCATCTAGGGCGGTTTCTTAGCACGAACTCAGACCTCAGAGTGTGTTATTTGCTTTATAAAGGGCTAAATGAAACTGAGAAGTCATTTTCAAAGTTTAACATTTTTTATTGAACTGTGTATAAAGTTGATGAATTGAGAGGATGTTACAGTTTAGAGAATAAAATAGTCCATGTAACTTTGTGTAACTGAAAAAGTATTAAACAAACTGTTAAACAGCTTTTAAATTTATGCAGATAGATTTTAAACTCAATGTTTATGTACATAGACAAGAGAGATGCTTTTAAACTGTTTCATATCTTTTAACTGAACATTTTTGTAACTGTAAATGTATAGGACTTTTTTTAGTATTCGTTTCATTTGGACAGATTTATGAATTTAACATTTTGCATAACAGTGCTGAATCGTAACGGGAGAGTTTTTTGTTATAGCGTTAAACTCCTGGCTGATACTGGTTGGTGGGAGGGTTCCTGATTCGGATCACTTCGTTTCAGTGGAGGAAGTGATGTTATTTCCCTTTTTGTTATAGCATTAAACTCCTGGCTGATACTGGTTGGTGGGAGGGTTCCTGATTCAGATTGCTTCGTTTCAGTGGAGGAAGTGATGTTATTTCCCTTTTCGGCACGTATGGAGGAGCCGCAGGATGGCTGGATGTTTTCTTGAACTTTGGGTGCAGTTCGAGGCAGAGTTTCACTATTTCGAACGTGTTGAGAGGTATCTTGTGTCTTGTGCTATAGTCTGGTTTTTGAAATTAAAATGCGACTCCAGCGCTGACGGTCTTCAGGAGTTGCTGCCCATCGATCGAGGCTTGACTCAGCCTTATGCCTGGTCATGACATAATTTCTCGTGCTTGTAGGCCAGCACTTGAAAGAAGTTGTACAGCTGTTGCTTGAACTGAATGGTTCAGTATATATGCGACTTAGACCAGCTTCTTCACAGATTTTTGGCATAAGGTTTGATAGGTAGTTTATGCCTAAAGGCTCACGGACGTACCATGTTTCTGCATTTGGAAGAAGGGTTTTTGGGAGTTTTCGAGGGTGACAGTAGAAAGCTGGAGGATTTGGAGGAAGTTTTGACAAATATTTTTTGAATGATTCTACGGGGCACAGAGGGTTTTCTGGCAAGCTATATATATAGCCATGGTATTGCCGTTTGGAAGCATAATTTTTGGTGATTCTGGATAAATTCGTTGAAGCTGAGCATTATGTATTCAGCTCCTTGTTCATCTAGTTTGATTTCAGAATCTTCCTGTCTTAATTACCAGTCTCTCTGCCCCTCGAGCCATGAGAGTTGTTTATCTAGCCAAAGTTTTAATATTAAGCCATGGGGGTATTGGGAGAAAGAGAGCAGAGAGGTTTTCAACTTGCTATGTCCTGTTCACTGATGGCAGGGTGGTGGCCTGCACGATCTTTGCCTTCTCACCTGTATTTATTTTATTACAGCAGAAAAGATGTTATTTGCTGGGTTTAAGTCTGGATGGCTGTGGAGCTTTATGTTTCTGCTCAGTGGAGGGTTGTTAAGATGGTGATTGAGACCTGCACGTAAAGCTATTAAGCTTGCTAAGCTGTATTCTGTGCCATCTGACTGGTGAATTTGACATAGAACTTTCTTAAGATTGTACAGAGTTCTGATGGCTCCACGGTTTCTAAACTTACTTGCATGTTTTAAGCTTGGCTCCATGTGTGTAATAGGGTCACTGCCCACTGGGCGTTTTTGTGTATTTTGCTCGTTTTGCCTTTCGAGCTGTTCGAGTTGTGCAGTGTCAGATCTGGGTATTCCGTTGTGTTATTTGCTTTCTTTTCCTTTTACAGGCTGATTGTTGGTGGGTTGCGCACTGTGCCTTCCTCGATTTGAGCTGCTTTGATGGCATCTGTGGAGGTTCCAAGACCAGGACGGACTGCCCTGCTGGTACTAGCCTGAGGCACTGTGACACTGCTCGAGGTGGATGGCTGGATGACAGGGCTGTCAGACGCTACGATGACAGGAGTGCTGCTGCCCTGATTTGGTGCCAGGTTGGTGAGTATTTCATCCACATTTAACTGGAAGTTGGTACTGCAATATTGTGACATTTTTCTCCTGGAAGCTGTGGTAGTTACTGTTGAGCAGGCGATGATACGATTTCGGCGGTTTTGTTTACACGTGCTAATCTGTTATTTTATGAAGAAATAACTTGCATGTACATAGAGTACCGCTTTCCCCGCAGTTAGGATTTTTGTTTTCAAGTCATTTTTTGACAAGTTGTGGTGAGATGAAGGGTGATGCTGTCTACTTCCATGATAAAGGGTAGTTCCCAAGTTGCGTTCAGTGAGCTCTGCCGGTGAGGTTTTTGTTTACTGACTGAAATGGTCAGTGAATCGTTGTTGTGAGGTGTCTTTGATGTGGACAGTAGTGCCGGTTGGCTAGTACATCATCTGGTAAGGACATGGCTCAGATGATGTACTAGCCAAATCAAAGGCATGGATTTTAAAAGCCCATTTATAAATGATATTATTTCATGAGTATGCCAGGCTTTGCTATCTGTTATTTTATATAATTGCTTTAGGTTGGATATTTTTGCTGTGTCCTATATTTTACTATTGTGTTTGGGGGTGGGGTAGGGTGGCTGTTACATGTGTTATTAAGGGCCTGCTACTTCTGTTATTAAAGGTTTATTACATGTGTTATTGGGGTGGTCTGTAGTCTGCTGGGTATTAATGTGTTATTAAGGTGTTAATAACACATTAATAACATGATAATACATATATAGATATTTTAACATGGCAAAAAAAAACACTAACAAAATCAAGGACTAAGATAGGTTGAAAGACACCATGTGGTACATCAGCAACCATAGTCTAATACCATAGTAGATCATGGTAGCAAGTGGGTCGCTGCGAAAATATTGAACCATGGTTGCAATGTAGGTGGCGGTGCACAGCAACTGTGACCAGGAAGCAGTCTGTACACAGTGCAGCACGACAAGCTTCGTGCCTCGGGTCCTACTGCAACACACCAACGCATGTTAGACAGCTCAGTGACTCGCACACTTAATGTAGGAAACAGGAATAATAACAGACACCTTTAAATAGTAACACAGGACCATGGGTTAAACAAAAGAATGGGACAAATACCCAGACTGCAACAGCAAAAAAACAGCAGAAGTATTGGACAACAGATCTGAAATGCAAGAAAAAATAGACAGAAAAAGGAAATCGTGTACAGTGAGCAGTCTGTCTGTCCGGGCTGCACATTACAGCCACTTCATGTATAGGTACAGAAAAGTACATCAGCATATTGCTAGATGAGAAATCCATAGCGTGGACATGCACGTTTGAACTGCATACAACATTAGACACAGAGTAGTGAGACAATGAAAAGTGAGATTTTGACCGCACTTTCTTATTCATAATATTGTTGTCAATAATAATAAACACTAACCTCCTAAATTGCTAGCCATGTTACAAGCAGATTAAGCCACCGAAGGATGAGTCTACAGTGGAATTAATCCATGGTTGGGTGGCTGGGCGTACTCTGCCTTGGCCTCATGCCCCCCAAAACCATGGATTAATTCCACAGTAGGCCCATCCTTTCTCGTGGCTTAATCCTTACATACATAGTGCTAGCTTGCTTGAAGGCTTGGGTGGTAGCTGAATCTTTGGCATTGTTGGGGAAGGAGTTGCAGGCTGCGAGGCAGCCACAAGTCGACAAAAGACAGTGGATTTGTACGCCTGTGGTATGTCAAGAAGCCACTGTATACTCAACAACACATACTGAATAAAATATACTGAATGGATAGCAACTTCGAGACAAAGCCATGCACACACTGCTGGTCCTGCGGCTCAGCTGAGTTTTTAAAAGAACATGACAGTTTATTACCTCCCCCTCCTTTTTTTGCCACAACGTGTTCTAGGTGTGCTGGGGAGAGGGACAAAAGGGAAAAACAGGCAATCTGTCTACATAACAAAAAAAAAAAAAAAAAGAAAGAAAAAACGTACATACATCCAGCTGATTTGCATTAAAAATCTGCATATCCATTCTCATGTGTCTTTTGAAATCACAATGACTTGGAAATAATAGCGATATACAGAGGTAGTGAATGTTAAAAGTAGTACAGTTTAATATTATAAAATGAGTGATATTAACAGTGATATACGGAGCTAGTAAATGTTTGAAGCAGCACTGTTCAATCTTGTAGAATGAGCATTATATCACAGTAAACAGTTTATTATGCAACCGACTATTTAAAAGTGTAATGTAAAGTGATTTTAGGTGTTCACCTATGAGCAATTATATACCAGGTTAGACTTTGAGAAATAATGAATTTGAATGAGATTTTGATCTAAATGAAAAGTAGATATAAAATTGTTGATGATATAAAAGAGCTTATGTTTAGTAATTATTTTACTGTGTATATGGACAAGTAATTATAGTAAATATATTTGTTTTGTTTTGTTTTTTTGGTTTCTGTTATCAGTGGCTGTAAGCGGGAGTCAAACCTGAAACAAAATTTATTGTAAGAAAAGATAATTAGTGATCTGAATTTCAAAATGTAAGGACAGTTCCTTACTTTCTTTTTAAATATTTAATTATTCATTTATAGTATCAAATTATGAGTTAAAATGAATGAATCTTTTTTATGTTTTTATATTTTATTGACCCTAGAGAGTAAACCAGTTTCAAGACGAAGGTTTACCCAAACGTTGATTTGTTTATACTGGAAGCTACATGATTAAATTTTCGATAGATATACAAAATTTTCAGATTCATTCTTCATAGGGTGAGTGGGCCCATTATCCAGTACATTGTTTTCTACCATCTGTCAGTCCAATTTAAGAGTTAAAGCACTTCCACTTTAATGTGTGCAACTGGGTATTCTTCTGAAGTGATACAACAATAATTACTGCCATTTTGCCCATTAGGAATTTCCGTGGAACCCTCCTACAGTAAGCTCTGGCTGACTATGAAGCTCTTGATGCAGAAGCTAGTCCTTCCCCATTTATTTCAGAGAAACACAGAAATTGTCGGCAGAAAAAGACTGCTTGGCCCATCAAGTCTGCCCAGATGTGTCCTGCATAATCTGTCTCTGCAGACCCTAAAGCGTCTCCAATGACACTCACTCCTCACTGTCTATTTTCTACTACGTCCAGTCCATGCATGCTTAAAGTCCCCCACCATTTTCACCCCCACCACTTCTACTAGTAGTGTGTTCCAGGTGACTACTACCCCTTCAGTGAAGAAATATTTGCTCACGTTTCTCTTAAATTTCCCCCCTCCAATTTGCATGCTTCCTGGTCTTGGTGTTTTTTTTGATCTGAGAGAGACTCCTCTCCAGTACCCTGTTTATGCCTGTGAGGTATCTGTAGGTCTCAGTCATGCCACCTTCACCCACCTCTCTTTCAGGGTGCACATGTTGAGATCCCAGAGTCTCTCCTCATAGGGCTTCTCGTGCAGCTACTGCACCATTTCACTTGCCTTCCTCTGTTCCGCCTCCAACCTATGTCCTTTCTGAGATGCAGCCTCCAAAACTGGACACAGTAATCCAGGTGGGGTCTCACTAGCAAGTGACAATACCTTTTTCCTCCTCCTCCTGCAGGAGATACAGTACCCTTCCCTACGTGCCCCAGCATCCCACTAGCCCTACCCACTGCTTTGATTTCAATGGACTGTCAAGCCCATTAAAATGAAGCAAAACACCATTTCACCAAAATGGTTGAACTGGAAATTGGGGGTATGCACAAATGCAAGCCAGGTATGCTCAAGAGGTACATACCCGACCTGCACAGGTCCACACCTGCAGACAGGTGTACAGAGTGTGGCATGCATTAATGCACACCACCATGCAGTGCCTGTTCACTGGCCTGCCCCCCCCCCCCAGTGTGCTGCTGTGCAGAGGGAAGTTCAGAGAACACAGGTGGGCATCCAATCGGATGCCCAACCTACAGTGGATCCCTACTCTACACAGAGCAGGGTTTGGTGACTGTGTGGGTGGATTTTTATTTTTTAGAAAGATGAGAGTGCACAAATGGGTACCCCAGCCCTCCCAGTCAGCAGAGGCTGGGCAGTATGGGGGATTCCTCCTGCTTTATTAGCTGGCGAAGTGTAACCCAGTGCGCAAGGTATGGCATGGTCCATGCTGTATCCTTAGCCCCTTGCCTGGTACTCTGCGCCTCCATCAATGCCGTGAGTGCAGACACAGACCGGCCGGGCATATAGCTGTGCAATCAGCCACGGGATCCTGTGCAAACATCACGAGTCACTTCCGTGATACATGCAGCGGTCCATGGGACCCCGGTTTGCAACATTCAGATGCAGGGTTGCCTACGTGCCTCAAATCCACCCTGCATAGGCAACCTGCCACTTAATGCATAGAGGCCCACTGTACTAAGTGTAAAACAAAGTAGTTGCATATAATTTCTGAAAAACTGACAATGAGGCTTTCTGGTGTGGCAGTTGTATAAGTATAGATGACAACAAAAACACGGCACCAGGTTACAGCGCATGCTTGAGAGATTTAATATAAATATCAAAATGACATCACAATACCAGACTGTTCTTGACAGAGAGTGTGAAAATCGAACTGGTTGGTATCTAATAACAGCTGGTTCTGATTTTTGCACCTATCTCTCAACACACCAAGTATTGTGATGTTTTGATATTATATATCTCAATACTCTCACTACTAACCTGGTGCTTACTTGCTATTATATGAACTCCTCTCACACGGCACAGGTTTGGTACTGAAGCGGCTTCATTCCTGCTCAGAGTTGTGTAAGTATGCATACTTATATATTTTTTTATATATTGTAATACCTAATTTTAAAGGGATCTACCAAGATCAGCCCCTGCACTTGATAAATAGGTGCCTTACCTCCACAACATTCTTAAATTGTGCAGATGTCCCGAAATTGTGCCACAGATAGAAAAATTAGATCACTCGAAAAATTAACTAAATTGGGTCCCAAGAGGATTTCCGGTTGCAAGTGCACCTTCGCTCCGCCCTGTGCTCACTAACATTATGATGAGATGCTAGGTGCCATGCCGCTTCCATTATAAATCAATAAGCAGCGGCTTTATATGATACATACTTGCTAATGAACGCAGCACCGGTTGACTAACAAGGGCCTTGTTATTCCACCAGTGCCCATATTTCATTACCAAGTGGCCAATATAATGTTAGCATAAGCGGCTGTAAAAACGGGACGCCCTTGGGACCCAGTTTAATTCATTTTACAAGGGATTTAATTTTTTATCTGCAGCATAATTTGGGGAAATCTGCACAATTTAAGAATGCTGTGGCAGTAAGGCACCTATTTATCAGGTGCAGGGGCACTACAATATAGCTTGGTGGATCTCTTTAAGGTGCAACGCAATACTGCACAATATGCTATAACTTCCTATGTTGACATGCAAAACCATTCCAGTACTTCAGATAAACTGGGTACTGGCTTTTATGCAATACCTTTGAGCCAGGTATACTAGTAAAATTGGGTGTGCATCCCATATAGCATTTTCTTCTGGGTCTGCAGCACTCTGTATTTATCAGCAGAAGCATTTATACACAGGACTTCTACATCAGCTTGTAAAAACTACCCACTGTACGTTTAATTTGTTGCACTGCCATCTGCACAACAAAGAGAGGCAAAGCCCCACATTTAGTGTCAGTGTCTCAACAGGCATTGATATCACCTCCTGGCCAAAGCTCAGATAGTAATGGGTTCAAGTCCCACATCAGGCACTTGGGTAATACCAAAGACTTGACACTGCAGTGCTGCTCTGGGGGTGCTGCACTGTTGAAAGCACTGTACTCTGAATGGGTGTTAAACCGAGGCCCTTCTGATGGCTGTCCAGGTGAAGGTAAAGATCCCATGGCACTTTTCTAAAGAGAAGGGCAGGTATCTCTGGTGTCTTCACCGATGTTCCCCCTCTCAGTAGCATACTTTTTAATGGTGTGTGTGTGTGTTTTACTAGTGGGTTTAATGACTGCATCATGTATGCAACATACAGTCCCTGCATCATCAGTATTTAACTCGGTGCTTTAGATTGTCCCAGTGTGCATAAAAGGCACTGTCTCAAAACAAAATGTCATAATATTGTACCATTGCAAACTGCTGTATATGATGCTTTCAGTGAACAAAGTGGGCTTTCTATGACACAAGATTTTGCTGCTAAAATATCTGTGCAACCGGCTCCACACTAATCCAAAATTTTGTTTGTTTCTCAAGACCCCAGGAATAAACTCATTTCCTGCAACCCCCACAAAATGGGCAGCTTTTCGCTCTGAGGTCAGCCTCCAAAAGTCACTTTCAATAAACAGGGTGGTAATAGCAATCTCTGTTGTCACCCTGATTAGTTTTTCAAGTCACGGGACTCCCAATTTTCAGGAACAGATTAAACATAAACGCCACTGGACCAAAGTATCAGATTTCTAAACTTTATAAATATCAGAAGGGGAGGGGGCATTCTGCTGAATAATGATGATGATGATGACTGTTCCACCATCGGAAAGGTTAAAAAAAAAAGAAAAAAACAGAGCAATTAAGCTGCCAATACACTCAAGGAAGGAAACAGCTCAGGGTGAAATACAGAGAAGCAACAGCTGGGAAGGGGATGAGGTTCACATCTATTTGGACTGAAACCCGACTAGCAGAAGACAACGCAGGAAGCCACTGGAAAGGGAAAAAAAAAATCATAGTCTGAATATGGAGGACTTGTAGCAACATTCAATGTAACTAGAGAATATATCATTTTTATTTACCTAGGCTAGCCCAACCGAGGTGCAAATTCTCATTTTCTGTGGGGTCCTGCATCTACCAGTTTCACAGTTCTGAGGGAATGATACACAGCAGGAAGGCTAAGTAACTTGTTCATGGTCAGAGTGAGTAATATACTCTGGTGAGACTTGAATCTGGTTTTCTAAGTTTCCAAGCCTCTGTTGTACCACTCTGTCTCCATTAGTTTTGAACATGCAAAAGGATGTCATTTGTTTAGTTCTGTGACAGTGCATATCTATGGGGAATGTGGTGGGTGGACCTGGTCCCAGCCCACTTCTGAACAGCTAGAAGGGTCTCCCACCTCAGGCAGCAACACAGTGGGGGAGGTGTGGAACACGGAGAATAAAACAGACACAAACAAAGGGGTGCTCAGAGAGATGATACTGCCATACTCTCCCTGCTATGCTCTCACCCATTTTTGGGTCCCCCCTCCACGAATGGGAAAGTTCCTATAGGGCGTCTGATAATCATACCACCCTCATCACCCACACATCCCTTGTAGTCCACTGGCTCACCTCCAATTCTCTTATCACCTCCTGGTGTCAGTGGATCTATCCTCTCTAGCACAGTTCCACCATGAAGGCACACTGCCTGGATTGTCCTACAATAACCTCTGTCTCATGCCTGCTCCTAAACGACCAGCCACAGAGTTGCCAAACCCTTACCGCCAGCCCCCAATAGTACTATGGGCAGAGGGGGGCTTGCAAACTCCATCACATGTGAGGGTCACCATGCCTTCTGTATGGTGATCCCTCCCTTGTTCTGAGCACATTCACAAACAAATTTGAAATGTGCTGGAAAGGGTTGCGACTCTCTGAGCATTGCTCAGGATAGTGTATGTGACAATCAGTACTGTCACTGTGGCCACTCACCAACCATCTCTGTGCCCCAGAGTCGGGCCCAAGTTATCTTCTTTGCAAATTATAAAATGGTTGGAACAAATGTTTAAAGCGGTTTGGTGTAGAGTCTGTTTCACTTATGACGTTATCCTAGCACAACCTCAAAAGGTGAAACTAGTACCCACAAAACCACCTATTTATGACTGTAAACACACACATGGATCCATTTATAGTTGCAATAAGGCACTTCAGTACATGTGTCACTGGGATAACATCAATTATTGGATGGTTGAAGGCAGTCTGCCTATGACCCTTGTGCCTCTTAACACACCCAAGGCATGATGTGCTCCCAGCATGCCACACCTTGGCGTGCCTTACTCTAAGTAGAAGACTAGAGGAAACATGGTTACTGTATTCAAGTACCTGAAAGGGATAACACCACCTGATCAAATAAAGATTTTCACAATATCCAATGACGAAAGAACAAGTCTTCATGTTTCCTTTCACAGCCACTGTCAGGAGTGAAATACAAAAAGAACTACTTCACAGAACAAGTGGTGGATACTGGAAACATGTACGTAAAAGAAAAAAAGATGTCACGGTGTTGCCTCTGAGCTGGTAGAGGAAAGAACTCAGTGGACCGGTCAGCTTACTTTCTTGAAACCATATATTCCAATGTGAGTTTGACCCACTGATAAGGAAGGAAAAATAGTTCATTTTATTTTTACTTTCTATTTGAATGTTGTCATTCTTGTATTACATCAGCAGGGTACAAAACAGCTGAATTTAAGCAGGTGTGTAGACAGAAAAAAACAAAACAGGTTACTTATTTATTTATTTTTATTTAACAATTTGGTAACCGGGTAGGGACTCTGGACAGTGTCCTTTGTCGGCTCCGACCCAGAACAAACAACAAAAATGCTAAACAGTTACACAACTTAACAATTACAATTAGACTTACTCAACAAAAAAGACAAACTTATTCATAAAACAACAGAGAGACATAAATTGACGAGGATCAGGAGTTAGGGTATTCCAGAGGGATGGGGCTGCAATAGAAAAAGACCGCTGTCCAGCCCAAGTCTTAATGACTGGGAGATCCAATACAATCCCATTTGCAGACCATAATTTAGGAAGGGAGGGATAAACTGTTACCATATCTTCCAGTGGAAATTTAGGAACAAAAGAGATTTATAAAGCAGACATCCAGAGAAATAATGAATTCTTTCCATAGAGGTAACCACCCAACTGTGAATAAAGTAAACAATGATGCATCCTAAAAGAACCGATAAAATAAACCTACAATATTATTATAAGCCACTGAAAGAACATTATAATCCCTAACATTCAAATTCTGATACAAATAACAAACAATCAAAATGAGGTAATAATAAGCCAACAGCAATCGATTTTCTAGTTTCAAAGAAAAAAATGACCAAAATTTAAAATAAAATACCAGTTTCTGATTTATAATTTGACTAACATTCTTAACATGGAATGAAAAAGTAAGGCTATAATCCAACCCCCCACCCCAAGTACTTAAATTGGGTAACTTGACCTATTGCAGCACCATCCCCATCAGAAATCTGCAAACAAGGACCATCCTTCAACATGGCAGGGTCCCAAAAATCATTGATTTCATTTTTTTTTTCAATTTAGAATCACAGAATTTAGTACAAATCATTTACACACATTACTAAAAGCACCTTCAAGAACATCAAACAATTCATATTGTGATTTACCCTGGGTGAAGAGTATTGGATCATCTGCATACATTATTGAGTTGCAGGATCCACAACAAACAGGCAATTGACAAATAAAGAACAGCAGAGGCCCCAATATGGACCCCTGCGGAACCCCACATTCAAGCAGAGCCATTTGAGAATCCTGTGAAACAACACACACTCATCTGTGACAGTAGTTCTAGGAGTGGTGTATGTTGTTCATCCACACGTTATGGCATGTTCTTCCCCTTTAAATATCTTGCCAGAAGTCTTTAAGCTGGCTCCTCCCACCAACCCGGGTGGTATATCCCTTGGCTCCACCACTTGACGCCAGATCTTGCCTGCTGGAAGCAGTGGTTCTGTGTCGAAGCCAGGGAGTTTGGGTGGGTCCGTGTGGATGAACAACATATACCACTCCTAGAACTACTGTTACAGGTGAGTAATCGGTTTTTCTAGGGATGTGGATATGTTGTTCTTATCCACACATTATGGCAGACTTCTAGCAGTTCTCTGGGAGGAGGGAGGCAAGGCACACACCCCCTACTTGGCAAAAAGAGATTGGAGAACTGAAGCCCCAAAACCACCATCCCAGCATGACTCTACATCGATATGGTAGTGGGAAATGAAGGTGTTTGCTGACTTCCAGGTAGCAGCCCTGCAGATTTCCTGGATAGGGACGTCCCTAGAAGCAGCCACCGTTGCAGCGGTATGGCAGGTGGAATAAGCCCTTAGCCTTACAGGAGGCTCCCTACCCGCCAACCTATAACAGAGATCAATGCATGATGTAATCCATCTGCCAATCATCCATTTGGCTGCAGGTCTGCCAGGTGCAGCTTCAACGTAGGTGACAAACAGCTGGCGAACCTTTCCCTGAACTTCAGCCATGTGCTCCTTGTAATAAGCAAGGGCTCATCGCAGGTCCAAAGTATGGAGCCTGTATTCGTCCTCCGAGGTGTGACTGGGGTAATACCTGGTTCAGGTGAAACTCCGACACAAACCTGGAAGGAACTTTGGTTGGGGCACAGGACAACCTTCTCCCTGTGGAAGACCAGATAAGGAGACTCGACAGAGAGTGCCTGGAGCTCCCTAGTCCTTCTGGCTGACGTGATAGCCACCACGAAGGCGGTCTTCCATGACAGGTGTGACATCTCACACCTTTGCATCAGTTCGAATGGCTTGCCCATGAGCTTTGCAAGTACCAGCAATAGATCCCACGATGGTGGTGGTTCACACATCGGAGGGGAAATATGGTCAAGGCTTTTCAAGAAAACACCAGAACACCTTCTCCTGTGCCACCGTCTGCTGACCGGCCCGTGCCCAGTAAGCAGAGATGGCTGCCAGGTGCACCTTAAGAGTCGTTGACCGAAGACCCCCTTTGGAGAGACAGACCAAAGGTAGTCAAGAATGCTAGCAACTGGAGAGGACAAAGGGTCCAGCCCCTTGTCCCGACACCAAATGGAGAATCTCTTCCATATGAAGGCATAGCACTTCCTGGTCCATTCCTTCCTCAATGCCTCAACTACACTGAGTACATCTTCGAAGTGACCCAAAGCCTAGAACTCTAGCCACTCAGGAACCAGGCTGTCAGGTGTAGAGATTGAAGGTCTAGGTGGATTACCTTCCCCTGACTGACAGAGCAGGTCTGGGTGTGCTGGAAGACGCCTCAGGAGCCTGATGCTGGGGCTGAGGAGATCGGGGTACCAAAACTGGTGGGGCCAGTCTGGAGCCACCAGGATTACCTGTGCCTTGTCCCTCCTGACCTTGAGGAGCACCTTGTGGATCAAGGAAAGTAGAAGGAAGGCACAGAAGAGGCCTGGGGTCCACGGCCTTGAAAAGGTATCCCCCTGCAGTGAGCCTTGCTGGAGGGGGGTGGGCACAAAACAGCCTCAGCTTTGCATTCTCCCTGGAGGCGAACAGGTCCACCTGAGGGGTTCCCCACTGGGAGAACAAGCTGTGTACTATCTCTGGATGGAGAAAGCACTCGTGGGACGCCTCGCCCACACAGCTGAGGGCATCCGCCAGCTGATTTGAGGCCAGGGCCCCGAGTTTTCCACGATTCCGTGGGTGCGGCAAACCGCGGAAATATCCACAGAATTTGTGGCCACCCATGAAACACCCCCCCCCGTAGGCTTCACTGCCCCCCCAAATGTCTGTGCTGCCATGCTGGGAGCCCACCCCAGTGTGGCAAAGCTCTTTGCCGACGGGGTGCCCAATCCCCATTGGCTTCACTGTTGCCCCCCTCCCAAGCTACCTGGTGCCATGCTGGGAGCCCACCCCAGCATGGCAAAGCTTCCTTGCTGACAGGGTGCCTATCCCCATCGACAACTGTCACCCCCCCCAAGCTACCTGGTGCCACAATGTGAGCCCTCCCAGCGTGGCAAAAGCTTCCATTGCTGACGGGGTGCCCAATCCCCTTGGCTTCACGTCCCCACCAAGCTGCCTGGTGCCACGCTGGGAGCCACCCCAGCATGGTAAAAGTCCTTGTTGAGTCTCCCAAAAAAAACACCTTCCCTCATTGATTCTTTTGCCCCCCAACCCATACCACCCTCTGTGCTTTACCTCCCACCCCCACCTCAGCCCATACTTACCTCCGGGCCAACAGAGATGATCTTTGGTAGACCGAGAACACGTCTGCACTCTTCAAAGCCCATCATGAACTGAAGAACTGTCGGTAAGCTATATAATGGCATAAATGGATGTTTTCAACTCTAGTGCATATCTCAGCCATTTCTGGGAATTTTCCACCAAATTTTTCAACACAGGGTTTTTGGGGCTCCACCTCATGAACTGTGACACTTATTTCATTAATTGATCCCGAAAGGTGGTTCCGCAGTCATTGTGCGGAACCACCTTTCCGAATGATTAATGAAATGATGGTGTCTGATTCATGAGTAAACTCCCAAAACCTATGTTGAAAATTTGGAAAATATTCCCAAAATGACTGTTTTTATGAGTGTGCATTGCGCAGTTCCTACGCTCACTCGTAACTTCAAGCATTTTTGATATTTTCACTCCAGATTTTCAGCACTGCCATTTTACCACACCTCCTTATGAGCAGTACTACTGTCATTTGTCTCATCTCACCCGAAATGTGCTTCTGCACATGTAGTGCACAATGGCTCGGTCAGTGTGCGAAATCAATGTTCGGGACAGATTAAGAAAATCACAGTGATACTGTTCATGAGCAGAGGTCTTAAACTAGCTATGTTGAAAATTTGGTGACAAAAGCCCCATAAAAGAATTAAGGGGGAATAATAAAATCGCCACAGAATTGCCGTGAGAATTGAAAGTTGAGTGCCGCAGTTCTGTGACAAATGAGAACCCTGCTGCAGAATTTGCTCCATGTGCCGCAGAAAATTGGGGCCCTATTTGAGGCTTCTGCCACATGGATGGCTAGGAGATCTGCCTCCATTTGGCTCATGAAGGTCCAAATGCGGAGAGCTTCCTGCAGAGAGTCCAGGAGTGCATGCCACCCTGTTTGTTGAGATAGCACATGGTTGTGGTGTTGTCCATCTGGACCTGAACCACCTGACCCCGAAGGAATGGAGTAAATGCAGTCATCACCAGCCGGACTGCTCGGAGCTCCAGCAGATTGATGTAGCATCGGGACTCCTCGGGGTCCAGAGCCCGTGGACTCTGTGTTCCCCATGTGGGCACCCCAGCCTATGAGAGAGAGAGAGACGTCAGTCAAGACGACTGTCAGCTCAGGATGGACAAACGAGATCCCTTTCTGCAGATGCTCTGGGACAGTCCACCATTGGAGGCGTCCTGCATCTTTCTGGGTTAGTGACCAGCTGGTCAAAATTACCTAGTCACCGAGTCCACTGGCTGGTCGGCTCTCATTGAAGGGGGCGATATGCCACCAGGCCCATTGGACTACGGAGGTGCAGGCCACCATGTAGCCCAGAAGTAACAGGAAGTCCCGGGCGCAGAAGTGCCCAACCAGAAATGATCAGGCAAAGGAGAGAGAACCTCCGCCCTGTTTGTCAGGAGCCTCTCTGGCTCAACAAGAGTCCAGCTCTGCCCTGATGAAGCAAATCACCTGCAAAGGAACAAGTTCCTACTTGGCCTCATTGACCAGGAGGCCACGGTTGATGCAGGTCTAGAGACCAGATCCCTGGACCTCTCCACCTCTTGCCTTGAGGACCCACTAGAAGCCTGTCGTCCAGATAGGGGTACACCCTGACCCTCGACACCAACTATGGGTCACCACCACTGCAATGCATTTGGTGAAGACCCTGAGGGCCCGATGACGGAGGCTGAACAGCATGGCTTGGAACTCACAGAAGGTTCCATCTGCCGAGCGGATGAATCTTGATTGTGACACGGATCGTGACATGAACAAATGCATCCTGCAGAGCCAGAGAGCAAAACCACATTTTCTGCTTGAGAGATGGTATGATCTGAGACAGAGTTACTATCCTGAAAGTGTGAGACCTGAGAAACTTGTTCAGGTCGTGCAGATCTAGAATGGGGCACCAGCCCACTATCCATTTCGGGACCAGGAAGTACCTGGAAACGAACCCTGGGTTGACAGGGGGATCAGCGACTCTGACCACTACCTCCTTGTGGAGGAGTTGGGTGATGTCATCTTGAAGAGCTGACCAAGTGTCCATGGATACCTTCTCCTCCTGTGGGGTGGGGTTTGGCTTGGCTTGGTGGGTACTGCTCAAATTCCAAAGACAGACCGTGGCCGACCACTTCCAATACCCACCTGTCATTGTGACAGCGGACCAGGCAGAAAGGAAGTGGGTAGAGCCAGCCCCTCATGAGAGGACTCAGAGTGGGCATAACAGGCATGGGGTGATCACCTGTCCTGTTACTGTGCAGGCTTGGAGGAGGATCCAGCCACAGGACTGCTGGGACCCTTCCTCCAGGCTTATGGACCACCAAAGCCCTGACATGGGTCAAGAGCACCAAGAATTGAGCCTGCTGCTGCTGCCCAGAATGGTACTGGGCTTGTGGCCACAGGGACAGAAGGGCTTGCACTTCTGCTTCTTGGAACCCTGAGGTTCCTTCTAGGTGGAATCAACAGAGTCCAAGGTAGCACTGGACTTCTCGATGCGCTGAAGGTGACCATCTACCCTGGACTGAACAAACTGGTGCCCAGGAAGGGTATGTCTGCCAGTTTGTGCTGGGTGTCTGCCGTAAGGTCAGAACCTCAGCCAGGCCCTGCAAGCGCATAGCTACTGCGGCTGCCATCGAACAGGCATAGGAGAATGTCCAGAGCCATCTGGAGCTGCTGCTTTGCAACAGCCTGACCCTGGTTCCGGACCAGCCTGACCGTAGTCTGAAGGTCTGCGGAAGATGGGGAACATCTCATCTAGAGAGCCCAGAGGGCATGAGAGAAATGTGCCATGATGACAGCCAAGCTCGCCTGATGGAGACCAAGCGAAGAGGCAGAATAGACTTTCCTGGCAGAGTGGTCCAGTTTTTCGACTCTTTGTCCGGAGGTCTATCAGTGACTCCTGAATTGCTCAAGTGCGAAACAGAGTCGGTCACTGACCCTTGGCGGTGATCTGTGAACCCGAAAGGCCAGCCCAATGGGGACTGCATACTTAGTGGAACAGTCGGGCTGATGGTGCAGGGCAGGAGGCAGGGTCCTGCCAAAGCTCCAGGGTCAGGCCAAAAATGGCTTCAGCCACTGGGAAGGCCTCTATCGAAGAATCCCCTTTATCCATAATGTCCATCAGAGGATATCGAGCCCGTTTCTGAACAAGCACCAGTTTCATCCCTGTAGATTTGGAGAGGAGACGAAGAATGCCCATGAAGGATGTAGGACCTTCCTCTGTTGAGAGACTCCTGAGTGATTCCTGGTTGCGTGAACTGGAACGCAGGGAGGAGTCCTCAGACTCCGAGGAGTCCAGATAGATCGGCCGACCACCTAAGTCACCTTCAACACACCTCAGACGTTCAGGAGTAATAGAGACTGACAGCCTGTGTGGAAGGCCCTTGGCGGGCCAAGACTCCTTGACAGGAGCCCCCGAGGGAGGCTGTTTAGGTAGCGGCTTCACCATTATCAGTGGAGAGGCCAGTTTTGGATGAGCTGGGAGGGCCTTCACCGGTTCCACAGGTGGAGGGATGGTGTCGACCGGCTCGAGTCTTGGCGTCGGCCTGGAGGGTGACAGCCATGCGATAGCCAGTGTGGAAGCCGAGGTAGACTTTGGACCAGCCAACACCAACCGCTGTCATACATGAGATCCTCAGCATCGACGCAACTTAAGCAGGAAGCCTTTCCTGAGGAGGACGAGGATAAATAGTAGCAGCAGCAGCACTTTTTGGAATGCCCAGAGTGGCATTTGTGAGTTTTCTTTGACCTTTTGGTCAAAGTTGACCGAGAGCTAGTCCTTGACCATTTTGGGGGGGGGGGACTGAAGGAGGTGCACAGAAGGAGCTGGGGAGACCCATGGCTCCTCCAGGTCAGGGACAGGGATCGTGAAGAGGCTTCCAGCAGGCTGGATCTCCTCCTCGGTAGGTCCAGTCAGGACCGGAGTCCTGAACAAGGAGTTGTCGACCTCATCTAGCAACAATGGATCGACTGGGTTGATAATCTCAACTTGGTCATCGTCCCACATTTTAGCCGGCTGGCCTGACGGGGGCACTGTGAAATCAACAGCCGAGGCTGCAATTTCAACTGAAGTCAAAACTGGAGATTCCTGGGAACGAGACTGCTCTCAGTCCCAAGAACAACGTCAATGAGACTTCTTTTCTCTCAACGCCTTGGAATCCTTTTTGCGGAAATGGGACAGTGCAAAAACGATGGGCCCTCCCCCTTGGTCGGGAGAGACTGAAACAACTCCTTGAAGGAGCCTGTAAAGGTGGAGCCCAGTTTGAGCAGTAGAAGACCAATGCTAAAGAAGACTGATCGGCAGCCCCAGCTGCCTCCTCCTCAAAACCTTCATTTGCTTGAGTTGTCCAGCAGACCCCAGCCAGGAGACCACCCAATGGGGCTCTTTTGATTTGACTGTCTGGTTCCGTTTCTCCGGTTGACCGAGCTGTAATCAGTCAAGACTATCATCTAACACATTCGGATGGAATGAGTGACAAAATTTGCAGGCCTGTGTATCGTGATCGTGACCCAGGCAACAGATGCACGTGGCATGCGGGTTGGTACGAGACATCTTCTGTCCGCAGGGGCACTGATGGAACCTAGGTGAGGACTTGTCCTCCACTGCAGTCACGATCGAAGATTGAAGCGGTGAGACTCTGATGAGTTTAAGTTTAAGTTTTGGTAAGTAATCTGAAGATTTAAGCACCAGAGCCTACTTAACACGGGAGCAGTAAGGAAGGAATCTGAGTCTTCCAAGCGTAAAGGAAGCTCTGGCGTCAAGGGATGGAGCTGAAGGATATACCACCCTGGTGGGAGAAGCCAGCTTAAAGAGTCCTGGCAAGATATTTAAAGGGAAAGGATGTGCCATAACGTGTGGATAAGAACATATCCACATACCTAGAATTTTAGTCTTCTACACGCTCTCTCCAACTGCTGCCCCCCCATGCCCCTGATATGCGTAGTCATCTGTTGCTGTATACAAATTTTTTTTTTTTTTTTATTCAGCCTTTGGCCCCCCGATCGCCTCTTTAAGCCTGCTTCAGGCATTCTCCAGCTTCTCAAGCCCACCTGCCACTCTCACTGCTCACCAGCGGAGATTCAGAAGGAGTGGGATCCCAGAGTACCAGCACTGTCAAGTATGGTGGCCAGTGAACATAGGAGCCTCTTGTCTTTTGCCTCTTACCCCATCCGCTACCCAGCCAGTCCTAGACAGCGCCCTCAGGCCACACCCACACCCCTGCAGAAGAGGCAAGTGCCTCGGCCCACTGCAGGTGCTAATGTGGACCTTCCCTCCCTCCTGGCTGAGAGTACTGTTGCCTCCCGGTACCACTCCCCCACAACCACCTTCCAAGTCAACATAAAATCAAACTGTTGCAGCAAGCTGTCTCATCTAATGTCAAAACAGGTGTTATACTTGTATCCATGTCCTAAATAACATTTTTAAACAGGCACAAGCTCTGCTCAGTGGCAACAATCAAGGTATGTGATTAAGATTTGAGAAAGGTTACAAAAGGCATATGGCTTGGAATATGTGCTTAAAAACTGTACACCAATGTGCATGCTTGCCTACCCCTTGCGTTAGACAGTAGCTTACAACTCAAGCTCCACCTGCATAGTAATAACTGGGACATATGTTTTACAGATGTAATGAGAATGAGACTGTATGGGCATAGGACTGTGACTCAAAACAGAAAACACTACTATCACTCCACCCTGCTGTCAACACAATCAAAATAAAATGCTCCACCTATAAGCTGTCACTAGACAAATGGTGTTACGTTAAGTAGTTCTGCATTTAGCTAGAAATAACACTATTCAAGTAGCAAAATTACCACTGCAGTTCCACAGGCTGCAGAACAGTATTTATGTTTTGAAGGTTTGACTAAAACATTGTGGTGACAATTAGCCTAAATGCTAGTGGGTTTTAAATTTCCAGCAATGCTAATTCCAAAACAGAGTCAACATAGTGAAGAAAATTTACAGTATAGCCATTCTGTGTTTCATTCCCTCATAGACGGACCTTGAAACAAAGCTAATTCATTCAGTCTGCGACCAGCAAATTCTCCATTCCTACCCCCCACCACAATCTATTACGTGCAGTAAACAGACTTCCTGTGCTGTGTAATTTACATCGCCTGTTAGATTTTAGACAGCACAGTAGAAGAAACTGAGGTCTGGTTTAGCAAGGGCCTCAGTTCGGAGATTCAGCAATGTTCAAGTCACAGGATTCAGGAAGAGGGAGATTACAAAATTCTACAGTGACCGTGGAGACGTTTTTCATAAACATAATGTCCTGTGAAAATTAAAAACTAGGATGCAGCACAAAAATTATGGACTCAACAGACAGTTGCTAAATGCCCCAAACAGAGTGTAAAAACACCTGCCCTATTGCACTTCCACATGTTGGGGCTACAAACAAAAATGACACTTAGTCAAGCTGCAACTCAATTTAGTTAGCTAGACCTTGATGGGTGTAAACAGTAAGTCGGAGGACAGGACTGATTGCTTTTTTGTTGTGTGCAGTGTGTCATTTGCAGTAGTTTCAGTGGCAGATCCTAGTACAGCAGACAGAAAAATGGCAGCAGGATAACAGGGTGGGGACACTAATACATTGGCCACAGACTGTGTTTTCGGCAGTTCTACTGGGCTAATTGCTTTGCTTTTTCTTCCACCAGGCAACAGTCGGTCAGCTCAGGTACTGGAGCAACCATGGCAGCCAGCCATTCGGGAGCGAGGGACAAATGGGGCCAAATTTAAATTCCAACAGGCAGCTTTAAATTCAAAGGTACGCCGAGCTCTCCCTCACCATGCGCTCTCGGCAGAGCCAGTCAGAGGATGGGACTGATTGTTTTTTTTGTTGTGTGCAGTGTGTCATTTGCGACAGTTTTGGTGGCAGACCTTAGTACAGGGCACAGGAAAACAGCAGCAGGATTACAGATTGGGGACACTAATACATCGGCCACAAATCATGTTTTCGGCAGTTCTACCGGGCTAATTGCTTTGCTTTTTCTTCTTCTCTTCGGTCAGGTAACAGTCTGTTGAGACTGCACTTCCCACCAACCCGGTTCCTGTTCCACTATTACAGGCATTACAGATTGACTGACAACAGAAACCACCTCTGCTGATTGAACAGCAGCTCTCATCCGCCACCTGCTCTGTTCTACTCTGTGAACTAACCCTATAAATATTAAATACAAAAAAAGATTTCTATTTCTTAGTAGGACTATTACCAATACGTAAAGGGTAAGTTGCAGTGGCAATTATGAATGTGGTAGGCTGCCAGGTGTGTGGGGCACTTGTTTTCCAGGGACTTCTCTACAGGATAGGGCATTGTCCTGTGTGCAGGAATATATAGGAGTTGAGGGCTCAGCTGGAAGTGGCTAGGAACTAAACTGTCAGGCTGTATCATCAACTGTACTGGAGTGCACCCCTTCATCCTCTCCCCCAGAGACCTGCTGGCCTGGGGGGGGGGGTGAAGAGTGGTGGGATGGGTGGGGCAAACTGACAAGGATAGAGCAGGTGAAACCAGTTTGACCAAGAGACATTTCTAGCACAAATTACTTTGCACCCGGAGATGTTACAGACCCTGTCAATGAGAAAGCAGTCACTAGACAAACACTGACTCAAAAGAAGCGACAAAGGCAGAACTAATACCCAAGGGCAACCGAGACACAAGGAAAGAAAAGAAAAAATGACTGGTAAACACTTGTTCTGGAGGATTCAATGGTTAGAGGTTGAGTCCACTTGAATAAATCTACAGTGAAGGTCCAATGCCTCCTGGAGCCCTCGCAAGGAACTGAATGTATCGGGAGTCGCAAACCACGCAGAAGAGGGACACAATGTATTGATCCATCTCAGTACCAATGACCTAGCAAATCAAATGGTAGAAGAGACCAAGCCCAACTTCAAAAGCTGGGGGAGCGAATGGCAGTTCGATCGTTCTCCCTGACATTCTCAGAGGTCCTCCCAGTGTGGGGAAAAGGTGACAGCATGAACAAGCTTAGAAAGAAGATCATCGGGGAATTTAACATCTGGTTACATGAATGGCATAAGGAAAAAGGTTACTGTGTCATGGGGGACTGGGTAGAATTCCCTTTCCTAGCCCTGCTCCCTGAATTATTCTTCCGATGAGCTGGGAGGGGACAAATGCATTTGGGCAGAGGTTAGAGGTATATATTTCAGAGCATTCAAACTAGTGGGGGGTGGCCTAAGAACATCTGCAAAGAGAACTAAGTTGAGAAGGCATGGTTAGCACTCCCACAGCTAGTGTAGGCAACCGGGGGAAAATTGTAATGTGGATAGGGATGGTGAAAGGGATATAACAAAAGAGACTGGTGGATCACACGGGGAAAGGGGAGACAACAAAGGTGAAATAATGCAGGGAATGAGTATGGTAGGTCTGAAGCATGGAAGAAGTAAGGGTAGGAGACAGTGATCCTGGAGGGTGGTCTGCAATAGCAAGCCCAGGAGTGATTACCAGAATGGCAGCCAAAGTAGAAGCAGAAACAAAAGTATAAACTTGACACTGTACAGCTGACACCAGTGAAGGAAGAAGAAGAACAGGCAGGCTGAGAACCAGAAAGCATGTCTGTCTTCATCAAGTGGTGGGGTATACAACAAATGGAGAGGAAAAGAGATACAGCATCTAGAGGTGCAGAGAAGAGATGGCACAGAGAAGAGAGGCACCGTCCAGACAAACAGAAAAGAGATGCAGCAACGAGTGTTGGATGTCTCAAGTTATCAAAGCTGAAGAATGTGGTACAGGTGCAGCAGATCAGCAAAACACATACAGCTTTAAATACATTAAACTTACAAAGTCGGGTACCACAGATTATATTTAAAGAAATTCACCAGGTTTTACACTTGCCAGTGATTAAACAAGGACACTCTGCATATGTAAATATTTCCCTAAGAAATGCACCCTTTTAAAAGTAATAACACTCGTAAATTTGCAGACACTGGGTCCTAAGGACTTCCCATTTTTTCTGTGCTGCCTAGCTCCGTCCACGCACTCACCGGCATGATGACGAGATGCCAGTGAGAACATGAGGCGTTCCCCGCTCTCACTGGCATCTCATCATCACACGGTGAGTCGGGGGCAGAGCTGGGCAGCACAGAAACAAACAGGAAGTCGCGGGACCCGGTATCTCTAATTCTGTGATATACTAAAAACTACATTCTTGGGAAATATTATATCTGAAATCAATAATGATAAGTCCCGTTTAATCACTGTCAGGAAAAAGCTAATATTAGTAGGTCACTTTAAGCATACCTGACAACTTTTGAAAGGGCAGCATAAGGCCAGCCAATGGCCAAACAGCAAAGGGCAATCAGGCTGGTACCTTATCTGACAGGTAAAGCCCAACTTGTCTACAGCAATATGGACTCTGAGCAGTCAGAAAACTATGACACTGTAAAAAGAGAAATCCTTAAAGTAAAGGTGTAAGTTCACCTTACTAAGACTTTAGGCTTCACAGCCCGGTACCCTGGGGCAGCGACAGCCCTTCTGTGCCAAGAGTAAAAAGTTTAATAGGCTCTGTAAGGTTTTGGAAAGGATCAAAACTGTGGCTGAGCTGCCAGCCAGCCGATCCCTTCCCACTTCCTAGTCTGCTCGCTCCGCCCAAGCTCCTCTGTGCTCGTGGCGTTTAGCCAGGGGAGGAGGCGCGGGGGCCTTGCATACTAGTATGTGGGGAGCTAGTTTCTGAACAATTTTGCACACTTTAAACTGCATATTAGGAAAATGAAGCCACGCTCGACTAATAAGGACCTTATTAGTCAAGCAGTGGCTAATTTCTAATACTGATTTAAAAATAATGCAAATATTCAGAAAATATACCACATATGCAGACGTCCCTCGCCTGCCTGGCTAACTGCATATGGAGGAGTGCGGGGGTGGAGCGAGCAGACTAGGAAGTGGGAAGGGATCGGCTGGCTGGCAGCTCAGCCACAGTTACAATCCCTTCCAAAACCTTACAGAGCCTATTAAACTTTTTATTCTTGGCACAGAAGGGCCATCGCTGCCCAATATGTAATTTTGCAACTTTACTTTAAAAAGTATGACATCTCAAGAGAGAGACCTACAGAGAGAGAGTTCCAGTCCCTGAAGCACAACTCACTTGACAATCCTCAAGAAACCTTCACCAGATTTAGAGAACTCCTCATTAAATGACTCCAACAAGGGTGAAAACAGTCCCACAGATCATCCACATATCTGCAGTGGAGCAATTTATCAACATTCTTGCCTACTGACATGTGGCTTTGGGTAAAAGAACACCAATCAGAATGTGGGGAAAAGGCCATTTCTTTCTCTGAGGACTATCAGATGGCCAGACAGACAAAGCAGCAGTGAAGTAACAGCCAGGGACTGGTAAGATGCTCTTTTCCCAATTTAACTCCTGGTCCACTACAAACTCTGTTGGAGGAAACAACTCTGTACCCAAAGACTTTATACGCTAGAACGGTAATAAGCCAGCCATACTGCAAGAAACTGCCATAAAACTAAGGAGTGTAATACTGGGGCAAATTTGGTCTTAGCAAATTGGGACAAGTATTTAACAGATGTCAAGGTGGGGGATAAGACTGTGAAGGGACTTACAGATTCAGGACACAGACTGACCCTGGTGCATGCTGAAGTTCTTTCTCAGAAAAGACTGTGCAATAGGACCAGGTACTGTGGTCAAGGGTCATCTGCATCCACGGGGACACTTGCTACTATCCCACTGCCCAACTGACTCGCAGCATTAATGGGGAGTTGCACCAAATGAAAGTGGGAGTAGTACCTAAGCTACCTGTACCTGTGATTAGTGGAAATGACATTCCAGGATTTGCAAAGTTAATCACCGAGGGAGTAAATCCTGCTATGTCAGCAACTGTGATAACAAGAGCACAGGCAAAGAAAATCTCAGATGTTGGGGACTCTTTTGCTTTTGTTGCCTTTGATTCTGACTTGTTTGAGCCCAGCTCCAAGACCTGGAAGTCCAGGAAAAAAAGAAGATGCCTGAAAAAAAGAGTAGCAACAAAAGACTGATGCACATAAGGGGCTGATACATGAAAATGCTGAAACTCAACTGATAAACAACTGTGATTTTGCTTCTAAGCAAACTAACAATGTTTCTCCAAGGTTATTGTAAGCAGTTGGAGGTGAGACAAAAACAGGGTGAACCAATGCTTAAAAATAAAATTAACTACTACAGAGAGTTTGAGCTAATCTTCAGATGCAGGAACAGCTAACAACTGGTCACACAAAGAAGCACAAAATGAGTTGCTACAGATAGCACATGATGGTCATATGGCTGGTTACCGGGGAAGGGACTGCACCTTTGCCAGTCTTTTGTACAGATTTTACTGGCCTCGGATTCATGAGGATGCTACCTATTGTAGTTCTTGTACTGAATGTCAGACAGTAGGCCCAGCAACTAAAAAAGGCAAGGTGCCCCGGTGCCCCTACCCTTGACAGATGTACCATTTGAGAGAATTGCAATGGATGTAGTTGGCCCATTAGACAAAAGAAAAAGGGTAATCGATTTGTTTTGGTAGTATGTGACTATGTTACTCGATACCCAGAGGCAGTTACAATGCATACTGTCACAGCCCCAAAAGTGGGAGTAGAGCTTGCCACAATTTTCAGCAGGCTGGGCATACCTAAAGAGATTATTACTGATAGGGCAGTCATTTTGGTGCTGCACTGCTGAAGGAGCTGCACCGGCTACTAGGTATCACTGCCATAAGAACCTCCCCTTATCACCCTCAGACAGACAGTCTTGTTGGACGTTTTCATCAAACCCTAAAATGTATGTTAAAAAGGTTTGTGAAAGATGAAGGGAAAGACTGGGACCAATATTTACATACTAACATACTAAAATGCCAGCAGAATAGGCCTAATGGTCTTTCGTGTCTGCTCGTTTGGTCAGCCCCCACCCTGGGTGCTGACCTTGCTGCCCCCCTCGCCTTCTCTGGCTTCTCCCTTCCCAGTTCCGGATATTCTTGCTGCATTGGATTTTGCTTCCAGAACCCTTCCCCTGTATCTGTCCCACCCCCTCTTGAACCCTTCCACTGTCTCTGCCTCCACCAGCCCCTTAGGCAGCGCATTCCATGGCTCCACCACCCTCTCAGTGAAGTAGCACCTCCTCCTCCTTTCTCCCCTGAATCTTCCCCGTCCAGCTTCCACCCATGCCCTCTAGTGGCCCCTCCTCCTTCCTTCGAAGCACCCTGACTGTTCCTCCCCTATTTACCCTCTTCATGTACCTGAAGACCTCTATCATGTCCCCCCGGTCCCTTCTCTCTTCCAATGTGTACATATTTAGCTCTTCGAGCCTCTCCTCATAGGTCCTGTCCCCAAGCCCCAAATTATTTTGGTTGCCCTCCTCTGGACCCTCTCCAGGAGGTAATGTCCTCTTTAAGTGTGGCCTCCAAAACTGCACAGTACTCAAGGTGCGGCCTCACCAAGCAGTTAAACAGAGGGAGTATCTTACTCCTTCTAGAGGTGATCCCCTAGCGATGCATCCCAGCATCCTGTTGGCCTTGGCTGCTGCCCTTCTACAAGTCTCAGAGTTGTTCATCTTGACATCCACCACCACCCCCAGGTCCCTCTCAGCCATCGGACTTGTAGCATTCCCCCAGGGTGTACACTTGGCCTGGGTTTCTGGCCCCAGGTGGAGTACCTTGCATTTCCTGCATTGAACCTCAGCTTCCACTTTCTAGACCATCTTTCCAGAGCCTCCAAGTCCCCTGTAGGCCACCTCCCTCCTCCCCATCCACCACCACCCCCAGTTTCGAGTCATCCACAAAGAGACTCATCTAACTCCTGATTCCTGTCCTTATGTCAGAGCGTAGGTGTTGAAAAGAAGGGGCCCAGGACTGATCCTGTGGGACCCCACTAATGACCCTCCTTGGGGATGAGACTATCCCCCCCAACTACGATCCTCTGGGTCCGGTCCTGGAGCCAATTGCCTATCCATCTGATCATCTGGTTCCCCACCCCCATTTCTCCCAGCTTATCCAACATGCCCACGTGAGGAACAGAGTCAAATGCCTTGCTGAAGTCTAGAAAGAGGACGTCCACTGGTCTACCCAGGTCCAAGGCACTCGTCATCCAGTCACAGAACTCCACCAGGTTTGTCTGACATGATTTCCCCGGGATGAATCCATGCTGTCTATCGTCCAGGCACCCTGACTTATCCAGGTCCCCCCCTAGCCTCTCCTTGACAATGCCCTCCATCACCTTGCCCACCACTGATGTCAGGCTGACAGTCCTGTAGTTCCCCGCCACCTCCTTTGATCCCCCACTTGTGGATAGGCACTATATGTGCCACCTTCCAGTCCTAGGGCACCCACCCTGTCCTCAGAGAGATGGTGAAAAGCTCCGCCAGGGGTTTCGCCAGAACATCCGCAAGTTCCTTCAGCACTCTGGGATGTAATTTATCCAGCCCAAGTGCTTTCTCCGTCTTAAGGGAGCTGAGGCCTTCCCTCACTCTCTCTGCTGTGATTCCACTTCCAGTACCTCTTCTCCTGCTTAGCCTCCCCTCCCAGACCCACTTGGTCGGTAAGGGTCCCCCCTTCCTCAGTATCTCTGTCTCCTCCCATGTATGATGCAGCACCCCATTTTCCTTACCTGCCTTTTGCTTACAGAGAAGTGGCTATAGCACCTAACAGGTTTTCACCCTTTGAAATGTTGTACGGTAGACAATATAGATGGCCACTAGATGTAATGAAAGAAATATGGGAAGATACCCCCTTTCAGAAAGAATCTGCTGCTTCTTATATGTGTGCACCGAAAAAGAAATAAGTAAAATATATTGAAATTGCTCACAGTAATCAGGAAGATGCCCCAAAACAGCAGAAGGTGTATTATGACCAGGAGGTAAAAGAGTCAGGTGAAAAGGTCTTGTTAGTGTTACCTACTATAGAAAAACTTATACAGTGGCAAGGAAGAATGTTGGGCTCTAATTGGTCAGTCTGGGACTGGATTGGTGATGTTATCACATCATAACATCACAGATCCAGTCCCAGTACACACATGACTGAATCCGCTTTTAAGGGAATCACTCCACAAACCGCAATCGGCTTCACTTTCCATGGCTAGGCAGCTGACTTCACTGTGTCTCACTCGCTGCTCCTCACACAGTATCATCATTCATCCCTTGGCCACCCTGTTACAGCTAAATAAAAAAAATATAAGTAAATTAAAGCCACTGTTCTCGACTTCAGGGTCCGCTAGTTAATAAATTGAAAAATACAAGTAAATTAAAGCCGCTATCCTCAGTTTTGTTTGCTGTAATGTTTTTACTGTAATAACGCATAATACAGCTTTCTCGTACAACACAGCTGTCACTTCAGTCCTTTACTTTCAGATCTCTGACCTGGGCAGGTACAAACACTAAACGGCAAACACGCTGGACCATACCACAAGAAATAGAGAAAAGCTACTAACCGTGACCTTGGAGGGATGCAGCTGTATAGTTAAGTGTGGAGGAGGCAGATGACTGACAGGAAAAAATACAGAGCAAGGGTGCGGAAGATGATAAAAGCTGAGAGGGCTGAGAATTAAAAGGGCACTTATGAGGGTACAAAGGATACTTTTTCTACACTAGTTTTGCCATACAGAAATAAAAGTGGAGTGGCTACCGTCCTTCCCCCACCCCACCTGTTCCGGTACCTATGATACAGAGCTCTAATGAACCAACTCCATATGGAGGGTGGAGACAGACAGTTAAATACAGGCATACAGATGAAAGCTTGATAGTAGAGGGGGAGAGACAGAAAACTAATTAAAAAAAAAAAAGAACAAATTAAGGAGACAGGTGAGAAACACTGCAGTGCCATCCACTGGCCTAAGCAATAAGCACATTTTTTTTTCCCCCCGAAGAATTCCTACCAATTAAAACATTAATAAAATGTGTGGCTTTAACTGTAGTTTTATTTTATTTTTTCTTCACAAATGAGCCATTGTATAATAAGAATAATGCACACCAGGGTGTATGTCATGCTGGGATAACACCACATTTCTCAGGTGTTGGGTGCACATAGCCTGCGGCCTCGTGCCCAACCACCCGAGGTGTGACATTATCCCAGCACAACGCACACCATGTTGTGCATTATTACTTTAATGAAGTGGCAAGGGCCTTATAAAATAGTTACATGTACTGGTACAGTTAACCATCAGCTTGAGACTCTGATAGGAAAAATCCTATCAAGACATACCATGCTAACCTCCGGAAGAAATAGGTTAAAAAAAAAAAAATCATCAAAGGTTGCTTGTTAGTATTACCAGAAACTACTGAATATACTGATATAGCTTAGGACAGACTGGAACAAACTAACTTCTGATACTGTAAACGTAAAGTATTCCTTACCCACAGAACAAATCACCAAAATTTGCAACTTGAAAATATTTAAAAGCACTTTTACCTCAGCGTTAGGCCAAGCAAAAGGGGTCAAGCACGCAGTGATGACAGGGAACTGTTTGGAGAGCTAGAGGCTGTGTTGCACATGGAAAAGCTTGATGCAACAGCATCACAGAAACACAGTGGTCACTGAATGATACTTGGAGCAAGGAAATAAATGAGTACAAATTATTTCGAAGGGATAGAAGGGGACAAAAGGTGGCGATGCTGCTATATATACAATCAATTAACCATACATAGAGGAAACTGATCAACGGGAATGGGACGATTACTGAATCCGTCTGGGTTAAAATGGGGAATAACAAGTCAAGCTATATAATTCTGGGCTCAACTTGTAGGCCACCAAACCAGAAAACAAGCTCAAATTATTACTTAAGGTGGTCTGGAGAACTTATGGGAAAAATTAACTAGTTCTGATGGGAGGTTAAACATTCCAGGTGGACTTGACACAAACCTAAAGCCTGATGACAAGACATAATACTGGATGTGCCCGTTTGCCTGAAAATCTCTTGGAACTATGCATCATACATAAGTTATGAAGTGTACATACGTTTCCTATGCATCTAGTATTCCTTTCCTATTCTTATCTCCTGTATATAATTTTGAATACAAATTTAAAAAAAAAAAAAAAAAAGACATTCCAGGTTTAGCTTGGGAGTCTGTAGAAGGGGGTAGTAACCAGGATAGGCAACTAGCTAGTAGCCTGTTAAACCAGAATTTGGAACAACATGCACAACGTCCCACAGGAGGTAAAGATTTCTTAGATGTCATCCTGAGTGACCTTGGTGAGGATTTGTATTGAGGTAATGCTGAGGCACTTACTTCTTTCTCACCACTGTTTGTATGTGTTCCATAAATATGCACACCACACTCCTGTGTGAGTGTTACAAATAAATATTTGTGGTGCCACTGGGTTGTGCATTTGAGAAAGAGTAATGTACTCGGGGATAACCCAGGTTCTAGTTGTCTCAGTGGCGCAGCTGGTTAGCGCAATCGAAACGGTATTCCAGGTGGCCTGGGTTCAAGTCCCAGCTGAGGCACTTACTTCTTTCTCACCTCCGTTTGTATGTGTTCCATAAATATGCACACACACCCCTGTGTGATTATTTCCTATGTATTTTGTATTCCTTTCCTATTCTTATCTCCTGTATATAGTTTTGAATACAAATAAATAACAAAAAAATAGATATTCCAGGTGTAGCTTGGGAGTCTGCAGAAGGGGGTAGTAACCAGGATAGGCAACTAGCTAGTAGCATGTTAAACCAGAATTTGGAACAATATGTACAACGTCCCACAGGAGGTAAAAATGTCTTGGAAGTCATCCTGAGTGACCCTGGTGAGGAGCTGTATAAATGTAATGTTCCTGAACCGCTTGGTAACTGTGACCATTTAATGGTGGCATTCAACATTAAAAAGGGAAAAGAAAAATAGGGAATACCAAAAACAAAATGCTACAAAAGGGCTAACCGGGCTTTAAATAATTGATTAGCAGTTTTTTTTCCTGGGACAATACTAACTGTACAAAAAGTATTTATATAGGTTTTATAGAAGTGTTATGTTTGTTAAACACAATGAGACAAGTGCTATGCATTTTTACAATGTTTTAGCACTTATGAGCAAAACGCTAAGCAATTTTTAGAGTTAAATAAAACCCTGTAAACTTTGTAGCAAGGAGAAATGAAATACAAAGATGGGACTGGATTAAAGAGATGGACGAGAAAGATATGAATATTATGTGGTAAGTCTTGGAAAACGAAATAAAATCACTTGCGAGTTTTGTGCCTATTTATTTATTTTAATTTATTTGAGTTCTTGAATAGCACCTGTGAGTGGATGCTCTTTTGTAGGTTCCATGTCAGTTGAACAGAAAATAGCAGAGAATTACAATTTATACATTTACAGAGATGGCAGAGTAAGTTACAGAAAGGTTCACACAAGTAGACACTGCTGAGGCATTGTACAATGTATGCTGCGTCTGTGAGTTCGAACACCCTGGAGAAGACAGACACAGAGAAGGTAACAGACAAAGGTGACATAGTGGAGGAATGGAGGGAGGGAGGGAGTGTGCCATGAGATGTTGGGGGTGTAGACAGGGGTGGGGTGGGGATCAGTGAAGTGTTGAGGTTGGGAGGTGCTCCCTGGGTCAAGAGGTGCGTCTAAGTGCAACAGGTGATTATTATGGGAGGGGTGTAAGCGGATGCAGTCACATGTGTCGTTGATAATGAGACGCTGACAAAGACTTCGCTTGTATGCACCAAATGTTAGATGAAACAGTCACAGTTGTCCTCGGCAATGAGGTGCTGACGAAGCTTGCACTTGAAGGTACCAATAGTTGCTATGCCAGAGATTTCAGGTGGTAGAGTGTTGATCCAGTGAGGTGTACAGTAGGAGAATGAACGTTGTGCCGATACAGTGCGGCATCTAGGTTTGCTAAAGATTTGACTATTGGAGCTTCTGGTCAGCCTAGCACTCACGTGTCATGTGAGCAGGTTCTGAACTACTGGTGGCAGCAGATTTAGTGAGGCTCTTTTGGCAAATAGGCAGGTTTGGTATTTAGTTCTGTTCTTCAGTTGGAGCCAACCTGCCCAAGCATACAGTTCACAGGTGTCCGTGAGTCTTGCAGCACCTGTGAGGAGGCAGCAGACCTTATTTAGTGCCAAAGAGATGTGGTGGAGGGCAGTGTCCATTGCCGACCTGCATATGGCCAGGCCATAATCAACGAGGGAGACAAAACTGAACTATTGATGGCCAGGTTCACGGCTTCATTTGTTAAGCTGTGTTTGTGATGATAGTGTATCCCGATTCTGGAACTGATGGCCTTTGCGGTATTGTTTATGTGCTGGTGTCCATTGCCGACCTGTATATGGCCAGGCCATAATCGATGAGGGAGACAACTGAACTGCTGATGGCCAGGTTCAGGGCTACGTTTGTTAGGCTGTGTTGTGTCCAAATATAAGAGGAAGGGAAGGATACCAGTATGGATATCCAAAAAACCTCTCGGCACAAATAAATAAAAAGAGGAGATTGTTTAAAAGAGCAAAATTAAAAGATCCAGAGCTGTGGGAGCAGTTTAAGTGTGAAGCAAAGAGGTGTTAAAAAAAAAAAAAAAAACAACAACCTAGAAATGCCAGAAGAAAGAATTACATATAGCATAAAACTCTAAAACAAATATTTTATATACCTCTGATAGGTTACCCCAGGGGTCAGGTTGATGGTATTTTTTGTTATTAAGCGCTGCGGTGCCTCCATATGTAACCCCTACCTGGGACCTGGGTTGGGGAGAAAACTGTTGCTCGGTATTTTGGCTAGGTTTGACTTCTAGTCAGAGGCACCCAAGTACCTCTGGACACAGGAAGCAATAACTGTAATGTCCAAACCAGGAGTGGGATTCTAAAGTGTGGCTTTTATTCACAACCAACAGAATAACAAAGCACAGATGGACCCCCATGGGGCTACACTCCTGGTAATGCAGATTATGGAGACCAGGACACATCCTCATACACTGTAGCCCTCAGGCTTAGAAACACACTGGGCACTCAGCCCAAACTTGTACTCTTCTCTGGGTTTCCTGGCTCGGCTCCTTGCCAGCCTTGGACTACCTTCCTTCCTTCCATGGCTCAGCTCTCATGCCAGCCTTTGGACTACTTTCCATATAGCACAGATCATTTCTTGGTGGCTCCATAAACCACCTCTGAGCACTTCTGGCTCCATCAGGAATCTTCTTCAACAATCCACGTCTAGGTACTTTCCTCAGGCATTGGCCAAGTACCTGAGAGAAAGCAAGAGGTGTCCTAAAGCGAACCCGTAGAGGTGACTCTGGTCGAGCCAGATTGGGGGTCTCCCACCTCTGTTCCCATAAATCATACCCGGCCATTCCTCTGGACTTTAACACCTCATCTCTGAAAACACTTTACTGTGTAGATTCTCTTTAAATGTATGTCACATTTAATCTACTGTTTCTTCCATCCCATGTGCTGAACTTGAAACACACTTAATGAGTGGCTCTGTCCATTTCTCTAGACCCCCACAGTTAAGCAGTCCAATTCCCACAACTTTTAAAACTGTACTTGGCTGTCTTTTCCTGACCCCACAGTAGTAGTCACTTAAATTCATCTTGTCCCAGGTGAAAACACATTGACCTTTTAGCAGAGCAAACTCACCCCTTGGTTGCAGGTGCCCCACAGGCTTTTTCTCTTCAAAGAAATCTCAACAAACTTCTGGTGCCTCAGCACGAACCTAGATTTCGGCAGCTTCTTCTTCCTCTAGCCGGACCAAGGGATTGCCCCTGGAAGTAGGCAGAATCCTTCCCCCCATCCCCACAGGGATGGGGCCCTGAACCTTTGTACGCGGTCTCTACCACTTCACATGGCTCTTCTTGTGTTCCTCTTCAGGTGCGAACACACACCTCAAACAAAAATATAGCTTTTGTCAGAGCCAAGGGCTCTGAGGGCCTGCAGCTGCAGCACACCTCCTCCTCTTCAACACTACTATAGGACTGACTTCAAATTCCCAACATTCTATCCTAACTTCCAGCTGCAACATTCCAGTGTGGCTTATGCAGCTGTAGCAGTTCTAAAATGATGTAATCCTCAGTCTCAGCTGAGACCGAGAACAGAGTGACAGTGTGAACCATTTAACTGGAATTTCACAAGCTGCCTTCCTGCCTGCCACTAGGTCTAACTGGGATTCTTGTAACCCTAGGTAACAGGGGTTACACACACACACACACACACATATATATATATATATATATATATATATATATATATATATCTATATATATATATATATATATATATATATCTATATATATATATATATATATATATAACACACATATATACATACATACATATATAAATAAATAAAAGCTTTTGGTTCTATATCAGATCAAAAGAGGTGGTGAAAGAATAGTGGGACCACTAGTGGAGACTGAGAGGAAGTTTGAGGATGAAGAGGATACTGCAGGCATCCTCAGTACATTTTTGGGGTCAGTATTCCGGAAATCAGAGTTAACAAAGGTAAATATTGCAGAGGGTAATATTTTATTTATTTATTTATTTTATTTTTTATCATAGAATGTTTTTTCTTCCTCCACTGTGGAGTGGTAATGACGAGTCTGCCAGCCGCAGGCACCTGCACCAGATCTGGCAAGTGACACGCTCTTCCCCCACAGGCCGGTAAGTAGACAGGATCCCCTCTCCCTATGGGGACCTGGAGCACATACATCCAGGGGGCACACCTCGTATCCGGGGCACAGGGCACAGCCATCAGCCCCCACGATCGCTCTGCAATTTTCCACCATTATCTCCCTAGGAGCCAGACGTGGGAATGGCATCAATGCACAGCCATGTGGACGCCCACTGTGCTCCACCCCTTGATTGTGCACGAACTGTAGTGCTTCTGGCCTCCGCCAGTTGCCGCTGTAGATCAATGCAGTTCTTCCACCTGCTTCAGAGGAAAGGAGAGCAGTCATGGGATGCTCAATCCTCCCTCACCCCGGCCAACCCCCTGAGGCCCGAGTCCGTTCCAGAACCTGGGTCACCGGTGTGGCGCAAGGTGTGGCATCCAGCGCCTCAACCCTCAGCGCCACCGGGCCATCAGTAATATTCTATTTGTAATAGAGAAGGTAGAAGTATTAAAACTTCTGCAAAACATAAATGTGAATATGGCTCAGGGGTTGGATGGTTTGCACCCTAGGGCATTACAGGAACTGGGAATGATACTGGCTGATCCACTAACAAAATTTTTAATACCGCTTTGGAACTGGAGCAAGCTCCAGTGGAATGGTAGAAAGTGATATTTATATCTATATTTAAAAACAGGCAAAAGAGTGATAAATCTAATTACAGGCCTGTGAGATTAACTTTGGTGGTGAGAAAACTTTTTGAAACAATAGTGAGAGACAGAATTAACAAATTCATGGATGAGAACAACATATGGGATGTAACACAGCATGGGTTTAGGCAGGGAGGGTCACGTCTAACCAGTTTGATTGATTTTTTTTGGTAAAGATTGTAGGCTCCTGACACAGTAAATAACTGGACGCGATTTTCCTGGATTTTAGCAAGGCATTTGATAAGGTACCACATGCTGAGTTAGTAAATAATATGCAGAGTACCAAATGTAGCCCAGTGCTTGTAAAATGGATTAAATCATGGCTAGAAAATAGGGTGCAGATGGTTAAAATAAACTGCTTTAAATCTATCGAAACCAAGGTGATGAATGGAGTTCTCCAAGGTCTGGTTTTAGGACCAACCCTATTTAATATTTATATCAAGGATATGTGCACGTGGACAAAGGGGCATGGCTGGCAAAGTTTGGGGATAATGCAAAATTTGACCGCACTGTTGATACAGGGCATGGTATTACAGCACTACAGGGTGATCTAAATGAACTGTTCACATGGTCGATAGAGAGCAAAATTAACTTTAGCCCAGGCAAGTGCGTGGTGATGCACTTTGGTAGTAATAATAAGCAGGCTAAGTATTATATGGGTGGAACAATGCTAAGAAAGAACATCTGACTGTGAGAAAGATTTGGGAGTTATAGTAGAAAATACTTTGAAGTGGAAATATTCAAAACGCTGATGGAATAGTGTCAAAATGTACCAAAATCTTGGGACGTAAAAGAAGGAATATTAACCATATAGAGAGTGTCAGTTGGTGTTGCCACTGTACAGGGCATTGATTCACCCCACATCTGGAGTACTCTGGCCCTTATGGAATCCAAGAAATAAAGGAAATATGAAAAGTTGTAAAGAGTGCAGAAGAACAGTGAAGATTATTAAAGGGATGGAAGGACTAAGTTATGAGCAGAGGCTAGGGAAAGGTAGAGTTATATAAATCTGAAATGAGGAAACTCAGGAGATATGATATTAATTGATGACTCTAACCAATGAGGATCTGAAACCAAGTCTGAATATTGAATTTATGAATAAAAACAATGCATCATAAATTACAATTAAAGGATACGTATTTTATGACTGAAAGGAGACAAGCGTGGTTCTCTCAGAGAGTGGTGAGAATCTGAAACAGTTTTCCCTCAGAGGCAGTAGAATGCAATACAGTCAACAGTTTTAAGTTACAGCTGGATAAACACCTAATAAGTATGGGTACAGTGTTTATTCCCATTGAAAAACAACGGACAAGTCTGATGGGCACAGTGCCTCCTCTTCCCTATTAGTCGATCGATAACTTTGATTTATTAAAATCCCAACAGGAAAGGGCATAAAGCTGTATGTAAATATCATTTACAGAATTGAATGGAGCGCTCACAGCCTCTTCATTTTGTGACATCACAAAATGGGGCTTCGTAATGACATGGAGATGTGGTTTCCGACCAGAAAGTCGGGCTGTTTTTTGCAGGCAAAGTTTACGAGGGCTGTATCTTTCATACTAAATGGAATTTTTTGGCCAAACTTCATTGGGTGACTCCTAAGCAGGTCACTCATTGTACAGGCTGGGGGAAGTGGCTACTAGGAAGCTGCTCTTTAAGGAAATTCAAAAAGTGAAAGAGTTAGGTATCACTGAAGAATAGAGAAGTGCTTGGTCATCATCAATGGTGATTGTAAATAAAAAAGAAGGGGTGTGAGAATCTGCCTTGATTTTAGGAAACAGTCAAGAGTCCATACCTGACAGTTATCCTATGTCCAGGACAGATGATCTAGTGAGAAGACTGGGAAGTGCCAAGAACCAATTTTTATGTGATACGGGCAAAATTTTGAGAGTGAAGTCCAAATGGGAACCTGCACAACAGCAATCCCTGAAATCGCAACCCGCAACATGGACACGTGTCAAAAGAGTGACACTGGGGAGTGCGCGGCACAATGTAGACAGTCAAATAAGTGACCCACAAGTGCAGTGCCAAAACACAGACCATCAAAGAGCAGGTCTGAGGGTGACATACACAGGCGCGCCAGTCATATAAACACCACATGCTGTCCCTAACCACTGCAACGCCACTGCCCTCATGCTGGCACAGGAATGCTGGTCCCGTGTTCACACCTGGATTTGAAAGTTGTGTGCCAAGCCACATAGGAAATCAAGTGGCTATGGGTGACATACTCAGAAACAACCGCTGGAGATCCTGGCATTTAGGTCCCTGTACTACTTGCGATCTGTCCCATCTGGGCCCCGGATACCAGCTACTCCATCTTGATGGATGAAAACTGCTCCTCCTGCTGAAGACATTGTAGCAGATGCCATATGCTGGGGTGGCATGCACTGTGTGAGTTGAATGCCCTGTGCCACCCCTCCACCGCATTGTTCATCTGTGCGAATGCCTCATGGCAGTTCCACTGTATCATGGGGAAGGAGGTCCCCCTCCTCCTCCTCCCTGAGCGTCCCGACAGACGCCCTATCCAGTTGTCTTCGAAATCATCAAGGACTGGCAGCAGCAGGTTTTCATTTTGCTGGAAGAAGTCCCATTCCCTCATCTCATCAAAGATGCCGCCCACCTCCTCCACAGGAACGAAGGCAAGTGCTAAGAGCATTTGCAGGTGTAGGACAAAGTCTGCGTCGGTGCCATACCTCTCATGGACCTCAGGCACTGCTGTATCCTATGCTACAGTGCCTGGTAGTAATGGAAAAAGCATCCTCTGACCTAGGCAGTGGGGAATACAGTGGCAAAACCCCTCCAGCTGGCACACTTGAAATACAGCATGGTAATAATGGGAGACAGTCCTAGGCAGTGGCTCTTCAGCTGTGAGAAGAGACGGACATATGCCTGTGCGTTTCTGGAGCATATGAGGGCGTACACTGCTGGCACCATGACCCCTGAATGTACACCATGAATGGTGTAAAGCTGGTCAAATAACACAGGGCACTACTTAAAGGTGCCATCCATAAGCCAGTCCTGGCATTCTGATAGGAACTGGAGGCTCCTGTCGGTAGCATATACCAATAGCCGATCTTGCTCCTGTCCACTATCAAACAGGAGGAACCATCTGCCGGTGCTGGTGATTTTGAATTCCTCGGGGATGACAAGATCCGTCACTGCTGTTGGCGTGGCCGGGCACCCCTTCACCACCTGTCGCAAGCACAGCACTGTCCGATGGAGGAGACGCACAGCCAGCATCCGACCGGCAACAGCCGCTGGCACCCACTCGGTGCACTCCACTAATACCGGAGAGGCTGTCTCAATGCTTCTCCATGCCTGCTCCCTGAGGTTGACCATCACCCATCGCATCCAGATATCCACGGCATCAGGGATGTGGTTGTGCTCGTGGATGGCACACATCACCCAGTACTCTATGGTGTGCATGCAGGCTATGCAGCTGTAGCAGCAGCCATCTGTACACTGCCAGTAGGTCTTCTGGGGTCCCTCCTTGTTGCAGTTGTACACGTACCTGTTATATATTGCAAGCAGCATTCCCTTCTGGCTGCAGAGAAATTCAACGGCCATGTTGCTGTCTGCCTGGGTGTCAGGCAACTGAGTAGCCACTGCAATCTGCTAGGTGCCCTTTACCTCCTGCGGTGCACCTGGCTCATTGCCTACACCTGTCTATTCCCATGACGATAAGTCTGCCCTGCACCGACGCGTTCTCCCCCCCCATGGTATCCTGTGCATTCCCTTGTGTCCTTGCAGCTCCTGCAGCTCTGTCCACCCCTCTGTATGCACAGTGCTGGATTCCATGCTCTTCATTTGTGTGTTGACTTTCTCTGCAGGCGCTGTTGTTGGGTCGCAGTTTCCGGTTCGCATGGTGAGTATCGCTCACATCACTGCACAACCCCTCAATCTCACCAAGGGTTACTGGGAAATTCCTCTACTTAAGAATCCAGGGACAGAACTGCATTTTCCACTCCAGCTGGATTCTATCGGTTCACCACCATGCTGTTCAGTTTACATGGTGCACCTGCTACATTCCAGTGGTACATGGATGTAGTTTTCACCTTTCACACTGGTTATTGAGCTGGTTATCTGCATGATGTTGTGATGTACAGTCCGGACTGGAAAAGCCACCTGGAACACCTACAAGCAGTCATCCAGTCTATCAAAAATAAAGATCTGACCATTAATCCTACCAAATGAGCATTAGGCATGCAGGAAACCAGATATTTGGGTTATATTTTGTGGAAATGGAGATTTAAAGCCAGAGATTTCCTAGGTAGAAGCTGTAGCTAACAGTCCTGTCCCTAAAACAAGGAAACATGTCAGGTCATTTTAGGTCTGGCTGGTTACTAGAGGAGATTTGTTCCCAAGTTTGCCCAGTTAAGCTGGCCCGGTGGTGCTGAGGGCTGAGGCACTGGATGACACACCTCACGTCACACTGGTGACCTGGGTTCGGGAATAAGCCAGGTCCGTTGGGGGTCGGCAGGGGTGAGAGAGGATTGGGCATCCAGAGGACTGCTCTCCTCTCTGGGGACGGTTTTGGCAGTGTTGGGTAAGTTACTTTTCTATTACTACCGAAACTTGTCTTGAAAGCTCTGTACAGTCACTAGCTGTAAGATGTAGATGTAAGGATGGAGAAGTGGTAGAACAAGTAATACACCTTACAGTTATAGTTACTTATGACTTTTTATATAAAAGTAATACGTAACTGTAACTGATTACATTATTTGAAAGTAACTAGTAACTAACCTATTCCTTTCAAATAAATGTAATCTGTCCTGATTTGTTTTATTATTTTTGTATTGCTTTTTGTATAAAAGAAATAAGTAACTGTAACTGTCACGTATTACTTTTTCTAGTACTTCCATCCTTGTTAGTGATCAGCAGAGCTTCCTGGATCAAGTCAAAAGAAACAGAAAGTAGTAGAAAAGTAACTTACCCAACACTGGGTTCTGGGGACTGCTTGGCATCCTAGCAGCACCCAATGGAGATTGAGGCAGCACAGGCACACCAGCCAACATAAGAGAGGGAGGAGTGCGGCAGACGTCAGCAGGGCAGCCGCACGGTCGGCTATTTCACGCCTGCACTCCCACGGGAACCAAGGAAAAAATGCTCCCAGGATCGCAGAGATGATGAGGGCTCCAGGGCAGGACGACATCCCACCGCCAGCCCATCTACTTGAGGACTCCTGGCTAACCCGACACCCAGGTAAGGCCTCTCTAACCTCAGAGAGGCCGTTAAGGAGAATGGGCCCATCCCGGTGGTGATCCAGGGGGCTAGGTATGCCTGAGGTCTCGGGGAGTTCAGATAAGGCAAGGGTTCAGGTGCAGATAGCAGTCCTTGCCGTAAGCACCCGGAAGGATGCCCAGCCAGGAAGGAGCATAAATAAAATCCACAAAAAATAAAAATGTGCCCAGTTAGCTACTCCCCTCACTGAATTCATGAACAAATGGTACCTGAATAATGTGAAATGGTTCCCAGTGTGTGTTGAAGCTTTTTGGGGTCATCAAGGTTGCATTATGTTCAGCCCCTATTTTAAGAAGTCCAGACTTTGAGAAACAATTTCTTCTATAGACAGATGCATCAGTGGTAGGCCTAGGTGCAGTCCAGAGCTGAGTCAGAATATAGATGGGTAGGAACATCCCATTCTGTATCATTAGGAAATTGTATGACAGAGAGAAAAAGTAATCCACTATTGAAAAAGAATACCTTGCTGTGAAATGGGCAATGGTATCCCTTAAGTTTTATTTGCTAGGAGCTGGCTTTGTACTTATAACAGATCCAATCCTATCTGCTGGCTTAATCAAATGAAGGTTAAAAATCCCAGAACCACAAGGTGGTACCTGGCACTACAGCCATTTAAATTCAAAGTGATGCATAAATCCAGAAAAGAGAATGTAAGTGCTGATTTTCTGTCAAAATATGGTTCTGGAATTGAGAATTCAGAAGATTGAAAAAAATGTGTGTGCTTAACTGAAGGTTGCTGTAGGAAGTGTCATGAAAGAGGGGTACCATATATGCAAAGAACTGCAAATGTTACAAGGTAATAGTAAAAAAGAAATAAAAGAAGGTTTTGGAAACCTGTTTTAAAAAGCAAAAAAAAAAAGGTTCCTTCTTAAAGAGGGGGTATGTGACAGAGCTGGGTAAGATCCTGTTCCATTTGTTATGCAGAAAGAGTTAAAAGCAAGCACCTATTCCGTCCTCTCCTATTGTGTCACTTGTCTACTTCCTGCCTGTCTTATTGTGCAATCACATTTTCCTTGTGGCACTTAAGAATTGGCTATTCTAACGGTCCCACCAATTTCCGCTTTACTCCTTCCTTCACTTGCTGTTTCTATTCTTTCTTTCTCCCTTGCTTCTCTGTGGTTGAAAATATAATGTGAATCTGTATGGGAAACTGAGGTCCCTTGGTTTGCAAATGTATATAATTATATTGTTGAATGCAGAAAGCTATCTGGCTTTCTTTAAAAAAAAAAAAAAAAAATCTGTAATACAAGATGTTAACCTTCTGCTGTATTTCTTTAATTAGATGCCCCTCTTAAGAAGACTAATGTACTTTTCAGGCTGGTCATAGGAAGGTCAATGAAAAAGTCTGTTGCATTTTATGAAAAACAGGAGATAAAACTGACGAGAACAGGATGTAGAGTTATTTTTTTTTAACTCTGTTTATGGCACCGACCCACTGATGCATCTCTCAGAGGTACCCATTCGATTTTCGGCCCATACTACTCCCGCCATGATACACCACCACCAATCTTCTCCCTCCAGAGAGAGAGACTTCCCAGCGCCCGGGGCAGGGCCTGCCACTCCTACCTTGGTGGTGTCTTCCTACGATTTGAGGGTCCATCTCTCCCGGAGGTCATCCATGGGTCCTTTGGTGTGGGCGTCCGGTATTGGGGGATGTGAAGGAGGAACCCGAGGCCCTTGTTGCCTCCTCAGTGTGCTGGGGTATTTTTACTTAGTTTGTCCCCTACAGAGCCAGACAAGCAGCGTGGTGCTGTGGCTCCGCCACAAGTGTGCGCTGCGGTCATGAAGGCATAACCCCAGCCCGCCAGAGGTTGCTCAGCGTGCAACAGCTTCCCCATCCATACCTGGGAAGGAGAGGGCAGTCCTCTGGATGCTCGATCTCTTCCCTCCCGCCAACCCGGGCTCGCTTCCAAACACAGGTCGCCGGCGTGCTGCGAGGTGTGGCGTCCAGTGCTTCAACTCTCAGCGCCACCAGGCCAGCCAGGATGCAGAATTTAATGGCCAGGAAAAGACATCTTATAAAAATAGAGCAATGTTTTGTTTAGTTCGAAAAAGATGAAGACAGATTGAAACTGAAAATGGATTCATATCATTTTAACCCAGTTGAAAATAGACTCTCAGATTAAGGCCTTTGTTTCTTTGTACTGCCTTTGTGAAGAGCAGTCTTTACTATTTTTAATTTTATTGTTACCAATAATAATAAAACACCACTTGCAAATTTTAGAACTTCTCATGGTTTGCCTACGCTGCTCGACCTATGCCTCAACAACATCCCTCCTGAAGTTTTCACCAACTAGCCTCTTCATGTCCTCTCGTGACTATACTACTGTTCCCATTGAACAGCTCTTCACAGTTCTCTCAGTTAATTCCCCTTAGGAATCTGTATATCTCTATTTTAACCCCATTCCACATAAGATCTGCCCTGTCAGCCCTGAATCATCTTGGTGACCCTACACTGCACAGATTCAGGTATCCCGTTTGTAGCCTTCTCTTCTCCAGTAAACTGCACATTAAATGCTGTAACCAGTAATGTTATTTTTCATGAGAAACTCATCTAACTTAAGTTTAAAAGATTCACAATGTACTGTCTATAAAGTATATGGTTCAGTGTTCAGAGCAGAAACAACATACACTACCAGATGCTGCTGTACCACAGAAGTGATGTTTGAATGCTGTTGTGCCACAGTGATGTCATAATGCCGTTACACCACAGTAGTGATGTCATAACTGTGGCAAGGCAGCATAGAATCTTGTGTCTATTAGTACTTCCCGTGCTTACCTACACTGCAGAGTCCTCATAACAAAGATATCAGCAAGACTGAAAACACCCAAATGAAGCAGTTGTTTAAAGATTAACCACTAGAAATGTTGACAGATTGTGTGGCTATTACTTAAATCACATTAAAAGATGTTTTTAAATCTTATCCTGTTGCTTGTGGCATTCTGTTTATTTGACCACAGTACAAGACAAAGTCAGAAAGAAGGTTAATGAATTAGAGAGCAGCTGACACATTGTCATGTTCCAGGCAGACAACTCATACCATGTAGTTGCCTGCCCAAGGAGGCTACAGCCATAAATGGAATTATTTGGTTTACAGGATAAAAGTAATTCCAGTTTGTAAAGCCAGCTCCTTAACTTCCTGATCTGAGGCGAGTAGTGCTGCACAGCGCAGCACCTCCCTCTAAAAATAGCCAAATTATGACACGAGGTAGAAATGGGGCTGCAGGCGGTCTATGGAGCTAGTAACAGAATCAGGGGAGGGGGCTGCCTAAGTGTACCGAGATTACCTTTTACAGGTATATACATGTGCACATGCCTGCAAAGATGATCTCAGTACATTTAAGCAGCCCTCTCCCCTGATTCCATTACTAGCTCCACAGAGCGTCTGCAGCTCCATTCCCTACCTCTCATCATAATTAGGCTATTTTTTTGGGGGGGGAGGGTGACCTCTTGGCTCATATCAGGAAGTTACAAGCTAGACTTTATGAGCTGAATTACTTTTTATCCTGTGGACCAAAAAATTCTGTTTATGGCTAAAAAAGCTCCTAGGTCAGGCAAATACATGGTATGAGTTGCCTGCCTGCCTGGAGCATGTCAGAAGCTCTTTAAAACAAACATATACTATACAAAATAATGTATGGACAACAAGCAACAAATTAATGTTTTCATCTCGAGATGCTATTACATCAAAGAGACCTAGAGAGCTTCTATCTTGACGTCTATGATGTCATGTCATCCCCCTGATGGAAACACAGCCGTGCTGTATATGGCTGTCCATAAATTATTATATATCTGTAATAAAGGGAAGTTAATCTCTGCAAACAATGCAGATTGCTGAGCCACTTGTAATTTCATACATCAGTAATGTTAACCTGGTTTGCCAGCTATATTTCTGAAAGAATAAACCCATTCATGGGGTTTTCCACATATGTTTTAAAAAAAATTAGATCAGTTGCTGGATCACTTTGACAAACACCCTAGTGTCTGGACTTACATCCTTATAAAAGTCTCTGTGTGTACCCATATGACAATGCGGAATCACAAAGGCACCACCTTAACCACTAGGGTTTTGTATTACTGGATATCCTCATATCGTGGGGGAAAAAAAGACTGTGAGGTAGAGATGAAGTGTCAAAAAGATAAACTTCATAAGAGGAAAAATAATCAAATAATTTGTCATTAAGATGGGCATAACAGTGTTACGTGCAGGCAATACTAACCACCAAGTAGTAAACTGGATCATTCCCCCTTTACCCATTCTCATATTCAGTTAGTTACATGTGGTACTGTATCCAGAGGTTTTGACATTGCAGAGACCTCTCATGTTTCGCTCTCAAGGTCTATGTTGTAGTTTTAACCCTTGATGGAAACATAACCTTGCTGTATACGATTGCTCATACATTATTCTGTATTAATATGTAATGAAGGGAATGGATAACTTCTATAAACCATGCAGAATGCCGATCCACTTGTAATTTCAATACTTCAGTCATTTTAACCCAGTTTGCCAGCTACATTTATCCCTGAAAGAATGCATCTGTTCTTGGGGTTTTCCACATATATATGCTTTCTTAAAAAAAAATCAGGTCAATTGCAGGATCACTTTGCCAAAAAACCCAGAGCATCCTCATAAAAGTTTCTGTATGTACCCATATGACAATACGTAATCACAAAGGTGCCACCTTAACCACTAGGGTTTTGTATTACTGGATGTCTCCATACTGCGGGAAAGAAGACTGGAGGGGGGAACTGAAGTATCAAAAAGACAAACTTCATGAGAGTAAAAATAACTTTACCATTTGTCAATAAAAATGGCATGATGGTGTTATGTGCAGGCAATGCTAACCATCAAACAGTAAACTGGATCATTCACCTCCTACCTGTTCTCATATATACCCCTGAACTTTTCTGGTTTCATCAGAAGGCGACCTCTGGCATAGCAAGGGGGATATGGTGGTGCCAGAAGCCCTTCGCCATCGGACACAGGGCTCAAACTTTTTTTCTCAATTTCTGTCCTGCTCCCACAGGAGCTACACTTGCAAGGTTAATGCACACAAGCGTGACATCATCTGCACCTAGTGTCGCACTTCCCACCCCTAGTCTTGTCACTCCCTACTGTCCCCTGCATCCAAGGGACACTGTGGAAACAGCAGACAGGACCCTCCCCCTCTTTCCCCAGGGAAGAAGAGCATCCTCTGGGACTCTTAATCCTTCCTACCCCCAGGCTGGCCCACAATGACCTGGGCTTATTTCCAAAGCCGGGTCACTAGCATTACGAGGGGCAGCACCACTGCTGTGCTGATGGGAGTGTGATTTCTAAAGAGAACAGGGAGTGCACTTAGAAGAGCTAAATCGGGGGCAGACCTACACATTGGTTCGATAGAACCTCCCTCCCTGCCAGGAGGAGGACTGCATCCGCTGGAATGCTCAATCCTCCTCCCCTCAAATGGCCCCCCAATGACGAGGGTTCACTTTCAAAATCTGGTTGCTAGCATTAGCCTTACTGCTGTGTCAACAGGCCAGCAGGGTTTGGGGATTTTCAGACAGACATTCTCCTTTGAACATGTAGACATTTTTTAAAACCAGTGTACTGTAGCTGACTCATCCAGATGGATACATTTCAAATTCCACATTGACTCCACTAGGTTGGAAGAGGAGGAACTATTTTCCCTTTGGATGGAGGCAACTGGGTGTCAGTTTCTTGGGGATCTTCGAGATCTTGATTGCCTCCTGGACCTCACTGGGTCTTCTTCCCCTCCTACCAACAGATGCACCTCCTCCTCCTCCAAGTCAGAATATACATGCTTGTTCTTTTTTGGAAGTTACAGGAAACCCCTTTACCTGGCCTACGAAGCTCCAAACATTCCATGATAAAGGCCTGCAGATCCTGGTGGAAGGCCTTGTTTAGGGTGACCACCATGTCAGATTACAAACCAGCCATGACAGCCTGAGGAAGCAATGGTCCCTATTCAAATTTTCCCCACTACTTAGGATTTTGCAGTTGGCCTGTGCCCCTTCACTGCTTGACACATCCTGTGAGGTGCTCGCTTATTCAGACTCCACCGAGGCCACCTATTCAGAAGACAACCTGCTCAGATCTACCTCACAGTGCACCTCTTTGTCACTATGGCTCATCAGACAGTTCTCCCAACTCATTTTATTAAAGCTTTAAGCAACACTCTCTAATCAGACACTGAATACCATAAAAGAGCTCCGGATGTGGAAGGAGTGGAGAAGAGGGCAAGAGAAAAGCACAGAGAAACCAGCTACAGATAAATCAGAGACGAGATAACGAGAATAAGAAAAGAAGGCCTCCCTATACTACCATTCCTTCTTGAGGCAGAAGAAGAACTGGCACCGATGGCCATGGTGTGCCAAGAGGGTGTCTGGGAGTTTTGTTTTTTTTCCCCAGTGTATTCTTGCTCAAGGCTTCTGAGTGGGCTCAGTTTTGAAACCAAGCTGTTTTGCTAGTGGGAGAAGATCAGAGGGCCCTACTGCCAGGCAGCTATTTGATTTAGTATTTATTTTTGATAGCTGCCAAGTAAATGAGCCCAGTTTTCACCTTTTGCAGCACTGCAGCAAGTGAAACTGGAACTGCAAAAACTGCTTGTCTAACTCTGCCAGCTGGGGATTCTCAGTCACTGCAGCAGAGCAAGGACTAGTGGGGGGGTTAGCAGCTAAGCAGGCACTGATCATCTTTTGTAGGTCTTATTTCTTGCACTGTCTCGAATTAGTAATTATATTTAATGGAAATATATATAGTGCAATTTTTATTTTATTAAGCTGTTTAGGGGAGAGACAGGACACCACCTGGTTCCATGCACCAGCAAGCATCAAATGCACTGTAACCCTAGATAATGACGTCCTGAGGACTAGAACAAAACTAGGGGGGAGAAATAAAAAAAAAAAAAAAACACACACATCTGGGCCCATTTAGTGACCTGCAGTGGTACAGTACTTTCAGCTTCTGTGCCTACATCCACACAGAGAAAGCGCCGGATTTAGATTAATGAGGGAACTAGGGAACTCCAAGGGCCCTGCCGTGATGGGTTAGTTGTGGGGGTATCACCTGCCATGGGAGGCTGGGGTGTTGGGGGTGGGACGTGGGCCCAAGCTCAGTAGGAAAGAAAATAGAAAAAGACTGGAAATGGGGTGAGCACTGGTTTCTTAGGTGACCGGGCCGTGCACCTCATTTTTCTCTTCGTGCCTCCCTCACTCCCCAACTCCATCTAACAGTTGTTTTACTCTCCTCTCCCCATTTTCTAGAAAATATTACAGTTCAATGTTATAGTTTGAAACATTTTATTTTAGTACCTCTCTGCTCTTTATCATTTGAGAAGAGAAGCTTATTCGCTCGTCTGCAGTCACTTCTCCATTTCTGTACCGCCTGCGTAACTGCAACTCACAGGACTTCACCATAACTGCAGCATATTTCATCTCATCTTTTCTGTTTAGCTTACTTTGCTGTGCTGATGACTTACAGTTATCAGCAGCCTCTGCCTAATAGCGTTCTCGCATAGTCATCAAACTTTCAGAAGCTATTTTTGTAATGTATAGGTCCATCAGCCAGGTCACATCATGTTTTATTACTTACTTTATAACTGATTTATACTATCGTTCTTAAAAGAGATAGGGTCAGTTTCTCAAACTTACTATTCACCAGAAAATTGTTTGGTCCATATAAGAACACGGTAGCCTAATTTGGCACCCTTACCCCGAACTTCCGGAAAGGAAAATACTTGAGGGTATACAGATACGAGTGAGAGAGTTACAAATCTGTAATTATGACATCAGTGTTGATATAATCATGATCATAAAAGAGAGATAGTTCCTCTGGACAAGACAAGATGTGAATCTTGTCCAAGTTTTGGAAGGTATGCAAAAGTCAGTATTTACAAAAACCAAAACCTGACTGACGATATTCTCTTAAGCAATGGGGTAAATGTTATGGGCAGTTATCTGGGACTTACCGTTTTAGAAACAGTTTCATTTCCTGGCCTATTAGAACATTTGTGAGGCAGTAGGTTGACATCAAAGCTCATTACACTCCCTCAGGCAACTGTTTACATAGACGGTTTCACGTGGCTGCATATGGTCTTCCAATGCTTATTACTGGCTTCTGAGCCATGGAGGGCTTTCTCCTCTAGGGCCTTACCAAAAGGAGGGGATTTCCAGACTCAGTAAACAGGCTATTAAAAATTGGATTTTGTTTCTTTACTTGTCCTGTCACTCATTTCCTTTTTTCAGTTAGCTACATTGTCCTTTTCTTCGGACTCTATCCTCCTGTCTTTTCTATGACTGCTATTCGATTCCCTGAGCTCTCTGTTATTGCTATATTTTATTTGCCTCTCCTTTTGTCTTGCATCAGTGGTCTGTTGCTTTCTAGGTTTTCCTCCTGGTGGCTCGCTTTTATTTCATGTCCCCCTTATGCTGCTTTCCTGGCTCTCCTCTGGCTTTGTATCTGTCCGCATCCTACTCGTCCAGCGCTGTATGGTTATTCATAGGACTGCTGTTTCCTGAATCCTTGTAGTGCTCAAAGCTAGTCTTAACAATAAATTGTGTTAGTCAATAAAAGGTATCACCTGCAACATATTTGTTTTGTTTTTTCTCTACCTTGTTGACTGGACTAACACAGCTTCCACATTTCTTGTAGTGCTCAGAAATTTATTAGCTTATGTTGTCTGCAGTGCAGAACTAGCTACTCAGAATCAGATAACAGAAGCTAGTCAATTTCACAGTGCCGCCACTGATCCAGGAGATGACAGCATACTGACTTGTACAATACCAGGACAAAAAAATGCAGCCGATTCTGTAAGAGTGATTCCCTGAGGTGTCCCCAGAAATCTGGGAATGGGTGTAAAATGTGACAGCCCCAGAATCCTCCTCCTCCTCCCCCAAGAATCTCAATTTTTATTATTTGTTGTACTTTATTTTTAATGAGTATATATATTGTAGTTATTCATTCTTAGTTGTTATTGTATCCTGGTTTCTTCTTTAATTTCACTGGACGTTCCAAATTTCAACCTTTGGTCTGCAACTGTTCTCTTAAATAAATGAAATGGGGGGAGGGACGCTCTGCTGCCTAGCAGTAGTATGTTAGTCCACCATGCGGGCAGCCCAGGTTTGGGAGCGAGCTTGGGGTTCTGTGATCACATGGGCAAGGGTTGGGGAGGGCTGCGGTCACCGTGACCCCTGTGGTGGTCCAAAGAGCTGAGTCTACTCCACAGGGGCAGCTAAATACAGGTGAGGCCATAGGGCAATTGTATTGTACCATGAGAGGGTCAAGGGGCAAACAGGAGGGAGAAAATCTCAACCACGGCTGTCTAAACGACCACAGCCAGTACTCTCGGACCCCATGCTGTAAAGAGAGCTGCACAGTGTTAACCGGGTTGAGGTCCCCCAGTAGACATGATGTGGAATAACAACTGTATGGAGAAAATAAATTGAATTCAATGGATTTACATATTGTAATACACAGAGTATAAATCCATTAATTCAGTGCTCATTGTTGCATTCATTTTGCCGTCCTAGTAACAAATATTCTAATATCACAGCAAAGTAAGCAATTTGAAATATAACCTCAGATGTTAAAAAAAAAAAAGTTACACATTAGTGAATCATACTGTATCTCTGTGACTCAGTAGGTTGTATGCCAGCCTCTGGGGCTGGAAGGCTGGAGGGTCTGGCGTTCTAGTCCCACATCAGGATTTTAGGCCGATGTCAATACTGACGTTGTAAAGCAGCAAGGGGATGCTGTACTGCTGAGGTGCTGTCCTTTATGTACAGTAAGACTTTAAACCGAGTAACCCAGAACCCCGGAAATGTTCGTCACGGCACTGTGTGTCTTATATGGTCCAAAACAAATGCACATAAACATCTTTTAACACCTCTTATGTAAGTAGAGTTAAAAGGGTCCTCTCCCCTTCTCCTGAAGCACATTACTGTTGTGTTTAAGATTACTTGCAAGGTATTCTGGATATAATGCATAAAAAGCACCAGACAACCATTCAGCATACCCACACAAGAAGCCACACCTAACATTTATCAAAACCAGTGAGCATTTAAGAGCGTACAATTAATTATGACTGTAGATTCTTAAATGGTCATTCTCTAAAGGAAGGTTCTGTATCATAGACACCAAAGATTACACAAACTGTCCCGTGTGGATACAGAGGGGAAAATATAATCATGGAATCACAGAATGTGATGGTAGATGAGGGCTGCTGGACTCACCCAGTCTACCAATATATTCTAACCTTCATTTTTTATTGGGCGGCAGTATAGCGCAGTGGTTTAAACCTCTGAGCTGGAGACCTGGGTTTGAATCCCACAGCCCCTACTTACTGTACATACAGTATGACCCTGAGCAAATCACTTAACTTCCTTGTGTTCCCAGGTCGCACCTGGAATCAAGCTTCAGCTTAGTGTGCCTCTCCTAGTTAAACAGTTTCCTCTTTCCCTTTTACTGCAGACCCTACCTGATCTATGGTGCAGTCTCCTTTCCCCGAACCACTACGATTCCTTGCGCCTTTCCTGGCATTTGAACCCCACCACTGTTTTTGTCCCCACCACCTCCGCAGGCAGGCTGTTCCAGGTACTCACCACCCTTCCTGTGAAGAAGTACTTCCTCACATCCCTCCTGAATTTACCCTCCTCCAGCTTCATAACATGCCCCTTGTTCAAGAGCACATTTTCCTCTGAAAGATATCCCCCTCCTGTACCTTATTAACCCCAGTGAGGTATTTAAAGTTTTTTATCATATGCTCTGCCTTTCCTCCCAGGTATACACATTTAGCTCCTTTATCCTTTCCTTGCAAGGCTTTTGATGTAGACCCTGCATCATTTTGATAGCCCTCCTCTGTAGCAATTCCACCTGTCAATGTCCTTCCTGAGATGTGTACAAAAGCACTCTAGTTGGGGTCTCACGTGCGATCTACACAGGGGCATCACCACCTCCCCCCTCCTGCTGGCCATGCCCCTACCTATGCACCCCAGCTTCCACTTTAGCCCTTACAACTGCCTTGTCACACTGTCTAGCCACCTTGGGACATCCAATATGATAATCCCTAGGTCTTTGTTAGTATCACTCCGACATTTTGTACTCCATTCCCAGGTTTCTATGGCCCAGGTGCATTATTTTGCACTTTTTGCATTAAAACCCTGCTGCCAAACCCTTGACCACCCTTACAGTTTTTTTTCAGATCCCTGCTCATCCTTTCCACACACACACACACACACACACACACACACACACACTCCCCCTTCCCCCCGTGTCCACTCTGTTGCAGATCTTGATGTCATCTGCAAAGAGGCAGACCCTCCCTTCCAGTTCCTCAGCTGTGTCACTTACAAAGTCACTAAAGAGAACAAGTCCCAACACTAATCCCTGAGGCACCCCACTGGTCACCCTCCCCTCCTCGGAGTGCCCTATCCGCTAACCAGTTTCTAACCCAGGTTACCACCTTATTACCCACCCCCAAGTTACCCAACTTGCTCATCAGTCTCCTATGTGGGAAGGTGTCGAAAGCCTTGCTGAAATCCAGGTAGGCAACAGCCACTGTTCCCCCTGATCCAGTTCCTCGGTCACCCAATCAAAAAATTCTATCAGATTTGTTTGCCATGACCTTCTGTCTGTGAAACCATGCAGTCTTGGGTCCTGTGATCGTTGGATGCAAACTATTCCACAATCCTTTCTTTTAATAGTGTTTCCATTAATTTATCCACCACCAGTGTTAGGCTGGCAGGTCTATAATTGCCAGTTATGTCATATTATGTCCTGCAATGTCCACTACATGATTATTCAGGGAAAGACTAGGATTTTTAAATATAGGGAATGGTCAGTTTACAGAAAACAACAGACTCCTCCTGAGACTTCTTTCTCCCAGGAATCTGCTGTCATCCTACATCATTGCATCCTTTGTTTTTTGGGCCAAAAAAGAATATTTCTGGACCAGAAAATAATATTTCCCCACTTGTTGCCTTACTGATCATGTACAGCAAACTGAAGCCTTGAAAATCTGTGCAGTATATTTATCGCGTCAACTGATGTGCACCAATGAATGTTATGTCCTTAGAACTTGAGTATTTTAATTATAAGAGTAAATGCATGTATGTGTGTTTTGGTTTGATTTTATTTATTTATTTTCCAGTGTTTGTATGCTATGGTCTGTTGATCCTTTGCATAATAAAATTTACCTGCCTACCAATCAGCATACCAAGGTGGAGCAACACCTATCGAGTCTCTCAATAATAACCTTACTGGCTATAAATTAAGATTAATGTAATTGCCATCTTCGATGATCAGTCATGTTAGGTGTCAAGCACCTACAATACAGATTTCTGCAATGAAACATTCTGCTAGCCCTAACAAGTTACTTATATTTTTTTTTTTGCTGTGCCACTAGAATTCCTGAATTACTACTGAGCATGACCAAGACCTTACCGGTTGTCCCTAAAATCACCAGAATGCTTCAGTGTGCAGACGTATACTTTAAACTGTAATCATTCTCTGCATAAGTTGAATTTAAAGCATTACCATCACGCATCTTTCTTACCAGTTACCTTATGTTATCAAGACGATAAGGCTCCACAGAAATTATTGATGACACCGTGTAGGTTTTTTACAACATGAATTTATATGAAATTTACTTGTCCATTTAAAGGAGTTTTACCGGCAGCGGTGAAGACACGAAGGCTGCACAGATTGGAGCTTCACCTCTCCAATCCCCCCCCTGCAGGCACCATATTAAATTAATAATCTTTGCACCTAAGCACTCAAAAACTGGTAAATCCTCCAGTGGCCCACATTTTAATTATGGTGCTCATGAACATCCCGCGATCTCGCTCATTACATCGCAAGATGATGACGCTGACTTGACCCTTCCTCAGTAGTGCCATTACGTACGGAGATTTTACGAAATTTATCTCTCTGATGCTCAGTGCTATTTTTACAGAATTTGCCTAAATCCCATGGGTGCCATATTAAATTAAAGAAACTGCTCGATTAAAATGTTATTAATGCACTTTGTAGATGAAAATTAAAACAATCGCGCAACTAATATTAGTTGAGCAATTGCTTTAATTTTCCTCTACAAGTGAATAAAGTTACTAAAAAATGGCATTTAAAAAGCTCCGCTGACTTGTACTCCCTACTCACATGTCACAAAATCTCAGAACAGGGGGGCGGAGCGGAGGCACAGAAAGCTGGAAGGAATCAGCTGGCTGTGGGTTTGGCACCAGTTACGATCCCTTTCCATGGTAGATGGAGTTGCTTTTAAATTAAAATATCTGCACTAGTTTCACACTGGCATAAAGTATTAGGCTATGAAGCCCAATACCTTATTTCAGAAATTTCCTTTAAGACAGAAAGAAAGAAAAAAAAAAAAAAATACACCATAAAATTCAACTCTACACATTAGACAGATAATGCTCCTTCTGACAAAATGAATCTCTTACAAAAGAAATATACCAATAGAATAATGTCTTCAAGTCCCTTCACCTGCCGAACCGTTAGTCCTTATCTATTCTTAATCTCTCTCTCCCCCTGGCCTGGAATGCCTTTTTAACATTTACCACCCACCTGCCCACATCCTTAGGATCACTGCACTGGAGAGTCTGGTCTTTGTATACAATACAAAGGCAGGAAGGTAGTACAAACAAGTTCATGATGCCCAGGGCCCGCAGACGGTGTTGCACAATATCAAACTGCTTTTTCACACTCAGGTTTGAAAGGAGCAGTCTGGGCACAGCTTAAGTAGCTTTCATCTAGAGTAAACAGCTAGGTCGATCAAGCTGCTGAAAGTACCATATCCCTAATGTCTGCCTTCCAGTCCACAGCAGAATCATTCTGGGCTGACTGCTGGATATTACTACTGAGCAAGGGTGATCAGCTATGCTATTTTAGTGACAGCAAAGGTCTTGAGAAGCTGTAGGGAGTTGGAAATCAGGTCCTCATTGCCCCTGGTGCCCTCTGAAACCCTGGCCAAGGAAATATTACGAGCCCTTGAATTATTTTCAGCGTTTCCACGTGCCCTTGTATCTGCTAATTCTGGGGTAGGGGGCTAGGAAACTGCTGCAACAGTTGTGGTTGAGCACCTGTTAGACAACTCCCCTCTGCAAACAGTTCTTCAATCTTGACATCGTGACTCTCCAGGTGAAGCAAGGTCCTTTTAAAGGAGAACTACTGGCAGCAGAGAAGCCTTGACCACTGCACAGATCGGGGCTTCAATGCTCCAGTTCTCCCAGCAGTCACCATAATAAATCCCTGGTTTATTTACCTCATCGCTTGTAAAATCCTGACAATATCCCAGAGGCCCCAACATTTTTAAATATGGCACCCCGGGAACCACCGCGATCTCGCTGGAAATGTTGTGAGATCATTACCTCAGTTTTATTGTTGTCCTTATAAAAGTAACTGAAATGCATCTTTCATTATTTGAAAGTAGTGTTCACAGAATTTGACTAAATCTAAATTCTGTGAAAATAGCATCGGGTATTGAAGATACAGACTCAGTTATTTTTCCATACATAAGAACTGTATTAAGGCTGGGGTAATGATACCGCCATGATCTCGCAATGTTTCCAGTGAGATTGCAGTGGTTGAGGGGCACCATATTAAAAATGTCTGGACCACACAGGGATTGTCAGGGTTTTACAAGCAATGAAGTAAATAAACCAATGATTTATTATTGTGACTGCAGGGGGACGGAGCAGTGAAGCCCCAATCTGTGCAGCGGTCGGGCTTCTCCATTGCCAGTAGAACTCCTTTCATTTTAGTGTCTACAACCCAGTTTGACTCCATCATGGTCTTCTGGCTCTGAACCTTGCTGTTCGGGTTTGCCAGCTCTGACACTACCCAAAGCCCCAGACAGAGCCTCTTGCTGCTACTTGGACTAGCCCATTTATTTGTACTCCCCATGTGTCGAAACAGGCATCTTATTGCTGAACGACTTACCAGGAAAGCAAATCTGTTGAAACCAAGAAGTTTAACTCTTTAACTCGCATCAAAGTAGATTTTTTTTTGATGATTAAACAGTGGCTGAAGGTAGAGCAAATGTAAAGCAGGTCCTGTCTGCAGAATGTCTCTCTAGCCTCCTCCACGTTAAAGAATTAAAATGCAAAACAGAGGTAAAACAACAATATGGTGTAAGTGCTGGTCAGGCTCTCAGCTATGAACACCGATTTGTTAATGGAAAGTCAGTTGTAGACAAAACTAATGAAGCTAAAAACGAAATCGTGTTCTCTTTGTACAGTGAAGCATCGAGCTCCAACACAGCAGTTGATACCTCATGGCATGTACCATTATAACACATCTGAACTTTTTATGCACATTATAACATGTTGCAGGGTGTGTGGAGTACAGTAATAACTGAACTTACTGGGTGGCAGAAGACCCTTGGCTGCACCTTGTGCCTCACAGCCCACCCAGCATGGCCGGGTATTACTGAATACCTGATCAGGTGTTATTCCTTACTGAACATGTTCTCACTGGAGTGGAATAGTTGAATAATACAAATATGAGCAGAGATACCTGGGCAGCAGCAATTGAAAAAGCTGTGTTAGTTCAGACTTATAAAATGGGTCTGGAGTTTTCTTTGTCCCGACTGGCTGAGAGGTACCTCTGGCGTGTCCTTATCAGGGCATATTGTGCCAGCCGGCACCTCTTCAGCCAGTCAGAATGGAGAACACCGAGCATCATTGTATGTATTGCCTAGACATGGCTTCCGTCTAACTGCCCACAAAATAATTGCTTTTTTAAATGCATTTTGTTCTTAGACATATTTTAAAAGAAACACACAAAAAAAAAGGAAACTGCAGGTCAGAGCAAGTGGCATCACACTGCTATGGAACCACGGTGATCAGGAAGCCGCTTGCTTCAGAATCGCCAAGCCGAAACCACTCAATATGGCAACCAGTAAGGGACATGCTCGCACCACATTAAACTGGCTGCACACTTCAGTCACAGAGAAAACTCATCCTTGTAGACAGCAAAAGTAGAACAAGAAATAAACAAACAAAATTTGCTGTGTCTCTGGTGGGAGTGGAACATCGCTCACTCACTGTGAAAACAGCCAAGGTTTAGCTGCATGCTAAAGACACCCTATACAAGAAAAACAGTAATGTGTGCATGTGGAGAGTTGGGGAGGTGCAGGGGAAGAGACAAGCAGACTGGCACCACCTCCCTAAAAAAAAAAAAAAAAAATAATAGACACCAACACCTCTAATCACTTCCAGTTAAACAGCCGCATTCCAACACAATGACAAGGACTATTTCTTTTTTTCCAACTGATACGATCATATATTTTTACTATTTCATATACGCTTAACTACTTTACTAGGGATCCATTTTATAAGTCAAATGAGACACTCTGAGGTGTGGTTTATGATCTGATAAGAGCACATCCCAGGGGATGAAAGCATTCGGCGCAAGCGCCTTATGCCTGATTATGCACCTAGGGCGTGCTCTTATCAGGCCATAAACTAGAGCTTGTCGTGTCTTATTTCTTACTAATCAAATGGCAGTAGCATTACAATGGGTTTAGTTTTTGTTTGCTCTCTAAGGGCTTTTTTTTTTTTTTGACACTTCTCCCATGCTCCCTAACAGGCCACTCAGAGTCACCTAGAAGCCCGCCGGTACTCTGTCCCCACTGCCAACCACCACCCCACATCGCAGCCCTCCTTGGGTAGCCCAACGAAAACCTTTCACCAGATGGGTCGGCCATGGAGGAGCCAGCACACTATTCTTACTTCGCAGGGTGCTGTTGAGATGGTCCGGGCTGTCCGGGGCTTTGTGGCGGCGGGGCCTGCAATCATCATCTGGCCTTCCAGGGAGCTCCACTTCTTGTTTTCTCCCCCTGGGAGTGTGGCATGCCATTAACATCAAGGCACACACTGACGTCCGTCATGCTCCCACGTGGTGGGGGCCCGATGCATTGCTGTTCCCCCGGCCTCCACCAGAAGTCAACAAGCACCCTGCCACAGACCCTCCACTCGAACCTGCGTTGCCAGTGTTGCAAGCGGAAATCCAACTGCCACCGGCGGGCTGGCTCTCAAGGGCTTTAATGACAATGACAGACTTTTCAATGGGCTTCGGGTGGTACATATGAACTGGCTTCAAGACATATCCCAATTTCTATATAAGCAACAAGCCGTGCCATGGTGTGCTTTACAGGATTATAATTATTAGTAAGCCCATTTATTGACTGGACTGACACCACTTTCTAACGCCATGATGACCGGATTCAATTCCATAATAACCTGCCAGTTATAACGGCGTGGCCATCAGCCAGTCAAACTGAAAGTGAAAGCTTCCGCTGCCTCACGCTCAACAGCAATGAAATGCCACAAAAAAGGACAACAGACTTTTTTTTTTTAAACCACATAGCACTAAACCGACCAACAATTAATGTGTAAGACATTATTTTCACTGTAATAAAGTTGTTGCTATATTCACTATTTTGAAAATCCAGTGAAAATAACATATAGCAAGTATGGTGTGACCACTGTGGGCAGCGTGTGTTCAAATGCTTTCAGGACTGAGAGGGACTGAGTGGCTTAAAGATCTATCAATTACTGTACCTTGTTATTGACAGATGCCCCTGCCTCCCTCCTGATCTAACAATCAATCACAAACACATTACAAAGATCATACTGTGTCCTCATGTGTACCACAGCACCATCTCATCCTCATGTCCTATACGATCGGCGGTGTTCACAGCAAACTTTATTTCACACTTTATTTCCAAATAATGTAAAACAACAACATATCAGGCAGACAAAGAGTTCAGTATTTTGGCATTTTCATCCATTTTAGACCACCGTTTAAATGTCTGTTGCCATGTAGTCGTCATCCTGGATAGCACCTGGCATCATCCTCTCAGTCGGAATGAAGCAAGCTACAAAACACACCGAATGCTGAACTGAGCACAACCGCAGAAGAGTGACGGTCAAACAGTATACTAGTAACACAGCTAAGATACAAAAATGCCAACTGTCAAAGGAGATGCTGATGAAGAGAGACTGAGAAGTACTTGTAGTTGCAGTGCCAATCTGCAGTTTGGTTGCAGTGACAATCAGCTGATCATTGCAACTGACAAGTTAGGTTGCTTTTGCATTAAATCAAACTGCCATGAAAATGTTGGAGCAGACAAAACTGTAAAATTTAGCGGCCATGAATTCATTTTCTTACACACTATATAAAATAAAGTATGGGTGTTACATTATATATATATTTTAAACACCCAAGGTGTGTAATACCATCACAAACCACTCAAGCTTTGCACTTGTGGTTTATGGGGCATTACACACCTTAGGTGTATAAAAAAAACCTCAATGTACAACACCCCATCCATTATTGTCTGTTTAATGAATGTGTCGGGGAGTGAGGCATGAGGCTGAAGGCAGAGTGACTTTGAGAAGTGCAGTTGAGTCCTTCAATACACACCCTGGGGTAGCTTCTTGCACTTGTAAAGTGGCTCACTGCTTGTTTGTATCATATCTAAACTGAAACATTTTTAATAATTTTTTTTAAATAAATCATTTTTTTTTATTACAGTTTTAAAAAGAATACATGACATAGACCCAGATTTTGTAAGTAATGAGATCCAGCCCCTGACCATGCCATCCTAGGTATTTAATGCATTGTCAGGTGATGTCTCTCAGTCAATGAAGTTCCTAGAATTTTCTTGCCATTTTATAATACTGGTCACATACTGTAATTGTAGGTATGATACATCAGCCTCTCCATGCAGTCATTTAAAGGGAATAGGGATGTTTTCTTATTTGTCGAGATTTGTGATGTTCCCATTTTTTGAAAGGCTATTCACCCCTCCAAGTCATCCAAAATGCATTTTCTACTCTTCTCTTTTTGTGGGCAACATTCTCTTTCTCTGCAAGTCTTCAAAAGGAGTTTCCCCATTTCCAGAAAACAGTTCACAGTTGCCATCAGCAGCATTCCAGTTAAACAAAATTCCTCCAAAATCTGAATTTTAGGGCTTAACATTTTTATTACTGAAGACATTTTATAGCAAGTCTAGGATTTTGCCATGAAAAGGGGTGAAATGAGGCATGCAAATGTTCCTGAGCTGGTACTACATTCTAGAGGGTCTGCTATGGCCATTTTTAAACCATTTTAATAAAAAATACACATCATGCAGTTTTACTACGATTTGGGAATTGGCCACTAGGAAAGGAAGGTGTCAGTAAGTAAGCTAAGTGTCCAATGGGGACACACACCTCCACTCCTCTAGATCCGACGCAAAAATTGTGTCTTTTCCTCAGAGTTCTTCTTTTCCTATTGCTTATTCATACCCCCAAAGTCATAATTATCTGCTTACAACAACATAACCTTTTGCCACAGACATTATTCTGATGTTGCAAGCAGAAGCTTATGACTTCCTAACAGGAAAGTAGCAGAAACAGATGAAAACGAATGGGCAAAGAGCCTCTGGTCCACAGTTTGTAATCTGTATCCTTGTAGTGACTTCAGTGAAACTCCAAATTCCAGATTTCACGAAGAGAGCAGTACAGAATGCAGTTCACAACAAGAAAACTATACAAAACACAGCCTGTCACATTAACTTTTATTTCAGGTACAATTAAAGAACACAAACAGGCATTTTGGGGGGTCCATTGTATTATAAATGCTCCTGTGTAACAGTACAGTAAAAATGATACAGAGTTAAATTATAGTAGTAGTTACATTTACTGTGCAGTTTTAACGCCATTTTGCTATGTGTGAAAGTTCCCCCGATATGTATACACTGGACACAGATTTTAAATGCTATGCCACGATCCACCGCTCAGTGCTCAAAATGACACTGACATTGTATGTGATTACATCACTGGAGCGAGTTCACTCTGCTAGTTTGTACTGAAAGATATGGGCATTGCTTTGAAATGCTGCATATTGACACTATGTGTGACTGTCAGCATATATATCGATACTTGTCAGGCTGGTGCAGACAAGTATTCCATACATATGACATTCACATTTAGTGCCAATATACAGCATTTTAAAGCAATGCCCATATATGTATATATATATATATATATTTTTTTTATAACCAGCAGAGCAGACTCAGTCCAATGATGTAATCGTATGACGTCAGCGCCATTTTGTGAACCAAGTGGTGGATCAGTGCGTGCTTTTAAAATCAACTGTATACATTTTGGGGAATTTTTACACATAGCAAATGGCACTAAACCGAACAGTAAAGGTAACTAACACTATTATTTAACTCAGCATCACTTACAGTACTGTTACACAGCAGCATCTGTAATATGATGACCCCCCCCAAAATGCTTATTTAGGTATCCCTGAAAGAACTAGCGAAATCTAAACTAACAGGCAAGAAAATGTCACAAACTTTAAAAAGTAGTCTGTTGTAACTTTTAATTTCTGAAGTATTTTCCTTTTTCCTCTTGCTCACTAGTATGTTTTCTATGTGAGAACATTATGCTGGTTGTGTGGGACAGCAGTCTGCCAGGCAGCTGACATATCTAGTTCTATTCCTCCTGATACATCATCAGCACTGTGACCTTACTGACAGTGACATCACTGGTGACGCACCCGGCAGCTACTGAGTGGCTCTTCCTGAACAGCCATGATGTCACAGTCAGTGAGGTCACACTGTTGATGATGTAATGTAAGGAACAGAGCTAGATATGTCAGCTGCCACGCAGAGTTCCGCTCACACATTACACCTACTAACACAACGCAGAAAAAATCTTTAATTTAAGAAAGGGAGAAGAAGTCTCAGCTCTGGTGGCACTAAGGGTTGAGGCACTGGACGCCTACACTCACGCTGGCAACCCGGTTAGGGAACTAACTCGGGCTGTCGGAGGCAAGGGAGCGGATTGAGCATCCGCAGGACTGCTCTCCTCCCAGGGTGAGCACTGGGGCTCACATCACTCACTAGTGGCCCCGATGGAGATCAGGAGACCTGCATGAGCTGTGCCGCTACTGGGGCGGAGTGGTGGCAGATGACAGCACGTGGGTGCTCAGAAATCACTGCACGTCCGTGGTCCGAGGGGAGCAACACCAAGGAAAACCCCATTGGACCAGTGGAGACGAAGGAGACTAGGGGACCACTGCCCACATCCCACTGCTGGACCAACCCATCACCAGATCTTCCGCCCCCCCACCCGGCCCAGGACCGTCCCTTTAATCCAGAAAGGCCGTCACGTAGGTGAGGCGGGCCCTCCCACGGGGGGGGGGGTGATCTGGGGGGCTGGACGAGTCTGTGGGACTGGGAAGGGAGACTGGTAGGAGGGTAGTTTCAGGCTGGGAGTAGAGGTGGAGGTTGTGTGGGTACTCCGGAGAGATGCCCTGGTTCCTCCAGTACAAAAATAGAATTGATGAGAAGAAAAAGTACCTCAGAAAGAAAAGGCAAAAGTTGCCTGTTTTTAAAAACTAACATTAGTTTTAGGAAGTGTACTAGTTCTTTAAATATGAATCATTCATGGATGTGTACGTCATCTTTAAAAATAAGATCACTGCAAACAGATGCAAATTTGCAAAGCTTTCCAGTCCCCTTTAAGGCCACCCTGGATAGAAGAGGAGAAGGAGGAGGAGTACAACGAGGCAGAGCAAGAAAAACAGCTCCATTCATGGTGGGGGATCCAGCGTGAGTCAAGAGATGCGAGGTTCCCCTTTAGAAATGGACAAAGGAAGTTACTAGGCATGGTAAATGAAGTGTAATTTCCCTTTTAAAAAAAAATGCTTTAAAGTCATTAAGAATGCCAGTAACTGGCAGAACATTGAGGCCATACATATTAAGGGTTCAAAGGTTTATTTTTTATAAATGTATTAAAAGGGCATAGGAACTAAGACATGACTATGTATAGGTTAAGCTATTTGAAACACCCTGAGTGACCCCTCGAGCCTTCCACTGCCAGTGGTGTGTTTACATACAACAAAGCCTGCTCTACAAACTCCGGAGTGTTGTGTTACACTTACACAAGTGTTTTAGTCTGTACTTCGAAGGTCATACTGAAGGCCTATGCTATGTTCTCCAAACCCTGTGTAACCATGTTTTGATCACTTGGGAAGTAAGATTGTATCACACCATTTTATAAGCAAGGAATAGCATGATAGGGTGTGATGTGATTCTGTAATAACTGCATGTCCAGAGGAGGGCCATGAGGCACAAACAACAGCCGAGTGCCTTCGGCCATCTGGGCCGTGCAGTAATTACAGAACACTGCATACGCTGGAGTGTGTTATTCCACATAAAGTACTGTGAATTATAATACCTGCATAAATTGCAGATGTTTACAGTCTTACAATTGTTCAGCGCTTACACCAGCTCTACACAATTATACCTGAACAACTATAAAATGTGATTTAAGCACTTAATTTGTAAGTCTGTAACAGTTCAGGGTTTGTCACCTAAAGAAAAGACCATATATTATTTATAAATTAATAAATACAATACACCAGTGAGGCAACTGAGGCAATGTTCCTTTTCTCTGTCACCATCATGCCATGAGAAGACACACAGCTGCAGGTAAACTGAAATCCAGAAGATGTGCCTGCGGCAAACAGAAAAGTCTACAGTTTTTTTTGTTTGTTTGTTTTAATCAACCCCTGTCAGCAAGCAAGGGAGGAGTTAAGTAGGCAGTCAGGCGGGGGTGGTGTCTAATTGTGTAGCCAGCAGCAACCCCCATGATATTTTACCTATCTGCCCTTTCTCTGCACGGAGCAGGTGCATCCTCAATTTGCTGTTCTGACACGGTTAGAGAAGAAATTAAGAGAGTTTTGAGCCGAAGTTGGTGGTGACAGTACAAAAGGAGGAGATGACTGGAAGGTGGCTGCATACAAGTACGGTCATGCATACAAGTGTTGGGAGCCACCGTGAGATTCCTACAGCCAGAGGGTACATCACGAGAGAGGAAAACGACTGGGAGCTGCAAGGGGTGGGCCTGCCTACTTCTGCTCATCAAGGTGGCCACTGGGCCTTATAATACATTTTTTTTTTTTATCTTGAAGAGGATGGGAGGGAGAAAAGGAATTTGTAACTGGGCAGGACTCGATAGGATGGGTCCAGCGGGAGCTGGGACACCAGGCTACTGTACCCAGGCCATAACACAGGCAGCACAGCAAGACTTAACTGGGGTGGGGGCGACCGAATTCTACTCTGCTGTACTTATTCTAACTAAAATTTGCCTCACTTGACCTGTACTTTGTGTATTCTAAATTAAGATGTTCTCACGTGACATGCGAATTGTTGTTCCTAACTTGTACCTTGTTGTCTTATGACTTGTAATCTTTTTCCTAATTATGTACCATGTTGTCCTAAGTATGTACTTTCCTGTACTCTCCCGGGTCGTACCTGAAAATAGGCAATTTGTCTTGTCTAGTGTGCTTACCTGGTTAACAAAGGCTAAATAAATAAAGATGCCATCCGGCAGTCATGCCCCCCTGATGCCAAAGACTGTGTGGCATTTGTGAAGAAAGGAAGGGAAGGGGCCAGATGAACCAGTCAGGAAAGTCTTGGAATTCTGTCTTGGTACACAAGAAACACAAGCAACTTGCAGCTTGCTAAGTATTGCTGCTGCTGTGTTCCTGCTGTGGAATTCCCGCCACAAGTCACCTGTGGCGGATGCTGGTACTGCTGCAGCTGCACACTCTTAACAAGACTTGCCTGAACTAAGTGCATGCGTTTCCAGACATGTCATGCTGATGCTTCACAGTGCAGATGGTGCTATCTGCCTCCATTTAGGAGGCAGTATAGCACAGTGGTCTAAGGCTCTGAGCTGCAAATTTGGTGACATCCAGCAGACCAGACCTGGGTTTGAATCCCACAGCTTCCACTTGCATATTGTGTGACCCTGAGCAAGTCACTTAACCTCCTTGTGCTCCCAGGTCGCTCCTGTAAAAAAGCTTTCAGCTTAGTGTGCTATACCTGGTTAAACAACCAAAAAAAAAATAAAATTCCTGGTGCTCCAAAGGATTTTAAACAATCTCTAGCAAACTAGACAGTGCTGGCTGAAGCCTGCACTTCTGACGGCCTGCAGTCCTCATCCCGTGAGTGACCTGGCCCCTGCTAACTGTGACATATATGTACAATATATTATGTACTTATGTTCAATCTGTAATTATTCAATAAATGTCCAGTACTTCGACTTGGGAGGGGGAACAGGAAAGACTCTTTTCTACCCCCCATTAAAGCTTCTGTGTTTGTAATCTATGACTAACAGTGGGCGGAGGTGGCACGTGTCAGTTAATTGTCAGGAGCTCTGATTAGTTGACATGCATGAGATTTTTTAAAAAGAAAAAATGGGGTCCGTTTGTGTTTTGGGATTTAGGACACTCAGGACACAGACACTAAACCTCAATGTTTTTAAGCAAATTAACCTGCTTGCCCACAGCAGTCTGGGAATGCTACCTGCAAGAATGGAAATCTGTTCATAAAAACAAAACAAAACAAAAAAAAAAAAACAAACAACATGGCGGGTCAGTGTCTGGATCCTTAATGAACAGGATTTCTGACATGGAGACGGGTCATTTGTTAATAAAACAAGGGGGCCAGTAAGGCTACCTACCACTCGCAACGCCAATGTCCTAGGTTTGGGAATGAGTGCAGGATGTTGGGTTCCGGGGTAGAGGGAGGACAAGGGGACACTCCTCCTCCTCCAAAGAGGGAAGGCTGCTGTGTGGGATTCTTTTCTGGAAGTGCCAACTTTGACTATCCTGCTGTATTTTGTGTGGAAATGCCTTGAAAGATAATTTGTGCCAAAAATACCTTAAAAGGTTAAAAAATAGATGAACACTTTCTGGCATCCCTCTATAATACTCAACATCAGGTAATTCAAACTAAATGAGCACACCAGGAACACTGGGCCCATATTCAGAGCCGTCCGGTTGTGCGGCGCAAACAGGTGTGTTATACAACAAATAAAGTTGGCCGGCTCTGGTGCAATATTCAAACAGATAGCGAGGTCCAAACAGACCGCGCCATCTGTCTGAATATCAGGCCATGGTAGCGTGGCACAAAGCAATCACTCACCATGCTGTGAGCTGCACTACCAGAACGCTGAGCTGAAGACTGCCCACAGGGGTCAAGCATGGCATACACCAGTTGGCGCCACGGCCCCTATGTGCAATATTCAGCCCAAGTATGCAGATACGCCCATTGGGCATGCATGGTGCTAACCTTGGGCAGACTAGATGGACCTTGCAGTCCCCTTCTGCTGTCATCTTGTATGTTTCTAATGGGCCTGCTGCATGCCGATTATGGGCTCATCTGCATGCGGCACAATGGTCCAACTGTGCTTGGCTGCAGTCTCCACTCCCTATCACCAATCTCCTAACTGTATGAATTGCACAATTCCCTGGTGTCAAGTGGCCTCCCATCCCCTCTCCCCCATAGTTCAACATATACACCTCCCTGGTGGTCTAGCGGACATCCCTCCGTACCCCATATCTCCCCTTGCAATATAAAGTATACATGCCTGGTGGTCTACCTCCCCTCCCTATCCCCACCCTGCCCGTATAATAAAATAGTATCATCCCTGGTGTCTAGTGGACCCCCCACCCCAGCAGGCAGTGCTTACCACCACTTTCCCCATCACATCCTCGAGCAGGCAGTGGCACAGCCTCCGCCTCCACTGCAGCAGCCCACCGACTGAGCTATCAAGGAGCGTACTGTAACAGATGATTGTATAGTGTGCACTTTTGACAGCTTAAATGAGGGGTGGAGAAATCAGGGATAGGGAGGAGGACTACTAGACACCAGGAATGGTGCTACCCATGGTGCAGAGACAGGATGCGTGGTCCACCCGTCTGCGCACCGTTGAGGGCAGGGTTTCAAAAATGTTAAATTGTACCATGCAAGCAGGTGTTTAGCATGTCTGAAATCTCTAAACTTTGCACTGCACCACAGATGCAGGAGGGATCCCTCATTTACATGGGCAAAATGCACAATTCTGTGCACTAGGCTGTCAGGGTTTTGCCATGCAAAGTGCTCCTTTGTATATGGGCAATGCCTGACCAGCCAGGACGGTGCCATTCACGGTTCACACAGCTCAAAGCCAGATTGCACCATGCTATCCTTTTGAAAATGGGCCCATAGACACATAACAGTGTGCCTAAAATTAGTTAAAATCTTTGTCATAAATAGTCCTTAAATGCACCAAAGAGCATCTCAAACCCTGCAGCTCCACTCCTCCTATCAGTCAGGCGTTTTCCTCAGTTAGATTTGGCCCCTAATCACACCCCCAACCCAAATCCTACAAATAAATCTGGCTGTAAAACTATCCAGGAGTTCTGGTAACATATTTTAGTTTTTACATGCTTGATCTTTGACCCAGTGGTTTATAAATGTCACTGTGGCACCCCTTGATTGCTTTACGCACTTTTTATGTACATTTTGGTAAAGTGTTTTCCTGTCACATAGTTCCAACATTCATTTCCATGTAAAAGATGGGAGCTTGCATCATAAATGGTGAGCTCCTATATAATTTTTTATATTTGGCTAGTTCTGACATATGAAATCACCAATTAAAGCTGTAAACGGCGAGTTCTTGCATCACTGCTGTGCTGCTGCATGCACCAACCGACACTGAAAGTGAAAGCAGAAGAGACCGTCAGTGGCAAGGGCAGACTGGTAACTTAAAACAAAAGTGTATAACAAAATACACCAAAAGTCTGCATATGAGGCTATAATAGCACCCCCGGGGTTCGGTTGATACATATAAACCACGAGTCACTTCACTACAACCTCACAATGCCATTAGAGCCTTATTATGTACACCTATGAGTACTTTAAGTATAAAAACTCAAATGTGTTATAGATCTGGCTAAAGCTGTTCTTAGCACCATCCCTAATGTGTATCCGATGGTCCCCCAAGGTCTGTGTGGGGGGGGTCCTTGAGAACCAGTGTAGCGGCATTACTTCACATCACATTACCACTCCTTTCTGTTAATCCCCTTGTGCATGTCACAATGGGGTTGGGGGCTTTTATGCTGTGCTTTTCACTGTTGCACAGATGACACTTGGTGAGAGAAACCTAACTAAATCCTCTGTGTTTTGCAGAATAAAAGGTGCAATCCCTGATGTAGTGCAAACCACTCTACCTCAACACGTTTGCCTTTAACAAACTGACAGAGCAGACAGGCTCTTGAGACAAAAGAATCAGTTTCTGACAAATCAATTTGTGATCTTTCACAATTTTCATTTTTCCTTATATTTATGCACAAACTGGCGACTGGAAAAGGCACACTGAGCCAAGACTCATTTCTGGTGCGGTGATCCCGGGAGAGGGATCACGGTGGGGGCGGGGAGAGACACACAACAAAACTCCAATTCAACAACTGGCAGGGCACAGAAAAATAAATAAGAAAACACAGCTACATAAAGCAATGCAATAGGAATACGATAACATCATAATAAGGCATTAGATAAGGCAGCGTAACACAAATAATTAGGAAACACAACTACATAATAAAAAACTACAAAGCAGTTTCCCAAGGTAGACTCCAAAAACTTGGGGAGATGGGGTAAGTTCACCAAGCAGAAACACTAGCAAGAAGGGATTTCCCAACAGGACAAAACGGGTCAAAGGGCAGAGATGGGAAAGGAGGAGAACTAGTAGTAGTTGTTGTAGAAGAAAGTATCATGAAGTGGGGAGGGGAAGAGGGATGGTTAGTTGCAGGAGCAGGTGTTGGTGGACAGGTCATGAGCGAGGATTTGAAAGACAGGGGGGAAGAGGAGTTGGGGAGGAAGGGGAAAGAGAGAAGGGAGGGAGAAGAGCGGATGGAGGAGACAAGAGGAGGAGAGCAAGAGTGAAGAGAAGTGGGGAGAGGAGGGCAGGAGAGAGCTGAGAGGGGAGAAGGAAAGGGAGAGGAGAGCAGCAGCAAGGAGGAGCTAAATCAGAATTTGGAGAGGAATGAGGCACAGAGAGATGGGCCTTCTTGCAGTTTATGCCTGGATGCTAGCATATGCTAGTTTTCTTGATCAGGATGGAAGGAGCAGATGGCGGCAGGCTGTGCTTACCTACTGTCCCTAATCCGAGAGTACCTCCTCTGTGTTTCTCCTGCACTATTTATGGAGTTTTAAAAAGTTAATTTGGCTGAGCTCGCTCTCCGGTTCACTGTTTGACCGGAGATCCGAAAAACTTTCCCGTTAGCAGTTAGTTTAGGGCTCCTAGTGTGAGGTAGGGCGGGGAAGTGATTTAGTTTAAGGAGCTATTTTTTGTTTTTGTTTTTTAAGCTGTTCTCCCCAGATCCCTACTTGTCGGAGCGCTGTTGGTGGTATTCAGAACTCTTCGAGCTGCTGCAGGATTTTGGCTCTTGTGCCTTGGGCCGTAGTTTCATGGACTGCTTGGGACCATCGGTGGCTGGTGGCGACTTCTTGGACTTTCATTGGCACCAGACGAGTGCGAGTGCTCTTTAGCGCAGAGGAGCTGGCGTTTGGGATCTGCCCAGGACCGTGCACTGTTCCTGCCATGGCGACAATTTAGTACAGCATGGCTCGTTGGCCTGTGGCGGCGCCCTGCTTGCCACTATACGTAGGGGCCGCCGCTAGCATGCTGGGCCTTTGCTGTGTCACTGACCTTCCGGCAAGAGCATGGGCGTGGAGGGCATCCCTGTGCTCACTTTCCCGGGGGAAGATCGATCTTCTGTCTGCGGCTCAAACATCCAACTCCAGATTTCTGGGTTGACCAGTGCCGTCTGTCGTGCTGCGTTTTGCCGCGTTTCCCTTGGTCTCCCCATGCACCCCCCCCCAAACTGGATTACTGTAAGGAGGATCTGACTGTGTGGATTTTGCCGCTCTCTTGGGATCCCCTTCTACCCCCCTCCCACTGGATTACTGTAAAGGGGGGGATTGGATCGTGTGAACTACCAAAGCCGAGCCTGATGGAACTTTGAGGACTGCTGGACTGCAGCTGTTCTAGTGACTTTCTTTCGTTTATGGGGCGTTTTCCCCTTTCAGTAAAAACTGCTGTATTTTTGGCCAAGTACTATTAAGCTCAATGGAATCTGGGGGATATACTGCTCCTTTTAAAAAAATGTTAAGGCCGGCTCCTTACTTTTTCCTTCTCTTTGCTGGTTGGGTGGGGTGGGATTGGGTTTATTATTTCATGCTGTGTGAGTGGTTAAGACTGCTATTTGTATCAGTGGTGTGACTGGGTTTGAGTGAGTGGATAAATTAGTTGTTAGGGGCCCTTTTTGGTTGGACTCTATGTGTCTGGGAGGACTGGTGGGCCTTTGGCGGGCCCGGAAAGTGTACGGGCATCCCAGCTGCTTGATCTGTGGCCTTTACCGACCTCCAAATCACCACCACTACAGCACGCCGCTGAGAGGGCTTAGATTAAGAGAAGGCACACTGATCATTTATGGCCTGGCACCCCATGCACTAGTGGGAGGGAGGGGGTAGGATTGGGGTGGTTGGTACAGAAGGCGCCCTGGATATCAATGGGTCCCTGTGAGAGGTGAAAGGTATCTGGTTCCCGTTTCCAGGGCTCCCACCAGACCAAGTGGGCAGGTAGCCAGAATGACTAAACTGTCCACCAAGGCCCTGAGGGCAGTGCTATGTAATGCCAGATCGATTAGAAACAAGACTGCCAGAAAGGCCTGATTAATTGTTTTGGCTGTATATATTGCTCTTCTTAAGTCAGCTAAAATGTATTTTGCTTCCATGTGTCCCCTCCCTTTTTTCTTTCTGTACCGTTATTTGAAAAAAAGGAAATAATAAAAAATTGCAATTTCAAAAAAAAGAAACAAGACCGCCATTATCGCAGACTTGATTTCCTCAGTCAATCTGATGTGCATTACCAAGACCTGGGTGGGTAACGATGCTGGTCCAGTTTTAGAGCCACTGCCACCCCCGGTACTCTGTGGTGCACTGCCCAGAGTGGAATGCAGGTGAGAGAGTAGTCGCTCTGTTTTAGATCTAAGCTTGGCTTCTCTGCACTCAGTGGGAAGACCAGGTTCATTTGAATGTGTGGCAGTATGTGGGCACAGGTTGTAGGATTCTTCTGATTTACCAGGGAATTTTGCAGAAGGTAGCCAACCTCATCACCAGTGAGACATTGGAGTCCCCCCGGTGTTTGGTCCTGGGGGACTTCAATGCCTGGGCCGATGACGAGGAATCTAGGCTAGGTTATAACCTCCTCCAAACTATGTCATCTCTGGGTCTGTCGCAGGAAATTTCCGCCACAACCCACTGGAACGGCCACATGTTGAACCTGGTCTTCTCACTGGGGCTTGAGGTTTGTAACCTCAAGATTGACCGGGTCATTTGATTTGATCACTGCATGGTGGGGTTCTGGCTCAGGGCTCCCCTGAGAGCCCTCCCTTGCTGAGATGGTCACCTATGCCCTTTGAGGGGTTTGACCCGGAGGATTCCTGGTGACTGCTATATCTAATGTGGACAGTGCATGTGTTGGGGGTTTGGGCATGGTGATTGCTACCTATAATAGGGTGATGACAGCAGTGCTCAACATCCTGCCTCAGCCCGTATGACGAGATCTTCTCACTTGAGGTCTACTTGGTTTGATGCAGAGCTCAAGGTGATGAAGATTGTGGGTCGGAGGCTGGAGCACTGCTGGCAGAAGTCTTGCCTGGAGGCGGATAGACTTGCCCTGTGCTCACATTATTGTATCAGGGGCAATCACTCAGTAAGAAGACAGCTGCTCCTGTCCAGAGAGATTGGTTTCAGGAACAATCTACCGACTGTGCTTTTGACTGTGGACAGGCTCCTAAACCCAGCCTGTCTCCAGCTGAAAAGACTTTTCTGATGCCTTGTGTGAAGAGTTCTCTCAATTCTTCTCGGACAGGGTGTCCAGCAGGGCATACTGCCAGTGAGCCTTACAGCGGCCTACAGTAATTGTCTGGATCGTCCCGCAAGCGCCCACATAGTTGAGGGAATTTAAACCAGTGGAGGTGTCGGTGGTCATTGGGGTTGCCGGGTTGAAGCACACATGTTGTGAACTGGACAGTGTGCTCGACGAGTTTTTGATGAGATGTGTTGACACTATCAGCCCGGTGTTCAACTTGATTGTCCGGTGTTCTCTGACGGAGGGGATTTTTCCAGATGCCTTGAAGAAGGTGCTGGTTCGTCCCCTCCTGAAAATAAATAAATAAATACATAAATAAATAAATAATCGCTAGACCCTGACATCAAGGTGAATTATCATCCAATCTCCAACGTCCCATTCTTGGGAAAATTGTTGAAAAGGTTGTGGCACTGCAACCTGAGGAGCACCTATGCCCTTCAATCTCTATGAGCCATTCCAGTCTGGTTTCTGTGTGAAGCATAGTACAGAAACTACATTACTTTGGGTGCATAATGACCTCCTCAGGGCTAGCGATACAGGGGAGGGGACAATTTCAATCCTCCTCAATCTTTCTTCAGCCTTTGACATAGTAGACCACTGTGTGCTGCTTGACCGCCTGAGGGAATTTTGTGGGCTCACTGGCTCTGTCATCTGCTGGTTTGAGTCATACCTCACGAACAGGAGGCAACGAGTAGTGATGGGGAATTTCTCCTCTTCCAGCCTCCTGTCATGTGGAGTACCTCAGGGCTTGGTCTTGTCACCGATATTGTTTGCCATGTACATGCTGCCCCTGGGTGAGCTCATTAGGAAATACAGCTTGGGTTTTCATTGCTATGCTGATGATACCCAGCTGTATTTTTCCTTCGCCCCGGGAATCCAGTGCAGTGGAAGTGCTAAGCCTTCTAGAGATAAATGACTGGATGGCCTCAAGCTGGTTGCGACTGAACCCCAACAAGACAGAGGTACTGGTGGTGGAATCGAACAGAAGATGGAACAGGTTGCCCTCTGGCACTGAAACTGGTTTATTCCTGGGATCTGTGCCACTGAGGGCTTCTCTAGGGTGCAAAACCTCATGGACCTTGACAGCGGATTGTCATTTGATTTTCAGGTGTCATCCGTTGTCCAAACAAGCTTTTACCATCTTAGGAATATTGCCAGGGTTAAGCTCCTAGTTCCATCTATGGACCTCTCCACCTTAGTGCATGCCTTCATGGCATCCAGACTTGATTAATGTAATGCACTCTACTTCAGGGTCTCGGGCCGGGGGGTAACCTCCGCTGGCTGCAGCTAGTGCAGAACCTGCCTGCTAGGCTGCTGACAAAATTCTGTCATATCATCCTGTTTTTTTGGCAATCTGCATTGGCTGCCAGTGAGGTGGAGGATCCTCTCTATGGAGGGCTTGCTCACCTTTAAGGCCCAACACAGGCAGAGTCCTGGTTACCTGTCAGACCTTCTTACACCTGCTGTCTCGGTCCGCTCCCTCCAGTTCTCCTCTAGGGTCTTCCAGGCGATTCCCAGGATGAGGCTAAAAACTGCCGGCGACAGAGCATTTAGTGTCGCCGGCCCCGTCCTGTGGAATTCGCTTCCTCCATCAATTTGGGAGGCCTCTTCGGTTGAGGTTTTTAAGGCCTGCCTCAAGGTCTTCCTGTTTAATCAGGCCTTCCCTTACCTCAGGTATTAGTCCTCCCTGGGTACCCTGCTTCTCTGTTGTTTCATTATAGAAATGCTTATTAATTATATTTATTCATGCTAATATTTTGTTTTTATATTGATTTGTATTACTGTATTGATAGCATGCTTTTACTGTTCAGCACCCAGAGCCTCCGGGATTGGGTACCAGAAAAATTAAATTTGTTTTGCCATATGTTATCAAAAAGGTTAACAGTTATTATTCGCCGTAGAGGAATATAGTTTGTTTGATTTTTATTGTGTCCTACTGTATTTTTATTGTAACAAATTATTGTGGTAATGCTATTTTTTTTTTACTGGGCACCATTGGAAATGAACTTCTAGTCAATGGATATTTTGTACACCTCCTGTTAAAGATGCCAAGAATCAGTGATAGCAGTATATTCTGAACTCAAGAAAATGCTGGCAGAAAAAGGCCCAAGGGTCTATCAAGTCTGCCCAAGTGTGCAGGTCGCAGTATACTTGTACTGCAGCTGCCCCCATTCCCATGCCATCCTCCCTAAACCCCCCGACTTTTCCCTCCCACAATTATTATCTGTACTTCCCCTCCCTTTGACTCTATTTTTGCTTACTTATGGAAACATTATAGACATCCCTTAAATCTGCTTAGAAAATGGTCTAGAGAAATGCAGTCCTGTGATTGGCTGATACCATTCTGTACCTATACATTTATCAGGCAACACTGTCCTCTGAGAAAACAAGATACGATATGTCATGTTAACTTCATGCTAACATGTTCTGCCATCTTATACCATTGTTTAGAATGGCATATCAGCATAAAGAAAGCTAGAACGGTGAGGCTCCATAACTTTCAAATGTGAAAGTTTTGGCACCCAGATCAGTAAACAATGTGTTTACTGACTTAAACTGCTAATCAGGCATTTTGTGACACAATAATACAACAACCCCCTTTCGAAGTACAATAAGACCCTTCAGTGTGGGCTGTGTGAGAACTGCCCTTCCAGAGGCTAAAGGCCCTGGGCCAGTGGTTATCACACAGCAACTCACACTCTGAAAGGACTTATCGCTCACTTATAAACTGGTACTGATAATGCCGCATTGTGATTGGATACCAACCACGATAAAGCACACTGCTACCAACAAGTGAAAAAAGTTGCGTATCACGACTGTCCCACTGACCTAACACATCACTCTACCAACTAAAATTTCACTTTTGCAACAACCACTTTCGCAATTTGCAACCCACAAGCTCTGCTCCCAGAATGAACACAGAAAATGTCACACCCAATTCAGAGTTGTTTTTATGCACCCCCTCCATCTTTTCTCTCATTTCGGTGGTTCAGTAAACTAACCAACTCAATTCAATGACGATTTCATGTGTACCAGTTCTTCCTACTACCTTAATTATTTACGTTATAAGCACAAAACAGCCCTGTACAGACTACAGCACTTCAAACAGTTGATATGGCTTAAACCATATTATGTCACTGTAGTTCAGCTCACGTCCACACTACCAGCATAGTCTTCCACAATTCCCAAAAACATATTAAAACCCTGCACAGATCTAGGCTTCAACATTGTTTCTGAAACATTTTAAGGGTTAGTTCAGATTACCGGCCTAGAGCGGACATCAACCATGTCTCTCCATCATTGCTGCCATCCCCTGATATCCACAATCCACTGGGGAAGTACCACATCGGTGTGGTCATAAGCTCAGTAAACTGGTATGGATCAACAGAAGCAGTTTTTAAACCATTTTTTTAAACCTAATTTCTGTGAGGTGGATACTACAGCACAGTAAGCTTTAACCCATTTTTAAAACATTTCATGCTACCACACTGTAGCCTGTATAGGCCAAGACATTCCCTGTGTTGGTAGTAGTGCCATGAATGCACCCCATGGGTGTAAGGGCACTCAGCCTGCAGCCTTGTGTTTGCTACAGCCCTAGGTGTCCTTTCCATGGCACTGCTACCAACACCCTTTCGTGTCTTATTGTTTACTTACAAAGCAGGGTCTGTTCAATTCTGGCTCCTCATTGATCAGGACCCCTCACATGACACTGCATTAACCTAGCAGTCCCCAGCTTCCATGACACAAAAGTGCATTAATCAAGAGCAGCATAAAATATACCTGACGGAAACATGCCAAAGACAGCCTTAAATCTGTGTATCCACAACAGGGTCCCAAACTGGCACTGATCCACTGGCTAAATGCTGATAAATTCTGTAATAGAAGAATAAACGTTTCCATTTACTAGCCCCTTTGAATAGTACTGGAAGATAACATTTCAATAAGTACATCAGCTGCTTTAGTGGAGACTACAATTTAAAGAGGTAAAAGAGGCAGCCTGTCGGTGCAGAGGTAGAATTACTGGGCCAGGCAGAGGAAAGGAGTACCCAGCATCCTAGAGATAGCTCTTCTCCCTCACAGTGAGGTAGCCTGCATCTTGCTGCAAGACTGTGACGAGCAGAGGCCAGCTGGCAGTGCATGCGACAGCAGCAGCAGGCAATGGGGTGCCAGAAGGCGCCAGCATTCAGATGGGCATGCATGCGCATCACTGCGTCTATGCCCTGGGAGTAAAACCAGAGGAAAATAATCTGGCCCTATCTTCCACCTGCGCAGTCATCACAACACCTACATGGCAAACAAACCACCACCCACATGTGGTCCTGGGCAGGTTGTGGATAACTGGCAAGTCCATGAGAAGGTTAGTGAAGGGCTGGGGGTGATGCCACAGGGACGAGGGGAGGAAGGAGCTAGAAACAAATAATGGGGGGAAAAAAAAAGAGGTAAAAGAGAAAAAAAAATCCAGAAGGGAGAAGTTAATAGCTATCAAGAAACAGAAGCAAAACTAAGTGGAAAAACATTATAAACCAGGACAATGTTTACCTGTATAGTCACAGCAGTTATGATAATTAAAATAAAGATCATGCAAAGTCCCTTCCGTGAGTTTCAGGCAAAGGAAGTTGGACATGGGACGATGACCCACCATGGAAAAAAAAATCATGTCACTGTTTTGCAGTAGCTGAAGTTGAGAATACCTAGAGGCCCAGATATTCAAACTGCGCCGGGCAGTGGCGCAAGCCTGAGCGCAGCGTAACTGGGTTGCGCCGGGGACAAGACCAGGTGATATTCAACGGCGATGTGCCATGGCGCAGCACTTTTGAATATGGCACGCACTACGCACGGCGCAGTGGCTCTGTGCTGACGCAAGCCACAGATAGGGAGCACGGGGATGCACCAGCGCAAGTGCAGTTGCGCTGGGCGCATCACCCGCGATATTTGGCGGGGGTCATGCAAATGAGGCCATAATATATGCAACGTGTAAATGGGGCCATTTGCATGTCATTATGGCCCCATCTGCATGCCTTGCGCCGGGCAGCCTGGCTCCCTGCACAGCATGACGTGTGCAATGGGGATCCCAAGGCATCCCCCGCCCCATAGCTGCGATCACAATAGATGTACAACACACTCCCTGGTAGTGTAGTGGTCGCCTTCCCTCCCAATTCCTCGATAACTGTAACTGAAGACCTTCCTTGGTAGTCCAGTGGGCCCCCTCCGTTGTTGCGATCGCAGTAATCTCTGTATAATAAAGCCCTGGTGATCCACTGGCACCCCTCCCACCCACACACAAAACCCTTGCCCACCCTGCTCCCCACCCCATCATCGGAAGGCGGCGGCAACTTCGCCCACATACCGCCCAGCGCCAACACGCGCGACAGGTACAGTATGGGCTGTAAGCCCGTGGTCCCCAGTGTAAAACTAAATGGGCTTGCATGGCATACTGTACTAGACAGTCCCAAATATGTGAAAGACTTGGGGGCTGCCACTGATCACCAGGGATTTATTATACGGAGATATACCACGATCGCGGCAACGGGCAGGGGGGTTCCACTAGACTACCAGGGTTTTAAGTAAATGTTGGATACCGGCGACTGGGGACAAGGGAGGGGGGTGCCACTAGACCACCAGGATTACTAGACCACCAGGGTTATGCGGGTGCTTCGTGACAGTGTGATGGATGAGCAGGTGGCCACCCACGGACGGCGGCTGCTGTGTCGTGCCATGCAATACAGCAGCCCACCTGTGGGTGGCTGGGAGTTGTTCCCTCTTCCACGGGCTCAACTTTGAGCTCCCAATGCGGTGTAATGCAGGGTTGCGCCAGCATATGCGCCGCACATCCCGGGCTGAATATCGGGATCTGCCACATATACATGGGCACGCCCCCTGCATCTGCGCTGCATACAAATACACTGCACCCCAGCGCATCCTGGATTTGCACTCTGCTGGGTAGCCTTTCCAATATCCCGCCTTGGTGCAATGCAGGGTAGTGACAGTGCAACCCCTTTGAATATCCGGGCCAGAGGAGATAAGAAGAAAAAAAAAAAACCTAAATAGATGTAGGTAGTCATTACAGAGGGCAAAGGGATCTTACCCTAATTCACATTACCCTAATGTTTAGACTGTAAAGAAGCATTATGATCAAGGAACTGGAACCCAAGGGAAACAAGGGTTGAAGAAGCTAGATTTTAAAATTTAGAAGGAGGGATAGATTAATTCCTTCCACATTTGATCACAGGGGGTTTGTCTAGGGCAATGTCTCCTGCCCACCTAAGCGTTCGGCTAGAGCAGCACACACCGGCCTATTTATTTTGTTTGGTCCCATCACAGCCATTCAATGTCAGTTGATTTAAAGATTTTTTTCACAGCAAGAATGTCTTTGTTAAATGTGTACTTTACGACTACATTCAGTTTAAAGCCCCGGCAATATAAAAATGCGTACTAATAAGTTTACTGGAGTATTCTCTTCCCAAATTGATTGCGGATTGCTCCAGCGTTTTATAAATATGTACTTAATCGTGTGTGTGTGTGTGTGTGTGTGTGTGTGTGTGTGTGTGTGTGTGTGTATATATATATATATATATATATGATTTGATATCTTAACGTCACTGTAATAAGGTTCTCCTGGAGAGGTGTTTTGTTTTCACTGCACAGATAAGACTTGACAGCACTGAAGCAGCTGAGAATAAATCAGAAACTAGGAAAGCACCCCCGACTGCTATTAGACGTTCGTGAAATACCTAGGGGAGTCCACCGCTCCACACAGTACTGCCTGGGAGGTCGGGGATGACTGAGTATATTATTCCAGTGCAGAACGGCGTCTGCTGCCTCTGGCGAGTAATGATAATTCACGAGTCGGGCTTCTTACCTCCTCGATGCTGCTGACTGTGTTCCGACAACTGCCATTTTGCTAGTGAAGGAGGACGTGGTGGGCGAGCTGTAGTCCTCAGGGTCTCGGAGATGAACTCGCTCACCGAGATGAGCTCCGGCATCTTTCCCGGTCAGTCACACGCCACAACACCAGAAGGAAACAAAAACCAGGGCTAGGTGGACCTGATAACACAAACCACCTCACACAGCAGCAGTTCTGTTCGCCTGTCGATTACTCGCTCGTAGCCCGGCGTTGAGGCGCTGCGAACGCATCTACCTCTAAGCGCTTCACAGCCGCAAAGTGGAACCGCGCTCGAGCGACGCGCCCGCGAAGCGCATATTCACAGCGCTGCGCGGAGCGCGCCCTAAATCTGTACCTCGCAGGGCAGCCGGGCTTAAGGTTTTATTTTGAGCCGATTTGAACTATATGTTGTTTTAAGGGGAGCTGCATCTACCCAGTTTTAACTTTTACAGTGGGGAGAGACTGAGGCATAGGAAGGTTAAGTGACTGGCTCAAGGTCAGGCTAAGATCTAGAGGCTGAGGTGTGACTTAAACCTGAGGTCTCCTTTTTCAGCTCTCAGTATCATTGGACTACTTACTACCCCTAGACCATATATTCTACTAAAAATAATGTGATCAGTCTGGGATTTTGTAGCCCAGGATTTCCCAGCAAAGATGCACAACCAGCTACACATTGCAATGCTTTATTGCCGTGGAATCCAGCCCAGTGTTCCCTTTTTTAAAAGCTAAAAGAACTTTGAATGAATCGCCTGCTTTTGGGGGAACATCCAACATCAATTGATGAAGGGGGAATTGGAGTAGGTGGTATATTTTTGAGAGGAACTACTTCTTATTGTTACCCTCCACCATGGGGCTATGCCTTTAAGCCTTCCTTGCACTGTGTACATTAAAGGCACTAGCCGCCACCGATGCAGTCACTGCTCCATCACTCTCCACTGGACCAGAACTCTCCTGATCGCTGCCTCGACCAAACCAGATGTGAAAACACAGGACTGGTTTGGGGTGTATACATTATGCAACCGAGTTTGTGTGAATAGGGACATTTCACAGGGGCAGCCAATGAGGATGTGTTTGTAACCCCTAGGTGGCACTATACCAAGGGCTACTACCCCTGCCTGCTTGGCTAGTAGCAGGGTCTGGGTAATAAAACGGGTGCCTCCACCTGGAGGTCATGGTTGTTAGTGGTCAAGCTAACCTGGGCACCACCATCCGGGACACTGTAACCCTCCTCTTTCCCTTCTAGTGGTCTGAACAATATACAATAATTACTTTCACAATGACCCTTATTCACCAGGCAATTACCCACACTATTTGCACTTACCACCAGGGCTGGTTCTTCTAGCTTGACCCTGGGGACCCGTGTAAAACAAGGTTAAGCACAGCAAATAGCAACAGTACAATACTTTTGGCACAAACTGGAACCACAGTCATGTTAAATGCAAACAAAGTTAAATCTGATTTATTCATGGGACTTGAACAAGAGAGGGCGTAATCAGGTCGATTTGCTTAAAAGCTATATTAATCAGACAGTTATGCATGTAGTTCAGAGTCCCTACATAGTCACACACTCTGGGTACTCAGGTAGGAAAACAGTGGTCTAGCCAGGAACATTGCAGCTGGTTGGGGCCCTGTGATGGAAGAAAGCAACATGCACAACACACACTATTTGTAATCCAGAGCCAGAGGGCTCAGTTCATGAAAGAAAAGGCAACAAGACAATCAGATGACACTTTTAGATTTAGCAGTCGTTACAGGGAGCTACCCTGATGTTTACTCACGATACCCAATACTGGACACAGGCAGGATGAAATCAAGACTGAACGCTGTTGAGCTGGAGTGCCCGGAGAAGCAGGGCCTACATGAATCACCGAAACATTGTTCCTGTTCAAGGCATTGAGCAGGGGCTGTTCCCCAGCCCGGTCTCTCGTCGATGACTTTCTCTGCGTAGCAGGTATTCTGGCTGGGCCAGTGTAGCAGGGCCCAGGCAAATGGAAATGGATATGGATTCAGTCTGTGGAGCTGGATACAGCCTCCAGCAAGCAAAACACAGTTTAGACTCACAGTGGGGAACCAAATCACGACCCACTATAAGCACACAACACATTCACATGTAAGAAAATTCCACTGTACCATAAATAGCTCTCCGGTCGCAATTACAGAGTCTCTGCACAATCCGGGAGTTCAGAGGTAGCTGGAAGTCCTGACAGGCCGATCGTATTCAGCAAATCTTCGGTCTTCTTCAGGTTAAAGCCTGGTCACAATTCAGTGGCTTAATTCGCTCTCCAAATTCAGATTCAGTCAAAAAAAAAAACACAAGTTCCCTCTCAGGAACAGCAGGCAGGCATGCAGGCCAAACTCAGGCCTTTCCACAGTTCTCCCATGCGAACCCACTATGGATTGCTGCTCGAACTATCTCGAGCTGTTACTTCTTCACTTCCCAACTCAGATCTAACTGAAACTGCAAGCATTGTGGGACTTTCCCCAAGATCCAAAAGGTTCAGTTGGCTGATCTGTCTGTCAGTCACAACAACGGCTCCCCTCCAGGTTATTTTAGGTGCCAAAAGCCCAAAACTACAATTCCTACAAGTTTTGGCCCCACTGAGCCCTGTAGGCAGGCTCCATTTTAGAGTCCCAATGTACTGATTGGCCCCATTCTGACAGTCCAGGACCAAGATGATGGAAACAAACAGAACTGTCCATGATGCAAAGAAGGCAGGTTAGAACAAACTGCAATGTTATTACTACTCTAACAAATGATCAGCAAACAAGTACATCTTCTAACAGAGCTCCCTCTCAGATTAATTATGACTGCAATCCAGGCAGCTCTTAAAGAGACAGTACACAGAGGCTATACAGGCACTCTCTGGCAATATATTTAAACTGCTAAAATGCAGGACACCAGCCTGGCAGTGAGCATTTAAGCAAGCTCAAGGAAGACTTTTCGGGAACCCCCATTTGTGGGGGTTACATGTGGATACTTGTGCAATGTGCTGTTCGGGAGTTTGCATGCATCATTCCACTCTCTGTATAGAGGTGCTTGGTATGTAAACCTGGGCTAGGAAACAAGACCCTCCCCAACCTGTCAGAAAGATGGAGTGGAGGAGACAGGGGCCAAGAGGCAAAATGATGTGACCAACCTGGTCCAGGAAGGTGCTGAGCACCTGCTGTAGAAAGCTTTAGCCCTTGAGTGGTGGCAGGTGCAGCCCTCGAGGGTGTTGAATAAATACAGGTAGAACACATTTATCACATGAATGGATAAAATAGTTCATATAGATTCGGAGGAATGAACATGGTGTGGTGAATGAACAGGACAAAGCCCTATACTGAAAGACAAAATTATAGTGAGCTCCGAGGAGAGGAGCTGGCGATCGCTTGAGCAGGTTTGTGGAGATGGAAGCAGCAGATGAAAAAGGGAAGGTGAAAACTAGTACCAAAGCTAGCCTGTAGCATCCCATGCTTGGTGAGCAATTGGTGACAAACCAGAGAAGCCGCAGCCACAGAGTAACCAACAAGCCAAGGAGCAAGAAAACCAGATCTGCTGCCACACAGGCAGGAGCACTTGAGTCCGGCGTTGGAGGGGTAGAGGGAAAACCTTTATTATTTAGTTTGATACCTGGAATCAGAGGGCATGTGCACAATGTGTGGGGTGGTAGTATGGTTTGTTCAGGCTTCAACCATGGGATACCAAGCCGTCAACTTGTTAAGTGTAGGGAGACCTGCATCCAGCGGCTGTAGCATGGAGAGTGAGTTAAAAGGCGTGTTGCATTGCAGTTTATGAGCTTTAATCTGGAGGGACATAAACAGAGTGGAGGCAGTCCAGAGGAGGGCAACTAAAATGCTGCAGGGTCTGCATCAAAAGCCCTATGAGGACAGACTAAAGGACCTCAATATGTACACCCTGGAATAGAGATGAAGGGATATGATAGAGACCTTTGAATACCTCACAGGGGTACATAATGTACAGGAGGGAAGTATTTTCAGAAGAACAGGTCCTCAAGAACAAGGGGCATGCTATGAAGCTGGAGGAGGCAGATTCAGGAGGGATGTGAGGATATTTCTTCACTGAAAGAGTGGTGGATTCCTGAATTGCCTTCTATCAGGGTGGTGGGGTGAAAATAGTGATGGGGTTTAACAACGCATTGGCAAGGCCACTGGTTTTCGTTTTACTGGAAAACCTGGTAAAATTCGGATTAGGGCTGCCTAAACACCGGTAAAAGCAAAGATTTAATGGAATCTGCCATTTTATACTCTACAAAACTTGTATTTTCTTATAATTGCTTCCTGTACTATTTTCAATTTGCTGTATTTAATGCTTTGTTTATTAAGCTTTCTTTTATTCTGATTATTTATACACATACTAAAGAATGACAGCAGAATCCCGGTAAAATCTGGACAGTAGAGTAACAATCACCGGTGCAATTCTGGAATCTGAAGTCTTGAAAATGGAATTTCAGTGTTTTAATCACCATAAATCAGTGGCCTTGCGCATGGGATAAGCACAAGGGAATCATAGTGGAAAGGAAGGGGGGAGGGGAAAGAGCTGTGGATCGGGAATGGTCTGCGGTAATAGTGTAGGTAGGAGAAATGGGCAGACTGGATGGGCCAAGTGATCCTTATCTGCCAACAAATTCTGTATTTTAATGTTTCTATGTTTCTAATCCATCAGAGAGTGTTAGACATGCTACAGCTGAGAACCGAAGGGAAGAATGCTGGTTTCTGCTGTTGGCTCCTGGGTATGTATCTCCGGATGAGGAACAATCCGCAGTTTGGTCAGCAACAAGTTATGGTTGGCCTGTGACTGCTACTGCAGGTGACAGCAGTGGCAGAGCATGGAGTGGAATGATGGTGCAAGGAATGGAGCTGTGTGGAAGTGGGGACCACTTAGTAGGCTGTGGAAGAACTCCAGGCTTGAGCCGGGGGCTGCTGTGCAGTGTAGATGTAATCTAGTTGGAGAACAGCCTGCAGCTAAGAAGGAGAGGGAGTGGTGTCAACAGCCAAAGGGGCTGCAGCAGGGAAGATGGAAGCACAGCTGTGCTCCAAAAAGTAGGTAGGATACAAAAGACGGAGCAGGAGGAGGAAGAAGGCCCCCCCCCCAAACAAGCAACACTGGAGAAGAATAGCCAGGCATATGGACAGAGGATGCATGGAAATGATGTGACTAGCCCATAGGGTTGGTTTACCTGGCTTTTATAATGATCGAGTGGCTGCTTTGCAGTGTAGATTTGATCTAGTTAGAGAAGAGCCTGCAGCTGAGGAGAGGGAGTGGCATCTCAGGGGCTGCTACGCCGAACTAAAGCCCTCAGCCTTCCAGGCTGCAGCCTTTCTGTTGTGGAAGCATTACCTTTGAACTACAAATCGGTGGCCATGTTCTTCACCCTTGACCCAAGCTGGCATGGTGATGTGGCCAGAGGTGATTGGCTGACCAGTCATGCTTGGACTGCCTGAGAAGAGAGCCTAAAGGTCTAGTGGACTTGTAGAGGACTTGGTTAATTCAGGCTGGCACCTTATCAACAGCCAACTGCCTGTCGAGTGTCAGACACCCAGGTCGGAGTGAATTTAATTGACAAGTCAATTCAGAGGTGCAATTTCTCTGTGAACAGCAGGGACTATTCCAGAACTAGTCCTGTCTGCATACGTCTGCACTGAGATTGATGCCTGTGTGCAGTTGCAAGAGACAGCTTGTTGCTACTGTGCTGCAGAGCCAGACTGCGCATATGCCAGAAACAGAGTGAGAGGAGCAGCAGAACTCTTGCTATGCATGAAATAAGAAGGTAGCTGTGTGCTGAGCTCTACATGAAAGTGAAGCTGAAGGCTGCAACACTTTATCTATAGACTCTGCTGCTGCTGCAGCTGGAGGTCACGACTGAAACTGCAACTCATTTGGGAAGCTGTCCCACCAGTGCCACAGCACAGTACTGGTTATCATACAGGCTAGGGACGGATGCCATGATTTGGTGGGTTGGGCAGATGGGATTGGGTTTTGCAGTGCTTTGTGTACTGAAGAATCATCTACTGAATGCTAAGATCAGGAGAGGCCTTACCTGGACTGGAGGACCAGCCCACATCAGAGCCTCTACAGAGCGAGAGAAAGTGAAACCAGCCAGACAGGGACTTACTGAAAACAGCAATATTGCCCCTGTGCCATGAGGGGGGATCCTCTTGTCTGGGACACTGTGAGTAAATTCAGGGCTTGCCCTGCAAAAGCAGCATTGTATTATAGTTTGGGAAGTATTTCATGGACTATGCCATCTGTGCAGGCCTTAAAAATGCCTGCTGGGGGTTTGATGAGCATTTGGGCTTTGAGGATTAATTTGCTTTCAGCCTGATTAAGTGCACCGCCGCTGTCCAGCCATGTGCAACATCATCAGGCTTGCTCTGTATCCACGGCTGGGTATCCAGTCAAGCACTGGGAGCTCCTTAATAACATTAAGGGTTTAAACACTGGTACTAGTGGGGATCAGGGTAGCATCCCCAGTACATGTGGGCAGGAAACATAACCATACTGTGCAGTGTGTGGCATGAGTGTGGGTAGTGGTAGAGGGATGAGCTTGGAAAGACATCTGAAGAACAGCCTCGGGTCATATTTGGCTGTGTCTAGAAGGGCAAGAGAAAAGTAGCTGGTATGAAGCAGACTTTCCCTGGAAGGGCAGGAAAGAACTAGCTGGGACTATACTAACGACCTCATTGCCTAACCCTTTTTCCCATTTAGGGCCCTGCAATGACCCTAAATAAAAGTGTAAGTTGCATGCATTGGGGGGAGTATCACTGCATTGAATTGGTTCTTGGGTGGGTTGATCCTGTGGGGAGGTGAGTTGCTACTGCATTCCAGGGGGTACTATTATACTTCCACTAGACCCACTTTAACCTATCTTTGGGTAGAGACACCTCACTATTTTACCCAAATTTGGATACTATCCCCCCTTTCAGAAGTTTAAAATATCCAGGCCCCCCAGCCTTGTTCAGCCTTCAAGCCAGGACTGTAGCACATGTACTGTAACATCAGTGGCGACTCAGTAGGTGGAATACATTATGAATAGAGATGGACAAGCCCAACACTGTCTTGAGCCTCATTAGCAGTGGTGGCTGTACACAACAGGACACATGCCCTAGTAAAAAGAATGCAGTGCCCTGGTGGGTGACCCATGTGGTGCAACGCTACCCCAAACAACACTATGTGCACTTTGTATAACTGTGCTCTGGCTGCCAGCTGTTGTCTCACCGTCTGCCTGGTAATTAACAAGCGCTTGAGCTGACACTGCTCGATGAGTCCAGTACCTGTCTTTGGCTCAGCTCTACAGCATAAAGCAAGTCAGTGTCAAACTACAATAACTATGGTCAGCACAAGTGTTGTTTACAATCTGAGTCCAGTTAGTGCAGCGGTGGCAACCTATAGCTGGGGTGCGACATGCATGCACAGTGTGATCAGCTTCCTCAGCTCAGTTAATTTCCAAGCCAGACCGCGTGACTTGGTTCACCTAGCTCTAATTATAATTGTCTATGCTTGTCCATCATAGTGGTGCTAAGAGGATCATAACTCCTTCTTGTACAGTTGCAAATGGCATTGAGACCATATAAGCAAGGGGCCAAGGCGCTATGCAAATGAACTGTATGGCCATTCATAAAGGCATAGCTGCATTCACAAGTCATGTCACAGCCTGCTGCACTTCCCCATATTATAGCCTATTAAAACCAGGCAGTAGTGCAGGTGGCCTGTCGGCAAAGCAGTAGTGCACCACTCACTATGCTGAAGACCTGGTTTCGGGAATGATCCTGGTCACTGGAAGCTGGCCATGGGGTGGAGGATTGAGCATCCCAGAGAACACTCTCCTGTGATTGGTGGTTTGTCCATTCCCCTGTGCATGGGCATCATCTCAAGGACCCTAGGTGGTGAAGGTCAGATGGGGACAGCAGAGGGAGGGAGACATAAGCGTCTTGTGGTATGCAAGTCCATTGTGTGCAGTGCTGTGTGTTCATAACCCAGGGTCTAAGGGATAGAAGAGAGGGAGAAACTCCAGCTTGTGTCAGGATGATTCTGGCACGCTTAGGTACTACTTCAGCTGCCCAGCATGAAAATCTCCTCTGCCACTGAATTCAGATTGATAAGGTTGGGGGTTGTCCACCACCCACCAACCCTACTGTGGGATGGTTCCTCCTCATAGGGCAGGTAAGCATGGGTTCTGTGGGGTTGGGCTTCATCGACAGGACTAGGCAGTAGCATAGTTGATGGCCATTGGGCTGGGGAATGGAAAAAGAATTAAAAAAAAAAAATAGGCATTCATGGAGGGGGCGCAGTAGCATGACCAGGCACAGTAGCCTACTGAGGGTTCAAGAATTAGGCAGCATGCCAGGGAAAACAAAAGTGAGGGCCTCACTGGGGCTAAAGAGGGGGGCTTCCAGTGGATAACAAAGACTGAACATTGGGGAGGGGAAAGGGTGAGGGCCACAGGACTACCATTATCCAGACCAAGGGGAGATCCTTGACCCTCTAACCCAAAGGATGGTGGCAGTAAGGGAGAGGGGAATCTTCTAATCAGAGCACCCCTGTGTGTACTTGACTGACATTGCGCCATGTGCCTGGCCTAATGCCAAGCTGCAACCTGGTTGCAGTCAGAGTCCAGCGCATGTTAGCAGGTGCAAACCTTGTTTACACCTCTCCAACATCTGAATCAGGGATTTGAGTTGAACCTGTGTTGCAGGGGGACTCTCTCTGAAATAAGTGCCTATTTCTATGTATAGCATTAGCGGTGACACAGCAGGGTGCCAATTGTCCACCAGTTTTTCACCATCCTGTACAACTAAGAATGAGGCCTAAATATCTGTATGTTTTTTCAATAAAAGTAGGGAAACCATGCCTGTTTATTGTCAGAATCTGAGCTTTACATTGATAGTAACATTTTATTGGTACTTGGTCATATAACCATAATGATCTGCGTGAAATGTAAACAAAAAAGTTAATTTTACCAAAAGATACATTAGCATAGTGTAACAATTTTGTACTGTATTCTTTTTTTAAATTAACTCTGTCTGCTAAGGGGACAGTGATGTGCTGGAGAAATGAGATTAAATATTTGCCAGAGGCAGAATAGCTGACTCTGGAAGTTAATTACATTCTCTTTGTCCAGTAATGACAGCCCCACCCCCAGTGGTCAGTTAATGAGGGAGTTTCATAGAGCCCATGGTCTTTCAAGGCGGGAAACTGTCATAGCTATGTAGCCACCACCTGCTGGGCAGACATGCCTCAGAACAATAAGAGGGTTTCAGTCCACAAAATCCAAGATTCCAGTTTAGGCCAGATTCCCAGAGAGGTGATACCACAGTAGACAAAGAAAGTGTCACATCCATGTCAGGTGACATATTTGATGATGTGGCATTGGGGCTGGCAGTGGAAGACTTTTGAGGTCCTGTCAGACCCTAGTAAGTCAGTCTATGTTGGGACTCCATACTGAACACCATCTAAGAGTTGAAGTCTGCCATGGCTCACTAAAGTACGGTGTAGTAAGAATCTTTTTACTTTGTTAGAGTTAAGAAGCTGTAAAAAGGTTTTTCAGAGTGTTTCTTCTGCTGTCTGCAAACCATTTCTTTTTAATTTCTATAGTAACCCAATAATTCCCATAGTTTTTTTATTATTGTGATATCCTGTAGAATGTGTAAATATTGTGGGGTAGTAAATATTATTTTTACATACTTAATGCTTCTGTGACTGAATCTTTTGGGGAATAGTTAACTGTTGGTACTGACAAATCTATGGCGTGATCCAGCTCTGAAGGGCAATAAGCTACAGTTACTACATTCTAGAAGTAAAGTGTTTTCAGGGAAGGCTGTTTGCTCATAGCCAAAGGCCCTGTACTGTGTGGACAGTGTCTCTTGTGGATTCAGACTGAAAAGTCAGCAGGTAAGAGAATCATCTCTGGTGGTGGCAGCTACCAAGGGACCCTTACAGGTGTTGAGGGGTATTGAGGGTTGAGAAACTGGCAACCTCTTGCAAACTGTGTCCTCAGAGTGCACAGGTGATTTCACACAGAAACATGGCAGCTTAGAACATGGTGGCCAAAAAAGACCATAGGTCCATTCAATCTACCCTGTTTTATCCTGCTGGACCCTGGGACCTATTATCTAGTCAGAATTATTGCCGTTGCATCCTCCCCCTTGCCCTACTGCTTCCCTCTGTGTAACTATTAAGCATTTTACTTGGTTCCAGCTGTGTTTGAAATCATTAATGGTTCTTGCACCCACCACCTCTGTTGGTAGGCTGTTGCATGGCTCAACCACTCTCTCTACTGGTAGGCTCTTCCATGGCTCAACCACTCTCTCTCCACTGGTGGTCTTTTCCATGGCTAGCCACTCTCTCTGCTGTGAGGCAGTTCCATGCCTCAGCTACTCTCTCGCGGTAGGCAGTTCCATGGCTCAGCCGCTTTCTCTTCGGGTAGGCTGTTCCATGCCTAAGCCACTCTCTCTGCTGGTAGGCTGTTCCATGCCTCAGCCACTCTCTCTGCTGGTAGGCTGTTCCATGGCTCAGTCACTCTCTCTGCTGGTAGGCTGTTCCATGGCTCAGCCGCTTTCTCTGCTGGTGGCGGTTCCATGGCTCAGCCATTGTCTGCTAGTATGCTGCTCCATGGATGAGCCTCTCTCTGCTGATAGGCTGTTCCATGACACTTTCTCTGCTGGTAGGCAGTTCTTTGGCTCAGCCTCTCTCTCTCTGCTGGTAGGCTATTCCATGGCTCTGTCGCTCTCTCTGCTGGTAGGCTGTTCAATGTCTCAGCCACTTTGTCTGCTGGCAGGCAGTTCTATGGCTCAGCCACTTTCTCTGTGGGTAGGCTGTTCCATGGCTTAGCCACTCTCTCTGCTGGTAGGCAGTTCTATGGCTCAGCCGCTTCTCTGCTTGTAGACTATTCCATGGCTCAGCCATTGTCTCTGCTGGTAGGCATTTCTATGGCTCAGCCACTCTCTCTCTGCTGGTAGGGGTTCCATGGCTCAGCCATTGTCTCTACTGGTGAGCTATTCCATGGCTCAGCCATTGTCTCTGCTGGTAGGCATTTCTATAGCTCAGCCACTCTCTCTCTGCTGGTAGGCGGTTCCATGGCTGAGCCTCTCTCTCTGCTGATAGGCTGTTCCATGGCATAGGCACTCTCTCTGCTGGTAGGCAGTTCCATAGCTCAGCTACTCTCTCTGCTGGTAGGCAGTTCTTTAGCTCAGCCTCTCTCTTTCTGCTGGTAGGCTGTTCCATGCCTCAGCCACTCTCTCTGCTGGTAGGCTGTTCCATGGCTCTGTCACCCTCTCTGCTAGTAGGCTGTTCAATGTCTCAGCCACTTGTCTGCTGGTAGGTTGTTCCATGCCTCAGCCACTCGCTCTTCTGGTAGGCTGTTCAGTGTCTCAGCCACTTGTTTGCTGGTAGGTTGTTCCATGCCTCAGCCACTCGCTCTTCTGGTAGACTGTTCCATGGCTCAGCGACTCTCTCTGCAGGTAGGCTGTTCCTTAGCTCAGCGACTCTCTCTGTGGGTAGGCTGTTCCATGGCTCAGCGACTCTCTCAGTGGGTAGGCTGTTCCATGGCTCAGCGACTCTCTCTGTGGGTAGGCTGTTCCATGCCTCAGCCACTTCTCTGCAGGTAGGCTGTTCCATGCCTCAGCCACTCTCTGTGGGTAGGCTGTTCCAGCCTCAACCACTCTCTCTGTGGGTAGGCTGTTCCGTGGCTCAGCCACTCTCTCTGCAGGGAAGGCTGTTCCATGGTTCAGCGACTCTCTGCAGGTAGGCTGTTCCATGGCTCAGCGACTCTCTCTGTGGGTAGGCTGTTCCATGCCTCAGCCACTCTCTCTGTGGGTAGGCTGTTCGTGGCTCAGCCACTCTCTCTGAGTAGGCTGTTCCATGGCTCAGCCACTCTCTCTCAGGTAGGCTGTTCCATGGCTCAGCGACTCTCTCTGTGGGTAGGCTGTTCCATGGCTCAGCCACTCTCTCTGCAGGTAGGCTGTTCCATGGCTCAGCGACTCTCTCTGTGGGTAGGCTGTTCCATGCCTCAGCCACTCTCTCTGTGGGTAGGCTGTTCCGTGGCTCAGCCACTCTCTCTGCAGGTAGGCTGCTCCATGGCTCAGCGACTCTCTCTGTGGGTAGGCTGTTCCATGCCTCAGCCACTCTCTCTGTGGGTAGGCTGTTCCGTGGCTCAGCCACTCTCTCTGCAGGTAGGCTGTTCCATGGCTCAGCGACTCTCTCTGTGGGTAGGCTGTTCCATGGCTCAGCCTCTCTCTGTAAAATAAAAGTTTCTTTTGGATTGCAAAACACAATGCAGGAGACAGATGCTTACAGAATAAAGGTTTATTTTTCAAAGTATGTAAAAGGACAGCAATTACACCTGCTGGGAGTCTGGAACCTCTGAACACGGGGTCAGCATAACAAAACTCAGAGAGCAATAGTCTCACATAAAATTATATACTAAAGATAAGAGGGTCCTGTTACTTGGTAATGGGCTCGTTTGCATAATAAAGATGCATGGCAAAACATTTCAATTGGTGTACATGGTGGGTGACTCGCACCCAAGGCCGTAACATGTTGCACATGCTCAGTGATAAATATTACTGCTGACTACAGCTACATTGTATTACAACAGAAAGATTCATTATATTGTGCTGATCATAGCATCATGGCTAATACCTGTAGGTGGCGTGCTAAGACCATAAATAGATCTCTGCTAAACAGTGGTTGTAAGCACATCATAGCAAACATTTGTAAATACTGTTATAGGCAAGGCACATTTTATTTTTATGGAGCCCTATCCTGGAGGCTCTGGGGCCTGAAGATAAAAACAGTACAAGTAATATCATTTGAAGAAATGTCAAAAAACAAAGGACACTAATTAAACACATATAAAGTACTAAAATTCATAATCAGAATCATAGGTCCCCAATGCTTTCACTCGGGCAGTTGGATAGATCATATGGTCTCTTCCGGGTAAGCCAAGTGGAAGAGTTGGGCTTTTAGCCTCTGCTTGAACACCTCAATAGAACGGGCCTCCTGGACTGCAGATGGTAGCAAGTTCCACAGTGTCAGCCCTGCGACACTAAAGGCATGGTCACCTGAAGTCTTGAGCAGAACCCTGAAAACATTCAGGAGGTCCCTAGATGAGGAGCGGAGGGAGCAGACAGAGGTTGCAGATGTAAGGAGCTCAGTCAGGTAGCCCAGACCCAATCCATATAGGGCCTTAAAGGTGAGCAAGCCCACCTTGAAAGGACCCTCCACCTGACAGACAGCAAGTGCAGAACCCATAAGACTGGGGTCACATGGCTGAACCTAGACAGGCCAGTCACTAACCAAGCCGCTGCGCTCTGCACTAGCTGCAATCTGCGGAGGGTCCCTCCCATGACCCCGAAGTACAGAGAGTTACAGTAGTCGAGCCTAGAGGTAACAAAGGCATGCACTAGTGTCGGCAGGTCTTCGGGCGGAATGAGAGGCTTGATCCTGGTACTGTTACTCAAGTGGTAAAAAACACTTTTGACAACAGAAGACACCTGATCCTCAAGTGTCAGTCTGCTGTCCAGGATCATACCAAGATCTTGCACCCTTGGGGAGGCCACCAATGAAGCACACCCCAGAAAAAGTCCTGTGTCAACTCAGATACACTCCCATCACACCATGACCAGGCTCGATCACCAGCACCTCTGTCTTGTCTGGGTTCAGTTGCAACAGCTGGAGGACATCAGTCATTGATTTTGCCAAGCAGTTGTTAAGCACATCTGCAGCATTGGATGTTCCAGGGGCAAATGACAAATACAGCTGGGTGTCATCTGCATAGCAGTGAAACTCCACACTGAATTGCCGAATGATCTTGCCCAGGGACAGACATATCCTGCGAATAACATCGGCGACAAGATCGAGTCCTGGGGTACTCCACATGACAGGGGCATTGGGAAGGAGGAGAAATTTCCCATCACTACCTGTTGCACCCTATCAGAGAGATAGGACTCAGACCATTTGACCTACATACCTTGGGCCCGATTCTAGAAGAGTTACGCCTGGTGTAGCAAACAATAGGCGGCTACTGGCGAAAAATACAGGAGCCGCAACAAGAAGAGGCAAAATAGTGAACAAAACAATTTGGCATCCCAGTAAAAACAACCAAAAATTGACCTGTCAGCTAGGTCCCATTAAAAAGCTTTTATTTTAGCATATAAACAGCCAGCACTCGTAAAAAAACACAGACATCTGCGTTTCGTCTAAAATACGCTTTTTCAATGCTTTTTACGAGTGCTGGCTGTTTATATGCTAAAATAAAAACCTTTTTAACAGGACCTAGCTGACAGGTCGATTTTTGGTTGTTTTTACTGGGATGCTGAACTGTTTTGTTCACTATTACACCTGGTGTAACCACACTTGCACCAAAAAGAATGGCACAAGTAGCAAGTTATGCTAGCAGTTGTGACGTGTGGGATTCTGCAAAGTGGAGTTATGCCAGCAGTTGCGCTCTAAACCCCCTATGACATGACACTAGGGGGTTTACGGCAGCAGTTGCACCCTATTCTAGAAGGGTAGCAACAAAGTCCCCAATGTCAGGACTCTACAAGAACCCCGGAGAACTGTCAACATAAGTTACACCAGCATTTAGCTGGTATAACTCTACATACACCCTCCGGGGTTCTGTAGACCCACTGCACCCACTCCACAATGTGCCTCCATGCCCAGAACACCCTGTTGTCTCTGCACAGGGCATCCCATGACCCCAGTCCCGCTTCCCCATAGCAGAGGTGCCCAGCTGGGTATCTTGCACCCCAGCCCCAGAACCCTAAACCGTAAATGCCCTGCAGGCAGCCCACACATCATGCCCCAAACCCCACACCACTATCAGCCCTGCAGAGCAGCTCTGCCCCATCCCCAGGGTCCGATTCCCACCTGAAGCACAGGTCCTGCAGTGCATAAACTGTTAAAATAAATATCACCTCGTACACCCTGGTAGTCTAGTGTCCCTCCCATCCAGCAGTGCCACCCACCTAGCACCCCCCTCCACCTGTCCCCATCTGGCAACTGGCACTGCCACATCTCACCTCCTTGGCCAGCCGCCGACTGTGCTCCTTCTGAGTGCTTACTGTATAGATGTGCTCAATAAGATATTCATATTGACAGTGGGTAGGGGGCCTATAGCCCTGTGGGACTCCACCAGTGAACGGGCATGGGATCGCAATTGCGACTTGCGGAATAGCGGTTGTGGCTTGCGATGTCCTCGCCAGGTACACCCTCTGTTCAGCGTACCTGGCTGTATGTTGTAAGTCACAGGACTTAGACGTGGGGACCCTGCCCCTTCTAGAATAGGGCGAAGGGTCAATGTCACAGCTGCATTTGGTGTAAGTCGCCTTTGGCAGCGACTTGCGCCATCCTTCTAGAATCCCGCCCCCCCATGTGTATAATAGAAAATGGTATCCGTGACTTCCTATTCCTCTGCCCACTTTTTGCTAATCATAAGCTCTGGTACCTGTTTCTACTCACACTCTTGCTAGCAGGTGATATCGAGCGAAACCCAGGCCCCCTTTTAAAGGCTGTGCAAGTCAGTACTACTGAGCCCATGTCTAAGGGCTTATACTTTATGCGTCTAAACATTAGGAACTTGCAGCACAACTTTTCTGAACTAGAGGCATGGGTCGAAGTGCACCAGCCTGATGTTCTTTGCCTAACAGAGGCTTGGTTAAAACCCTCTACCCTAGATTCCGCCTGCTCTTTACCTAGCTATAACCTGATCCGACAGGATAGATCATCAACAAAGAGGGGTGGAGGGGTTGCAATCTACTACAAAGCTCATATGAACCTAACTATTATACCTAGCACCACTGTGTCTTCCTGTGAATCCTTACATGCCCTACTGTTACTGGGCTCCAAAACTACATATCATATTACAACCTACTGAATCTGGCTATGCAGGGCTAGAGGAGCTCCAAGCATGTCCACCACAGTAGCCAGTCACAATGAACTACTGACCCTGGGTGATATGAACCAGAACTGGCTGGGGCACACCCAAAATACCCTTCTATCCCTAATTCAGAGTCATAACCTGTACCAAGTTATAACTGACCCCACAAGGGTTTCATCATCCTCAACCTCAAGTACTCTACTCGACTGGATCCTTACTAACCAAGTTCATAGGATTATGGCTGCAGGTACACTACCAGATGGTATTAGTGACCACAACCCAGTCTACTGTATCTGGGATCCCTCCACAATCCCCTCTGCTCCACCACGGCACATTACTTTTCGGAGCTATGCCAAGCTGGACACTACTAAATTCCTACAAGATGTCTCCGTGATAGACTGGTCCCTACTTTATCAGGCTAAAGATGCCCAAACTGCATTCCACCTTTTCTTGTCCAGCTTCATGCCTATCCAGGATGCTCATGCAGCTTACTGCACAAGAAGTGCACGTGGCAAGCAGACTAAATAGCTACATAAGGATGTGCTCGGGCTACTCCAAAATCAGGACAAGTGCTGAAGTAACTACAGAAAAACTGGCCTCTCATTAGATTATGAAATGTATAGAGCCCAGAGAAACCTTTACAAACATAAAATTAGGCTGGCAAAGAGTTCGTATTGCAAAGGCCTGCTCTTGGATGTGGCAGCAGACTCCAAAACATGTTGGTCCCATATAAAAACCTTCTTGGGTGCCACTCAGTCCCACACAATGAATGATATGGTAATTGATGGTGCCCACTGCAATGACCCAAACACCATTGCCAACTCCTTCAACAGACTCATCTCTGACCTCTCTAAGCATACTACATTGTTCCCAGATGGCACGCCTGGCCAGCCTCTACAGAAGCCTCTTTTTTCGAGGTCTGGTCATCCTGTTTTAAGGCTGTCAATAGATTGGAGATCCTTAAACTGCTTATGACTATATCCGAAAGTACTAGCATTGGCTCTGATGGTCTAGAACCAAGGCTTCTAAAACTAGCAGCCCCTACCATTGCCTCCCCTTTGGCCAAAATATTCACACTATCTCTACGTCAAGGTCACGTTCCTGACATATGGAAGATTGCTAGGGTTACACCCATCTTTAAAAAGGGTGATAAAGACATCGCTAACTATCGGCCCATTGCAATGCCATCTGTCCTGAGTAAGATACTCGAGAAACTGGTGTCCTTGTAAGTGATTGATTTCCTCACCAAATACAATCTACTATCACCCAACCAACATGGCTTCCAGAAGGGTCATAGCACCTCTACTGCCCTTTCCAACTTACTAATGACATACTATGTGCTATGGATGGCAGCTGACTTACGGGAGCAGTCTTTATAGATCTGAAGAAAACTTTCAACCTAGTTGATTATCCTCTCCTTCTAGAACATCTCCTATCCTTGGGATTCTCAACACAATCTGTGGCATGGTTCCAAAATTACCTATCAAATAGGATACATATGGTTAAACTCAATAATGCCCTATCCGAACACACATTTATCAACACTGGCATCCCTCAGGGCTCTATTTTGGGGCCCTTCCTCTTTACTATATTTGTTAATCGATATCCTCATCACCCATCCCTGCACCTCTATCCTCTACGGATGACCTGGTCTTCTACTCCAGTGCCAGCAGTGTTCTGATATCAACCACAACCTCTCCAATGCCTTTCAGGAAATCCAGTCCTGGCTAACCAGAAATAAGTTAGTTCTAAATGTGGCTAAGACTCAGGCTATGCTATTTGGCACAGCTGCCAAACTGAAAGAATGCCATGAGCTCTTTACCATAACCTGTGCCAACAGTTCCCCTCTCACAGCCGTTACCTCCTTTTAATATCTGTGAGTTCTCCTTGATGCCACCTCAGCACAACCTTTATTCAGACCATTTGCAAATTGATGAATAGCTAGAGTGTGGCCTACAAACTTCTACTACGTTCTCTGCCCTCAGCCAGACTCATGATTGCCTGTGGAATTCTTCTTCCATCTCTAACCTATGGATCTATAATCTACATGAAGCGCTTCCAATACCACTCTCCGTAAGTGGGATGTTACCTACAATAACATATGTCGCTATGCCTCCACGTCCCCTCGACTCAAACACCACTGTCAGCTTTGCTGCCTAAATTGGGCCTCTCCCTACTCCTACCGATTACTGGCACTAGGATCTCTACGGATGCTATCATTAGAGCTAATACTCCCTGTCATTTGCCTCCTGCTCACCCTGTCCTCTCCATATGATCTCGCCTCGAACTTATCCCTGCTACAAGTTCCAAGAAGAAAATCTGCTAAAGGCACTAATGCCTTTTCTGCGCTGCTTCTATTGGAACTCCTTGCTGCATGAGATACGTGAGGTGGCAAGCTCATCACATCTTCATAAAAGGCAAAAAATCTGCTTATTGACCATGCCATTTACACCTGTTTTACCCACCTTCTGCCCTCAAGAACCATTGAAAACTCTTTGCCTTCTAAACCATGCAAGCCTACTTGTGTTCCTGCACTTTTCCTTGCTACCTCTCTCATCCTATTGCTCCCCTGTGTCTTTCTCACTTCTTTTCTCTCTCTACCCTACCCAAACCTTTTCCTCCTACCATTAGGAACCCTAGGATATTCCCCTCCAACTTTAGAAAGGCCTGAAACAGCCTCCTATTAATACTCCAACACGTCCCTGGTCTGCCCCTGCCTCACCTCCCCTTCCCATCTTTTACTTTTGTCCCCCCTCTGCTGCCAGCTCACCTCCCTATATCCTGAACCCTATCCCTGAATCTTGCACTCTTTCACAGTCATACTCATAGTCACAGCTCACCGCCCCCGCTCCCTATCCCTCTGCACTTTTAGCTAATTGCTCTTTTCTCTCGACTTGTCTGTTGTGTGCTTACAAGATTATGCTCACTGTAGTTACTTTCTCCCCTAATTGCTCAAATATTTCTTGAAAATCTCTCCTCTCCTCTCCTACTGCCTTGCCTTAGTCTATTAATTGCACTATTGCATTGATTTGCATTGTTTGTTATAAATACCTCGATACAAATTGTTTGTTTACCTTTGCTGCTCATCCAATGTATTATCACTTTGTTTTGTATAATGATATAACCTGCTGTCTGTCGTACCTGTAACATCTTCTTTGTAACCTCCTGGGTCGTGACTGAAAACAGTCATCCTCATGACTAGTGCACCTTACCCGGTCAACAAAAACGAACTCAATAAATAAATGTATTCCATACAGACAGACAGTACAAATACATCACTTAGCAATCGTAATGTTGTTTCATATCAAATACTATTCCTCTTAGAAATGACAAGAAAACTGAGAATAAAAATGTGGGAAGTTTCCACATGGAGTTTCTGGGTACCAATAAAAGAACTCGTATCTGGTGTCCGTGGAAAGGATCAGGCTCCCATACTCCACTTCTGGCCTCATGTCACATAATTATCAAAATTACCATGTGCACAGAACATAGCACATCCCAACTACTGACACTTTTGAAACAGCCTAAGGCTTTTTTTAATTAACATAGTAACATAGTCATTTAAGGTTGGAAGGCTCCAAGGTCAGTCACCCCACCCCTTTATTAGCAGGATTAAAGTTTAACTGCTGTGCAATTATGTACTAATGTCTAGTGATGCCCCACCCACTCTACCTTGGGTACCCTGTGAAAAAAATGACTTTCATTCTCATATTGGAAAATAGAACCCAGTCTTGTTCCTCTCTCTCATGTCCCCATGAGCACACACTCCACCACTATAACTAGCTTCTAGTCTCCAGTACTCCTGGTATACCTTTTAACCACATCCTCAGTTCTGTAGTCACACTTCCTAAACTTGCGCTCCTTCTCGAAGAGAATGATACATTACATGCACTTTATTTGAAGTATCTTAAATGAACTTGAGCTATAAATGAGTACATGTAAAGTGTTTTTCATGAGGAATGGCAACAGTCCAGAATTCTTCATATAGTACATGGTAATTGCATTGTATGCAACATGTAACACTATTTGGATCACGTGTACATGCATTATTATACAGTATGAGGAATAGCTGGATACATGTACATGTGCCCTGTCATGCAAATGAGAAGTTGTACTAGTTTTTGGAGTACATAGAGACTTTTTGATCTTCCCCTTGCAGTATCAGCTCTGAAGTTCTGCAGGGATCAACTATATCCCCATTGTTGTCTGCGGTGTGTTTTGCCTCGTCTTGGAATGGTGACCTAAAAGTGTAGTTTGACTTATCATTGTTACATACATAATATTTAACTGTATCTTTGTTTCTACCAGGGCAGGTTGACCCAGCAGCAGAGCTGAGAGATCCTGCCTTGACTGGAAGGTGGATAGCTTTTAGTGGGTTGCAGCTAAACCCTGACAAAATAGAGTTGCAACTAGTGTGTCTGCTCGCCTTAGGTTTGTATTGCATGCTGAATCTGTCACCAGGTACTGAATGCCATTTAGTAGAGGAAGTAAAGACTGCAGCTTACAAAAACAGGAGTCAGTATATCATCTCGGCTAAAATAAAAGTTTTCTTTTAGCTGAAAGGTTACAGCTGCATTCTCTGAGACCAGAGATGTAAGGATCAGTCCCGGGTCCAGGCGGAAGCAGTACAAACCTGTAATTCAGTTTACTGAAGATTTCCCCCTACAAAGCTGAGGACAGACATTTCAAGGTTGCCTGTGAGAAGGTAGCCTTGGGCCATCCACCACTGACAGGGCTTAGAAAATGGGAATTAAAATCCTGGTCTTTGATTGATTGAGCACCCCATCTAGGGGTATATATGCCAACAGACACCAGGTAAAAATGAGTCCCATGTCAACCTGCCTCTCTGCCAGCTGAAATCCTGCCCACACACAGTTTGAAAAACTGAAATAGCAACCATCTTGTTTCCTCACTTAGCGTGTGACAGACCCCCAACATACACACACTCCATGCCCTCTAAATGAAGCACCACAAACTGTGTGTACCTGTAAGTGCCGCACATTCCAGATTGCAATGACTGCTGTTTCTCCAGATGCCCACTGAATCACCCTGCTCACAATTGTTAAAAAAAATTAGAAAAGAAAATTAGCCACAATTCCTCTTGTGTTTTGGTGGGCTAAAGGGTGCAGGTGGGGAACATCTAAATTTGAGCTTCCAGAATGCTGCCTTCCTGCTCGAGCTCACACCCACGCTGCAGACTTGCTCACCCTTACCAACTGCACACCACACTGCAGTCCTGCTCACTCTTATCAACTGCACTATTAACAGAAATGGTAACTACTGAATGGGTTGCTTACTTTTGCAGGTGTTGGGAGGAGAGGGCAATCATCTGCAGAGTAAAACGAACAGGTTAAAATGGGCCAAACAAGGCTATTGTCCGGGACACTGTACCCCCCTTCCCTTCTAGTGGCCTGAACAATATACAATTACTTTCACAATGACCCTTATTCACCAGGCAATTACACACTGTTTGTACACAGGGCTGGTTCCTCTAGCTTGACCCTAGGGACCCCTGTAAAACAAGGTTAAGCACAGCAAATAGCAACAGTACAATACTTTTGGCACAAACTGGACCCACAGTCAGGTTAAATGCAAACAAAATTAAATCTGATTTATTCAGGGGACTTGAACAAGGGAGGGGCATAATCAGGTTGATTTGCTTAAAAGCTATATCAGCAGACAGTTATGCATGTAGTTCAGAGTCCTTACACAGTCACACACTCTGGGTACCCAGGTAGGAAAACGGTGGACTAGCCAGGAACATTACAGCTGGTTGGGGCCCTGTGATGGAAGAAAGCAACATGCACAACACACGCTATTTGTAATCCGGAGCTGGAGGGCTCAGTTCGTGAAAGAAAAGGCAACAAGACAATCAGATGACAACACTTTTAGATTTAGCTGTTGCTGCAGGGAGCTACCCTGATGTTTACTCACGATACCCAATACTGGACACAGGCAGGATGAAATTGAGACTGCAGGCTGTCGAGCTGGAGTGCCCAGAGAAGCAGGGCCTACATGAATCACTGAGACATTGTTCCTGTTCAAGGCATTGAGTAGGGGCTGATCCCCAGGCTGGTCTCGTCAATGACTTTCTCAGTGTAGTAGGTATTCTGGCTGGGCCAGTGTAGCAGGGCCCAGGCAAATGGAAATGAATTCAGATTTAGTCCATGGAGCTGGATACAGCCTCCGGCAAGCAAAACACAGTTCAGACACACAGTGGGGAACCAAATCACGACCCACTATAAGCACACAGCACATTCACATGTAAGGAAATTCCACTCTACCAGGCAAATGGCTCTCTGGTCGCAATTACACAGTCTCTACACAATCCGGCAGTTCAGAGGTAGCTGGAAGTCCTTACAAGCCGATCGCATTCAGCAACTCTTCAGTCTTCTTCAGATTAAAGCCTGGTCACAATTCAGTGGCTTAATTCGCTCTCCAAATTCAGATTTAGTCTGAAAAAAAAACAACACAAGTTCCCTCTCAGGAACAGCAGGCAGGCATGCAGGCCAAACTCAGGCTTTTACACAGTTCTCCCACTCGAATCCACTATGGATTGCTGCTCGAACTATCTCGAGCTGTTACTTCTTCACTTCCCAACTCAGCTCTAACTGAAACTGCAAGCAGTGTGGAACTTTCCCCAAGATCCAAAAGGTTTGGTTGGCTGATCTGTCTGTCAGTCACAACAAAGGCTCCCCATCCAGGTTATTTTAGGTGCCAAAAGCCCAAAACTACAATTCCTACAAGTTTTGGCCCCACCGAGCCCCTGTAGGCAGACTCCATTTAAGAGTCCTGAATGTACTGATTGGCCCATTCTGACATTCCAGGACCAAGATGATGGAAACAAACAGAACTGTCCATGCTGCAAAGAAGGCAGGTTAGAACAAACTGCAATATTATTACTACTCTAACAAATGATCAGCAAACAAGTACATCTTCTAACAGAGTTCCCTCTCAGAGTAATTATGACTGCAATCCAGGCAGCTCTTAAAGAGACAGTACACAGAGGCTATACAGGTACTCTCTGGCTATGCATTTAAACTGCTGAAACGCAGAACACCAGCCTGGCAGTGAGCATTTAGGCAAGCTCAAGGGAGACTTTTCGGGAACCCCAATTTGTGAGGGTTACCTCTTTTTATTCCTTTTTATTTACATTTGATACGTTGTGTTACATATTTTTACACATTTTATTAAAAATGTAACAAAACAGCACAATAATACTCTCCAGGGTGTACAGTATGGGCAATACAGATTCTTTCAAATACTATAGGGCCCTCTGCCTGCATCATCAGGCTTCATTATGCCCCTGGCCAGTCTGATATAGCCCACCACTGCCCACCCTGTTGGGTATTATTGCCAGCTCAGCTAAAATCTAGGCAGGCTGTATGTAATCTAGAGATGTCTCTTGATGAGCTAGCATCAGACTCTCAGGTGTCAGCAGTCATCTGGAATGGTGTTTACCATCTTAGAAACATCGCTAGGTTGTAACCCTACCTTGACCGGGTGACATGACAAAACTGTGGTGCAGTTTTTCTTAACCTTCCTCTAGCTTTCTGCAGTGCTCTGTGCAAGGGTATGCCTGCAAATTTGATCCAGCAGCTGCCGCTGGTACAGAATGCATCCACTCACCTTCTGACCTCCACCTGGCTGTCAGAGCATGTAACACCTGCACTGTGCTGTCTGCACTAGCTGTAGGTAATGCGACGAATCAGTTTCAGTGTACTTTAATTGGCATATAAGGCTTTAAATGGGCTGGGCTGTCTGTTATCTTCATGACCTTTTCGGCACCCATATGGATGCTAGGAATTATGTCGTGCCAGACAACAACTACTTGCTGTCCCAAAATCAAGATTAAAATCTCCTGGGGACAGAGCATTTTTAGTGGTTGCTTCATGATGGGGGAAACACCCTCCTATTAGACATCTGAACTGCTGCCTACAGTAAACTGCTGCAAAAAGAGCACTGTTGCTTAGACAGGCTTTTTCAGAATAATCCTGCGACAAATGTGGAGTTCTGCTGGCCCACTGGTGCAGGATTGGTGCTACTGCTTATGACACTAGTGACCCAAGTTTGGGAACGAGCTCAGCCATCACAGGGCCACCGAGGAGAGCAGTACATGTGTCAGAGAATGCTCTGCTCATCCAGGGAAGGTGAGTCACTGTTTCTGCTGCAGTGCAGCCACTTGGGTAATCACAGATCATAGCGGTTGAGGCAGAGTGTTTGGGTGGAGTTCGGCCAGGCTTGTGGCAGGTGCACCATCATACATGCACTGGATAGAGTCTCGTGCATGTTGACGTCCAGAAGGTAGGGAGCTGGGCTGACCTGGTGGCGAAGAGGGCTGCAGTGCCGTGTATGTGCCTTACCTTTTCCCACTCCAGTGACTTGAGTTCAGGAATGGGCTCGGGTTGCCGGGGGTCAGCCAGGGCAGGAGCAGATCGAGCGTCATATGGACTGCTCTCCTCTTCCAGGGAGGGGAGGCATGTCAGACTGGTCTATGACTGCCATCAGGTGGAGGTCTGGTGGTAGTGCAGTGCAGGTGGCACAAGGGAGGAAGCTGAGGAATGTTCTGTGTGAGCGCCTCCACACCGCTCTGGATGTCCTGTGTGGGGACTGGGCAAAGTGGAAAGAAGTCTGCAGCATAAGAGCCTTGCTCGAGCTGCCTGGGTTCACGCTGTCACCTGGGGCCGAGCCTTGGTCCGCTCTGGTTTGTGTGTATCGGGAGGGAGAATGGCCCTCCTCAATCTGGCCTTGCCGTGAGGGGATATTCATGGGAGAAACTGACTGAGGTAGGTCCCGGGAGGTGATGGCTGTCCCAGGGAACAGGGACAGGGCTGACCAGTTGCCTCTTGACTGGGAGCACAAGAGCTGTGATAGCAGAGGGCAGGGAACTAGAACAAGGAAAATGGGCGTCAGTGCGACAGGCGACAGACCCTGGTACACCTAGGTCTCTTACACCACCAGAAGGCATCACTTTCGAATGACAAATGAGACTCAGGGTATATCCTCCTACTCCAGTCTCTGCCTGGGGATACAGTTAAGACTCCATGGAGAGCCTCGGTGCTGACTTGATGGTATGTTGGAGCATATAAATGTGCCATGGGTGCTCCTGAGGGCAGCTTGAACTGATGACGAGATAGGGAATACAGTGTAAGTCAAAAATATATATATTTTTCAGCTTCTCCTGGATCTACCATTTCAGTTTTATGTTTATATATCATACCTTGCTCTTTAGGATGTGTAATTGTTATTTATTGTTCAAAGCTATTCGTACTTGTTGTTTTTTAATGTAATCTTTTGGAGTGATTAGCCCCTTGATCTTTGGTAAGGTGATTTTTAGATAAATCGCGTGTGTGTGTGTGTGTGTGTCTTTCTGTCTGTGAACTTGCACTATCACTCATGTGAGGACTTGTGCTAACACCATCCTTTATTAATTCATGTTCTTGATGTGATGTTCAAGTTGAGTCCATGCAGTGCATATCTCAAGAGACCCTTCCATTTTACACATAGAGAAAAGCGCGGGGCCCAGAACATGTCACAAGGAGATAATCTGACTTGATATGTCATGGAAATAAGGCTCCCGTACTCAAAGAACCATGGTTACCAATAAACAAAACAGATCAGTGCTACCACAATGCATTGTCCAGTAGAGGCTATCTTTATCATCTATTTTTCATGTGTGTATAGATATCTGAACCTCAGCAAAAATGCACGATGTTGGCAGGATCAGCAGGAGAACTGGTAGTAGAGTATAGGTTTTCTTTTTTATTATTGCATTTTAGAGGACTAATACAATTTACCTAAGGGACAAAGGAGACTCGAGGCCCACTATTCAGAGGCCCTGGCATGGCCCGGGGTCTAAGTCCTCATGCACAACTCATTGGTACGGGGCAAATCTCTTGTACCGGCGAGAATTCTGTTTTCAGCATTTTTTCCACGAGTGGAATTTTCTTTTTTGTGCAATTTGGTTTTTGCACAGGCTGGGCAAATAAATCTGCACAAGCTGCTGTAAAATGTGGAAAATGTTTTAAAAATGCAACCTTGTTGGAAATTGCAAGCGTGTGGAAAACAATTGTGATTGTGCACGGGTACTCTCCTTTTGCAACATTTTTGCCGCATATCCACATGTGCATTATTTCCACTTTCAAAAGTCTGCCCTGTAGTGTTCTCCCATATGTAAGTCAAGGTTGACCATTCTTTAATGAGTCAGTAGGTGATGATTTTGCAACCTTTTTCAGCTGTTATTGTTAGTATCCTAAATATGTACTTTTATCATTGTCTTTCAGCTCTTGCAGCAGAGTTCCAAACAGCAGTACCTTTTGTATCTTTCAGGCAATGGATCCTAGCTAGATTGTGTCTGATTGCTGTTTTGTGTCCAAAACTAATCAAGCCAGTACATAACCAGAATCCATGCTTAACACCCTAATCTCACATCAGTCTCTCTCTCTAAAATTTTGCAGCTATAGACATCTGATATTTCACCTGTTGTATTGGTGAACATTTTATTAAGTATTTCAACTAAAATTCTCGTCAGATAGGTGCAATCATAGACCATTACTGGGTATCCGTGCAGCATATATTTTCATTGCTTTCCGTTATTACAGTCTGTAGTTCCATTTCCATTTTATTTTTAGTGTAAACTGTGTTATCTGTATTCATCTATTGCAAAGCTTTGTATACATAAACTGAACTTACAAGCTCAAACAGGCAGACTGGGTGTGCCAAAGGCCTTTATCCCTGCCGACACTGTCTGTGTATCTATGCATCTATGCTTAGCTGTGATAAAACATGCTATTTGCTAATAAACTTATAAGACTGTTTTCTCTGCTTAGAAGATTTGCCAGTTTATAGATTGTTGCAAGTAATGCCTGACTTGTAGGAAGTAGTAAGAATCTGCTTGTGTTAGATTATATTTGTCTTGAACCTCTTGAAAGGTTAATAACACTCACTCATGTTATAGCTACTGTGGTGTTTTAAGGCCTTGCCTGTCCCATCTCTGATATCCATGGTCAAGATGAAGGACCGCGCCTCCTAGATCTTCCTGGGAGTAACAAATAATATCTTTACCGTCTGCAAAAACATATTAACTACCCCTCACTTCCTATTGCAATGTCCTATTTGGGAAAAGAAGTGTCTGTTTCTTTTCACAGCAGATGAAGGTGAACACTCAATATGAGCAGCAGGAAACATTTGGAACAACCACAAGGAGGGCCTGGGTTTGAGTTTGAGGACCATACATCAGGTCTGCATGGCAATCTAGGACATCACCTCTTCTTCCCTCCCAGCGAGGCTGACAACATGGGGTACCCAAGCTTGTTGGGCCACCTCAGATGGTGCCTGGTCCCTCTTAACACTCTTAAGCTCTTGGTCTTCTCCACAGGAGCATATTCCCTGAGAAGACACTCCTGTATCACTCTTGACGTCCCTAGGACCAGAACCTGGAGCGTCTCCTCCTCCCTAAGTCATGCCCTTCCTTCCATTTGAAATACAATCCAGAAATCCTAAAACTCCTACATCTTTTCAACTTGCCCACCTTTAAAGCACTGGTCAGCAGCCCTACTTAATGAAACCTGTAAATGCTTTGAAGGACCTAATTCTCGCCTGTGCCTCCACTATATTGCTCCTGATATTCCTCCAGTCCTCTAACACTTATGAGCCATTTAGATTTTGTGAACTGTAAATGTGACCTGTGTTGTACTGTATTATCCATCTAAATATTTTTCATGTATATATGTATCTGTAAACACTCTGTTCGAGTATCTTATTACTGTAAAGCTCGTTTTATTGTACTTTGTCAATCCAGGTCCACCTCGAAATGAGTTTTTCTCAATGGTGCTTTCACCTGGTTAAATAAAGATTGATTGATTAACTCTGTTGGGAAGCTTGAACCAAAAACAGATTTTCCAGAACTGGGTCACAAGGTCTGACCCACCCTGGGCTGTACCCCAGGAGAATGAGCCCACCCTTCAGGGCCAGTGATGGAGCAGGCTGGGTGTCGCAGATAGGTATGCAGGTATATGCATGAGGCGGGGGTGAGTAAGTAGGTGGGATGAGGGATCAGGATGTGCATATTGGGTCAGGGAGGAGGCTGGAGATATGTTTAATCAGTAATGCCATGCCACACATAGGGGTATGGAAACAAACATGAGCAGATACTCTATAGCTGAGAACATTTGGAAACCGTGCAGAAGAATGTATAGAATGGAGTCAAACACAGGCTGATGCTAGGTTGAAAAATACTATACCTACTGGTCAAGGATGATTATAGCCTAAAACCAATATTGTGGATATTCATTAACCCCTATTACGCATGTACAAGTGTAACTGAGATTACTTTGCACTCCACCTCAGCTGTTTTGAGGCGTGCAATAAGCTGTTTGTGCTTTACTGCACGAGGAAACACAAAATCAGTAATTATATAAAGTAAAATACGGGTAACATTCAAACTCATTTTTTACACACCCACAGTGTATGATACAGTACCCAAATAAACCACTTGATCTCAGGCTTGTGGTTTATATGGTATCACATTCCTCAGGTGTGTAAAAAACTTGTTATGCACTGTTGCTCATACATTATTCTCTGTTTAATTTAATGTATTTTGGGAATTATTTCAGGCATCACATTTTCTTAAAGATTCTGATTTGACTCACAACCTATCAGAACTAATCAGGATTCTGACCTGTATCCTGGTCCTGATAATAAGGGTCAGGGACCTTTTTACTGATTTGCTCATATCTGATGGTCATGTGTTCTGTTGAGCTCTGTATGGCAGGGATCCCCAGTGGGAGGATAGTGGGGGTAGAGGGAGACAGGGTTTGGAAGCTGCTAGGGTCACATGCTCTGATCCAAGGATTGGGGGGGACCACAGAGGAGAAAAATCTGAATTTAAAAAGAAAAAAGACTGCAGAGCCATTCATAGGGCATCCAGTCCTATCCCTATCTTTGTCAGGGTGACCTGAGTTTTAGAACTGTGAAGGCTTGGGCAGGTTTAGGGGTAAGCCAGGCTATTATCCATTTGCACATGTGTGTATTGCGGTTGTAAGACATTTCATAAGGAGGCCAAACATTAGCATTAGAATATCGAGGAGTAATATTCTCTGTCCTGTTGCCTCCCAGCTGGATGATATCACTGATATCACAGTTGTGGGATGCTTCCTTGTCTCCACCCTTTCCCCAAGGACGCATCTGGAAATGAGCTACTTGCAGCTCAACATACCTTCTGGTGAAAACATGTGAACGAAATCCAAGAACTGGAATCTCGCCTCATGAGATGCAGAGTGCAGTTTTAGTTGATCTTGCTCAGTTTCTTTGGAACAGAGTCCTTCTCTCATTCATTATCTATGGAGATTATTTGGAAGACCACACTGGCATCAGTATTTTCTTAAAACTATATAAATAAAATAAAAAAAAATGTCATTAGCGTAAGGACCAAAAGCATATGCAGGAATCCATTATATTGGAAAATGCATTCCACAAATCCTTCCATTCCTTTTGCTACTAACAGGCCCTTCACTGCCTTTCTCACACACACACACACACACACACGCCACACGCGATAGCAGCGCCACACACACACTGTGCAACTGAAAGGAATATCAATGATATAACTGTGAAGAGTTTATGTAAGCCATAACACATGACTTAGTGGTAATGCTAAATTACCACATCTCCTGGGAGTGGGGGTTGAGATATAGATGCGGAGAGACAAACATGTCACTGTGTAATACAATAATCGTGGGGTTCTCTCCCTGGACAAATGTGTAAACGGTCTTTACCCTGCCTTGCCTACTTTGAAAACCTGCTCTCAAAACCTGTCCAGAGCCACCACCTCAGATCTGATTCCAGAAATCTGCTTCATTTTTTTTATATTTAAAAGTTTTATTACAGAAACCAAAGTACATTATGCATACAATAGGCAGGACCAAACACTGTTTAAGTACATCAGTGATATACAAAGAGGAATGACCTGCCAATACAGATGAAAATATAACCTATGCAGCTCTAACAAAACCGGTATCATATGTAAGCAATAAGACACGATGGGTGTGCATTAAACAGTTCTAATGCATGGCTAGGGGATGTAGTGAGGCGAGGCCACAGGCGGTCGTCCATCCCAATCGTGCATTAGGAACTAATGCACATCCCCAGAGTGGCTTATTACGCTATAAAATGGGCCGTATTCTAAATGGGGGTTCTTAGATTTAGCTGTGCATTAGGACACATCTAATGCATGGCTAACAACCAATCAGATTGCTTGAATCCTTTGCCCATTTTATAAAATATGGCCAGTAAGCAGTATTATTGAGGCGGGTCAATATGAGCAACTCAATAATACCACTCATAATGAGGCGGGTGAAAAGAAGAGCGCTAATGAAGTTACAGTGAGTGTAGCACTGAGCATCACTCACTGGAACAGGATATGATGCTGGGCTGGCTGCTTCGCATAGTGGCTAGAGCCACTGTTGCCAGAGCAGGTGGACCTTAGTTCGGGTCTGGCTGCAGGAGAGTCTTATTTCCTCTTTTTTTCTATGCTCCCCCTGGAGTTAGCAATCTTTAGATTGGGAGGTGCCCTCACATAAAAATACTTGTTTATTTGTTGCTGTATGTGATTTAGTAAGGGACCGTCGCTATTTGTGATGGTCGCTGTTCTGTGGTGTGCCCTTTTGACATTGGGCGCTTATTCCCTCGCCATATGTGATCGATGCTGTCACAGACTTCGCCATTATCCATAAAACTGGAAAACCAGTTAATTGTATAACAGTATCGCCACATCCTCACAGCTGTCTTTGATTTTCAGGGATATCCCTGATTCTGCCTCAAACATGTCCTTAGTCCCTCCTAAATGTGACATTTGTATGTTTTGTGTATGTATGCACAAAAACATATTGTGACCGTCCGACTTTTGGAGGGTGTGTGACCCTGTTGTCCAATGCAGTGCTCCATTTAGCAGGTGCGACCGTACCACACCAATGGATGCATGAACTGTCTATGACAGCAGTTCGGCTGCAGTGGTCTTCAGTTCAAAAACCACAATCAGCGGTGGTAACGGTGTGTATTTAGCATATTGATGTCATACAATTTCTCTGGCCCACCTGCAAATCGCTGCCAATGAAATCCCTCCTGCTTCCTCCCTCTGCTGCTGTTCCCTCCCTCCCTTGTTCCTCGACTCGTCCTCCAGCTACAAAAGAAATCCTCTCACTTCCTCCCTCTGCTGCTATCCTCTCCGGTCCCTCGTTCCTCAGCTCACCCTCCAGCTGGTCAAATTTTCTTTTGCAGATAAGGTGCCCAATCCCCATCCTCCGGTCTCCCCACAAAACAAAAGCACCCAGGTGGCATGCTGGAGCCCATCCCAGTGTGCCAAATGTCCCTGTAATTAAGAAAACCTTCCCAAGATGTGTTTTAAATTTTTTTTTTACCTGTAAAAGAAAAAATGGTTTCTAGTTATCTGTGGTGGCCCCTTCCCCCAACCCACACCCATCCTCTGCGCACCCCACCTCCTCACACATCCCTCACCCCATACTTACCTCCAGAGCCTGGCGCGACGATCTTCGGTGAAGCGGGAACACGTCTACATTCTTCAAAGCTGACTGCGAACTGAAGAAATGCTGGTAAGCTGTATAATGGCATAAATGTCTTTTTTTCAACTTAGGTGGATATCTCGGCCTTTTTGTGACTTTTGACAGCAAATTTTCAACATGGGGTTCTTGGGACCCCACCTCATGAATTCAGTCACTGTCATGTTGTTATTCGGTCCCGAAAGGTGATTTCACGGTTATGGCACGGAATCACCTTTGGGGACCAATTAATGAAACAACAGTGTCACTGTTCATGAGGTGGGCTCCCAAAAAGCCTATGTTGCAAATCTGATGGGAAAATTCCCAAAAATTACTGCTACTAGTGTGCATTAAACAGTTTACACGCATGCTTGTAACTTCGAGAATTTTTAATATTTTCACTCCAGATTTTCAGCATTGCTATTTTTCACACCTCCTTATGAACAGTACAGCTGTCATTTTCACATCTTGCCCAAAATATGTTTTCGCACATCCAGTGCACAATGGCACGGTTGCTGTGGGAAATCAATGTTCGGGACAGATTAAGAAAAATCACAGTGACACTGTACATGAGCAGAGGTCCCAAAATGCCTATGTTGAAAATTTGGTGACAAAATTCCACAGAATGACTATGTTATGAGCGTGCGTTGTGCAGTTTCCACGCACACTCGTAACTTCGAGAATTTTTAATATTGTCAATCCAGATTTTCAACATTGCCATTTTTGCATACTTTCTTATGAACTGTACAGCTGTCATTTTTCACATCCTGCCCAAAATGTGGTTTCACACATCTGGCGCACAATGGGCACAATCACTATGCGAAATCAACGTTCGGGACAGATTAAGAAAATCACAGTGTCACTGTTCATGAGCAGAGGTCACTAAATGCCTATGTTGAAAATCTGGTGTAAAAATTCCCCAAAATAATTGCATTACAGGTGTGTGTTGCGCAATTTCTACGCACGTTCGTGATTTCACCAATTTTTTTATATTTTCACTCCAGATTTTCAACATTACCATTTTTTTACACCTCCTCATGAACAGTACAGCTGTCATTTTTTACATCCAGTTCGAAATGAGTTTTTGCACCTGTGGCTCCAAATGGCACAGTCGCTGTGCAAAATCACCTTTCGGCTAACGAACTGATAGTGTCACTGTTAATGCGGTGGGGTCACCAAAGCCCATGTTGAAAACTTGGAGTAAAATATCAAGAATGCCCAGGGCATTAGGGTGACTTGGGATTGTCGACAATGCCTACACCATTCCACCCCACCCAACCCCACCCTGCAGCCAATGACAGGCATCGAGGTGTGCCTTGGGCCTCTTTCCAAAGTTCACCCATTCTCTTATATTGCACCCATTTCAGCATATTTCCTTATGGATGGGGTGACTGTAAAGCCGAACAGCCCAAGGCATACCTCAACACTTGTCGGTGTCTGCAGGGTAGGGTGAGGTGAAATGGCGTGAGCATTATGGGCGACGACCCAAAGGCACACCCCTAATGCCTGTCCATCTCTGCAGGGTTGGGGTGGGGTTGGCGTCACTTCAATACTTCACTGCCATTCCTATTTTGCATCTGTCTAACTCCTGCACTTCCAATGTTAATATCAGCAAGCAAACATTCGGCATTGACAAATGCTTGCTATCAGTGAAATGTAGTGATTTGAAGTATCAAATGTTGCCAGACATTAAAGCCTCAGTCTAGTTCTCCTTCGGGGAATGCTTTTCAAAACAGAAAATGTTTATTGAGCTGATCTTTCCATTTTTGTCAGATGTGTCTCTAATTTTGTTCATTTGTTCCTGATTTTCAAGCCCTGTCCCTGATTTGCAAGACCAGAAGTTGAGAGGTATGTACTGTACAGATTTACAAAGTGACTGGTGAGAGGGCCTTTCTTTGCCACATCTGCTTTGGTTAATGTTTGTATCTGATTCGACCATGACTCAGTTTTTTTTGTTTTCTATTTTGTTGTGGGGGGAGGGGGAGGCCATCTGCACTGTAATGATCTCTGCTTATCCACTTCCTTTGCTCTCCACTGGCAGTTTCCTTAATTTGGCCAGATATTAGAACAGAGCAGCAATCACAGAGCCATGGGCTGGCTGCTAACACAGTTCCCCACAGTCAGTTCTATTCTAAACAAAGATTACTCCCAATCTGGAAGTGTGCCCAGTCCATCACAGATGGGCTTTTTGGGTCTGTCTGAAGCACATGAGCATAATTATATAAAATGGGAAATATTGTGAAGAAGGGTTCTGTTTTACATAGATACTGATAGCAGATAAGGGCTTTTGGCCCCAGGAAGGGTAGAGTATTTAAAAGGCACAACTGGAGCAACAACGTGATTTAAAATATAGAAGAAAAAGGGTGAGAGGTGGATAAGTATGGTCACTATATCCTTTTCAAAAATATCGTTGGTAGGTCCATTTCTCCTCATATGTCATACATATTCTGTCTTTAACTTTCCTGTTTCATAATAAATATGCAGATTAACAGGAAACCAGTACCCTTGTCACCTGAACTTCATCTGCTCTGGCCGATGTTATATTGACATCACAACCTCTTCTTGTGACATTGCAATCTGTTGCTGTGGAAATGGAAGTATGATGTCACTGACTGAGGATTGTGATGCCAGAGCAGCTGATGTCTAGGAGTAGTGATCTTGGCTCGGTAGCACGTGAGGTTGGCACCTGAAAGACGGCGCCATCTGAAGCGGTGGCGTGATGGGCGGGCGGAGGAGTGAGGGGCAGGGAGGGCAACTGGATGTGGGGTTGCGGGCAACCTAGGCAGGATGTAGCCTCATGTACACCCAGCGCGGGGGCAGCGAAGATAGCAGCATGGCCTGGGAGGGGCGGAGGGATGTAGGGGTGGCTGCTGTGGTCGGCTGCCAAGCTGCGCCGTGGCATCAGGATTGGCCTCTGCTTGTGGTGCTGGGGTTTCGCGTTCGGGTCTGGGTCTGGGCGCTACTGAGTTTTGTTGCGCCTGGGCCAGAGATTATCTTTATTTTCTTTCTCACCCCCGACATGCACCCCGGAGTTGAAATCCTTAATTAGGGGTCTGGGGGACAAAGCCCCCACAGAAAGCAAAGTATAGAAATCCTCGGGCAGTTCTTCCATGTGCGAGGATGTCAAGGTGGTGAAATTGTTCGCACCCTGACGTCGCGATAATGCGAGTTGCCATTTGGCTCTCGCTATTATCACATAGAACCCTTGGCTTCATGTCAATGTATTTAGTTATAAGAAGTGGAGCAAAGCAGAATACAGAAACTATATAAAATATAAAACTGAAGTGTGCCTAGATGTGATGTATATTTTCTTCCAAAATTTATCCCAGATATAGGGACTCTTTAAGGGCAGCTATCAGGTTTTGGGGCTTGAAAATGTAGTAGTTTCCTGCATGCCGATGCCTGTTAACTTTAGGCTACTCAATTCCCAGGCTTTGATAATGGCTTGTATGGGTTAAAGCAGGAGGGGTTGATTTCAGTGGGCAAGTTTAAAAAAATAATTTTATCCCAGTTTTAAAACATTACCCTTAAAAGGTCGCATGACTCTATGCACGACATGTTGTTTGCAATTTAGCGGTTGTTGTGCAGTGTAGTTGGTTTTCGACTTGTATTATCTTCACTGGCACTGAGGGCTTGGAAGTAGGACCTTTGGAGAATGCACACTTGTCTTCGTCAGGGTCCTAAGAGGACCAGTGGGGAGAACAGCGCTGACAAAATGGTGTGCAACGATCAGCTTTGTCCAGAAAAGTAAGTTACAGAATGAAATGGGGGATACATTTATTTTTATATATAGCTGGGCAAACCTCTCAAAGTTCAGAAACACAAAAACAATCCCCAGACAGTTCATTTGTATATACTTTTATGATATGCTTTTAAAGTGGCCTCACTACACTATAGTGCAGTGTTCTAGACAGTATGAGGGATTTGTGCATCGCTGTCAAGGAGTATGGATAGGGAGTGAGACTAGGCAGGGGATCAATAGGGAATAGAACTAGACAGGGAAATGCTACATACAGTAGCTGGATTAGGCAGGGGATCACCAGGGAGTGGAACTAGGAAGAGGATAGAGTAGGACTAGGCAGTGGATCATTCAGGGGTGGGACTAGGGAAGAGATCACTAGGGGGTAGGACTAGGTAGGGGATCTCTACGGAGTTGGACTAGTCAGGGGATCACTAGGGGGTGGGACTAGACAGCAGATCACTAGGGAGTGGCACTAGGCAGGAGATCATTATGGGGTGGTTCCAGATGGGTATCACTAGGGGATGAGACCTGGCAGGGGATCAATGGGGGTGGGACTAGGCAGTGGATTCCTTGGGGGGGTGGGAATAGACAGAGGATCACTATGCAGTGGGACTAGGCAAGGATCACTAGGGAGTACAACTAGGCAGGGGATCATTACAGGTGGGACTAGATGGGATTGCTAGGGGATGGGAACAGGTAAGGGATCGCTAGGGAGTGGGAATCGTCAGGATATCACTAGGGGGTGGAACTAGGCAGGGGACTGCTAGGGAGTGGGACTTGGCAGAGCATCGCTGGTGGTGGGAGTAGGAAGAGGATCACTAGGAAGGTTGGACTAGGCAGGGGATTGCAAGGTAGTTGGACCAGGCAGGGGATCACTGGAGGTGGGACTAGGGAGGGAATCACTAGGGAGTGGGACTGGGCAGGGGATCACTAGGGGGTGGGACCAGGTAGGGGATCACTAGAGGTGGGAAGAGGGAGGGAATCACTAGGAAGTGGGACTAGACAGGGATCATTACAGGGTGGGACTAGGCAGGGGATCACTAGGGGGTGGGACCAGGTAGGGGATCACTAAGGAGTGTAACTAGGGAGGGGATCACTATGGGATGGAAATAGGCAGGGGACCGCTAGGGAGTGAGACTAGGTAGTGGAATCACTAAAGAGTGGGACTAGGCAGGGGATCTCTGAGAATTAGGACTAGACTAGACAGGGGTTCGCTATGGAGTGGGACTAGACAGAGGATTACTAGGGAGTTGAACTAGGTATGGGATTGCTAAGGATTGGGGCTAGATAGCTGATAAATATAGAATCGTAGAAATGTGACAGCAGAAAAAGACCCTCTTGGCCCATTGAGTCTGCCCCTTGCCACCCCCCCTCCTCAACCAGCGATCCCCCTCTCCACCCCATGGTCAACCCTTTCTGTCTGTCCCATGACCTCTTGAACTCCTCCAACATTTTGATTCCCACCATCTCCACCACCAGGGCTCAACCATCCTCTCTGTGAAGTAACGCCCCCTCACTTTCCCCTTAAACCTTCCACCCTAGACCATGACCCCTAGTCCTAGCACCTAGCTTTCTTGTGAATAAGCTCTCCTACTTTATTAACCCCTTCAAGTGCATAAATGTTTCTGTCATGTCCCCCTTTCCTTCTGGTCTCTAGTGGTGCAAGTCTAGTTACCTTAACCTCTCCTCATGGGCTTCCCTCTCAAGCCGCACTATCTTAGTGGACCTTCTCTGCACCCTTTCAATTCCATCTATATCCTTGCATGGGTGAGGTCTCTAGAACTGAACCTCGCACTCCAGGTGAGGCTTCACCATGGTTTTGTAAAGAGGCATCAGCACCTTCCTCCTTCTGCTTGTTATACCTCTCCCAATACATGCCAGCATTCTGCTCGCTCTGCCCACCTCGTTATATTGAGTCCCCACCTTAAGGTTATTAGTGATTATAATCCCTAGATCCCTCTCCTGCTCAGTTGCCTTCATTTCATCCCCTTCCCCATGTGTAATTTGCTAGTGGGTTATTCCACCTCATGTGCATTACTGTGCATTTCTTTGCATTCAGCTGCCATGTTTCCGACCACCCCTCCAGCAACCTTAGATCTTCCCTCATAGCCTCCACACCCTATGGAGTAGGACTAGACAGGGGATCATTATGAGTGAGATTACACAGGGGATCGCTGGGGGAGTGAAACTAGGCAGGAGATTGCTAGGGAGTAGGATTAGACAGGGCTCGCTTGAGAATAGGACTAGGCAGGAGGATCGCTAGGAGGTGGAAACAGGCAGGAATCACTAGGGAGTGGGACTAGATGGGTTCACAAGGGAGTGGGATTAGGTGGATGATCACTTGGGAGCTGGACTAGAAGGGGTCACTTGGGAGTGGGCCTAGGTAGGGGATCAGTAGGGGTGGGACTAGGCAGGGAAATGCTAGGGAGTGGGACTAGGCAGGGATCGCTGGGGAATGGGGCTTGTCAGGGGATCCTTAGAGAGTGGGACTATTTATGTATTTATTTATTTATTGAGAAATCAGAATTACACCCTTTGAGTCAAAGACTCTTTTACAAAGGCTCCTCGTTGGTAAACATAGTACAACATCACAAGTACAGGTACAAGGCATCAATCAGTCCATATATTACATTAGCAGGTAAGGTAAAGAACTGAATAACATTCCATAGCAGAGGGCATAGACAGCCCAGAGTTGTGTGCAAAACAACAGATAGTGCAACATCACAAGAACAGGTGCAAGGCATCAATCAGTCCATATATTACATTAGAAGGTAAGGTAAAGAACTGAGTAACATTCCTTAGCAGATGGCAGAGACAGCCCAGAGTCGTGTGCAACAACAGCAGCAAACATTACGGAAAGCAAGATACAGTTTGTAAAGACAGTGTGAGGGAGGTGGCAGGGGCTGGGTTAGTATAGTACTATTAGGAGCAGTCGCAAGTAGAGTTGTTAGCGAGAAATACCTTGAGTGAGGTTTTAAAAGGGCCAGTTTTTGTACCAGCAGTCAGAGCAACAGGTAGGTCATTTAGCCAGCTTGGAGCCCTGTGATAAAAGGCTCTCTGACCCATAGATGTCCTGCAGCGGGGGACCAAGAAGGGGACCTTGGAGGTACTTCTGGTGAATCTTTGTGGGAATGAGGGTTGGATGAGGCCCTATAGGCTAGTGTGGGGTGAGATTCCACTGTATTTTCTTTCACCAGGAGGCATGTGTGGTACTTAAGCGACATTTGAAATTTAGCCAGTTAGAGTGACTGTAGAGGTCACTGCTGTGAGTGATTCTATAGCAGCCTGTCACCAGGCGACAGACCTTGTTGCTTGTCTTGATGTGACAGGGAGCAGTGCTATCAGCTGAGCCATAGAACACAATTCCATAGTCCAGCACAGAGAAGACCAAGGATGACACAGCAAGGCACAGCCCCTCATTAGGCAGACAGTGTTTGATCCGATAGAGGAAGCCAATTCTGGAGTTAATGATGTTACAGAGGGTATGGATATGTGCATGATAGGTAAGGGAGGAGTCAAGGGTGATGCCCAAGTATTTGAATGTGTTTACCTGATCAAGTGGGGAGCCTTGGGCGGTGTTGACAAGTAGAGTGGAGTCATGGTAGGGGTTCTGACAGTGTGCAAAGATCATGGTCTTAGTTTTCTTATAGTTTATTACTAGCCTGTGCTCTGTCAACCAGGACTCTGGCTTCCATGAAGGACTTCTGTAGGGCATCCTGCAGTGGTTGAGGCTGAGGGTTGCTACAGTAAATGACTGCATCATCGGCGTAAAGAAGTAACCAACTGGCGCAGGCTCCGGGTAGTGAGTTTAGGAAAAGGCTAAATAGAAGGGGGCCTAGAATGGAGCCTTGAGGGACCCTAGAGCGAACTGGGAGGCAGGAGGAGAGGGTTGTGCCAAGTTTGACCTGCTGTGACCTGTTTGATAGGTACTTTTCAAACCAGACCCTAGTATCGGGTGTTAGTCCCACGTCAGACAGGGATCTAAGGAGAAGGGCATGATGGACAGTGTCAAATGCCTTAGGTCGATGTAAACTGACCCAACTAAGTGCCCCAGATCCATGGCCTTGTGGATGTAAGAGGTGTATTCAAGGAGAGCTGTGGTGGTGCTGTGACCCCTGCGGAACCCATGCTGCTCGGGCATAAGACGTTAAATTTAGAACTAGGCAGGGGATTGCTCTGAAAGGGGATTAGGCAGCGGATTAGTAGGGAGTGGGGCTTGGTAGGGGATCACTTCAGAGTGGGACTATGTAGGGAATTGCTTGGGAGAGGGACTAGGCAGGGATCACTACAGGGTGGGACTTGGCTGGAGTTCACTAGGAAGTGAGACTAGGCAGGGATCACTGCTGGAACTAAGCAGGAATAACTGCCAGGAAATGGGACTAAGCAGGTGATCACTGCTAGGGAGTGGGACTGGGCAAGGCATCACTAGGGAGTGTGGTAGGGCATTGCTATGGAATGGAACAAGGCAGGGTATCACTAGGGAGTTGAACTAGGCAGGGGATCACTAATAAATTGGACTGGTCAGGGGATTGCTAGGATGTGGGACAAGGCAGGAGATCACTGGGAAGTGGGACTAAGGAGGGAAGCATTAAGAAGTGGGACTAAGAAAGGGATCATTGGGAAGTGGGATTAGGCAGGAAATTAGTAGAACTAGGCAGGGGATCACTAGGGGGTGGGACTAAGAAGGGGAATTACTAGGGAGTAGGACCAAGCAGGGAACACTTGGGACTGGGACTAGGCAGGAAATTGTTAGGGAGTGTGACTGGGCAATGGATCACTAAGGAATGGGACTAGATAGGGTGATCACTAGTGGGTGAGACAAGGCAGGGGATAGCTAGGGAGTGGAACTAGGCAAGGGATTGACTGGCAGTGGGACAAGGCAGGGTATAGCTAGGGAGTGGGACTATGAAGCAGCTTGATTAGGAGTGGGACCAGTCAGGGGATTGCTAGGGAGTGGGACTGGGCAAGGGATCACTAAGAGGTGGGACTAGGCAGGGATCACTAGGGAGTGGCACTAGGCAGGGGATTGATAGGAAATGGGACTTGGCAGGGAAATGCTAGGGAGTGGCACTAAGCAGGGGATTGCTACTGAGTGGGACTAGGCAGCAGATCAATAGGGGATGGGACTAAGAAATTACTAGGGAGTGGGACTAGGCAGGGGATCACTAAAGTGTGGGACTAGGCAGGGCATCTTTAGGGAGTGGGACTTGTTAGGGGACCTCTAGGGGATGGGACTAGGCAGAGGATTGTTAGAGAGTAGGACTTGGCATGGGATTGCTAGAAAATGGGACTAGGCGGGGATCGCTTAAAAGAGAGACTAGTTAGGGGATCACCACGAATTGGGACAGGGCAAGGGATCCATAGGAAATGGGACTAGGCTATGGATTAAGCAGGAGATCACTGCAAGAGAGTGGGACTCGCTGCAGATTCCAGTTTACACATGTAACCCCCCTACAAATGGAGGTTTCTGAAAGTCTTCCTTGGTGTGCCTAAATGCCCACTGCCAGGCTGGTATCCTGTGTCTTAGCGCTTTAAAAATTTTTGTGTGAAGAGTGCCTTAATGCCTCTGTGCTCTGTCTCTTTAAGAGCTGCCAATAATGTGGTTCTTATTTAATCTGGGAGGGGGCTGAGTGTTTCTATTCTCGAGTCCCGCCCACGCTGCCAGATAATTGTTCCGTTCAGCCATCGCTAGTTGCACAGAGGGAGCTCTGTTAGAAGCTGTACTTATTTGCTGATTATCTATTAGAATAGTAATGATATTGTATGTTTGTCTAACCTGCCTTCTTTGCAGCATGGACAGTTCTGTTTATCACCACCATCTTGGTCCTGGACTGCCAGAATGGGCCAATCAGTACCTTTGAGGTACCTAAAATGGAACCTGTCCCAGGGGTCTTGTGGGAGCAAATTTCTATAGAACTGTAGTTTTACATTTAGGTGCCAAACAGACCTGAGGGGGAGCCCTGACTTTGACAGACAGATGGATCAACCAACCAGAACCTTTTGGACTGAAGGGAAATTCCAGCTGCCTGCTGCAGTCAGTCAGTCTGGAGTTAGAGTTTGCAGAGAAAACAGCTCAAGTGATTTGAGCAGCAGCTCTCATGTAGTTCGCGAGGGAGATTGGTGGAAAGGCTGAGTCTGGCCTGTCTGCCTGCAGTCCCTCGAGAGGGAATCCTTTGAAAGGCTTAATAATCCAGACTGTATCAGAACTGAATGAGAGAAAAGCCACTGAAGTGTGACCAGGCTTAAACCTGAAGAAGACCAAGATTTGCTGAATGCAATCGGCCTGTTAGGACATCCATTCACCATAGAACTCCCGGTTTTGCTCAGAGACACTGATATTGCTGCTGGACTGCTATCCACTTTGTGGTATGGGTGATTGCTTTACTATAACTGTGCTGTGTGCTGTTAGTGGGTTGCGATTTGGTTCCCCACTGTTTAATTGTGCCACACTTGCTGGAAGTGGCATCCAGCCTTCCCGGACCAATTTCCGAACTGTTTTGCCTGGCCCGGGCCCTGCCACACTGGCCCAGCCAGCTAGTTCAAGTGCAGAGAACATCATCAACGAAAGACCTGAACGGGGATCAGTCCCCTGCTCAACAGCTTGAACAGGAACGACACGTCTGTGATTCGTGTGGGCCCTGCTTCTCCTGGCATACCAGTTGTCAACCTGCAGTCTCCATTTCATCCCTCCTGTGTCTTGCATATGGGTAGTGTGAGTAACAATCAGGTTAGCTCTCTGCAACAACAGCTAAATCTCAAGTGTTGTCATCTGATTGCATTGTTGTTTTCCTTTCACGAAGCTGAGCTTTCAGGCTCTGGATTACAAATTGTGTGTAGTTGTGCATGTGTAACCCTCCTACAAATGGGGTTCCCAAAAGTCTTCCTTGAGTTTGCCTAAATGCTCACTGCCAGGCTGGTGTCCTGCATTTTGCAGTTTAAATGTGATTACCAGAGCTTGTATAGCCTCTGTGCTGTCTCTTTAAGAGCTGCCTAATTGCAGCTTAAGTAATCTGAGAGGAGCTCTGTTGAAAGATGTAACTATTTGCTGAAAATCATTTAGAGTGATAATGATAATGTTGTTTGTCTAACTTGCCTTCTTGTAAGTAAAGACTGTTTTGTTTATCTCCACTATCTTGGTCCTGGACTGCAAATTGGACCAAATCAGTACTGGTGGGACCTAAAATGGAGCCAGACTACAGGAGCTGTCTGGAGTCAAAATCTGTAGGAATTGTAGTTTTGGGCTTTTTTGCCTTTGTTGTACCTGAAGGGGTGCCTTTGTTGTGACTGACAGGAGGATCAGCTAACCAAACACTTTGGATCTTGGGGAATTTCCCAGGCTGCTGCAGTTAGTTTCAGTTTTGAGCTAGAGAAGTGAAGAAGTAACAGCTCAAGTGATTTTTGAGCAGCAGTTCTGTGTAATTTTGCATGGGAGAACTGTGAAAGGGCTGAGTTTTGGCCTGCGTGTCTGCCTGCTGTCCCTGAGAGGGAAAATAGAGTTTATTCGGACTGAATCCGAGTTGTGAGGACTATTTAAACCACTGGACTGTGACCAGGCTTTAACCTGAAGAAGACCGAAGATTTGCTGAATGCAATCAGCCTGTCAGGATTTCAGCTGCTTTTGAATCCCTGGTTTGTGCAGAGACTTTATCGTGACTCGAGAGCGGTTTGCCTGGTACAGTAGAATTTCCTCATATGTAAATGCTGTGTATTGAAAAGTGGCTTGTGATTTGGTTCCCACTGTGTGAATTGTGTTCTGCTTGCTGGTACCACAGAATCCTTTACATGTAAATGGGCTGTGTATTGAAAGTGGGTCATGATTTGGTTCCCCACTGTGTGAACTGTGTTCTGCTTGCTGGAAGCTTTATCCAGCCTAATTGGACTGAATCTGTGTTCATCTCTTTTCAGCCTGGGCCATGCCACGCTGGCCCTGCCAGACTGTCCCACTTCACAGAGAAAGCCACCGATGAGAGACCTGCCTGGGGATCAGCCCCCTGCTTCACGCTTGAACAGGAACGACACCTCGGCGAATCGTATGGGCCCTGCTTTTCCTGGCACCGTGATTAACCACCTGCTGTCTCGATTTTTGTCCAGCCTGTGTCCAGTCTTGGGTATCATGCGTAATCATCAGGGTAGCTCCTGCAACAACAGCCTAGTCTAAAAGTGCATCATCTGATTGTCTTGTTTTCTTTTCACGAACTGAGCCCTCCGACTATTATAAATAGTGTGTTTTGTGCATGTTGTTTTCTTCCATCACAGGGTCCCAACCAGCTGCAGTACGTTCTGGCTAGCCCACCATTCTCCATCTTGGTACCCAGAGTGTGTGACTGTTTATGGACCCTGAAGTGCATGCATAACTGTTTGATTGATAGAGCCTTTAAGCAAATTAACCTGATTACGTCTCTCCCTTGTTCAAGCCCCTTAAATAAATGTGATCTTTTTTGCATTTACCCTGACTGTGGTTCCAGTTTGTGCAAGAGTACTGTACTGTACTGCTGTTATTTACTGTGCATAACCTTGTATTACAGGGGGTCCCCAGGGCTGGGCCAGAGGAAAGCCCTGGTGGTAAGTGCAAACAGTGTGGGTACTTGTGTGGTGTATCAGGGGTATTGTGAAAGTGATTATTGTGTATTGTTCCGGCCACTAGTAAGGAAAGAGGAGGTTTAAAGTGTCCCAGAGGGCTGTTTCCAGGCTAGCTTGACAACTACCAGCCCTGACCTCTGGGTGGAGGCACCCATTTCAGAACTCAGGCCCCTTAACCTGCTACTAGTCAAGCAGGCAGGGGTAGTAGCCCTTGGAATAGTGCCACCTAGAGGTTACATTTTGGAGGCTCACTGCTGGGATTTTGTGCCTTCTAGTGGCCAAAAATTATGAATTATTGTTAAAGATTAATGGTTACCCCAGTAGAAATTGCTGTACACCAGTTGGTGGGGTGGTGTACTGGGTAGTAGATCGACTCCCAAAATGCTCTACTTATACTCGATATTCCCCCGGGTACCAGTAAAGACACTGTAGAGGGAGCACTCTCCAAAGTTGAATGTTTTAAAAACTCTGTGGTGGTGGGTCGACAGGCTGATTTAATCACCCAAACTTTCATAGACTTGGTAGAGTGTAGTGACCTCGTGGACAGCTCTAAAGTGCCACAGACTATTGCCCCAGAAGGGGTTCCAGCTGCCTGGAGAGTGATAACAAAAGACAGTAAAGACCCTGGGGAGGAAGAGCTCCCACCATTATCTGAGACCTTTGAGGAGAAATTTACTAAGCTGTTGCTGGAGGAAGAGAAAACTGTAGAGGACTTAAGAAACTATTCCTGCCATCTGGGTGTTCCTTCCTCAACATCCTCCCTCTCCAGCACCTGTTACTGCCCCGCCTTCTGTGCCCGTGCCAATGCTGGCCCTATATCTGTACCTGCCATTAGTCATGACTCTACAGAAGGCTGAGAATCTTCTCGGGCACTCCCTCCCCACTTCAGGGGAGGATGACTGGGAGATCTGGATAGACTATGTTGCCCCTCTAGTACTTGAATGGCAATGCCTGTGAAGCAGAGAAACAAAAGAGGATGAGTGAGAGCCTCCGAGGTCCTGTCCTGGCTACCATCTGTGCCAAGCGGACCTATAACCCTGAAGCAACTGCACAGAACTATCTTGATGCATTGGAAAATGTGTATGGAGCCAGATTCAGATGAGGATCTGTGGTGGAGAGTAAGAAAGCGCTCAGCAGTACCCAGGAGCTATTGTCTGTGTATGTACTCTCTTCGAAAAGTTGCTACAAGAGTGCCTCAGAAAGGGTAGTTTGCGGTCAAATGAATTAGATCGAACTAGGCTGGACTGGATCCTTAAGTCTGCTCCATTTTCAAAATTGTTACTGCTTCAGTTGCACCTTGCCACCCGACTGAACTCCTCCTCCTATGATGAGCTAATGAAAGAAATTCGAGGGTTGAGCACAGGTGACCCCATGGGGGAATTGCACCCATATCTGCTGCTGCTGCACAAGTGACTGAGAGTGATCAGCCAAGTGAGGCTCAGGGGCAAAATTCGCCATTTAACGAGCACTCTGAGAAATGCAAAGGACTTCCAGCCCAGGGCCCAGTATTGGAAAGAAGAGCTACTAAAGGAAGTCTGAGAGTTGAAGATGGGCGCCTCTGCAAGGGTTTCCCCCATGGAACAGGGTTCTGGTCCCTTTCAGGATGTGACTGCCATGGGGGTGGGGGTGCACCCTCAGGCATCCGCTACCAAAGGTGGCTCCAAGGCTGAGATCACCGGATTGACTGCCATTCTAAAGGAACTGTTAAGACACATTGCACCACCTCACCCCTGCAAGCAGATACTAGACCCCAATCTCTTACTACTGCTACAGTTCCTCATACGATGTTCTCTCCCAGGATGACCCAGGAGTCTATCATTTGTCACAACTGTGGAGAGGATGGCTATATGACAAGAAAAATGCCGGTCTCAGAAGGACTTAGAAAGCATAGTAAACAGACCCAAGGAGCCACGTAAAAGGAAATCAATAACAAGGTAGCCTGGCAAATGATCGCAGGTAAGGGACCAAGAAATCTTCCAACTCATTTCCTTTGTAGCAAATAGTCTGTCTGGCCTCTGCTACTGCCTCTCCAGACTGGTCCAAAATAGTGGGCCCTTCAATGAAACTATGGTGACTGTGAATGGTATTCATACTGGCTGTGCTTGACAGTGGGTTGCAAGTGACCATTATATTCCAGGACTGGTATGACAAACACTCATCTAATGTGCCTTTGCAATCCAGGAAGGCCTACAGTGTGTGGGGGCCTGAGCGACAAGTCTTATCCTTACCTGGGGTATGCTCTGCATCTGGTTGTCTTTTCCTGCAACTGTAACTGGTGTAGAGGAGCGCAGTAGAGACATTTTCGGTCTCTAGTGTGTCCCCCACCAGACTGTCAAAGGATGGGGTCCCCTGTTACTGGGGACAAACGCCATATGTTTGGGAGACTGTCGTGAACTCTGTCACGAGAAACAAGGGCGATGGACTAGGAGGGCTCCTGAGAATTCCAGCTCTGATCAAGAGGGCCTACGATTTGCAACAGAAAACCCGGTAAGTAGATCAGATGAACCGGTGGGATCGTGGTGGGAAGAAGGAATCCTGATTCACGGTACCGGCCCCCACCCCATCATTGTACCATTCAAGGAGAGGTCTGCTCTCCAGAAAGATGTCAAGAACAAAATACTGATGTTGGATGCGCGCTAGGCGATGGAAAATTACCAGAAGGATTATTGGTCAAGCCCAGCATCTCGTGCCTGCTCATGCCCATGCCTATGCATGACAAGTGATGGTCCAGGTTCATAAGTCAGATCGGAGATCTGGGTGAACAGGAGGATGCATCCTAGCTATGGTACACTGTGCAGACACTGCAGTATTGCCCAGCAACAAGCACTCTGGTGAGAAGGAGAGGTGACCCCAGACTTGTTTGACTTTGGTGACTCCTTCCAGCTGAATGGAAGGCTAGAATTAGTAAGATACTTGCCCAGAGAGACAAAGTGATTTCATTAGCTGAATGGGATGGGCTGTGTCTAGGGTGGAGCATCCATGCACCTGCACGATGAACTGCCATTCTCGAGAGAGTGTCCTGACGCCTAGCCCCAGCAGACATAGATGATGTGGGAAGGCACCTGGTGAAATGCTCACTGCTGTTGCAGATACAAGAATCCAGGAGCCCATACACCTCCTATTGTGGTTAAAGCGTGAAAGAAGAATGGGTCTGTGGAGATGTGTGTTGATTATCTAACTCCTGAATCAAGCGGACCATCCCAGACCAATACACTATGCCTCACATATAAGATGCCCTGGACTGCTTGAATGGGAGCAAATGGTTCTCGTAAAAGTTGGATCTTACGTGAGCGGATACTACTAGATCCTGACGGCCCTGGAAGACCATGAAAAACAGCCTCATCTGTCATTGGGGTTCCCACGAGTTCTCTGAGGATGCCACATAGAGGGTGTCGGGCACCCCGGGCCACCTTTCAGCGGCATGGATGGAATGTGCAGGAGATATGAATTTGCTGGAATGCCTGGTGTACTTTGGACGATGTCATTGTGTTTGAGAGCATCTTAGAGGAGCATGGAACCGACTGTTTAAAGTCCTAGACTTGACTGGAAGACTCTGCTTCAAGCTGTCCATTGACAAGTGCCAGTTTTCCAAACTTCGTGAAGTATCTGGAGCTGTAGTATCTATAAAAGGGATACAGACTGATCCCAGTAAAGGTTGAAGCTTGCCTTCTTGGCCTCAGGCCATAATCTGAAAAGAACTACTAACATTTCCTGGGGTTCTGTGGCTACTACCACAGGTTCATAAAAGACTTATTCTCACCACTCTTGAACCTTTCCGCAGGGTTACCCTCCTTCCAATCATAATACAAAATGGGTCCGTTAAAGAACCGAAAAAGTATACTTCCTTGTGTGAACTCTTTGGGCCCGCTGGGCATCGACTGTGACAACCTTCCATGAGATCATATACCAGCTAACCCATGCTCCCATCTCACCTATGCTGAGCCCCACACCAAACCCTATGTGCTGCGCTCTGCGGATGCTAGTCTGCAGGGTCTAGGAGTGAATTGCTGTATCAAGGCCATGAGGATGGCCTGAGAGACCAGTAACTTTACTTCAGTAGGGCTTGACCCCATCCGAGAACAAAAGTACCCTGTACCTTAAATAGCTGGAATTCCTTGGCTTAAATGGGCCATCATTGACCAGTTTCATAAATCTTATGGGGCAAAGATATTGGTGAAGACTGACAACCTGGCTTGACCAATGTATGACTTCAGCTAAGTTAGGCGCCACTGGGCACTAGTGGCTTTCTGCGTATCAACCTATGATTATGCTCTGTGAATACAGACTGAGCCTGGAGAACCATATTTGATGCTGACCCTATACGAAGGCCCACTTCCAAGAGTGATTGGGTCAGGCTGTCTGAACGACATTAGAGCATTGTGCCAAAATTTGATAGAGATGAACAGATGCTCTTGGACACAGTGGACTGTTTAGCAGTTTGCTTGGGCCTTCTGATACCTGCGCATACCAGCTGCTTACTGCCACTTCTCTGCTCTAGATATTAGTACACTACCTCAGTTTGACAGCTGACAGCATTCAATGGGCTCAATCCCAGATCCTATGATTCAGCCAGCACTTGATGTCCAATGGCGGGGAGAGATGTGTCTAAGTTGGTTCCACTGACTTACGAACTGCTTTATTGTTTAAGAGGCCCGAGTTCCGGTGCCTGCTGCTATCACACCTGAGGGATGGGGCTATAGTGCTGGTGCCTGCTGCCATCACACCTGAGAGATGGAGGTGTAGTGCTGGTGTCTGCTGCCATCACACCTGAAGGATGGGGCTCTAGTGCTGGTGTCTGCTGCCATCACACCCGAGGGATGGAGGTGTAGTGCTGGTGTCTGCTGCCATCACACCTGAGGGATGGGGTGTAGTGCTGGTGTCTGCTGCCTTTACACCTGAGGGGTGGGGCTATAGTGCTGGTGTCTGCTGCCATCACACCTGAGGATGGAGGTGTAGTGCTGGTGTCTGCTGCCATCTCACCTGAGGGATGGAGTGTAGTGCTGGTGTCTGCTGCCATCACACCTGAGAGATGGAGGTGTAGTGCTGGTGTCTGCTGCCATCACACCTGAGGGATGGGGCTATAGTGCTGGTGTCTGCTGCCATCACACCTGAGGGATGGAGGTGTAGTGCTGGTGTCTGCTGCCATCACACCTGAAGGATGGGGCTATAGTGCTGGTGTCTGCTGCCATCACACCTGAGAGATGGAGATGTAGTGCTGGTGTCTGCTGCCATCACACCTGAGAGATGGAGGTGTAGTCCTGGTGTCTGCTGCCATCACACCTGAGGGATGGGGCTATAGTGCTGGTGTCTGCTGCCATCACACCTGAGGGATGGAGGTGTAGTGCTGGTGTCTGCTGCCATCACACCTGAAGGATGGGGCTATAGTGCTGGTGTCTGCTGCCATCACACCTGGAGGGATGGGTGTAGTGCTGGTGTCTGCTGCCATCACACCTGAGGATGGGGCTATATTGCTGGTGTCTGCTGCCATCACACCTGGAGATGGAGGTGTAGTGCTGGTGTCTGCTGCCATCACACCTGAAGGATGGGGCTATAGTGCTGGGTGCTGCCATCACACCTGAGGGATGGAGGTGTAGTGCTGGTGTCTGCTGCTATCACACCTGAGGGATGGGGCCGTAGTGCTGGTGTCTGCTGCCATCACACCCAAGGGGATGGTGGGGGCTAGTGCTTCTGACACCATCAATCCTTCTAGCTCTATTCAAGTGTAGATCTACAATAGTAGAGGTCAAAATAAAAAAAAGCACACTAGCAGAGTAAATAAATTGTTAAATAAAGTTCACAAAACAAAACACTGGTAAAAGCAATTTTGGCTTTGCAGACACTGGCGACAGTACCGTTTTTCAATCTGTAAAATGGAATTTGCCTTTCTCAGTCACGGTAAACCAGTGTCCCTAATTTCTAGTCATGAACTGCCTCTCTCTCTCTCTCTCTCTCTGTCTCTCTTTCTCTAACCTAGCATACCAAGCTGTCAGAATTCATGGTGACATCAATTTTTAACGACAGTGGTTTTGAACAGCAGAGGGGTGGTGACTGTGGCTGTCCACACATTAGACACTTTTATGCTGTAAATGAAAAGAGTCCCACAAAGTCTTTTTTTTAACCTGAAAAAAAAGAAAATGGTCCCCTCCGTCCCCTTCCCCCCATCCTGACCCTCCCACTGAACATCCAACCCCCCCAATACCCGATACTTACCACCAGAGTCGTAGGCTTTATCATCTTCTGTGGACCTAGACGCGTCTGTACTCTTGAAAGCCGAACCATGAACTGGGGAATCAAGATACAGTAAGTACTGCATACTGTATTTCTTTTTTTTGTACTTACATTTTATTAGATTATGTAATAAACATTACACATTAGCGCCAACAGGCAGGCAAATACAATTAAATGCCCATTATACAATGGGCTACAGCATCATTTTAACATAGTAGTACAGAAATAAGGCACCCCTGTTCTTTGGTACAACATCTGGGGGGTTGCATATCATGTCACAGTTTATAAAACCAAGATCTGTTTAAGCAATCTTTACAGAATTTAAATGAATCCATCTATAGCCATTGTTGCCATGAGCAGGGATAACAAATACAAACAACAAACAACGTTTGCCCTCTTATGGGGTTAAGCATCCCACCCTCAAAACATCGAGAGATTTAATCATTATAAATCCTCTTATACATCTCCAGACAAACAACAGGCAAAACGTCAGTCTTATTTTAGTCTTCAAACCCAAAACCATGTTGAAAATTTGGTGAAAAAATTCCTAAAAATGGCTGAGTTATCAGCGTTCATTGGAATTTTGCTATGCACACACATAACTTTGGTAATTTTGTATATTTTGAGTCTAAATTTTCAACATAGCCATTTTTTTACACCATCTCGTGAACGATACAGCTGTCATTTTTCACATGCTGTCTGAAAGGTATTTTCACACCTGTTGAGCAGAATGGCGTTTTAGCATGGATCTGAATATTTTCACCTACGTCGTTTATGAGGTAGGGTCATAAGAAGACTATGTTGAAAATTTGGGGTCAAAATATGAAAAAATTACAAAGTTTTGAACATTCCTTGCAATTTAGCTACACCTGCTTGTATTTTTGAAATTTCAAATATTTTGACCCAGATTGTCAACATAGGCGTCTTAATTCCTACCTCATGTATGTCACAGCTGTCATTTTTCAAATCCTGCCCAAAATGTGTTTTACACCTGTGGCATGGAATGATGTTGCAGTTACACATAGAATTACGTTTTGGCATTTGAACATTTTCTGTAACGGTTGCATGAGGTGGGGTGATAAGAAGGCTATGCTGACAGTTTGGTCACTGTGTCCTATAAATGTACATGGAGGGCTCAGAGGGCCTCTGTTCTTCCACAGCATATATATATATATATATATATATATATATAACACACACATATAAAATGGGTAGGAAAAATTATGTCTGCTGATTGGTTGAAACACATGCATGACTGTCGTATATCAAGGCGTGACCGCACACCTGCAATTTCATCCCCCTCAAAACAATTTTACCATTTTATAGAATAGATAACCCACTCTATGGTGTGCAGTTTGCTCTGATATTATGCGCCTCGGTGGTTGGCGCCCTTAGCCATAACAGCGCGCACACCAAGGTGTGTGTATATCAAGCGCCAACGCTACACCTTAAGTGGGTTATCTATTACACACACCACATATATATATATATATATATATACAGTATATATATGTATCATATACGCAAGCTACCTGAGGGATGGGAGTGCAGGGTCAAAAGACCCTGCGCTCCCCACAGTAAAATAAGGATAGTACTATACTATCTCAAAAGTAAGGGATATGTTGCAGAAACTTTGTTAATGCTCCAGTTAGAGTCAAAGTCATAAAAGTTGGGAAATGAGGATTAGGGTTTCCTAACACCCCACCCTCCAAAACCAGGCAGGAGAACAGGTGTGGGGTGCCTGAGCTTCTCAACCCTAACACTCACCCCATTCCATCTGTAAATACGTCAGATGTGTAGACTTTATCAGAATGGGCTCTAATTCACCCACTTGCCCTCCTTCCCCATAGGCACTAATATCAGACCCCTGCCTTTCACTTCCTCTGTGAACACTGAGCTAAAATACTCATTTAGTGCCTCTACCTTTTGTAGTCATGCTCCAAGTTTATCCCTCCTTCCCATTTCAGTCTAGCAATCCCCTGCCCTGCTCTTTTCCTCTCCCTCACATATCTAAAAATGTTTTCTCCCCCTCCTGGCCCTTTTGGCTATTTTCTCCTCAGTGGTTGCTTTTGCCCTTCTGATCACCCTCCCTGCCAGACTCCTCTTCTTCATATACTCCTCCCTATCCTCCTCTCTAAGTGTCATCCTGCATTTTCTGAAAGCCGTCCTCCATTTCCTGACTGCCACCCCCGCCACCTCCCTAGTGAACCAGAGCGGTCTCCTCCCCCCCTTGCTCTTCCTGACCTTTTTTATGCACATTTCTGCTGCTTCCTGAACGCCTCCCCTGATAGCTTCCCAGAGTTCCTCCACTGCCCCTATCTTCTCCGTACCCTCCATTTTTTCCCTATCTTTCTCGTCTCATCAAAGTCTGTGTGTCTGAAGTCCATGACTGTCGTATTAGTCTTATTTGTCTCCCTCCCTGCCCTGACCCTGAACCGTACTGTTCTGTGGTTACTGGTGCCCAAGGTTTCTCCTACCCGCACCTTCTCCACACTCTCCGTTAGTCAGGACCGTGTCCAACAAGTTGTTTCCCCTTGTTGATTCCCTGGCCAGCTGTTGAAGGAATACCCCTTGCAGCTCGGCTAATACTTCCCTGCTCCTTGCCGATGCTGCAGCTGGGATTTCCCAGTCAACATCTGGCATGTTCAGATCACCCATCAGTAGTAGTTCACCTTTCTGTGCCAGTCTTGTGATTGCCTGAGTTAGCCGTCTATCGTTTTCCTCTCCTTGTGCAGGTGGCCTGTATACCACCCCCAGCTGCAGGTATTCACCCATCTTCCTACCTAGTGTTACCCGCAGCAGCTCAGTCTCCCCTTCCTCCTCCTGCCCTTCAGTAACACTGATGCCTTCCCTGATGTATGAGGCAACCCCTCCCCCCTTCTTGTCTTCCCTGTCCCTTCTGAACATTCTATAACCTGCAATGGTTGTTTCCCCAGGCGTGATGCTGTGTCCACCAGGTCTCACTATTGTGACTAAATCTAATCTTTCGTCCCTCATGATGGCCTCCAGGTCCACCATCTTATTTCCTAAACTCCTGGCGTTTGCTGACAGTCCTTTCCACCAGTCTCCCCCTTTGTTTCCCTTGCACCCCCTCCCTCTTGTCCAGCCATGTAGTGCTATCCTGGGTGGAGATGTGCCCTCCCCCCAGTTGTTCCTTCCATGCTGTCTTTTAAGCACCCATGAACCTAAATATTAAATGATGTTTACTGTCATGGTTGTTTAAAAGATCATACACCTTCAACTCACGTGCAAGCAGGGGGCGGGATCATGGGAAACTGGGTGGCATCAGGCATTCCCCTAGTTGCGAGCATGACAAATCAGGGAGTCAGGTGGGACAAAACAGAGGGGCAGGAATCATGGGATGATTGGCAATTTTGCCAGCTCCATCTTACCAATCCACTATGTCAGGATCACCTCTCCCTTCAAAAGTGTTGGGAGAGAGAGAGGAGGAGGAGGAGGAGGAGGCATGTGTATACCAGAAGTTGGCGCAGCATGTGGAGCCCATGAATCAGCAGGCGCTTAAAAGGCGATGCAGGAAGTGCTATGAAGAGAGGTGCAGGACTTGCTGGGGTCGAGGATGGGGTTATCTGAAACATTGCACTTAATCAGACTTGGAGTGTTTTCATTTGGAGAACGAGGACCTGAAGGGAGCAATAACCATTGCAGATCAGCAGGTATTCTAGAGATTATCGCAGAGCGGTTCTAGGCCTCTGGGAGACTGACTGCCTTTTTATTATGATGCATGGCACCCTGCAGTGAAGTTAATAGTAAGATTTGATAAACTAATTCATTTCTACTAGCAGACCTCTTTTCATACAGTGTGTAAGTCAAGCAAATTATTATACTGTAGTGTGTTTCAATTGTTTGGGGTAGAAATGGGTAATTATTTGTACATTTTTGTATCACAAATCGTGAAGATAGCTGAGGTCCTGGGAGATATTGGTTAGCCTTCTGTGGGGTTGTACTGAGGTAATGCCGGTGCACATCTCATCATCATGTTAGGACTGACAGCTTGGCTGGGGCTGCTGCAGCTTACTTTGTTTGGCACCCCTTCCTCTCTCTCTCTCTCTCTCTTCTCCCTGACTTGGACAGGGGGAGGAGACTGAATTTTGGTGTATTTTAGGACATTGCTGGTGGTGCCTAAATTACACCATTTATTACCTCAATTTTCAAATTTTCACAGTGGTGCATGCCCCTGGACCCCTTTAGGTAGGTTTGTATTTTGTGCCCCCTCTACAAAGTGGCTTTGAATAACGCCCTGCCCAGCAACCCATGCTCATTTCTGAACGTGGGTCGCCAGCATGCCAGGAGGTAAGGCGTTCAGCACCTTAGCCCTCCAGACTCTTGGAGTCTTATATTCAGTGTACCAAAATGCAAAGCTGTGCACTTGGGGAGGGAAAACAAGCAGGACCTGCACACTGTGTGGGGCTTCTCTTGCTGCATTATCATAAAAGGCAGGAGCTGCAGTATGACAAGAAGTGCATGGCTGCTGTGGGAGGGTGCGAAGAATGCTGGACTGAATCGGGGTGGGGGGAACCAGCAGCAGAACAAGGGAAGTTTACAAAGCCCTGGTCAGGCCCCTCGTGGAGTACTGCATGCAGTTCTAGGCTTCCCAATACAGAAAGCACAATGAGGTAATGGAAAGAATGCAATGCAGGGCCACCAAAATTATCATTCATAGGTACGGATTACAAAAGGTATGATTAGAGACTGGAAGGCCCTTAACATGTCCACCCTGGTGATAAGGAGATTGAGAGGGGACATGGTCTCAGTCTTCTGCATACTGAAGAGTATAGATAAAGTCTTCCTAAACCAGACTGGGTACCCTTTACCATGTTTTCTGTTTCTTCCTCAGCTTCTCTCCTCCCTTCCCCCCTCTCCTCTCCCTGCACACACCACAGCTCGATGTACTCCAACCAGGAATAGCTTTCCTTGGAAGGCTCCCAATTCTCCCTGCAGTCAACACTGTGACATGCATCTCAACCAGAGATGGCTTTCCCTGGAGGTCCCCCACCCCTCCCTGCATGCTTTACTGCAAGATGTACTTCAACTAGGGATGGCTTTCTCTGGAGGGCCTGCACACCTCCCTGCGTGCTCTACTGTGAGATGTATTCCAACCAGGAATGGTTTTCTCTGGAGGGCCTCCACACCTCCACTCCGACAAGGGATTGTTTTCCCTGGAGGGCCCACCCCCTGCTGCAGTCACTTCTGGTATGCACTTCATCCAGGGATGGCTTTCCCTTGAGGGTCCCTACTAGTCTCTGCATTTACCAATGTGACATGCACTTCAACCAGGGATGGCTTCCCCTGGAGGGCTACCACCCCTCCCTGCAGTCACCACTGTGACATGCACTTGAACAAGAGATGCTTTCCTTGAGAGGACCCTCCTCTGCAGTCACCACTGTGACATAAACTCCAGCCAGGGATGGTTTTCCCTGGAGGGCCTACATTCCTCCTTGCAGTCATCACTGTGAGATGTACTCCAACAAGTGATGGCTTTTCCTGGATGAGAAACAGCTCATGCATGGTACCCTGCTGATCTTTAAATGCTTGACTAATGCACTTCCTGGCTACCTCTCATCCTTCCTCACACTCACTCCTCCCTCTGTCTATACCTTCTGTTACTCAAACCCCAGCTCATTCATTACTTCTAAGTGTCCCCCATCTATGGGATGAGCTGCAATCCGCTGGTGACTCTTTTCCCTTTAGAACTGCGTCCCTTCTCAGGTTCATGCCTTAGCATTATGACTGTCTTTTAAGAAGCGTGTCTGTCAGAGAATGGACCAGATCTTCTGGCTTTTTTCCACAAGAGTCAACATCCAAACCTGGTTCCTGAATTTATTTCACTGTTTATTCGCTTATTTTGTATCTGCATTTTGTATTATGTACCATACTGGTGTGCACAAACACCCCATGTTAGTCTTTTTTGTTCACTGTCTTACCTGTTAAATTTCTGTACTATTGTGTTGTTTTTCTGTTAATCTGAGTTTAATTTGGGGCTGACAATATAGCCTCGAGGTTAGAGTGATGAGCTGTAAATGAGCTTGGTACATCCAGCAGACCTGGGTTTGATTCCCACAACCTCCAGTTTCATACTGTGTGACTCTAAGCAAGTCACTTAACCTCCCTAGTGCTCCCTGGTGACCCGGCTCTCTGGTCACCCCTAAAACAGGCACTTGGCACTTCATGAATACCTGAGTTACCGGAAGAATAAAATAAATAAATCCATATTTCCCTCCCCAGGGCACATCTGGAAAAATACTGTATGTAGCTCAGTGCATTATCTCCTGGACATTTTCAAATAAATAATCGACAAGGTCGAACAGGGATGTTTAATCAAGTGTGCTCCAGTAAGATGCATGACCATGCCCTGAAGCTCAAAGGTGGGACATTTTGGGGTAACATCAGGGGGTACGTCTCCTTAAAAAATATTAATCTGTGGAATAGTCACCCAGAGAAGATTCTAGGCATGTAGACAGTGCAGGCCTTCAAGGTATGCCTGGACAAATTTCTGTTTGCTAGTGAATCACGGTAGAAGCATGGGTGGGGAAATCCCTATAAATTTTTATATTTTTGCACAGTACGCATGCTGGTCCCCGCTTATGAGGTGGAGGGGTGGACTTCTTTTTTATTATATTTATATTTTATTTATAGGCTGTTGGTTAACTAGGATCTGCGGCTTATCCTGTAGGTAGGGAAATGGGCAGACTAGGTGGGCTAAGCTGTCCTTATCTGCCGTCAAAGTCTATGTTTCTGTGTTTCTATGTACTTTCTGTTCTTATCTGCTTTTTTGCATGGCTAGCCCCTTCACTTGTGTCTTTTCAGCTGTCACCTGCCATCTCTGAAATTTGTTTCCCATCATGCAGTGCCCCACAGTCTCCCCCTTGTGGTGGAGTCCCCTGGGATCCTGAAGCCCTGAGGGGATTTTAGCCCAGTTGTTGGCAGCCACCTCCGTCACTCACCGTAGTCTTTCCACTATTTGTTCTGGTATCCCCTTAAACGTCCTAAAAACTGGCTGAACCCAGTCTACCGCTACGTGGCAGATTCTGTATGAGTAGATGTGGCTTCAGTATTACCCGCAACCACACCAGCTGCCTCTGTGCTCTGGACAAGGTACCGACATTGCAGGGGAGGGGCCCTCAGAATCATGGATTTCTTCAGACACTTCTTTTCACATGATAAAAGAGGAACTCTCAGGCTACTAGACAAAGATCATTTTGTGCCCACTTTCAGAGATGAACCTGCTTATCAAAGGAGCCCTTTAGAAATGCACTACAGCCTGTGACCGTCCTTAAACCCAAACAGCCTTTGCGAAAATACTTCAGCCCTTTCTGACCACCTGGGAGGAATGTTTCAGAAATAATTCCCACCTACGTCACAGGTATGCTTCATGAACAGGATGCCATATCTATGTTACAAGCCCACTGGCCAACCTACTGTAACATACTGTATGCCTGATTGTCATGTACAAGTATCCCATCAACAGGGTGCCACGAAGAGGGCTCTGGAATGTGGGCGTCAGGATGAGGGTGAGTGTGATGTGGGCGATTGGGACTTCTGACCATCGCCTACCCTGAGTGTGGGGTCCACAATGTGTGCCGGGGGAGAGTGTTTATATTTATTTGATGTGGGATGCCGTTGGCAAAGCCCCCTGCAATGGGGGGGTTACCAGTGGCGGAGCCCCCCGCAGAAATTATGGTGACACCGGGAAGGTGTTATCGCAACATACGGTTTGAGATCTGGGGGGTGGGGGTGACATGATTGCATGGTAGCATCATGCTGTCGCCTTTTGCATGCCCTCCTTTCATTGTGCACTTTGTTTTGACCCTTAAATGGGTGAACCTCATGTAAAGGAGGCATAGGAGGCCTTGTTTCATCCTCCCATGCACCTAGTCTGAACTGTATATGTCCCTACCCCACACCTGCTCCTAGCCATTCCACTGAGTAATGCAAGCAGCTAGGTTGTGGGTAAGGAGCGTCTGCTGCCAAAGGCAATCAGAAAGTGACATAAGCAAGGTGGCCCAGTGGTGTAGAGGGCTGAGGTGTGGTGCACTTTGCCTGTCTTCATGCCGGTGACCAGAGTTCAGGAACGAGTTCGGGTCACTGAGGGTCAGTATGGGGGAGGACTGGGACAGGAATGAATGGCCGCCTGGCAGCTTTCCTGTACCGGATCTTGGTGGTACGCTGTCTCAGCTCTTGGCTGCCACCAGGTGGAGGCCTGGGGGTAGTGCCATCACAAGAGTGGCAGGGGTGAGTCAGGGGAGGGAGAATCCGCACTTCCAGGATGCAGGCATACCTCCATGCGCATGTGCAAACCTGAGTTCACCATGGCAAGTGGAAGGAAGAAAAGGAGGAAAACACAGTGAGGCAGGTGTCAATGATGTTTGCACACTGTGCCCCAGCTGCCCCATCACCAGGAAGCGCTTGCTTGCCTTCTGGATTATGACTTTGGGGAAGACAGCCCTCCTCTCCTGACCCTGCCATGGGGGCAATCCATTTGAATACAGGCCTGGTCAGGTGAGCCTTGGGAGATGATGGGTATGGGATGGGCAGGGCAGAAGGGAGCCCAAGCTTGCCTCAGCCAGGGAGCAAAAATAGAATATGGAAAAAAAGTGAGATAAGCATGGAGATGATGGCCAGGTTCATGCTGCCCTTATGCCAGGAGACCCTTCTGTAAGGGCCACTGCATTCCCAGTGCCTCTGATCCCAGCGCCTGGACAGCCTGCATGGCAAAATGCTGGACCACACCCAACTGTCTCCTTTGTGACAATAGGCTAAGAACACACGTGGCAAGTAGGCGAGAGAAGTTTTTGAACATATCCCCTGCATAGTGGACACAGCAGTTTCTTGCCAACTACCATATTCCAAGTTGGCATTCGGATTCGGAGTAGGGATCCACTAGATGACCTGATCATGCTTTGGACTGAAGCATGGTGTCTTGCTCAGCCTTTTCCTCGCTGGCCACCCTTTGCCAGATGGGTGCTCTTTGAGGATGTGGGGTTATCAGGGTCTGTGAATGTCACCAGTGCACTAGGTACACTGTGCAGTATCACATCACAGCGGTCTGGTGGCCAGTAACACATGAATCATTCACATACTGGCCTGCTTTATAAAATTCAGCCTACAGTCCTCTGTTGTAATATTACAATCATTTCCATAGCAACAAACTGTCATGTTGTGGACAGAGCATAACTTCACTTGTAGACATGCAGCAGGAACAGATGAAGTCAGAGGTAGAAGCACCCTGTTTTCATGCACATATCTCAGTAGAACCTACAAATTAGGAAATAGTATACCAGAAAATATATGGAATGTCAGCAGAACTGTTTAGAATTTTTGGTGTTTTTCTAATGGCATCAGAGACTCTTTAAAGAAACCTTGGGAAGCTAAGCTCAGTGAGAAGGTTAAAGGGACACTGACAACCCACCCCTTAGGCCTGCCTCAAAGTGTATCTAGTTTGAAAAACACATGTTATGATTGTTCGCAGTCTGTAGAGATTGCTGATGTAGCTGGTAGTTTGATTCTGATTCCTTTTTTCTTTTTAAATGTGAAAACATATTGCCCACCATACTGGTGTAATTACACAAAAACGTGTTTGTTTGCAGTCCTTGATCAAATCCCACTGCCCCTTTCCTAGACTTGGGAGCACCCCCAAAACAGTCTTGACACTCGTGAAGCAGTGGAATGAGAGGAGACTGTTGAATCATTAATGGCTACACTTTTGGGGTGCTCCTAGTGTTCAGGAAGTATGCAATAAGAATAGGGCTGCGCGAACCTCTTAAAGGTCTGCCTTGCAAACTTTGAGGTTTGAACCCCCAAAAGTCCTACCAAGTTCTACCTAGTTCTACCAGGTAGAACCAGGTTCTACCTCTTTCAGGTCACACAAGTCCCCCCGCCAATAGCCAATCGCTGGGCCATTGTAATAAATTCCCTGGTGTCTAATGGTTGTCCCCCTCACGATCGCCAGCCCTATAAACAATTAAATTCTCTGGTGTCTAGTGCCCAGCCTTCCCCAGTAATCATCAGGCAGATTAACAAATTAAATTAAAATTCCCTGGTATCAAGAGGCCCCCCCCCATACCGCTGATCACCATCAGCCCAATGAACAAGTAAATTCCCTGGTGTCTAGTGGTCCCCTCACCCCCAAGGCTCTTTTACAAAGATTTCATGTCAGGAGAGTACATACATGTTAAACAAGGGCATACAACATTAAAGAGAGCATACAACCATACCTGATTACCTATAGCTCATTTGTGTATCCAAGATATTCTGTACCCCAGGTCTGCGCCAGACTACTTGTTTGTCGACAGCTCTGAGAGCAAGACTCTAATCCTCTACTGCATTGCATCTATACCACTGGATTGAACCCAACTGGTAGATCTCACTCACCTATTTGGGAATGCTTCTGGTAATGAAGCTCTGGGGTATTACTGTGTCAATTATTTATGCTACCATTGTGCTACTGGTAGACCAGGTTCCCCTCCACCCTGGACCTCCCTCCCTCCCCTCTGGCAAGACACTCCCTCCTGCCCCCTTGGGATTCCCCTGTGTGAGATATGATCATTGATCCACTACTAATTACTGCCCATGGTCTTATCCGCTACGGATGCTGTTATAAACTGTTTTTCAGCTGTCCTCCACCTGGGAGGAAGACCCTACTCACTTACCCTACTAAGCTCCTCAGGTACCTGGTTAGAGTGAAACTGGAACTGTGTGGTGACATTGAACCTAGCCCTGACCCCACCCCCCCCGAATTATATAGTAAGCTCCCCAACAAATGCTACTTGGTCCACATCAAAGGGCCTTAGACTGGTGCACATGAATGTCAACAGCCTGAGGCACAAGATGCAGGACCTAGAGGCCTGGGCTACCTTATATAAACCTGACGCAATTGTTGTGGCCAAGACGTGGCTCAAGCCACATGTGCTACTGCATGAAATAGATCTGCTTGGCTTTAACATGTTTAGAAAGGATAGGACTGGGAAAAAAGGGAGGTTCATATTTACAACAGCTCTAAATTCAACACCTCTGTAGTAGATATCTCCCAGCTGAGTAACTCAGTGAGTGAATTCTTACTAGTAAAGTTACTACTTGGTGATGCCAAGCGTCTTTATGTGGGTAGCGTCTACCTACCCACCACAACAGCGGCCTCCTCCTTAAAGTCCCTTACCCAGGCCCTAGCTGAACATATTCCTGGGGAAATTATCATTCTGGGCAATTTTAATCAAAACTGGGCCTCAAAATCCAATGATGTGCCTCAGGATTTTATCCTTGATGCCCGCCTTAACCAAGTAATTAGTCTGCCCACCAGACATAATGCCAAAACTGGCAACCACACTCTGCTAGACTGGGCCTTAGTCACACACTCTGATGAGATACCCACTGCTGGTATCTTCTCAGACTCTTTGAGTGATCACTCATCCATATTTTGCATATGGTCCAATAAGCCCCCTTGTCTAACCTCCAGGGTTTTCATGGCGAAAGACTACTCCAACTTCTCACTTGACCAGTTTTGTCTGGCCCTATCTTCGGCCAACTGAGACCCAATATTAACACTCCCCAGCATAGATGAGGCCCTAGGCTATTTCTCCAATGTCTTCCTATCAACAGCTAACCTTCATGCTCCCAACAGGAAGCTTAGGGTTCAGGGTAAGTGTCACAAATGGCTCGGTTCTGACCTCAAAAAACTCATGATGCTAAGGGATAATGCCTGGGGAACTACATGACCTCACTCCTCAAGTCTGATTGGGAGCATTATAGAGCACTTAGGAATAAGTGCAAAAAAGGTACCAAGGCAGCAAAAAGTCAGTACCTGCATGGTCTCCAAGAACACCATCTACGTGATCCCAAGAATTTCTGGGGTCACATCAATGCGCTCCAGAAAAGTAGCACCGGTACCCAAGATGGTATGGTTTTGGCCAATGGCCAACTGTTGGATAACCCTCCCACAGTAGCTGAGGCCTTTAATGCCTTCTTCATGAACCTGGATGCATACAAACCCAAAACTCCTGTTCCCCTCCCATGGCACAGGCAACCACTATAGGTGACCCTCTTTGCCTCCAATTCCATCTCAAGTTAGTCAAAATGTTGGAGGTGCTCCCACTACTGAGGCATATAAAGCCGGACTCTTCTGATTTTGACCAACTTGAGCCACCATTTCTTAGGGCTGCTGCCCCTACAATCACCCTGTCTGTAAATATGCTCATCAACAGATCCCTCATGGAAGGTTGTGTCCCTAAGAAATGGAAGGTGGCCATGGTAGTCCCAGTCCATAAGACAGGGCCACATGAAAGCATAGAGAAATATAGGCCAGTCTACATTCTCTGCCCTCTAGCAAAGGTGCAGGAGAGGCTGGTTTACAACCAGCTACAAGATTACCTATAATGTCACTGCTCTCTGGCAGATAACCAACATGGCTTTCGTAAGCGTCACGGCACTGACACGGCCTTGATCAAGTTCACAACCAGTAGCCTGTGTGCATTGGACAACGGCTCACGCACTGGGGAAATATTCATAGGCTTGTCAAAAGCATTTGACTTGGCCAACCATGGGCTACTCCTTGGCAAGCTCCAGCTCCTAGGTCTTGACGCACTAGCGCATACCTGGTTCACAAGTTATCTGTTGAACAGGTTGCAGAAGGTAAAGTGGAAAGGGGTGCACTCTAGCTGCTGTCTGATAACTTATGGAGTACCCCAGGGCTCTGTTTTAGGCCCACTATGGTTTACTGTCTTTATCAATGATATTGGTCTAAACTGTGGCACAGGGAACATAATCCTATATGCGGATGACACAGTGGTCTACTGGAGTGATGCCAAACCTAGTGCCGTGCTGAAAGACTAGCTGCCAGTCTCAATTCCCTGGAAAACTGGTTTGCTTCCAATTTGCTTATCTTAAATACCAAAAAGACTAACGTTCTTCTGTTTGGATCTAGTCACCTGGGTGAGCACAGACAACACCTGCTCCCATTCTTCTCTGCAACAGGGTTGCAGATAGAAGTAATCGACAAGGTTAAATACCTGATAGGGACATGTCCTTTAAGCCACAAGTGGAGCACATAACCAAGACCATACACTGTAAACTTCTCTACAGGCTTGGCAAATCCTTAACTGATGAATCTAGAGTTGCCATAGCTAAGGGCATCATACACCCCACCCTTCTGTGTGGTGTCCTACTCCTACACTTCCTTAGGGATAGTGAAAAATCATAGACTGTGTGCTTTACAAGATTTGTCACTTTGCAACCTGTTCTCCACCCTGGAGACACCACTTGAAGTCCTTGCTGATTCAAATTGTCTCACCCTGGAATTCAAACTCTTATATCCTCTACTCTGTCTTGCATACAAGCTTTCCAATGTCCACACCCCACCCAACTTGGTAGGCCTGCTGAACACCAAGGTCTCACAATGAAACCTTTGCTCCACAAACAGCAACCTTCTTGAAATTCCCCAGGTTTGCACCAACTTTGGTAAAAAGTCTTTCAGATATTCAGCTGCCTACTACTGGAGCTCACTCCCAGAAAATCTGACCACCTGCACTTCAATCAAGGTTTCAAAGTTGGGCTTAAGGTGTACGTGTTAGAATGCTGCCACTGCAGTTGCTACTGTTGAATCCCTACCTCTCCATGAATGTATCTTATTTAGCTAAATATTAGTGATCATCCAATATGTCTTCACCCACAGTTGGCATGTCTCTTTGAGCACCTGTCCATTTTCCCCAATCCTACTATACACCTTGTTGTAACTAACTTTTATTGTGACAATGTTGTACTATGTATTTCAGTCTGTAATGTGTTCCACCTGTTTCTGAATTGCTGTAACATACTGTGTTGTACATGCTGTTTTATGTAAATGTATGTAATTTACTATACTGTACATGCTATGTTATATAAATGTATGTAACTAACTCCAGGTCGCCCTGAAAAAGGAACCTCTGGTCTCAGTGCGTTTACCTGGTAATCAAAATGCATAAATAAATAAATAAAGTGTGTATTCACCTGAATGTGCATAGTCAAACATTTTCATGCACATATGCATGTGTGTATTCAAATGTGGGCCAACACACACACTTTACTCTGTGCTCACAGCTCATTAGTTAATGCAAGTCAAAGATTCTGCTCTGTACCAGTCAGGGGTTAAATTGGGCAGGAGTCCACAGGAACCACAGGAACTCAGTTTCACCACCTCTTAAAAAAATGTTATGACAGTTACATCACCTCTATCATCTTTCTCCATTGACTACTGTAGGAGAGTTCCCTACCTATACATTTCCAGTTTAACCACTGGTACCAATGTTGTTGCTGTTCTTGTCAAGTTTTCTTTACCATTTCTTACCTCTTTGCTCCTTGGTGCCTCTCTCCTTCAGGTTCCCAGATGGTTGCTCCACTTGCCCACTGCTGTCACCCCCATGCAGGTGCTGCCCATCATGAGATCCTGTTGTCCTTGATTTTAGCTCCATCTCTGTTCCTCACCAGGGGTTCCACACCATTCTACAGCCATTTGAAAAGAGAGTTGGGGGGGGAGAGAAGTTCCTTGGTGTTCTGGAGACAGGACTGCGTGACTAGCGCAGTACTGTAGAGAGTCAGGGTCACTTGCCCCAATCTTCTGTCCATTCACTACTCTTAATGGCTCTCCTCTCCTCCCTTCCTAGTGGATGCATTTAAGTACTTGTTTGTCACTTTAGACCCGGCCCTGCATTTCTCTTTACACATCTCCATTAGCAAATCTGGTAATTCCAGATTTCTGCCTCCACCACTTCCTTACTCCTAAAGCACGCATAGCCATTTCCCAAGGCATTCTTGTCCCTGCCTACAGTACAGCTCACATATTTTTACAAACGCCCCCAAAACCTCCTCCTGCAAATGGGATGTGACCTGCAGCAATATCTGTCAGTTTACTTCTTCCCCCCAACCCCCACCCCACCACCTAACTCATCACTGCATACTCTAATCCTCACTGGGCTGGTTCTTCACTTCTGCCTCCTGATCCTGTGCGTTCTCTTCAAGCTACTCAGATCCACCTCCCTGGCCACCTCTATCTCTCTGTTACTAAGTCCCCGTCCTTCCTTTTCACTTTGATCTGCTACGTTCTCCTTCCTAGTTGTACCAATGTGTTCAACCAAAATGGGTGACCAGGCTTCCTCCTCATTAGCCCCAAGCTGTGAAACTCCCTCCCCCTCAATGTTCACAACTCTTCCACCCTGCCTTCATTCAAAGGTACTTCGAAGGCACATCTCTTTTTATTCACCACCTGTCACTGCACTTTACTCATCCCACCTCCCTGGAGGTTTCGTAAACACCTACCTTACCCCTGGCCTTCCAATACACTTTTCATGCAACACTGCTTACCTACTGAAGTCTGAGTTAATTTATGTCGGTGCTTGTATTTCCTAATATCTTTTGAATAATTTGTTGAAACACTGGTTCTATGTTTCTCACTTTTAACTGTTATTTGTATTTTGATACTGTACAATATAGGAATTGTTATGTTTTGTTTCTTTCTGCCTGTGTTCTGTACCCTCCTGGGTTATACCCATAAATAGGCATTCAGTTATCTAACGTACCTTCCTGGTCAACAAAAAACAAATACTTAGATACATAAGTAAATAAATAAACACATCTGGAGTACACAGGGAGGACATCATCTGAAGCTGTTCCAGACAGGCCAGCCAGTTGCTGTTTCTTTCTTCCCACCACTTCCCACATGGACAAGTGTGCTCATTGCTGACCTGGGTGTGGCAGAATGCCCAGCAGTGTGTGTGTGACCACTCGTACACTAGTGATACCTCCACTGTTCCACAGCCAGGAACCACTGCAAGAGCAGTGCTTCCTCCTCCCTCCCAGGAGGAGCGAATACAGTCAGACTCTGGAGCCCTCCTTGCTGGCCTCCACTGACGACATCTTGGGCTTTGGGTGCAGACCCAAAATCACCAGCATGTCAGAGTGACACCTCACTGCTAAACACCATAGCGCTGGCTGTTCATGTTAATTGTAAAGACAAAACATAGAAAGGGAAGTGAAATATTGCCAGCTTCTTCATTTTTATGTTGAAATGTCCAAGTAATGTAGAGCTGGGTATTGCAGATTTTTTTTGTGCGTAAACAGTATGCTTTACACACTCATTTCCCTTCTGGTACAAGACATACTGCTATTTTAAAGGGGCACTAAGGTCAAAATGTACAAAACAATATGTTGTACTGTGTTGTGATTTGTAGGTGTAGTCCTCCCCTTTGTTTGCTGTACTGTACTTTTTTTGTTAATTTGCCTGCTATTTTCAGCAGTGGCTTAGCAGGTTGCACACTCGCCTCTGAGGCTGGAAGATTGAAAGGTTGTGGGTTCAAGTCCCACACCAGGTACTCGGGGTAAATCCCAATACTGACACTGCAGTGCATCATGATGCTGCACTCCTGAGGTGCTATCTTTCGGAATAGACATTAAACTGAGGTCCCGTCTACCTGTTCTGGTGGTTGTTTAGGTGGTCATTAAAGATCCCTTGACACTTCTTGAAAAGAGCAGGGGAGTTTTTATTGAAAGCACATCGAAACAAAAATGTTGAATAATTCACATTAATAGTACATTTAAATGTATCATTATACATCAAAAAAGGATAGACTGTTGTTCCACATACCTTGTCTGACCATTATACAATCAAATATAAGCTTAAAACAACAAAAAAACGAAATCATACAAAACAAAAGAACCTATCTTATATTATGTTTACCATTTACTTGTATTTGATAAAAAATAGTTAATCCTTTCCACCACTGAAAAACTTTCTGAGAGGTATTGATACCTTGTCCTTTAAATAAACAGATCTCATTGCCTCCATAACTAATATATGGAAAATATCATAGGACATAAGTTTTTGTTGTAAGATCCACTGATATCGGGCCTGCCAAATATAAAACTTCAGACAGCAAAAATAAACCACTAATGCGCCACAGTCATAAGAGGTAAGAAGATGTGGAAAAAATCCTAAAACCAGGGTTTGATACTCTAACTTTAGCAACCACTTAAACCCCCATTTTTTGACTCAAAAAGACCCATGAACCCTTCACATAGAAACATTTAAATAAAACATGATCCATCGTTTCCTCTAAAGCTTGACACTGTAGATATGGACAATACCTTTCACACATCTTATGTTTTGCATTCCCTTAATATTTAATCTTCCATAAGCTGAAAGCCACAACATTTCCCATATGCTGAGGCACTCTATCATTATTTAATTGTTTGATGAAAAACTTTTTAAGAGAAGGGGACAGTTTTCAAAATTTGGTTCAACTGGGTGGATCTTCCCTAAAATAACCTTATATAACTTGGCCCCTGCATTTTGTCTCACCCACAGAATGAGAGATAGACCATTTAAATAACTTTTGAGCACAAGGTTTAAAATACAATGGAACATAAGTGCGACTTGGGAGTTGGGGTGGGAGAGTATTCCCATAAATCAAAGAAAATGTGTAAATTGTTCATTACCCATAAATATTGTAAGGCCACAGGGTTTGAAGGTTCAAAATTCAGGTTTTGGGAAAAAAAATAAAACATAAAAAACTATAGGGTCCACCATATCCAATCCACCTTGAGCTATGGGTAAATAAGTAAAACAAAGCTTTATGGGGTTAAGTCTACTACCCCATAACATGGAGAAAAAGAGGCATATAAACGAGTCTCTAAACCTATAGAGGAAGGAAAACCATAGCAATATATAATAACCTGGTATCAGAAATGTTTTAATAATATGAAATATTTTGATTTTAGAAAGTCTCCACCCTTTCCACCTCTGTACCTTTAACTCATCCCTTTTAGGGCAATATCCCAGTTCTCTGAATGGCAGTTCTGAGAACTTAAAAAAATACCCAGTATCTTACAGGGGCCCAAAGAAACAATGATTCCTGAAATGTTTATCTGGTTACCTGTTCCTGGCCCTATAAAAGATGTTTAGATTTCTCTAAGTTTAATTTAGAGTTAGAAACCGTCCCATAGCTAGAAAGGTATTGTAATACAGTAGAGATTTGAATTATATCAGATAAGAATACACAAACATAATCCGCATAGGCCTGTACCACCACAGAATCCCCACCCTGATTACCTGAGATGCCCGACAGGAGATTAGATGAGGCTAAAATTCTAACCAGCAGGTCAAGAGAAAATGCATACAACAAGGGGCTTAATGGACACCCCTGCCTCACCCCAGACTTCACTAATATGGGAAAGGTAGCTCTTCCTTTGACAACTGGCTATACTACCACTGACTCATACATTAATTCAATCCACCATATAAAACCTAAGGGTAAACCATAATGTTTTAAGGAGGCAGACAAAAGCCTAAAGACTCCATCAAAGGCCTTGTTTTTTGGTCTAAAGACAGAATACAACCCTGTTTTTGGACCTATTAGCCTATTCAATTACACCTTGAGTATAATTAAAGCACTTTGAATTTTCCTATTGGGAATACCACAGAACTGCAAGGGTATAACAAATCTCCAGCCACCCCTCCCCGTAATCTATTATTTAACACCTGAGATAATATTTTAAAATCTGAGTTCAAAATCATAATTGGCCTCCGGTTGGCCAGTTGTACTCTATCCCCCTTCCCCCTTAAAGAGATAAACCAGTAAACCTGATGAGAAATTTGTTGGCATACAGGGATTTTTCTGAAGGGACAAAAAAACCCTTTCAAGACATGTTATCAAAACATCACTAAGGCATTTATAGAATTCATAAGGCAAGCCATCTTGACCTGGACAGGTACCTAATTTTTGTGAGATAATAACTTTTTTTTAATTTCGGAAGCCAAAATAGGATTAGCAAGTTTGTGAAGTTCTATATGGGGGAGATAGGGAAATTTAACTTTTAAAAAAATCAACAATCTCATCCCTTTGTGGGGGCCTGAATGTCTTGCATTTTCACATGATTCTGAATTATATTGTAAATCCCTGAACTGGAGTTTATGAGGTTCCCATTCTCATCCTGTAAAACCTCCACACTAGACGTAGCATTCTTTCCCTTAAAGGCCTCAAAAGGGTCTCTAATCAGGTTTTTCTGTGTCCCAAATGAAAGCTCTGTATGTAAGGTCTGAGCCCTGTCATACTGGTATGCCCTCATATCTATTTTTAATTGTTCAATTTGTGAGGAAATATCCTCTCTAGAGGTGTTTGCCCTGGAAAATAAATACTGTAATTTACTTCTTAATTTTAGATAATGAAAGAACTGTTTTTTTACCCTTTGTTTCCCATATTTCTGAAACAATTTCTTAATATCTTCCTTAGTATCCTCCCACCATCCCCACAAATCATCATATAAATCTACCATGGATGTTCTTGCCCATAGGAGATTGGTCATACCCTTCACCATCCATGGGTCTTTTAGTGCTGACATGTTTAATTTCCATCTATTTCCTTCACTTGTTTAGGGGGAGATGAAGTAAAACCCAGAGTAACCAAAAAATGATCTGAAAATCCACTAAGGAGGGCTTTATATGCAGGGAAGGGCAAATTATTAGAAAAAAATATATAATCTATATTTGTGGTTAATTTCCCTTTCCTAAATGTATATAGTGGTCCTGATTTCTGAAAGTTCTTCCAATTTTTTAAATCAGCTAATTTAATAATTCTCCCAAAAGCTGAGAAATCACACATGATTTTTTTCCAGGATCCCTACCCTGGGGTGAGGGAGTTTGCAGTTAAAGTCTCCCCAGTATACTGTGGCTGATGGTTGCCAAAAAGGTAAAACAGTATTAGATAAGGTGACTCTCCCAGCTTTAGTTTGTGGGCTGCACATAATGTGAACCTAAAGTTAAGCTGACACCACCTACCATCAATTATCAATAATCTACCTGGGATTAAATCTATCAATTTATCCAAGGTAAAATTATAAGAACTAAAAAGAATTCCAACCCCATCAGCCCAATCATGTCCAAAGGACCAGTAAGAAGGTCCCCAAATCCATTCTGTGAAAAGAGACAGCACTGGTCTGCCATATATATCCAAGTCTCTTATAGAAAGCAAATATCTAAATTTTCCTGATAGACTGAAAAGAGCAAGTCTCATGGACTTGTTTAATAAACTGCAGCAATTTAAGGACCCAATATTTAGGTTAGCCTGAGGTAATAGCCAAGGACTTAAGGACCTTTTTCCTGTTTTTTTCCCTTTATAGTCAGCTTGGGAAGTCTTATTACTGGAAGATTGTGAAAGGACTGCTATTCCTATCTCAATATAAGAGTCAACCCCATGGTATCCAGAATAGCATAGGAATTCTCCATTTCAAAGTCGAGAGGTTCTTCGTGGGGGAGTTTGGCCCTAGTAATCCTTTATCTTGAGGAATGGCCTGTTTCTGGGGAGGAGCCATGGCCTTCGACTGCCCCTCCTCCTAGTAACACACAGGGAGGAAGTCAATCACATTTGATATATCAGGGTGAACTTCCCCTGTCTCCTTATTTGAAGGTGAAAATGACTCAGGGTTATCTTTTTTACTGGAATTCTTTGTTTTTGGGCCCCTAGGAGGGGAAGGGGGGTACGATCTCGTATTTTGGGGGGATTTAGCAAAGGCCTCATCCTGTGCTTTTTGAATTAACAATTCGAGGCTGATGACGGAGGCTTTATTTTTTGCTGCCCAAGGACAAGCTTTATAGCCGTGCCCTGATTCTTCACATAGATCGCATTTCAACATATTATTGCATCAAAAACTGCCATGACCCACTTCTCCACAAATCTCACAACAGGGGGTATCACATGAGCTGGAAAGGTGGTTGTGGGTCCCACATTTGTAACACACCCGGGGCTGCCCTGCATAAAAACAAACTCCCCTGTCCCTCCCCAAAGTAAAGTAATTTGGGATGTGATCAACGTCATTGTCTAACTGTCTCAGTTTTACCTTGTATTTCCAATTTCCTGTCAAAAAAGCTCTGAATCAAGCACAGCTTCAGGGGCACTCAGCACCTCACATTTTTGGGAAAGCCAAAAAGAGATGTCCTCTACGTGAACCCCTTCATTTTGAAACATTACTGTTATGAATTTAATTAAAGGCTGGGTTAAGGGAATAACTAAAAAGGGAGACCATAGAGGGAAAAATTTAAGCTGGTTATATCTGTGCCAGAAATGGTCCAGCAGAAATGGAGATCTAAAACTTAAATCATAGTTATCCTCCCCAGAAATGTTAATAAAGGCAAAAACATCTTTTAGTGAAAATTTCAAGGATTCCTTAAGAAGGTGCTTCACCACATAGACTCGATCCGGCCTAATATATAGGCCCCCCGTAACGGATTTGTACTGCATTCCTCCGTGGGGCTGCTTCTTTCTTCTTTTGAGAAAAAAGTTCAGATAGAAGTGGCCTAGGATGTCAGGAGCCCTCAGGGTTCTCTCCTGGTTTCTTAGTCTCAGTTGACTTGTGAATCCCCTGTATCTCACTATCAGAAACTGAGTCAGTTGATTTAGTTCTTGTTTGGACCACCATCCTGGTCAGAAGGGGAAGGTAAACCTTACTGGCATGAACCCGAAGTAGTAGGGTTCCACTCTGTAGATTGCTGACAGAGGAAAAGAGGGAGATGACCAGTCTGGGTCAGGAATCCATATACCTGAAGGGCCCTTTCCACCCTGACTCCAAGAGAGTGATATCAGGAGACCAGATTTTGGAAGAGTCATTGTATGAGGTATGGAAAAAGCCACCTGAATAAGGTCTGAAGTAGAGTGGCCTTTTTCCTTCCTAGGAATTACTTGTGGACAATTAGGCTCCTCCTGTGGTAGGGGAACTGAAGTCAAATTGCAGTTTGCAGACATTAAAGCCACCCTTTTTAATTTAAACCCTTCTGGTGAATTTTTAGCAGCCTGCCCCATGACAGAAAAGGAAAAGTTTGTTGCATGGTCCTGATTTAATGGATCCGTTTAAAAAACAACACCATCCCCTGGTGTTTGTTTAGTGAGGGCCAAAGCCCTTGGCTCGGTTTTGCCTAATGAAAAGTAGAACCAATAGTAAAACGCTTTCTTGCCTGTTCACCTCTTGCCTTGACTCTTCTGGAACCGATGCATCAGCTGAGACTGACTCATGACAAAAGAACTTGGCTTATAGGTAATGACATTTTAATATTTTTAAACATATCCTATTTAGAGCCCATCACATGAAAAGGTAACAGCTTTGGGCATTCGACTATCCATCGCAAATTTACTGACAGCTGTTCCTTTCTGATCTAATGGCCAAGTTTCGATCAGCATTTGATAGGGAGATGCTCTGAAGCCTGGGCAGTGCCTTCCTTTGATGCTTCATGCTACGACTTTTGATGTTACTGTCAAAGAACTGGAGGTCTTGTTCTCAGTCAGATCCTTAGTTTTGTTAAAACAGGCATCATTGAAACTTTTAAATTTTGCTCATGCAGCCACAGGGCCGATCCTTAGTATAAAAGGAATTTGCAGTTATCTGCTGATTCTCTGTTGAGACCTGACAATTGCTCTCTAAAAGTAAGTTTTGGGCAGGAAAACAGACTCCCATCTTTCTCGCTTGAACTAAACTCCATAATCTCTTCTGCTTTGTTCGATTCCATGATGGCTTCTTGTGTTCCAAGACCAGAGGAGGAGGAGGAGGCCCTCTCCCCTGTCTCACTAATGTCCATACTGTCCACCAGCTCCTGCCGAGTGGTCATTCTGAAAACAGCCAGCAGCTCCCCCTACTGCACAGAGCAGGGGAATTTCCTCAGTGTCTTGGCAAAAATTCCCCCGATTCACTTAAAATACCACCAACAGCTTAACCTGGTTCAATTTCAGTTGGTTACCATCTGTATCTTCCTCACTCCCTCCAGGTTGCCCCTGAAAAAGGGACTTTTAGTCTCAGTGGGCCTACCAGGTCAGCAAATTTCAACAAATAAATAAACTTTTATGGCCCCCAGGGATCCCCATGTTTGCAGTTTTTATGGCTTTTCTCTTTCCTACAATGTGACAGTGATGCACCCAGAATCATTGATTCAGAGAACAACAACTGCTACAATAGCAATACTTTTGTTAGGAGCCTGATATTCTGGCTTCAACTAAATAACTCTTTCTAATCCAAACATAATGTGCTTAGGTCTAGCCAGTAGGAGTGAATAGTTTGTTTTAAAGCTTTTCATTTTTTAAACTACACACAACCATAAAAATGCACACAAATCACCCCAGGTCACCAATGCTATAATTAATGAAGACTGTAGCTATTTCCGTACAGAAAAGCCCACTCACTCAGTTATCTCCCAGGTCTTTGTCATCAGTAAATTTAACTTTCATTAGAGCTCCCGATAAGGACAGTTAACTAAAATCACATCTATACTGCTCTGAACTTGACAAAAAGCATCTTTTGTTGAATGAATGGTGCTGATGCATCACTGTCACATGGGACAGAAGGCATTGTAGGATAGAGAAGAGCCATAAAAATACAAACCCGACATCCCTAGGGTTCATAAAATTAGCAGGCAGATAAAAAAACTCTTACAGCAGACTAAGGAAGGACACACTCGGACTATGTCCTACAAACCAAAACACCGCACACCATATTGTTTGTAAATGTTGTCCTTGGTCCCCTTTAAGATTTAGATTGCTTTACATGAAACATCATAGGCAGGGTTTTTTTTTTGCCAGTACAGCAGACACACACATAGAATTTATCTTATTAAGCCAGGTTTTTTTGGTGCATGCCAATTGCAGTACTGTGCATTACAATCAGTTTTCACTATTCTTCTAGCTGGTTGCTCTAAATTATCACAGTTCCTCATCTTCCAGAGATGTCACTTAAAGCTGACCCAACCAATTTCAATTGCATACAGATCCAACCTAAGCACACATTGTTATGTAATTCCCAAACTTCATTGTTACTGTCCCCGTCTGCTTTAAGTATAAATCAGTCATTTCTTAAACTGTGAGGCAAGCCTCTGAGGGGAGGCCCCAACCTGTTCCAGGGGATGCTCTGAAGCAAGCCAGATAATGTACTGAAAATCTGAGTGCTGGAATTTTGTGCGAAGAAATGGAGGGCAACTTCAAACAGTTGCTGCTACACAGAGACTTCCATTTACTGTCTAAGGGGGTAAAGTGTTGGGCCAGCTTTGTGGACAGCATGACAAAGTGTATCATTCTTGCAGATGTCTTATGTTACAGTATGTGAATAAAATCAGAATTTCAATGGCAGGAATTGTTTACTTCATTGGCAGATTTCTCTAGCTATCAGCAGATACTAAGCATAAAAGGGGCTTCAGGACAAACAGAACCTGAATTGTGAAAATTTTATTTTTAAGTAAAATACTTACAAATGGTGATTTCTGCAGTGCCACTCTGCAGTCACAGAACTGTAGAATTAGGAAGACCTTTTCATAGCACATTACCAAGCGATAAATGTGTTAAACTGTTTCAGTTACCTTATTGCATGTTTGAAATAAATAAGGAATAAACATAATTGACATATATAGATATTTTTATTTCAATAGTATTAGAAAAACTTTTATTTTTGACTTAATAGAGAACTTTAGGTCCTACTTGGACCTGTTTTCAAAGTTGTCATGTGGTTACATAGGATAAAATAAAATAAAAAAATAAAATATTAAATAACATAATAAAGTTTCAAAATTCAAAATGTAAAACAAATACACAATAATATACAGGATTAATCTCACGCTTATTATGAACATTTACACAAACACAGATAAAATAAAGTAAAATTCAGCTAAATAATTTAGCCAAAAATAATTTGTAAAACTCACAGTCACAACTATCTTTTTTTGTATTTTTATTTCAAAATTTTATACATATGCTTAAAACAATAGATTCAGAGTATGTGGAATAAATCATTCTATACCAATATACATTACAAAGGAATGTGATTACATACTACATTTGGTACAACATTGTGGGGTAAAGTAAAAAGAAAGGAACATTTTGCAGTCTAATAAACAACATTAGGAGCCATTTATGCAGTCAATGCCCCAAGTTTTCTTATCTAAAAAATCAAATAAGAAGATGTCTTAGCTGACCATTAGATCCTATATTACACATGCACCAGTAAAATAAAACCCATAACTGCCTTCTAGAACTCCTCAGAGCCCTCAATTACTAGAAATAGTAATAGAAAGTTTCCTGTGAACTGGTTAAGGTTTTCAGAATGCTCAGTGGCGGTACCGAACTAAAATATCTGGGTAGCGTCCAACCAAAGAAATAAATTCAATAGTCTGTTGAGAGAATGAGCCTGGTTGGGCAAAAGTAAAGTTCTTCATGGAGAAATAATTAGAAAATAAGCATACCATATTTGGCAAACTACTCTCTCTCTTATACAGCCTACGATCACCTCTTGAGCTAAAGTCAAATAATATTTAAAAAAGTTAGACATAAGCAACGAACCAGTCTGACAAGTCCAAGATTGGGTTATTCCACTAAGGTCTCTTGTATTCAATCCTCCTCCAACTCCTTGTCTGATAATCGCTTCTCCTGTATTCTTCTGGCCACTATTTTCCACACATGCTCCTGCCTCTTTAGGGTCTGTGAAGTTAAATTGTCAACGGCCTTCGGTGAAACAAAGTCGGGCCAGGAAGGCCATGGCATAGGTAATGCCCAGCTCGTGAAGCTTCCTTTTAACGCCATCAAAGGCTTTACGATGCATTCTTGTGGCACAGGCTAAGTCTGAGGAAAAAGAGTATACAGGACTCCTCATAAAATATTGGACTCTTACTCCGAATTGATCCCAGTACCAAATCCCTTTCTGCTGCTGAGGCTAGGGTGACCAAGATAGTGTGGGGGGTTCTCAAGGTTAGATGTTGGTCTATGAGGGGTAATTCTATACGCTCGTTGTAGGTTTACTGCCTCTAATCCCGTGATGCCCGTTAACCACTGACCCAGGAAAGCAGCTAAATTATCCCCCTCTGTTCCTTCAGGAAGACCGAGTATGCGAATGTTAGCTGCCCGCACTATATTTTCCAGCTGTTCAATCTGGCTTCGTAATGCTGCTTGCTCTTTAATGGCTGTTGCTGACACTGCCAAGGCCTTTCCTGCAGTGACTTCAGCACTTTTAGTTGACTCTCCCATGGCATCAATACAGGATTTCATCATCTGAAAACGTAGAGAGAAAGTATCTAACTTTTGGTCCATTCCTTGAACCATCTTTGTTAGGGCATTAAGCACTATTTGGAGTGAGTTCAATGATGCCGATGCCTGCTCAGGGCCTAATGAGTTAGATACACCCTCATTTTGTTCCAGCTGCTTCAATGGAGGAGCCCGTGGCTAAAAGAAGTCTTGCTTAGGAGGTTTAGTTTTCCCCATACCACACAACTATCTTTTAAGTTCAGCTGATAATGCTGGGAAACCTGTTGACGGAACAATGGCATCAGGGTGATGCAACCAGTTCACCTATTACAGTGGCGAACTGGTTGTCAGTGTGCCCTGCAGTAAAACCACCACAAGGCTGTTGTGTTTCTTCCCTAATACACCTCCATCTTGGAGGTGATAATCATAAGTTTCAGGGGTCCCACTACATTTCTCCCACATGGGGTCAGGTGGCACAGTGCCCGTGCAGCATCGCCATTGGTATTGTACTGTTACCCTAAAGACAGTTGCGCTGTGCTGTCAAATGGGTAAACCATAATGCTGACCAAATGCAGTTAATTTAGTAGTACAGTAGTTCTTGTCTTGGGAGTCACCTCATTCCAGTATTTAAAAATGTTATATTGTACAGTCATTTCTTTGTATTTGTTATGTATTTTAGGAGCCAAAGCGCCCCAATGCATGACATCTCTTAAAGAGCACCTTCTCTGGTGCTCACCCCAGAAACCATAAGGACACTTACCTGCCCCTGAGTTAAATCTTGCATAAATAAAAATTTTTCCTTGCCACTAATTAGGAAGGGAAGGGATCATATTTTGGCTCTGTGGAGTCAAGCTGCTGATTCCTTCCAATTCTCTCGTCCTGAACACCACCCTTGCACTAACACATTTTGTGATGCAATAATATGGAGAGCATGGGGATGCCCTCAAGAGATGGCAACGGGGACATTTTCTCAATTTTATATTTCAGTAGTTTAGATGGCCAATACAATACAGCTTAATCTGGTTCAAGGTCAGTTGGCAGTCATCTGTATCCCCTTCCCCTGGGTCATGCCTGAAAATAGGCAGGATTTGTCTAGTGCACTCACCCGGTCAACAAAAACTAAATAAATAAAATCAATAAATAAAAATCAAGACCACAGCTCAACTAACAAGGGCCTCATTAGTTGAGTGATGGCCATGATTTGTTTGAATTGACAATCTAAATTACTGAATTATAAAGTTTAAAAAACATCCCCATTACTGTCTATTGAGCATGCCCTGTGTTTTCCATAGTATTGCATCACAAAACTTGCTAGCATGGTGGCAGCACTCAAGAAGTGGAAGGGATTAGTGTTTCGGCTCCCAAATGATCACTTCCCTTCCTAATTAGAGGCACAGAAGAATTCTAATTTATGCAGGATTTAACTGAGAGGCAGGTAAGAGTCTTTATTTGTTTCTGGGGGGACAATTGGTACAAGAGCAGAAAAAATGCTCTTTAGGGAGTACTGATATTCCAGACTTCTGGTTCTAAATTTCAAGTTTCCCTTAATCAAATCATGTTTTATTTTATAAACTAATTTCAACCACTGTTTCTTTCTTCTTCATTTAAGGATCTCCCAATTTAACTCCCTATCATGTCCTTTTCTTTCTCCTACCCTTTCCGATACTTCTACCTTGAAAGCCCACCCGGGGCAGCTATGCGCACATGGCTAATTGGGAAACCTCATTCGCACTCTCGACCTTTCTTTCTTTTACCCTTTTTGATACTCTACCTTGATAGGCCCTCCTGGGGCAGCTATGCCATATGTTGCTAATTGGGAATCTACTCCCTCTGTTTAATTTCAGTTGTCTAGGTTACTCAAATGTATTATTTATCTATTTTCTGTATTACATTGTAATCTTATGTTTTGTGTTAACTGTCAAGTTTTTATTATGTCTCTGCTGTTTTACATCCTGACATGAAACCTTTGTAAAAGACTGTATACTCAAAGGTTATTTTGGAATATACAAATAAATAAATAAACTGCTGTATCATTACAATGATGTGTAGTGAAACTACATCTAGTCACAAACTGAGTCAGCTGGTTATAGGAGATGTTTATAGTAATGTATCTAAACTCTACTGATTAGCATATCTGTAGATCATGCTATCATACTGAAGAACAGGTAGCATTAGTTGAGTAGCAGTTGTATTCTGCATCTTTCAAGATAGTAAAGATGTGGATCACTGCAAAGCCCCTACCCTATAATTCACTTTTTAGTTACATTTTTAATATGACCATTAAAAAAAAGTGAATTAGATTCACAAAATTAATTGTAAAATCAGTTTGAAGTCTAGTTTCCATTTCAAAATAGCTTTTAGCTGATACCAAAATGATGATGTCTTCAATGTAGTCTTATAGCTGTGTTATTTATGTACTGCAGTAAGTCATTAACATATATTAAAATCAGTAGGGGTCCCATGATTGATCCTTGTGGTACCCCTCTCATTAAAATACTCATTAGTTTGGGTCGGCCAGGTGGTGCTGAGGGTTGAGGTGCTGGACGCCACACCTCATGCCACGCTAGTGACCTGTGTTCGAATGAGCACAGGCCACCTGGGGTTGGCAGGATGAGAAGGATCGAGCATCCAAGGGACTGCTCTCTTTCTCCGGGGAGACAGTGATTGGTTCTCATCTGGCCCCTAGTGGTGGCTAGGGACAGTGCACCAACACTGAAGGAAGGGTGGAGTTGGGGTGGACACCTGGAGGGAGATTGTGCAGACGGTGTCCATTGGCATCATTGCATGCCTCATCATGGGGGACCAAAACAGAAAAGTGTCTCTAGTTGGGCAGCATGAGCTTCCGACCCTTGCATCCCAACCCAAATGGTGCCTCCTCATCTGGATCCTGTCTTGGTGAGTTGAGCTAGAGAGGGGAGCTCATCACCACCTCACTACAGGGGGTAATCAGTGAGGGAATCAAGGAGGTGGCCTGATGTCGTGTGTCGGGGCTGGGGGGTTGGTCGGGAACCATGGGGAGATACTATAAGAGAAAAAAAAAATACCTATTAGTTCATCAGGATCAGGAATATGCTTTTCAAAAAACCAAAGGACAGCAAAAGAGACAGCAAACCATCCAAAACCAAAACAATACATTTGTTAGACAATAACATAAAAAAATATATTGTAACAAAAAATAAATAGCGTAAGTAAATACATAGATCAAAGAAGTTTAAAAAACATGATGGCAAAAGCGTTATCAAATACATATATCAACAAAGTTTAAAAATATTATGGCAAAGCTAAAATGAAGGGGTAACACACAGAAATTAAAAACAAAATTCAATGATCCAGGAAAGCCTGGTTGAAAGCCATGTTTTCAGCTTCCTTATAAAACAATCCACAGAGGGGGCAATCTTAATGTCCAATGGGAGTGCATTCCATAGTCTTGGGGCAGCTCCAGAAAAGGCTCCCTCACCAGCAGATTTTAAAAGAGAGGAAGAAATGGTAAACAGCTTGCAGCTGGTGAAATGCAACACCTAAACACAGGTATGGATTGTAATAAAGTTGTAAAGGTGCGTAGGGCTGAGGAGGAAACATAGAAACATTGAATTTGATGGCAGATAAGGACTGATAGGCCCATCCAGTCTCTCCTTTTCCCTACCTACTAAAATGCCAGAGATCTACTTTATCTCTGGTTTTACCTCTCTTTGAATCACTTGGCCCCCTTGTCTATCTCATACAGTTTTGAATTTCCTCACCGATGTTGCTCCCACCACCTCTGCTGGGCAGCTGTTCTATGAGCCTACCACCCTTTCCATGAAGAAGTACTTTCTTACATTGCCCCTTAGTCTACCCCCCCAAGTCTCATGCCATGCCCTCTTGTTATAGAGTATCTTCTTTTCTGAAAGATGCTGCCCTCCTGTGCCTTACTTATTCCCTTTAGGTACTTGAAGGTAGCTATCATGTATCCCTATCCGCTCTCTTCTCCAGGGATACATATTGAGCTTCTCCAGTCTCTCCTCATATGTCCTTTGGTGCAGGCCCCTGCACCATTTTTGTTGTCCTTCTTTGAACTGCCTCTACTCTGTCTATGTCCTTTTGGAGATGCAGCCTCCAGAACTGGACACAATATTCCAAATGATGTCTCACCAATGACTTGTACAGTGGCATCATCACCTCTTTTCTTATGCTGGTGACACCTCTACTATGCACCCCAACATCCCACTGGCTCTCCCTACCCCCTTGGCACATTGTTTGGCCACCTTTAGGTCATTAGATGTGATCACCCTCAGATCTCTTTCCTACTTGGTGGTCAAATAATTCCCCACCCATCGTGTAATCTTCCCCTGGGTTCCTGCATCCCAAGTGCATGATTTTGCACTTCCACTAGAAGAACTGAAAGAACTCACTCAGCTGAGGTGATTTATTAATTTATTTTTTCATTTCAGACTTGCAGGGTTTGTGCAAGCTAATCCTGATTGAAATTATTTTCTACAGGGTATATTTTCTGCTAAATTGTTGTGCAGTTTGTCTTGCTGAAAGGAAGGAAAGTGATCACCAGGGTGATGGGTCAGAGGTGTAGCTGATTGTTTTTTGAGGGCACAGGCTTGCTTCCACTCACCCGCTCCTCACCACACCCACCCCAAGTGCGCATTTCCTTATACAAGGGGTTCTGACATCACTTCCCAAAAGGGCAAAGAACATACACCTGTCATGTACTTAACAGACCAGCACACTGCATAGGGGGTAAACACATGCACACGCTAGCAAACACTAACAAAAAAGAAAAAAAATTTAAACAGAAAGGGAGAGAGACATGTGGGGAGTGGTGCAATGCACTGCCTGTGAGGTGGTAGTCTTCCGGGAGTGTTCTGGAGGCTGCGATGCTGCCTTATTTGCAGACGCCTCTCTGGTCTGAGGGAGGAGGTTGCCTGTCTCCAGGCTGACCTGGCAAGGATTTGGGAAACCTCCTGCCCCACCCAAGGACCACCAGGGCTGCCACCACTGCCTCAGAGGTTGCCAAGAAAGTGGCATGGTTGGCCTACCATGGGCTCAGGTAGGGTCAGAGTGGTAGAACAGAGGAGCATCCCTCCAGTTGTACCTCTCCACAATTCATATGCCATTCTGGAGGAGTTTGGTTCCTCAATGGAGGTACCTGCAGTGGAGACCAAGGAGGATGCTGAGAACCTCCACAAACGAGACCCACAGAGCGGTGGCACAGGGGAAGGAAACAACTCCAGGTGGAGGATTAAATCATTAGGAGTTAGAACTGGGGAAGGGAGGGTAGAGGGAGGTAAGGTGCCTGCCCAGTGCCATGGCTTGGAGAGAAAGGAAGCAAATCCTCAGGATCATGGGAGCAGCTGCACGAGAGAGGGAGCTGGACATCATTGTACATCTAGGAACAAATGAACTGGCTGGGAATGGGATCAGGGCAGTGCAGGAGGAGTTTGTGGAGTTGAGGTAGGGCCTTAGACAAATAGCATGCATGATAACCTTCTCAGAGGTGCTGCCTGTCTATGGCATGGGTGAGGCTAGGGTGCTCCACACAATGGGATTCAATGAATGGCTGAAAAACTGGTGCGTAACTCAGGGTTTTGTCTTCATTTGGGACTGGGGGTCCACCTGGAGAGATACAGGCCTATACTGGTGCGATGGTCTGCATCTGTTTGGGAGGGGAACTAGGATCCTAGAGCGATAGGTTTAAATGCTTCATTGGCAAGCATTTAAACTAGCTAAGGGGAGGCACTGAAAAGGAGGGAAATCCAGCTACCCCCCCCACAAAACAGGTAGTCAGCGAGGTAAACACCAAGGTAGACAAGTCGATAGGGATCAGGATGGGGTAAATGGAGAAAAGGCAAAGGCAGTAAGGACAGGATGGGGCTAAGGGATAAGGCCATCAAAAAATGGAGGGCGATGAGTACCAATGCTCATATTCTTGGTAACAAGCTCCCTGAACTAGTGGCCATGATGGAAGAGGGATGCCTAGATATCATGGCAGTCACAGAAACATGGTACACAGAGAACCATGACTGGGATGTCAACATACCAGGGTACACAATCTACTGGAGGGACAGGGAGAGTAAAAGAGGAGGAGAAGTAGCTCTCTATGTAAGGGAAGGGATCAAAGCAACAGAACAAAAGGGTAAACAGGAAAGAGAGGAGGCACTGTGGGTCACCCTGAGACAGGAAATGGCACCATAGTCCCTCAGTGGGGTTGTATACAGACCCCTGCCCTGGGGGAGGCAACGGACTAGGAAATGATAGAAGGCATACTTACAATGGCAGAAAAAGGGAGGTATTCTTGATGAGGGACCTGAATATGCCAGATGTTAACTTGAGCACCTTTTGCTGCAGCAACATTGAAGAGCAGGGTTATTCTTGATGCCCTACAGGGGGCATGCCTCAGACAGCTAATGTTGGAACCCACTTGGGAGGGAGCAATCTTAGACCTGGTACTCTCAAATGGGAGTGCAGAAAGGATCTCAGATTTAGAAGTGGGTTGCCATCTGGGAACAAGTGACCACGAAACAGTGTGGTTCACGATAAACACAGCCATAGAGTAAAGCCATACAAAAGCGAGGGTACTGGACTTTAGGAGGGCTGACTTTGGCAAAATGGGAGAGTGCCTTAAAAAAGTACTAGCAGATGGGCAAGAGGAGGAACAGTGGGTAAAAATCAAAACTGACATCGCGGAGGCAACGAGCCTTGTGTGAAGCAAATAAGCAAAATGAAGGAAAAACACTATGGTTCTCAAAAGAGGTGGCGGGAAGGTTAGAGAGAAAAAGACAGCATTCAGGAAGTGTAAGAAACACAGAAGGAGCAGGACAGAGAATTGTACAGTACCAGTTAAAGCAGAAGGAAGCAGGGAAGGCAGTCAAAATAGCAAAAGCCCAAACTGAGGAAAGGATAGCCAACTCAGTTATGAAGGGGGCTAAAAACTTTTATAGCTACATTAGGGAGCCATGAAAGTCCAAGGAGGGATATTGAGGCTTAATAAAGGGACGGGTGGGCAGAGGGTCACAGTGAAACACCTAGGGATACTGAATGAATACTTCTGCTCAGTATTCACAAAAGAAGAGGAGGGGAGGTACCTAAACCAAACAATAGAAGCACTTCATATGGGGATCAATACCAGTCCATTCACCAAGAAAGTGTCCTGAAAGAACTCCTAAAACTAAAGGTGGACAAAGCAATGGGGCCTGACAGGATTCACCCCAGAATTCTAAAAGAACTAAGGGAGAACTAGTCACACCACTGACTACCCTTTTAACAAATCATGGGAGGATGGTGGGTACCTGAGGACTGGAGGTGGGCGAATGTGATTCCCTTCACAAAAGTGGGAGCAAGGCAGAGGCAGAAACTACAGACCTGTTAGTTTGACCTCAGTGGTAGGGAAAATTACAGAATCACTTTGAAAGAAAGAATTGTTGAGTACCTAGATGCCAGAGGGCACAGGACCCAATGCAGCATGGATTCACAGCGGTAAGGTCATGTCTGATGCATCTGATAGATTTCTTTGACTGGATGACCAAAGTAGTAGACCAAGGAGGGACTGTGGACATGGCCTACTTAGACTTTAGCAAGGCATTTGACACAGTCCCAACAAAAGATTAGTAAACAAGTTAGCCAGCCTGGGAGTGGGTCCCAGGGTGGAAGCCTGGGTAAAAAACTTGCTGGACAATAGGATGCAGAGGGTGATAGTAAACGGAGCCCACTCCAAAGAAAGGGGGGGGAGCGTTACTAGTGGGATACCACAGGGTTCAGTACTGGGACTGGTCCTCTTTAATGTCTTTATAGGTGACATTGTGGAGGGACTGGAAGGAAATGTATGCCTCTTTGCAGATGACACAAAGATCTGAAACAGGGCTGAAACACAAGAGGAGTTGGAAAGGATGAGAAGGTACTTGGTAAGGCTGGAGGAATTGTCAAAACTATGGCAGCTTAGATTCAATACAAAGAAGTGCAAAGTAATGTACCAGGGAAACAAAAACCCAGGGGAAGAGTACACAATGGGGGGGGAAGGTACTAACAACAACAAAAATGGAAAGGGACCTGAGATAGTCATATCGGACAACATCATGGTAGGCAACCAATGTGAGAAGGCAGTAAGGAGGGCTGGGGGTATATTGGGAAGCATAGGGAGAGGCATCACCAGTAGAAAACAGGAAGTTGTTATCCCTCTGTACAGACAGTTGGTGAGACCCCATCTGGAGTACTGTGTGCAGTTCTGGAGACCCCATCTCCACAAGGACATAGACAGGATAGAGGCAGTCTAGAGGAGGGCAACTAAATGGTGCATGGTCTGCACCAGAAGCCATACAAGAGAGACTAAAGGAGCTTAATATGTATACCCTCAAGGAAAGGGGGGGGGGCATACTAGAAACTTTGAAGTATCTCAAGGGAATCAAAGTCCAAGAGGGTAGCATCTTTCAGGCAAGCATTTGCCAATGCTGAATGTTTGCTTGCTGGTATTAGCACTGGAAATGCAGGAGTTAGATGCAGAGTGGGAATGACAGTGAAGTATTGAACTTCACACCAACCCCACCTCTAACCTGCAGAGACAGACAGGCATTGGGGTATCCGTTTGGGTTGTCACCTCCTTAACATTCATGCCATTTCACTTCACCCTATCCTGCAGACACCGACAAGTGTTGTGGTGTGCCTTGGGGTGTTCGGCTTTACAGTCACTCCACACCATAAGGACATATGCTGAAATGGGTGCAATATAGGAGAATGGGGTGAACTCTGGGGCCAAAGAGTTCAAGGCACACCTCGATGCTTGTCACTGACTGCAGGGTGGGAGGGTAGAATGGCATGAGTATTACAGTCGGCAATCCAAAGGCACACCCCTGATGCCTGTCAGTCTGTACAGGGTGGGATGTTATGGTTAGAAGCCCTAACGCCCCGGGTGTTTTTTGGTATTTGCACTAAAAATTTTCAACATGGCCTTTTTGTGACCCTCACCTCATGAAAGCATTTGGGACCTCTTCTCATGAACAGTGGCACTGTGATTTTGTCAATGTGTCCCAAACTTTGAGTTCTCACAGTGACCGTGCCATAGTGTGCCAGATGGACGAAAACACAGATCGGGCAGGATGTGAAGAATGACAGCTGCACCATTCATAGGGAGGTGTGAAGAGATGGCAATATTGAAAATCAGTAGTGAAAATATTAAAAATGCTAGAACTTCCGAGCGTACGTGGAAACTGCGCAACGCATGCGCGTAACACAGTCATTTAGTGGAATCATTTCACCAGATTGTCAACATAGGCATTTTGTGACCTCTGCTCATGAACACTGTCAGTATGATTTTCTTAATCTGTCCTGAACGTTGATTTCCCACAGCAACCACGCTATTCTGTGCCAGATGTGTAAACGCGTATTTCAGGCAGGATGTAAAAAATGACAGCTGTATTGTTCAAAAGAGGTCTGAAAAAATGCCAGTGTTGGAAATCTGGAGTGAAAGTACTACAAATTTGTGAAGTTACAAGGGTGCGTGAAAACTGCACAACGCATGCTTGTAACACAGTTATTTTATGGATGTTTGTCACCAAATGTTCAACATAGGCATTTTAGGACCTCTGCTCATGAACAGAGTCACTGTGATTTTACATATGAACATACATATGAACATATGTATCTGCCAGCAGAACAGACCAATTGGTCTATCTAAGTCTGCCCAAGTGTGCAGCTAGCACCCTAGATTGCAGCTGCCCCAGCCTCCTCCTCCCCCTCGGTTCCTCCCCCGCTTGTCCCAGTCCCTGCCCCCCAAACTCTTCCTCTTGCATTATCCCAGTCCTTCTTAAAGCTATAGACTGTCCTACATGTTACCACCACCTCTGGCAGCACATTCCAACTAGACACCACCCTCTCAGTGAAGTAGTGCCTCCTTATTTCCCTCTTGAAACGTCCCACTTCCAACCTTAGTCCATGTCCCCTCGTCTCTCTCTTCCACTCCTCAGTTTAAACACCCCCTCGGTGCTAGGTTTATTTACCCCCCGCCGAGGTGTTTAAACACTTGAATCAAATCCCCCCATTCCTCCTCTCCTCCAGCGTGTACATGTTCAGATTGTTCAGCCTAACTTCATATTCCTTTCTTTTCATCCTCTTTAACATTTTTGTTGCCCTCCTTTGCACCCCCTCCAGTAACTTTATATCTCTCCTCAGATATGGTCTCTAGTATTGCACACAGTACTCCAAGTGCAGTCTGACCAATGATCTGTAGAGAGCTAGGATCTTATCCCTGTGTCTGGATGAGAACCCCCCGATGCACCCCAGCATCCTGTTTGCCTTTGCTGCTGCTCTCCTACAGTGGGCTGGGTTGTTCATGCTCCCACTTACCAACACCCCTAGGTCCTTCTCCTCCTCCTCCTCTGTGATCCCAACCTCACTCCCTCAAACCAATAGTCCCTCTTCTGGTTCTTAGGCCCAAAGTGCATCACCTTATGCTTGTTTGCATTGAATCCTAGCTGCCACTCCACCAACCATGTCTCTAGTTTGGTTAGGTCCCCCTGCAGTTTTTCCCATCCCTACCCTTTGTCCACCACTGCCCCCAATTTTGTATCATCTGTGAACAGACTAACCCTGTTCCACACTCTGTATGCTATGTCAGAGATAAAGAGCCCAAACAGCACCGGGCCCAGCACTGACCCCTGCAGCACCCCGCTTGTCACTGCTCTAGGTGCCAAGAGCTCCCCCCTACCACCCTCTGCACCCACCCCTGTAAGCAGGTCTTTATCCATTTAGTCAGCTTTTTTCCCACCCCCACTGCCGTCACCTTCTCCCCAGTCTCCCTTGAGGCACTGTATCAAAGGCCTTACTGAAGTCCAAGCACAGGACATGTACTGCACGGCCCCTGTCCAACTCCCTTGTCACCCAGTCATAATACTCTATTAGGCTGGTTTGACAAGACCTCCCTGAGATGAACCTGTGTTGCTGCCCATCTTGGAGGTCATTGCTCTCTAGGAATGCCACCAGCTTCTGTTTCACTATCGCCTCCATAAGTTTACCCACTATTGAGGTGAGACTGACTGTCCAATAATTTCCTGGCTCCTCCCTAGGCCCATTCTTGTGTATGGGCACCACACGGGCTACCCTCCAGTTCTGGGGCACACACCGTTTCCAGGGAGGTGTGGAACAGATCTGCCAGTGGCTCAGCCAACAGCTCTGCCATCTCCCTCAGCACCCTGGGGTGGATGCCATCGGGACCTGGTGCCTTGTTCACCGTTACTGCCCTCAGCCCCTCTAGCACCCTAGTCCCTGTGATCACTTTGTCTGTCACCTCCTCCCCCCCCCTCCCAGCCATGCTGGTAGTGAACAATCCCTCTCCTTAGTGAAAATGGAGTAGAAGTACTCATTTACAATTTCCGCTTGCTCCTCCCCCTTTTCCATCCAATCCGCTCCCAGCTTTATCCTCACAATATGTTCCTTGCACGTCCTCTTTTCCCTGACATACCTTAAAAAGTCCTTTTCTCCTCCCTTTATGCCCTGTTGTAACTTTAATTCCCTGGAGGCCTTAGCTTTTTTCACCCTCCTGGCCACCTCCCTTGACCAACTCCCATAAGCCTCCTTATCCTCTCCCTTCCCTGTTCTCCTGTACTTCCAGTATGCAGCCATCTATGCCCTCACCCCTTGCAATACTTCTTTGTTCAACCAGCATGGTTTCTTGGCTCTGCTCTTCTTACTCCTGGCCCTGGTGCAGGCTACTGTGACTTCTGTTAGACCAGTCTTTATGACTTCCCACTTTTGTTCTGCATCCATCCCCGGCCTTACATCCTGGAGTCTTCCTCACAGTATTGCTCCCATCCTCCCAAAGTCCACCCTACTAAAGTCCACCACCTTAGTGCCTGTGTCTCCTGTCTCCCTGCCCAGTGCAAGAACGAGTCACACTGTTTGGTGGTAGCTACCCGCTAGTGGGTCCTCCACCCTTACCTCCCTCACCGCCTCCCCATTTGCCAGTACTAGGTCTAGAGTGCTACCAAGCCTTGTAGGCCCACTTACCAATTGCATCAGAAGGCCGTCCTGGAGTGCATCAATGAGCACCTGCTCCCTGGTACTGCTAGTGGCCGAGTTGCTCCAGTCAATCCCTGGTAGGTTAAAATCCCCCACTATCACCACACTCCCCCTTCTACAGACCCTCCTTATTTGCTCTGCCAACTCCCATCCAGTTCCCCGGATTGGGCAGGTGGTGTGTACATCACTCCCAGTCTCAGCTTTTTGCCCTTGGAGTCCAAGAGTTGCACCCAAAGTGCCTCTGTCCTCTCCCCTTCTCCCTCGTCAATTATGCATTTGATCCCCTCCCTCACAAAGAGTGCAACTCCCCCTTCCAACCTCCCAGTCCCTGCTATATATCTTGTATCCCAGGATTGCCGTCCCAATCATGGTACTCTGTGGCCCAGGTCTCTGTCACTGCAGCGGTATCCACCTTCCCCTCTGAAAGGAGTGCCTTAAGCTCTGCAGTTTTGTTCCCTAGGCTTCTTGCATTGAGAGAGACCACCTTCCACCTGTACCCCTCCTTCTCCTCACTCTTCTCCTTGGCCTGTGCCCCTCCTCCCAGTAGTCTGCACCCTTTCTCCTCATTATTCTTATTGGGTGGTGGTGCCTTCTGTATTACACTCAGACCACTCTGCCCGCCTTCTCCCAGGGTTACTGTGCCTCTGCCTTTACCTATATCTAGGGGGGTGAGCTCATTAGGCTCCCCTGTCCGGACCTTTCTACCAATCTCAGTCTTTTGGCCACCCCCCACTAATTTAAATCCACCTTAGTAGAGATATACCCCTCTAATCCCACCTTTAATATTCCTGTTCCTTCCCTGCTCAAGTGTAGCCTGTCTGCCGAGTACAAGTGACTATTCCCCCAGTCCCTACCCCAGTTAGTCACTAACCCATAATTTTGGGTGTGGCACCAATCCCTCAGCCACTTGTTGAAGTCCTTGATCCTACCCTTCCTTCCCATGCTTGCACATGGTACCGGGAGTACCTCCAAGAATGCCACCGACTCCCTCCATGCTCTCACACTGCCTGCCCAACTCCTAGAACCTCCCCCTCACTACTTCCACAGTCTCCCCTGCTAAGTCGTTTGTACCCACATGCAACAGTAATTAAGATTTCTTCCTCCCCCTCACTGCACATTTGAGCAGTGCCCGCCCCTCCTGCAGTCAACCCAGAGATAGCTTCAACCCAAATACGACTGTGACTTCCCCCCTTCTGCCCCATCTCACCCCTTTCAATATAGAATCCCCCAGGACAAGTAACCCATGTCTCTTACCCCTTCCCTTCTAATGCCCCTTCCACCACCCCAGTATTCATTCTTCCCTGTCCCTTACCCGCACCAGCTGCACCCTCTGTGACTTCTGTATCTGCGCCCCCTAGTTCTGCCTCACCCCCTTTCTCTGCCTTATTCCTCCTATCCCCTTGAACCCTTTCCCAGCCTGACTACTTCCTACTGGGCTTCACATGTTGACCTCCCCTCCTCCCCTGCTAATTTCCAACGTCTCTCTCCTAGTACCGTTGTTGTCAATTTAGAGCACTCATTCCCTTCGACCCCAATAGTGGTGCCCTCCCATCCTTCCTCTTCCCATAGCCTTCTCTCCTCCAGTCACTCCCTCCTTTCTTACTAGCCCCCTTCTACCCTTTCATCCTCGCTATCTCTTCCCCTACCTGTTGCCATCCCTCTCATGCCTCGCTTGTTCTCCTCCTTCAGTATGTTCCTGCTCCCCCCATAGCAGAGGCTCAAATCTATTCCTAGTCGATACCCCTCCTATATCTCTTCCCCCTATTGGTTCCCCCCTGCTACTTGTTCCCCTCCATGCCCCCCGGTCCCACCTCTGGTCCCTCCCTACCCACAGCCATCTGCTCTCTCCCCTGGTACTCCTCATGGTCTCTTCCTCCCCATCAGGAGGCCCCTCCCTCACCTCGAGCACCCCTCCCTTCTCCTCTCTTTCTAGTAGTGTCTCTGATACTGGGGTCAGTTTTAGTCCCTAGCAGTTCTTCCCCCGTCCACCCTTGCCATCCCCTATTCCCCCCCAGCCAGGATGCCTACCGTACTCATCTGCCCTGCCACTTAAGACTCCTCCCTAACCTCCACAGTTCCTCCCTCAAACTAGCCAATTGTCTATCGAGCATACACGCGCATCCTGCAAGCCCAGTCCAGGATCATGGCAGACCCACACCCTGTATACCGCACCACCCTTCCAAAGATGCCTGCCCTACTGACACGTGGCACCTGTCCCATTTTGGCCCCATCTTATGTTACGGGCTCTTACTCCCTGTTTCTGTACCCTACTACAACTGTTAGGGCCCTATTAACTCAAATTCCATTTCCCCCAACACTAGTCCCCCTACTGCCCCCTTGCCGACTGGGTAAATTCAGTCTCAAATCTCATCCATTAGATACTGTATTACAGTAGCAATTCTAAAACCTCCTTGTCCGTTTTTCAACCCTCAGCTACCATACTTTTTGTTCTCAGCCCTCATAGTTTCACTTAGCCCAGTTAGAAATCATATTGCCCTCTAAGTATTACTCAACTCAGTTAGAGAAATAAACAGAACAACTAAATCTGTATTATTACAGCAATCCAGTATTCAGTCATTGCTTTGTCTCCACCCCAGAGACCCTGCTGTAATATAGGACTACACAGGACACTGGGCTGGTGGGTGGGCAACTCTAAATTCCCGACAGAGCTCCGTTAAGCTCGCTCACTCACTCCCCACTCTCACTCACTCATTCTGTTTCTCCCAGCGCTGCAGGCTGCCCTTTTGAACTGAGCTCCTGCCTGCGTTAGCACCTTTTTCTGCCCACAAAGAAATACGCAGCAGTCCCGACAGAGCTCCATTGAGCTCGCTCACTCCCCTTCTCTTACTCGCTCATTCTGTTTCTCCCTGTGCTGCAGGCTGCTCTTTTGTACTGGGCTTCTGCCTGCATTGGCACCTTTTTCTGCCCTCAAGGAAATTCATAGCAGTCCCAACAGAGCTCTGTTGAGCTCGCATACTCCCCCCCCTCACTCATTTGTTCTGTTTCTCCTGGCGCTGCAGGCTGCCCTTTTGTACTGGGCTCCTGCCTGTGTTGGCACCTTTTTCTGCCCACAAAGAAATACACAGCATTCCCAACAGAGCTCCATTGAGCTCGCTTACTCCCCTTCTCTCACTCGCTCATTCTGTTTCTCCCTGTGCTGCATGCTGCCCTTTTGTACTGGGCTCCGGCCTGCATTGGCACCTTTTTCTGCCCACAAAGAAATCTGCAGCAGTCCCAACAGAGCTCTTTTGAGCTCGCTCACTCCCCCTCCCTCACTCGCTTGTTGTTAATCTGTCCCAAACACTGATTGCCCACTGCAACCGCGCTATTCTGCGCCGGAAGTGTGAAAACACATTTTGGCCAGGATGTGAAAAATGACAGCTGTATTGTTCATAAGGAGGTGTGAAAAAATGCCAGTGTTGAAAATCTGGCATGAAAATACTGCAAATTTGCGAAGTTACAAGGGTGTGTGGAAACTTTTTTTTTTTTTAATTGTTTAACCAGGAGTGGCACACTAAGCTGAAAGCTTTTTTACAGGTGCGACCTGGGAGCAAAGCATTCTTGTAACACAGCAACGCATGCTTGTAACACAGTCACTTTATGGGCTTTAGTTACCAAATTTTCAGCATAGGCATTTTAGGACCTCTGCTCATGAATAGTGTCACTGTCATTTTCTTAATCTGTTCCTAAAACTGATTTCCCACAGCGACCATGCTATTCTGCTACGGTAGTGTGAAAAAACATTTTGGCCAGGATATGTAAAATGACAGCTGTACTGTTCATAAGGAGGTGTGGAAAAAATGCCAATGTTGAAAATCTGGGGTGAAAATATTACAAATTCATGAAGTTACGACGTGCATAGAAACTGCATAACACACACTCATAAAACAGTCATTTTTTTGGATTTTTGTCATCAAATTTGCAACATAGGCTTTTTGAGAGCCCACCTCATGAACAGTGGCACTGTTGTTTCATTAATCGGTCCTGAAGGAAGATTCCATGCACTGACCGCAAAAATCACCTTTTGGGATGGAATAACACCATGACAGTGACTGAATTCATGAGGAGGGGTCCCAATAACCCCATGTTGAAAATCTGGTGCTAAAATTCCCCAAAATTCCCAAGATATGCACCAAGGTTGAAAAAACCCTGTTTATGCCATTATACAGCTTACTGGCATTTCTTCAGTTCGCGGTCAGCTTTGAAGAGTGCAGACGTGTTCCCGGTCCACTGAAGATCATTGCACCAGGCTCCGCAGGTAAGTATGGGGTGAGGGGTGTGGGGAGGCAAAGTGCGCAGAGGGTGGGTGCGGGTTGGGGGATGGAGCAGGAGAGACCGCGAGGGACCATTTTCTTGTTTTGCAGGCTAAAAAAAAAGACTATGCAGGTTGGTTTTCTTCTTTCGCAGTGCTGTTTGGTACACTGGGGTGGGCTCCCAGTATACCACCTGCATTTGTGGGGAGGGGGACCAAAGCTGATGGGGATTGGGCATCCCGTCGGCACAGAAACTGGTGGGGGACATGATGCTGATAGGTATTGGGCACCACCTCGGCAAATAGCAGAAAGCAGGGGAGTGGAGACATTATGCCAATGGGGCGTCAGCGAAGAAAGACTGTTGGGGGGGCGCATGATGCCGAGGGGATTGGGGTACCCCTCAGCACACAACAGAAACTTGGGGGGGAAGTATGAACAGGGGGCCTGTTAGCACAATGAAGAGGGTCAGGGCTCTGCTCAACAGGAGGATTAGGCACCCCCATCGGTTCTGCTGCACAGAATCACCATGTTCCCGGCATTGCTACACCAGGCAAGGTACCACCCTGTAGTGACAGGTAATACCCTCATTGCAGCAGAATTGCTTATACTGCAATGACAAGGTGGCCCCTCATTGCAGCAGCCAATTGTTTCAAGTTGGTGGCACTCGCAGAACCAATGTCATCAGGGCACTGGGCCTGCATTGGATGCACACCGCCAAGCCCACAAATATAGTGCTGTCATTGGCCGCCACACTGCTGCACCTCCACAACCTGCTTCTCACCTAAGCTGCTGCATAATGTTTCTTGCTCATGTGTGCAAGCAAACATAAAAAAAGGATGTGCAAGAACAAGGGGGCACAATTTGAAGATAAAGAGGGGATGGCTCAGAGGTAACATGAGGAAGTGTTTTTTCATGGAGAGGGTGGTGGGTGCATGGAACGGCCTTGCTGAGGAGGTTGTGGAGTCAAAAACAGAGGTGGAATTCAAGAATGCATGGAACAGGTATAAGACAATTCTAGTGGGGAGTACGAGGAAGTAGGTTATTGGTTAACTAGGATCTGCAGCTTATCCAATAGGTAGGGAAATGGGAAGACTGGGTGGGACAAGCAGTCCTTATCTGCTGTCAAAGCCTGTTTCTATGTTTCTATATTCTTCCCATTGAATCTTAGCTGCTACATTCTGGATCATTCCTCCAGTTTAGCTAGATCCTTCCTCATTTTTCCCACCCCTCCCGGAGCATCTACCCTACTGCAGATCTTAGTGTCATCTGCAAAGAGGCATACCTTCCCCTCCAGACCCTCTGCAATGTTACTAATGAAGATATTAAACAGTACTGACCCAAGAACTGATCCCTGTGGCACCTGCTGGTCACCCTCCCTTCCTCACATTTAGCTCTGTTTACCACCACCCTCTGTGTTCTATACCTCTACCAATTCTCAACACAGTTCCCCACCTTGTGACCCAATCTCGGGCTGCCCAGCTTGTTTATGAGCCTCCTTTGTGGGATGGTGTTGAATGCCTTGCTGAAGTCAATGTAGGCCACATCCACCGCTCGCCCGATCTACTCCCTGGTGGAAGAAGAGGAGTATTCTCTGAACTGTGTTTTGGTGGTGCTCAGCTGCCTTAAAAAGTAAATCAGACCTTTCTCAAGTTGGGATGTCACTCCATCAGGATCAGGACACTGGCAAGCAGGGAGGCAGACATCATGGGGCACGATATTAGTACACACAGTATAGGCCACATGACATATCAGCTCATCAGAACTGGAAAACAGACAGGCAAGAAGGTATCAGTGAAATAAGTGTATGGCTTATGACAGTGGTAGGTGCACAGAACAAATCACATAGGAATGCTGGTTGAGAGGAGGACACTAGGTTCATCAGTGTGTCAAACTTCAGAGATACATCGAATTTATGGAGATCACTCCCATCCACACTAGCTAATTGTGAAATAAGATGATAACGAAGCCCCACAAAAAGATGTCCTAAGAGTTCTTACTCACTGTGAAAAAATTATTTTTCGTCCCTCAAATGCATACAAATGTCAGTACAAGAGAGTGTAGTACAGTACAGGCCCTGTGGGAAGTCAGCTCATCATTATATTGAACACCTTCAACAATATGGCACACGGTGATTTAACACAACGTGAAGGCCACATAAATCAGTTCATAGTCATGATGTACACATACTACAGACAGTCAGGCAGAGGATATTGCTGTGAAGGAATCCACAGAGTCACAGGCAGGGGAGAGTGCTGAGAGGGAATGCACTGTGAATGAGTGCAAAAGAGGGCTGGCTAACCTGAGCATGTATCTGCTGGCCTGATGCCCATGGATTGAGACTGCTATGTTGGGGAGTGCCTGGACTGCTGCCTTCAATTTTCTCCTGCTGGATTTTGGATTTGAATTTTCTGCCTGAGCTGGGTTCTGGAGGTGCTAATCAGGTTCAAGGACCCAGCACCAGTCACAGAAGTGCCCAGCACTGACACAGGCTCCTGAGGGAGCCTATAGATGAAGAGGGCACCAGGACTGAGCAAGAGGCCAGGCCTTAAAAGTCCGCCAGCTGCCGCTCAGGTTAATTGACCTCGGGAGCAGAAGAGGAGATGGTGTGTGTGGCTGAAGCTGCAGTCGCTAAATTAAGGAGGACAAAATCGGTGGCCTGAGGGAGGAATCGGGTCACAGTCGGTGGCCATGTGGTAGAAGATGAGGGTCTATAGCTGCAGAATCCACAGAGCCACAGGCGGAGGACAGCGCAGAGGGGGGACACGCTACAAACTAGTGCAGAAAAGGGCTGGCTCACCTCAGTGTGTATCTGCTGACCTGCTGCCCATGGATTGGGACTATTATGCTGGGGGGTGCCTGGACTGCTGCCTTCAGTTTTCTCCTATTGGATTTTGGATTTGAATTTTCTCCCACCTCGTGCCTCCTCCCAAGTTAAATGCTCTGGCCAACCACTCCCAGGGTAGAATAGCCAATCAGGAGCAAATGGGGGGGGGGGCACTACTGGAGAAGGAGGTGCTGCACAAAGGCAAATTAAAGATGCTGTGTGTGACTGAAGAAAAGGGGTTAAGCAAGGGGGGCACACAAAGGTACTGTATGTAGAGAGGAGGTTAAGAACGGGAGCACTGGTAAAGAGGACCAGGAGTGCTCTTGGGGAATGGGTAAGCAATGTTGGTGGTCTAAAAGTGCCCTGTAATAATGATGCCAGTTTAATGTCTGTAAGGAGGTGATACAGGTATAGGGACGCAAAGCATTACTGTAGCAAGGTTACAGATTGTAAGCTCTAAGAGATTTACTGAAGACTGATGTAACTTTATGACAGTTAAAGACTGTGAACTGCAAGGGGTTTATTGAAAATATTAAGGGTTCAATCTGGCTGAGGTTGAGCAGATCTTGAGGTTTAGCCAGGGAGCTGTGAGGCCACATACCGGGGAAACATGGTGTGTGTGTAGGGGACAGGGAGGGACCTGGTCAAGAAGAGATACAGTGGCAGGAGGTGGCAGGGTCAGTGGGGTGGACCACAACAGGGGATGGGCCACATTGGGGGGAGGATCGTGGGGTATAATGACTGTGGAGCAGCTGTGTTCATGAGCTCCTTGTGGAAGTTGGGGGAATGCCCAGTCTGTCAGACTAAGGAGACTGGAGGCAGAGATGACAAAGCTAAGAAGGGAAGTTTTTTGGACACTGAGGGATATGGAAAAGAAAACTAGTGAAAGTGTTCAGGAAAACAGGAGGTATGAAGTGAGCAGGATGACTGGGTTGAGAGAGCAGCCCATGCTGGGGGCCGGGGGTGAGGGTACCAGGATAGGAGACACGGGTACAGTGGATGATGGTGCAAATGAAAGGGGGGATAGAGACACATTAGGCTCAAATTGGTATTTGGTCTTCATGGAGATGATGGGGCAGGAAGAGGAAGCTGTATGGGTCAGGGAGCTGGACTGTGGTTGGCGGACCATGGCCAGAGGGAACCCTGCCAGGAGAGTGAGAGGAGTGAGCGCCAGAGGTAATGCTCTGGAGCCAAGGAAGAAGAAGATGGAGATGCCAAGGAAATGGGGGGGGAATACTGGAAAAAGGAAGGAAAGAAGGAAGGGTCCATCTAGGTATGGAGGGGACATAGGGAAGCCAATGGGGAGAGAAACGTAATGAGGAAGGAAGCATACCTCTCAGCCTTTTAGCATTTAAAATCATAGCACTGGCCTTCAAAAATCATAGCAAAGGGCCAGAATGTGTAACAGTTTCTTATTTTAAACAATAATATATCTACAGATAGCGAGCCCCATATAGTTAGTAATAAGGAATGTTTCTATCAATTTAGTTGAATGATTTAATAGCTTGTGTATCCAGAAATAGCTATAACAATATGAGAGATATCAGTAAACCTATGCAGAGCAAGGGTAAATCTGAGTGTAAAAATTATAGCGCTATGCGGAATTCATAGCAGTTGAGAGGTATGCAAGGAAGGGAGGGGGATGCCAACACTGCAAGGGTGGAGAAGGAGTCACATGCTGGGGCTAGGGCAGCAGAGGGGCTGGGGGCAGATGAGTCAGGGGAAGTGAACAGGGAAAGCAAAAGAGGTGGCACTGGGGGCACAGTGGCTGAGGTGGAATTGGGGGGATGTAGGGAAGGGTAGGAGGGCAGGGAGTCAGTGAAATTATAGTCATAGTGGTTGAGGAGGCATGCAACAAGGACAAGGGGTCAGGGAGAGGGAGGGAAGAAGGATCAGGGTAGGGGGCCGGGTGCGGGGACTGATACAACAGGGAGGGTAGACGATGCAAGGGCAATGAGGGTGAGGAGGGCAATGTCACAGACAAACCGGAATGATGAGGGGGGTCAAGGTGCTACTGGTTGGTGACTCAGTCTTAAAGGGGGTCAAGTGGGGTGGCAGAAAAAGAGGGATATGGGTTGAATGCTTGCCTGGGATGACTTTATCAGAGATTGTGCACCATATTCCTTCATGGGGTGGGGATCAGGATAGGAATTTGCATCTAGTGTTCCACCTGGGGACTAACAACCTAACAGGTAGTAGTTTCATGGAGGTGCAAGCAAGATTTGGGGCCCTAGCTAGATTCTGTGGGAGGCTGAACTTCAGATTGCTAGCCTTCTCAGAAGTATTGCAAGTACCGAAAGCCAGCACCTTGAGGAAGCAAAGGATACAGGAGCTTAACAGCTGGCTAGCAGAATAGCGTGTGCACATGGGGTATGGAATGATAGGTGACTTGGGGGGGCAACTTGGGAGGATGAAAGCCTCTTTTCAGCAGACAGATTACACCTCAGCAGAGAGGGGGTGGCCATACTGAAGTGTAGGATGGGGGAGTTCTTCGTAAGAGAATTTAATTTAAATTTAAACTGAGCGTGGGAAATTGGATGTATATCCACACTGTACTATGAAGAAGTTGAAGATATCATGGAGAGGGTGGTGGACGCATGGAACTGCCTTCCTAGCTGGTAGTGGTCTGACACTGAGCAAGGAAGAAGAAGGCTACTGAAGAATATAGGAAGTTGCTGTCCCAGAACAGGAAGGGTGAGAGTTGTAAGAAGAGGAGAGAGTAAGCATACAGAGTAACAGGGGAGGGGACACAAAATAAGACATGATAGGAGTGGTGCAGTGCAACGGCTGTGGGGCAGCAGTGTTCCGGGAGACATTCTGGAGGCTGTGATGCTGCCCTATTTGCAGGCACCTCTCTGGTCTGAGGAAGGAGGTTGCCCATCTCCAGGCTGACCTGGCTAGGATTCATGAAACCTCCTCCCCCATCCAGGGACCACCAGTGCCAATGCCACTACCTCAGAGGTTGCCAAGAAAGAGGAGAGGTTGTACCAGGGTGGGCTTAGGGAGAGAGAGGGTGTGGTAGAACAGAGTTGCATCCCTCCAGCTGTACCTCTCAACAATTCATTCACTCTTCAGGTGGATAGTGGTTCTTCTATGGAGGCACCTGCAGTGGAGACCAAGGAAGATGCTGGGAACCTTCACAAAGGAGACCCACAGGAGGATGGCATGGGACCCCACAGGGGAAGGAAACAACTCCTAGTGGGGGACTCCAATCATTAGGGGTAGAAATGGGAGGATGGGAGAGAGGGAGGGAAGTGCCTGCCTGGTGCCATGGCTTGGAGGGACAGGAGATGAATCCTCAGGATCATGGGAGCAGCTACTTGCGAGAGAGGAGGCTGGATGTCATTGTCCACCTAGGGACAAATGACCTGGCTAGGAATGGGATCAGAGCAGTGCAGAGGAGTTTGTAGAGACACAGGGGAGGGCCTTGGACAAGTAGCACATACGGTAACCTTCTCCGGGGTGCTGCCTGTCTATGGCAAGGGTGATGCTAGGATACTCCTCACCAGGGAATCCAATGAATGGTTGAAAAACTGGTGTGGAGCTCAGGGTTTTGGCTTCATTGGGGACTGGGAAGTCGCCTGGAGGGATGTAGACCTATACTGGTGCGATGGTCTGCATCTGTTCGGGGGGGAACCAGAATCCTAGGTGAGAGGTTTAAATGCTTCATTGGTAAGCATTTAAACTAGCCAAGGGGGGAGGCACTGAAAAAGAGCAGGGAAATCCCAACCTCTCCCCACAAAACACAGTAATTAGTGAGGTAAACACCAAGTTAGAGAAGTCATTAGGGAGCAGGATGAGGTAAATGAAAAAAGGCAAAGGCAGTAAGGACAGGAATGGGGCTAAAGGAGGAGGCCATCAAAAAGTGGAGGGTGATGAGTACCAATGCCCGTAGTCTGTGTAACAAGCTCCCTGAACTAGTGGCCTTGATGGAAGAGGGTTGCCTGGATATTGTGGCAGTCACACAAACAGGGTACACAGAGAGCCATGACTGGCATGTCAACATACCAGGATACACAATCTACAGGAGAGACAGAGAGGGTAAAAGAGGAGGAGGAGGAGTAGCTCTCTATGTAAAGGAAGGGATCAAAGCGAGAGAACTAAAGACTAAACAGGGAGCAGATGAGGCACTCTGGGTCACCCTGGAGACAGAAAATGGCACCACAATCCGCATGGGGTTGTGTTCAGACCCCCATCTCAGGGGGAGGGAATGGACAAGGAAATGATAGAAGGCATCCTTAAAATGGCAGAAGAAGGGGAGATATTGTTGATGGGGGACCTGAATAAGCCAGATGTTAACTGGAGCGCCTTTGCTGCAGGCACATCCAAGAGCAGGGTCATTCTTGATGCCCTACAGGGGCATGCCCCAGACAGCTAGTATTGGAACCCACTCGGGAGGGAGCAATCTTAGACCTGGTACTGTCAAATGGGGATGAAGAAAGAATCTTAGATTTAGAAGTGGGTAGCCATCTGGGAACAAGCGACCACCAAACACTGTGGTCCATGATAAACACAGCCATACAATCAAGCCATACAAAAGCAAGAGTATTGGACTTTAGGAGGGCTGACTTTGGGAAATGAGAGTGCCTCAGAAAAAGCACTAGCAAACAGGCAAGAAGGAGGGTGGAGGAACAATGGGGAGTAATCAAAACAGCCATCACAGAGGCAACAAGCCTTTGTGTAAAGCAAATCAACAAAACACAAGGAAGGGGAAAAAAAACGCTATGGTTCTCAAAAGAGGTGGCAGGGATGGTTGAGGAGAAAAGGATAGAATTCAGGAAATATAAGGAAACACAGAAGGAGCAGGACAGAGAACTTTATCAGTTAAAGCAGAAAGAGGCTGGGAAGGCAGTCAGAATAGCAAAGGCCCAAACCGAGGAAAGGATAGCCAACCTGTTAAGAAGGGGGATAAGACCTTTTATAGGTACATTAGGGAGCAAAGACAGACCAAAGGAGGGATACTGAGGCTTAATAAAGGGGAGGGAATGTGGGTAGAGGGTGACAGTGAAAAAGCAGGAAAACTGAATGAATATTTCTGCTCAGTATTCACAAAAGAAGAGGAGGGGGAGGTACCTAAACCAAACAAGACAAACACTCTGAAGACAGGGGTTGATACCAGTCCATTTACAGAAGAAAGGGTTCTGAAAGAACTAATAAAATTGAAGGTGGACAAAGCAATGGGGCCTGATGGGATTCACCCAAGAATTCTAAAGGAACTAAGGGTGGAACTAGTGACGCCGCTGACTACTCTCTTCAACAAATCATGGGAGGATGGGGTGGTACCTGAGGACTGAAGGATGGTGGATGTGATTCCTCTTCACAAATGTGGGAGCAGAACAGAGGCAGGAAACTATGGACCAGTTAATTTGACATCAGTGGTAGGGAAAATGACAGACTCACTTCTGAGGGAAAGAATTGTTGAGTACCTAGAGGCCAGTGGGGCACAGGACCCAAGGCAGCATGGATTCACGATAGGAAGGTCATGTCAGACGAATCTAATAGATTTCTTTGACTGGGTGACCAAAGTAGTAGACCTGGGAGGGGCTGTGGACATGGCCTACCTAGATTTTAGCAAGGCATTTGATACATTCCCACACAAAATATTAATACACTAGTTAGCCAGCCTTGGAGTGGGTCCCAAGGTGGTAGCCTGGATAAAAATTGGCTAGACAACAGAATCAAAGGTAGTAGTAAATGGAGTCACAGTGAAGAAAAGGAGGTTACTAGTGGGGGCAAATTGCAGGGTTCAGTACTAGGACCGGTCCTTTTAATGTCTCTTTATTAGTGACATTGCAGAGGAACTGGAAGGAAAAGTATGTCTCTTTGCATATGACACAAAGATCTGCAACAGGATTGATACACAAGATAGAGTGGAAAGGATGAGAAGGGACTTGGCAAGGTTGGAGGAATGGTCAGATGTACAGCAGCTCAGATTCAATGCGAAGAAGTGCAAGTTAATGCACCTGGAAAACAAAAACCCAGGGGAAGAGTACACAATGGGTGTGAGATACTGACAACAGTAAAAATGGAAAGGGACCTGGGGGTAATTATATCAGATGACCTAAAGGTGGGCAAGCAATGTGAGAAGGCAGTAAGGAAGGCTGGGGAGATACTGGGATGCACAGGAGAGACATCATTAGTAGAAAACAGGAAGTTGTTATCCTCTGTACAGACACTTGGTGAGACCCCATCTGAGTACTGTGTGCAGTTCTGGAGATCCATCTCCGCAAAGATATAGACAGAGTGGAGGCTGTCCAGAGGAGGGCAACCAAAATGGTGCAGGGTCTGCAACAGAAGTCACACGAAGAAAGGCTAAAGGAGCTTAATATGTATATCCTTGAGGAAAGAAAGGAGAGGGGACATGATAGAAACTTTCAAGTACCTCAAGGGAATCAACAAAGTCCAAGAGGGTAGCATCTTTCAGAAAAGAGATGCAAGAAACAAGGGGGCAATTTGGAAGACAGAGGGGATGGCTCAGAGGTAATGTGAGGAAGTATTTTTTCACAGATAGGGTTGTGGGTGCATGGAACCGCCTCCATGAGGAGGTTGTGGAGTCAAGAACAGTGGGGGAATTCAAGAATACATCTGACAGACATAAGGCAGTCCTCGTGGGGGGTAGGAGGAAGTAAGCTGTTGGTTAACTAGGATCTGCAGCTTATCTGTTAGGTAGGAAAATGGGCAGACTAGGAGGGCCGTGTCCTTTATCTGCCATCACATTCTATATTTCTATAATGAATGAGGGGCTGGCAGGTAGGGGGGAGCAAAGGAGGGGAATGCTGATGGAAGGGGTTGATGGTGAATGCTAGGAGTCTGGCAAATAAGATGGAGAAACTGACGGCCACCATTATGCATGACAAGTTAGACATCATAGCGATAACTGAGACTTGGTGGATGGACCTCTATACGTGGGAGACAGCTATACCAGGCTTCAGGCTGTTTAGGAAGAAAAGGAGGGACAGGAAAGAGGGGTAGTCATTTATGTCAAAGAGGACATACAGGCGTCAGAAGGACAGGAGGGCGCCGGGGCCACAGAACTTCTATGGGTGAAGCTATATAGGTGGATGGCGGAATACTTGAGACTGGGAGTCCTATATAGACCACACTCACAGGGAGCAGATCAGGATAGGGTGGTGCTGCAGGATATTGAGAAGATGGCTCTCAAGGGGCTACATTACTGGTAGGTGACCTAAACTTACCAGATGTGGAAAGGACCATCCCCGAAGCAGCTTCAGCAAGAAGTAGGGAGTTAGCGGGCAGCCTAAGTGAGGTGTTCCTGAAATAGCTGGTCAGAGAAACTACCGGGGAGCAACCTGTTAGATGTGGTACTGATGAATGGAGAGAATGTGGAGGAGGTGTCGGTACGAGAAAAACTAGGGAAAAAGGACCACAGGTTGTCAGGGTCAAGGTGGGGGAAGGGAGGATAGGGACCTGTACCAGCACAATGGTGCTGGACTTTAGGTGGGTGGACTTCGACAAATTAAGAAGGCAGGTGAGGGAGGTGATGGAAGGTTTAGGGGATATAAGACAAACTATGGGTAGCTATCAGGGACCAAATCTGGAAGGCCACACAGGCATCCATCAAAAGTGTTAGGAAGGAGGCAGGAAGCCGCTTTGGTTCAGCAGGGATGTAGCAAGGGCAGTAGGGGATAGGCAAAGGGCATTCAGGAGATACAAGAGTACTAAGGGGGAGGGGGATAGGGAGGGAGGCAAGGAAACTTGTGGGAAAGGTCATCAGGAGGGCTAAGGCAGACATGGAAGTCAGGTTAGCAAAACAGACCATTCTTTAGATACATAAGGGAGAGAAGGAAGGCTGGCCAGGGGATTGAAAGGCTGAGGGGGAAGGAGGCAAGCACTTGGAAGAGGACTAGGAGAAAGCAGAAAACCTGAACAGGTATTTCTTGCTCTGTAATACTTATGGAAATAGTAAGGGCGGTAGAGGGCCAGAGTTGGATAGAAGAAGAGGAGCACGGGGATGGTATCAGACCCCTTCACCATGGAGAGAGTTAGGGAGAAATTAACTAGGGTGAAGGTGGACAAGGCCATGGGGCCAGATAGCCTGCACCCGAGGGTGATCTGGGAACTGAGAGAGGAGCGGCTGCCCCACTTGTGAGGCTGATCAACCTGTCCCTGGACACTGGTATAGTGCCAGAGGACTGGAAAAACATGACAGTGGTGCCGATACACAAGGGGGGAAGCAGGGAGTTGAGGGAAAACTACTGCCCCATCAGCCTGACTGCTGTGGTGGGGAAGATCATGGAGGCACTCATGGGTGAAAAGTTAATGAAGTACCTGGAGGTGAACAGACTGCAGGATGACAGACAGCACGGGTTCACTAAGGGCAAGTCATGCCAGTCCAGTTTGATCAAATTTCACAACTGGATGATGCAGACAGTGGACCAGGGGAGTATGGTGAATGTGGTCTATCTTGATTTCAGTAAGGCCTTCGACACTGTACTCCACAGGAGACTGGTCAACAAATTGGATAGCGTGGGGTAGGGCTCAAAATAACTCAAAATGGATTGAAAACTGGTTGGTGGATAGGAGTCAGAAGGTGGTGGTGAATGGGATGTACTCAGGGATTGGGCAGGTGAAGAGTGGAGTTCCTCAGGGATCAGTGCTGGGACCCTTCCTGCTCAATAGGCAAGGCAAATTTTATTTAAAAAGATGCCCATCCCAGAGGCTCTGGGCGCCGTACATTAATCAAATAAATACAACACCATACAATCAATAAAATATACACCTCCAAACAATTAAAACCTTATTTTACTACACAATTTGTTTCCTTATTAAGAATTAAACAATATAAGCTTATAAACATAGTCAGGGAATGCCTGTACAATATCTATGTACTAGACATTGCGGATGGACTGTCAGGGAGGGTGGCCCTCTTTGCAGATGACATGAAAATCTGTAATAGAGTTGACTCCCCTGGTGGTGGGTAGGGGTGGAGGATTGGAGGAGGGACCTGAGATTACTGGAGGGGTGGGCGGAGACCTGGCAGCTAAAATTCAACATCAAGAAGTGTGCTGTTATGCACCTAGAGCACAGGAACCAAAGGGCTGTGTATATGTTGGGTGGGGAGAGAGTCAGTGTGTCAGAGGATGAGAGTGATCTGGGGGTAATAGTCTCCAGCAACCTCAAGGTAGGGAAGCTTTGCTTGAGGGCAGTGGGGAGGGCATATGGGGTGCTGGCAAGTATCGGCAGGGGGATCACCAGCAGGAGTAGGGAGGTCCTGGTATCCCTGTATCAAGCCATGGCGAGGTTACACTTCGAGTACCGTGTCCAGTTCTGGAGGCCTTACCTGTGCAAAGATATAAACTCAATCGAAAGGGTCCAGTGGAGGGCGACCAAGATGGTGTAGGGAATGGAGGGCAAGCCATATGAACAGAGGTGCAAGGAGTTGGGGCTAAATACATTGGAGACCAGGAGGGAGAGGGGGGACATGATTAAGACCTTTAAATATGCCAAAGAGATGAACAAGGGAGACCCAGGGAAGTTGTTCCACATGAAGGAAGGGAACATAACAAGGGGGCACGGACTGAGACTCCAGGGGGGGCACTTCAAGAGCAATGTGAGAGGTCAATTCAGTTTTTCACGGAGAAGGTGGTGGAGAACTGGCTTTTGGAGGTGGTGAATTCAGAGACCACAGAGGGATTAAGTCCGCTTGGTACAGACATATGGGGCTAAGGGAAAGGGGGGGGTTCAAGATATGGTAGGGTGGACTAGGGGAGCAAAGGGCAGACTAGATGGGCAATTGGGTCCGTTTTTGCCATCACCTTCTGTGATTCTGTGAGATGTAGGAACTGGACAGGACACCTAGTTCAGGGCCAGACAACATGGACATAAAATTCAAATTAATTAAACAGGTGGTTAAAGAGTGCAATAATGGAATTAGAAGTACAGGTCTATCATGGCACACAGGAAACTGCACACCAACAAATTAAGACAGTGCACAATGCCATGGTCTCACAAAATCCTATAGTAGGTACAGTGGAAATCGGGAGAATATTTTTGTCAATAAAACTAGCATTTGTATGGTTGTTTTCCTGGGCTGTACTACGATTAGCAGAAAAACAGACGAGGTGCTGTGCAGTTTCCTGCAGTTGACTGTGGATGAGTGCCACTTTGCTCCTCCACAATTGTCTCCCCTTTTCCTCTTGGCATACTGATAACTTATAGTTCATTAATATACACTTTGGATAGTGATGATGAACTTAAAAAATGAGAAATACTTTGCTGAGTACTATTAGAAGTCTCTAGTATAACCTCCTCACTTTCCTCTTCCTCACAAGGGTGCACCGTACTCTGCCTGCTTCTGAATCTGACCCACCCCTTCTTCCCAATTGTACTGGTGTATAATAACTGGTGGCCCACTATAATGACTGGATATCTAGTCTGGATAAAAGGCACTAATAATCTGTGGTTCACCCATATGAACATACGAAGAAGCCAGCAGAAGAAGGCCATTTAGTCTATCAAGTCTGCTCTTATTGCAGAGTCCACAGCTTGAACTACTGTCATTGCCTTCCCTCCCTCCCCACTCCTCCCATCCTCCCTACCCATGATCAATGCCTATCCCAACGTCTCTTAAAACTGCTCACTGCCTTCAACAAGATGACCTCTTCCAGCAGCGCATTCCAAGTGTCCACCACCCTCTCTGTGATATCAGTGCAACAGTCATTTTGTCGATGCTGATATGAGCGAAGGCAATACACTGCCCGGCATTACGGCTCCTGGGACATATAGTGCCAAAGCACCATCCTGGGAAACAGTCCTGTTTTGCAGGGACTTTGCCCTTCCCCACACCCCCAATGCGGAAGCTTCACCCCTGCACCCCTCAAAGTTAAAAAGTAAACTTCCTCCGAGGCAGGCATGCCCTGGAGGGCGCAGAAATTGTGTGTGCACAAAGGACGGCATGTATGAGGGGTGAACTAAAATCAAGATTGCCCCTGACACTGTCACCCTTGTTGTGATGCCCTAATGTAGTCGATGTGCTAACAGTCTACCATAACCCACTGAATTCAGTAATAACTTGATAGCCGGTAATTACAGTGTTTTCCTCCTCATGCTCTCACTTTACTGAAGCGCGGAAGAAGGCACGCTGTGTTTGTGCAAGTCCAGCAGCTGCTGAAGGACATGCTAGCTTGCGCAGATTACAGTTTTTCTCTCTGAAACCTTACACCCGTTATTATAAAAAACGACGTCTGCGAAAAGTTTGTTTTATGAGGATTTTTAACTCACATTTTAACATTTGCCATGGGCTGCACTGAAAAAAATGCTCATACTTGTTAGGAAAAAAGCAGCTTTCTTCTTTATTGCCTAGGCAAATAGTAATTTAAGGACTTGGGTATGATAGTGCATGTGGTAGGTGATGAAATCTTTGCACTTGGTAGCTATTGTAACAATGTATAACAGGCAGGAAAATGATGATGACAAAAATTAGGTCTTTTATGATGAAGCAACAGCCATAGTACTGTTTATTATAGTTCATGTAACTATAGAACAGTTTATTTTTATCAGTATAGTTTGTTTTTTGTTGACCGGGAAAGGAATACTAAGAAATACTTCTTATTTTTAGCTTTATCTCAGGGGGAAGCAGATACAGATACAAGCCAACTGATATTGAATCAGATTAACATATTGGTGGATTAGAGAAACTTCTATAAATAATATGCCTCAGTTCTTGTATTTGTGTGACAATGCATGGTCACACTAAAAGGCAGGTAACACATTCATGAACTAGCTGCTATATGAAAGGCTAGTAAGGCTAGCTACCTAATAACAAAAAATAGCTTAAAGTAAATGTTGAAGGTTCCCCAGATGCCTTTTACTAATAGTATGCCATTACCAGACATGCCTCAGCTGTCGAAGCTGCAATTTGTTTTGTAAAAAAATCTGTCATAGTCATTTTTTTAATGTTTTATTAGTGTTTTGTCCTCCAGTTTTCTGTGTGTGGCCACATCCCCAGAGTGATGTCATACCAGGGAGCTGTCAATGTTTTACATACAGCAACCAGAAATTCTGGGTAATTGATAACACCAACTCAAATGTGCCTTACTCATCAGTACGGCTCCATATGTTGGTAGTGGTGAGCACTAATATGTAAATGTCCACAGCAAGGCATCGTGGGTAAAATAAGAACCTGCTTTCCAGTTTCCTTACTGTGAGATGCTGTCCTATATTTCTGTAGTGGTGTCAACAATATAAGCTTTTTTTTTTATACTTTGTATTTAAACAGGAAGTTGTTATCCCTCTGTACAGACAGTTGGTGAGACCCCATCTGGAGTACTGTGTGCAGTTCTGGAGACCCCATCTCCGCAAAGATATAGACAGAGTGGAGGCTGTCCAGAGGAGGACAACCAAAATGTTGCAGGGTCTGCACCAGAAGTCATACGAAGAAAGGCTAAAGGAGCTTAATATGTATATCCTTGAGGAAAGAAGGGAGAGAGGGGCCATGACAGAAACTTTCAAGTACCTCAAGGGAATCAACAAAGTCCAAGAAGGTAGCATCTTTCAGAAAAAGAGATGTGCAAGAACAAGCGGGCACAATTTGAAGATAGATGGGGGACGGCTCAGAGGTAATGTGAGGAAGTATTTTTTCATAGAGAGGGTTGTGGATGCATGGAACAGCCTCCCTGAGGAGGTCGTGGAGTCAAGAACAGTGGGGGAATTCAAGAATGCATGGGACAGACATAAGGCAGTCCTAGTAGGGGGTAGGAGGAAGCAAGCTGTTGGTTAACTAGGATCTGCAGCTTATCTGTTAGGTAGGAAAATGGGCAGACTAGGTGGGCCAAGCGGTCCTTATCTGCCATCAAATTCTATGTTTCTATGTTTCTGTTTGTTTATAATAAACAAGCACATACATTCCTTGATTTCATGTACAGGATAAAACAGATACATATAATTGTTATGATAAGTAATGCATATCCCTGCCTTCACTGTCACTACATTGTCGAGGAAAAACAAACATTGAAAATCGAACAGGTTCAACATTTAGGCCATTGCAAGAAGACCATGGATGACCTTTCGGTAAGAAGTTTTTCTAAAAGTCCATAGAGTCCCTTCTGAAAGATAGGCTTTGTCTAAATGACTAGCCCTGGAGTCCATGAACCTAGTATAAACATAGAGCATTTCCCTTTCTTAAGTTTGAGAACTTTCCCCACCTTCATTCCAGCTACTCGTACCATAGAACTTTCCATTAGGTAACATAAGATAAAGCTCAAGTGTTTAAACTGAATTATCTATTTATTTACTAGCAGTAGTAAATTTGTTAGTTATATTTTCAAGATGCCTGGAACATGAACAAATTAACTTGCGATAGATGCCCTCTTCTATATGAGGGACTACCTTCTCAAAGATGAAACACATATGTTATTATATTGATAAGTTCAAATTGTACTCAGGTCTCTAACTCTTCTGCCTCCAAATCTGCCGGTTGTTGCGATGTTGAAAAATCCTTTTAATGTTCTCCAGCTTCCAACCAGCGTCAGCAGGGTCATTAAAAATGAATGTTTTACCTGCATAGAAGATTTTAAGTCTGGCAGGCATTTGGAGATCAGGATTTATGCCCAGCTCCCGCAGTCCTGCTCACACAGCATCAACCCCCCAATGTCTCATCCGTGTACTATAGCTCAGATCTGGAAAACAGTGCAGCTTGGATCCATCTGGCAAGGTAAGTGAACCAGCTGACTTTGCTTTCTGTAAAACGAGGTCCCGGATGTGCACCCCTGTCATAGTAACCAGAAAGGTCCTAGGAAGATCTGGATTGCTAGGCCAGCGTCTAGGAGACATGCGATAGGCCCTTACCACGAGGTACTTCGCTTCCACATGGAAAATGTCCAGCATGAGTTGTTGAATGTAGCCCAAAGGGTTGTTCCCTCTGATCCCTCCGGATTCCCAGCAGTCTGCAAACTCGTGCCCCATTTTCCAAATATTCAAGCCTGGTCCAAAGCAATGTATTCTCTTTTAGAACACCATCCGTGACCAGCGTTGCTTTTTGCATAGTATTTGCAAGCATCAAGTGGTCCGTCTCAAAGGCGGCAACCATGGATTCCACCTGGGTAAGCCTTCCATTGTATGTTTCCAGCTTCTGGTCTATTTGTTGAACTGCCGCCAATATATCCTTAACCGTAGCCTCCAGATCCCCTGATTTTTCAGTTGGCAGCATGCCACCCGAAGCTCCGCTAGCGGCTAATGCAGGCCCTTTTCTTCACCTCAAATCCTTCAAGGAGTCTGTTCTATTTCTTCCCATGGTAGAAATTGCACCAGAATTTCAAGAGTGAGCCCTAAGTTGAACTACTTTCGATAATGCAAGGTAATTTAATGCAACAGGCAGGTTTTTCACTATTTTTAGCACTTTTAAAGCTTTCTAAGCTAGCAGCTAAGTGAGAGATGTCTTCTCCCGTTGGTTGCTGGCCACGGCCCCCAACAATATAAACTTTTGTATGTTGATTTTCACAACAATGCATTGCGCATACCATATCTAGCTAGAAGGCTTCTATACTGAGAGTTGTAGTCTCCTATTTCTTCAGTGAGCGCAGAAATATAATACTCTGTATACTGATTTACATAGTGAGGCATTGTGGGTACAGTACATAGCTGATTTGCCTATCTAAAACTAAAAACTGACAGTATTTTTAATAACTTTGTTTCCTTGGTATGATCTCACACGTGGGGTTACAGCAATGAGAAAAAGGGTTGGGTTATGCAAATGAAGCACCAAAATAAAAGGATTTTTTGTTTTGTTTTGTTTTGTGGAAAACAACACTTTGGCAGTTTGAATGGTAGGAGATGGATTCACAGCACCTACAGTTTACTACTCCCATTTGCTATGGGAACCTTCAACATTTACTTTAATAAAATAAAAAGGTAATTTTTAAATGATCAAAAATGCATTTTAATTTTTAGCACACAGAAGTTGACGGCTGTCCAGTTCAGTGCCTGTACTGCTAGTGTGTTGATGTTTATTACTGACCCTGGGTCTTTTGCTGTGCCTCTCATGACTAAAACCTGCAGTTGAGTGCGGGTCAAAACATTATTTTAAAAAGCAGCGAGATAGGTGCTGGAACCTATGGGTGAAGGGGAGGTGGCAGCCCCCCCCCACATACACATACACTTTTGCCCCTCAGCATTCAAAGTGTCCCTATAATGCAGGCAAGGTCACAAGGAAGCAATCATGGTATCCTATAATTACTACAGCCCCCCTCTTTTTCCTATGTTCTGGCACCTATGAGCAGCAAAATATTCACTTCCGCGCAATTACTTGTACTGCTTTGAAAAGGCAAAAGTATACTTAATTTATTCAATCAGCAGCAGACAGAAAATGTGTCTTGATTATCACTGGCCACAAAATGAAATTTTTATTGCACTCTTCCCCTCCAACACACTGAGCAATGCACTGAGATACTGAGTCGAAGTCTCTAAACATCAGCAAAAACTGCAGGGAAAGGATCATGCACTGGCAGGCAATATAGCCTAGCGGTTAGAGTAACGAGCTGTGAGTGAGCTTGGTACATCTCGAAGACCTGGATTTGATTCCAACAACCTCCACTTGCATACTGGGTGACTGAGCAAGTCACTTAACTTCTCCAGTGCTCCTGGGTCACCCCTGAAAATAGAGACTTGTGCCTAGTGGGTTTTACCTAGTTACCAAAGAATAAATAAATAATTATTTCCCCAGACACTATTTGTGTGTAACCCTTGGGGTTACTTGGACAGTCTCTATCAGCTTGCCCACTTAAGATGTCAAGTTAACAGGCCTGTAATTCCCCAGGTGATTGCTAGTCCCACTCTTATGCAACAGTATCGCATGTGCTGTTTTAAACTCCAGTGGCACCTCCCCTGTATCTAGTAAACTGTTAAAAAGGTCTACTAATGGTCATGCTAGTTCTGTCACCAGTTCACTCAATGACCTGGGGTGCATGCCATCTGGTCCCAGGACTTCAGGGCTCTGAGTCCCTTCGTGATCGGGTCCACTGTGATTCTGTCCTCTACCATACATACAACCTCCACCCCTTCTCCTGCCAGTCTTCCCTCATGGCACTGGCCCATCCTTCTCTTTAGTAAAAACAGAACAGAAGAACTTGTTTAAAACCTCTGCTTTATCCTTACTTCATTCCACTCACCCTTCCCCCTTCTTAGCAATGCCCTCTTTTGTGGTTGCTTTTTCCCTTATACTGTATATCTAAAGAAAGCCTTGTCTTCTTCATCGATCTCCACCACAATCAACAGTTCCTTTTCTGCCTCTGCCTGTCTATCTTCCCAGCCTCCCTTGGTATCTCCACATAGCTTATTCTATCTTTCTCCTTCTGGGGCATCCTACACTTCTTAAGCAATGCCTGTTTTCCCTTGACAGCTCTGTTCCCTTCCCTGTTGAACCACCGTGGCTGTCTGGGTTTCCCCTTTCTTACCCCTCTGCATAAGGCAGGTTGCCATGGCTGCTATGATACCATCCTTGATCATGGTCTATTTTTGCTCCACGTTCAAGTCCTCCTTGTGACTATCTAGTCTTTGCTTTAGTTTACTGTCCATCCTACTGAAGTTAGCCTTCTAGATTTCCTTACTCATAACTATGAGGAACCTTACTGTCTGGGGTCAAAGCCTCTAACATGGTCCCCCTTCATTAGTACCAGGTCCAGGATGGGGTCTTCCCTAGTGGGTTCATTAACTCCCTGGTTCAGGAACACATCTGGGATCACATCCAGGAACAACTGATTCCTATTGCAGGTGCAACTGGGATGTCCCACTTAATCTTGGACATGTTGAAGTCCCTCCCATTCTCACTTATCCCATCCCTGCTGCCTGCCTGAACATCTCACCCCTCTCTTCATCCTTCCCTTCAACACGATGCACCACCATGCAGTGAGCATACACAAAGCTCAGCAGAGCATCTTCCCTCCCTTTCTGCCATCTTATGTTGCCTATTCCTCCTGTGGGCCCCCAGGAGGAGTTAGAGCAGTGGGAAACAGATGGGTACCCACCCAGATGAGGAGGAGAGTATCATGGGATGCTCAGTCCTTCTCCTCTGCCAGACCCCAGCATACTGGGCTCATTCTCAAACCCACGTCACCAACATTGCAAGTGCCAGCCCTGGTGCTGGACTGACATGCAGACTTTGTAGGACATAGCTTGAGAAAGTGACTGCAGGAAGCTCAGGCTAGCAGAAAAGGCCTGATAATTCAGCTAGTAATATATGGGACAATATTCTGTGGTGTGAGTTTAATACCCAGTTAGGTCATATTTCTTTACAATTTGTGTTTCAAATTCATAGCAGTACATAATATTGCATCAATAACTCATTGCCCCTTACAGTATGTGATTCTGTTATATTAACTTTCACACGGTGTTTGTGCAACTACAGTATAGTGTTTCATTTTTCTTCCAAATGCCATTGTGAAATGCACTTTCTGATGTCTGGTGACATCACTGACTTCGCAGGCAGTCTGACAGGCAGCTCCACTCCAGCCCAGGCATTAACTCTTCAAATACCCTAAAAGAATAATTTAGATACCCAGATTTCTTTACTGGCAGGTACAGGATGACCAGCAGAAATAGGAGTGCTTTGTATGATGCTGCTATGAGTCTCTGGTCACAAAGGAACACCCAAAGACTTAGCCATTCTCCTTCACACAGATCTGCATCACATGCAGTTGCATTGATGATGCGTTATCAGACTTTCAAGTATTCACTAACTCCCAAATACATTGGGAATTCAGGCACATCACCTGAACCATAGACAGGGTTGATTTAGCAGTCTCTGATATCCGAAGAGAAAAATGCAGATGGAGACAGAATTTACGGACGTCTCAGATGGAGTGGGCTGGTATGATAGAGTCCTACTGTTCCTGCTGCATTGGGAACCCAAAATGTCTGAAAAAGTCACAGACATGGAAGACTGGTCTCAACACTTTAATATATGCATCTTCAGGTTTCCTGAAAGTGTTGAACTAGCTGATGTGGTAACAGACTTGAGGCCTTCATAATGGAAATCCTCTCCCTGCCTAATTACCTCAATCTGGATATTGTGAGATCCCATAGAATTGGCTTTCCACCTCATGGTAGTAAGCAGTCCTGACCCAGATCCTTTATAGTCCACTTTTTACACTGTCAAGTGCAGCAGATGGTACTTTGTTTGGCATGGTGGCAAACTGAACTTAAATATGATGGTCATTGTATCATTTTTTTAACAAGACTTTTCCCCAGCCACTCAGTTTAAGAGCCAGCAGATCTTATCTGTGTTAAAGCAGCTGAAGGAGTTGAAAATTAGGGCCCAACTCAGATTTCCAGCTAAGATTAAAATCTTATTTGAATCTGGCACTAAAATATTTGATAGCCTGCATGCCGCCACTTGCCTGCTTCAAAAATTGGTGATCAAACTTCCCCCTTCGGATGCAGAAGACTTTGTTCATGATTTGGAGGTGGCAGCCTGGAAAATGACAGGTAGGAGACCAGATCGGATTTCATAACTAGGAGGGTTTCCTATGTCTGATCCCTACATCAGGAGCTTCATAAAGCCATAATAAAGAAGCCAAAATGAGAATTTCCACTACACATTGATTGTGGGTCTCTTTATATTTTTCCCCTGTCTATAATAATTGGATTATCCAACTGCTAACTTTCCAGCAACAGGGTAACTTATACTGGACACTGTGGGGACCACTTGTGAAATACATTCCCTGTGGGGCCCTGCCTTCTGGCGCAGCGGTTGGAATTCCGCTTGCGGCATGGCTACCGGTTTGGGAACAAACCCAGGTCATTGGAGGGCCAGCTGCAGGGGAGAAGGATGGAGCGTCCTATGGACGGCTCTCTTTCTCCGGGGGGTGGGTGGGGAAGTGTCCGGCATGCTGAAGACTCCTGGCGGAGGCTGAGAGACGCTCATACCATCACTCATCATGCAGGGAGGTGAAGTGGATGCTGGTGTCATTGCATGTCCCCACCTCCAAAAGTGAACACAGGAAAAAGAACAGGTGGGGCAGGATCCACTGTCTATGTGAAGCCCTCCTCGGGGCTTCGATTAGCCACCACTGCTGCAGTCCCCCGACCAGTCACTAGCCCCATGGCATGGATAGGGGACTGTTGCTGTGGCTCCGCCCTCCGGGGGGTAAGCCGTGGGTAACTGGGGGACAAGGAAGCAATAGCTGGTGGTGGAGGCCCAAGGGACCATGACCAGGGCAGATGATGACAGTGGACCTGCCAGGAAAAAAAATAAAATAAATACGCTCCCTGTGACATCTGCACTTGAATCTCTGTTACGATCTCATAGACTGTGTGAACTTCCTCAGATCACCTAGTGCTTACTTTTTTAGGTTCTTATTGCCTCACAGTATCAGGTTACTACTTGCGGAACCAATATCGTGATGCAATTCCCCTTGCAACATCGACAAACACCAGGCCCCTGGCTTTACATAGAAGAACTTTGATTCAGATACTATGACCTCAGTAGTTTCCTATATATATTATGCTGTGTAATAATAAATAAGTATTAAAGGCTAATGGGGGGGGAGAAAAGAAGGTTAAGAAATATTGTGGATTTTTACAGTATGCTTCAATATATGATGCCTGCCTATCTCCTTTACACCAAATATCTCCCTTCATCTTGCAAACTTCTACTGTTTGTCCTTTCCTTCATTTATTCTAAATTTTCTACTTTCAAAAATACCCTGCTCTGAAACCTCTGGCCCATGATTATATTAAGCACCCAAGTTCCTATGTTCCCAGTGGATAAACAGAGCACATGGTTTAACTGCCTACACTCTCTGTACAAAAGTTGTGCTCTCTGACATGCAGTTATCTGAATTAGGTATATCCTAATCCTCCTTCCTGTTATTGACCACAATATGCGTCTTCTGTTCCGTGCTTCACTTGGAAGCACACAGTATATCCTATAAGGAGAGCCAATTTCTAGTTAAAACACTGGCATGGGTAGACACCTACTGTACTCTGGACAGAAATGGCTACTAGCTACAGACCCAGAGGGGCCACATAGACACCTTTTTTTTACCACTGGTTCATAGCCCTGCCTTTCATTTGAACAAAGTATAAATTAGACAGAGGGATTACATAGCACAGCAGAGGGCAACATAGGATCATTCCTCTTTATTTCTGTATATTTTTCTCGTCCCACTCTGCTTGTCCCTGGAGCTTAAATACCACTAGCGTTATTTTGTGGTGTCATAGTAGTAGTAGTGCCTTCCACCATGCACCTTACCACTGGATCACTGGTCACAAAGAGTCGTTGACAAGAACGTTTATTCCGAGCTTTTTCAAGTCCATTGTCCTAGTTTTATTTATTTGATTTCTATTTCTTAGATATGCAGACCGCTAATCCGAATATATTATTGAAGTGAAGTGCAGATCATCATAACTTTATTAGTAGGTCCTTATTCCTAAAATTTATTGTTGGGTGTTTCATTCTCTCAATCTGTTTAGGATTATCAGCTGCCTACTGGGTTGCTTAATTCCCCATGGTAGATTGATTGGGGTACATGTGCTGCCTTGGCTATGGGAGGCAAGATGGTATAGCTGGCTATAATACCTTTATATCAGCAGACCGAGTTCCTTTGTTTCTTATATAAGAGTAACATCCCTCTCACTTTAACCCACTGGTCTGCAGAGATTTTTTTATCCATAACAAGTACCTTACCATAGAATATTAGTCGATAGGACTAAAGGATTTTATACCACTTTTGCCCCATCCCCCCGCCTTTCCCCCTGGGTCAGAGTGGAATGGAAGAATGGGACTACCACAAGCTGGTGACATAGTTCAGATGGGTCACCCAGCTGACAGGTATCCTCAAGAACAGATCCCTCACACAGGTGAGCTGGGGTATGCCCTGGGATTTTATTTAGTATTTATTTGTAAAGTTTTACCAGGAAAGTCACACTTATCTGGTATCAGATTGTTTCCAGATGCTTAGGGGTAGGGGAAGAGAAGAGAAGAAGAGAAGAGATAAAAAGTACAATGTATAAATGAATACAGTAAAATGGAAATGCATATTATATAGAATGGCCAGGTTTGTATTAGCAGCAATACACTATAGGAAATTGAAAATGTAAGTAGATATTGTATGGTTGAAAAATGTGAAATGTAAATTGGCTTGCTTTTTAATGTTTTTTTAATATGTGTGTGTCAAACATATAGTGTATGGTGGAATGCCGTTATGCATGGAATTCCATGTCTGGAATATGCTTGTTCTGCTGCAGTAGTGACGTCATTGTGTTGTTCTGCTACAGTAGTGATGTCATTACTACAGCAGAACCACTTGAAATGCTGTCATATAGTTGCTTTCCTCTATCCAGTTAAGCTGGAAGTTGTTTTTTTTTAAACTTGAACTTGCAGAAACATCTGCAGCACACTGTCAGTTAAAAAAAAAAGAAAATGTTACTATTTCTATTCTGCCTTGTCTTTACTAGCTGGTTTTATATGATTTTATATGCAGTGATTGCCCATACACTGTAAAAGATTGTGTATGAGCAGTCATACACAAACAAGGATATTCTTGTATCCCGAGGTTCCCTTGGTAACAGAGTACCTCTCGAGCTGCGCTCTCAAGGTCATCTGTTACCAAGGAAACCTCTCGATACAAGGATATTCTTGTTGTGTATGGCTGCTCATACACAATCCTCTTTGTTATACGCAGTTTTGTAATAAACCTGAACCTTGAATAAAATGGAAATAAGCATAACAAAATATACAAATGTAAGAATGCTTAAAGAATAACATGCCAAACAGTAAACTTACCTTACTGTAAATTGCTGAATGGCAAAAGAACATTAAACAGTAAGCAACACGATACAATAATGAGCAGGAAGAAATGACTGATACCAGGGGAGCAGGGCTGTGTTGGTGGCAGTGTTAGGTGTGATTGCTTGTGAATAGGAGTCCACCCCACTATCAGAAGCAACTGCAGGAGTGAATAGAGAATTCATGGAGGAGAGATTTCAGAGCAGGAAAAAGGGGATGAGCGAACAGATAGGGGAAGGGATTGCCATAGTTTATTGAAGTGGAACGAGACGGCAACTTGATCAGCAGCACAATTAAAGGAAAACACTGGCAAAGTTACAGCTTTCCTCAGACACTACAGAAACTCTCGGTTAGTGCTATCAGACAGTAACAACTTTTTTTTTTAATGATGTCAGTGCTCCTAGATCTACAGGGATTCCTGTATTTTATGGGATTATTACTACAAAACCGGGATACGGGAAGGAAATCTTTTATTTTTAAAATATCAGGGAAAATAGACAAACACTACGGGAGAATGCCCACTATGAATCTCATGACAGCCAAGATCCAGACAGAACCCTCCAATTGGTGCTCAGTTTGCTGACTTTGCTACACTAAGCAATTCTGTTGGTCCATTTGCAGCCTGTGTTGCTCAGAGGTAGTAAGGTAATGTGTTGGCAGTGCATCTTTTTGAGGATGAATTCAGATCTTCTGATCAGGGACCAGTGAGCTGCTGCATGATCCAAACACCTGCCATGTGGCCACACTCGAAACATCAACACCGTTGAGTCAGCCAAGCTGCATCTCAAATGCCACTGTTCTGGACTAGCAGAGCCTAAGCCACTGAAGGTAAACGAGCCTTCTTGTGGGCAGCTTCAGGTTAGTCTATTTTAAACTAATTTTAAGTGCAAAATGAGTCAGGCGAAAGACTGACCACTTGATGGTGTTATGCTTTTGGGGGGGGTGCAAGAAAGAGTGCTTAAGTGTTGCTTGAGGGAAGCAGCGCTCTGAACCACCAAGGCAAACAAACCTTCTGTTTTGCAAATTTGTCTGTTTTAAACACATGAAGTGCAAAAAGCGAGCCAGACAAAAGAGACTCGATGGTGGGCTTTGAAGGGTGATGGGGACACAAAGAGTGCTTAAGTGCTACTTGGCTTGTTTGGTGCACAGAGCAGAGTTGTGTTTAAAAGATCACCAAGGCAGCACTTCTTCTGACCAGCCTAGAGGTTGAGGTTATTTGAAAAAATTAGACAATGTTTCTATTTAATTGTGAGCTTGAAGGTATGAGGGTGTCTTCATCAAGATAAGCAGGAGTTATGAATTATATGTGTGAGATCAGAAGGGACCCATAGACCCTGGTCTGGCCTAAGGTTAGTAAAATAAATGAAAAAAAAGGAATATTTGTTTTACCTCATTTTGGTGCACAAACTGTGTGTGTGTGTGTGTGTGTGTGTGTGTGTGTGGGGGGGATGCTGAGCATGCTAATAAAACACAACAATACACTGAAACAATGTTTATTAATGGAGCACTACAGGTACACAGAGCTGTAGGCCCAATGCTACGACTGGTGTGGAATTATTTTAGCTGGCGTATCTAGAGTAGCTACTCCACGCCTCATAACTCCTGCATGGCATGCCGCAGAGGGGGCATATGCAGACCCATGCACCCGATCTCCATGTCTGCAGACAGCTCCGTGATGGGGACATTCGGGGGCATGCCAGCACTATATGTATTCACTAACCACACATAGTGCTTGTGGCTGCATCAGGCGCAGAGGTGGTGCAGGGTACACTAGGGAGACCCTGCCAAAACCCACAGCATGCCCCCATGTCATGACCACAGGCATTCGGTCACCAGGGGACCAAGATAGGGCACACTGTGCTGCTCCCGACTGCTGGGCAGCAGGAGGTGACAGAGGCAGCTGGATGGGTGAGCACCCAGAAAGTTTATGTGAGGCAGCACTGGGACTGGAGGGTGCCGCGCTGGTCCGGGTGCATGCTATCGGCATGCACAGCCCCAGACCCATGCCACCCGATGTGTGAGATCCACTATGGGTCTCGGGGGGCATCCCATTGGATGTCTGCCTGGGACAACTCCATTCCCGGCCACCCTGCAGAGTCCTGTGTGTTGAGGGAGGAGCCGTGGATAGGTGGTCTGCATTGGTGAATGCCAGTATAGGTGCACCTGTCCGTGGGCTGCGGGGCGAGGGTGGGGTATGCGCATTTTGTGCATCCCTATGCCCCTTTCATGCTTTGTGCGCAGAACACAAAATGCATCAGTCTGTGATTAAGGGATAAATCTGAAGTTAAGGCATTTCATACTATAAATAAAATATTGTATAAGGGACTATATTATTACAAAGTTATAATACCTTCAGGAGGTTCTAGAGACATGTGAACCTTGAGTACTGAGCTTTATAGGTTCTAGCATGTCCCTAGAACCTCAAGATGGTATTATATTGTTACATATAAAGTTCTTATAGTTGTAGAGTAGTTATGTGATACGTTGTAGGTGATTTTTTATATTTAAAATAAATAACACATAAAACAGTCTAAACATTTGTCCTAGTGATTTTATTGACTGGCACAATTACACCAATTGCATACTTACATTGATTTGTGCGTACAGGAAAATCTACTGGAATTTCATCCCAGTTTTACAGTGAAAATACAGGGATAATTAGGGTGCACTACAGGAAAATGCTTTTCCTGATTTGGGAGCACTGTGATGTAAAACAGCTACCCACAACTTCTACTTCCTGTTGCTGGCAGCCGCCATCTCATGAGCAGCAGGAAGCTTCCTGAGCTCACTTAAGCAATAAGGCATAACCAGGGTTATGTTAATGCTCTGTTAATCACCTTCTAGGGGTGTACTGTGTCACGTGGTGTAGCCGAGTGCCACGTGCCTCTAGAAGTTCATTAATTAACCATTAACATAATCCCTTGGAGTGCCTTATTGCTCTTATAATAAAAAATGTTTTAAAACAGTGTTAAATCTTGTTCAGCACATGGTTAAGCTCTACGTGTATGTTAATAAAAGATTAACATAAGGCTGTTAGAATGTTTGCAGCCAATCGGGAAGCTCCTTTTCTCAGACCCTTTTTATAATTTATGTTAATATGCCTGTTTGACCTCTGCTATTGGTTGGCAGGACGTATTAGCATAAAGTGAGCTCTGGAAGCTCATTGCTACTCATGAAATGGTGTCTGCCAGCAAGACAAAGTGAAAGTTGAAGGCCACTGTTTAACTCACTAAAAACGCAATTAAAGGGAATAAAAAAAAATTACTCTCTGAAAGCACAAATCAAGCATTTTTGTAGCACCTGGGTAAAGCTGTGCCTTTTCCAGTGTTTCCCTTTAATATGAGGGGGAGCTCGAGACTGAGCACAAGCATTGCTAAAGGAGTAAAAGGAAGAAGGGGGAAGAGTGGAGAGAGGCAAGATATGAGGGAGGACAGAGCCAAAGCAATATTTGGTGATAAAGGAAGCGTATTGGACAAAGTACCTGGCGTCAAAAGCGGGAGAGAGAGAGGGAAGAGTATAATGGTGTGTGCACAGGGGTTAATCAAGGGCAAAGTGACCGAAGGAGTGAAAGAGGGGGTCCAGCCTAGTTCAAGAGGATGTTGGAGCATTACTATAAACAATATCTTCATAGTCAAAATGAGGAAAACCAACTTAATGAGGATTTCTCTCCGTGCAGGAAGCAGAATGCTTCTCTTATTTCTGCATAGAGCCCCAAGCTTGGGGTCAAGCTTCTTGTTGATAGCATCCACGTGAACAGAAAAATCAAGGTGGCAATCCAGCCAGACCCCGTGGCACTTCAAAGAGGAGACATCTTCAATAGTTGCACCATCAAGAATATGAAAGGAGGGAAGGGGGTAGACTGTAACAAGCCTCTGCGTGGTGCCAAAAGTCATGGATACTATTTTCTTAGCACTGAAAGATAACTGACTTTCTCGAAACCTGAGATGGATGTTGTTAGTCCAGATGGAGCTGGTTTGTGAGATCGGGGCAGAGTACTTTATCATCTGCATACATAATGGACACAAAGGAGCAGGCATTGGGGAGGTCAGTTAAGAAAAATGGAGAAAAGAACTGGGCCAAAGACAGACCCTTGGGGGATACTTGAGGGACAGGAGCATAAAGAGATTCTCCAATATGGACAGCTTGTGTCCTACCTGTATGGGCTATAATATATGCTATACATTAGCCCCATACATGTATACCTGTCAGCAAAGATAATCTAAGTACATTTAGGCAGCCTCCCTCCCCGATCCTATTATATTCTCCATTTTATTTTATTTATTTAACCAGGTGAGACACACTAAGCTGAAAGCTTTTTTACAAGTGCAACCTGGGAGCACAGGGAAGTTAAATGACTTGCTTAGGGTCACACAGTATGCAAGTGGAAGCTGTGGGATTCAAACCCAGGTCTGGTCTGCTGAATGTCACCAGATTTGCAGCTCAGAGCCTTAAACCACTGTGCTATACTGCCTCCCATGAAGTGCCTATAGCCTTGTTCCCTACTTCACATCATAATTATGCTGCTTTTAGGGTCGAAGCTGAAGCGCTCAGTGGCCATTTGGCTCATACATGGAAGTTGCGAGACGGGCTTTACAGAGCTGATTACTGTTTTTTTAAGTCATAGAAAAAGTCAAAATATGTCTAAAATAGTTCCTAGGGCAGGCAACTCCATATTATGGGTTGCCTGCCTACAGCCAAACATGGTGTCAGCTGCTCTTTAAAGGAAGGCTGTCATAAAACCTGTTTTCCTGCCAGCCACTACTCACCTGCCAACATGCAGTGGAGAGGTTCATGTCTGTTGTAGTAGATGTCTTTCACTTAAAATGTGCATTTTATGTCCTGGAGTGAGAGGCACCGTGTCCTGGATTATGGCGGCAAGAGCCGCAACCTGCATGCAAATTCGATTCCTTAGCTTCCTGTTGTGTGCGGAACACCGCTTCGTGATGATCGGGGCATGTTTTCACAAAGTAAAAAGAAATATGCCTGGTAGTATTGGTTGAGTTCTTCCTCTAGAAACAAACCCAGTCGAAAATGGAACAGTCTAACCTATTTAATTCTGATAATGAAATTTGCAGCTCAGAGTTTGGGCATGCGCGGTAGCACACAGCAGGAAGATAACCAAGCTCACCCACTAGCTCACAAGGCAAGCTCGGTCTTCCGGTGAGGCAGCACTGTCAGAATGGCACTTCCAGGACAGCACTAGCAACTTCCAGCAAGGCAACAAATGACTACAATTGCATACCATATGCAAGTTGCAAAATGAAAAAAAAAAAATAAAAGGTTGTGCTAATCGGGCGTTTCTGCAGCCGTAGTGATTGGCACAAGAGTTTATGACAGCCTTCCTTTAAGGTCATTCTTTCCCTGAATATTGACCTAGAAATGAAGCACGTAGCATTGGGACTGATACCAAAGGACAAAAAAAGATTATACAATGTATGTATAGCTAAGGCATGTGTAACCCCTAGATGGCGCTATCCCAGGGGCTACTACCCCTGCCTGATTTGCCACTAACAGGTTGAGGGGCCTGGATCCAATGGCGGGTGCATTCCCACCCAGAGGTCAGGTTTGCAATAGTTAAACTAACTTGGTCACAGCCCTCTGGGACACTGCAACCCCTTTCTTCCCACTAGTGGCCCCACACAATATCAGAATTACCTTCACAGTATACACTTACCCCCAGGTCTGGTTCCGGCACTGGGACCTCCTGTGAAATGAGATACAGTGCAACAATCACAGAACAGTACTTTAACATAGACAAATACCTCAGGCAGTATAACTTTGCTGAAACAAGCAGCTCTGATTTATTTAGGGGATATAACAAGGACAGGGGAAATCAGGTTAATTAGCTTATCACTCTAATAATCTACCTATGGCTCTGTGCACAGGCCTATCCCTATCAGTTACTGTCCCTGGGTACCCAAGCCCTAGTGGCTAATTCAAACCGTGGCAGCTGGTAGGGGCCCTTTCACACAGAGAAAAGGAGAATTAAACAGTCAACGAAGTACAGTAATTCCATTTTGGATTTAATGTGGCAATTCAACAGGGGCGACCCTGAATTAGTACCACGACCTCAAATAAGATAGGGTCCTTCAATGTAGCAGGGCTCACTTGAGGTACACAAACCCTTCACATCCATATAAAAGAAAGCACTATACCAGGCAGGCTGCATCTGTATCCCATCGCAATTACTGCACAATGCCGGGAGAACACACAGCAGATTCAGTTCCTGACAGACCGAGTGTAATTTTCAGCATTCCTCCAGTCTTCTACAGGTGAGCCTGGTTTCACTCTAGAGATCCTCTGATTCTTTTCACAGACTGATTCAGTCTCAATAACAAGTTGCAGACCGAACTTGGCCTTACACGCTTTTTGACTAAACTGCACATGAAAAGTACAGGGCTCCTTCCTTCTTCACTGCCAAAGCTCAACTGAACTCAACCGACAAAACCGGGCACTTCCTTTGAGTTCCTCCCAGTTCTCGACTGGATTGGCTGTCACTCACAATAGACTGCTGCTGTTGGTCCAAAAAGGCACTGAAGTCTAAACTACATCTCCCAGAGTCACTGCCATACAATCCTCTTGTGGCTGGCTCAGATTATGAGTCCAAGTTCTGATTCGTCCAAGGCACCATTTTAGAGCTAGCTTACCCACACTGATTGGTCCAGTTCAGCAGTTCAAAACTAGAATGGGAACTAGCAGACACAGTTCTGACTGCCAAAGAAAGCAGGTTAGACAAACTGTAATTTCATTATTACTCTAAATAATTTCTGGCAAACAAGTTACATCTTTCAGATAGGTTCCCTTTGCACTCCTAGTGACTGCAAAATGAAGTAGAATTGGCAGCAGCTCGAGTGGTACTCAGAGAAGCACACAGTCCCCATACAAACTAATTATGTCTGCGTAAGCAGACAGCTCTTAAAGAGACAGTACCAGAGGCTCTAAAAACACTCACTGATAAATGGCTTAAATGCCAAACACCATTCAGGCTTGGAGCATTCAAGCAAGCTCCTGGAAGTCTTTTGGGAACCCCCATTTGCAGGGGGGTTACACCCTTCCTATGCCTGGGAAAGCTTGGCGTCTGGTCAAGCAAGGTACTTATAAGTTTCAACTGCAACCATATACATTTGCATTAGGCTCGCACATGTAATCATCAGTCAATATATCATTTTACCAAGAACACATTTCTGAAACATTGCAGTCGTCACTCTTTACACAGTATTACATACACATTGTACCATAACTCAAGTTATTACCTCTTGTACATGAAACCTGAAGAGAGGGGCCCTTTCCTATCAGTTACCTTGGGCTGGATGGGGCAAGGGGCACCATATAGAGGGCAACACAAGTAACTTGGAGTTAGCACTGATGCTCAGTTTGGGCAGTGAGCTGGGACACATACACTCCTTTATGGACAACATTGAGAGGCAAGTCCACAGGCCCCCAAGTGAATCATAACTGAGGTGCACCACAGGCTTTACAGCTCGGCCCAGTCTTTCTAGGGGAACTGTTATAGTCTCTGCACTCTGAGCCTCATTTTCAGCATTGTCCTCACTTGTCAGGGAGTCTCCATGGGGTAGAGAGGCTAGAACTTGGGGCACTTTCAGCTCCAGGAGTTACAGTTTCTGAGTCCACAACATTTGGCTCAATGGAGAGCTTTGGGACACTGGCAGTGGACTGTCAGGCACTCAAAATACTCTTCTTCTTGGTTGTATCACCAGTCTGCCCCAATCTATCATTTTCCTCCCTGAAGCTCAAACAGTTCAACCATGCACAATGATTCCATTTCATCTGATCTGATGCTTTGCACTTCACTTTCTGGGAGCATTGGCTCCAGGGGACGAAAGCTGGGGGCTTAGACAGTCAGAAGGCCCAGCTTTGTCTCCAGTATTGACTAGGGATTGCCCAGAAACAATTGACTCAGTTAAGTAAGAAGGATAGTATTCAAAGTCACTCTCACTTTCTTCCGATATGGACTGACAGTCATGCTCAACTGGGACTTGTGGAGGGAACACTTTAACTTTGCTTCTGTAGGTGCAGACTTTCTTGATCTTTTCTTAGCAGCAGCTCTAGTCACTGGTCCAGAGGGGCATCTTCTAGGGGCTCAGACTCGATTAAGATTTGTCCAATGGGCAGTAAATGATTTCATGTATTGTTTTTATCTTTTGAATTATTCTCAGGCTCATTTGTACACTGGCAGATCATCTAGTTTGCCCACTACAATGGAGTAGATGGTGCCATCGTCAGCAATCTTGTGCTTGCCATGCAGTCCTAGATTTCTTAGCAATACCCGATCTCCCTCCTGGAGTTCCTGTGCTTTCACCTTTTATCATGCTTTCTTTGTTGGCTGATTTCTTTTGGCAGCCATGGTTTGAGCCAGTTGGTGCGATGAGTTAGCTGGGCCTTTAACTTTGCACATACTGTAAATAGTTGTCAGCTTGAACCCCATCAGGAGAGACCCCAAACACACATCTACTGGTAGTCGAGCTTCTCTTCCAAACATCAGGCGGTAGGGGAGAATCCAGTGGCATCACTTTTGGTGCAGTTATAAGCATGTACCAGGGTGCTAATTTGTTGGCTCCATCTAGGCTTGTCCTTTGGGTGCAGGGTGCCTAGCATATCTAGCAAAGTGCGGTTGAAACGTTCAGGCTGTGGGTCCCCTGGGTGTAGTAAGGAGTGGTTCTGGACTTTCAGACTCCCCACAGAGAAAGCATCTCTTTGATCAGGCGACTCTCAAAGTCTCTCCTTGATCAGAATGGATTCTTTGTGGAGCCCCATAGTGAACAAAAAGTTTTCTAAAGTACTTTGGCCACAGTGGATGCTTTCTGGTCTTTGGTGGGGAAAGCTTGGGCATATCTCGTGAAATGGTCAGTGACCACCAGCACATTACTGATATTTCTTTGATCTGACTCCAAACTCAGAAAATCAATACAGACCAGCTCCATGGGTGCACTGGTGGTGATGTTAACAAGGGGGCAGCCCTCTGGAGTCAAGCTTTCCTCTGTAAGCAGCGACTGGGATTTCGAGATGTGTTGCTCCACATCAGCCCCATCTTAGGCCAATAGAGCTGGATCTCACCAAGTCAAGTGTTCTGTCTATACCAAGGTGCCCCATGTGGTTGTGCAAGGACCTCAGTACTGAGTCTCGAAGGCAGTGGGCAGCACTAGTTGTTGTTTGTCTACTTGTCCCCTCTGTCTACTGTTTCTCTGTATAACAGTTTATTGATCAGTTTCAACTTAGGACCTTCTTTGTATAACAGTGCAGTTCTCAAATCAGTGGGCGTAATTTGGACACACATCTTTTCCTGCATAGGGGGCTTCTAAAGCTGCTTTGATCATGGGATCGGCGGGATTGAGCCCATGAATACTATCATTGTCCAGCTGAGGCAGCACCAATGTCTATTGCAGAAAAGTGGCAATAAGCAGCAGGTATGCAATTCTCAGAGGGTCCCAAGCAATCCACTATGCAGTCCACTCCGTCCGTGGACATTTGTTCCTCCCTGTCAAACTTCGGCAGAGTGCCGAGATGTCAGGTTCTGCCAATCGGACCCAATCATTCTGGGGAACGAGGCCTCGGGAGAGGAGACATCAGCATCTATGTGGTTCAGACCTGCTTTGGTATCTGAGAGCATAGTCATATGCAGATAATGCAGAAGCCACCTATGGCCAGTGGCATCCAACTTAGCTGAGGTCTGCACATAGGTCAAAAGGATTATTGTCAGTTTTACTAGTATTTTAGCCCCATACAGAAGTACTCATGGAATTGGTCAACAATAGCCCACTTCAAAGCTAGGAACTCTAACTTATGTACAGGATAGTTCTTTTCGGATGGGGTCAGGCTTCTACTGGCAAAGGCCACTGGTCTCAGGCCATTCTCGTGCTCTTGGTACAACACAGCCCCCAACCCTTGCAAGCTAGCATCAGTGTGCTGGGCGTAGGTTTTCTTGGATCGCATAGGCCAGCACTGGAGCATGGGTAAGTTGGATATATGATCTCATGAAAAGCAGTCTCACAATCAGGAGTCCAGTGGGCCCCAAATACTTCACTGGATGAAAATACACTCTTTCAGTCTTGAGGACGTGACTTTTGGTATTTTTGTGGGTTGGGGATACCCTTGAGTAAGGTTAAGTAAAGCGGCGGATCACTCTTGAATAGTCCTTGATGAGCGCCTGATAATAACCACAGAATCCAGGAATCTTTGCAGTTCTTTTAGATTTTGGGCTGTGGCCAGGTGAGTCAAGGCCTCAACTTTACTTGGGTCGGTCTCTATTCCTCGGTGGATACTATGTGTCCCACATACTTTACTGATGTTTGAAAGAATTGACACTTATCAATGGACAGTTTAAGGCCAAAGTCCTCCAGTCGGTCCAATACCTTAAATAATCTGCTCTCATGTTCCTCCAGTGAGCTGCCAAACACAATAACATCATCTAGGTATACCAGGCACTCTAGTAAGTTCATGTCCCCACTGCACGCTCCATCAATCGTTGAAAAGTGGCTGGGGCACCTGAAACCTTGAGGCATCCTCACTGAATTCATAGAAGCCAAGCGGACAGATAAAGGCCGTCTTCTCACGGTCCTCTGGGGCCATCGGGATCTAGTAGTACCCACTCGCGAGGAGATCCAGCACAGAAGAACCACTTGCTCCCGTTTAGGCAGTCCAAAGCATCCTGAATGCGCATTGTGTGTACTGATCAGGGATAGTCCACGTTTAAGGTGCGATAATCCACACACATCCTTACTGTTCCATTCTTTTTCCTCACTACCACAATGGGGAAGTATAAGGGCTTCTGGATTCTTGTGTACACAGCAGCTAACATCTCTTGCAGATGCCGTCTCACATCATCTATGTCAGCAGGTGCCAGGCGTGAGACCTCTCACGAAATGGTCTTTCGTCATGCAGCCCGGATATTGTGCTCAGCTCCTTACACGCATCCTACATCCCATTCCTTTAAAGAAAACACCTGGTCTCTGGGCAAGCTTCTCACTGATCCTCACTTTCCATTCAGCTGGCAGCGGAGTCGCCGAAATCAAACAAGTCAGGCTGCTACTCTGTCATTCTTCCTTGAACTCTTGCTGCTGGGTAGCACTGCAGTGTCTGCACAATGCACATTAGCCAGGATGCAACCTCTTGTTTACTCGAATGTCTCTTCAGACACATTATGAACTTGGACCATTACCCTTCTGGCATAAGCATGGGCTCTAGCGGGCAAAATACTAGGCTTGACCAGCAGTCCCTCTGGCAATTTTCCATCGCCTGGTGCATCCAACATTAATATTTTATTCTTAACATCCTTTCTGTACGGACCTCTCCTGTAAGGTACACTGGGCATTTGGCTCAGGATCAGAGACTCAGGATCCTTCTTCCTACAATCTGACCCGTTCCTCTGGTTCTGTTTTTCAGCATCTCTCTAGCCTCATAGGCCTTCTTAATTAAAGCCGAACTCTTAAAGCTCTACTAGTCTTTGACCCCTGTTTTCATAACACAACTGTGCCAGCCTTCCGATCATAGGAGCATTTGTTCCAATCAACAAAGGGACACCATCATACAGTCCAGTGGGGGACACACTCAGGCTAGGGTCTCTACTTGTTCGGCCACTCCAGCCACGGAGGTGGGGAAAGACAGCCAAATTCGGATATACCGAATAGGGTAGGCCTTCTCACTTAACCCCCATACATGCAGTCCTTCTAATGGTTGTAAGGGTACTTCTGACAAATGCTTTGATACCAATCCTGGAACTATAATTGTCACTTGGGAGCCACTGTCTAATACAGCTCTTTGTAGACACTCCATTCACCTTTTACAGTGGTCTCCATGGAGGACCCACTATTCTGGACCAGTCTGGAGAGGCGGAGTGGGCCTGGGCAACTGACCTTGCCACAAAAGGATGTGAATTAGCATTTTTGGTGCCCTCACTGGGACCATGTCGCGGCACCTCTTAACCACTGATTTCTTCTCCCAAGCTTCCTTGTAGCCTTATATGCAACTTTGTCAGTGTCTTTGGGACTGGCATCCCTTTCATGTGCCCATCTCCTTTTGCACAATTATAGCAAAACATACTTTCTGAGTTTGAGCTGGTCGAGGCTACCACACTGGGAGCCAGGGCGGGGTATTACTAACTGGAAACCTGGGTGCCATCTCTGTCTGCGCGTGATAAGCATTTGGAGACATCTCGTCAGTTTCTGCGCTTCCATGGTTAAGGAATTGAGTTTGGAGTTGTTATCAGCAGGAGATACATGGTGTGTAGCCCCACCCCCATAGCAGATGCAGTCGGATATAGGTCAGGGTCTGTACTTGCGGTATGCGGGCTTCATAAAGGGACTCGTTTTTGAATTCCTTGATCTCTCTCAACAGTTCGCCCCATTGTGGCATATCTTTTTCTTGTCAGAGCACTTCATTGACTGTCAACCTCTGCCCCTGAACTTCACTTGATGGGTCACCCTCAGTCACTGGGTCGTAGCGACAGCTGTTGGTGCAGGTACCTCGAGGTCGCTTTTTCTCAACTCCTCGAATTTTCTCATTAACTCATCATAGGAGGGTGGGGATTCCAGTCGATTTGCCAGGCGTAACTGAAGCAACAACAGCAGTTCTGAGAAGGGGGCAGACTTAGGATTCTGTCCAGTCTGGTTCTGTCTAGTTCAATCGCTGGCAAACTACCCTTTCTGAGGCATTCTTGCAACAATTTTTCCAGCCGGAGACATACACAGACAACAACTCCCCTTTGGTACTGTTGTGCATTTCTTACTCTCCACCTAGGTCCTCATCAGAATCTGGGCTCCCTATATATTCTCCAAGGCCTCAAGATAGGCCTGTGCAGTCGCTTCAGGGTTACTGGCCCGTTTAGCGGGATGGTAGCCAGGGCAGGACCTTGGAGGCTCTCACTAACCCTCTTTCTTGCTGCCTTCCGAGCATTGCCATTCTAGCACTTGGGGCAACATAGTCTATCCAGGTCTCCCAGTCATCCTCCCCTTGGGGTGTGGGAGGGTGCCAGAGAAGATCCTCAACCTTCGTAGAGTCGTGACTAATGGCAGGTGCAGAAATAGGAGTCTGCATTGTTCAGCCACCATTCACGGGCACTGGAGCAGGGAGAGGGTGTTGGGGAGGAACACCCCCAGGTGGCAAGAATAGTTTCTTCAAGTCCTCCACAGTTTCCTCTCCCAGCAACCATTCAGCAAATTCTCCTCAAAGTTTCAGATGGTGGGGGCTGATTCCCTCGGGTCTTTACTGTCCTTAGTTATCACTCTCCAAGCAGTGAGGGCTCCTCTGGGGTAATGGTCTGTGGCACTTTGGAGCTATCTAGGATCCTAAACTCTACTAGGGCCAGGAAAGTGTGGGTGAGGCAGATTAGCATGCCGACCCACCACCACAGGGTTTTGTAAACCTTCCACCTTGGAAAGTACTCCCTGCACAGTGTCCGTATTGATACCCAGGGATGTCCAGGATAAGCATAGCATTTTGGGGTCGATCTCCTCCCAGTACACCACTCCACCAGCGGTGCACAGCCACTTCTGTCGGGTACCCATTTTTTCTTAACAGTGGTTCGTAAATATGGCCACTAGAGGACACACACAATCCCAGCGGTGCCTCAAGATGTAACCCTAGATGGCGCTATCCAGGGGCTACTCCCCGCCTGATTTGCCACTAACAGGTTGAGGGGCCTGGATCCAATGGGGTGCCTTCCACCCAGAGGTCAGGGTTTGCAATAGTTAAACTAACTTGGTCACAGCCCTCTGGGACACTGCAACCCCCTTTCTTCCCACTAAGTGGCCCACACAATATATCAGAATTACCTTCACAGTTATACACTTACCCCCAGGTCTGGTTCCGCACTGGGACCTCCTGTGAAATGAGATACAGTGCAACAATCACAGAACAGTACTTTTAACATAGACAAATACTTCAGGCAGTATAACTTTGCTGAAACAAGCAGCTCTGATTTATTTAGGGGATATAACAAGGACAGGGGAAATCAGGTTAATTAGCTTATCACTCTATTAATCTACCTATGGCTCTGTGCACAGGCCTATCCTTATCAGTTACTGTCCCTGGGTACCTAAGCCCTAGTGGCTAGGTCCAAACCGTGGCAGCTGGTAGGGGCCCTTTCACACAGAGAAAAGGAGAATTAAACAGTCAGCAGTAGTAATTCCATTTTGGATTTAATGTGGCAATTCAACAGGAGCTTAATTCTGAATTAGTACTCACGACCTCCAAAATAAGATAGGGTCCTTCAATGTCAGCAGGGCTCACTTGAGGTACACAAACCTCTTCACACATCCATATAAAAGAAAGCACTATACCAGGCAGTGCTGCATCTGTATCCCGATCGCAATTACTGCACAATACCCGGAGAACACACAGCAGATTCCAGTTCCTGACAGACCGGTGTAATTTCAGCAATTCCTCCAGTCTTCTACAGGGTGAGCCTGGTTTCTACTCTTCAGAGATCCTCTGATTCTTTTCACAGGCCGGATTCAGTCTAACAAGCTGCAGACCGAACTCTGGGCCTTACACCGTTTTGACTAAAACTGCACACTGAAAAGCACAGGCCCTTCCTTCTTCACTGCCAAAGCTCAACTGAACTCCAACCGACAAAAACCTGGCACTTCCTTTGAGTTCCTCCCAGTTCTTGACTGGATTGGCTGTCACCACAATAGACTGCTGCTGTTGGTCCAAAAGGCACTGAAGTCTAAACTACATCTCCCAGAGTCACTGCCCATACAATCCTCTTGTGGCTGGCCAGATTATGAGTCCAAGTTCTGATTCGTCCAAGGCACCATTTTAGAGCTAGCTTACCCACACTGATTGGTCCAGTTCAGCAGTTCAAAACTAGAATGGGGAACTAGCAGACACAGTTCTGACTGCAAAGAAAGCAGGTTAGACAAACTGTAATTTCATTATTACTCTAAATAATTTCTGGCAAACAGTTACATCTTTCAGATAGGTTCCTTTGCACTCCTAGTGACTGCAAAATGAAGTGAATTGGCAGCAGCTCGAGTGGTACTCAGAGAAGCACACAGTCCCCATACAAACTAATTATGTCTGCAAGCAGACAGCTCTTAAAGAGACAGTACCAGAGGCTCTAAAACACTCACTGATAAATGGCTTAGATGCCAAACACCATTCAGGCTTGGAGCATTCAAGCAAGCCCTGGAAGTCTTTTGGGAACCCCATTTGCAGGGGGTTACATGCAAATGTGCTTCTGTTAAATGGCTCACAATACAACCACCTTCTAAATCTGAATGCATATCAAAATGCAGTGAAATACAATGTATGGAGTTAATAACAGCTTGACTACATCTCCAAACAGAGAGGTACAGAAGTATTTGGTTCCCTTTATAAACTTAATAGAGCCGGTAAGTTTCAACTGCAAACTATACATTTGCATTAGGCTCCACATGTAATCAATAGTCAACATCATTTTACCAGAACACATTTCTGAAACATTGCAGCACACTACCTTTACACAGTAATACATACACATTGTACCATAACCAGCTAGTCTCTTGCACATGAACCTGAAGAGAGGGAGACTTCCTATCAGTTACCTTGGGGCTGGATGGGGCAAGGGCACCATATAGAGACAACACAAGTAACTTGGGTTAGCACTGATGCTAAGTTGGGCAGTGAACTTCGGGGACACATACACTCCTTTATGGACAACATTGAGGCAAGTCCACAGGCCCCCAAGGAATCATAACTGAGGCACCAAGGCTTTAGCCAGCCAGGCTCTAGGGGAACTGTTATAGTCTCTGCACTCTGAGCCTCATTTTCAGCATGTCCTCACTTGTCAGGGAGTCTCCATGGGGTAGAGAGGCTAGAACTTGGGCACTTTCAGCTCCAGGAGTTACAGTTTCTGGAGTCCACAACATTTGGCTCATGGAGAGCTTTGGGACACTGGCAGTGGACTGTGAAGCCTCAAAATGCTCTTCTTCTTCGGTATATCACCAGTCTGCCCCAATCTATCATTTTCCTCCCTGAAGCTCAAACAGTTCAACCATGCACAATGATTCCATTTCATCTGATCTGATGCTTGCACTCCCTTTCTGGGAGCACTGGCTCCAGGGACCAAAGCTGGGAGCTAGACAGTCAGAAGGCCCAGCTTTGTCTCCAGTATTAGACCTGGGATTGCCCCAGAAACAATTGACTCAGTTAAGTAGAAGATAGTATTCAAAGTCACTCTCACTTTCTTCGATATGGACTGACAGTCATGCTCAACTGGGACTTGTGGGAGAACACTTTAACTTTGCTTCTGTAGGTGCAGACTTTCTTGATCTTTCTTAGCAGCAGCTCCAGTCACTGGTCCAGAGGGGGCATCTTCAGGGGGCTCAGACTCGATTAAGATTTGTCCAATGGGCAGTAAATGATTTCTATGTATTGACTTTACATCTCTTTTGAAGGTATTCTCAGGCCTCACTTTGTACACTGGCAGATCATCTAGTTTGCCCACTACAATGGAGTGGAGATGGTGCCATCATCAGCAATCTTGTGCTTGCCATGCAGTCCTCAGATTTCTTAGCAACACCCGATCTCCCTCCTGGAGTTCCTGTGCTTTCACCTTTTTATCATGCCTTTCTTTGTTGGCCAGATTCTTTTGGCAGCCATGGTTTGAGCCAGTTGAGTACGCATGAGTTAGGCTGGGCCTTTAATTTGCACATCACCAAATAGTTGTCAGCTTGAACCCCATCAGGAGAGACCCCAAACACACATCTACTGGTAGTCGAGCTTCTCTTCCAAACATCAGGCGGTAGGGGAAAACCAGTGGCATCACTTTTGGTGCAGTTATAAGCATGTACCAGAGGGTGCTAATTTGTTGGGCTCCATCTAGGCTTGTCCTTTGGGTGCAGGGTGCCTAGCATATCTAGCAAAGTGCGGTTGAAACGTTCAGGCTGTGGGTCCCCCTGGGGGTAGTAAGGAGTGGTTCTGGACTTTCAGCACTCCCCCACAGAGAAAGCATCTCTTTGATCAGACGACTCTCAAAGTCTCTCCTTTGATCAGAATGGATTCTTTGTGGAGCCCCATAGTGAACAAAAAGTTTTCACAAGTACTTTGGCCACAGTGGATGCTTTCTGGTCTTTGGTGGGGAAAGCTTGGGCATATCTCGTGAAATGGTCAGTGACCACCAGCACATTACTGATATTTCTTTGATCTGACTCCAAACTCAGAAAAATCAATACAGACCAGCTCCATGGGTGCACTGGTGGTGATGTTAACAAGGGGGCAGCCCTCTGGAGTCAAAGCTTTCCTCATGGCAGCGACTGCAAGTTCGAGATGTGTTGCTCCACATCAGCCCCCCATCTTAGGCCAATAGAATCTGGATCTCACCAAGTCAAGTGTTCTGTCTATACCAAGGTGCCCCATGTGGTTGTGCAAGGACCTCAGTACTGAGTCTCGAAGGCAGTGGGCAGCACTAGTTGTTGTTTGTCTACTTGTCCCCTCTGTCTACTGTTTCTCTGTATAACAGTTTATTGATCAGTTTCAACTTAGGACCTTCTTTGTATAACAGTGCAGTTCTCAAATCAGTGGAGAGCGAATTTGGACACATCTTTCTCTGCATAGAGGGCTTCAAAGCTGCTTTGATCATGGGATCAGGGATTGAGCCCGCCACACTTCAGTTGCTGTCCAGCTGAGGCAGCACCAATGTTCTATTGCAGAAAGTGGCAATAAGCAGCAGGTATGCAATTCTCAGAGGGTCCCAAGCAATCCACTATGCAGTCCATCACGTCCGTGGACATTTGTTCCTCCTGTCAAACTTCTCCGGCAGAGTGTCCGAAGTCAGGTTCTGCCAATCGGACCCAATCATTCTGGGAACAGGCCTCCGGGAGAGAGCATCAGCATCTATGTGGTTCAGACCTGCTAGGTATTCGAGGCATAGTCATATGCAGATAATGCAGAAAGCCACCTATGGCCAGTGGCATCCAACTTAGCTGAGGTCTGCACATAGGTCAAAGGATTATTGTCAGTTTTACTAGTATTTTAGCCCCATACACAGTACTCATGGAATTGGTCAACAATAGCCCACTTCAAAAGCTAGGAACTCTAACTTATGTACAGGATAGTTCTTTCGGATGGGGTCAGGCTTCTACTGGCAAAGGCCACTGGTCTCAGGCCATTCTCGCGGTCTTGGTACAACACAGCCCCCAACCCTCAGCAAGCTAGCATCAGTGTGAGGACGTAGGTTTTCTTGGATCGCATAGGCCAGCACTGGAGCATGGGTAAGTTGGATATATGATCTCATGAAAAGTAGTCTCACAATCAGGAGTCCAGTGGGCCCCAAATACTTCACTCGACAAAAATACACCTCTTTTCAGTCTTGAGGACGCTGACTTTGGTATTTTTGTGGGTTGGGGATACCCATGAGTAAGGTTAGTAAAGGGCGGATCACTCTTGAATAGTCCTTGATGAAGCCACTGATAATAACCACAGAATCCCAGGAATCTTTGCAGTTCTTTTAGATTTTGGGCTGTGGCCAGGTGAGATCAAGGCCTCAACTTACTTGGGTCGGTCTCTATTCCTCGGTGGATACTATGTGTCCCACATACTTTAATGATGTTTGAAAGAATTGACACTTATCAATGGACAGTTTAAGGCCAAAGTCCTCCAATCGGTCCACTCTTAAATAATCTGCTCATGTTCCTCCAGTGAGCCGCCAAACACAATAACATCATCTAGGTATACCAGGCACTCTAGTAAGTTCATGTCCCCACTGCACGCCCATCAATCGTTGAAAAGTGGCTGGGGCACCTGAAAATCCTTGAAGGCATCCTCGATGAATTCATAGAAGCCAAGCGGACAGATAAAGGCCGTCTTCTCACGGTCCTCTGGGGCCATCGGGATCTAGTAGTACCCACTCGCGAGGAGATCCAGCACAGAAGAACCACTTGCTCCCGTTTAGGCAGTCCAAAGCATCCTGAATGCGCATTGTGTGTACTGATCAGGGATAGTCCACGTTTAAGGTGCGATAATCCACACACATCCTTACTGTTCCATTCTTTTTCCTCACTACCACAATGGGGAAGTATAAGGGCTTCTGGATTCTTGTATTACACCAGCAGCTAACATCTCTTGCAGATGCCGCCTCACATCATCTATGTCAGCAGGTGCCAGGCGTCGTAGACCTCTCACGAAATGGTCTTTGTCATGCAGCCTGATATTGTGCTCAGCCTTGCACGCATCCCACATCCCATTCCTTTAAAGAAAACACCTGGTCTCTCTGGGCAAGCTTCTCACTGATCCTCACTTTCCATTCAGCTGGCGGGGAGTCGCGAAATCAAACAAGTCAGGATCTACTCTGTCATTCTTCCTTGAACTCTTGCTGGTAGCACTGCAGTGTCTGCACAATGACATAGCCAGATGCAACCTCTCTGTTTACCTCGGAATGTCTCTTCAGACACACATGAACTTGGACCATTACCCTTCTGGCATAAGCATGGGCTCTAGCGGGCAAATACTAGGCTTGACCAGCAGTCCCTCTGGCAATTTTCCATCGCCTGGTGCATCCAACATTAATATTTTATTCTTAACATCCTTTCTGACCGGACCTCTCCCTGTAAGGTACACTGGGCATTTGGCCAGGATCAGAGACTCAGGATCCTTCTTCCACAATTCCGACCTGTTCCTCTGGTTCTGTTTTTCAGCATCTCTCTAGTGCCTCATAGGCCTTCTAATTAAAGCCAGACTCTTAAAGCTCTACTAGTCTTTGACCCCTGTTTCATAACACAACTGTGCCAGCCTTCCGAACATATGGAGCATTTGTTCCAATCAACAAAGGGACACCATCATACAGTCCAGTGGGGGAACACTAAGGCTAGGGTCTCTACTTGTTCGGCCACTCCAGCCCGCAGGAGGGGGAAAGACAGCCAAATTCGGATATACCAGAACTAGGGTAGGCCTTCTCACTTAACCCCATACATGCAGTCCTTCTAATGGTTGTAAGTGGTACTTCTGACAAATGTTTGATACCAATCCTGGAAATATAATTGTCACTTGGGAGCCACTGTCTAATACAGCTCTTTGTAGACACTCCATTCACCTTTACAGTGGTCTCCATGGAGGACCCACTATTCTGGACCAGTCTGGAGAGGCGGTAGTGGGGGCCTGGGCAACTGACCTTGCCACAAAAGGATGTGAATTAGCATTTTTGGTGCCCCACTGACCATGTCGCGGCACCTCTTAACCACTGATTTCTTCTCCCAAGCTCTCCTTGTAGCCTATATGCAACTTTGTCAGTGTCTTTCGGACCTGCACCCCTTTCATGTGCCCATCTTCTTTCCCACAATTATAGCAAAACATACTTTCTGAGTTTGAGCTGGCCGAGGCTACCACACTGGGAAGCCAGGGCGGGGTATTACTAACTGGAAACCTGGGTGCCATCTCCTGTCTGCGGCGTGATAAGCATTTGGAGACATCTCGTCAGTTTCTGCACTTCCATGGTTAAGGAATTGAGTTTGGAGTTGTTATCAGCAGGAGATACATGGTGGGTACCCCACCCCATAGCAGATGCAGTCGGATATAGGTCAGGGCCGATACTTGCAGTATGTGGCCTTCATAAAGGGACCGTTTTTGAATTCCGGATCTCTCTCAACAGTTCGCCCCATTGTGGCATATCTTTTTCCTTGTCAGAGCACTCATTGACTGTCAACCTCTGCCCCTGAACTTCACTTGATGTGGGTCACCCTCAGTCACTGGTCGTAGCCACAGCTGTTGGTGCAGGTACCTCCGAGGTCGCTTTTTCTCAACTCCTCGAATTTCTCATTAACTCATCATAGGAGGGTGGGGATTCCAGTCGATTTGCCAGGCGTAACTGGAAGCAACAGCAGTTCTGAGAAGAGGCAGACTAAGGATTCTGTCCAGTCTGGTTCTGTCTAGTTCAATCGCTGGCAAACTACCCTTTCTGAGGCATTCTTGCAACAATTTTTCCAGCAGAGAGACATACACAGACAACAACTCCCCTTGGTACTGTTGTGCATTTCTTACTCTCCAATAGGTCCTCATCAGAATCTGGGCTCCCATACATATTCTCCAAGGCCTCAAGATAGGCCTGTGCAAGTCGCTTCAGGGTTACTGGCCCGTTTAGCGGGATGGTAGCCAGGGCAGGACCTGTGGAGGCTCTCACTAACCCTCTTTAAACTTTCTGCCTTCCGAGCATTGCCATTCTAGCACTTAGGGGCAACATAGTCTATCCAGGTCTCCCAGTCATCCTCCCCTGGGGGTGGGGAGGGTGCCAGAGAAGATCCTCAACCTCAGTAGAGTCGTGACTAATGGCAGGTGCAGAAATAGGAGTCTGCATTGGTTCAGCCACCATTACGGGCACTGGAGCAGGAGAGGGTGTTGGGGAGGAACACCCCAGAGTGGCAAGAATAGTTTCTTCAAGTCCTCCACAGTTTTCCCTCTCCCAGCAACCATTCAGCAAATTCTCCTCAAAGTTTCAGATAGTGGTGGGGGCTGATTCCCCGGGTCTTTACTGTCCTTAGTTATCACTCTCCAAGCAGTGAAGGCTCCTCTGGGGTAATGGTCTGTGGCACTTTGGAGCTATCTATGGGATCCTAAACTCTACTAGGGCCAGGAAAGGTGTGGGTGAGCAGATTAGCATGCCGACCCACCACCACAGGGTTTTGTAAACCTTCCACCTTGGAAAGTACTCCCTGCACAGTGTCCGTATTGATACCCAGGGGATGTCCAGGATAAGCATAGCATTTTGGGGTCGATCTCCTCCCAGTACACCACTCCACCAGCAGTGCACAGCCACTTCTGTCGGGTACCCATTTTTTCTTAACAGTGGTTAGTAATATGGCCACTAGAGGACACACACAATCCCAGCGGTGCCTCCAAGATGTAACCCTAGATGGCGCTATCCAGGGGCTACTACCCTGCCTGATTTGCCACTAACAGGTTGAGGGGCCTGATCCAATGGTGGTGCCTCCCCCCAGAGGTCAGGGTTTGCAATAGTTAAACTAACTTGGTCACAGCCCTCTGGGACACTGCAACCCCCTTTCTTCCCACTAGTGGCCCACACAATATATCAGAATTACCTTCACAGTATAACACTTACCCCCAGGTCTGGTTCCGCACTGGGACCTCCTGTGAAATGAGATACAGTGCAACAATCACAGAACAGTATTTTTAACATAGACAAATACCTCAGGCAGTATAACTTTGCTGAAACAAGCAGCTCTGATTTATTTAGGGGATATAACAAGGACAAGGGGAAATCAGGTTAATTAGCTTATCACTCTTAATAATCTACCTATGGCTCTGTGCACAGGTCTATCCTTATCAGTTACTGTCCCTGGGTACCTAAGCCCTAGTGGCTGGTCCAAACCGGTGGCAGCTGGTAGGGGCCCTTTCACACAGAGAAAAGGAGGAATTAAAACAGTCAGCAGTACGAGTAATTCCATTTGGATTTAATGTGGCAATTCAACAGGGAGCTAACTCTGAATTAGTACTCACGACCTCAAATAAGATAGGGTCCTTCAATGTCAGCAGGGCTCACTTGAGGTACACAAACCTCTTCACACATCCATATAAAAGAAAGCACTATACCAGGCAGGCTGCATCTGTATCCCGACGCAATACTGCACAATACCCGGGAGAACACACAGCAGATTCAGTTCCTGACAGACCGGTGTAATTTCCAGCAATTCCTCCAGTCTTCTACAGGGTGAGCCTGGTTTCTACTCTTCAGAGATCCTCTGATTCTTTTCACAGGGCCGGATTCAGTCTAACAAGCTGCAGACCGGAACTCTGGGCCATACACGCTTTTTGACTAAAACTGCACACTGAAAAAGCAAGGCCCTTCCTTCTTCACTGCCAAAGCTCAACTGAACTCCAACCACAAAAACCGGGCACTTCCTTTGAGTTCCTCCCAGTTCTTGACTGGATTGGCTGTCACCACAATAGACTGCTGCTGTTGGTCCAAAAGGCACTGAAGTCTAAACTACATCTCCCAGAGTCACTGCCCATACAATCCTCTTGTGGCTGGCCAGATTATGAGTCCAAGTTCTGATTCGTCCAAGGCACCATTTTAGAGCTAGCTTACCCACACTGATTGGTCCAGTTCAGCAGTTCAAAACTAGAATGGGAACTAGCAGACACAGTTCTGACTGCAAAGAAAGCAGGTTAGACAAACTGTAATTTCATTATTACTCTAAATAATTTCTGGCAAACAGTTACATCTTTCAGATAGGTTCCTTTGCACTCCTAGTGACTGCAAAATGAAGTGAATTGGCAGCAGCTCGAGTGGTACTCAGAGAAGCACACAGTCCCCATACAAACTAATTATGTCTGCAAGCAGACAGCTCTTAAAGAGACAGTACCAGAGGCTCTAAAAACACTCACTGATAAATGGCTTAAATGCCAAACACCATTCAGGCTTGGAGCATTCAAGCAAGCCCTGGAAGTCTTTTGGGAACCCCCATTTGCAGGGGGGTTACACATGCAAATGTGCCTCTGTTAAATGGCTCACACCACAACCACCTTCTAAATCTGAATGCATATCAAAATGCAGTGAAATACAATGTATGGAGTTAATAACAGCTTGACTACATCTCCAAACAGAGAGGTACAGAAGTATTTGGTTCCCCTTTATAAACTTAATAGAGCCGGAGAAAGACATTTCAGTTCTGGATCAGTTGGCAAGAACTGACACATAGTTGGTTGTACTAATAATTTGACCCTATAGCACAGTAACTGACCCAAGGGTATTTTAGCAGTTTTATCAATCCCAGAGTTTCCATCTCTGTATATCAAAATCCTTTTCTGTTTTTCTCCCTTCCCCCGGGTTGGCCCTCCTTCTGACGAGTACCCCAACTCCATCACCCCAACGTCTGCTTGGACTTACCTGCTGGCCTTCTTCCCCCAGTGCTTGCCCCCCCCCCTTAGGAGGGCCAGTGAGGTTCCCCAAACCTCGCTGCAGAACGGATCCAGTTTTGGTTGATGTGCCCAGTGGGTTGGGTGCAGGGCCTGTGGGTGCTTGTTGTTATCCTGATGCCAGATTTTTCCTTTGGTTTTCAGCCCCCAGGAGATGTGGCATGCAATGACGTCATGGTGCACGCCATGTGCTCCCACCTGATGTGTGCTGATGTCTGCTTTACCTCCTGACCTTCTTGGCCCGGGCTGCTTTATACCCCACTTCCACCAGGGGCCAGGCAAGCTTCTGAGTGTCCACCTTTCCTTCCCACCCAGAGGAGAGCAGTCCTACAGACGCTCAATCTTCCTTCCCACTCCAGCCCTCTGACAGCCCAGCTTCGCTTTAAAACCTGGGTTGTCGACGTTGCAAGCGGTAGTGCTACCGTTGTACTGGTGGGCTGGCCCTTGAGCTCCTGTTTTTACCTGTGTCGATTACTTCCATGTCTTAGACATTAAATCTTGATTATAACATATCTCGGTGATTGTGAAGAGAGTCGGACCAGCCGAGGAGCTATGCTTACTGCATAACTGACACAGATCATACGTCACTGCATCTTTTCTGGGATTTAAATTTTTTTTTTACATTACATGTTTACTTTTGTGGGGGGGGCACAGCCGATGAAAGATGACATTAATTTGTTTATGTGAAGGATGTAAGGATGGCTAGAGCTTCGAAGGAGGGGGTTGTTTTAAGCTACGTGGGCGTGATGCTGCACCTCGTTTTCAGTGGAAGGCGGCGTCGCGATTCCCGTAGCCTTTACGCTACACAATCTGGCTGGTCCAATTCTCTTCACTATCGCCCACTTCATCTCTGGGGGGCGGGGGGTCACTTGCAGTCTTGACAGGGAAAAACACCCACTAGAACCCTCTTTTATCTTTGCCTGAGGGTTTAGCTATAGTGTTCTTTGATGTCCTTTCTCAGTTCTTCTCACTTGTTTCTGGATGGGGGGTCCCCAGCACTTTGACACATTGCGATGACGTAATGTTTTTGAACTGTATAATGGATGTTTGATTGTGCTTATAAAAGGCTCAAGCTTGTTTGACCTAGCTGGTCTCTGCAACCATTTGCTGTACATTTTGGGCTCCTTTTTGGGCCTTAATAAAAATAAAGTAAAAAAAACAAAAAACAGAACTATGCAATATGGTAACTAGGCCAAAACGTTTTATAATCCTTTGCTGCTGAGGCTTAAAATTGTATACTACCGTCCGATGTTTCCTTCATAAAGTTCTATTTTTAAAAATGATGACACAGACACAATTCCCAGTTTTGGGCTACACCTGCATCATCCAAAATGCTCAAGAATGTTTGCATTCTAATTTCAAACATTTTGACCCATTTGAGGCAGTTTCTCTGTATTACAGCACAAAACTGACGCGTGTGTCATTTTTTTCAATGCATGCTTCATTTTCTCTGCACAAATAGCAACAACTGCGGCAAATGGTGAGATTGTGTTTTATGTGGTCTCATTTTTTGTTGCAAGTTACACAGGTGCAGTTAAAAGAGGCCACAAGCCCTGGATATACCACCTTGAACATCCAGGGCCCTAGGCTTTGCATATGTGGTTCAGATCTTAAATACCTTTGTGTCGCTGCTTTTTCAAAACAGACTTGCCACTTCCATTTCCTAGCATTGCCTGCTTCCTGTGCAGTTTGTTGTCTAGTTTGCATATGATACATACTTTAACCCAGGATTTCCATTTCCTGTCATTGTGTTTGTATCAGATCATTCCTGAGAGAGAAAAAACCTTATCAGTGTGTATGTGTGTGTGTGTGTGTGTGTGTGTGTGTGTCTGTGTCTGTGTGTGTGTGTTGGTGGTGGGGGGAGCTATGTGGACAGCCATCCTCTGATGCCTGAGGGAAATAATGTACTCTTACTTCATCACTCAGACCTCGTGTTAATCTTATCGATTTCTAATCTTAGTCTCCTATCTGGAATGTCTTCTAAATTAATAATACCAGGAACACTAGAGCTGCTGACCATTCTAACTTTGTCATCAATCGTATTACGTAAAAGCACCATTTAGGATCTGTTTTTTCATACAGCAGGTGCTGATAAACATTGCTGCTCTAATTGTACTGGTTGAAGATACAATAAAAATACATTTTTCTGTCCCCTTCTTTCAGATACCTCTCTGGCAATACAATTAGAATTTTATCTTGATAGTGTTCTGAGTCGTTTGGTTCTTACTCGGATATTTCTATTTACTCATTCTTCTTTGTAGTTTCCTAGCTCATTGCATCTTTAACCATTCCTTCTGCTGCACTGCAGGGAGGCGGAGCAGTCTAATGATTACAGTCCAGCTTTTAATCTCACTGCCACTTGCTCACTGTGTGTTCTTGAACAAGTCTCTTAATACTGTCTTAAAGATGGGGGAACCAGTTTGGATATGTTCAGAATCACCCAGAACCTATGCCATTTTCTGTAAAATAACTTTTTTTCAGGTTCTGATATATATATATATATATATATATATATACATATATTTGTTTTTTTGCATACTCTTTTTTTGAGATTTTTGCAAATACACAAGACACATAAAACAACAAGACACTCAAGTTAGTGCCTCATACGTTACCTCCAAAAGTGCATATTTTCACATTCTTAACATTAGTAAGAATATCACAATGGCAATTTGCAGTCTTGAGCTACAAGAGTACCTTAATACTAGTGGGTACCTTCTTACAGGAACAAGAGTGGGTATCTCCCCTGTGAGTTCTGCCTGTCCCCAGAGGGGATACATCCCTCTCTCTCTCTCTCTCCAACACCCTACCCCTCAATCCCTCTTGCATGATCTGAGCATTGACTGGTGTAAGTGAAGCCAAATAGGGAATCCATGTTCGCAGCTAGGTAGCCTTGGAAGGAATCTAGCTCACCATGGAGCAACTAGATCGTTGATGGTCGACCCTCCCTCCCAGAGGAGGGCCACCTTACCATCAACCAGGACCCCCGTGAGGGCAACCACCTCCGGAGCATGAAGGATGGCTCCATGACCAGCTGCGGCTAAATCCTCCCCCATCAGAGGATCTGCCATGTTGCGGGACGCTGCCCGAAGAGGGTGCCATTTGGACTCCAGCCATCAGGCCCGCCCTTCTGTCAGCCTCAGGGAGATCTGGCTGGTCAAGACACGTGATCCCCTGTTACCCCTTCCCACTGTGTTCCAAGACTACCAAGCCGCCACAAGGTGAGTGCTACCCAGCTCACCCCCACAAGCACTTCACGCTAACACTCTCACCACTGTCCATTGTGTGTCATCTGGAAACAGATCTAATCCTTCCTCCGATAAATGCACTCCATCCCTTCTATGCAGACCTGGCTTTTTTTACTGACACTCCCAGGTGCTTTGTTACAGACCCCCCCCAATCCATAATTGGTCACATGGATGCGTTCCGCAGCCGGTGCACCTTCTCTATTGCCCTGACACTCCAGGTGTGCCACCACTGCTGCTGCTGCACAATGTCAGACCAAATTATGTGCACCTGGGGCCACAATTGCTTAAAACTTGCCAGCTCCTGCCGCACCCTCTCCTTTAACTCTCTCGCAGGTATGACCCCTATATCATTCCCCCCCAAATGAATGACTAAGACAGTGGACTGTGACCTCTTCTAAGCTTTTGCTTGTAATGTTGCCAGTAACTCATCCCGGCACATCCCGCACTGACCCCACCAATGCACTTCCGCCCTCTCAGGTGCCAGGAACAGGTTCTCTCCTCCGGGATACTGCCTTGCCCTGAGGGATGCCCAATGGCTGTGTGAGTGGCCACAAATCCAGATCTGTGCTGCTCGGGCCACAACACCTGTCTGAGATAAAGCAAGAGAGAGTTATAGTATTTGTGATCTTATCTATCTTTCAAAAGCCTGTGACTTCCATCTACCCAATGTCTGTATTGTTCTATCTGACAAGCCCTCTGCCCTGGTCTGTGATGCCGTACCAATCCTAAAGGAGTGCATGTTGTAATATCCTGCTGAAATGCCCAGCAGTCGCAGGGTCTTCTGCAACATGTGCCTAAATTGGTACACTGTTAGAGGCCCACCATCCCCATGACGGAAGAAGACCACACCCACTGCCGGGAGTTTTGTATATAATCCTGCACCCATGCTCCAATGTCCCACTGGAGCCCATGGGGTGCTGATAATCAGCACCACTGCCCGTCGGCAAGCTGGTCCATCTTGCTCTTCCATAGGTGGACAAAGACTCCTGATGTTGTGCCCTCAACACTGGTGTCTGCCAGTGCCAACGGTCTCCCAGTGACCTTGCTGGACTGCACGAGCTCTGACACCCAAAATGCCCCACAAAATGCCACCAAGTACATTGTCCAGAAGAGTCTAGTCTCCTACCTTCAGCAACTCTTCCCAGATCTGCTTGAATATGGTAGAGCTGATAGGACGTCTGTTGTCTGTGCCCCTCAGAGCCACCCATGCCCAACCTTTCAGCATCTTCCAGAGTGCAAATGCCCTCATGGAGTCGGGGAAGCGCTAGCTTTCTGAAACCAGGTAATGCCAGCCATGTGCTGCTCAACTGTTGCCCAGGTGGCCCCCTCACATTTTTTGATCAGCACGTATTTGCACAGCTGTGCCACTGGAATAGGCCATACCCCTGCCCACACTCATGTGTGTTGCACTTCCAGGAAACAATGACCCCTCTTTAAAGGTGTCTATCATATCCTATCCCCCCTCTCCCTCTTCTCTTCCAAGGTGTACATATTGAGGTCCTTTAGTCTCTCCTCGCTGAGCTTTTGATGCAGATCCTGCACCATTTTAGTTGCCCTCCTCTGGACCACCTCCACTCAGTCTATGTCCTTCTTGAGATGTGGGCTCCAGAACTGGACACAGAACTCTATGTGGGGCCTCACTAGCAATCTATACAGAAGCAACACCACTTCCCTCTTTCTGCTGATGATACCCCAGCACCCCAGCATCCTACCAGCCTGTCTGACTGCTTTGCTGCATGCAGTGCCTGACCACATTTAGATTGATATAATTACCCCGGTCTCGTTCTGCTTGGTGGTTGTCAATACCACTCCACCCATTTTGTACTCCACCTCTGGGTTTCTGTTTCCCATGTGCATTATTTTGCACTTTTTTACATTGAAATCCAGCTGCCATACCCTTGACCACTCCTCGAGTTGTCTCAGGTCTCTGCTTATCCTTTCCATTCCCCCGTAGTGTCCACCCAATTGCAAATGTTGGTGCCATCCACAAAGAGGCAGACCTTCCCTTCCAGCTCCTCTGCAAAGCCACTTATAAAGACATTAAAGAGGACAGGTCCAAGCACTGATCCCTGACAAACCCCGCTGGTAACCCTCCCTTTCCCAGAGTGAACTCTGTTTACCACCACCCTCTGACATCTATCCCATAACCAATTTCTTATCCAGTTTACCGTCTTTGGACCCACTCCTAAGCTACCCAGCTTGCTTACTAGTCCCCTCTGTGGAATGGTGTAGAAAGCCTTACTGAAATCTAGGTACGCCATGTCCCGTGCTCCACCCTGATCTAAATCCTTTGTTACCCAGTCAAAGAAATCTATCAGATTCGTTTGACATGACCACCCCCGTTGTGAACGCATGCTGCCTCAGGTCTTGTAACCCACTGGATTCAACATATTCTACAGCCCCTTCCTTCAGCAGTGAGTCCATTAACTTTCCCACCACTGATGTCAGGCTGAGTGGCCTGTAATTGCCAGTCACCTCGCTGCTACCACTTTCGTGTAACGGGACTACACCTGCACTCCTCCAGTGCTCCAGAACCACTCCTGTTTCAAGTGAGCTCTTAAATAGAACTGTCAGAAGTGCAACCAGTATTTCCCTGAGCTCTCTCAATACCCTAGGATGCATCCCATCTGAACCTATTGCTTTGTCCACCTTCAGATTAGAGAGTCTCTTCAGGACTCTCTCCTTCAAACAGGACTAGTGTCCACCTCCCTCCCTCTAAGGCTTCTATTACTTTTTTTGTGGTCCTTCCCCTTTCTCCTCCCTCTATAAACACTGAACAAAAGTGTTTGTTCAGGATGTCTGCCTTTTCCTGGTCTCCCTCTGCACAGTCCCCCCCCCCCTCCATTTTTAACCTTACAGTCCCACCCCTGGTCTTCCTCTTTTCACTTACATACCTAAAACATGTCTTTTCCCCTTATCTTCTGGGCAAATCTCTCTTCAGTTGGCAACTTTGTGTTCCTTACTGTTTTATCTGCTTCTCTCTGTTTCCCTGATGCATCTCTTTATCCCCCTCCTTATGCGAGGCTGTGTCTTCTTATACCTTCTGCATACTACCCCTTTAGGCGTTACCTTTTCAGAAACCTCTTTTGAGAACCATAATGGTCTCTTTCTCCTCTTGCTTTTGTTCGCTTGTTTGACAGAGGTTTGTTGCCTTTACTATGCTCCCTTTAAGCTTTGCCTTCACAACAGCAAACGTTATACATGGTGCAACTGTACATAGTGAGATAAGGTGAGGAATAACGTATTGGTAAACAAGAAGCAAATAGCAGCAGTCAGCATTTGTAGGCCTAAAACATTACATATGGTCCAGCTGCGCATGAGACAGTGACACAGTGTGCAGTAGTGTAGATACACAACAAGGCGCAGGCTTCATATTGACGTCTTGAATGGTACTCTAAGAACAAGTGACACAGGTACAAAAAACTCCCGAGTTTTCGAGAAGGTCTAAGGCCTATATTAATGAAAATTGCCTTCAGTGTTAACACATTACTTTGCCTTACTAACCCAGGTCAGTAACGTGCCATTGATCAACATGGGAGACTGCTGAACTGGGATTCTAGGGCATAGTAAAGTGGTGCTAGTATTGCAGTTTGCCATGTGACCTCACGAGTGAAAAAGTCACAAGTCAAGTCACAAGGGGTAAACTACAATGAAAGAAGACATTTCTGATATTGTACATTAGCTCATCTCATATTTGATATATACGACAAGACCTGGAAGTTTCATAAATAAAGCTGTAAGTAGTAATTTTCTTTTTCATTCACTGTTTTTATGCTTATTTTTATGAACAGAATGTCTCTGGAGATTTAAAGTGATTTTCCAACCTATTTCTATAAGGTGTTAGGCTTCAGGGGCCCTATTAGTTGAGCAGTGGCTTTCATTTTCCTCTAAGAATGCTTAGACGTACGTAAAAAGCCATTAAAAGAAATGCTGTCATAGACTTGTATGGGGCATGCCCCCGTGCTGTCTCTCTCTGTTTAGACGTCACAAAACATCTGAGCTTTGGGGAAGGACTGTCACGCCGGGAAGTTGGAAGGGATCAGCTGGCCGCAATTTCAGCTGCTCTTATGATCCCTTCCCTAGCTAACAGGAGACACTTTGAAAAGTTACTTTTGGCAGCAATCAGCTAATGCTGCCATAAGGTATTGGGCTATGAAGCCCAATGCCTTATATCGGAAAATTCCTTTAAAGGGTAAAACTGGTAGACTGATGTTGTGTAAGTTGAATGCATGCCAAGGGAGTGTGTTTCTTGTATAAATCCCCCCCCCCCACGGTTGGGGACTTACCTAAATGCTGCCTCCCAATTTGTTTATTCTGCCTCCAGTGTGTGTCACCTTGTTCCCAGTTCCACGTGGCCATCAAATGCTCCTGCCGGCCCCGTTATCTGTTTACATCCTGTGGGGACCGGTGGAGCAAAAAAAATAAATGTAAAGCTGCATGCTGCGGCAGGTTGCCGATCACCTCGCAGCTCCTGTGTGAGCTGCTGCAGTCGGCTCGTCCCCCTCTTCCTCTCGCACTAAGTGAGCGCTGCAGTGCTTAAAAGTAAAAGTTGCTCCGTGTGACTGTAAGGAGCAGCCTGTCTGTGTGTGCCCCACCCCCCATGTGGAAATAAATTAATAGTGGGTCTGGAGGCAGTGGCACTGGAACAGTTTTTATAGTGGGGGTGCTGAAAGTCATTGAACAAAACTCTAAACCCTGTATAGGAAGCCACAGGGAACTGTATTTCAAGCAAGGGTGTGCTGCCACATCCCTAGCACCCCTAGTTCCAGCACCTATGTCTGGAGGCACTTAGGGGAGCATAAATTAAATGTTTTGAAGTGCTCTTAAGCGTTATTGAAATTAATTCGAGCCTGTCATTTTAAGGAGCAGCAAGTGCTGCTCATGAATATGAATTGGCCAACTGGAGCCCTGGGGGATAACGCTATGGAGGTAGTGACGGGCACATGCAGCCCTAATTTAAATTATTACAGCAGTCACTTTAAAGGACACAAAGGCAGCTACAGCTGCATGATTTTAAATGGATATATAACTATAGGATTTGTCTGTATTTTTATGACAAACTTGGGACACTGTTTAAAATGTTTTACTGGTGGCCATGTTTTGCCAGCCAGGTGACCATGAACAGCCAATCAGAATGCCAGGATCCCGGGGAGCTGCTGTGAAGGCTCCTGGGAAAAGGATGTGGAGTCTGCTTTTGCCACCAAGACTGCCAGCCAATAGGGCATCGAGGAAGCCCATTAACTGCCTTTTCTGTGACTGACTGCTGGCATCAACCACTCAGCAGATGCCAGGCTTCTCCCATTGTTCTGTTCAACCAATCAGAGACTGTTTTCTTTTTCTGAAGCTTGTGAGGAGAGACAATCAGTTCCATTCTATTCAGTTAGTGGAAGTTGGAGTTTGAATTCAGTCAATGTGTTGATTGAAGCCCCCTCCTCAGGGACGGGGTCTCCTGCTCCTTGATGTCTGATCCTGTGGTGGCAAAGGAAAAATAAATGCCTAAGAATTGCAGTGGAGTATGAGTTCCATATCCTGGAAGGTGCTCCAGTTCAAAGAAAGAGATTTAATTGTCTGATTCAGGGAAGTTGCCTGACAGTTGCTATGTTCTCCTGAGTGAAATAAAAGGACTGCCTGGGGGTTTGCACAACCCACAAAGCCCAGGAGGTGCCTGCATGTCTCCCACCGATGGGGAAGAAAGTGTTTTCCAACACAAAGGTGTGTCTGAAGCAGAATCAAGGTCATTGGCTGGGGTTCCTGAAGGAAGAGGAATTGCCTGGATGCCTGCGAGGTCTGAGAATGTCCAAACTAGAGTCAAGGTTATCGGCTGGGGTTCCCTGAAGGAAGAGAGGAATTGCCCAGATGCCTGTGAGGTCTGTGAAAGGGTGAAGGTCTTTTGGGTGCCTGCACAGCTGCTAAATTCCCAAAGGTGCCTGCCTTAATTTCCAGTGTGATGGAACCTGAATCTGATGCTGCATCTCATCAGTGAGTTGTTTTTCTTGTTTGTCAGCACCTGTACGGTGATGAAGAAGAGAAAAGTGTCTTCTGTTAGCCAGAGACTGTGTGTGTTAAATGCAAAGGGCCACAGCTGCCATCTGGTAGGTGGTCAAAAATGCCTTTCCTGTCACATGGAGTGACTACAGAACTGAACTCAGAGACTGTGTCCGGAGTGCAATGGGCCACAGCTGCCATGCTGGTAGGTGGTCACAAATGCCTTTCCAGTCACATGGGGTGACTACAGAATTGAACTCAGAGACTGTGTGCTGAAAGCAAAGGGCCACAGCTGCCATGCTGGTAGGTGGTTGAAAATGCCTTTCCAGTCACGTGAGGTGACAACAGATTTCTTGTAAAGTGAAGTAACAAGTGACTGTAAAGCTATGAGAGACTGCAGTATTAAGTGAAACCTGCAGGGTAACGTTATTTGGAGGCACCGCTGGGATCTCCTGTTTCTGTCATGCCCAGCATGGAGCCTGCTTGCTCGCTAAGATGGTGATGACCCTTGAAATGCTGAAAACCTATGAGAAGTAATGGTAAGGTGTTTGATGCCAATTTTTGCCTAGGCTGTTTTCATTGCTGGCCAATGGAAAAAGTGTAGGGGGGACGCCTCCTAGTAGCCAAAGGGAGAAATGTAAAAACATTTGTGCCAAGTCGTAAAACCTTTAACACCAAGGGTTTGTTGGGGACTATGGTTGCCACTGCTTAAAAAGCTGAATTTTTTTTGTGTGATTGTTTTATTCTATTGTAGATAGTTGCATTTGTCTAGACTAGGATATATAGTATTGTCTATGATAGACTCACATATCTAGTTAGAAAATGCTTAGTGATGGTTAAGGTTATGAGTGCCAGGCTACGGTGTGCACTTGGTGAGGTCATCAAAGATTTAAGGCATGGGGGAGTGTAACCCCCACCATGGGCGGGGGCTTACCTAAAAAACACCTCCTGATTTGTTTTTGCCACCTCCAGTGTGTGCCACCATGTTCCCAGTCCCGTGTGGCCATCAGATGCTCCTGTCAGCCCTGTTATCTGTTTGCATCCTGTAGGGACCTGCGGAGCAGAAAAAAATAAATGTAAAGCTGCATACTATGGTGGGTTGCCGATTGCTCGCAGCTCCTTTGCGAGCTGCTGCAGTCAGTTCCTCCCCCTCTCCCTCTTGCACTAAGTGAGCGCTTCGGCATTCGAAAGTAAAAGCCATTCCATGCGACTGTAAGGAGCAGCCTGTCTGTGTGTGCCATGGTCCCTTGTGTAAAAAATGAATAGGGGGTTCCGGAGGAACTTAGGGGAGTATAAATTAAATGTTTTGAAGTGATCTTAAGTGCTATAGAAATTAATGGGAGCCTGTCATTTTAAGGAGCAGCAAGTGCTGCTCATGAATAAGAATGAGCCGACTGGAGCCCTGGGAGGATAATGCCACGGAGGTAGCGATGGGCGTATGCAGCTCTAATTTTAAATTGTTACAGCAGTCACTTGAAAGAGCACAAAGACTATGGCTGCATGATTTTAAATGGATATATAACTATATGATTTGAATGTATTTTTTTGACAACCTTGGGACACTACTTAAAGTGTTTTACTGGCAGCCATGTTTTGCCAGCCTGGTGACCATGAACAGCCAATCAGAAAGCCAGGATCACAGGGAGCTGTTGTGAAGACTCCTGGGAAAAGGAGGTGGTGCCAGCTTTTGCCACCACGACTTCCAGCGTATAGGGTGTCGAGGAAGCCCATTAACTGCATTTTCTGTGACTGACAGCTGGCATCAACCATTCAGCAGATGCCAGGCTTCCCCCATTGTTCTGTTCAACCAATCAGAGACTGTTTTCTTTTTCTGAAGCTTGTGAGGAGAGACAATCAGTTCAGTTCTATTCAGTTAGGAAGTTAGAGTTTGAATTCAGTCAGTGTGTTGACCGAAGCCCCCTCCTCAGGAAGGGGGGCACCTGCTCCTTGCTGTCTGATCCTGTGGGGCCAAAAGAAAAGTAAATGCCTAAGAACTACAGTGGAATATGAGTTCCAATGTCTGGAAGGTGTTCCAGTTCAAAGAAAGAGATTTAATTGTCTTATTCAGGGAAGTTGCCTGACAGTTGGTATGTGCTCCTGAGTGAAACAAAAGGACTGCCTGGGGGTTTACATGACCCACAAAGCCCAGGAGGTGCCTGCATGTCTCCCACTGATGGGGAAGTAAGTGTTTTCCAGCACAAAGGTGTGTCTGAAGCAGAATCCAGGTTCAAGTCCCAACTATGTGATGTAATCACTCAAGGCTCAGCCTGTGACTGTCCTTGATTTTTTGCTCTACCCATGTCTCCCCCTCGTATTTGGACCTCACCCTGGTCCTGCCACCCCAGGGTGTGCTTATATCTGTACAATGGATACCCCCAGTCCAGCCTAGACTACTAAATAATGACCAGGGCATGGCTGGTGCCACCGTCCTGCAGTGTATGTACCCTGTTAACTGATCACCATCTTTACTCTGTAACTGTTTTTGCAACTTTCTGTAACCACTTTTGCTAATGTAACCCCCTTGCAAATGGGGGTTCCAAAAAATGCCTGCTTGGGCTTACCTTAGCCCTGTCCTTCTGTCCTTCTCCCATTGTCTCTTGGGCTTCTCTCGACTTGGCCCATAATTTTTCTGGCTTCCCAGTTCCTGTTTGCCCTCATGAGTACCCAAGCCTGCAGCCCAAATGATAATCCAGCCCCTCGAGGCTTAAAATGCTGACCGTGAGCTCCTGCTGCAAAAGTGCTGCCTCCAGGGCAGCAGGAGTCACGCTGGCATGCTAAGTGCCTTTGATGTGGAGCTGCTTGTTTTGCTGTCATCTCGGGGACTGTGCCGTGGGTCCTGGGATCCCTGCTACCAATTTTGGACCCGGTGACCATGGACAGCCTGCTGGGGAACCGCTCAGATGAAAATTGAAAGAGTTTGACCGGGGCTCATTTAAGTATGCCTGAGAAGGGCCCCAGTCATCTGAATAACGCATAACAATGTCTGGCTGCCTCAAGGGTAGCTATGTTTGGCTTTTGCTAAAAAGTAAAGAATTTAAATGTTTTAGACAATGAAACTTGTTGCTGCATATTGGGAAATGACTGCACATGTGGGGAGAAGTGTTTAAGATTGAAATTATTACTGTTTCCCTGACAATTCCAGTATTTTGGGACTCTTATGTGTCAGCCTGTCAGCTGCTCCTGGGGGAGCTAGTGTAAGTGCAGTGGCGACATAAAAAGTAAATGAGCCACATTCTTTATCTGTGCAGCGACTGCAAATGCAGCCTTTAAGCTACAGAACTGAGGGGCATTTGGGGCAAATAATTATTTCTTTCTGACTGCACCAGAACATTATTTAGCACTGTATCTAATCTGCTATAAGGGACAGTGGGTTAAGCAGCCATTGCCAGCAGTACAGCCAATTGGAATGCCAGCAATAGAAAGCCAGGACTTGTGGGACATTCACTGCATCTCATGGTTAAGCACCCAAGCGCTTATGGGGAATTACAGGTACATCACATTAGGCGCCAAGCCTACAACCCAATTGTGCCTCAAGTGTTCTGATTGACAGGTCTCTCAGCAACTTGGAGACATGTCACTCCATCCCTGCTACCAGTCAGGAGTCGAGCTAGGAGCTCTATAAAGAGACAGTGTTGCCATTTGTCTGGAGATTCAGAGATTCAGAGTGAGACAGAGCAGCCAGGGCAGGCTTCAGCCTGCTGGGAGCCCCCACAGGGGTGGGGGTTCAGGCCACAGCCATGCCACTAGGCCTGGGCCACTTAATCCAAGACCCTTCAGTCTTCAGGGGGCATTTATTATTTTCTTAAATAAAAGTTTACCAATTACAGTTGTAACCCCCCTGCAAATGGGGGTTCCCAAAAGACTTCCAGGAGCTTGCTTGAATGCTCCAAGCCTGAATGGTGTTTGGCGTTTAAGCCATTTATCAGTGAGTGTTTTTAGAACCTCTGGTACTGTCTCTTTAAGAGCTGTCTGCTTGCAGACATAATTAGTTTGTATGGGGGACTGTGTGTTTCTTTGATTGAGTACCACTCGAGCTGCTGCCAATTCACTCCATTTTTGCAGTCACTAGGAGTGCAAGGGAACCTATCTGAAAGATGTAACTGTTTGCCAGAAATCTTTAGAGTAATAATGAAATTACAGTTTGTCTAACCTGCTTTCTTTGCAGTCAGAACTGTGTCTGCCTAGTTCCCCATTCTGGTTTTGAACTGCTGAACTGGACCAATCAGTGTGGAGTAAGCTAGCTCTAAAATGGTGCCTTGGACGAATCAGAACTTGGACTCATAATCTGAGCCAGCCACAAGAGGATTGTATGGGCAGTGACTCTGGGAGATGTAGTTTAGACTTCGGCGCCTTTTTGGACCAACAGCAGTCTATTGTGAGTGTGTGCCAATCCAGTCAAGAACTGGGAGGAACTCCAAAGGAAGTGCCCGTTTTGTCGGTTGGAGTTTCAGTTTAGCTCTGGAGTGAAGAAGGAAGAAACCCTGTGCTCCTTCAATTGCACAGTTTCAGTCAAAAAACGTGTGTAAGGCCCAGAGTTCGGTCTGCAGCTTGTGTAACGCTACTTGTTAGGACTGAATCCGTCCTGTGAAAAGAATCAAAGGATCTCTGAAGAGTAGAAACCAGGCTCACCCTGTAGAAGACTGGAGAAATTGTTGAATTGCACTCGGTCTGTCAGGAACTGAATCAGCTGTGTGTTCTCCCGGGTATTGTGCAGTAATTGCAATCGGGATAGAGAAGCAGCCTGCCTGGTATAGTACTTTCTTTTTTTACCATATAAATGTGTGAAGAGTCTCTTGGAGCTCAAGAGTAGCCCTGCTGATATTGAAGGACCCTATCTTATTTGGAGTGGTAGTACTAATTCAGGAGTGGCTCCTGTTGGTGCCACATTAAATCAAATGGAATTACTGTACTGCTGACTGTTTAATTTTCCTTTTCTGTGTGAAAGGCCCCTACCAGCTGCCACGGTTTGGACTAGCCACTAGGGCTTGGTGCCCAGGGACAGTAACTGATAGGATAGGCCTGTGCACATGAGCCATAGATAGATGATTAGAGTGATAAGCTAATTAACCTGATTTCCCCTGTCCTTGTTATATCCCCTAAATAAATCAGAGCTGCTTGTTTCCAGCAAAGTTATGCTGCCTGAGGTATTTGTCTATGTTAAAGTACTGTACTGTGATTGTTGCACTGTATCTTATTTCACAGGAGGTCCCAGTGCCGGAACCAGTCCTGGGGGTAAGTGTATACTGTGAAGGTAATTCTGATATATTGTGTGGGCCACTAGTGGGAAGAAAGGAGGGTTGCAGTGTCCCAGAGGGCTGTGACCAAGTTAGTTTAACTATTGCAAACCCTGACCTCATGGTGGAGGCACCCGCCATTGGATCCAGGCCCCTCAACCTGTTAGTGGCAAATCAGGCAGGGGTAGTAGCCCCTAGGGATAAGCGCCATCTAGGGGTTACATCCTAGAGCTCACCACTGGGATTGTGTGTCCTCTAGTGGCCATATTCTGAACCACTGTTAAGAAAAAAAAATGGGTACCCCGACAGAAGTGGCTGTGCACCCGGCTGGTGGAGTGGTGTACTGGGAGATCAACCCCCAAATGCTATGCTTATCCTGGACATCCCCTGGGTATCAATAGGACACTGTGCAGGAGTACTTTCCAAGGTGGAAAGTTTACAAAACCCTGTGGTGGTGGGTCGGCATGCTAATCTGCTCACCCACACTTTCCTGGCCCTAGTAGAGTTTAAGGATCCATAGATAGCTCCAAAGTGCCACAGACCATTACCCCAGAGGGAGCCCTCACTGCTTGGAGAGTGATAACTAAGGACAGTAAAGACCCGGAGGAATGAGGCCCCACCACTATCTGAAACTTTGAGGAGAAATTTGCTAAATGGTTGCTGGGGGAAGGAAAACTGTGGAGGACTTGAAGAAACTATTCTTGCCACCTGGGTGTTCCTCCCCAACACCTCTCCCGCTCAGTACCCGTAATGGTGGCTGAACCAATGCGACTCCTATTTCTGCACCTGCCATTAGTCACGACTCTTACGAAGGTTGAGGATCTTCTCGGCACCTCCCACCCCCAAGGGAGGATGACTGGGAGACCTGGATGAACTATGTTGCCCCCAAGTGCTAGAATGGCAATGCTCGGGAGCGCAGAAGAGGGTTAGTGAGAGCCTCCGAGGTCCTGCCCTGGCTACCATTCATGCTAAGCAGCCCAGTAACCTGAAGTGACTGCACAGGCCTATCCTGAGGCCCTGGAGAATGTGTATGGGAGCCCAGATTCTGATGAGGACCTATGGTGGAGAGTAAGAGATGCACAACAGTACCAAGGGGAGTTGTTGTCTGTGTGTATGTGTCTCGGCTGGAAAAATTGTTGCAAGAATGCCTCAGAAAGGTAGTTTGCCAGCTGATTGAACTGGACGAACCAGGCTGGACAGGATCATAAGTCTGCCCCTTCTCAGAACTGCTGTTGCTTCAGTTCGCCTGGCAGATCGACTGGAATCCCACCCTTCTATGATGAGTTAATGAGAGAAATTCGAGGAGTTGAGAAAAGCGACCTCGGGAGGGACCTGCACCAATAGCTGCGGCTGACCCGAGTGACTGAGGGTGGCCCATCAAGTGAAGTTCAGGGGCAGAGGTTGGCAGTCAATGAGTGCTCTGACAAGGAAAAGATATGCCACAATGGGGCGAACTGTTGAGAGATCCAGGAATTCAAAACAGTCCCTTTATGAAGGCCACGCCTGCAAGTCACAGGCCCCGACCTATATCCGACTGCATCTGCTATGGGGTGAGGTTCCCACCCATGTATCTCCTGCTGATAACAGCTCGAACTCGATTCCTTGACCATGGAAGTGGAGAAACTGACGAGATGTCTCCAAATGCTTATCCGCCACAGACAGAGATGGCACCAAGGTTTCAGTTAGTAATACCCCGCCCTGGCTCCCAGTGTGGCACCTCAGCCAGCTCAAACTCCAGAAAATATGTTTTGCTATAATTGTGGGAAGGATGGGCACATGAAAAGAGAATGCCCGGTACCCAAAAGACACTGACAAAGTTGCATATAGGCTACAAGGAGAAGCTGGAGAACAAATCAGTGGTTGAAGTGCGCGAAATGATCCCAGTGAGGAGCACCAAAAATGCTAATTCACGTCCTTTTGTGGCAAGGTCAGTTGCCCAGGCCCCCACTACCGCCTCTCCAGACTGGTCCAGAATAGTGGGTCCCTCCATGGAGACCACTGTAAAGGTGAATGGAGTGTCTATAAGAGCTGTATTAGACAGTGGCTCCCAAGTGACAATTATGTTCCAGGATTGGTATCAGAAGCATTTGTCAGACGTACCCTTACAACCATTAGAAGGACTGCATGTATGGGGGTTAAGTGAGAAAGCCTACCCTATTCCGGTTATATCCGAATTTGGCTGTCTTTCCCCACCTCCGTGGCTGGGTGGCCGAACAAGTAGAGACCCTAGCCTTAGTGTGTCCCCCACTGGACTGTATGATGGTGTCCTTGTTGATTGGAACAAATGCTCATATGTTGGAAGGCTGGCACAGTTGTGTATGAAAACAGGGGTCAAAGACTAGTAGAGCTTTGAGAGTTCGGCTTTAATTAAGAAGGCCTATGAGGCACAGAGAGATGCTGAAAAAAATAGAACCAGAGGAACCGGTCCGAATTGTATGGAAGAAGGATCCTGAGTCTCTGATCCTGGTGCCAAATGTCCAGTGTACCTTACAGGGAGAGGTCCGTTTCAGAAAGGATGTTAAGAATAAAATATTAATGTTGGATGCAAGGCGATGGAAAATTGCCAGAGGGACTGCTGGTCAAGCCTAGTATTTTGCCGCTAGAGCCCATGCTTGTGCCAGAAGGGTAATGGTCAAGTTCATAATGTGTCTGAAAAGAGACATTCGAGTAAATAGAGGTTGCATCCTGGCTAATGTGCATTGTGCAGACACTGCAGTGCTACCAGCAAAGAGTTCAGGAAGAATGACAAAGTAAGCCTGACTTGTTTGATTTATGCGACTCCCGCCAGCTGAATGGAAAGTGAGGATCAGTGAGAGCTTGTCCAGAGACCAGGTGTTTTCTTTAAAGGAATGGGACGTGGGATGGCGTGCAAGGCTGATCACAATATCGGCTGCATGGCAAAGTCCATTTCGTGAGAGGTCTCGGCGCCTGGCACCTGCTGACATAGATGATGTGAGGCGGCATCTGCAAGAGATGTTAGCTGCTGGTGTAATACAAGAATCCAAGCCCTTATGCTTCCCCATTGTGGTAGTGAGGAAAAAGAATGGAACAGTAAGGATGTGTGTGGATTATCACACCTTAAACGGCCGGACTATCCCTGATCAGTACACAATACCCGCATTCAGGATGCTTGGACTGCCTAAGCAGAGCAAGTGGTTCTCTGTGCTGGATCTCGCAGTGGGTACTACCAGATCCTGATGGCCCCAGAGGACAGTGAGAAGACAGCCTTTATCTGTCCACTTGGCTTCTATGAATTCATGGGATGCCTCAAGGAGTTCAGGTGCCCCAGCCACTTTTCAGCGATTGATGGAGTGTGCAGTGGGGACATGAACTTACTAGAATGCCTGGTATACCTAGATGATGTTATTGTGTTTGGCAGCTCTGGAGGAACATGAGAGCAGATTATTTAAGGTATTGGACCGACTGGAGGACTTTGGCCTAAACTGTCCATTGATAAGTGTCAATTCTTTCAAACATCAGTAAAGTATGTGGGACACATAGTATCCACGAGGAATAGAGACCGAGCCAAATAAAGTTGAAGCCTTGACCACCTGGCCACAGCCAAAAATCTAAGAACTGCAAAGATTCCTGGATTCTGTGGTTATTATCAAGCGTTTCATCAAGGACTATTCAGAGTGATCCGCCCTTTACTTAACCTTACTCAAGGGTATCCCCCAACCCACAAAAAATACCAAAAGTCAGCGTCCCTCAGGACTGAAAGAGTGTATTTTCATCCGAGTGAAGTATTTGGGGCCCGCTGGACTCCTGATTGCGAGACTGCTTTTCATGAGATCATTTACCAACTTACCCATGCTCCAGTGCTGGCCTATGCCGATCCAAGAAAACCTTATGTCCTGCACACTGATGCTAGCTTGCAAGGGTTGGGGCTGTGTTGTACCAAAACACGAGAATGGCCTGAGACCAGTGGCCTTTGCCAGTGAAGTCTGACCCCATCCGAAAAGAACTATCCTATACATAAGTTAGAGTTTCCAAGCTTTGAAGTGAGACTGTATTGACCAATTCCATGAGTACTTGTATGGGGCTAAAATACTAGTAAAACGGACAATAATCCTTTAACCTATGTGCAGACCTCAGCTAAGTTGGATGCCACTGGCCGTAGAGTGGCTTTCTGCATTATCTACATCGACTATGCTCTCGAATACGAGCAGGTCTGAACACATAGATGCTGATGCTCTCTCAGGAGGCCTGTTCCCAGAATGATTGGGTCCGATTGGCAGAACCTGACATTCGGGCACTCTGCCGAAGTTTGACAGGGAGGAACAAATGTCCACGAGATAGCAGTGGACTGCATGGTGGATTGCTTGGGACCCTCTGAAGTGCATACCTGCTGCTTATTGCCACTTTTCTGCAATAGACATTGGTGCACTGCCTCAGCTGGACAATGACAGTATTCGGGCTCAATCCGTGATCTATGATCAAATCAGCTTTAGAAGCCCTCTATGCAGGAAAAGATGTGTCCAAATTACGCTCCACTGATTTGAGAACTGCACTGTTATACAAAGAAGGTCCTAAGTTGAAACTGATCAATAAACTGTTATACAGAGAAACAGTAGACAGGCGGGGACAAGTAGACAAACAACAACTGGTGCTGCCCACTGCCTTTGAGACTCAGTATTGAGGTCCTTGCACAACCACATGGGGCACCTTGGTATAGACAGAACACTTGACTTGGTGAGATCCAGATTCTATTGGCCTAAGATGGGGGCTGATGTGGAGCAACACATTCAAACTTGTAATGCTTCTTACAGGGAAAGCTTTGCCCCAGAGGCTGCCCCTTGTTAACATAACCACCAGTGCACCCACGGAGCTGGTCTGTATTGATTTTCTGAGTTTGGAGTCAGATCAAAGAAATATCAGTAATGTGCTGGTGGTCACTGACCATTTCACGAGATATGCCCAAGCTTTCCCACCAAAGACCAGAAAGCATCCACTGTAGCCAAAGTACTTGTAGAAAACTTTTGTTCACTATGGGGCTCCACAAAGAATCCATTCTGATCAAGGAGAGACTTTGAGAGTCGTCTGATCAAAGAGATGCTTTCTCTGTGGGGAGTGAAAAGTCCAGAACCACTCCTACCACCCCAGAAGGACCCACAGCCTGAGCGTTTCAACGCACTTTGCTAGATATGCTGAGGCACCCTGCACCCAAAGGACAAGACTAGATGGAGCCAACAAATTAGCACCTGGTACATGCTTATAACTACCAAAAGTGATGCCACTGGGTTCTCCCCCTACCGCCTGATGTTTGGAAGAGAAGCTCGACTACCGGTAGATGTGTGTTTTGGGGTCTCTCCTGATGGGGTTCAAGCTGACAACTATTTACAGTATGTGCAAAAGTTAAAGGCCCAGCTAACTCATGCGTACCAACTGGCTCAAACCATGGCTGCCAAAAGAAATCTGGCCAACAAAGAAAGGTATGATAAAAAGGTGAAAGCACAGGAACTCCAGGAGGGAGATCAGGTATTGCTAGAAATCTGGGACTGCATGGAAGCACAAGATTGCTGACAGATGGCACCATCTCCCTCACATTGTAGTGGGCAAACTAGATGATCTGCCAGTGTACAAAGTAAGGCCTGAGAATAATTCAAAAGATGTAAAAACAATGCATAGAAATCATTTACTGCCCATTGGACAAATCTTAATTGAGTCTGAGCCCCTAGAAGATGCCCTCTGGACCAGTGACTAGAGCTGCTGCTAAGAAAAGATCAAGAAAGTCTGCACCTACAGAAGCAAAGTTAAAGTGTTCCCTGCACAAGTCCCAGTTGAGCATGACTGTCAGTCCATATCAAAAGAAAGTGAGTGACTTTGAATACTATCCTTCTTACGAACTGAGTCAATTATTTCGGGCAATCCCTAGTCAATACTGGAGGCAAGCTGGGCCTTCTGGACTGTCTAAGCCCCCAGCTTCATCCCTGGAGCCAATGCTCCCAGAAAGTGAAGTGCAAAGCATCAGATCAGATGAAATGGAATCATTGTGCATGGTTGAACTGTTTGAGCTTTCAGGGAGGAAAATGATGGATTGGGGCAGACTGGTGATACACCAGAACAAGAAGAGTATTTTGAGTGCCCTGACAGTCCACTGCCAGTGTCCGAAAGCTCTCCATGTGAGCCAAATGTTGTGGACTCAGAAACTGCAACTCCTGGAGCTAAAGTGCCCCAAGTTCTAGCCTCTCTACCCCCATGGAGACTCCCCTGACAAGTGAGGACAATGCTGAAAATGAGGCTCAGAGTGCAGAGACTGTAACAGTTCCCCTAGAAAGACTGGTCAGCTGTAAAGCCTGTGGTGCACCTCAGTTATGATTCACTTGGGAGGCCTGTGGACTTGCCGCTCAATGTTGTCCATAAAAGGAGTGTATGTGTCCCTGAGCTCATTGCCCAAACTGGCGTCAGTGCTAACTCAAGTTACTTGTGTTGCCCTCTAAGTATGGTGTCCTTGCCCCGTCCAGCCCCAAGGTAACTGATAGGAAGGGCCCCTCTCTTCAGGTTTCATGTACAAGAGGTAATAACTTGAGTTATGGTACAATGTGTGTGTTATACTGTAAAGAGTGACGTACTGCAATGTTTCAGAAATGTGTTCTTGGTAAAATGATATATTGACTGATGATTACATGTGTGAGCCTAATGCAAATGTATATGGTTGCAGTTAAAACTTATGGGGGTACTTGCTTGACGCGGACGTCAAGCTTTCCCAGGCCAGGAAGGGTGTAACCCCCCTGCAAACAGGGGTTCCCAAAAGACTTCCAGGAGCTTGCTTGACTGCTCCAAGCCTGAATGATGTTTGGTGTTTAAGCCATTTATCAGTGAGTGTTTTTAGAACTTCTGGTACTGTCTCTTTAAGAGCTGTCTGCTTGCAGACATAATTAGTTTGTATGGGGGACTGTGTGTTTCTTTGATTGAGTACCACTCGAGCTGCTGCCAATTCATTCCATTTTTGCAGTCACTAGGAGTGCAAAGGGAACCTATCTGAAAGATGTAACTGTTTGCCAGAAATCTTTTAGAGTAATAATGAAATTACAGTTTGTCTAACCTGCTTTCTTTGCAGTCAGAACTGTGTCTACCTAGTTCCCCATTCTGGTTTTGAACTGCTGAACTGGACCAATCAGTGTGGGGTAAGCTAGCTCTAAAATGGTGCCTTGGACGAATCAGAACTTGGACTCATAATCTGAGCCAGCCACAAGAGGATTGTATGGGCAGTGACTCTGGGAGATGTAGTTTAGACTTCAGCGCCTTTTTGGACCAACAGCAGCAGTCTATTGTGAGTGACAGCCAATCCAGTCAAGAACTGGGAGGAACTCAAAGGAAGTGCCCGGTTTTGTCGGTTGGAGTTTCAGTTTAGCTCTGGAGTGAAGAAGGAAGAAACCCTGTGCTCCTTCAGTGCACAGTTTCAGTCAAAAAACGTGTGTAAGGCCCAGAGTTCCGGTCTGCAGCTTGTGTAACTGCTTGTTAGGACTGAATCCGTCCTGTGAAAAGAATCAAAGGATCTCTGAAGAGTAGAAACCAGGCTCACCCTGTAGAAGACTGGAGAAATTGTTGAATTGCACTCGGTCTGTCAGGAACTGAATCTGCTGTGTGTTCTTCGGGTATTGTGCAGTAATTGCGATCGGGATAGAAGCAGCCTGCCTGGTATAGTACTTTCTTTTTTACCATATAAATGTGTGAAGAGTCTCTTGGAGCTCAAGAGTAGCCCTGCTGATATTGAAGGACCCTATCTTATTTGGAGTCGTGAGTACTAATTCAGGAGTCGCTCCCTGTTGAATTGCCACATTAAATCCAAATGGAATTACTGTACTGCTGACTGTTTAATTTTTCCTTTTCTCTGTGTGAAAGGGCCCCTACCAGCTGCCACGGTTTGGACTAGCCACTAGGGCTTGAGTACCCAGGGACAGTAACTGATAGGGATAGGCCTGTGCACAGAGCCATAGGTAGATGATTAGAGTGATAAGCTAATTAACCTGATTTCCCCCTGTCCTTGTTATATCCCCCTAAATAAATCAGAGCTGCTTGTTTCAGCAAAGTTATACTGCCTGAGGTATTTGTCTATGTTACAGTACTGTACTGTGATTGTGGCACTGTATCTTATTTCACAGGAGGTCCCAGTGCCGGAACCAGTCCTGGGGTAAGTGTATACTGTGAAGGTAATTCTGATATATTGTGTGGGCCACTAGTGGGAAGAAAGGGGGGGTTGCAGTGTCCCAGAGGGCTGTGACCAAGTTAGTTTAACTATTGCAAACCCTGACCTCTGGGTGGAGGCACCCGCCATTGGATCCAGGCCCCTCAACCTGTTAGTGGCAAATCAGGCAGGGGTAGTAGCCCCTGGGATAGCGCCATCTAGGGGTTACACAGTAATTGTACTTTCTGCAACAGCTAGTCTGGAGGTTGCCAGTACTGTCCTCCAGAGGCTAGCCCTCCCTCCCACGTCGGGGAAAGATGTGGACCGAAGATCAGATGTCCAGTAGGGGTGAGAGTGCTGACCAGACCAGATGACATCATGCAGTGGTAAGAGCGCTGACAGAGTACCTCAGCAGTGAGAGAGCTGAAGAAGTCTTCAGGATGCCTTCAATTGCAGAAAAGACCCATGGAGGACCCGAGTGAGTACCCTCATACCCCAGGTGTGAGGGAGAAACTAAGCAAGTAATCTTGGGGACCCCACTAAGAAATGTGTGCTGTTAAGTTTGAAGTATTGAAGGTTTCAGTCTGGGCTACTAACCTCAAAAGAGACTGCCTAGTTCAAGTAAATGGGTGCATCTTGTCTGTGGCCCAAATGGCTAAGTAGCAAGTGCAGCAAGATGCTGGGCTGAATATATAGTGAATCATATAAATGTGATGCAAGTTGTGTAGCTGTGGGTTAGAGTCCTGCCATCATGGAGCTGACTACCAATCCACGTTTGCCACTTCATGAGACAGGAGGCCCTAGAACATATTAATGTCTAAGTTACCCTAAACAGAATGTACCTGTGTCTGACCAGAATTTCATCTGAGAGCACTTGGGATAAGTGTACAATGTCTAGACGTGCTGGATAAGACTCTGCTTGTGAATAATGTTCTTGGTATATAGAATGTACTGGATGTGACTGCCTGTATTTAAAGTATGAGATGCTTGATAAAAGTGCCGCTGTCAGCTTACTCTGGATGGAGGGATGCCTTTTGGTATATAAAGTACTGGATGTGACCGTGTTTAAATTACACATAGGATGCTTGACAAAAGTATCACTCTCATTGCATTTGGATGAGATTTTTAAGTATTGTGCTAAATGTTCTGGATGTAAGATCCACATAGCTTGTCCTGAAAAGTTCGAAAGTCTGCAAGTGCAGAGCAATCCTTGCCATGTCTGCTAAAGTGCAGTGCAATCCCTGCTGTGGCTGTAAATAGTAATCTTTAGCTGTGCAAAAATCATTTTCCAAGTTGCTCCCACCCTCAAATTAATAGCCGGGTACCTCGACCAACTGCAGTGTTCTTCAGACCTGTAACATCTTGGACTGTGGTATCTGTTTAATCAGTATGGTATGAGATTGTGGGGTTTCTGCTGTATCTGGGACTGGTACCAGTGTGAGTATTAATAATTATTATGTTTAACATCTGATTTGTCAGCAGCTAGATAGCCAGGAAGCTGGATGTCTTAAGTCAAGTGGTAAAATATGATTTATGTCTGCCTTTAACATGTAGCCACCCAGCTGGAAGGTTCACCAGCAAAATCCAAATAATCTCTGTACATGTTTAAATAGGATAAGCTAACCTCTACTCCTCCTGTTTCCCCTCCTAGCTCCTATATTAACCCTGAAATAAATATTTTCTTGTTTGTTGTTTGAAATTCTGGTGTGAGCATATTATTAGAGAGAGCCTTTAATTCAAAATATTGAAATATGGAGAACTGTGTATTGGGGCATGCCTGGGGAAGATAAATGGTCATCGTGGGTGGTGTAGCAGCTCAGGGGGCTACACCCAGTACCACCTCACCCACGTAAAGCACCCTGAGTGGAGACACTGCACAAAGGTAAAAAAAAAAAAATGTTATTAGCTAGTGAACCCAACCCCTCAGCCTATGTCCAGGGTAGTGCTGCAGGGGTGTAACACTGAGGATAGTGCCGCCCAAGGGTTACACTAATGTGCAAGCTTCTTTGTAACTATTGTGTCTTATTTGTTGCCATTGTACCTGATGTCTCTGTATATAATGATGTGGAACCTTTGTAAAGGAGTCTTTGACTCAGAGGTATGTTATACGATATCTTCAATAAAAATAAAAATAAATAAAAAATAAAAAGAGGAATTGACCGGATGCCTGCTAGGTCTGAGAACGTCCAACACAGAGTCAAGGTTATCGTCTGGGATTCCCTGAAGGAAGAGAGGAATTGCCCAGATGCCTGTGAGGTCTGTGAAAGGGTGAAGGTCTTTTGGGTGCCTGCACGGCTGCTGAATGCCCAAAGAAGCCTGCCTTAATTTCCAGTGTGATGGAAACTGAATCTGATGCTGCACCTGATCGGTGAAGTGCTTTTCCTGTTCGTCAGCACCTGCACGGTGAGGAGGAAGAGAAAAGTGTATTTTGTTAGCTAGAGACTGTGTGCTGAAAGCAAAGGGCCACAGCTGCCATGCTGGTAGGTGGTCGAAAATGCCTTTCCTGTCACATGAGGTGACAACAGATTTCTTGTAAAGTGAAGTAACAAGTGACTGTAAAGCTATGAGAGACTGCAGTATTGAGTGAAACCTGCAGGGTGATTAAAGCTACATGTCTCCCTGCCCCCCCCTCCTGGGCACCGTTGGAGAGAAGAAGATACAGGCCTGTCAAGTGAACACTGTTTACAAAGGCCATCATGGTGAAGTTTGGAAAGGCTTGACAGGTGACAACCAGCATCCTTCATCTCATGCAACCCAAGCTGCAAAAAATGCATGCTTCGTCGTGCCTCAGTGTTCCAAGCTGCAAGACGCCTGTGTCACATCTCATGCATTTCAAGTCTTCAGGTTTCTGCAAGTTCCATCCACCCCAGAGCTACAGATTCAGTGCCACTGGAGCTTGTCTGCAGAACCATGAGTAAATGCAAGGATTGTCCTGCCCATGGGGAACTGTACATAGTTATAATTTCAAGTTACGCCCCATGGCGTGGAAAGTTTTTAAGCAAAAGTTAAAATGCCATTTATGCAATTACATGGTCTTTGGGGTTATGGGGTTGTTAATCTGATTTTAAAGTGCACCACCTGCTGGCCAACCAGTTGCATCTTACAGGCCTTCAACTAGAGTTCAGGTACCTAGTTAGGACTTGTAATAATAATAATAATAATAATATCTTATTTTTATGGCACCTTTCAAGTATCAAGGTGCCTTAACAAAGTTTAAAATCATATGTCAGACATCTCAGCAACATTAATGATATAAAACAGCCAATACAATTACACATTCGCCAAATGCTTGTGTAACCCCCAGTAAAATAAGGTTAAACAACATACACAGCAAAACACAATACTGTTTCCTTAAGTACCAACACCACAGACAGTGTATAGTATAACAACAACAAATCTGATTTATTTAGGGGACAGTAACACGGGAGGGGGCAATTAGGTTAATTGGTGGCATTAAATCACAGTACTGTGCACACATACAGGATCTGAAAAGTCACACTCTGGGTTCCCAGGTTGGGGAGGGGGCTAGCCAGGTCCATTGCCCAAGGTTGGCCAGCAGGTGCAGATGGATAGGGCCCTATAGAAGAAAATATATGCACAACACCCCATTGTAATCCGGAGCTGGATGGCTTAGTCCATGAAGCAGGGAAACAACAAGAATTAGATGACGCACTTGTGATTGAAAACAGGCTGCGGGGGAATACCCTGACTTGTACTCACAGTACCCAAGCTGAGAATCGAATGGTGGATGTTCTTCTGGGTTGCCATAACAACAAGGCATGGAGACAAAGTCCTCATGACTGGACCCCGCTGCAGTTGATAGCAAACAGATTTAGTCCGAGACAAGCTGGGGTTTGCTTCCAGCTTCAACACACAGCACACAGCACACAGCACTGGGGATTGGAAATAGTGATTCCCCACAAGCACTACACACATTCATATGTAAAAGGAAAGTACTATACCAGACAGGCTGCTCCTCGATCCTGATCGCAATTACTGCAAAATACCCGGAAGCACACACAACAGCTTCAGTTCCTGACAGACTGAGCACGATTCAGCAATTTCTCCAGTCTTCTACAGGGTGAGCCTGGTTTCCACACTTCTAGTGCTTCTTTCTCCTCACAACTCAGATTCAGTCGAAACTGGCACTCACAAAGGCTGCAGACTGAAACTCAGGGCCTCACACGTGCTTCCCGCACAAAACTATACACCGCAGAAGCACACAGCTCCTTCTCTCTTCACTGCCACAACTGATCTGATCTTTCCAGTCACAGAGCAGGGCATTTCCTTTAACTCCACACTACTCTGTTGGCCGATTCAGCTGTCACTCACAATAAGACTCCCTCTGTTGGTAGAAAAAAGTGCTATGGTCAAAACTACATTTCCCAGAGTCACTGCCCATACAATCCCCTTGTGGCTGGCTCAAAATTAAGAGTCCAAGTTCTGATTTGTCCACAGGCTCCATTTTAGGGAACCCTTAACCCAATTGGCCCAGCACAGCAGTTTAGGTCCAAAATGGAGGGGTAACACACACAGAGTCCCAGCTGCAAGAAAGGCAGGTTAGATAAACTGCATTTTACTTAACACTCTAACTGGTTTCAGGCAAACAGTTACATCTTTCATTTAGGCTCCCTCTGTGCTCTTAGGGACTGCAGAAATGGAGCGATTTCTCTGCAGCTCGGGTGGGATTCGAGCATTAAATACACAGTCCCCCCATACAAACTAATTAAGTCTGCAAGCAGAGAGCTCTTAAAGAGACAGTACATGGAGGCTCAAATAGCACTCACTTGGAACCACATTTAAACAGCTCAGATGCCAAACACTGCCCAGACTTGGAGCATTCAGGCAAGCTCCTGGAAGACTTTTGGGAATCCCCATTTGCAGGGGGGGTTACACCTGGTGCCATAAATATGTTTTTAAAGCTTGCTTAAATCCCTCCACAGTCATGCACCCATGTAAATGATGCGGTAGAGAATTCCAAAGGGTTGGGGCCACATGCATAAATGCTTGGGCCCCAGAAGATTTCAAACACACCCTTGGAATCTCTAGCAACCCCTCGTCAGCTGAGTGGAGCGATTGCCCATGGGCAGTAAGGGACCAGAAGCTCTTTCAGATAGTCCAGGCCCAGTCCGTGTAGGGCTTTAAAAGTGAGAAGACCGACTTTAAAGGTGATCCGCCACTGTACTGAGAGCCAGTGCAGTCCACACAGCACCGGTGAAATATGACAGGACCGGGGAGTTCCCATCAAAAGCTGGGCCGCTGCGTTCTGCACTAGCTGTGGACGATGGATCTCCACCCCCAGTAGCCCTAGGTAAAGGGAGTTGCAGTAATCTAAGTATGAGGACACAAAGGTGTGGACCAGTGTAGGAAGGTCACCAGATGGAAAAAGGTGCTTGATCCTGGAGATGTTCCTCAGATGGTACAAAGAGAATTTGATGGCGGCCAACACCTGCCAGTGCAGGGTCAGTCCTCCGTCATAAATTACCCCCAGGTTTCGCACCCGTTCAGAGGTCAGGAGTGATAAGCCTCCAAGAAAAAGTCCTGAGGGTGAACCAACCCCCATCCCCCCTATCCAGTGTGCTGGATCCACATCAGCACCTCAGTCTTTTCCGAGTTCAACGTCAGCCAACTGGAATCCATCCACTCCTGGATTTCTGCAAGGTCGCTATTAAAGAACGAAAGAGCTCCATCCTGGTCAAGTGCAAAAGAAAGGTAGAGCTGGATATCATCAGCATAGCAGTGAAACTTCAGCCCATACCTTCTTACAATGTCTCCGAATGACAGCATATACACTGCGAACAAGATGGGAGACAACACTGAGCCCTGAAGGTCCCCACATGACAAAGAAACTGGATCCAAGGAATAAACCCTGAACACCACTCTCTGAGTTCTTCCCGTGAGGAACAATGTAAACCACCTGAGGACTGTACCCGACAGTCCACAGATGAACCTCAGTCGACCAAGTAGGACCCCATGGCCCACAGTGTCAAACACTGTAGGGGTTATACTGGTACCAGTTTAGGAGTGGGTAATATGGTGAACATCTGTAATGATTGAAGGTAAATGCTGGTGGGAGGTGGGCACTAAAATTGTATTACTTGAAAAGTGAAAGTTTTTAAACCTGCAAAAAATGAATTCTAATGTAGTTACCTCCATTCCAATTTACTTTTCCTAGCCCTCCCCCATGAAAATAAATGTGTTTTATTGTTTTGGAACAATACCGGACTCGTGAGCATATTATTAGCTGAAGTCTTTAATTGCAAATGTTATGAAATGTGGATTTTTGGGTTTTAGGCATGCCATGTGTGGGATGACTATAAAGGAAGGTGGGTGGGTAGGTACAGCATCCTGGAGGGTTGCACTGCTAAAACAACATCTGACACACTTTATATTTAACTCTGGGTGGATGCACCACGCTATTTACCTAACATTTGGGAAAGAACCCCCCTTCTTTCAATCAGAATCTGGTCTCGGGTCACTCAACCTTGTTTGAGCTGGTCCAAGCTGACAAGACAGGGGTAGTGGCCCTTCTTCTCTTTCCTGACCACGGAGCCAGGGAAGGGGTACATAATTTGCTTCATATGACAGGAAAGGCATTTTGGACCACCTACCAGCAAGGCAGCTGTGGCAGTTTGCATTTAACACACACAGTCTCTGGCTAACAGAAGAGACTTTTTTCTTCTTTCTCACCATGCAGGTGTTGACGAACAGGAAAAACAACTCATCGATTAGGTACAGCATCAGATTCAGTTTCCATCACACTGGAAATTAAGGCAGGCTCTTTTGGGCATTCAGCGATCGTGCAGGCACCCAAAAGACCTTCACCCTTTCACAGACCTCACAGGAATCCTAGCAATTCCTCTCTTCCTCCAGGAAACTCCAGCTGATAACCTTGACTCTGTTTTGGATGCTCTCAGACCTCGCAGGCATCTGGGCAATTCCTCTTCCTTCAGGAACCCCAGCCAATGACCTCGATTCTGCTTCAGACACACCTTTGTGATGGAAAACACTTTCTTCCCCATCAGTGGGAGACATACAGACACCTTCTGGGCTTTGTGGGTTGTGCAAACCCCAGGCAGTCATTTTGTTTCACTTAGGAACACATAGCAACTGTCCGGTAACTTCCCTGCCTTAGACAATTAAATCTCTTTCTTTGAACTGGAGCACCTTTCAGGCATTGGAACTCATACTCCATTGCAATTCTTAGGCCTTCACTTTTCTTTTGCCCCCACAGGATCAAAAAGCAAGGGGCAGGAGCCCCCCTTCCCTGAGGAGGGGTCTCCAGTCAACATACTGACTGAATTCAAACTCTTAACTTCCACTAACTGAATAGAACTGAACTGATTGTCTCTCCTCATGAGCTTCAGAAAAAGAAAACAGTCTCTTATTGGTTGAACAGAACAATGGGGAAAGCCTGGCATCTGCTGACTGCTTGATGCCAGTGTCAGTCACAGAAAAGGCAGTTAATGGGCTTCCTTGACACCCTATACGCTGGCAGTCTTGGTGACAAAAGCTGGCACCACCTCCTTTTCCCAGGAGCCTTCACAGCAACTCCCCGGGATCCTGGTATTCTGATTGGCTGTTCATGGTCACCAGTCTGGCAAAACATGACTGCCAGTAAAACACTTTAAGCAGTGACCCAAGTTTGTCATAAAAATACAGGCAAATCCTAGTTATACATCCATTTAAAATCATGCAGCTGTAGCTGCCTTTGTGCCCTTTAAAGCTACTGCTGTAAGTCGGACCAGTGGTGAGGAGGGCTAAGGCAGCTGTGTCTTATCTCCTGCTATGCCAGTGACACGTGTTTGCAGTACAAGCAGGCCGCTGGGGTCAGATGGGGAGAGGAGGGAGGAGAGGACCGAGCATCTGGAGGACAGCTCTCCTCTCCTAGGGAGGGGTGAGATTGGTGTCCGCTGCTTGCCTGGCCCTTAGTGGTGGCTGGGGGCTGGGCCAATGGACCCACAGCCAGAGGGAGCAGATGTGGGGCAGACAACTGCCATGCCGCATGCAAAAGTGTGCATGGCTGGCCATTGGCATCATTGCACACTGCCAGGTTGCACTTGGGGTCGGGCTGAAAATGTGGAAAAAATACCGACTGGCAGGATGATGCTGGCCCCTCGCAGGTGATGCACCCAGCCAGCTAGCACCTCCAAGAAAGGGCCAGGAGGTAAGTCCAGTATATGCTGGGATGATGGGCTGGGGGGACTGGAGGAAGGAAGCTGGTCAGGAGGGGGAGAAACGAATGAAGGAAACAAATTAATAAATAAATAAAGCGACTGCTGTAACAATTTAAATTAGGGCTGCATGCACCCGTCACTGCTACCATAGCATTATCCCCCCAGGGCTCCAGTCGGCTTATTCATATTTATGAGCAGCACTTGCTGCTCCTTAAAATGACAGGCTCCCATTAATTTCTATAATGCTTAACAGTGCTTTAAAACATTTAATTTATACTCCCCTTAGTGCCTCCAGACCCCCTATTCATTTATTTCCACATGGGGGCCAGGGCACACACAGACAGGCTGCTCCTTACAGTCGCACGGAGTGGCTCTTACTTTCAAGTGCCACAGCACTTGCTTAGTGGAAGAGGAAGAGGGGGAGGAGCTGACTGCAGCAGCTCTGAAAGGAGCTGCGCAGCGATCAGCAACCCGCCGCAGCATGTGGCTTTACATTTATTTTTTCTGCTCCACTGGTCCCCACAGGATGCAAACAGATAACGGGGCCGGCAGGAGTATCTGATGGCCACATGGGACTGGAAACAAGGTGGCATACACTGGAGGCAGCACAAACAAATTGGAAGGCAGCATTTAGGTAAGCCCCAACCGTGGCGGGGGGAGGTTACACTTTTTTTCTTAGATACAGGCAATATTCTCACCAACACAACACCTGAAATGAGAATAAGCATGTTATTCTCACCATTTCATGTTTATTCTCATTTTGAGTATTGTGGTCATCTTTTATTACCAGCACCACACTTTCAGGTGCAATGAAAGTGAAAGTTGCGTATTTGCTGTCTTGTGCCACTAAGCACATTAGAAACTGACACTCAGCCAAGACAAACCACAGTTCCTTTTTAAAAGACAAAGAAATACTGGAAAAGAAAATATTTGGGGAGAAACACACTCCCATGGCATACACTGAACATGGCAGGGTTGCTATGAGAATACAGCGTTAATCCAGACTGATTGAATTCTGACGCAGTGATAACACCTGTGGCTCTGCTATATTCCACTACTTGTGAGGTCACTTAGTTCTGAAATCAACTTGTCCAGATAATACTGTATTCTAACGGTGTTCGAGACATATCCCCTACATATAATAGTCTCACTCAAAATGCACAACTTATCATCCCTTGTGAGGGAGAAGGACTTTCATGACTCATTTGTGGCTCCATTACTCTTGAGTTATGGTCCGGCCCTCTCACACATGATGATTAATTGCATATTTTAGGTTAGTCTATTGTATTGAAATATAGACAATGATGGCAGAAGAAGGCCAATGGTCCCCCCCCCCACCATTTGCCCAGAGTTCCATATCTGCACCAGGACCTACTGTCCATAGGGGGTTTATTCCCTCCCGGTCCAGCTGCCTGCTCCCCTCCCCACTGCTACTGACCTGTGCAACCACCAAACCCTTCACTCTGTCCCAGCCACGCTTGAAACCATTTGTGGTCTTGGCACCCAACACCTCTGCTGGCAGACTGTTCCCAAACTGGTTATGTATATGTCCTATATATACTGTATCAATATACCTGTCTCCAGGCTTTCATTTTAAAAAAATACTAAGTTCCTAACCCTAACGGTTCCAAAGTTAGCACTTTTCAAAGAAATTATCTTTTGTCCTACTGCTTGATCTGTTTCCCATTCTTGGTCTGCATGATACCAACTAGATCCTCCAAGAACCATGTCCATTCACATCCCTTGGCTTATCCCCCAATGCATTTTTCTCTCATGATATGTTGCTGAGACCATGCATGGGAAGAAGTTCTATCCAGTTGGAACTGTGTATTAGAAGCGAGAGGAGGCAGTTCGGTAGTGTGCGCCAAGGGGCACAGATGGCCCTCAGCAGCAGACCTCAAGTCTGATGGGCAGAATTTTCTCTGTCTCTGTGGCTTTCCCCACCACCCTAATTGACTAAGCACTCACTCATGAATGCCTTGGAGCAGTGCCTGAGCTGCATGGCCAGCACAACACATGCCTCCCCTTGGTGTCTCTACATGAGTAGTTCCTGGGACCACCCAGGGGGAGATTGTCCATGGAGGCACTCCTAACCCTCCTTTCCTGATGTCCCAGGCTTGGGGTTCGAACCTGGGTTGCCAGAGTGCCAGAGTGGTCCCACACTGCTCGGCTCCAAGGAACTGGCCAAAGTTAGCATTTTCTTTTCTTTTTTTTTTCCATCAGTAATTTTTGCTCCATGGTTTCTGGCCCCCAGTTGGCAGCTACCCTGAGCCCCATCACCAGACGTCCAGTGGCTTTACTGGTTATTCATCCAGCGGGTGGCCTGCTACATGCATCATGTGGGGCCTGTGGAGGAAGTCGAGCAGCCATGGTTTTTCTTCCTGCTTGGTGCAATGATGCATTGCGTCTGCTGATGTTCCCCCCAAACATGGTGACTCCCACTGGTGCTGCCAACTGGTCTGCACCAGGTAGCAGTCAAGTGGTGGGAGCAAGTAGAGCAGTCCCTGGAATGCTCAGTCCTCCCTCACCCAGCTGACCCCCCCAGCTACCCTGGCCCTTTCCCGAACCTGGGTAGAAATCGGTAATTTTGGCTGGCCCAGTGGCAAGGAGGGCTGAGGCGCTGGGCACCCCACCTCCCATCATACACACTGGTGTGACAGGAGGTGGGGTGCCCCGCCCCTTAGCTCTCTTGCCCCTGGGCCAGCCAAAGTTAGCATTTTCTTTTCTAAAGATAATTTTTTTTTTTTTAAAAAGGACTAGCTTTGGCCCAGTAGCCTAGTGGTAGTGCCTACGACTCACTATCCCCGCAACCCAGAATTGGGAATGGACCTAGGTTGTTAGGGGTCAGGGGGACTGAGCAACCCAGAGGATGCTCTCCTCTTCCAGGGAGTGGGGGCATTGACCTCTGTATTGCAATCAGCACCTGGGGATCCACAGGTATCATTACAATTGGAGCTCCAAAAGGGGGGATGTCTTTTGAGGCAGTGCATGCATGCAAGCATAGCAAGCACATGTGCAGTTTGTCCAATTTGAGCCATCCCAGAGGTAGTTAAAGGAGAAAAATATGGCAGAAACCTCCCAACTTCAGCGGGATGAAGCTGGCCTCTTTTACAGGCCCTGCACCATCGACTGGGCACCCTTTGACTGGATACTGTTCCACGGGGGCTTGGGGACCCCTCTCCCCCAACTACAAGAGTTAAGTTGTGGGAGATTTGGAGGGGTGAGTTCCAGGGTGATGGATGATGAACATGGAGTCAGACCAGACTGAATGGGGGAGGCTGGCATCAGGAGGATAAAAATCTATACGGAAAAAAAACACAAAAAAACAAATGCTAACTTTGGAACCGTTAGGAATAGGAACTTCATTTTTTTAAATGAAACCCTTGATTCATGTTGACACAGATAAGTCCTATCAGTACAGATTTCATACATTGATACAAGTTGATATAAACAATACACGTTTAATGATGTATTGCTGTATACCGATGTATATTTGGATGACTCTACAGATAAAATCTGTATCAAAAAGATTAATTTCATGTTGACCTGTTTTCCTGAAAAAAAAAATGAAGTTCCTAGCCTAATGGATCGAAAATTAGTCAATTCTAAATATAAATTTTTTTGAAAAAGGCTAATTTTGAGACTGCTAGGACTAGGAACTGGGGGCTTCATACACAGTCATGTGGGACAGGCACTAAATGGTCAGAACAACTGTGCCCTGCAAAAACCAGGTGGAAAGTTTCTCTTCATGGTCATTCAGCACACTGCAACTGTGAAGGGAAGATGCAGAGATCAGCACACAAATGTCCCTTTGGGCTAGTCACAAAGCATGGTGACCCTAGCAGTGGCAGACATAGACTTTTCCAACACCCTCTGCCTAAAGAATTAATCAAGGCAGGTGGTAGGGAGTGCCCCTAGTCTGTGACAGCCCAAAGAGGAGATAAGTGAGGGATAAGTGTGTTGTGCAACATCATGGGGAAAAAGTATTATGTAGAGGGTTCCACTGGATGCCAGGGACTGTAGAATTGACAGGGAGCAGAGAGAGGGCATTGGAATACCAGAAGAGGACTACAGGACAAGGTGAAATTTGAAAACTGGCAGCCTGGAAGTGGGCCTAATGCTTGGGTGTGTTTGGGAAGACTATGGTGGTAGCAGTGTTTGCCAAGGGCATGGGGAATGGCATAGTGCCCTGTGACTCACACTATATCACACCCAGACAACCATGAGTGGTGCAGTCAAGCATTATAACGTGGCCAACCTCATTTGTGCTCACTCACATTTGACGACTAAATTTGCATTGCGCCTTACCACCCAGCAACTATTTATTTATTTGAGTTATGGTAAGCCGGTAAGTCCACTGAGACAATTCTAGTCCCTTTTTCAGGGGTAACCTGGAAGTGCAGTCTATATACAGTACAGTGCTGTAACATAGCAATGACGGTTACAATGGAAAAACTGATATACAGTGTTCAATGATCCACAGGATTATGATACAGACAGATATATTTGGTGGGGGCTGAAACAATCACGGGATTTAAGAATGCATGGGATAGACATAAAGGAATTCTAGAGGTCAGGGGTAAGGGGAAATAGACTTCTAGGAAAACAAACTGAACTTACAAGCTCAAATGGGCAGACTAGGTGGGCCATAGGCCCTTATCTGCCGACACTGTCTATGTATCTATGTATGTATCTATGTATATAACCACAGGTTTATGAAATAACAAACAGGTAGGTTACACAGTAGTGTGACAAATATATGACACATTCAAGAGAGTACACTACAATATATAATTGTTAGTTAGTGATATCAGATACAAGAGGGCTAACCAATAGCAGTTATGTTTAAAGGTGAGGCACAGAGGGGATGGTAAGAGGCCAGGGTTAAGGGAAGGGCAAGGATGAGAAATAGAACTGTTGGGGTTGGGTTTAATATCACCGGTAGCAGGTGCAAGGTGTAGAGGCAGCGAGAAAAGAAAGCAAGTTGGATTGGAACTCAGGGAGGGTGGAGCATGACAGAATGGAGGGAGGAAGGGAGTTCCGGTCAGACACAGCTGCGTAGGTGAATGATTTACGGGCCACAGCTAACCGCAGTTTCAGCATTATGAGAAGGGGAGGGAGGAAGATCTCAGGGTTCATTGAAGTTGTGTTAGATGAATAGACTCATTGAGGCAAGGAGGAGTATGTTTGTGGACCAGCTTGTGCAGATAACTCAGAGTGGCATACCTTAGTTTAGATTCATACAATAACCAACCCATGGAAGAGAGGACCTCACAGTGGTGGTGATGGGCGTTGACTCCCAGGGTAAACCTACCCACCCTATGGTAAGCCTGTTTGAGGAGCAATAGAGTAGTAGTGTTAGTTGTGAGCAGAAGTGGAGCACCATAAGATAGAAGTGGGAGAAAAGAGGAAGATGCAATCTTATGACAAGAGGCTGAGGCGAGAAAGGGGTGGATATGATAGAGAAGGCCTAGCTTTTGGTTCAGAGATATGATTAGAATGGAGACATGAGCATTAATGGATAGCAAGGTATCCAAGGTGATGCCCAGATACTTAAAGGTATGGACAAATTCAAGGGCATCACCACTGAGGAAAGTAATCCTGGGGGGGGGGAGGTTAGAGGAGGAAGAGGGTATTTGGGAGAATAGTATACTTTTTGTTTTCTTGGTGTTAAGAACAAGATGATTTTGTATAAACCATCCTTTGAGAAAAGCAGTCAGATGCTAGCGTACTGCTGATCCACTCGATATCAGAAGAGGAATAATAGATAATTGCATCATCCGCATAGAGGTGCATGGAAGCCCCATCACAGTTATTTGGCAGATTTGCATGTATAGCAGATTTTGTTGGTGTCACAAGGAGTATGTTTACACTCCAAATTTCTGCCATTACCACTGGGTTTGTGAATTGGGCCCTTATTTGTTTTAGTGAAAGCTTGCAGTCAGGTCAACATATTGTAGCTGTGTCATGTTGATATAGTTTCCAAACATTGCTACGTGTCAATACACATCAATACACCTTCAACCATAATGTTATGTTTAAAAGTATATTGATGTATATTGATGAGCACTTATGCATGGAAGTCGTATCAATAAAATGTATCCACAATGACCTGACTCTAAGCTTAAATTTAAAAATACAAGATCCTAGCCCTAACCATTCTAAGGTTAGCCATTTCTAAAGATAATTTATTTGAAAATGGCTACATTTGGAAGTATTGGACTGGGCCCCACCTTGGGGGGGCAAACATGAGAGGATAAGTCCTGAGGTAAGTCCTGAGGGGGGTGTGGGTTGGGGGCAGGGGCTGAGCCAAAAGAGCTCGGCAACAAAAAAACAGAAGAAAAAAAAACATTGCTTAACTTTATTTTTAAAGTTTTACTATTCCATATAGGAAAAAGCATATTAAATGGAAGTAACTCCAAGTTGCTCCTCAAGGGTTTATCTGTCACTAATCAGTGACTGTACTTCTGAATCCCCCTTTACCCATGTACTCATCCAAAATCCTTTTTAAATGTCTCAGTTGAGGTGCTATCATGCTAATATATGAATGAGGTCATGACACAATTTATAGACAATACCTGATGGCAAAGTGTCATATACAAGGAAATATTATCATCAAGGTAGGCTAATTATCTTACTAGCCCAAATGGCATGTGGGAGCATGAACAAATTAGCCCCCCTGACATAGTTATATTCATGAATATATGGGAATTTACCATCAAAGGTGTTCAAATTCAAAATTTTTATTGATCTACTTATATTAAGTCATTACAATTTACAAAAAATTTAAAACACATATTATTGTAAAACATTATATCTAACATAGACAAAATTACATACAATAATGTATCAGTATATGTGCAATCTATCTCAGTTCGATTTCATTATTCAGCTTGCTTTGAACCATTACAAAATATAGGTGTTATAGTTAGCCATCAAAGCCATAAACCATTCAATCTTCTTTTTAGGTTTAACTTTCTATTAAATAAGTCAGGCTTTACATATATGTAGTTTTTTACTTTCAATTATTTTCAAAAAGGAAACGACAGGTATTAGAATTTCTTTAACATTTGTTTTTAAAGGGTAAGATGTTAAATGTGTTGGTTCATATTCCAGTTCCCTTATAATATTTCCCAGAAGTTTCTCCCTATAACCATTGTATAAAGGACATAATATGAGTAAATGTTTCAAATTATCCTGTCCATACCCACATTTACATAAGTCATCTATTTCATCCCTACTTTTTGCATATCTTTTTCTATAACTCTGACTTGTAAAGCATTCAAATCTAAATCAAGTAAAAATCAGCCTTTGACTGGGATTAGTCAATATAGACAAGTAATTTTCCATTCTGTGACTCTTTTTATTAAATTTTAACCAATTACAAACCTTATATTGTTTGCATTTTTCTAAATCCTGTTGCACAAAAACATCTCTTATTCTATTTTTAATTTCAGAATTTAAATAACCATAAGGGTATCTGATAGTATCTGGGATATAGGTTAATAAACCATATGGTCTAATATATTCTTCGACTGTCCTCATACTCGTGGAAATTAATTTTCTATTCAAATACTGAATTGCCTCATCCACACATAATCTTGGATATCTATATGTTTCCATGTCATATACTTTTAGCCAGTAGATTATTAATCTTTGTATAATCTGACATTTTATCTGTACCTGTCCCAATTCAGCTCTAACTAAGGCTGGTGGGGCACTTGGTGGCAAACCTAACACCTTCTTATAAAATTTATTTAAACAAGGTTCAATCATTGTTCTTGAATAACTACCCCAAATCTCTGCACCGTACAATATCTGTTTTTTTATTTTTACATTTATTACATCTATATTTCCTTTTACTGACTTTTCTCCATATTTGTAAGAAAATGAATTAATACTAGGAATAATTTTTGTTATTTTATTTGGGGTTTCTAAAATATGTTTTGTACAGGTTCTCTCTTGTGTGAATGTTATACCCAGATAACAAAATTGCTTTACTACTTCTATTCTATTGTTGTTTATTGTATATCTATATCTATTATTACTTCCTCCAAATACCATAACTTTTGTCTTTCCATAATTAATCTCTAACTCTACCCGAGCACATTCTTGATGAAATTCCTTTAATAATTTTTTCAAACCCAGATAACTGGTTGACAGTAAAGCGACATCATCTGCATATGCTAAATATGGACATCTTTTGTCACCTATCGTAGGCATATGAAACTCTGGTTCATATAGTGTGTTGAGGACAGTATCGAAGAAGAAGATATTAAATAAAATTGGTGATAAAGTGCAACCCAGTTTTACTCCTATATTGGTCTTAAACCAGTTACTAATTTCCCCTTTTGTGCTATATCTAATATAAGAGAAGTTATATTTTACATTAGGTTGGCTGTTTTAAAGTATTTGCAACAATTTCCAGGTTTTGTAGTGTCAGTTTTTACATAATGTAGCACTTTTCCATGGTGTAGTGCTGTGCTGAGGTTGTTTTTTTTTACATAGCATAGTAGTGTTTTTTCCAGTGTGTACTTGTGTTTTTGAGTCAGTTACTGTTTTGGCCCTCCAGGTTTTCTGTAGTGTATGGGCCTGCTATGAAAGGCGGTATAGTTCCAGGGGACTTCCCTTCAGTTTGTTCGGGATGGGGCATGCAGTGGCATGCAGAGTACAGTTGGGAGCTGTGGTTTGGGGCATACTGTATGTGGTCAGGATCACGGTCTGGAGCAGCTGGAGGTGTCTGTGGCCAGGAGTGTGGTGGCAGTTGGTGGCAGCAATATCTAGTAAGCAGTAGTATGGAACAGCAGCAGCAGCAGCATGGAGGGCTTGGCTGTGAAGGACGGAGAGTTGGAACATCGAGGGACATGGCTGATGTGTAACCGGTGGTGGGGGGGGTGTTGTGTGAGTGATAAGATTATGGGTTAGGGCACTTTTTGTGGGTGCAGTTTTTTGTATTCTGTTGGTTTTCAAGGGTTGTAGTTACAACAGCTAGTGAGGATTTTAGGGTGATTTTACATGAGTTAATAAGGTATCTGTTACATGAGTTAATAAGGTATCTGTTACATGAGTTAATAAGGTATCTGTTACATGAGTTGATAAGATATCTGTTACATGTGTTAGTAAAATTGTAATATGATGGTTCATAGTGTATTTGTTAGGTATTATTGTTGTTAAGGTGTTAATACCACATTAATACAGTGATAGTTACCTGGCTGCATACCTCTTCATTGGGTGCCATCAATTATTATATTGGGATGAGGGTCCAATCACGTAATATATATATGTATAGATAGTAAAGGTGTATACTGATGTACTGGTAACAGAGTATTATTTTAATATATCAATAGTAGGTCAGAAAATTTACAAATTGTATAAATATTATGTAAGATTATCAATATATTCTATAACATTCATGGTCAGAAGAGGCTCGTGGTTGTTTCTTTTAGGAACATGCACACACTTTTCTAGTTCTGTAAATTAAGAATGTGCCACACATTCTAGGCATTTGCTCTGTGTTTCAAAGGCCAGTGCTGCACATTAAAAAAGCGGTGCTGCTGAGAGATATGCTCTTATATATGAACTCTTTGTTTACCTTCATGTCCCATGTTACTTTTTGTGCACGCTCCAGTCTAATCCCTCCACAGTTAGTATCTGCCCACAGCAAACTAGTGGCTGAGGTAACAATCAAATCTGTTTATTTTTATTTAAAATTTTGTTGACTGGGTAAGAAAGCACTAGACTTTATGGCCCTTTTACAGGCTTGACCCGGGTACAAACATATTACAGAGCACTGCAATGACATATCTACTTACAATCAATAAATAATTGCATGTTTAGTATTAAAATTGTAATAAGGTATCCGGCCCAGTGGCGCTGAGGGTTAAGGTGCTGGATGCCACACCTCATGCCACACTGGCAACCTGAGTTCAGGAACGAGCCTGGGTCACTGAGGGTCAGCCGAGGGGAGAAGGATTGAGCATCCTAGGGACTACTCTCCTTCTCCAGGGAGGGTGGGGTGGGTACACCGCAGCTCTGTCAGCTCCTGGCAGTGGCTGGGGTTGCTGCAAGCAGCGGGTCGATGTGTGGATGACATGAGCAGCATCGGATGTGTGGTGTGAGGGAGAATGCACAACAGCATCATTGACGCCATTGCATGCTCGTGCCAGGGAGTAAAGGGGATCTCCATGCAAACTACCTTGGTGCGCTACATGACAGAAGGCCCAGCAGAACCATGCCACTCCAATTCAGAATGCTCCCCCTGGATCCTGACCTCCGGCTTCCGTGGTGGTAGGGTAAGTACCCGTTGTGACGTGGCTGATGTGTGGAACGGAAGAGGGGGGCGAGCATGGCCACTTGGAGTGGTGCGGAGGCTGTGTAGCCAGATGGATTAGGGGGAACCATACGTACCACCCCCCAGCTGTGGAGGAAATAAATGAAGAAAAAAAATTGTAATAAGGTGGTTCTTAGTGAATTTGTCAGGTATTATTGTTTCGATAATAAATCATATGTGAACACCTGTTTCATGGTTCAGAGCTCTAACTACTAGACTGCATTACCTTCTCTTCCTGCCTACCTTACATTAGCTGCTGTATGCTGGTTCAGTGAATGGTATTTGCACTACATCAAGTCAGCCCCGACCAAAATTCCATATTTTGCCATAGCATAACCACAGGCTGACAGCATGTCAGTTCTGAGTTTGGCAGCAGAGTCATTTGAAGAATGCAAGTAATTTTCACAAATCGGACACACCCAGGGCTGGGAACAAATAGCAAAACAACCACAGCTGATTAGGGAAATAAGATAACAGACAGAAATGTCTTGAAGGTACTTTGTATATTCAGTGGCAGTAAGGGACAGGAAATCTCCTAAGATCTGGGTATTCACACATTGGGTAACAGAGAGAGGGCTGATCTTCTGCTTCTGACACCTCCTGCCTTGGAGAGGAGGCTGTTACGCAGCTGTTTACACTGTGCAGTGGTGAATTTGGCACATATCTTTAAGAACTGCTAATGGGAACTGGTTATCCTTGGTTGTGAGGTAACTATTTAAGGGGTAATGTGTTTGCTTTAACCATGCTCCCCTCATGAAGCTTGAGAGAAGTGAAGCATTGGGGTAGTATGGTGGTAGTGGACCTTGGCCAGGCAATATTATGCTAACATAGTTAACATCTGCCTGCACTATTTATTAGCATGTTATTCATTGCACCAACTTCTGGAGCACTTTAACATGTATATAATATTAAGAACCTTGCAGATATGAGGTCTGAAGATTTTGCTCTTCCGTCTATATTTGTATTGAAGTGCTAAATTTGTGCAGTTGTCTGTACTGATTATAAACGTTTGTTACTGCACTAACATATAAGTGAATGAATTTATTAATCTGGCAGGCAGTATAGAGTAGTGGTTTAAGGCTCTAAGCTGCAAATCTGGAGACCTGGGTTTGAAAGCCACAGCCTCCACTTGCATACTGTATGACCCTGAGCAAGTCAATTAACTTCCCTGTGCTCCCAGGTTGCACCTGCAAACAAGCTTTCAGCTTAGTATGTCTCACCTGGTTAAACAATTGGAAAAAAAAAACATTAAAATTCACAAGGCATTTAATCTTGAAGAGTTGTTTCTATGTATTACATGTTTTGAAGCACCTTGCAAGACTATGTGTTTAAAATACTGACACCTTATTAACGCCACCTGAAAAACCTGAGTGCATGAAAAAAATCTTCTTGTGGAGCATGTCATTATACATTGGCTTCTGGATGGCCTGGGGTAAGGGAGTCATGTGGTCAGGAATATGCATATCCAGATGAGAGGGTGCAGGTGGGGGGGGGGCAGGGTGATGAAATCTTGCTGCTGGCATGATGCAGGTCACCTGTTGGAGGACTAGGTGACATCACATGTCCAGTCCTGTGCTGGTGAGTGTAGAGTGTGGTGGGTGGGACTGGTCTTAGTCTGCTTCTGACTGGCTAGAGATTTTTTCAGCTTAGGCTGCACACCAGTTGGGGTAAGGCCAGGACATAGGAGGGATGAAAAGAAAAGACTGAGGGTGGCTTTCTCCCTTCCCAACTGCAGCTTCTATGCCTCTTTAGCTGTGTTTACACAGCTGCTCCACTTTAATTTTTGAGCTGCTCCTGTGCTGCCCTGACTCCCCCACACTGATTCTGCTCCTTGTTTACATGGCCCCTCTCAGTGCTGATGTACGCCGTGGTGGAGATGGGCCGTGAGTCCGGGGGCTGGGTGGGAGGATTCTGGGACTGTCCACTGTGTGCTGGAGCAAGCAGTGCAGCCTGTCCACATGGCTGCTTACACTGCTCACTACAGAATGTGCTCCCAACCGTGCAGTGGTTTGGGGAGAGGTGCAGAGAACAGCTTACTGCAGTCAGGTTAGTGCTCACGTGGCCGCATTTGCACCGCAGCAACCTGAATGGTGGGGTTGCTGTGGTGCAATTGTGGCCACATAAGCTGGTCTTTTGTCACATCAAAGCTGCAGGGAGATCCTGAAAAAAACATTTCTACAACAGTTTGGTGGTGGTGGGGTGGGGGTACTACATGTGCTGTGTACTGCGCCAACCTCTGGGACATCCCTATAACTTCAGGACAATTATTTATTTATTTAAAAGTTGATAACCAGGAAAAGGCACACGGGGCAGGGGGTAAGGGAACAAGTACACATAATCAATAAACATTTAAAGAGCCACTGATACCTCAATAAGAACTTTGAAAAAAAGATAATATTTGTACACAAAGCAGCTTATAATTCTCACTAGCTCTTAATTTATTATCCAAATTATTTATTACTGAAGTCATATGTATGAAAACAGGATAGTTGTTTCTTGAGGGTTCATCAGCTCCTATTGCTTTTTCCCAACCTGATGTCATAGCACTCTGCTTGTGACATCACAGTTATTCCCATGGCAACAGGCTGTGATGTCACATCAGAGCATTATGACTTCAAGTAAAGACTCATCTATAGAGGCAGATGAACTCTGAGGGATAAAGATCTTGTTTTTGTTTGAATTTCCTCTGTAATAAATAACGATGAAGAGAAATGTATAGAAAATATATGAAATACAAGTTGAATTGTATCTAAATATTATGTTTTCCAAAGTTTTTCCAAAGGCATCAGCTGCTCTTTAAATAATACAAGTGGAAAGAACAGCATGTTATATGCAGGCATACATGAGAATAGTCAGCAGTTACAGAATATACATGTAGTAGGGCCTAGCAGCTTACCTAATAATATACAATTAAATAAGAGGAGCTAGAAACACATTCGCCTTATATCACGATAAGCTGTTTTGTAACAGATGAGAGTGCACAAGTAAGTGCAGCCAAGGTGGAGGACACAGTAACATGTAGCGGACAACAGGATGAGAGTAAGAGCTGGAGTTGGCAAGTCTATAGGAGGGTTTGCTCAGCATTGCTGGTGGTATCTGGCATTAGGGAGGGTTGAAACATTGGCATGGAGGGGATGGGAGGCACTTGAAATAACTCTTGATGGACAGCACTGTAGGCAGGTTATGTACAGAGAGGGGAAAAGAGTTTCAGAGGGTAGGGAGACGATGGGCGAAGGCTATTTTACCAGCGCGTGTAAGGGATGTGGCCAGGGCGAAGGATCGGTGGTGACATGAGTGTAGGGAGTAGCCTGTACTAGGAGCTGGGGTTAAGGAGGAGAGGCAGGAGGGAAATGTTTTGATCCAGAACTTAGCGATAAGGGTTGCCTTAATGTGCCAGACTGCGATTAGCGAGAGAAGGCATGGAGACAAATTGGTAGAGGAGGCAGTGATGAGTGTGGTATGAGACACTGGAGTCGAATCGGCAGAAAGCATGAAATAGAGGATCTAGTTTGGCCAGGGAGGATTGTGGTGCTGAACTATAGATCACATCCATGTAGTAGGAAAGGATAGATTGTCCTTGTGCCTGTACAGCATTCCTAGTTTTGGACACAGTTTGTTGTAGATGGTGTCTCGGTATAGGGAAAAGTCCAGCTTGGGATCCAGCTAAATGTAACAGCAGTTTAAGGTTGGAAGGGAGTCTAGATACATCATGCCCCCCCTGCTTCATACTTAGGAATGAAATAATTATGCTGTGCAAACATGTGCCAATTTATAGGAATTCATACAAAGAGAAGAAAGAAAGAAAGAAAGAAAGAAAGAGAAAGAAAGAAAGAAAGAAAGAAAAAGAAGTGCCTCAGCTGGGACTTCCTTCTTTCTCTCTTCTGTTTATATATGTCCATAAATATGCACACTGCTCTCTTACGACTGAAAATGTATAGGAAGTCCCTACCCACTCTAATACCCAGGGCACCCAGTGATTACCTTGGTAAGCCAAAATGTGTACAGGCTTAATTTAAAGACTTGTGTACTGTCTTCATGTGTCAATTAGTAAACTCAGATCACACGGGGACAGCACTGATGACTCTAGCTCCAACATTAACACCAACCAGAGCTATTCCTCCTCCTTCAGCTTCCGTCCTGTAACCTTCAAGCAAGTAGAGGACCGCCTATTGTCACTGGATACAAAAAAGAGTGCCGGTGCCAACAAAATAGAACTTTTTTCCTAAAAATAGGCCATTACTAGCTGACCGCCCCCATTGCCCATTTATTTAACACTTCCCTGATACAAGATGCGCTACCTGTGTTGTGGAAAACTGCACACATCATCCCTTTGTTCAAGTCTGGGGATACGAGTGACATGAACAACTATCGGCCAATCTCCTTACTATGCACTCTTTCAAAACTACTGGAAAAAATTGTTAACACCCAAGCCAGGGAGCATCTGGACTCACAGAAACTGCTAAACAACGCTCAGTCAGGCTTTAGAGCCAGGCATAGCACAGTATCTGCCCTTGGTAAAGTAACCACTGACTGGCAAATTGCCTTGGACTCTAAGAAGTATGTCTTTGCTCTCTTCCTTGACCTTAGTAAGGCCTTCGATACCGTGGATCACAACATTATGCTTAATGCTTTGAGTAGCATTGGTTTTGATAGTACTGCTATCAAACGGTTCACCAGCTACCTTACTAACAGATTACAAGTTAAAGCCTTAGGAGAATTGTCTCCCTTAAAAACACTTCCACAAGGTGCCCCCAAGGCTCCATCTTGGGCCCAATCCTATTTGCAATCTGTATCAATAACCTTGACTCACAACTGCACACAGCTAATGTGCACTTATTCGCGGATGATACTGTCCTCTACACCTCTAACTCTTCTTTGGACCGGGCTTATGAGGACTTGCAGCGAGACTTTATCTCTCTCCAATATAATCTTATTAAGCATAAGCTCCTACTTAACACCAAAAAGACCAAAGCCATGATCTTCTCCCCGAAGATAGCCTCAGGACCACCATGCAACCTCAAGATCCTAACTCTATTGGGTGAACTCCTTGAAACCATGGATAACTTAAATACTTAGGGTTCTGATTGGACAACAAGCTGAACTTTCTGTACCACTTGAATGAGGTCATGAAAAAATTAAGACAACGCTTAAGCATATTCTACCGCATTAAGCACCTTCTCACCAAAGAAGCTAGAAAGAGGCTAGTGCAATCCACATTCCTGCCCCTACTAGATTACGCTGACTTCCTCTATAACAATTGTCTTTCTTCAGTGTGCTGTAAACTCGACACTCTTTACCACTGGGCCTTGAGGTTTATCCTCAGTCTGCCTTCTTGCACCCACCATTGCCTGCTGTACCAAGAGATGGGATGGTCCTCACTACCTACAGTTAGGAAAATAAATGCTCTCCTCTGGTTTTATAGAGCACTGTCTGATAAGCTTCCTGCATACATCTCGAGCTTCTTAGTGCGTGCCAAGGGGTCGTATGGTTTGAGACACTTCTCCGTACTCTGCTTTCAGATACCCAGGGTAAAAACATTCCATGGCTTGACTGCAGTTAATGTCTCCTTCCCTTCCCTATGGAATACCATACAAATATCTCTAACGCTATCAACCCTCCCCAGTTCTTTCACCTTCAAAGCACTAATAGTTGAGTACTTGAAGGAAACCTGTAACTGTTTTAGGTGACCATACTCCCTTAGTATCTGGTGCCCCTTTTCTGACACTTAGCTAAGTTTAACCACCTTCCCCCCACTAGGGGATACCCAGCACTTGTATCCTCTTTTCTCACCCTCGACCCCTCCACCTGTCACATAACCCCTCTCTATACCTCCCTCCTCCCCCGCTTACTCCTCTCTCTACCCCTCCCATGTCCTATAATAGAATGCCCACATCCTACATACTTTAGCGAACGTACTGGCCTACATATGCTAGTGAGTGCCCAGGGTCTAAGCTTTTTACCTTCTTTGCTTATTTGTCTAGTATCCTCCTAATTGCATTTAACTGTGCTACCTCTGAATCTATCAGCCTGATTTATCTCTTACATGTACAATGATTGTTTTTTGTGTTTTTTCTAACTGCTTGTAACTGATATTTCTGAATAATTTGGCCTGATTGATCTATTACATATAAAATGTTTTGTTTTTTTCTGTCTATACCTGCCTGTGAATTATTTGATGTCCAGGACCACCTTGAAAACGAGCTTGCTCAATGGTGTCTACGCCTGGTTAAATAAAGTTTGATTGATTGATTGATTGATGTGCACTATCTCGGCTGGTAGGCTGTTCCAAATATTCACCATGTTCTGGAAGAAAAGGCACCTGCTAATATTACCCCTTAATTTACCACCCCTGCGCTTCTGGGCACGTGTCCGCATCCTGCTACAGGACACCAGAGCAAACATCTCTGACAGTTCGAGCTTGTCAATATCCTTGAGGTCACGTCCCATCTCAGTCTTCTTTTCTCTCGGAAGAATATGTTAAGGGCCTCAAGGTCTCCTCATTGCTTTTATCCACCGTATCATTGATCATTTTGGTATATCTATGTAGCAATCTCTTGGCTGCCTCAATGTCCTTTTGATATTGAGGACACCAAATGTGTGCACAGTATTCCAGGTGGGGCCTACTAGAGCCTTGTAAAGTGGCAGGATTTCTTCTCCTGCTCTGTTGATCGCCCCCTTCTCATGGTTCACCCCATCATGTTGCTGGCCTTCCTGAGAGCGGTCACACACTGCTTACCCTATCTCAGACCTTTGTCTTTATGACCTCAAGGTCCTTTTCCTCCTCAACTGAAGCAAGAGGAAACCCGGACAGTATAGAAACATAGAATTTGACGGCAGATAAGGACTGCTTGGCCCACCCAGTCTGCCCATTTCCCTACCTAATAGATAAGCTGCAGATCCTAGTTAACCAGCAGCCTACTGCTTCCTCACCCCACCCCCTAGAATTGCCTTATGACTATCCCATGCATGCTTGAATTCCACCACTGTTTTTGACTCCACAACCTCCTCCAGAAGGCAGTTCCATGCATCCACAACCCTCTCTGTGAAAAAATACTTCCTTAAATTACCTCTGAGCCGCCCCCCCATCTTCAAATTGTGTCCCTTGTTCTTGCACACCTCTTTTTTTGAAAGATGCTACCCTCTTGGACTTTGTTGATTCCCTTGAGGTACTTGAAAGTTTCTATCATGTCCCCCCTCTCCCTCCTTTCCTTGTATGTAGGTTCTACCTCTGTCCCCCTCCTCAAGTGCAGCACCTTGCATTTAGCTACAGCAAATCTGAGGCTCCAGGAGTCAGACTAATCACCCAGATTCTTCGTCTCCTCCTGAAATCTATCCCCCTCCTCAAGGGAGTCCACCGCCCTGGCCAGCTTAGTGCCATCTGCCAACGTAAGCAGCCTGCTGAGACCTCAGCTTCCAGATCATTGATGAAGATGTTGAACAGCAGTGGTCCCAGCAGAGGTTTTGGAAGAGCACCATTGAATACTCCTCTCCACTTGGAGTACTGCCCGTCCACCACCATCACTACTCTCTGCTTCCTGCCCGGAAAGGAATTAGTAATCCACCTTGTGTATGTCTTGTGTATAATGCCCTGGTTTACTTAGACTAGAAGCTTGCCATTCTCCACAGTATCAAGGGCCTTGATGAAGTCCAGATAGACTATGTCCACAGCCCTGCTCAAGTCCACTTCCCTGGTAACCCACTTTAAAAAAGGTGATTAGGTTGAAGGCATGCTCTGCCCCTAATAAAGCCATGCTGATAGGGAAAGTACAATTACTTACTGTAACAGTAGATCTTTGAGAGAATCTTCTCCAGTGAACCACGCCTGTAGAACATAGACACCATTGACAGCAGTACTGCTCAGAAACCTTTGCCTAGCTGAGACTGCCCATGAAGACATGCATCATTAGCACATAAATAGCATGGGTTGCCTTTTACGCCTCAGTTCTTTTCACCCTCCTAAGAGAAAAGATCGAGCACAGCTGATGGGTAGCCCAGTAGTTCTTAATGTCTGGAGATGTAGCTTTTTTGCCTTAGTTGACTTGGAACACGGCCCAGTACTCAGTGGGAAACAGAGCCAACTGTAAGATAAACAGCCACCACAGGGTGGAAGACCATAACTATGGACAGGAGAACAACAGCTGCGATAGAACTGGCACTGGCAGAAGGGGAGGTGACACCGCCCAACAACAGCATATAGAGAACCTATAAGAGTGAACAGAAAACACAGGCCACAAACATTGTCAAAGTTAAACATTGACCAAATTACAAAATTATTCTGTCCTTGATAATGGCCTCCAGGACCTTGCCAGTACTGATGTCAGGCTGACTGGCCTGTAGTTGCCTGGTCTGATCTTGCCCCTTTTATTAGGATGGAGGCCACACTGGCCACTTTCCAATCACTGGCACCAACCCTGCTCAGACATCCTTCCTGAAAGATTATTGCAAGTGGCACCCCAGATTGTTCTTTGAGCTCCACTATGATCCTGGGGTTTATCCTGTCAGCCTCTTGGGACTTGCCTGGATTGATCTTTACCAGGTTGTAAGTTACCAGAGAAGACATGATATCCAGTGGCTGCATCATAGCTACCCATGATGTTCTGGGCCTTCCCAATGAGTCTTCTCCATTCACTAAAGAGTTCTTAGGTAAACACACTGAATCTAGAAAATTAAGCATCTCAGTCATCATCTCTGTCTCTCTGATTGGTTCCTCCTCCACCCCAGCTCTTTAATGGCCTAATCCTCTCATTCACCTTCCTTCTTCACTTTAATGTACTGGAAGAAGGCTTTAGTGTTTGTCTGCAGTTCCTGTCGCTGTCCTGGCTTCGAGTGTATCCTTGGTGCCTTAATTCTAGTACTGCAATCCTGCAGAACTGCTCAGTAATCTACTTGGGACTAAAAGCAACCAATCTTTTTCCAGTAGTTATGTATCTTTTTTGTCCAGAATCAGTTGCCTTATGTCACTGTTGAGCTGCAGGGAGGGGCACTTTTTTGTCCTTTTCCCTTACTGCATATGGGAATGTAAATTTCTGCTGCTACTAGAGCACCTTCTTCAGAAAATACCTCATGCACTCTGCAGTATCAGCCTTGTGCAGCCGCTCAAGACCCTTGGACACCAGGTCCTTCATCAAGGCAACATATATGCCTTTGTAAAGTTTCAGGTCTTGGTAGCTGAGGTACAGCTAGTTTTCCTTGTCACCATGGAGAATGTTACCCAGTTGTTGTCACTACCTCCCACTGATTCCTTGACTTTTACACTAGAGAGAACCCTATCCCCATTGCTGTACACGATTTCAAGGGAGGCTTCAAACTATGTATCATACTAAGAAGCCAACAAATTAGGCCCTATGGTCTATCAAGTCTGCTTGATGATCAGTGCCTTCCCAGGGCACCATGTTTAGCCCCCGCCCCACAAGGTCCCCCACCCCCAGCATGATGGATATGCTGCTTTGGGAAGTAATCATTGAAGGCCCCCCCTTTTTTCCTTTGTTCTATCCAGATGGACCCTATGACACAGTTTACCTCCCTGGAGTTCTCTGTATCACCCACAGAGACTATTTTCATTACAAAGAGAGACACCCTACCATCCTTCATGTCAGGCCTATCCCTTTGGAAATACTATATCCCTTTATCCTGATACTACAGACATTTTCTTCCCCCCACCAAGTCTTCACAAGACCACAAAGGTCTGGCCTTAAAAGTGCACTGAGTTCTTGAGCTTACTTATTTTGCTGGGTTCACCCATTGTGTTAGCTTACATGCAAGTGAGAATAGTTGCCACTGCATGCTTACTTGACCCCAGGGATCTCTTTGCCTTCTCCTCAATTGCTCTTCTGCCTTTCTCTTCATGATACCCTGTATCTGGCTTCTGACCATTGCAATCCCCTGCACCAGTCCCCACTCCGTCACCCTCTATTTTAAATCCTCCATAGCTGCCCTCTCCATTCTCCTGGGCAGTACTCACATTCCCTCTGGGCAGAGGTGCAGCCCGTCATGGGTGTGAAAGTGCTCCTTGTCACTTAAAGGTCTGCAGTTGGTCAGAAAAACAAAGCCTCTTGCTCTAGACCCTTAGCAAAGTGTTAGCTTTCCTAATGGCCCACTGCTTCTCACTTGCCACAAGGACCAGGAAGATCTCAAAAAAGATTAGCTTGAATACTGTCCCATTCAGGAACATCATTAGTTCCCTTGATTGACTCCAGCATGCCTTATTCCCTGTCAACTGCTCCCACTAGGCCTAGTTCCCATATCCATAGCCTCCTTTCCCTATCTTCCTTAGCTACCTGCTCACCTCCCTGTGCCTGATAGTATCTTTTGTTGCCACTATAACCTGACAAAGCACCTTTTGAGAGCACTGACCACCCAAAAGTAGCTACAGATTTATCCCCTCCTGCTCTGCGTAGGCAGGATGGTGTGCATTGTAAAGCCCTGGTTTTGTGGCAGATGTGCCTTCTTCCCAGTGTCCTAATGCTAGCCTTCACCCCTTCCAGAGTCCCCCTCAGCTGTGAACCCTCCTTCCCATACCCCCCACTAAGCAACCAGTTCTATTTCAGACCGGTAATATGCCTCTCCAAAGCAGCAGCCAGCTGGCAGCGGCTGCAGATGTACAACCCTCCCCCACCCTTGCAGGCAGCCTGGATTAGGTCTTGCAGCCCTGGCAGCACTCCAAGTGCACTACCATCCTCCATAGTAACCTACACTGTTAGAAACAGCTGCTAGCCCACTGCCCACTCCCTTCAGCCCAACTCCCACTTCAGCCAGCTCTGTTTGCAACGTGATCACCTTCAGCAGAAGAGCCCTGGCTTCAAGCAACTGATTTTAGCTGGTACTTAATGCCACAACTACACTCCACAGGTCAGGCCCTCTGCTCCCACAGTGCCAACCTCAGAGCACAATAGCATGAACAGGTAACAGACAAGGTAACCCTCCTGTCTGCTTTTGGTCCGAATCACCTGTTAGCCTCAAGTTCTGGAGGGATTCAAATTGTGGACCTTATGCTGGCATACCCACCTACAGGTTCAGATATGCACCCGCTTTGGGACTGCAGTACAATCTTTCACCAGGGACACCAAGCCAGGTTTCCAAAGTGAGCCCTTAAAACTCTATAAGAGACCTTAGGTATATTCTTACCTTTTCCAAGTTTAGTAACACCATCAAGCCTTTTAAACACCTGTTAGACTTAAATACAGGCACTTCACATTCAAAAATAAACTGAAAGACACCCAGGCAGAATTTCAAAGAAATGGTTGTTTATTAAAAATATGATAAAAGGTAAAATTAAACACAGAACAATATATCATACAACGTACAATCATGTAAAATAAAAAGTTACAGACCAAACACTCCTACCACAAAGACCTAATTTCTTTCTAAGTATTACCTTTCTAAGTGCATTTAGTTAGAGAGAACTTTCTGTCTCGGAGCCCAAGATGACATGACACATATTCACCAGATGGATGTTCATTTGAAACTCCATTTCTCCACCCCTTTTGATGAATCAGATAGCTCCTCCTTTTAGAATTAATTCTAACATAATTTCTCCCAGGAGGTATTTTTAATTATTGATAACATCAGGAAAAAAACATTTCCTAAATATGACATCCTTTAATCAAACATTTCTCTTTGAACTTAACAATCCTACCATTTATCACTACTTCTCTGCTGCATGTTAACATTTTAGAGGAATCTGCCCAATTACTCTTCATCCTGTTAAGTCATAAACTTTATGTTTGGTTTTAACTTCAAAACCTGGGCAGGTCATATAAAGGTAATAAAATGCCCTTCTGTAAGTCTTAATTAACTGGTTCCCCTGGTCAGTTTAATTATATGCTGTAGTTCCAGCTACTGAACTTTAAAGTTACAGGCCAAATCTGCTAACTTGTGTGAGACAATTTCATACACAGACCAGTTATTTATACTATAAATATCATACAGGTAACCAGAAGTATGAGCAGAGCGTTACACTCCTCCCCACCTAAACTGAATTTGGGGGCTCTATCCCTTGCATGGGATGAGCTCCACAAGTCAGTTCATTCCTCATATAGAAGCGACAAATCATCTGCGTTCTGATTGGTTGGTCCAGCCCTATGTAAGATCGTCATGTCATACCCTTGCAAGGCAAGACTCCATCTTAATAGTCTACCATTTGTTTTTCCCATTTGTGTCAGCCAAACCAGAGGGTTGTGGTCAGTTTGTACCTCAAAATGCTGCCTGTATAAGTATGGCTCTAACTTCTTTAGGGCTCACACCATGGCAAGACACTCTTTTTCTACAGTAGCGTATGCCTGCTCCCTGGGAAGTAACTTTTTACTAAGGTACACTATGGGGTGATCTTTCCCTTGGTTGGATGTCTGGCTCAGTAGTGCCCCAATACCCACATCTGAGGCATCAGTCTGGACTATAAAGGGTCTGCTATAGTCTGGACTTGTCAATACAGGAGCACTGCACAGTGCCTCCTTCAGCCTGGTAAAGGCTTTTTTCATAGGCTGGTTCCCGTATAATTTTCTTAGACATCCTTTTCTTTACCAGGTCAGATAGGGGAGCAGCCAGGGCACTGTAATTGGGTACAAATTTCCTGTAGTACCCTGCTGTCCCTAGAAAACTCCTGACCTTCTTCTGCATTTCTGGTCTGGGCCATGCCTTGATTGCCTCTATTTTTACTTGGTTAGGATGGAACTGTCCCCGGCCTACAATGTGCTTGAGGTATGCCACGTCAGCCATGGTCATTTGGCACTTCTCAGCTCTGACAGTGAGCCTAGCCTTCTGTATCCTGCCGAGCACTTCCCTAAGGTGGGACAGGTGTTCCTCCCAGCTGGCACTAAAGATGGCAGTGTCATCCAGATACACCATGGCATACTCCTCAGAACCATTTAACACCTGGTTCACCAACCTTTGGAAAGTGTTCGGGGCATTCTTCATTCTGAAGGGCATTGCTTTAAATTCAAATAAGCCTATCAGAGTGATGAAGGCCAATCTTTCCCTAGCTCTGGCAGTTAACACTACCTGCCAATACCCCTTTTTCAGGTCAATAGTTGTAAGGTGGGTCACCCCTCCCAACTTGTCCAGGAGTTCATTCATCTGTGGTATGGGGTGGGCGTTTGACTTTGTGACTGTATTCAGTCCACAATAGTCCACACAGAAATGAGTAGAGTCATTAGATTTGGGAACAAGGACCACGGGTGAGGCCCAGGGACTGTGGGATTTCTAGATTACCCTAAATCCAGCATTTCCTCCACCTCCATCCTAATGTCCTTTCAAGCAGCCTCTGACACCAAATATGCTGTCCACTGTATGGGAGTCTGCAACCCCATCTCCACATTGTGCATCGCTAGGGGGTTAGTCCAGGCTTGGCGCTAAACAGTGGGGCAAAGTCTGCTAAAACTTCCCTTACTTCCTGGATCTGGTCCAGGGCCAGCTGGGTTGACAATTTAATTGCCTCCACAGAGGACTTCCACTTGTTTTTTTCCAGCAAGTCCAGAAGGGGATCTACTTCATTCGACCCTTCCCCAGGACTACACACTGCAAACACCATGTCAGCCCTATTAGCATATGGTGTCATCATGTTGACATGGTACATTCTTTCTGTATGTCTTTTGTCAGGTAACTCTATGATATAGTTCACATCATTTACCTTTCTGACTACTTTGTACGGTCCTGCCCACTCAGCCTGCAGCTTCTCCTTCCTGACTGGAATGGGAACCATGACTTCCTGACCCACCGTGTACATGCAAGCTCTGGCTCTATGGTCGTACCACACTTTTTGTTTTGTTGGGCAGCTGCCAGGTTGCTCTGGGCTGTCCCCATAAGCTCCTTCAGCCTTTCCCTAAACCTTAGGATATAATCCACTATGGGAGTTCCCTGGGTGGTGTGCTTGCCTTCCCAGTCCTCCCAGATCAAGTCTAGGGTCCATGTACCCGGCGTCTGTATAAGAGCTTGAAGAGGGAAAATCCTGTTGACTCTTGGGGCACCTCGTTGTATGCAAACAACAGGTGGGGACAGTATTTCTCCCAGTCCCTCCCATGCTGTTCAGCAAATGCTTGGAGCATTGACTTCATGGTACTGTTAAATCTTTCCACAAGCCCATTGGCTTGTGGGTGATATGGTGTCATGCATCTCTACACCACCCCACACTTCTCCCACAAACATTTCATCAGGTCCGACATGAAGGAACCCCCTAGATCGGTGATAACCTCCTGCAGAAACCCAGCATGGGAGAAAATCCCTAGTAAGACATCTGCCACTTTGTCCATCCTCAGTGAGGATAGGATGACTGCCTCTGGATACCGGGTGGCATAATCCACCACAGTCAGGATGAACCTTTTCCTCGAGGAGCTAGGGGTATTTAAAGGACCCATAATATCCATTCCCACTCTCTGGAATGGCTCCTCCATTATGGGTAAAGGAATTAGGATGGCTTGGGTTTTCTTATCTGCCTTCCCTATTTCTTGGCACCGGTGATAAGACCTGCAATACTCCTTCACCTGCTGAGTGAAGTTGGGCCAATAGAAATTCTGGGCCAATCGCTGCATAGTGTGTGTGATTCCCAGGTGACCAGACATGGGAATATCATATGCAGTCTTGAGCAACTGCTCACGGTACCCCTGGGGGACGACAAGCTGCCTGCCTATCACCTCTCTGTCGGTCTTAGCATCCTGCATGTACAGCACTCCATTGTCTCAATAAACTTTATGTTTTCCATCACCTCTCTGTGCTCCATTAGAGTCTGCCCAAGCCCTCAGCTTCTCTAGACTAGGATCATTTCTCTGAGCAACTGCAAACTCCTTGCACATTCCCAAGGTATGGGACAGGTCCCCTTCAGTCTTTAAACTAGGGTCCCTAATTCTAGTGTCAGGGCACTCAGGATCACTGCCATCTCTAACCATCAGACAATGGGTCACCCTTCCTTCTTTGGAATAACCCTCCATAGCTATTTGGTTAACTGCTACTGGGGAAATTTCTATCCCCTTTATTTAGTCTCCATCTCAGGAGACCCAGGCTAGGGAACCAGCCTCCCAGTGGTTTCCACAGTAACTTCTATGGGGTCCAGGGAACTACAATTTTCCTTTGCCACTTGGCTGCGGGTAACTGCATACACCATCCCTTGTTTGAGATTGTTGCTAATGATTACATCAACAGCTAAAGTTTTGGCTAAGTCAACCTTTTGTACAGCTCCCCCCCCCCGTCTCACTCCAGTCTAGGAGGATACTAGCAAAGTGGCAAGGTTTTCTCCCCCCAGTGTATCCTCATACAGTTACAAATTGATTGGGTATAAGCTGACCAGGCTCTACCAGATCCCCTTTTACCAACGTCAGGAATGCCCCTGTATCTCTTAACCCTTGTGTCTGTACACTATTCACAGTGACTGGGTGCTTGTGTTCCCTCATGTTTACAGGCATGCTTTCAGGGACACACAAACAACCCACTTCTTTCCTAGCACCACTTTGTATATTGCTCATCCTGTTGGGACACTGTCTGGCAATATGCCCAGTTTCTTTTCAAATCCAACATTCATTTCTTTTTCAGAAAAATCTTTTCTTTGAAACCTGGGGCTAACTGGTTTTGGTGGAGGCAGTGAGGGTTTTAGCTGCCCTGAAGGTGCACTTTTCCCTTTCTGCACTGCCACTCCACCCCATTTGCTCTCAGAGCAGGTCTGCTGTTGGCATAGTGGTCCGAGAGTTCAGAAGCCTCTTGCACTGTTTTGGAATCTTGGTCCTCCAGCCAGGTTTTCAATTCTGCTTGGCATGCCCAAAAACACTGCTCTAACAGTACAGCATTTTCAAGTTTATCTAGAGTTTGCTCCAATTTCTTCCCACCAATGTTTTAAAAACTGACGTTGTTTCATGGCTAGCTCCTCATAGCTCATATCAGGGCTTCTCCTGAGCTTATGGAATTTAGCTCTGTATGCTTCTGTAGTTAAATCAAACTTTTTTAAAAGTGCAGCTTTTAGTTTGCTGTAATCATTACTGTCCTCAGGAAAAAAACACTTCCTAAATATGACATCCTTTAGTCAAACATTTCTCTTTGAATTTCACAATCCTACCATTTGTCACTATTTCTCTGCTGCATGTTAACATTTTAGAGGAACCTACCCAATTACTCTTCATCCTGTTACCTCATAAACTTTATGTTTGGTTTCAACTTCAAAGGCCTAGGCAGGTCACAAAAAGGTAATAAAATGCCCTTCTGTGAGTTGTAATTAACTGGTTCCCCTGGTCAGTTTAATTACATGCTGTAGTTCCAGCTACTGACCTTTAAAGTTACAGGCCAAATCTGCTAACTTGTGTGAGACAATTTCATACACAGACCAGTTATTTATAATATAAATATCATACAGGTAATCAGAAGCAGGGGCAGAGCGTCACACTTAATACCAGTGTTTTTGCACACATTTTACTGCATGACTCCTAAAGTTCTTGGAACCTTGAATTAAAAAGAAATATACCTGGCCCCTTAGCTTAATTCAGAGCTCCTTTTACTTCTAAATGAATATACTTGATCTTAGCTCCTAAAGTATATTATGCTTCACTCCCCTCAGGCTGGCCGAATTTATTTCTGCAGTTAGTCCTTTTTCCCAGCGAAACAACAGCCCCCCTTTAAGCCAGCCCCCAGTTCTGTCACCCTGTCATTCTTGAGACTTATGGTTGCACATAGGCAGCATGGCCTAGGTCAGCTGGTGTGGGGCACGAGGACGGCCGGAGCCATCTGCCGGCGTGCACCTTTTTCCATGTTCTTCCTCCCAAGGAATGGCATGCAATAACACCAATGGCGGTGCAATACATGCTCCCATGCACTACATGCCAGGTGTCTGCCCTCCTTCTGCCCAACTTTTGTGGTCTTTGGCAGGCTGCTCTCTAACCACCACTAGGGGTCAAACAAGTTCCAAGCTTCATGTCCTCCCTCGAAATGGGAAGAGCAGTCCAGCAGATGTTCAGTCCTCCTCTCCCCTGGCCAACCCTCTGACTCCTCAAACTCATTCCCAAACATGGGTTGTATTTGCCTCAAGCGGTAGTGCTACCACTGCACTGGTGGGCTTACTAGGGTCTGGCCCAATTTAAACTAATAACCCTCCACTAGTTACAGATCTCTCCACCACAAACTGCACACCGCTTCCTTCTCTTGCAGTAAACTGAATATGCTTACAAGCTCTTCTTTGCAGAAAATTGTACCGTATAAGCACTGGATGACACTAAAGTCCTCCCACATTGTCCACTACCCAAGAGGCATGTCTTTATATGCTGTTATACTTTAGTCTGTTCAGTTATCTAAAGCATTTATTGATGAATGTCTTTGGATCTCCCAGTTTCTTCAAGAGTATATTCCATTTCAAGAAGAACATTGGAACCAGCAAGAAACTGTATTCAATGGGTGTACACAACCACAGTGTGGAGTACAGTAATGCTTGTGCAGCTCTGTTGATAGTCAGAAGGCAAGCTGTGATTGAATGTTTGACTGTTATATGTAGGTACTTTGGTCACATGCACTCTCTGTCACTTGAGGGACTACCACCCTGAAATGGGAACCAAGAAAGCAAAGCAACCCTCTTAAGAAGGGTTCTACCCTAGAGATGCTGTAGGAATATAATTCCTTTAAACTAAAGGTACCTTAGGAAGGAGCCTAAGGAGAGACGTGAACCACCACAGGATGAGGGGAGGATGGTGGGAGCAAACAAAAAGAGCTTCCAAATGAGTCTCAAAGAAGCTGGTTTATATAGCCCGGGAAGGGGCATGGCTGGTTCCTCTCACGTATCGAACCTCAGGCTATCATTTTCAGTCAATAGGCATATGCAACCAGTGTCGAGTAATTCTTGTGCAATATTGTTGATAGACAGAAAGCTAGTTGCTACTGAATGTTTGACTGTTATATGCAGATACTTTGGCCATTTGCACTCTCTGTTCCCTGAGAGAATACAACCATGACGGAGTACTGAGAAGGCAAAGGAATCCTCTTGAGGACAGTTCCACCCTTAGGCTAAAGGTACTCTAGGAAGGAGCCCAAAAGAACTGCGAAGCAGGAACTGCAAACACAGACTGAGTGGAGTAATGACATAGACAGCTGATAGCTAGTGACAATTGATAGCAGAAAGAGGCATGGCTTTTAGAAGGCAGGAGGGAGTGGCAGAACTGTGAGATAAGGTGAGTCACCATTAAACCCCAACTCACAGAAGAAATTCTACTATTAGGTAAATGCTATAAAATAAAACTATATTATGGACTTTGGCACTCAGGAGAGGAAAAAACCCCGTGGAAGAAAGCTCTAGGGATCCATGGCCTCGGCCACAATCCCTCCTGGCATGAGTGCTGTTAAGATGGCTCACCTTGCTAATTTGGAATTCCAGTTCTGGGGGGAAATTTTGGAGGGATAACTCTCACTCTATCCCTCTAACAGGATAATGCTGTGGGGGTGCCAAAAGTCAATCTCTGCAGCTAAAGGAAATTAGCCTGTGAAACAGGTCCACCACACAAAACATGGAATGAGGAGAGTAGTGACTGCTGAAAGGCTAGCACCCTGCCACAAGGTCGTAAGGAGGTCTAACTTGATTGGAAACTAAAGGAAGGGGATACTTCTTATTATTATTATTATTATGCTTTCCCTCTCCCCTTTCCCCCAGAACACATCTGAAAATGAGCTATTCTATGCTCAGTATGTTTTTTGAAATGCTTTAAATAAATAAATACAGAATTAGACTAGATGGACCTTAGGTGGCTGCAGGGAGAATTGCTTTTGTAGGTGTTGCTGATGTAGTCTGCACAGGTAAAGGAACCCATGTGGGCTTAGGACCCCACCCCTGAGCTGTTGAAAACTTAAATATTGCACTGCGTGTTGTCACTATGGGCCTGCATGGCTAAAGCTGCCCCCCGGACTGTTGAACCTTCTCACTACCTGGTGGGATTGCCAGGAGGTGCTGCAGGAGACAAGTGGACTGAGAAAGACCCTGAGATGAGGGACTCATCCTCAAGATGTGGGCTTCGAGGGGGCAAGTGTGCAGGATTCTGGGAGAATGATAATTTGTCAGTAGGAATGCATTTATGGAGCCTGAAGGCATGATGCAGAAATGGATGGACTGAATGACAACTTCTGAAGGAAGAATTGATAGATTTGATAAAATAAGGGCTGCTGAGAACAACTGATATGATAGAAAATGAACTAAGTGACAGTGTACTTAAATACGAATACATATCAAAGCCCAGATTTAAGAATGCAAGGGATAGGCATAAGGGGATCTGGGTAGTTGGGGAAAGGGGACAACCTAGTTCTAGGAAAGCCTGAAGAAGCACAGTTACGTGCGTAAATGGGCAGATTAGGTGGGCCGAAGGCCCTTATCTGGCATCAATATCTATGTATCTATTTATCTGTTTATAATGAACACAGCAACGAGCAGGAAATGCAGGAAGCTGTATTACAGCCATGACTGTGGTGAATATCCTGAAACAGAGTGACTGAGTAATGGCTGAAATGACTGAGAAAGACTGGCTGAAAAAGCTGGAGTTCAAGTGGTGATAGCCGCTGGCTTGTGCCAGGTGAATTAATGAAATGCATGCAGAGAAACTGCAGTGAAAAGATTGCAAGTGGCATGGTTATGAACATCAGGTAAAACAGACTAAGAAAATATAAGCAAAATACAACAGCATGACAGATGTAGGACATAGAATCGAGTCAGCACAGTGAAAAACTGCGGGTAAGCATTGGAGTTAAAGGAAGACACCACTTACCATTCCATGCTCTCCTGCCAGTCATATTCCCCCCGATTAGTGGTTCTATGCAAAAAAAAATTTTTTCTGACTGCATTTAGGTATTGATATTTAAGTTTTAAACAGTGCTCAAAAACCTCCAGTCTTAAGTCTGCTGGCAGCAATCTCATGAGAGCCGCTCTGTCCATCCTCTGGGCTATGCTAATGTTACTTCACCAGTCAATGCGTTGAATCATCTGGGTCACATTAGCTCATCCTGTACGAGGGAACGATTGTCTCCCATAAGATGGCTGACAACACCCTTAGTGAATGGAGGTTTTCGAGCACTGTCGAAAACTTATTTACCATTACCCAAATAAAGCTAAACAATTATTTTGTATACAAAACCAGTAATCAGGAGCTTATGCACTGGCAGGAGAGGCACTGGAAGGTAAGTGGTGTTTTCCTTTAAATGAGAGCATGAGAGCAGCATAAGTGGCTACCCTGGAGAAAAACAGAAAGCACGATGGTACAGCCAGAGAAAGCAGCCAGACACAATGCCAACCTAGAGCGACACCTATGGCACACAAGGAGGCAACAGCAGGGGTGAGGATACTGTTGGGGCTCCCCACTCCCAAGGGTCACACAGGGCCCTCAGCCGCTAGGGTTGGTTCTGCTTTTTTTTTTATTATTATTGATAAGACAAACCACTAGGTAGTAGGAACTGAGCTAAAACAAGAAAATTCATGTCTCTTGTGGCCCAAGTCAGGATTCTAAGCCACAGATATCACTCAAAGTAAATGTGCACCACCCACTCACACCATATAACAAATCATACCAGCAATTGTGCGAATTCATGTATAATTTATTTTTATAGCTTAACTATTTTTTCATTTGAAAAGTTCAGTACTTCTCATAAAGTATTAAACATAAGATTAGACAGAAACCAACAGGAATATAATACATGGCAATAATTCCCATAAAAGCAAGGTTTAATAGCCTTGCTTACAAAATAATTACAAACAATTCATGCTCAAATCATGAAGACATGTACTTCCAGGAATACACTGTAAAAGAGTTACAGTACACTATTCTAAAATCCACCACAGAATAATACAGTGCCTTTGAGAAATGTTAAGTTCTCCTTATGCCTGAGTAATGCATATTTCTTACTTTACTTTCTTCTAAAGAGGAACATATAAATGCAGAGGTGGGATATTTGTTCAACATTGCTCAAAAGTGTCAGCTTTAAAGATAAAAGGATTTACAGTATGTACAATCTGACAGCTTCATGTTTTAACTGTATAGGAATCTTTTCTGTTCAAGGAATAAGATTTTACATGGTGGTTGCTTTATGTTTTTAACACTTTTGAAAAATAAGACTGAATTATAATGCATATGAGTGGTTCTGTCATTTGCTTGCTGGCATTATGGAGAGGCAAACCAGTTTGAAATAAAAAAAACAACAACACACTCCTCACCCCCTGAACCTGCTGGTTCTAATTTTCTAAACCCAGCTTTCCCCTTTAAATGGGCCTGGGCCCATTAAGAGACCAGAGTTCGCATGTGATCCCTTAATTCCACAATGTGGTGGTGAGGCACTTGACTTGCGGAGGGAGAATGTGGGCCACCTGACATCTGTACACCCGCTGTGGACCAGTACCAGAGTGGCATTGACATCAGCTGTGACAATAGACACTCTTACTACCTGCTGACTGGAGGAAATGTGCAGCTATGGTAACACAATTGAGCTGGGTGGAGGACAAAGGGCAAAAATGGGAAACGTGGGGAAAACTGAATTAAAAAAAAACATGGAAAAATGTCAGCCTGTCATGGCTGCGGTAGAGCTACCTCTTGTCACCCCAGCAATCCAGGTTCGGGAACAAGTTTGAGATGCTGGAGGGCTGCTGGAGGAGGGGGGAGGCTTGAGCTTCCCACTGGACACTTGCCTTCTCTAGGGATGAAAGTTCTATGTTCTCACTGCTCTAATGCCACCTGGGTGCCACAGGTGGCGTGGCAATGCGGGATGGCAGTGGGAAGCTGAGGCGGCTGGCTAAGCTTTGCACACACCTGTTGTGTACATGCAGATGCACATTCACACTGTTGTCTTCTAGGAGAGGAGAAACATGGAGAAAAAGCAGGCCAGGGCAGGATGACGCCGGAATCCATGAAGGCCCCGCACTGCTAACTGTACTCTGGTTATACGTGCTGGATTTGGTCTCTAGAGGGTGCTCTCTGTCACCCCTGTTTGCCCCATCATGGAGGCTAATGGAGACCAGGGCGAGTTCCAGAGATGACAGGTGGTGGGGCTGGAGGTTGAAGGCAGAAGGGGGCACCGGCTAGAAGTTGGGGAGGAAAAACAGTAAATAATAATAAAAATGAAACACACTTAGAAAGAATAGCCTTATCCAGTTTGGAGTTGAGCGGACCTGAACCTGAACAAGTAAAGTGTGTTCTGTTGGCCTGGGGGCCCTGGAGTTACAGCGGCCAAACAAGTTAAAATCTGGGATGTTTGCCAGGGATTTTTGCATTTTCAGTGATCACAGATCAACTGGGGTTTCAACAGTTCTTTCCTTTTAACCAACAAACACTGCACACCAGCAGCCTTGCATAAGCACCATTATTCTGGACAGGTCCCCGGCACACAAATAGTAGCAGATCATCTCCACAACTATAACACTGAGAATAAATAAAGAAATAAACTGATCTTGGGTAAACAATGAAAAAGCATATTTTTTCCATATTTGCAAAAACACAGGTCATCTTGATTCCCTCGAGAAATGCTGGTGCCTGGGTCCGGGGAACAAATATCAAAACACACTCCCCTGTGTACTGTGCTGGGCACTTCAAGAGATACCCAGAACTTAAAACTATGGGTGCAGTAAAAACTGAGTCTTTTCCTCTTTTATTGTGTGCTGGGTATGAATTCTGCCTGTCTAAGCAGCCCCGGCGCAGTGCAAAGGAGTGTGTTTTGATCATTTTTTCCCCCATCTTTGCTGTTCATTTTTGTTTCCAGATCCATTTATATGGTGCTACTGTTCATTTTATAAGTGTTTATAATACGCATTGTGCAGTATGTTTCGTCTCATGTGTGACGGGCACCACTCCATGTTTTTAAGTACATTCACACATTGGCACCTGGCAATGTTGTTAGCATTCTGGGAGCAGGGTGGGATGCAAGAAGCAACAGCTATGTCTGATGGTTGAAATGCTCCAGATGGTGGGGTGCATCCACACAAGAATCAAAAATACCTGTAGTGTTCTGACTCCCCACTACCACAGTAGCTCAGCCAATCAGAATGGATTTAGCTCCTGCGTCATCCATACTGATCTGCTGGCAAATGATGTGCAGCCGTGCACCACCCACACCAGTGCAAAAAAGGTTGATGTGAACAGGCATTTTAGAGTCACTATGTTAAAAGTTTTTCTTCTGTGGAATGAGGCCAACCCTGATATCCCCCAGAGTCTCATAAGGACAGAGGAGTGGTGTCTGTTGCATGCTAGTTCATCTTAGTCACATGGTCAGTCATTTTAAACAGTGGATGTTCAAAAACAGCTGAAAATACTAAGGAGAAGCTGGGACAGCCATATTTAAAGGAGTGCTCCCTTAATTATTTAAAAATGTTTTAAAAAAATGATAAACCAGAATCAAAGTATGGGAAAGGACAAAGGACATCTTACAAGAATGGGGGAAAAGTGCAATCTAAAAAAGACTAAAAGGGTATTGGTAAATCACTTTCACTGTAACATGAACTGCTGTTTGAGAATATAGTAGAAAAAGCAATAAACACAAGATGCACCACTTGGTTAAGTCACTGACATGCAGTTTTGTTTAACTGGAAAACATTATTTTCCTTACATGTAGAATTTAGCAATGTGCATATACATTTACTTAGCTTATCTGCTTTTGCTGTAACTCAATGCCATCTCAAAAGTCAATGTGGATACAGATTTCAATCAATGCAAAATACTGCAGCAAACAGGGCGCTCTGGATTAAAACCAAATAACAATAAAAGATCTGTCATCCTTAATCAGTTAATAGGAAATGGCTTTATAATGAGGTCTTTCAAAAGCCTTCGAGTAATATCATTGCATATACATATAAAAAACATTTATTTTTCTTAGTTCTTGGATGCTAGCGGTCCTAAAAACTTAAATGTAGCTCATTATAATCAAAAAGCAGCAAGAATAATATGAGACACCATTATATTTAGTTTTTCCCTGCCTGAGTTAGAAAATGCACCAGTCAGAAACCTTGGTTGATAGTACAACACTGAAAATATCTCACTGCCAGATCTGATGAATTTACCTAGCTAAATTCTCTTGTTTTATTATACTAATGAGCAGCAGTTAGATTGTTAAATATTTTGGCAAATGTACCGGAGTTCATATTAAAGTGCACAGTTTTCTTTTTGATTGCTGTTGAATTCTGGGTTTGAAATTCGTCCCCAAAGACAGAGCAGCAGATCACCCATTGACGATCTTTTGACTGATGTACCCAGGCAGGGTGTAGATGATGAGTGCCAAGAAGAGGGCCAAGATGGCCAGGATGATGAAGGCAATGATGAACTTCTTGTACTTTTTCCAGATGAAGAATACAAATGTTTTCAGGGGGTTCGTGAACCAGTTGAACGAAGTCGTTGGCCGGCTAGAAGGAATAGGTTAAAGAAAGGTGTTACATTTCAGGGTTCATATGTCTATGACTATAAGGTAACAGAAGCATTTGCTTTTTTAAAAAAAAAATTAGTTTGCAACCATATTTACTCATCACCCACCCCACAAATTGGGCTGTCAAGGTTGCACCCTTCCTCATGCGTGGAGGGTGTTCAAGCAGCTGTGTTCTAGCCAACATCAATGCTATGATTGACCAGAACGGGGTGTAAGGATGCCAGGTGGCATATGCCCTCCCTCACTGGAAGCCTAACATCTCACCTATGTGATGCACCTGGGTCCCAGCCAGCACCAGCATGAGATTCTAGGAATCTCATGCATACCCCAGTCTCTCAGGTCACAGAATGATGTTTTGCTACCATACCAAAGGGCCAGCTCTTGTAGCAGCATTTGTAATTAAGGCAAGACAATTTCATTTACGGTATATAACACCCTATCCCAGGGGCACCGAGTGCTTCACAGTACAAATACATAAAACAATTTAAAATACATAATGAAATATTACAGTTTCAATAAAAAGGATAAATAACATGTAAATAATCTAGTGCAGCACAGGTATAACTATTAAATAGTTCAATCAATGCAGAATGTCTGTACAAATAAATAGCATTTCAGTGCCTTTTTCAACTCCTCCACCAAGGGGGAACTCCCAAGGTGGAAAGGTAATGGGCTAGATTTTCAACACAGGGCTTTCCCAAGCCCTGCGTCAAACCCTGCACTGCTCAGAACACACTGCTGCACCTTGCGTCCGATTCTCAAAGATTGTGTGGATTTGCAACACTTCACCAACCACTTGCACTAAATACATGGTGCAAACCTCGTAAAAGGCCCGCTAACTTAGACCAAAAACAGATCTAACTTGGTGCCAGCCCAGCAGGATCGAGAATCCTGATTGCCAGCCAGTGACGCACAAGCCCCATGCGCGGGTCTTGACACACCTGGGGCTTGTGGCAGTCTAACTCATTTGAGAATTGAGCCCAATGAGTTACAAATAGTTGGGGCTGCCACCAAGAATGCTGGATCACCCGGTTGATTGAGGCATGATCATGGGATGGCCAGTACTGACTGTGTGAGGGAGCAGAGCAAGTGGCAAGGAGTATAGTTAGTGTGTTTGTCTGAGTTGGCTGAAGTGAATTGTTATCTGTGCAGTTATACGAACATACGAAATTTGCCAGCAGATAAAGGCCTAGAGGCCTATCAAGTCTGCTCGAATGTGCAGCTAGCACCCCTTATTCTGCAGCTGCCCTTCCCTTCCACCCTTCCCCTTCATTAACCCTCCCCCTTGTCCTGTCCCATCCTCGTTTGAAGCAGTCCACTGTTCTACTGCATACCACTTCAGAAGGTAACGATTCCACCCAGCCACCACCCCTCTGTAAAAGTGTCTCCTCATCTCCTCCTGAACCTTCCTCGCCCAGTCTCAGATCATGGCCACTGGTGTCCCTCCCTCCCTTACTTTGAACAGCCCTCTGTACTTGTCTTGTTTATTCCTTTCATGTATTTAAAGGTTTCAATCATGTCACCCCTGTCTCCTCTCCTCCAGTGAGTACATGTTCAACTCCTTCAACCTCCTCTCGATGATAAGTCCTCAGCCCCATGATCATCTTTGTCACTCTGCGCTGCACCCCTCCAGTAACTAATGTCCCTCTCAGATATCGGACGCCAGTACTGCACGCAGTACTCCAGGTGTGGTCTAACTAATGACCTATACAGTGGCAGAATCACCTCCTCCCTCCTCGAGGATATACCCCTTGCAATACAACCCAGCATTTTGTTGGCCTTTGCAGCTGCCTTCCTACATTGTGCTGAGTTGTTCATTGACCCTGTAATGAGCACACCCAGATCCTTCTCCTTCTCTGTCTGGGCTAGCTGCACTCCCCCTAGCTGGTAACTCCTCCTTTGGTTCTTCATCCCAAAATGCAGCACCTTGCACTTTTTGGCATTAAAGCCCAGTTGCCAGGTGTCTGACCAGGTTTCAAGCTTTGCCAGATCATCCTGCAACCCCTGCCATCCCCCTAGGTCATCCACCACCGCGCCTACCTTGGTATCATCAGCAAACAGACTGATCTTGATCTTGATGTCCCATTATCTAGGTGTAGAAGGAGCTGTAAATTAGGAGAAGTGGCTTAACCTGAAGGAAGCCAGGTGTTTAGGATTTAAAAACTGCCCTAGATAGCTTCTGGCAGCGAATAGGCAGAGAACAAGAGGAAGGAGGTGCTGTAGAACTATACTTCTCTACTGGGACTATATTGTCCTCCTTCCCTCTCCTCCACCCCCCACCCTTAGCTAGTTCAACTTTTATAGGCACAGAATTTGACTGACAACAGGAACTTCCTGTTTAGGAGCAGGAAGGGAGTGATCACAGCGCCACAAAAGACTCATCATCCTAGAAGGAAAAGAGTAGCTCTCCGTCCCCCCTTAGCTGCTGGAGGCCTGACTCTAAGCAAGTAAGGAGACTACTGAGAAATATAGGAATTTTCTGTCTCAGAACAGGAAGATCATGAGCTTTAAGGGCACGGAGGCAGTAGGTAAGTAGGGAGAAAAAAAAAATTATATATAAATAAATAAATAAATAAATAAATAAACAGGAAAGAGTAAGTATTCAAAACAACAGTTATGGGGCCAGAAATAAGACATAATGGGAGTGGTGCAGTACAGTGGCTGTGGAGCAGCAGTCTTCCGGGAGACATTCTGGAGGATGCGGTGTTGTCCCATCTGCAGGCATCTCTCTGGGCTGAGGGAGGAGGTTGCTCATCTCCAAGCTGAGTTGGCCAGGATTTGGGGGACTTCCTCTCCCACCAGGGACCAGGGCCACCGCCTCTGCTTCAGAGGTTGCCAAGAAAGATGAGCAGTTGGACCACAGTGGGCTCAGGGAGGGTAAGGGTGATGGAACAGTGGTGTATCTCTCCAGTTGTACCTCTCCACAATTTGTATGCCACTCTGGCAGAGTGTGGTTCCTCTATAGAGGCACCTGCAGTGGAGACCAAGGAGGATGCTGGGAACCTCCACAAAGGACACTCACAGGAGGGTGGCATGGGACCCCACAGGGGAAGAAAACAGCTCCTGGTGGGGGACTCCATTGTTAGGAGTGTAGAACTGGGGGGGGTGAGGGGTGAGGGAGGTAAGGTGCCTGCCAGGCACTATGGCTTGGAGAGACAGGGAGTGAATCCTCAAGATTGCAGGAGCAGCTGCATGGGAGGGGGAGCTTGATGTCATTATCCACCTAGGGACAAATGACCTGGCTGGGAAAGGGATCAGAACAGTGCAGAAGCAGTTTTTGGAGTTGGGGAGGGGCCTTAGACAAGTAATATGTATGTATGGTAACCTTCTCAGAGGTGCTGCCTGTCTATGGCATGGGTGAGGCTAGGGTGCTCCACACCATGACATTCAATCAGTGGTTGAAAAACTGGTGCAGAGCTCATGGGTTTGGCTTCACTGGGGACTGGGGGTCCACCTGGAGTGATGCAGGCCTATACTGGTGCGATGGTCTGCATCCATCCAGGAGGGGAATCAGAATCCTAGGTGATAGGTTTAAGTACTTCATTGGCAAGCATTTAAACTAGCCAAGGAGTGAGGCACTGGAAAGGAGCAGGGAAATCCTAGCCCCCCCCAAAAAATCAGGGTAGTTAGTGAGGTAAACACCAAGATAGAGATGTCGATAGGGAGAAGGGCAGGGGTAAATGGAGAAAACAACAAAGGCAATAAGGACAGGGATGGGGCAAAAAGTGGTAAGACCATCAAGAAATGGAGGGTAATGAGTACCAATGCCCATAGTCTGGGCAACAAGCTCCCTGAACTGGTGGACTTGATGGAAGAGGGATGCCTGGATATCATGGCAGTCACAGAAACATAGTACTCAGAGAACCATGACTGGGATGTTAACATACCAGGGTACACAACCTAGAGGAGAGACAGGGAGGGTAGAAGAGGGGGAGGAGTAGCTCTCTATGTAAGGGAAGGGATAAAAGCGACGAAATAAAAGAGTAAACAGGGAGGAGAGAAGGCACTGTGGGTTACCTTAGGGACTGGAAATAGCACCACAATCCACACAGAGGTTGTATACAGACCCGCATTTCAGGGGAAGGGAATGGACAAGGATATGATAGAAGGCATCCTTAGGATGGCAGAGAAAGGGGAGATATTGTTGATGGTGGAACTGAACATGACAGATGTTAACTGGAGCACCTTTGCTGCAGCCATATCCAAGAGCAGGGACGTTCTCGATGCTCTACAGGGGGCATGCCTCAGACAGCTAGTGTTGGAACCCACTCTGGAGGGAGCAATCTTAGACCTCATACTCTCAAATAGGGACAGCGAGAGGATCTCAGATCTAGAAGTGGGTAGCCATCTGGGAACAAGTGACCACCAAACAGTGTGGTTCACAATAAACTCAGCTGCAGAGTCAACCTATACAAAAGTGAGGGTACTGGACTTCAGGAGGAATGACTTTGTCAAAATTGGAGAGTGCCTTAGAAAAGCACTAGCAAACAGGCAAGAAGGAGGGGTGGAGCAGCAATGGGGAAACATCAGAACTGCCATCACAGAGGCAAATAAACAAATCAAAATGAAAGAAAAAGCCACTATGGTTCTCAAAAGAGGTGGCAGGGAAGGTTAGGGAGAAAAAGACAGCATTTAGGAAGTATAAGGAAACACAGAAGGAGCAGGACAGAGAACTGTACCAGTTAAGACAGAAGGAAGCAGGGAAGGTAGTCAGTATAGCAAAGGCCCAAACTGAAGAAAAGATAGCCAGCTCGGTTAAGAAGGGGGATAAAACCTTTTATAGGTACATCAGGGAGTGTAGAAAGACAAATCCCCCCTTGAAGCCAGGCCTCATCTGCAAAAAGCCCTAGCTAGCAACAACCCCAGCTGTGATCCCCTGGACTCCAGGATCCTCCGATTAGTCTTGGATACTGTACTAGCTCCTCTCACCGACCTCTTAAGCCAGTCACTATGTCTTGGTCAGTTCCCAAGTGCTTGGAAAATTGCAGAAATCACCCTAATCCATAAGAGTGGAAATAGAACCTCCCCTAACAATTTCAGGCCCATCTCCATTCTCCCCTCGCTCTCCAAAGCACTAGAAAAAATAGTGACCATTCAGCTCTCTGAGTACCTAGCCAAATATGACCTGATATGTCCAGAACAAAATGGATTCTGCCCTGGACACAGCACCATCACAGTCCTCCTGGAGTTCTCCCAGCACCTCCACACTGCTCTAGACTCTGGTCACGTTGTGGGTGCAGTGTTCATTGACCTCTCCAAGGCCTTTGACACTGTCTGTCACCCCCTCCTACTTGACTCCCTCCACCAACTTGACTTCTCCTCTGGCCCCCTTGATTGGTTTACCAGTTACCTCTCTACCAGATCCCAGCGTGTGAAGGTAAACGGCACCCTGTCTAATATCCTGCCCATTCGTTCTCGGGTCCCTCAGGGTTCCATCCTGAGCCCCGTTCTGTTCAGCCTTTTTCGCAACATTCTCCCCAGCTTCTGCTCAGGCAATATGCTCCTCTATGCCAATGATATGGTCCCCTTTGCCTCCCACTCTAACCCTGCATCTCTAAAGAAATCCCTGCAGCATACTTTCAACCAACCCGAAAAGTGGTTCCTCGACCACCGGCTGGTCATTAACCTCAAGAAAACCAAATCCATGCCTTTTTCTTATCACCAAAATAAGGCCAAAAATGCCCCCTCTGCATTCTCCCCAGTAATCCACACCATCTTGAGCAGGTGTCATCCTACAAATACCTGGGAGTCATCTTCGACTCAACTCTTACCTTCCACATCCACATCCACATCAATACCCTGTCCTCAGCTATAAATTCCCGGATTGGCCTTCTCTATCATCATAAAGATTGCCTCCCCCAAACCACCTTCTGTCTGGCCATCAACTCCTCCGTCCTGTCCTTAGTGGACTACGGCCTACCCATCTATGCCACGGCCGACAATACTGCCCTTGCCAAAATCCAGACCTCGATAAACAAGGCATGCAAGCTCCTGACCAGTGCATCCCACTGCACCCATACTTGCCCGACTCTATCCCACCGCCAACCTGCTCACCTTTGAGGAGCACCTGCGGTACCAAACCTGCTTACTCACCAAAAAATCCCTGCTAGGACTCTCTCCCCCCCAGGGGTTACTGTGTCTCTGCAGCATGCATCCCCATCTGTTGCCACCCGCAGCTCAGGTAAGGCCACCTTCCAGGTGCCCCATACCAAGACCTCTTTAGCCCAAAGGTCCTTCCACTACCGCGCCCCCACATGGTTCAACTCCCTTCCACCCTCTGTCTCTAGTTTTACCAAAATTGCTCCTTTCAAAGTCACTCTCCGTAACCTCCGCTTTGATGCCCGAAGCTGTAATTGCCCCTAATTAATGTAATGGTGGGGTCCCCCTGCCAGGCCCATAGCATTGACAATGTCTGTTGGACTGCTTCCTCTCCGCCCTCTTTTTTCCCCACCACCTGCTTTCTCCCCAACCTTTACACATAGGTATTCCTCCCTGGTGCGTCCAGGGTTATGCCTTCTATTATAGTATTATATTATACATTTGTAACTTACTGTATGCAACTTTATCTGTAATCCACTGTTGTACATGTGTTCTTATTGTTATCTGTATTGCACCTATATGTTACCACTGTTGTACCTCACACTGTAATCATGTCTACCCTCTCTGCGACAAGGTGCTTTGTAAATGAGTCCACGACTCAAACGTTGTAAATCCGACTTGTACAAATAAATAAATAAATAAATAGTGAGGCTGAATAGAGAGGAGGAGGAGGAGGGGGAGGTACCCAATCCAATTAACAGAAGCACTCTGGATGGGGGGGGTCAATCTCAGTCCTTTCACAGAATAAAGGGTTCTGGAAGAACTCCTAAAACTGAAGGTGGACAAAGCAATGGGGCCTGACAGGATTCACACCAGAATTCTAAAAGAATTAAGGGGAGAACTAGTGACACCACTGACTACCCTGTTTAACAAATCATGGGAGAATGGGGTGATACCTGAGGACTGGAGGAGGGCAGATGTGATTCCTCTTCACAAAAGTGGGAGCAAGACAGAGGCAGGAAACTACAGACCTGTTAGTTTGACCTCTGTGGTAGGAAAAATGATAGAATCACTTCTGAAGGAAAGAACTGTTGAGTACCTAGAGGCCAGTGGGGCACAGGACCCAAGGCAGCATGGATTCACAGAGGGAAGGTCATGTCAGACGAATCTAATTGATTTCTTTGACTGGGTGACCAAAGTAGTAAACCAGGGAGGGGCTGTGGACATGGCCTACCTAGATTTTAGCAAGGCATTTGACACAGTCCCACACAAAGATTAATAAACAAATTAGCCAGCCTGGGAGTGGGTCCCAGGGTGGTAGACTGGGTAAAACATTGGCTGGACAACAGGACACAGACAGTAATAGTGTTTTTAACACATTTATAACACATTAATACCTAACAAATACACTACAAACCACCTTATTACAATTGTAATAACACATTTAACTCATGAAATAGCCACTTTATTAACACATATAACAACCACACTAAAAACCTCCAAACATCCCGTATTTACTGCCTCTGAAAAGCAAAACACTGCAAAAAACTCTGCCTAAAAATTGTCCTAGTCTAAAATCCTATCACTCACCTAACACCTCTCTCTAACCTCACTAACCAAACAGCCATGTCCCTCGATGCACCGTCCATTGCTCTCTCTCACTTACTTTCTCAGTCTTCTCTCTGACTTCCACAGACATCCGTGCTGCTGCTGCCATCTCCACACTACTGACTCCCACAGTGCTGACGACTGCAAACACCATGCCTATCCTGACTGCTGCTCTGGGCCACACTCCTAATCACACACTGGAACCATAACTGCTGACTACACTCTGCACTCAACTGCAGACCCCATGCCATGCTGCATCCCATCCTATGAACACTAAAGGAAGGACCGTTGGAATCAAGTCTCCTTTTATTAGAAGCCCCTTCCCTAAGGAAACACTACAGGGGCAAAACACCACTGTATTATGGAAATAATGCACCACACTATGGAAAAAACTATCCGGGCATACCAGTACACTATGGAGAAATCCTACACTGTGAAAAAAACACTAAAACTACATACTCTTACTACAACAAAATCCTGAAGCAATCTCTAATGCTTACACAAAGTGTAACCTCATATAATATATCAAATACATGATGGGTAAGTTCTGATTGGGGGAAACATACCCATTCTGGGGACTAAAACGATTATAAAGCCACTTACCCTTTGGGCTTGTGGCCTTATGATGGTCTTAACCCCCTTGATGGGTACATTTCCCCATACACCACAATTGCCTATCATTTATTCTTTCTATATGATTGCACCATCTATGGAAAGGTGGGTATAGGTATTTGGGTTTCAGCAGATGGTTCATAATTCATTTATGACAAGACTAGAGAGAAGTGGCCCAAGAATAGGCGAGTCCCTGTGGAACACCAAGGTTGAAAGTATTTGGAAAGGAAAGTACTCTGTTGACTTTGATGACCTCTGACCGGTTTCAGAGGTAATTCTCAATTCATGACAGGGACATGGGAGTTAAACCAAAGTCACGCAGATTTGCATGAAGGTAATGATTCACAGACTCAAAGGCCTCGTCTCCATCTGACAATAAAGAACTTTCTACCTTAGAGTCAGCCCAGTGGTGCTGTGGGTTGAGGCGCTGGATGCTTCACCTCGTGCCACGCTGGTGACCCGGGTTCGGGAACGAGCCTGGGTCGCCGGAGGTTGGCAGGGGGGGAGGGAGGGGATGTGAGAAGCTGCTGGCCAGCAGCACTCCGCCTCAGGAGGAAGGATCCAGCTCTCTCAGAGCTTGACCGCCCTCTGGTGGAGGCCAGAGAGATGGCGTCATGAGAGAGTTCTGACAAAGGTCAACGGGGAGGGTTGCGGGGACCCGATCTGGAGCTGCAGTGCACAAGTGCACCTCCACGTGCATGCATCACTGCTTCTGGGGGTCCCGGGATAGCTAAGGGAGAAAATGGAGGAAATCGTGGGGGCCGATATGGATGATGCCCCCAGACTGACTCAGGGGATCTGCCAGGGCGCGCATGGCGCTACAAGACCCCGAAAGACCCCGAGATCAGTAGACTCGGCGGACGCAGAAGTCAACCCGCAACAGGAGGATAAAAACAGTCACAAAAAAAAAGAACTTTCTGATTTTGCTGACTAGGTAGAGGTGCAGCCTTAAGGACTCAGGGTTGATGGTTTGATTCTTATCAAGGACACTTTGTAAGTCTACCTACTAGCTGAGCCAGTCATAATACTATCCTCTAATTGCTAAGGCTGTACTGAATGAGCACAGTTTCAAGCAGCAGTGCAACAAAACTGGGCAAAAAAAACGTTACCCTACTTTTTTGTCACTATAAGAGATCCAAGGCATCTTCCAATTTTATTTGGTGGTAAAACTTACTAGTGCCACCAGAATTTGAGTATTTTATAAATTTTTAATTTAACTTTTTCTCAATAAAAAAAGATGACCATCACATTTAGCTTAGCAACAGCATCATAGACCTCTCAAAGGTTAGGACAGAAAAAACCCTCATGGGGCTAGATACTAAAAAATTTGCCAAAGTGGAGTACGAGGGCTTGTGCTGCACTGGTGCCCGACCAAGAAGATACGATATTCAGTCAGATAGCAGACCGGTGCTCTCTGACTGAATATCAGCCCATGTCAATGCAGTACTAAGTCACGCTGCACTGCCCCGACATGAACCTGGGCTGTATTCAGTCCATAGGGAATTGTGCCCCCAGACTGGATAGAACTGCAAGCCATACCGTGATAGTCAGCAGTAAAATGCAAATTAGCCCATTAGGCATGCAAGATGCTAAGGGGCCATGTGCACGCCTATTATGTTCTCATCGGTATCGGAATCAGTGGCCCAGTTGTGCCAATCCTGATGTCATCTCTGGCAGCCAGCAGTACCCCTCCCACTCCCCTAACACCTGTCCCAGTTCTTTGACAGGTGTCTCTGGCATCTAGTGGCATCTCCCACTCCTCAAACACCCATCCGGGTAAGTTTCCGTGATTCCCTGGTGTCTAGTGGCACTCCCCAACCCCCTGAACACTTGTTCCATGAATGTCCGTCACTGCCCTGGTGTCCAGTGGCACCCCCCACCCTCCGATCACCTGTTTCAGTACCCCCAGCAGCTGATCACCTGTTCTAATCCTGCTAAAGCATTCCCTAGTGTCTAGTCTAGTAGCACCCTACCCTCCTGTCACCCATCCTGGTATGTCTAAAGTATTCTGTGGTCTCTAGTGGCCTCCCGTACCCTCTGATCACTCATAGCAGTATGTCTAAAGTATTTCATGGTGTCTAGTGGCACCCCCACCCTCCGATCACCAATCCTGGTATGTCTAAAGTATTCTCTGGTGTCTAGTGGCACACACCCCCTGCCAATCACCCATCCCAGTGATTCTGAACATTTTCTAGTGGCATTCCCCATTTTCCTGTCCCTTATATTGTTCTGCATCACTGGTGTTCAGTGGAACCCCCTGCTGCTAAACAGACCGGCAAACATTGGCCGTTCGGTGGGCCCCTGCCAACCCAACCCACAGTCAGCATGCCACCCTGCCAACCCCCCTTTACCAGTGATGCTGGAGCTGTATAATGAGCCTGATATGATGACTAGTACAGCCTTCCTCTCACCTTCTTGGCTAGCCATCGTATCTCTTGACTGTGAGCATGTGTATAATATACACTATACTGTATGCACTCACTGTCAATATGTACATCAGCTGCCTGAGAAGATGAGAGGAGGGCTATGCCAGTTGTCATATCAGGCTCATCACATGGTCCTGGCATCACTGGCGGGGGAGTTGGCTGGATGGTGTGCTGGATGAGGGTGGACTGCTGGTGTTCGCAGGTTTGTTTGGCAGCTGGCAGTCAGGGGGGTGCCACTCGACACCAGCAATGCAGAGCAATATATGGGATGGGAGATTGGGGGCTGGGGGGGCTGCCACTAGCCACCAGGAAATGTTCAGAATCACCAGGATGGGTGACCGTTGGGTGTGGTTGCTACTAGACACCAGGGAATACTTTCAACATTCCTAGATGGGTGGTCAGAGGAAGGGGGTGCCACAAGACACTGGAGAATACTTTGAGTGTACTGGGACATGTGATCAGTGGGTGGGGGGAGCAGTGGACACCAGGATATACTTGAGAAGTACCAGGATGGGTGATTGGAGGGTGGGGGGTGCCACTAGACACAAGGGACTACACTGTATTTACAGGATGGGTGACTGGAGGGTGGGGGGTGCCACCAGTCACCAGGGAGGTTTCTGTATCTCACAGGATGAGTGAACGGGGCGGGCAGCTGCAGTACAGCCATCCCACCATCTGTGGGGTGGGGGTGTGGACTTCATGCCCATTTAAGACCAGGTTTCTGGAGGCATTAAATAGTGCTGCTTTGGGTGCCATTTACCGCCAATGCAAACCTTTGAAATGGCCACTGCACCCATATGCAGGGGAACCCCCTCGCTTGCATGGGCATAGCGTTATGTTAATGCTTGGGTGATTCCAAATTTAGCTTGTGCTACAGGGGTCTTTTAATACAGACCCCTCCCCACAACTGGGTGCAAAGCAATTAGCGAGCAAACACCTGCTAAGCATACGCTGTTTCAATATCTGGGCCATGGTGTGCGGAACTAAACATATCCAGAAAAGTAAATTTGACAGGTATGCTCATATTTTTATTAACTGTAGCTATAACCAGAATTTGAAAAAAATATTTTTCGTTGCACTGCTGCTTTAAGGTAAACAGTGGCCTCTGGCTGGCTCAGTGGCTGGGAGTTGGCATGTGATCCCTGGAATTCAAAAACTGCATCCGGCTGATAACTGAGTGCATCATGAAGACGGGGCCCCTATCTCTTGGGGGAGAAGGCATGGGTCGCCTTGCATTCATGCACCCCTTGCCAGCCAATTACAGAGCAGCCTTGGATTGACTGAAAAGGCAGTCGCTCGCCCATCCTCCTGACTGGAGGAAGGGTGGTTGGGTTGCAACTGTGATGAGCTCAATTGTCAGGGCAGGGGATACAAAGGAAAACGGCGCAAAGAGAAAATATAATAAAAAAGATACTAATAAAGAGAATACCAATATATGCATCAGCTAGGAAAATACAGTCACTTGTACTGTAAATCTTTTAAAAATAGCGGAATTTCTTTGGCAAACTGTTATAGCTGGTAATCACATGAAATGAACTTGAGACTGTCACTTGGATCTTTGCCTTCGTAAGTTGCAAATGTGAAAACCACCCTGAAGGCAGAGTGGGTGTATTGGTGGATGATGCCATCTGCTGGATGTTCTTTTAAACATTTTAATGTCGGTTTAGAACACTGAGTGAGCATGCTAGAGATGCAGTTTGCAGGGGAAAACAGCATACAGTATCCATAAAAGGATGTTAGGAGACAGAAAAATGTCCACGTTGTTTGTGTTTTTCTCTCCCAGTTATTCATATACTCTCAAGCCTATTTCTCCAAGCAGGGCATTCTGGGTAGGCAAATCCTTGAGCAAGTTTGGCTGACAAGGCTTCACTGGAATAGACACTGACTTGCAAACAGGCTTTTTGGTTTTTTTTGTTGAGTTTATTTACTGCAGGTCATGACGTCCAACTGAGATGCCACATGTCATTTTTAGTGGCCATGCTTTGCTGTGTTTTACAGTTCAGAGGGACTGAGGCACAGGATGATCAAGTGATTCAGTGATTCAGTGATGGTCATGACACACTTGGGTCAAGAATGCTGACTGTGGTACAGCAAGTTTAGTGTGTGTGCACGCGTGTGTGTATGTGTGTGTGTGTGTGTCGGGGAGGGGGATGGACTCAAAGTAGTTACTCCCAAAGGGACATGAAAAACTGGTAGTGGGATTCTTGGCATGCCTCTCAACCCCCTACCCCACCCACAAAGGACAAGGCTTTTGAAAGTAGAGATCTAGTTTTCAAAATGCCAAGAATGGCTCACAAAGCAGTTACAAATTCAATCCGCAGCTTAATGTGTCAAATATTTTCTGAAGGAAACTGCAACACTGATGTCGGGCATTATTTTGTGCTAAAGTCCCATTCATTAGTGACTGAAATGCCCAATTTACGTGACATGGAGTTAGCAAATGATTCAAAATCAGGGAAATTCCTGAAACTTAGGGACAGTGGCGAGATATGGTTGTTGGAGTAAGTTCACACTATGAAACAGGAGCCTGATTTTCAGAAGATGGGGAGGTGGGTGGGCACTGTGCATCTTCAGATACAGAGGGACTGGATGGCTCAGTGAAATGATAGTGGGTTAAGAAGCCTTTCACCTCCAGGCCACTGGTTTGAATCCAGTCCAGGTTACTGGTGGTCAAAAGCCATTGTCACCTGAGGGTGTTTTTTTTTCCGCCTCTCCAGCCCAGCCCCCATCGGCCTGACTGTGCTCCCAGCCCAGTCACCCATCATCCTGGGACTTGCCTCTTCCCTGGCTGTTTCTCCCTGACTTACCCCTCCCAGGGAGTGGGGTCTTCAGAGGCTGCCCCAAACCTCTGTCGGTTCTCATGCTCGGTTGACCGGGGAGCACCATGGTTGATGGTGCAGGGCCTGCAGATCACGGCAGGTGGTATCCTGCAGGGACCAGCTTTTTTTTCTTCCTGTTCTTCCTGGGGGTGTGGTGTGCAATGGCATAGGAGGCATGTACACCATACCTCTGGCATGCCCCCGCAACTAGAGCCAGCCCCAGCAGTTGGACCCCTTGCTGCCTAAGGGGACAGTACTGCGCCGGTGGCTTCCCAACCCTCCCCCTGGAGGAGGAGAGCAGTCCTTGGGATGCTCAGTCCTCCTCCCCCCAGCTGGCTGTCTGACTATCGAGATTGCTTCCAATCCTGGGTCATCAGCGTCACAAGCAGTACTGCTGTGCTGATGGACCTCCTGAGGGCTGTTTGATGACCTATGTGAAATGAGTTGTGGACGGTGGTTCCCAGTTCAGTTTCCAGTAGGCAGTTATCTACACCACACAACTCCCATCACAATCAGTCATGGTTATGCTTACAGAAATTGGTCTTGCATGTAAAAGAAAACAAAGAGCATGTTATTTGTCGAATCAAGAAATTAGAGGATGGCTGATGCGCTGCCCCTGGAGACCAGGACGCTGCATTCTAGGGAAAACGAGATGGAAGAAACTGTTCTCCTCCTTTGGCAACTAGGTAAGGTCCACTGGACACAAGACCCATTTACAGGGAAGACCCAGAAGTACAGGGAGGTTAAGTGATTTGCTCAGGGTAATACAGAATGCAGCTGGCGATTGTGGGAATTAAACCGAGCTCTGCTGCATGTACCAAGCTTGTTAACAGCTCATTGTTTTAACCTATACTATACTGCCAATTCACTTTTAAATAGCTCAGAATTAGATAAAATGAATTTTCATCCTCGTTTAGAAATTGTTGTGAAATCTGCATACACACATTGGGAATGCTTTATAGAATTGGGGTGTCATTGCTGGTGTTAGGAAACTGGCTGCACAAAGTTTGAGTGTGTCTTTGATTGAATATGGGATTATTTGTGCTGCAGTAAGTGAAGCAAATTTATCTAGGATCAAAGTTCTAATAACGTACACACATTTGTTCTGGATGTTGATTGAAGAACTCCTCACTGTATTTTATATGGCAGCTTCAACTGGTTATCCTCTGACATGTGTTGCAAATATTTCTATGCTTATGCATTAACAGAATCAACTTCATGATTAGAATTCAAACTTGGTTTGTTTCAAGGGCTGAATACTAAATATGAAACTCACTCTAGGTCTAACTCTTCGTTGTTAATCCCTCTGAAGAAGTCTGTTTGGACAAAAATCTTTTTTGCTTTAGTGCAATAAAAGAAACGTATTTTTCTTCCGTCCAACTTATTGGCCCTATTCATGAATGCCTATGTGCTGCAGTGGTCCCCACACCCCCTGGGGCATTCACACATGGGTGCGCTAGTACTCTGCATACAGGATCCCCAGCCAGCCATGTGGGCGCCATGCCAGGGGTGGGAAGAGGGCATGCCAGGGGGTGCCCGCACCAGCACATATGCATGAAGACACTTGTATGCTGCGCTGGTGTGGGACAACTGCATGGGGGGATCCTGCCATAACCACCCTCCATGATTACGTGCCCCCCACATCAAACACCAGCTGGTGGTGCCAGCATCGGAACTCCTGCTGCACTGTAGCCCCAGCCCACTGTGCTGCTTGGGTGGGCTGGGAGTGGCCATTTGGGCACATGCCTGGTGTTCTAACCTTATGGGGTATGTGCCCTCCAAGTAGCCCATGCCCTGGCATGGAAGGGATCCCCATATGGGACCCAGGATGGGCACCCCACTGGATGCGCCCCTGTGTCCAGCACTCCGCCCCATGCCATCATGTTCTTTAGCTGCATGGCTGTGCACCTGGAGGACGGGGTGCAGTTCAGCAGCTGGGAATTTTGAATGCCAGTCTGCGCATGACTGCCCCAGGTGTAGCCATGTTGGTGCTCTATTTATCGATTCGCATTTAATTAGTGAATTGCTCCCATTGTCAATTAGTACTTCTTTTTTAAAAGTAGGTTGAATGTCATCTGCATGCCACTTCTTTGTGTATGTTATTTGTATTCTGGGTGACCCATGGAAGTGGGCATTTTATGCCTCTGATCCTACCCGTTTAACAAAATAAAAACAATTGACACTAATTGGCATTCTTCTTGGCAGACTGATCTGAGATAACAAGGATTAAATGAGCATGGGAGTGTGAAATATGCTTTCACCTACATGGGGGGGGGGGATCCTCCACAACAGGGTTTAGGCACATTGCACTTTACTCTGAACTCTGTCCCCCCTCTTCACCCATACCTTACTACATAGCCTATACTAAGCAACCTTCTTGTGTATTAGTTCCCTAAATGTATGTGTGAGGTATGTCTGTATTCTACACACTATGTGCTGTAAACTTGCTGTGCCACCTGTGCTACTGACGTGCATAATGGAGATTGCCTATGTATTGATTTAATGTGCTGTATACTGTACATCATGAAATGTATATATATTCCTTTGTCCCCCCCCCAGTCACACCTGGAAATGAGCCTCGGCTCAGTGTGCTTTTCCCAGTCCCCAAATGTTTAAATAAAATAAAAATAAAATAAATAAAATGGTAGGGCAGAGTGGGGATGCAGGCCTGTGACTGCCCGTGTGGTACTGGTCATGTGGCAAAACAGAGAGCTTCGGTCTCCAATGCTGAAAGTCCACCACCTTTCAGGAGTATTATAAAACCACTCCCTCAAAAATAAATAAATAACAATTGTTGAGAGAGAGGGAGAGAGAGAGAGAAAATGCATGCACCAGTCACCTACAGAAAAGTAATATTTTCAGCAGTTTATCCACTGGCGTGCTGAATGTCCCTATAGTGTATGGGAGTGTGTTGTTACTCTTAGAATTCGATTGAAAAATACACTTGTACCATTGATGTGATGACATATTGTTGTTGTACCATTATAAGTACGTCATATTGATGGTACAACAGCATCGGACGTCTCTGTGCATGCGCCTTTGCCAAAGTGCAGCACATCAGGGAATGGCCGCAGTGGTGAGAAGAGGACTAGAACGATAGCAGTGATGGCAACAGCAGTAAAAGTAATGGCATTCTTGTCTTCTGATGTCCCTATAAAATGGCAGGCCGAATAATTATTTTAAAAACACACAGAACTGGTTTGATGAGATCGGGGGACCTAGAACGGAGCGGCGCATGTACTATGAGTGTTGGGGGGCGGAGGCAAAGTCTAAAATTGAGATGGGTGCCTTTTGAAGTGGTCCCTTAGTGATTTACTGTTGCCCATACACTATACAAGATAATGGATGGGAAACAGTAAACAACGCAGCGTTCACTTCTCGCAGTCATCAGATGACTCGGAAACCTCTCGAGCTTCGCCCTCGAGGTTTACAAGGTTGTCATGACAACTGCTCGAAGTGAACACAGGGTTGTTGTTCTCTCTTACCCATCCATTATCTTCTATGCTGTGCACCTAAGTCAAGCCTGGTCACACCAGACATAGAAAAGGTGCGTATTTATACACACACCTGCCTGAATTACAAATGTGCCATGAAGCAGGTAAAAAGCTGAAAGTCCCACGTGTGGCAGGAACTTCAGGGGTGCATCAGATCACCAAACCCCTCCCTCCCTCCAGTGCTTCTTTTCCACCCAAATGTGTGGGATTCTCCAGCTCTTAAAAAACCTGAAACCTAGGTGCACATGACATTTAACTCATGAACGTGGTATTACTAAGGATCTGTTAGTGGAGCCACCATGAAGGTGCCCCTGCTGCCACTGCCAGTAAGTATTGTGAGTACTGGTGTATGGAAGCCATATCGGTGATGGGGAAGGGGCAGCAGGACTCTAAAGAGAGAGATAAGACCTGAGAAAAACATTGACAATAGCAACCTTGGTTAAAAACTTACTTTGGCTTCTCCAGGGGTTCGGGTTCTTTGCGTCCCAGACCAACTGGGCTCTTCTCTGCTTCTTCAACTGTAAGAAGTTGGAACTCTGCCTCAACTTTACCCTGTTTAAGATCATTAAAGTGTTTTATTAGTTCTTAAATGGAAAGCATGCAGTAACAAAATAAATCAGTTATGTAAGCAATAACCCATGACAGGGCATGGGGTTGTGCAGAATTAATGCACGCCCTGGGTGTATTGTGAGGCATGAGACCAATGGCTGAGTGCCATCAGCTACTCAAGAAAGGCATTAAGTCTGCTAAATCCTATGCCCAGGAGTGGCTTATTGTACTTAAAAAAATTATAAGTTATTAATCTGACAAAAAATAAACATGTTTAAATGATAGAAAACTAGTGGCAAAATATCTCTTACTAAACAATGTTTTAGAGCTGTTTTACTTAATTAAAAATGCAGCTGTATGGAGGTGTAGAGGATGGGGAAAATAACTTTATTGTACTTCTTTTACAGTCGATCATGGTTTCTACCTTTCCCCTTGCACCCTCACCTCATGTTTCTACAACAAGTAGCAATTTTGACTTGTCATTTATAATTTTCTAAATCACATACCAACCTCAAAAAATTACTTTTTCACCTACTTTGTACCTTTGGGGTTGTTGAAGAGCAGCTCTCTAGTAGATGCCCCCACAAACATATAAGGTAGATTACCTGGGGAAGAACTGCGGGAGACTAATCTTTCATTTAAAAAATATATCAAACTCGTAACTTTATTCCTGTAGCATTCGCAAAAAAATAGAGCCGCTTCCTGAATTGGCAGACACGCCCCCACAGTCCCGTTTTGAAATGTCATAAAACGAAGGCTGCATGTGCGTGCCCCATTGACTTTCATTGGGGAGATTTTCTATATATTTTATTACTATTTAGTGTTGCAATTTAAAAAAAAATCAAAGCGACTGCTTGACTAACAGTGACCCTGTTAGTTAATTGGTCATTTTGATTTTTTTAAATCCCTCCCTCCGTTGTAATCACGTCGGCTTTCAAGCCTCCCAACCTGTACTGCCCTCCAGCCACTGCTAGAGGGCAGTCAGCAGGCGGGACAACTAATCCCCTTCCCTGGAGAGAAAGGGAGCAGTCCTCTTGACACTCAATCCGGCCAGTGTTAGTGGCTCAGTAGGTAGCACACTCGCCTCTGAGGCTGGGAGATCAGAGGTCTGTGGGTTCAGTTCCCACATCTGGCACTTGGGTTAATATCCCAGTACTGACACTGTAGTGCAGCATGAGAGGGGTGCTGCACTTCTGAGGTGCCATCTTTCGGACGAGACATTAAACCGAGGTCCTATCTGCCTGGATTGGTGGTAGTTCAGGTGGATGTTAAAGATCCCACGGCACTTATCGAAAAGAGTAGGGGAATTTCCCTGGTGTCCTGGCCAAATTTTCCTCATTCACTAAAAATATACTACCAACGGTTTCATCTGATTCAAGGTCACTTGGCATTCATCTGTATCCCCCTCCCCCGGGTCGTGCCTGAAAATAGGCAGGATTTGTCTAATGCACTTACCCGGTCAACAAAAACTAACTAAATAAATAAAATCCTCTCTCCCCCCTGCTGACCCCCAGTGGCCCAGGCTTGTTCCCAAACCCAGGTCACCGGCGTGGCGCAAAGCGTGGCGTCCAGCACCTCAACCCTCAGCACCACTGGGCCAGCTGTGTGATATCTTTTTTAAATGGAAGAATTAGGACAGCAGATTAGTATCGCACAACTCTGCCCCAGATAATCTACCTTATATGTTTGTGGGGCCAGCTGTGAGCTTACCATGAAGCTGCTCTTTAAAGTAGTGTTTGTATGTGTAAATGTAGCAAGCTGCTGAATAACGGCCATTATTAAACCATGTGAGCAGCATAGCTGACTACATCCTGGTTCAACCCTTTCAGTAGAAAGATGCTGTTTAGTATCCCACTACACTGAAAACTTTATTTATTTATTTATTTAGTTTTTATTGATCGGCAAGTGCATTAGACAAATCCTGCCTATTTTCAGGCACGACCCGGAGGAGGGGGAAACAGATGAATACCAAATGACCTTGAACCAGATTAAGCTGTTGGTGGTATTTTTAGTGAATGAGGAAATTTGGCCAGGACACCGGAGAAATTCCCCTATTCTTTTCGATAAGCGCCATGGGATCTTTAACATCCACCTGAACTACCACCAGTCAAGACAGATGGGACCTCGGTTTAACGTCTCATCTGAAAGACGGCACCTCAGAAGTGCAGCACCCCTCTCATGCTGCACTACAGTGTCAGTACTGGGATATTGCTAAGTTAAACATTGGATTTTGGAGGGTGGTATGTGCTAAGCTGGGTGGCAGGGTTGCTGCAAATTTTTATAAAAGTTTACATACCTGGCAACTGTTTTTCCCTGCCTGTGTAGTGATTTTATTGTTGCAATATGGTTACTGGCAAGAGGAAAAGCAAGTCGGGTTTAGAAAGTTCTGAATTTGATTAGTAAAATTAATCAATGGTCTTGTGATGCAGTTCAACCAATTAAGAGAACTTAGGTTTCTCTATGCATTTTATAAAGTGCTGTAGAGTAAAGAAACAGGAAATGATTTTCAAAGAAATTTTTCTTGGCGAAGCTTTATTTTTACGCCATCACAAAGTTCAGCAAAATTTCAACGTATTACTACCATGGAGTCATTTGCATGGGCAAGGTTGAATAATATGGTAGACTGCTCAATGGGAGCAATTGCCTTCTGTGAATGGTAACAGATCATTTGCTTTTGGCATCCCTATTGCTCCTTTCTGGCCAGGAGCAAACAGTTTAGCACCTGCCTCCTCCAGCCAATTTATTAGAAATTGCTTAGAAAATGGGCAAGAGAATCCTAGTCTCCGATTGGCTAGAACACTCATCTAAGTGAGTCGGGTATTTTTCAATAGAGCCCGCTTAAAAAAAATGCAAATTCGGGGTGCCTCATTACTAACTATATCCTTGAGCACCTCACATTCTCAAATGGAGCAGCCGCCATTTTTTACTAGTTTGGTTAGCGAGAGGAAAGCCGAGAGAGCCCCACAACAGATATTAATATAAGCAAGGAGAACCTGCCAACAACACCACTGGCATTTTTTCTCTTTTTTTAAAAATAAACATTAAATATTCAAAAGGGTCACCAATCCACCTACCCATGGTAGTATATGCTTGCCCTCGCCCCTATCCTGCCCCATCCTCTATCAATGATCCTCAGCTTCTCCTCTTGATATTGTCACTTCATGAGCACACAAACCAATGGAACAGCAATCCTGTACAGAATCCAACCAGCATTCTCTATTTAATAAAAAAATTAACAACTTGATTTTTTTCTGGTTGTCGTACCTTTCTGGCAACCGTATCACCACTACCAGCACTCTCTTTTCCACTACATGCAAGATCTCGACTTTTTTTTTCAGATTTTCCCTGACAGCGGCACCTTGTGATGATGACTCCGCCTCCAGAAGAGGGAGCTCTCCCTTGTCAGCCCCACTCCACACACACCTGGTGGCTGCCTGACCGTAAGTCAACACATGGGGGGGGACCAATGCCAAAATAATAAAAAAAAAGGAACACAGCCTGTATACTTTGTGTGTTGAGTGGGGAAAAATGCAATTTCTCAAACAGAGTAATTGGGCAAACTCATGATCTCTCTCTCTCTCTCTCTGTATGTGGCATTACCATAACAACCACTCCTATTCACAACTACGGAGGCTCCTCTATTGCAAAAGTCCCTAGCTAAAAAAAAAAGGCGGAGGAACTATTTTATTACAAAACTTATTTCAAACTAATTTTTTAGTACCTTATTTTAATAAACTAATTATTTTTAAAATGCCCATTTTCTAAGTGTAATAATACCCTCCAGGGTGGGTGGTATCGGGAAATAAAAGACTTTCCAGGAGCTATAAGGCCCTCCGCCAGTGGCAGCGGCCTCCTTATGCCCCTGGGCAGTCCAGTCGGGTATTATTGCTTATTTTTAGCACTCGCTATGTGCTTCAAGCATGTCCCAATTTACCTGCAGTTCTCTCCAGGAACTGATTTGCTCCTGGAACAAACTTATAAGTGAGGGCTATTCCAGGGCTTTGAATATCCCGATCAGACTCTTTTATACTACAAGAGAAATCCCGAAGAGGACTTAATAACTTAAATATATTATAGGAGCGCAATAGCACTCCTATAGTAAGGGTTGAGTTGGCTGTTCAATGTTAATCCCCAATTTTTGCACCTTAATAACTTTGGTGTTGTCTTATGAAATAACCCAAAATTTGGCATGCGCAGTCAGGCTGTCAGTCTCAAGATGTGAAAGGTTTTGTGATGGTATCTTATATGGTTTTCAAGATATAGAGAACCAAAACAAATAAAAAAACCCCATACTTATCATTGTGTATTTTTTGCTCTTACCTACGGCCTAGATGGTGTGGAATTCTTTCATGAAATTGTCAGGTGTAAAGGAGCCTGTGCCAAGGGTGTGCCTTTCAAAGGTTTGGTGAAAAATTATTATACGGTTTCACACTTATAACAATATTCGAGTTAACGTTCAAGTTCGACTGATAAAAACAAACCCACAAAAGGTAAAAAAAAACATATCACGAATGCAGTGGCACCTGAGCCACGGGGGGATGGCCATGGCCCCCCTACTTCTAAAGGTGAGGGTCATGACCCCTCACTTTTTTAATGCAGCAATATAAAAAGAAATGTTAAAAAACACCATTCTAGGGAATCTGGGCATGCTGACAGGCTTGAGACAGCAAGACTGACTATGTGGCATGGCACAGCAGTCAGCAGGTGGCAGCAGAAAGAGAGATCTGCAGACAATGACTCCACTACACTACAGGTCAGGTCTACATCTACAGTGCAGCCTGGCTGGGACTGTCTGTCATCAGTGGGAGTGAGTGAGAGGAAAGAGTATCAGTGTACTAGTACTAGTGACAGTGTCAGGACAGTCAGTCTGCAGCACTCAGCACTTTAACTGACCCTGTTCCACTCCAACCCCATTTCTTTTCTGTTTGTGCACTTGGCACTGTGGCAGCCTGGCAGGTTGCTGGTGCTTTCTCTTGCAGAAAAAATGCTGCATGCTGAATTGACTGTGCTGACTTCCTTATTGCTGCTGCTGTCCTGTCCTCCTGCGTTGGCTGGCTGATCCATGTCTTCTCCTACGGCCTGTGGCCGGGTTGGGGTCAGGTGAAGGTAAGGGGCAGGCAGGGACCAGTGTGGGGAGGGTCAGGGAGGGAGGGAGTGGTAGGAGTCACATCACAGGGAGACTCAGACAGTGGAGGACAGGATGGTGGGTGGACCACTCACCTTAGACCTGCAGATTTGCAAACACAAGTGTGTGAGTCAGGCATATAGGGCAGCCAGCTCGCATGGGGTCTGACTCTGTATTTTGGTTGGGGTAACAACAATTCTGGAGGGGTTTGGTTGACCCCTCTAGCAAGATAAATTGTGTTCTGCTTGACCCAAGTTTTTTGTTTGGGGGGGTTGTTTTTCATTTTTCTGAAGTTAATGACAACTGGAAGTCTCCAGAGCACTGCAGGGCAGTTATAGGGATGGACTGGTGGGAGCATCAGCTGTGACACACAAGGGCTGTGTGCTTGTTGCTGAGTTGCCGACACTCTGCTCACACGCTGGAGAATTGAAGTAATGTAAGGTCTGCTGCTTGCTTGTGATCACCCCACGCTGCTCATTGATTGGTGGTCAGTGAGCCAACCAGGGATAGGGATATATTTATTTCGGAGTCAGACAAAATCTGAGACCCTACCTGCACCAGTGACAGCTCATTTTTCTTCTTTTTTTTTTCCTTCTCACCTGGTGACCCCCACTCCTTCGGACTCCGACAAGTCCCTTCTTGATCCCCGCTTAGTCCTGCCCAAGCCCTCCTAGTCCTCACATTGCAGCCATCCCCCAGGATATCCGAGGGGGAAGGCACCAGGGAAGGGGTTCCAGCGCACTATTCAATAGGGCCAAGGGGATGCTGCTGAGGAAGGAGGCTCGCTGAGGGAATCAGAGGCATCGAGGGACAGAGAGCTGTCATCCGGGGCCACCAGGTGGCATTTCTGCTTTTCTAGGACCCCTTCACTACTTCGCTCGTGTAGTGCCTTCAGTCTTCACTGGGGGCCACTGCCGAGCGATGAGTTCCCCTAACCCACCCCAGGATAGGAGAGCAGTCCTTCCGGACACTCGATCCTATCCTCCCCCTGCCGACCCTCGGCTCCCCGGGTCCATTACCGAACCCAGGTCACCAGCGTGGCTGGAGGTAGGCACCAGCGCCTCAGCCCTCTATGCCACTGGGCCAGCCTGACAGCTCATTTTTCTGATGGGAGGGGATTTAAGGAGGTAGGTAAAATAAAAGCCACTAGGATGCTTAGCTATTTTCCAGTTCGACCCACTGACCATCAATGAAGCACTTGTATTACATTGATTGGGGTGGTTGACCTCTTCACTTGTACTCTTGGATGCTACTCTGTCTCTCTCTCTCCTCTGATACTTTTTGAGGAGGAGGACCGGGGTCTTCACTCATTCAGAAAGAAGATGGCGACCACGCTGGGTTGACAGTCTGAACGCAGGAGTAGCAGCATCGTTTTATTGCTTTGTTTACTTATTTTTTTTTTATTTTAGTTAGCACTTAGCTTAGTTAGTGAGGGACTGAAGTGAGTGTAGTTATTGCAGTGCATTTTTGGCTTAGTTGCAGCATTTACAGGAATGACTCCTTAGTCTGCTGCCTAACGTTTTCTGGCCTATATAATGGAACTGGAAGAGGCGATGTGAATGGACATTTACCTTTTGTCCATCTATTTTACTGTCTGATCCTGTGGTTTCGACGACTTGTGTTGGGATTTTGATGAGAAGTCCGTTGCTGCTTCTGTTTTCATGCACTGCGCCGGAACTGTTGTCGGGGGGGTGGTGCTGGATCAGTGGGGAAGTGTGCTGGAGAGTGTGCAACTTGGACCTGGTTGGCGGTTGGACCGCTTGTTGGCCCGGAACTGCTTCCGAGGGACTCTGGGGCTGCTGTGAGGATCGTGAAGGCTGGTTGGAGTTGTTTCTTCCTGGACTGTGGCTGGCTCTGATATTTGGGGGCCCTGCTCTCTTCTTTCTCTCCCTTACCGGTGCTCACACAGGGGTTGGGTTTGGGGTGCTGCCTGAAGGTTGGCCCTAAAATCTGTTATCCCTAAGCTCTCCAAGGATTCAACTGGTGGGCTGGGTCTAAGGTTTACTGAGGTGTGGAGTGCTGGTGATTTGGGAGGGAGGAGGACCATTGTGGAATACTGCAAGTCCAGTTTGGGATGTTTTGGAGGTTCCTTGCTCGAATTGTTCTGGAGACCCTGGAAGCTAAATCGGACTGAACTGAATTGGATTGGATTTGAAATGGATGCTCAGACTACGGCCTGGTTTGACTTTTTCCTCATTTTCCATTGTTTTTGGCCAGAGTACTATTTTTTATGGGCAGTGAGAGAGCCTAAAGTTTAGACTTTGAATAGTGAGAGTATCAAAGTCTTATTTCACGTAATGATTTTACCCTGACAAATGTGAGAGGTTTATTTGGGAAATCTAACTGTGTTATCCTCTAGGGAGGTGGGAGCTCCCTAGATAGAGATAAATTGTTGGTTCTGGATTATTTTGCTGCTGCTTTTAAGCCTTTTCACCCTGTTTTAGTTAGTTTGTTTTAATTTCGGGGATGGGGGGGGTTGTACTTGTTAGATTGTGTTGTTTTGTATGGTTATATATTATTTGGTTTGGGTTATTTGTTTTAGAAAATGTGTTGACCAGGGTCAACAGTTAGGCATTATTCCCCCTCCAGGCTGAGGGATCTCCGCCCTTTTTGTTGCCCCCCTTTATCCCCGGAGGTTTATAGACAGTGTAGGGGATTGGGAATAGCAAGGAGGGTTAGGGCAGAGACTCGGCCTGTTGGGGGTATGGAGAGGAGTGGGTGGATTGGGATTGTGGGAACAAGGAGATGCCCTGGGATGAAATGGGTCCAGGAGAGGGGTTTTCCCTGTCTTGTTCCCATACCCAATGGTTCTGCTTATTGCAGACAGGAAACTCGGTCTTCCCCGGCTGCTCATCGAATGTGGGCGGTGTTATGCAATGCCAGGTCAATTAAAAACAAGACCGCCATAATTGGGGATCTTGTTAATTCAACTGACCTGGCTTGCATCACCGAGACCTGGTTGGATGGAAATGCTGGCCCTGTTTTAGCTTCAGCGGTTCCACCCGGGTACTCGGTGATACACTGCCCGAGGATCAATTGTAGGAGCGAGGGTGTGGCCCTTTGTTTTAAATCAGAACTGAACCTGAGGGAAATTCCAGTGGGAACCACTAACTCCTTTGAATGTATCGTGAGTGAGGGTGTGGGGTGCAGGATTCTTCTTGTCTACCGTCCACCAGGAGATGGGAATGTTTTCCTGCGGGAAGTCACGGACTTCATCGCCGACCTAACATTGGGACCCCATAGATGGCTGATCCTTGGGGATTTCAGTGTTTGGGTCGACAATGAACTCTCGCAGTTTGGACAAGACCTCCTCCAGTTAATTAGTTCACTGGGCCTCACACAGGTTGTTTCCTCCTCAACCCACACTGGGGGTCATTCATTGGACTTGGTGTTACTCCTGGGGATGGAGCTATCTGATCTGGTTGTGGAACCAGTCGGGTGGTCTGACCATCATACCATCAGCTTCAGTTTTGAGGCCCCCCCTAAGAGGTCTGCCCCTATGGAGATGGTCCAGTACCGCACTTTGAGGGGTGTTTCCCCAGATGACCCGATGGCGGTGCTGGACCCATCGAGCATGCTGAGGGAATGCATGGATCCAGGGGATCTTGTACTCTCGCCTATAATAAGGTGGTGACAGAGGCCCTGGATTCCATTGCTCCTGTTCGAGTTTGTCCACTCTCCCTTTGCCCTAGGTCTCCATGGTTTGATGAGGACTTGAGGGAGTTGAGGAGAGTTGGATGAAGGCTAGAAAGGCGATGGCAGAGGTCTGGCCTGGTGGGTGACAGGCTTAGTTTGATGGACCATTATTTGGTCTATCAATCAACAATCTCCCATAAGAAGGCAGAATTCCTGTCTAGGGAGATTGCTGCCATGCAGAATCGACCAGCTCAGGTTTTCCGGACTGTGGACACATTGTGCAATCTATTCTGTCTTCAGCCCAGAAATGCTTTTTCACAAGAGCAGTGTGAGGAGATTGCTCGTTTCTTCGCGGATAAGGTTGCCACGATCAGGTCTGATATCCGCCTGACCCTTTCTCTAGGGAGTAGCAGTGGTCAGCAGGAGATGTTGGACCCCCGGTTGGAGTGGTGTGATTAGCCAGCCTACAGTCAGTCATATTGTGATGGTTATCCAGTCTTTATGATCTACCAGCTGTAGTTTGGATCTGGGCCCTGCGCGCTTGCTTGTTGGCTGCGTTCAGGTCATTGGCCCGTTCCTTGCCGAGATAGAAACATAGAAACATAGACTTTGATGGCAGATAAGGACCGCTAGGCCCATCTAGTCTGCCCATTTCCCTACCTACAGGATAGGCCGCAGATCCTAGTTAACCAACAGCCTATATCTTCCTGCCTCCCACAAGAATTGCCTTATGTCTGTCCCATGCATTCTTGAATTCTCCCACAGTTTTAGACCCTAACTTCCTCAGGAAGACTGTTCCATGCATCCACCACCTCTCTGTGAAATAATATTTCTCATATTGCCCTGAACCGCCTCCTTCTATCTTTAAATTGTGTCCCTTGTTCTTGCAAGTCTCTTTTTCTGAAAGATGCTACCCTCTCGGACTTGTTGATTCCTTGAGGTACTTGAAGTTTCTATCATGTCCCCTCTCCCTTCTTTCCTCAAGGGTATACATATTAAGCTCCTTTAGTCTCTCCTCATCACGGCTTCTCTTGCAGACCCTGCACCATTTTAGTTGCCTCCTCTGGACTGCCTCTATCCTGTCTATGTCCTTGCGGAGATGGGGTCTCCAGAACTGGACACAGTATTCCAGATGGGGTCTCACCAACTGTCTGTACAGAGGATAACAACTTTCTGTTTTCTGCTGCTGATGCCTCTCCCTATACATTCCAGTATACTCGGCCCTCCCTACTGCCTTCTCACATTGCTTGCTAACCTTAAGGTCATCTGATATGATTACCCCAGGTCCCTTTCCTGTTTTATTGTTATTTACTCCCCACCCATTGTGTATTCTTCCCTGGGTTCTTGTTTCCAGGTGCATTATTTTGAATTTTTTGCATTGAATCCTAGCTGCCATCGTCTGACCATTCCTCCAATCTTGCCAAGTCCCTTTTCATCCTTTCCGCCTCCTTGTGTATCAACCCTGTTGCAGATCTTTGTGTCATCTGCAAAAGGCATACTTTTTCCTTCCAGTCCCTCTGCAATGTCACTGATGAAGACATTAAAAGGACTGGACTCAATACTGAACCCCATGTGCCCGCTAGTAACCGCCCTTTCTTCAGAGTGGACTCCATTTACAATTACCTTCTGTGTCCTGTTGTCCAGCCAATATTTTACCTAGGCTACCACCCTGGACCTCCCAGGCTAAGTTAATTTGACTATCAATCTTTGTGTGGGACTGTGTCAAATGCCTTACAGTCTAGGTAGGCCATGTCCACAGCCTCCCTGGTCTACTACTTTGGTCACCCAGTCAAAGAAATCTATTAGATTCTTCTGACATGACCTTCCGCTGTGAACCCATGCTGCCTTGGATCCTGTGCTCCACTGACCTCTAGGTACTCAACTATTCTTTCCTTCAGAGTGACTCCATCACTTTCCCTACCACAGAGGTCAGACTGACAGGTCTGTAGTTTCCTGCCTCTGTCTTGGTCCCACTTTTGTGAAGGGGAATCACATCCGCCTTCCTTCAAATCTCAGGTACCACACCATCCTCCCATGATTTATTAATAAGAGTAGCCAGTGGTTTCACTAGTTCCTTCCTTAATTCTTTTAGAATTCTGGGTGAATTCCATCAGGACCCATTGCTTTGTCCACCTTCAGTTTTAGGAGTTCTTGCAGAACCCTTTCTTCTGTGAAAAGACTGGATCGACCCCCTATCAAGAGTGCTTCTGTTAATTGGATTAGGCACTTCCCCTCCTCTTTGTGAATACTGAGCAGAAATATTCGTTCAGTATTCCTGCTTTTCACTGTCCCTTCTGCCCACCACCGTTCATTCTATTCAGCCTCACTATCCCTCCTTTGTCTTTCTACACTCGCTGATGTACCTATAAAAGGTTTTATCCCCTTCTTAACTGAGTTGGCTATCTTTCCTCAGTTTGGGCCTTTGCTATTCTGACTTCCTCCTGCTTCTTTCTGGCTTAACTGGTACAGCTCTCTGTCCTGCTCCTTCTGTGTTTCCTTGTACTTCCGGAATGCTATTCTTTTCTTCCTGACTTTCACAGCCACCTCTTGAGAACCATAGTGGCTTTTCTTTCGCTGATTTGTTTATTTGCTTCACACAGAGGCTTGTTGCCTGTGATGGCAATTTTGATAATTCCCCATTGTTGCTCCACTCCTTCTAGCCTGTTTAGAGTGCTTTTCTGAGGCACTCTCCTATCTTGCTAAAGTCAGCCCTTCTAAAGTCCAGTACCCTCACTTTTGTATGAAGCTTGACTCTGTAGCTGAGTTTAACGTGAACCACACTGTTTGATGGTCACTTGTCCCCAGATGGCAACTCACTTCTAGATCTGAGATCCTCTCACTCCCCATTTGAGAGTATTTAGGTCTAAGATTGCTCCTCATGAGTGGGTTCCAAACTAGTTGTCTAATGCCTGCCACCTGTAAGGCGTCAAGAATGGCCCTGCTTTTGGATGTGGCTGCAGCAAATGTGCTCCAGTTAACATCTGGCATATTCAGGTCTCCCATCAACAGTATCTCCCTTTCTCTGCCATTCTAAGAATGCCTTCCATCATATCCTTGTCCATTCCTTCCCCTGACATGGGGGTCTGTACACAACCCCTGTGCGGATTGTGGTGCCCTTTCCAGTCTCAAGGTGACCCACAGTGCCTCCCTCCTCCCTGTTTACTCTTTTGTTCAGTTGCTTTTTACCTTCCCTTACATGAAGAGCTACTCCTCCCCTCTTCTCCCTGCCTGTCTCTCCTGTAAGTTATGTACCCTGGTATGTTAACATCCCAGTCATGGTTCTCTGTGTACCATGTTTCTGTGACCCTACAATGTCCAGGCATCCTCTTCCATTAAGGCCACCAGCTCAGGAACTTGTTGCCCAGACTACGAGCATTGGTACTCATTACCCTCCATTTCCTGATGGCCCTTACCTCCTTTTGCCCCATCCCTGTCCTTCTTGCCTTTGTCACTTTCTCCATTTACCCTGCCCTTCTCCAGCTGACACCTCCATGTTGGTGTTTGCCACACTTACTACCGTGATTGTTTGGGGGGGGCTAGGATTTTCCTCCTCCTTTCCAGTGCCTCCCCCCTTGGCTAGTTTAAAAGCTTGCCAATGAAGCATTTAAACCTATCACCTAGGATCCTGGTTCCCCTCCTGGACAGATGCAGCCCATCATGCCAGTATAGGCTTGCATCACTCAGGTGGACCCCCAGTCCCCAATGAAGTAAATCCCTGAACTCCACACCAGTTTTCCAACCACTGATTGAATCCCATGAGTACGGAACACCCTAGCCTCTCCATGCCATAGATAGGTAGCACCTCCGGTGAAGGTTACCGTGCATGCTACTTGATCACAAGGCCCCTCCCCAATTCCACAAACTCTTCCTGCACTCTAATCCTTTCTTTAGCTAGGTCATTTGTCCCTCAGGTGGACAATGACATCCAGCTCCCTCCTGTGCAGCTGCTCCAGCAATCCTGAGGATTCGCTCCTGTCCCTCAAGCCATGGTGCCAGGCAGGCACCTTACCTCCCTCTCCCTTCCTTGCCCAGTTCTACCTTCCCTAACAATGAAGTCCCCACCAGGAGTTGTTTCTTCCCTGCAGGGTCCTCTGCCACCCTCCTGTGGGTCTCCTTTGTGGAGGTTCCCAGCATCCTCCTTGGTCTCCACTGTAGGTGCCTCCATAGAGGAACCACACTTTGCCAGAATGGCATAGGAATTGTGGAGAGGTACAACTGGAGGGATGTGCCTCTGTTCCACCACCCTCACCCTCCCTGAGCCCACTGTGGTCCAACTGCTCCTCTTTCTTGGAGATAGTCTGGTTATCCTTGGAGAGGGGAATTTTTCCAGCTTCCCTCAAGGAGGCCGTGGTTCGATCTCTTCTTAAGAAGCCCTCCTTGGATCCCGACTGTCTTACAAACTACAGGTCGGTCTCTAACCTCCCCTTTTTGGGTAAGGTTATTGAGAAGGGGATGGCTTTACAGCTGGAGGACTATTTGACCAGCCACAATATATATGATTCTCTCCAGTCCGGTTTCAGGAATAGACATAGTACTGAGACGGCTCTTGTTCGGGTACTAAATGACCTCCTGATAGCGAGAGATCGAAAGACTCGTTCCATCTTGGTCCTTCTTGATCTCTCTGCAGCATTTGATACTGTGGACCATGGGGTGCTGTTGGATCACCTGCAGCATATCTGTGGACTTTCGGGGACTGTCCTCAGTGGTTTCAATCTTACCTCATGGGTAGGACTCAGAGAGTGGTGTCTGGGGTTTGTGCCTCAGCTCCATTCTCCCTGCCCTGTGGGGTTCCGCAGGGATCCATTTTAGCACCCATGTTGTTTGCAGTGTATATGCTACCGTTGGAAGTAATTATTAGATGGCATGGCTTGAGTTTTCACTGCTATGCAGATGATACTCAGCTATACATGTCTTTTGTCCCTGAACAAGATGATGCTGTCTCAGTGCTCAACAGCTGTCTAACTGAAATTCAGGCCTGGATGAATGTGAGCTGGCTAAGTTGAACCCTGAAAAAACTGAGGTGTTGGTCGTGAACCCAGGTCGTCATGAGGCGGGTATGTTGTCAGATTTACCTTCGGGTTTGTGGCTTGGAGGTGTCCAGCTAGCTACCTCAGACCGGGTGCGGAATCTGGGCGTTATATTTGATGACTGTCTGACCTTAAAATCACAAGTGTCAGCAGTTGTTAAAATTTATTTTTACCATCTGAGACATAACGCCCGGGTGAAACATCTGGTTCCTCCCGATGATCTTCCAGTGTTGGTTCACGCCTTCATTACCTCCCGCCTAGACTACTGCAATGCCCTTTACCTAGGGCTGTTGGGGGTTGATATCCGCCACCTGTAGCTGGTGCAGAACACGGCAGCCAGGTTGTTGACTGGTGTTTCGAGAGCCAGTCATATAACACCTGTGCTTCACGGTCTGCACTGGCTGCCATTACGGTGGCAGATCACCTTTAAGGTTGCTTTGTTAACCTATAAGGCCCTTTACGACCAGGGACTGAGTTACCTGAAAGATCCCTACTGTCCCCTCTCTCCTCTCCGATCCACCAATGAGGGATTGCTAGAGGTTCCCAGGGTACGCTTGCAGACATCAGGAGCAAGGGCATTTAGCTTTGTTGCTCTGTCCCTGTGGAACTCTCTACCTCATCGGGTACAAGATTGCCTAACAGTTCAGAGTTTTAAAACTGCTTTAAAAACCTATTTATTTATCCTGGCTTTTGCTGATTGATGATGTTATTTTATTTATTATGCTGCTATTATATTGTTTTTGTAGAAATTATATGCTGTTTTCATAATAATTTATTTTATGTATTTTATCGTACAGGCACCTTGGTTTCAGAAAGGCGCCTTTTATAAATAAAACTGATTTGATTTGATTTGATCTTCACCCTCTGTGCTTGGCCTGCATTGCCTTTAGTGGGGAAAACACTCATCATCTGAGGAAGCAGAAAATTGGTCCCAAGCAGACCTGGATTTTAAAATAAATGCTGAGTAATACAGAGTGTGGCAGGCTGTAAAAAAGTCTGGAGGTCAGCTGGACAAAAGCCACTTAAAAATCAGAAGTGGCCACCACATTATTATGCCTAATTGAATGTATTGGGTTACTAGGTTAGGAGAGTTCACCCTGTACAATTGCATAAACTGGTTATATGCACATGGGTATTTAAAATCACACACACACACACACACACACCACTGGAGTGGTGATTCATAATTCAGTTTTTTTGTGCCTAGTGCTGTCTGACACATAAGCAAAAACTAAGGGTTTGATTTTTAATTGGGATTTCTGGTTTACATGACTTTTTTCATTGTCTAGGATTAGACAGCTAGATTTTCATGGGGTTTGCATTTACAGTATTTGCAAAGTAGCACATTCCCAGCATTGAGGGTGGGGGAGACCTAAGAGACCTTTGTTTTATCTTCAGTGTAAGCCTTAAAATGCACCACAGAGCTCCTAAAACCACCAAAACTTCTGGGGACCTAGTGGCCCCCAGACCCTGATGTTTAACCCCCATGGCTACACCTTCACTCCCAGACCTTGTCCCCTCCGCCCCATTTTTAGAAAGGCTCTGGCGCCCCTGCATGAGTGCTTATGTCCCTGATTTACTTTTTGTGGGGGGAAATGCTGATCAAGATGACTGCCATTTACTTTTTAAATTTTTAAACTTACAAACATTGAAAATACATAAAATTATCTATTTTTAATAAAACATGCACCTCAACCTAACTAAACAGGACCCGTTTAGTTAAATGTGGGTGTTTTTTTTTCAAAGTTGCCAGAAATACCTTTTCTAGGCACCCCAAAATCAAGGTTGCCCATGTAAGTGAAAAGAGACGTTAACCTGTGTTCTCTATATGAGAACAGCAGGACTTTGTTGACATCTGCATCCATGGTTGCATTCCTGCTGTGGGCTGCAGTGGCAGCAGTGAGCCAACGATCCTTGCCCTGTGCTCCCCATGTCTGCATATCATCTGTCTGTCTATCTGTCTATCTATTCATTCAGAGGACTGGGGTGCCCATCCCAAGTACCACTTCTTTCTCCCCATCCCCGCCAGGTGACCCACCCGCCCTTCCTAATCTTGATATATTTTTTTATTATAAGTGGACCGGGGTGCCCACCCCTGGTACCACTTCTCTTGATCCCCTTCCCTCCAGGTCATCAGCTCCCATTCCCGTTATATACGTGGCAGCACTGCAATGGCCACCCCTGGTTCCGTTGAACATGAGCCCGACAGAAGGGTGCCTAATCCCCACTGTTGGTATACCTCTGAATTAAAGAAAACCATCCCTCTTTTTACTTTTTGAAAAAGCAACCTGCAAAACAAAAAATGGTCCCTCGCCGATCTGCCCCCACACCCACCTCGACCTCCCACTCAACACCCACCACCTCACACCCCACACACACCCTCACTCACTTGAATGTGTCCCAGGATAAAGATCCACTCACTGATCAAAGACACGTCTTGCTGCTGGAACTGGCGACTGCAATGTGAGAAAGTAAGGTGAGTGTGATTCTATGTATTTCACTAGGATTTTCAACTTTGATGCATAACTTTGTCATTTTTGCATATTTTGGCCCCAAATTTTCAACATGGCCTTTCTGAGACTCCACCTCATGATCAATGGTGATGGAATTATAAAGGTCAGGCCAAAAAGGTGATTTTGCAGTTGTTTGGTGAAATCAACATTTGGGTGGGATTTAAATATTTTTACCACTCTTGTTCATGAGGAGCCTCTTCCATGCCTCTTTGCAGATGACACTAAGATCTGCAATAGGGTTGACACTCCGGGGATGGTGGTGAAAAAAATGAGGAGCAACCTTAGCAGGCTTGAGGAGTGATCGAGAGTGTGGCAACTAAGATTCAATATAAAGAAGTGTAAAATCATGCATTTGAGGCACAGAAACCCAGGGTAGCAGTATATGATGAGGGGGAGGTACTGACATGAAACAGGAAAGGAACCTAAGGGTAATCATATCTGATCACCTAAAGGTGACCACGCATTATGAAAAGGCTGTGGGGAGAGCCAGTGGGATGCTGGGGTGCATAGGGAGAGGTATCACCAGCAGAAAAAAGGTGGTGATACCACTGTACAAATCATTGGTGAGACCCCATCTGGAGAACTGCATCCAGTTCTGGAGGTCACATCTCCAGAAAGACATAGAGTAGAGACAGTTCAGAGAAGGTCAACAAAAATGTTGCAGGGTCTGCACCAAAAGTCATATAAGGAGAGACTAGAGGACCTCAATGTGTATCTCTTGGAAGAGAGATCAGAGAGAGAGAGAGAGAGGGGAGATAGGATAGAGATAGTACAGTTACGTAGGAACTTACCGTAACAGTAGATCTTTGAGAGAGGTTCCTTCAGTACGTCATTACATATAGGACTGGCACCACCTGCCGTTGAGCCGCATGGGAGACTTTTCTAGCAATCCTTGACAGGGGACTGCCCACCCAACGTCACGTGAATGACGTCAGCATGGCTGTATATAGTGGACGGTCCCCCACCCTCCAGTTCTCCCGCTGGAGCCAGGAAGAGGCCTGACAGCAGAAGCGAACAGGATTTGGAGACCCTGTAAGAAATAAAATGAGGGGAAGGAGGGAGGAGAAAATATGACCTACTGAAGGAACCTCTCTCAAAGATCTACTGTTACGGTAAGTTCCTACATAACTGTACTATCTTACTTTGAGAGGGTTCCTTCAGTAGATCATTACATATAGGACAGAGTCCCAAGCAGTCCCTCCAAAGAGAGACTGAGAGAAACCGGAGAGGAGGAGAAATAACTCCAACAGAAACTGGGGACCAGAATGAACCCAGCCTAGGACAGAAGGCCCTGCAAGACAGCTAGGCTGAAACCAGCCCTCTGCCTAGAAGCAATGTCCAGACTGTAGTGTTTGGTAAAGGTATGGACCGAACTCCAAGTGGCTGCGGCACAGTTATCAGCCGCAGAGACATTTCTCAAAAAGGCAGCAGAAGCAGCCATGTCCCTAGTAGAATGACCTCTGATGGGACCCGCAGAGGTTTTTCATACTTTTGGTAACAATACCAAGTTCAGTTGCCTAGCCATTTGGAAAGGCCCTGCTTGGAAACTGGTTTGCCCTCAGATCTGGGGGCAAAAGAAACAAAAAGCTGATTGCAGCTACAGAAATCCTTAGTCTGGTGTGTATAGCACCGAAGGATCCGATGGACGTCCATGGTGTGCAGGAGTGCCTCACCTCTATTGGAGAGGGGTGGAAAATAAACCAGAAGCTCTACTGATTGGTTCAGTGTGGCTTCTGACACCACCTTGGGAAGAAACGTAGGATTTGTTCTGAGGATCGTCCAGTCCTTGTGGAAAATAAGATAAGGCTCTTTACAAACCAGAGCCTGAAGCTCCAAAATCCTTTGGGCTGATGTAATGGCAACCAAAAATAATGTCTTCCAGGAAAGAAAGCTCAAGTCACAGCTCATAGCCAGTGCAAATGGGGGAAGGGTGAGCTTCTCTAACACAAAGTTCAACTCCCAAGGTGGAGCAGGGCTGTGGATGGGGGGTTTCAGATGGAGGATCCCTTTCAGAAAGGTTTTCGAGACTTCCGACTGAGCCATGGGTTTACCATCCACCAGCTCGTGGTACGCCGATGTTGCAGAAAGTGGACCTTAATGGAGGAATATGACAGACCAGAGTCTCACAGATGAAGGAGGTATTCCATGATATGCGGGGCTGAACAAAAAAAGGGGTTCCAACTCTTGGAAGTTGCCCAGATAGAAAATCGTTTCCACTGCATGGCATAAGTGGACAGAGTAGAGGGCTTTCTAGCCTGTATAAGGACTTGAGCGACTCGAGAGGAGACCCTGAAGTGAGAAATCACTGTGTCTGCAGGAGCCAAGCATGAAGATGTGGGGTCATGAGCCTTGAATGTACTAGATGACCTTGATCCTGGGTGAAGAGGTCGTGGGTCATTGGAAGCAGAACTGGTGGTTCCCTGGATAACTGTTGTAACAGCGGACACAAAATTTGTCTTGGCCAGAGAGGGGCGATGAGGATCATCCTCACCTTCTCTGCCTGAAGCTTGTGAAGGACCCTCCGGAGAATGGGAAACAGAGGGAAGGCATACAAAAATGTCCCTGTCCAGGAGAGACAGCACATCATGCCAGAAAATACCATGCCCTGGAATGAGCGAGCAAAAACTGGGAAGTTTTGTATTGAATTTGGAGGCGAACAGGTCAATTTCTGGTTGCCCCCATTTTAGGAAGAGTGATTCTGCCACTTCCTGAAGTAGTTCCCACTTATGAGCTAGGGTCCAAGACCTGCTGAGACTGTCTGCCAGGACACTGAGAACACCTGGAACATGCACGGCCACAATGGTCAGGTTGTGCTGGACCACCCAGTTCCACACCCGCATCGCCTCCCTGCACAGGGGGTATGACTGGGTTCCTCCTTGTTTGTTGAGGTACCAGACTACCGACATATTGTCCATTTGGCCCAGCAGTGATCCCTCAGGAAGGAGGTTCTGGAATGCCTGTAAGGCGCACAAGACCGCCCTCATCTCCAGAACATTGATGTGTAATGATGCTTGCAAGCTGGACCACTGTCCTTGAGCTTGGTGTTCCCCTAGATGTGCTCTCCATTCCATGTTCGACATGTCTGTGGTTAGGGATGCTGAGGGAGTGGGGTTCTGGAAAAGAAGACCCAAGGAAAGGTTGCATGGGTCCCTCCACCAAAGCAATTCTGTCTAAACCGCTGAGGAGACCAGTACCAGATGGTCCAGGTCATGCAGGAGTTGGTCCCACTGCACACACAGGGACCACTGAGTAACTCTCATATGGAGCCTCACCAGGGGAATGGTACTGATGGAGGCCACCATCAGGCCAAGAAGGCGGAGGATCTCCTGAGCCAGGATGGTCCTGGATGAAGCCACTCGGGCCACCTGATGGATCAGGGTCTCCACCCTGTCTGGAGGGAGGAAGGCTCTGCATTAGACCACATCCAAGACTGCCTCAATGAACTGTAGTCTCTGGTATGGGGTCATGGAGGACTTGGGAATACTGACAGTAATCCCTAGTTTGCCAAAGAGGTCCAAGGTGAAAGAGAGAGCTTCCAGTAAAGAGTCCCTGGATGGAGCCGAGATCAGCCAGTCATCCAGGTAAGGGAAAACTGCAATACCCTGGCGGTGTAAGAAAGCCACCACCGCCACCAGGAACTTGGTGAACACCAGGGGTGCCGAGGACAGACCAAAAGGGAGCGCTTGAAATTGGAAATGTTCCCCCTGGAATTTGAACCGCAGGAAACGGTGGCAGCTGGGGAAGATTGGGATGTGCAGGTAAGCATACTGCATGTCCAGAGCGCATAACCAATGATTCTCCAGAAGGAGTGGGAGGAGACTCTGGAGCGTCAACATCCAAAACTTTTTGTACTCAACAAACTGATTGAGGTTGCTTAAGTCGAGAATAAGCCTTAAGTCTCCCATCTTTTTTGGAACCAGGAAACAATGAGAGTAAAACCCCCTGCCCCTTTGCCGGAGGGGAACATGCTCTATAGCTTCTTTGAGCAAGAGGCTGTGAACTTCTTCTCGACAAGAAGAGCCTAAACCCCCCTGGAGTAGGAAGATCTTATTGGCAGAGATTCTGGAGGATGTTCCAGAAACTCTATGGTGTGTCTGATAGACACCAGTTGCAGGACCCATGTGCTGGAGGTTACTGCCTTCCATTCCTGTGCATGGCAGGCAACCCCCCTCACCTGCTCCTTGTCGAGAGACTGAGGAGGTAGTAGGGATAGAGAGTCAGGAAGTGGCAGGATGTTCAGGGGGAGGACCCCCTACTTGTCTCTGGTTCTTGGAGGCTGGAGGAGTGGCGGAACCCGTGGACTTGCGCTTGCCCTAGCATCGAGCCAGGGCCTGCTTCCTCTGCCTCCAGGTCCTTCTCCAAAACAGCTGCTATTGTTGAGTGCTCAATCGGTACATGGACCTCACTGATCTGAGGGCAAGGCCTCTGTCCTGGAGATCAGTGATGATATCCTTGGTGACCCCACCAAAAAGTACTGAGCCCCGGAAGGGGGCATCCTGAATCACCGACTGTACCTCATTGGCAAGGCCAGAGATGTGAAGCCATGAATGCCATCTCAGGGCAATGATAGTCATCGAGGTATGAGCTACAGAGTTGACTGAGTCATATGTAGCTCGCAAGGCATGCCTAAATGAAAAGCAGGAGAGGCAAAGGTCCTTGGCAAGCTCCTCTTTCAGGCTCGAGGGTTCCATAGCCTGGACCCGAACTTCTAACCTGGCCAAGGTAACCTTTTGGTGGGACACCATGTGGGCCACATAATTGAAGGATCGAGGAGCACATGTGGCCAAAGTGTAAACCTTTTTACCGAACTGGTCCATCTGCCTCGACTCTTTGTCCGGAGGAGAGGTGCTCATTCGCTTGGGTGCAGCGCAGCAGTCATGAGCAGCAGACATGACAACAGAGTCCACCTTAGGATGCGTCTTTAGGAATGGAGCGTCCTTTGGTGCCTGGTAAATCCCGTCCACCCTCTTGGGGACAGCCAGGAGAGAATGAGGCATCTGCCAGATCATAGAGGTGAGGTCCTGATGAGGTCCGATCCATGGAGGAATTGGGACTGGAGATAGAAACTCTAGGTCGAGGTGCTTGGCTAGTCTCTGTCTCATAGGGTCTTGTTCCTCTGACTCCCAGTCAAAGAAATCCTTCATGGACCTCAGAAGATCCGAGAAGGCAGAGTCCTCTGGGGGGGTACTTAGGGGGAACCTTGCCTGATGGACTCTCGGGCTCCTCCAAGGCATCCTCTGCTGACTCATCGGACCCCTCATCATCATCATCATCGTCTGCCCCCTCGTCAGGAAGGTGACGGACGTCTGGAAGGGTAATGTCCTGATGAGCTGCCCCTGAGACATGTACCATGGACAGAGAAGAACTTCTCAGGGACACAGACCTAGGAGACCGTGGAAGAGGGAGTCTCATCTCCAGGTCCGAAACCAACTCTGAACATGCCTCCTGCCACCAAGACTGGATGAGAGTCTTGAAATCTGGAGTACCTGGAGAAGGTGGAGAGGGTGGAGGTTGGGGCTGGGGGGGAGGAGGAGGAGAAGGAATAACCGGTGGGGGTGGGTAATGGTAACCCTGGTACCCCTGGTAGTGATGGTAGGGATTGTAACCAGGGTAATACTGCCCAAAAGAGCTCCAATCAGGAGGGGGACCAGCTGGGAAATGGTCACCAGGATACCCGAAAGGTTAATGTGGGACAGTCTTGGGTCCTGTGTAAATCTCCGTCATCAGGTCTGATGGCGGGGTTACCCATGTTGGACCCACCATAGTGTAGATTGGCAGTGGGTCTGGTGTCAGGATAGCCAACGTCAGGGGGACAGACGTCGGGACAATCCGATGCCAGAAGGGAGTCTGGCATCAGAGGGGCTGACTTTGGAGCTGGATGAAGGGGGCCCAACGGTATGACCTGATCTGGTGCTGGAGCCAAAGGCTAGGGATGACCACTGGGCCCTGGCTGTGGAACAGTCATCAGAATGTCCGGCATCTGAGAAGGATTTGCCTGATCCGGTGGTGGGATTGGGGCCGGAGTATTCATCAGCTCTGCAGGAATCCCACCAGAAGGAGGAGGAGGGGCCTCCGCTGGAAGGCCAGGCAGCTGAGAAGGAGCCTCTTTCTCTGTGACCCCGTCAGGAGAGTGCGGGACAGACCCTGAGGACTGGACAACATTGAGGGGTTCCACACTATCTTCGCCTGAGGTACCCGCCGGAGAAGGGGAGGGTACAGGCGAAGACTGGGGGAGAGGGGTCATCAGGTGAGGCTCCGCTAAGCCACGATGGGAGAACCACGCCTGAGCAGCCATCAGCGACGGGTGTCTTATCAGGTGGAGTTGGGTGGGAGGGGAGGAGCCCCTGGCCGACTTATCGACTGGTGCCGGGTGGGTCCCCGAAGACTGGGGAGCCATCTTACCGGTGGCCATATGGTCCCCAGAGGAGCCGGGTGCTGGCTTAGCAGCCATGGTGGTGCGGTCGTCGGAGGAGCTGACAATCAACTGATCCACAACAGTTTTGCCAGACTTACCGTCCAAAGACTTCTTTGGCGGTGGCTGGGCTTTGCTCATTGAGGGCCACGAGGTCTCATCCATCAGGCACTCCTGCTCCCGAGATTTGTCTTTGTGGTGTTTCTTTGAAGGAGAAGACTTTTCAGAAGATAACTTTCTAATGGGGTCCATTTGCTTTTCGAGAGATGCTAAGCGGACCTCTGAGAGGTGGGCCTCCCAAAGCCTGTTGTCTCCACTTTTTGGTGGCCTGGTTGAAAGTTTGGCACTCCGAGCAGGAGGAGACAGGCTGGTCTGGGCCCAAACAGATCACACACTTTAGGTGAACGTTCTTATGCGGGATCTGCATGCCACAGGTGAGCACTTCTTCTTGGGTGAAGACATCAAGTAGTAGGTGATAATTAAGAAAAATTTGGGCAAAGGAAGAATCCGACGCAAGAACTCACATGACGATTGCTGTATGGAAGTATGCAATGTGACTGACACGAGGCGACGGTGGGAAAGAACTGGAGGGCGGGTGTGGGGACCACCCACTATATACAGCCACACTGATGTTGGTCTGGTGACATTGGGTGGGCGGTCCCCCATCAGGGATTGCTAGGAAAATCTGCCAGCGGCCTGAAGCCAGGTGGTGCCAGTTCTGTATGTAATGACCTACTGAAAGACCCCTGTTGAAGTAAGATATTTAAATATCTCAAGGGCATAAATAAGGTACAAGAGGGAAGCCTCTTTCAGAAAAAAAGATGTTCAAGAACAAGGGGTCATGATATCAGGCTGGAGGGGGTAGATTTGGGGGTATGTGAAGAAGTATTTTTTCACAGAAAGGGTGGTGAATGCATGGAACAGTCTCTTAGTGGAGGTGGTTGGGGTAAAAATGGTAGGACAGTTCAAAAATGTATTGGGATAGGCACTAGGGAACCCCAGCAAAAGGAAAGGGAGGGTAAAAGCCGGAGATCAAGTAGGAGCTACGGTATTGCAGTAGGTAGGTAGGGAAAATGGGCAGACTAGGTGGGCCAAGTGGTTCTTAGCATCCATCAGTGTCAGTTTCTAGGAGGGGTCATAAGAAATCTGTGTTGAAAATTTGGTGTCAAAATATGTAAAAATGGCACAGTTTTAAACATACATTTCACCCAGAATTTTCAACATAGCCATTTTTTCACACCTTACAAATGTGACAGCTGTAACTTTTCAAATCTTGACCAAAATGTGTTTTAGCACCTGTGGCACAGAATGATGTTTTGGTGGCATGTAATGACATTTCGAAGGCACGGAATGATGTTTTGGTAGGATTTGGAAAATTTTCACCTACTGAGTTCATTAGATGGGGTAATAAGACGCTATGCTGGAAATCTGGTGTACAAATATAGTAAAATGCCCAGGTTATAACTGAACATTGCAGTATTTCAATGTTCACTCACTTGTAAGTTCACTACCTTTCAATATTTTGACTCCAAACTTTAAACAGGGCATACTGTACTAGACAGTCCCAAATATGTAAATGACTTCATTCACATAGTTGGGACTGTCTAGCTCATAATGCTACTAACCTACTGGTCATGGGACCAATGGGTTACAGCCCATAATGTAACTGTCATTCAAGCGCATCTGGGCGTATGGAGGGTGGGTTGCAGCCTCCCGCCGATGACAGGGGGAGCGAGGTGGGCAAGGGGTTCGGTGTGGTTGGGGAGTGCCACTAGATCACCAGGGCTTTTCCGTACAGAGGATTACCGCGATCGTGGCTAGGGGCGGGGATTCCACTAGACCACCAGGGATGGTTATTTTACATTCCTCAGAGACTCGGGGGCACTTGACCACCAGGGAATGTGTGTTCTGGGTGGGCGGATGGCCACCCACGGCTAGGCTGCTGTGTTGCACCCTACAATACTGCAGCCCACCTGTGGGTGGCCAGGAGTTGTGCCATCTTTTCTGGGGCTCAACTTTGAGCCCCCCTATGTGGCGCAATGCAGGGTTGTGCCAGCATATGCGCCGCACATCCCGGGCTGAATATCGGGATGTGTTGCATATGCATGGGCACGTTCCCTGCATTTGCGCTGCATACATTAGCACTGTGCCCCAGCGCATCAAGATTTGTGCTGTGCCAGACAGCCTTCTCAATATCCCACTGGGGCACAATGCGGGTGCAACCCCTTTGAATATCCCAGCCTGTGTAGAGAGAATGTGCAAAGAATGAATGTGTGATGAGTAAATGTGTACTGAATGTATGAAGAGTGAATGTGTAAAGAGTGAATGTGCCAGGCTCTGCACTTCTGCAGGCAGATGGAGTCTTCCCATACTGCATGGCCCAAAGAGCCCTGCACATCTGTACCTGTTCAGCCAGGTCCCACAGGAACCTGTGTGAATGAGTATATGGTTCCACTATGTCAAAAAGAAAGGAAAATCTTTGCAAAAAATACTACGTAAATGCACCAGTTAATGTACTCTAATGCCACAAAAGTAGGGAAATACGGTGTTAGGGTTTCTAGCCCTAACTTACCACTTCCACCCCATAAGCAGCAAAACTAAAATATTAAAATATTAGGGTTTGGGGTCTCTGGAATCTTGGAGAATCAGTTGTGGGGTCTTTCTTGGGGTTGTCAACCCAAATGTTCACCCCATTTCCTGAGCAAAGAACGTCATTTGTGATCTTCTTTCTTGACACAGAACCCACAGGTCCCCGCGTGAAGAAAGCTACAACAAATTCAGTTGGCAACATGTGGTGAGACATAGTTCTTTACCTTGGAAGAGTTTATCACTATGATGCACTGCTGTACCTTGTGCTTCATCCTGGAGGCTACAGGCTAGGGAGGAGGGGTGAGCACCAGGGTTGGCAAATTTCAAGGAACACCCCACCACTGATTTGTCAAGATTCCGGAGACCCAAAACCCTAATATTTTTTTCATTTTGCTGCTTGGGGGTGGGAAACCCTAACGCCACATTTCCTTAATTTTGTGGTATTACGTTACCCTAACTGGTGCATTAACGCAGTTTTTGTAAAGAAGATATATATATAATACTGGAGCGGTAGTGCCAGAATAGTTAGAGTTGGGTGTACATTTGTATGCTAAACTCAAAAAGTTAAACGTTAATAACTCTAGAACTGTTTAATCAGAAGGCGACCGCCGACTCTGCCTGCCTCTGATTGGTGCGCCTTCCCCATTGACTTTGCTGTACTTTGCACCACCAAAACTGGTCGGGATTACTGCTCTTTTATTGTAAAGTTTAAATTATCTAAAAAGGAGCTGTTTTTACTGTTTTATTGTGTACTTTGGGAAATGCCTTCTTGTTTGTTTACCCAGTGATTACAGTCTTTTGGGAAGACTTGTGTTGGGCTAGACGCTCAGGCGCCTAACCCCCACCCAGTCTTTGTTGTGCAAATTTGTATTTTAGCACCTCTTGCAAGCCACTGCTTAGAGTGCTTTCTGACTGCCCTCTCCTCTGTCCCCTCCTTTCTAGCCTGCCCTGCCCTCGAGCACCAGAGACCGTAGGGGCTCCGAGCTGAAAGCGAGGGCGTGCCACCGCATAGTTAGAAGGGAACTAGGAGGCCGGGAGAGACAGCCAGAGTTGTACGGGATAGTCAAGAAGCTAATCGGAAGGCGCATACACTTGCCTGCCTCTGATTGGTGCGCTTCCCATTGACTTTTGCTGTACTTTGCACCACCAAAACTGGTCGGGATTACTGCTCTTTTATTGTAAAGTTTAAATTATCTAAAAGGAGCTGTTTTTACTGTTTTATTGTGTACTTTGGGAAATGCCTTCTTGCTTGTTTACCCAGTGATTACAGTCTTTTGGGAAGACTTGTGTTGGGCTAGACGCTCAGGCGCCTAACCCCCCACCCACCCAGTCTTTGTTGTGCAAATTTGTATTTTAGCACCTCTTGCAAGCCACTGCTTGCAAGTGCTTTTTCTGACTGCCCTCTCCTCTGTCCCCTCCTTTCTAGCCGGCCCTGCCCTCGAGCACCCAGAGACCGTAGGGGCTCCGAGCCGCCAGCGGGCGGGCGGCCACCGCACAGCCGAGAAGGGAACCAGGAGGCCGGGAGAGACAGCCAGAAAGGTACGGGATAGCTGCAAAGCCAATCGGAAGGTGACCGCCGACTCTGCCTGCCTCTGATTGGTGCGCCTTCCCCATTGACTTTTGCTGTACTTTGCACCACCAAAACTGGTCGGGATTACTGCTCTTTTATTGTAAAGTTTAAATTATCTAAAAAGGAGCTGTTTTTACTGTTTTATTGTGTACTTTGGGAAATGCCTTCTTGCTTGTTTACCCAGTGATTACAGTCTTTTGGGAAGACTTGTGTTGGGCTAGACGCTCAGGCGCCTAACCCCCCACCCACCCAGTCTTTGTTGTGCAAATTTGTATTTTAGCACCTCTTGCAAGCCACTGCTTGCAGTGCTTTCTGACTGCCCTCTCCTCTGTCCCTCCTTTCTAGCCGGCCCTGCCCTCGAGGCACCCAGAGACCGTGGGGGCTCGAGCCGCCAGCGGCGGCGGCCACCGCATGCCGAGAAGGAACCAGGAGGCCGGAGAGACAGCCAGAAAGGTATGGAAAGCCACAAGCCAATTGAAGGCGACCGCCGACTCTGCCTGCCTCTGATTGGTGCGCCTTCCCATTGACTTTGCTGTACTTTGCACCACCAAACTGGTCGATTACTGCTCTTTATTGTAAAGTTTAAATTATCTAAAAGGAGCTGTTTTACTGTTTTATTGTGTACTTTGGGAAATGCCTTCTTGCTTGTTTACCCAGTGATTACAGTCTTTTGGGAAGACTTGTGTTGGGCTAGACGCCAGGCGCCAACCCCCACCCACCCAGTCTTTGTTGTGCAAATTGTATTTTAGCACCTCTTGCAAGCCACTGCTTGCAAGTGCTTTCTGACTGCCCTCTCCTCTGTCCCTCCTTTCTAGCCGGCCCCTGCCTCAGGCACCCAGAGACCGTGGGGCTTGAGCATCCAACGAGTGACTGACCACCCATCACAACCAGAAGGGAACCAGGAGGCCGGGAGAGACAGCCAGAAAGGTACAGGAAAGCCGCAAAATTTTTGCCCCGCCTCTACCCTCCAGGGTGTTTCTTTATACACACCTTCCGCCAATCTCTTATCCCCGCCCATAGCTAATCTCCTAGCCAATTCCCTAGCTCATTTCTTCACATCACCTTAGTTTCTTTAACCCTTTCCTACCCTCCACCATGCTACTGTGCCTACTATTGCTGCTTTGCTCTCTCACCTTCCTCGGATCCAGAAGAGATAACTGTTGTAACCCATGCTATGGTGTTTAGGGCTACCATTCAACACTGTCCCCTCTACTGTCCCCAGTGGATGCCCCTAAACTCCACATACATACACTACCGCTCTGCACAATAATCCTTGGGGAATCCAACAAAAGGCTCACAACCAGTTCGAACTCTCAATCCCCTGCTACCTTACTGGCACTACAATTACTCCCTATGCCTGTCCATTGCTGGTACTCTATGATAAAATCTATAACCATGCAGCAGGATCATCACCCACTATACATTGATCCCAAGCAAGAAGGAAAAAACATCTGACTACTCATTATTCCTATCGCTTGTGCCCTCATCAAACTAATCTTCTTTCTGCTGATCTGTGTTGGCACTGTTGAAATCAACCCTGGCCCCACAGAAAGCTCTATCTCCATCCGACCCTAGCCCATAAAATGGCTTGAGTTTTCTTCACAGCAACGCCTGCAGCCTCCTAAAAGTTCTCATTAATACAGGCCTGTTGTACACACCTTACCTGACTTTCTGGTTATATCTGGAAACATGGCTCAAATCTGCAACAAAAAGACAATGAAATAAACCTTCCCAACTATCAGCTCTTCAGATCTGACTGTCTATCCAGGGGCGGTGGGTAGCCATCTATGTCAAAGCAAACATCTCTGCATCCTGCCTCAATACTACATCACAACCAAAGGAATTTGAATGCTTGTCAATTAAAATAACTCTTCCCAACATATCATCCTTTCAACTGATTGGCTGCTACAGGCCCCTCTGCAGGCCTCAAACTCCTATCCCACCTAGGATCTATACTTAATCTAGGCCCTGAAGACACCATCATCTTAGGGAGACCTGAACTTAAATTGGCTAACTAATGCATCTGCACCCCTAGTAACCTTCTGTGACACTTATGGATTCACTCAATTAATCAAAGAACCAACAAGGATTAACCAAAGAATAATCTCAACAGCACACTCCTGGACATTATGTTGGTAAATAAGCCTCATCTGTATCCCCATGCTGGAGTACTATTCAGTGACATAAGTGACCACTGTCCCATAGCTGCCATTAGATCAACAATCAAGCCACCCAATCCTGCAAAATTCCTCCCACGAAGGTCAAAAAGAACTTAATATTTCAGGATATCTCCATGATCTGTGCCACACCACACGTTGGCAAGAATTCTATCTCACAGCTTCAATAGAGACAGCTCTTCAAATCTTAAATGATATAATCATAAGTGCCCCAATATACATGCACCCTCACCAGTGTCAGAACCAAACTCAAATCCTGTCGCTGGTTCTCTGCTGACCTTAAATCCACACTGCTTGCCAGAGACAAACTCTGAAAAGGAGGAAAGACAAAGGATCCAAATGACTGGCTTCAATTCAGAAAAGCCAGAAACTCCTGCACAAAACAAGTAAGAAATGCCAAGGCTGCCTTCTACACAGCTGAATTGATGCCTCCTATCACAACCCTTCCAGGTTCTGGGGTACCATAAAGGGGATCCTAGGTCAAACTTCTACCCCTGTCTTACCACCCAAAGTACACCTAAATAGTATTGAAATCACTGACAAGCAAGATATCTTGAATGCCTTTAACGATCATTTCACTACAGCTGGCCTGGCTTTTGACTCCTCACCTGCAAACCTATTAAGATCATCACTAAACATACAATCTACTGAGGGACATAAGGTTGCTTCCACATTCTCATTCAAATCAATACTCTTAAAAGAAGTAGAAGACCTTCCACTCCAGCTAGATACAACTAAAAGTGCAGGTGCAGACTCCTGGATCCCTACTTTCTAAAAGTAGCACTGCATGCCTTAGCCGCCCCTCACCCACCTCTTTCAATTGTCACTTGCCACTGGTTCTATCCTCAATATGGAAGAAGACAGCTCAAGTGTTTCCATTACTTAAGGCAGGTGATCCCATGGACCTTCAACAATTATAGGCCCATTTCCATCTTACCAGTACTATCCAAGATGCTTGAGAAGCTGGTAAACTCTCAGTTAAGTGCCTACCTTGATACCAACAATCTCCTAACCCAGCTCAATCTGGGTTTAGATCTATGCACAGCACCATCTCTGCATTAGCAAAAGTTACAAATGATTGGCAGACTGCCTTAGACAAAAGAATAACACCTGTACTGTGTTTCTGGATCTAAGCAAAGCCTTTGACACTGTGGATCATGAACTACTAATCTCCTCTCTGAACTCCATAGGCCTTGACCCACTCTCTTTAAATGGTTCAGATGCTATCTCTCCAGAAGATTACAACTGGTAAAAATGAAGGTGATGTATCTACCTCTAAACCACTCCTAAGAGGTGTACCGAAGGCTCCATCCTGGGCCCCATCCTTTTTGCCATTTACATCAACAATATTGACTCCAATCTCTCACATTCACCTTTTGCAGATGACACTGTACTATATGTCAGCAATCCTCACCATCAAAAGCCTGTGAGCTTCTACAGTCTGAATTCTCCTCCTTCAGCACAACTTATTAGAAAAGAAATTACTACTAAATGCCAAGAAAACCAAAGCTATGTTCTTTGCCACCAAGAACTGCTCTTCCACTGTCCCATTATTCACCCTCCCACAACTCTCTACCATCCTTGGTGAAAATCTGGAATATGTAGACAAATTCAAATATCTTGGAGTATGGATTGACAATAAACTTGACTACACTACCCACATTGAGGAGCTGCTGAAAAAGCTAAGACAAAGACTTGGCCTATTCTATAGGATCAAACACTACCTGACCAGAGATTCCAAACAAAGATTAATCCTAGCATCATTCCTGTCCCTCATTGATTATGCTGACTTCTCTATGGCCACTGCTCCTCTCCCATTTAAATAAATTAGACACCTTGTATCATAGAGCTATTAGATTCATTACAGACCTTCCCTCCAGCACCCATCATTGCTCTCTACAATGCAGTCAGTTGGACATCCCTGCAACAAAGAAGAAAGAAAATGCTGCTATCTGGATCTACAAAGCTCTGACAAACAAACTCCTTCCTACATCTCAGACTGTTTCAACTGGATCACATCCAGGCCTTACACCCTGAGGATCAATAAACTGATCATGCTGAAGATTCCTATCACCTGCACCCGGTATGGAAGAGCTGCAATCAGCTATTCCTAGCACTATCTGGAATTCTCTTCAAAAGACATTGAAACTGGATACCCTCATTCCTTTAGCATCCTTCAAAAAGCTGTACACCAGTCTATTCCCAGAATCATGCAACTGCTTCCACAAGGCCTAGTCCTCCCACACCCTCTCCTCCCACACCCCTCTCTCCTCCACCCCCTTTTTTAAAGCTCCCTCATTTCTCTATCATCCCTCTAGCTCGTTTCTCCATCAAACTTCATACAATATATGCCCACCCAAGTCCCACTATCCAAGCTTTATCCCTACTAACTGTTTGTTTCTAATTTTAATAGGATTTAGGTTTATTGTCATTTTGCCTTGTATATATGTAAATATTTGTATATCTGTCTCATTCATAAATGATTGTATTTGTGTTTATTCAGTACCATGGTTTTGTGTAAAATTTGTAACCTTTTATTGTTATGACCACTCAGGTCCATCTTGTAAATGAGCTATGCTCAATGATGTTCGCCTGAATAAATAAAGATTTTGATTGATTGATTGATTGATTAATGGATTTGCATGACGTGCGGCATGCATGACCTCTAAGGGTAGGTCTCTTGACATGTCAAATCTTGTGTGGATGGGTTTTGTGGTTTCTGAGATATGGACTGTCAATAAAACATAAAATTACCATTTTTTTTTTACATTTCTTTGTCCACCTGTATCTCAGAAACGATTTTAGGCTGGGTTCTGATATTTTCAGGGTAGACTGCGCTTGGGTCACAGATGTGCCTTTGGAAGGTTTGGTGAAAAAAATATTAATCCATTCACAAGTTAGTAAAGTTTTAAATTTCCCATTATTTCCTATAAGAAATGTTGTATTCAGCACAGAAATTGCTATTTTTGAAACAGAATCATTGCTTGTGAAAATGAAACTAAGCTGTTTTCGCAAACTCTGTGGCATTTTTGCAAGTTAGGGTTGAGTGCAAACTTCTGTTAAACCCAACATTTTGAACCTTAATAACTCTGGAACCATTCAATGGATTTGCACAAAAAGTGGCATGCATTATCATTAGGGGTAGGTCTTTTAACTTGCCACATATTGTGTGGATGGGTTTTGTGGTTTCTGAGATATGGAATGTCAAAACAAAATGTACAATTACCGCTTTTTTTTTTCACATTTCTTTGTCCACCTGTATCTCAGAAACGGTTTAAGGTTGGGTTCTAACATTTTCAGGGCAGACTGTGTTTGGGTCACAGATGTGCCTTTTGAAGGTTTGGTGAAAAAATATTAATCTGTTCAAAAGTTATTAAAGTTTTAAATTTCCCATTTTTTCCTATGGGAAAAGTTAAGTGTTCAGAATGAAAATGGTCATTTTTGAAAATGACTCGTTGCTTGTGAAAATGAAACTAAGCTATTTTCAAAAACACTGTGGTATTTTGGAAAATGTTCTTTCATGAACTTTTTGCAAATTTGGGAAAGTATGATACTTTTGTGAAAGTACATTTGCAAAAGTATCGCAAATTTGCGAAAGTACCACTTCAAAAACTTGAATTTCTTTGCCACTTCATAGCAAATAAATGGTTAGGGATTTAGGGTTGAAATTTGCAGAGTGGCAAGCCCTTGCCCCAGAGATGTTCCTTCTGCTGGGTTAGTGAAAAAAACTGCAATGGTTCAATAGTTACAGCACTCCAAAGAAGAGAAACGTCCCATAGGATAACACTGCGGTACCCATGGCACCTTCCGGTCCCTGTATCTCAAAAATGGTTCAAGATATAGATTTTTCACTTGCGGTTGCTTAGTCCACCTTTTTGTGGACTAAGTTTGTGTGGAGATTTCGAAGTTATGATTACAATTGCAGTGGAATTTCTTTCATAGTTGCTACAATTACTGAGATATTGCCAAATAAGTGTTACGAGGGTTCCTTTTCAGTGCTATATGCTGTATAGTGCTGTATGGCTCCGTTCTTACAGTATGTGTAAGTTGGAGCACAGGGCCCATGCTCTCACATGTGCATACAATTATGCCAAAAAGTGGGGAACATGAATGCAGCGCAAAGCCCAGGAGGCCCACGCTCCCACAAACACATACCAGTTACATTACACTTTCTCAAGAGAAGGAAAATTCATTGCAAAAACATTGTTAATGCACCAGTTAGGATTAATAGCACAGTGATAAAAATATGGAACTGTGATGCTAGAGTTACCACCCCTACCACCTCACCCCCACCCCTTCCACTCTCCACACACCCACAGATGTTGGGGTATGCCATGGGGTCATCAGGCCTAACTCTCACCCCATTCTCCTACACTGCAGCATGTCAGCTTGTTTACACATGAAATAGAAACATAGAAACATAGAATTTGACGGCAGATAAGGACCGCTTGGCCCACCCAGTCTGCCCATTTCCCTACCTACTGGCTAAGGTGCAGATCCTAGTTAACCAGCAGCCTACTTCTTCCTACCCCCACCCCCTAGAATTGCCTTATGACTGTCCCATGCATGCTTGAATTCCACCACTGTTTTTGACTCCACAACCTCCTCCGGAAGGGCGTTCCATGCATCCACAACCCTCTCTGTGAAACAATACTTCCTTAAATTACCTCTGTGCCAACCCCCCTCTATCTTCAAATTGTGCCTCCTTGTTCTTGCACACCTCTTTTTTTGAAAGATGCTACCGTCTTGGACTTTGTTGATTCCCTTGAGGTACTTGAAAGTTTCTATCATGTCCCCCCTCTCCCTCCTTTCCTCAAGGCTATACATATTAAGCTCCTTAAGTCTCTCTTCATGTCTTCCGGTAAGATGAATGGGGTGAGAGTTGGGCCTGATGACCCCATGGCACACCCCAACTTCTGTTGGTGTGTGGAGGGGGGAGGGGTGGGTTGTAGGGGTGGTAACCCTAACATCACATTTCATCCTTACTTTTGTTGCTGTGCTATTATTAACACAGTTTTTTCAATGAATATATATATATATATATATATATATGTATGTATATGTGTCTCCTGTGCACTCTTAGGGTTAGTGAACCGAGGGTGAGCCACCGTTATGATAGCCTGTGGATGCAAGAGGAGACACTTTTGTAACCACATTACTCCTTTGGCAATATAAACATATTTTATAATGCGTTCAAAAAAACAAATAAATTTGGTTTCTTAACTTTTTATCTTTTTTTTTCCCAATTGTTTAACCAGGTGAGACACACTAAGCCGAAAGCTTGTTTACAGGTGCAGTCTGGGAGCACAGGGAAGTTAAGTGACTTGTTCAGGGTCACACAGTATGCAAGTGGGGACTGTGGGTTTCAAACCCAGGTCGCTAAATTTGCAGCTCAGAGCCTTAAACCACTGCTCTATACTACTTCTTAGAAATAGTGGTGCTCGTATACTTTTTTTGTGGATCCAGCCAACCCCTGTTGGATAGTGCTGGTATCCACTTTTGAATATGACAGTAATCTAGACAGAGTTTGCCCCCTATACTCCACTCTCTCCCTGGCCTCGCTGTCCCACAGGGGAACCATCCACAGCACCTCCCTCATAGCTAAATACTAGTTGGGCTCCCTACCCCCGTACCTCACTTCCTGCCTTGCACCAGCTAACTCCCTAGGCTACTCCCTCCGCCACAGAGATGCCTGCACTTTCAACCTCCCTTGCCCTCACTCTGCCTCTGGTCAAGCTGCATTTTCTTACCGAATCCAGAATCCAGAGTCAGATTGTTGTGTGTCTGATTTGGGATCCACCAAATCAAAACTTGGATTGTTGGATTTGATGGTTGGATACCTGGATCCAATGGTCAGATCCATCGGATCCTGGTTTGATGGGTGGCATCCTCAGATACTCAACTTGGATCTGAGGAGGCCAGATCCTTGGTCAGATGTCTTTACCATCTGAGGCCATCAAAATTTGGCCAAAGTGATGGTATCCAATGGCATCCAACCTGGTAGGATACCATCTGAGCAACACTACCAAGAAAACAAACCCTTCCCTCTTTTCTGAAAGTAGACCATTCCATTTTTTTTAAATCTTGTACAACTGGCCCTCTTATGGATACAAGAGCATACATGAAAGTGAATGTTCAACGTTGATGAGCTAAAGCCATGTTGATGAGTAATTAAGTGACTACAGAACTCTCTCTTGAATTTAGTTTATGGCCTTAATCTCTGTAACTATTTTTGTTTCATTGTTCAGTGACCTACCGCCAGTATGTAAACATTTCCATTTGCATCCGTGAGCTCTACATCTTCCGGATTCACTGATTTTTTCTTCTTTTTCTTCTTCTTCTTTTTATCCTTTGCTTCCTGCACTTCTCTTTCCTCATCTTCTTCACCCTTCAGCTTAATGAAAGGCCACCACCCACGGATACGTTTGTTCCTGAAGATGGAAAATCGTGGCCCAGCTTTATCCCTTACCATCTTAATGGTACACTGCTCTGCAGACTTGGCTCCCCGGATCATGTTGTTTAATGTTAGCTCTATGGAACCTGTTGGCAAGATGGGAAATTTAATTGATCATCAAATTGCGTAAGCATTTCCACGTTCATTAAATGGAAAGCATTTGGGGGCCAGTTGGGAGCTTAGCATTTTGAGGTGATAAGGTAGTTGGCTCCTGGAGAGGGAGGATGTGGCCTGACTGACATTCACGCACCCAACCAAGCATCAGCATTGATGTCAGCTGGGTACAGTGGTTAGGTGCTTGGCTGCTGGAGAGGAAGTGTGTAGTCTGGCTGGCATTCGTGCACCCAACCAATTGGTGACACTGATGTCAGCTGTCAAGGCAACTGCTTACCTATCCTTTTTACTGGAGGAAGAGTGCAATGGTGGTGACCCTGGTCATCAGGGTTGAGTGAGGGGAAGTGGAAAGATGTGGACAAACAACGTAAAAAAAAGCAGAAAGTCAGTCAGTTGAGCAGTAGAGCTACTGCTTCTGATGTCGGCAACCCAGGTTCGAGAACGAGCCCAGGCCTTTGAAGGACTGTCGAGTAAAGGAGGACTGAATATACCAGAGGATGTTTTCTCCTTCAGTGAGGAAGACTGTCTCTGCTGCAGTGCTGCCACCTGGCTGGACACTGTTGGAAGCACAGAGACACGTCAGGAGTGGGACATCTGCTGGGCTCATGGTTAGCTGCTCAGAATGCATACTCCTGCACTGAACCTTATGTGTGCAGATGTCCTAGGAGCTGGGAGGAAAAACTGTAAGGCAAATGACCCCAGCACAGTGGATGAAGGACCCCACTAAATCTGGATACCCTCTCACCTCCCACCACACCACCTGATGCAACATAGAACTTGGGGTTGTCCACCCGCTCTGTCCCCATCTGGAGTGTTGAGTCAAGGCTTGAAGGAGGAGTCAGCTGTGGGCAGGGATGACATGAGTCTGGTACCCTGAGGATACCTGAAGGAGGGCTGCACTGGAGAAATAAAGGGTGGCATAAATGGTAAGTCAAAAAAACACAGAAAGCATTTTCCCAAAGATCATAATACATAGTCAGAGACAGGCAAAAGGAGGAGTCCCACCTTTGACTGACCTAGTAGTTCAGGAACAGTAGGCTACATTAAAAGTTTATGCGTCCCATGCCAGATATTGCTTATGTTATAAAACTCATGCAGTTTGGATGAAAAGTACACAAAGGGGAAGCTGAGTGGTTCAGTCCCTGCAAACTGTGCCAGATGATGCCCCTATACCATAAGAGATATCTTGTACAGCACATATAAACTTATTATAAATCACTTGAGTTGGCTACAGTGATTTATAATAGGTTTTCAGTTCAGTTTTGTTTTCTATTTAAAAATAAAATGTGTGTCGCACTAGTGGTCCACCCCATGCCTCGGAAATGGCTCGCACTGTTTCTGCATGAGATGACAACTATACATAGGATAAGAAGACATGCAGTTTTGATTACTGATTGATTAACAGCACATAACTGCTTTATTATTTCAATTAAGGGGAGTACGTGCTCTGAAGCGACATCAGTTCTCTTGCTTATTGGGACAGTGAAGGGCAGGCAGGTAATATTTATTTATTTTATTTATTTTGTTTCTGTTGACCGGGTAGGTGCACTAGACAAATCCTGCCTATTTTCAGGCACGACCCAGGGGAGGGGGATACAGATGAATGCCAACTGACCTTGAACCAGATTAAGCTGTTGGTGGTATTTTTGGTGGTATATTTATAGATGATGTGCTTGCTTTCCCAAGAGGGACAGGGTGGGGGGGGCTAGAATATGCCACACCGTGTTACTGTCTTTAGCATACATGGTTTGGGTGTGTCAGGATTCACTCTGAGTGCCAGAGAAGGGTATACAGAAGGAAGAAATTAGCTCAACCAAGCCCAGAAGAAAAAAGAAATGCTTACTTCTCATCATAAGGGGTTCTTACGTTTTGCGAGGCCATTGTAATACATTTTGTTGTGGTCCTCCTGAGTTCCAAAAGAAATCTGATCTCCTCTAAAGCAGATGTGTTTGAATGTAAATACAAAGAAATCTGGGGAACATAGAAAGCAAAAACATACCTGAGACAGGTATTTAAAAGGGGGGAAGAAATGGTGACTGGTCCAAGGCATAGTTGAAGTCCACCTCAAGATTTAGGTCCCTAGCCAGATACTGAGTCCTTGCACTCAAGTCCTCCCTCTTTGAGGCACAGCCCACAAATGATGGACTAAATGTAGAGAAGTTAAGGGGACAACCTGCCTGTGATGACAAGGAGCTGGTAGGGCGGTGACAAACTGAATTGCAAATGACCTTACAAAGCTACCCGTACCTAAGAAATCATTGGCTAAAATCCTGTCGTAATCCCAAACTTGGAGCATGAGCACTGCCGGCTGCCGGAACTCAGACTCCTCCAGCGCGAAGAATGAGTCCTTCTTTTTGTATGTAATTTCCTTTTCTGTGGGCAGGTAGTCGAAGCGGTACACAAACCTCCAGTTGAAATTTCCCTCTCCAGTCATTGAGTTGAAGTGCACATCGGTCTCTTGTTTGTTATCTTCCATTCCCTGGATCCAGCTGCAAAAATAGATTCTCAGTCAGTAGTTTTGTTTATGTTTTATATTTTATTCTTTAATTCAAGGTGTTATTATCTACAGCACAAGTTTACAGGCATCAAAATGTTTTTATGACATTACAAGAACATTTTCTAAAAAAACGGAATACAAATATTGACACTCATCTAGTGGTGTGTTAACACCCCGAAATTTAGATTCATTAACTATTTGAATTCAGATGCTCTAATAATCTAGTTACCCCCATGCATGCGATGTGTTTTGTAGTAAATTAGTCTGATCCTCCCTTCCCCCAGCTGATCAGGGCAAGTTACAGGGCCACTTCCTACTTATTAAGTCACATTGTACCCTACCTCTCCTTCTATGAACTCTCCAAAAGTAAAACAAAAGTTCTTTCAGATGAGACGTTAAACCGAGGTCCCATCTGCCTGGATTGGTGGTAGTTCAGGTGGATGTTAAAGATCCCATGGCACTTATCGAAAAAGAGTAGGGGAATTTCCCCGGTGTCCTGGCCAAATTTCCCTCATTCACTAAAAATACCATCAACAGCTTCATCTGGTTCAAGGTCAGTTGGCTTTCATCTGTATCCCCCTCCCCCGGGTCATGCCTGAAAATAGGCAGGATTTGTCTAGTGCACTTACCCGGTCAACAAAAACTAAATAAATAAAAATAAAATAAAAATACAGTATGCTCCAAACCCCCAATGACTGTAAAATACTAAAAATGCTGTATCTGCCAGTCCCCCTTCCCACTGTATACCATGTTTAAAGATAGTCCTTCCTCCTTAACTCTCCCCTAGCCCCTCCCCCCATTGTTTTACAGAACAGAAGCTCCTTATCCAAAGTCTTCACTCCCCTATCTGCTTCAGGACCCCGATACTTAACTGGGGTGTGGGGCTTGGTCATAGGTAAGTCCAACCTAGACTAGTGGTAAAGGACCCCTCTCCCTGCTGCATTCTGCTGTCTCAGAGCAGCTGAACCACATCCTGTGGGGATTTACTTCTACCGATAGTACTGTTCCTGAACACAAACAACAGTCTAGACAGTAGTAAACAGGCAGGGTTTCAGATTTTTTTTAAATTGAGGGCATAAAAATGTTATTATTTTAACCTTTTCCTGGATTAATATCTGAATACCTCCAGGGTGCAACCTCTCTTGTTTTGGGCAAATGTGTTGACTGATCCAGTAATGTGGCAACAAGCCTCGTGCTGCCACCTTGAGACTGGGATTCACATTTGATCTCTGGACTCCCAAGGTGAGGAAGGCTGGAGTCTATGTGGGTCACAAAGGTGAGGTAAACCACCTGGCATTCCTGCGCCTCCTGCTGGCTGATCTCAGAACTGCACTGACATTAGTTGTGATGTCCATTGCTTACCTAGCCTCCTGATTGGAGGAATGATGCAACAATGGTGACCCTGATCATTAGGTGGGTGTATGATATGATGGGGGAATGGGGGGTCAAACTTATAAACAAAACACAGAAGTGGGATTGCAACCAACGCTGGGCCAGCAAGGCTACGGTCACCATTTGATAGAGAATAGCAGACTTATTGTGAAAGGGGATGGAGGTGTCCTTGACTCCTGACCAGCACACAGCAAGCTGGGCTCCTGTGAAGTCATGAGGGCTCACTCTTCAACCTTTTATTCTTATTTTTATTCTATTTTTGTTTCATCATCTGGTACCAGGCTAATTCCCAAGTCCAAATTCTGAAATCCCTTATAATACAATGCACTTTTATTTTATATAGTGTTTGTCATACTAAAACCTCACAAAATATTTTACAGAGTAATCAGCAGGCAAAGAAAAATTTGAAAATAAATTAAATGTAAAGTTACTGAAATAATGCAAATCACAATACAGTACAATCTCAATTATCCAAACTGCTTTGGAGACATGAAGTTAGTTCAGATAATCAGGAGTTCATAAAACTAGGATTAAAATGTTCACAATTAGCAAGCTCTTTGGCATGGAGGGCTGAGGTGCTGTGCACCTTATCTCCTGCCATGCCAGCGACCCGTGTTCGGTGATGAGCATGCATTGCTGGGGGTCAGCCAGGGGGGGGAGGAGGGGGGCTGGGTGAGGACTGAGCGGCCACTAGGCAGCTCTCCTCTCCGGGATGGGAAAGGTTGGCTTTCCTGGCCTTTGACCTCCACCATGTGGAGCCGTGGTGGTGGTGTGGGTGTGGGTGTCGGAGGGGAGCGAGACGCTAGGCCACAGGTGGGAGGAGCAGAGTCACTGGGGCCAAGGCATGCACGTGCACCTCCATGGGCATGTCTGACCTTGTCTGAGACTCTGGGGGTAACGGGGAGAAAAATCAGGTGGAAAATTGGGGGTTGGGGATTGATGAAGTGGAAGATGGAATGGGATAGGCTGATACAGCTGCCCAGCCTACCAGGAGAATAAAGGAAAGGATAGTAAAAAAAAATGTTCAAAGTATAGTCACTTTGGAAACATGCTGCATTAGATAGGGATGTCTGTATAATGATGATTCATTAAATCGAAATTGTACTGTAATTATAATAACATTTATTTATTTATTTATTTGCTTTTGATAACCGGGTAAGTGCAATAGACAGGATTGCCTATTTTCAGGCACAACCGGGGAGATTACAGTTCAGACAAGTTACAAACAATAGCACCGGGAGGAGCTGATACAATGCAGTACATAAAGAGATCAACAACCCTACATGACAGTAGAATACAACACAGGTGAATATTTCCCATAACAGCATAAATAGTGAAGTGTAACATATATCATTATAACCAGCCAAAGTGGACAGACTCAAAATGAGGTAGGAAAAACAAGGCAGAAAATGACTATATAATATTACAGTGGCATGGTAGCTCCACTATAGTGAGGGTTAGGTAGACTGTTTAATGTTAAATCCTTAAATTTGCACTTTCATAGCTTGGCCCCGTTCAATGGATTTGCACAAACATTTGCATGCATGGTCTCGGGGCAAGAACTCTTTATATGCCACATTTCGTTTTGGTCAGATGTGCGGATTGCGAGATACAATGAAAAAAAATCTTTTTTTTATTTTTTTGCAGTTTTTATTTGTCACCTAGTAGCCCAGCTTGGTGCCTTTCACTAGTTTGGTGAGAAAATATTAATCTGTTCCAGAGTTATAAAGATTTGAGTTTTCAGTTCTGAGCATGCTCAGTATGCTCTTGGATGGCTGTTTCGTATAAAAAAATAATCTGATATAGAAAAAAAGGATTCTGTTTTGTATGGTGTGTGTGTGTGTGGGGTAATCATATTTTGTGAGAAAAATATTTTTTTTATATGGCGGTCATCTTGTTTCTGTTTTCTTTTTTCAAAACAAAATTTTTGAAAGTCCATTAAAATCATATACTAGAAAGACCTAAACCGCCATAATCCAATCATGGTTCCTGCACCGGGCTACTATGTCCCTGCATTTCTGGCGGCCCCTGCGCGGGTCCTGAGGGTGGTTTTCGATTGCTTCGGTCCTGTTTGTATCATAGTATACATACTCTCTGCTCTAGGTGGAGTTTTGTCGGATGCACTGTTCGGTGGTTCTTGTCTGTATAGAAACATACTCGCTCATGGGCGGCAATTTGTTGATGCACCATTCTTCTCCTTATGTGATCCAATGTATGCTCTTTCCTGCTCAACTGTGTTATATTTTCTACAGATTATATAATGTGTTGCCACCTGGTTCTACCTGGTGCTGTGCTATGCTCTACTGTATCTTATTGTTTTTTGTATGGACTTTGTCCTTCTTTGTACTCTCCCGGGTCGTACCTGGAAATAGGCAATTGTCTTGTCTAGTGTGCTTACCTGGTCAACAAAAGCTAATAAATGAATAAATGTGTATCTTGCTAATTGGGATCCCATTAGTTGGGTTCTACAGTTAGTTTTGGGACAAAAAAGCCTAGAAATGTGGGGCTGGCAGTATAGCCTAGAGGTTAGACTAATGAGTTGTGAATGAGCTTGGCACATCTAGCAGACAGACCTAGACTTGATTCCCACAACCTCCAATTACATACTGTGTGACTTAGCAAGTCACTTAACCTCCCCAGTGCTCCCGAAAACAAGCAACTGTGCCTAGTGGGCCTCACCCGGTTACCAAAGAATAACATTTTAAAAAAATGTGTTTTTAATACATTTTAAAAATCTTTTTTCATGACACGATTTTCTTTTTCCATATTTTTTTTTTTATTTTATTTTAAAATTGTTGACCGGGAAAGGCGCAATGAGCCAAGGCTCGTTTCCAGGCTCAACCCGGGTACAGAGGAGTACATAGAAGTTACAGAGGAAATAAGTACGAAAAAATTAAATCCATTACAGACAGGATTGCACAAAGAGTTCTGGGTTACAGGCAATAGATACAAACATACAGAGCTTACAAATAGAAGCATTAGTCACTACAATAATGTATATACAGACACAGGAGTAGTACAGTAGGGGTGTAGGAATTAGAAATAACCTGTAATATGACATAGGTAGAGAATTAGACCAACAGCGGCTTCAAATGGAGCGGGAGTTAGTCCCGTGTAGTGGTGAGTCCCAGGATGCACCTTAGGCAAGGTGTGGTTGGGAGGAGTCTGAGGAGTTGCCTAATTGCTGGGAGGGAGGAGGCCTGACGGATGATGGGTGGGAGGTTGTTCCATAGGAAGGGAAGGTGGTAAGAAAATGCGGCTTGACCAGAGGCAGAGTGAGGGCAAGGGATGTTGAAAGTGCAAGCATCTCTGTGGCGGAGGGAGTAGCCTAGGGAGTTAGCTGGTGCAAGGCGGGAAGTGAGGTAGGGGGGTAGGGAGCCCAACTAGTATTTAGCTATGAGGGAGGTGCTGTGGATGGTTCTCCTGTGGGACAGCGAGGCCAGAGAGAGAGTGGAGTATAGGGGGCAATGATGAGTAAGTGGAGGGGAAGCAGTGGCAAAACGACAGAATGCGTTTAGTAGGATGTCGAGTTTAGAGAGGGATGAGGTTGGTGCTGTGCAATATATGATGTCTGCATAGTCTAATATTGGTAGGATTGTTTTATGTATGATTTCACTGTGGGCAGGAAGGGGAAGACAGTCTTTGTGGCGACAGAGGATGGCAAGTTTGGGCCAAAATTTGGAGCAGATGGACTCGTATGTTAGTAGAGAAATTTAAGTGGCTGTTGAGCCAGACACCTAGGTATTTGAAAATGGGGACTAGGTCAAGGAGAGAGCCATCCAGGGTGGAGATCACTGGGGGGGGAAGGAAGGGAGGTAAACTATATGGCCATATGAAACAGGAATAGGGCAAATGAAACAAGATTACCTTCACATGAAAAAAGAATGTGGACTTAGTTTTTTTTTTGCATCCTTTTTTCGCATGAAGGAATCTTTTTTCTGGAGAATGACACACTCTTATGAAAAAGGATTCCTTCATACAAGAAAATAATTTGGACTTAGTTCTTTCCACATTTCAATTTAACACAACAATTTATGTTTTTAAATTATGTTTTTAACATGTCAGTGTAACATAACTAACTTAAAATTCCAACTTTCAAGCCATACCCCCATCAATATTTGCACTTAAGGGACAATCTCTATATCAAAAGAAGGGTCTTAATGAGTACTACTACACTAACATGTAATACCCTCCGAAACAATTCAGGGGCCATACAAAAAACATAAAAATTTAGAAACTATAATTCCCATAGGGTAACACTGCAACTTTAACAAGCTGCAAGTCTGTCAGTCTTTGGAGATAAGGGATACTCTATATATGAAAAAAGGACTACATGAGTACTACAACAGTAACAAATAATACCCACCCAAAAATGTAGGGGCCATATAAAAAAACATAAAAACTCAAAAATGAAAATTCCCATAGGATAACATTGCAACTTTAACAAGCCCTAACTCTGTTACTCTATGAAGTTAAGTGACAATCTATGTATCAAAACAGGTCTCAATGAACACTACAATACTAACATATACTACCCCCCCCAAATATAGGGGCCATATAAAAAAAAAACATAAAAAATATTAAATGAAAATTCCATAGAAACATAGAATTTGATAGCAGATAAGGACCGCTTGGCCCACCTAGTCTGCCCATTTCCCTACTTAACGGATAAGCTGCAGATCCTAGTTAACCAACAGCCTACTTCCTCCTACCCCCCACCAGAATTGCCTTATGTCTGTCCCATGCATTCTTGAATTCTCCCACAGTTTTAGACCCCACAACCTCCTCAGGAAGGCTGTTCCATGCATCCACTACCTCTCTGTGAAATAATACTTCCTCACATTGCCCTGAACCGCCCTCCTTCTATCTTTAAATTGTGTCCCTTGTTCTTGCAAGTCTTTTTCTGAAAGATGCTACCCTCTTGGACTTTCTTGATTCCACTGAGGTACTTAAAAGTTTCATCATGTCCCCTCTCCTTCTTTCCTCAAGGGTATACATACTAAGCTCCTTTAGTCTCTCCTCATCACGGCTTCTCTTGCAGACCCTGTACCATTTTAGTTGCCCTCCTCTGGACTGCCTCTATCCTGTCTATGTCCTTGCAGAGATGGGGTCTCCTGAACTGGACGCAGTACTCCAAATGGGGTCTCACCAACTGTCTGTACAGAGGGATGACAACTTCCTGTTTTTTGCTGCTGATGCCTCTCCCTATGCATCCCAGTATACCCCCAGCCCTCCCTACTGCCTTCTCACCACCTCCTAAGGTTAATTAAAGAGACCTGACTTCAATGCTATATATAAAAATCCATTTATTGTAAAAATTCACCATTATACTGGACCGACATCCTGACTGCAGTCACCTGACATGTTTAGGATGTACTCACCTTTCATCAAAGGCATACTAAACCAGAGGCAGATCAGATTAAATAGTGGCTCACCTAAATGGCATAGCTATGACGTCATGGGTCCACAAAATTTGAAAAAGATATATACACATTTAAATAGATAATAAACACAATAATATAAAAAAAATAAAGATTGGGACACGTATCACAAAAACAATATCTCAGTAAACTATATACAATATTTACAATAGTCAGCTTCACTTTTTATTCTTCATTTCTTTAGAAACAGAAGCAGTTCAAATGCAGTATTCAAACCTGGATATTTTGTTGCACCTAAACTATAAATCCAGAAAGCGTCCCTTTGTAGGACCAATTTATTGTAATCTCCCCCTCTGGGATTTCTGCTCACTTTGTCAATAGCCAAAAAATTAAATATATGCAATGATGGATCCCTAGAATTACACACATGTAAGGCTCTAGCATATTTCCCGGGTCGCCCCTGAAAAAGGGACCTTCGGGGCTCAGTGGGTCTACCCGGTCATCAAAATTCAATAAATAAATAAATATCAAATTGGCATTTTCAATGGCACAGCACTGCTCAGCAACCTGTAATTTCAAACTTCTGTTTTCCTCACATAAAATGCACCACAGGAGCAAGAGGTTAGATAATAATAACTCCTGTGGTGTCACATGTTATTAATTGTTGGAATTCAAATTCTCGCTGTGTTGCAGGGTTTTTAAATTTAAAATCTGTTCTGATGTACTTAAAATAACCACATCTTTTGCACAGATGACAAGCCCTAATGCCTTTGGTTAATCATGTGGTATTGCCTCCTGCTCTATGATGGCTATAAACCAACATAGCTCTAATTAATTTTTTTTTTAATTTATTTAGTTGTTTAGCAAGGAGTAGCACACTAACCTGAAAGCTTTTTTACAGGAGCGACCTGGGAGCACAGGGAAGTTAAGTGACTTGCTCAGGGTCACACAGTATGCAAGTGGAAGCTGTGGGATTCAAACCCAGGTCTGATCTTCTGGATGTCACCAGATTTACAGCTCAGAGCCTAAAACCACTGCGCTATACTGCCTCCAATTATACTAGCTTTTCTGCAAGCCATCCTTGGTGGTGCTGCAGTATATTCTGCCAGACCTCTGTCACTACTAAGAACATGCCAGTGTTTTAAAAATAGTTTTCTGGACTTCACCGGTATGTGCAGAGAATATAGTCACAACGTTAAATCTATTATTTTGTTCCCTAATATCTCTGTGTCCATAAACCATGCTGTCCCTGTCCTTTGATCTGGCTAAAATATAAGCCTCTATAACTGTATTTTTCCTTTCTAAAAATCTGGATTCTAAATCTTGAGCACCTTTATCACTCAGATCTATGAAACGAAGTATAAAAAGTGAAGTTACATAATGTAAATCTTGTATACAGTGTACTGAGATATTATTTTTTGTGATATATGTCCCGATTTGTATTGTTTTTACATTATTGCATTGAGTATCTATTTGGATGTGTGTTTATATAATTCTGTGAACCCATGACGTCACAGATACATCATTCAGGTGAGCCACTATTTAATCGGGTCTGCCTCTGGTTCGGTATGCGTTTGACAAAGGGTGAGTACATCCGAAATGCATCAGATGCCTGAAGTCAGGGCGTCAGTCTGGTTTGGTGGTGTATTTTTACAATAAAATGGATTTTATTTGAAGCATTTAAGCAACATCTCTTTAACTTACTTTAGGAGGAGGTGAGTGCCCAATTTTTTGGTGTCACAAAAACTTATCACCATATGGCTAGTGGAAATACTGATATAAAACACAGACTCAGTATGCAGTGGCTTGCCTGTACCTGAAAGCAAAAAGCATTTGTCAGTGCCGAATGTTGTCTCGCTGGCATTGGCATTAGTAGTGCCAGAGATAGAAATGCATAATAGGAATGGCAGTGAAATACTGAAGTGATGCCATCCCCACCCCCACCCTGTAGAGAGCGGCAGTCATTGGGGTGTGCCTTTGGGTCGTCAGCTATAACGCTCATTCCACTGTACCTCACCCTACCCTGTAGACACTGACAAGTGTTGTGGTGTGCTTTGGGGTCTTTGGGCATTATACTTAACCCCGTTCCATAAGGAAATACGCTGACGTGAGTGCAGTATAGGGGAATGGGGTGAATTTTGTAACTGAACAGTGCAAGGCACACCACGATGCCTGTCATTGGCTGCAGGGTGGGGGTGGGGTGGAATGGCATGAGCATTACATCTGATGATCCCAAGTCACACCCCTGGAGCCTGTCAGTTTGTACTGAGTGGGGTGCTACAGTTGGAACCCCTAACACCGTAGGTGTGCGGTGGTATTTTCACTCCAAATTTTCAACATGGACTATTTGTGAACCCACTTCGTGAAAAGCGGCACATTCCGTTTGTTACCTGAAAGGTGGTTTTGTACAGTGGTTATGCCATTAGGTGACACAGGGATGAAAACACATTTTGGGCAGGATGTGGAGAATAATCACCGTATTGTTCATGAGGAGGCATAAAAAATGGCAATGTTGAAACTCTGGAGTGAAAATATGAAAAATTGGCAAAGTCATGAGCATGCATAGAAACTGCGCAACACACGTCCGTAACCCAATTATTTTTGGGAGTTTGTTAGCCACATTTTTAACATAGGCATTTCGGGACCTCCACTCATGAATAGTGGCACTATGATTTTGTTAATCTGTCCCAAAAGTTGATTTCCCATAGCGACCAAGCCATTGTGCACCACAGGTGCGGAAACACATTTTGGTCAGGATGTGAAAAATGCCAGCTGTACTGTTCACAAGGAGGTGTGAAAAAATGCCAGTGTTGAAAATCTGGCATGGAAATATTGCAAATTTGCGAAGTTTCAAGGGTGCATGGAAACTGCGCAATGCATGCTTGTAACACAGTCATTTTATGGATGTTCAGTACCAAATTTTCAACATAGGCATTTTAGGACCTCTGCTCATGTCACCGTCTTTTCCTCAAACTGTCCTGAAAACTGATTTCGTACAATGACTGTGCTATTCTGTGCTGGACGTTGGAAAACACATTTCAGGCAGGATATGTAAAATGACAGCTGTACTGTTTTATCAGGAGGTGTGGAAAATGCCAATTTTGAAAATCTGCAGTAAAACTATCACAAATTCATGACATTACGAGTGTGCGTGGAAACAGCACAATGCACGTTCGTAAAACAGCCATTTTTGGGAGTTCTATCACCAAATTTGCAACACAGGCTTTTTGAGAGCCCCCCTCATGATCAGTGGCACTGTCGTTTCGTTACTCGGTCCCGAAAGGTGATTCCATGCAGTGACCGCAAAATCACCTTTTGGGACCAAATAACGCCATGACAGTGACGGAATTCATGAGGAGGGGTCCCAGTAACCCCATGTTGAAAATCTGGTGCAAAAATTCCAAAAAATGGCTGAGATATGTACCAAAGTTGAAAAAACCCTATTTATGCCATTATACAGCTTACCACACTTCTTCAGTTCGTGGTCGGATTTGAAGAGTACAGACGTGCTCCCGGTCCACTGAAGATCGCTGCGCCGGACTCCGGACTCGGAGGTAAGTATGGGGGGGGTGAGGAGGCAGGGTGCGCAGAGGGTGGCGCGGGTTGCAGGAGGGGGACAGGGAGACGGCGAGGGACCATTTTTTTTTTCATCATTTAAAAAAAAAAAAAACATTGCAGGACTGTTTATTTTTTTTTTTTTTTTGCAGGGCATGTGGCATGCTGGGGTGGGCTCCCAGTGTACCACCTAAGTGTTTTTTTGGGGGGCGGATTCTGTAGCTGATGGGGGATTGGGCACCCCCGTCGGCACATACTGGCATACTGGGGGGGACATGAACCAAGGGGGTTAGGCACCGACAAGCAACAAAGGGGGACACGTAAGGCCCGGTGGCGCTGAGGGTTGAGGCGCTGGACGCCACACCTCGTGTCATGTCGGCGACCCGGGTTCGGGAACAGACTCGGGCCGCCGGGGTCGGCAGGGGAAGGAGGATCGAAGCATCCCAACGGATGCCTCCTCCTTCAGGGAGGGACCAGGGTGTTTAATACATCTGACGCCGAGAGAGCCGGTGGAAGCACCGACTCGAGGCAACGCGGCTTCCTAGCAGGGAGCCGGGAGGGGAGGATGCTCGGCACTTGGCAGGCGGCGGCATCGTCACCGAGCCGGGCGTCCCTCGGGGATGAGAGGAGGGACAGAAACCGGAAAACAAACCCTCAGCACTGGATGACGCAGCTCCAGCCACCCAGACGCTACAACACGGGCAGACCCCGCGTAAAGGTGCTAAGGAGGCAGGTAGGAGCACCTGAGAAAAAAGAGACACTCTAGGGCAGACTCAGTGGGGAGTCTGGAGGGCATTGAGACAGCCCGAAGGAGGGGAGTGCAGGGGGCGTTCAGGAGGAGATAAAAAGAATAAAAAAAAAAAGGGGGGACACATTATGCTGACCGGGAGTGGGCTCCCCCACTGGCAAAATACAAAGGGATGGGAGATAAATGCCGATGGGAATTGGGCCCCCTGTTGGCAAAGAAAAACTGTTGGGGGGGTACATGATGCCGAGGGGGATTGGGCACCCCCTTGGCATACACTGTACATGGGAGGAGGTAATTATGCCGATGGGGAGTGGGCTCCCCCATCGGCATTGTGACTGCCGCCATGTTGACTGCATGTAGGGAGGCATGTTGTGGTCCTGTTGCATGAGAGCTTTTCTCTCATTGCAGTGGCGGACCTTTTCTTGGATCTGGTGGCCTCATTAAGGATGCATGAGGTCACTGCCTGCTGCTGGCTGATTAGGGAATGAGAGACGCACCTTATGATTCATGCCCTGCATTCGCCCAACAGTGACTATGCCTCCAAATCTGCTACTACCACAAGATGTTGGCTGCACAAGCGCGAGGCAACATAAAAATCAGACACACTACAGGAGCAGAGGGTGGAAAAGGGTATGGCTTTATAAAGATCCTATTGAAGAGCTACTGTTAACGGATAGTAATGAAGCAATCTTCTTCAAGGTATCTCATAGGTTTTTACATCATGAAATAGGCCCAAACAATAAATGCACATCTTAGTGTCTTCATGTGAAATCGGGTTTCTGCAGAACCACTGGTGAAAATGCACCTTACTCAGTGATGACATTCAGTACATCAGTGAACGACAATTCACGAAGGAGTAGCTACCAGAAAATAAACAAATTCTGATGAATAATCAGTAACAGAAAAACAGTTTCCACTGCTCTGTTGCTCCCTCTCAATGGTAGGAGAAAAGAACTGAAGTAGTTGGGGCCTGTCCACGTTATACAACAGACTTTATGCGTTGCCGAATGTGGATATAGGCATTGCAATTGGGGTGGCTCTGGCATTGCAAAAACTTCCCCGCTATGTCCTGCCACCAAAGCTCACAGTTCAGTATGGTTCTATGGAGATACTTTCAAAGAAGATGTACTGTTTAAAAGAAAACAACAAACTGTGTAAACATGAATGACTACTGTACCCTTTAACGTAGATGTCGCTGGACCGTTCTCCTGTGAGAGGATTCACATCATCAAGAATAACATTGTCAGTATTCCAGATGATCAAACGCAGCTCATAGCTGTGAAAATCAGAAAATACCAGTTGTCTTCTTTAATAAAATAAATATTATTTATAAAAATTAACTTTGTCTTCCATACCTACAAAATTGGATGGCACCAAATTTTCTTTTTTTCCTTGTTTTTTTTGGGGGGAGGACATTTTTCCATGGGCTGGTTCAATGGGTTAAAGACAGACAATTGTGCTGTCAACTGGGAGACTGGAGTCCATGTGATTACTAGAATCCCACTCTGGGGCTGGCTAACTCTGATTCACAGTGGTAAGGGGTTCACCTCCATAGGAAGGAAGGGGATGGGTTGCCAGGTGATCATGCACTCTGTGCCAGTTAATCATGATGTGGTGTTGGTGTCAGTTGTGAAATATTTTCCTGCCCTTTGTGCCGATCACCAATATAGGGTCTTTATTTTGGAAGGAAGTGTGTTAATGAATACTCACACTGACTTTTAAGACTGTTGGGTCTAAGCAATACTACAAGAGTTATTATAAACATTAATATCCCTATTGAAACAAAATGTAATATCCAGGCACTGCTCTCATTCACATAGCAGGCTGTACAGTACATCATCATTCTGGCTGCATTTCCCATAAAGCTTTGCGCTATGGCTCCAGCGGGCACCATGTCTATTTTAGCATATGTAGAAAAAGTGGATGTCAGTAAAATGATGGGAATGCCTTATTGTACTGATTTATAAAACAGGCTAAGAACTCCTAGCAATCTGATTGGTCAAGAGCACCATGCAGCTGTCCAGTTATCACATCACAACCCCACACCTCGGATCTGGTGGTGGATTTTTCATTAAATACATTTTTCATTTTGTAAGAGGAATAACATCTCAAGGTGTCCAGTTGTGCTAGATATGTGGCTACATCTGGGGGTTGAAAGCACTTGGCCGTGCCTCATGCTTTCCAATGCACCAGAAGTGTCTATATATGTCAGCACAAATGGACATTGTTGCATGTGTCATTCCATATGTACCATGCTTCTAACACATGTGAGAGTGGAGGCCTGCTTCTGGACATCCTTGCTGGTCACCTCTAAGTAGATTACCTTCTCGTCCTGCATTAATTGCACACTTTATTTGGCTTTTCACGTCATGCCTTTAACCAGCAGAGAAGTATAATTATTAACTTTCTATGTCCCCTTCACCCCAGCCTGCCCTTTCTGCCTGCTCCGTCCCAGCCCCATCACCACTCTTTTCTGGGACTTACTCTTGTCTTCCTTTGTTCCCCGTGGCTTGCACACCATAGTGGGGATCATGGTTATCAAGACTGCCCCAAAGCCTTTCGAGATCTTCTATACCAGCCTTCACTGAGTGGTTGTCTCAGCTGATGGTGCAGAACCTGGGGGCAGAGCTGGTTTCATCTGGCATTGCAGGTCTTTTTCCCCAGTAAATTGTCTTGTCAGCCCCTTGGATGACTGCTCTTATGGAGCTAAAGAGCAGGAGTGCACACAAGGACACATGAACCACTGGCCTGGCTGTTGTCTGCCCTTCTACTCTACCTCCACTGTGTTCCACCTGTGGTCACCCAGGCAGTAGCACTGTAGTAGAAGCAGTAACCCGCCCTCCCCAGAAGAGAAGAGCAGCCCCCTGAGGTGCTCGATTCTCTTCCACACACTGGCCCTCTGAAGACCAAGGCTAATTTCTGAACACAGATTACTGGTGTTGAAAGCGGCCGCTCTACCACTGCACCCACAGGCTGACGGGGAAGTATGATTATTACAACATAACCATACACCCTGAACAGTATTATCTTGTTTACAAAATGATGCAAAAAGCCAAAGCTAAATTCAGAAGAAAATACATTTTAACTGACCCTATGGTTTTATGCAGTAATAACTAGACAGATTTATCTTTGCCATTTTACAACCTAATCTAAGACATGAATTTTGCCCACATTGAACAGTGTTTTACCTTATTGGCAGGCGTGGCTTGATGTTGACTGCAGCTGGTGCTGGTACATCAGTAGGGAACATGTCAATCCACATATGGACGGAACCCTGAACAGGATAATAACCAGGAAGTCAGTCATGAAAAAGGATGGTCTATAATATCCAAAGTGTAGGTTGTAATCATTTCATTTGTATTTCTCAGTTCCTCAATCCTCCACTTTCTCTTACTGCCTGCTCTCCTTTATGACGGCATATTGATGTCCACTTCAGTACTGAGCAGATCTCATCTCAGGCTCTCCTCTCCATCAGCTGGAACTGCTGACAGAGAGGAGAGGAGAGGAGAGTAAACACCAAGCTGAAACCTAGAGGTATATATACTTATGCAATAAGCGCGGACACAGAAGCCATTGTATAAATCTTGATATCTGAGCTACTATATGGACAAGTGACGTTTATACATATGGGGCCCGATATTCAAAATTGCACCTGGCAATGGCGAAAGTGGTTGCGTAGCGCAGCTGAGTTGTGCTGGAGCAACAAAGGGATATATTCAAAAGAGATGTGCCATGGCGCATGTCTTCTGAACATAGCAAATAATGCATGCAGCGCAAATACAGTGCGCTGGTACATCCCCCAGACAGGTCTGAATACCAGGACTGGGAATGCTCCAGCGCAACTGTAGCTGCACCGTGTGCAATATCCAGATATTGATATATAAATGGGGCCATTATGCATGCAAGGCACAAATGGGGCCATTTGCATGTCATTATGGCCCCATTTGCATGTGTTGTGCAGGGCTGGCAGAGAAATGCACCTGGCGCCCTACACAGCATGCGGTCCTTATACCAGGGACACTGGTAGTACTCCTTCCCAACCCGTAACCCTGAGTGCCGTGATATAAATCAATAGAATTCCCTGGTGGTCAAGTGGCTCGGGTTGAATCCCAGATCGCGTGAAGTTAGAAAATAAATATCCTTGGTAGTCCAGTGGTACCCTCACACACCCACAGAGGACCCCTAACCTACCAGTCTGTGTCATCGGGGCAGCACACTGTCCGCATAGCCACCCTCAGCAGCTCATCGAATGACAGCTATAGTATTGCTGCAAGCTCATTACCACACTGTGACTAATGGCTTGTAGTATACTGTAATAATTTACAACTTTGTGAATGAAGTCATTCATTCACAGAGTTGTGAATTATTACAGTATGCACTGTAAACCCATTGGTCCACAGTGTGGACCAATAAGCTTGCAGCAACTACTTTAAGCTGTCATTCGGCAGGCAGCCATGGTGGTATGCTGGTAGGTATGCTGCCCGCCGATGACCGGGGGAGCTGGGTGGGCTGGGATCCTGTGGGTGGGGGGTACCAGTGACTACCAGGGATATTTATTTTACTAATATCACGGTGATCAGGGATTCAGCCAAGGAGGGGGGGAACCACTGTACAACCAGAGTTATTTATTGTAATAATAGCACGGTGATCGCAGGTACGGGATGGGAGGGGGAAACCACTGGACCATCAGGGTTATTTATTTTAATAATAACACAGGGATTGCAGGTACAGGACCGGAGGGGAGAACCACTGGACCCCAGGGTTATTTATTTTAATAGCATGGCGATGGTGATCACAGGTATGGGACGGGAGGGGGGGGGACCACTGAACCACCAGGGACTATTGTGTATGCTTGTGCATGGTGTTGGAGGGGGTTGCCACCCACGGCTGATGACTGTTATGTTGCGCACTGCAATACAGTGGCCCGCCAGTGGGTGGATAGCATTTAAGCCAGTTTTTTATGGGATCAACTTTGAGCCCAGGTATGCGGCACATCTCTGAGTTGTGCCAGCAGATGCACCACACATCTCAGGCTGAATATTGGGATGTGCCGCACATGCATGGGCATGCCCCCTGGAGATGTGCCGCATACATTATCTTTGCGCCCTGGCGCATCGGGAATTGCGCTGCACAATTCCCACTTTTGAATATTGTTCCGGGGTGCAGTTCTGGGGTTGCGCTGGCACACCTTGGTTGCACCAGGTGCAAACCCTTTCAATATCTCGGCCATAGTAAACTTGTCATCAAGATTTGTACATACTGTATAGTAGACATGTCATACCTTAGCCATGCCTGCCACCCACCGTCAGCCTGCAGGCACTACTTGTATACTGTCACTTTCCGCTCAAACCCTCTGCAGCAAATGAACAACCCCTGCATTTTCCCAACAAAACACAGTACCATCGTTATGAAATTCAGTATAACCTCAGCACTCATCACTACCCATTCAAACCAATATTCTGTACCTTTTTTCTCTCTCATTTCTGCAAACCGCAAAACTATAGCTTAAAACAGCAATGCCATCTAATCTCTTGCTTGAAGTCACGCTCCTGGTGTCACAGCACAGCCAATGCTGTAAACTGCAGCCGTGTTCCAGTTACAACGCTGCACATTTAGTTTTCCCACTTGACACACTATCCCAGAAATACCTTGATGTTTATTTTCCTTCCCATTCCTTCTCTCCAAACTTCTCTCACTGCCGCTTCCACTCACTCAGCTCTTGCTAACTCTACTGTCAATCGCTCCAGTCCCACTTTGCTCCCCGTTCCACTTGGTCACTGCAACGTTTTAATAAAAAAAAAAAAAGAAGGAACTCCAACTCGCCAGTGCCAGCTCCTGACAGACAGAGCTGATGATGAAGCATCAGGAAGAGAGGTCCTGATGGGAGTAAATCCCCCCCTACAGCAAGGGGAAAAGAAGGCATGAGTGGAGACAAGACAGAGGAAAAGGGGGAAATAAATCAAGTAAGAAAGGGTTAAGGGTTAAAGGAGACAGGGAATAGTGAAGGAAAAAGGGGAAGTACCACAAGCAGGACTGGAGGGAAGCAGAGTAACCAGGAAGGGGGTGACAGCAAGGTGTGGAGGGCCATGCATTTCAGTGCACAGAGTCTTAGAAACAACATTCCAGACCTGGAAGCCATTATGGCTGAGACTGACCTAGATGCAGTGTCCATAATGGAGACATGGTGCACAGAGCACCACGACTGGGACATGACCATACCGGGCTGCTCTCTGTGCAGGAGAGACGGGGCAGGGAGGAGGGGCTGTATTATATGTGAGGGAGGATATCAAGGCCACGGAGGGACAGGGGCACCTGGAGGAACAGGAAGGGCTGGAGGGGCTGCAGGTCATCCTAGAGACAGGCTCTGGGGCCGCTATCCATACTGAGGTAGAGTACAGACCGAGAGCACAGAGAGATGAGTTGAATAAGGTACTTGGAGAAGCCATGATCAAAATGGCAAGTAGAGGGGAGGCGCTGCTAGTTGGTGACTTCAGTCTATCAGATGTTGATGGAGCCTTTCTTTTTTTGTTTTTTTGTTGTTTGCCTGGCTCCACGGCTTCAGAGGAGGCCTCGTACCTCCTCCTACTTCATTCAGCAGGGCGTTCCCCCAAGGCATCCCATCCCCAGTTTCATTGTGCACGTAGGGCCAGTTTTTTTTTTTTACATTTTTCCCCTGTTTTTCTCCCATCCCCCTGGGATGCCTGCGCGAAGGATGTATGTCCAGGCTGATGACGTGCTGATGCATGCTGACTGCCATGCGTTTAACAGTGTCCCCCCCTCCCCAACTCCGCAGAGCAGTGCCGCTGGTGCCCCGAAAGCCCATGCTTCCACCGGCTTAAGGGGTGTCGGGTGCTAGAAGCACCCCTGGTATCCCACCCCAGAGGGAGGAGAGCATCCATAGGGAAGCTCAATCCTTCGCCCCACCGACCCCTACAACCCAAGTCAGTTACCGAACTAGGTCGCCGGTATAGTGCGAGGTGTAGTGTCCAGTGCCTGAACCCTCAGCGCCACCGGGCCGGCGAGTGGAGCCTTTCAACAGCAGCTTCTGCATGGAGCAGGGCCATCTTGACTCCCTACATAGGACTTTTCTCAGGTAGTTAATCAAAGAACCCACTACGGATGGGGCAGTGCTAGTCCTGATGCTTACAAACAGGGACAGCATTGCAGACATCACAGTGGGCAGTCTCCTGCGTACCAGACATTACTGTACAGTGTGGTTTAACATGAAGACAGGAACAGAGGCAAACCACATGAGGAAGAGGATCCTGGACTTTAGGAGGGTGAATTTTGAAAAAAACGTGAGACTGCGGGATGCGTGTCCAAGATGGCGCTGTGAACAGAGGAGGTGAAGCTGGTTCTTTACTCTCTCCCATGAGTAAACTGATTTCCAGCTCATTTTTGGCTTGATATTAGTGCTATTAGATAGAAATGAACATTTGAAATGGCACATCTTTGAGCTGGCTCGGTGGTGCTGAGAGTTGAGGTGCTGGACGCCACACCCCATACCACACCAGCGACCTGTGTTCAAGAACGAGCCTGGGTTGTCGGGGGTTGATTGGGGGGGCCTGGGAGATGGATCAGTCACTCCCACTGCAGAGCTGCCCCTGGGTGGATCTCCCAGGGTAGTGTAGATGGAAGTAGCTAGAATCAAGAGGGTGCTGCGGATTGCTGCACGTGCATGCCTCCTCATGTGCTTGAGCTTGAGCAACCATGAAAAGGGAAGGGGTAAAGAAAAACTGAAAATGGAGCTGGCAGGCTCCATGATGGTCTGGTAGGCACCAGACCGTCCCCGCCCCCCCAGGTCTGGATGTTGGTCTCCAGGAGAGGGGGAAATTCAACACCCTTCACCCTCAGCCCGGACATGGGGGGCAACCTGTGGGGGATTACTGGGAGGGTCGGGTGTGGGCAAAAATCGGGTACCGGAGAGCGAGCCCCTCCAAGGGAAAGTCTGGAACCATTTGCCAGCTCCGCCAAGGAGGGGCATAAAATGTAAATAGAAAACAAATGGCATGTCTTTCCTAAAACCCTTTTTTGATGTGAGCTCTGAGATTTGGTATGAGTTGCCTTCTGTAACATTTTGCAATGTTATAGCGATTCCTAATACATATGGCTCTCTCTTTATGCTCCCTGACTTGACCACAAGAAGCTCTGGTAAGGACGCTCTAGTAAAGATGCTGACTTTCATACTATACAGAGAATATGCCCCCTGCCATGCTACAGTTGAAAAACGAGAGTTAGAGAGAGATAAGAACTTCAGAAGAGACAAAAATTTGAGTGATAGCATTAACAGTGATATTATAAGGCACAGAGTGAGAACAATCATACCATGAAGCAGAGAAGGTGAAGCTGCGGTATACCTCGAGCTGCTCCGCCTCCAATATCATGGAAGCGCTTCGGAAATCTTTGCACATTTGCCAGAGAAATGCCAGGAAATGCTGGCACCACATGGAGGTAGCTCTTCTTTTACATGCCCACTTGAAAAGTAAACTGAGCCCACATAAATATTTGTTGTGGTCTGTGGTACAAACTGAGGTGAAGCTGTAGTATTTACCTTGCACAGCTCCAATATTGTGGAAACCTGCTGAAATCTTTGAACAGTAAATCACAGAATGCTAGGGTAACACCAGAGAAATGCCGGCTTCATGTGACGATAACTGCTTATTTCTCTCTCGTACTAAACGAGCACCTGAAAAGTATACCTGCAAGTTTTTGAAAACCTCATTTAAGCCTCATGAGTAAAAGTGAAAATAAACAAAAGAAATGATAAACTGAGCTCACATATTTTTTGTGACTTGTGGTACAAACTGAGAGGAAAACAGCTGTAAACTGAAAATGAAGTAGATATATTTTTTGAGCTGTCTCAACTTTTGGAAGACATTTGTAACTTTCAGTGCACATTTTAGGCGCCTGCTCTGCATGGGAGTAACTGTTCGCATTTGAGATGAATGCTAAATCAAAGCTAAATAAAGAGATAAAAGAATGTTTTCATTTCTTGTGAAATCCAGCCTGCACTTCCCCGATAGAAGAAAATATTTAGGGCCCGATATTCAAAATTGCGCCTTGCAATGGCGCAGGGGGTTGCTCAGTGCAACTGAGTTGGGCCGGAGCAACCAAGGGATATATTCAGAAGAGATACACAATGGCACATCTCTTCTGAATATAGCAAATAATGCGGGCGGTGCAAATACAGTGCATATCTCAGACAGGCCTGAATGCCTGGAATGGGAATGCGCCAGCGCATCTGTAGATGCACCGGGTGCAATTTCCAGATATTCAGACCTTAATAAGCAAATAGGGCCATCATGCATGCAAGGTGTGATGGGGCCATTTGCACATCATTACGGCCCCATTTGCATGAGCTGTGCATGGCCAGCTGGCAAAATGCACCTTGCACCCTGCACTGCATGCGGTCCCTGTCCTTGATACTGGAGTAGTGCCCCCCCTACCCATCCCATACCCCGATCCGTGTATTTAATAAATATATATATCCCTGGTAGTCCAGTGGTACCCCTTCCCCACCCATAAGCCCAATCACCCATAAATGCTGAGTTATTAATTCCCTGGTAGTCGAGTGGTACCCCCCTCCCCGCCTGTCAGCCTTGCCCCTCCATTTTGGATAAAATGTTAGCCTTGTGCCTATATGCACAAACATGTATAAGAGTTAAAGTAGAATGCTCCTGTATATTCGAAAAGTGACCAATTTACCTCATTTTTAACAATACTTTCATAATTTTCTTTAGTAGCGGTCCGATTAAAATGAGCCATCCATTGGAAGCATCTGTGCAACGAGAACGTGCATCTGCCAGCAAGCGCTCTCCCGATGTTGAATTTTTTTACAAACATGGTCTAAAACAAGTTCAATCAGCAGATATCCTCACAAGGAATTGGTCCTGGCATCGTTGAAGAAAAAAACGAGCACTGATACTGCCGCAAAAAAACATTTGAAAACACTGCAGAAATCGCATGCATACGGTTGGGGGGGGGAGTTTAAAATAGATGTGAGAAAATACTTCTTCACTGAAAGAGTGGTAGATTGGGCAGCATCTAGGCACACTGGATGGGCCAAGCGGTCCTTTTCTGCCAACAAATTCTGTGTTTCTGTGTTTCAGGCTGACATTGTCTGACCTTTCCTGCGCTTGACATAGCTGGATCTCCCTGGGCTCACACTGCCTGCCTTTCACATCTACATAATGTCTCCTGCACAAACCGTTTCTGCCAACATTCACAGCCAGCCAGAGCTGTAGGAAGGCATTTTGGTGCCCTGGGCAAGAGACAAATTTTATGCCACCCCCAAGAAAAGAGCCGGGGGTCCCCCAGAAGCTCTGAATGTTTTACAAGCTCTGTGGTGAGTTTTGGGGCTTTTCTTGAAGAAAAAACATACTTTTGTTACATGTTCCCTACCCCTGATTTCAGGGAATATTTTTCTCCAATCCATGGAATATGAGATGTGGGAGATTCTGGCTGGCTCGGTGGCATCAGAGTATGCAGCCACAATTGTTGTGGACGAATGGCTAACCAACAATGCCTTCAACCACCCACCCTATATGCATTTCTGAAATACATTGTGAAAGATTGCTACATAAATGGTGCAAGAGTCTAACATGTTTCAATATAAAAAAAATAGGACAAGAAGACACATCATGAGATTAGAGGGAGGCTGATTAAGGGGTAATGTGAGGAAGTTCTTTCTCATAGAAAGGGTGGTGGATGCATGCAGGCCTACTCCTCAGGAAGTGGTGGATTTAAATACAGTGCAGGGCTTCAAACAGGCATGGGATAGGGTAGGCATAAGGGAGCAATACAGATGAGTATAAATAGATAGGCCATTGACAGAGTAAAGGCCTATGGCACATTCATAAGGTAGAAAAAATGGGCAGACTAGATGTGCCTTGTGGTCCTTATCTGCCGTCAACTTCTATGTTTCTGTGTAAGTTATCTGACTGTTTATTATCAGTGTAGAGGGTAGCACTGCCAGCAGTAGCAGTTGTATTGACCTGTTCTTCCTGGGTCGAGTGGGTCCCTCCCAGTTTTTTTTTGGGTGGGAGTGAGTCAGTTACTGTCTTACTCCCTCCCAGACAAAACCGGAAGGGACCCACCCGACCTGGGAAGTACAGTACCACTACTACTGTTGGTGCTGCTACCCTCTAGGTTGATGATAAACAGAAAACTTAAATCACTGGAGTCAGGTAAGTTGACATCGCACTAGACTGAAGTGATTACTGAACAGGCTGGCTCTCTGTGACTGGAACGGATGGCACACCGGTGTGACAGCCAGTTGTGTACAGTATTATTCTGCTGTCCACTCAGCTCCCAGAGAAGTCTACTGTCTACCTATTTCTTGAAAATATAATGTTCTTTAGTAAGCCATATGTTAAAAGGACTGGATGTTTCCTGAAACATACGCAGCTGCCACACAAACAGAATAAGCTTGTATTGCCCCCCCCCCACATTAAATTCAAGGCATAGGGTCAAGTTTTTTCATTTTATTTAAGATTTACTCTGTGTGTGTGCATGTTCAGGAGGGGGGTGTAACAGCTGCTAGCTATTTAGAGGAATCCTATCTGTCCATTCAGTCCTTCGTAAGCTGTCGTTTGCAGGGGCTCCTGTCCCTGCAAACCTTACCCTCTGGTCCCTGGTTAAGCTTTTTTCACAAAAGTGCATTTTTTTTATGTCCAGGAAAGATGTTTAACTTAAGAAGAAAAAGTCTACTACCCGGAAGTGTGGCCGGCTATCGGGCGGCTACTTTAACTGTAAAGGTGCGGCACTGTAGCCTGCACCTCAGTACAAATGCATTGAAGCCCAGGGCGCGATGCCACACCTTTATAGTTAATGAAGTCACCCAATAGTCCACCATACTTCTGGGTAGGGGACTTTTCCTTCTTAAATTAAACTTCTTATTACAATGTAATGGTGAAAAAGCTTATCTGGAGACCGAGGATAATGAATGGCTTTCCTTTAAAACCAATGCAAGAGACAGTGGACATCTGATGCCATGCCAGGTAAACCAAACCCAAACCCCAGCGAACTTACTCAGTCATTTGCATCTTTTGATATTTATTGGCTGATAGTACTCTGATATGTTCAGTTTAATCCTGTGTGAGCACTGATGTGTTGCAATGATGGTGTAGTGTAATTGTACTGTATGGGGTGAGGGCACCACGGCATGGGGGCTGATGTGTCAGAGGGAGGGATTGCTGCATACTGCAGAGAGTCCCCTACTCCCCTCTGACACATCAGCCCCCACGTGCCAGTGGTGCCATCACCCCAATACAGGCAATTATGATACCCCATCATCGCAATGCGTTGGGTCCCCAGCTAGGATGTAGTAATTGCTGACTGCAGTGCTCCATGGTAAGGGTACGGCCGGGTACCAGTCCATAAGGCACATAATGTGGCAGGAAACTACGAATAAATTTCTTCTGAGAGTCAGGACTAGAGTAGAAGGCAAGGCTTGACTTGACCACTGTCATTTGTTTGTGAGATAATAAAAATGCAGTTTTCCTTTATTTAAACAAGACTGAAGTTCATCATCTTATGTAGACATTCAAAGGGAAACAGCATTTTTATTACCTCATCCTCAAGTTACCATGGTGTTCTCTGTGCTTGACTGTGTGCAGTAAGTTTGTCAGTTTATTTGCTAATAGCTTAACCCCAATAAGTCTATGCCTATATCATTATTCCCCCATTAAAATGGGGATTAGCCAGCCACCAGCCTTTTAGAACTGGTGCTTAATTCGCGGTCCCAGTCCAGTCCAAGGCTGAGTGAGTGACTATGACATATCACCCATGGGATGGTTCCTGCCCAGTACAGTTTCCCAAAGGGGAATACAAAACCAGAAATTCAAGGGGGGGGCAGCTGAAGGATTCAGTGAGGACTTTGTAGTATGAACTGTGATACAGCCCCTCCCGAGGTGGCCAAGACTAGGCCTATGCACATCTTGTATGGGTACCCAGTTGTCTCCCTCCCTCCCCACTCGCATCCTCAAGTAACACAGTCTAGAAATATGATTTGGCCTTCAGTTGCCCCCCCAACACCATCTTTTAAAAGACCACCAACCAACCCATATGAAATTATTTGATTGGGGGAAGAGTCCATGTAATGCTGGTCTCCATGGGAAAGGGATCCAATTTCCACTGGCACAGTTCAAAATAGCTAGTCTCCTGCCAGCCCCTGCATCGTACACTTTTTTTTTGTTAGCCTTCCCTTCCCTAACCTGACATCCCAGTGCCAGTCTCATTATTGTTCATGGACTAAAGACCCAGCCAGCGGTCTTCTCTCAGGTCTCAGTCCAAGTCCTTAGTCCAGCGACATTTAGGTGGCTGCCTTAAGCAGCTCTAGGACATTGCCAGTAATGTCATACCAGAACAAGGGGCCTGATCAGAGCATTCACTACAGTAGGGCTATCCTACAAAGGCTAGGCAAATGTTATTTCTCAAGTGCCCTATCCCTAGGTGTCAGGGCAATTGGATATAACAATAAAATACAATCCCTAAAGATGCCAACAACTTTAAAAGTTATATAAGAATACACATAACAATTATATGAATTACACTAGGCAGGCCTGATTAAATAGATTTTAGAGTGCACTTATGACCCCCGGCATGCTGGCATAACTAGCACTACTAGCACTAGATAATGAATTCTGGAGCAGTGGAGCTGCAACACTAACTGCACTGAATCATTCCTTATCTGCCTGCTTCAAGTGACCAGCTCTAGTCTGACGAGCCTCTTGGTGGCAGTAGCATGGGAGGGTTTGGATGTTTCCCTGTAGGTTTCATTATTTCCTATAGAAGCCAGATTGCTCTGTTTTCTCTTCTCCTATAAATAACCAATGTGACTATATGGGATTGGGAACAGTTGTACTGTAAATGGCTCCACTTCCCTGTAAAATACAGGAATCCCCATAGATATGGGAGCCCTGCCACCCAAATTATAATATGCAACAAACTGATTAGGGACGGGTAATTTGTAGCCGATATTGTTTTCTCAATCAATCTGTATCAATATTTTATACCGTATCCTAACAACTGATTTATCCAAGACAGTCCATCTAATTTCCAGTGGGATCATGTGTCTCCTCCCTTCCTCCCTCCTCCCTCCCTCCCTCCCTCCTCCTTCCTTCCTTCCTTCCTTCACAGTTCTGTGGTCTGGAGGAGCACAGAGAAGTTGAGCAAATTGTTTAGGGTCACGCACCCCAGTGTTTGTTCTAGTGGGGTTGAAGCTGTGTTCTTAATTCTGGCTCTCCAGTCCTGCCAGGGCCTGATCAGAGTGACAACAGTGCTTAGTGTGTGCTTGTGCTTTACTCAAGTCAAACAAAAGCACGTTAGTAGATCGATTTTTTAGGATAGCAATCTATTGTGAGTCTGCTCTGAGTCAGAATAGATTGCTAGCCTAGAAAATCAGTCACCCACTAACTACTGTCTGAGTTAAGAGAGCTGCATAGACTGCAGGCGCTCAGCTGCTGCTTGTCTCTTGTTTTGGAGAGGGGACTGTCTCTGGCTGGCTGCTCAGTGCTACAGCCAGGAGATATATGAACTGGCTGGCGACCGCAGAGGTGGAGCACTGGAGACAAATAGTGATAAGTGACACCACTTAACCACCCCTCACACCCCCCAGTCAATCCCAACCTCTTCCACTCTACCCTGGTCAGATTTTAAAAAATACCCTTAGTCAGTGATCACCTGGCACTGTGCCTCAAGCAGGACTGGGAGGGTGAAGGTGTGATCATAGGACTATCCCAGGCCACCTAGGTAAAGGCAAAACATTTTTTATTAACTAGCTGAAGGTCAAAGTGATCCAGAAGTAGCCTTAAAATTCAACTGTGCTGGATCAAAGGTAAAAGTGCCAAATTTCAGCACATTCACTGAATACGAGTTCCACGCTGGCTCATTCTAAGACTAATGTGACTAAATTTCAGGCACAACGGCAAGGAGAGAGTTAATTTGTTATGTCTCCTCAAAGGCAAAGTTCTCAACAATGTGTAGGAGTGTAAAGCTGTAACTAAGCACTGGCTTATCTATTGGGTGGAAGTGGAGAGGTCCCCCAGCCCAAGAGCTCGGCTCCCGTCCGGGAATCGGGACTGGCGTGACAGGGAGTCATCACTTATTTTCCATCGATTGGACTACTTGGAATTAAAATTTGGATGATGAGATCGGAGGGCAGATGGGCGGAACAGATAATTTAACCCCCCCCCCCGAGCTAAACGAAGGAGGAGACAGAGTGTGCCCACTGCCTGGACTGGACTCATCTCAGTGGATCATCACCATCCATGAGGCAGGGCAGCCGGTGTGGAGTCTGGAGCACAGACAGCGGCAGAGGGACTAAATTAACAGCAGAATCAGCAGCGCAGTAGAGGCAGAGCAGAGCAGGTCAAAGGTTAATGATTCGCAGTTCAGTTGGATTCGACACCGACTTCCCCCAAGCAATCAGTCATCCAATTAATTCATCATCAATGCCAACAAATTGCTTGTCGTTGCCTTACACACTGACCCAATAAAATATCCGTCCTGAAGGCTTCTCTTTATCTAGCCTTGCTCCTCCTCCACTCATCTCATTGCACTTCAAGTAAGTCCACCTCTCTACTCTCTCTAAGTCTACCACTTTTTCCTTTTTTTTCCTAACTTTACCGTCCAGTCTCTACTCTAACTACTGCTGTACTGCTACTAGCTACACTAGTGCCTCTCACAACCACACGCACTCTGCAGTCCGCCCCTACATTTTATACGCAGCGCACTCGCAGTGGGCGCACCACATGACTTTTTTCACTGTAGCTACAGCAACAATGTGACACCCCCCCACACACACACTGGTCCTGTTCTTCTGCGGATGCACGCCCCTGCTGACAGGCATCAGTAATTACAGTGTTACATTTTTTTTAAATGCTAAAGGCGTCTGTGCAAGTGAATTTATTTTGAGTCAGAAACTGCGCCCCTTAGAGGCATGCGTCCGGGGCAGGTGCACCACCTGCCCCACCCTTGCTACGGTACTGCAGCCAGCACTCCCATGCTGCAATCTCCTCAGTCAGCTTAACACTGCCTCACCTGAGTACCGGGTGAGAATAACGTGGACGATACCGTGCACAGCAAGACCGCGCAGTGAAAACCGTGAATGGCTTTAGAATGACAGGGGAATTACAGCGATACAAAAGTAGTACTACTCCCTGTTGCTCACCTGGAAGAAGGAAGCGTATGTGGATACTGCGGGCTGGGTTCTCGGTCAAGCCGCTCCCATGCTGGAGTGGCTAGAGCACCCAACTCTGCAGTGGACGGGGTTGGAGAGGCAGTGCTTTGATTCCCTGTTAGGAGATTTTTTTTTGAGGTTTTTTTTTTAACCCCTGTGTCCACACCCCCTTGGAGTTGGTTATTATAGTTCTGGGGGGTGTGGGGGAGCCCTCCCACATGGTGGGTATGGGGGGCGAAGCCCCCTGTAAAACAAAGAAAGTATGCACAGATCTTGCTACACGCTGTTAGTAACTGCAGTCTTGCTGTGTGTGGTTTCGTCCATGCTGTTATGACCCTGTGCCCCTAACCTGCTGAGTTCATGTCTGCCAACAGTGCAAATGCCCATCCATGCTGTGATTATATCCACCAACCCTACCAGCCTAGAATGCTCCCATACCTGGTCATACTAGTACATCAGCTAACAAAAGAAAAAAGCAGAAGTAATGATTATAGAGCCCCCTTGGTGTCATTCTCTTTCCCCTTCATTTTTGCAGCACAGTCCTCTGAAACCCAGATAGTAAAAGGATAAGCCTCAGATATTTGGACATTGCCCTATAAAATCCATCAAATAGAATAATAGACTATCTGCATAGCCCTACTTAGGATGCATTACTATACCTGTGCCATTCCTGGATGATCTGGATTGAAGAGTGAACGGACCTCCACATGTTCTGGTACTAGTTCGCAGCCATATTCTGGCATGTCTTTCCAGTGCTGGAGAACATACAGAGCCTTCTGCTCATCATTCCCTGACAAATCTGCATTGTCTTCTTCATTCGTTTTCTTTTTGTTGTGGTTTCCTGCAGTGCAAAATATGTCTTTTAAAATGATAAAATCAACATAATTGGGCTCATTGATAAGTTCAATCACTGCCAACTCCTTTGTTCTTTACTGTTTTAGGCTACACACCTGAGGTGTGCTCTATATGAGAAATAACAGCATGTCAAAACGTGTGCCATTCTGAAAGCACCTGCAAATAGCAATCACTGCTCATAAAAAAAAAGAATAATCAAAGTGACAAAGGTACTGAATGGTGCCAAACAAGACACATTTTGTTTGTAAACCCCACTCCCCCCATTGTGGGGGCTTACCTGTTTGGCTATTTTAACAGTTCTTTTACAGTAGGAGCGCACTTGCTCCCTGTTACTCAGATGATGGCTAGCTGAAGTGGTGAGCAGAGGGGCTGTGATGCTCACCATCACAAGGAGGGGGCTGCCAACCGGGGTAAATGGGGCCACTGGGAGGGGGGGTGGGGGCACCTAAGTGTGCATGATGGGAGAGGAGTTCAGACTTGCAAGTGGGGTGGGGCTTCAAGATGCCAGGGAACATATTAATATATAATGTAGTTTGGGGGCATATGAATGGCAGTTGGGGAGTGGGTAGACCACTAGATACCAGGGATCATAGTAATAGATTGTGTGGGCACATATGAATGACAATTGGAAGCTGGGGGGACAACTAGACTGCCAGGGAGCAGTTTACATGGTTGGTGGTTGTCAGAATGGCGATTGGGGACTGGGGTGCACTAGGCATCAGGGATCATTGTAGTATACTGTTCCGGGGCATCGAAATGTCAGTTGGGGGATGCTGCACTTCGATAAGGCCATGGTTTTGAAATCATTAAACAGCACTGCAATTTCAGTTGTTTAGTGCTTTCAGAACCTCTGTATATAATGCTGCACCCTAAATACAGGACAGGATCTCTAACCTGCATGGTTGCAGTGGTATATATGTAAGTACATGCTATTGCGTGCCTCTCAGGGGCCAATAAATATGGTCCCTGCCCTATCCAACTGCACTACTCCCGGTTAGCCAGTCTTGTGCTAACTTGGTTGAAGAACAGCTCAGCTACTGCCTTTGGGAAAAGGCTGAAAAACATAATAGTTGGACATAATTTCGCTTGTATGTCATATATCTTCCGTAGATTTCTCATCTCTGTTATTTATTACTGAAGAAACTCCCACAAAAACAAACTCTTTATCCCTTTGGGTTCATCTGCCTCTATAGCTTACTCCCTACTTGAAATCGTAATGCTGTATTGTGACATCACAGTCTGTTGCTATGGGAATAACTGTGATGTCACAAGCACAGTATTATGACATCAGGCAGGGAAGCAGCAATATGAGCTGACGAACCCTTAGGGAACAACTCTCCTGTTTTCATGCACATTTCCTCAGTAATAAATAATGGGGATAAGGAATACAGCGCTTCAGAGAAATATAAGTCGATTTGTGTCCAAATATTATGTTTTCCAAAGTTCTTCTTGAGGTATCGGTGGCTCTTTAACCCTGAGCTAACCATCTGAAAGGCCTAAGTCTGGAGAGTGTTTTTTTACTTCCTTCAGATTGTGTCTCCTAATTAAGCGCCTTGATAGAGTACAAATTAACGTGGTTCCACATAGCTTTAAAGTGAATCTCAAAGCACATTTAATAAATGTATCCTAATGCTGTTGTAATCCAGCACGATTATTACTGTAGAACTGTTTATTCTTATGACCATCTGGAGTACTGTGTCCAGTTCTGGAGGCCACATCTTCAAAAGGGCATAGGCAGAGTAGAAAGAGTCCAGAGAAGGGCAACAAAAATGGTGCAAGGACTGCACCAGAGACCATATGATGAAAGACTGACAGTCCTTAATATGTATTCCCTGGAGGAAATGGGGATATGACAAGAACTTTCGAGTACCTCAAGGGGATAAACGAAGTACAAAAGAGCAGCATCTTTCAGAAAAAAGATGTGCAAGAACAAGGGGTCACGATATAAGGCTGGGGGGGAATTCGGGGAACAAGAGGAAGTATTTTTTCACAGAAGGGTTGGTGGATGCATGGAACAGTCTCCCTGCGGAAGCTGTGGGGGCAAAAACTGTAGATGAATTCAAGAATGCATGGGATACACAGAAGGCAACCCTAGTGACAGGAAAGAGAAGGTAAGCAAGAGATAAATTAGGATTGGGAGTATATGCTGTAGGTAGGGAAATGGGCAGACTGGATGGGCCAAGTGGTCCTTATCTGACGTCAGTTTCTATGTTTCTAAGTTATATTTTGTGTATGGTGCTAATCGACTGTAATTGCACACATTTAATTTCATGATCTGCAATTAGTGCATAATTCATGCCTATGGAAAATGTGCAATTTTGGCCAATTAGCACTATTTTATTTTTGTGCAGTTATCACTTGAACGAATAGAGGTGTAATTATTTTGCAGCAAATATAACCTGTTCTACAGTATATGTCCAGCGTATGCACTTATGCGTTTGTATAGAAGTATTGTCATGTACTGTAGTGTTATTCACTGTCAAGCATGGCTGAAATGGGTCTTTGACTCAGCTGCCTCCTGGTAAAGCAAATAAAATAAACTCTTCAGCTGGGTGAACTGGAGAACAGGGAGGTTAACTGACTTGCTCAAGGTCATACATTGAGTATGTCACTTTAGCAGGGTTTGAACCTCTGATCTCCGGGTTCCCAAGCTGATGCTATAACCACTAGACTGCAGTGCCTTAAAATCCCCCTGTACTCAGCATTAAAGTAATCCTTCAACACTGCAAAATCAATCATACCTGAACTGTAACACATGCTCAGCAGTACAGTTCAAATTGTGGCTTGTGGTGCTAAGCATTCTCTTGCACATGAATAGCCAATATGAAGCCAATTAGCGTGATATTGCATTACAGAGTGTGGGGATCAGGTGCAACGTACTGAAAGAAAGCAGCCACTTGCTAATTACCAGCTACGTAGATGGAGTTTCAGTTTTCAGTACCACCAGCTGCGAACTTTAAATTGCAATGTTAAACTGATCACATACTGGGAAGTTTAGAAATGAAAATAAAATATCTCTTTTTAAAGGGATACAGCTGACCCTTTTTGCATCATATTATTTCTAGCTGTAAACCCACATTTTAAACTTGCTTACCTTCCCTAAAATTCATTAAAGGGAAACAATGGAAAAGACAAAGCTTTCCTCAGACACTGCAGAAACTCTCAGTTAGTGCTTTCAGACAGTATCAACTTTATTTAATGATTTAGAACAGCTACCCACAACTTCCACTTCCTGTTGCTGGCAGCGGCCATCTCATGAGCAGCAGTGAGCTTCCTGAGCTCACTGTGTGCTAATGCCCTGTTTGACTTCAGCTATTGGTTGGCAGGACATATTAGCACAGTGAGCCTGGTGGTTTCTGCTACCATGTAAAATGGTGGCTGACAGCAATAGAAAGCAAAGATGAAGGCCATACTGTTTAAATCACGTAAAAATCAATTAGAGTAATCTGTTAAAAAAAATGTTACTGTCTGAAAGCACTAATCAGGCATTTTTGTAGTGCCTGGGTAAAGCTGTGCCTTTTCCACTGTTTCCCTTTAATGTTACTGGTTGTTTTATCTGCTTCCTTTCTTAGCAGAACTGAAATGCATGCGAACGGTGTAATTATATCCAACCTTGTTTTATTTCAGATTCTTGATCCACTCTCACTGCAAACTTCCCGAACATAATGGACACCCCCAAACAGTGCAGCTGCACAAGATGCAATAGTCTTCTCTCCATATGTCCATACGAACATACAAAATGCCAGTAGAAACAAGCCTCACGGTCTATCGAGTCTGCTCGATTGTGCAGCTAGCCCCTCATCTTGCAGCTGCCCCACCCTCCGCTCTCCACTGACTGGCTAGACTGTGTGGGGGTGTTCCCAAGTCCTGGAAAGATGCAGTGGGAATTGATCAAGGAATGTAAACAAAAGCATTTTTGTGTAATGACACCAGTATTTATGGTCTGTCGGTTTTTCTCATTTGAAAAAAAAGGAATCAGAATCAAGCAGCCAGCTGCATTAGCAATCTCTGCAGAATGTGACCAATGATAACATCTGTTTTTAAAGAGCTGGTGACACGTTCAGGAGAACTTAAACAAAACCTAATATTTAGATACTGTTCAGCTTGTATTTCCCATTAGTGCTGTATTCCTCCTCACCGTTATTTATTACTGAGGTCATTTGTATGAAAACAGGATCTTTGCTCATGAAGAGTGTATCTGTTCCTGCTGCTTTCTCCTTACCTGAAGTCATAGAGCACTGCTTGTGACATCACAGTTACCCACATGGCAACACATTGTGATGTCACAACAGAGGAGTATGACTTGAAGTAGGGAGTAAGCTATAGAGGCAGATGGACTCTAAAGAAAGTCTAAGAGATAAAGATCATGTCTTCATGCAAATTTCCTTAGTAATAAATAATGGGGAGCAGAAATATATAAAATATAAATGGAATACAGGCAGAATTGTACCTAATTATTATGTTTTTTAAGTTTTTTTTTAAGGCATCAACAGCTGTTTAAACTAAAGACATTCTGAAGCCCAATGGGGTTTACAATGTCCCTTTAATAAAGCTGGGATAATGTACAGGAGTGAATCTAGTTTAATCTTGGTCTAATGAAGTTCAGCACAACATCTAATAAAAAAATTAAAGGCCATTCAGAATGATGGAAGGAAATGATGCTGGCTGTATTTAAAATGGCCTGAACAAATGCAAAACTATATAAAAATGGTGTATTTTCAGTGAGCAGAAGCAGGAGAATGCAAGATTCCAAAGAAATTTCAGGTTTAATATAGCCCCAGTCTGGGATGATGAAAATCACTTGGGACAGGTAGAAATCCAATCTGAGTGGTCTCAAGATCCTCTGTCTCCATTTAGCTGCCAATAGCACTGATATAAAGCAGTATTCAAGCCATCATTGAACTGTAAGTCTTTCTTGTTAAAGGAAAACTGTCCAAAACGGTGGTGGAAATTACCAGGGCTGCAAAAATGCCCAATTAAAACAACCTATATAGTTTGAAATGACTGCAGCGAACCTTTCGTGAGTTATATCTTGTTGTAATATTGGTCCTCGATGCACCATGTCCAAAGTGCCGTCGCATCGGAAGACGGAGTGTGACCCCAGGCATCCTGTCCTGTTCCGGAATGCTCGTGAAAATGACAAGCAAGGCACATACAAATGGAATAAAAAGAAACACTGTCCCATGTGGAGGTCTCTTAACTGTACCTCTAGAAGCAATTCCCGGTGAAAACAGAGCAGTGTAAGGTACTTAAATCAGTTATTAAAGTTGGAGCTCTGAGTTCGGTCATGCGCAGTGGGAGTGGGGGAGGAAGATTTGTATTTGTCGAGGTCACCAAAATACAAATTTAAAATGTTTGCCACAGCGGTTGGGTTGTTAATATCACTCCCACCATGGTGAAGGGTGATGGGATAAGGGTGCTTTGTGTTGCCCAGGAGTGAGCTAAGGGTACACCCAGAGCAAGCGGGGGTTGGATCCATCACAGAGTTGTTTGTTCTGTAGGTAGTCAATTTTAACCTTCTTGACAGCAGATTTGCATTTATTAGGGAGAGTTGGACAGGGTTTTTGTGCTTAGAGTACCGGTCCCAGGCTTTGTCCCTGGTTCCCATCATTGTTAGTATTTCAGCAGTGACCCATTCATTGATTTTTTTTCCCCAAGTTCTTATTTTGTTGAGGGGGCCGTGTTTGTCCCAGATGCAGGCAAGGATGTTACAGAATCTCTGTCGGATGGGGTCATAGTCGCCAGGCCCTTCAGTGAAAGACCAGTCAATGATGCTTAGGTCCCGAGTTATTAGATCAATGTTCTGATTGGACAGTTTCCTGGTGAAGATGAATGTAGGAGAGTGTTTAGGAGGGCATGCAGACTATAGGCAAAAGTTAGTGCTATGATCGCTGATAGAGTCGGGTAGGACCCCCGAGTCAATAATATGGGTTGGATCTACGGTGACGATCCAGTCTATTAGAGACCGGGTCCCAGTTTTATAGTTAAATCTAGTGGGAGAGGAAATGAGCTAGTGTAACCCTAAATTAGCGATGCATGCTTTGACAGTGTCAGATTGGCTGGAGACCCAGTTAATGTTGAAGTCTCTTAGGAGGATCCATTCTCTGTTTAGAGGGAGGGTGTGTTTGAGGGCCATTAAAGACTCCAAGTCAGTGGACGGGATCCTTGGGGGAAGATAAGCGGTGGTGAGGATGATGGTTTTATTAGGGACGAGAAGGAGGTTGATGGAGAGGGTTTCGAGGAGGGAGAACTCAGTGCTGAGGTGAAGTTCAATCAATGAGAATTTGTTTGAGGTGTAGAACAGACATCTTCAGCCTTTTTTCTTGGATCTAACTTTCCTGGCCAGGGTATAACCACTGAGCTCAATCTCATTATCAGGGATGCTGGGGGTGAGCCAGGTTTACGTGAGAGCGATAACATCAAAGTTGTTTGCGGAGACCCAGGCCTGGAAAGCGTAGATTTTGGTGGGAAGACTCTGGATATTAGGGGGATAAAGCTGATATTTTTATTTTTGTTAAGGAGGGGCTCTGGTGGAGGGTGGGGGAGGTACCAGGCTAACTAGGGCCTGGGTTTGGATAGATGGTTCTGGAGAGGAGGAGGACCAGGATTAGCACCTTAGAGAAAGTAGAAAAACAGGATAATGGCTTGTTTTTTCTGGGACTTAGGTGAGAGGTGGAGGTGATGGGAGTGTGTTTAGAGTAGAACAGTGAGTAGTAGAGCGAGAGGGGTAAAAGTAGGGTGGGGAGGGGATGACAAAGGCAGATGGAAGAGGGAACGGGAGGAGGTCATGGCGTAAGAGGTGAGTGGTGATGGTAATATGACACAGTTGGGGGGGTTGGGGAGTGGATGGACCAGGTGGGCCGAGGGGGAAAGAGCAGAAAGGGAGGGGCAGGAGGGGGACCAGGAGAAGGAGAAAAAAAAGAGGGGCACAGGAACATGGTGGTTGAGTGAGCAGGTGAGGGAAGGAATGGAAGGGGGGGTAGAGGGCAGGGATTTGGAGAGTGGTGATTGCTAAAATTTGACATGTGAAATAGGGATTGAGGGTTGGAAAGAACACTGAATAGTTGTCACCACAAGATGGTGTAGTGGTTAGTGTCTCCACTTACAAAGCAGAAGGTGCAGGGTTCAAATCCTCAATGGTACAAGGAAGGGAGAGCCTTGTGGGGGTTGAATACCTAAGGAGAGCAGAGGGGGCAGAGGTGAGTTTTGGAGTAGGGGAATGTACTGAGAGGAGAGGGATATGTGGTGAGGGAGGAGAAAAAGGGGGGAGCACTAGTGACTCCTATTGGTCACTGAGTATAAGGAGCAGCTGGAGAACTGGGGTGTTAGAAAAAACTCGGGCTGACCGGGGGTGGGGGTGGGGCAGTCACTGCAAAGCGGGGGTGGGACAGTCGCAGTGAAGTGGCAATGGGCAAACACCCTCCTCACCTAGATTGTGATGGCCAGTGGGTCTGGGAGGGAAGGAGGGCTGCTACAGTGTTTGCGTGACCCAGGCTGAAGTCCATGTGGGCCGTTGGAGAGGAGGGCCTGCTGGACAGTGTAACTCAGTCCCATAAGGAGGAAGTCCCGACTGCCTCTTGCCTCTGGATGACTTTGGTTCCGGCTTGTGACCAGGGCCTCTCTTGTAGTGCCCTCTCTCTGGTAATAGCACAGTCCTCTGGTAGATCAATGCCTATTTCTTTTAGCTAGGAGGATGTGGCCTGGAGATCTGCAAAGTGCTTTGGGTCCTTGTCCATTTGGATTGTAAGTTTGGTCAGAGATTTCACTGTTACTTGGTGGCCGGCATGGTGGAGCCCCTTAACAACCTGGAAAACCTTCTGCCTTTTGAATAGCATCTGTGGAGTGTAGTCCTAGTTGAAAAACAGTTGGGTGTCTCCAAAGTAGACAACTCTCTTGTTCCAGGCCACTCAGAGCAGTTCCTCCTTTGTTCAGAAATCGAGAAACGCCATAACAATTGATCTGGGTCTGGCTTTTAGATCTTAGGGGTGAGGAACTAGCGACTGGTGTGCCCTGATGATCCCCAAACCCTTATCTGTGCGTAAGTCAAGCAGTTCTCTGATAAAGCACTCCATAAACTATATCATGTTGCCCTTCTCTGTTCCCTCCGGCACCCCATGGATTTGGAGATTATTTCTCCGATTTCTGTTTTTTAGCTCTTCAAGTTGTAAGGCTAATTGTTGTTCCTGGCTGTGTAAGTCTAATAAAGCAGAGTTGTGGAGATCAACCATGGTGGTATAGTCCAAGAGGATACTTTCTATGGCATCTGCTCAGAGCTCCAGGAGTGTCAAATCTTTGTGGTCCTCAGATACCTTCTCTTCCAAGCGCCGCAGAGTGTCATTCATTTGCTATAAGGCTGTGCATAGTTTTTTGGAGGTAAATGTGCACCCTTCTTCTGCTTCACTTGCTGGTGAAGACGGATGCGGCAGGGGATGGGTCCCCGTTGGAAGTGTGGCCCGTTGCTGATTCTCCATCTTACTTCTTTGTGGCTTTACAGTGGGCCCAGATGACAGATCTTTATTTTGTTGTCCGGAAGACATCAAATATTGGGTAATTTTTTGATAGGGCTGCAGGATGGTGACTTAAAATTTGTAGATGTACTTGGATTGCTTTTTGCCAGATCAGAGCAAGCGAGTCTAGGCTGCCATCAGTTTGGTGCAGAAACCGGAAGTCCTCCATACATTCATTCTTGAATGGAATTTGATTCAAATGTGTAAGGAGTCTGGATGGCCCTACTGATTATAAACTTGAATGTGCTTCTGAAGGGGCTGATGACAGTGAACCATACTTGATAATCTGCCACAACTACATGCACACATACAAAGACTACAAAAAAACCCCAAACATTTCTGAAAACACACTGATAAAACAGGTTAAGTACTGCAACCCGAGTAAAACAAAAGTGGCATGTATTAAAAACTAGTGTATGATGTAATGAAAAGCTATTGGTATGATTTAATACTTTGATCATGTGATTTTAAAATATTTGTACTCACAGTGCTGATTAAGAACAGCAATTATTTTAACAAAACATACATTTTTTTACTAGAACATTGTTAGGCACACCAGTTATCTTTTTTTTTTTTCTTGCACCAAAGTAACCGTTAAACAGGCTTCATTATTTAAAATCTAGAAACTAGCAAAATATGCTCTTTCAGGATTTATTCAATGCTGGCTGACTGTGAATTATTAAATAAAGTCTGGTTAGCACTGCATGAGTTAGATGTCTTTAGATTTTAAAAGATATGCTACATAAAAATGAATTTGCATTTCGTTAAAAAAAAAAACAAGCCTTTCTTCATATTGATAGCATATACAAGTGGCAATACACTTATCTAACTATTTAAGCGGTTAGTACATGCTGCAGCAAACCATAAAAGATGTATTAGGGACCGCTAGGGATGCACAGTGAACTCCCCTTCCCCCACAATTTTGCAAAAAATCTCTGCATTTTGGGGTAACATTTTCCGCAATTTTCCCGTGCCCCTGCTCATAAGGCTATCTAATGCCAGAGTTCCTACTAGAAGGTAGATTGTAAGACTGGCAGTCTGGTAAGTGACCCCACCCCCTGCTGACAGGAGGGGATTATTACATTTACATATACACATATAATAAACAAGCAGGAAAATCATGATACCTTCTAGAAATGCTTCACTGGGTATTTTGAAAACATTATTCTTGACTTTCACTTCATCTCGTCTGTATTCAGGTTGAGGTATGTCATTCTTCTTGCACAAATTTGCTAGGATCTGGGTGGGTTTGAATGCATCACGCCATGCATTGTAACCATCCCTGCAAGGGGGGAGTACACAATCCTTCATTAAGAAAAGGCATAGTATTCCTTTCAGTAATCATTCATTAATTTCAGGCATTATACATAAAGGACCTGCCATGAACGAAAAATTCATCAGTTATGATGATAACAGTAAATGTTATTTATATACAAAATAATGTACACCTAAGAGTCAGATGTAACAGCAGTAAATTACCTGCGGGGTGATGCTAATGTCAACTCATCCACATTATATTTGGGACGAGAAACTTGAGAGTAAAAATTTGAACTGATAAAGGCTCTTATTCTCAAATAAGTTTTTCAAAACTGGTAATATGTGCACATTTGCATTTTGACGGGCAGCACAGTGAGTTTAGGTAGGAAACCCCTTTAAACAAGTACACATTTACACAGCATACGTACCTACCTCTGCTTATGAAGTGTGTTGGGAAGGGGGAAGAAATAATTGCCCTAGAGTCCCTTCCAACATTAAATTACTGTGTTATTATGTTACATCACTATGACTATTTGATAATTACATGTAACACTTTGTATTTCAAACACCTCAACATTATTACAGTATTATTATTATTGTTTTACGGGGAGGTTCCTTTTCATTTTTAAGGGTTCTTTATTTCTAAAATTGGCTTGTCCCATCCATACCTTGTTGGAAGAAAATTTTCCAGTTCTATATCTATAGAGTAACCATTCACTGGCTGTGTAAACAATTCAGGGTTCAACTTTATGAACAGTTTGCACTGAACCAGGCAAAGTTTGAACTGTTCCAGTTCGTGTTTGCCTGTTTGATGTGAAAGGGGCATAAGGAGAAAACAAAAAGAGCCCTCAGCCCCACCCCCGATACTCATACCTTTCGGGATATTAGGGGACCTTACATAGTAACATAGTACTTTATGCTCAAAAGGGACTCTAGGTCCATCATGTATGCCCCCTTGCTTCAGAAGCATGGATTAAATAATAAACTGTGCAAACAAGTACCACCCTATAGGGATTCCCTAACCACTCTACTACCTAGGGTACCCAGTGATTCCCTTGGTCAACAGAAGTTTGCACAGGCTTACCTTAAAGGCCTGTACTTTCTTTATGCCCACATCTCCACTGGAAGGCTGCTATACTGGTTCACCACCAACTGGAAGAAAAGGTGCCTCTTAATGTTACCCCTACATTTATAACTCCTGAGCTTCACGGCATATCCCAGTGTCCCAGTGCAGGACACCAGATCAAACATCTCCGACTGTTCAGTTTTGTTGAGACCTCTGAGCATGTAAAAGACTAAGATCATCGTGTTCCCTTTCAGCCTCCTTTTCTAACATGTTAAAGGAGATAGGAAATGATTTTCTAACATTCTTGCTGGTTAAATAAAATCTGACCTAAACATCAAACTATGGCCTCTGTGTGTGTGTGTGTGTTTTTTGTGGTATAATTACTTAAAAAGCTAATTTGTATGCTACTTTCAATTTTTTAGAAGAGACCCGGCTTGACAGTCTGATTTTTGAATCAGGAGTCAGCACATGTCAAGCTTTGTAAAGCCCACGTCATTGACTCCAATTCAGCATGAAGCGTGTGGCTATTGGACACACTTCTGATGCCACCCTGTCATTTGGGTATATACTCCAGTTTGAATCAATCATTCATCCTTTGGATAATGGCTCAGTACCCCCCCCCATGCTGGTTGCCTTACAGTGCAACTACAGTCCTCTGTACGTCACACGCAGTTTATCTAATGTAATAATTTAATATGTAGTTTATTCTCATGTTCTCTGTGTCCTGGCTCCCTACTCTACCCACTTACTGGCTCGACATTTTATCGAAATTACTCAAGAACTTGCGGTCAGCCTCAGCTCCCCACCCCCCCTGGTCAGCCTTCTTCTTTTGCTGCCAATTTCAGCCCCTTGACTGTCACTGGGACCCAGAATTAACAGTAACATTTTGCGTCGCCCAGTGCACCTGCTTAGCTGGGAAGCCACCTGTACTTTGACTCCCCTGACCCTCTAGGTACACTGCAGCAGCGGGACTGGAACAGCTACAGAAACAAGATAATGGCAAGCCAGAGAACACACAGGAGGAACAGTCAACTGTTTCTCAGTGCCGTGCAGCAGGTGAGTTGCTCCCGTACACCCCCCTCCAAAAAAATACAATGAACTAGTGTGGGGGGGGTCACACAAACAGCAATAATCTCTGGCACTGTAGGAGCACCTCAGCTACAATCAGTGGTACTTGTTCTATCTCTGATAAATGTTCAGTGCCGACAAACCCAGTGCTCCTTGCCTCCTCAGTCAGTCATGGACTGACAAATGCAAACTGCTGTTCTATTTGCTGGCCAAGTAGGTGAGAGGAGGACAGGACAGTGTCCATCACTGAACATTTATTGGAGCTATGAAAAGTTTCTGAGTAATTTCGATAAAATGTTGCGCCATAAAATGTCGAGCCAGTAAGTGGGTACAGTAGGGGTCAGGACACACGGAACACGAGAATAAACTACATTGTAAAATATTATATTAGATAAAATGCTTGTGACATACGGAGGACTGTAGTCGCCCTGTAAGGCAACCAGCATCACAAGTAAGGGGGGGTGGGTGCTGAGCCACTATCCAAAGAATGAGTGATTGATTCAAACTGGAGTATATATCCAAATGACAGGGTGGCATCAGAAGTGTGTCCAACAGCCACACGCTTCATGCAGAATCGGAGTCAGTGGCGTGGGCATTACAAAGCTTGACACGCGCTGACTTCTGATTCAAAAAACAGACTGTCAAGCTGAGACTCTTCTAAAAAAATTGAAAGTAGCAAACAAATTAGCGTTTCAAGTAGTTATACCATAAAAACACACTCAGAGGCCATTGTTTGATGTTTAGGATTTATTTAACCAGTAAAAATGTTAGAAAACCATTTGCTATCTCCTTTAAGGGCCTCCAGCTGGTCTTTATAATTTTTTGTTCCCCCGTACTGCTGATCATTTTCATGGCCTTACATTGCATCCTGTCAATTTCCTCAATGTCTCTTTTGTACTGAAATGAGGACTGTATGCAGTACTCCAGGTGGGGCTTGGGCAGGGCCTTGTAAAGTGGCAGGATTACTTTCCCTGCTCGAACAAAAGAAAATGAACTCCCTGCAGCTGACAAAAAGTACTTTTATTGCACAACGTGAAAAATGGACAGTGCTATGCCTGACCGTACAGTGAGCCTCGTGCTTCAAGTTATGATGAGTAACTCTTTCTGGGGGGGAATGTTACTTCCCCTGCTCTGATGGTCCCCCCTTGTTTTGATGCACCCCAGCATTCTGCTGGCCTCCTTGACAACAGCTGTGCATTGCCTATCCTGCTTCTGCCCCATGTATATTATGAGCCCCAGGTCCATTACCTCTTTGACTGCAGCAAAAGGGGCCCCACACACCTCTGCATTTTCTCCCAGGTATAGCACCTTCCATTGGGCTACATTAAATCTAAGACTCCAGGTATATGACCGGTCATTCAGCTTGCTCTAGTCCTCTTAAAGTTTATTCCCATCATCAGGGAAGTCCACCACCCAGGCTAGCTTAGTTTCATCCCTGAACTTCAGCTGCCTGCTGGAGACCCCATTTTCCAGATCAATGATGAAAATGTTGATGAGCAGTGGCCTCAACACAGATCCCTGGGAGATGCCACGGAGTGCTCCTCTTCACCTGAAGTAGTGCCCATCCACCAACATGCGCTGCTTCCTGCCACCAAGCCGGTTAACAATCCACCTTGTGTATGTCTCATGAGTACTGTACTGGTTTACTTTGTCCAAAAAATTACCACATGCTACAGTATCAAAGTCCTTGCTGAAGTCCAGATAGACTATTGCCCCAATCCACCTCTTTGGTCACCTCTTTGTAGATGAATGGGTTGGTTTGGCATGGACTACTCCTCATAAAGCCATGATGAGAGGTGGTGAGAATCATGACCACAACTAAGTGCTCCACAATTCTGTTCAGGATCACGAACTCCAGGACCTTGCCCTGCACTGATGTCAGGTTGAATGGCCTGTAGTTGAGTGGGTCTAAACTTGCTCCACTTCTCAAAAATGGGGGCTACATCAGCCACTTTCTAGTCCTCTGGTACCACACCTGTCTGAATAGACTCCTGAAAGATTGCTGCAAGTGGCATTGTAAATTTTTCCTTTAGTTCCTCTGTGATCTGGGGTATAGTCCATCTGCCCTTTGGTACCTACCTACCTGGTGTGATCTTTGCCAGGTAGTCAGCTACCAGGGCAAATATGATGCCCATAGACTGCATTGTGGATACCCCTGATGCTCTGGGCCCTTTTGTGAGTCCCCCCAACCTGGAGCCCTCTGGTGAGCACTGAACCAAAAGATTTGTTAAGCATCTCAGCCATCGCCTCTATCTTTCTCACAGGTTCCTACCTACCCCAATTGTAAGGGCCCCATCCCCTCTTTTCCCTTCCTCCTTCCATTTATGTAGTGGAAGAAGGCTTTGTTGTTGTCTGAAGCTCTTACTGCTATCCTGACTCCCAACCCTTCCTTAGCTTTCTTAATCCTCATTTTGCGGTCCCTCAGTGCTACTCTGTACTTCTCTCTGGCCTGGAAGTAACCTCTTTTTAGCTGTCATAGACCTTTTTTTGTACAGAATTAGTTTCCTTGTGTCCCTGTTGAGACGAAGGCCACTTCTTGGTCTTTTTTACTTTGTTGCTTACATGAATACAGACCTCTTTGTAGCTGCTTCAAGCACCATCTTCAACAAACACATGTGCTCTGGCGTTACCACCTTCATGAAGCTGCGCCAGCTTCTTGGGTATCAGGTTCCTTCATCTTGATAAATTCTTCCTTCTAATGTTTCTGGTTCTGGTGCCTGAGGTCAGGATCATTTTCCCCATCACCATAGAAACGTTCACCTGGTCGTAGCCACTGCCTACTACCTGTTCCTTAACTTTTACACTGAAAATGACCCTATTCCTGACTGCTGAGAACAAGATCAAGGGTGCTCTCAAATGCAGTACTCTGTTTGACATGTGCACCAGGAACCAGTCTGCGAAGATGGACAGGAATTTAGTCTCAGCCCTAATGTTAGCTCTCTCAAGACACCAGTCTATGCCTGGGAGACTGAAGTCCGCCAGGATCACAGCTGCATCTGATTTGGCTGCTTTCATAATTTCCATGACTAGCTGGGCATCATGATCTGCTAAGCTTTTTGTTGGCCTGTATCACACATCCAGGATGACTCTTTTGCTTCCCTTTTCCTCTAGCTTGACCCAGATGGACCCTGTGACACTGTTTGCCCCTAATGAACTTGTGCCCCCATGTCCTTCATGCGAATATGGACAACAATGATTTGCTCCTCCCCCCAGCTGTGTTGCTTGGCCCTGGCCAGCACCCACTCAACCTGCACTCCAGACAGACAAATAACCTCAGCTGAGCTCCCATCCTGGTCCAGCAATAAACTGTATGTGTTCCACCTCATCCACTGCCCTATCAATACAGTCCCCAATGACTACATTTCCTGCCTCTGTTCCCAGACTTTTCCTTCCACGTCCTTGGCAGGTTGTTGTCCTGATTCCAGGGCTGTCTCCACCATCCCCAATCACCTGCTGACTCCCCAGTATGGACAACCAGAAGGTGGTACCTGCTGTTGGTGTCCAGTGGCAATGGTGCTCTGGTATGACCACTCCTGCTACCTTTTTTCTCCACTTGGTCCATTCTGCATCCTTACCACTGGAGATCACAGTCCTGCCATCATCCTCCCTACTCTATCTATTCCTGCCAACCACTCCCCCAGGCCTAGTGCCCTTATCTGTAGACTCCTCTGCCTTATCCCACTCAGCTGCCCACTTACCTCATTGTACCCCCTATGGTGCCTCCAATTGCCACTGCAGTCTGGCAGTGTCACTGTTGAGAGAATCGGCCATCCAGCAGTGGCTACAGATGTGTTTCTCCTGCCCTTCATAGGCAGGACAGTACACATTGCACAGTCCTGACAATGTGCCAGAGGTGCTTTTTTCCCAGTGTCATGGATGCCAACCTCTGCCCCCACCCTTCCTGCCCTTAAGAGCCCCCCATAACTGTCAGCCCTTATCCCCATGCCCCCACAGTGCAGCCAATTGCTATTCCAGACCAGTAACATGCATCTCCAGAGCTATTGCCAGCTTGCAGCAGTTGCAGATGTAAGTCCCTGGTCTCTGCAGGCAGGATGGCAGAGACTGCCAGGATGAAGCGAATGTCACAGTTTCCTGCGTGACAAAAGGAATAATTGCCATTGAAGTTCCTTCCTGCCTCACCTTTCAAAGACAACTGTCTTTTGGGTACCAGGCACCCAATTTGCTAAACTCCCTCCATGATGATCTAATGGCAGAATCTAAACTTGCCCCCTCAGATCAAAACTATGCTATATCACCTTGCTACACTCAGTGGGTGTGACTGTAGCTCCTAACTCCTCCAGGGGTACGCCGTCATTTCTGCACAACCTCAGCAATTACCCACTACCCGTAACCTCTGTCCCATATCCCCTCTCCTTGCCCCCTCACACTACATTCTTTTCAATCCTTTCCCACCCCCTGACCTATTTGTTCCCCCCCCCAGCACCCTGTCTCCTAGCTACATCTGTCCCTCCCTGGTACCTTTCCACCATCCCACAAACCTTTGACAAGGTCCTGTAGGCTGTTCCTGTGAATCTCCCCTATCTTCCCCCATGTCCTCCTACCCACTGGTAGGGTTCTAACTATCCTCGCCTCCTGTTGCCTCCTAGTCTCCTATCCTGTCAAAACTGCCTTACCCCTTTGTTCTAAACTATGTTCAACCAATTTCTGTATCTTGTTTGTTATCCCATGAATGAAAAAGTGAAAGTAATTACTGTGTTTTTGTAACCATTGCTCTGACGTCTGTATTTGTTGCTGAAATATTGTTTACCTCACAAAGTGGTACTTCTGTAAGCAAGCTGCTAGCTCAAAGGTGTTATAATCTGAGACAATAAATAAAATTACATTGTTTGCCACAGCAACTCTGCTGCAATCAAAACAGATAAAAAAAGGCGAAACCAAAACCAAAAAAGAACCTTTTGTTTTGATCATAGGAGATTCCATGATTCAGGGAGTTGGGCCCCATTTACTGCCCAAGAAAGTAGTCAGATGTCTCCCAGGATCATCTGCATGGAGGGACACTGACCACATTAAAGAACTCCTACAGAGCACAGGAGACAATACAAACGTTCTTTTCCACCTAGGAACAAATTACCTCACCAATCAGTCAGTAGAGTATACCAAGAAACACCTGACCAGACTGGTGATTGGTTGACATCCATTTCATCTGACATCTCCTTCTCTGAGGTTCTGCCTGTCTGAGAGAAGGGTGTCGGCAGTCAAAAGATCAGGGAAAGAGAAACAGGTGAACTAAACGCCTGGCTTAGAAACTGGTGCCATGAGAAAGGACACTAATGCATAGGAGATTGGCAGACCTTCTGGGAGAGGGAGTTCTTTAAATTCTATGGCCTCTACCTAACAAAGGAGGGGGTCAGAGCGCTGAGGCAAAAGTTCAAGGTTTTTGCTGGTTGTTTAAACTAATGGACGATGAGAGAGGTCTGACACCCGTTACTTCACACAGGATAACAGCCACCCCCCCCCCGCCCCCTTAAGCTAGAAAACCACCAGCAGGCAAAGCACGGGTGCACCACAAATAGTATGAAACTGAGATATCAAGAGGAATTTAAAAACAGTAAAACTGGTACACAATGGGAGAAGGGTAAACTCATGAACAAGGTAGGAAACCTGGGTTGGAAGGCACTGTGCACCAACGCCCACAGTCCGGCAAATAAGATACCAGACCTTACTGCCATGATGGCAGAATCAGACCTAGACTGGGTAGCAGTAACAGAAACATGGTTCAATGAGAATCATAGTTGGGATGTCACCATCGCAGGATACAATTTGTTCAGAAGGGACCGGAAGGGGAAAAAGGGGGTGTACTGTAGCTATTTATGTAAAAGAAGGAATCAAGGCTTAAGAAATCCAGGGGACCCACAGTGAATCTGAAGCCCTGTGGATTACTCTGGGAACCAGAAAGAAAGCCCCCATACAGGTAGGAGTGCTATGAAGACCCCTGTCTCAGGAATTAGAAAAAGACAAGGAAATTCTAGAAAACATTCAAAAGATGGCAGACAAGGGTGGGCTACTACTGGTCAGAGACTTCAATTTACCAGATGTAGATTGGAGCTCCTACACGGGTGCTTTGGAAAGGAGTAAGGAATTCCTAGCGGCACTCCAAGGAGCAGACCTAAGCCAACTGGTGGAAGCCCCCACCAAAGAGGAAGCAGTCCTAGACCTTGTGCTATCCAACAATAACAGAGTCCCAAACGCACAGGTGGGAGCCCATCTGGGCTTGAGTGACCATAGGACTGTAAAGTTCACAGTAAACATGACCAAAGACATCAGTCACTGTAAACAGTAGGTCCTGGACTTTAGAAAGACAGACTTCATCAAAATGAAAAGTTGTCTGAAACAGAATCTGGGTTGCTGGCCAGAAGGGGGAGTGGAAGAACACTGGAGGAGACTGAAGGAAGCAATTACACTAGTCACATCACAGTGCACCAGGCTAGTGAGCAAATCCAAAAGGAGAAGGAAGCCACTCTGGTTCACAAAGGATATAGCATCCAAAATCAAGGAGAAGAAGAAAGCATTCAGGAGATACAAGGAAACAAAAAAGGAAAGTGACAAGGAGGTATACAGGAAATTCCCAGGTCCACCTTGAAAATGAGCTTGCTCAACGGTGTCTGCCTGGTTAAATAGAGATTTTGATTGATTGATTGATTGATTGATACTTAAAGAGGCCAGGAAGGCAATTCGGACTGCAAAAGCTCAAACAGAGGAAAGGATAGTGAAGGGAGTCCAGCATGGTAACAAAACTTTCGATCGGTATATGAGAGAGAGAGAAAAGAAAGAGCAAAGGAGGGATAGCAATGTACCTGCCCCCCTTAAATAGGGGTTCCAAAAAGTCTTCCTTGGGTATGCTTAAATGCCCACTGCCAGGTGGGCATTCTGTGTCTTTACGGGTGTAAAAGTGCTTGCATGCAAGTGGCCTGTTAGCCTCTGTGCCTGTCTCTTTAAAAGACATTATTTTTCTAGTGTATAATTAATCTGGGTAGGGGCTGAGTGTTTCCAGGCTTGAGTCCCGCTCGAGCTGCAGTAATATTGCTCTGTTCTGCCATCGCTAATGGTGCAGAGGGAGCTCTGTTAGAACTGGTAACTGTTTGCTGATTAGCTGCTCTACTGACAATGGTATTATAATTTGTCTAACCTTTGCAGCATGGACATTTCTGTATTGCACCAATCAGTACCTTTTGGGGACCTTAAAATGGAGTCTGTCCCCAGGGGTCTTGTGGGGGTGAATTTCTGTAGGAATTGTAGTTTTTTCACTTTGGCACCTAAATGGACCTGAAGGGGGAGCCCTTGCTTTGACAGACAGATTAATCCACCAACCGAACCCTTTTTGGATCAGAAGGAAGTCCCGGTGCTGCCTGCAGCAGAGTGTCAGTCTGAGTGTGAAGTTGAGAGAGTGTACAGCTTGAGACATTCGAGCAGCTGCTCCTGCGTAGTCATGTGGGAAACTGGTGGAAAGGCTGAGTTTGGCCTGCCTGCCTACTTGTCCCTCATGAGGGAATCTTTTAGCCTGAATTTAAACCGGACTTTATCCGAACCAATTGTGACTGCCTTATTGCCTGAAGATAAGATTTGCTCCATGCGATCGGCCTGTCAGTATGTCTGAATCGCCACAGAGATCATGGTTATGCTCAGGAAAACTGAAATTGCAACTGGACTGTCATCTGATCTGTAGTATTGTGTTTTGCTTTACTAAAAATGTGCTGTATACTGTCAGTGGGTCGCGATTTGGTTCCCCACTACTTAAGTGTGTCACACTTGCTGGAAGCTGTTTATAGCATCTATCGGACTGAACCCAAACTGTTCACCCGGCCTGGGCCCTGCCACCTTGGCCCAGTCAGCTACATCAGATGGAGAGATCACCATTGATCAGACTGACCTGGGGATCAGCCCCCTGCTCAACATCTCGAACAAGAACGACTCCTCGGTGATTTGTGTGGGCCCTGCTTCTCCTGGCATACCAGCTTGTCAACCTGCAGTCTCCATTTCGTCCCTCCTGCATCTCGTATTGGGCAGCATGAGTAAACAAAAGGGTAGCTCCCTGCAACATCAGCTAAATCAAAAGTGTTGTCATCTGATTCAGTTATTGTCTTCTTGTCACAGACTGAGCCTCCAGGCTCCGGATTACAAATTGTTTGTAGTTGTGCATGCTTCTTCTTTCTATCACAGGGCCCTGACCAGCTGCAATGCGGGCCTACCCCAGGCAACGTGTCAGGCTAGCCCACCTTTTTCCAACTGGGTACCCAGAGTGTGTGACTGTGAAGGGACTCTAAAGTGCATGCATGATTGCCTGATTGAATCAGTTACAGAACTAATCAGCCAAATTACACCCCTCCCTTGTTCATTCCCTCCAAATAAATTAGATCTAATTCTTTTTGCATTTAACCTAACTGTGGTTCCATTTTGTACAAGAAGCACTGTACTGTTGTTACCTGCTGTGTCTAACCTTTTTTTGCAAGGGGTTTCCAGGGTTGAACTGGTGGAACCAGCCCTGGTAGTAAGTGCAAACAGAGTGGGGATTTGTATGCTGATTAGGGGTTATTGTAACTGTGTCTGTTGTTCATTGCTTAGGCCACTAGAGGGGAAAGAGGGGGGTTACAGTGTACCGGAGGGCTGTACCCAGGTCAGCTACGCTACCAATAACCCTGTCCTCTGGGTGGAGGCACCCATTTTCAGTACCCAAGCCCCTTAACCTGCACCTAGCTATGCAGGCAGGGGTAGTAGCCCTTGGGATAGCGCCACCTAGGGGTTACAGTTAGATTGGCTAAGAACATTGACAAGCAAACAGAAGACAATGGAGAGAAAGCAGAGGTTCTGAACAAATACTTCTGCTCAGATTTTACACAGGAGGAAGCAGACAAAGGACCATCTCTCTGCAGTCAGGCACACCACCTCAAGGGAGCCAACACAAGTCCTTTCACGGAGGCAAGAGTCCTGCAGGAACTCAAGAAATTGAAGACTTACAAAGCAATGGGGTCAGACAAAATACACCCAAGAATACTGTGAGAGCTTGGGTTGGAACTAGCAGCCCCACTAGCAGAGCTCTTCAACAAATCACTGGAAAGTAGGGAGGTCCCTGAAGACTGGAAAAGGGCTACAGTAGTACCCCTACATAAAAATGGCGGTAGGGAAGAAGCGAGAAACTATCCCCCAGTGAGCTTCACCTTGGTGGTAGGGAAGCTGATGGAATCACTACTAAAGGAGAGGATGGTGACATTCTTAGAAGATAGTAGACAGCTGGACCCAAAGCAACATGGCTTTATGGCAGGAAGGTCCTGCCAGACTAACCTAACTGAATACTTTTATTGGGTCACAAAAATGCTGGACAGTGGGGGGGGTGCAGTGGACGTGGTGTACCCAGACATCAGCAGGGCTTTTGACTCCGCTCCACACAGGAGGCTAATAAACAAGCTGGAGCACACAGGCATTGGGCCAAAAACTGTAAACTGGATCCAAAACTGGCTCAATGGGAGGACCCAGAAGGTACTGGCAAATGACACACTATCAGAGGAGGATAGAGTTACACGTGGAGTTCCACAGGGTTCAGTACTGGGTCCAATACTTTTCAATGTATTTATCAGCAACATTGCTGATGACCTAAATGGTAAGGTGTGCCTATCTGCAGATGACACAAAGTTCTGCAATAGGGTAGACTCAGCTAAAGGGACTCAAAAGATGGAGTCAGACTTTAGGAAATTGGAAGAATGGTCAGGGAACTGGTAGTTGAAGTTCAACACCAAAAAATGTAAGGCTATGCACCTAGGAAGATGCAACCCAGGGAGAAATTACTTTCTAAATGGTGTACAGCAGGCGGTAACAAAACACGAGCATGATCTTGGGGTGATCATCACAGGCGAAGGTTGGCAAGCAATGTGAAAAGGCGGCACAAAAGGCCAGTGGCATCTTTGGTTGCATAGAGAGGGGGGCATAACCAGTAGAAAAAGGGAGATGATTATGCCACTGTACAGGTCCCTGGCGAGGCCTCACCTGGAGTACTGTGTCCAGTTCTGGAGGCTTCACCTTAGGAAAGACATAGAAAGACCAGAGACTTTACAAAGAAGGGCAACAAAGATGATGGAAGATCTGCATCATGAGCCACATGATGCAAGGCTAAAACAGCTCAGTATGTTCTCACTAGAACAAAGACGGGATGGGGGGACATGATAGAGGTGTTTAAATACCTGAAGAGTATCAACAAGGCACAGGCACAGGATATTCTTCAGGTAAACAACTGCACCCAGACCAGAGGTCATGACATACGCCAAAAGGGGGGCAGGTTCAGGAGCAACACAAGGAAGTTCTTCTTTTCAGAAAGGGTGGTGGAACTTTGAAATGGCCCACCCCCAAAGGTAGTAGGGTCAAAGTTACAGAAATTCAAGCTGGCGTGGAACAGACAGTGTGGAAAACTTAACGCAGCAGCCTGATTGTGGGGGTAGTATACATGGGCAGACTATATGGTCCACATGGACCTCATCTGCTGACACATTCTATGTTTCTATACTGCAGCATGCTTCAGAATGCTGCAAAATGCTGCAGAATTGGGTTTAATCCTGACGAGCTTCACTGTACATCTTGCAGCCCTGGCAGTGCTCCAAGCATGCATCCATCCTCCCCAGTAGCCCACACTGTTAGAAACAAACGTTAGCCTAGCCCTGTAACCCACTACCCTTCAGTCCAACTCCTACTTCCGTTAACTCTGTTTGCCTTGTGACCATTGCCACCCACTGTGTCAGACTTAAAAGGTAATAGACCCTACTTTCTAATAAAAATGTTGGTTCTCTCAGCACAATAGTCCTGATTTCAAGCAATTGGTTTCAGGGGGTACCATAATTTCCAGGCAATTTTGCGAACACTTGACCTGCTTGCTCCTTAAGTTCTTGGGACCTTAAATTAAAAAAAGCATCACTTGGCCACTTAGATTAAATTAGGTCCCCCCCTTGTACCCCAAATGAATATGCTATAGCTTAGCTCCTAAGGTCTACTATCCTTCACATCACACTTCCCCCTGGCAGGCCCAATATTAACTGCCCCTCCACAAATTGCAGATCTGTTCCTCCACAGACTTCCACCACTCACATCTCTTGCAGTAAGGTGAGTTACTGAAATGTGTACAAGCACACCAATGATATGCAAATGTGCAAGGCAGGTACACCTGCACTCAGAACCAATGGGCAATGCACTCCAAGACCAAGAACCTGTCGCAAAAGTGCCTAGTTCACATATTTCTTTTGTGGACTGGCAAACTGATATCCAAAACCCCAATACTTGATGCTTTTTGCAGTCCACAAAAAAAATACATGTTCACTTAATACTTTTGCAGCAGGTTTTTGATCTTAGAATGTGTTGTTCTGGTGTATTTCTGAGTTACTTACAAGCTCTTCTTTGCAGGAACTCTTATAGCAGGTGTGCTGGCCGACAACAGAGTTCTCCCATGTGATCGACTAGGACCTTCCTAAATCCAGCTCTCCCTGTCACTGCCTGCCCTATCAGGGAGGATCCATGTTATATGCATTAGAAGGGGGCCCTGTACCCCTTGTTGCCCAGTTGCTGCTGGCTGCCCTGGCAGTGACTTAATCTTTAACAGCATTGAGGAGCTTCAGTGGTAGATCAGGGTAGCACTGTGATGGCCATCAGAAGTCCCCCCATTGCTAGCACTGATTAAAATTCCTGCCAGGGATGGCAGAAGCAGGAAACCAAGGGACCAGCAGACCAGAGTTTGCCATGGATTATCCAAGCAACTGAAGTCTAGTCCCTCCTGTCTATGAGTGTTTAAAAATATAACAACACAACCCCACCCATGTTTTTAACATAAGGTCAAATCATTCATTTCAAATTTTTATTGCTTCCCTTTAAAATATTCTAGAATTTTCATACATATGGCGGGTATTATTTGCAACTATTTCCATGATACTTACGTGTCATACTGTTCAGCTATGCCACAGTTTGCTCTATGTGCACTGTAGAATCGATTCTCCAGATCAATCTTAGTCTCTCCTATAAGGTCATCAGAACCCACCAAATCATGGTCATATATTGACACAGTCATTTCTGTCTCCACTGGAAAGGAAACGGACAGTTCGAAAACTCTGGAATTGGCAAAAACAACAGCAAAGGTGTGAAATGTTAATGATATGTCTGCTCTCCATAGGTGGATACATTTTGGCTTGTTATTGTTATTTATAGATTATGTACTTTTAATGATCTTACCACCCTGACCAAGATACAGAACATGAACTTGGAAAGAGGAGCTAAAGCATGGCATCCACCTGCCCCAATTTTCCTGATTATTTCCCCCTGTTCCATACTAAAGCTGCTCAGAACTAGCCAGTTCCGATCAGATGAATGAATGAATCAATCTTTATTTAACCAGCTGGAACACCATTGAGACAACTCATTTACAAGGTGGACCTGGGGCAGGTACAAGCAATTACAGCAATACATAAACAATAAATACACATGGCAAATCAGGAGCGTCGCACAAGGTCGCAGAATATATTTACAACAATGAGATACAATACATTGGGAGTATAGTCAGTCTAAAAGTGCACACTAGGAGAAGGCAACAATTTACAGAGACAAAAATACAGATATAAGAAAATTATTATACAATTATAAATATACAACTTATTTAGGTTCGAAGGGAACCAAGAAGACATGGGAAAATAGGACGAAGGAGAAGACAGCAATGAACAAGAGAAGAAAGTCGTTTGTGGGAACAGTTGCAAGTCTCCTTGAATGTCTGCGTCAAAAGATTTTTAAAGAAGGGCACTTTCACAGGGAGCAAGAGTCTCACTGTTTTTTGCATACTGTTCCAGAGAACAGGGAGAAAGTGTCTTATAGATGATCTACCAAACTGCGTTCTGACCTTGGGAATAAGTAGCAATGTATACAAGAGACTTCTTAGGGGGTAATTTCCTGCAGTCAGAGATATATTGCGGGAGCGTGTTAGAGGGCTCTGTAAGTACAGAATACCGCATTTCTGTGCCGTCTGAAAGTAAGAGAATTCCATTCTATCATGGTATAAAGTGTGCAGTGGTGGGTGGCATACGTTGCACCAGTTAAGATTCTAATTGCCTGATGGTAAAGAGTGTCGAGTTTGGCCAGTGCCATACTTGAACCTGCAAAAGAGTTTGCAAACAAGCCTGAGAGGAGCTCAAACTGGATCTCAGGTTAACCCTCTAAATTTCAGACAGCTTTTTGCAATAATTTAACAGTATAACTATATATATTTTCAAACCAAGAGATCCCAGTATCACTTACAGTTTCACACAAGGATTCACATGTTTATAACTGCATATATACAAGGGGAAGAAAAGGCAGAAGCAGCAAGTGAAGACAGAGAGCTAGCAAGAGGCGGAGAATTGTGAGACCATCAGTGTGATCAGTTCCTAGGTCTCACAAGAACATTTGGTTGCACAACCAGACAGACAAGAGACAGAAAAGAAAAGGATAGAACAGATCCTTGCATTTAACAGTTTCTGCATAACAAATGGGACAGGGCCTTATTCAACCGTCACACCAGTGTGATGCACTGCTGCTGCAGCACCACTGGGCTGGCCAGACCGCTGCACTTTACTAAAACTGAATTATAGAACAGGAATGATCTAAAGCTCTGCATTACTAAAATATTAAGGAAGGGGAATGAGCCAACAGGAGAGGCACTGAAAGACAGACATGCTCAGCTGAGCATTCTTCTGAAAACTGACTTCTTGTGCAAACTCTCACATATCACATATTTTTTTTTAGTTGTTTAACCAGGACTAGCAAACTAAGCTGAAAGTTTCTTTACTGGTGTGACCTGGAAGTACAGGGAAGTTAAGTGACTTGCTCAGGGTCACAAAGTCTGCAAGTGGAAGCTGTGGGATTCAAACCCAGGTCTGGTCTACTGGATGTCACCAGATTTGCAGCTCAGAGCCTTAAACCACTACGCTATACTGCCTCCCTACTGATAAATATAACAAAGTTTGCAAACTTCTTTTGAATTTACAATATTGTTAATTTGTATCCTAGGCAGATTTTTTTATAGAAAAAAAAGATCTTTGTGAACATTTACAAAGTTTAGTTTTAAAGAAAGACAGTGGCTAATACAAAAAGTGCAGCAGCTACTGCTGAAATGCTTGATTAGGGCTTTCAGCAAGAATTTTTTTTAAATACCTGTTAGATTATTTTACTGTAAAAGGACAATGCCGACCGTTATGTCAGCAGACCTGCTCATGGCCATCTTGCGCATACCCGGTGGCTCCCTGCACATGAGTTCTTTTTTTTATATATTTATCTTACTTTTTTCCCCTCTGCCATCTGTCAGAGCTCTGCCTGGTCACAGTGCCCCTGAGATTTCCACCGCCTAATGAGCCCCTTGCTTCCTCAGTCACTCCTGGCTTACCCCCCAGGAGGCAGGGCACAGCACCGTGGCAGGAACCAGAACCATGGAACTGTATCTGGTAGGGGAGCCCTCAGCCAGGTGGCTCATAGAAGCTTGGGGCAGGGCATCATAGAGATGTCTGGCAGACAGGGATTTTGTTCCTATAGGCTGGGGCGGAGACGTGCAATGACGCCTGCGTCTGTTCCGCCCTAGTTCCCCACGACTATGCGTCGGTGCTAGGGTGATACACCCAGCTTCTGCTAGGTGTCACACCTGCACCGAGTGCAGGAACCCCCCACCCCCTGGAGAAGGAAAGCAGTCCTAGGAACACTCAATCCTTCTCCCGGCCGGCCTTCTGATGACCTGTGCTTGTTCCCGAACCCGATTCGCCAGCATCGCAAGCGGAAATCCAACCACTGCGCTGGCAGGCCGGTGTCCTGCACAAGAGTTATGCAAATAAGTGCTACCAACTCTGCCATTAGTCGGTAGCACTTATTACCATAATGTGTGCACAGCACATCACTGGGTGTGCTTGAGATGGCTGAGGGCGAGTCTACCAACGTGACGGTCTGCAAGGTCGTTTTACAATAAAACACAAGATCTAACAGGTATTTTATGGGGGGTTTCTGTAACAGCTGCTGCACTTTGTATATTAACCACTATTTTTCTTTAATATTTATTTACTGATTGATTGAAAATTGGTAACCTGGAGGCACACTGAGCAGAAGCTCCTTTCCAGGTGTGATCTGGGGTAATGGCACAGGCTAAAAATATTTACTGTAAAAATTATACAGGCAAGAAGACTACAATTACTGTAAATACATGTATGGGAGAGTGTGATTTGAGTTTTTTTTCTTTTACACACCCCAGGTATGTTTTGCCACTTAAACCACGAGGCTGAAGCTGGAGTGGTTAATAAAGACAAAACATATCATGGCACTGTAAATAAAAAGAAATCATACCCTTGCATCTTTTTTTTTTTTAAACTCAGCTTTATTGTTTCATTCTGATACAGCATGGTATAAAAAGAAAAAAGGCAATGTCCAGCCATACAGAATATACTTAACACATCATTGACAATATTTGATCTCAAAGTGAGCTCTTGTAGGTACCAGCTCAGACTTTCATCCTTCTAATTAAGAAAAGAACAACGATGGTTTATGGTAATACTGTAAGGCTGCTTTCTATACTGGTAATTAAAGGGATCAGCCTGTGATTATGTGAGGGAAGAGCTCCTCCCCCACAGCCTATTTAATCAAAGCAGCTGACTCCTGCTCTGCTTAGAGCGAGTCGCACTGGCTGGCGTGCTGCTGCTCGTGGTGGCTGCTCTTCTGTTCCTCGTTTTGTCCCCCCCCCACCTCTCACCTGTCTCCTGCTCATTCCCCTCCTGTCTGTGGCTTGGCTGCCTTCCGTTTCTGCCATACCTTGTTTGTTGTGTTTTCTCTCTCTCTCTCTTTGGGGGGAATCCTCCTGCTCGCGTCATGCTGCCTTAGCTCTACTCTGGGGTCTCGTTGCCATGCTGCTGCCCTTGCTCCTCTTTTTCTTGCTTCCTGCTCTCACACGCTACTTCTTCTAGCATTGCCTCCTCTTTCCGAGATGCCACTGCTGGCGGCAGCACATGTTTCATTCTCCCGGGCCGCTCGCTCCCTTCATGCATCCTCAGCCTGGATTCTTCATGCTGCACTCCGGCCGCTGCCGACCAATGCCGGATCCTTAGTGAGGCCGCTGCTGCCTCTCTCTCCACCGAGCAGTACCCTGGTTCTCCTAAAACTCCAGCCAGTGGGTCCTGCGGCCTATAACTCCAGCCAGTGAGTCCTGCCTTCTGCCCTCTGGTATTAGCTACTACGTAGTCTGTATCCTTCATTTATTATATTTCCTGGTTCTGGACAGAATTTAGTTGCACTGCGTACTTGGTGGAAGATTTTTCCTATGCTCCACTGGGCCTCATCAATGACCTGGCATACCACCTCTCTATGCATTGTTAAGCACATAACATAACATAACATAACATATCACTGATGCTTTGCATTCTATATTATATTTTCCAGTTTTACAGGGCATGTTCGTTTCTTATCGACTGGTGGTACGTTATGCAGTATTGAGCTGTCATCTGAATGACTTATGTATTGCCACTCATTACCATTCCCAGTACACTGCTGAACCATACGCTAGCTAGTTATAGTCCTTCTATACCTGGTCCAACTTTACTATGCAACATCCTGTTTGCCACTGCTGCTCCCGTTCCATAGCGGCAGTAAATCTCTGCTACATCATTCCTCAATGCATCATTTACATTGACTCTGCAGTGCTCATGAGTTTCTGGTGGCAATTCACAACATGGAGCTGTGCCCATGTAAGCCTCATTATGTGGCTGTTTGCTGCAGCTGCCTATAAGTCCCGAGCACTTGGTCTGCCCTAGCTCCCTCTCCCCTTCCTACAGATTTCTAGACATCATTGTTCTCCTACTGCCTACGTTATGCAGCCTCTGCACAGGCCTACTCCTCCCTGCTCTGACTTCAGTACTCCGAGCCTTCCTGGGGCTTACCTGCCACTCTAACCTGGGATTAACTCCACCGCCGGTTCTTCCTCACCTTTAAGTTGTACTACCAGGATCCCTAATTTTCATTCATCATCTTGCTGCTCACATTTCCAGTTTTATGATTACTACTACTAACACTACCCCTACTTACCTCACCAGCTGATGGTTGAGCTGTGCATTTCATCCCAGGACTAGCTGCCATGTTCTATTACTACCAGCAGACGTTCGTAGGTCTGGCTACACTTTCTTATACACTACTTATCTTACCAACCTACATCGAGGGATATAACTGTGTATGCTAGCTCGGATACAATGGCCTATCGCCCATGCCACCTTCAACTCACCGGAGGCGGTCTGGGGTGACCATGACTGACAATCACCAGGGAAGCCCGATGTCTGGTCTGTCTTCCTTGGAAGGAGCCCCTCCCACAGGCTGCTTGGGTGGAGGTTCCACCACAATAGGTGGAGAGACCGTTTTGGGCTGAGCAGGTGGTCTTGCTGGCACAGCGGGCTGGGAAACTGATATGGTCGGCTCCAAAGGAGTCGGTTTCAGCCTGGGAGGCAAAAGCCAAGTAATGGTCGGGGTGGAAGCAGTGGTAGACTTATGCCCTGACAGAATCAGCCGCTGCCACATGAGGTCCTCGTAGCACCAATGGAGTTTACGCCAGAGCCTCTCCTCATCCGAGGAGGACAAAGACGACCGATGGTGTCGCCACTTCTTGGAGCATTTATGGCTCTTCCTAAGCCTGTCGGTTGAGGGGGTCTTAGACCTCGACCGAGATCGGGCAGGCCAACTCGGTCAGTCAGGAGACACTGGCGGGGCCGGTGACTTCCCAGAGCCTGGGACTGGATCCTCAATGAGGACTCCAGCAGGCTGGGTCTCCTCATCGGGGAAAACAAGGACCGGAGTTCTCTCTAAGGAGTCATTGACCGGAGTCGGCGACAAAGGATCGATTGGGTTGATAACTATTTAGACCTCATCAATCACATCCTCAGTTGGCTGGCCCAACAGGAGGTCTGAAAAGCCAGTGGCCAGAGAAGTGATCTCAACCAAAGTTGAGACCGCATGCTCCTGGGACTGAGACCTCTCCCAGTCTCAAGAGCGCCTTTGTGGAGACGAAGACTTTCTCGGATCCTTGTCCCGATTTTGGGATCGAGAATAGTGTGGGCTCACAGGTGCCTCTCTCCTGGTGGGAAGAGACTGGCACAATTTCCTGAAGGAACCCTGAGAAGGTGGAGCCCAGGTTGAGTAGAATAAAGAAGCTCCAGGAGGAGCCCGCAGTGTAAGCCGCTTCTTCCTTGAATGCTTGCATGCGTTCCAATTGCTCAACTGATCCCGCAGCCACAGAAACTGCCCACCTAGCCTCTTTGGATTTCACTGGAGGGTTTCTCTTCTCCGGTCTCCCCAGTTGTAAGAGTGCAAGATGGTCATCCGGGACTTTGGGATGAAGGCCAAGCAGAAACTGCAGGACGAGGTGCCATGGCCGACACCAAGGCAGTAGACACACGCAGAGTGGGGATTGGTATGCAACATCTTTTGGCCGCACAAGCACCGGTGAAATCTGGGGGAAGATTTTTCTTCCAAAATTGAAAATGCAAAAAGGCGATCGCTAACGCGAATGATACGAAGTTTCGGCAAAACCGAAGGTTTGAAAGCCAGGGCCTACGAAATGCATGAGCACGAGGGAGGCAACCTGAATCTTCCAGCAGAAAGGAAGATCTGGCATCATGGGGCAGAGCCAAGGTATATACAATCCGGGTGGGTGAGAGGAGCCAGCTTAAAGACTTCCGGTGATCCTTAAAGGGGAAGGGACATGCCAAAGAGTGTGGATGAACAACATATCCACGCTCCTAGAAAGTCTGTTACAGCTGTTACCAATTACACTTACATTGATAGCATTAACACCTTGCTGCACAGCTGACAGCAGTGAGTTTCTCCATATCAACCTGGTGTGACACCTTACCAACCTGCTGTGATGTCACACCAGGTTGATACAGACAATACAGGGTCTACTTTCTGACTAGTATCAGACCATACCAGTTATTATACTACAATATAATTTACTTTTGTATAGTGTCTTTCTTTCTTTCTTTTTTTTTTCTTTTTTGCTATTCTGTTTATCCTCCTCAGCAGGTCAGCAGCCTGTCTGCCAGCCTACCGCACTTGGAGTCGTTTGGGAACTTATGATGCTATGCGCACCCTGGCGGAACCCCAGAGCTGGCCCGGAGGCTTCATCCTGGTGGCCCCGAATTTTCATCCATTTTGGCCCCTACATTCATTTGTTACCTACCTAAGGCCCCAGAAGCAGCGACGCAGCTCCAGTACCAGTCCCTTCCACCTTCCATTGCACTACGCCGGCACTCCTCTTGGAAATGATACAGCCACCTGGCCTCCACCAGGACGTGGGCAAGCTCTGAGGAGACCATGTACCCCCACCCGAGGTGGAGGGCCGTCAGCCATCAGCCAATCACATCTTCTCCCTTCCCCCCCACTGACCTCTGATGACCCAGGCTCGTTCCTGAACCCGGGTCGCTGGCGTGCTGCAAGGTGTGGCGTTGAGCGCCTCAACCCTCAGCACCACCAGGCCAGCTGGGTCTTTCTTTCTTAGTATCACAGAATAATTAGAAGAACATTTGTAAATTAAAATAACGAACAGTAAAACTGAAAGCAGTAGATAAAATATACAAAATAAAAAGGGTTAAAAGAAAATAGTACACAAGGCCATTATTAGTCCCTGTGAAGTACAAACTCCTGATTCGGTGTTCTGTAAATAAACAACATTTTTGATCATTTAGTATATTTTTATTCTCTTTATCTTTAGCAACATAAGTTCCAGTTGAAAGGGATGCCCATGGCCGTCTCACGTACAGTAACCAGCTTCCTGTGCACTAAATATGCTTATGAGTGCTGTCAGTTTCTGTCATTAGCCAGCAGCGCTCATTAGCACATTGAGTGCGCAGGAAGCCCCACAGCATCTCTTTCAATCAGGAGTTACAATGCTGAGGTTAAAGAAGATAAAAAAAATACTAAATGGTCAAAAAATGTTATTTATTTACAGAACCCTTAATCAGAGATTTGTATTTCACAGTGTGTAATAATGATATTATGTATCATTTTCCTTTAAGACAATAGGACCCCAGTGCTGAAGAAGAAGCAGGAGTGTGGCCCTAAAAACTGCACAGCAAATACGTCAACGCAAGACCTGGTGGCTACTATATTCAGTCAATAGTGGACTGGCGCCATCCAACTGAATTGGACCATGTCGGCACGGTGCTACGTGAAACTGTGCTGCCCCGACATGGATCTGGGAATAGTGTTACTTAGAAAGGATAGTGCTAAGAGCACTGTAGGCTATACTCAGTCAGAACACGCAAATGATCCCATTCAGCATGCAAGGTGCTAAGGGGCCATTTGCTTGCCCATAATGGGATCATTTACACGGTGCACAGCAATGCATTTGCCCCCATCCTGAGGGTGTTTTAACACATTTCCTGGTGTCTTGTGTCACCCCCCAACCTGATCATCCATCATAGCTTCTAACATGCAGTACTTGGTGTCTAGTGGCACCCACACCCCCGATCACCCATTCCTTAATATGTGGCATTATCCCTGGTGTCCAGTGGTTCCACCCACCCTCCCTGATTGCCCATTGACATACAGTACATAAACGTAATCATTGGCAGTCCAGTGTCCTGCTACCCACCCCACCTGCTCACAAACCACCATCCATCACATCTCCTCTTATCAGTATGACTGCCGATGTCCAGTGGATCATGATATGGTGAGCATCACAGCCCTCCTCTCACCTCCTCAGCTGGCTGCTATATGAGCTGTCAGTGCATGTTATTCCCCTTTTCAAATCTGGTGATCCAAGTGATCTTAATAATTATAGGCCAATCTCCTTGCTACCCATCCTATCCAAACTTCTAGAAAAAGTGGTCAACTCTCAACTTAGAGATCACCTTGAATCAGCAAACCTACTGAACCCCCTCCAGTCTGGATTCAGGCCTAAACATAGCACAGTGTTAGCTCTGACAAAAGTCACCAATGATTGGAAAGCCTCCCTTGACATCAAAAAATATGTCTGTACTCTCTTTTTAGATTTAAGCAAGACTTTTGATACTGTTGATCATCAAATATTTTTACTATTGCTATATAACCTTGGGTTGGACAACATTACTATAAAACGGTTCTCCTGCTACCTTACTGGTAGACAGCAGAGGGTAAAAAGTCATGGGACAGTCTCTCCTCTAAAACCTTTGCAGAGAGGAGTTCCTCAGGGTGTCCATCCTGGGGCCACTATTATTTGCTCTTTATATCAATGACATTGACTTTAATATTAACACTGCAAGCATCCACCTCTTTGCAGACAACACCGTGCTCTACGTTGCGAGGCCCTCATTCCATCCTGCTTGCTTTGAATTGCAGCACAAATTTGACCTTTTCCAACAAAATCTGCTTCGACTGAAACTACTACTCAATGCCAAAAAATAGTTATGCTCATCTCCTCTTACACCAAAGAGTCAACTCCCCACTCCTCGAATACCAACCCACAGATCGTCACAGTTCTGGGGTATCCACTTGAACTAGCAGAGAAATTCAAATATCTAGGTTTCTGGCTGGATTGTAAACTTTTCTTTTTTACGCATATCAAGGAACTAGCTAAAAAACTATGCCAAAGTATTGAACTTTTCTACCGCATCAAGCACCTACTTACTTATGAAGCCACAGTAAGATGGGTCCAGTCAATTCCCCCCCCCCCCCATGGACTATGTGGATTTCCTCTACAGTCAATGCCCCAAAACAGTCCTCAGTACTCTAGACATACTCTATCACAGAGCCTTGAGATTTATCCTAAATGCACCTTTCAACACCCACCACTGTTCCCTTTATCTACAGATTAATTGGCCCTCTCTCAATACTAGGAGGTGGTGGTGCAATGCGTCCCTCTGGGTATATAAAGCCACCACTCTGAAGCTTCCCCCTTACATCTACAACCTTTTTTTTTTTTGTATTATTTGTTTCTCCCCTCCTACGTGCCCCAGAGCTACCTCTCCTTCGGGCCGCCATGGACCCGGACATACCCCTACTAGCTCCCCTCAGCCACCTACCTCACATCTGCAGCCTTCCTCAGGATAGTCCGGTGTAACCCTTGCACCAGATGGGTCCCCCTCCTCCGAGGGGGAAGGCACCAGCAGGGCGGAACCAGTACACTATTTTTCTCGGGCCCTCAGAGCTGCTGAGGCAATTGTGGCTCTCAGGGAGTCTTTGGGGATGCTCGTGGCCGGCGGCCGTCATCCAGTTAACTTCCGGAGTGGGTTTTCGCGTTTTTTTTTTCTTGTTCCCCCTTGTTGCGTCGCTACCTGCAGTGCCTCCAGTCTCCACTGGGGGCCGCTGCATGAGCGAAGACGATTCCTAACCCACCCAGGACAGGAGAGCAGCCCATTGGACGCTCGATCCTGCCCTCCCCTTGCCGACCCCCAAAGACCCAAGTCCGTTACCGAACCCGGGTTACCGGTGTGGGTCGAGGTAAGGCGCCAGCGCCTCAACCCTCTACGCCACCGGGCCGGCGGATCTACAACCTTTTTAAATGCACCCCTTGCAGGTATTCCCTCAGAAAACTCTGCTATATTGCATTTGACACCCCTAAGATAAGAACCCATTTTAGATCTTCATCCATTGGATATGCACTTCCCACTCTGTGGCACTCCTTACAAAAAACATTAAAACTTACGCATACTGTTTTATTTATTGAAATGTTTCACCAGAAGGCACACTGAATAGCAAGTTGCTCATCTCCTGGTGTGACCTGGGGGGGTACTATTGGATGAAGAGTTAGACACACAGTTTAACATTAAAAACATATAAGAAATTATTCAATTACATTTGTAACAAGACAGTTAAAAAATATCAATAATAATTCAGATGCATTTATAACATAACATAAAATTAAATATATCATACCTGTGAAATGTGCATTTAATTACAAGTGGCATATCTGAGGAACATAGTACATAGTGGTGAAAGGGGAGGAGAGCGTGCTGAGACACAGGCTGGGGGGGGGGTGGAAGGTTACTAGGTGATGTGAGTTATGGAGAAGAAGAGCAGAGCCAGAGGCACAGGAGGACAGTTAAGGAGGATTAAAGAAGGCGCAGTTAGATGAGAGAGAGTTACGTAAGGCAGGGGCAAGGGAGTGGGAGGAGGAGATGTTGGGATATGTATCTTTCAGTCTCTGCTTAAACTCGCTTTGCAGACAAAGGACAAGGACACTTGCTTTGCAGAATGATGGGCCTATCTCCTAAAGAGGCTCTCCTGCACTTATTGCTTCCTTGGTGGCGTGTGTGTTCCACACTCTAACTCTTCTTCTTTTCTTCTCCAGTGGAGGGATCCCTCAATATATTCCTCTTTTCCAAACCTGCTTCTTACACTAATCCTAAGTACCTCCTGCTTACTCCCTATTCTCTATACCTTCATTTTCCCAATTTTGCTTATCCCTTTACCTTTCCACCATTTTCTCCCCTCCTCTATTTGTCTCTTGTGCTCTCGTTCCACTTCCCCATACTCTTACACCTCATTCCAGCAACTATACCTATTCTCTTACTCTTTTTTCCTCCCATTTCCTTTATGCTCCTGCCCAGCCCCCTTCCTTCTGGCCCCCCCTCCCTATCACCGCCTGGGTCCACTAGACTCACCTCTCATCCGAGGGAGGTGCCAGCTAGCCTGGTGCAGAGCCTGCGAGGGGCTGGCTTTCATCCTGCCAGACGACATTTTCTGCTCCTTTTGGTACCTTCCCCCGAACACAGCAGCATGCAATGATGCCAGTGGCTGAGCCACTCAATGCTTCCATACGTGGCATACCAGGCTTTTGCTCCGCAACTGCCCCCTACATGTGGGCTCACTGTTCTAGTCCCCAGCCACTGCTAGGGGTCAGGCAGGCAGCAAACTCTGTCCCCACCCTTCCCCAGGAGAGGAGAGCTGTCCTTCGGACACTCGATCCTCTCCTTCCCCAGCCGACCCCTGGCGGCCCGCTCGCACCGCGAACACAGGTCACTGCATGGCAGGAGGTAAGGCATGATGTCTCAGCCCTCCATGCCACTGGGCTGGCCTCCACTATTTTTAGTGTTAGTCCCTTTCTGTAATTATTTTGAGTTGTACCTGCACATTATCTGTGTTGTATCCCTTGTACAGTTAGCACTGTTTTTGTATCTGCCGCCCTGATTTCTACGTATGGAACCTAAGTAAGCTGTACTTGCACAATACTACTTTTATACCACTGTTGTTGAATCTGCCATTGTGATTATTAATTCTATGTACCTCCTATATATGTTAGTCCTTCCAGGACCGCCTCGCAAATGAGCTGCCTCAATGGTGTTATTCTGGTAAAAATAAAATTCAATTGAATTGAAATAGCGGTGGCATGCATACAGTACGTGGGTACAGTATTTATACTGTACACACGTCACTGACAGCAGGTGAGAGGATGGCTGTGCCTGTTGCCATATCAGGAGCCAATGGACATTGCTAGTGACACTGGTAAGAGGTGAGGGGGGTGATGGGTGGTGGTTTGTAAGCATGTGAGGTGCGTTGGGGAACACCGGACCATCAATTATTTTGTTTCCATATGTCAACAGGTAATCGGGGGGGGGTGATGGAACCACTGGACATCAGGGATAACATTACATAATAAGGAACAGGCGATTGGGAGGGTGAAAGGTGTCAACTAGACACCAGGGACTGCATGTTAGACAGTATGACAGGCGATCGGGGGTGAAGGGGTGCCACTAGACACCAAGGACTGCATTGCAGAAGGTATGATGGGCGATCAGGGGTGGGGGTGCCATTAGACACCAGGGATTGCATAAAGACTCAAAAAGCACAGCTAGACATTAGCAAGAGATTACAGAGAGATTGAGCACATGGGCTAAATGACTTGCTCAGGGGTACACAGTGAGTAAGAAAAACATTACTCACTGTAGTAATGATGTTTCTTCTCAGGGATCCACCAATAAGCCTTACAAATGGTAATGGAAAGAGCAGAAGCCCTGAAGTCAGCTGCAGCCTCCTAGTCAACAGCTTTAAAGTTTTATCTATCGATTGCTGTTTTGCAGTTTTATCATTAGTTTTCGAGTACTCTGCATTATTTTAAAACCTGTGGGCCCTGTTCTCTTTTTGGATCTATCAGTCATGCCAAACATTGACAGAACTTATAAAATCAAGTAAACGGTTCCCAGACACAAACCAGTAAACTAAAATTGTTTTGAAGAAAAATTAGTAAAAACTGCTTTAATTTAAAATAAAAAGTAATACACAGATAGATAGATATATGTGTGTGTATATATACTGTGTGTGTGTGTGTATATGTATATATATATATATATATATATATATATATATATATATTCATTGCAACAAAATTCTTTAATGCACCAGTTAGGTTGTCACTACAGTGACAAAGTTTACCAATTAGATGTTAGGGTTACCAGCCCTACCCCCCCACTCTCCACACAACAACACGCATTGTGGTGTGCCTTGGGTCATTAGGCCTAACTCTCACCCTCCTTCTCCTATACTGTACCACTCAGTTCCTTACAAATGGAATGGGGTGAGAGTTCGCTGATAACCCCAGGGCAACATTGAATTTCCAAACTATTGTCTCTGTAATGACAACCCAAACCGATGCATTAACAAAGTTTTTTGCACTGAATTTAATTTTTTTGAGAAAGTGTAATGTTACTTGTATGTGGTTGTGGAGAGCCCTGCACTCCCATCATGCAGACATTTTATAATTGTCTCTGATTTTCATGTGGGAGCATAAGGCCCCCATCTATACATAAGTGTACTGATATTTTAGCCAGCCCAGTGGTGCTGAGGGCTGAAGTGTAGGACGCCAAGCCTTGCGCCACACCGGAGACCTAGGTTCGGGAACGACCTCGGGTTGCTGGTGAGCCATCTGGGGGTGGTTGGAGTGGGATTTCCCCTCAAGGGGTGGACACTCGTTCCTCCATAGTCCCACGCTCATCAGGTGGAAGCCTGATGGGTGTGCAGGTGGTAGGAGCGTCGACACAAATCTGGGGTGGTGTGGAGGGGGTCTGGAATTCTGGTGTCTTGATGTGCCTCACATGCGTATCACAGCATGTCACGCCATGACCCCAGGAAGGGGAGAAAAAATAGTAAAAAAAGAAAAAAATGTATAGGAAAAAAGAAAGTGTACTGATATTTTAGTGATATCACAACTTTGTGTGGGAGCGCAGGGCCCCAGTACTGCATAATGTAGGGCCCTGCACTCCCATTATTGCATAATGGGATCCAAATGTAGGGGGCCCTGTGCTCCCATATACCCATAAGTATAGAGACATAGTGCATGCCTAGAGCCATTCCAGATAACCCTTGTTCTGTAAAAGTCGCAATACCTCATGGACCGTAGGAACTTTGGAAAAAATTATTTCACAGTTGTACGAATGGCCCGGCCACCTCCATGCACACTTAGTGTACTAAGCTGTGCTTAGCAAAAAAATCTGTATCTCGAACCATTTTTGACATATAGCTTCTGAAAGGCACCACGACTGCCACAATGTTATTCTATGGGAAAATTTGCAATTTTGGAGTGATATAACTATGGAACTGGTGTCAATTTATTCACCAAATTAGCAAAGGGCCCATCTGTGGGGCAAGGGCTTACCACCCAGCAAATTTCAGCCCTAAAGTCCTAACCGTTTTCTTGTTATGAAGTGGCAAAGAAATTGGTTTGGGGGGGGCTGTTTGCCTGCTTTCACTTTCAGAACATGTATTTTTCCCTATAGGTTATAATGGGAAACTTTAAACTTTAATAACTTTTGAACAAACTAATATTTTTTTCACCAAACCTTTAAAAGGCACTTCCCTGACCCAATCTCCATATACCCTGAGCATCTCAGACCAGAAGGACAAACCGTTTGGGCTGTAGGGACAAGCAAAGAATTTGACAAAATGGCCAAAAAAGTTTTGTTTTTGCACTTTTTTGGGCACTCCACAGCTCCATAACAGCACATCCAACTGGAACGCAACTTACCAGATCCAGAGATCAGTTGAAGCAGACGGCACATGCAACATTTCAGGCAAATTGGGCAAACAGTTGCAAAGTTATTAAAGTGCAAAATTTGAGGCTTTAACGTTAAAGTGCCTATTCAGCTACTGTGCAGCTATAATATATATCCATTGCAAAAAAACTCCACTTTAATGCAGCAGTTTGGGTTGAATACACACTGACAAAAGTCTAGAAATTTGATGTTAGCATTATCAACCCTACCACCCCACCCTCCACACACCAAAAGATGTCAGGGTGTGTGTTGGGGTCATTGGCCTAACTCTCACCCCATTCCATGTGTAAACAAGCTGAGATGGTATAGTATAGGAGACTGGGATGAGAGTTAGGCCCCATGACCCCAACGCACACCCCAATGCCGGTTGGTGTGTGGAGTAGTAGGGTTGGTAACCCTAACATCGAATTTCCAGACTTTTGTTAGTGTGGAATCAGCTCTAACTGCTGCATTAAAATTGACTTTTTTTTGCAATGAATTTCCCTTCTTTTTGTGAGAAAGTATAATGTTACCGATGTGACACTGTATGGGAGCCTGGGGCCTCTGGGGTCCTGTGCTCCCACCCACCCACCCACCCACCCACTCATAATTGTAAAGGCATAGCACAGAGGGCCCTGTGCTCCCAGTTTAGCAAAATGGTATGCATAGATGGGAGCATAGGCTAGGACCAGTGCTACTACCTACCCATTGGTACAGACATATAGCATATGCCTAGAGACATTCCAAGTAACTCCTGTACTGCAAATATGGCAACAGCTTAGTAGCCATAGTAACTTTGGAAAAATTCCTTCTCAGTTGTATTCATGACTTGGCCACCTCCATGCATGCTTACTGCACTCAGCGAAAAATCCGTATCTCGAACCGTTTCAAGATATAGGCACCAAAAAGTGGTGTGGGCACCACAAATGTTATCCGATGGGAAATTCCAAAACTTCGGAGTGCTGTAACTATGGAACCAGCGTCAATTTTTTTCAGCAAACCAGCAAAAGGCACATCTGTGGGTCAAGGGTTTGCCACCCTGCAAATCTTACCCAATGGTCCTAGCTGTTTTTTTTGTTATGAAGTGGCCAAGAAACTGTTTTTTGGAACTGTTCACCTGCAAAACTTTCATGAAAGTTCAGCAGACCTTTGTGAAAGAACCGTGGACTTTCACAAAAGTACCATTGGTTTACATGTGGAATTTTTGTGAAAATTCCAAGGACTTTAGCGAAAGTCCCACATGTAAACCAATAGTACTTTCGTGTAAGTCCGCTGTACTTTCACAAAAGTTTTCATGGTGCACATATATTTTTCTCATAGACTATAATGGGAAATGTAAAAGTTTAATAACTTTTGAATGGATTAATATTTTTTCACCAAACCTTCAAAGGGCACTTCATTGACCCAGTCCCCATATACCCTGAACATTTCAGACCAAACAGACAAACAAACAGTTTGGGCTGAAGAGACAACCAAAGCATTTGCCAAAAAGTGAGGACTTTTCACGCTTTTTGACACTTCGCAGCGCCGCAGCCGCAGATCCGACCAGAATGAAACTTGCCAGATCCAGAGATCTATGGTACCAGACCGTGGATGCAAAATTTCAGGCAAATCAGATAAATACCTAACTAACACAGAGTACTTGAAAACTAACTATAGAACTACAAAACAACAAACGATAGGTAAAAACTTTAAAGCTGTTGACCAAAAGGCTTGTGATCACTTCGGGCACCTGATCTCTTCAGCAACCATTTGTAAGGCATCTCATTAATGGAGTCCTGCTGTTTGAAGTGGCAATTGCAGGATTCAAACACAGGCTTCTTTGTTCACTGCAATGTGCTTTAACCTTTGGGCAATATTGCCTGAAGTAGTTTTACTGGAAAGGAGGAATGTCGGTCAGCGCATCAGGGAAGATCCCTTACTCTTTTTCATTTCAGTTCTTCTTTGTGTATGCCTTTTGTGAATACCCTGTAATCAATGCATTTGAACTTTGTTTACTGCTTTTGTTCTTTCTTAATAAAAAAAATCCCATACTCTTGCAAAAATTGCCGTGGTTTTCTTGACTTACACTTGGTCATGCACCAACACAGCACCACAGGTGGGCAGTTTGGACTTGTTTGTTGTCGTACCCAAACTAAGGCTGCCACACCTTGTTGGTAGAGCATCTCCCAAGTACTGCATTGGAGTAACAGCATTTGCAGTTATTCTAAGTCCCAGTCTGGGGCTACAACCCAAAACCTTCTGGCACAGAGGTGGATACAGTATCAACTGAGCCACACTGACACCTAATGAAGGGCTGATACTTCCACTGTGGGATGGTTGAGAAGAATGCACTGAGGAGTTCTAAAATGGTCAAATGAGGGCCACGCTAATGAGGGACAGTGAAGAGGTATAGACAGAGGAGTTCCGAATGACTAAATGAGGGATGTTCCTCCTGATGCTGGACAGTTAAGCAGTATGGACAGAGGCAGTTTTGAGGGGTAAAATGGGGGATGCCCCTCCAAATGCAGAACAGTTGAGAAATATGGATAAAGGGGTTCTGAGTGGTAAAGTGAGGGACCTCCTGCCGAATGTGAGACAGATGAGAGATATTAGATCAGTATAGCAGTATTTCCAGTAATCTGTCAGGGAATGCACATACTGTATTTTACACATTCTGTTTAACAGAGTATTAAAAACAAACTCCCTACTCACTCTCCAAAGACAGGGTTGAGCTGTTTTGGGATGTAGTGTTCCTTACTGTCTTTATGCTGTTCTCCTACCTTCATCACAATATAAGGATCTGCTTTCCCATTGGGGTCTGCCGGAGACAGGTTAGTTGCCTAATTGGAAAGAAAAACTGCTTATATAACCAGGAAAGTAAATGCAAAATACTTCATAGCATACTACCGCAAATTTCCTTTAAGGCAAAAAAACCCAAACAAACAAAAAACGCACCTGCATGCAGTGACATATAATACACAATTGCATTGAGACAACTGACCACACATGTATAAACTGCTGGTATTAAAGGTGAACAGACAACACTAACAACCCCACACCCAACTGTGAAACAGGCCACAATTTGCACTTTGTGTGCCAAAAAATATATTTTTTTTACTTACTGTTTCCTGTAGTATAGTAGATTGTATCCGGCTGATTCTGCTGACTCCCAAGCCGGCATTTGCTGTAACCAAAAATCCCAGAATCCACTGCAGCTGATGTCAGAGCTGGGCTGCAGCAGTGGGAGATTCAATAGCATGCAGTGCATGTTAGAATTTATCTAAGCTCAGATCAGATGTTTGCTGATCCGGCTGTTTTGCTGGGGCTAAGTACAATCCTCGGTGACTGTACTTTCTCAAACAAGGACAGAGGGACAAACGAAGAAATGATCAGAGCTTACAAAAATTCAAACATGCACTGCAGACTATTGACTCTCCCACTTGCAGCAGCCCAGCTCTGATATCAGCTGCAGTGGATTCTGGGATTTTTGGTTACAGCAAATGTTAGCCTGGGAGTCTGCAGAATTGGCTTCATACAATCTACCATGCTGCAGTAAACAGAGAGTAAAAAGGAAAAAAAAACTGAACAGAAACTGAAAATTGGGACCAGCTCCTCACTGGGGTGTAGGGCTTCTAGTGCTGACTGTTCCCCATTTGTAAGGATGCCATGATCAATCAGCAAACTAGTTAACTAGTTACAGTATTACTAACCAGTGCCAGTCCAACTCATGTGTTATGGATTGTGTGCTACCCAATATTCAACCAGTGGGAAACAGAGCCTTGGTATGATGCACAACGTGCCCCTCTATTGTGTAGAGAACAACGTAAATCTAAACTGTGGATAAGATGAACAAAGAGATGATTCTTCATGTGTGATCGCATGATTCTGTGTTGTGAGGGCCCAGCAGCACAGACCAGAAACACTCAACTTTCTGAACAGTTTTATAATTTCAATAAGGCATTCTGTCAGATAACAGCACTTATCAGATGAGTAAGTCACCCGGCTTCCCCTTCCTCCTCACTTGATAAGGCATGACTTTGTCCCACTGTAACACACACCCTCTCATGCCTTTCTGATTAGGAAGCAAATCAATTACAACTAAAAACAAGGCAGTGCAAACCGTTTTTGTTTTCTTTATTCACATTCATCTATGCCAGGTCAGTGACCTCAATCAGGCCCACCTCCTCATCTCTCGAGGACTATTCATCCCACACCATCCCTCATGGTTTACACCACTTGACTCGGCCCACTGTGCAGATAACCAGGGAGCAGTGCTGGAATTTCAGGGAGGGCTTGCCAGGGCTCACCCCCACAAGCTCTGAAGTGAGCCTCAGTGGCTAATGCCTCACTGCCATTAACTTATAATGGAAAGGGGGACTCACTTTAAAGATGGAGACCATATGGGCCTCCCAGCTCCCTAAGTTCATAATGTGCAATTCCAACACTGCCAGGAAGAGACCGAATCCAACTGTGGGGAGGGGCGAGCGGTAGCTCTCACCTTATCGTCTTCTCTTTTTTCCATGTTCTGTAACCTATAGCTATTAGGTGTGTGAGGGATCATTCGCAGTTCCTATCCCCTCACACACCAATATGTCACTGCATCCTGAGCCCGCAGCACCTCTGTGAGTGAGGTGCCAATATGAATGTCATATACCACAGCCCTTTCGTGGCTTGTCAAATGAGGTGGAGCATTGCGACAGCTTATCCCTGTCCTAAACAGAGAGCACTGATCAAGGTAGTACTTCCGGCTGCAAGCTGCGTGGCGTGAAGAAAGGGACCCAGGCCCATCCTCAACCCAGCCCATCTGCTCATTCGGCTCAACTCCAGCAAATGTTACTGTACTACGCAGGGAAATCAGTTGTTAATTCTCTTGCTCCCAAATCAAAACATGCCGTCTTTCACCTAGTTTTTCTGCACTGGGTAGAACCCTCAGAACTTAACAATTAAAAAAAATCTAACTTTAGGAAGAGGAAGACCTGCTGTAATACTTACCTTCACCACATAGACCCTCACAAGGACCTTGATTGGTCTGTTTCGAGGGATGCCCTGCAAGATCCTATAATCTTCTGTGGCTTCATCGGCTGGGGAAACTAGGAATGAACCCTACAATGGAAGCAAGAAACACAATACCCATTAAAGTGGAACACCCTCCTTTAAAACCCCCTGACCTAAGTGTGAGGTAGTCCCCATTTTGCACTTTGTGTACTCAAGTAACATTTCAACTTAAGCTTTTTATGGTAGTTTTGATTTATCTGCTGCATCATGCTGTTCCCTGCCCCCTTATGACATTTTAAGCGGGCAACTGCTCCAGCAGCATTCCAGAATCCCCTAACAACTGATATCAACAACAGGCTAGCCACTGGAGACACAATTATGCCAGACTGTGTATCAGAGCTATTTAGAACACAATATAATAGCTGGTTCCTCTGCCCTACAAAGGCTAAGTAAAGCCATACAATGATTATGTGGGAGGAATGCTGAATATGAGAAAAAGGCAGTCTGTGCAAAGCTGTTTCAAGTAACAAGAACTGTGAATAACAGCTAAAAGCAATATTGCTGTAACCCCTAGGTGGTGCTATCCCAGGGGCTACTACCCGTGCCTGTGTGACTAGTTACAGGTTAAGGGGCCTGGGTACTGAAAACAGATGACTCCACCCAGAGGACAGGGTTAGTGGTAGCATAGCTGACCCAGGTACAGCCCTCTGGGACACTGTGACCCCCCTCTTTCTCTTCCAGTGGCCTAAACAATGAACAGCATACACAGGTACAATAGCTCCTAATCAACATACAAATCCCCACTCTGTTTGCACTTACCACCAGGGCTGGTCCCACCAGTCCGACCCTGGAGAACCCCTGTAAAATAAGGCTAGACACAGCAAGTAACAACAGTACAGTGCTTCTGTTACAAAATGGAACCACAGTCAGGTTAAATGCAAAAATAATTAGATCTGATTTATTCAGGGGGAATGAATACAGGAGAGGCATAATTTGGCTGATTAGTTCTGTAATTGATTCAATCAGGCAATCATGCATGCACTTTAGAGTCCTTTCACAGTCACACACTCTGGGTACCCAGTTGTAACAAAGGGGGGCAAGCCAAATTCGTTGCCCGGGGTAGGCCGGCATTGCAGCTGTGATGTAAAAAAGAAGCATGCACAACCACACACAATTTGTAACCCGGAGCCAGAAGGCTCAGTTTGTGATAATTAGACAAAACAACTAAATCAGATGGCACACTTTGATTAGGCTGTTGTTGCAGGGAGCTACCATGGTGTTTACTCATACTACCTAGTACAGGACAAAGGATGGGTTAAATGGAGACTTTAGGATGACTTGCTGGTTTGCTAGGAGAAGCAGAGCCCACACGAATCACAGAGGTGTCGTTCCTGTTCAAGGCGTTGAGCAGGGGTCTGATCCCCGGGCAGGTCTCTCATAGATGATTTTCTCTGCGTTGTGAGTAGCTGCCTGGGCCAAGCTGGCAGGGCCCAGACTGGGTGAACAGTTCAGATTCAGTCTGGTAAATGCTGGATGCAGCTTCCAGCAAGTGTGACACAATTAGGCAGTGGGGAACCAAATCGTGACCCACTAACAGCATTCAGCACACTTACAGTAAAAGAAAAGCAATAACACAGTTTGGATGACAGTCTGGTTGCAATTTCAGCTTTCCTGAGCAAAACTGTGATCTCTGTGGTGCTTCAGATGTCCTTACAGGCCGATCGCATGGAGCAAATCTTCAGTCTTCTTCAGGCAAAGATACAATCACCCTTCAGTGGCTTTTGTCACAATTGGTTCGGATACAGTCCGGTTATTTAAGCACTCTTTAAGGATCCCTTTCGAGGGACAGCAGACAGACAGGGCAAACTCAGCCTTTCCACCAGTTTCCCGCGTGACTACGCATCAGCACCTGCTTGAATCATTCAAGCTATTCACTCTCTCCACTACAAACTCAGACTGACTCTGTTTCGGACAGCACCGGGACTTCCTTCTAATCCAAAAAGGGTTTGGTTGGTTGATTCATCTGTCTGTCAAAGCAAAGGCTCCCCCTCCAGGTCCATTTCGGTGCCAAAGTGAAAAAACTATACTTCCTACAGAAATTCACTCCCACAAGACCCCTGGGAGTGGGGACAGACTCCATTTTAAGTTCCCCAAAAGGTACTGACTGACACAATACAGAAATGTTCATGCTGCAAAGAAATGCAGGTTAGACAAACTATAATACCATTGTTATTAGAGCAGATAATCAGCAAGCAATTACCAGTTTTAACAGAGCTCCTTCTGCACCATTAGCGATGGCCCTTACTCAGATTAATATACACTACAGAAATACTATCTCTTAAAGAGACAGGCACGGAGGCTAACAGGGCACTCGCATGCAAGCACTTTTACATCTGTAAAGACACAGAACGCCCGCCTGGCAGTGGGCATTTCAGCACCCTCAAAGAAGACTTTTGGGAACCCCCATTTATAGGGAGATTACACATAAAAGGAGAACTTGAGGTATTGAAGCAGGTGGTGGGGGCTGGGGGTCCAGCAAAGGGGTGAGCAGGTTGAAAGATGGGAATAAATGTCATTTTAAAACAGAGATGAGCATAGTAGGTTAAAAACCATCTTAATATTACAAAAGAAGCATTACTGAGTATATTTTAATTATTAAAAAAGCAAACCAATGTGATTTTTTCCCTTCTCATTTATCTACTTGAGGGGGAAATGGTGGCCATTTTAGTTTTTAAAAATTCTAACTTGGCACGCTGATTTCACAAATGTACAGTGTCCTGCTTGCCAGATCTAGTTTTTACCTGTGCATTAGACATTTCAAATGCATGGTAATAGCCAGTCAAATTACTTGAACTTCTCTCCCCATTTTAGATGGTGAGGAGCCTGGAGGGAGTGAGGTAGGGTGCATAGTGGGCAGCAGGGACTCGAGGAGTGGCGTGGAGTGGTGACAGTCCTCTGAGTTTTGGTGCGGCAATGAACTCCAAATTTGATGCTGAACTGCTGCTGCAGAGAGGGAGAAAGGGGCCAGAAATAAGGGAAGTTCATTTTTATGTATTTTTGGTTTTTGGCTGTCATAGAAAAAAAAATTAACACAAAAGGGATGATTCGGGTGATAGTTGGGGGCTGAGACATCTCAGGGCAAGTACAAGCAGCAGTACTTTGTTTTTGCCCTTACCTGTGTTCTGTTGGTGTGTTGTCCTACCTTTCATCCAGCAGAAGTAGGCCTTGTTGAGGAGCAAGATGGTACGCTGGAGATTTGATAGGAGACCTTGTATAGGGATTGGAGGTCTCAGTGAAGAAAGGATCAGGACTTGATTGGCTCTCCCCTTCTCACAAGAGTCTATCAGAGCAGGGAGAAAAGATCATGAAGCCCAAACAAAGGAGAGAGAGAGGACTTTAAATTGCTGGAGAAGGGGAAATGCGCTGCTAAATGATGAGGAGCCTGGGGGTGAGGTGGGGTGCGTACTAGGCCGCAGGGACTTGAGGAGTGGCATGGAGCAATGACGGTCCTCCAAGTTTTGGCATGGTGATGGACTCTGAATTTGATGCTGAGCTGCTGCAGAGAAGGAGAAAGGAGCCAGAAATAAGGGAAGTGCATTTTTATATATTTTTTTGTTTTTGGCTGACAGAAAAAAACAAAAACAAACACAAAAGGTCTGATTTGGGTGATAGCTAGGGGCTGAGACATCTCAGGGCAAGTACAGGCAGCAGTACTTTGTGGCTGCCCTCACCTGTGTTCTGTTGATTTGTTGCCCTACCTTTCGTCTGGCAGGAGTAGGCCTTGCTGAGGCGCAAGGTGATATGCTGGAGACCTTGTGTAGGGATTGGAGGTCTCAGTGAGGGAAAGAGTCAGGGCTGATAGACTCTCGTGAGAGTCGGGATTGGGCCATAATCCCACCCCCATCCCACCCACCACGGAGTGCTGCACATTATAGGGGCAGCTACCCACGACTGGTGGACAGGATCATGGTGGCAGCCCATTTTAGTCCCCCACCCAGCAGCAAAGCCACAGGTTGGGGAAAAGACATAGTTTTTAAAAGGGAAATATTACCCTTAGACCTACAACAGAAGTTTACATAGTCAAGAGCGGACGCTGAGAGACAGTGCCTACCGGACAAAGGGAAGTGTTGTTTGGTGTGCTTTGGAGGATATTCTGTTGCGAAACTTAACGAAAGTGAACATCGTAGGTACAAGTAATGAACTAACTGTTTGTTCAGGAGTATTTGGGACTGGATTGTGTGTGTGTGGTGGGGGAGAGTGGACGACCAGAGAGGGAAGCTGAGGGAGGGCCTATGAGGCACCGGAAGTCACGTGACTGAGTCAGCCAGTAGGGGAGGCTGCAGTCATGATGTAGTTCCCGGGGTCAAACAACCCCACGTGTGAGTGTGGCATCTTGAGTGACATCTGCAGAGCATTAGCAGAGAAGACATCAGGCGACACGCTATGCTGGGTGAGAGTGGGGAGCCTGCATCGGGAGGGCCAAACATGTTCGGCATGGCTAGGAGGGGTCCAAGGTGGGAGAAGGGTCACAGGCCATGAGGTAGGAGCCATCCATGGGTAGGGAGGATGGGTATGGGCAACCAACCAGGGCAGGGGCTAGGAAGGGTTGTATGCTGCCAAGGATATGGTATAGCCATATTCCTGGGAGTGGCATGGATGGCAGGGGGCTGCATGGTTTGCTGGCAGATGAGTTGGCTTAGGGAGGAGACTGGGTGGCTGAAGATAGAGAGCTGGAGGCATGGGATAGGGAGGAATGTGGGTGTGAAGGGAACCCAATAAGCCACTCAATTCAGCCCATGGCAGGCCAACAAAATTTAAAGCTAGGTGGGTCAGGAGGTGGGCACACAATCGTGTGCAGTCATGGACAAGAACTAAAGACTGGAGGTGGGTCAGGCGCAGGAGCAAGGCTACAGGAGTGTCAGATCAGGGATATAAGCCCTAGGGAGGGGTGACTGTAGTCAATCAGGTAAAAGGGATCACCAGTGCAAACAGATTCTCAGTTTTAGCTAGCTTAGAGGAGCAAGAAGGGGTGGGTAGTGAAGTTACTGAGTTGGTTAAGGGGGGGCACTACAGGAGAAAAAGGATGCAGCCCAGGATCAGTATGTGCTGGTGGTAGCCCATGTAGCCATAGAGGCAAGGGGCAGCAAGAAGGTAGCAATGCAGCAAAGCCAGTGGGGATAAAGGAGCAAGGAGATGTTGGGAAGGGGGGAAACAGCAGGTGGCTTGGGAGAGGCTGGAACAAGGATGAGGTGGGGAACTCAGGTAGGGGAGAGACAAGACTTAGGGAAGGCAGAGAGGGACAGTAGCAGAGGGGGGTGGCAGGGTGGAGAGTGGTATAAAAAGGTGTGGGGAAGGGAAGGGGAGCACAAGGGGAATGGTTCTGAAGTGGACTCCGATATGCGGCCATAGTTGGCTGGGGGTAAGACAGGGCACAGAATGGGGAGGCAAAGGGTGGTGAAACTGGGGGGATGGGAGGAGGATCAGGTTGGGTGCAGGATACTATCAAGCAATGAGAGGGTGATCAGGATAAGGGGGAGAGAGTCATAATTCTGGGGGACTCAATAATTAAGGGTGTAAGATGGGGGAAAGGGTGCCAGAAAAATCAACATCTGGGTGGTGTGCATGCCTGGCATGACAGCAGGAAGGGTGGGTCAGTATATTGATAGATGTGTAAGGAAGGTGGGGGAAGATCACACATTGTTGTGCACCTGGGAACAAATGATCAGGAAGGAAGAAAGACAGAGGAGGTTCAGGATAGCTTCAGGGACATGAGGAATCTATGTAATGAAGGGGGAAGGACAGTGGCATTCTTGGAAGTCCTGCCACTGCCAAGAGCAAGTACAGACAGGAGGTGCAGTATCATGGACTTTAATAAGTGGCTGAGGGAATGGTGTGAGTCCATGGGGTATGGATTGGTGGGAGAGTGGGGTAGCACATGGCAGAACACGGATCTATATGCAGGGGATAGACTACATCTCAGCAAGGAAGGTTCACTGGTGTTAAAGCAGAGACTGGGGGAGTTTATCGGTGAGAGGTATAATTTAAACTAGCTGGGGGGACAATGGAGTTGGAAAGAACCAGGAGAGGGGGTCCAGGGGACCTCCTTTCACAGCTCAGATATAGCCAAATTTGACATGGGTTGGGGATGGAAGGGAGAGGAGGGGAGCATAAGGAGGCAGGAGGGAGAGGATCAGGGTGGAGAGTGGTATCACTAAATGCTAGGAGTTTAGGGAACAAGATGGCTGAGTTGCAGGTGTTGCTGGCCGAGGGTGAGGTAGACATAGCTGCCATTACAGAGACGTGGGCAACCCAAAACCACAACTGGGACTTAGCCATCCCAGGATTTAAATTATTGTGGAGGGACAGAGAAAAAGGGAATGGGAGAGTAGCCATTTATGTACAGTAAGTGAAGGGATCGAATGTAATAGGGAGGAGGGGGCGGAGGGCAGGTCAGAAGTTATTTGGCTGCAACTTCACAACCCAAAGGGGGCTAAGGTCCGATTGGGTGTTGTTTATAGGCCCCCAACCCAGAAAGAGGACATGGATAGGGAACTGGGGAGCAGCTATGGAGACTCAGTGGCAAAGGGAGCATTGTGGTGGTGAGGGACTTTAATCTACTGGGGTGGATTGGAGCATCCCAACTACCACATGCACCAGGGAGCAGATCCTCCTGGAAGCATTCCCAGATGGCTTCCTGACCCAAAGGGTAACAGTGCCAATGAGAGAGGAGAACATTCTTGACCTGGTGCTGGAGGATGGAGAACATGTCAGGGATGCTCGGGTGGAGGAACTACTGGTGGGGTAGTGATCACTGCACAGTGTGGTTCTCAATCAATCTAGGTAGGGAAGCAGCCACTACAAAAACATAGGTCCTGGACTTCAGAAAGGCACACTTTGGCAGGATGGGTCATATATTGGGATGACGTATCTAGCTAGCATCCACCCAGACATGGATGTCAAACAGAAATGGGCGATCATCAAGCTAGGACTGACTGAATCCACTAAAGCTTGCGTCAAGAGTCAGTGTAAGAAATCTAGGACCAAGAAATCAAGCTGGATGAATAGGGAGGTAGCGGAGAAGGTGAGGGATAAGAGAAATGCATTCCAAACTTACAAGAGAACCAGTTGGGCAGAGGACAGAGAGGATTATGTGACGAAATCCAGAGAAGTGAGCAGAACGGTAAGGGCTGCAAAGGCAGCTAGGGAATGGAGATTAGCACAGGGGATAAAAGAAGGGGAAAAGGATTTCTTCAGATATATCAGGGATAAGAGGAACAGCAAGGATCAAATCATTAGGATCAGGAAAGGCAGTGGGTGGGAAGAAAAGGAGGCTGAGAGAGAAGAAGTACAAGAGTACTTCTGTACAGTATTCACAAGGGAGAGGGATAGGCCTGTACCTGAAGAGAAAGGTGGGCTGGGAGGGGGTGGTGGTGAGACAACCACAGATGAGGAAATCTTGATGGAAAGGGTGTTGGAGGGCCTTAGGTCCCTGAGGATGGACAAGGCACCTGGGCCAGACAAAGTTCATCCCAGGGTGCTGAGGGAGCTGGCAGAGATCCTGGCAAGGCCACTGGTGGGCCTATTCAACACCTCTCTAAATACGGAGGTACGTGCCCAGGGATTGGAGGGAGGCACATGTTGTACCTCTCCATAAGAGTGGGCCCAAGAATGAGCCAGGGAACTACAGACCAGTGAGCCTTACCACAATTGTAGGAAAATTGATGGAGGCTATCCTTAAAGAAAGGCTGGTGCAGTTTCTTTATTTTCTTTCTTTTTTTTTTATTTTAAACCTTTGTTTACCGGGTAAGTACAATGAGCCAAGGCCCGTTTTCATGTATGACCCGGGGACCATATACATATGCAGTCAAGATGTTTACAATAGGATTAACAAAACTCACAACACAATACATTACAACAATTTTTAGACATATATCACTCAGTTACAACAATCATTAAAAAGAAATATAAAATAAAATACTCATAGAAAAAACAACAATGCAATTTGCCAAGAAAATAATTTCTTAACCTAATTTTAAAAGTTTGGTGGCTAACATTCCCATATAAAACAAAAGGAAGCTCATTCCAAATTTTAGCAGCAGAGTAAGAAAAAGAACCATCACCCATTTTGGTCTTGGTCTTGGGAAATTTAATTTGATGATCTGAACGAAGTTCCATTGAATTTATTTATTTTTTTTAGTTGTTTAACCAGGTATAGCACACTAAGCTGAAAGTTTTTTACAGGAGTGACCTGGAAGCACAAGGAGGTTAAGTGACTTGCTCAGGGTCACACAGTATGTAAGTGGAAGCTGTGGGATTCAAACCCAGGTCTGGTCTGCTGGATGTCACCAGATTTGCAGCTCAGAGCCTTAGACCACTGCACTATACTGCCTCATTTTAATCCGTAATAATGAACAGAATGGAGAATGTGTACCTTGACAGAGAATTTTATCAGTTAAAGAACATAAACTGTATAGACAACCCAGCCTAGGTAGAAGCCAGGCAGACAGTCTGTGCAGCTCACAATGGTGGGTAGAATAAGACAGCTTAAAAGTAAATCTACAAATACCATGAAACACATTAGTAAGAAGGGATAACTCTCTATTAGACAATTTTGAAAAAAGAAATTAATTATAATTTAACTGAAGGAGTAATACACTCTTGGTTATTGCATGCCTTGCTAGTAAAGTCAGCAAAGATTGAAACTTGAATAAGACACCCAATCTCTGATTTATTTGATGAGAAATAAAATTTACATGATTGGAAAAATTTAAATATTGGTCCAACAGGACTCCAAGATATTTAAATTGTTTTACATGCTCCATCCTATTACCCAATGAATCAGAGATGGACAAATTCTGAGATCTATTGAGTCTAATTCTAGATCTAAAAAGCATACATTTTGTTTTTTATTTATTTAATGCCAAATAATTCCTTTTTTAACCAACTACAAAATATGGCAAAGTCCTTATTTAAAGACTCATTGATAAGTTCCACTGAAATAGAACTTTTGTAGAGAATAATGTCATCTGCATAAATCAGACAAAGAGTGTCATTCAGTAACGATGGAACAATGTCTACAGACACAGAAAACAAAAGTGGGCCCAGAACGGACCCCTGGGGCACCCCCGTAATAAAAATCTACTAGAAGAAAAAGCTCCATTTAATCCTAATTTATGTGGTGGTTTGGACAAATAGCTGTGAAATCAATCAACCACAATCTCCGCCATACCGTAGCTTCAGAGCATCCTGATCAGCAAGGGATGATCTACTAGATCGAAAGCCTTGGACAGGTCCATGAACACAGCACCAGTGAGCAAACCTTCGTCCATAGCTATGCTGGTGTGGTTCGTGAACCTGGCCAAGGCCGTCCCCGTCCTGTGGAATTTTCGAAACCCCGTGCTGATCAGGTGTCCCAAAACCTTTATCCTGTAAGTAGGCAGAAAACTGCTCATTCACAAGTCTCTCAAAAATCTTACCCAAAGGTGGCAAAAGGGAACTAGGACGATAATTGTCCATATCCATTCTGTCACCTGATTTATAAATGGGTTTGATTACTGTTTGCTTTCTTTCATCAGGGAAGCATCCGGTAAGCAAAGATAAATTAAAAATAGAAGTAAGTGGACAAGTAATATATTCAGAAAACAATTTTAAGAACATAATCTCAAGTTCACATGCACTTGAACAAATTGGCATTTGTTTCAAGAGATTACAAACCCGGTATGGTTCAATAAATGAAAAATAAAAAGAACTAGATTCAGAAGTAACACAGGACTGTTCATCTATACACAGACTCTGATTAGAAGCCTGTGTATATCTGGACAAATCAAAAAATGTATCCAAAAAAGAATCACAAATAACCTGAGCATCAGAAAGGAAAAATTACTCACCTTAGTAATGTTGTTTCTTCTAATGGAATCTTGCTGTATTCTGACTATTGCATTTAGGTCCTGCCTTTCAACTGCCCCGGAGAACAAAGAGCTAACCTTCCATGGCCAGCATGGAACGTTCAGAGTGAGCTCAGTTGAAGCCCCTGTCTGCTGTTGTTTAAACTCCAACTGTCAGATCTTTACAAGCAATACTCACTAGAAGTTCTGTGTGGAAACTGTAAAACTCACATGAGCCAAATGGCAACTAAATTTTTTATACAGGGGTTTTGGGTTTCAAAGCAAAGACTTAAGTCAGGAAACACAAAAAATCAAAACACAACACACACCCAAAGTAAAAGAGGGTGAAAAGGGGCACCCCTAGGGTGCCAACACTGCTCCTGCCCACCCACATCCCAAAAAACAGGTTCTGAGAGAGGAGGCAGGGGGAGGTCAGAATACAGCAAGACTCCATTAGAAGAAACAACATTACTAAGGTGAGTAATTTTTTCTTCAAACAACATGAAGTCTTGCTGTATTCTGGCTATTGCAGACTACCAAGCAGTACCTCCATGGAGGAGGGACAGAACCTACTTTGAGAATAGGCTCTGAAGTACTGCTGTGGCAAACCGAGCATCACTCCTAGCCTGGGTATCCAGGGAGTAATGCTTGGTGAATGTATGGATGGTTTTCCAGGTGGCTGCTTTATACATTTCTATGATAGGAAAGTCCCTGGCAGCAGCCAGGGAATCAGCTGTACCTTTAGTAGAGTGAGCCGTCAGGCCTGAGGGTGGGGTTCTACCCAGTTTTTCATAGCAGAATTGTATACAAGAGACAATCCACCTGGCAATAGATCTCTTAGTGGCAGGTTTGCCCTTACCGACCTCTCCATATGTGAGGAACAACTAGAGTGACTCAAACCTGTGACCCTTGGTGCACTCTATGTAGTAGCTGAGGGCCATTTTAACATCTAAGCTGTCCAACCTCCTCTCTCCAGAGGAGGAATGGTCAGTGAAGAAAACAGGGAGAGACATAGACTGATTAAGGTGGAAATCTGAAACCACCTTAGGCAAAAACTTCCTGTTAGTTCTTAGGACCACTTTATCTCTATGGAAAGAGATGAAATCAGGCTCCACTGACAGCGCTTGCAATTCACTGATACGCCTGGCAGAGGTAATGGCTACCAAAAACACATAGATACATAGATACATAGACAGTGTCGGCAGATGAGGGCCTATGGCCCACCCAGTCTGCCCATTTGAGCTTGTAAATTCAGTTTATATTTTCGTAGAAGTCTGTTGCCCCTTACCCCTGACCTCCAGAATTCCTTTATGTCTATCCCATGCATTCTTAAATTCCGTGATTGTTTCAGCCCCCACCACTTCCTCTGGCAGGGTGTTCCACTTGTCCACCACCCGTTCTGTGAAGAAATTCTTCCTCATGTGTAACCCCTTTGTTACCCGGGGTAACTAGAATCCCAGTAAGACCTAGTGGTAGGCAGGGAAGGCAGCTTGTGAAACTCCAGTTAAATGGGTTTCACACTGTCTCACTCTGTCCTCAGTCACAACTGAGACTGTAGAGATGACATCATTATATAGAATTGTTACAGCTGCATGAGCCACAGTTGGAATCTTCAGCTCAGAGAGTTCTTAGAACCTTGGGAATTCAAAAGTCAGTCTTCCGTTTGTCCTTAAGCAAGAAGGAAGGAAGCATCAGACTGTAGTTTGAGTTTTGCCTCCACACAGAAGGAAGTTTTTCTGTGTTTCACCATTCTTCAAGTGGTGGAGACCGTCCCCTCGGTCTCAGTGCCCCCTCCCTCTGGGGGGGTAGGAAAAGGTCTCTGTGGGTTCCAGGGGCAATCCCCTTCTCCCACCAAGGAAAGAAGCTGCCTGAAATTACTTTGTCTGTTTGGGTATACAGAAAAGGTTAAAGGACTTCGCCTGTGGGGCCCTGCAATGATTGGGTGAGTGTTTGGCTCCAGTGTAAGGGGCAAACAACTGTTTTTTCATTCAGAAAATGTTATTGGGGACTGCTGTTTGGGAGGACTATATACACTAGGACGAACAAATGGAGCAGTCAATTTAGTTTCAAGTTTCAAATGGTTTTATTGGGGACTGCTGTTTGGGAGCACTATATACACTAGGACGAACAAATGGAGCAGTCAGTTTAAAGTTTAAATGGATTTAGAGTTCACAGTAGAGGGGGTGCGTCAGTTCATCCACCATGCAATCTACATGTTACAGTCCTAAAGTTTCGTGTGTTCAGAGAAATGGCTGGATATGGGCTGTGGGAGCTGGAGGTGGATAAATCCCCATCTTTAGTAACCAGGTCCACCTCTATGGATTTCTTCTGTTTTTGCTACTCGCCTCATGCGCTTGGCCAGTGATGGGGTGGGTACCCAGACATGGGTCGCAACTTGAAAATCTCTCTAGGAGTCGATGACTTCAAGTGGTGTGGGGAGCCACAGGATGGGAACATTACTCCTTGTAGGATGGGAGTCTCCCTGTTTGATGGGAGTTTCGAATTGGAAGTACGAAAACAAAATCTCTCTAGGAGTCGATGACTTCAAGTGGTGTGGGGAGCCACAGTTGGGAGCCTCCTTGTGTGATGGGATGTCTTTCCAAGTAGAGTTTGGGTTCATTCGCCAAGTGGATCGTCAGTAGAGTGGCCGGCAGAGGAGCCAGGCCAGTCGGGCTGTGTATCCAATGTGCATGCGAAGTCCGGGCTGAGTGCCTGGTGGGTCCAAAGCCAGACAACTGTTAAAGTGTTCATTCCTCAAATGGACCGCTGTGTTTAACCTCTAATCTGCATTACAGTTACGTAGCCCTGTGGGGGACCATACAGAGCTTTGTTTATGTTCAGTGAGTTAATAAATAAAGCCACACTGAAAAATCCCAATTCTGGTTCTGGACATTACAGTTATTGCTTCCTGTAGTTGGATTTACTTGGGTGCCCCTGTGCAGAGTAGTCAAACCTAGGCCTCTTGTGCCAAGTAGCCTCATTCTTCCCCGAACCCGTAGATACACACTCTCCACCAGGTATTGCTGCCAAATGCCAACAGCATGCCACCTGTCGTTGTTTTGGTAAAAGGACAGGGGTGGGGAGGGTTACACATGTTTCCTCTGAATCGTCCTCCCTCCAACTTCATCCCATGCCCTCTAGTCCTGGAACATCTTTTTCGCTTAAAAATAGTGTATTCCTGCACCCTGTTCCTCCCTGTGAGATACTTGCATATCCCTTCTCTCCCTCCTCTCCTCCAGGGAGTACATGTTCAGTTCCTTCAACCTGTCTTCATAGGACCTGTGATGCAATCCATGCACCATCTTTGTTGCCCTCCTCTGAACCTTCTCTACCCTGTCTATGTCCTTACATAGGTATGGTCTCCAGAACTGTACACTGTACTCCAGGTGGGGCCTCACTAGTGTATTTTATAGCGGAATTATGACCTCCCTTTTCCTGCTGGTGATGTCCCTGCCTATACATCCCAGCATCCTATTTGCTTTACCTGCTGCCTTGTCACACTGTTTCCCTACCTTGAGGTCATCAGAGATGATAACCCCAAGATCCCTTTCCTGCTTGGTGCATTCTATATCCTCACCCCCCAACTGATATATTGTGCCAGGGTTTTTGTGCCCCATATGCATTATCCTGCACTTCTTTGCATTGAATTTCAACTGCCAAACCCCTGACCATTCTTCAAGTTTCTGCAGGTCCCTTCTCATTCTGTCTACACCCTCCGGTTTGTCTACTCTGTTACAGAGCTTTGTGTCATCAGTGAACAGTGAAATTCTGCCTTCTAGGGCCTGTGCAATGTCACTGATGAAGATGTTGAATAGGACCGGTCCCAGCACTGATCCCTGTGGTACCCCACTGGTCACTTTTCCCTCTGTGGAGTGACAGCCATTTACCACCACCCTCTGTGTCCTGCCACCCAGCCAGTTACCTACCCACCACACTACTGTCCTGCTCACAACCATATTCCCCAGTTTGTGTAACAGTCTTCTATGTGGCACAGTGTCAAAAGCCTTGCTGAAGTCCAGATAGGCCATGTCCACTGCCCTCCCCTGATCCACCTCCCTAGTCACTCAGTCAAAAAATTCAACAAGGTTGGTCTGACATGACCTCCCCCTGGTGAAACCATGCTGCCTTGGGTCCTGTGGTCCATTGACAACCAGATGTTCCACCAATCTCTCCTTCAGTAGTGCTTCCATGATCTTCCCCACTACCGGGTGAGGCTGACTGGTCTGTAGTTCCTTGCTTCCTCTTTGTTCCGCTTTTGTACAGGGGACTACATCTGCTGTCCTCCAGTCTTTGGGTGCCTCCCTGTTTCCAGTGATCGGCTAAACAGGATAGCCAGAGGTTCAGCCACCACCTCTCTTAGTTCTTTGAGGACCCTGGGGGTGCACCCCATCTGGCCCCATTGCTTTATCAACTCTTATTACTTCCAGTTCCTTCAGGACCCTTTCGTGTAATGGGACTTGTAGTCCATTTCTGCACCATTCTCACCCTGTACTCCTTCAGACCCATTACCCTCCTCTTCCTCAGTAAAGACTGAGCAGAAATACCTGTTCAATATGTCAGCTTTACTGCTGTCATCCTCCACGCCCCCATCCCCCTTCAGTCTCACTATCCCTCCCTTTGTCTTTCTTTTTTCACTTATGTACCTGTAAAACGTTTTGTCCCTTTACTCACTGATTTTGCAATGTGTTCTTCTGTCTGAGCTTTGGCTTCCCTTACTGGCCTCCCTGTCTCCTTTGCTTCTCCTGGTACTCTCTCTATCCCCTTCTGCCTGTGTCTTTTGTATTGATGCAATCTTTTAGCTTTCACTTTCTTTGCTACCTCTTTGGAAAACCATAATGGTCTCCTCTTCCTTTTCCTTTTGCTAACCTGCTTAATGCATAATTCTGTTGTTCTTGTAATCCCCATTTTAAAAACTGCCCACTGTTCCTCAACCCCTGATTCCTGTTGCATTCCCCTTAATGCCTCTTTCAGGTATCTCCCCATTTTCTCAAAGTCTACCCCCCTAAAATCCAGGATACGTGTTTTTGTGTGGTTTGGTTCTGTTCTTTCTGTGATTTCAAACCACAATGACTGGTGGTCAGTGTTCCCCAGGTGCTCCCCACTGTTACCCCATCACACTGTCCCTGTTTATGAGCACAGGGTCAGTATTGCCTTCTGCCGAGTTGGTTCCATGACCAGTTGCTTGAGGAAGGCTACCTGGAAGGATTCAGGATAAATCTGCTCCTAGTTGATGCTGCTGCTGGGATGCTCAATCCACGTCTGGAATATTGAAGTCTCCAACCATACTACCTCACCCTTGTCTGCCATCCTTTGGATGGCTAGCATCAACTCCTATCTGTTTCTTCCTCCTGGGCTGGTGGTCTATAGACCACACCTGTGCGGATGGCTGTTCCCATTTTCCTTTCCAGCTTAACCCACAGTATCTCTCCCCATTTTGTTCCTCCTGGATCTCTGTGGCCCTTATGTCATTTTTCACATACAGTGCCACTCCTCCTCCTTCCTGCTCTGTCTCTTCTGAATATGTTGTAGCCAGGTATGGCTAGGTTCCCAGTCGTGGTTATCATTACACCAGGTTTCAGTGATGGCCACAATGTCTGAAGGTCTGACTGCACTATGACAGCCTCCAGATCTTCCATCTTGTTGCTAAGGCTCCTGGCATTTGCACACATGCTTTCCATGATTTGACCTCCTAGACTGTTTCACTGTTCTACTCCAGCCCCTTCCTTGGTTGTCCTTTATCCCTGGTTCTCCTTGCTGTCTGCCCTTCTGCTGAATTTTGCCCCTTTCTGCCTATCCACCTCTTGGGCACTAATCTCCATCTTTTGCACACTGCTTTGCAGAGATAGCCACTCCTCTGGTTCACTGGCTCCACTGCTAGCTGTGGGGGTGAGCTAGGTACCACCTTGCTGGCCTGCCACCCCTTTGCTAGTTTAAATGCTTGTCAATGTAGCATTTAAACTTATCATTGAGTGCTTGGATTCCCCTCCAGGATAGATGCAGACCATCAGGCTTGAACAAACCTCCATCCTCTAGGTAGGTCCCAGTCACCAATGAATCCAAACCCTTCCTCACAGCACCAGTTCTTCAACCATGAGTTAAAGTTCCTGGTGCATGCATCTACTCTCCTTCCTCTCACAGGTAGTACTTCTGAAAAAGTGACAGAAGTAGCTACTTGCTTGAGACCCTCCCAATTTCTAAACTCTTCCTGAACTTCCTTTGGCTCCCCATTTGCCAGGTCATTAGTACCTAGGTGGATAATGACATCCAGCTCACCTCCATCTTGCCTTCCCAGTGATCCCCAGGATCTTCCTTCCATCCTCCATGCCATGGCACCTGGTAGGCACCTCACCTCCTGTCCTCCCCTCCTGTGTTCCTAGCTGGATCCCTCTTATGATGGAGTCCCCACCAGGATTCGCTTCCTCCTCCTCTGGGGTCCACTGCTTTCCCGCTGAGGGTCACCTCCTTGGCTAATCCACATCCTTTCCTTCCACTTCTCTGGGTACCCCTATTTGGTTGTCCTCGTTTCCAGTGTGGCATATGAGTTCTTGAGTGGAATAGGATCTGGGATGTACCTCTGCCTGACTGCTCTAACTCTCCCTGAGCCCACTGTCATCCAAGTGCTCCTCGTTCTCCGCATCCTTTGAGGCAGTTGCATTGGACTGGGTGGTCTCTGGATAGGGGTGATGGTACTCCTGACCCAGTTTACTTCCGCTCTGAGTCTGGCTACCTCACCTCGCATCCCACAGAGATGTATACAGATAGGGCAGCACCTCAGTGTCCAGAAGGTCTGCCTGAATATGGTTGCCCCACAGCCACTGCATTGCACCACTCCCCACATTATACTGCAGTTCCACTACTTGTCTGCTACTGAAGCTCTCCTAGTTCCCTTTTTATTAATTTACTGTCCTAAAAATCCTGCCACTGATCCTCAGATAATTTTCTTTAAAAAAAAAAAAAGAAACCAATAAATAAATAAATGAGTCAAAACAGTTGTCGTGCTGATGGTGGGCTTCTTACCTCTTATGCCCCTCTTACTTCACACCCCTTACTATACCCTGTGTTTAGCTCCTGTCAATCAGATTTAACAGGGCATATAATTAAGAGTTAGGGGAAGGGGAGGGAGGGGGGTGAAAATTTGCAGCAATTAAAGACAGCACAGAATTACACCACCACTATGTTTTAAATGTTCAACAGCCCAAAAACAATTATAAGTAAAGACAACAAAGAAAGTACAGTGTCACTAAAAGCCCACAATCTAAGTTTAAAAGAAAAATAGCAATTACCAGTTACTCTAAAGCACTGAATTGAATATGTTTCCTTCCTTCCCCTTCTGGCTTCTTCTGAAAATAAAACTCTACTTGCTACCTCAACTCTGACTAAGCCCCACCTCCAGTTATCACGTAGCTGAGGTCAGAGGCCAGACAATTAACACCCTTCACCCAACTACAGGGCAGTCAGACAAGCCAAGATAAAATTTGCAGCAATTAAAGACAGCACAGAATTACACCACCACTATGTTTTAAATTTTCAACAGCCCAAAAAACAATTATAAGTAAAGACAACAAAGAAAGTACAGTGTCACTAAAAGCCCACAATCTAAGTTTAAAAGAAAAATAGCAATTGTCAGTTACTCTAAAGCACTGAATTGAATATGTTTCCTTCCTTCCCCTTCTGGCTTCTTCAGTTTTCCAAATCAAGTACTTAAGCTCTGCAGAGGACAAAGGCTCAAAGGGTGGTTCCATAAGCTGAACAATGTAAACATTAGGGTCCCAAGCAGGAGTAGGGTCCCTAAAGGGGGGATTGGTGTGCAGCAATCCCTTGAAGAGCTTACAAAACACAGGATGGGCTGACAGAGGAGAGGTTTTGCCTACTGACAAGAAGGCAGAAACAGCTGCCAGATGCACCTTAAATGTAGCTGGCTTAAGTCCTAAGCCATTAAGATTGACCAAATAGTCCAGAACTGTAGGCAACCCAGCAGATTCTGGAGAAATATGCTTATTAGATCACCAAATAGTGAAATTTTTCCATTTGGAGTTGTAAGTCTTTCTGGTGGAAGGCTTTTGAGAAGCCCTAAGGATATCCAGAACCCCTTGAGAAAGGTGCAGATTAGCAAACTCTAACTCTTCAAGAGCCATGCCTTGAGATTGAGAGATTTGAGGTTCGGATACCAAATCCTCCCCTGACAGGATGTCAACAGGTTGTAATTCCTGGGAAGAGACAGGGGAAGGTGGACTGCTAAGGACAGCAACAGTGGGTACCAGGGCTCTCTGGCCCAGTCTGGAGCAATCAGAATCACTTTGCATGGTTGAGACCTGATCTTGACTAACACCTTGAACAGGAGAGGGAAGGCGGGGAAAAGCATACAGAAATTTTCCTTCTCAATTCAGAATCAGAGCATCCAGGGGGACTGGGCCCAAGATTGGGGGTCTGCAACAAAAGAGAGGAAGTTGGTGATTGTCTGGGGCTGCAAAAAGATCTGTCTGTGGAGTGCCCCATCTCAAGAAAATCACCTTCAAAACTAGGGGATCTAGGGCCCATTCGTGATGGCCCTGGGATATCCTGCTAAGAGCATCTGCTAGGACATTGTCCTTCCCTGGGAGGTGAACTGCTATCAGAGAGGTTTGCAGGGAATAGGCCAGGGACCACAACTTTATTGCCTCTGTGCACAAGGCCATAGACCGAGTGCCTCCCTGCTTGTTGATGTACCACATGGTGGTGGTGGTGTTGTCTGTTCTGATCTGGACCACCTTGTTCTCTACAGATTTGGAAAAGGCTTGCAGTGCCAGAAACACTGCTCTGCATTTCAAGAGATTGATGTAAAGTGGAGATTCTTGAGGTGACCACAGTCCCTGGGTGGTAAGATCCCCCAGGTGGACCCACCAGCCCAGCAAGAAAGCATCTGTGGTGAGTATCACTGAATGAGACTGAGTGACAAAAGGAATTCCTTGTCTCAAATTGTCCTGATCCTGCCACCATTGCAAAGCCTGGATCAGGGTTCGGGTCACTGGGACTAGTTTGGCAAAAGAATCCTTTCTTTGGGACAAGAAGGCTCTTAAATGGAACTGAATGTCCCTCATCAAGAATCTTGCTCCCTGGACCACTGCTGTGGAAGCTGCTATGTGGCCCAGAAGCTGAAGGAAATGCCTTGCTGGTCGAGACACCTGCAGGGTGAATGAAGAGGCCAGTTCCATAAGGGTCCTTGCCCTGTCCAGGAGAAGGAAGGCTCTTGCCCTTTCTGCATCCAGTTCTGCCCCTATGAAAGTGAGGAGCTATACTGGCTCGAGAACTGACTTTGGAAGGTTGAGAAGGAATCCTAAGGATGTGAGCACTTGCTGAGCTACTTGCAGATGTGACTTGACTTGGTCTGGAGACTGACCCACTATAAGCCAGTCGTCCAGATATGGAAAGATGGAAATATTTTTTTCTCCTTAGGAAAGCAACCACTACAATCAGGCACTTTGTGAACACCTTTGGGGCTGATGTTAGGCCAAAGGGCATTGCTCTGAATTGATAGTGGCCTGAGGGCAGCTCGAACCTTAGGTACTTTCTGTGGAAGCACCTGATGGGAATGTGAAAGTAGGTTTCTTTGAGGTCCAGGGAGGCTAGCCAGTCCCCTGGCCTTAGAGAGGGCAGAATTATTCCCGGAGTCACCATTTTGAACTTTGGTTTAAAATGTGCTTGTTCAGATATCTTAGATCCAGGATGGGCCACCATTCTCCTGTTTTTTTGGGGGTTAGGAAGTACCTGGAGTACAATCCTTTGCCTTTGTGTAGGGTAGGAACCCTTTCTATGGCTCTGAGAGCCAGGAGGGAAGAAACCTCTGCCTCTAGGGCAAGGGTCTCTGATGGATTTGCAGGTGGAAAGGATCTGGTTCTCATCTTGGGAAATTTTTTGAAGCTGAGAACCAGTCCCTGGCTTACTACTTCCAGGATCTACTTGTCTGATGTCAGAGACTTATAGTCCTGGACAAAGTAAGCCAGCCTACCCCGTACCGGTATTGGAGAATCAGCCTGGGTAGACCCATCAGGGTGTCTGCTTGACAGGGGCTTTAGGCTAAGGGGTGGAAGCAGGCCTGCTCATTCCCCATCTGTCTCTCCCTCTGAAGAACCCCCTCTGAGCACAAGCAGAAGAGGAGGCCTGGGCTTGGTAAAAAGGCCTTTGAAAGGGCCTGCCCCTGGAGTGCTGTCTTTGAGAAGTGGCCTGCCTTTCTTTGGCCTGAGCACTCCTGTAGGTGGCCTGTACTCATCCATCTTTTTCATGTAGTTCTCTGTCTGCTCCCCAAACAGAGAATTACCAATGATAGGGAAATCCATGGCCAGAGCCTGGGTATCATGTGATAGGCTAGTACATCTGAGACAAGCCATCCTCCAAAGGGTCACAATATAGTCATGACTCTAGATGAAACATCATTGGAGTCCACAACAGCATGAAATTGCACCTTGGATGCCTCAATCCCATCTGCAGCCACCTGCTCCAGCTCCTTGGCAAGCTTGTTAGGGGCCAGTTTAGCCAGAGCCAGCACAGCGTCCCACCTGGACTTCTGGTATCTAGCTGTGTAGGCCATATAGTTAGCTGCCTCAGTCCCAAAGATGCTGCCATGTACTGCTTCTTTGCCATGGCATTAATCTTCCTGGAGTCCTTATCTGGGGGTGTGATGCCAAGGGAATATTTGCCTTATCACGGGCAGCAGCCTGTACTTCCCCAACATGGCTGCATTGCTGAGAAAGGAACTCCATGTCCGAGCCTGAAAGAGTATACCTTTTGTCCATTCATCTGTCCACAGGAGGTATGGAGTTAGGAGTCTTTAGAATTTTAAATGTCTGTTTCCCAAAAGATTTATGGAGGGGAACAGACAACCTCCTGGACTCTGGGATGACCATCATCTCAACAAAATCAGGCTCCTCCTGATCCTCTACTGCTTCTTCCATTGGAAGCTGGAGGGTTTCAGCCACTTTCTTGTAAAACATAAAGTGGAAAGGGGACTCAGAGAGCCTAGGAGGGGAAACACCTGAAGGTCTGTCTGGGGAGATGTCCGGGTCAATAGGCACATCCAGACTTTCATAATCACCATCATCATCATCATCCTCATACTCTCCCTCCTCCTCCTCCGGTTCATAAAATTCTTCTAAAGTATAATCCGTAACCGAGGGAACCGACCGAATCGAGTCCCTGCCAGATGGTGCCAGTTCGGCCGGAACCAAAGTTAGCTACTGAACTATCCTTATCGCTTTGGCTATTTCATCAGCAGTTGGAGAAAGAACCTGTGGATCCCAACTGGATGATTTTTCTCTTCTCTTTCTTTTAACCGGAACCGACTCCTCAGAATCGGCTCTCCTTTTGCCCGAAGAAGTTTTGCCCTGGTCAGAGGGCACTCCTTCTGGTTCAGTCATAACCGAACCGGGATGGCCATCCGGGTCAGTGGACTTCTCGGCCTCCCTTTCCCTCAGTCTACCTACTCTCTTATCCAGGGTAGCTTTGGGAAAACTTTTACAAATTTGGCAGTCTGAATCGAGGTGGTCAAACACCAAACAATAAATACAGGTGGTGTGGGGATCAACCTTAGCAAAGGCTTCCCCACACACACTGCAGTGTTGAAACCCAGTGGGCCCGTTTTTTTCCTTGGGTTTCTCAGATATGGCCAATCCTATCCAAAAAGTACCCCTTTTTTCGGCAATCCGCCAGGCAAGACTCCCCTATTGGTTCCTGACCATGTTACGGGTCTTGGGAAAAAAATTTAATTAAATCCGTTTTTTCTAGAAGCGATACGGACTGGTTACCACACTCTAAACAAATTCAAAACCTTTTTAAGACTAAACTGATCGGTTCAGACCGAACCGATCTGAAATTGATAAGTTCCACACAGAAACTAAATGTAAAACCTATCTAGTACTCACGGTACCACAGACAGAAACTTAAACTGACAGATTCGGTAGCAGAAATTCGGTAGAAACCGAGCGAAAAATGACAGTTTAACTGACTTTTTTGAACCGAATGAAGGAGAAATCTCTGGAGCGACTGTTCAGTGAGGCAGAGTAAAGAATCCGACGGTTGGAGTTTAAACAACAGCAGACAACGGCTTCAACCGAGCTCGCACTGAACTTTCTATGCTGGCCATGGAAAGTTAACTCTTTATTTTCCGGGGCAGTTGAAAGGCAGGACCTAACTGCAATAGTCAGAATACAGTAAGACTTCATGTTGTTTGAATCACTTGACCATCCTTTATAAAAAACCCAATAGCTTCTTTCCTTGTTGGGTTAATTAAAGTGTTTACAGAAGACCAAAACCTTTTTGGGTTATTTAAACTAGAAGTTTGTAAATTCTGAAAGTAACTAGATTTACTTTGTCTAACTTTTATTTTACATTAATTTCTAAGCTTCCTGTAGCTATTAAAATCTCTCATTGATTTAGTTACCTTATACAATTTCCAAGCAGCATCTCTCAATTTCATTTGCTGCAACAAGGGGGCAGTAATCCATTTATTTAAGGAACCTCTAACTCTCCTAACCACTTTAGGAAAATATTTATTTTGTAATTCCAAAAGAGTGGAAGTAAATTAATCAACGGCAATATTCATGTCAGGGATTGCATCCAAAAAGGTCCAATCAAGCTTCTGTAGATCAGCAAGAAAATCACAGCTCACCTCGTTAACAAACCTACGGTATGAAATGAACCTAGGAGGCAATTTGGGCCTTTTGGATCTCCAGATGCAATAAGTGGCCAAATGGTCACTTATTACATCAGGAAGTACACCAACACTAGAAATATTTACCTGTTAATTAACAAGGACCCAATCTAAAATTGGGTGGTTCTGACTACTCATATTCATACAAGTAAATGAGCTAATGAGCTGAGACAAACCAGCATTAGTCAGCAACATCTTTATAGAAGGATCGTTAATAGGGTCCCAATGAATATTAAAATCTCCAGTAATCAAAAGAGCACTATCTGATTGAATAGTTGTTACAAACTTTAAAATATCATCTAATGCTTTTTTAGCAGTTTTTGAGGGATTATAAACTGTGCAATATCTTAATTTTTGACAGCCACCCAATTTCAATTCCAACAAAAGCCATTCAAATTCAGAAGTGTGTTTGTATCCAGGAGAAATCTCAGCTACTTCCAATTCTGATTTATAATATACCATTATACCCCCTCCCTTTTTTTTCCATTCCTGTCTTTCCGTATTAAACTATAACATTCAAAAGCAATAAGGTTATCTAGAACTGAAGGTTTCAGCCAAGTTTCAGTCACACTGAATGTATCTGGGTCATAATTAGTGACCCAGGCCACAATGTCAGCTTGTTTGGACATAAAACTTCTAACATTAAGATGAACTATTCTTAAACCTTTAGTTTGCCAATAATTATCATATAATACAGTATCAAGAATTAAAGGCCATGGGTTTGTTTCCACATCACCAGATAGAAGTAGAGTACACCACATAATACCAATCAACAGGGAAGCAAATGGAAACTTTATACTAGATTTTACAAAAACAAAAGCCCCCATCTCATGTATATTCCTCTTGTTAAGACAACCTAAATCCCTAACATTTAAGGAAAAACAATAAATGGAGACCTTTAAAGAATTTGAGAATGTATAATCAGTAAGTGAATGAATTTGAACATTTGTTGGTGTAATTGATCAATAATATACATTAAACCTTGATCGAACAGAATTAACCTAATGGAACAACACATCATATATATCCTTAGGCCCCACATATTAACTAACTGATCAGTGGACAAATAACTTATATATCTTTCCAATTACACCTATATTACTACTTGCACATACTATCTAATATACAATAAAAGTGCATAAACTACATGCAGTCTCCCTCCGTTGACTCCCGATAGTGACTCCACCACTCCTGCGTACTCCACTCACGTGTACAGCCACTCCGTGGATAGCCACTAAAGATGTAACAAATATATAAGGAGTCTAATTAAGAGTATCCGTCCTTCAATCAGCTGGTTCTGCCACAAGCTCCTGCCCAGTAGCCCCCTCACTTACCGAAACCGGGAACAAGATTTTAACAGTCAAAGCGGCCACACTGCTTGCCAAGAAATCAGGGCACAAAAGTCTTACAGTGAATAGGTGTAGCAGGAGACTCTACAATTAACTGCAGGCATGAAATAAAGCACAAAGTGCAGCGTGTTCTTGAGGTTAATGATCTACAGGATGACAGGCAGCACAAATTTGTCCCTGGCAGATGCTGCCAGACAAGCTTGGTTGACGTTTTCAACTGGGTTATGGGGGCACTAGACAGGGGCCATGCAGTGGATGTACTCTACCTGGATTTCAGCAAAGCCTTTTATTCAGTGCCACATGGTAGGTTGTCCTGCAAGTTGAAGGGTCTGGGAGTAGGGAGGCAACTAGTCAGATGGGTTGAAAACTGGCTGCAGGAAAGACAGCAGATGGTAATGGTGAGGGGTGAGGCATCAGAGCCCTTGTCAGTGACAAGTGGTGTCCCACACGGCTTGGTACTGGGACCGGTCCTGTTTAACATTTTCATCACAGACATAGCAGTAGGGATCAAGAATATGATCAGTCTCTTTGCAGATGACACCAAGATCTGTGCTGAGGTGGATGGGGATGAGGAGGGCAAAGGATTTGGCAAAACTGGAAGAATGGTCACACATCTGGCAGCTTGGGTTCAAATGCCAAGAAGTGCAAAGTGATACATTTGAGAGCCAGGAAACTAGGGATACAGTTACTGGTTGGAGAGTGTCCAATTATCCACATCCAAGGAGGAGAAGGATCCGGGGTGCTTGTGACCGGGGGAAATAAACCACTCAGCACAGTGTAGGAAGGCAGTGGCAAAGACAAACAGGATGCTAGGGCGCATAGCAAGGGGGATTACCTCTAGGAGTACTGAGGTCATATTGCCCTTGTACAGGTCTCTGGTAAGGCCGCACATGGAGTACTACGTGCAGTTCTGGCACCCCTACTTAAAAAGGGACATCAAACTGCTGGAAGCGGTGCAGCGCAGAGCAACAAAGATGATCCTGGAGTTGGGGGATAGACCTTATGAGGAAAGACTGAGAGAGCTCAATATGTATACCCTGCCTGAAAGACAGAAGAGAGAGGGGGTATGATTGAGACCTTCAGGTACCTGAAGGGGATGAACAGAGTGGGCACCAGGTGTTTGTTCAAACTTAAGAGCAGATGGGAAACCAGAAGGCACTCTCTAAAGTTGGAGGGGGCAGATTCAAGAGGGAAATAAGCAGACACTATTTCACCAAAAGGGTGGTAGCAGGGTGCAATGCACTACCAGAGGAAGTCATATTGTTGCAGACAGTGGGGCGCTTCAAGAGAGGATGGGACAGATACAAAGGGAGAGTACATACCAGAAGGGGGCAGGCAGTGGAGAGGAAGGAAATTGGGGGGCAGCTGCAGTCTAACAGACTGATGTGCTACAGACTCAAGCAGACTAGATAGACCATAAAGCCTGTATCTGCTGGCAATTTTCATATGTTCATAAAAGAACTGTAGTAAAATACACTTTGAGCATCTTTTGTTGGTGGTTCTGAAAAGTTGTTGTCAACGTTAGAGAGTTAAGAACAACTTTTCGCAGGTGCTGATTAGCTTTTTAAGTTTGAACCCCAATCAGTAGCACCAACAACCTGGAGCTGCTTAAGTGAAACCAAAAACGGATAATCAATCTCTCTTTTAGACAAAAGACCAATATTTTGTCTAGATGAAATACTAGCTGACTAGACTGATCAAAACATTTAAGTCTCATGGTTTTTATTTGAAAAAAAGGTGGTCACAATGTATTGTGTACAACAAATCACCCACCAGCAGAACAAGCTTGTTCTCACACCTTGAAAGGTCAGTGGCATCACAGAAAACTCAACTTTTGCTCTCGTGCTTTATGACATCCCTATCCCTGCTTGGTGTGAGAACTAACCTGCTCTTCACGTCAGGGGGTGATATATTCTCAACACGTTGTACAAGCATTCACTGCAATAACAAACCAAGCAATCAACTGCAGCAGTCACTCCACAAATACAGCAGCTGCCCATTGAATCTGCAGTCTACAAGATGAACTCAGATCTATTCAGGATAATATGGAATCTATTTTATACACCTTTCACATACTCATTAGGACCAGGAGAGGAGCTTGGATGCCCTAAGAAGGCAAACAAAATAGTGCAGCAGAGGAGTGGTTTGGTGGAGTCACTACTGCCTTGGCTTAATATTTAACAACCCATTCAGCAATTTGGCTGAACCAGTACAACCAGGTACTGTTTTGGCACATTTTGCTTTTAAAACAAGCAGCTCATTTTAAAAGTCACATGGAGATTACCTTGGTAAAGTGACTTGGAACACTGTTTAGTTACTATGGGAATGTGTTTGTAATTGCTATCTGTATTATTATTCATATGTATGCCCTAACTGTGTTACTGCCACTCAAGAAGAGTGTCTGTTAGTATTCTGTGCTGTTTTATTACCTCATTGATGTCTGTAATGTTTTAGATGTGTTACTTTACTGTGCTCTCCCGGGTCGAGCCTGAAAATAGGCAGGTTTCTTTGCCTAGTGCACTTACCCGGTCATCAAAAGCTAATAAATGTGAATAAGAAGAATAGCTCTAATGTTTCTAGGCAGGAAATAATTTGCATATCCTGATATCTGCTGTATTAAGGGTGGGGGAAGGGTTGCTCCATGATGTCCTCACCTCTCTAGGATGGCAGAAAGATGCTTGGTCATGGGGCTGCCCCTGCATAGTTAACAGATATACATAACAAAAGATGAGTTGGGGGATCACTCCACTAAGTTAAAGTGTTGAGCAACGTTTTATTGTATTATGCTACGTAAGCAATAAGACACGACAGGGTGTGCATGGAACAGATTTTACTGCACGGCTAGGGGTGTAATGAGGCACGAGGCCTTGGCCGAGTGCCTTTAGCCCCTGGCGTGCAGTAAAATCTGTTCCCTGCACTCACCTGGAGTTTCTTATTGCACTTATAAAATGGGCCCTGTTTTAAAAACTTTTACATTTGGGAAAAGCATGTTTAATGTAGAAACAATAGATTTACTTGTGTGCATTTATAATCAAATAGTCCTTCCACTCACAACAAATGATGTCACTGATGATGTCATTGTATTGTTGCCTACCTTCTTCTTCCTGTTTTTTTCTCTGTTTTTCCCCACATTCAAGATATGGAATGTTTATCACGGAATGTTTACCATGGAATACATGGATTCAAAATTCTGCTCAGTTCCACTGCTAGAATGTTCCCTTTCTAACATACTACACACACACACACACAACAACAACAAAGGCCTCTGTTACAGCCAGAATGTCAATTATCTCACTGTGAGGGCAAGGCGAAGATTTCCCTGATGAGCAGGTAAAGATAGTAGGGATTTTTCATGTCAGCAAAGAAACAGTTGTAATGAAAACTATAAACAATACTAATGTTTCTATTTTTTTATATGTGTAAGGAGAATATGTCGATGAGGAAAGCAACATTTAATTAATCTGTTTTATTTTGTATTTAAGGTACTTTTATTTTTAGGGCCCAGTGCAAGTGAATGTGATGCTTCCAGTTACAGGGCAAAAAACAATGGCTGCCAGTTGAGTTTTTAACATTCTATTAGCTTAATGATTCCAGTGGCGATCAGTCCACATTTGGCAGCACTTTTTATTTTCCATGCATGGAACATAATTGCTACATGAACAACAGCCAATCAGATTTCAGGATTTTCTCTTACCATTTTATAATGATACATATCGTGGCAACATCCTATGGCTCACAGCATCACTTTACCCAGTCAACCCCCGTCCCTGCAGAACTATGTCCTCTGGCCAAAAAGCCTTCTCTTACCACTTGCCTAAAATGTGGAATGTACTCCCTCCACAAATCCGCCACTCCTCCTCCCTATATTCCCTTACCTGTGCTCTGCACGATTACCTTACACCTACCTGCACCTGCTTTTGACCCCCTCCTTGCATATCTGTCTCCCTCTCATCTCACGTTTTCTCTTGCTCTCCTCTTTCTCATCCCCCACCACCCCACCTGCTCTTATACTACCCCTTATAGACTAGCTCTTAAAAATGGGTGACTGGATCTTATGTGTTCACCCTTCCGCATCTGCATCACTAGTGAACTGCCTGTAATGTATGCTTTGTCAACCCAGCATCCTATGCTTGGTCCCTGTACTGATTCCATATGTATGCTGCTCCTATGTACTGTCAGTACACTAACAGTTGCAGCAGCCTATTATTGTACTTAATTGCCATGAACCTGTTTTGAAACTGTATGTATGTATTCACCATCTGTTATGTATGTATCTAAACTCTCACACTGTACATCCCTCTCCCCATTCCCGCAGGACGTACCATGAGATGAGCATTAAGTTGCTCAGTGTATCTTTGCTAGTGAAACAATTCAATAAATAAATAAATAAAAACAGTGCTCTCCTGGTTCTAAGGTTATTAAGTACCCTGATTCTGTGATTCCAGCTGAGCTGGACCAGAAGGCTTTAAACCTCAAAATGGGTAAGTGCTTTACCAAAATGACAGTTCCCCTATCTACTGTAAATTGTTTAATGCCCTTCTGTTCCCATATTTTAAATCCTGAGTTCCTTAAGAACTCAGGGTAGATTGGGTCCCCCCATAGGGGAGTCACAGTTGTGTGGTGTGGTTCCACCCCCATAAGTCTATGTTCCTTGTGCCATGTCTTAATGAGATGTGCTATGATGGGATTACTTTTAGCCACTTTCAGGTTTGTACCACTTGAACAGTACAACAAATCTGTTAGTCTCTGCTTCCTGGAGACAGCTTTCTCTAGGAGTATGCCCTTATTTAAAAAAATCTATTTTGAACCAGCCTCTCAGTCCAGCCAGTTGTACAGCCCAATAATATTTCTCAAAATGGGGGACCCCATACTCCCCTCCACAGCTGGCAATGACAGTTGCTCATAGTTAACCCTGGGAGTCTTATTAGTCCACAGCCAATCTGTCCAGTATGCCTTGAGTTGCTTAAAGAATCTGGCTGGCATAGGAACTGGCAGAACCTGAAAGAGGTACAACAGTCTAGATAGGATTGCCATTTTCAAAACATTTGCTCTCCCAATCAGGGAACGTGGCAGAGTTTTTCATTTATTGAATATCTCCTTTATATTGGCTAACAGTGGAGGGAGATTAGCCTCATACAGATGTTATACCTTTTTCATGATGTTCACCCCTAAGTACCTGAACCCCACTTCTGTCCATCAAAATGGCAGGGAAGACTAACTTCAGATGGCCACAGCTGCATCAAGAAAAACATGACCTGAGACTTTGTTAGGTTCATTTTATACCTTGCCCTTGTACCAAATGCCTCAATTATCTCTATTAATGCTGGCAGAGATGAATCCAGATGTGTGATGCTTACTACAAGGTCATTTGTGATAGGGTTATGGGGCAGTTGCCGACTAAATTCCTATTCCTGTGATGTCAAGGTGTGCTTGCATTGCCAGAGTCAGTGGCTTTAATGCTAAATCAAAAATGAGTGGTGATAGGGGGCAGCTCTGCAGCTTGCTCCCTCCAAATGGGACCTATTCAGATATCCAGTTGTTTGTGTCACAGCCATAGGGCTGTGATATATAGCTTTATCCAACTGAATATATTTTGACCCAAAGTCTATGTATTTCATAGTCTGCCAGAGGTGGCCCACTTGATCAGATCAAAAACTTTCTCAGCATCGAATGGACCACCACTGGGCGGCTAGAATCCTCTTGTTGACCTCTGGCCAGGATTTGAGTCAGTTTTTGGATGTTCATATGAACACCCCTGCCCTTGACAAAGCTAGTTGTGTCTACTGTAATGATCTTGGCGAAAATACCTTCCAGTTCCATGGTCCTCAACTTAGCATAAATGTTAAAATCTGCATTAAGCAGTGAACTCTGGCAATAGGATGTCACCTGATTCCCTGAGCTTAGAGTGTTTAGATAACTCTGTAACTCTTGCTTCCGTAAGGGTTTTAGGGAGATTTTATTCTTTACATGTCTCCTGCAAGGTGTCTGATAAGGGACTCACTACTGTAGTAGAAAAGGAATCTCCCAGCTCCCTAGCTCTGAATATTCGAAAGTGCACTTGAAGGCAGAAATCAGACTAAAGCAAGGGAACCAACCAACCTAGTGGACCTCTAGGCCTAGTTGGTACAAAACCAACACCTTACAAGGAGTAATCATTGATATCAATCAAGTTGATAATAAGCACATTTAATAAATAATTAAAATAGCAGCAATTCACTTCACTTTCCCATTGAACCTGCATTTTGCTTAAATATTTTTTTCCATTTGTGTAATAGAACTTTCAGCACAATCTTAATTCATTGGCACATCTCCTTAGTCCAAGAAAGAATACAGTTCTCAATTCAAAAAAATATTGGCAATAAGAGAATATTTGTAGTATGCCGTAACGAAGCCAAACCCAGTAGTGCATAAAATGCTAGAAGTGCAGGAATGAATTGTTGATTCAAAAAAAATTTAGTTTGCAATTCACTATGAAGAAAGACAAAACCTTTGGGGGACAAGGGTTCAAATTCAACCAATTAGTTGTTGGCTGAGTGGCTCCAAGGTAACATTCACAGATAATAGGCAACAAATAACAATAAAGTGGAAAAAATGAGTGGCAGTCCTGGTCATTAATCCCATACATTTCTGGGCAAGTGGGACCAACTGAGTGTAAACTTATACAAGTTTTTACCTGAAGATTTGCTGACTGTATTTTCAGGCTCCCTCTGCTAGAAAGCATACTAATAGTGAAGCCTGATTCAGTGTTCTTCTTTTAAATAAATGCCGCTTCTCCACTCGCTGTTACATACATTTTCAGGTTTTTGATTTCAAATTCAAACAATCACTAAATCCATAAGCAGTTAAGAAATATTATACTTATCAGGTCCATTTTGACACTCATGGATCCCTTTACACTCTCCAAGTAGGCATCCCGATTTGTATTCCCAGAAAGGAAAGAGCAGAAAATATGCAGCCAATAGATAACGCATCGGTCAAAGTGCTCAGTGCTCCATATTGTGATAGTAAATTATAGAATCCATAAATTGTGCATATCAGAAGAAAGAAAGTAAACACTCCCATGGCATACACTTTCTTATGTAAAGTTTTAACTTGACCCTCAGGCAGCAAATCCTGACTGATATTGGTCCAGATGCCATGCTTGTGGGATCCTGTAGTCCCCCCAGCTTGTACTAAAATATCCACCCAACCCCATCCTTCCCAATTGCAAAAAACACCTTGCAGCCACCCTTTTTTTTTTTCAAATTGGAGTTTATCCTCCAGGTGGATGGGTGGCTTGTGTCAGCTGACCATACTGGACATCTGTGGTCCCTTCAGGGCAACCCCCACTTCCCTGGCAGGACCAATGGAGCTGGCCTGGGGGGTGTCATCCAGCCACCACCCCCACTTTTTTCTGTTTTGTCTCTCTTACTTTCCTGGAGCCCTAATCAAGGTGGGTGCATGTGTGGAGGCTCAAGCACACATGCCTTAGGGCCCCAAGCTTACGTCAGAGTCAATCAGGGATTGTCTAAGAGATTTTCCTTGGGTAGAGGAACCCACCAGGGTTGTCCCCTTCCCCACTTCTTTTTGTCATATATATTGAACCCCTAGCTGAGGCCATCAGAAGGGCACAGGAGGTGAAGGGAATAGAGGTGGGGGGTCCAAAAGAAGATCTTGCTATATGCGGATGATGTATTGCTGACACTATCCCAGCCACATAAATCTATAGAACAAGCGTGGTCCATTTTGGAGTGCTTTGGGAAGCACTCAGGTTACTCCCTCAACAGATTAAAAACAGAGGTTCTGAGTTTTTTTCTTTAATCCCCCTGAAGACACCCGTAGACTTTTCCCCTGAACTGGGCAGCTGAGGGGATGAAATATCTGGGAATACACATTACCAAACACTCATCCAAATTGTTCAAAGCGAATTATAATCCCTTAACTAACTCCCTGAAGAGAGACGTTGAGAAATGGTCCCTAATTAACTTGCCCATGTATGCGAGAATCCAAGCCATAACTATGAGCGTATTACTTGAATTTCTATACCTATTCCAATGCATACCCCTGTTCATCCACAAATCTATATTCACGGCCCGGAATAAGATGGTCTCTAGATTTATTTGGTCGAATAAAAGACCAAGAATCAGACTAAAAACACTACAGACTCGGAGGGAGGTAGATCTTTACCTGACCTGGAAGACTATTTCCTAATGGTGCAATTGAAACAGTCTCTTCAGTGGTCTGGTCCTAGCTCCACCTCGAGTTAGAGGGAGATGGAGAGAGGGGAGGAGGGGGGGAGGCTTCCTCTGGAAGATCGGGTGGTCATCCCACAGTTGATTCATCATCACCCCACCCCTAAATTAAATTCAGTAGGACAGACCCTCTGAGCGGTACATAGATTATGGCAAAAATATAAACTGCTACCAACATTATGACCTCTTAAAAAGGCCGGCCTGGGTGGAAGACTTTCCACCAAACCACTTTGATCTTACCTATAAACAATGGACTAGGCTAGGCCTGTCATACCTAGGACAGTTCATGCAAGGAGTCTCTATCCTGGACTTTGACACCCTGAAGAGTAAATTTGGTTTAAGGAATACAGACTTCTTTAGGTTCCATCAGGTTCAAACATACATAAATTCCCTTCAGAGGAAAGTGAAAGATTCTGAAGGGGCTGCACCTCTTCTAGAAACTATTCGACAAATAAAGACCTCAATAGATCAGAAAGGTCAAATTTCCACTCTATATAAAGCTTTAAGAACAATAAAATTGGACCCTCTTATAAAACTTAAAAACAAATGGCAGGAGGAGATGAGTCCGGGTTCTCTACCCCTCAACTGGAATTCAATTTTTAGTGTAGCCAGGCTAACTATCAGGTCACCTCTTTGGCAAGAATTCACCTGGAAGGTTAGGGTGTGCTTCTTCTACACCCCTGAGATACTGAACAGAAGAGACCCTTCCCTCCCGGCTGGCTGCTGGAGAAGATGTGGGGAAGATAAAGCAGGCTACTTACATATTCTCTGGGCCTGCCCCAGACTGGCTAAGTTCTGGGATGACATCATGTTGGCAATAAAAGAAATATTAGACATCACCCAGCAACTGAATTGGCACAAAATGATACTCGGGGACCCCCCACAGGAGCTTAGGGGAATAGACTCATTCTACCTCTGGGCAATTTTAACAGCAGCCACCCTTAAAGCGGTAATCAGAACATGGCTGGACACAGTTATTCCACAAAAGCAGGATTGGATCTCGATTATTAAAGGTCTAGCCGAATTAGAGGAGCTTACCTTTAAACTAAATCAGAAGACTTCAATATATGTCCAGAGATGGGCCAGATGGACCAACTGGTACTACTCTACCGGAGTAACAGTGGGGGGCTGTAAGAGAGGGTAGAGGTCCCTCTGCTGGGCTTGGGAGACTCATAAGTGAGTTGGCAACAGGATTTAAATCAACATATGGGTTGTTAATAGAAGTAAATATAAAGCTCAGTAATGAAATATGACATGGATGTGTATATAACACACTAAGCCTGTACCTGTAATCCTTGAACATGTAATTAAATCACTGCAGAATATGAATAAAGATAAAATTAAAAAAAAAAAGGACACATGCCTTGACTCGGCCGACTCTGCTCCTCCCACCCCTGGCCTAACGCCTGACTCCCTTGCAGCCTGCACCACCATCATGCCTCCACATGGTCTTGGGCCGAGACAGACGACCTCCCCAATCCGGGAGAGGAGAGCTGACTGGCAGGTGCTCTATCCACTCCTGGCCTCCTCCCCAGCTTCCCCCCGGCATTCTGTGCTCATTCCTGAACATGGGCTGCCAGTGTGGCAAGAAGTAAGGCACCCAGCACTTCAACCCTCACCACCACTGGGCTGGCTTACAGCAAACCCATTTAAGCCTTAATATATCAATACTAATTGGTCCTGTGATTCAAAAGGCATACATTAAAGTCAAAAAAAGTTTAGGTAGCCTCCAAATCCAAGTATGTTGCTGAACACCTAGTGTTAGGGCACCTTCAGTCCATTAAGTGGCATGTTTGTGAGGCTAGGGCATGAGTATCTGCTCAGTGGCACGGACATGCTGCTGCTCACCTGGCAACTATGTGCATTAATCAAACCAGCCAGAGCAGAAAGCACAATTCCAGTGTCTCACTTCGGCAGTCCAGGTCATTACTGCTGTTGGCTTCTTTTATTCTCGCAGGCTCGTTTAATGTTGCCTTTGACTCATGCAGTCATGATGAAGATTCTGATCAGGGTACCATAGTTCATACAGATGCAATGCAATGGCAGGAATACGTTTTAATTGGGCACTGTTGGAAGGCCTTCTGGCACCATGCAATTCTGCTTAAAGTTTAGCCAGCCCAAATTCTGTCATAGGGATTTGCATATGTTTCCCATGATACTTTGCATTATTGGGGTATGTGCAGTTGTGTTTTCATTTATAAATATATATATACTTCATTAATGCACCAGTTAGGGTTTAGATTAAACTGACAAAAATAGGGAAATGTGGTGTTAGGGCTTCCAACCCTAACACCCTACCCCCACCCTGCAAGCAGCAAAAGGAAAAAACATTACAGCTTTGCCTGTCCTGAATCTTTGCAGATTAGGCTTGGTGTCTTCTTTGAGGTTAGCAACCCTAATGTTCCCCCCATTCCATTAACAAATAAACTGAGATATGCAGACTATATGCCACTGGGGTGAGCGTTAGGGTTGCTAACTCCAAGGAGGATCCCAGGCCTGATCTGTGAAGATTGGGACAGGCAAAACCGTATTTTTCTTTTCTTTTGCTGTTTACGGGGGTGTTAGGGTTGGAAACCCTAACACCACATTTCCCTACTTTTGTAGTTTAATCTGAGCCCTAACTGGTGCATTAAAGAAGTTTGTTGCAACTAATTTCTTTACTTTTTGAGATAGTATCATCATATTCTCATTCACATCCATTTGTGTAGGGAAGCACAGGACCCTCTGGACCCTGTGCCTCCATCCTTCCATACTTGCACACATCCATCTGAGTGTGTAAGCACAGGGCCCTTCAGACATTGTCCTTCTGTGCCTCCAAAAAAGTAATTTATGTGCTTGGTTGTAATAGTTTTTTTTTTTGTGGGGCTCACTTCAAAAGAGAAAATTTACTAAGTGGGCCTCTTAAAGGGAAGCATTCATGCACAGTGGCTGACACAGTTTTAAAGCCTGTGAAATGCTCTATCACATGAGGTATTGGGCTCATCTGTAGCTAGATGTACTCCAAAGATATAGATGACTGAGTCTTTCCAATATTAACACTACATTGCAGTCATTTGTAGAACATTGTGATGTCACTGAGGAACAAGTTGTGCCTAATTACACTGAGTCAAGCATAGCTTGTACCTCAATGACATCACAATGTTCTAAAAATTGCTACAGTGTAGCATTAATATTGAACAGACTCAGTTGTCTATATCGCTGGATTACTTTCTGCTACAGATGAGCCAGTACCTCATTGAAGTGAGCTTTTCATGGACTTTCAAACTATGACATCCTGGGCATGAATATGTAATTTTAACTCCCAGCACTTGATTGTATATGAACAAAAATGTATTTCTCAGTTTTTTACCCGTAAGACACTAGGTTTTTGTTGGTTTGCTCTGAAGTTTGGTATGCTTGTAGTGGAAGACCATATACACCTTTGGTGCATTTTTGATGATGATCAGACCTTCACTGTGGATTTGGCAGCATGGTGAAGACTGGAGGTAATTCTGGGATGTACTGCATACTCCATGAATGTTTAGGAGGCAATTATGTATTAGTGGTACAGTACTGATTGACATCTTTTTCATATATGCATTGCCCCTTAATTCCAGTTATTGACAGATGACTTATGGCTTGTTAAAGTTGCAATGTTGTCCTATGGGAAATTTGCTTTCTTTTTAATTTTAATGTTTTTCTATGGCCCCTAAATTTTTTTGGTGGGGGATGTTGTGTGTTAGTCTTGTAGTACTTATTAAGATCTTTCTTTTCATATATATATTGCCCCTTAACTATAATTATAGACAGAGGTATGACTTGTTAAACCTAAAACGTGGAAAAAAATTAAGTCCAAATTCTTTTTTTTTGTATGAAGGGATCTTTTTTTATATGGCCCTAGTCTTTTTTCATATTGGCATATGAAAAAAGTAATCTGGGTCATGAAAAAATATTTTAAAACGTGTCAAAAACACATTTCTGGGTGATTTTTCTAAAAACAAACTGCAAAATCCACCTAATGAGTCCCGATTAGCAAGATACATGTGTTGGTGTCACTGCAGGATGTCATTTTTATATGTTTCCAAAAATGTTGTTTTTTGAAAAACAAACAAACAAGATAGCGGCCATACAAAAAAAATAATTTTCCTCATGAAAAAAGATTACCCCATACAAAACAGAATCTTTTCTCATATGGGCCAAATTATTTTTTTGTATGAAACACCTATTCAAAAAGACTGTACTAAGCATGCTCAGAACTGAAATTTCAAATCCTTATAACTCTGGAACAGATGAATAGTTTTTCACCAAATCAATAAATAGCACCACTGTGGCCCAAATCCTTTCTACCAGGAAATTTCAGAGTAAAATTCCAAACTGTCTGGGCAGTAGGTAATGACAAAAAAAAAAAAAAAAACAGATGACCCCCCCCCCAATATTTTTCACTTTTTTGCTATCTAGATTTCAGAATCCACATGTTCAACTGGAATGAAACTATTCAAGTAAAGAGATCTTGCCCCCAAGACTGTGTATGTAAATGTTTTTATAAATAAACCCATTGAACTGTGGCAAAGCTATTAAAGTGCAAAGTGAGTGGGTTTAGCATTTAACAGGCTACTCAACCAAAACAATAGAGGCACTACTATGCCACTATAATATATCAATTTATAACAGGAGTCCAATCTCTTACCTTGTATTTCCCCATACAGCGGTCATCATCATCCCCATCTTCATCATCAATGGCTTTCCCACGGTACAGGGGGAAAATGTGCAGCCAGTCTTCAAACTTATTAAAGTGTCGCTCCAGTTCTGAGTTGTAGATCTGAGAATGAATGCAACTGTTAATTGCATGTTCTTTTGTTTGCAATCTTTTAAAATGAAAACATTTTCTTTGTTTTGTAAGTTTTGCTTGCAAAATCAATAAATAAAAAGTACAAAGAAAAAAGAAAAAACCCACATCCCAAGGAGATGTGTTGGTGCTGGACTGCAGACCAGTTCTAAGAAGACAAGCTCAAAAACTAACAGTGTTAAGATCAATTTCTATGTGACATGCATTTTGTTTTATTTTTCCATTTAATATATAGTCAAGACAGTTTTGTGACATAACAAAATGCATATTTAATAATGTTGAAATGCACCACTGTATAGTGTTTTTGTCACTGCTGACACCACCGCATGCTCTCAACACTGTAATTTTTCAAGGTCGGCCAGCCAGCACAGCAGTAGTGCTACTGCATGCTACACTGGTGACCCTGGTTCAGGAATGAGGCTGGAGAGTCAGAAGACCAGCCGGGGAAGGTTGGATGAGCATCCTGTACACAGCTGGCCAAGAGATCCCAGCACACAAGTGACACAGTGTACAGATTGGGTGTACGTCAGCCAGGACCACATACAGCAGGAGCGGTGGACGTCTGTGGGACATGCATTGGAGCATGCACGTACATGCACTAACATCACTGCATGTCCACAAGCAGAAAATTCCTTGGGGACAGCAACAATATTACACTCCCTGGGCACCCTCCTGAATGACACACCAGATATAAGCCTCAGCTGGGGATCTGGTTGATATCGTTCTCATTCTTCCTTCCTGGGGAGCCCTGCTGCAGGGGGCAAGCTGTGGGCCACCCAGACTGGGTGGCATGTGGATGATGCAGAGTGCGCTAGTTCAAGGACCAAATGAGGGGTACATCCCCAGCTGAACTGGAGTGGCAAACAGAGTTAAATAAAAAAACAATGTGGTATTCCATGGGAAACATAATTACTGTATATCATTTAAAGGGGGAGGAAACATTGGCTTGGTCACTCAAGTTGTAAAAGTCCATGAAATGATCTTTCAAAGGAGGTACTGGGCATACCCGGATATATCAGGAGTTCTGAGATATGCATATTCATTTATTTTATTTATTTTCAAATGTATTTACCAGGGAGTTCCAGAATTATCAAAATAATCAGCAAATTACATCGAGGCAGCAGCCATTTCATGAAATATTGAAACAGAAAATGATGTATTTGATAGGCAAACTGTTATTTGCAACAGCCAGTTTGCCCCTCAGTGATATCACTTCCTGTTTTAAAATTCCACGTGCCTTGGTTTAATTTACAGATTGTGGTGGTGCTAGCAGAAGTGGATGCTGCACACCTTGCCCTCAGAGGTCGGCATACAATGACTCTGCATCACACTACAGACCCCACTGGCCCAGGGTGAGGGAGTCAGGCATGGCCTACAAACCCATGTCTCCCATGGGGCAGTGCAGTGCACCGCCAGCTGGTGCCACAACTGTGTACCACCAGGCTATGTACTACTCAGAAGAGACCAAGGTGCAAAAAGGGGGGGGGAGTAGCCCTTTATGTCAATGAAAATATCAAAGTTACAGAAATTCAGAATACACATAAGGAGCCAGAAGAACTACGGGTCACCCTGGAAACAGGAAATGGGGCAGCCATACAAACTGGAATTGTCTACAGGCTTTCAGACCAGGTGGAGGACACAGACACATTACTATCAGAAGATATACAAAACATGACAGCTAAAGGGGCGGTTCTGATAATAGGAAACTTCAACATGCCAGATACAGACTGGTCAATACCAGCAGGAACATCTGCCAGAACAAGACATAGTGGATTCCCTGCAGGGGGAGGACCTCAAACAACTGGTACAACAACCTACAAGAGACAGGGCTATCCTAGATCTAGTACTGACTAACAGGGAAAGGATCACAGATCTCTAGGTAGAAGGTCACCTGGGGGCCAGTGACCACCACATGGTATGGTTCAATTTGGCCACTAGAACTAGATAGAAGACTTGGTTTGCTGACCAAGGCACGTATCTTCACCTGAGCTCTTTCCTTCTAAGATTGCTTGAAAGAACAGAACAGAGAACCTCACCAGAGCAAGGGAAAAGGATTAAGACTTCTTTTGGCTAAGCAGATTTACTGTGTGTTGTTATTTTTATTTTGTACTCACAGGGATTGCTACTGATTGTTGCTAACATTTCATTGCTTTATTTTTTTCTGACTCAAATTGTTGTTGCTGGTATACCTTATTCTGCATTATTACAAGGTGTGCCTACAGGTGTGTGCTAACAGATAACTGCTGTAATTCAATTTGTCTTTTGCAAGGTATATCTTCTGTTACTGCTTTATTTTTCTCTGTAGTAAAGTGTTTCTTACAGGGTATATCTTCTCTGAAGTTATTACAGGTGGTGCTTTACAGGTTTTACAATTTTATCTAACATTAGGATAAACTTTCAGGGTTACTGCATTTGTTGTTGACTGATTGTTTTTGCTCTTACATCCTTGTTCTTTCATCCATGGTTCTTTTTTTTCGGCAGGGGAAGGGCCCAACCACCCACCCTCATCCCCAACCACCCCACACTACACTCCTTTTATAGGGTACCACAGTTGTGATATTTCCTGTGGCAAAGCATGAAGGGGCGGATCAGTGGAGCATCCACAAGGTAAGCTCATTTACAGGGGCACTAGTAATTTAACTTGTTATAACAAGTTATACGAAAACAAAACACAAAATCAAACCATTACTTGCATTTTCTTTCTTCTAATTACTCTGACCAGGTTATAAACCCAGCAACTTATCTGGAATGGATATCGTTAACTGCAGATACTGTGGAACACATTTCAGAAGGACAGTCTTACAGGAGTTAGGACACTGTCCTACATGCTAGGCCATTGGAGATTTTAGGGCTCAGCTCCGGGCAGCATGGGCAGAGATTGCGTGCCTCAAATTTCATGTTCAAGAGGAAATACATTATAAGAATCACCCGCCATTTCCCCAACATCCAACAGAAGAACTTCGACCGCAGAGGGTAGTTGGTCCAGGAGGTTGGCAGGTGGTTAGGAGGGGCAAATCAGGTGCCTCATCACTCTGTGCTCTCCAACATATTACCTCCAAAACCATATAAACACTACAAACAGGTATCTGCCTCTATCTCCAAAATCAAATCAAATCAAATAAAGGGGCAGAGGACACTGCAGAGCAGGACACTGCAGCACAGGAGCTAGCACAACAAAACTCACTCAAATCAGGAACCAAAACAAAAAAAGCAAAAAGGAAATCCCAAAAACTTCTGATCATAGGAGACTCCATGATTCGAGAAGTTGATACCCATCTCCAGCCAGGGGTAATGGTCAGATGTCTCCCAGGTACATCAGCATGGAGAGACACTGACCACATTGCTAAAACTGTTCACAAAGCAGGAGAAAACATTGATGTCCTAGTACACATAGGGACTAATGATCTCGCCAGCCGGTCAGTTGTGGAGACCAAGGAACACCTGACCAGGCTGGGTGACAAACAATCATCCATTTCATCTGACATCTCCTTCTCTGAGATCCTACCAGTCTGGGAGAGGGGGGCAGATGGATGGAAGGTCAGAGAAGGGGAGATAGGGGAGCTAAACATGTCGCTCAAGGGCTGGTGCCAGGAAAAAGGACATAGATTTGTAGGGAACTGGCAGCAGTTCTGGGAGCGAAAGTTGTTTAAATTTTATGGACTGCATCTGACTAAGGAGGGAGTCAGTGCATTGGGGCAGAAGTCTGACGTCTTTGCAGAATATTTAAACTAGCAAATGGGGAGAGGGTGCAGCACCCCATACGTCGAATTAGAAGAACACCCTTCCCCCCCCCTCAGCTAGTGGTCAAACGGGGATTCAGCATGTCTGCAGTTCATTTGCATTAGCAGGTAAGAAAAAAGGTCCATCTCCCCATATGACACACAGGGAAAATGCCAAACCTCACCCAATGGCTAACACACCGAAATCTGGCCAATGGAAAATCATGTACACAAATGCTCACAGCCTGGGAAATAAGATCCCAGACCTGCAGACAATAATGTCAGAGGCTAAACTGGACATAGTAGCAATTAGTGAGGTGTGGCTTATCAGTAACTACTCTTGGGGACTTCAGTACCTGGCTATGTACTGTTCAGAAGAGACCGAGGTGCAAAAAGGGGGGGTGGGGTGGAGTGGCCCTGTATGTCTATGAAAATATCAAAGCTACAGAAATTCAGAATACACATAAGGAGCCAGAAGAACTATGGATCACCCTGGAAACAGGAAATGGGACAGCCATAAGAACTGGGGTTGTCTACAGGCCCCCAGACCAGGGGGGGACATAGACACATTACTGTTAGAAGATATATAAAACATGACAGCTAACAGGGAGGTTCTGACAATGGGAGACTTCAACATGCCGGATACAGATTGGTCAATACCAGCAGGAACATCTGCCAGAACAAGACACATGGTGGATTCTCTGCAGGGGGAGGGCCTCAAACAACTGGTACAACAACCCACAAGAGGCAGGGTTATCCTAGATCTAGTACTGACTAACAGGGAAGGGATCACATATATCCAGGTAGAAGGTCATCTGGGAGCCAGTGTCCATCACATGGTATGGTTCAATTTGGCCACTACATCTAAATCATCCCATTCCAAGGCAAAACTATGGGACTTCAGAGGAGCTGACTTTTATAAGATGGCCAACAGAGTTAAGCTAACCATGGCAATAAGAAACATAGGTGAGGGGGTACAGGCAAAGTGGGCAAGCATTAAGGATGCAATACTTGAAGCAACATCCCATTGTATTAGACAGAAAAGGAAGTGCAAAAGAAGAAGGAAACCACTTTGGTTCTCAAATACAGTAGCAGAAAATGTCAGAGCCAAAAGGCTGGTCTTCAGGAAATATAAGGGAACACAGCGGGATGAAGATAGGGAGGCATACCAAACTGCCCTAAGGGAAGCAAGGAAGGCAGTAAGGCAGAAGTCCCAAACTGAGGAAACACTAGCATGGACAGTAAAAGAAGGTGACAAGAATTTCTGTAGATACATTAGTGAAAGGAAAAAGTCCAGAGGGGGTATTGCTAAGCTCAAAGGAGAAAAAGGGGCATGTGAAGAGGAGGACCCTGTAAAAGCATCTATCCTAAATAGATACTTTTTCTCAGTATTTACTGAAGAGAAGGTAGGGCAGGGCCCACAGCTCAGCACAATGGACACATGGAAGGGAGGCGTGCACAAGTCCCTTCACAAAATAAAGGGTCCTACAAGAGCTTACTAAGCTAAGGGTGGACAAGGCAATGGGACCTGATGGCATACATCCCAGGGTAGTTAAGGAGCTAAGGGTGAAACTAGCTGAGCCATTAACAGAACTGTTTAGTGAGTCCCTGAGCACAGGAGAGATCCCAGGAGACTGGAGAAGGGCTCATGTGATTCCACTCCACAAGAGTGGTAGCAGGGAGGAGGCTGGGAACTACAGACCAGTCAGTCTTACCTTAGTAGTGGGCAAGATTATTGAGGCACTCCTTAAGGAAAGGATAGTGCAACACCTGGAATCCATAGGGGCACAGGATCCAAGACAGCATGGGTTTACAAAAGGAAGGTCCTGTCAAACTAATCTCATAGATTTCTTTGACTGGGTAACCAGAGTGGTGGACCAAGGGGAAGCAGTTGATGTCCCCTACCTTGACTTCAGCAAAGCTTTCGACACTGTTCCGCATAGAAGATTGATAAATAAGCTGGATAGGCTCAGGGTGGGTCAGAAGTTGGTCAACTGGGTGGCAAACTGGTTGATGGGCTGAAAACAGAGAGTGGTGGTAAATGGTTTACAGTCAGAAGAGATGCAAGTCACAAGTGGGGTACCTCAGGGATCAGTCTTGGGGCCAGTCCTCTTCAATATTTTCATTAGTGACATTGCAGATAGACTAGAGGGTAAGGCTTGTCTGTTTGCAGATGACACCAAGATCTGCAACAGAGTAGATGATCCAGATGTGGTGGGCAGAATGAGAAGAGATCTGGATAAACTAGCAAAATGGTCAGAAGAGTGGCAACTGGGATTTAATGCAAATACGTGCAAGATCATGCACATAGGGAAGAGAAACCCTGAAGCCACCTATAGGCTGGGAGGGGTGTTGCTGGTGGTCACAAAGGAAGAAAGAGACTTGGGCATCATCATCATCGATGACCTGAAATCATCCAAGCAGACCTCTAAAGTAGTAGGTAAGACTAGGGGAATGTTAGGGTGTATTATTAGGGGTATCACAAGTCGTAAGAGGGAGGTAATAATCCCTCTTTACAAGACACTGGTTAGGCCCCATTTGGACTATTGCGTTCAGTACTGGATGCCACACCTTCACAAGGACATTAACCAAATTGTGGCAGCCCAGAGAGAAGGTCAACCAAAATGGTGCAGGGACTGCATCCAAAGACATGTGAGGACAGATTAACGGAGCTCAATATGTATACCCTTGAGCAAAGGAGGGAGAGAGGTGATATGATCGGAATATTCAAGCACCTTAAGGGCATTAACAAGGTGAAAGAGTCTAACATGTTTAAATATAAGAAAAATAGCAGGACAAGAGGACACAGCATGAGATTAGAGGGAGGCCGATTAAGGGGGAATGTGAGGAAATTCTTTTTCACAGAAAGAGTGGTAGATACATGGAATGGCCTACCTCAGGAAGTGGTGGTTATGAATACAGTGCAGGGTTTCAGACAGGCATGGGATAGGCATAAGGGAGCAATACAGATAAAGTATGAATAGATAGACCACTGACAGAGCAAAGGCTGATGGCACATTTATAAGGTAGGAAAATAAATGGGCAGACTGGATGGGCCTTGCGGTCCTTATCTGCCGTCAACCTCTGTGTTTCTATGTTTCTATGTAAATCATCCCATTCCAAGGCAGAAATATGGGACTTCAGAGGAGCTGACTTTGATAAGATGGCCAACAGAGTTAAACTAGCCCTGGGAAGAAGAAATACAAGTGAGGGTGTACAGGCAAGGTGGGGATGCATTAAGGATGTAATACTTGAAGCAACATCCCATTGTGTTAGAGGGAAAAGGAAGTGCAAAAGAAGAAGGAAACTACTTTGGTTCTCAAAAACAGAAGCAGAAAAGGTCAGAGCCAAAAGGCTAGCCTTCAGGAAATATAAGGGAACACAACGGGATGAAGATAGGTAGGCATACCAAACTTCCCTAAGGGAAGCAGGGAAGGCAGTAAGGCAGGCAAAGGCCCAAACCAAGGAAACACTAGCATGAACAGAAAAAAAAGGAGGGAACAAGACTTTCCATAGATACATTAGTGAAAGGAGAAAGTCCAGAGGGAGTATTGCAAAGATCAAAGAGGATAAGGAGGAATGTGTGGAGGAGGACCAAGCAAAAACATATATCCTGTATAGATACTTCTGCTCAGTATTTACTGAGGAGAAAGTAGGGCAGGGCCCACAGCTCAGCACAATGGACACATGGGAGGGAGGTGTGCACAAGTCCCTTCACAAAATAAAGGGTTCTACAAGAGCTCACTAAGCTAAGGGTGGACAAGGCAATGGGACTGGACGGCATACATCCCAGTGTATTTAAGGAGCTAAAGGCAGAACTAACACAGCCATTATGAGAACTGTTTAGTGAGTCTCTGAGCACAGGAGAGGTCCCAGAAAACTGGAGAAGGGCTCATGTGATCCCGCTCCACAAAAGTGGTAGCAGGGAGGAGGCAGGGAACTACAGACCTCAGTAGTGGGCAAGATTATGGAGGCACTCATTAAGGAAAGGATAGTGCAACACCTGGAATCCATAGGAGCACAGGATCCAATACAGCATGGGTTTACAACAGGAAGGTACTTCAAAAAGAATCTCATACATTTCTTTGACTGGGTATCCAGAGTGGTGGACCAAGGGGGTGCAGTTGATGTCACCTATCTTGACTTCAGCAAAGCTTTCAATACTGTTCCACACAGAAGATTGATTAATAAGCTGGGTAGGCTCAGGGTTGGTCAGAGGTTGATCAACTGGGTGGCAAACTGGTTGGCGGGCAGAACACAGAGAGTGGTGGTAAATGGTATACAGTCAGAAGAGATGCAAGTCATAAGTGGGGTACCTCAGGGAGGGGCCAGTCCTCTTCAATATGTTCACCAGTGACATTGCAGATGGACTGGGGGTAAGGTGTGTCTGTTTGCAGATGACACCAAGATCTGCAACAGAGTAGATGATCCAGATGGGGTGGGTAGAATGAGAAGAGATCTGGATAAACTGGCAAAATGTTCAGAAGAGTGGCAACTGGAGTTTAACGCAAAGACATGCAAGATCATGCATACAGTATATGGAAGAGAAACCCTGAAGCCACCTATAGGTTGGGAGGGGAGTTGCTGGCAATCTTAAGAAAAGAAGGAGACTTGGGCATCGTCATCACAGATAACCTGAAATCATCCAAGCAGACCACTAAAGCAGTAGGTAAGGCTAGGGGGATGTTGGAGTGTATTAACAGGGGTACCATAAGTCTTAAGAGGGAGGTAATTATCCCTCTTTACAAGACACTGTGTAGGCCCCATCTGGAGTACTGTGTGCAGTACTGGAGGCCACACCTGCACTAGGACATTAATAAAATGGAGGCAGTCCAGAGAAGGGCAATCAAAATGGTGCTGGGACTGCATCAGAAAACATATGAGGACAGATTAACAGAGCTCAATATGCATATCCTAGAGCAAATGAGGGAGAGAGGTGATACGATCGAAACATTCAAACATCTTAAGGGCATTAACAAGGTGAAAGAGTCTAACATGTTTAAATATAAGAAAAATAGCAGGACAGGACACAGCATGAGATTAGAGGGAGGCCGATTAAGGGGTAATGTAAGGAAGTTCTTGTTCACAGAAAGGGTGGTGGATGCATGGAACGGCCTGCCTCAGGAAGTGATGGCTATGAATACAGTGCAGGGCTTCAAACAGGCATGGGATATGCATAAGGAAGCAATACAGATGAGTATGATTAGATAGGCCACTGACAGAGTAAAGGCCTATGACACATTCATTAGGTAGAAGAACTGGGCAGACTGGATGGACCTTGTGGCCCTTATCTGCCATCAACTTCTATGTTTCTATAATATATAACTTTACTACTAATAAACATCATCAGTAATAAAAAAAAGGTTATTCTATCTTTCCACTGATCTATGAAGATTAAATTACACTTTTTTAAAGTTGACCAGCGATGGTTTGCAGATATGATACATATGGGGGAAAATATGTCTTACAGTGGGTCTGACATCCCAAACCATAATGTATTGATTTCTAATGTTATTGTTTTCCATCAGTTTAATTAAAAAAAATGTTCAATCAGGCAAGGAAGTAGGAATGAGTAAAACATGCACCAGCTTATATTAGGGGCAAAGTGATGACTGTGAGGCTATTTACAGTACTGCTCCTTGTAGTTGCAAGCACTCCATTACCAGAAAAATCTTGGCAAGACGAAGGGTAGCACAACAGTAATTGCACAAAAGGACGTGGCTTCCTGCAGCATAGCCGATGCTACCACAATGAAAGATAAATACAAAGACTGGAAAAGCGGAGCAACTCGGTAACTGACAGACCTAAATGCCAGGTCAAGTTCAAAATTGCTTTATTTAAATTAAACATAAAAAGCTGATCGGGACAAACAGCACCCCTCCACCAACATTTCACGTAAAGACTGGATAAGGGCTCATGTGATCCCGCTCCACAAGAGTGGTAGCAGGGAGGAGGCTGGGAACTACAGACCAGTCAGTCTTACCTCAGTAGTGGGCAAGATTATGGAGGCACTCCTTAAGGAAGGGATAGTGCAGCACCTGGAATCCATAGGGGCACAGGATCCAAGACAGCATGGGTTTACAAAAGGAAGGTCCTGTCAAACTAATCTCATAGATTTCTTTGACTGGGTAACCAGAGTGGTGGACCAAGGGGGGGGCAGTTGATGTCGCCTACCTTGACTTCAGCAAAGCTTTCGACACTGTTCCACATAGAAGATTGATAAACAAGCTGGGTAGGCTCAGGGTGGGTCAGAAGTTGGTCAAATGGGTGGCAAACTGGTTGACAGACAGAAAACAGAGAGTAGTGGTAAACTGTATACAGTTAGAAGAGATGCAAGTCACAAGTGGGGTACCTCAGGGATCAGTCCTGGGGCAAGTCCTCTTCAATATTTTCACTAGTGACATCAGTTTGCAGATGACAGCAAGATCTGCAACAGAGTAGATGATTCTGATGGGGTGGGCAGAATGAGAAGAGATCTGGATAAACTAGCAAAATGGTCAGAACAGTGACAACTGGGATTTAATGCAAAGAACTGCAAGATCTTGCACATAGGGAAGAGAAACCCTGAAGCCACCTATAGGCAGGGAGGGGAGTTGCTGGCAGTCACAAAGGAAAAAAGAGACTTGGGCATCACCATCACCGATGACCTGAAATCATCCAAGCAGACCTCTAAAGCAGTAGGTAAGGCTAGGGGGATGTTAGGGTATATTAGTAGGGGTATCACAAGTCGTAGAGGAGGTAATAATCCTCTTTACAAGACACTAGTTAGCCCCATCTGGAGTACTGCGTGCAGTACTGGAGGCCACACCTTCACAAGGTCATTAACCAAATTGAGGCAGTCCAGAGAAGGGCAACCAAAATGGTGCAGGGACTGCATCAAAAGACATATGAGGACAGATTAATAGAGCTCAATATGTATACCCTTGAGCAAAGGAGGAGAGAGGTGATATGATCGAGACATTCAAACACCTTAAGGGCATTAACAAGGTGAAAGAGTCTACATGTTTAAATATAAGAAAAATAGCAGGACAAGAGGACACAGCATGAGATTAGAGGGAGGCCGATTAAGGGGGAATGTGAGGAAATTCTTTTTCACAGAAAGGGTGGTGGATGCATGGAACGGTCTACCTTAGGAAGTGGCGGCTATGAATACAGTGCAGGGCTTCAAACAGACATGGGATAGGCATAAGGGAGCAATACAGATGCGTATGAATAGATAGGCCACTGACAGAGCAAAGGCCGATGACACATTTATAAGGTAGAAAAAGAAATGGGCAGACTGGATGGGCCCTGCAGTCCTTATCTGCCGTCAACTTCTATTTTTCTATGTTTCTATTATAACGCTTTATCAAGGCAGGGTAATGTTACATTACCAGCACCATTTAAAAAGGGAGGTCTTAAAGAGATACTATTGTATAAGACACCTGCTGTCTAACTAATCACATATTTAATCAATAAATGTCATCTCATTAATGTGATGTGATGTGACCTAATTGTGCAACCAGCCTGGAAAAACATGCAGCACCCCATGCTCTTAAAATACATATCTCTAGAATAGAGTGCAAATCAGTGAATAATCATATAAATAACAAGACTCCTGTAAATAAACATGCTTGTCACATACAGTACATTCTAACAGTTCAATGAACTACAATAGAAGATAATAAATAAATTAATGCACTAATGAGATGGGGAGGAGTAACAGAACCTGAAACAGCCTTAAAGACACATGGACTATTTTTATAAATACTTTTGTTTCTGCTAATACTATAATTTTTTTTATAATAATTTCTTCTCTTCTTTTACCACTTCATTAAAACTTACTAAGAAAACCATTTTCTAAGCTCAATAATACCCTCCAGGGTGGGCATTATTGGGAAATACCGGACCTTCCAGGGGCTATAAGGCCCTCTGCCTGCGGCATCAGGCCTCATCACGCCCCAGGGCGGTCCAGTATTTCCCAATAATGCCCAACCTCGAGGGTATTATTGCCTACATATATTTTTTTTTTATTTACACACTAAGCTGAAAGTTTTTTTACAGGAGCAACCTGGGAGCACAGGGAAGTTAAATGACTTGCTCAGGTTCACACAGTATGCAAGTGGAAGCCAAACCCAGGTCTGGTCTGCTGGATGTCACCAGATTTGCAGCTCAGAGCATTAAACCACTGTGCTATACTTCCCAGATTTATTTCCATAGTATTGCAGACATTCATTATATGAATCATCCAGGTTCCACAGTTAGCCACAGACCACCCCAGTCTCAGGGCTACGTATCGGCTCCATGAATGTCTGTAGACTCCTGGAAAAAAATGCAGCACCCCAGTGCTGTTTTGGCACAGCATCAACCAGATATACCGGCACTTGTTGAAACATGGCTGTCTAAAGCAACCCCGGACTCCTTCGTCACCTTCCCCAGCTACTCCATCTCTAGAGAAGACAGAGTGGACAAGCGTGGTGGTGGTTGTGCCTTTTACATGTGTGACACCCTGCAGGGGCTCCTCTTATTATCACTGTGGCCTATGTCCCACCATGAAACCAAGCCTCCTCAATAGCCTCACTCTCTGAATACCTTGCCACCCTCCCGCACAAGGTCGAGCAGATACTGGTGGGAGACCTCAATGTTAACTGGCTGCAAGCTCAACAGCACACACAAAGGACATTTTCCCAGTCACTGACCTCCGTCAACTGGTAACCCAGCCCACCAGGTCAAACCCCTCCACTGGCACACACTCACTCCTGGACATCCTCCATACCAACTGCCCACATAGAATCGCAGATGTTACAGTCCACCCTAATTCACTGAGTAACCACTAACCGATACTGTACACTTGGTCCTGACGGCTACCCAAACCAGCACCCAGTATGACCCCCCGTTACCACCTACACCCTGGAAATCTGCTTAAGCTAAAACACAACTTGGCCCAGTAGGATTGGTAACCCATAAATCTCACCCCAAACATAGATGCGGCCCTTGACTACTTCTCCTCATCTTTTAACAAAGCCTGTGACATTTATGCCCCATTTGCCAAAACGCAAACCAAGAAATGTAATGCGCAATGGATCACCCCCCTCCCCCACTTCTAAACAACTATGGCAAAGAGATGACCTCTGTCACAGAGCCATCGCCTCTGGTAAGCCAGTGGACAAACAGGCCTACAATGCCGAATGTAGCAGATGTACCCGGGCCATTCGAAAGGCCAAGGCTGAATACTACAGATCTGCCTTGGCCTCCTTCTAGGGGTCCACCAGGAGGTTTTGGGACAACATAAAAGAGTTAAATGGGAAAACACACTCACCACCACCATCCCAACGTAACGTTAATGGAACAACCACCACAGACCCACAAAGCATTGCAGAGTGCCTCAATGCCACATTCTCTGACCTCAGCGCAGTGCTGCCCAGCAATTTCTTTTACCCAACCCTCCCCACTCAGGCACCAACACTCCACTGCCCACCTTTCTACCTGCATGCCATCACTACACAGGAAGCTAAGCCTTATCTGGCTAAAGTCCTCAATGGAACAAGCCCCTTTAGTGACCCACTAGACACAAAACTGCTCTGGCTAGTCCTTGACACGGTATTGGTGCCATTCACTGATCTATTAAATCACTCCCTGTGCCTGGGACACTTACCAACTGCTTGGAAAAAGGCAGTAATCACCCCTATACACAAAGGAGGGGATAGCAGATCTTTGAGTAACTATCAGCTGATCTCCATCCTCCCCCCACTCTCAAAAGCCTTAGAGAAAGTAGTAGCCACCCAACTCACTGAGTACTTGGATACCCATGGCCTGCTCTGTAGGGAGCAGCATGGCTTCTGCTCTGGCCATAGAACAACCACAGCCCTCCTGGAATTATCCACCTTTCTTCACTCAGCCCTAGATAAAAGCCACCTAGCTGGAGCCGTATTTATAGACCTCTTCAAGGCCTCTGACATGGACAGCCACCCCCTTCTACTGGACTCACTCGTACAACCTGGCCTCTCTCAAGGATCCCTCTCCTGGTTCACCTGCTACCTCTACACAAGGTCCCATTGCATTAAAATAAACAGTACCCACTCCAGCACCCACCCAGTCTGGTCTGGTGTACCTCAGGACTCCATCTTGGGCCCGCTTCTCCTTAGTTTCTACCTAAATGCCCTACCTAGCCATTGCCCAGATAAGGTTCTTCTCTACACAGATGACGTGGTCCTTTTTGCCGCTCATCCACACCCCTCCTCACTTCAAACCACACTACAGCACGCCTTTAACCAAGTCAAGAGCTGGTTCCTTGACCACAGACATTAACATTAAAAAAAAGAAGTCTATGTTCTTCATGCATCGTCAAAGTAAAATCAGGGACACTCCCCTCCAGATACCCTCCAGCTCACTACAGCCTCTGGAGCAAGTCCTCTCATATACATATCTGGACATCATATTTGACCCTGCACTCTCCTTTCACACACACATCAGCACACTCACGTCAGCCACCAATGCTCGTATCGGCCTCTTATATAGACATAAAGACTGTCTGCCTCCTGAAGCCCTCCGCCTGGCTGTCACCTCCTCTGTTCTGTCCCTAGTTGACTATGGACTCCCTGTCTATGCAGCAGCTGACACCACTGCCATTAACAGAATCCAAATGTCCATGAACAAGGCCTGTTGGCTACTTTTAGGTGCCAACAAGAGAACCCACACATATACCCTATACTCCCTAGCCAATGTGCTCAGTTTTGAGGAGAGACTACAATACCAGTCCTGCCTACTGGCAAAAAAATACTCCTTGGCCTCTCCCCCCCGGAGTGTGTACAACTCTAATCCCAGCCACCCCCTCTGCTTCCACCCGCGGTTCTTCTAAGATTACCTTTCTAGTGCCCAGGGTAAGGATGTCACTGGCCCAGAGGTCCTTCTGTTACAGGACTCTTGCTGGTACAATGCACTCCCGGCCACTGTCTCCACCCTCCCCAAAATAGGCCCCTTTAAGGTCACACTTAGGAATCACATCCTCTCCAGCCAAAAGTGCTCATGTGGGCAGTAGTTGTGGCCCAGACCCTGGATGCCACCCCATATAGATCAATTACCACTGGACCATCGACAATGTCCCCTAAAGGACTGCATCCTGGCACCCACTGAAACAATGTACCAACTCAATGTGAGCTGCCTAGCCATTGCTTGTATAGAACTGCAGCTGCACTGTTTAAGTTTCTGTAATTTACTTGCTCTAATATGTTATTTGTAACAAAGTCTGTAACACTGCTCTCTAGCTGTATGTCTTGCTATGATGTTGTATATATGCTCTGCATTTACCATGTGTGGTACCTAGTGCCGTCCTATGTTGTTGTATCACTGTAATTGACAAGGAGCCTTTGGAAATGAATCCCTGACTCAAAGGGCTGTAATTCCAATGTGAATTAATGAATAAATAAATAAATTCAAGGAGCTATAATATTAATAAATTCCCATCAGTGTAAGTGAAGGGACTCCAGAAACTGAACTAGTATTTTTAACCTTTGAGGGTCTAAATTATTAAAAAGTGAGATTATAATTTCATTTGGTGTCACATCCAAATCATCCAAGAGTTGGAAGAACTTTATGCGTTGTTTTGTTAATTTCGGACACCAGACAATAACGTAGGCCAGGTCATCAACTTCGCCCATGCCACAGTCACAAAAATATGATTGTGTTTCATTACGAGACTGTTTATATAAAAGAATCTTAGATCTAAAAAACTCCAGCCTAAAATGTGAGATTAGTATTCTATGAGCTTTGTCAGTAAACACAATGCCATTTTTTCCCTACAATTATCTGTTTTCAAAATGTTGTATGAAATATTGGGCCAGCTATTCAAAACTCTGCACCACGATTGCACCAAATTTGTGCCTGATTGCTATATTCAAAAGGCCAAATAGCACCAGTGCAGCATGTTAGATACTGATGCTAAAGATAATGATTGTGTAGTGCAAAGTGAGGGCGGGGACTTTGTACATACAGCATACGGTATATTCAAAACTATAGTGCCGCAGTAAGATGGCATCAATGGTTTGTAGCGAGTGCAAGTTACCGCCTATGAAAAGTAGTCTTTAACTCTGGGCAAACCAAAGAAGAGCAGCTTGCATGCAGCAGCAACAGGGAACAAGGCTGACTGCAGCCAATGAGGAGGCTGTGAGGGCGAACAGTCACCCTGGGCCACTCCATATACACAGGCACCCACACTGTGGAATACAATGCCTCAACACTGCATAGACAATAACAATCATGTAACTTAGAGAACAGAGCCACAATCCCACTTGCAGCAACAAACTATTTGTAATTGTGTGTAATGTGACACTAAGTTGATATTTGCGAACTGTGTGTTGTTGTTCAATGTGTGTATGTACTGTACACTGCATCATCTCAGTCACACGTGTAGTGGCTCCAGGTCGTTCCTGAAGATGAACATTGGCCCAGTGTGCTTACCCGGTCAACAAAATGGTATATAAAACAAAACCTGACCAAGGAATGGTAGGGCCATGCTGCACACTGATGGCACTGCCCATGTCGCCATCATCTGGCACCAGTCCCAACCCTGACAGGCATTAGTGGGTGCCCTAGCACCAAGCGGACACCATGGCAATGCATCCTTGTGGCACACACCTTCGGTCTCCCCACTGGGGCATACCAACACAATCCAGCACACACATGCAGCACTGGGGGAATGGAGGGTGTTGAGTGGAGGGTGCACAGGTGTGCAGGCTGCACCACATAGTAGGTGCTGCCACAAGACATGGTGCACACAGCTCCATCTGTAGGGCTGGGTCCAGCCACACACAGTGCACATGTTCCAGTGTCAGAAATATCCCAACACCAGTGTGCCTGTCTGATGGTATGTGTCACCCCCTCCCTCGGGTCACATACTGCACATCTGTAAAGACACCACGGCACACACAATCAGCCATGTGTATGTTACCATGTGTATCCTATGCCAGTAATGCAGCAGATGTGGGTCACAGGACAGCATGACAGTGGTGTCCACAGTCAGACCACACCTGCCAGCTGGGCCTGTCACTGTGTAGTGAGCAGCAGTCATTGATGCCTGACACAGCATAGGCATTGCTGTGTCCCTTGCAATACCAGCCACTATGTTACTGTAGCATCTGCTAAGAACTGCAGCAGGGACTACGATATGTCCATGGCATATAGCATCCCCACCGGTGCCTGTAGTTCTAGTTCCCTGAGGCTCAATAGTCTCTGCTGCTGTGTACAAACGTAGCCTGCAGCTACCAACATTTGATCCATTCTGACATACAGGAAGGAGGTGCTGTGGACAGACCCAGCCTGCAGCTACTGACCTACAGTTCCAGTCTGACCTACAGATGGAGCTGTGTGCACCATGCAACAGCGCCTGGCAAACTACATGGTAGTGTATGCAAAGCAGGCCAAGATGAGATGCTAATGTGGCTGTTTGCACATGGATTGCCTAAGCAGGCTTATTTACACAGGAGTTTTTGAATATAGCAAAATGTAGCACCAGGCTAATTTGCTAATTATGCAAACATGTTTGCACTGGGCTAACCTTTCTGAACCAGTGTACAGTTCTGCTATGTTTGGCCTGTGATGTTTGCAGTTGTTGTGCACTACTTCATTGCTAGCACCCACGTTGGCCACCTACTACAACTCTGCCTTGCACCACCTCTGTGTGCACTGGGCTGCTGTTGCAGTTTGGCCTTCCAGGTTGCTATATTCAGAGCTCTCTTATTTGCTGGGCTATTTTTGCACTGCATTCTCAGCCCTGTTTGCACACCTTCGTTTGCATGCTTTGTTCAGCTGATTTAGATCTGGGTCTATTCCTTTGAATATAGCATGGAAATGGTTCTGGGGCTATTTTTGCATGCTGTGCAGTGCTAATTTTGCCCCAGGGCTAACTTTTGAATATTGGGCCCATGAACTTTCAATGTTTGAATATTTCCCCAATCATATTGAATTGCCAACTTTCTGCACCTGGTTTTTTATTGTATTAATTATCCAAACTTGAGACATTCAAAATACATCCATAAATACTGACCCTGGGGCATTGATATATATATATATATATAGATATATGTGTTACTTAATAAACTGTAAATAAGGGAACTGAAACCCACTACAAGAATATTGTATTTGTTCTTCTACTGCAAGTCTAGGTAATCTGTACTCCTAAGTAAGTTGCAATTTAAGTAAAAATATTGTTAATCTGTCCTTTGTGAGACAACGCAAGAGTAATTGGCCTAGTTCTAATCTTAACAATAACTTTGGAACACTACTTGGAACCCCAAGGAGGTATCTATATAACTGATTAAGAATACTTTCAAGTTAAGAAGACTTCCCAAGACACCAAACTTCTGAGGCATACAGTATAGCAGTTGTAGTTTTAGCATTATTGCTTTAAGACATCCTAACATAAATTTTCTCAAACCATTAGTTATTTTGTTCAATTTGTTTTTGATATTATTTATATAAGTATTCCAGCTCAAAACGTTTGTACATATTGCCTCTAAGTACTCCTAGGACTTAACTGTATCACATTGGAGATGATCAAAATAAAGAGAATAATGAAAATATTGATGATTATTATTTTTCCAAAAGATTAACGACTGGATTTTAGCTAGATAAATTTGTAAAAAACATGATTTACTTAAACTAGTGAATTTGGACATTTTCACTGTAAACCCAGGAATAAAATGGATACAGGTATCGCATCATCTGCATAAGTCAGATGTGGGCCTTTTACCTTGAAGGGTGATATTCATTGTCATACATGTGTAATAATATTTTATTTATATACAGATAGTAGGGGCTAATATGCAACCTTGTCTGACCCCAATATTAGTTTCTTATTTTATTAGTTAAAGTGCCCTCTATGTTATATTGTATTCTAGTCTAGGTTTCTTCATGTATTCTGACTAAAATGTCTAAGTACTGATCTATTTTCAAAGCATGTAGAGGGTGACTACTAATGGGCGCAGACCACAAGCAGTGACACAAAAACTGCCTGACATAAAAAGGGTAATGGACATTATAGTGACCATTGCAGATAGTGATGGTCACTTACTCCATCATGATAAAACAATCACCATGTATATTTTTATGCGGGGTTATCCCCCCCAAAAATAAATATAATCAATTCCATGGGGGGCTGAAGACTTCAGGGAAAACACACAATTTGTTTTTTCTGGCGCTAGACCCGAACCCAGGTTGTTGGCTTCAGGGGTGGTAGCAAATACCACTATGCTAAATGGCCAGCATGGCAGGGCTATGCCAAACATCATCCTATATCCTGCTGTAGTGAGTGTAGCTCCCTGCTACACTCCCTCTGTAGGATATAGCAACCTTTTTCACCAGTCATTCTATTTACAAGTGCTATTACTGAGTTACTTATATTGAGTCATATAATAATATGCACTCATATAGGGAGCAACACAACAGATCACTTAAAGGACCCTTTATGTGTATTGGGAGGATAATATTCCCTAACCAAGATGTAGGTAAGGTTTGATTTTTAATTATAAATTTATATAGCTGGTATAATAACAAAGCCTGCCAATCTATATAGTATTTAAACACATCTGAGACTATCCCATCTGAACCTGGAACCTTGCCCATTTTAATAGAATTAATTGCATCCAACCTTCCTGATACTTGAAAGTTCTTGGGATAGATCTATTTATGACTCTCAGCTTTTGAGATAAAATTGGTCCAATATTTAATCTATAAATTTCTTCCTAGGCATAAGATACGGCATTATAATGTTTATCCCAAGTGTCAGGTTGAATATGTGACTCTACTGATGCAGCAGATGTATTAGTACCTTTGGCCACTAACTTCCAAAAAAAGATTATTTTCAGTGATGGGCTTTTGAAGTTTATTCCACAACTCAACTTGAATTTTTTTCTTCTCGTCATTACAAATTTTGTTGTACTTTTTTCTCTCCTTGTTTAACATTGCTAGCACACTGCACTGACAATATCAGCATACACATTGTATAAGATATATATATTTCTATATAACAAACCAATCACACACACAAACACACACAAAAAAATAGATAAACATGTGGGGAGTAGTGCAATGTAATGGCTGTGGGGCAGCAGTCTTCTGGGAGTCTTTCTGGAGGCTGAGATGCTGCCCTATTTGCAGACAACTCTCTGCCCTGAGGGAGGAAGTTGCCCATCTTCAGGCCACACTGAACAGTAGTAAGGGAACCTTCCCCCAGGCCACACTGGATGGTAGGAAGGGAACCTCCCCCATCCAGGGAGCACCAGAGCCACCACCACAACCTCAGAGGTTGCAAAGAAAGCACAGCAGTTGGACCACAGTGGTCTCAGGGAGGGTGAGGATGGTGGAGCAGAGGCACACCCAGTCAGTTGTTCCACTCTACAATCCATACGCCATTCTGGGGGAGCATAGCTCTCCTATGGATGCACCCACAGAGGAGACTAAGGAGGCTGAGGACAACTGTCACAAGGGAGGCCCACAGGAAGGAGGCAGAGGGCGCCACAAGGAAAGGAAGCAGCTCCTGGTGGGGGACTCAATTATTAGGGGGATAGAACTGGGGGGAGCAGGGAAAACTGAAGTAAGGTGCCTGCCTGGTGCCATGGCTTGGAGGGACAGGAAGCGCATCCTCAGGATCACGAGAACAGCTGCATGGGAGTCTGAACTGGATGTCATTGTCCACCTAGGGACAAATGACTTGGCTCATCATGAGATCAGAGTAGTGCAGAAGGACTTTGTAGAATTGGGGAGGGGCCTAAGACAAGTAGCACACACAGTATCCTTTTCTGAGGTGTTGCCTGTCAATGGCATGAGTGAGGCGAGGGTACTTTGCACCATGCAGTTTAATGAATGGTTGAAAAAATGGTGTAGAGCACAGGGGTTTGGCTTCATTAGGGACTGGGGTTCCACCTGAAGGGACACCAGCCTATACTGGCAGGATGGTCTGCATCTCTCCAGGAAGGGAACAAGTCTTTTGAACAATCGGTTTAAATGCTTCATTGGCAAGCTTTTAAACTAGTCAAGGGGGGAGGCACTGATAAGCAGCAGGAAAATCCCAGCCTCTCCCTACAAAACAGGGTACTAAATGAGAAAAAGACCGAGGTAGAAAGGTCAGTGAGGGATGCTGCAAAAGAAGGTAAAGCCATAAAAAATGGAGAGCAATGAGTACCAATGCCCGTAGTCTGAGTAACAAGCTTCCTGAATTAGTGGCCTTGATGGAGGAGGAACATCTGGATATCGTGGCAGTCACAGAAACATGGTACACACAAAACCATGACTGGGACGTAAACATACCAGGATACACTATCCACAGGACGGACAGGGAGGGTAAAAGAGGAGGAGGAGGAGTAGCTCTTTACATAAGGGAAGGAATCAAAGCAACAGAACAAAAGGAAAACAGGGAGGAGGAGAAGAAGCACTGTGGGTAAATTTGGAGACAGGCAATGGCGCCACAATCCGCACAGGGGTTGTGACAGAACCCCTCTCAGGGGAGGAAATGGACAAGGAATGATAGAAAGTGTACTTAGAAAGGCAGAAAAAGGGGAGATATTGCTGATGGGTGATCTGAATATGCCAGATGTTAACTGGAGTGCAATTGCAGCAGCCACTTTGAAAGTGGGTTATTCTAGATGCCCTACAGGGGAATGCCTTAGACAACTAGTATTGGAGCCCACTGAGAGAGCAATCTTAGACCTGGTTCTCTCAAATGGAGATGAAGAGAGGATCACAGATGTAGAAGTGGGTAGCCATCTGGGAACTAGAGACCATCAAACAGTATGGTTCGCAATAAACACAGCAATAGAGTCAAGCCATACAAAGGCAAAAGTACTGGACTTTAGGAGGGCTGACTTTGCCAAAATGGGTGAGTGCCTAAGGAATGGACTAGCAAATGGACAGGAAGGAGGGGTGGAAGAACAATGAGGAATAATAAAAACTGCCATCACAGAGGTAACAAGCCTTTGTGTGAAGCAAATAAACAAAACAAAATGATGTAAGAAACCACTATGGTTCTCAAAGGTAGTGGCAGTGAAGGTTCAAGAGAAAAAGAAAGCATTCAGGAAGTACAAGGAAGCACAGAAGGAGCAGGACAGAGAACTGTATCAGTTAAAGCAAAAGGAAGCTGGGAAGGCAGTCAGAACAGCAAAGGCCCAAACCAAGGAAAAGATAGCCAACTCAGTTAAGAAGGAGGATAAAACCTTTTATAGGTACATCAGGGAGCAAAGGAAGACCAAGGAAGGGATAGTGAGGCTTAATAAAGGGAGGGAGGGTGGGCAGAGGGTGACTGTGAAAAGGCAGAGATACTAAACAAATATTTTTGCTCAGTATTTACAAAGGAAGAGGGGAATATACCTAAAACAAACAGTAGAGACACTCTGGATACAGAAGTTGATACCAGCCCATTTACAGAAGAAAGGGTTCTGAAAGAACTCTTAAAACTGAAGGTGGACAAAGCAATGGGGCCTGATGGGATTCATCCCAGAATTCTAAAAGAACTAAGGGTAGAACTAGTGACACCACTGACTACCCTCTTTAACAAATCATGGGAGGATGGGGTGGTACCTGAGGACTGGAGAAGGGCAGATGTGATTCCCTTCACAAAAGTGGGAGCAAGGCAGAAGTAGGAAACTACAGACCTGTTAGTTTAACCTCAGTGGTAGGAAAATGATGGAATCACTTCTGAAGGAAAGAATTGTCGAGTATCCAGAGGCCACCGGGGCACAGGACCCAAGGCAGCATGGATTCACAGAAGGACGGTCATGCCAGACAAATCTGATTTATTTGACTGGGTGACCAAAGTAGTAGATCAGGGAGGGACTGTGGACATGGCCTACCTAGACTTTAGCAAGGCATTTGACACAGTCCCACATAAAAGATTAATATACATGTTAGCCAGCCTGGGAGTGGGTCCCAAGATGACAGCCTGGGTAAAGAATTTTCTGGAGAATAGAACACAGAGAGTAATAGTAAATGGAGTCCACTCTGAAGAAAGGGGGCTACTAGTGGGGTACCGCAGGGTTCAGTATTAGGACCGGTCCTCTTCAATGTCTTTATAAGTGACATTGCAGAGGGACTGGAAGGAAAAGTATGTCTCTTTGCAGATGGCACAAAGATCTGCAACAGAGTTGATGCACAAGGTGGAGTGGAAAGGATGAGAAGGGACTTGGCAAGGTTAGAGGAATGGTCAAATGTATGGCAGCTTAGATTCAATGCTAAGAAGTGCAAGGTAATGCACCTGGGAAACAAAAACCTAGGGGAAGAGTACACAGTCGGGGGTGAGATACTAACAACAAAAATGGAAAGGGACCTGGGGGTAGTCATATCAGATGACCTAAAGATGGGCAAGCAATGTGAGAGGGCAGCAAAGAGGGCTGGGGGGATACTGGGATGCATAGGGTGAAGCATCACCAGTAGAAAACAGGAAGTTATTATCCCTCTGTACAGACAGCTGGTGAGACCCCATCTGGAGTACTGCATGCAGTTCTAGAGACCCAATCTCCGCAAAGGCATAGACAGGATGGAAGCTGTCCAGAGGAGGGCAACTAAAATGGTGCAGGGTCTGCACTGGAAGACATATGGAGAGAGACTTAAGGAGCTTAATATGTATAGCCTCGAGGAAAGGAGGAGAGGGAGACATGATAGAAACTTTCAAGTACCTCAAGGAATCAACAAAGTCCAAGAGGGGTAGCATCTTTCAAAAAGAGGTGTGCAAGAACAAGGTGGCACAATTTGAAGATGGGGGCGCTGCTCAGAGGTAATGAAGGAAATATTTTTCACAGAGAGGGTTGTGGATGCATGGAACGGCCTTCCGGAGGAGGTTGTGGAGTCAAAAACAGTGGTGGAATTCAAGCATGCATGGGACAGTCATAAGGCAATTCTAGGGGTTGGGGGTAGGAAGAAGTAGGCTGCTGGTTAAGTAGGATCTGCAGCTTATCCACTAGGTAAGGAAATGGGCAGACTGGGTGAGCCAAGCGGTCCTTATCTGCCATCAAATTCTATGTTTCTATGTTTCTATTGTGTATTTAAACTTTGTTTTGATATTTTTTTGCTTGTCAGATTAAAGATAATTTTTTTCATAGCCAGTCTGCAGTTATTGTTAAACCAAGTAATGTCTTTTCTTTTTTTATTTACTAATTTCCGCTCATATAGGGAGGGTTTTAAGTTTTGTAAGATGTTTTCCCATAAATACATCATATCTGTAGACTCATTCTGATCTAAAATGTGTAACTTCAGATCAGTAAAACAGGGGGGGTCTGTATGGTAGTACTTAGATTTTCCATGTTGTCTTGTTTCCAGGTTTTTTTTATGTTAACTATGTCATATTTGTCTGTCAAGGATCCCTCTAAGTGAACTTCAGACCTATAATATTCAAGTTGCATTTTTAGGGGATTGTTGAGGTGATTCTGTTCATTCTTCTACCGCTAGGTCTATCACCTTATCTAATGCATTTAAACTGACAAAACAAAAAAGATCAATGAAAGAAGAACCATTCTGTGTGTTATATGTACATTTGCCATTAGGGTCACTTCTTGTATTTATTTTATTTATTTAGTTTTTGTTGACTGGGTAAGTGCACTAGACAATTCCTGCCTATTTTCAGGCACGACCTGGGGGAGAGGGATAGAGATGAATGCCAACTGACTTTCAACCAGATTAAGCTGTTGGTGGTATTTTCAGTGAATGAGGGAAATTTGTCCAGGACACCGGGGAAATTCCCTTACTCTTTTGATAAGTGCCATGGGATCTTTAACATCCACCTGAACTACCACCAATCCAGGCAAATGGCACCTCGGTTTAATGTCTCATCTGAAAGACGGCACCTCAAGAGAGTGACCATGTTTATGGGTATCAGAAGTAACGATTTGTGTAAGGCCCAGTGATGTCATGAGCTGGAGGAAGTGCTATCCAAATTACGAGAGTTCATCGTTGACCCAGGCATTAAAGTCACCCAGAACCATCAGTCTAGGTGACTCCAACGCCATGTCGACCACGAAATCCGCTACTTCCTGTATGAATCGCTTCTCGTCCCTGGGTGGGCGTTAGACAAAAGCTATCCTACAACCTACACCTGCTACCACAGTATACTCAAAGGATTCTGTCTCCTTAGCTGATACACTCGTGAGGCCCAACTTGGTCTTGAAAGAGACCGCAACCCCCGCCCCCCGTGGTCCAATCTCGATCAGCGTATCACTGAGTACCAGGCCAGAATTGCAGATTCTAGCATGGAGGCAGCATGTTCATCCAGCCAGGTCTTGGTGATGCAAACCAAATCAGTAGTTCCAACAAGATCTGCAATAATTGCAGTCTTATTCTTAACAGATCTGGCATTGCATAACACTGTTAGAGTTGAACGGGTTTCAAGGGCCGCTCCGGCTACTTGCCCACCAAAAATGGTGGTGCCATTGGGTATCGGGACTAGACATGGTGAACCATGTTTCAGGCTCCATTTCGCCCAAGGGCATCTTCTAAGCCTAACTACCCCGATGTGAGAGACATGTTCATTCATCCTCGATATCCACCCCCACCCCAACCCCTCCTATGAACAATATTCAGTGCATTTATATATATATATATATATATATATATATATATATATATATATATATATATATATATATATATCTATGCTGGACACTGTTTGTCATTACTGGATCAGAAAACAATTGTGGCTTAATCTATTCTTCCAATTCTGAATTACAGTGATACTATGTACCTCAATTCCAACATTATGTTTCATTGGCTTACTTTAATTTACAAAACAGTAAATCATTAAACTCCATCTTATTTCTTGAATAGATTATAAGTTTCCACCCACAGTCAGAACCTTAGAGACATTTCAAACTGGTGTTTACTTTTACCTAGATGCCTGACTCATGTTGGATGAAACTGTATTTTCTTTTGATGCACCTCTTTGTTGGAACAAACTCCTGCCTGGGTTACGGAATTCTTGTACATTATACATTTTCAAACACAATATCAAGAAAATGTTTTTACAAGAACAATCTATTTGTAACTGTTTTTCATGAATACAATTTCTAGGTTATTGTTGTGTTATATTGTATATTGATAGTGTTAGTGTTCATGTTGTTATTGTGTATGTTTATCAATCTTAAGTTTATCAATTTTGTTAAAATGTGTTCTTACTGACTTGGGACATTCTGAGAATGAGACCTACTCTTATGGAATTTATCTGTAATCCCTTAACTTTTAAATAACATATATATATTAGCAATAACCCACTCCAGGGTGTGAGGTGACAGGCATTTAATCTACGTCTGGGGTGCGTTGTGAGGCACGAGGCCGCAGGCTGAAAGTCCTCACAGCATCTCAGGCATGGATTAAATGCCTATTATCCCACACCCTGGAGTGGGTTATAGTGCTTATAACATGGATTGCATAAAGTACACAAATAATGCTCAGAAAGAGTGATTTCAAGGCTGGAAAACACTATTTTTATTGTGTATCCTTCTGTCTGACAAAAATAGTTCTGTATGTTGACTGAGGATAAACATTTTATGGTTAAGCTATATATTTCTATAAAGTACAAGAGCATTGTAGACAAATTAACACTCTTGCTCACATGTAAAGTAAGTAAAATACACTATAGAGAAAATGATATTGTGCACTCGCAAAGTTTCTATAGACTAAATTCTGTGGAAAATTTGTTCTTGCTACAATCAATAGCAGAATAACTATGTAACACTACTTATATAGTTGCTAGCTTCCTGGCATATATGAGTAGACTGTTGTTCATTTATATTGTAGTGATGGAAATACTTTCTTTTAGTGTTCAAAACACAGGAGAATAATGTAACATAGCTCATTTCCTAAAGTTATCAGTAACACATGTTACAACATCTGTTTTACTTGCTTTTTACCACGTATAAGATTACATTACTTTCATGACTTGCAAGCGCTGCATCATGGGTTTGTAAATAATATAGGTTATGCAATAGCTCTGTCATTTACCGAGAAACAAACTTCTAAACAGTAGGTCACATACCCGTGATGCAGTGCTTGCAACTCGTGGAAGTAATGTATTTGCATACATGGTAAAAAGCAAGTAAAACAGATGTTCTAACATGTTCCTATACTCATTGATTACTTTAGGAAAATGGCTGTGTTACTTTGCTTTTCTGTCTTTTGAATAAAGAAAATAAAAAGTATTATAGTATTTTGGTCATTACAATATAAATAAACAAGACTCTACTTATATAATCCTGGACATTTTATAAGAAAGGGTATGTTTTAATTGGGATAACAACAATAGTTACTTTGTTAAAAATTGTTTGGGTCATCTAACTGTAAATTAGAAAAGAAATTAAACTCATGGTTGTTGTTGTTTGATCAATCAGCAGCTCTCCATCATGTGACCCATGTTCTATATATTATACTCTCATATTTTGTGCGTTTTGTATGTTTTCATCTCAGCTGACAATTCTTTTCCTGTAGTTGTTAGGGATATGCATAGTTACCTGAGTTTGTTGTTACTGTTCATGTATGTCCCCTGTAACTATCCTGGGGTTCTCCATCTTATGGATGTTGAAATCTCATTGTCCATGAGAGCTGCATTAGCATATGAGAACGTGATGTCACACCACCCATGTATATCTTGTAATGTATGCTCAAAGTACAAACATCCTGAAAAAACTCTCCAGAAAAACACAAACTGAATGCAGTTTAAAAGGGAGAGCCCCTGAATTTCAACTTACACAGTTGGTAAAGCTAACTGAAGCTCATACCTTGCAGTAAGTTGTTTCGTTGAACTCTAATTAAGCAAACAGCCCTGCTAAGGAGTCTAAAGGGTGCTGCAACATCATGTTCTTATAATAATAATAATAAACTTTATTTGTCTGTGCCTTTCTTAAAACCAAGGCACATTACAAAAAATTACAGATAAAAACATTAACAGCGGGGCAATTAAAATACATTAGCATTATCTGAAAATGCCTTGTTCCATAGAAAGGACTTTAAGCCCTTTTTAAAACCCTCCACCGCCATGCACTCTCGAATCCAACGTGGTAGAGAATTCCAGAGGGTGGGTGCCGCAAACATAAAAGCTCGGGCACCAGAAAATTTTAAACTAACCCTTGGGATCTCTAGCAACCCCTCGTTGGTGGAGCGGAGTGGATGCGTCGGTCGGTAAGGCACCAGGAGCTCTTTCAGGTAGTCAGGACCCAACCCGTGTAGGGCTTTATAAGTCAGAAGTCCTACTTTAAAGGTGATCCGCCACTGAATCGGCAGCCAGTGCAGATCTCGGAGCACCGGTGTGATATGCGAGGAACGAGAAGTCCCCGTTAACAACTGGGCTGCCGAGTTCTGCACTAGCTGCAGGCGGCAGATATCTACCCCAGACAGCCCAAACTAAAGGGAATTGCAGTAGTCCAGGTGAGAGGTCACAAAGGCGTGGATCAGCGTAGGTAGGTCGCCAGATGGAACAAGGTGCTTGATCCTGGCGATGTTCCTAAGATGGTAGAAGGATGTCTTAATGACCGCTGACACTTGCACATGCAAAGTCAGCAGATCGTCCTGAATCAACCCCAGATCTTGCACCCTTTCAGAAGTCGGGAGCTCCGCACCTCCCAAGAATAAACCGAAGACTAAGCATCCACCCGACCCCTTAATCCGGCAACCGGGATCCACAACCAACACCTCAGTCTTCCCAGAGTTCAACTTCAGCCAGCTGGACCTCATCCAATCCTGGATCTCCCTGAGACAGCTGTTAAACACTGAGAGAGCTCTATTCTGGTCAGGTACAAAAGATAGATAGAGCTGGGTATCATCGACATAACAATGAAACTCCAACCCATATCTTCTTACAATGTCCCTGAGGGGAAGCATGTACACCGCAAACAACATGGGAGAAAGCACAGAGCCCTGAGGCACCCCACAGGTCAGAGCAGTAGGCTCAGAGGAAAAATTCCCCGATACCACCCTTTGAGTTCTACCTGTGAGGAAGGAAGTAAACCATCTGAGGACCAAGCCCGACAACCCACAGATGTATCTCAGGCGCTCAAGCAACACCCCATGGTCTACGGTGTCAAAAGCTGCTGACAGGTCCAGAAGGACCAAAATGGACTTTTTCTGGTCTCTCGCCATCAAGAGATCATTGAGGACCTGAACCAGCACAGTCTCAGTGCTGTGTCTCTTATGAAAACCTGATTGAAGAGGATCGTAGATATTATGGATGGCAAGATGGTTGTCTAACTGGGCTGCCACCACTTTCTCGATAACCTTCCCAACAAAGGGGAGGTTCGAGATAGGTCTGTAGTTTACCAGGGAGTCGGGGTCCAAAGATGTCTTTTTCAACATTGGTGTCACTACTGCCTCCTTCAGGGAGCGGGGATATTCACCAGTGTCCAGGGAATACCCCACTATCCTGGTAAGAACCGGGATGATGACATCCCCACAGCCCACAATCAGGCCTGTGGGACCTGGGTCTAAACTACAGCTAGTGGTGCATATACCTAGGATAATCCTCATAATATCCTCGATTTACGGCCTTGTGAAGGAACTCCAGGTAGACAAGGTGCTTCCAACCATAGGCTGGACCACTGCAACTCCCATGGAGGAGGCGGCGCAAATCTCGGCCCTGATGTCAGCCACCTTATCAGCAAAGAATTGAACAAGCTCCTCACACTGTAACTGTGAAAAAGCTCGATGGACCTGCAGATAGGCTGGGTTGCACAGCCTGTCCACAGTTCGGAAGAGCTGGGCTGGTCGATTCTGAGCGGCATCAATTTCTCCCGACAGGAACACTGCCTTCTTATGAGTAATTGCTGACTGGTAGAGTTTATAATGTTCTAGAAGTCTAAGATGGTCGGCATCAGAGCCGGACTTCTGCCAACCTCTCTCCAACCTGCAACCAAGTCTCCGCAACTTCCTCAGATCCTGATCAAACCATGGGGATCGGGGGCAAAGGGCGAGAGGTTGCACATGGGTGGGAGCAATTAAATCCAGAGCAGAGGTGACAGCCTTATAATAGGCCTGCACCATTTCTTCCGGATTCATGCTCAACCCAGGAAACTCTGATAGGTCAAGAACCGCAGTTAGACCAGTGGGCGTAACATCCCGTAAAGGGCGGTACTTGACCATCTCCACTGGGGTAGGTCTACGCAAGGGGGTGCCAGAATTGAACCTCACAGTGTAGTGTAGTGGTCGGACCAACTGACTGGTTCCACCCCCACCTCGGAGGCCTCTAACCCCAGCAGGAAGACCAGATCGAGTGAGTGGCCGTATTTATGAGTGGCAGAGGTAACTACCAGTGAGAGGCCCAATGAACACATCAATTGGAGGAAGTGCTTATATGCTAATGCAGCTCTCAGGGACAATGAGATTTCAACAACCAGAAAATGGAGACCCCAAGGATAGTTACAGGAACTACTATGAACAGTAAAAATAAACGAAAGCAATCACATATATCCCTAACAGCTACATGAAAAGAGTTGTCTGTTGACATGAACACAAATAAAATGTAAAAGCTATGAAAGTGTAGTTTTCCTTTAAACTGCATTATTATTATTATTATTATCATTATTATGGAGCAAATCATTGTGTTCAAAATGTTTAATTCTTGCTACAGCAATTGGTAAACCACCTCCCCCTAAAAAAACACTAGTCGTTTGTTACTGGCATTTGTTTGTGGAGTGTTACCAGCATCAATTGCTGAAGCACAGAATAAAGGATTTTGAACATAGACTGTGTTCTGTACTGCTTCCTGCCTCTCAGTGGTGTGTGTGGCTGCTTTTCTTCTTTTTTGTGATGCATATAATCATGTAACAGATGTTTTTGAGCACAAGTCTCTGCTTTACTCTGAAAGGACTGCAACAGCAAACTTACCTTTAGAGTTGCTATCAAGTTCCTCTTCTTTTGCAGTTGCTCTGCCTCCTGGGCTGCGTTTGGTTCCTCATTACCTTCTACAACATCTAGTACATCTGTGAAATGTTAGGAATATTTATTCATCCTTCTAAATTCTAATTTTTATGTTAATTATGTAGGTGATATCACATGACAAGATGTGTGTATATATTCTAATATACTGTACACATATCAGGGATGGGTTTTTAGTCTGAGGCGTATCCGCATGCCTTAACAACCAACTGAGGTGTGTATATAGCAGAGTATATACACACATCATTAAAGTGTGTTGTCATGCTTATGAAATGGGTTTCTACTGAGAAATAAAGTGAAAACAGACAAGAAACTAGAAGGAAGCTCTGAACTATGGGTATGGGATATAATGGTCATCATAAGCTTCAAATATTCACAATGCAGGTGAAAGACAGTAGGGATGCTCAAACCCCCAAAATTAATTATCAAAAACCAGATATTGTATAATATGGTATTCACTGGTACTCCCATTTAAGTAGCAAGTATTTTTCTCTCATCTGGGAAAAAATATTTACAGAACCAGGGCTTGTCCATCGTAACCCCCATTAATTTCCCATCCTTCTGTATCCAGATTTTTTTCTTTAAGGATTTCCTATCTCCTGCCAATTTATTAGGTGTGGATATCCTCTTTAAAATCAATCCCACTCCATCTAGTCACATAGCAAAGTGCCTTTTATTGAATGTTGCCAACTGTAGTCTATTCATGTGAGCACAGTCCCCCCCCCCCCGGTAAACCTCAGTGTGTCTTTCCTATGTTAATATGGTTTGTCAGCTGACTATGTTGCCATGAGGTGAATGCAAATTAGGGAAGGGGGACTGGTCTGCATTATCGATGACACTAGACAGACAGTCCAATTAGAGGAAGGTGGGCTACAGGTTAGGAAGTGGGATGGCCCCCAAATCATTGATCAGGGTCAGGGGCTAACATTATATAAAGGTACTTTGGAGATAATTAAAGGGGTTAAGCTAGGGAAAGGCAGGGTGAGGCAGCCAAGAGATTAGCCTTGTCCACCTGAGGAGGGCTAGAGAAGTTTTTACATTTTTGTTCCATGTGCTTAAAATTTTGCCGACTACCGAGTACCAAATGCCAAATAGTCAAACATCTGGGATACCAAGTGCAAATACTTGGGGAGTAACATAGTACTGTATTGTGATGACAGAAGGCACTTGGGGTCCAGTTATCTGTTCTTCCTGCACATGACAACGATTATACCCAATCTGAATAAGGACACTCATCCAAAGTTACAGCCAGAATGTTAGTCGAGCCAGGCTGTGTAATCCTCAATGCTATTCTCATGCAGGAATCTCTCTCATCCTGCTTTGAAAGCCTGAACAGTGCTAGTTTTCACAACCCCACCAAGTAGGCAGTTCCACATGCAACTAACCTTTGTGTGAATTAGTACTTTCTAATGTTCCCCTAATTCTGCCCACCCCCATCAGTTTGAGGGCAATCCTTCTAGTTCAGCTTGCAGTCACCAGCTCAATCATCTGTGTATAATCCACCCTGTCTATCCCCTTTAGTATTTAGAGTAGAGTAAGAATGTTCCCACTTAGCCTTCTCTTTTCTTGGCAAAATAATTTGAGTATGGGCAACCTCTCCTCAGCTCCTGCCTCCTAGGCTGCTATTGGCGTGATGGCCTAGTGGTGCTGCAGTCAGGTTAATTTGGCAGGATCTACCTTTTGTGAAACCATGCTGTGTGCTAGCACCAGTCCATTTTCATGTGTGTACTAAACCTTGGCATCTTTTTATTACTGACAAACACTTTACCAAGCAGTACTGAGGCATGGCGTTACCTGGATCTGACCTTGCCCACTTCTTGAATAGGTGGATGGTACTGGCTACTTTCCAGTCCTCTGGCACCATTCCTGACTGTAAGGAGTCCAGAGGATATCAGCAAAGTGCCCTGTCAGAACCCTTTTTATCTTCACTATTTATTTAATTTTTGTTGACTGGGTAAGTGCACTAGACAAATCCTGCGTATTTTCAGGCACAACCTTGGGGAGGGGGATACAGATGAATGAAAAGTGACCTCAAACCAGATTAAGTGGTTGGTGGTATTTTTAGTGAATGCAGGGAGATTTGGCCAGGCCACCGAGGAAATTCCCCTTTTCTTTTCAAGAAGTGCCATGGGATCTTTAACATCCGCTTGAACTACCACCAGAACAGGACCTCGGTTTAACATCTCATTCGAAAGACGGCACCTCAGGAGTGCAGCACCCCCCTTATGCTGCACTGCAGTGTCAGTATTGGGATATTAATCCAAGTGCCTACTGTGGGGATAGAACCCACAGCCTTCTGATCTCCCAGCCTCAGAGGCGAGTGTGCTACCTGCTGAGCCACTGACACTGATTATTATTTTTGGGCAGGTACCATTAAGACCCTGATATTTTCCTGGATTCAAAGGAATTCCCAGAGTATTTGGAGGAAAGAAAGAGAGAGAGATAGAGAGAGAGAGAGAGAGAGAGGGAGGGAGAGGGCGGGAGAGGAGAGGAGAGGGAGCGAGAGAGAGAGAGACAAAGAGAGAGAGAGAGACAGAAAGAGAGAGAGAGAGAGAGTGAGAGAAAAGATAGCTACAGACGTAGAAATTGAAGACCTGCTAAATCATTAGGCACTTTTCACATTACCTTGTATCTCTGAACTACTATATGCTAGCCTGTTCATGACTCTGAAATAGTAGACCAGAACATTGAGTCTTACTGCATAATACACCCATAATGTAATAAAACAAAATCCCTGATGCCAGTGGTCCCCCCCTCTCCCCTCCCTCTGTTCACCAACCCAAAGTAAAACAGAAATGAGAGATGAGGTTTAGAATTTCCTCTGCTTACTAACGTTCTTCTTCTTCCCCAATTTTAGATGCTGCCAGAGGTGTAATCCACCTTATCCTGTTCTAATTTTGCTTTCTTTAGATAGCTTCCTCCTTGTATTTGGTAAATCTGAATTGCACTCCTGCAGCATCAAATACAGTAAGAACGATCAACTTTCAAGGAATACCCAAATGTTGAAGAATTTGACCAGAAGCTCAACTCAGAATTGGTCAAATACGAGGAAGAAGTTATCCAATGAAAGAAAAGCAAATTAGAACAGGATGAGGCACATCACTCCTCTGGGAAAATCTATCATTTGAGTCTAGACAAGCATATTCAGGAACAAGAGGAAGGTCCGAATCCTGTACAACAAAACCTAATCAAAAAACACAAAAAGAGACCAAAAACAAACAACATGCAGAGAACAGAATGAGGTGAGAGTTCACAGCAAGACAGCGTATCAGAAACTGTGATTTTTGTTTTAGAGGAAGGAACTAGCAAAACAGGAGGGACAGCTATGTTGTGAGATTCAGGAGTCAGGCTTGTACAATACTATGGGATAAAAAAAAATAGGATTTTACTATCTCTGCTCCCTATCACTGTTTGCTAAATGTTCTATTTACTTTTTACCTTATCATTAGATTGACTGTACAGTGGCCAAAGCCTTATGGATTTGGCATTATATAAACCTGTCTTGCATGCTTTTCCCATTTTTTTTTTATCTTGCCTGAGAGGGTGCTTACTGACGTTGTTGAGTACCAACAAGTCTGACATATAATTGAAATAAATAAATAAAATAAACATAAACGTCCCTGCATTCTCACCTCCAGAACGTGCCTTTTAATCCCAGCTGCACCACTTCCTGTGGGCACTCACGTAACAATATAGTAGCAGGAGGTTTCTACTCTCCCTCACACCTAGGAGGAATACATCCTAAAGACACTCAGTAATGCACACTTTTAAAATGAAAAAGCTACTTGCCTGCCTCATTTGCATCTTCATTTTCATCTTCGTCATCTGTATTGGTCTAAAAATATAGTAAAATACAATATGTAAACAAGTAAAATAAGTAAACATACTAAAAATGTATTGCTGTCTTATGAAATTTCACAAATTATTTAAAATTTTGCCTAAATAATTAATGATCTAATGTGACAGATCAAATTACTAAAGGGGGGGTGGAGTGGCCCCTTATGTCAATGAAAATATCAAAGATACAGAAATTCAGAATACTCATAAGGAGCCAGAAGAACTCTGGGTCACCTCGGAAACAGGAAATAGGACAACAGCCATATGAACTGGGGTTGTGTACAGGCCTCCAGACCAGGGGGAGGACATAAACACATTACTGTTAGAAGATATACAAAACATGACAGCTAAAGGGGAGGTTCCTGTAATGGGAGACTTCAACATGCCAGATACAGATTGATCAATACCAGCAGGAACATCTGCCAGAACTAGACACATAGCGGATTCCCTTCTGGGGGCAGGCCTCAAACAACTGGTACAAAAACCCACAAGAGACAGGGCTATCCTAGATCTAGTACTGACTAACAGGGAAAGGATCACAGATCTCCAGGTAGAAGGTCACCTGGGGGCTAGTGACCATCACATGGTATGGTTCAATTTGGCCACTAGAACTAAATCATCCCATTCCAAGGTAAAAATATGGGATTTCAGAGGAGCTGACTTTGATAAGATGGCCAACAGAGTTAAGCTATCCCTGGCAAGAAGGAATACAGGTGAGGGGGTACAGGCAAAGTGGGCAAGCATTAAGGATGCAATACTTGAAGCAACATCTCATTGTGTTAGACAGAAAAGGAAGTGCAAAAGAAAAAGGAAACCACTTTTTGTTCTCAAACACAGTAGCAGAAAAGGTCACAGCCAAAAGGCTGGCCTTCAGGAAATATAAGGAAACACAGTGGTATGAAGATAGGGAGGCATACCAGACTGCCCTAAGGGAAGCAGGGAAGGCAGTAAGGCAGGCAAAGGCCCAAACCGAGGAAAAAGCAGCATGATCAGTAAAAGAACATGACAAGACTTTCTATAGATACACTAGTGAAAGGAGAAAGTCCAGAGGGGGTATTGCTGAGATCAAAGGGGATAAGGGGGCGTGTGAGGAGTAGGACCATGTAAAAGCATCTATCCTAAATAGATACTTCTGCTCAGTATTTACTGAGGAAAAGGTAGGGCAGGGCCAACAGCTCAGCACCATGGACAAAGGGGGGGGGGAAGGTGTGCACAAGTCCCTTCACAAAATAAAAGGTCCTATAAGAGCTTGATAAGATCAGGGGTGGACAAGGCAATGGGACCTGATGGCATACATCCCAGGGTACTAAAGATGCTAAGGGTGGAACTAGCAGAGCCATTATCAGAACTGTTTAGTGAGTCTCTGAGCACAGGAGAGGTCCCAGAAGACTAGAGAAGGGCTCATGTGATCCCGCTCCACAAGAGTGGTAGCAGGGAGGAGGCAGAGAACTACAGACTAGTCAGTCTCACTTAGTAGTGGGCAAGATTATGGAGGCACTCCTTAAGAAAAGGATAGTGCAACACCTGGAATCCATAGGAGCACAGGATCCAAGACAGCATGGGTTTACAACTGGAAGGTCCTGTCAAACTAATCTCATAGATTTCTTTGACTGGGTAACCAGAGTGGTGGAGCAAGGGGGAGCAGTTGATGTCACCTACCTTGACTTCAGCAAAGCTTTCGATACTGTTCCACACAAAAGATTGATTAATAAGCTGGGTAGGCTCGGGGTGGGTCAGAAGTTGATCAAATGGGTGCCAAACTGGTTGATGGGCAGAAAACAGAGAGTGGTGATAAATGGTATACAGTCAGAAGAGATGCAAGTCACAAGTGGTACCTCAAGGATGAGTCCTGGGACCAGTCCTCTTCAATATCTTCATCAGTGACATTGCGGATGGACTGGAGGGTAAGGTTTGTCTGTTTGCAGATGACACCAAGACCTGTAACAGAGTAGATGATCCAGATGGCATGGGCAGAATAAGAAGAGATCTGGATAAACTAGCAAAATGGTCGGAAGAGTGGCAACTGGGGTTTAACGCAAAGAAGTGCAAGATCATGCACATAAGGAAGAGAAACCCTAAAGCCACCTATAGGTTGTGAGGGGAGTTGCTGGCAGTCACAAGGGAAGAAAGAGACTTAGACATCATCATCACAGATTACCTGAAATCATCCAAGCAGGCCACTAAGCAGTAGGTAAGGCTAGGGGGATGTTGGGGTATATTAGTAGGGGTATCACAAGTAGTAAAAGGGAGGTAGTAATCCCTCTTTACAAGACATTGGTTATGCCCCATCTGGAGTACTGTGTGCAGTACTGCAGGCCGCACCTTCATAAGGAAATTAACTAAATTGAGGCAGTTCAGAGAAGGGCATCCAAAATGGTGCAGGGACTGCATCAGAAAACATATGAGGACAAATTAACGGAGCTCAATATGTATACTCTAGAGCAAAGCAGGGAGAGAGGTGATATGATTGAAACATTCAAACACCTTAAGGGCATTAACAAGGTGAAAGAATCTAACATGTTGCAATATAATAAACATAGCAGAACGAGAGGACACAGCATGAGATTAGAGGGAGGCCGATTAAGGGGTAATGTGAGAAAGTTGTTTTTCACAGAAAGGGTGGTGGATGCATGGAACGGCCTACCTCAGGAAGTTATAGATATGAATACAGTGGCTTCAAAAGGCATGGGATAGGCATAAGGGAGCAATACAGATAAATATGAATAGATAGGCCATTGACAGAGCAAAAGTCAATGGCACAGTTATAAGGTAGAAAAAGAAATGGGCAGACTGGATGGACCTTGCGGTCCTTATCTGCCGTCAACTTCTTCGTTTCTATGTTACTAGTGCACTACGCATGCTTTGTTTTTCTATATGGGTTTTTATCCTTCCTTGGCAGGCTGGGCAGCTTTATCAGCCCAGTCCCTATGACCCGTAGCCATACCAAGTCTCTGTCCATGTCCCGAGACTGGGTGGTCCGCTAGTGCTAGCGGTGAGAGCTTCATTAAGCCCACCCTTCATTTTTTCCTCCTGATTTTTCTCCGGGGTTCAACATTACATGCAGTTAGCATACAAGCACACTTGGCCTCTGAGGAAGTACTCCAGCACTCCGTACACTGACCCGTCCCCCTAACTTCGAGACTCACACGCACCACCACGTGGCTGCTGCCAAATGGCAGTCAAGCGGTGAGTCATGGGATTCCCTCCCCCTGAGGGAAGAGAGCTGCTCTATGGACGCTCAGTCTTCCCTCTTTCAGTCAAGCCCTTGAATGACCTGAGTCCTTTCCGAACCCGGGTCACCAGTGTGACAGCAAGGAGGCATGGATGCCTCAACACTCTGCGCCACTGGGCCGGCCTTGCACATATTATTTTTTCTCTCCTTTAAAGACCTTGATTTGTTTATTTTATCTGTATGAGACTAGAGACCAATAGCAGGCATACAATACAGGCCAAAAATGCATGCTCCATAGCCAGGGGAGCTTTGAAATGAAGTGGTGACGTTGCCACCTTTCAGTTATTGGAAGAAGTAATATCACCTTGTAGCTAGAGATGCGCCAAGTTGGCAAACTTTGCTTCACAAACTAATTTGCAATGTTTTTCAAGCAAAGTCATGCAAATTCACCTGTGAGGTTGTAACTTCACCATCCCTTCACCTGACTTCACCCAAGAAAATGTCACTTTGCCAGGAAAACTCATTGTGAAGTGGTGAAGTGGCGACTTTGCAAAGTGTTTTGTGAAGAGGAAGTTTGCAGCTTCACTGGAACTTCATTGGGCAGCAAAACTTCACAATATCTCTGCTTGTTGCCATGGGTAGCACCTAGTAGCCTGTTTAGCAGCTTGAATGCCTTTGTCATTCAGTAGGAATTCCGTGACAGTTTAGCCAATTGGAATGGTTTGTTTCTTAACTTTCCAAGTATTCTTATAACCATTACAGATGAAGGGAGCATTGTAGACCAATCGGAGTGCTCCATTCCTCTGTGCATGAGACACTTGTATTCTGTGAAGTGTGTCTTGTGCGAAAACTGCCCTGGAAACAGGCAAGAGTTTAATATAGTATTGAGTGATCTTTATCAGTGATATATTAAAGGGCCACTGTCAACCTGTTTGGCATCATATTATTTAAGCAATAATGCCCGACAGGGTGTGTGTCGTGCTGGGTTAACATCATGCCTCAGGTGGTTGGGCACGAGGCCGCAGGCTGAGTGCGTCCACCGAATGAGGCGTGACGTTATCCCAAACGACACACACCCTAGAGGGCATTATTGTTATTATACAGTGGCTCATTGTTTCACAGAATAAAAAAATAGTTTTAAAGATGTTTTTGTGTGGAAAAATATTTTTGTTTTTTAAGAGAAGATGAAACAATCAAGCAGAAACAAATCAAGCAAACAGTCATCTGCAGGTTCACAGTGAGGCTGAGACTAGACCCATGATGTTGTACTGGGATAACATCATGGGTCCAGCCCAAGACTGACCAATCAGAGTCCAGGATTTTTTCTTGCCATTGTATACTTCTAGTTATTTGTTTTATTTATTCATTTGTTAACCGGGTAAGGGACACTGGACCAAAGGCCCTTTTTCAGGTCTGACCTGGGACGCAAAAACATAAAACAAGATGCAAAAATTAACAAACAATACAAAATAGTGCACAATAACAATAATTAAGTAAAACAATCATATAAATACCCAAGTCTTATGATTGCTTATCTTCTTTAAAATTCATTGATATTGCTGTTAGTTTTGTCTGTCCCATTGAGTAGTAGAGCTGAAAAGCATGCTAATGTATATTTATAAACAACTTTGTTTTATTTACAATCCTGAATCTATTTTTATTGAATACTTCCAGAACATTAGAAGCACCCCCAAACAGTGCAGTCACCCATGATACAGTAGCCTCCTAAACTTTCACTGCATTATGAGTGGTTAGACTGTGTTGAAGGTGTTCCCAAGTCCAGGAAAGATGCAGTGATACGGGAGTTGACCAAGGAATGTAAACAAACCTGTTTTTGCATGGTTACACCAGTATGGTGGGCAGTCTGTTTTTCACTTTTTAAAAGAAAAAAATATTCAGAATCAAAATAGCAGCTATATCAGCAATGCTACCAATCATAAAATGTGTTTTTTAAACACGGAACACTTTGAGGCCTAAGGGGGTTGACAGTGTCCCTTTACTACTAAAACTAACTGTTTAAACCAAAACTAAAGAAGACCCTCTTGGGGGCTAGGGGGTGGTAAGGTGAGCAGCCACTAGGTTGCTGGCTTTCGAGCAGACAAGACAGACCATTTGGCCTATTCTGCTGGCTTTTTGGTATGTTAGTGTGTTAATACAGCCACCGAGACCACTCTTATGGTTATAAGAGTAGTCTCAAATCCTCAGGGTATCTAAACTGCTCACTATCAGTTTATGGTACTCATACCCTAAGAACGCCTGTGGAGCCACTCTTACAACCGAAAAAGTGGTCTCAGCAGCTGAATTACATACATTAAAGGGTGTCTCACGGACATAGCTCTAAAGTTAAAATTGTTCAATTAACATAGCTAATTTTCCACAAAGAAGTATTCTCTAATATTCTGCACGGTAAACCATTTTGATTTTAACTTCAAATGCCATTTTTTTTAAACAAAGGTCTTTAACGTGATTTATAATTCCCCCAAAACACCTCTGGAAATGAGCTATTATGGCTCAGTAGGCCTTTTCTGGTAAAACTCTTTCAATTAATAAATGATTTGTTTATACGTAAAGTTCCTATGTCTCTTATGGTTCTAACAGTTTCTTCTCAAGTCCATTGTGTGCCAGAGCGGCTCAGCTTCGCTTCGCGGTTCAGAACTCGAGAATGCACTCTTATAATAAGAGACACGGTAACTATACATATAAACATTTATCACAAATACAAATTATGATACAGGAAAGGTCATGGCAATAGCAGAGGACAATTACTCATCAATAAACTCACCTGATTTTTCATTTCTTCTTGAGAGGCATAGTACTTTGACCACCAGTCCAGTTCTTCTTGTTCTAGTTTCTCCTCTTCATAGTCTTCTGTGTCTTTGGTCAAGAGTCTTTTAGCACTCACTTTCTTCAGAGGCTCCTAAATTCAAAAGAATGCATCTTGAAAGTGTGGTCGATTGCACTTCATGGGAGCGTTCCATTTACTTGGGGCACAACTGATGGTAAGCATTAGGACTACTCAGAATCCAATGAACAGAATCCGATTCGTTGCATTCTGACCAATTTTCTGGTTTAGGATTTTCAAACTAGCCGTCTAAAAACCCCTAATTTCTAAACTTATAATCCTGAAACCTATTTTTACATAGGAATTTAGAATTTAAGGTTTCAAATCCAAATTGAGTTCCAATTTTGAGGTCCTTGTAGGATTATGATTCAAAAGTTCTTAAATTCCTAAATCTGAAAATCGGACCTAAATCAGCCAATTCCAAGCATCCCTAGTAAGCATACCTGTGTAGGTCATGATTACCGTAACATTTAAGGTAACATTCACTTGGTCTCTATTAACGACATTTCTAGCGGAATGAACAGGAAGTCTACTGATTAAAGAAATGTATAACTCTTTTAACCATTTTACAAATGTCATTTGTGTAATAATCCACTCCAGGTGTGTATCTGTGCTGTTAATAACGTCACTTTCTAGGTTGTTGGAGGCCCAAGGCACAACCCACCCAGGTCATTCAGTTATTACAATACTGCTGCACACCTGACTGAGGGTTATTCCTTACTTATTCACTTCTTCACCTCCAGCCCTCTATCCCTCATCTCACCTTCCCTTCCCTCCCCCCAACCTCCTTCCTCTCAAAAGCTCTGCTTCTCCCATTTCCCTAACCTCACCCCCTCTGCTGTTTTTTTTACATTTTCTCTCATCTCTGCTGGTGCTACTCTCTCTGCTTCACATCCTCTCAATCCCACAAAATGGCACAGCCCAAATAGTTTAGATGGGTCTACTAGTAATTCCCATAATCGCTCTGGGTAACTCTCCCTATTCCAATGTCGGGTACCCAAAACACAGGTGCCCAACATCAGGATTTTCCCTGTGGCAGAGTTGATTTTATGTTCCGGGGGCTATGCCCCCTGCACCCCACTACTTTAAGATTCCAACTCCGCCATGGGCAAATCCCGATATTGGGCACCCATGTTTCGGGCACCCGGTGTCTGGATAGTGAGCGTCAGGCAGAGTGATCGTGGTAATTTAAATGGATAATGTTTGGATACCAAACTCCTTCACCTCTCTGCTCCTGCTCCTATCACCTCCCTCCTCAACTTCCCCTTTCAACTCAGAACTGCCTCTCAGATTTGGAAGCAGGCTAAACTTTTCCCCCCTCCACAAATGGGGAGAATTCTCATCTCCTGGGAATTACCGTCTTATTTCTTCCCTGCCCTAGCTAAGGTGCAGAAAAAATGTGTCCTCTCTCAACTGTCCTCCTTTCTTGATACCACCATCTTCCTCCTGTTTTTCCAGTCTGATTTCTACAAACATCGCTCTACTGTCATCTCCCTCCTTTTGGTCACTGACTCCATTCTTAAAGGTAAGGACCAGGGTCAAATCACAGTAATCATTTTTTTTAGCAATTTGGCTAAGGCGTTCGACATAGTAGCCCCATCATCTCATACTGTATAACCTAAGTGAGGGGGCTGGACTGTCTTACCTGGTGACTGGGTGGTTCCACTCCTACCTTTCAGACAGGCATCAGTCCAGACTGGTGATGCATTATCCTCCTACCACCAGGTCTAGTGTCCCCATAGCCCCATTCTTGTCCCCATCTTCTTTTTCACTTTTTTAAATGACTTCCCCTCAGTCTGTGTCTCCTTGCACATCCATGCACAGATGGATGACATGGTACTCTTTGCTTTCAGGGCCTCAGTCCCTGAGCTGGAATCATTGCTTCAGCAGGATGTGGCAATGTCCACCACTAGTTCCATTCCAACCAACTCAAAAAGACTGCCTCGGACATTTTGCACAAAGCAGATGGTAACTAGGCTCCAACACACACCAGCCTTCAGGACTCGAAATGATAGGGGTATGCAGGGACTGAATGTTATTTCATGAATACCATGAATAGTATAGCTCCCCAATATTTGAGAGCCCTTCACAAATAAGGGACTATTTGATTGGTATTTATATTTTAGGCAGCATACCATCTCACTCACCCCTGTAGCAGCCTCACCACCCTCTGCCCCCACCCCAACCATTAAAAATCACATCCCTGGGGATGTGGGTAGATGCCAGCAGGAATAGAAGCTCTAGAGGGAGCGTCACAGAAACTGAATGAAATCTGTGAATAAAATACACATTCCTAGCCTATTTGTTATTTTACTTATACCTGTTGATAAATTATACAGCTGATCACCTGCAGACTGAGTTTTAAGTGGATTGAACATGATGAACCCCTGTAAACAGACAAGATAAGAGAGCAAGAAATGGAAATTGGGCAAGCCTTCAGATCAGCAGCCTTAGGGCAGATGGGGGAGTGCCCCAGTGTGTCAGAATCAACAAATGCCGCATTACTGCAGGCAATCCGTGAGTTGATAACAAAGTGGAAGGCATCAGTAATAAACTCACTGCCCTAGAAGCTTGCTTGGACATTTTTTTTTTTTTTGCTCCTTCCATGCTCCCTGACCGGCCAATCCTTCAGGTCACCTAGGACCCTGCTGACACTCTGTCCCCACTGGCAACCCCCACTTCACATTGCAGCCCCCCTTGGGTAACCCAGTGTAACACTTCGCTGGGTGGGTCCCCCCCGAGGGGGAAGGTGACAGTGGGGACCAGCCAGTGCACTATTTTACCTTTGGCCTGGGTGCTGCTGAGGTAGTCTGGGCTGTCCGGGGCTTTGTGGTGGTGGAGGCTGGCAACGGTCATCTGGCCAGCCAGGGAGTGCCATTTCCCGTTTTCTCCCTTGGGAGCGTGGCATGCCACCGATGTCAAGGCACACACTGATGTCCATCACGCTCCCGATTCAGCGAGGGCCTGATGCATTGCTGTTCCCCCAGCCACTGTCAGGAGTCAGAAAGTGCTGGGCCACAGACCCACCTTCCCCCTGGGAGAAGGGGAGCAGTTGTTGGACACTCAAGCTTCTCCCCCTGGCTGGCTGTCCATCGCCCGAGTCCATTCCCGAACCCGGGTTGCCAGCGTCACAAGTGGAAATCCATCTGCTGTGCCAATGGGCTGGCTAGCATGGACGTTTTAATGACAGCAGTAAAGCAAGCAATGGACACCTCCAACAAAACCTCACTGGCGGTTACTGGAGTTATAAAATGAAATAAACTTTTGAGCCTCAGGCTAGAGCATTTGGAAAATGGCACATGAATGATAAATGTGAGATTTTAGGTCTTCTAGAGGAGTTGGAGGCGGAAGATGTGCTCTCCTACACCACTAACCTAAGTGGACTTTAAAAATGTGGACTTAAATGGTTTATCACAAAATCTGACTACATCACCCCTGGATGGCTGGTGGTTACTAGCGGCTTACACATTTGAGATGAAATCCTATTTGCAGCCAAAAATAAAAGTCCATTAAGCACAGGGGCAGAGGTACAACTTTACTGTTTTCCTGATCTTAGTTTCAAAGCAAGGATGTGAAGAAAGACTTTCTATGCAGTACATGAGAGTCTTAGGGCATTAGGCATAGTCCACACCTCGTAAAGCTTTGACTGCAATATGCAGAAAAGACTTTCATTTTCTCAGATGTTACCAAAGCGAAGAAAATGCTGGAAGCTATGCAAAAGGACTTTATCCCCCAGAACCTACCCAGAGGACGAAAATGAGTGAGGCAAGTCAGGACTTTTATGTTTTACATGTTTTATAACCTCATCATACCAATGTAATGTTCAACCATTGTTAGTCGTAGTTTGGCTATGTGAGCACACGACCGTGGAGGGTTTTAAACAAGCACTGAAAACCTGGTTATGGAGCCAAGCTTATGGTATTTAACTGATGGAAAGATGTTACGATCATATTATGTTGTTTATATGTTCTGTTAATTTTGCTGTTGCGAAATTTTGTGATTTTGTAATTTTAACTTGTTAGGCGCCTTGGTTTTTGAAAGGCGCCTTACAAATAAAGTTTATTATTGTTATTATGAAGGTAATCTCAGATGCTTTCGCCTGTCAGTTACTATGGTGAAATGAATATAGAGAGGGGAGTGTAGAATATTTTTCTCCTGGTAGGAGAGATGCAAGAGGGGGAATACCACAAATTGCTTGATTTAAAAATGTTTGTTTGTCTCTGGGGATTGACACCCTTTTCTTTGGCAAAGTTGCTGGGGGTAAGATGGCTTCTGCCTCATGGTGACATCTTCATGGTTTGAGTGCGCTATCTTCGCACGCACTAACCCGCTCTGCATGGAGCCATCCTATTATCTGCAACCCTCCTCGATTTGCAACCTGTCAGTTTAACCAACTGTCTGAACATGTTTCAATGCTATTGAAGTTCAGGTACTGGCAGTTAATTGCTTGCACAATGTTTGCCTTTCAACCTAGATATAAAACACAGCTAGATGTATTAAAATGCTAATGGCCTCGGTTTAGTAAAGTATTTTACAGGCATTTTTAACTTTTTGAACATGTTATGAATAACAAATCAGTTCTAGAAATTTAGGTAAATACTTGCTGGCGTGTTTTTCTCTATGGAGCCTCTAAAATGTATGGAAAAGTAACTGATTACATTTTTAGCATGCGCTCTATTGTCATTTTAAATATGAAGTTCATGGGACAGGTAGGGTTTCATAGACTTTTCAGACAGTATTTTCAATAATAGTTCAAACTAAACTAAAATACTTTAAGGAAAGTTTTTGTCATTTTTGGACTCCTCTCCATGTGTTAACAAAGGGGACACAGTGAAGTTCTCCTGCAGTAATTAATTCATAGAAATCCTTTCTTACACTTTGTAACCAGTATTTGATTTATGTGATGTCATGTGTCAAAAGCAATAAACATACATTCTACAAAATTCACCTCCCCCATATCTCCACCCTCATAATACCCAATCTACCATCCTCACACCACGAGTCTCAGCAAAGTTAAATGAAAAAGTGAATGCGTGCATCCCACACCCAGTGTCTACTGTATCTGTACAAAACCCACCCGCCCCAACCCAGTAAATTTCTATAATTTATACCCCCACCCTACCACCCCCTTAGTTATTCAATTTATCTTATGCCAGAAGATAAGCTGAATAACTTTGTGAGAGGGGTCAGATTTTTATTTTATTTAGCTTTTGTTGACCGGGTAAGTGCACTAGACAAATCCTGCCTATTTTCAGGCACGACCCGGGGGAGGGGGATACAGATGAATGCCAACTGACCTTGAACCAGATTAAGCTGTTGGTGGTATTTTACTGAATTTGGGAGGAAGTAATGACAGTGAATGTTATTTTGAAGGAGAAAAGAAATTTGGAATTAACAAACAGTCAATTAGAAAGGTGTATAGAGCTATACAAAATTTAAAAGTGGGGAAAGCTTGTGGATTGGATCAAGTAGAATCAAGATTTCTTAAGATCTGTGCTTGGGTGATTGCACCGACTATATCATATTTGCTTAATTGGAGCCTTTTGCAGGGGAGTATTTCCTCAGTGATGGAAAATCAGCAAAGTTACACCAATCCCCAGAGGAGGTGCTAGTCCAATCCTTTCAAACCACTGGCTAATTTCACTTCTGCCCCATCCTTTCAAAGCCCCTTGAAAACAGTTCTGCGCCCACAGGATGGAGGTCTGGTGGGTAGCGTAGGGGAGGGGAGGGGGTGACAGTGTAGCAGAAGGGTGCCCCAAGGTGTGGCATGCACATGCCTCCACACGTGCATGCACGACCAGGGGACAGGAAGAAAATGGGGGAAAAGGATAATAGAAATCTATATAGAAAAACTGGTTCATAACCAGTTACATGAATTTTTGGATGCCAATACAAACATCACCCCATTCCAGCATGGCTTCCATCCTGGTCATTCTACCAGTACCACCTTATTAGATTTTAAAAAATCTGATTGGTACAGGGCTGGAAGATGTGAAAGTCACTGAAGCAGTTTATGTAGCTTTGACAAAAGCTTTTGACCTGGTGAACTACTTGGTTCTGCTGGATAGACTGACTGAGATCAGCGTGCATCCTGACTCTGCAGAGTGGTTTGGGACTTATTTAACAGGGAGAAAACCGAGGGTACAGGAGACAGATTGTTTATCTGTCCCCCATGGACATCTCTACAGGGTGCCTCTCAAGATTCTATACTAGGCTCCCGTTGTTTTTTTATTTATACAAACTGTGTCCCACAAATCCTGTGCTACTCTGGGATCAGAATGTATGCCAATCCAATATTGGTAGCAAGTGGCGACACAGTACTAGAACTCCGACAGAAACTGGAAGCTGACTTTAGGGCAGCTCAGGAGTGTTTCACCAGGTTGAAGGTACTCATGAGTACAAAAAAGACCCAATGCACGGGTTTTGGAGTAGTTGACAAAAAACAAATCAAAAGTCACGTACAAGAGACCTTGACGGGCAAGAATTGGTACAAGTTCACAGTATAAACTCTCGGGTGTGATGTTTGATGATCATCTTTCATTTTCAAGTCATATGCAAAATGTTTGTCTAAAGACAACAATAAAACTCGATACTTTAAGACATGTCTCAAAGTGTTTTACGAAAGAGGCACACCTTATAATTGTTAATACTCTCATGGTACCAGATATAGAATATGGGAGTAATGCCTATATAACAGCAAAGAAAAAGGATTTGGGGAAATCAGATAAAGTATGTAAGAAAATGATGCATTTCATTTTGCAGGGCAACTACCTTACCCACCATTGTGGCCTGTACACTCAATTAGGTTAGAATACTTTGGGAAATAGACGTGCAATAAAACAACTATGGCACTTAAAATGTTGAAAGCTAAAGATTCCCACCCGCTGTCTCATTTGGTTTTAAAAAGTCATGATCACAGAATTTATGATACCAGGAATTCTATCTAATACTAGAAGGCTGAAAGTCCCCAGAAATCACACTAGGTTTGGGGAAATGGGGATTTAGAGTAATGTTGCTAAATATTGGAGCAGGCTGGGTGTTGCCACTGGGATGGTGCTCAGCATGTTCTAAAAAGTCTAATAAGTGAATGTAATCATGCATGTAATTATTTTAAATACTTGTGTTTATTAATGCAGATTTGTATACTGTTGTTTGGTCTTTTTTTTTTGTACACTTTATTTATCACCCCAGCACCTGAACTCTCTCAGGCTGCCCCATCTTACCCGATCGCTCTACTGTCCACCGTGGTCCTGCTCCTCAGAGGTATGCTGTCCTCCGCCGATCTCCATCCAGCTTTATCCCCCCAGCTCTGAGACCCCTGGAGCAGGGCTGCCATTCAACAACTCGGCGCTATATCTATAATCCAGATTGCTGGAAGAGATGACAGAGAGGCAGAGGGGGTGGAGACAGTGACCCGGTGTTGGATGTGTGGCGTAGAGCACTGTGAGGAGCTGTCACCTATCAGGCACAGGTATTTTTTTCCTGTTTTCTCCCCCCACTGGCCCAGCAATGCAATGTTCTCCAGTGTGGCACATGCGCACTCCCGTGCACGCATGCAGGAGAACCGCCGCGGCCATCCCCATGTTTTTCCTGGATCTCGACTGCTGCAGGAACCCCCAGTCTTCACTGGGAGTTGACAGATGGCAGAATCATGTCCTCCCTCCCTCCCAGGAAAGGAGAGCTGTCCTCTGGATGCTCGATCCTTTCCTCCCCTGCCAACCCCTAGTGGCCCGAATCTGTTTCTGCACCCAGGTCGCTGGCGTGGCGCAAGGTGTGGCATCCAGTGCCTCAACCCTCAGTGCCACCAGGTCATCCCTGTTGGTTGATCGTTTATGCATTTGTATCTCTAAATGTATGTAATAGATGGAACTGTATGAATGTATGTATGAAACAGGATTCATCTGAACCTAGGCTTTGGCTCAAGTATGTAATTCCAGTATAAAAAACTTACTTACTTTCTAAAAGAAAGATATGGTCCCTCAGTGGGTGATTGTACAACCCTCCTTCACTTTGGCCAGGAGCCAGCTATCTACTAAATGTGAATGGAATCGTACACTCTCCGATGGTAATCAGCTGATCAGAAAATATGTACTGTTTCAGTCATTCATTACCTACAGCCAAGTAGTCATTGTGTGACCCACACTTAACATCCCAGTGCTCCAGTCCACCTAGCTATGGAAATGGGTATAAACAGGACCCAATTTTTTTTTTGTGTGTCATCTGTTTTTATCCCCTCACTCCTGCTCGGGTGCCCGCCACTCCTTCGGGCTCTCCTAGGGTCCTTCCAGCTTCTGCCATCCCCTCTTGAGTCCTGACTCCCCCGCGGGTCTCACATAGCAGCCCTTCCTGCAGTATCCTGGTGTTTCCCTTCGTCGGGCGGGTCCCCCTCTTCTGAAGCGGAATGCACCAGTGGAGAGGGGGAACACTAGCACTTACTTTATTAGGCTGCAGGACGCTGCTGGGCATCCATGAAGAATGGCTCCCTGGGGATGTAGAAATGCAGAGGATCTGGAGGCCATCATCCAGTAAACTCCCAGCCATTTTCCCTTGTTCTGTTGGGGGCAGCGTAGTGACGCCACGGCATACGCTGACATCCACTCCTCCCCCCAGTTAGCATTGGGCCATGCGTCCTGTACTATTCCCAGCCTCTGCTAGGAGCCAGCAGGCACCGGACCAGCCCTCTACTCTCCCCCCAGAGAAGGAGAACTGTCCATGGGATGCTCAATCCTTCTCCCCCCCGCCAGCCCTCCAGTGACCCGGACTCGAACAGGACCCAATTTTAAATAAGATGTTGCATCACAGCTGGACTATCCTGAGTAAATAAATTATATAATAAAAATAAAAAACATAACAGACTGTTATTGTTTAGCAGGACACTGGAAACTTGCCCTAAAGGAAAACTGGCAGAAAACTCGAAAAGCACCCCAAAAGAAAAATAGCAGAAAACTAAAAAATCATCCCAAAGGAAAATTGACAGGAAACTGGAAAAATCACCCCAAAGGAAAACTGGCTGATCATTTTCATGGATGAGTAGGTAACTTACTTCATTTTTCTCCTTCTTCTTTGAGGACAGGGTATATTTGTGTTTTGCAAACAAGTACCTAAACTAAGCTACTATTAATGTTAGGCAAGGCCCTTTGGCTTGTAGTATTTCCATCCAACCACAAAACATACTGTACGTGTTGGTGCTGCAAGCACTGTTTGGGTTGATTTTTTTGTTTAAAGATACTATTTTTCCACAATTCCAGCCTTCTCCTTCTTGTTTGTTCTGACGCCCCTCTCCAAATCTCAATATATGATGCCATCAGCAACATTACATTGCAGGTGTCTCAAAGGCTGAACAGAAATTGGCTGGAATAAATACTCCTGCACCTCAGAAAAGATGCCAGTTAGTTGTAGGAGTTTAGAACTACATTAAAAACTGAGTGCATCTCAGTGCTGTGGTGTAGTCCTCCATGCAGAGTGACTAACTCTGAAGCAACAGACAGTCCAGTAGAAAGGGGCACTCAAAAGCAGGATAAAAAAAATCAAAATTTAGACTGGAATATATGCCAGAGGATTGTAATATACAAAACTGCTATTATAAACGCAAACATTCTGTGGCACACAGAGGAAGACTAGGGGTAGTTGTAGTTCTCTGTGTGTCACTGAATCTTTGCTTTTATACCAGCTGTTTTGTAATTCAACTCATTTATGACATATTCCCATCTACGTTTGGATTTTTATGAAGCCTTTGAGTGCCCCTTTCCATGGGACAGCAGGAGTTTAGGAGCCTGACCGCAGAAATCAGGGCTGAAGTGGTGCAGGAAATCAAGTGCCCTGCTTTTAGGAGACTGAATGCTTTTGGAAACTTCTGAGGATGCATAAACATGTAAAGGCTTTAAAAAGTTAGCGAATACACCAACACAGCAATAACCTATTGCGCTAACAGTTGAGCCAACTAAATCACGATTATATTCAACCAACAATCATTTTATGTATTATTATTCTCTTTTCTATAGAGCTATTTTTGTTTTATTCTCGGTCTGGTCACATCTGGGGCACACTCCCCCAAGCCCTATCACTGACCTACTCACAGACTTACAGGTTATGCAGCACTTGCCCAGGAAAATTATTTGGTGGGTAGCCAGCCATTTTGGTCATGTAAGAGCCTGCATGAGAGCCAGCTTGAATGACCAGCATTTTCCTCCTGAACTCCTGGTTTACTCACCAGGGTTGCAGCATGCAATGATGCGGCCATGCGTGCGTGCATCAGCATGCAAGTGTAATGGGCTAATGGTGGCTACCCCCCCTTTCTGGTTTTCCCAGCTGTGGTGCTGACTGGTTTCCATGAGTCGGCAGTCATTCTGCGGAAGCAGTATCCTGCTCATTCCAAGGAAGGAGAGCTGCCATCCTTGGGATGCTCAATCCTTTCTCCTCTGGCAAGCCCTCAGTGACCCACACTCATTCCTGAACAAGGGCTGCTGGGGTTGCAAAAGGCAGTACTACTACTGTGATGATGGGCCAGCTTTATTTTTATTATTTATTCTATATCCCCTCTTCTTCCCTGCCATGCCTCCCATCAGCACTGGCTACTGCCCAGCCCTGCAGACACCTCCAGATTCAGTGGTAAGGGGCTCTATTTTGATGGGTGTGCTAGTGGTAGAGGACTTGAGCTTGCCAGCATCATCCTGCCGGGTCATGGGGTTTTATTTTGTCCCACCCCTGAGATACCTGGCTGCGAATGCACCATGCACAACACAATGGTTGTGCTCACCGCAAAGTGTTGCACCTCTCCTCCCACGGCATTCTCCACCCACCTCACACTACCTGGACACCTCCAGGTGGCATTCATGCAGCAGGGAGCAGTCATCCTTCCACCCTGAGGAGGAGAGAGAGAAGCCCTGTGGAATGCTCAGCCTTCCTATCCGCACCCACTCTCCAGTTCCCAGGACTGATTCCCGAATCCAGGTTGCTGGCACTGCAAGTTGGTGCCCTGCTGCTGCACAAGAGGCTGACTGATATTATTTTGTTTATCATTTCAAGATACTAGTGCACAAACACTGAGCATGTTATGCAGCGTTATGTTCATTTTTACCTTATTTACTACACAATAGAGACTACAGAATGTTTCAGCATTATTCCTTCTTCAGAAAGTTCAACATTCTGCCAGCTGCGGTAATTGTAGCAACAACAAAAGTAAACTAGAAAATGAAGGCCATGGTTCTCCCTGATGGAATACCGCTAGTATCCTCTGATGCAGTGGCCAATATTATATCAGACACTGTCCATCTCTATGTAACAGTTTGGCACATGATTTGCTGTGCATCAGTGCATGAAACTGTATGACCATGTCTGCTTTACCTCAAGCTTTCGTTTAAATACAAATTAAATTCCTAGTCCAAATGGTTCCACAGCTAGACCCTTTAAAAGTAATTATCTTTACAATGAGCTGACTTAGGGACCGTTAGGGCTAGGAACTAATTTTTTAAAAATGAAAGTTGGTGTCATGTTGACATGGATGTGACATGTTAATGCAGTGTTTACATATCAAAACACTTATTTCTGCATCAGTGTATTGTCTTTAGATCAATAATGACAATGCAGTTGTAGAAGAAAATACTGTACGTTTTGCACCATGTTAGCTAGATCACCATGCTATATACTAAAGGCCTGGCCCCTTTCAATTCCAGCGATATATATACCATTAGCTTCAAGCTTGTATAGTTGTGGTGATACTGGCCTCTGAAGTTACATTAATGTAAAAACAATACATCGATGTATACATCGCATCCGTGTACTCAGTACATCAATGTACCAATACAATACATTGATGTACTAATACAATACATCGATATATACATTGCATCCGTGTACTCAGCACATCAATGTACCAATACAGTACACTGATGTACTAATACAATACATTGATGTATGCATTATATCGATGTAGAAAAACATCAAAAGCTGAGCATGCTCAAGACAAGGACAGAAACTCCAAAATAGTTGAATCATACAAGAAGACACAGAGATGCACTATTTATAGCAAAAAAAGCAATTTATACATACCTTGTGCAGTAAGCAAACAGTTAATCTGGCAGTATAGGACAATAAAATGCAATTCCTCAGAGCTCCGAAGCAGTGTAGGTGATTCATCAGGGGACCCCTTTAAATGTTTGCTTACTGCATGACATTATATTGATGTATCCAGCACATCGATGTATCATTATAATACATTGAAATATACACCACATCAACGTACTCAGTATATAGAAGTACCAATACAATACACTGATGCATTCAGGACATAGATGTACTAATACAATACATTTATGTATACATTACGTCAATGTACTCAATACATCGATGTACTATACCACTACAATACACTGATGGGTACATTATATTACATCAATGTATCCAGTACATCAATGTACCAATACAATACATCGATGTATACACTACATTACATCACTGTGCCCAGTACCTCACTGTACCAGTACAATACACTGATGTATACACTGCATCAATGTACCCAGTAATTCAATGTAGCAACACAATACATCCAATGTAGCAATACATTACATCAACATATACATTACATTCATGTACCGATACATCAGTGTAAACATCTAACAGACATTTTGTTTTACAGAATAAAACAAGTATTTTTTTCAACATTTTCTTATATTTGGTTCATATACATGAACAATAAATGGCAATGGCATACATTTGGGTATGGTAAAGCATTTTCAGACTGGTCTAATCATGCACCTTACATAAAATCTTCATTTCCCTGGAGTTACCAGAAATCTTACCATGCTTTCACAGGCTATGCCTATGAACGCATCGGGAGACAAGAATGTGTAAATAATGTGTAATTAAAGGAGAACAGTTACAGTGCTTAGTATACACCAATATGGAGTAAACATATTTTCATTTGTTTTGAAAAACAAAATTGTGTTTACATGTTAAAGCACACCCATTCATCCCATTCTATCATTGAGGGTTCACCGCAGTTAGTATAATCATCTTTTGGTGCAGTTGGCCAATAAGATTATTCAATTGCTGGCTGCTGTTTTAACTTTTTGAAACAGCAGACGCAATATATAACATTCTTGGACACTGAACTGTAGTTTCTAAGAGTTGCATTATTTGTTACCTACCATTAAATGGCCCAGTGCAGACTTTTTACTTCCAGATGCGGTTTCGGTCGATTCAATGTTTATTACAGTTTGAGAGGAACTGGGCACAGCTAAACTTTTCTTTGCTAAAAATAAAATTACAGACAGCATGAATTCACTACTTTAGCTGAAACTTCTGGATATAAAGCATGCATTTCTTCTGCAGTCTTTTGTTTTCAGATTTTATTTTTACCTCTCTTCTAAGAGACCTCCATCCCCAGCAAGACATCCTACTTTCCTACAGCATGCAGCAAGTCAACCTCTTGTAGAGGGTCTGGTCCCAGACTCTAGCATTCCTCATGGAGCTGAGTTTTTCACAACAAAAGCTCCCCCCCCCATGGAACTTAGCCTTCCCAGTGGGATCACCCTATTTCCCAGCAAACACTGGGGAAACAAGATCCAGTGGTGAAGGAGGAGATGTGGGGGCAATGTGGGCGTGCCAATATGGTCCAGAGTCACATGCCCTCTCTGTAGTTTCCCTCCAAGTGGTGTTTTTGGTGCTGAGGATGGCAGTAAAAGTGTAATTTAATGTTCCTTTCTAGACCAGTTTCTAATTGTATGCCCCAGACATTCTTTAGGCATGGCATCCCAGTGAGAGGGCTGGAATTTTCAACCCAGCTGGTCATGCCTCAGCCCATTTACACATGTTCTTTTTGTTTCTACCCAGGCTACTGTAACCAGCCTCTCTATTCTGTACTATTTTTTACATGCCTCCCTTGTCCCCCCTCCCCGGGTCACACCTGGAAACGAGCCTCGGCTCAGTGTGCCTCTCACGATCATTAAACTTTAAATCAATAAAATAAATAATTACTTTTGAGAGTAGGGCCTTACTCCACTGCTTTCACTTGGCACTTTTAAAGGAGAACAGTGGCTGTCATGGTCTGATGGCCAATGCAATGGTCTTTTAAACTAGGTAGTTGGCTTATCTGTAGCTGGACGCAATCCAGTGCTACTGTTGACTAAGTCTATCTTATATTGACTACCACATTGCCATCATTTTATGGAACACTGTAATGTCATGGAGGAAGAAGTGGTGCCTAACTACATGTAGTCAAACATAGCTTGTTCCTGCTTGACATCACAAAGTTCCATCAAATGATAAGACATAGTCATGTACACAGTATCTCAGGACTGCCATCAGATACAGGTGAGCTCAGAACCTACTTTAAAAGAGATTGTCACGGGCTTTCAATCGTTGATGTCCACTGTGCATGATTCCCCTTTAACAAAAATCTGAAATTATAACAACTTTCATGTGTGCTTCTTCTCCTCTTTTTGTATGCTTTTGTTATTAACTTCCAAGCAGTAGCACCAGTGCATTGCAAGTGCTCACACTGTTCTTTTTGTTTCTGTTCATGGGCCAGGGATGCCATTTACTGGGTGCTCCTCCCCCAGGTGAACCACTGTGTTCACAGACAAGGGTGCAGTAGATGCCAGTATGCCAAACCTTCCACGTACTGAACTCCAGGAGGAAGCAAACTAACCAACAGGAAGTCATTACTGGCTAGAAGGCCTCACACCCTAGAAGTGTGTACAAGAAAGTGTATAGTAAAAATTAACCACTGCAGGCCATGACGAAGTGGCCTTGGGGCTATGAAATGTTGGCTAATGGCAAAGAGGTGGCTACAAAAAAACAGAAAAATAAAAATTGATTTTCTAAAATTGTTTGGAGTTTGAGTCTCCCTCAAAATGCATTTGTCCACTTTGATAAAGCACCACAGACACAGACTCATCAACAGAAGTTTACCTATCCCATGCCAGGAATAATGGTATCCAGACCCACATCCCCTTTTCCAACTGTTAAATACACATCTTCTTAAAGATTCCTATGTTGTCCTGCAACAAGTCCAGTGCTCTGATATTGTTGACTTAGTTAAATGAAACAGTCCACATAAACTATACCCCTTATCCCTTACTCCTCCAGTCCAGTGTTGTAAAACCTTAATTTGCTTTTCATCATGCACTGTACTTCTCTATGGGGACCATCCTGTAGTCCTATACTGAAGCACCAAACTCAAACTGAATGCCTCCTTGCTTGACGGGGTCCTTTCAAAACCACTGTGAAACTGTTACATTAACAAATCTCAAAATGAGCACAAACACATCCAAAGAAACAGAAAAAATACACACTCAACAGACTCATAAATACAACATGACATTATCAACTGCTATAAACAAGAAAAAAGGAGAAAAATAAATAAAAATTGCTATTCATCACACTGCCAATTAAATCCCGTTCTCCACAGCTTCACCCCAGAACCCTCGCTGTTCTCCATTCATCCTGCCTCACAACCCCTGATAGTGTCTTCTCCATGATGATGGTTGAATGTTGAGACACTGTGGAGGAGCCGCTCAGTAGCCGTTCTAGTGCTGCTTTTTATTTGAGTAAGGTATGACATCATTGCCTGCTTTGATGTATTTCACTGGCGGACTGTGAGGGAGCAGTGTGTTTTGCCTAGGAGCATAGGAGTTGGACTGAGGGAGATGCAGAGCTGTGCAACTGTGGAGCTGGGGAATCACAGACAGAGCCATAGAGAAGTGTAAACAGAAGCAAAAAGCATGAAGAATGGAAAAGTAGAGCTTTTCAGAGCAGTGAGATGAAGCTGAAAGAACTGAATATTAAAGGAAACTTGAAAGAACACTAATTGAGAAACAGAAATACTGTAAATTTGATTTACTGAACTGCTGACAGGCTGATGCCTGCCGAAGTCACTGTGATTTCTGCTGTTTATTTGTGTTTCCGCAGTTTGTTTTGTGGGGCTATTAGGAAATCTTAAGAAACTTTAAGAATTGGCTGCCAGATAATCTTTTTGTAATATCAACAGCTACTTTATTATCATTTTTGTATTTGTGCAAGTGTTTAAACCTGCAGAACTTTTACATCAACGCAAAGTGTGCAAACTACATGCCCAGAGATTCTTCTGTTTAATTTTTTTCTTCTTTTTATATTTTTTTAACATTTCAATTTATTATATTTTATTTCCCCATACAGCATTTTTATTTATAATTTAAGTTTAAATCTAGGCCCTCACTGGCTCCTTAATCTGTTACCCACCACATGAGCACAGAGTAACATATATAAAGTAAAGGCATTGCTACGTGTGAGACAGCCTTTTGGTGAGACAGACTTGCAGTGGTCCTTGCAGTACGGCAGTACAGTGTCTTTCAAGATTGGCAATGACTGCTGAATATATCAGAACTAAGTTTGTGCCATGGGCTGCCCTGTGTGACTGGTCCCTGAAAGTTTACTTTACTCAGAGCATTCACTATTGAATGGGATGCAGTGAGTTTCCTTCTCTTTTTTTATTTTTGCTCTATCTTTGAGCGCACTTGACTGTTTACTTGACTGTTTACTTTGAAAGATAAGCTGCATATCACTACATGAATTAAGTGGTGGGCCTAATTGAGTCTGCCAAATCTAGTTTAGAATTTACTTTAAATTCTGGAAAAGTTGGGGAAGATTTTTACTGATGAAACTGTTTGTTTTTATATTATTATGGGATGCTAGTTTTGTTTTTTTAGGAACGAGTCCGTAACGGCCCCCGAAGCCCCCTCACACATGCACATCTGAGTGGGTGGAAGCTAAGTGTTGTTCATGAGGTACTGGTGAACTGGGTCTGCAGCATTCCTACAATTACTATAATTACTGATGGACAAACTTTCCAATGGTTCACTCCATGATGCTCAGCCCTGAAGGGAGAAGGACTCTGTCAGATCTGGTAATATTCTGGATATTTGTGGACATTTCTCTTTTACCATCTTATCCTCCCTGCTTGTGGGATCAGCTCATTGATTTTTTAAAAATATTTATTCTGATTTCTGTACTAAGGATTCTGCTTGCAATTTTGACTGTTTAAATTCTCTTGTTTTACTCTTTATAAATCTTAGGAATTGGGGGTTAAGACTATTGGGACTAGCTATTATATAAAATGGTCAGTACCAGGAGATAAGAAAACATTAAAATAATGTGAAATTCACTGTTGTCTGAGTTAAGTAAGGATCCAGAGAATGTCCAAAGAGAAAAAAAAGAAAAAAATAATAAGAAAAAAAATTACACCTGATAAAAACCAACCTAAAATCACGCATATAGTAAACACTAAATAATCTGGCCATGCTGGGGATGATGCTAGATATGTCCAAAGGAAAGATAATTTTGCAGACTCTGTTTCAAATTCCAAAGTTAGGACTTTGGCTTCCAGGTTGCAGAACTAAAAGCCGCCCACTAGGGTGATGGCTTCTTCCATAGGAAATAGTAAGTAAGGTTCTAAACACTGTAGCCCATTGAAAGCTGGAGAAACAGAAGGGATGATGGATGTAAATGCAGTAGAAGGGTTGTGGATGCATGGAACGGCCTTCCGGAGGAGGTTGTGGAGTCAAAAACAGTGGTGGAATTCAAGCATGCATGGGACAGTCATAAGGCAATTCTAGGGGGTGGGGGTAGGAAGAAGTAGGCTGCTGGTTAACTAGGATCTGCAGCTTATCCAGTAGGCAGGGAAATGGGCAGACTGGATGGGCCAAGTGGTCCTTATCTGCCATCAAATTCTATGTTTCTATGTTTCTAAGGTTCACCAGAAGATCAGGATGATTGTAAATCTGCCAACTCTGGATAAGTGAGAGGGCTCTGTTACAGAGCTTTATCTCTCTGCCACTGGTTAGCCCTCATATTGATGCCTCTCAGGGTAAGTCAAGAGGCAAAAATTTAGATACATACGTTGTAAAGAAGCCTGAGTTGAAGAAAGTACTGACAGGTCTTCACGACACAATTTTGGGTCTGAAGGATCTGGATAAGAATAACAAAGAAAAATGGTACAGTACTGAAAAGAGGTTATATGGGTTACCCAGGTAGATTATTTAGACACTCAGTCTCTACATGGAGCTGATGTCTCAATTAATCAGGGTCAAGATTGTGAAGAAATTATTTTTAACAATTCTTTGACATACTTTCATTCTTATTTAAGTGCAGACATTATCAAAGTAATTAAAAATCAATATGCTGCAAGTTTAATGTTAATGGAACAACTGATAATAATTAGGAAGGCTTTTGAAACCTTCAAAGAAGATATAGCTACTAATGGGGCTAGAATGGACTATGCCCTGAGGTTATTAAATACTATCCATTCTCCGAGAGATTCATCCTCCATAGAACTTTACAGTATGGAGGTTCAGACTAATGGTAGTAACCCTGGCTACAGTTGCATTATAGTTTCTAATGGTGAGGGGGTAACTAAGAAAGGGAAAAGAGAGAAGGAGAGGATGAAGGACTGTAAGGAGGAGATCCAGTCACATCGGGAGGAGTATATGGGGCACAAAAGCATGAATAAGGAGAACTTAAAGAGAACTGATGGTTTGAAGGGTAACAAACAAAGATTGAATAGTGTTGATAATAAATCAAAAGAGGTGGAAGAATCATACAAAAATTTAATTCAGAAAATCCGTAAAGAGGAACCTAAGAACAAGTCAAAGGGACAGAGTAATGGTAAATCTGTGAAAGTGAATGATGTCTGTCATGCTAATCAACCTTTTGTTAGACTTAATGGTTTATAAAGAGTTGAACAAGAGACCTATGTGATCTTGAAAGGAAAGGTGCTGAACCCATATAAGGCAGCTCTGGAGGTATCAGTTGCTGAAGAGGACATACAAGATGTTATTAGGAACACTAATGAGTCAGGAGATTATTGCATTGATATTTACTGTGTGCCTCCAAGAGTAGCTAATTATCTCTGGATTAATAGTCATCTGCTTCAATGCTATGAACTGAAGGCAGAATGTATTAATAAGGACAGTGTGCACTGTAGAATCCCACATAATGTGAATCCAGACTCCAAGCCTGTCATTCCCAGTCTGTTTGGCTTTTGGAAAATGTATCGGAATAACAACTTTAAATTAACTCATACTCTGTGCAATTTTCTAAGCCACTTTCTCCAGATCCATTTAGGCAGAAACAGAGTTCTTAGTGCTCATGGGTGAGAACATTTTTTTTGATGAAGGGCAAGTTGATATTGTCTTCAAGAATAGTGAGGTTGCTAACAGAATTATGAACAAAGCAGGAATTATAGATAATATAGGCTTTTATTTAGTTGATGAATCTGTATGGATTTGTCAAACAAATACTCAGACTGAGAATGATCCAGGGGCACTGGGGTCCAATAATGAAACATCCAATTTAAACAATTTGGTACATTAAATTCCAACAAAAAACTGGGCCAGCCCAGTGGCATGGAGGGCTTAGGCATTCATGCCTTACCTCCTGCCATGCCAGCGACCCATGTTCATGGTGCGAGCGGACCACCGGGGGTCGGCTGGGGAGAGAGAGGATTGAGTGCCTGAAGGACTGCTCTCCTCTCCTGGGGAGGAAGTACTGGCACTTCTGCCGAATGACTGCCCCTGGGTGGAGGCCCAAGGGTAGTGTGGGACTGTGGGAGCCATGGAAGGGAGGGTGCTGCGGGACTTCCGTGGATGTGCATATGCCTCCACATATGCATGTCCTGCATGTGCACCCCAGTAATAGGAAGGGAGACAATGGTGGGAGAAACACCTCCTGCTGTGGATGATGACCGACACTCCGCAGGCTCTGCACCTGGTGACCGGGCGGGCTCTGGGTAAGTCCTGGTAATACTGGGGAGATGGGGCTGGGGTTCAGTTAGAAGCAGTAGCTGGGGGCAGTAGAATGAGATAAAGTACAAATAAAATAGATTTCAAGTACTTGTTGATTATAACAGTTGACTAGGTTGTGTAGAAGAACTTGAAACTCCTTTATCTGATAATAGCTCAAATCAAGATTATAAAACTTATTCAAACAAATCATCTTGTAAGAAATTGTTTTATTTATTATTATGTGGACTAACTCTGGTATTGGTACTGAATTTGTGGATTTGGATTGTTTAAATTATGGAATTTGATATAATCTGCTTTCAACAGACCTTGCAAGATTCTCTGCAAGTATTTGAATTAAATGGTTATCAACCATTTTATAGACCAGGGAGAAAGGATGCAACAGCTGGTAGATGGGCAGGAGAGTTAATAGTGTATTTCAAAGTTGGGGCTTTTGACATTGTTGAGGCCGTAACTGAATCTGATCAATTTTTGATCTTTTGGGTAAAGAGGAATGAGAAAACCCTGATTTTATTTTACATCTACATTCCTCCAAGAAGTTCCAAATTCTATACAGATAATATATGGGAGAATCTCAAGTATGAGATAATGGATGTACAGATGAAGTTTCCTGATTTATATATTCTTCTAGTTCGTGACTTAAACTCCAGATGTGGGTCCTTTGATGGTCCAATGAAACAATTCTAAATTGGTTGTTTTCTGAAGCAAGTAATTTTCCTAGAATGCCTACTGATAATAACATCAATTCTAATGGTCAAAGATTGATTGAAATAATGAAAAATAATCACTTTAATCCATTGAATGGGAGAATAAAGGGTGACACTAATGGGTACCCAACCATCTTTTCACACCAGAGTGCTTACATGTTGGACTTAGCACTTTGGAATAGTCCCCCAGAACTTTGGTCAGAGATGTTGATTTTGATCAGGAGTGAAAGCAATCATTTCCCAGTTATTTTAAATAGTGAATATTAACAAAATCATATTAAGATGCTTCTGACCAAGTTGAAAATCCCACAATTAACAAATAAGATATTTTATGTGGGTTAGATGGAATGATGTGATAGAGATAGACATAAAGAATAAGATTAAAAATGTCCTGGTCTGTTGGATCTCTAACCTTGGGTCCAATGAAACATTTTTTGGTTCAGCACATGAGCTGGGGGACTTTTTTGAAGAAATAAAACAACTACTTTATAAAGAAGGGAACTATACAAATAAAGTTAGAAGGAATAAGGGATGGTTTGATCAAGAGTCTAAATATAAGAAAAAAATACTGATGGCTTATATTAGAGCTGTAAAAAAGTCTCCACATAAACACAGATTTCAAGAACGTAACTATGAAAGGAAGCAATATAAGATATTCCTGGATAACAAAAAAGGGAATATTATAAGACTCAGTAGGATCATATGCTGACACCCATTTCAGAAAAAAATCAACAGTCCTTTTGGTCCCTAGTAGCGAGGCGGTGTAATGATTACAAAGATGAGCTGGATACCTACATCTCTAAAGAAGTATAGGTTCAACATTTCTCAAATATTTTCTATGACCCTTCAGTTAAAAGAATCTCTGGTATTAGTGATCCAAAATATATAAGGCTAGCTTTTAAACTGATTGAGCGGCATGAAGTTTTTTTCAGAGAGAACTTCTCTTAAATCACAAAAAGCACACACACCTGATAAGATCCCTGCTGAAGTGTATTTATGTTTGACGGAACAATGGTCAAATGTTTAATGATTTTCTTTAAGAAATGTATTTTAGAAAGGAGCATCCCAAGTTCATGGAGCGGCTCAGAAATGATCCCAAGTGTTAAAAAAGGCAATCGTTATGATCCAAAAATGTACAAACCAATTAGCCTGCTGGGCATTATATCGAAAATTTCTACACAAGTTCTACTAGCAAGACTAAAAACTGAGCTTAAAAATCTGGGTGATATTTTTCTTTTACAAGCTGGCTTTAGAGAAGGCCACTCAACTTTAGATATTTGTTTTATCTTACAGTATGTGTTAGAAAAATGTGTTAAGTTAAGAGAACAGAAGTTTTATGCTACCTTTATTGACTTTAGCTCTGCTTTCAATTCTATTGACAGGAACACATTGTGGGACATTATGAGGGAATGGAGAATATGCCCCATTTTGATTAGTATTATTAAAGATTTCTATATGGATACATGGACTCAAGTTAATGCTAAGACAAGAGACCAGCTCTCAGATAGATTCCTTACCAAAAAAGGAGTTAGATAGGTCTGCATCCTTGCCCCCACCCTTTTTTGATATATATCGATAAGCTACTGAAAGTCTTAGAAGCTCCTGACACAAATTCTCCTAAAATTGGCTCGATAACTTGCCCTGCATTGGTCTATGTTGATGATTTAGTCCTCTTTTTCCTTTCATGCAGTGGATTACAAAAAAACTTGATATTTTAAATAAGGAATCAAATACTTTGTCGCTTATGATAAACATGTACAAGAGTAAGGTCATTGTGTTTGGTGCCTATAGTAAGAAATGTTACTGGAACTTGGCTTCTATGACAATTGACATAGTTAAATAATAATATTTAGGTATACCTTACTCCTGGAATCTTTCTTGGAAAAAGTCATCTCAATTACAATCGCTCTAAAACAAAATGATCTATTATTGGTCTAAAAAAATTTAACTAGTCATTATTTTGGTAACAGGGTAAGGCCCACTAGACACAAGTGTCTGTTTTCAGGGGCACCTGGGAGCACTTGGGTGGTTAAGTGACCAGCTCAGAGTCACACAGTATGCAACTGGAGGTTGTAGAAATCAAACTCCATATCTGCTAGATGTATTAAGCTCATTCACAGCTCATTATTCTAACCTCTAGGCTACACTGCCAGCCCCATACAACTACACCTCAAAAAGGACATTAACCTGCTGGAGAAGGTACAGAGGAGGGCTACAAAGATGATAGCCAGTCAGTAGGGCAAAGCATATGAGGAGAGGTTGAGGGCACTGAACATGTACTCCTTGGAAGACAGGAGAGAGAGAGAGAGAGGGGACATGATTGGGACATTCCAGTACTTGAAAGGGATAAATAATGTTGATAAGGAAAGTCTATTTAAGCTGAGTGGCAACCAAATCATGAGGGGGCACAGTCTTAAGCTGGAGGGTGAGAGGTTTAGGAGGGATGTCAGGAAGCACTTCTTCACAGAAAGGGTGGGGGACACTTGAAATGCGCTGCCAGAAGAGGTCATCTCGTTAAAGACAGTGAGCAGCTTTAAGAGAGGCTGGGATAGGCATAGGGGGAAGATAAGAATCATGGGTAGGGAGGATGGGAGGAGTGGGGAGGGAGGGCAGGGACATTAGCACAAGCTGTGGACCCTGCAATGCGAGAGACATGATAGACCAAATGGCCTTCTTCTGCTGGCTTCTTCATATGTTCATATGTTTATATGGAGGACACTCAATTTGGCCCCTGGTTAGGGCTATTCAAATAAAATACAACACGTAAGTTCTTTTTGGTGCTGATGTCTGGGCCTTCTATCCTGTTGAGAAGCTGGAAAAGCTGATTATACAAATATTATGCTCTGCACTGTGTTTTAATAAATCTACCCCAAGTTACTTTGTCAGGGCTGAGTTGAGTTTAAATAGTATTCAAGGGATAGCTGAAAGTAAAATAATTAACTAATGACTTAAAATAAATAGGCTACCAGAGGACAGACTTGTTAAAAAATGTCTACACAAAAAGGTTTATTAGAAAGACCTTGGCTATAAGTAGTAGTAGTAAAACAGCTTTATTTATATGGGTACTTTTTTACCATAGGGCCAAGAAGGCCCTGTTTTCATGGCAGTTTTTTTACTGGCTAGGGTATGCCTACAAACATCTACATTCTTATGGAATTGACGCTCAAGTGAGATATGTCAATAAGATTATTATTCTAAGTTATAAATACAAACTGTACATTTTTTAAGAAAATCACAGAATGCCACAGTGATACGAATGCCATCAAGCAGTCTAAATTTGCTGGGTGGTACAGTGATAATGATTATAGACATAGCTTCAGGTATTATCTGGAAATCTTGGAGGATCATGTTCAAAGGAAAACCTTTGCAAAGTATAGAACTAGTATGTTTGAATCCAGTGTGCTTCCTTGCCAGATTTAGTAAATCCTCCAAATCTGGTGATGAGCTTTGCAAATGTAATGATAAATCTAATGAATATTTGCTCCAAGTAATGTTGCATTGTCAGTGGTACAACACAGCTGGGAAATACTGGATAGCCCCAATACACGGCTCCCTGAAATATATAGATGAGAGTGTTATTTTAAAAAATTATATTTGCTGTAGAAGATGAATATATTGTTGACAGAGTCACACCTTACATAGTGACACTACAAATAGAAAGAGAATGATAAACAACCAGAACACTCAGTTCAGATCCAAGTCTAATTTTAATGAGATGTGATGTCTTATTTATGTACATAATAGTATTTATACCTGCTGGTGTATTTTTAATGTCATCTAAATGTATAATGTACTGTATGATTTGTTACTGCTTGTAATGATCTTTATATATGATTGAACAATAAAGCTATACCTACCACCTACCTGTTCTCCATCTATTGACATTTCTCTGGTCCTTTCTTCTCCCTACTCCACTACCTCATGCTGTACCCTCTATACTAGCCCAAGTCTCTATTGCCACTTACAGTAATATGATCCATAAAAGCCTGCCATAGCCTCTGAAAGTTTCTCTCTCTCTGTCTCTCTCTCTCTGCTGCAATTTGTAACACATTCTCTCAACCACAGTTATCTCTCTTAATTTACCTAGCCAACCCTTCACTATTAACACTGTTGATCCTTCCACCTCTGTGCAATCATATGCTTCACAGTGACACTTGCCAATAGGTACCACTTTATCTGCATGTCAGTCAACATTTTCATACTATTAGTATCAACTAAAACACAAAAATATGGAATCTTTAAAATTCTGTGTCACAGTACATTTGCCATGTATCTCACCACATCATCCCGGAACTGGTTGACCTTGGGGTATTCAAAGAACATGTGTACCAGCATACTCACTTGTTCCTTGCCATTCTTACACATTCCCATTTCCCCAGGCCCATCACATACAATCTTCTTGGAGTTATATACCATCTATGTAATATTTTGAATTGCACCTGTTTGGCTCTAGCTTTGTTAGATACTCCATGGGCATTTTCCTATACTGTCGAAAACTTTCCAATCTATATCCACTCAATCCTTCCTAGCCCCTAACATCTGCCTCACAGCCCCTCTGTAGTGATCACAGGGATGCTAACAATGCCCTCTTTATGAATGCTTAAAAATCTGCCATCAGATATCTGTCTTCTGGAACTTTTTGCTAAAGACCCAATACCGGTGAAGTAATAGTGCCTATCCCATGCTTTCTATGTAAGTCCCTCAGGCACTGTCAGAGCACAGTCCATTGCCACTGTGTTTGAAGCATGAGTCCATACTCGTTCTACAGCTTACCAAATGGAACCACATCTCCATCCTCCAAAACATCTCCAATTAACCATACTCCTTGCTTCTGCTATGCCTCCCAATTTATCACTTTCTGTTCAATCTTGATGCCTGGGTTCCTCCATACTGGGGCTTGTCTGAACCTATTTACTTAATATTTAGGAATACAGCATGTTCCATTCCATTTTTGTTAGTGTTTTGTGCTATAGACTATAACAACTTCTGAGTCCCAAACTGAGCTTGTTCCAATGCTATTCATGGCTTCAACCCCCTTTATCTTAGCAGTGAATGCTAATGCCTCATTCCTTGTGCTAGGTAATTTGGTCATTTTAATGGCCAAAATACTACCTACTAGAAGGCTGATAGTCATGAGTCCAGCTGTTTACATGTACCTAGAGGAAAGACAGGTGGCAGCATTGATATGGGGTACAACACTCATGGAGCTGTCATCATTTTAATTGCTGAGATCTTAGCCCAGAATGTGAGGCTAAGCTTTAACCATTTATCCAACTAAGACTATATATTCATCATGACTTGGTGTCAAATTGAGCTGCCACACCTCACCCCACTCTCTGTAGAGGCGTATTCCTAAATATATAATGCCCTGTGGCAGAAGCTTGAGATATAGTAGATGGAACAGCCGCAGCAGGTAGTAATCTGACAGAGGCAGGATTTCTGATTTGCCCCAATTATTCTTGTTTCCAGACAAGTTGGAAAATTCCTGGAATATCTCTGTTGCTGTTGGAAGCATCTCCTGGGGCTGCGACACCAAGAGTAGCATGTCATGCGCATGTAATAGAAGTTTGTGATGTTAAACCATGCCTCTATACCTTTCACCCTTGGGTCTGCTCTCAGATGGTATGTCAACACCTCCAGGGCAAGTACAAACAACACTGATAAGAGCTGGTGTCCCTGCTTCATCCCTCATCCTAACTCCAAACGTTTCTAACATTGATGTTTTTGGCCACCACATTTGCCCTGACTCCACTATAGTGGTAGTTATATAAAGGTTCACCGATATTGTGATATATTGCAATGTTTTATGTTGACAAATCTTGGTGTTTGCAGCAGCAAATACATGTTATTCAAGCACTAACTCAATACAGCACCACATTTGCAGCTCCAAATACCGCACATTACACTACAATTCCAGTGAACTTCTGTATAACCATCACTATATATAATGTTCTGATCCAATGTATAAAGCCACCTCCCAGGCCAAATTTGTCCAGCACATGGTATATGTAACCTCACATCACCCAGCCAAATGCTTTCTCAGCATTCAACGCTATCACAGCCATGGGTGAGACAGAGATACACACACCATGCATCAAATCCAACAACTGTTTGATTTTGTCCATGGCTAATTGACTTTTAACAAACCCTATTTGATTCTGCCCCACTAGTTCTTCTGGAACCCCCTCTAGACAGCCAAATTCATTTCCTGTTCCTCTCATTTTTCAACATGTTATTGTTGTAATCTAGTAAATTAACACAGAGAATATGTACAATCCCATGTGTGAGTATTTTAAGAGTTGTTATAGTTATCAGGCAAATAGGTTGCTAGGTCAGATTTAACAAAGGACTGTAGTAAAATATTAAAATACATTTTGAACATGACTATATTTATATATTTGCAATACAGTAGAGGAAATCCAGAATAAAGCATGCCTCTGCTGGTGACACTGAGATCTGTGGCAGAGTGAACACTGAGGATGGAGTTAGGAAAATTCAAAGAGATCAGGAAAAATTGGAAAAAAGTGGTCCAAATTATGCTGACTAATGTTCAATACAAAAACATTTCCTTGGGCCTCCCACAGGTACTGTGCAACACTGTGAAGCTACAAATGCAGAGAGCTCAGCCCCTGCAATAAGGAGCAACCTCCTTGTCCACTGTGGTGACAGAATGGGGTTTCCACCCTCCTTGGGCTAGGACACATTACCATCAACAGCACTGTGCCCAGCTCTGGTAGCCAGAGCCAGCACCTGGATCTGCTCCTGAATCCAAGTCACTGGCACAGTAGAATGTGGCCATATCACAAATATGTTTAAGTATATAATCATGGTATTACAAATATCTTTCTGGGCCTGGAATACTCACGCTCAGGTGGGGGCTCAGATTTGTTCTTTTTCGCATCCATCTCTTCCTTGGAGAACTTCATAATATCGGTGACAATATGAGTCCCCACAAGAATGGTGCGCCCAAATGCACGCCTTTCTTTCACAAAGATACTGAGAGGAGGATGCAAGTATACCAACTCAGGCAAGTCCTGAAAGTAAAGAAATTAAAGGGAAAACAGCATTTATTGTTTGTATTTAGAGTGGAATTATAAGCCCTACCTTGCTCATAACCTAAAATACATTTTTGAAGCAGCAGTATTAGTTAACAAAAGTTTAAATCATCCAGTTGCCAGTAGCAACAAACAAAAACATTAACATATGTAACCAGCCAGTCCCCCTGGGGTTACTAGAATCCCATTAGTATTAGTGTTAGGTAGATAGAAAAGGCAGCTTATAAGTAGCTCACTTAGGGGCTGCTTACACAATGGCATCATTGTTTACTCAGCTAGCCTGAGGGAAGGATGATTATGTCATTTAGGACTCTTGCAACAGCATAACCCTTTCTGTATCAGCTGCCCTAGGGAGCTTTAGAATGTTCAGTTAGTTCAGTAGTGACAGTTTGAGTGGCAGGAGCTCTGCCAGTGGGCTCTGTGTCAGAAGGTCCTGTTTTTCTCACCCTAGTTTGGATTACAATTGCCAGCTTCCAGTGAAGTAGTGGAGACCTTTCTTCAGCAGGATTCCTCGATTTTCACTCCAAGAGAAATGAAAGGGACTGCTACTGCAGTGGATCCAAGGGGCAATCTCCTGAAGGTCCTCATGTGTTACAGTTGCCTTTGAGAAGGACTTTGTGAGATTTTTCTGATAGGCTACCAAGGTAAAATTTGCTTTCTGGTTGTTCCCATGCTTAAAGGAAGGGGTAACAAATCTGTGAGTACAGAATGGGAAATGTATTGACAGTTGTTTCCATGCCTAAAGGAAGGAGCAACCGATCTGTGGGAATTGTGCTTTTGGAGTTGTTTTCCATGCCTAGAGGAAGGAACAACTTAAATGTGAGTACAATTTGGGAGACAAGTTCTCTATTTTGGGGTTTGTTCTGGGGTGTGTGCTCCCGTGGATAAGGCCATATCACATCAGTCGGGCCCCTTGTTCACTTAAGTGTGGAAATCTGAAGTTACGATAGGCGTCTTTAGCATTTCAGTGGGGAATGGAGGCTTCTGTGGTATAACCCTAAAGGAATGGCAGAGACTGTCAGCTGGGGCAAAGGGTGGGAGGAACTCCATCTGGAAGCTCACAAGGCAGGGCTAACCGATTCATTGAAGGGCACCAGTTTTACCTGAGTAAAGGCCATTGCTGCAGATTTAGGTGTGTGGCATAGTTTCACAAGCATATGCCTATTTGGGAAATGGAAATGTGTCTGTGTGTGGTCAACGTGCCGCTGATATGCACCACGGAGAAGAGAAATAAATTGTTTCTGTGGAGAACTGTACTGCATAGCAAAGAGTTGTGGAAGAAATGTACCTGTTTGCTATGACTGACCTTTGGGGCTCCATTGATGCTTTAGTAACAACTGTGAATAAAAATATACTGCACAATCCCAGTTGCTGCTCAGGACATTCAAATCCTTGCTTCTGTGTGGAATTACTGGGGACCCCTCAGCAGTTAGGTCTACCATACACCTAACATATTCTCCTCTGGACCTGGTGGTAGTTACAAAAGTTCATTTTCAGTTACTGTACCCCCACCCTCCTTCCTCTAACCAGTGAGCCTGGTATACATCCCAAAGCTAGGGGTGGTACCAATCTTGTAATTTCTGCTAAACTAAAATGTATGTCATATGTGGGTACTAGTTCTGTTTTATGGGTGTGCCAACTTAGTAAAAGTGGCGTGGAGGTAACACATATTTATTTTTGGCCTGACCTGGTAGTACAGCATGTCACTATGTGGTGGAGCCAGGTTCACATTCTGAGACAGGCTTCCAGCTCCAGGCCAGACTGCAAGACAACTGATTTCAGCAAATGGGGATAATTTGGGGGGAGTATATGGCCAAGCTTAGGGCAACCATGGGGGTGGACAAAACATGGTCCTTAATCTGGGATGGTGTTCAGGAAGTCACAAATACCTGTCTAAAGCAGAAGGGAAAAGGAAAAATCTTAGGAAAACACTCTGGTTTTCAGGAGAGGTTGACGACAGAGTCATAAAGGAAAAAGTAAACTTCCTTCAACATATTTAGAAGGACCTAGAGAGAAGAGGACAGGGTTGACTACCTGGAAAAGTTAAAAACAGCTAGCAGAGTGGTAAGGCAGGCCAAGGCAGAGTGGAGCTGAGGAAAGGGAGGGAGTCAAGGAAAGTGACAAGACTTTCTCTTTTTATATCCAAGAAAAATGAATGATGAAGAAGGGTATTGTCAAGTGTGAGAAAAATGCCTGAATGGGTGGAGGGTAATAGAGGAAAACAAAAGTACTGAATGAATGCTTCTGCTCAGTATTCATGAAGGAACAAGATGAAACAAATTCCATGGGGAAAGACAGGGATGAGGAAGGAGGCATAAAAATGTGCGAGGGGGTGGGATTACAATGGACAGGGTCTTTAAGGGGCTCAGGGTCCTTAAGACTGACAAATCTCTTGGCCATATGATATTCACCCTTGGGTACTGAAGTAACTGGTCAAAGTTCTGGAAGTCCCTCTGGCTAACCTGTTTAGCAGCTCCCTAGACACAGGAGTGGTGCCTCAAGAATGTGGGACTGTGGATATAGTGCCCTTGCATAAGAGTGGTGCAATGGACAAGTTGGAGAAAACCAGTCTGCTTGACATCAATAGTTGGGAAGCTGATGGAGACTATTCTCAAGGAAATGTTGGTCAAGTTTGAAGGAAATGGACTTCAGGATGCCAGACAGCACAGGTTTATGGCAGGGAGGTTGTGTTAAATCAGCCTGATTGACTTCTTTGATTGGGTTTCAAGGTCTCTGGACAGGGATCAGGCAAAGACATACTGTACCTGGACTTCAGCAAGGTCTTTGACTCGGCCCTCCACAGAAGATTTATCAAGAAACTGGAGGGCCTGGGTGGGGGACAAGTTGATGAGATGGGCTGCAAACTGGCTGGAAGAGAGAAAACCCAAAGGGTAGTGGTCTGGGGGAGTACTGAGGAATGAGGAGAGGGTCACCAGCAGGGTCTCACAGGAGTTGGTGCTCAGTCCGGTGCTGTTCAATGTGTTCATAAATGACATAGAGGATAACATAAAAGGCAAACTATGCCTCTTTACAGACAACATCAATGACTGCACCAGTAAATGGACAGACGAGCAGGGACGTGCAAGGCCATGGGAGTCTTCCGCGAAGGTAAGGAAGCACCGTGGCGAGAAGGGGGAATAAAAGAGAGAACTGAAAAAAAAAAAAAACTCTGTAGGATACTGGACATGGAGGAGGGTGTCAGAGACCTGATGGAGGACCTGGCAAAGTTAGAAAGATGGTCTGGAATCTGGCAAGCGGGGTTCACTGCAAAAAGTGCAAGGTCACGGGGGTGTGTAAAGAATGGTAAGAGATTTAAGACAGCTAAAGGAGTGGTCAAAGGCTTGGCAGCTACAGTTTAATGCAAAGATGTGCAAAATAATGTGCCTGGCCCACAGAAACCAGGGGGTGGAGTACAAAACTGGATGGGAGACACTTGCAGTGACCAAACAGGAAAGGGACCTGGGAGTAATCATATTGGATGACATAAAGGTGGCCAGACCATGTGACAAGACAATCGGGAGAGCTAGTAGGATGCTGGGGTCCATAAGTATGGATATCACCCAGCAGGAAGGAAGAAGTGTTGTTGCCCCATATAGGTTCTTAGGTGAGTAGGACAAAAGAAGGCAGTTGTGACTATCTAGATTGTCTCCCACATCAGTGGGCTATTCAAACTGTATTATTGTTATTACAGAAAACTTGGTTGAGGGCTCGTTTAAAGTTATTAGGGTCTGATTGGTTGACAATGTCAGGAGGTAATTGGTTCCAGCTTTTGGTGACGCTAACAAAATAAAAATTATCCCTTTTGTGAGTTCTTGATTTTGGAATTAGGAGTTTTATTATGGGACCTTAGGTTATTTCGTGTTAAGGCGTAAGAAAGGTCATAAAGACTCATTAGGTCTGGTGATTAGAGTATCTTAAACAACACTAATAAATCCCCATGTTATCATTTGATATTTAACATGTGTAGCCCTGTATCGTGTAATCTATCTATATATGGTAAATTTCTTAGGGAGGGTATAAGTTTAGTTATACACCTCTGGATACTTTCAAGTAAAAAAATGTCTTTCTTAAGGTATGGAGACCATATCTGTGAGCCATAATCAAGTACTGGCCTAATATAGTTTTTATAAATTGCAATGATTCAATTCATACTTTACATGAGAAGGTGTGTCTAATATTGGTGATCATGGCCCCACATTTATTCATTATAGAGCTGCACTGGTCACTTGGTGTAAATCTATTGTTGATTTTAACTCCCAGATCTCATTCTAGGGATGAATTTTCGATAACTTTATTGTTTAGCATGTTTTTGTACATGGGGTTATTGTTACTGAAGTACAAAACTGCACATTTATCAATATTAAAAGTCATCCCATTGTTAAGTGCCCATATTTCAATTTTGCCCAGATCACTTACTGTTGTTAGGTGTTTATTAAACGTGTCATCCTCTCCTCCTAATTTCATGTCATCAGCAAATTTAATTAACAGATTTTGTAGATTAGTATTCATATCACTAATAAATATGCTGAAGAGTGTCGGGTCCAGTACTGAGCCCTGAGGAACACCACTGCTCATTAAGCATTCGTTTGAAAGAACATTACTGATTCTTACACATTGACGTCGTCCCTCCAACCATCTGTGGATCCATCTGATTATGGAATTACTAATACCAGATTGTGACAGTTTATGGATTAACAAGTGGTGGGGGACTTTGTGAAATGCTTTTGCAAAGTCTAGAAAAATAACATCAACTTGGGTACCTTGGTCTACTCGTTTGCTGATTTTCTTGTAAAAGATAACAAGATTTGTTGTACAGGATTGTCCCCTGGTAAAGCCATGCTGGGTATTATCAACAAGACCTTTTTCTAAAATTAAGGCATCAATCACAGACTTTATTAATGGCTCCATAATTTTACAAACATGAGAGGTTAGACTTATTGGTCTGTAATTCTCTACCTTATTTCTGTCTCCCTTTTTAAATAAAGGAACCACAGTGGCAAAATGGTTGGAAGAGTGTCAACTGGGGTTTAACATAAAGAAGTGCAAGATCATGCACATAGGGAAGAGAAACCCTGAAGCCACCTATAGGTTGGAAGGGGAGCTGCTGGCAGTCACAAGGAAAGAAAGAGGCTTGGGCATCATCATCACAGATGACCTGAAATCATCCAAGCAGACCACTAAAGCAGTAGGTAAGGCTAGGGGGGTGTTGGGGCGTATTAGTAGGGGTATCACAAGTAGTAAGAGGGAGATAATAATCCCTCTTTACAAGACACTGGTTAGGCCCCATCTGGAGTACTGCGTGCAGTACTAGAGGCCACACCTTCACAAGGACATTAACCAAATTGAAGCAGTCCAGAGAAGGGCAACCAAAATGGTGCAGGGACTGCATCAGGAAACATATGAGGACAGATTAACTGAACTCAATATGTATACCATATAGCAAACAAGGGAGACAGGCAATATGATCAAAACATTCAAACACCTTAAAGGGCATTAACAAGGTGAAAGAATCTAACATGTGTCAATATAAGAAAAATAGCAGGACAGGAGGACACAGCATGAGATTAGAGGGAGGTCGATTAAGAGGTAATGTGAGGAAGTTCTTTTTCACAGAAAAGGTCGTGAATGCATGGAACGGCCTACCTCAGGAAGTGGTGGATATGAATACAGTGCAGGGCTTCAAACAGGCATGGGATAGGCATAAGGAAGCAATACAGATGAGTATGAATAGCTAGGCCATTGACAGAGCAAAGGTCAATGGCACATTTATAAGGTAGAAAAAGAAATGGGCAGACTGGATAGGCCTTGCGGTCCTTATCTGCTATCAACTTCTATGCTTCTATGTTTCTATGTGGCCAACTGCCAGTCATTTGGGACTGTACATTCAGCAAGAGAAAGACTGACTATTAAAGAGAGGGGATATGCCAGTGGGTCAGCACAGTTTTTCAGAAGCACTGGGTGTACTCTATCGGGGCCTGGGCTTGAATGTATGTTAACCTTTAACATTTCAGAGAGCACATCATCTGGAGAGAAATTGGGTTCGGTTTCATCAAATACCGGTCTATGTAAATTATTAGACATTTAGAAGTAAATACAGAACTGAAATACGAGTTAAATCGACCTGCAATAGATACATCATTATCATTAATAGTATTATTGGATATAATATGACCAATGATTTTTATTGAAGTTCTAGTACAGAATTCATGTAAGAGTACAAAAGTTTATTACTCTCACTATGAGCTATTTTGAATTCTAGTTTGTATTCATTTTGTCTTATTAATTTTTGTAGAGCTTGTTGTTTAGTAAGATAAGCCTGTTTATTAGCTTCTGTGTTGTTATTTTTGTATTTCTTATATACGCCCTGTTTTTTGTTTATCAGTTGTTTAACCTTGGAAGTGAACCAGATGGGAACTCTGCCTTTGTTGTTATGGCAATCAGCAAATGAAAGGTGGCAACACCAAATGGTGTCAGTGCCAACAATGATAACAGCAGTACTCACAAACAGGAGTTGGAGCTGGCCCGGTGGCACTGAGGGTTGTGGTGCTGGATGCCACACCTCACTCCATGCCAGCGACCTGGGTTCGGGAATGGACTCGGGTCACCGGGGGTCAGCAAGGGAGGAGAGTATTGAGCAACCGAGGGACTACTCTCCCTCTCTGGGGAAGGGGTCTACAGAGGTCAGCGCACTTGCGGCCCCTGCTAGCAGACACTGGGGAGCGGTGCGCTGGCACTGAGCTCGGAGGGTGTGTTGGGGCACGGCACCAGGAGGGAGCGCATGCAGACATGTGCATGCTCCACCCTTGGTGTCATTGCACACCCCACACACGCAGCCACAGAAAATGGGAAAATATGGTGAATGGTCACAGCGGCTTGATGGCCGTCTATGGGCTACCCAGCCTCAGGGGCATCACTGCCATACTGGATCTTGTCTTGGCCGGGGAGTGGGGGGGACTGTCTGCCGCCCCGCCCAGGGAGTCGCCCGAGGGTAACTGGCAGCGGGCTCCACTAGGGGCGGGAGAGGACCGGAGTGGGTGGCGGATGAAAGGATGCAGGGAGATGGACAGCAGACCAGGAGCCACAAGGTAAAAATGACTAACAAAAAAAAAAAAAAACAGGATTTGGCAACATGACCCTCCAACCAAAGTAGAAAATGCTTATGGAGACAACAGATAATATCCATAAATCCATTTATTGGTAGAATTCCAAAAATATAATCCAAAAATGAGCATGAAGTTAAGCAAGCTGAGTTAGGCCACCATCCGACCAATGGCCAACCCCTCCCCACAAAAAGTGAAGTTTCCAGTCAAACTTTTTCATGCGCCAAGCGCTTTCTCAAGACTGGTGAGAACAGGTAGTGCAGCTATTTAAATAGGTTAAAAGTACAGGTGCAAAAAATGTGCATATAGAGCTCTGCTGCCACCACATGCATAGATGTACAAATTACAAAATATAAACAAATTAAACAGGCAAAGTGGAAAATCTGATATGTTCAGAGATGCATGTATAGACAAGATGTATAGACATATAAATATTAATATTAAAACCAAAGATAAAAAAGCACCATGAAAATGATGATAAAAATAATATAGATAGTGTTTATATATATATTCATGGCAAAAAACTCAGTTTAATGCATCAGTTAGGGTTGTTCCACAGTGACAAAAGCGAGGAAATTTGGTGTTAGGATTACCACCCCTTGCATCCTACACCCACCCCACTCACCACCAACAGGCATTGGGGTGTGCGCTGGGGTCATTGGGCCTAACTCTCACCCCATTCCATGTGTAAATAAGCTGAGGCGGTGCAGTATAGGAGAATGGGTTGAGAGTTAGGCCCAACGACCCCAATGCACACCCCGATGCCTGTTGGTGGGGTGGGGTGCAAGGGGTTGTAACTCTAACACTGAATTTCCTCACTTTTGTCACTGTGGAACAACCCTAACTGATGCATTAAATTGATTTTTGCCATGAATTTCCCTTCTTTTTAAGAATGTGCAATATAAATAGTGACTGGAATGTGGTGGTGGGAGCGCGGGACCCTTTGGGCCCCACGCTCCCACCATGCTACTCATGTCTGCGTAAAAACCATGACAGTAACACTAACGCTAACAGTAATGGTAATGAGGAGTGAAATGCAAACGCTTATGGTAACTGTAACACCAACAGAAACATGAACGCAAATGGTAACTGTTACAGTAATGCAAACAGAAATGCAAATGCAACTGGTAATGCAAATGCAAACGGTGATGGTAATGGTGACGCAAATGCAAACGCAAAAGGAAACAGTAATGGTAACTGTAACATAACCGCAAATGCTAACAGTAAAGGTGATGCAAACATAAATGGAAATGCAAATGGTAACGAAAATGCAAGTGCAAACACAAAATGTAATGCAAACGATGACAGCAATGCAAACATAAATGGTAATGCAAATGCAAGTGCAAAACAGAAACAGTAACGGTAACAGTAGCGCTAATGGTAACAGAAACGCAAAGCGAAGCAGTAACAATAATGCTAACACTGACGCAAATGTAAGCGCAAACGGTAACGCAAATGCAAATGGAAATGCAAACGCAAACATTAATGGTAACAGTGACACAAACGGAAATGCTAACGCAAATGGTAATGGAAATGTAAACACAAACATAAACACAAACGGTAACCATAACGCTAATGTTGATGGAAACACAAAGCGAAGCAGTAACGGTAACGCTAATGGTGACACAAACGTAAATGCAAGTGCAAACGGTTACTCAAATGAAAGCACAAACAGAAATGTAAACAGTAATGGTAAAGGTGACACAAATGGAAACGCTAATGCAAACAGTAATGGAAATGCAAGCACATGTACAGAAATGGTAACGCTTAACACTATCAATGCAACGCGGGTTGTAATGTAAACAGTGACAGAAACAGAAATGCAATGCAAATGGTAACGCAACACAAACAGTAGCGGTGATGCAAATGGAAATGGTAATGGAACCGTTAATGGAAATGCAAAGTGAAGAGGTAACGTTAACGGTAATGGTGATGCAAACATAAACATTAATGTAAATGGTAACGCAAATGTAAACGCAAATGCATATGCAAACAGTAACAGTAACGGTGATTCAAATGGAAATTTTAATGTAAACGATAACTGAAAAGCAAACACAAATGCAAATGATAATGATAAGGGAAACGCAAATGGAAAGCAAAAGTAACGAAAATGAAAATGGTAATGTAACGCAAACAGAAATGCAAAAGGAAACAGTAACACAAATGAAAACGTTAGTGCAAATGCAAATGGTAAAGCACACAGTGACGCAAATGGAAACACTAATGAAAATGGTAACGTAAATGCAAATGGTAATGCAAATGCAAATGGTAACGCCAATGGTAACGCAATACTTAACAGTAACAGAAAAGGTAACATAAATGCAAGCGCAAACAGAAATGCAAACGTTAACGGACATGGTGACGCAAACAGAAACACTAACCTAACGCAAACGGTAATGGAAAAGCAAGCGGTAATGTAAACGTGAATGTTAACGGTAACATAATGCAAATGCACGTGCTTTCTGTCCCAAACAGGTGCATACACAAGCACAGTGAATACAAAGAATGTGGGCATAATAGTGGCCCACGGACCAGAAAATGAGCACTTGGAATACAAAATTGCTTATTTATTTATTTATTAAATTTTGGTGACTGGTTAGGCCCACTGAGCCCCAGAGGTCCCTTTCTCAGGAGCGACCCAGGATTACATGTGTATACATGTGTATGTGTAAATGTCTCAGGACCTCCTTGTGAATTAACTTGCTCAACGGAGTTTTCCTGCAATAAACTTGAAACTTGAAAACTTGAAACTACATGGTGAATAGGATATACAGTGAAGGTGGGCTATTCAATGGTGTTGTGCATGGCACAACAGGGATGTGCCATACGCAACCCACCAATGCGCCCTGACGCGATATTCAATCAGGACTGGTTGCGCTCACGCCCCGATGCACGAGGCGCACCTGTAATGTATCAAAGGCGCGGTGCGTGAGGGCATGTATATGCGGCACATCCCAATATTCAGCCCGGATGTGCTGCGCATATGCAGGCACAACCCCACCTTGCGCCTCTCAGGGGGGCACAATGCTGCACCCGTACAAACAGGGAACAAGTCAGGGACACCCACAGGTGGGCTGCTGTACTGCTGGGTGCAACACAGCAGCTGCCTGCCATGGGTGGCCACCCAATCTCCCGAAACATCGACCCCATGCCCCCTGCCCAGGGAGTGTTGTGCCCCCCCGCCCAGTCACCCGATCGCGGGCTTCTGTAAAGGAACGCCCTGGTGGTCCAGTAGACCCTACCCCATCGCCTGATCATGGGCATATGAATAACATCTCCCTGGTGGTCCAGTGGACAGATCCCCAGCGTCCAATTGTGGGCATGTAAAGAATTAATCCCTGGTGGTCCAGTGGACCGCATTCCCTTGCCTGATCATGGCATGTAAATTAATCCCTGGTGGTCCAGCAGACCGCATTCCCTTGCCCGATTAGCGAGCATGTAAGAAATAAGCCCATGTGGTCCAGTGGACTGCATTCCCTTGCCGATCGCGGGCATGTATAGATTAATCCCTGGTGGTCCAGCGGACCAATCACCTTTAATCTCGCGGGCATCTGTTAAACCCCTGGTGGTCAGTGGTACTCCCTCCCCACCTGCCAACTTAGTTCCCTCCACCCTGCACCTCCCGGTCAGCGGCGGGTGGCATCCGCTGAAGTATTAGTGCATAAACACCACTTACACCAGCTTATCATTGATCCAGCTAGAGTTTCAGAGTTTCTCTTACTTCTGGCAATCATACTATTATTGCAAATATGTCCAAGGGGAAATCCTAATACAATGGAGTCTTTTAGCCCGTGGAGTAGGTCATGGCTGTGTGTCAAATCAATCCAAAATCTGAAACAACTGCTTTGGCAAAAAAACAAACACGAAATCCAAATAGGCGCTTCTTTCAAGTTGTTTTATTTGTCTCTTTGGCCCGGTCCCAACATTTTGCCACCTAGCTGTTAGACACTGCTGTTCCTTTTTAAGAGCTCTCGACTTGTGTTTATTTTGGAAGTTATCGCAAACCACTGAGTACAAAGTGTCTCCAGCATCCTGTGCTCACTGTCACACATTCACGAGCACAGGACACTGGAGACACTTCATACTCAGTGGTTTGCGAAGTGCCTATTGGATTTTGTGTTTGTTTTTTTGCCAGAGCAGTTGTTTCAGATTTTGAATCATACTATTATTGACTGGGCCCTCACAAACAGAATAGACAGAATCTCTCAGGCTGGTACCGTATCTGACACTGTTTCTGACCACTCCCCTGTTTACTGTATCTAGCTTGCTTTTACTCCATCTTGCCTCCCCCAAGTTAATCTCTCTCTCTGTGATTTCTCTAAGTTAAACCCTGCAGCCTTTTTAAATGACTTATCCATGATCGATTGGAACCCACACTATCACGCAAATGGCATAAATGGGACTTTAGATTATTTATCACCCATTTCTTCTCTCTCTCTCTCCAAGATCTGCACACCCCTATAGTCTCTCGCAGGATCCAAGGCTCTTCTACCAGGTGGCTTCACAAAGACCGCCTTGCTCAATTTAAGGAAAGAGACAAAAGCTTGTCTAAATGCAGGACCTCTGGCCTACAGGCTGATCTGACTAACTATAGAGTAAAGAGAAACACAGATAAAAAGGCCATCCAGCTAGCCAGAAGTTCCTGTTGTAAAAAGCTCCTGCTCAGTGCTGCTGGTGGCTGAAAAAAATTCTGGAATAACATAAAAAAAAACTTCATGGGGGTAAGACTGCTCTATCCACTAAAGACATGGTGCTTGAGGGTGTTCATTGTACTAGTCCTGTTACAATTGCAAATGCGTTCAACCAGCACTTCTCTGACTTTTTATTTAGTTTTCTTTTTTTTTCATATGTAATTTCTGGGGTTTTATGGGTTTTTGTCCTGATCCCTACAACCACGCATCCTGACATAGCGTGTGTGTGTGGAGGCATGCACGTGCACGCCATTTGGGTTGCCCCTTCCTTTCAGTAGCACAGTTAACCACCTGTGCCAGCACTGAACCTCCATTTGGTGATGGCGGGACTATGGGTGGGTGCTTGGCAGAAGACACCAGGAGAAAGGACGGCTGTGTGACTGAACTTCTCTGCTGGGACTATATTGCCCTCCTTCCCCCTCCACCCCCCACCCAAAGCTAGTTCTATTTTATAGGCACAGAATTTGACTGACAACAGGGACTTCCTGTTTAGGGGCAGGAAGTGAGTGATCACAGAACCACCAAGACCCACCATCCCAGAAGGGCAAGAGTAGCCTCCGGCCCCTCTAGCTGCTGGAGGTCTGCCTCTGAGCAAGTAAGTGGTCTACTGTGAAATATAGGATATTCTTGTCTCAGAACAGGACAATCAGGAGCTTAAAGGCACACAGGCAGAAAGTAAGGAGAGAGAGAAAAAACAGAGGAAAAGAGTAAGGATTGCAAACAGTTAAGGGGCCAGAAATAAGACATGATTGGGTGGTGCAGTGCAGTGACTGTGGAGCAGCAGTCTTCCAGGAGATGTTCTGGAGGATGCGGTGTTGTCCCATCTGCAGGCACCTCTCTGGGCTGAGGAGGAGGTTGCTCATCTCAGGCTGAGTTGGCCAGGATTTGTGGGACCTCCTCTTCCATCCAGGGACCACCAGTGCCACTGCCGTTGCCTCAGAGGTTGCCAAGAAAGAGGAGCGGTTGGACCACAGTGGGCTCAGGGAGGGTGAGGGTGGTGGAATAGAGGCGCATCCCTCCCATTGTACCTCTCCACAATTCCTATGCCATTCTGACAAAGTGTGGTTCCTCTACGGAGGCACCCACAGTGGAGACCAAGGAGGATGCTGGGAACCTCCACAAAGGAGACCCACAGGAGGGTAGCAGGGGACCCTGCAGGGGAAGGAAACAAGTCCTGGTGGGGGACTCCATTGTTAGGAAGGTAGAACTGGGGGAGGAAGGGGAGAGGGAGGTAAGGTGCCTGCCTGGCGCCATGGTTTGCAGGGACAGGAAGCGAATCCTCAGGATTGCCAGAGCAGCTGCACAGGGGAGGGAGCTGGATGTCATTGTCCACCTAGGGACAAATGACCTGGCTAAGAAAGGGATTAGAGAAGTGCAGGAAGAGCTTGTGGAATTGGGTAGGGGCCTTAGTCAAGTAGCACGCACGGTAACCTTCTCGGAGGTGCTACCCATCTATGGCATAGGAGAGGCTAGGGTGTTCCGCACCATGGGATTCAATCAGTGGTTGAAAAACTGGTGTGGAGCTCAGAGATTTGGCTTCATTGGGGACTGGGGGTCCACCTGGAGTGATGCAAGCCTATACTGGCATGATGGGCTGCATCTGTCCGGAAGGGGAACCAGGATCCTAGGTGATAGGTTTAAATGCTTCATTGGCAAGCTTTTAAACTAGCCAAGGGGGGAGGCACTGGAAAGGAGCAGGAAAATCCTAGCCCTCCAAATAATCACGGTAGTAAGTGCAGCAAACACCAACATAGAGGTGTCGATAAGGAGAAGGGCAGGGGTAAATGGAGAAAGTGACAAAGGCAAGAAGGACAGGGATGGGGCAAAAGGGAGTAAGGCCATCAGGAAATGGAGGGTAATGAGTACCAATGCCCATAGTCTGGGCAACAAGCTCCCTGAGCTGATGGCCTTAATGGAAGAGGGATGCCTGGATATCGTAGCAGTCACAGAAACATGGTACACAGAGAACCATGACTGGGATGTTAACATGCCAGGTACATAACCTACAGGAGAGACAGGCAGGGAGAAGAGGGAGGAGTAGCTCTCTGTAAAGGAAGGGATAAAAGCAACTGAACAAAAGAGTAAACAGGGAGGAGAGGAGGCACTGTGGGCCACCTTGGAGACTGGAAAGGGTACCACAATCCGCACAGGGGTTGTGTACAGACCCCCATGTCAGGGGAAGGGAATGGACAAGGATATGATAGAAGGCATTCTTAGAATGGCAGAGAAAGGGGAGATACTGTTGATGGGAGACCTGAATATGCCAGATGTTAACTGGAGCACATTTGCTGCAGCCACATCCAAGAGCAGGGCCATTCTTGATGCCCTACAGGTGGCAGGCATTAGACAGCTGGTTTGGAACCCACTCGTGGGGAACAATCTTAGACCTCATACTCTCAAAGCGGGGCAGTGAGGGGATCTCAGATCTAGAAGTGGGTTGCATCTGGGGACAAGTGACCATCAAACAGTGTGGTTTATGTTAAACTCAGCTACAGAGTCAAGCCACACAAAAGTGAGGGTACTGGACTTTAGGAGGGCTGACTTTGGCAAGATGGGAGAGTGCCTCAGAAAAGCACTAGCAAACAGGCTAGAAGGAGGTGTGGAGCAACAATGGGGAATTATCAAAACTGCCATCACAGAGGCAACAAGACTTTGTGTGAAGCAAATGAACAAATCAAAACGAAAGAAAAAGCCACTATGGTTCTCAAAAGAGGTGGCTGTGAAAGTCAGGAAGAAAAAGATAGCATTCCGGAAGTATAAGGAAACACAGAAGGAGCAGGACAGAGAGCTGTACCAGTTAAGGCAGAAGGAAGCAGGGAGGGAAGTCAGAATAGCAAAGGCCCAAACTGAGGAAAAGATAGCCAACTCAGTTAAGAAGGGGGATAAAACCTTTTATAGGTACATCAGCGAGCGTAGAAAGACAAAGGGAGGGATAGTGAGGCTGAATAGAATGAACAGTGGGTGGGCAGAGGGGGACAGTGAAAAAGCAGGAATACTGAATGAATATTTCTGCTCAGTATTCACAAAAGAGGAGGAGGAAGTGCCTAATCCAATTAACAGAAGCACTCTTGATAGGGGGGTCGATCCCAGTCCTTTCACAGAAGAAAGGATTCTGCAAGAACTCCTAAAACTGAAGGTGGACAAAGCAATGGGTCCTGATGGAATTCACCCCAGAATTCTAAAAGAATTAAGGGAGGAACTAGTGAAACCACTGGCTACTCTTTTTAATAAATCATTGGAGGATGGTGTGGTACCCGAGGACTGGAGGAAGGCGGATGTGATTCCCCTTCACATAAGTGAGTCCAAGACAGAGGCAGGAAACTACAGACCTGTCAGTCTGACCTCTGTGGTAGGGAAAGTGATGGAGTCACTTCTGAAGGAAAGAATAGTCGAGTACCTAGAGGCCAGTGGAGCACAGGACCCAAGGCAGCATGGGTTCACAGCGGAAGGTCATGTCAGACAATCTAATAGATTTCTTTGACTGGGTGACCAAAGTAGTAGACCAGGGAGGGCTGTGGACATGGCCTACCTAGACTTTAGCAAGGCATTTGACACAGTCCACACAAAAGATTAATAGTCAAATTAACCAGCCTGGGAGTGGGACCCAGGGGTGGTAGCCTGGGTAAAACATTGGCTGGACAACAGGACGAGAAGGTAATTGTAAATGGAGTCCATTCTGAAGAAAGGGGGTTACTAGTGGGGTACCGCAGGGTTCAGTATTGGTCCAGTCCTTTTTAATGTCTTCATCAGTGACATTGCAGAGGGACTGGAAGGAAAAGTATGCCTTTTGCAGATGACACAAAAATCTGCAACAGGGTTGATACACAAGGAGACGTGGAAACGATGAAAAGGACTTGGCAAGGTTGGAGGAATGGTCAAAGTATGGCAGCTAGATTCAATGCAAAGAAGTGCAAAATAATGCACCTGGGAAATAAGAACCCAGGGAAGAATACACAATGGGTGGGAGGTAGTAACAACAAAAAGGAAAGGGACCTGGGGTAATCATATCAGATGACCTTAAGGTTAGCAAGCAATGTGGAGAAGGCAGTAGGGAGGGCTGGGGTATACTGGGATGTATAGGGAGAGGCATCAGCAGCAGAAAACAGGAAGTTGTTATCCTCTGTACAGACAGTTGGTGAGACCCCATCTGGAGTACTGTGTCCAGTTCTGGAGACCCCATCTCCGCAAGGACATAGACAGGATAGAGGCAGTCCAGAGGAGGGCACTAAAATGGTGCAGGTCTGCAAGAGAAGCTGTATGAGGAGAGACTAAAGGAGCTTAATATGTATACCCTTGAGGAAAGAAGGGAGAGGGGACATGATAGAAACTTTTAAGTACCTCAGTGGAATCAAGAAAGTCCAAGAGGGTAGCATTTTTCAGAAAAAGAGACGTGCAAGAACAAGGGGACACAATTTAAAGATAGAAGGAGGGCGGTTCGGGGCAATGTGAGGAAGTATTATTTCACAGAGAGGGTAGTGGATGCATGGAACAGCCTTCCTGAGGAGGTTGTGGGGTCTAAAACTGTGGGAGAATTCAAGAATGCATGGGACAGACATAAGGCAATTCTTGTGGGGGGTAGGAAGAAATAGGCTGTTGGTTAACTAGGATCTACGGCCTATCCTGTAGGTAGGGAAATGGGCAGACTAGATGGGCCTAGCGGTCTTTATCTGCCATCAAAGTCTATGTTTCTATGTTTCTATGTTTCTATGACCCTGCCCCTTATCTGGGTGAGGAGAGCCAACGCTCAATCCTGCTTGCACCCTCCCCTCCATGATGGCACCCCGGTGACCCGTTCCTGAACCCAGGTCACTGGCATAGCACGAGGTGTGGCATCCAGCATCTGAACCTTCAGTGCCACCTGGTCGGCCATTCTCTGACCTTTCTAATTACTCCTGTCCATCTCCAGCTCACCCTGATACTGTTCTTGTCCACACAGATGATACTCCCCATTCCGCTCCTTGTTTCTGCATCAGTCACTTAACTCCATATCGGATTGCAGTAGTGCTAATTCTGATGGTCTCAGCTGCTATAACTTGCTGCCCCTCTCCTTGTCTCCCCTCTTAGTAGAATTTTCAACCTATCCCTTTGCACAGGAACTGTTCCCAATATATGAAAGTTTGCAAAGTGTATCCCTTTATTTAAGAAAAGTGACACAAAATCTATCAATAATCATAGTCCCATAGCCACACTCTCTGTCTTGAGCAAACTCCTTCAGAAAATAGTCTCTACCCCAACCATCAACTATCTTCATGACCGTACCCTCCTCTCGGTGCCCAGTGTGGTTTAGAAATGGCCATAGCACCACTATAGCTCTCCTCAAATTCACTGATGATACCAAAGCTGCCATATAGAATGGCTTTCTAACTGGTGCAGTTTTCATCGACCTTAAAAGGCCTTTGATTTAGTTGACAACTCTTTTCTGAAACTTAAAATGACATCCCTTGTCTTCTCCTCAGATGTGATTACCTGGTATAACAGTTACCTCACTGACAGGCAACAATTTGCTAAATTCAACTCGACTACATCCAACCTATCCACCATCAACACTGGTGTTCCTCAAGGTTCTATCCTTGACCCACCCTCCTCTTCCCCATTTTCAGTAATGACTTATCCCAACTACCTCATCTTGCTCCTCCCTGCTCTACAGCGACAACCTCATCCTCTACCATAGCTCCTAGTCCCTCACGGACATAAACACCATCCTTACCTCTAACTTCTACAAAGTCCAGTCCTGGCTCTCCCAAAACAAACTACTTCTAAACTCCAGTAAAACTTACTTTATGCTGTTTGGCTCTGCTCCCAGGCTTAGAAAGACTACTGGACCACTACCTACTGTATCTCCAGTCAAGATGCCTCTATCTTCGAAAATGTCAATTCTTTTAAATAACTTGGTATTATACTAGACCCCTCCCTGGAGTTTGCCCTACACGTCTCCTAACTCCTGCAAAACTGTCAACTCCAAGCTTGGCCTGGCCTTTAAAACTAGTCATGCCCTCACTCCCTCTGCCAGAGCTGCCATTGTTTGGGGGAGTCCTTCTCCCCATCCTTACCTATGGAGCAGTCACCTTTGAATGTGCTTCTAAAGTCAGTCTCCATAAATGGGACATGTTCTACAACAACATATGTCGCTTCACCCTGGCATCTCATAGGCTTACCCACTGCTGTCAGCTTTACAGCAGTCTAAAATGGCTTTTCCCTGAAGCCAGACGCTCCTGTGCTCTTGGCACGCCAACAGACAAAATCATTAGAACTGGTGTGCCCTCCTCTCTAGCTCTATTACTGTCTCCTCCAAGCCTAAACTACACCTTTTGGTCATGTGAACAGTCCCTTCTAACTGTTCCTAGACATAACACGACCATGGGATCACAGGCTGTCTCCTACTCTGCCACGACCTATTGGAACTCCCTGCCAGTATCCATATGGCTATCCCTCTCTCATGCACGCTTCAAAAAGGAGTTACATTGCTACCTCCTAGACTCTAACCCCTGTACCTGTGTCTTACCTCCTTGACTGCCCCATCCACCCTACATAACTGCTGCTTATTCCTGTTGCTTAACATAGTGCACTTATAAATACTGTCACTCTTGTTTTTGGTTTCACCTTAATTGTTTTTTGCTCTGCAAAGGTTTTTCCTCTTTAGTATACTGTACTTTAGTCAATCTCATTTACTGTAACTGCCTAATAAACTGCATTTACTTAGCCTCCTACATTGTACCTCGTACTATAATGCATTATGTTTTTTTTTATTATTAGCTTATGCTTTCTCGTTGTTCCTCTGTATTTCCCTGATTCATCTATGTCTGTATTATGTTGCTATCTTTACCTTTTGCACCATTCACTTTGATTGTTTCCCTGTTCCAAATGTTCATGATTCTTTCCATTTGACATATAGTCTCCTACTCTCCTGGGTCATGCCTGAAAATAGGCATATTTAATATCTAGTGCACTCACCCAGTTATAAAAAAACAAAACAAATAAAATAACTAAATAAATGTAACCACCCGGTCCCTTGGGGTTACTAGAATCCCATCAGTAATAGTGCTAAGCAGGGAGAGGCAGCTAGTGATTAATTAGTTAAATGGTTTTTCACCTGCTCACCCTTTGTTTACTAGGCTTCAGCTGGGATGGAGAGGATGAGCTCATTTTGAACTCTCGCAGCATCATAAGCCACAGCTGGCTGTGAGAAGGAGATTTTAGAATGCTGAGAGTAGAGTCAGTGTTGAGTTGCAGTTTGAAGTTGAAGAAGTGAGAACTGCTCAGCTGTGGGCTCTGTCAGAGGGCCTATATTTCTCACCCTTGTTTGGTCATTTTCCAGTTTGCCCAGTGAAGTGGTGGAAACCATTGTCTACAGCAGGATCTCCTGCTTTTCCTCCCTGGAAGGGGGAAAGACTGCTAGTGGATGGATCCAAGGGCAATCCCTGTTTGAGCCAGGATGTTTTGAAGCTGCCTTACATGTTCCAACAGTGAGTAGAATCTGACTTTGCTAAAGGAAACAAGTACCTGTGCTGTTGTGTTCTCTGCTACAGGGAAATATACAACTTTGTTGTGAATTCAGAAGTGTAAGACTCTTCTAATTTAAGGTTGGCTGAGATGTGTGATGTCCAGAGGATGACTATATCGCATTGTTTGGTACTTTAGTTTTCTACTACCAGTGTAGTGTTTTAAATGCTGGATGCGAAAGTTCATTCAATTAAAGAGCTAGTGTACTGCTTGAAATTAATAGTAATTTTCAGATGCAGTCAGCTATCACTTCAGTATCTGAAGTATTTTTATTTTCTGCGTGCTAATTAGAAATTTTCCACCTTTCAGTACTGGGGTGATGTGGAGCAGCACTCTTGACTGGAGGGAAAGGCAATTCTGTTCCTCCCACTGCATAATCAGAAATGAGACTAAACACCTTGAGGCACCACAATCCTTGCAGCCTGAGCAGGGACTTTCACAAGCTACCAATCCAAATGCAGGAATTGTGGGCATCACTAGTAACCAGGGAGAGCCAGTCCCTGCTGCTTCATGTGAAAGTGAAACCTGGCAGTGAGAAATGTTTCTCATTGGTTGCTAGTGATGTCATAATCAGTGTGGTTTCAGTGTTGATGCAGTGGGAGGAACAGAACTGAGTTTTTTTTCTTTCAGACAGAGTGCTGCTCCACACATCACCCCAGTACTACCAGGTGGAAAATCTAATTAGCAAACAGAAAAGAATAAATACTTGAGACATAAGAAGTGATAGCTGACTTCATCTGAAAGTTACATTTAATTGCAGGCAGATTCCAGGTAGTACACTAGCTCTTTTAGCATTTTTTAAAGTGTCTTTCAAGATGTTTAAGGTGCAACTCTGAAAGAATGACTGGGTATGAACGTGGAAGCAAAGGGTGGGCAGCCCCCCCCCCCCCACATCTGGAGTAACCAGTTCAGGACTACAGGTTTAGTAAGGGTGCCTGGTTACTTTAGACATAGGGCCAATATTTGAAGAGGATTGTAACCCCTGAAGTGGGTTGTGCTAGCTCTTGGCAAAATGTGTTTTCAGTTGTGGCCAGTGCCACTGAAAGAAATGTTAAATACCCTATGCTATATGGGAGACAAAGTGCAAGTGTTCTGTAGGAAAATGTGTTTTCAGTTGTGGCCACTGCCACTGAAAGAAATGTTCATATGTCCAGTGCTAAATGGGAATGAAAGAGTTCTGCCAGATGCAGTCGATTTGTTGTTCTGTAAGCTCCTAGTGCCACAATGTGTCAACCTTCGGGGTCCACCCTTGCTTTAGAGAACATCTTTTTGGAATAAATCCATATCTAGAACCTCAACATGGTTTGGAAAGTCACGTTATTGTTTTCTGTGTTGTGGATTTCCTGGGTACCCCTCCAGAAGTTAGGTCTAGCATAGCCAAAGCAAAAAGTTCTCTCTCCAGTACCTGGCTGGTTTCTGTAAATACCTTTTAGGTAATTTTTGCTTTTGTACACCCCAACCCCTTTCATCTCTAGAGTAATGAGCCTGATATACATTCCCAAAGCTAGGGATGGTACCATTTCTAAATGTGTTCCGAATTTGTCTGTGCCCAGTTATGGGTGCCAAGGGTAGCTAACTGTATAAAGCAGTGAGGGGTTGGTTACAAAAATTGGGGGCTCATCTGGTGATGTTTAATTTGGGGAGAGAACCAGAGATTTTTTTTTTTTTGCCGAGGGTATGTCTAGCATCTTTCTGTCTGGTAGTGGTGTAGCCCAAACAAAAAGGAAGCTTTGGACAAGAGGATTTTTGCCCAGAAAAAAATGCCACCCAAATGTGCTACTTGTGTGCCTTCCAGTATAGTAAAGAACAGAGTGCTGCTTGTGTGTTTTCAAGTTGTAATGGACAGTAAAGCATTGAAATGTATGTCCTGGTCTCTGCATCAAAAGTGCTTACAGAACTTTTAAAATGCAATTTTCAAATGCCAAAAGTATTGTGGACTTTAAGGAACAGATTCAGATATGTGTCCTGAACGTTTCATGTGCTTTGTGTGAAAATTTGGGGAGTTGTTAGAGAAATTGTCCAGAAACTGTGGTAAAAATGGTCAAAACGGTGCTCCCGGTGCTGAAATGGCAGCCAAGAAAAAAAGTTACAGTTTGCAGTTTAAATTTGCTCCTGCTCGACAATCACCATGAAGCAAGAGCAAGCGAGGAGAGAGAGGCTCACTTGCATGGTGTCGAGTTACTGGTGCAGCTGCATCCAGTCCCACCCCCTGACCAGCATCTGTGCACTGCAGAATGTTTGAGGAGGAAAGAGAGTGGCATGTGAGCTAGTTAGACCAAGATCAACCATCAAGGGGTTTGTGAGAGTTCTAAACTGTTGAAAACAGACTTGTAAATTGTAATTTCGGGCTCAACCCATTTTTAGACCAATTGGAGAGTGATCGAGGTGTTCATGGCTACGAATGGTGGGACCGCCAGCCTGCTTTACCCCAGAGGCCTTCCTAGGATTGGCAGCAGGCAGAAATTTTCCATTGAAGGGAACCAGCTACTGAATTCAGTGAGTAAACAAGTAAACTGTAAAAACTGTGTGTGATTATCAAGCCAGCTGAATTTCTGTGTGAGCAGTGTGATTTTGTGCAAGAAGGATTGCAAGTTGCAGAAGCAGGTCAACAAACAGAAATTCTTTGCATAGACTGCGACCAATGATACTGGTTTCAGCAACAGTAAATTTTTCTGAGCAAAAGGAACTATGAGTTATATATGGAGGGTGCAGCAAACAGGAAATCCTGTGCAAAGAAAGACTGTGGGGTTTAGAAATGACTTTGAGCATGTACAAATAGTTTTCCTGAGTTAATGCTGATCGCAAAGTCAAGTACCAGTTTAAATTCATATGAATGTGCTGAAATGTACCAGCAGAGCAATCGGCTGCAGTTTAAAGTAAATTCAGTAGCCAGAAAGGTTGGAAACACAGTTTTGAGCTAGTGAAAATAGTTTGATTCATGAGAAAAAGTTACCAAAGCCATTACAAGGCGGGGTCAGCGGTGTAAACACAGCAGCAAGGAGCCATTTTGTGAGACAGTATGTGACTAGTAAGCACTTCAGTAACATCAAGTTGTGTGTTTGCTTTCAGTCATAGCTTTGGGAACTCCCCGATACATGGAACATGCCCGAGCTAGGATCGCCGAAGAGATGGCAGCACTAAGAGAGATAGAGAGAGCTTTCTATGGTGAAAGGTTTCCTCCAGATGTAGCAATACTTAGCTATCCAGTGAAACTGTGCATAGTGTGTGTCTAAAGGCTGAAAGGGATGTGTTTATGATACCCCATCGCTCAGACTGCCTTGTGAAGTATGGAATGAGCAGGGGTGCAGCGCCAGAGAGGTCAACAAGAATCTGATTGACTTCCATGTGGACTCTGGTAGGAGATTCTGCCTACAGCAGCATGCAACACCAGGTTGAACCTGTTGGGGAAAGTTCTACAACATGTGTTACAGAAATAGGAAGTAAAGTTGATCCACTGCCAGGGCAGGAACAGAGAGAGGTTTCTACACCTGTGTCTCATATGGACAGTGCAACAGAGGGATCAATGGACCCGTGGAGACAGGGTCAGAGTCCTAGCCTAGTGGAGGAGGATGAGTTACAAGAAACACTGAATTGGGAGGTGTCCACCTCCACACCCAGTGAGACTGGGGAAGTGGAGTGCAGGTGGGTGGTGGCATGAGCACAGGCAGTGGCGGGTGAGTGCAGGTAGATGGTGATGGGCGTTAGTGGAGTAGAATTGGAGGATGGCGTTAGCGGTGATAAGTTGATCTGAGGCATAAACGATGTGAAATGTGAGTGGTGGCATAGATGTGAGCGCAGTGCTGTAGCCAGGCAGTGGCAGTGGCGGTTGGTTCAGGTGGGTGCACAGTGTGGGCGATGGCTGAAAGCCAGGCACAGATGCAGAGTGATTGTTGATGGGGAGGCATGGAGTGGTGGGCGAGGCGATGGCGAGAGGTAGAGTGGTGATGTGGCATGAGGCAGAGTGCAAGGAGCAGTGGCACAGGTAGGCGTTGGTGCAGTGCAGATGGTGAAGCGCACGGTGGCATGAGTGGAGCACTAGTAAAGAGAATGGTGGCGTGAGTACAGATGGTAATGCAAATGCAAATGGTAGCATGAGTAACATAATACTTAACAGTAACAGAAAGAGCTAACATAAATGCAAGCGCCAAACAGAAATGCAACGTTAACGGACATGGTGGCGCCAAACAGAAACACTAACCTAGCAAACGGTAATGGAAAAGCAGCGGTAATGTAACGTGAATGTTAGCGGTAACATAATGCAAATGCGTGCTTTCTGTCCCAAACAGGTGCATACACAAGCACAGTGAATACAAAGAATGTGGGCATAATAGTGGCCCACGGACCAGAAAAATGAGCACTTGGAATACAAAATTGCTTATTTATTTATTTATTAAATTTTGGTGACTGGTTAGGCCCACTGAGCCCCAGAGGTCCCTTTCTCAGGAGGCGACCCAGGATTACATGTGTATACGGTATGTGTGAAAATGTCTCAGGACCTCCTTGTGAATTAACTTGCTCAACGGAGTTTTCCTGCAATAAACTTGAAACTTGAAAACTTGAAACTACATGGTGAATAGGATATACAGTGAAGGTGGGCTATTCAATGGTGTTGTGCATGGCACAACAGGGATCTGCTCCTCGCAACCCAATGCGCCCTGACGCGATATTCAATCAGGACTGGTTGCGCTCACGCCCCGATGCACAGGCGCACCTGTAATGTATCAAAGGCGCGGTCGTGAGGCGTGCCATGTATATGCGGCACATCCCAATATTCAGCCGGATGTGCTGCGCATATGCAGGCACAACCCCACCTGCGCCTCTCAGGGGCACAATGCTGCACCCGTACAAACGGGGAACAAGTCAGGGACACCCACAGGTGGGCTGCTGTACTGCTGGGTGCAACACAGCAGCTGCTGCATGGGTGGCCACCCAATCTCGAAACATCGACATGCCCCTGCCCAGGAGTGTTGCTCCCGCCCAGTCACCCGATCGCGGGCTTCTGTAAAGGAACGCCTGGTGGTCCAGTAGACCCTACCCCATCGCCTGATCATGGGCATATGAATAACATCTCCCTGGTGGTCCAGTGGACAGATCCCCAGCGTCCAATTGTGGGCATGTAAAGAATTAATCCCTGGTGGTCCAGTGGACCGCATTCCCTTGCCTGATCATGGCATGAAAAATTAATCCCTGGTGGTCCAGCAGACCGCATTCCCTTGCCGATTACGAGCATGTAAGGAAATAAGCCCATGTGGTCCAGTGGACTGCATTCCCTTGCCGATCGCGGGCATGTATAGAATTAATCCCTGGTGGTCCAGCGGACCAATCACCTTATCCTCGCGGGCATCTGTTAAACCCCTGGTGGTCAGTGGTACTCCCCTCCCCACCTGCCAACTTAGTTCCCTCCACCCTGCACCCTCCCGGTCAGGCCGAGGTGGCATCCGCTGAAGTATTAGTGCATAAACACCACTTACACCAGCTTATCATTGATCCAGCTAGAGTTTCAGAGTTTCTCTTACTTCTGGCAATCATACTATTATTGCAAAATAATATGTCAGGGAAATCCTAATACAATGGAGTCTTTTAGCCCGTGGAGTAGGTCATGGCTGTGTGTCAAATCAATCCAAAATCTGAAACAACTGCTTTGGCAAAAACAAACACGAAATCCAAATAGGCGCTTCTTTCAAGTTGTTTATTTGTCTCTTTGGCCCGGTCCCAACATTTTGCCACCTAGCTGTTAGACACTGCTGTTCCTTTTAAGAGCTCTCGACTTGTGTTTTATTTTGGAAGTTATACATAAACCACTGGTACAAAGTGTCTCCAGCATCCTGTGCTCACTGTCACACATTCCTGAGCACAGGACACTGGAACACTTCATCTCAATGGTTTGCGATGCCTATTGGATTTGTGTTGTTTTTTTGCCAGAGCAGTTGTTTCCAGATTTTGAATCATACTATTATTGACTGGGCCTCACAAACAGAATAGACAGAATCTCTCAGGCTGGTACCGTATCTGACACTGTTTCTGACCACTCCCCTGTTTACTGTATCTAGCTTGCTTTTACTCCATCTTGCCTCCCCAAGTTAATCTCTCTCTCTGTGATTTCTCTAAGTTAAACCCTGCAGCCTTTTAAATGACTTATCCATGATCGATTGGAACCCACACTATCATAAATGGCATAAATGGGACTTTAGATTATTTATCACCCATTTCTTCTCTCTCTCTCTCTCAGATCTGCACACCTATAGTCACTTGAGGATCAAGGCTCTTCTACCAGGTGGCTTCACAAAGACCGCCTTGCTCAATTTAAGGAAAGAGACAAAAGCTTGTCTAAATGCAGGACCTCTGGCCTACAGGCTGATCTGACTAACTATAGAGTAAAGAGAACACAGATAAAAAGGCCATCCAGCTAGCCAGAAGTTCCTGTTGTAAAAGCTCCTGCTCAGTGCTGCTGGTGGCTGAAAAATTCTGGAATAACATAAAAAAAAAACTTCATGGGGGTAAGACTGCTCTATCCACTAAAGACATGGTGCTTGAGGGTGTTCATTGTACTAGTCCTGTTACAATTGCAAATCGTTCAACCAGCACTTCTCTGACTTTTTATTTAGTTTTCTTTTTTTTCATATGTAATTTCTGGGGTTTTATGGGTTTTGTCCTGATCCTACAACCACGCATCCTGACATAGCGTGTGTGTGTGAGAGCATGCTGCGTGCCGCCATTTGGGTTGCCCTTCCTTTCAGTAGCACAGTTAACCACCTGTGCCAGCACTGAACCTCCATTTGGTGATGGCGGGACTATGGGTGGGTGCTTGGCAGAAGACACCAGGAGAAAGGACGGCTGTGTGACTGAACTTCTCTGCTGGGACTATATTGCCCTCCTTCCCTCCCTCCACCCCCCACCCAAAGCTAGTTCTATTTTATAGGCACAGAATTTGACTGACACAGGGACTTCCTGTTTAGGGGCAGGAAGTGAGTGATCACAGAACCACCAAGGACCCACCATCCTAGAAGGGCAAGAGTAGCCTCCGGGCCCCTCTAGCTGCTGGAGGTCTGCCTCTGAGCAAGTAAGTGGTCTACTGTGAAATATAGGATATTCTTGTCTCAGAACAGGACAATCAGGAGCTTAAAGGCACACAGGCAGAAAGTAAGGAGAGAGAGAAAAAACAGAGGAAAAGAGTAAGGATTACAAACAGTTAAGGGGCCAGAAATAAGACATGATTGGTGGTGCAGTGCAGTGACTGTGGAGCAGCAGTCTTCCAGGAGATGTTCTGGAGGATGCGGTGTTGTCCCATCTGCAGGCACCTCTCTGGGCTGAGGAGGAGGTTGCTCATCTCAGGCTGAGTTGGCCAGGATTTGTGGGACCTCCTCTTCCATCCAGGGACCACCAGTGCCACTGCCGTTGCCTCAGAGGTTGCCAAGAAAGAGGAGCGGTTGGACCACAGTGGGCTCAGGGAGGGTGAGGGTGGTGGAATAGAGGCGATCCCTCCCATTGTACCTCTCCACAATTCCCATGCTATTCTGACAAAGTGTGGTTCCTCTACGGAGGCACCCACAGTGGAGACCAAGGAGGATGCTGGGAACCTCCACAAGGAGACCCACAGGAGGGTAGCAGGGGACCCTGCAGGGAAGGAAACAAGTCCTGGTGGGGGACTCCATTGTTAGGAAGGTAGAACTGGGGAGGAAGGGAGAGGAGGAGGGTGCCTGCCTGGCGCCATGGTTTGCAGGGACAGGAAGCGAATCCTCAGGATTGCCAGAGCAGCTGCACAGGGGAGGAGCTGGATGTCATTGTCCACCTAGGGACAAATGACCTGGCAAGAAAGGATTAGAAGTGCAGGAAGAGCTTGTGGAATTGGGTGGGGCCTTAGTCAAGTAGCACCTGCAGTAACCTTCTCGGAGGTGCTACCCATCTATGGCATAGGAGGCTAGGGTGTTCCGCACCATGGGATTCAATCAGTGGTTGAAAAACTGGTGTGGAGCTCAGAGATTGGCTTCATTGGGGACTGGGGTCCACCTGGAGTGATGCAAGCCTATACTGGCATGATGGGCTGCATCTGTCCGGAGGAGAACCAGGATCCCAGGTGATAGGTTAAATGGCTTCATTGGCAAGCCCTTAAAACTAGCCAAGGGAGGCACTGGAAAGGAGCAGGAAAACTAGCCCCTCCAAATAATCACGGTAGTAAGTGCAGCAAACACCAACATAGAGGTGTCGATAAGGAGAAGGGCAGGGGTAAATGGAGAAAGTGACAAAGGCAAGAAGGACAGGGATGGGGCAAAAGGGAGTAAGGCCATCAGGAAATGGAGGTAATGAGTACCAATGCCCATGGTCTGGGCAACAAGCTCCCTGAGCTGATGGCCTTAATGGAAGAGGGATGCCTGGATATCGTAGCAGTCACAGAAACATGTTACACAGAGAACCATGACTGGGATGTTAACATGCCGGGTACATAACTTCTAGGAGAGACAGGCAGGGAGAAGAGGGAGGAGTAGCTCTCTGTAAAGGAAGGGATAAAAGCAACTGAACAAAAGAGTAAACAGGGAGGAGAGGAGGCACTGTGGGCCACCTTGGAGACTGGAAAGGGTACCACAATCCGCACAGGGGTTGTGTACAGACCCCATGTCAGGGGAAGGAATGGACAAGGATATGATAGAAGGCATTCTTAGAATGGCAGAGAAAGGAGATACTGTTGATGGGAGACCTGAATATGCCAGATGTTAACTGGAGCACATTTGCTGCAGCCACATCCAAGAGCAGGGCCATTCTTGATGCCCTACAGGTGGCAGGCATTAGACAGCTAGTTTGGAACCCACTCGTGAGGGAACAATCTTAGACCTCATACTCTCAAACGGGGCAGTGGAGAGGATCTCAGATCTAGAAGTGGGTTGCATCTGGGGACAAGTGACCATCAAACAGTGTGGTTTATGTTAAACTCAGCTACAGAGTCAAGCCACACAAAGTGAGGGTACTGGACTTTAGGAGGGCTGACTTTGGCAAGATGGGAGAGTGCCTCAGAAAAGCACTAGCAAACAGGCTAGAAGGAGGTGTGGAGCAACAATGAGGAATTATCAAAACTGCCATCACAGAGCAACAAGACTTTGTGTGAAGCAAATGAACAAATCAAAACGAAAGAAAAAGCCACTATGGTTCTCAAAAGAGGTGGCTGTGAAAGTCAGGAAGAAAAGATAGCATTCGGAAGTATAAGGAAACACAGAAGGAGCAGGACAGAGAGCTGTACCAGTTAAGGCAGAAGGAAGCAGGGAGGGAAGTCAGAATAGCAAAGGCCCAAACTGAGGAAAGATAGCCAACTCAGTTAAGAAGGGGATAAAACCTTTATAGGTACATCAGCGACGTAGAAAGACAAAGGGAGGGATAGTGAGGCTGAATAGAATGAACAGTGGGTGGGCAGAGGGGACAGTGAAAAAGCAGGAATACTGAATGAATATTTCTGCTCAGTATTCCTAAAGAGGAGGAGGAAGTGCCTAATCCAATTAACAGAAGCACTCTTGATAAGAGGGTCGATCCAGTCCTTTCACAGAAGAAAGGATTCTGCAAGAACTCCTAAAACTGAAGGTGGACAAAGCAATGGGTCCTGATGGAATTCACCCAGAATTCTAAAATTAAGGGAGGAACTAGTGAAACCACTGGCTACTCTTTTAATAAATCATGGAGGATGGTGTGGTACCCGAGGACTGGAGGAAGGCGGATGTGATTCCCCCTTCACATAAGTGAGTCCAAGACAGAGGCAGGAAACTACAGACCTGTCAGTCTGACCTCTGTGGTAGGGAAAGTGATGGAGTCACTTCTGAAGGAAAGAATAGTCAGTACCTAGAGGCCAGTGGAGCACAGGACCCAAGGCAGCATGGGTTCACGCGGAAGGTCATGTCAGACTAATCTAATAGATTTCTTTGACTGGGTGACCAAAGTAGTAGACCAGGGAGGGCTGTGGACATGGCCTACCTAGACTTTAGCAAGGCATTTGACACAGTCCCACACAAAAGATTAATAGTCAAATTAACCAGCCTGGGGTGGGACCCAGGGGTGGTAGCCTGGGTAAAACATTGGCTGGACAACAGGCACGAGAAGGTAATTGTAAATGGAGTCCATTCTGAAGAAAGGGGGTTACTAGTGGGGTACCGTAGGGTTCAGTATTGGTCCAGTCCTTTTAATGTCTTCATCAGTGACATTGCAGAGGGACTGGAAGGAAAGTATGCCTTTTGCAGATGACACAAAAATCTGCAACAGGGTTGATACACAAGAGACGTGGAAACGATGAAAAGGGACTTGGCAAGGTTGGAGGAATGGTCAGAAGTATGGCAGCTAGGATTCAATGCAAAGTGCAAAATAATGCACCTGGGAAATAAGAACCAGGGAAGAATACACAATGGGTGGGAGGTAGTAACAACAACAAAAAGGAAAGGGACCTGGGGTAATCATATCAGATGACCTTAAGGTTAGCAAGCAATGTGGAGAAGGCAGTAGGGAGGGCTGGGGTATACTGGGATGTATAGGAGAGGCATCAGCAGCAGAAAACAGGAAGTTGTTATCCCTCTGTACAGACAGTTGGTGAGACCCCATCTGGAGTACTGTGTCCAGTTCTGGAGACCCCATCTCCACAAGGACATAGACAGGATAGAGGCAGTCCAGAGAGGGCAACTAAAATGGTGCAGGGTCTGCAAGAGAAGCTGTATGAGGAGAGACTAAAGGAGCTTAATATGTATACCCTTGAGGAAAGAAGGGAGAGGGGACATGATAGAAACTTTTAAGTACCTCAGTGGAATCAAGAAAGTCCAAGAGGGTAGCATTTTTCAGAAAAAGAGGCGTGCAAGAACAAGGGACACAATTTAAAGATAGAAGGAGGGCGTTGGGCAATGTGAGGAAGTATTATTTCACAGAGAGGGTAGTGGATGCATGGAACAGCCTTCCTGAGGAGGTTGTGGGGTCTAAAACTGTGGGAGAATTCAAGAATGCATGGGACAGACATAAGGCAATTCTTGTGGGGGTAGGAAGAAATAGGCTGTTGGTTAACTAGGATCTACGGCCTATCCTGTGGAAGTAGGGAAATGGGCAGACTAGATGGGCCTAGCGGTCTTTATCTGCCATCAAAGTCTATGTTTCTATGTTTCTATGTTTCTATGACCCTGCCCCTTATCTGGGTGAGGAGAGCCAACGCTCAATCCTGCTTGCACCCTCCCTCCATGATGGCACCCAGTGACCGTTCCTGAACCCAGGTCACTGGCATAGCAAGTGTGGCATCCAGCATCTGAACCTTCAGTGCCACCTGGTCGGCCATTCTCTGACCTTTCTAATTACTCCTGTCCATCTCCAGCTCACCCTGATACTGTTCTTGTCCACACAGATGATACTCCCCATTCCGCTCCTTGTTTCTGCATCAGTCACTTAACTCCATATCGGATTGCAGTAGTGCTAATTCTGATGGTCTCAGCTGCTATAACTTGCTGCCCCTCTCCTTGTCTCCCCTCTTAGTAGAATTTTCAACCTATCCCTTTGCACAGGAACTGTTCCCAATATATGAAAGTTTGCAAAGTGTATCCCTTTATTTAAGAAAAGTGACACAAAATCTATCAATAATCATAGTCCCATAGCCACACTCTCTGTCTTGAGCAAACTCCTTCAGAAAATAGTCTCTACCCCAACCATCAACTATCTTCATGACCGTACCCTCCTCTCGGGTGCCCAGTGTGGTTTTAGAAATGGCCATAGCACCACTATAGCTCTCCTCAAATTCACTGATGATACCAAAGCTGCCATATAGAATGGCTTTCTAACTGGTGCAGTTTTCATCGACCTTAAAAAGGCCTTTGATTTAGTTGACAACTCTTTTCTGAAACTTAAAATGACATCCCTTGTCTTCTCCTCAGATGTGATTACCTGGTATAACAGTTACCTCACTGACAGGCAACAATTTGCTAAATTCAACTCGACTACATCCAACCTATCCACCATCAACACTGGTGTTCCTCAAGGTTCTATCCTTGACCCACCCTCCTCTTCCCCATTTTCAGTAATGACTTATCCCAACTACCTCATCTTGCTCCTCCCTGCTCTACAGACACCTCATCCTCTACCATAGCTCCTAGTCCCTCACGGACATAAACACCATCCTTACCTCTAACTTCTACAAAGTCCAGTCCTGGCTCTCCCAAAACAAACTACTTCTAAACTCCAGTAAAACTTACTTTATGCTGTTTGGCTCTGCTCCCAGGCTTAGAAAGACTACTGGACCACTACCTACTGTATCTCCAGTCAAGATGCCTCTATCTTGAAAATGTCAATTCTTTTAAATAACTTGGTATTATACTAGACCCCTCCCTGGAGTTTGCCCTACACGTCTCAACTCCTGCAAAACTGTCAACTCCAAGCTGCCTGGCCTTTAAAACTAGTCATGCCCTCACTCCCTCTGCCAGAGCTGCCATTGTTTGGGGGAGTCCTTCTCCCCATCCTTACCTATGGAGCAGTCACCTTTGAATGTGCTTAAAGTCAGTCTCCATAAATGGGACATGTTCTACAACAACATATGTCGCTTCACCCTGGCATCTCATGAAGCATCCCACTGCTGTCAGCTTTACAGCAGTCTAAAATAGCTTTTCCCTGAAGCCAGACGCTCCTTGCTCTTGGCACGCCAACAGACAAAATCATTAGAACTGGTGTGCCCTCCTCTCTAGCTCTATTACTGTCTCCTCCAAGCCTAAACTACACCTTTTGGTCATGTGAACAGTCCCTTCTAACTGTTCCTAGACATAACTACGACCATGGGATCACAGGCTGTCTCCTACTCTGCCGACCTATTGGAACTCCCTGCCAGTATCCATATGGCTATCCCTCTCTCATGCACGCTTCAAAAGGAGTTACATTGCTACCTCCTAGACTCTAACCCCTGTACCTGTGTCTTACCTCCTTGACTGCCCCATCCACCCTACATAACTGCTGCTTATTCCTGTTGCTTAACATAGTGCACTTATAAATACTGTCACTCTTGTTTTGGTTTCACCTTAATTGTTTTTGCTCTGCAAAGGTTTTCCTCTTTAGTATACTGTACTTTAGTCAATCTCATTTACTGTAACTGCCTAATAAACTGCATTTCTTAGCCTCCTACATTGTACCTCGTACTATAATGCATTATGTTTTTTATTATTAGCTTATGCTTTCTCGTTGTTCCTCTGTATTTCCCTGATTCATCTATGTCTGTATTATGTTGCTATCTTTACCTTTTGCACCATTCACTTTGATTGTTTCCCTGTTCCAAATGTTCATGATTCTTTCCATTTGACATATAGTCTCCTACTCTCCTGGGTCATGCTGAAAATAGGCATATTTAATATCTAGTGCACTCACCCAGTTATAAAAAACAAAACAAATAAAATAACTAAATAAATGTAACCACCGGTCCCTTGGGGTTACTAGAATCCCATCAGTAATAGTGCTAAGCAGGAGAGGCAGCTAGTGATTAATTAGTTAAATGGTTTTTCACCTGCTCACCCTTTGTTTACTAGGCTTCAGCTGGGATGGAGAGGATGAGCTCATTTTGAACTCTCGTAGCATCATAAGCCACAGCTGGCTGTGAGAAGGAGATTTTAGAATGCTGAGAGTAGAGTCAGTGTTGAGTTGCAGTTTGAAGTTGAAGAAGTGAGAACTGCTCAGCTGTGGGCTCTGTCAGAGGGCCTATATTTCTCACCCTTGTTTGGTCATTTTCCAGTTTGCCCAGTGAAGTGGTGAAACCATTGTCTACAGCAGGATCTCCTGCTTTTCCTCCCTGGAAGGGAAAGACTGCTAGTGGATGGATCCAAGGGGCAATCCCTGTTTGAGCCAGGATGTTTTGAAGCTGCCTTACATGTTCCAACAGTGAGTAGAATCTGACTTTGCTAAAGGAAACAAGTACCTGTGCTGTTGTGTTCTCTGGCTAAAGGGAAATACACAACTTTGTTGTGAATTCAGAAGTGTAAGACTCTTCTAATTTAAGGTTGGCTGAGATGTGTGATGTCCAGAGGTATGACTATATCGCATTGTTTGGTACTTTAGTTTTCTACTACCAGTGTAGTGTTTTAAATGCTGGATGCGAAAGTTCATTCAATTAAAGAGCTAGTGTACTGCTTGAAATTAATAGTAATTTTCAGATGCAGTCAGCTATCACTTCAGTATCTGAAGTATTTTTATTTTCTGCGTGCTAATTAGAAGATTTTCCACCTTTCAGTACTGGGGTGATGTGTGGAGCAGCACTCTTGACTGGAGGGAAAAAGGCAATTCTGTTCCTCCCACTGCATAATCAGAAATGAGACTAAACACCTTGAGGCACCACAATCCTTGCAGCCTGAGCAGGGACTTTCACAAGCTACCAATCCAAATGCAGGGTGTGGGCATCACTAGTAACCAGGAGAGCCAGTCCCTGCTGCTTCATGTGAAAGTGAAACCTGGCAGTGAGAAATGTTTCTCATTGGTTGCTAGTGATGTCATAATCAGTGTGGTTTCAGTGTTGATGCAGTGGGAGGAACAGAACTGAGTTTTTCTTTCAGACAGAGTGCTGCTCACACATCACCCAGTACTACGCAAACAGAAAGAATAAATACTTGAGACATAAGAAGTGATAGCTGACTTCATCTGAAAGTTACATTTAATTGCAGGCAGATTCCAGGTAGTACACTAGCTCTTTTAGCATTTTTTAAAGTGTCTTTCAAGATGTTTAAGGTGCAACTCTGAAAGAATGACTGGGTATGAACGTGGAAGCAAGGGTGGGCAGCCCCCATCTGGAGTAACCAGTTCAGGACTACAGGTTTAGTAAGGGTGCCTGGTTACTTTAGACATAGGGCCAATATTTGAAGAGGATTGTAACCCCTGAAGTGGGTTGTGCTAGCTCTTGGCAAAATGTGTTTTCAGTTGTGGCCAGTGCCACTGAAAATGTTAAATACCCTATGCTATATGGGAGACAAAGTGCAAGTGTTCTGTAGGAAAATGTGTTTCAGTTGTGGCCACTGCCACTGAAAGAAATGTTCATATGTCCAGTGCTAAATGGGAATGAAAGAGTTCTGCCAGATGCAGTCGATTTGTTGTTCTTAAGCTCCTAGTGCCACAATGTGTCAACCTTGAGGTCCACCCTTGCTTAGAGAACATCTTTTGGAATAAATCCATATCTAGAACCTCAACATGGTTTGGAAAGTCACGTTATTGTTTTCTGTGTTGTGGATTTCCTGGGTACCCTCAGAAGTTAGGTCTAGCATAGCCAAAGCAAAAGTTCTCTCTCCAGTACCTGGCTGGTTTCTGTAAATACCTTTTAGGTAATTTTGCTTTTGTACACCCCACCCCTTTCATCTCTAGAGTAATGAGCCTGATATACATTCCCAAAGCTAGGGATGGTACCATTTCTAAATGTGTTCCGAATTTGTCTGTGCCCAGTTAGGGTGCCAAGGGTAGCTAACTGTATAAAGCAGTGAGGGGTTGGTTACAAAAATGGGGCTCATCTGGTGATGTTTAATTTGGGGAGAGAACCAAGATTTTTTTTTTTTTGCAGGGTATGTCTAGCATCTTTCTGTCTGGTAGTGGTGTAGCCCAAACAAAAGGAAGCTTTGGACAAGAGGATTTTGCCCAGAAAAATGCCACCCAAATGTGCTACTTGTGTGCCTTCAGTATAGTAAAGAACAGAGTGCTGCTTGTGTGTTTTCAAGTTGTAATGGACAGTAAAGCATTGAAATGTATGTCCTGGTCTCTGCATCAAAGTGCTTACAGAACTTTAAAATGCAATTTTCAAATGCCAAAAGTATTGTGGACTTTAAGGAACAGATTCAGATATGTGTCCTGAACGTTTCATGTGCTTTGTGAAAATTTGGGGAGTTGTTAGAGAAATTGTCCAGAAACTGTGGTAAAATGGTCAAACGGTGCTCCGGTGCTGAAATGGCAGCCAAGAAAAAAAGTTACAGTTTGCAGTTTAAATTTGCTCCTGCTACGACAATCACCATGAAGCAAGAGCAAGCGAGGAGAGAGAGCTCACTTGCATGGTGTCGAGTTACTGGTGCAGCTGCATCCAGTCCCACCCCTGACCAGCATCTGTGCACTGCAGAATGTTTGAGGAGGAAAGAGAGTGGCATGTGAGCTAGTTAGACCAAGATCAACCATCAAGGGTTTGTGAGAGTTCTAAACTGTTGAAAACAGACTTATAATGTAATTTCAGGCTCAACCCATTTTTAGACCAATTGGAGAGTGATCGAGGTGTTCATGGCTACGAATGGTGGGACCGTCATACTGCTTTACCCAGAGGCCTTCCTAGGATTGCAGCAGGCAGAAATTTTCCATGGAGGAACCAGCTACTGAATTCAGTGAGTAAACAAGTAAACTGTAAAAACTGTGTGTGATTATCAAGCCAGCTGAATTTCTGTGTGAGCAGTGTGATTTTTGTGCAAAGAAGGATTGCAAGTTGCAGAAGCAGGTCAACAAACAGAAATTCTTTGCATAGACTACGAGACAATGATACTGGTTTCAGCAACAGTAAATTTTCTGAGCAAAAGGAACTATGAGTTATATATGGAGGGTGCAGCAAACAGAAATCCTGTGCAAAGAAAGACTGTGGGGTTTAGAAATGACTTTGAGCATGTACAAATAGTTTTCCTGAGTTAATGCTGATCGCAAAGTCAAGTACCAGTTTAAATTCATATGAATGTGCTGAAATGTACCAGCAGAGCAATCGGCTGCAGTTTAAAGTAAATTCAGTAGCCAGAAAGGTTGGAAACACAGTTTTGAGCTAGTGAAAATAGTTTGATTCATGAGAAAAAGTTACCAAAGCCATTACAAAGGCGGGGTCAGCGGTGTAAACACAGCAGCAAGGAGCCATTTTGTGAGACAGTATGTGACTAGTAAGCACTTCAGTAACATCAAGTTGTGTGTTTGCTTTCAGTCATAGCTTTGGGAACTCCCGATACATGGAACATGCCCGAGCTAGGATCGCCAAGAGATGGCAGCACTAAGAGATAGAGAGAGCTTTCTATGGTGAAAGGTTTCCTCCAGATGTAGCAATACTTAGCTATCCAGTGAAACTGTGCATAGTGTGTGTCTAAAGGCTGAAAGGGATGTGTTTATGATACCCCATCGCTCAGACTGCCTTGTGAAGTATGGAATGAGCAGGGGTGCAGCCAGAGAGGTCAACAAGAATCTGATTGACTTCCATGTGGACTCTGGTAGGAGATTCTGCCTACAGCAGCATGCAACACCAGGTTGAACCTGTTGGGGAAAGTTCTACAACATGTGTTACAGAAATAGAAGTAAGTTGATCCACTGCCAGGGCAGGAACAGAGAGAGGTTTCTACACCTGTGTCTCATATGGACAGTGCAACAGAGGGATCAATGGACCCGTGGAGACAGGGTCAGAGTCCTAGCCTAGTGGAGGAGGATGAGTTACAAGAAACACTGAATTGGGAGGTGTCCACCTCCACACCCAGTGAGAACTGGAATGTCTCCAGGAGTAGGGCGTTTGCTCACTCTTGGACACAGATCATTAGTGAGGAAGAGGAGGATGAAGAAGAGTATGTTCATGTTGAGGGCCACTGACAGTTGTCTCAAGCTCTTGCCTCAGAGGAGCCAGAGACAGTTGGAGAAGGCTCTAGCAACTTGTCCACAGACATAGTGGGGAACAAGTTCTTTCGTTAGATTGAGTTTGAAACACTGGCTTGACCAGGACTGGCCACCCATAAGCCAGGCCATGGGCCTGAACTAGTAAAGGTAGCAAGGAGGAGAGACTGATTCATAGGAGGACTGGCGCCACTATGGGAAGTCCTTTCCTACCTTTTCTCACTGAGTCTGGGAAGAAATCGAACAGAACAAGCATCCTGGCTCCTGGCTAATGGAAGAGGCAAGTAGAATCTGCACAATGGTGAGGCAAAATGTGTAAGGACAAAGTCATAAGTGATTGCCTTAGATTCTGGAGACTGGGCAGGATTCTGTTCATTGACACTGTGTGGATTGTGGATGGGGCTGGAAATGACGCATTTCACAACATCAACTTTGAACACCCAGACGGGGTCATAGTCCACGCCCCACACCCAGAGTGGTACTACCCCTTAATGGTGCCACTCCCTGTGAATATGCCCAGCATGCCTAAAGGAAGTGAGCAGTGACAGGCCAGTGCCTGTCATCTGAAGCAGCAGTGTCTATGGAGGAAGATGCAGCTCTTCTAGTATTCCAGGATTCTTCAGGTGTATCCAGATGACATCACCCCAACAGTTTTCATGCTTCACCATTTGCTTTTCCAGATGACATCAACTCAGCAGTATCCAAACATGCCATCTGGTCTAAAGGAGAAGGCTCTCAGCTAGTAAGTAAGGCTATCCTTTGTTTTCATTCTTCAAGGAACTGGTAAGAAAACTTTTTATTTACATTAACTGAATTTGCACAACACTTCCTACATTTGAAGACTATCCAAGGAATTGTAATGTTTTCATCAAAGATTCTCCCCTGGATTGCAATGCCATACACGCCTTTATCCTGTCCAAGAACTGTTCTTCAGCAGGCTTCAGCCTAGGAGAGAATCTTTAGTGGACAATGCCCATGGACAACAGTAATCTTGTCACTAGTTGGGACTCTGTGGGGCAACCCATCCCCAAATGTGTTGTATAAATGTCTTCTTTCCATTTTTACTTTTGTACTTGTATAGAAAATTATTTTGTGTTCTCTAGTGTTAGGTGGAGGTTTAGGCACTGTTTTGGAATGCAGAATGTTTTTTGTGTTTTTCTTCTCTTGCATGTGTTCCTGAAGAAGAAAAGAAGAGAAGAAGATGATGTTGGAACTCATCCAACTTCCTCTTTCTTAGTGTTTTAGAATTGTTTATGGTTAACAGGGTGTTAACATGTTTTTCTTCACAGGTGTGAAATTTTGGGAAATGTAGTGCAATGTAGTGTATCTTTTCCTTACTGTTCACAGGTACACTGGGAAGTTGGGGGATAGAGTAGTTACGCCAGTAGGCAGCAGATTAGATTTCCCCTAGGGGATAGACAGACTAGGGGTCCTGATCTTTAGTAGGGGCTCTCAGTACTGGTCTATTGGGACATGCTTCAAGCAGTTTCTTGGAGCCACTGAGAATCCATAGATATATAGATAGATGGTAGGATAGAGGCAGAAATTTCATCAGTCTGTCTTTGTTCCTCTAGTGTTACCTGCCTGTGCCTGCTGGCACATGGTAGGGAGGGCCTGATCACCCTCCCGTAGGTAACATGGAGGCAAGATGGCCTGGTGCGGGTGGAGAATGACTGTGGACAGTCATTCGACTGCCAGGGGTGAGTGTAACCACCCAGTCCCCTAGGGTTCCTAGAATCCCATAAGTAATAGTGCTAGGCAGAGAGAGGCAGTTGGTGATTAACTAGTTAAGTGTTTTTCACCTGCTCACCTCTCTGTTTACTTGGCTTCAACTGCGATGGAGGGGATAAGCTCATTCGAACTCTGTGGTATCATAGCCATAGCTGGCTATGAGAAGGGATTTTGGGATGTTGAGAGTAGAGTCAGTGTTGAGTTGCAGTTTGAAGTTGAAGAGGAGAACTGCTCAGCTGTGGGCTCGTGAGAGGGCCTGTATTTCTCACCCTAGTTTGGTAATTTTCCAGTTTTCCCAGTAAAGTGGTGGAAACCGTTGTATACAGCAGCATCTCCTGATTTTCCTCCCTAGAAGGGGAGACTACTAGTGGGTGGATCCAAGAGACAATCCCTGTTTGATCCAGGGTGTTTTGAAACTGCCTTACATGTTCAACAGTGAGTAGAATCTGACTTTTGCTGAAGGAAACAAGTCCCTGTGTTCTCTGGCCAAAGGAAATACACAACTTTTCTGTGACTTCAGAAGTGTGATGCTGTTCTAATTTAAAGTTGGCTGTGATGTGTGATGTCCAGAGGTATGACTATATCACATTCTTTGGAACTTTTGTTTTCCACTACCAGTGTAGGTTTTAAATGCTGGATGTGAAAGTTCATTCAATTAAGCATTTTCCAAAGTGTGCTTCAAGATGTTTAAGGTGTAACTTTGAAAGAATGACTGGGTATGGACGTGGGAGCAAAGGGTGGGCAGCTGCACATCTGGAGTAACCAATTCAGGACTACAGGTTTATTAAGGGTAGCATGTTAATAAGGCCATTGTCTGAAGAGGATTTTACCCCTGAAGTGAGTTCGCTAGCTCTTAGCAAAATGTGTTTTCAGTTGTGGCCAGAGCCACTGAAAGAATGTTTAATATCTTGTGCTATATGGGACACAAAATGCAAGTGTTCTGTAGGAAAATGTGTCTTCAGTTGTGGCCAGTGCCACTGGATGAAGTGTTCAAATGTCTATGCTATGTGTTCACAAAGGAAAAGGGAGGCAGATACCCCAAGGGAAGGTAGGAGTGGACAGGGTGGTGGGGTGATTGATATTGGGATTACAAAGGACAGGGTGCTGGAAGGACTAAGGGCACTGAGGGTGGATGAAGCACGGGACAATACGGCATTCACCCTAGAGTACTTAGAGAGCTAGTGGAGATCCTGGTGGGATCACAGGCAGGCCTATTCAGTATAGCACTGGACACAAGAAGCATGCCACAGGAATGAAGGATAGTCCATGTGATGCCCATTCATAAAAGTGGCCCAAGGATTACCCAGGCAACTACAGAATGGTGAGCCTCACTTCAATCATGGGGACGCTCATGGAGTCGATCCGAAAAGAGATCCTGGTGACCTTTTGGAGGACAATCGTCTCCAAGACGGCATCAACATGGTCTTGTCTCAGGCAGATCCTGCCAGACAAACCTAATCAAGTACTATGGCTGAGTTACTAGGGGCTGGATTAGGGCTATGCAGTGGACATCCTGTATTTGGACTTCAGTAAGACCTTTGACTCAGTGCCACATAGCAGGTTGGGGGTAAACTGGAATACATAGAGGTGGAATAAAAATGGTCGATTGGATCACCAACTAGCTGAGGGAAGGCAACAAAGGGTGGGGGTGGGGTGGGGAACTCTCATCAACGAAGAACGTTATGAGCGTGGTGCCCCAAAGGTCAGTACTGGGACCGTGCTGTTTGGGATATTCATAGCCAATATCAAAAAGGGATCGGAGTAGGATCAGTCTATTCCTGATGATACTAAGCTCAGTGCTGTGGTAGATGACATAGAGGGTGGAGGAGGCTAGAGGAAGACCTGACCAAACTACAGGAGTGGTTGGAGACATGGCAGCCGGGGTCAACACCAAAAGTGCATGATCCTGCACTTTGGAGCAAGGAACCTGAGAGGAAATATCAGTTGGGAGGGGTACAGCTGGAAAGCACAATGGAGGAAAAAGATCTAGGGGTACTAATAACAGTGAATATGAGCCACTCAGCTCAGTGCAGGAAGGTGGCAGCAAGGCAAACAAGATGCTGGGTGCATAGAGAGGAAATCTCTTCTAGGCACAGAGGTGATCCTTCCCGTACCAGTCACTGGTCAGGCCGCACCTGGAATACTGTGTGCAGTACTGGCATCCATTCCTGAAGAAGGACATCAGATTACTGGATGGGGTGCATCATAGGGCAACGAAGATGATCCAGGGACTGGAGGTAAATCCTATGAGGAGAGGCTGGGAGTGCTAAACATGTATTCTCTGAAGGAGAGGAGGGATGGGGGATATGATTGAAACCTTTAAATACTTAAAAGGACTAAACAGGGCTAATACAGAAGGAGTTCTGCAGACCAGAAGGGAGGGACACAAGAGGGCATCAGTTGAGATTGGGGGAGATTCAGGAGGGAGATAAGGAGACACTTTTTCATGGAAAGAGTGGTAGACAAGTGGAATATTCTGCCCGAGGACATGGTATAGTGTAGAACAGTAGGATGATTCAAGGGGGTGGGACAGAGTGGGTGGTTGTTATGTGGAAGTGATGGGAGGGTGGGTCAGCTGCAAGTTGAGGGGCTAGCTGCACAACTGAGCAGACACAATAGACCATGAGGCCTGTTTCTGCTGGCATTTCGTATGTTCGGATGCTGTATAGGAATGAAAGAGTTCCACCAGATACAGTCAAGTTGTTGTTCTGTGAGTTCCTAGTGCCACTATGTGTAAACCTTGGGGGTCCACTCTTGCTTGAGAGAACATCTTTTGGAATAAAGCCACACTCTAGAAGCCCAGCTTGGTTTGGATATTCACGTTATTGCTTCCTGTGTTGTGAATTTTTGGGTACCCTCCAGAAGTTAGGTCTAGCGTAACTTTAACAAAAGTTCTCTCCCAGTACCTGGCAGGTTTCTGTAAATACCTTTTAGGTCATTTTTGCTTTTGTACACCCCTACCCCTTTAATCTATAGAGTACTGAGACTGGTATACATTCCCAAAGATAGGGATGGTACCATTTCTAAATGTGTTCCAAATGTGTCTGTGCTTAGTTATCGGTGCCTGAGGTAGCTAACTGTGTAAAGTAGCGAGGGGTGGTTACATTAATAAATAAAGCACAGGTGGAAGGTATTTTTCAGAGAAAAGGATGCTCTAAAGCAAGGAGTCATGATATCATGGAAGGGGAATTCAGGAGAGATGTGAGTATTTCTTCACAGAAAGGGTGGTGGATACTAAGAATAGCTTTCCAGTGGAAGCAGTGGTGGAATTCATAAACGTCTGAGACAGGCACAAGGAATCACACAGGAAAGGAATGGGGTGGAAGAAACAGCGCTGTAGACTGGGAGGGTTTGCAGCCTAGCGATCACAATGAAAAGGGGCAGACTGGATGAGCCAAGCAGTCCTCACGTGCTGTTGGTTTCTATGTTTCCATGTCATGCACATTGGGAGCAAGAACCCCAAGGCTAAGTATAGAATGGAAGGTGTGACAGTCATGGTATATGTGGGACAAAGACCTAGGTATGGTAATCATGAGCAATCTGAAGCATTCCATGAAATGTCATACCTCTCCTAGAGGTGGTGATCTCTTTCTCCTGGTAACTACTTTCCTATCGCTCTCATTCCAGCCCTCGCTAAGTTACAGGAACACCTTCTTTTAGCTCAACTTTCTTCCTTCCTGACTCTTCCTCCTCTTTCTTCCCGACCTTTCAGTCTGATATTAGAAATTTCACTCCACTTCTACTTGTCTCCTTCGGCTCACTGACTCCATACTCACAGTTATAGATCAGGGTCTGATCACGTCTGCCATTTTGTTGATCTTGCTAAAGCTTTTGACACAGTGGCTCACCTCCTTCTTCTGGACAAGCATAAAGCAGTGGGTCTTTCTGACTCTATAGTCAGCTGGCTCCGTTCTTACCTTGAAGGTAAATCTCAAGCTTTTCGGACAGGTAGCTCAATTTCATCTCCTCTCCTATCTGCTTGGGTGTTCCTTAAGAGTCTGTCCTGGGTCCCATTCTCTTTCCATATTTTTAAATGACCTTTCCTCTGTCTGTCCTTCTACATTCATTCATATGAATGCTGGTGATGCAGTACTTTTTGCACCTGGCTCCTCCTCCTCCGTGATATTACCTCACAATTGCAGCGGATTTTGACAATATTCAGCGCTGGTTACAGCCCAACCAGTTAATGCTCAATGCCAAAAAAAAACAGTTTCTATGACTTTTGGCACCCATCAGAAGGCTTTCAGACTCACCCCTCTCCCTGTATTTCACACCCTGGATAGTGCTATGATTGAGTATGTATACCCTTTTAAGTACCTTGGAGTCTAGGTTGACCGTCACCTTGATTTTTCAGTTCATACTGATGCCATTCACCAAAAGCTTCACTGCAAGCTTGGTGCACTGTAGAGGAACAAAGCAGGTATCCACTTCCTGTCCACCGTGAGATTGTTTAAAAGATGATTCTCCTATCTTTGATTATGGTGACATGGTCTATGGTGGTGCACCCACATCCTCCCTTGCCAGACTGGACCCCTCTTTCACTCTCTCTGTCATTTTGCTTTAGACTGTTCCCTTTGTACCTACCATTGTTCACTCTACTCTGCCCTTTCTCTCTCTCTCTCTTGATGGCAGTTGCCTTTCCCATTGTGTTTCCTTCATTTCTAAATTCTGGTTTAGTGCTTTATTGTCCTACCTTCCATTCCTCTTATCCTCTCCCCTGATTCCAGCTACATTCTTCACAGTAATACTTCTCATTCCTCTTTATTCCTTCTAGAAAAGTATTGCTGGTCTGTCTGCTTTCTCTCATCGGTTCTTTAAGTTCTGGTCCTCTCTTCCCAGTCAGTTTGCTCTGCTTCTTCTGCTTTTTCCTTAAAGTCTCTTCAGACTTTTTTCTTCCACCTGTAACTGTCCATGACCCTCTTACTCTAAATTGTCCTTTTACTCACCTCCTACTCAATAGTTTTCCTTGTTATAGTACTCTGTTCTTTATTTGAAATTTATTGCCATCGTCACAGGTCTCAATTTGTACCTTATATGCATATCTTGTATACTGTTGATTACACTTCTGTTTTATTGTATTGTATATGGTTTTCCACATCCCCTTTCCCCAGGACACATCCAGAAATGAACTGTTATCAGCTCAGAATGTCTTTTCTGGTGACACTTTGAAATAAATAAATAAATAAACAAATGCATAATGCATCAATGCAATGGTGAAAGCAAATAGTATGCTGGGTTGCAAAGGCAGAGGCTTCACCAGTAGGAGGAAAGATTTCATATTGCCACTGCATAGATCAATGGTTCATAGGTTCATAGAAAATTACGAACTCAGGAGACAGAAACTGTCCTTAGAGCTCGCCACCAAGCTTGGTGGAAAAATCCTCAGTAAATATTCTGTTTTTACTTCCCATGTAGTTGTCTAAAAGTCTGTTAAATACTTGATGTTTCTACTCTCAACGACTTCCTTGGTAAAGCATTCCACTGAAGTACCACTCGTTGAGAAAACCATTTTCTCTTTTATGAGTTTTAAAATTTCCTCCTCTTAATTTATAACTATGTGATCTGGCATGTGCATCAGAATTGTTACTTATCAACCCAATAGCGTCAAATAGGTATTGATCCTTAGTTGCCTTATAAATTGTACATAAGTCACCTCTAAGTTTTCTATAATGTAGTGAATATAAGTCTAACTTTTGGAGTCTCAATTTGTATTGATAGGATCTCAGACCTTTAATCTTTTTGTCATTTTCCTTTGAACCTCTCTATTAATTTGTTACTTTTTGTGAGTTAGGCCACAAAAGATGAACAATACTCCAGTTGCGTCCTTACCAAACTTTTATAGAGTGGAAGTATTACTTTATGATCTCTACTCTATGTGCTAAAGATAGACCATACAATTTATGACACTTTTAACTTTATCCAAAGTATGATTTTCAAATGATAAGTTATTATCAACAATACCCTAAATCCTTTTCTGATGTAGTTTCTATTAACATAACATTGTTAATTTTATAACTGAATTTTGGATTATTATATCCAAAGTGCATAACCTTACACTTTTTTCATTAAAACTCATCTTGTTTTAATTGCCCAGGTGGAGATATCATTTAATCCATCCTGAAACTTCATTGCATCTTGCCTGTTTTTAACAATGCAGCCAAGCTTGCAGTCATCTGCATACTTGGCCATCCACACATTATTTATAGGTTGCATTGTAGATATTAATAAATTAAACAAAACAGGTCCCAGCACTGATCCCTGGGGACACCACTGCCCACCTCAGCCCAAGGAGATAGATGTCCTCTAACAGCAACTCTTTGATATCTATTTTGGAGCCATGATTTTACCCAATTAATAATTTTAGAATGAAAACCTGAAGTTACCATATACTCTAATATAACTTGATGTGAGACCTTATCAAGGCCTTGGAAAAATCCAAGGACTACATCCACAGGCAACCCTAGATCAAGAGATGCACTCACATTTTCATAAAATTTAATAAGTTTGTCATACACGATCTACCCTGGGTAAACCCATGTTGACTTATATCCTGTAAATTTAAGGAAGAAATATGTGCTTCAATTCTGGTTAATAAGACTCTCTCAAATAATTTACCAACAACAGATGTAAGACTTATTGGTCTATAATTGGTTACTATTTGTTTGTTACCGGTTTTATGGATAGGGATGACTATGGCTCTGTTCCATATTTGTATTGTTTCACCTTGATTTAGGGTTGCATTAAACAGCATTGTCAAGGTCCACTAATGGAATTTGCAATTTCTTTCAAAATGTAGGATGACTATTATCTGGTCCTGGCGAAGATTGCATTTTTAATTTTGTAAGTAAGGTTCTAACCTCGGACATAGTTATTGGGGTAAAATCCATCATTGTCCTGATTTGAAACTACTGGTATTGTATCATCAGTGTCATATATACTAAGTAGTTGTTAAATTCTTTGCCATTTCAATTTCATCATTTATTAGTCCCTTATTATTTACCAACAGTCCAACTGTTGAACAGTTTTTTAGAGAACCAACATAGTTATAAAATGCCTTATAATTATCTTTTGTTTTCATTGCCAGTTTTACTTCAAAATAAATCTTAGCTTTCCTAATATTTTTTTACTACATTTGCTTTACCTTATCAATCAATCAATCAATCAATCAATCAATCAATCAATCTTTATTTATCCAGCGAACACCGTTGAGCAAGCTCATTACAAGGTGGACCTGCAGTTAGTCAGAGATGGATAAACATACATATATTACATAAAAAGTAGGATTTGGGAATACAGATTTACATGTGAAGGGTACAGAAAAAAAAACATTCCATTACACTAGTGGGGAACAGGTAAGTATCATCACATATGTTAATTGTACAAAGTACATTTTCTTATACATGTTTGAGGGTGTTGATTAACACTAGTATTTGCCAAGGGAAGGCAGGTCACAACCATTACATCCCCAGGAACTAAATTCTAGCTTATACGTGGTCGCTGGCTAGGAGATTAGCCATGGCTTAGGGATGGCCCAAAGATCCAAAACTAACAGAACAGCTAATTAAGTGTCATGTAGGATTAGGTAGGAGGTGCCAGAGGTTCGAATGCCAAGCAAGACTGTTGGCTAATTAACATGATAGGGGGATTTACAGGTAGGATATATAAATGAGAGAGGCAGATTTAGAGATGAGACCACTAATAGAACCACTAGAAGCTATGGTAACATTTACAAAGTTCAGTAAAAAGTTTTGTCGTAAAGATGCCAGAACATAGCAATACTGACAGGAGTGCTGAGTTTCAAGAGCTTTGGATCCTTCTCCATAGTGTGGGCAAAGCATGACTTATGGCAGCCCTACCAAAGTGGTTGTTAACCCTGGGAATTTTTAGGAAATTAGTGAGTGATTTCTTGTGCCGTAGCTACTAGGGGCGTAAGGAAGGCAGGCAGCAATGTAGTCTGGAAGTTTGTTGGAAGAGCTCGAAAGTCCAGATGGCTGCATTTCTATGCCTTCTGAATTGAAGCGATGACCACCCTACTGCAGTATATAGCTCGAGTGGTGTGTGGTGGATGGAAGGCCAGTTGTAAATCTTAGGGCTCTGTGGTACAATACGTCCAATTTAGCAAGATGAGAGGCAGGACATTGGCCATATATAATGTCAGTATAATCAATTAATAATAGGAATGTAGAATTAACAAGCTGTCTTTTGCCATCTCAGTAAGAAAGATGTTTAATTCTGAAGAAAAGGCCAAGCCTTTGCCTAAGTTTTTCAGTAATTCTTCAATATGAACTTTAAAGAGAGTTTGTTATCCAGCCAAATACCCAGGTATTTGAAGTGTGTACAATTCAAGATTTTCACCAAGTAGAGTGGATACAGGAGGAACATTGTTATGGGCTGTAGAGATGACCCGGTGTTAGATGGGGCAAACAGCATTGCCTTGGTTTTTGTATTTAGCAGAAAGCTTTTGTCGATGAGCTGGTTTTGCAGTTTATTGAATTCTTCTTGTATTGCAGCGCATGCGGCTCAGGAGTCTCGTTAGGTATAGCACTGTGTCGGCGAATAAATGGATTTTGGCTTCTGTGATTCCTAGATTCAGATTGTTAATATAGATGTTGAACAGTAGTGGACCCAGAATAGAACCCTGTGGGACTCCTCCCTTGATTGATTTAAGTGGTGAAAGCTCTCCTTCTGCCTTTATTTGTTGCTGTCTGTCTGTGAGGTAGTTCTGGAACCAGGCCTGTGCTATTGAGTCCATTCCTAACTTGTTTAAGCTGAAAGAAGTAGACAATGGTCGACAGTATCAAAGGCCTTGCTAAGATCTAAGAACACCGCACAAACAAATTTTTCATGTCCAGGTCCCGATGCCAGTCGTCAGTAACCTTGGCTAGTGCAGCGATGGTGCTGTGTTTGGTTCTAAATCCAGACTGCATGGGGTTAAGAAATTCTGTGTTGTCCAGGAAGGATCTCAGCTGTGTATCCACAATTTTTCCAACATTTTCAAAGTATAGGCAGTAGGGAGATTGGCCTATAGTTGTTCAGATCACTTGGGTCCCCTGCTTTGTATAGTGGAATAACATGAGCAGTTTTCCAAACTGCAGGAAGGAGCAACTGGATTAGGGACAGGTTAAATAAATGCATTATTGATGCTGCTAGTATATGATAGGCTATTTTCAGAAAGTATGGGTCAATGAGTCAGCTCCTGCACTCTTTCTAGTGTCTAACTGTAGCAGAAGGTCTTCAACTTCTTTCAGGGTGACTAATGAAAAGGTGAATGTCCTGCCATTGTTGATTGTTTCTTGGGATTGTGCTTTGATCTGTGGCCAGAGACTGCTTGCTGGTGCTTTATCAAAAGCCAGGCCAGCTGTGGCAAAGTGATTATTGAAGGCTTACAGGGTTTCAAGTTTATCAGTGACAGCGACATTGTCAATGATAATTTTGGATGGGCGCACTACTTGGTGAGTGGCCGAGACTTCCTTAATAGTGGACCAGGAACTTAGTGGGGTTATTAGATGCAGAGAGCAGTTCAGATTGATAAAAAGTAGCCTTTGCCTCTCTAATCATTTTGTGCAGGCATTCCTAGCTGCTCTGAAAATGCACCAGCCCGATTCTGTGTGTGACTTCCTGGCCTTCTTCCATAGTAGATCTCTTTTCAGTAGAGCTTTCTTCAAATTTGGTGAATAATATATATAAGTTCCAGGTAATAGGAGTGGGTTTTTTTGTATTTCTTATAATAGGCTTTTTTCTATTTATAGCCTTTTTATGCTGTTATTCCACCAAGGAGGAATTCTACTTCCATTATGATGTTTTGGTCTATTTGGTACCCAAGTAGTCAAACAATGTTGGATTTTATTGTTTATAATTTCCCAAATATGGCCACATTCCAAGTCTTTTAAATTGTTTTCCCAATCCCAGTTATCTAAGTAACTCATTATCTCACTATAATTAGCTTTATTAAAGTCCTTTATGATGGTCATACTATTTCCAGCTGCACCTGGAATACTGTGTGCAATACTGAAGCCCTTCAACAAAAATAGAGCAACCTGCTAGAGGCAGTCCAGAGAAGAGCTACGAAACTGATTTGAGGTCATCAAGGACTCTCGTATGAACAGAGGCTGGAGAATCTACACATGTACTCACTTGAAGAGTGAAGGGAGTGAGTGGATATGAGTGAGGTCTCCAAGTACCTCAAGGGTATTAACAAGGTCAGCTGTTGGGATCTGTTCAGGTTCAGCGAGAGCAGAAGCACAAGAGGAAACAGTTGTAAGCTAATGGGAGTAAGTTTTAGGAAGAAAGCCAGGCAGCACTTCTTCAAGGAGAGAGTGGGCACAGGCTTGAACGGACAACCAAAGGAGGTGATAAGCTAGAAAATGGATGGAGGTTTTAAGAGGGGTTAGATACAGAAAAAGATGAAGTAAGGATATCAGGGAGTTGGGGTGGGCGTCATGTAACACACATTACATGAACTCAGCATCAAGCAGACTGACTAGACCATTAGTCCTTCTTCTGCTGGCATTTTCATATATTCGTATGTAGGAGTCCAGGGCCTGCTGCAGAGACAGCATGCTCAGACTCTGAGTGGAGGCAAAACTCACTCTACTGTGCAAACAACTACTTTAGTAGCGACTGTGAGTAGCACAGATGCTGTGGATGACAATGCGTCTGCCTGTAATGAATTTAAAAATATAAGAATGTTTTACTGATAAAAGCTATAAAAAAGTTAGAAGGGCCACACTAAACAAAATGTTGTGTGCTACTTGTGTGAGGGTGGTTTATGGGGAAACACGCACATAAATTGCACATAAATTATTCTCAGAGTAAGGTCAAAGATTCACCAAAAAGCTACTCAGTGCACTTTCATGTCGAACAAACTCTCAGAACCTTTCTTTTGAATTTTTTTTTAAAGAGGGACTACTTTACTCATGGATACTTACAACCGTGAAGTGTTTGGCAAGAACATCAAAATCGGGTTCTCTTTGTAATTAGTGATGACTTGATTCCACCTTTTGCCCAGCACATTCAATCACCACCTCAGGCTGTTCCACCTCGTACAGCTTTATTAACACTTAAATCCATGAGACCCCAGAACAAAACCTGAAAAGTACATAGTCTGAATTATCCATGTCATGAGGCATACTGTTACCCAATATCTGAGCACCATTTTCAGCAAATAACTGCAACTTTCATGAGTCTCTGAAATCTGTACTACCTATACCACAAGAAAGGAATCAGTTGCAACAGGTATATATATTTTACTAGAATTGGCTGAAATGTGCACCCACTGCTTTGGGCAATTTCAGCAAAATGGGTTAATCCATAAAATGTGCTTTTTCTAAAATTAGACTTAAAGCAGCAGTGTAATGAAATTTGTCAAATGAATGGACTCTATCTTCTTTCACTACTAAAATCCAGGCATCTTTGAGTTTTATTTGCTGGTAAAATGTTCTTGTTCCACCACAATTTGAGTTATTTTTAAATGTTTTATTTTTTTCTCAAGAAAAAATCTGCCTCATTGGCCTATAAATAGCATTGTAGACTTGAGAAAGGTTAGGATCAAGAAAATAAAATACATTACATTGCACTCTGAATAAGATCACATAGAAAAGCTGATTTGACATGAATGCTAATATTTTTATTAACAGTAGTCGGGGCCAGATTAAGGCAACCTGGGGACCTGGGCCCAAGAGAAACCAGGCCCCTCTTGCAGTGACCATGCCCTTTGCGGAAAGGGACCCTGTCACAAACTGTAAGGCACCTTAGAATCCATTTACATACAAGCTATATCGCATGTTAGGATACAGTTTGTATGTAAAGATTAACAGGCAACAGATTACAAATCAAAATTCTTACCCTTCTGTTCCTCTCTCTCAGAATCATATCAGCAACCATGCACCCATCCTCTCCTCTCCATTTTCCACAAGTGTCACATACTGTTTGTTTGCAGTTTGATAATCTATAGTACCCAGGGTTACCACCTTTAAAGAAGCCCAAAGTGGGACATTTCTTACTGAAACATGATTTTTGCAGGTCAGTACCTAACCTCGACCGATGCAACAGACTTGTTTCTCTATATAATCAGAATTAAGGCTTAGTATTGTAGTTTCTTAGTTGCTTCTATTGTTTCTTATCATTTTAAGGTATTTTAGTTAAGCTGTTGTAGTTTTCTAGAACATTTAGTGGAAACTTAGAAAATATTTTTCCTACTGTAAAATCAGGACATTTAGCATTTCTCATGTTTTTTGCAGGACACAGCTGTCCAAATCAGGACTGTCCTCTGAAAATCAGGACAGGTGGTAACCCTAATAGTACCCCTGGAATATCTGCACATTTTTATACAAGTAAAATTGGTGGATAAGCAAGAGTGTTGGGATAATAAGAGGCAATGGAATAGCTATTATTTTGTGCAAACATTTGGTGGATAACTGTGGGATCACTGTATGTGCAAGACTACTCTCAGCATATATGATCCACATTCCTTAAGTTACTGCAAGTACAGTCTTACTTCCTGATATAGCCCGCCCACAACCAAATAAGGAAATGGCTGCAGTGATACAGATAGTCTTGTATCTGCAGGGCCTGTCCGTTCTCCTTCAAGCATCCTCATAGCCCTTTGAGCTAACTGCACCTCAGATAGGGTCTACACGCCTCCACAGCGAGAAGAGCCTACTACACACTCCCGAGCCCTTGCTAGCAGGTACAGCCTGGACAGCATTCCAGGAACTCAGGCTGCGCAGCTGTCTCTGTAAATTTTCTAACGACGTTTGCCTTTTATTTTGGGACAGCTCTTATTGGCTGTCCGTGAAACATAAGCTCCTTGTCTGGTTCCTCATCCTGCCAGGCATTTCCAAATTCCTTGTGACTGGACTATGTCACTACCATCGCCAGTTTATTTAACCTTTTTCCCCAATCCAGTATTGCCTCTGATATCTGGTCTGTTTCAATTTTCATTGCTGAATTTCTTCAGTTTAAAGTGTTTTTTTCTTTTTTTTTTAATTGTCTACTTTTCCATTTGCAGATTATACTGTAAAGTCACTAGAGGGAAACAAGATATGTAGGTTGCATTCCTCTTGCCACTGCTCCCCAACACTTCTGTTCTGCATCATTCATACCTAAATCCTCTACCTTTTGCCTCTCTGTAGTGTCCCTTGCACCGTCTCTCAGGCTATCACTAGGCATACAATGTGGCATCAAACCAGGGGTTTGAACCAGGTACCTTTCACTCCAAAGGCAGCAACCCTACCACTGCACCACTGTGTCTGCCACAATGTTAGGTGTCAACAAGACCCACTCGTACCTGCCTATGGTCACATCTACCACCACTGTACTCCCTCACAACACCCACCCACACAAACTAACCATATTACTGTTGCTAACCACGCTTTACCCTGTTTCAGCAACAAACCCCCAACTGCTCTGGTATGTACACACCCTTGCTGCTGGAGGAGCACCTCACCCTCATAGCCTCGCTGTCACCCTGTCTCTCCTATAGTCCCCTGCACCCCTCCCTACCCTCCACCCATCTCTCTGTGCCTTAAGCCCTCCTGTCTGTTCCTCCACCTGGCCATCCCAGCCCTCCTGTCTGTTCCTCCACCTGGCCATCCCAGCCCTCACACAACTGCCCATTCCCTGCTCATCACTTTCTAAGCTTGCCAGCCACCACTACCCAGGAAAATGCCACCAATTCATTGCCCTTGTCAGGATCCTCCACTTGCTTCTTGTACTATCTGGCAATGTTCACCCCAATCCTGGCCCAGCAGTGCCCCAACTGCGGTCACCCATGGGGCTGAACAGCCGCTATGAATATCTGCAGCCTGCCTAAAAAATGGCACCCTGCAATGCGGAACAGCACAGCACCAAGCAGACATTCTGGCTTTAACAGAAACCACCAAGACCCCAGACTCATTTGTTCTCTATTTCTGGCTACTCCCTCATTAAGCTTGATTGCAATGGCGAGAGAAGCAGTGGCTGTGCCTTCTATGTAAATGACTCACTGCATTACCAAGCCCTCGTGCACCTCCCTAGAACCATGGTGCCCCAAGCTCTCTCAATAAACTCTCTCCTGACCCAAACCGTTGCTCCTCTTACTCTCACACCGTCGCCTACATCCCACACCCGCAGCCAATTCCTGCCTGTAAAGCACTCTCTCTCTCTAGTCAGCCACCCCACAAAATGTAATAAATCCTAGTTGGGGATCTCAACATAAACTGGGTGGTGAGCTCATCAGCACACGCCAAAGATAACTTTGCTGCATTAGATATGATTCAACTGGTATCCCAGCCTACCAGGGCAAACCCCACTAATGGAACCCACACCCTACTAGATAGCCTGCTCACTAATCATCCCACCATATTACCAACCTGGGTGTCCTACCCAATGCCTTAAGCGACCACTCCCCAATCATCTTCAGCTGGTCCTGTCAGCTACCTAAACCACCACCAAATATCACTTTTCGTTGTCGACTATGCCCAGGAGGCATAGCCAAACTCAAACAATATCTAATTAACTGGGACTGGTCCCTATTTCCCAAGCCCAGCACATAAATGATGCATTGTACTACTTCATCACCACCTTTAATACCGCCTGTGATGCTTTGCACCGACCATCAAAGTGACCACTAAGAAGCGTAGTGCCCCTGGATCACCCAGAACTCCTACAACAGTTCAAAATGCATGGCAACCTCTGGCATCGTGCCACTACCTCTGGTTTGCTAAGCGATAGGCAGGCCCTATAATGCTGCCTGCAATAAATGTTCCTGCGCAATCCATAAGGCAAGCGAAACACTACAGAACCGCCCTAGCCACCTCCTGGGTAGCACAAGAAAGTTCTGGGATAACAACAAGAAAACTTAATGGTAAATCCTGCCTCCTCACAACTTAGTGTTAATGGTACTACCACCACAAACACACTTCACAAGCTAACTGCCTCAACTCCACCTTCTCAGACCTCAGCTCAGTCCTCCCTAGCAACTTTTGATCCCATTCAGCCTACCCCACCACCTGAGCTCCTCCACCCCTTCAAACTCAGAGTCATTACCCTACAGAAGCGAAAGCCTACCTGTCCAAAGCCCTCCAGAGCTCCAATACTGCAAAGATGCCTCCGATATCGTATCCTACACCTCACACTAGACTCAGTTATCTCCCACTCATGGACCTTCTAAATCTGTCCCTACACCTGGGCCAGTTCCCAACCTCATGGAAAATGGAAGTGATAACACCAATACTGAAATGTGGTGACAGCTCCTCCCAAACAACTACGGTCCATCTCAATTCTCCCCCACTCTCAAATCCCTTGAAAGATCATGGCCAATAGGCTCACTGACCACCTCCATGCACACAACCTCTTATGTAGGGAGCAACTTGGTTTCAGAGCTGATCATAGCACTATGACCGCCCTCACAGAATTCACTACCTCCCTGCACTCCACGCTTGACAAGTGGCACCTCACAGGGCTGTGTTTATAGACTTCTCAGAGGTCTTTGGCACAGTTTCTTATCCCTCCTTCTTAACACATTACAACAAATCGGGTCTCTCATTGTCCACTCTCATGGCTCTTCAGCTATCTTTCATCTAGAATCCAATGTGTTAAAATTAATAATACCATATCTACTATACTGCCTGTGCACTCAGGAGTTCCCTAGGGATCTATCCTGGGTCCCCTGTTATTCAGCATCTACCTCAACATCCTGCCTAAATTCTGCCCGACAACCTTCTCTTCTATGCAGATGACACTGTTCCTTATGCGCACATCCTGATCCTCTTTCTCTCCTGTGTACCTTACAAAATACCTTCTCTCAGATTGAACACTGGTTTGCTGAACACAGATTGGTGGTCAACATTAAAAAACTAAGACGATGCTCTATGCCCACCGCCAAAACAGATCAAAGGATTTCCCTTTGGTAATACTCTCCACCTCTCTCATCCCACTGGAACAGGTCCAAAAGTATAAGTATCTAGGTATTACATTTGACTCTTCCTCTCATTCCATGAACATATAAAATCCTCACCTCCCCACCAACACCTGCATTGGTCTCCTTCACAGACATAAAGACTGCCTGCCACCTGAAGCATTTCACCTAGCCATTACCTCCTCAGTCTTATTGCTGGTGGACTATGGCCTCACAATCTATGCTGCTGCTGACCCTAGGCGCTACATCAAATACAAGTAGCCATCAATAAGGCCTGCCCACTCCTCTCTGGTGCTGACAGAAATAAACATACCTGCACCCTATACATGCTCACCAATATCCTCTCCCTTGAGGAAAGACTATTATACAAGACCTGTCTCTTCACAAAAATCCCCTGGGTTTAACCCCAATAGGTGTCATGATGTCTTTTCAGGCAGCCACCATCTCAGCGTCCACATGGGCTCCCCAAAACTATCTGGAAGGTGCCTAGGGTCAGGACCACCCTGGCCCAGTGATCCTTCCCCTTAGAGCTCCTTCCTGGTACAATGCCCTCCCACGCTGTCACATCCATCACCAATCTAGGTCCTTTAAGCTGCCTTTAAGGGCCTATATCCTCCTTACATCAGTGCCAGTGTAACTGGTAACCTGTGGATCCTGCACCACGCCGCCAGACCACGCACCCGCCCTTGGCCAGGCAGTGGAGAGCCCTCACTATTTCTAGCCTACAGGCTCCTCACCTCCCTCAGTTATCATATAGTTGCACTGGACTATGAATGCATTGTATTATGTATAAGACAAGGCCTCCTGAGGTGGCTTACTACCAACCCATATCATGCATTGCTTTAGTTACCAATTGTATAGGTCTTAACCACTCATTAGGTAAATAATCAATAGCTCTGCCCTGTTTTAGCTACCAAATGTATAGGCATTAACCCGTGCTCATTGTATTTATACTCTGTATGATTGCTAGCCCACATTTATTCTATGTATGTACTGTATGAATGTCTATGTTTTATTCTGATGTGGAGCCTTTGGAAATGAGTCAATGACTCAAAGTTGTAATTCCGATTTCCTAAATAAATAAATATCTGTATAAGACTTAGGGGTGGAAGAACAATGGGAAAATCAAAACAGCCATCACAGAGGCAACAAGCCTTTGTGTGAAGCAAATAAACAAAACAAAATGAGTGAAAAATCACTATGGTTCTCAAAAGAGGTGGTGGGAAAGGTTAGGGGAAAAAATAGCATGCAGGAAGTATAAGGAATTACAGAAGGAGCAGGACAAAGAACTGTATCAGTTAAAGCAGAAGGAAGTGGGGAAGACAGTCAGAGTAGCAAAAGGCCAAACTGAGGAAAAGATAGCCAACTCAGTTAGAAGTGGGATAAAACCTTTTATAGGTACATCGAGGTGAAGGAAGACCAAGGAGGGATAGTAAGGCTTAATAAAGGGAGAGGAGGTGAGCAGAGTGACAGTGAAAAGGCAGAAATACTGAATGAATATTTTTGCTCAGCATTCACAAAATAAGAACAGGGAGTACCTAAACCAAACAATAGAAGCACTCTGGACAGGGGTCAATACCAGTCCATTCACAGAAGAAAGGGTTCTGAAAGAACACCTAAAACTCAAGATGGACAAAGCAATGGGGCCTGATGGGGTTCACCCAGAATTCTAAAAGAACTAAGGGAGAGCTAGTGACACTACTGACTACTCTCTTTAACAAATCATGGGATGATGGTGTGGTACCTGAGGACTAGAGGAGGGGCAGATGTGATTCCCTTTGCAAAGAGGGAGCAAGGCAGAGGCAGGACACTATAGACCTGTTAGTTTGACCTCAGTGGTAGGGAAAATGATGGAATCACTTCTGAAAGAAAGAACTGTTGAGTACCTAGGGCCAGTGGGGTACAGGACCCAAGGCAGCATGGATTCACAGCAGCAAGGTCATATCAGATGAATCTAACAGATTTCTTTGACTGAGTGACCAAAGCAGTAGCCCAGGAGGGTCTGTGGATATGGCCTACCTAGACTTTGGCAAGGCATTTGACACAGTCCCGCACAAAAGATTAATAAACAAGTTAGCCAGCCTGGGAGTGGGTCCCAGGGTGGTAGCCTGGGTAACAAACAGGCTGGACAACAGGACACAGAGGGTAATAGTAAATGGAGTGCACTCTGAAGAAAGGGGTTACTAGTGGGGTACTGCAGGGTTCAGTACTGGGACCAGTCCTCTTCAGTGTATTTACTGGAGACATTGCGGAGGGGCTGGAAGAAAAGTATGCCTCTGTGCAGACAACACAATGATCTGTAACAGGGGTTGATACACAGGTGGGGTGGAAATGATGAGAGGGACTTGGCAAGGTTGGAGGAATGGTCAAAAGTATGGCAGCTTAGATTCAATGCAAAGAGGGTGCAAAGTAATGCATCTGGGAAACAAAAACCAGGGAAAAGTACACAATTTGTTTTATTTTGTTACTTGGTAAGGACACTGGGACAAGCCCATTTCAAGCTCCAACCCAAATTCATATAACAATACAGATACAAAGCATAAATACACAAGCAAAAACAACAAATATTTAAAACATTTACATTCATGGAACAAGCGGTCATATTTTAAATTTTTTCTCTTCCATAGAAACGGAGCAGCCACAGAAACGCTCTAGAGCCAACTTTAGTGGAACAATATTTGTTGAGGAGAAGTGTTCTCTTAAAAGATTTACAATTCAGTGTTGAACATCAAACCTTTAACAATTCAGTTAAGGAAACTTATCAGTTTCAAAAGGACTTTAAAATTAATTAGAAACAAAATACATAGGCGTGCATTAGGTGGTAACCAGTCAACAGAACAGAATAACAACCAATGATGTGTTTGAGGGCGGGATACTAACAACAAAAATGGAAAGAGGCCTGGGGTACTCATATCAGAAGATCTTAAGGTAGGCAAGCAATGTGAGAAGGCAGTAAGGAGGGCTGGGGGATTCTGGGATGCACAGTGAGAGGCATCACCAGTAATAAACAGGACGTTGTTTTCCCTCTGTAGTGTACAGTGGAATGTTGTTCTGTATAGAATTCCATCCCTTTCAAAATGCTGTTCTACCACAGTTCCAAGTCATGGAATGCTGTTCCACCCTACTGTGGTAGAACAGCATTCTAGAACCTCTAGAGACTGCATGAGTCAGTTTTTGAAAGCAAAGAACTCACAAAACACATTTTCACACAGTACTATACACTATAAAAATACAGGATGAGCAGCTTTATGTACAACCAGTGTGTTTTGCCACCTTGGGGTTCCTGATTCCCACGGACCTCTCGAGCTTTGCTCTCAGGTCAGAGGGAATCAGAATCCCTCTGTGGCAGAAATTCACTAGGTTCTGCATAGTGCCCATCTAGTATTCTCTATGTACAGACAGTTGGTAAGACCCCACCTGGAGTACTGTGTGCAGTTCTGAGACCCCATCTCTGCAAGGACATAGGCAGAATGGAGGCAGTTCAGAAGAGGGCAACTAAAATGGTGCAGGGTCTACAACAGAAGCCACGCAAAGACAGACTAAAAGAGCTTAATATGTATAACCTTGAGGAAAGGAGGGAGAAGGGGACATGACAGAAACATTCAAGTACCTCAAGGAAATCAACAAAGTGCAAGAGGAGCATCTTTCAGAAAACGAGATGTGCAAGAACAAGGCACAATTTGAAGATAGAGGGGACAGCTCAGGGGCAATATAAGCAAGCATTTTTTCAAAGAGAGGTACTGGATGCATGGAACAGCCTTCCTGAGGAGGTTGTGGGGTGAAAAACAGTGGGAGGAATTCAAGAATGCATGTGATAGCCATAAAGGCAATTATAGTGGGGTATGAGGAAGTAGACTGTTGGTTAACTAAAATCTGCAGTTTATACAATAGGTAGGAAATGGGTAGACTGTGTGGGCCAAGCAGTCCTTATCTGCCATCAAAGTCTATGTTTCTATAATGGTCAGGGTTAGCAGTGACCTTCAGATACTGTTTATTTACTTTGCAGGCAATTGTACATAATAGGGGTGTAGTGTGGTATGTTATGACTTTATAACATATACAACTGCTGGAAAATTAAACAAATATGATCTAAAGGCAACTGTTGTCCTTGTGAGTATTATACGTCTATCTGTAGCACTGTATCCTCTTCATTATTTTGTGTCATTAAAATGTGGTTTTGTGGGTGGTGTTAAGGATCAGGTTTAACTATACTGTTTGTAAACTGCAATATAGTATTGTCAAAGGACTGAGGGTAAATTCAGCCCAATTTATATTTGGCTGTGGGCGGAGCCTACAGCCATCTTGCTAATCGTAGCTGGAAAATGGAGGAACGTAGAACACATTTTAGACATTTCAATGTATCCTTCCACAACTATAAATCATTATCCAAATGAAATAAAATACTCTCTTCTTTCTGTTTAGAATGTAGAAAAGCACTAAAGCTGCTTATCAGATGGCCATTAGGAAACTGAAATGGCTTTCTTTCTATTTAGAATGTTGGAGACACCACTAAATATAGGATAGTGGATGAGCAACTATGACAACCAGTGTGTTGTGCCACCGAGGTACTGATTCCCTGTGACCTCGAGGCGACTCGAGAGAGAGTCTGAAATCAACTCCCTGAGTGGCACAACACCAAACTGTGCACAGAGCTGCCCATCCGCTATTCTAATAGTGTATGAGCATCGATGCCTATTTCGGACACTGCCCTTTGTTTCAGTGAACTGGTGGATGGGGGCACTTGTGGGCTGGTGGTGAGCTCAAATTACTGACAGTGTGCTGTAGATGTTTCTGCAAGTTCAAGTTTAAAATCAACAACTTCCAGCTTAATTGGATTGGGAAATCAAGTATGTGGCAGCATTCCAAGTTGTTGGCTGCAGTAGTGACATCACTACTGCAGCAGAACAAACATATTCAGGAATGGAATTCCATGCATAACAACATTCCACCATACACTATAGCTGCTTATCAGATGGCCATTAGGAAACTGAAACAGCTTGTTAAATATTGGTTTGCCTAATAAGCGGAGATTTGTTTACCCCCTTTGAAATGCAACAACTTGCACATTTAAATACTTAGCATTTATTTATTTATTTTGCTATTAGCTTCAGTTGAGCAACTACTGTCTTTCAAGAAAGATTCATACCTCATAAATGACACCCTTTCCCAGGAACAAATGATTTACACTGTTTTTAACGTCTTAAGACACTATCTGATAAGTACTGTCTCAAACATATGCCAGGTCTTCTGTGAACCTCTCAGGTTAATTATATAGCAATCAGCAGGCATTTGCTTTTGGGAAAAAATTTATTGCACTACAGCAAACACACACACACTGTGCACACACACACACACACACACACACACACTGTGCACACACAAACCACACACACACACACACTGTGCACACCATCCTCATGACCACAACATTCAAAATAAATACTGCAATCTAATACATTATAAAACAATAAAGAAACTGTTTATGTCAGTGAACACAGTGAAGTTCGGTCTAAAGTAGATTTCCTTTAAAGAGCTGGTGTTGGGGAGATGCTATTGTCATTGTGATCTTTATTTGACACATTTTTAGCTGTATTTACTCAGGATGTCCCAGATTAGCTGCAGTATCTTGTTTTCAGCGGGGTCATGATCTTACCATGTTTATAATGTATTTATTCTGGGTAGCTTAGTCCAGATGTAAAATATTGTTTGCAGTGTGTTCTGATTTTACACAATGCAGCATAATATTGTGTAGATGTAGAGAGCCCACTGAAAATAAGATGCCATGTCCTCTGTGACCTATCCAGGCTAAACATATAGCAATAAACAGGCATATTCTAGGAAAACACATTGTAAAAATGTGTAAAGGAAGACCACATTGAAACTGCCTCTCAGTAGATCTGCACTGTTCAAATTCATTAGAAATAATCGGTAAAAGCATCCCAAAAGCTTTCTACAGTCATATCAACTCTGACCAGAGTTTATTTTATTCAGTACTGTGATGATCATTTTGTGACACTCATCGCTAACCCAGACTGAAACAGGACCTCCCCTACTAATTTTACAGAGAAGAACTGCATTTAACAATGATGATCCAATTCCAGTCAAGGAGTATAGAAAGTAATTAATACATTAGGCAGCACAGTTTGGTAGCAGCAGCCCCAAGCCAAAAACTTGGAAAACATGTAGACTCAGAACACTTGGATTATGAACCACAACCTCTCTGCATGCTAATGTAACTCAGGGTCGGGCCAAGTCACAGATCATCCATATGATAATGAGAGGCACCTGCAACTTGGAAAAAGCTCTCCAATAAGCAGATTCTGCTGGCTCTCCGATCCTTCCTATATGAATGACGAGGCCCCTCAATGCAGAAGATGAGGCAAATGGTGGGAAAACTACCCCAGGGGTCCCCATGTAGATTTTCATGGTTTATGTGATAAGAGCGAGTCTGAAAGACCACAGATCACATAAAGCGACTAAAAAACAACCCGTTGTCAAAAGGCAACTGTCATCATAACGACCATCGCAAATAACGATGGCGCTCGTTAACTTTAAACAAAAAACAGAATAAGTATTTTATGTGGGGAGCAAGTTCCCACACACACTAAACTAAAATAATCCACTCCATGGGGGTGAGGACACATGGGAAAGTTATTCTCCCCATAAAAAATTCTGTTGTCAGAAACCAGACCCGAACCCAGGTCTGCTAGCACTGCATGGTGTCTTACACTGCTACACTAAATGGTCAGCTCAGTAAGAATTGGCCCCACAACATCCCATATCCTGTAGTAGTGAGTGAAGCTCCCTGCTATACTAGCTCTACAGGATGTAGCGATGTTTTCACCACTCACTGTCAGTGTGGCGGTATTATTGAGTCACACAAACTGATGCGCTCAATAACGACCTAATATAGTGTGCTACCAATTTTCATCAGTCACTTTCCCTATTAGGAACATAAACTGGAGGGCAGGGATCTTTCTAGCCACTTTTCACCATGGGTGGGGGCGGCAAAGGAAATGTTCCTGTTTACACCTTAAAGTCAGTCAGTCTGGCGGAGTCAGTGAAGATATCAGCTGTACTTAACACCTAAACAGGAGGTGAGAGTCTCATCACAGTTCAGCTCGTGCCTTGGTCACATTACTCACCAGTCAAGTCCATTACAATAAAATGCAGCTCAGGTAGCAAGAAAGGGTATGTAGTAAATATATTTTGGCGATTGCTGGGGGCCCCTGGCAGGTGGGGACCCTAGGCTAGTGTTTATGTTCTGTATGCCTTAATCCGGCCTTGACAGTAGTTGAAAACTAGCTTTTGAAGAAAAACATTTTTTTTGCACTTCTACTTTTATTATAAAAGTGCACTCTTTGCAAAATACAAACAAGGCTGTTTTGGCACCCTTTTGTAAAACTATATTTTAGCAAGTTGATTTATGTAAAAAGAATTGAGCTTTTGAAATAATAAATGTGCACTTTCAATGCAATAAAACTGTAGTGCAGCATGAGAGGGTGCTGCACTTCTGAGGTGCCGTCTTTCAGATGAGGCGTTAAACCCGAGGTCCCATCTGCCTGGATTGGTGGTAGTTCAGGTGGATGTTAAAGATCTCATAGGCAGTTATCGAAAGAAGAGTAGTGGAATTTCCCTGGTGTCCTAGCCAAATTTCTTTCATTCACTAAAATATCACCAACAGTTTCATCTAGTTCAAGGTCAGTTGGCATTCATCTCTATCCCCCTCCCGGGTGAGTGCCTGAAAATAGGCAGGATTTGTCTAGTGCACTTACCGGTCAACAAAAACTAAATAAATAAAAACACGTAAACTTTCATGCGCATAATGTGCACATTGACTACTAAAAATGTACACCTTCAGTTCTTACAATGTGCACTATTAGTACTAACATTGTACATTCAATACAAAAATGTGCAATTTCAGTGCTGACAATGTGTACTTTCAATACAAAAATGTACTTTGGCATTCAAAAATGTGCAGTTTCAACACTAACAATGGGTTCTACTCACAAAGCTACAAACCACACATACGCAGCACATAGGCTTCAGTATGTTCCTTTGCCACACAGCAGTGGTGCTGTCAGATCCTCCGCACTCAGAATGGGGACATGCACCCTTCCACACACACACACACACACACACACACACACACACACACACACACACACACACACACACACACACCTATCCAGCTAGTGAGGCTGTGGTGCATAGCTACTACCATACTGTATGCCAAATTTGTGGTGCAAAGCACTGGTGGATGGGAGCACCAGTTATGCAGGCAGGGACCCTGCCATGGCAAATGTGCACACATACACACACACTGGCTCCATGAAGCAATGCAGTGCAAAATGCAAAAGGCCAGTTAAAGTTATTTCGATTCTGGAGTTTGTTTTTCAGAAAATCGCCCCAAAATGTAGCTTTCTGACATCCCCAAAGTCCTTACCAAGGCTTGTTTTGTAAGCCAAAATTCTTGTTTCATGAGTCTCCTTTCTGTCTTACAAAAGAAGAATCTCAGCTCATGAAACAAAATAGTGGACTTAGGTTTTTCATATTTCCTTTGTGAATCGACCTTCTTTTGTGATCATGAAATAACTCACAAAAGAAGAATCCGGCTCATGAAACAGCAATGAAAAAAAAAATTAAGTCCACCATCTTCTTTGTGAGCTGAGATTCTCCTTTCGTGAGTTCTGTGACCCAAGAAAGAAGGTCAGGTCATGAAAGAAGAGGGGACTTTCATTTTTTCACATTCATGAGATCTAACAAAAGACTCACTGTCCTTTCATATGATCTCATGAAAGAACTGTCTGTCTGTCCATCTATCTATCTATCTATCTATCTATCTATCTATCTATCTGTCTGTCTGTTTAGCTGTCTGTCTATCTATCTATCTATCTATCTATCTATCTATCTATTGTATGTTTTCAATTTCTTTTTAAGCAGACTGGGGTGATCACCTCCAATACTGCTTCCCCCAGGTCAAATCCCCTTTCCCATGTTTAATTTCCTTGTAATATAAACAGACCCAGGTGCCCATCCCTGGTACTATTTCTCTTGCCTCCTCTCTTCCATGTTACCTGCATCCCTTTTAAAATATTTGGCAGCACCAGCAGTGCCAATCCCTAGTGCTGCTGAACACCATCCCAACAGTGTGCTCAATCCTAAGTTATCTTCTGTCTCCCTACAATGAAGAAAAACTGTCCCTCATTGACCTTTTTTTACACCTGAAAAAAAAAATGCTCCATTTGCGAATTGGCCCCAGCACCCCACCTACCCCACCCCACCTCCCTCCAGTCAGCACCCACCACCGCCACCCCCTACACACTCTCATACCTTCACTCACCTAGTCATGTGCCACGACGCTTTCACTTGTGTTCACAGTATGAGACAGCAGGACCTTTTTGAAATGTGATGCCACAGCTGGAGTCACGCTGCAGCTTCAATTACAACAGTAATCCACTGACCCCCTGATCTGTCTCTTTGCCTCTCACTTGCTGTATGTGTCTGTCTCTGTCTGTCTGTCTGTCTCCCTATCTATCTATCTATCTATCTATCTATCTATCTATCTATCTATCTATCTATCCAGCTAGCTATCTAGCTATGTATAATTTTGTTTAACAGACCGGGTTGCCCACCCTGGTGCAGCTTCTCCCTTCTCTCTCCCTCCAGGTCTCCCACACTAGCTATGTATAAGTTTTGTTTAACAGAAGAGGTGCCCACCCCTGGTACTCCATAGTATTACTTCCTTCCACCCCCAGCTTGTGTCCCCCACAAAACAAGGGTGCCCATCCCACTGCTGCAAACACCAACCTGACACTGAGGGCCCAATCCCCAGTGTCAGCTTCTGTCCACTACAATGAAGAAAACCTTACCTCATTGATCTTTTCTCTTTAACACCTGCAAAAAAAAAATGAACCATTGGCAATCTCATCCCCCAGCACCTGCCACCCACCACACCTACCCATCGGCCTACCTACCTATTTGTCTATGTATGTATTTATCTATCTTTATATTTTATTAAACAGACTAGGATGCCCACCCAGTACCATTTCTTTCCACCCTCCCTCCAGGTCTATGCCCCCCAAAGAAATAGGTGGCAGCACCAGGCTGCCCACGCCCAGTGCCGTTGGACTCCATCCAACACTGGGGTGCCAATCCCATCTCAGCTTCTGTCCCTACAATAATGAAAACCACCTCTCATTTATCTTTTTTTTGTGCATGAAAAAATAAAATAGTCCATCAGCGATCTCACCCCCAGCACTCATTCTGTCTATTTATCTGTCTGTCTGTCTACCTTATTTTTGTTAAGTGGACCAGGGTACCCATCTTCCACTTCTTTCCACCCCTCCCTCAGGTCATGTTTCCTCCTCCCAAAGGAATAGGTGGCAGCACCTGGGTGCCCACCCCCAATGCCACCAAACACCATCTCAACACTGGGGTGCCCAGTTCCCAGTGTCATCTTCCATCACCCTACAATAAAGAAAACAGTCCCTTGTTGATCAAAAGAAAATGGTCACTCTGACTACACACACACACACACACACACTCAGCACCCACCACCTTATACCTCCTCACACCCTCACACATATCCACTCACCTGAACATGTCCCACAACAAACAGCCACTCTCCAATTGAAGAGAGTATGAGAACATAAGGTAAGTGCAGTTTAATGTATTTTTATGGGTTTGAAATTTTGTTCATAGCTTTCTCACTTTTGAACATTTTCCACCAAATTTTCAACATGGCCTTTTGGGCCTCTACCTCATGAACAAGGACAGTGACATTTTGGAAATGCATCCCAAAAGTGATTTTGTGGTTGCTGCATGAAATCACCTTTCAGACAGGATTTGAAAATTTCTCTGCCCTTGGTTATAAGAAGGCTATGTTGAAAATCTGAGGTAAAAATAATAAAACAACAAAATTATGAGCGTACATTGAAATTTTGCAATGCACACTCACAACTTTGGTAATTCTCACTATTTTGACAACACAAATTTTAAACATAGCCATTTTTTCATACCACATCATGAATGTGACAGCTGCTATTTTTCAAATCCTGGCCAAAATGTGTTTTCACATCTGTGCCACAGGAATGGCATTTTGGCCAAGATGCGAACATTTTCACCTACTGGGTTTATGGCGTGGGTTCCTAACACAGGTGTGTTGAAAATTTGGGGTCAAAATATATATAAAAATAGTTATGAAGATACAGTGACATTTTCTTTGTACATTAATAACTTTGGTAATATTGATATCCATCTCTGTGCAGAAGTGCAGGGTCAACAGGGCCCTGCACTTCGGTAAACAGACAGAATCTTCCCTTGGCACAAGACTGACAGCCCTGCACATCTGCATCAGTTGCAGGTCTAAAGAGACCTGTGTGAATGCGGATATGATTCCACTATCTCAAAAAGAAAGGAAATTTTTTGCAAAAAAGAGTGCCTTAATGTACCAGTCAGGGTACAACAATGCAACAAAAGTAGGGAAATGTGTTATTGGGTTTCAACTCTTAACTACCCACCCCACCCCAAGAAGCAAAGGGAAAAAATTAGGGTTTGGGGTATTCTGAGTCTTGGTGAATCAGTGGTGGGGTCTTCCTTGTGGTTAATGCTCACTGCCTCCCTGAGTGAACAACGACAGATGTGATCTCTTTTGTTCCTACGTGAAGAAAGCAACAACACGTTTTGTTGGCAACATGTGGTGAGACATGCTTTTCTATGTTTGAAGAGTGTATCAATATGAGGTACTGGCTTGGAGCTGTACCTTGTGCTTTGGATAGGACACTCTGGCCTGGGAAGGGGTGAGCATTAGGGTTGACAGCCAAGGAATACCCCCCACACACACACACACACACACACACTAATTTATCAGGACTCAATAGACTCAAAACTCTAATATTAATTGTATTTGCATTAAATTGTACCCTATTTGGTGTATTAATGCAGTTGTTTTAAAAAAATATATATAAGACCTAGCCGTGTCTGACATACACATACCTCTTACTCTAAACTGTGATTCTCTGTTTCTCTGTTTCCATATCTTTAGTCCACTCTTATGTTATCCATGACAAAATATTATAGAAATAAATATATCATTTTTCTATAATGATGTTAATATATGTCTCATGGTGTCCAAATCACTCTGCTATTCATTGTAATTCTGTTCCATATATTATTTAAATCAAAACCATCTTCTTGTAACTATGTAAAGAATTCTATAAATAGCCATACATACCCTATGTTGGCATTTTCAAAAAAATTCTGTTGACTAAATAATAAGCGGTATTACAAAATTTATATACATTTTCTAGCATTTTCTTGGAGTGCTAGTGGAGAATGGGGGCGGAGCAGCAAGATGGCGGCAATGCTGCTCTGCTCCCTGCTGCTCCCTAAACAGTCGGGGCATCTGACAATTTTTATGTTCAAACTCTGATGGCTTATCTTTAAATTTTGAACCTGCTGATGAATGAAAAGTACAGTTACGTAAGAACTTACTGTAATAGTAGATCTTTGAGAGAGGCTCTTGCAGTAGGTATTCACATAAAGGACTAAGCCGCCAGGCATCAGGACCCCACAGAAAAACTTCTAGCTAGCAGTCTCTGGTGGGGACTGCCCTACGTCAGGTGATCGACATCAGCCGATGTCAGTATAAAGGGTAGTCCCCACGCCTGCCTTCCAGTTCTTTCCTGCCAAAGGCCAGAAGAGGCATGATGAGAGAGAAGAGGATATGCCTCTGTGGAAGAAAGAAAAGGAAAAACTCAGGTGGACGGAGGGAGGAAGACAATACCTACTGCAAGAGCCTCTCTCTAGAAGATCTACTGTTACAGTAAGTTCTTACATAACTGTACTATCTTACTTGAGAGGGCTCTTGCAGTAGTAATTCCTATATAGGACTGAGTCCCAAGTAGTCTGGAATGAAAGAAATATGGGAGGAGGATAGTCATCCATAACTGATATAAATCAGAGCTGAGCAGGTCTCATGATAGGAGGTCCTGCAGAACAGCCAATCTGAAACCTGCTCTATGGCAGAGGCAATGTCAAACTGTAGTGTTTCATGAAGTTATGGACGGAAGTCCAAGTTGCTGCTGCACAGATGTCTGCCGCTGACACATTCCTGAAACAAGCAGCAGAGGCAGCTACCCCTCTAGTGGAGTGACCTCTGACCAAACCTGGAAGGATCTCATTGTACTTGTCATAACAGAAAGTGATACAATTCACCATAGAAACATAGAATTTGCGCAGATAAGGACCGCTTGGCCCACCCAGTCTGCCCATTTCCCTACCTACTGGATAAGCTGCAGATCCTAGTTAACCAGCAGCCTACTTCTTCCTACCCCCACCCCCAGAACTGCCTTATGACTATCCCATGCATGTAGATTCCACCACTGATTTTGACTCCACAACCTCCTCCGGAAGGCCGTTCCATGCATCCACAACCCTCTCTGTAAAAAATACTTCCTTAAATTACCTCTGAGCCCCCCTCTATCTTCAAATTGTGCCCTCTTGTTCTTGCACACCTCTTTTTTTGAAAGATGCTACCCTCTTGGACTTTGTTGATTCCCTTGAGGTACTTGAGCGTTTCTATCATGTCCCCTCTCCCTTCTTTCCTCGAGGCTATACATATTAAGCTCCTTAAGTCTCTCTTCATATGTCTTCCGGTGCAGACCCTGCACCATTTTAGTGCCCTCCTCTGGACAGCTTCCATCCTGTCTATGTCTTTGCGGAGATTGGGTCTCCAGAACTGCACACAGTACTCCAGATGGGGTCTCACCAGCTGTCTGTACAGAGGATAATAACTCCTGTTTTCTACTGGTGATGCCTCTCCCTATGCATCCCAGTATCCCCAACCCTCCTTGCTGCCCTCTCCATTGCTTGCCCGTCTTTAGGTCATCTGATATGACTACCCCCAGGTCCCTTTCCATTTTGTTGTTTAGTATCTCACCCCCATTGTGTACTCTTCCCTGGGTTTTGTTTACCAGGTGCATTACCTTGCACTTCTTAGCATTGAATCTAAGCTGCCATACATTTGACCATTCCTCTAACCTTGCCAAATCCCTTCTCATCCTTTCCACCCCACCCTGTGCATCAACTCTGTTGCAGATCTTAGTGTCATCTGCAAAGAGACATACTTTTCCTTCCAGTCCTTCTGCAATGTAACTTATAAAGACATTGAAGGACTGAGTCCTAATACTGAACCCTCACGGTACCCCACTAGTAACCCTCCTTTCTTCTGAGTGGACTCCATTTACTATTACTCTCTGTGTCCTATTCTCCAGCCAGTTTTCCCAGGCTGTCATCTTGGGACCCACTCCCAGGTTGGCTAACTTGTATATTAATCTTTTGTGTGGGACTGTGTCAAATGCCTTGCTAAAGTCTAGGTAGGCCATGTCCACAGCCCCTCCTGATCTACTACTTTGGTCACCCAGTCAAAGAAATCTATCAGATTCGTCTGGCATGACCTTCCCGCTGTGAATCCATGCTGCCTAGGGTCCTGTGCCCTCTGGCCTCTAGATACTCGACAATTCTTTCCTTTAGAAGTGATTCCATCATTTTCCCTATCACTGAGGATAAACTAACAGGTCTATAGTTTCCTGCTTCTGCCTTGCTCCCACTTTGTGAAGGGGAATCACATCTGCCCTCCTCCAGTCCTCGGGTACCACCCCATCCTCCCATGATTTGTTAAAAGGGTAGTCAGTGGTGTCACTAGTTCTACCATTAGTTCTTTTAGAATTCTGGGATGAATCCCATCAGGCCCCATTGCTTTGTCCACCTTCAGTTTTTAGAGTTCTTTCAGAACCCTTTGTTCTGTAAATGGGCGGTATCAACTTCTGTATCCAGAGTGTTACTACTGTTTGTTTTATGTACCTCCCCTCTTCCTTTGTAAATACTGAGCAAAATATTTGTTTAGTATCTCTGCCTTTCACAGTCTCCCTCTGCCCACCCTCCCTCCCTTTATTAAGCCTCACTATCCCTCCTTGGTCTTCCTTGACTCCCTGATGTACCTATAAAGGTTTTATCCCCCTTCTTAACTGAGTTGGCTATCTTTTCCTCGGTTTGGGCCTTTGCTGTTCTGACTGCCTTCCCAGCCTCCTTTTGCTTTAACTGATACAGTTCTCTGTCCTGCTCCTTCTACGATTCCTTGTACTTCCTGAATGCTTTCTTTTCTCTTGAACCTTCACTGCCACTTCCTTTGAGAACCATAGTGGTTTCTTACATCGTCTTGTTTTGTTTATTTGCTTCACACAAAGGCTTGTTACCTCTGTGATGGCAGTTTTATTATTCCCATTGTTCTTCCACCCTCCTTCCTGCCCATTTGCTAGTCGTTCCTTAGGCACTCACCCATTTTAGCAAAGTCAGCCCTCCTAAAGTCCAGTACTTTAGTCTTTGTATGCTTGACTCTATTGCTGTGTTTATTGTGAACCATACTGTTCGATGGTCGCTAGTTCCCAGATGGCTACCCACTTCTACATCTGTAATCCTCTCACCATCTCCATTTGAGAGAATCAAGTCTAATATTGCTCCCTCTAGGACATGCATTGCTTGGAAACTGCATTGCCTTCTCTTTTGTGTATGAAAGAAGCAAATAGCTGATCCATTTTCCTGAGCTCTTTAGTCAATTGGTGTAGTATCTCAGGTTCTATGTACATCTAGAGCATGCAAAAGATACTCTCCATGATTGGAGTGCTCTGTGAAAAAGGCCAGTAACTCAATGGATTGGTTCAGCATAGACTCTGCCACCACCTTAGGAAGGAACTTAGGGTTGGTGGGCATAGCTACTCATTCCTTGTGGAAGTTCAGGTACAGGATTTATACATCAAGACTTGGAGCTTGGAAATTCATCGAGCTGAAGTGATGGCCACCAGAAAAAATGTCTTCCAAGAAAGAAACCTTAGATCTGTCTCTACTGCTAGTTCAAAGGGGGCAGTGTGAGCTTCTCCAGGATGAAATTCAGATCCCATGGAGGGGCAAGATTGTGGATGGGGTCTCAGAACCCCTTTGAGGAAGGTCTTAGAGATTTCCAGTTGAGCAAAGACCTGTCTGCAAAGTGGTAGCTGAAATTGCTGCCATATGAATTTTTAAAGAAGAATGACTGAGACCTAGATCAAATAGGTGTCACATGTAATCCAGGACTTTATTAGTCAGGCATGAAAAGGGCTCTTAAGTCCTTAAAGCTCACCCAGATAGAAAACCGATTCCACTTCATAGCATAGGTGAATCTGGTGGAAGGCTTTCTAGCCTCTACCAAAATGTCCGCCACCAGAGGGAGACTCCAAAGTGCACCTTGGCTATGTCTAAAGGCCACATGGAGATGAAGTGATTTGAGATCTGGATGAACCAGGGTCCTCTGATCCTGGGTCAACAATTGTTGCAACAGAGGAAGAGGAAGTGGAGGTTCCTCAGTAAACTGTGGCAGAAGAGAGAGCCAAACTTGCCTGGGCCAGAAGGGAGTAATGAGGATCATTCATGCCCCTCTGCCCAAGCTTGTTCAGCACCCTTGGAATCAAAGGAATGGGAGGGAAGGCATAAACAAATCTGTCCTTCAACAGAAAGACAGTGTGTCCCACCAGAAAACACCTCGCCCTGGATTGAGTGAGCAAAGGCAGGAAGCCTGGTGTTGTCCGGGGAGGCAAAGAGGTCCACCTAAGGAGTCCTTCACTGCGAAAAATGTAATTTACAACCTTTTGATCTATTTCTAATTGTGGGACCTGGCGAGGCGGCTGAGAAAGTCGGCCAGAGCATTTTCTCTCCTGGAACATGAACCGTAGTCAGGTGAAGGTATTGCTGGGCTGCCCAATACCAGACTCTCATCGCCTCCTGGCATAGAGGTAGGAATGAGTGCCTCCCTGCTTGTTGAGGTACCAGACTATGCACATGTTGTCTGATTGAACCAGAAGATGACGGGAAGAATGAAGGAAGAAGAGCCTGTAGGGCATAGAGGACTGCCCTCAGCTCAAGTACATTGATGTGTAGCTTCTTCCCAAGATGAGACCAGCTGCCCTGAGTCTTGTGAGACCTGAGGTGAGCATCCCAGCCCTCCCTGATGTGTCTGTTGTCAGAGTCTGGATTGGAGGGTCAGTGTAAAATGGGACCACCAGACTGAGGTTCTCCTGAACCATCCGCAACTGCAAGTCCCTGATCATGGGATTCGACACTAGGACCTCATGGTCCAGGTCATCCAGAGTTTGGGCCCATTGCAACCAAAGTGTCCATTGGGAGACTCTCATATGGAAGCGAGCTAAAGGAACCATCAGAATGGCAGCCGCCATGAGCCCAAAAGGCAAAGGACCTTCCTGGCTCCTACCGCTTGAGGCTGGACAATAGCGAGCATGATTCTGAAAAGTATCGGCCCTGTCTGGGGCAAAAAGGCTTTGCCTAGGGTCATGTCCAACATTGCCCTATAAACTGTGAACATCGGCAAGGGACCAAAGGGACCTGGCCTAGTTGATAGTTATACCCAGGCTGGAGAAAACTGCTGGGTAAGGGAAAGGGTGCAGGATTTCTCCCCTGGATGGGGCCGCTAACAGCCAGTTGTCCAGGTAAGGAAGACCTGCACTCCCTGAGCACGCATGTAGACCGCCACCACCACCACCAGGCATTTGGCAAACACTCAGGTGGCTGAGGACAGACCAAATGGGAGGCCTTGAACTGTTAGTGGGCCCCCTGAAAACAAAACTGAAGGTATTTGAGGTGGGAAGGACATATGGGGATATGGAGGTATGCTTCCTGCATATCCAGAGCACATAGCCACTGTCCCAGCTGAAGCATTGGAAGAAGGCTCTGCAAGAGAGCATTCTGAAGCGCTTGTACTCCATGAAGTGATTCAGGAAGCTGAGGTCTAGGATAGATCTCAAATCTCCTGTCTTCTTTGGTACTAGGAAGCAATTAGAATAGTAACCTGTTCCTTGAAGAGGGTGGGGACAGGCTCTGTCGACACCTTCAGCAGAAGAGATTGGATTTCTTTTAGTACCAGAGGAAGGTGTTGTGGGGAGTCATGATGACTGACAGGGTGGTCTGTGAGGTGGTTTCTCAAGAAGCTCTATTCGTGTCCGACTGATATTAGCTGGAGCACCCAAGCATCTGCTGTTATCCTCTCCAACCCAGTAGATGAGGAGCTCCCCTCACCAGTTCCTCTGGAATGGCCAGAGGCAGTGGGAGGCAGAGAGTCAGGAGGTAGTGGGCAAGGTAGCAGCCAGAAGCTCCGGAAGTTTTTACGGGGGCTTTGGATGCTGGAGGGGTTCTACACTTGTTGGGGCATTTAGCCTGTGTTTGCCTCTGTCTTTGATTGTTTTGGCATTGAAAGGAATGCTGCTGCCCTTGAGCAGGTCTGTATAAAGTCTGAACAGATTTAAGTGCAGTACCCTTTTCCTGTAGTTTAGTTATGATGTCTTTGACATCACCCCAAACAACACTGAACCTCTGAAGGAGCATCCTGGATGGCAATCTGCACTTCAGGGACCACTCCTGACACAGAGCCAGGCATAATGTCGTAAGCATCTGGTCAGCCGAGCTCCCACCTCCGTGTCCACCCACATCCTATGTGGCATGTAACATATGCCTACAGGCCGAATACATGAAATGGACACAGTCCCCAGTTCCTGCTTGTTTTGTGAATCAGGAAGGAGTCCGGTTTTGCTTCTACCTGACTAAGGAGAGACTTCTGTAATCCCCATGTGGCCGATGTAGTTAAGGGCCCTTATACCTTGGTCAAGATTCATAGATCTTTTTCCCATACTTGTCCAAAACCATAACTCCTGTCGGGGGGGATGAGCTGAGGGTGTTTCAGGTTGGCAGGCAGCCGTGGTGGTGCTGATCACCACCGAATCTGCCTTGAGGTGAAGACTAAGGCAGTCTTTACCCTCTGGAGCCTGATAAAACCTATCTGCCTTACTAGGAAGGGGGCTAGCAAGGAAGGTTGTTTCCAAATAGTGGAGACAAGATCCGAGTGAAGCTCAAGCCAGGGTGGAATCAGTATAGGAGCAGTCTCCGGCAGATCCAGATGGGAAACAAGTTTTTACACTGTGGGTCTGGCTCCACTGATTGCCACTGACAGGTATCCTGGATTTTCTTTAGTAACTTCAGAAAGAAGGGGTCCTCGGAGGAGACTGGAGGAGTCCTTTGGCCTGGTATTTTCTGAGGAATGGCTCATCCCAGGATCAGAAGAACCTGAGTCAGAGTTTGAGTCAGATGGCTCTGAAGAGAAGAGAGAATAAGACTCCTCCCTGCAGGGGTGGAATGACCCCTCTAGGGTTAGCCCAAGGGTGCATCTCATCCCCAAGCCGAGAGCCAGATGGTTCTCCTCTGTAAAGAAGGAGGATCTTCTGTCGCCGATGTAAGGGGTCCAGCATAGGGACAAGCATAAGCAGATGACCTTCAACCTCCCTGATGAGCTGGGCCTTGGCATCTGCCCACCAGGAGGCCAAGACCTCCTTCAGATCCACCGGCAGCTGTGAAGGTGGCAGAGGAGGAGGGGGTCAGGGTACCGGGTAGTTGGGGAAACCCATAGTATGATTATCCATAGCCTGACAGTGGGTAGCCCGGTGTCAGGTATTGAGGTGCCAGGTACTGCGGCATCAGATATTGCAGCATCGGATACTGGGGAGCCAAGTACTGCAGCACCGGGTATTGCTGCATCGGGTACTCTGGTGCCAGGGACTCTAACAGAGCAGAAGGATCTGATGTCTGCCCTGCAGGCAGACTGGACAGTGAGCGTTGGTACTGAGGGCATCGGTCTCGGAGTAGAATGATCCCTGGAAGGCTCTGACAGTCCTGACGGAGGCGGGTCCTCTGTCAGACAATAGGATACTGGAGGGACATCGAGTCAGTGGGCATCGGGTCCAGCATCTGAGTATCCAGTGTTGGGGGCACCCCTGATGGCAGCGTCCCTGTATCCTTGACCCGGCCAGGAAGAAGGAGCAGAATCCCCAGGGAGCCTGAGGGGACGGAGGGATCTCAGTGGGCAATGTCACAACACACTGCGGCAAGTCGCAGGAGTCGGGCAAGACATCAGAGCCTAACATGGGTTCACTGGCTGGGCAGTGGTCAGAGGGGCTGATGACTGACTTAGTAGCCATGTCCGGGCGGATGTCAGTTGGGCTGGCATCTGGCTTAGTGGACTCACTCTGTCCAGAAGGCTGAGAGGAAGGAGTGGCCTTAGTGGAATAGCAATGGACTGGGTGGTTGTCAGCAGTGCTGGCAACCAACTTGCAGCCTTGTCCGGGCAGACATCAGAAGAACCAGTGTCCAACTTATTGGACCCACTCTGACCTGAAGGCCGTGAAGGAGAAGCAGCCTTGGTAGAGTGGAGGTCTCCCTTTGCCTCGGAGGCTCGTGGACAGGCCAGAGTGCCAGCCCACCAGGAGGGAGACGCCACCTTGGTAGCCACCAAGATGGCCATCAAGGATTGTTCCCCAGAGGGGCAGATATCTTGAGGGCCACAACTCTAGCTGAAGTCGCAGCAGCTGTGGACGATGAGTCCTGGTCCTGGTTTCTCTCTTTGTCCCTTTTCTTTTTGTGGCCTTCAGGGAGGTAGGCGCCTGCCTAAGTTTTTCAATTCTTTCTCCATGGATGCCATTTTCTTCTTGAATAGATGGGCTTCCAGAGACTGCTGCCAAACTGAATTTCTGGCAGTGCTGGCACTCCTCCATGCGGTGGTCTGGGCCTAAGCAGAAAAGGCACAAAGAATGGCCATCCTTATGAAGGGGTGGGAACGCATGTAGCACTTGTTTTATGCGACTCGGAGGTGTCGGGGACAACATACACAGCAGATGTAAAATTTGTCAAAACTAAAGAAAAATATGAAAATAGGTCGAAAGGCGATAACTTTTAGCTGAAAAATTTAAGATGAGCAGCGCTGTTTTTCTGCAAGGAATTTTCACAAGCCAACAGCAGGGAAAGAACTGGATGGTGGGTGTGGGGCACCACCCTTTATACCAATGTCGGCTAACATGATCACCTGACATGAGGAGCAGTCCCGCCAGAGACTGCTAGCTAGATGTTTTTCCATGGGGCCTGACGCCTGTCAGCTTAGTCCTATATGTGAATACCCTACTGTAAGAGCCCTCTAAGTAAGATCTCAGCCTATTTCAATCTGTTTTTGCTTATGGGTTAGCAGTGTTGATTTTTCATAAAATGTCCATCAATGAGAGTTTGACTTTTTGCAAGGTAAGTGGCCAGTGTATATTGAAGTCAGCAGGTTATAAGTACCGTTCTCCTCTCTTAAACAATAGTACTGTTGCATTGAGATTTTTGTGACTCTTGGTCACCCTAGAGTTTTGGGACGAGACAAATGTTTGGACTAAAGTTGTATGTTGTCCGATTCAGAATACGGCTGAGTGCGGCTTAAGAAACCTATTATTTGAGCTGAAAATGCCACCCTTGAACCAAAATGAAGGTGAGTCTTCCTCCAAGTCTGGAGACTGAGACGTGGGTTTCCACATTGTGTGCTGATATTTTCAGAGCCTGGAGATGAGTCAGAGTATAACCATTCTCAACTCTGGCACTGTATATGCTTGAAGTACCTGAATCTATTATGAGGAGGTCTGCTACCCTTGCCTAGGGATTGGGGTCTACCTTTGTACTCACTGAATTAAATTTGTTGCACTCACTGGAGTGTCCTTTTCTCTTCCCTAGATATTAGAGATGTCCTGGATCCAAGAGAAATTGGTGGAGTTGGAGGGACTTCTGGATGGAAATAGGGTGTCTACAATTTATGCTTGACTAACGTGTCCTCATTTTGCTTATTTGGCTGGGATACACAGAAAGCAGCTCCTGTGGACACCATTTTTAGAGCTTTATAAGGATGCTAACTTAGCGACGGTGGACTCCCTGAGGGTAACACCCCAAAAGGTAGCTATCTATCATTTTAACAAGTCCTAAAGTTTTAGCTATTTTGTGGAGCCTGCAGTTCTGAAGTATTAATGACTCTAAGCGCTTCAATTTTGGGTTGGATTAAACTGAGAGCAGCAAACACCATATAGGTGCAAGACACCAGTTAGTGTGTATTTTTAGAATTAAAAGTGCTATTTTACATTATATTGCTGAATGGAGAGACCACTTTAGCCAAATGATAGAATGGTGTACACAGCTGCTAAATGCTCTTGTTAAGTGAGTCCTTTTTAGGAGGTACTGCTACATGGTTTCTTTATGGGTCCTTCTGAGCTCATCTAAATTGACTTTTATACTCATATCAAGCTAGTGTGCTGAAAGTGATCATTCTGTTGGTTGAACTGAGTTCAGTCACCACTTTTGTCTGCTTACCTGGTCTGTATGAAATTACCAGGCATCTGAGTGAACAAGTGGTACTGGGTAACAGTATACAATATATAGAGCGAGGACTCTTATGTTAAGTTATTCTTATACAATCAATGTTTCCAGCACAATTTGGAGACCAATATTTCTCCTTCTTCACAAACTGGTGGACTCTTGAGAGTAACTGGAGCCTTTTTATAAAATGATGGATTCTCAGGAGTAACTGGAGACTCACCATCAGTATTTTTAAAATGGGTGGACTCCACAGTGAATCACGGAGCCTCTTAACTTTGTAATGGATTTTTAAATGTAGAGTCTTTTATGCTTGATTCTAAAGCTGAAATTAAGTTGATTCCCAACTATGGGTTTGTGCTGTTTTATGAATTGAAATGAGTTTTTATTCTGGCTAATACATGTCCATATATAGCCCAAAGTCTACTATGCCTCATTAACAGATTTTTAGAATTGCTTGATTGCAATCTTGTCTTTCTAATGAATATTTGTATGAAGTGTGTATCTGCATTTGTATGGTTTGTTTGCTCTGTTTTTTATGGCTGTGGGTGGAGCCTACAGCCATCTTATATCTGTAGCTTGAAAATGGGGTATCATGGAATACATTTTAACTTTTCAATGTATCCTTTCACATCTACAAATCACTATAACAACTGAAATAAAATAACCCCATCTTTCTGTTTAGAATGTTGGGACATAATTCCAAGCTGCTTATTAGATGGCCATTAGGAAAGTGAAACAGCTTGTTAAACATTGGTTGCCTATTAAACTGGAGATTTGTTGACCCCTTGAAATGCAACAACTTGCCTAGTATTTAAACATTGTTTGATACTAACTTCAGTTGGGCATGACCATCTTTCAAGAAAGATTCCTACCTCAGAAATTTTACCCTTTCCCAGCAAATTTATAATGATTTACACTGTTTTTAACCTCTAAAGACCTATCTGATAAAATGCAGGTCTTCAGTGAACTACCAGACTAAATATATAAATTTATTTTTGACAGAGAAGGCTGCCTGCTTCCCAAACATAACAGATAAGAGCTACTGAGATCTCTTTTAGTAAGAGTGTGTGTGTGTGTGTGTGTGTGTGTGTGTGTGTGTGTGTGTATGTTTGGGGGAGGTGGAGAAACAGTCAAACTCCTGGCAAGGAGACCTCATCTACTGAATTAACTGCTGACAAACCATGAGTGAGAAATTCATCTGTATAATTATCTGATTCCTTATGTTCCCATATACAGTTATAAAAGTTAGTCAAAACAACTGAGAAAGAAATTTGTAGGGGACAACAGTTGAGCTTTTTGTGTTTTGGACCTCCAACTCTAGGCTGCAGAACATAAATGTATTGTTTGTGGTTGGAAGAGCAATCTAAACAGTAAGAAGGTCTGAACAGTAATATTTTAATTTACAGTATTAGTAACGTAATCATGCAGTCATGCAATCATGCATCATCAAACCTGGCCAGTGCCTGCTATTTTATAGTATGCCAATTAGATTGCTCAATTTCTGATACCAACTTATGTAACACCTGTCTCAATTACTTGTACCCTGTAACCTAAATGTATTTTGTCTGACCTCAGTGTGGCGTGGCGCCTCTGATGAACACCTATTTTTAGCAAACCTGTGCTATGTAACCTAAAACTCTATGTATGTCTTTAATGTGGCCAGTACCTTTGGAAACAAGCCTCTGGCTCAAAGGTTGTAAACTGATTTCACAAATAAATAAATAAATAAAATGCATAATTTCTATAAATAAATTTGAGGTCTGATAATGTAGCCAGGGTATGTGTTAACTTGCTTTGATCTCGCACCACATGTAGCAGTAGTAAATATTTTATTCTGAAAATTTAGAACAGGGTAGCCCAATTGAGCGAGGACTTATTGTCAGTGGGGTCCCAAGGTATAAAATAAACAGTTATACAGAATATGTACATTAATACAAGCACAGCAAATACAATATACAACCTATATCAAAAGACACAATAATGTACATGACAGACATGTAGGCGTTTTCAATTAATTATAACAAACCTTAGGCATTTCAGCACTTTTTACAAGCTAAAGTCTTATCTGATGCCAAGATAGAGATATTGACTCGATATATAATGTGCTATTTTTGAGAATGAAAGAGATCATGCCATTTATTGGGAAGAAAATTATTGTTTAGATACATAGACACTGTCAGCAGATAAGGGCCTGTGTCCCACCCAGTCTGCCCGTTTGAGCTTGTAAGTTCCCTTTATATTTTTCTATATTATTATTTTATATTTTTGGAGGTTTCATGTAGGCTTGATATTTTTCCTGAAATGTCAGAGATCTTCTTGGGGAACTTGCAAGATACTGGTATATAAGGAGGTCACCAAAGGTTTCCCACACACACACAAATCCACAAGGAACACCAAAGCAATATCAACTGCATACAAAATGTTTAATCAAAAGCAAACAGTGGTATTGCTGCCTGGTTTTTGAGCCTCTCCGCTCTTTTTCAATGGCTACAATTTTATAACAAACCACCTCTTAAATACCCAGAACAAACATGCATTCTCATGTGAAAACATTGTGCTCTATTGTAAATAAATTGGATGCAAAGAATTTCTCTCATTAACCAATTACATCAAAATTAGTTTCATTCAAATGAAAGCCTCATAGCATCCTTATCTAAATATGACACATACTGGTATATAACTATACCATTTATAAAATTCTGATCAAACAACTGGAAAAATAAGACTTTTTTGTTTTGTCATTTTATAATATGATGTGCTGAGTGTATATTTACTGAATTGCTGGATCAGAGCCTTGAAGAAAATAATAACATTTACTTAACTCATTCAAGATTCCATCAGGTGGACAGAAAAAAGTCTATGAGAATTTGTCTGAAAACTAACAACTATAAGATGCAAAATAGTATTTGTGTGTGTATGTGTATATATATATATATATATATATATATATATATATATATATATATATATATATATTGTTTACAGGCACTACTAGTATCTTTGAAAGATTGTTTGACTTGTGATTACTAATTTTGAGCACAGTTCATGAAATAACGAGTGTGATATTTATTTCATATAGTCCCCCATTGTGCCTTATGCATACCATGTAAATCCAAATCATTCCAAGGCCATCTTGACATATAATATTGATACCCAACAGCAAATTAGAACTCTTTTCCTGATAAAAGGCAGTTGATATAATAAAGAACAAAGTCATAAATAAGAAACCAGTGGCTTTTTGAAAATCTATAGGATTTATGCAGAGATTTGATTCTGCCACAGTGGAAAACATAGAAAAATGATGGCTTCTTGCAGGAAATGGTTATTTGGATCTGGGAGCACTGAATATTTCTTAGCCTATATTTTGCATCCTGGATAGGGCAGGGAGACTACATCTCATTATCATAGGGATCTTAATTTACACATTTTGCACTGTATTTATTCAGGCTGTCCCAGATTAGCTGCAATATCTTGTTTTCAGTGGGGTCATGATTTTACCATTTTATAATGTATTTATTCAGGGTACCTAATCCAGGCCCCTGTATTCAAAGTAGATGAGTAAGCGCATCCTGGCAGAAAGGGAGATGTGAGATGCAAATCCAAGAATGTGCAGCAGTGCGATATTCAGTGTATGGGATGCACTGCCTTAAGGGAATGGGCCAGGGCACACACAAATGGTATGCTGTGCAAGTCAAGGGGCATTCCCATGCATATGTAGTGCTGCAGCATATTCAGTGGGAAAGTACCCTCTCAGTCCAGAGCACATGACCCCACAGTTAGACCATAAATAGCTGGCCTAACCCTGCCAACCACCCACAGGCAGGCTGTGGATGTGCACCCAGGTGCACAGCAGCCTGGCAGTCCTGGTTGCCAACATGCAAATGGGCCAGTAACGAACATGCATAAAGCCCCTTTGACCCTGCAGGCTCAATTAGTTCATTTGCATTCCTGGGCTGAATATAGCCCATGGGGCTGCGACGCATACCAGATGTGCCAATACATTCCCACTGGAAGGTATTCAGTCAGGCTGCACTGGATGCACCTGACTTGGTGCCCATCTGCACTGCAACTCCCATTCAGGGTTACATTTTCAACAGGTACAGTATGCACACCCTGCACCGTGGCTTATTCTCTTTGAATATTGTATCAGCGCCAACTGGCACACCTCTCTTGCGCAACACATATTTCTGCTTGTGCATCAGTCCTCCCAAATGTAAAATATTGTTTTCCATGCATTCTGACTTTACACAATATAGCATAATATTGTGTAGATGTACAGCCCCACTGAAAATAAGATTACATTTTCTCACGACCTATCAGGCTAAATATATAGCAATCAGCAGGCATATTCTAGGAAAACACATTGCAAAAATGTGTATAAGGAAGACCACATTGAAACTGTCTCTCCACAGATCTGCATTGTGCAAATTCATTAGAATAACAGGTAAAAGCATCCCAAAGCTCTCCACAGCCATATCAGGCTCTGACTAGAGTCTGTTAGAATATTGTAATGGCTTATTAGCCAAACAATAAACTTGACTTGTACTAGCATTTTCTTGTGGAGCATTAATAATCTAGACAGTCTACTTTTTCTTTGGATTAAGATACTTATACGTAAAAATATGTGTATCAGATGTAATATATGTAGTCTGTATACTGTTTTGCTTTGATATTAGGATCTGGGATCCTAAAACATGACCACATTATCCCTGCTCCAAACTCTCAGATAAGAGCTATAGCCAGTTAGTCAGTGTGGGTGCCTCCCAGGGCCTGGTCCACTAAGGTTGCTAGCCCTTCTGTGCATGCAGAGGGCCAGGAAAAACTATGGAGTGTCCCTCTGCACATGAGGTATGCATGTGAAGCACTCAGTGGCATCCACAGAGCTGAATGCATGTCCCATCCATACCTGATTCCTATCTGCACAGGGATGTACACTGGTGGCCACGTTGGGGCAGAAACACACATCACACTATACTAAACATTGTTTCCACCCTGGGGATGGGTTGTGGACCTTGAGAGTGTTACCCAAACCAGAGGACAGCAGTAACACTTGTGTGTCTTCCTCCAAAGTGTATCCCCACACTCAGTGGACATTACCAGAGCCCCAGCAGCCACATGCTTTCAGCTGTCCAGGCTGGCAGGGAGGGCTGATGGGCCTTATTTTAAATTTTATAAATCTGACATTTCAAAATGGAATATAGTAGTCCTTGGAGGACTGCCAGATCCACAATCCCCTGCACTAATAGCAGAGGATCTATTCTGGTGCCCAATTGAGCACCCAACTAGATCTTTCTGTCAGTCCTTGGTCCACCCCGATGTACAGCCAGTCCCAGTACACTCCCTTCTACATATCGGGCTGTGAGGCCAGGGACTGTGGGTCACACAAACAGCTACACAATGATTTACTCCTGTCAATTCACTCCGGACAAGTTGTTCCAGACAGTTAGCTGCCACAACAGTTGCTACCCTGACAAATTCATTCCCGATGATTTGTTTTCATAAAATATATTATATTACCTACAGGTTAGTGCCATTTGACCCACCAAATGACTCAATATGCTCAGTGCCTTTAAAACTAGCACTTTTGCCGTCATTCATATTCGAGCCGAGTTTGATATATCATGGGAGTAAATAGTTGGGGAACAAATCTGTCAAGGAAGCAACTGTCATGGAGCAAATTGTCTGGAGTGAATTGTCGAGGAGCGAATTGACGTGTCCCTCATCACAAGAAGTAACAATCAGTGAGCTTAGAATTTCTTGGCAGAATGTTAGCCCACCTTTTGGATCAGTCCTTAGTCAAGAACAAAGTTGCCTGGTTGAAGATTTACCTCGATTTTGAACGGTTTGAGCACAGGCGAATTCCTTCAGGGATAATATAGTATCCATGATGTGCCTCTTGATCCTTCACATACTCGAGTACTTTGGGCTCAACATCATAAGGCAGAGTAGGCTGAAAAATAAGGAAACATTTTTCAAGTTTTATATTAGAAACACAACCCTGAAGAAGCTCTTTTTGAGAGAGAAGCAAATGTTGGTACATTGTTGTAATATATGTGTCCAGTGACTTGTATAAAATTTAGAATCTGAAAAACAATGGGTATATACTTAAAACAGCTTGTGAGCCTGTGTTACCACTCATTTTTCTGATTTGCTAAATGATTACCTCTCTGGAACCAACTCCCATCCTCCTCCGTTCCTCCTCCTCCTCCCTGGATGCCTCAGGCACCAGTTGAACTCCAACCTCACCTCATCCCACCTGGTCCAGTTACCCTTTCTCCCCAACACCTCCAGTCTTGCTTCAAACACCCTTATTTGGGCCTCTGGCTGTATCTCCAGCACGTGCCTACTGGCTGAACTTCCTTACCATCACTACTCTTCTCTCCACCATGAGGCTAGGCATTAGCTTGTCTACAGGTCTCCTGCCTGTAGTCAGTATAAAATTGCATGCTGTGTTTTGCCGTTTACTTCTTTGTACCTGGGCTGGTTTTCATGTTGAGCTGTGACGCACTTTATTTTCTTTACTAATTTCATTTCTGTGCCACTTTATTTACAAATGTTGCACTACTGACTTGTTCATGTACATACTGTTTCATCTGTTCCTCCCGTGTCACACCTGGAAATGAGCCTTGGCTGAGTGTGCCTCTCCCAGTTGCCAACTTTCAAATAAATAAATACATTAGTCCACTACAGAAGCCCCTATCCTTGAATTTCTGAGATAACTCTTCAGCTCTTCGCTGATAGAGAATCTCATTTCCATGTTCTTTTAAGCCTCATAAACTGTCTCTTAGGTGCATTTTGTATAGTATGGTTAGGGTGACAGCTTGTGGCAAGGAGGCAGCTGTTTCAGTATGTGAAGTTCAGGGATAGGGGCTACTCAGATCAGGATATTGCTAGAGCTAGAATAGCAGTGGATAACATGCCCAGCAGTACCTCTTAACCACAAACTATAGTAAGAGACAGGAACCTGACCTCACCACTACCTTCGCACCACCTTTGGGTGTGGATCCAAAGAACTTATTGACATTGTTAAAACTAACCTGTCAGTTTTAAGAGGACTTATACCCCTTGCCCCAGTGTTTAAAAAACTAAAAATCTCCTACAGGAGAGGACTTAACCTTAGGGATAGACTTGTATAACGTTATCAACCCAAACAAAGGCAAGACAGATCCAAGACCAGATGGGGATCCAAACCATGTGGCTTTTGCACCATTTGCCACATCATGGAACCTACCACCAGCTTCACTAATCCACACACTAGCATGAATGAACAAGTTAGAGGCAGAATCAATTGCCAGACTGATGCAGTAGTATATTTACTTGAATGCACTTGTGGCAAATACTACATTGGTAGGACTAAACGCAAGCTAAGGCAGAGACTTAATGAACACATACTGGCTATTAAAACCAGAATTGTGAATATGCTATGGCCTTGTATATAAAGCAGTCTCAAGGTGGTATTTACCACAAAGTCAAAGTCTTTGGTCTTAAGTCAGTGCTCAAGAATGTAAATGGCGGGATCTAGAATTCATCTTGAATGAAAAAGAACAAAGGTGGATATACAGATTAGCAGCCATGAACAATCCTGGTCAGAATAAAAAGACTTAAATAAAACACTTACTAAGAAAAAGGAGGTAGTGAAAAGTCACTACATATGTTTTTTTATCAAAATATGTAAATCTGGCACTCCCCTTTTTAGTGACCACCTGGTGACAGCATCTTATGAAATGTTATAGAGAGCTTATACCATGGTCTGGTTAAAAAATTAAAACAGTGGAAAATAAATGCTATAATTCCCTCCCCCTTGCTGGTCAGTGCAATAAATAGATAAATATGACAAACTTTCTATAGGAGGTAACACACTGCCTTGAAATACGTAAATGTTGAACAACTCCCTCTTTTTACAACATTTTGATGTTTTTCAATACAGGTGATCCAAAGAACAGGATGACCAGAGCTAGAATAAATTATTGTACGTACAGATGGAGCAAGGTCAACTTTAAGGATGGAATAAACAATAAAAGTGTCATGAACTGAGTAACAACAGTTGCCAGAAAGAGGCATATACCTTTAATAGTATCCTAAACAGTATGCATTTTTTCACTGGATTTAAATTTCTTAGATGTGTCACTGCTTGGTTCAACACTGTGGTTTTGATCACTGGAATCATCGTTTATGTTATATGGTGAATGTGTTTAAATCACTTGCCTTATGGAAACTCCTTAGTCTCTGACTGACTCACTCAGGTGAGTGAAGCGTAAGACACTGTCCCTCCTGACCACTTCTCATCTGTTTTGTCATGCTGCATTTATGGAGAAAATAAACCTGATGGCCTAACACTCAAGCAGTGAGCGCTTTCTTTCCACAAGGTTGTAATAGAAGGCGAGTGTTTCACGAGTGTTCTTTGGTATACCTATTTTGAGAGGCACCACTATCCCAGTGCTCGCCTTATTCTTTATTGACCCATAGATGCACTAAATACATAGAACATATAAATACATTACACAACATGAGAGAATAACAATTCTGATAGGACATGAATAGTCAAGCTAGGCACAGCAGGACTTAATTTGAGTAGATGTCGTATCCATAAACAATTGTTTGAGTATGTCTGCATACATTAGATGTTTGTTTAGCCTCCAGTTTTAGTAACTTCCTGGAGATGCTTTGCTACTGTTTAATGATGAGCAGTCTGTACTTGTCTACTTGTATTGTCCTGTTGATGTTTCCAGGCGACGAAATGTAAAAGATGCATTGGTTTTCTATGAAAATTAATAACATATAATTATTAAAAAGAAACAAGCAGAAGCGAGGTGGCCCAAATGAGCAGCTGGAATTGGATGGATTGCCTATTGTTCCTTCCTCTTCCCTCCCCCTCCCTGGTCATAGATTGGGAGGTACCAGGACACTCACTGGCACTTATTTGGGCCATAATGGGCCCATTGGGGACTGGATTAGGGAGGTTGTAAAATAAAACAGTTCTGGGGAAGGGAGGTGGCAGAATGCTTCATAAGGGGTGTTACTTTTGAGGACCAGGAAGGAGGAGATGACTGAGGAGTGATAGTTGACAGCCATTGAACAAGCTCTGGCTGCCTGAGAGGAGAGAAGGACTTTCTATGTTTTGTTTTAAACTTGCTTTGTAGGTTAATACCACAGCTACGACTTCTTGTTAGGTTGTAAGTGGTCTTAGATGCATTCTTAGGGTATGCAAACTGAAGGTGAGCAGTTCTGATCCCTAAGCATTGGTGAGACCACTCTTACAACTGTAAGAGTGGTGTTAGAAGTGGTCTTAATATATTACTGACTAAAGTGGCTCAATAATATATTAAAAGTTTTACAATATTTCTCTCAGGGCTTCAGTTTCTAATGCTGCCAGTCCAGCACATTTCACAAGCACTAGCCAAAGCGGCACCTTCCAGGACAACTGGTAGGTACCAGGCAGTGGGTCTGGCAGTATAGCCTAGAGGTTAGAGTAATGAGCCGTGAATAAGCTTGATACATCCAGCAGTCAGACCTGGGTTTGATTCCCACAACTTCAACTTGCGTACTGTGTGGCTCTGAACAAGTCACTTAACTCTCCAGTGCTCCCAGGTCACCCCGGAAAACAGGCACCTGTACCTAGTGGGCCTTACCCGTTACCAAAAGAATAAAACAATAAAATAAACAACGTGTGACACACTCCTTATAAAAATGAGTGTTTCATGTGCAGGGAAAAGAACACTCTGACTGGTCGAAGCACTCCCTTGATTTATAATTTGGCTGACAAACAAATACCCGAATATTTATCCCCCCATAGGTGCTGGAACCTATGGGTGAGAGAGGGGCTGACAGCCCACCACACTTTTACTTATGAGCATTCAAATTGCCCTTAAATGCATGCAAGATCAGAAAGGAAGCAATCATGGTCACTTTATAATTATTACAGCCCCCACCATTCTTCCCCATGTTTTGGCACCCTTGCCCCCCAAATACAAATACTCAGTGAATATTGGTGAGAATGCATTCTCATATCCCTATTTACCAGAAGCTGGACCTCAATAAGAACAAGATATTGCATCTCTTAGGCTAGCCTGGCTAAAGGACTATAATAAAAGTGTTTAAAACCGCCATTCATGGAAGTCAAGTGCATCGCCTTCATAAAGCAAGTTGTGCCTCATACGGCCCATGGTGGATACCTACGGCTCAGATCAAACCCAGGTCTCCCTTACAGCGGCCAGGAAGCGCTACCACCATGTCACTGGACTGGTCACACACGGCACTGGAAATAATTTGGGCACAGAACACTTCACAGAATTTAAGGAAACGATTTATTTTCTTTGTTTAAATTTTAGTTTTGCTCATCAGGATACCTCATGAAATGCAGACTCTTGTTTTCATGAGGATCCTGGAGATAACAACTGTATAAACAAACCCTGCACTATCATACAATTGTAGGTAAGTTGGGCCTTTAATCTTGTCTTTTAAGTGCTGCATGAAATTCCTAAAACAGTGCATATGGCAAGACTGAAACCAATCAGAGGCACAGAATTCCAGCAAATTAAAGAAACTTATAGTAAATTTGACTCTTGACCTTAATTTAGTATTGTCGTGTGGAATTTCTTAGTGAATATGTGTATCAACTTTCTTAAGACTATCTTAAAACAAAACATATTTGGCATGAAGGACATGGGACCTGATGGGTGGCCCCATATCCAAGATGGGTGTGAATTATGCTAGTTCTAGCCAGACAGTGCATTTAAAACACGTGGGTGTTCTATAATAAACCCACCTCAGGGCAATGGAAAACACTGGCCATTCAAACTCTGGCGCTGGAACATCTTACTTACATTATTAAAGGAGAGGAGCATCATTGATGAGTAGGAGAAGTTTCGGGACTCCTTCCTCCAGCAGAGCCATGCTATTACGCAAGGTATAATCTACTAACAACAAGAGGAGGACTTGTCCCAAAGGGTAGGGGAGCCATGGCCAGACAAACAAAATACAGAAAAATTAATCATAAGACATATTAGGGCGTGTCTGTAATAACTAGGAATTTCGTGTTTGTATACTGTAGAATGAAATGTTATTTATTATTATGTTATAGGAATTAAATACATCCACCATTTTTGTTCATCCCACAATTTATTTATGTAGTTTTGGTAACAGGGTAGGTGCACTAGACACAGAAGTGACTATTTTTGGGCACAACCTAGGAGGTCACAACATAGGGAGGTACAGTTACACAGGTACAAAGCAAGGTACAGTGTCAAACATATACAATATAGGAATTACGAGGGCAGGATACAGTGTCAAAATATGCAACATGGGAATTACAGGAGGAGCAGATAACAGCTTTCACAGTATCAGTCTTATACAAGCATATGGTAAGTGCACATGTTTACGTGAGGTAGGTATACAAATTAAAGTACAAGCGCCAAGGAGTAAAGTTTGGATCAGTATGTCATACAGCCAGCAAATCGTTACTATACAAAAGGAAGGAGGAGCAGGAGGCAGGGAAACGGAAATATGAAACTGTAGGTGAGAGAGAGAGAGACGGATGAAGAGCGAGAGATGAGGAGAGAGAGATAAGGGATGGGGAGGAGCATGGTAGAAGAGGGGGAGGCAGACAGATGCAGGGTGGTGAAAATACAAAAGGAAATTCATAGTGGCATAGCGAGGGTAGCCAAGACCTAGGGTGGGTTGAAACAGGTGCACTGGGCATGTACATCGAGGAGTGAGCGATGCCTTTTGTTAAAAGTGGCATGACTAGGGGCCATGCATACATCAGGGCAGTGAGTTCCACTAACTGGGGGCCACATGAGAATCATGATTTACCTTTGGAGGTTTTGCATCTATGAATGTGGAGCAAGGAGATGTCAACAGATCAGAGACCATAGGAGGTAGACTGAAGGGTTAGCAGAGGCGTAGGGAGTTTGCATGTTGGACCTAAGGATACAGTCCAGAAGATTCCCAAGAGATAGCAGCCAGTGTACTATAGGTGAGGGCTATTTTAGGTCTGCATATAGCAGGCAGTGATGTTTTAGCCTACAGGATGCAGAGGCATATCGACATATATTATTATAAATTGTATCCCATCTGTGAAGGGAAGATTTTGATGTGCTGCAGCAGACTACGCTCTGTAAGTGAGTGACGGGAGTAGGATACCTCTGGCAATGGCCAACCATGCAAAGAAGGTCAGAATATGACTAGTTTTATAGGCTAACCCCAGTTTAGCATTAACTGCTTTGCACATAGTGGTGATATGGGGCTCATAGCTAAGGGATTCATCAAGTAGGACACCCAGGTATTTAAAGGAGTTTACCACCTCCAAAGGGTACCATCATCACAGGAAATTTTGAATAGATCCTGAGTATTTTTAGCTTGGCAGGTGATCCAAAAGCATAGCCTGAGTTTTCTTAATATTGAGAACAAGCCTGTTGCTGGTGATCCAGGATTGGATATTTAGGAAATCCACGGAAAGCTTATGGTTGAGAGTCCGAACATCAGTTGAGTTGGTATACAGAACGAGGACATCAGCATACAGCAACGATGAACAGGAGTGTTTTGCATTATGTTATTGATGTAGATCGAGAAGAAGAAGAGAAGAGAAGAGAAGAGAAGAGAAGAAGAGAAGAGAAGAGGTCCAAGGATAGATCCCTGCGGTATACCAACATCGATGACTGTTTTGTCTGAGGTAGCCAACTGAATTTAATAACTTGTGTCCTATTGGCTAAATAGCCACAAAACTAGCTTACAGATTTAGGTGAGAAATCCAAGGAAAGGAGGTATCATCCTTTATTAATGGACCAACCTTTGATTCGTTACCTTTCATGGATCCTATACAGTTAAAAAATTGTTTTTTATTGTCCTTAGTTACTGTTGCTAAGTTATATTCAAGTTTTTCCTTTGCTATTCTTATAGCCTTTTTCATTCTATTTGCCTTACCTTAAATCTTTGTCAATTCTCCACTGTTTATTTTTCTTATATTGGTTAAATGCTCTTTTATTTCTTGATTAACTTCTTTATATCTCTAGACAGCCATAGAGGAACTCTTTTTACTATTACTGTCTTTTTCCTGTCAGGCACCCTGTAGCTGTACAATACTCAGTTGTTTTTAATGATGCTCCACATTATTTCTGTACCTTTATTTTGTAGATCTCTTTCCCAGTTCCATTCTGTCAAATATTTCTTAATCATTAGACGGTTTGCTCTACAGAAATGTTTTGTTTTTGTAATACTGTTTCTTGTCGTGTTGTTGTAATACTTAAGGACCAGGAGACCATACAATGGTCACTGTCTCCTAGTGGTTCTTAAACTATTGGTACTTCTATGGAGTATTTTATGTTTGTAAATATCAAATCAAGTATGTTGTGTTGTCTTGTAGGTTCCTTAACAAGTTGTTCAAGATCATCATGCTGTGTGATAATATCTAAAACATTATTATCCAGTTCACTTCTCCCTTTTAGGTCATGCCAGGATATGTTAGGAAAATGAAAGTCCCCATCAGGACTAGACCTTTATATCCTTTGATATTCTCAGTGAAGTCCATGAAGTTTTTATTACCTTCATTATCCAGATTTGGGGATCGATAACATAGTATATATATATATCTATAAACATTTATTGTCTACTTTAATTTTTGCCTGTACTATTTCACTATTAGAGTTTTTTTTATACTCCTACTCCTCATCCCTTTCTCAGTCTGGGGAGCCCAGCCCCATCACCCTGTGCATCCACCCAGCTGGCACAGTACCCCAGGGATTACTCCCTCCCCTGGCGGGTTGGCAGAGGGGACCCTTCCCTACCAAAACCGGATCTGTTTTATGCCATGGCAAGCCAGGTGTGGGGCTGCAAGCTCCCCTCATCATCCTCCAGGAGCCTTGTTTTTTCTCCTCTGTTATTCTCCCTCTTGCAGGAGGCAGTATGCAATGGCATGGCAGCGACTGAGCCCACACACTCCCTGTACGTGAACTAGTCAAGCGGCTGCCCCTCACCCCTTTGATGCAACTCCATGCCATTGAGCCCCAGCCTCCACTAGGGGTCAGGCAAGCACCAGCCACTGTAATCCCCTTCCCGGAGAGGAGAGCAGTCCATAGGGCCTCAATCCATCTCCTCCCAGCCAACCACAGCAACTCGTGCTTGTTTCCGAACATGAATCGCCGGCATGGTGCAAGGTGTGGCGCCGATGCCTTAACCCTCAGTGCCACTGGGCCATCTCTATTACAGTTTTCTTGATCTATAACTTCATAACCATTTAAACTTTCTTTTATATAAAGTGCAACTCCACCTCCTTTCAATATTGCTCTATTTTTATAACAGCAGTATAACCAGGTATATCCTTCCCAATCTGAATTTGTGAACCAGGTCTCTGTTACTCTGCAGATGTCAATACTGTCTCTATTTAGGATGTATTTAAGTTCATCAATTTTATTTCTTGCATTTACAAGGAGGGCTTTAGTTCTATAAACTTGTTCTCAGTCACTTGTGCCTTAGTTGTTATTTCTCTCATCATTTGGGTTCTGTTGTTCTGACTATAATTCTATATGGTTCTGTTTATATTATTTGCTTGAGTTTGGTTGGATACTTCTTTTAATAATGTGCATCCTAACCTCCCCGTCTTAGTTTAAATATTTGGTTGTGTGATAATTTATTTGTTTGCCCAACAAAAGGAGCCTTCCTTATTTAGGTGAAGCCCATCTTTGCAAGTGAGACCTCTTGCACCATGGAAGCCTTCCCAATGCGTTGTACAATCGATTGTTTAAGACACCGTGACCTTATCCAGTTGTTAACATGTTTAATTTTCTCCTCTGTATATGTATTTGCCCTTGGTATCGGTAGTATTTCTCATAAGGCTATCTCACACTTTAACTCTGACAGAATATTAATGAGTCACATATTCCTCTTCAATGCTCTGAATATCCTTATGCATTATATTATTTGCCTCCATGGACAATAACAAGGGATTTGTGCCACTATTATGCAGGATTTGCCTAGCCATTCTTGCAATGTCCCTTATCTTCACCCTCTAAAGAGGACATGGTTCTATTAGCCTTATCTGGTTCACATATCTGTCTATCTAACTGCTTAACCAATGAATCCCCAGCACAAATATTTGTTTGGTCCCTAGGGTAACAGCTGTGTCTACCTCCATAAGATTACTAGTACTATCACTGGAATTTTGGTCCATTCTGCATTTGTTACCTACAACTATTTTTTGAGAAGTGTTTTTCTTGGAACTTTCACCTGTATTTTCAGTTGAGAAATAGTATCCTGTCGTCTGACAGGTCAGCTAGATGTGAAGCTGTTACATGTCGGAATTTCAAAATGCGTTGCCTTTCTTCCCTTTTATGGTTTCCTACTTTGGGCCTCATACCAATTATTCTCTGGTTCACAGCTGTTATCTTCTTCTCTAGCCTTTTTTTTACAGGTTATATCTGTAGACCTGTTTTCCTTTTGGCATACAGTCATTAATTTAAGACATTATTTGATGTTGTTTGTGTACTCTCATCAGTAGTTTTATTCTTTTCATGCTGTCCCCTAGTGTTGTCTGAGAAATACAAAGGGAGCAATAAAAAAAAATACACTCTAAGTACTGTATAGAAATGCACATAACCACAAAAGAAAATTCTCTAAACGGTTAAGACTAGCACAGTTTAATTTGGCTTAACTTGGGTTTTATAGGTAAAAGTAGGCTGGGAGCCTATTGAATTGTTCTCACTCCTAGTGGGTTTATTCCTATAATCATTCTGTATCAGAAATTCATCTAGATGTTTTTGAAGGTCTCAAAGGTAGGGGCATATACTATATAGTTAGGTAAAAGTTCCAAGTTCTAGCAGTTCGTATACTGTAAAACTGTTGGTGTTTGACTAAGTTAACCCTAGGAATAATAATCTATTTGCAATGCGATCTTAAGTTGTTACTCATTGAAGGAAATGTGATTTCACATTGGTCCATTAGGGACTGACTTAGTAGAATTTTTTTTTTTTGAAATTACTATCCTTCCTGCCTGCATCCCTGACCCTTCAGGAGCCTCAAGGTAGACATCCCTCTGCCTTTCACCCTGCCCATATGACCCATGAGGAACCCCATGAGCTACGGTTTACCCCGAGTGGGATGGGACAGCCCTTTACCCCTAACAATCAACTTTCAAGCCGTCCGGGGCCATCGGGCGGGCGATGGCACATTGAGGGCACGCTCCCGAGGCTCCATCTTCCCGGGATGGCAGGTGTTTTCCGCTTTTCCTCCACCCCTACAGCGTGGACCCCTGAATGTCAAGGCGCCCAGGCGCCGACGTCACGCTGTATGTCGGCAGCCTTCCCTTAACATTGGGGCTTGCAGTACTCCAAGCCTCCGCTCGAGTCAGATAAGTGTTTGGGCTATAGCCTTAACCCTCCCAAGTGGCGACTGTCGTGGGACACTCAAGCCTAACTCCCCCGGTTAGCCCACCAGCGACCCGAGTCCGCCTCGAACCGGGTCCGCCGGCGTGGAGGAGGTGTGGCATCCAGCGCCTAACCCTCAGCGCCACCAGGCCGGCTGTAGAATTTTTATACAGGAGAAGTATATCCCTCTTTTCTTCAAGTCTCCAGGGTGAAGAGTCTGAAAGTTCTTACTCTATCTTTGTATTCTACTGTCTTTAAACCCTTAATTGATTTAGTTAATTTTCCTTGTATTTTCTCAATGAGTTTAATGTCTTATTTTAAGTAAGGGTTCCAGAATGGTGAACCATAATCAAAGTGAGGTATTATGTAAGTTTTGTATAGTTTTAAATACATTCCGAGGACTTCGATTGGGAAATGACACTGTGAAGATGCAGCGGGTTTAAGCTCTCACCCCACCATCATCTTTACAGGAGAATTCCCCTAACAAAAGCAATTTACCGGATTTTTAGAAGCTTGGCATACACTGTAAATGACTAGAGGAGGACAATTACATTAAAGAAAGTCAGTGTGGCAGGGCACCTGAGAAAATGGCTCATTCTGACCCATAACCGTTTCCAACCGCTAAGGACTTGCCTGAGGATGACAAAATGGCCCTACAAGTTCAGATTCTAATCAGTCAGTTCTCCCACAATCCGAAACAAAGAGGGAAAGAGATAAACATAAGAAGAGACAGATACTGGAACTATCACATTCGGAGGCTATCCTGGCAGCAATATCGGAATTCTGTTCTGAAATGAGAGAAGCACTGTAAGATATTCATTCAGAGTTAATGGAATTGCAATCAAGAACTGCAGAGGTGGAATCACAAATATCAGATAACTCCAATAAAATGTTGGCTTTGGAAACAGCAGTATTTGAATTAGCAGAGGAACAATTACACACATCTTGGAGATTGGAAGATATGGAGAATAGAGGAAGGCGGAAAAACGTAAGGATATATGGACTACCAGAGGGAGAGGAGGAAGCGATCCAGTGGCTTTTGCTGACCTGTTGCTGCCAAACCCTAGATTTAGGCCTGGACTTCCAGTTAGACATAGAGAGGGCACATAGAGCACTGGGCCCTGACCTTCCAAGCCAGACACTCGCCCTAGATCTTTTGTTATCGTTTTGTCAGCTTTTACCAAAAGATCAATTGCTGGTTAAAGCTTGGCACAAGCAGAGGGTACAAAGGGAGAACATCGAATTTTACTTGATAATGATTATCCCCGGCTACTCAGCATATGAGAAAGGAGTATTCCCCACTTTTCTCATCTTCAAAGCAAGGAACTTAAAGTTCCAGACTCCCTACCAGTTAGACTGGTGGTCCAATTTCCTAATGGTCCCATTACTTACTCATCAGCCTCTGAAACCCGCTAGATCTTCTCCAATGAGGAATTGTAAATGCAAAGAGGATCCCAAGATGGTGGTGGGGGACCAGAACATGTCTTCCAGAACAGGCACTCGGGAGGCTCTCATGCAGAAATTGGAGACCAGAAGCTGCAGAAGATCTTGGACAGAGTGTGCCTGCTGAGAAATCCTACTCTGCAGCCTTAATTTGATATAATCATCCTCCTTCAGGTATCGCTGGGTGGATGAGGGTGAGGTGAGGGGAAGCTACTGCAGTCTAGGACAGGAATTTTGGAGGGGTCAAGGGAGGGTTATTGCTCTGCTTAGGCTGAGCCATACCAGATGAAGCCTATCAAACAAATGGTAGTTGGTCATTCCGGCAAGCACCTTTCTCTCCCTCCATTCCTATGTGCTGGATGGTGAGCTCCCCAACTCACTCTATGCCCGCTAATCAAGTGAATGAAGGCCTTGAACAGTGGAACATACTTCTAGGAAGGCTGACACATAGGCCTTGAGTGTGGTTCTCTGGCTATCTTGGAGTTGGGGGATGGATGAAGGTTGGAAGGAGTAGCTGGATTTTGGGTTAAGAGAGGGAGTGGGTCGAGGGAGGGCCATGGCTCTTTCTAAACAGTGCCTGTTTAAAATAAAATGTCCCTCTACTTTGGTGAGACAGATTGCTGTGACATGGAGGCGCCTTTCTCTCCCCTCCCTGCCTCGGGTTCGAGGATGGTCTCTCCCCTTCCCTCCACCCTTGCTCTTATCGAGGGCTGATGACTGTTTAACATATTTGGAATTGAGCATTTAGCTCCTTCAGGAAACATGTGAGATCACTCATTAATGAGACCAGAAATGGAATCAAATGTTAGAATTTCTGAATTATGAGACTCAGGAACAGATTAGTTTCTCAAAACGGTGATGAAATTGGAACTGTCAATAAATTATATAAGGATATTCCTCTTTTGGGTACTGTGGGGTGATTTGGGGAGGAAGCAATAATGGCCATTGGCAGGAATTGTGGAGGGGTTGAGGAGGATTTTGCTCTGCTAGGGGTTAAATTATACCAGTTCATGTCTTTAAACAAGTGGCAGTTAGGAAATTCCTGGCGGTGCCTTTCTCTCCCCCTCCGTCTCTTTGTATTAGTTAGTGGGCCCCCACTCCTATGATCTCTAATCAAGTGAGCGATGCTCTTGAACATCATGGCATACTACAGGAAGGCAGAAATGTGGACTTTGAGGGTGTTTTGGGCTACTTTTGGGGTTGGGGTGGAGAGGCTGAGGAGACGGAGGGCGCTGAGGGTCAAGTCCAGAGTGGAGTGGGGTGAGGGAGGGCCATGCTTTCTGTGAACAGCACCTGCTTAGGATAAAATTCTCTATTTTGGGTGAGGCAGAATGCTGTGAGTTGAGGGCTCTTCTCCCCCGCCTCAATTTAGATGTCGGGCCCCGTCTCCTTCCCTCCCCTCCCTGCTCTCTTTGAGTGCTGACGACCGCTCAACAAATTCTGAAGGAGGCATCCGGCTTCTTCGGAAACTTGAGGAATTACTTATTAATGAAGCCAGGAACCAGAACTACATGATTGAATTTTTTAACCATGAGACTCGGAATTGGTTCAGTTCCTTATGAACAGTGGTGAGTTTGGAATTTAATAACCATAAAGGACACAAACTACTTTAAATTGTGACTATGTCCTTGGGACATTTTATGGAGGGCTTGATAAGACAATGCTGCGGTATGGAATGCCACTAGATGGCGTCCCTAGATTATACAGACGAAGTCTAAGGTTTTTCTTCACTTTTAGCTTTACTGTCTTAGTTAGAGGTTCTTAGGGGACAGGACCCTGGACTAGTTTTTATAAACTGGGGACATAATAACTAAATTTCCTCCAGTCAACTCTGGATAAGCTGGGTCCCTAGAAGATAAATAGTTTGGTTAATTTGTAATCTCAAAGGGAATGGTTACTGGTAACAAGCTAGTTAGTTTTTTTAAGTTTTATGTCACTGCTCCTAAATTACTTTGTTATTAGCAGTATTATATAAGGGGTATAGTTTCAGATAGATTTAGATATAAAGGCAAAATAGGGAGAGGAAGTTTTCCTCCAAGGCGTAGCTATTAGATCTTAGTTGGCAGTTAGTGTCTAATTCCCAACCACTACAAGAACAGTTTTGGTAATCTCATATCTGTTCGGGGCTCCCCTCAGGCAGATCTTTGCCCTCCTTTGGAGGGTGTTGCCCCTGTTTCCCAGGCTACTGGAATTTATGGACTGGGACAAAGTGGGTGATGTTGTTCTCTCCCACATGACTGGAAGACCATGTGTACATAGTTTCTGGTTATGAAACAAAAGTTTATTCAACTGTTGTTTTGGGATAGTTGGTTGTTTATACCTAACAACTGTGTTAATTTTGAAGAAGGATGGTGACACAAATTCAGGTTTGAGATTCTTGGCCCCTAAAAGGTTGGGCATGTCGTTTCCAGCAGGACACTAGGTAGAGATGTTTCTCTTCTCTGGAGATGTTGAGTTTGGTCTGTTGAGACCACCTGGGATTGAGGAGATTAGTTCAGATATAATTAGAAATAAGCAATTTCCTCTGGACACTGGACAATGCCCTACCCAAATCATATTAATAATTTTTCCTGCTACTAATGACTAATGCCCCAGTTAAAATTGTTTCTTTAAATGTTAAAGGTTACACTCCCAATTAAACGATACAAATAATGCAACATCTGAATAAACAGAAAGCAGATTTATATTTTTACAGAAGTCCCTCTCCCTATCTGAACATTCTAAGTTACACTGGGGGTAGATATAAAGTATTTGCCTCCTCTCACCCAAAAAACACAGGAGAGCGGTGATTTTGATACCTTCCTCCAGTCCATTTGAAGTTCTGGATTCTTTTTCCGATCCACAGGGTAGATTTGTGATTTTATCAGGCAGATGTTATGTTCAGACAATAACTTTAGTTAATGCTTATCTACCCCACAGACTTCACTTTCAGTGGTACAGTCATTCTCACATAAGGTGATGGAAAAATACAAAGGATTTTAATCATGGGAGGTGATTTTAATCTGACATTGAATCCCATCTTGACTTCTCTAATCCAAAGCCCAATAGACTGCCCACAGCAGGAAAGTATTTAAAGAGAAACTTAGCTTATTTGGGTTTGAGGATGCTTGGAGGAGAACATTCCCATCTGTCCCTGGGTATACTTTTTCTCGACACGTCATGGAAAGTACTCTAAGTTGGACTATTTTTTTGTTACTGAGGAACATCTTACTCTAATTCAGTACATTTTAATTGAACCAAGAATTTTATCTGATCATAACCCCTTAATTTTAAAATTGACCTGGTAAGCAACAAAATCCAAATCTTGAGATTTAATGTGTCCCTTTTAAAGGACCAGGAATTTCTTGATGCTATGAGGAAACGTATTTCTCAGGCAATTCAGGAAAATTTGACCTCAAAAGTATCCCACACAATTCAGTGGGATGCACTGAAAGCCATATTGAGGGGTGAGATTCTGGAATATGCTTCTAGGTAACAAACAAAAAAATGCTAGGTTGAAATATCTAGAAGATCTCCTGCCTCCTATCAGTTTTTATGCAGAGAGGCGATGATGACCTCAGAGACTGATCAGAGGGTCAAAACAAGAGACACAAAAATTCTGGATTATAAAACCTTCAACATTTGGCATATCTACAACAATATAATTATGAAGGAGGGCAAAAGGGACAAGGGCATTGGCACGGAAGTTAAGGGCCAATAAAAGGGTTCAACAATTTTAAAACAAGATCCCCTATAACTGGCACCAAAACCTATAAAGAGAACCAAATTAAACAGATTTTTACACATTTTATGACCCTCTATATACAGCCCCCCTGCCTTCAGAACAAAATAATCAAATACAGGAATTTCTAAATAAGCTCCCTTTGCCTAAATTGTCTGTTACACAGATTACCCAACTGCAAAGCCCTATTAGACCAGAGGAGATTCTTTATCAAGTTAAACAAATTAAACCATTGAAATGTCCAGGCGGAATGGTATAAAACTTTAATCCTGAAGCTATTACCTAGTTTTCTTCCGGCTTGTATTGCAGTGTTTGAGGGTAGACTCCACCCCCTCTTGGATTATGCTATTCTAGCTCCTCTGCTCAAACAGTTAAGGACCCCACCCTCCCTACATCTTATCGCCTAATTTCTATCTTAAATGTGGATTATAAAATATTTATGGCCATATGGGCCAAAAGATTGGAACCCATATTACTTCAATTAATACATAAGGATCAGGTGGGCTTTGTAAAATCGAGAAGTACTTCAGACAATCTCCATTGATTGTTTTAATTATGGAACATCTCCTAGCCAAAAGATTCCTCTATCATAATAAGCCTAGACACGGATAAAGCATTTGACAAGGTGGGGTGGGATTTTCTATGGGCTACTGCATCTAAATCTGCATTCCTGGATTCCTTTTTAACTTGCCTTAAAATGTTTATTCAACCCTACAGCGTATATTTGAATTAATGGATCTTTATCTCAGCCAATACCCATACAAAGGGGAACAAGACAGGGATGTCCTTGTCCTCTCTATTATTTGCACTTATATTGAACCTTTAGCAGAAGCAATTCAGAGGAATGCTGGAGTGGAGGGTTCCTGGTCAGAGGGAATATAAAATGGCTTTATTTGCTAATGATATTTGACATCAGCTCTTTCGCCTGAGACATCCCTCTCGGCCCTGCAGGATTCCCTGACACTTTTTTCAAAGATCTCTGGGTTTGAATTAGATATTGCTAAAACAGATTTGCTAACTTTAAATTTTAACTCACCCAAATCCTTAAAAATAAATATCCAATAAAATGGCATAGAACACAATTTAAATATTTGGGTATAGTTATCCCAAAGAACTTAGATAACATGGAGCTACTGAATTATGAACCATTGTCAATACAAATTCAGTCAGACTTAACAACCTGGTCCACTTTACCTTCAAGCTTTTTCAGAGGATAGAATCTATTCGAATGATAATCTTACCAAAATTGTTATACCTATTTTAAAACATCCCAAATTTTCCCTCTACCTTTTACTTTAAATCCTGGGAGAAAATCATTTCTAATTTTATTTGCATGGACAGAAACCTCAAATATGGATGTCTTTACTACAGCTCCCATTTGCTGAGGGAGGAGCTAATTTACCAATTTAAAGTTATATGCATTGGCAGCCTTTTTAAGATTTGATTTTGTGGCTATCTCTATCTTTTGAAGCACCTTGGAAGGATTTGGAATTTGCTATAAATTATTTATATGATATATTAAAATAACTTTGGCTTCCATAGCGAAAATCCATGTTTAAGGGATTTCACACCTTTACTGCTCAAGTTTTAACACAATGGTACGGTCTAAAGAAACATAAGGGTTTTAGAGAATGTTTTTCTATTTACTTTAATGTCAGAAGATGGAACTTTCTTTCCTGTGACACTAGACCATACCTTTATAAAATAGAGGAGGGTGGGACTTACATTTTTAGACAATTTATATCTAGTAAGGGCATTGTCCAGTTTGAAACACTCAAGAGGAACCATGGCTTACCTGATGGGCACATATACAGATATACTCAGGTCAAAAATATCTCCTAAGACAAAGAGAAGTGATGTCTAGGCAATCTAATCCTATTCCAGTGTCATGGAGATGTCTCGAGGATGCCATAGCTGGGCAGTCGTGTGGGCACCAGGTGGGATATTTATATCAAATCCTCCGGGAAGGAATGGGGACTCATCATTTTCCATTTTGAGAGGCTGGTGTAAAGACCTTGAGATGGATATACCTGAATAAGATTGGCTCTGGGCTTCCCTATGGCTTGTAGGATAACCCATTCCAACATATGGAGGAATTTGAATGGAAGTGCGAGTTCAGTTTTCCACTGTCGGCTGTTCTTCTTAAATATCTTCCCTCCTCCTGTGGTAAATGCTGGAGGTCTTGTGGGTGCCCAAAGTCAATCTTGCCCATATTTTGGGACATGCCCCTTCTAATGCCATATTGGTATACCCTACAACAAACACTGTCAGACTGTCTGGGAGAGAGGGTCGAATTGACCGCAGAGATGATCTTACTGGCTATATTTCCTCCCATAGACCAGCCTGGCATAAAACTTTATTACCCATTTATTTGTGGCTGCTAAAAAGCTATAACAAGATGGTGGATGTCTACGGATACTCCGACCATTGGGGAATGGAGTGGGTGGTATCAAACATTTACTATTTGGTCTCTTACAGCCACATTGCATAATAAAGCTTCAAAGGCTGTGATATTATGGAGGCCATGGGTATTTTACATGTCTAATAGAGATCCTGACTTTGTGCCTTAGGGTGGGAAGCTGTGGAGGTATTTGGTTACCAGGGAATGGTGTTTTAAAATAAAGATATGGAGATTTTTTCCATAGGGGTATCAAGAGTGAACATTATGGGAAAATAAATTTACACTCATTTCAGAGAGTGCAAGAATTATGGTGAAATAATACACTCAGTTATATTGTATAAATGTACTTTTGTTTATAATATAATGTTTTTTCTGTCTATAATGTTGCTACATATTAGTCCTGTAAGATTATAGTAAATGACAAACCAACAGATTAATAGACTGTACTGGAACGTGATCACATCCGTGTTTAATAAAAGAAATAAAAATTACATTCTGTATCCCTTGTTGGAAAAGTTTTATTTATTGAACAAATTAATCTATTACTAATCTAAGCTATATTGCAACAGTGGACTGTCAATGATAGGTCTAAATTTACCCAGATCCCAAGATCCTTTTCATTCTTAGTTGATTTTAAGATTTTAGCATTAAGTTTATATTCATATCCAGAATTTTTGTGACCAAAGTGCAAGACAGTAGATTTTAAGTCATTAAATTTCATTTTATTTATGAAACCCCATGTTCGATCTTTTCAAGGTCTTGACATAGGGTAAGGTATTTGTTTGTGAATTAATTTCCTCAATTTTAGTGTCATCAGCAAATTTAGATACAACACTACTTAGATCATTCCCCATATCACTAATGTAGAGGCCAGACAATACAGGTCTGAGTACCAATCCCTGTGGCACACCCTGGTAACAAGCCCTCCTCTGAATATGATCCATTGGTCCTCACAGTCTGCTTTCTATTCATTAACCAGTTGTTAATCCACCTAACAATGTATTTGTTGATGCCCAAATGGGATATTTTGGTTATTATTAGGTCATGGGGACAGTATCAAAGGCTTTTCCAACGCAAAAATATTCCATCTGTGGGTATACCCTTGTCAATGCGGTCACCTACAAAACTGTAAAAGGACACTAGGTTTGTAATATAGGAGAGTTCTTTTTAAACCCATGTTGAGATGGATCGTGATGCCCAAGTCTAGTAATCTCATTATCAATCATAGTTTTAATGATATGCCCCAAACAGCGAAACTTCTACTATGACATACACTGATATTGACAACAGCGCCATGTTGCAGTAGAAGTCTGCCTGGGACCCGCAACACTTTCCTTAACCTGCACCCCACCCTGAAAAAATCCGACTCAGAGTTGGTATCTATTAGTATAGGGGTCGGGGACAGAATCCCCTGCTTGGGGAGTTCAGGGTGAAGCCCCTGAAAAAAAACACACACAAGTGTGCAGCTCAATGCTGACTGCAAGTCATGGTCGAAATGGAGCATGGCACTGTGATGCCGGTCAACGTGTTTCTTGTCGCACCGCATCATAGAGCTATTCTAATTACCCTTTCCATAAGTTTACCACAAACAGAGGTTAGGCTTATTGACCTATAATTTGTAACATTAGCTTGATTACCCTTTGTGGATCAGGACGACTAATGCCCATCTCCAGTCAGTGGAACCTGGCCTGTCTCAAGGGATTTGTTAAAAAGCAAGGTGAGGGGTGCTAATACATTAGCAGTTGTTTCAGGACTATGGGGTTTATGTTATCAGGACCTGGGATGATGATGTTTTAGTTTATCTAGTTTGGCTAATACATCATTTAATTTGATCTTAATATGTGGGATGCCTCCATAAACTTATGGAGAGAGAAATTCTAACAAATTAAAAAGACAACAACAGCTTATCCTGATTCAGTATGTCAATTTGCATCTGTAGTTACCCACCCTCATCCCCAGATGAGGCTGATAATAGGCAGACTTGCACAGCCCTCCTTTCCAGGTCAACAAAACTACATAAATAAATTCCCCACTTATTGATGCCTGGATGCCTGGCTTTATTGATCCAAGTGTAAAATACCCAAGCTGTAAGCCATGACTTGATTTTGTTATACATTTAACTATTAATTTCAACTCATGTAATATATAATTCCCTCTTTCTCTAAGAAAGACAGTTTAATTGGTGATGGACAGTACAGTGATGTGATAAACAAGGGCATCCAATATAATTTTACCTCTAAGTAGCCACTGTAATCCAGTTCTAGAAGTTCAAAGGCAGCGATGAGTTCCCCAGCTTCCATCCGTCCTCTAAAATGTCAAAAACTGCAGAGCTGGCTTGCTGTATGGGTCACTGAGTAACTTAACAATTGGAAGCAAGCCCGACCAATGAAGTCAGGTGAACCCTGAAAAATAAAAGGAAGCATATGTGGTCTTTTTGTACCAAACTTTTCTCAATCTGCGACTTATCCAACAGTACCCCCAAACCCTGTCACCGACCTTCTCATGGACTTACCAGCTACCACCATCAGAGGAAGGAGCACTTCCCTGGAATGCTTGGTCCTCCTTTCACCAGCAAGCCCCAGAGCGACTGAGTTAGTTCCCACACCAGTCATCAGCACAGTGAGCAGCAGTGCTACCACTGTGTTATTAGGCCAGCTATATGTGGTCATATTTAAAAGAAACTTTGAATACCTCATTCTCAATGTGTCCACTAGCAAAGATGACCATTTAAAGTAGAAGTCCATGAATTGTATGTGTTTTTTACTTTTTTATAATAAAGCACTGTGGATCCAAAGTATACACAGGTCTTTCTAACAAATATGGATAAATATCTTCAAAGATGCAACATCTTTAGAGAAACACTATACAAACAAAGCAGATATTACTGATGTTCATTGGCAGCAGTTTGTCCAGTTATTACCTTCATTCATGACCATGGAGGTGTATGTATGTCTTTTTATTTATGTATTTTTGTTTATTGATTGATTTGCCTTTTATTATTTATTTATATGTATTTCAAAAGTTTTACCAGGAAGCCCATATCCATACCCATACTGAGCGGGTATCAGCTTGTTTCATGATGTGTTTGGGGGAGGGCATGGAACAAACAGTGCAGCATAGTGAATATATGAGGTGCATAGTAAATCAAACTAAAGTGCAGTGACAATAACAATACCATAAACGTGACAGTAAAAAATATTAAAACAGCAGTGGTGAACTGTTAATAAGTATGTAGCCCTCCTTTGGTATATAATTAAATGAAGGTGATTTGGTTAAGATACTAAAATGGTCTCCCATAGACTTTGGCAGCTTTTTTCTTTCTTTTCATTTGCTTAACTGTATTATTGTACATAAGGTAATGGGACTAATAATGATATCATTAAATTCAGAAACACAGAGTGTATGTGAATTTGAAAATGCGCTGAAGTGTGTACCTATATAGTGTTAATGCATGAATGTGGAGACAGAAATTCCAACAGGTGCAACAGAGAGCAGCCACCAGCTTCCTTTAGCAAGGAGGTGATTTAATAGAAGTACACTGAATTAAATTTTAATTTTGGGGCCTGTGTAAGTAAGTAGAAGTCAGTGTTTTGGTTCTCAGTTTTGGGGTTGACTTTTCTTAGTGTACCTTTTATTTGCCAGGAGGAAATTTAGCTGGGAGAATATTTGCAGTCATTTGTGACTAGACCAGTTACTTAAACTCTGTAAAACAGGTATCTAAAAAGAAGGAACACACTCACCGGAGTGGTGGTCAGAGTTTTAGTTGATTATTTATGGAGGGCATGGGCTTAGAACTAAAGGGTAAACAGGGAGGGAGGAGGCACTGTGGGTCATCCTAGAGACAGGAAATGGCACCACAATCTGCATAGGGTTGTTTACAGACCCCCATCTCACGGGAGGCAATGGACAAGGAAATGATAGAAGCAATCCTTAGAATGGCAGAAAAAGGAGAGAAATTGTTGATCGGGGAACTGAATATGCCAGATGTTAACTGAAGTACCTTTACTGCAGTTACATCCAAGAGCAGGTAATTTCGATCCCCTACAGGGGGCATGCTTAGACAGCTAGTGTTGTAAACTCACTTGGGAGGGAGAAATCCTAGACCTGGTACTTTCAAATGGGGATGGAGAGAGAATCTCAGATTTAGAAGTGGGTAGCCATCTGGGAACAAGAGACCACCAAACAGTGTGATTCACAATAAAGACAGCTGTAGAGTCAAGCCATACAAAAGCAAAGGTGTTGGACTTTAGGAGGGCTGACTTTGGCAAAATGGGAGAGTGCCTCAGAAAAGCATAAGCAAGCGAGCAAGAAGGAGGGGTGGAAGAACAATGGGAAAAATCAACACTGCCATCACAGAGGCAATAAGCCTTTGTGTAAACAAATCAACAAAACAAAATGAAGGAAAAAGACACTATGGTTCTCAAAGATGTAGCAGGGAAGGTTAAGGAGAAAAGGATAGCATTCAGGAAATATAAGTAACACAGAAGGAGCCGGGCAGAGAGCTATATCAGTTAAAGCAGAAGAAGGCAGGAAGGCAGTCGGAATAGCAAAGGCTCAAACTGAGGAAAAGATAGCCAACTCTGTTAAGAAGGGGATAACACTTTATAGGTACATTAGGGAGTAAGAAAGACCAAGGAGGGATACTGAGGCTTAATAAAGGGAGGGAATGTGGGCAGAGGGTGTCAGGGATACTGAACGAATACTTCTGCTCAGTATTCACAAAAGAAGAGGAGGAGAGGTACCTAAACCAAACAATAGAAACACTCTGGATAGTGTGGTTGATACTAGTCCATTCACAGAAGAAAGGGTTCCGAAGAACTCTTAAAATTGAAGGTGGACAGTGCAATGGGCCTGACGCGATTCACCCAAGAATTCTACTAGAACTAATGGTAGAACTAGTGACACCACTGACTACCATCTTTAACAAATCATGGGAGGAAGTGGTGGTACCTGACAACTGAAGGAGGGCGGGATGTGATTCCACTTCACAAAAGTGGGAGCAAGGCAGTGGCAGGAACACAGACCTGTTAGTTTGACCTCAGTGGTAGGGAAAATAATGGAATCACCTCTGAAGGAAAGAATTGTTGAGTACCTAGAAGCCAGCGGGCATAGGACCCAAGGCAGCATGGATTCACAGTGGGGAGGTCATGTCAGATGAATCTAATAGATTTCTTTGACTGGGTGACCAAAGTAATAGGCGGGTGGCTGTGGACATGGCCTACCTAGACTTTATCAAGGCATTTGACACAGTCCCACACAAAAGGTTAACATACAAGTTAGCCAGCCTTGGAGTGGGTCCCAAGGTGGTAGCCTAGGTAAAAATTGGCTGGACAACAGGACACAGAGGGTAATAGTAAACGGAGTCTACTCTGAAGAATAGGTAGCTACTAGTGCGTACACAGAGGGTTCAGTATTGGGACTGGTCCTCTTAATGTCTTTATAAGTGACATTGCAGAGGGACTGGAAGGAAAAGTATGTCTCTTTGCAGATGACACAAAGATCTGCAACAGGGTCACTACAGAAGGTGGGTGGAAAGGATGAGAAGAGACATGGCAAGGTTGGAGGAATGGTCAAATGTATGGCAGCTTAGATTCAATGCAAAGAAGTGCAAAGTAATGCACCTGGGAAACACAAACCCAGGGAAGATTACACAATGGGGAGTGAGATACTAACAACAACAAAATGGAAAGGGACCTGGGGTAGTCATATTAGATGACATAAAGGTGGGCAAGCAATGTGAGAAGGCAATAAGGAGGGCTGGTGGGATACTGGGATACATAGGAGAGGCATCACCAGTAGAAAACAGGAAGTTGTTATCCCTCTGTACAGACAGTTGGTGAGATCCCATCTGGAGTACTGCATGCAGTTCTGGAGACCCCATCTCTGCAAGGACATAGACAGGATGGAGGCTGTTCAGGGACGCAACTAAAATGGTGCAGAGTCTGCACCAGAAGACATACAAAGAGAGATTAAAGGAGCTTAATATGTATACCTCAAGAAAAGGAGGAGATGGGACATGATAGAAACTTTCAAGTACCTCAAGGAATCAGCAAAGTCCAAGAGGGTAGCATCTTTCAGAAAAGAGATGTGCAAGAACAAGGGGCATAATCTGAAGACAGAGTGGGGATAACTCAGAGGTAATGTGAGGAAGTATTTTTCATGGAGAGGGTTTTGATACATGGAACAGCCTTTCTGAAGAGGTAGGAGTAAAAACAGTGGGGGAATTCAAGAATGCATGGGACAGAGATAAGGCAATTCTAGTGGGGAGTAGGAGGAAGTAGGCTGTTAGTTAACTAGGATCTGCAGCTAATCCATTAGGTAGGGAATGGGCAGACTAGGTGGGCCAAGCAGTCATTATCTGCTGACAAATTCTATGTTTCTATGTATGTCTTTAAACAAATGAAATAAAAAATGTAACCCTCACATGGTGTGGAGGCTTGGGGCTTACCTAGCTCTGTGGAGCCCTGACTTTACTGTAGTCCATTTCTGCTCTTTCCAGCCCCTGAGGACAACAACTCGGTCATGGGGGACTGAAGGAGAACTCGGAAGTGCTGATTTCATCTGTGTTGTTTGAAGCACAACATTGCAGCTTCCACTGCACAAAAGGTGGCTGTCTGCCACCAATGGAGTGAGCGTGACTAGTGTTTAGGTGGAGCAAGGAATCCCTGCCACACACCCTAACTGACCAGACACCAAGCATGATCATGCACAACAGAAGCAAGGGAACAACAAATTGTTCAAGGACAGGAGCCCTTTATCAAATAAATATTTGGGTTCAGTGCCCCATAGCCAGGTGGGCCACCACCTCTCTGTGGACTCGGACCACACCGGCATGGCAAAAGGGGTCAGGGGCTGAACATTCAGTCAGTCAGGCCACAGATCTTGAAAAGGGAGTCACAGGCAATGGGGACTGCAGGATGCCTGTTTTGAATTACTGGCCAGTCATCTACCAAGTGATGGACCTCCAGACTTGCCCCAGAATGATTGACAGTTCAGTGGACAACGAGTAGACTGACATTCCTCAATGAATAGCAGGGGCTATGCTAGAACCCATTCAGACTGTGTGACTGCAGAGAGAAGGAGACTAGTGGAGTTGACTTCAGAGGCAGCCTCTGTGTCTGCCTTCAGAAGAGATTGAGTGAGAAGTGAGAAGCGGAATTCCTGCCTTTAGAAAAGGTAATTGCATACTAGTTCAGCATGGAAGCAAAACCTGTAAGCTGCAGCTTAAGTGAGAGATTTTTAATGTGTTGCTGCCTTGCCCAAAGCTGAACTGGGACCCCAGTTCATTCAGGAAGCCATCTAGCCCGGAGGACTGCAGCCCAGTGGAACTTATTACACACTAGGAACTGCATGCCAGGATGTGGTGTGTGGGGTGGGTAGAATTAAATTTCACCGGCAGAACTGCCCTATAAAGAGAGGGAGGATTGCCTGCTGAATGATGAGGTCAGGACAGGCTCTGACTAGACCGGAGACAACAGCCATCTGTCAGATGACACCAAAGGTCTGTGCCACCGGTAGAAGAAGAGAGTAAAACCAGCCAGAGAAGGGATTGCTGCAACTATGCCATACCCCTGTGATACCGAGACAGATCCCTGGTCTACAAGAAGCATGAATAAACTAGGGGCTTCCCTGCAACCACCAGCTTGTGTATTGCAGAAAGCATTTATTGGGGGTTGACAGTCACTGTGCAGGAAAGGGACCTTGGGGTTATCATATCTGATGACCTCAAAGTGGCAGGGCAGTGTGACAAAGCAGCAGTAGGGTCAGTGGGATGCTGGGATACATAGAGACAGATCTTTCCAGCAGGAGGAGAAGGGTAGCATTGTCACTGTGCTTCCACTTATGATACTCCACCTGGAGTATTATGTCCCATTTTGGAGGCCACACCTCAGAAAGGACATAGATAGATGGAGGCAGCCCAAAGGGGAGGAAATTAAAATGGTGCGGTGGTTGCATCAAAAACCCAGTGAAGAAATGCAGAGGGATTTCAACATGTACACCCCAGAAGAGAGGAGCAGAGAGTGAAAGTGGATATGATAGAGACCTAAGTACCTCACAGGGGTGAACAAAGTGCAGAAGGGGAGTATCTTCCAAATTAGAAAGAGCAATAGGACTAGAGGGCATTCAATGAAGTTGAGGGTGGAAGTTTAAGAGGATACAAGGAAGTACTACTTCACTGAAAGAGTGAAGAATGCCTATAACAGACTGTCATTGGAAGTGGCAAAGGCAAAAACAGTAGGGGTCTTCAATCATGCATGGGATAAACATAGGGAATATTAGTAAATAGGCAGGGAGGAGGGAGGTTGACAAAGACCAGTTAGGGTCTGTGGACACAGACTAGGCAGGAACAATCTGGGCAGACAGGGTGGGCCAAGCAGTCCTTTTCTACTGACAAATTCCATGTTAATATTGGCTCACTGATTTGCAAGGATTTACAAATACCCAATTTGGGTTTCATGCACATTTGGTTTGGATTTTACTGTATTCTGCAAACATTACTTTGTTTTAATGCACCATCACCAGTCAACAACTTGCAACATCATTGGCCTTCACCATTTCCACTGCTGGGTATCCAGTGGTGCTCCCAAATAGTAACTATGGGTCTACACTGGCACCAGTGAAGAGAGAGTAGCACCCAACTACAGGTGGACAACAGCATCCAACTACTATACTGTGCACTGTGGTGTGGGACTGGCACTGGCCAGAGAAATAGAAAAGAGAGACGCAAAGAATAACAACAGGAGAGGGGAAGAAAGACATATGGAAAGAGAACAGGGTAAGGGAGACTGTACATAAAAGAACAGGGCACGCAAATATTATACAATGGTGTGCGAAAATTCTGTAACCTCATTGATCAAAATGTCACATGACCATGGGTAAATCCTGCATAACCCACACCCTGTTGTGCCTTATTGCTTAATTAATTCAGAATTCTGTAATGTTTCCTTCACTTTTAAAGCTGCATTCCATGTTATGCTTGACATGGTGCACATCCAGAGCTTTTATACTGTTTTAGATTTTCCTCCTCCGCAGATGTTCTTTGTTTCATTTATAATGTATGGTAGAATGCTGTTAGCATAAAAATCCATACCAACTAAAAAGTTGTTATGTTGCAGTAGTTTGTTGTTATGCTGCACCAGGTACGTAGCTACTGCAGCATAACAACTTAGAACCTTGCTTGCATCTCCAAAAGCGTGAGCCGCGTTGTCAAGCTTTACCCAGAACATTTGCCATTTACCCGAGCGTAAATTCAACAAGGGCTATAAATGTAAAATTATTAATTACCTCACAGGGTCATCACAAAACTGCAATGTGGACACCGATTTAACTGTGAGTACGAACTCGCGTGGCGCCTTCCCCGTAACAAAATTACGCCCTTGAACTTTGACTCCAACGCCCCCACTTGTCTCATCGCAGGTCACGCCGGAGGTCATGGCAGCACGTCGGATCAAACTTGAAATACAATAGATAGGTGACCATACACTATAAAGACACGATGGTCCCCGTCCGTAACAAGTTTGAAAATATTTTCGAGGTCGCCACGACGACTGAACCTCTCGAACCGCCTCGAGGTTCCAAACGCCGCCATGACGACTCTCAAGAGTTTACAACTTGTTACGGATAGAGGACCATACATTATCCTCTATATTTTATTCCATTTTAGTGTTTTTATTGTGTTTTTAATCATCTAAAGGAATCCTTTTTAAAATATGGCCCTAAGCATGCTGAGAAGAATCCTTGGTTGTTTTGGAGTGCCCACTGTCTGATTTTGCTATTTTATTGACTGAGCTAGTCTTGTTGATGACAAGCACTGCTCTCAGACTGGGACAAATTGTGGGACACTAGGATACCTCCAGCAACAAAACTAACAATTCCAGTCCAGGGATGCTATAAAGGAAATTGCAGTGAAGTACAACACTATATTGACAGATCTGGAAATAAAACAAACATCGACATTAGGATATATCCTCATGTTGTTATGAAGTAGATAATTCAGATTTTAACATGCACTGCCACTGTAAACCGATTCCGATTGTGATATGTCAGACAGGCACCTGTGCCCGACCTAGCCTATAAAACTCAAGTTATGCAGTAACTATATAGTGCTGCCTCACATTTTAAAAGCCAAAGCAACAAAGAAGAGGTGCACATATCTCTAGAATGAGAATATGCATTTATTTGTGATTAAATATAACAAGTAAAATGCTGTGCAGTTGCAAAAAAACTAAACCATACCATGTGGGCAGACTCTCCTAGGTATTGAGAACACAGTGCCTCTTCCGTAGTGGGCCTGGCCTCGTGACACTGGGGAAGCACGTTACACTTCCATGCATGAAAATCAAATCCACAATGTAGATCCATCTCCAGCCCTGGCCTTGAGGAGTCTGTTATGCACTGCGAAAGCAAGGCATTTAGACTCTAGTGGAGGCGCAGCTCACTTGCTGGCATAGTGCCTCCTGTGGTGGGCTACAGGAGTGGCATCAATGTCATGAGTGACCACACCACATTGCCTCTCCTTCCTCAAACATCAAGCATAAGCAGTGCAGCTATAAGTCAGGGGGGGAGGGTCTTAGGTGGAAAATGGGTTGGGCCAGCATGCATGATGCCCCTGCCTCCTCTCCGTGGCCCGCTTTATGTCTCTGAACTCCCTACTCCATGCAAATTCTGCAGAGAGTAAGGGAGCTGTGTGGTGAAGACACATGGATGAAGAAGAGGCTTCTGAGGAAGGATTCAGGGGTACCATTCGGGAGAGTTGGAGGGGATCTTGGAAAGCAGAAAGCTGAGGTGAGTCATGCCTGCTGGGAAAACAAAGAATTAAAAATATAAATACGGTGGAATATTTTACAGCTTACAATTTTGTTGTAGTCAAAGACGTTGATAGTAATAACTGTGGTCATTCTTCAGATCCTCCTTATTCGCCTCTATCACAATCTGATCCATGAGCAGTGTTTCATTCAGTTAGAGACAAGGTCTCTTCTAGTGTCTGAAAAAAACAGACATATGCATAAAGCTGTATTATAAAGTGGGTGAGATAAACAAAGGAACATGACTGGTCAAATGTGATCCCGATCGGGTATTAAAGCAGCACAGATCAGAAATACCCCAATTTCTGATCTTCACTAGTCTGTTCTAAAATGAAAAATCAGAGCAGTAATTTTACAATTGCAATAAGGCAGTCATGGATGTCCAATACTGTCAAATAACGGTATTTATTGAATCTATAAGGCATTCACCTTCCTCTCATGCCTCACTCCTATTTAATATGTTCATAAGTGACATTGGGGAGGGTATTCAGGGAAGTTTCAGCCTGTGTGTCTCACCTGGTAAATAATTGGTTAAAAAAAAGTTATGTCTCTTTGCTGATGACACAAAACTAGACAGCAGGGTGAATTATGAGGAAGGGTGTGGGAGCTCAAGAAGGACCAAAAGACTCTAGAGAACTGGTCTAAGGTCTGGCAGTTGAGGTTCAATGTCAAGAAGTGCAAAGTAAGGCACTGAGGTAAATGGAAGCACACACAGAATACTGGATGGAAGAAGTTAAACTGGCCACTTCAACAGAGGAAAGAGATCTGGGGTTCAGAATCAGTGACTCCTCACAAACAAGTCAATACAACAAAGCGGACAGCAGGGTACAGAGGATACTGAGGGTGGAAGGGAGGGGTTGACAGCAGGAGAAGCAAGGTGATCCTGCCACTGTGCAGATCCATGGGAGGCCTCACCTGAAGTACCATGCCCAGTTCTGGAGTCCTCACTGTAGCAGAACATTGATTGACTAAAGTCAGTACAACAAAGGTTACCAAGATGATCCAGGGCAAACAGAGCAGATCCTATGAGGAGTGACTGGAGGCCCTAAACATCTATTCACTGGAGGCTAGGCAGGAGGGAAGGACATGACTGAAATGTAAGTTTTCTGGGGTATAAGCAAGGTAAACAGTGAGGACCTATCTGTAAGAAACAGGTATGCAGCCACTAGGAAGCATGACTGGAGGTTGATGGGTGGTAAATTCAGGAGAAACTTGAGGAAGGTCTACTTTACTGAGAGGGTGATGGAACTGTGGAACAGACTGTCAGTAAGAGTGATGGGGCAGCTACCCTTAATGGGCATAAACAGGGTTGGGACAGGAAAGGGGACTCATAGTCCCCAAGGAGGGAACTATGGCTTTGCAGGGGTGGGGTAGCTGGGGGGACAGCCCACCAGAGTAGTAGGTCGGTGGGGTAAGGTAGTAGTATAGTACAGTAAGGAAGACTCGATGGACATTTGGTCTCCATCTACTGTCAAATTGTATGTTTCTGAGGTGTGCTGTTATCCCACAATAATGAACATTCTGCCATGCCTTATTGCTTAAATAACTGATCTGCAACACTATCAGCACACTACACTTACTTATTAGTTTCTATTTTGTGGCTCTCTTCCTACGGTGATCAGGCCCACCTTCGATTGAACCTCTGGCCCCATCTCACCCCTGCTGGAGGGCCTTCATATTATCTTTGAGAAATACTGCTGGCCCTCTCAAATCCTGAAAATGACTCCTTGCCAGGGGAGCAGAGGGCCCAACACAAAGTTGCCCAAGACCATATCCAAATGGGGAGAAAGCAACGTCAGTGAGTCCTACCTAAGCATAGGAAGTGAAGCAGCATCTGCCTAAGCCACTGTTCTTTTCATATGTTCATCCCCAAATGCACCCACCTCCACTCTGGGCTGAGAGTCATGCAGTACCCAACCCAAAGATTCTCCAAATTGCTACTCCTGGTCTATGGGCACTAAGCTCCATGGAACCTCAGAGACAGTGTTGCAGTAGAGAATCCTGTCCACACCACCCCGAGAAGAAGGGCATCGCTTGGAATATGATCCTTCTCCTGATAGGCTACAACACTGTTTAGGTTTCAGAAGACAGATGTGAATAGCTCACAAGGCCCATAGCTCCCCAACCACAGCATTATCTGTCTGATGCCAGTAAATTTGTTTAGTCAGGAGAGCATAGAAATTGAGGTTACCACTAGACCTAGGAGACAGAGCATGACCCAGATCAAGACCAGGTCGCTGCATCACATCAAGGCTGCCTGAACTGTTAAGGCCAATGCCCTGTCCTTGTGTAGAAAGGCTTTTGCCTGGACCGTATCCGTACCTCCTCTGTGTACTGCAGCCTTTGGCAAAGGATCAGCACCCCACACTGTCCAGCAGTTGTCTGATGCAGTGAAAAGTGTACTCTACCCTGGCTTTTGAAGACCCCTTCAGCAGCCATTTGTCCAGGTATGGCAAGGCATTCAGTTTCTCCTGGCACAGTTCTGAACCCACCATAGCAAAGCATTTGGTAAAGGCATGCAGTGCCAAAGATGATCCAAAGGGCAAGGCTCAGAACTGGAAGTGTTACCTTCCATGCAGAAGTGGAGGAACTGCCTGGGCACTGCCTACTTTTGTTGTGCAAATACACTCTGCATATGCAGGGTGCGCATCCAATCCCCTGTGATGGAAGGAGACAGTGTAGGGACAGCATGCAACATTTCTTATAAACTAAAAGTTCCTTTAGGCCCTTGAGGTCTAAAAGGGTTGAAAGCCATGCTGGCCCAATGGCGTAAGAGGGTTGGAGGTAACACTGGTGCCTTACCTTCCCACGCCGGCAACCTGCATTTGGGAACAGAGACAGGTCGCTCAGGGTCAGCTGAGAGGAGGGAGGATTGAGCATCCATCAGACTGCTCTCCTCCTTTGGAGAAGGGGACTTTGTGGCTCAGCGATTGACTGCCACCAAGAGGAATCCTGCTGGAGGTGTGCACGAGTCACCGCTGAGGGGGTGCTCCACGACAGAGCACTAGGGGTGTAATTCCATGAAGGCAGAGGCACACATTGTGTTCATTGCATGCTATGGAGGAGCCAGAGGAGAAAATATCAGGAGAAACCTGGGGACAGGTTCAATGAAGCCCTGTCCATCAGGCCATTGGCCCACCACATGGCCCTCCTTCCAAGCCCCACCACGGGAGGGGAGGGAATCCACGGAGATACTGGTCATTGATCTACCGGAGGAGAGTAAGGGATGGCAGTGTTTGACAGGACAAGACTTGAACCAGCCACTCATCATGACACAAAGAAGGATAAACACCAATACAACAAAAAAAATAGGTTGAAAGTCTTTATCTTTTGTGTACCAGAAAATATCTGAGAAAAACATTTATTTAGTTCCTCCTGGGAACTGCTAGATGACTTTTTGTGCAGCAAAAACACCCTCATCATGCAGGAAGATTAGGTGCTTGGGGGGCGAGAAGGGCTGGGAGAGGTCACCAGGGTTATGACATCAACTCTAGGGCATGTCCATGTGGGATACATTCCTGACCCATCCTGTTTATGGTCTCTGTCTACCACTGGGGTAGAACAGAGAGATCCTGTCCCCACCCAAGGCCCAATTGGGAAATCGGAGGGGAGGTAATGAGTCAGAAGGAAGGAGGTAGCTGACTGCTCCTTTACCACGTCCCTTGAGGGACTTATAGGAGCTCCCATGAATGCTGCTGTTGCTGCTGCTGGGGAACATAATCACATCTCTGACCATGGGGAGGGAGGTTGGTGAGAGCCCCAGTGAAAGAGCCTCTACCCTGGCCTTGCTGATGGTCATTTAGAGTTAAAACTGAATAGTCCTCATAGACAGCATTGAGATTTTGAGCTCATACAGGATGGTATCTACCTTGGAGACAAACAGCTTATTGTTCTTCCTTAGGGCATTCAAAACTGATTGCTGCACACTCTGGACAAAACCAGCAACTGAGAGCCAGGAAAGCTGTCTTAAGTGCCAGAGGCAGCTGCCCTGACTCCACCATTGGAGGCATCATAGACATCTCAGGCAATGCTTTCCAGCTTCAGATTCCTGGCACACATTTTAGGGCTTCTGTTTTATCAGTCCAGTGAGGCAGCTTTCGATAATATGTCTCAGGTTGCTCTACATGTGATTCAATATTTTGTCAGATACACCTGGTACTTAACAAAATGCAAACCAAGTGAAGCTGGGACAAAGGTGAGTGCCCCATAATGTCTAATCTGGACATTTTCAGAAGGTCAGGTATTCATCCTTTAAGGTGCCTGAGATGTGTCATGGACAACCATGATAACAATGGAATCAGTGTCAGGCTGCGTGAAATAATACTTTTTGTCCCTAGGGTCAGATACTGCTTATCTGACTTCCTAGGGATGACTGACAAGGAGTTAGGCTTGTGCCAGGCAGTCAGGGTAGCATTCTCCAGGGCAGCATAAATGGAGGGATAACCACTGGGGCACTTCCTCCAGAAAATCACATAAGTTCTTCTCTAAAGGTCTGAAAAGCAACAGCCTCATAAGGAGGATGAGGATGTACAAGATGGTGTCTTCAGTCTCAGAGGACACATCATAAGTAGAACTTGTTGAATCTTCCAGTTGCATGGGGCACAAAGATCAGGAACTCTTCACCAATCCTCAACCTCATCCAGGAACTTAGGACTGTATTTCATCCTCCTCTTCCTCAGAGGAGGAGGGGAGGCTGGGAGTTATTGACCAAAGAGGAGGGCCTAAAGAGGCACTGGAGGACCAGCTGGTACTTCTGGAGGTAATGGCTGAGTGGTGACCTGCATCATCAACTGTGGCAGATGTGGCAATAATCTCTTTACCAAGTCAGAGAATTCTGCCAAAATGTCACCTGAATGCCCTTATGGCCAAGGCTGTTGAAGACAATGATGGGACAAGCCTACTGAAGGTGCAAATGGGACCACTCTGACGATGGCATCAGTTCAACTGCACCCACTGAAAAAGCTGCTGAACTGCTGGTAGAAGGCTGCAATACCTTGGATATCAAATCCTTTTCCAGGTAGGGGTTCTGGCCTTGGAGAGGCTGAACACATCTGCTTTGCTGACATAATGGCAGCATTTTTTATTAGCATCCCCTTAAGGAGTCGGGATCCAGATTGCTGATGGGTGGCAAAATATCACAGAGTTACCGATGATGTGCAGTCTGACTCCCATTAGCTGTGGTGGCTCTCCATCAATAAGAAAGATTCTGACCAGGCTATGAACTTTACCAGTGACCACATTGATTTACATGGTGACCAGCGTCTCCCTTTTCTACCAAAGACTTCTGTATTGATGGTGTCAGTGGAGAACTTGGCAACTTGGTGGGCACTGCAGTATCCTTGCCTTTCTCAAGAAAATGCTCCAAACCTTACAGCTATGCCACCATGTAGCCTGGCTAAAATCCTGGCAGATATCATAGGTTTTTATGTTGTAGGATAGACCACATGCACAACTGGTGGCTTTCCTCATGGTAAATTGGTGTCTGCCATGACAATGGTGAAAAGCACCTTCTTCAGCAATGACATACATAGACAATTGACATTTCTTAGGAGTGACTACAAGAGAATAAATGAATTCGATGATGAAAACTCTGCAACAGAAAAGCAGCATCCACTGGTTGGAGGATCACTTCTGAAGAGAGGGAGAAACAAACTGTAATGGTTAGGGACCACCCATATTATACAGGCGCTACTGTGCTCCACCAACGTGCGTAGGCACATTGACATTGGTGGCCCTCTCGTGTAAAAGTTCCTATGAGGTCCTATGCTGATAGCTTGTACTATTAGTCTATGGAGATATCTTCAAAGAAGATCTAGTGTTCATTTAGCTAATGTCAGTAAGGCAACTCTGCTAAGCCTCCTACCCCCCACCGTGTAAAACTAAAACAAAAGCTGAAGAGCCCATATACTTGGGCAGAGCCTTTAATATACACTTTAGTTCTTTAGGCAGCTACCCTGTGTCTCGGTGCCAGAAACAGCAGTCTATGTGGGAGTGACTGAGAATACTTGCAATGAGATTATAAATGTGTTGGTTAAGCTGTTGATGTAATATGTATTATTATAACTATGGAATAATCAAATATTTATGTGTGTGTATACTGTATGCACAGTTGGATATATTTATAATTCTAAATTCTTTCTTGTAATGCATAATGGGATCTTATGTCTTGTCCGATATATGTAAACTGTTAAAGCCTTTTTATCTTATGGGACCTCAATGAAAATGAGCTACGGCTAAGAATTTTATATTACTGTTCATAGACCATGAACAAAATTTTACTTCTACTTTTTACTACATAAGAAAACAATTTACAGATGCTCTATATATTGGATGACACTGTCCTACTCCTGTCTGGCCCATCCACACTTGCAGCCCAAACCCCCTCCAACACAACCTGGTTTGATGCCAACTGCCTTAGACTGAACACACAAACAAACTGCTGCCATGATCTTTGACTCAACGCAGAGACTCGCCAGACTACCCAAGCTCCCAGTTTTTCTCGCTGCTTCTCATAACCCACCTAAAACGTCCTTACTAAATACCTTGGCGTCTGGCTCAACCTCTACTCGGCCTTTTGTCCCATTTCAGTGCACTCCACTCCAAGCTTCGCTAAAACTTGGTCTGCGGTATTGGCACAAGGCCAGCCCTTCACTCCCAGTAAGATGTGATCTCTTAGTCAAATGGATCCTCCTGCCTTCAACTATGCTGACATAGCGTACAGTGCTGCCCACCACCACCCTCTAAAAGCAGATGTGCTTTACATGCCTTTTGTAGGTTTGCTTCAAACTCCACCCCCATCTCATTGCTGTGAGCTCTACTCTTTCCTCTCTACAGTCCCTGGCTCAGAGCGTTCCTCCCACTGACTCTCCTTCATAGCTAAGTACTAGTTTGGTTTCTTCCTTCTTACCTCACCTCCTTCTCTCTCAGCTTCTCCCCTCCTTACAACACTCGATCCAGTTTCTCCCTCCTTTTCTCTCCCTGAATTTGCACCTCTACCAGCAAGCTCGCCTTCTCCTAAAAATTTCCCTCCCTCTGGAATGTCCTTTCCCCTTTATCTGCTCTCTCTCCTCCTTCCTCTCTCTCAGCTGCCACTCAGACCTCCTCCTCCTGTCACCACCTGCACCTGCTTTCCCTCCTAGCACTCCTTGTTTCAGAACACACCATGTTTCTTAATGCCCCGGATTATAAGTCACAGTAAACCAAATTTAGCCTACTTGTATCTTATTTGTATAACTGTATATAGTTTTCTGGATTGTTTAGCCTTATTGTATGACTTGTATATATTTGTACATAAGTTTTACTGTTTATTTCTTACTTGTACATAGTTTCCTTTGCTGCTTTTTTCTTTGTTCCCTATTTTGGGTACTTAAATTTGTTCTATTCTGACGCCTGTACACCCTTCCTCCGGGTCGCACCTGGAAATAAGCCGTGGCTCATGGTGCCTTTCCAGTTATCAACTTTAATAATAATATATATATATATATATATATATACACACACATGTGTATATATATATATATATATATATATAGCTTTAAAATCAAATTCTCCTTTAGAGGCTCTCTTCTCTGTTTTTCTTACCCTGGTGTGCAGGCACTGTGTTGAGAACACAACTCTGGCAAATGGGTCAGACAACCCATTGTCATCAGCAGGCAGGACCCCACGGGCCTGGTACATGTGAGCTCGCAGCTGGAAATAACTCATATCTGAGGAAGGAAAATAAAATTATAAATTACAATTTGACGTGGAATTGCAAATGTGATGAAATGTAAAACAGTCAACCACATTCAAAAACTATAAACGTAGTTGAACATGCTGCTTTTTTCAAAATCTCCAAAATTTGCAACCCTGTAGAGTCATTTTAAATCAATCAATCGTTTATTCCTAGAAAGCGCAATTCCAAAAGGTCAAAGCACTTTAAAATTAAATAATTCTAAACACAATAATATAAATACATACAATTACAGTAACATCCTCAAATTATTAAAACGAAACAATTAATTGAAGTCAGGAAAGCCAAACCAAACGGATAAATTTTAAGAGCAGATTTAAGATTTTGTCATTATGAATAAAAATGATTTACACTGTTGTTGCCGTGTTTTCATTTTATTCTATTTTAATAACCCCTTCAAACCCAAGAAGCTAATTTTTGGCTCAGTTTGTACTGCCTTCTATTCAATTCATGGGACAACGTGCCTTTTGAGTGGATAAAGATTAAAATCATGTAAACGGCTGTTTGAGATCAGTGCAATGAAATAGGAACTTATAGTTCTAAAACAAACAAACCTTCTAGAACTGGTCCAGTTCTAAAACTGAGAATCCAGAACAGTTCTAGTGCTTTGAAATGCATATTAGACAGTTAGACATAATTAATAAACAATATCTAAATAAATGTAAATTACTTGGTTTGAGTTGAATAACAAGAACGGTTTTAGAGCTTTTTGACTGCAAATAGAACAGGAAGAGCTTGCCCCTCCCTGATTCTATGAGGTAGCATTTCAGAACTTGCGTTGTAGGACATGCTTCTGCTCTAGAGATGCAGTGAAATAAAATTTCGCCAGTGAAATTCGTGAAATCGCGTATTCCAACAAAACATTTAGTGAAATTCACAGATTTCACTGAGGAATATTGTGAGTGCAAAATGCTAAATTCTGCCAGGTAAAATTGTAAACTTAGCCTGTGAGTGCTGGAATTTTGCCACTCAGAGTAAAATTCCACTGCTTGCAGGCAAAATTCCATATTTACGCTGGTGAAATTTGTAATTTGCCGATGGGCTCGTTTCATACCGTGAAATATTTTGTAATGCGTGAATTTCACGAAATATTTAGCGTAGCTAAATTCATAGATTTCACACATCTCTACTCTGCTCCTGCTGCACTTCAAAATCAAGTCAAAGTTTATTGGCAGGAAATACTCAGTCGAGCAAGCTCATTTACAAGGTGGTCCTGAGCAACCATCAAGGCTCAAAACATAATTAGCAAATATGGGGAGTGAGGAGGAAGAAAATAGGAAAGGGTGGAATTGAGGAGAGGAGAAGGCTCAGTGGCATGCACAGGAGTCACCAATTTTGCTGGAGACTAGTGCTTTGAAGTTGCTGTAGGGTACAAGATTTTGAAGTTTGAGACTGGATTGGGCTTATTCCAGGCAACCAGAAGGGCATGACTTATAACCATATCACAGAACCAAGTATGGGAGCAAGACACTTCTAGCATAATGTAGTTATTTCTCCGTAATGAATATAAGCAGGCAGTATGATGAAAGAAAGTAGAAATATATAAGGAGCTAACAAAAGGGCTTTATATAACCAGGTGAGGAAGTGGATGAGGCATCTAGCCAATAGGGAGGTCCAGCGTAACTAAGCATATAGCTCACAGTGATGTGTGTGATGGTGTGCATTAAAATTAAACAAATCGCTCTGTGGTAGAGTGTATCCAATTGGCAAAGCAGGGAATCTGATCATTTGTCATAAAAATGTTGACACAGTCGAGGAGTGGCATAAAAGTTGATTGAACTAGTTGATGTCTGTCCTCAGCCGTGAATAGGGCTTTTTCCCACAGAAGAAATCAATACATTGGCGCAGTTTTTTGTGAGGGAAGTAGCATGGGCAGAGAAAGTTAGGTGTTGGTCGAGGTCACAGCCCAGATATTTGAAGTTGTTGATTACCTCAAGGTCATCGCCAGGAGCGTTCTGATGGGGGGGCAGGATGATAGGACATTTGTGATGGAAGTGAGTTGTCTGGAATAAAAGTACATGTCTTTAGCTTTTTGGCGTTTAGAGGAGTTTGGATTGTGCCAGTCTGAGTTGGAGGAGAGTGAACTGGAGTTGGAGTTCCATTTGGACATCGGTTACTGAGGGCCTGGATAGGTAGATCATAGTATCATCTGTGAACCAGGTGAAGCTTTGCTTTAGTGATGTTATTATCAATAGTGTTGATGTAGAGCGTGAAAAGAAGAGGTCTAAGGATTGAACTTTGTGAGACGCCTTGGAATGGGAAGGAGCAGGAGAGTGAGCCATCTGCTTTTTCTTCAGATGCAGGCAAACACACGTGTCATATTTTCCAACAAAGTGACACATTTCCAACAAGGTCACTGCTTGTTGGCAGTAGAAATAAACCCATGTGCCATTTATATACAACTTTCTACACTTAAGCAAATGTTAGACCACGCCCACGTGGTCTACCAGCTGTGCTGCAAGTAGTGCAGGTGCTAAAATGGTACTGTAATTGGGCACAAGGATCAGAAGAGGGTTTCAAAATCCAGGCCAGTCTATTCTCAGCTTCTTCCCACAGGACACACATTAATAGGGGTGGGGTCCTAGCTGAAGGAGACCCCTGGAGTGTGACAATACAATGAGTCAATGAAGAATAGTAGTTTCAGTTTCTGTGGCCTCCATATTCAAAGGACTCAGTTTGCTCCTTGCAAAGTCCCTATCCTGGGCAGAAATTAGCACAATGCCCTAAAACTGCTCTGTTCAAACAGGTTTGGAGCAAAGTGTGATGTCCCAAACACTTTTGAATATAGCCCTCAGAGCTGTTTATTTATTTATTTATTTGTATTTATTTATTTTATTTATTGAAATAATCAGTTTTACAACCTTTGAGTCAGGGACTCTTTACAAAGGTACCTCGTCATGGGGGAGACAACAATTAAGTGAGGTTCAGGACAGAGGTTACATACAGGTGAGATACATAATACACACGTAGAGTTACAGGCAACAATTATACAGGCACATGCATATGTTGGGTTACACGCGTCATTATATAACATCATACGCATCAGTATATAACATCATTGTTACGGTCTATTCTATTGTGCCAGCATCCAGGCGCCTATGGGACCCAAAAGGCATAGAGCTAAGCGAGACAGGGTTTTGGTCCACTACAGGCAATTACAACATCGCTGTCAATAATGTGTTGGCGGAGGGAAAATTTGAACCGCCAGTCCCAGGGATCTTAGTGATAGCCTCAGGAAGGAGTTAAACCAGGCCGGGCTTTATGATGAAAGGATCTTTGGCAGCAGAGGTCCTTGCCCTGGGAACTATGAAGGTGGCTGTGGTGGAGTTACGGGTTGGCAAAGGCGGACAGCCAGCTGCAGGGATGAAGAGACTCTGGTGGGCAGAGCCCTGATATGGATTTTTGGCCAGTAGGCAGGTGTGATATTTCAGTCTTTCCTCAAGAGTGAGTATGTTAGCAGCGGAGTATAGCAGACAGGTGTGAGTTCTGCTGTGGGCACCGGTGAGGAGCCTACAGGCTTTGTTAATAGAGGTCTGGACTTTTGTTAAGGAGGAGGGTCAGCCACTGCGTGAAATTGGAAGTCCGTAGTCGCCAGTGACAACACCGATGAGGTAATGGCTAGTTTTAAGGCAGATTCCGGGAGGCAATCTTTGTGGCGGTAGAGGAGCCCGATCCTGGAGTTCATGGCTGATGACAGGGCTTTAGGTGGGCGTGGAATGTAAGGCCTGGGTCAAAGGTGATGCCCAGGTACTTATAGGATGTTACCTGTTCTAGTGGGAGGAGCATGCTGGCGGTGATGTGAAGGGGGTGTCCTTGGCGCTGTTTTGCCGATGTGGAGAACAGCATTGACTTTGTTTTTTCAGGTTCAGGACTAATCGATGGTTATTGAACCATTTTTGCTTGAGGAAAGTTTGCAGCGTGCCTTGGAGTAGGAGGGGTCAGAGTGTGATGCTAGGATTACTGCATCAGCATAGAGCAGTATTTTGTTGGAGCAGGAGCTCGGGAGGTGTTTAGGAATAGACTGAAGAGGGTGGGTCCAAGGATGGAGCCTCTGGACCCCTGAGAGAACTGGTAGGTTGGAGGAGAGGGTCCCATTTAGCTTAACTTTTGGGACCTGTTGTGCAGGTAGCTTGAGAACCAATTCAGGGAGCCGGATGAGAATCCCAGATGGCTTAGGAGTTTAACAGCAAGGGTGGCACACAGTGTCAAATGCCTTGGATAGGTCTATGAAAACTGCCCTGCAAGTTGACCCTTGTCAAGCCAGAGTGTATGCGGTGGGAGAATTCCAGAAGGGCAGTGGACGTTGCATGGCCAGGACGAAACCCATGTTGCTCAGGACATAGAAGGTTGTGTTTAGATAGGTATTCTGTGAGCTATGAGGTTACTATATTTTCTAAAGCTTTGGATGGGCGGGGGGGATGGAGATGGGCCTGTAGTTATTTGGTAGTATACGGTCCCCAGACTTATGGATGGGGTTACTCAGCCTGCTTCCAAGCATCTGGAAATTGGCCTAAGCATAAGGATTTATTTATGATGAGCGTGAGGGGATAAGCATGACATCCAGCGTGAGGCGGAGCATCCTGAGTCAAGAGGGTCATTACTTGGGTTGGGAGGTGAGGGACTTTAGAAAAAAGGTTTGGCATCATGGGGTGAGATCATCCGGAAGTGGAATTCGGCCTGGAAGTGTGAGTGTGGGTGGGCGAAACTGGGTCAAAAATGGGCAGGGAGAACTGCACTTAAGTCCGTGAAGGTTTTATTAAGGTAGTATGCAATACATGTTAGGTCCGCTGAGACTGCACCATTTATGACAATCTGAGATGGAGGGGGAGCAGATTTTACCATTCAGTTCTTTAATGTTGTCCCAGAAGGCTCTGGATGAACCCCAGGAGGATGTCAAAGCAGCCTGATAGTATTTAGCTTTTGCCTGCTTGATGGCCCAGGTGCATTGGTTGTGGGCTGCCCTATAGGCATGCCTGTCTGCCACCCTACCAGAGTCATTTGCTATGTGCCAAAGATTATCTCTTTTAGTTGCTGGATCAGTGCAGGGATATCCATGCAGCAGTCCGCTTTTTAGTCTAGATGTGGTGAAGGGGCAAACAGGTCACAGGCAAGGTTGAAGGCCGTAGTGAGGTAGGTTAGGCAGAGTTTATGTCTGATGCATGGGCCACTGGGGTCCAGTTGACTTGTGAGGTGACGCTTGAGGTTGTCAAGACCCTGGGGAGAAATTCGCGCTGAGGGGTGTTGCTGCACGTAGGGCTGAGTGTGGGGAGGACCAAAAGCAGATGACAGGGAGTGGTCGCTAAGTGAGTCCGCAAGGACTTGTACAGATGCCAATTTATGTGGCGGTTAGAGAGGACTACGTCCAGGAGTGAGCTGGTTCGCTTGCTTGTTGAGTCTAGTGGGCTGAGTGACCATTTGAGACAGGTCAAGGGCTGCAAGCTCATCCTTTATATTATCAGACGAGGGCTGAGCCAGTTGGTGTTTAAATCTCCCAATATTAGTTGTTCAGCCTTCTGGGGTAATGTGGAGAGATAGTCAAGCAGCGAGGTGACCGCTAGATTTTTGCACTGGGGTATGTAAGCCGTGGTTAGGTATAGGGGCCACAACCAGGGTAAGGTGTGATTTTGAGAGTAATGGCTTGCACCCCATGGTTGAGCTCAGGGTAGGGAGGAATGACCCAGAACCGAGTCGCGCAAGTAGATAGCACACCCCTCAACGCCTGCCCATCCTATCAGTCCTGAACAGGAAAAACCTGATAGAGAGACGGCTGAGCTCAGTCGTGAGCAAGGACAGCCAGGTTTCTGCTAGCATGAGAATGTCAGGGGAATATTGCGTGACCCAGCATTGGAGAGCTGCAGCCTTCTTAGGGAGACTACATGTGTTCAAAAGCAATTGGAGACCTTGCCACAGGTGGGCTGGGGAGGGCAGAGTTAGGGGCCCAGGGTTTGGGTGCACATTGCCTGAGAGCAGGAGCAGTAGAAAAATTAGACGCCTCACAGGGTAGTGGTTGTTGAGGGTGGGGTGCATATGCAGCTGCCGAGACCTCACAAGGGTGGTGCATGGGATGGGAAGAGAGAAAAGAACCGGAGACACTAGCGAGGAGAGTGACCATTTGTGATAGAATTTGTGATACTGAGGGTTGCGCTTTGGCGTGGGTGGGTGGGGGTAGTGTGGTAGTCCAGGGTTGGGATGGATTTGGGGATGGACTGAGAGGTAGATGCAATAAGCTGAGAGAAAACAGGGTATTGAGTGTGGGGGATTGTGGTTTGGTCGGGGCAGGTCAGTGGAGATATAAAGGGATTGAGGGTGAGCATGGGTGCTGTGGTAGGAGAAGTACAAGTATAGCAAGGAACATGTTTGTGAGAGATATATCAGTAGGGAGAGTAGAAACTGAGTGCAGGTTCTCTAGTGCTGGAAGGATATAACCAGCAAATGGAAAAGTCGACTGATTGGTTCTGGCACCCCATGTGGGTATGCCTATTTAAGGAGAGCCGACCAAGGGTGGTGGTGGGCGGTGGGGAGCCGAACACGCAGCGCTCGGTGGGCAGAGTCTCTTCAGACAAAGGAGCCACTGGCAATGCAGCTCTAGTTTGTCCTGGTATGTACCTGGGAGGTCCGCTCGCTTTCTGGCCCACTTGCAACGGAGGGAGGGGAGGACTCCTGGTTCAGTCCTCACGACCGCCTGGGGAGAAGAAAGAGACAGGCTGATTAAATAGGGTTCGGAGGATTATCGAGTTGCTGGGGGGAGGGGTAGGAATACAAGGCATGCAACAGTAATCCAAACTCAGAAAATTAAGCAGCAGTTTGGATCTAAAGCACAGAAAGTAAGAAACGCTTTTAAAGGTAGCAGTTGGGATCGATGCAGAGACAGAAAACGGTTTTAACGGGAGGCTATGCACATTAATTTAAGCAGTAGTTTGGTACAAGTGCAGACACAGTAAAGGGAGGCTATGCACAGTAGAAACAGTAGAGGAATCAGCAAAAATAAAACATAAACTGTCTGCATTTGTTGGGCGGAGCCCTCTATTTTTAAAAAGGCGCAAGTGAGTCTCTTCAGACAAAGGAGCCACTGGCAATGCAGCTCTAGCTTGTCCTGGTATGTACCTGGGAGGTCCGTTCGCTTTCTGGCCCACTTGCAACGGAGGGGGACTCTGGTTCAGTCCTCACGACCGCCTGGGAGGTCCGTCATTTTCTGGCCCACTTGCAACGGAGGGAGGGGAGGACTCTGGGTTCAGTCCTCACGACCGCCTGGGAGGTCCGTTCGCTTTCTGGCCCGCTTGCAACGGAGGGAGGGGAGGACTCTGGGTTCAGTCCTCACGACCGCCTGGGAGTCCGTTCGTTTCTGACCCGCTTGCAGCGGAGGGAGGGGAGGACTCCTGGGTTCAGTCCTTTAGTCAATTTATGTTGTCCAGGGCAAAGGACAAGGAAATACTTTCTGTTTTCAGCTTCTTCCTGGGAATAGGGGCCTCACAGCTGCAAACCAACTGACTGAACCAGGTAAGCTGTTAGTAAAGCCCTCAATAGAGGTTCTAAAAGATATGCTCAGCACAGTTCACATCCCTCTGCTGGCCACAGAGTGATAGGTGGCCACTAAAACATACTGGCTGTGAAGAAGAAGTTCGGGTGTCCCAAACCTGTCACTGCTTTGCACTAAATTACTATATCCAAATATCCCATGAATGACCTGTCCACAGAACTCAGGCCCAAAACGGGTATCTACATCCCAGTATGCTTTCATTACAATGTGAAGTACAAGCCTTTGCTCTTTAGACAGTGTGGATGCTGTGGGCTCATGGAGTTGCAGCCAGTGGTCATCTGTGGTGTTGTGTGTAATGAAAAACAACAAATTGCAGTGGTGTCCTCCTTCCACCCAATACTACCCAGTAAAAGAATCCATGACACTTTTCACAAGAGTTGGGGATTTTCACGGTGTCCTGGCCAACCTTCCCCTTCCTATACAATAGGTTCAGACAATTGTCCAAGGCTGCATGTGGGTGCTGAAGTATGAAATGTCTGCCACTCACATTTAAAGTCACTTCACTACCAGTCTCTCATTGCTTGTAAAGCGCTTTAGGATGAACGTGCCAAAGTGCAATATAAATGCAAATTATTATTCTTCTAAATCATTAAGTATTACACCACTGCATTATGTTGAAGATGGGGTGAAAAAGCTTGCATTTTACCTTCACTGCTGAGTTTGGAAGGTGGAATGCTTGGAGGAATATCAACTGACGCTGTAGCTCCTTCATAGATAGGTTTGAACTCTTCCGGAAGGCTGCTGATGCTATTCTTGGCATACTTGACCACACCAAGCCACAGGTAAATTTCTACTTTGGCAAAGATTTCTCCAGCAGCTGAACCTGGGACCTGCAGGCATAAATAAGAAACAATAATTCTAGCAGTGAATGAACATCATAAAAAGAGACTGCTACACATAGTGTCCCAGAGCCAGAAGGTCATTGGTCCAACTTACGTACCAGAAGGCTACATAAAGGATCATTTCAGTTATGAAAAATAGTTACATCTGGCCTCATCTGATACTGTGGAGTTCAGATACTGTGATGACGTATACCTTATGATACCTTATTAGGCTTTTGTGTACTTTAAATTAAGAGTGAAATGTGTTTGATTTACCTTGGGTGACAGTCCCTTAATACTAGTATAATATGAATACCTATTTATCATTGTAATACGAATGATGTTATATATGATTTGCTGTATTGATGGCACCACTTTGGAAAATGCTGACAATTATAAATACTTAGGTATGTATTAGGACCCCATGTTTAACATAATTTGATATGCACAGAGAACACATGATCAAGATTATAAACTGTAAACTAGGTGCACTCTGGGGATGAGATGGTGAGCTGTGACCTAATTCTGATTCTGAATCTGATGTGTTTCCAAAATGTTCTGATTTACTCTGCTTTGCTGTAGTTTCCAAGACAGGTAACTTTTTCCAGACTGAATCAGAACTGGGCCAGGGGCAGATGCAGACTGGATCAAATAATAGAATTAGGTTGTCACTACTCCCTTATAATAGCCTTTTCTTCATGTCATTTCATTTTTAAAATTCTTTTGTCTTTTCCCACCAGTTTCCAAATTTTAACAAGAATGAAGGCTCAAAATCATTTACATCATCCAGACCAGGTCACTGGCAGATCAGAAGCTGGTCAGTACTCGAACTAGGTCAAATCAGAATCAACTCATAAATTACTGTGATTTCCAGAGTCAAGAGAGAAGGGCCATGGGAGGGATCCTGATTTGGCAGAGTCGACCTCACAGCACTAGTGCATGCTATCAAATTAAATCTTGTGTAAAGAGACACATTCCTGCCTAGAGACCATCGTTTGAAAGCACATGACAAGCTCTTTCAAATGAGGTATTGGCCCACATGTAGCTGGAAGCACTGCAGAGATATAGACATCGAGTCTGTTCAATATTAATACTGCAGTGCAGCCAATTGTAACACACTCTTATGTCATCTAAGTACAAGCTGTGTCTAGCTACACTGAGTCAAACATGGCTTGTTCCCAAGGTTGCATATATAAAGTCTAAAGGGGTGGTTACACTGACCACTAGTCATTAGTATAGGCCACTTATATAGGGCACCATAAAAGCCCTGTTTTTCCAAATGTATATCCCCTTCTAGTTTGTATATACAAGTTTATTGCTCCAGTTGGAGGACCTCTTATGGATATAAGAGTTTCACCATGCATGTACTTAGGACCAGAGGACTGCGAACTGAAGGTGAGCAGCTCTGTGGTCCTAAGGACATAGGATGCAATACTTAGAGCCACAGGAGGCCTTCCAAATGGACCCATAAAATTATTATGGACTGCTAACTTTTAAAATAAAAACTTTTTTTTATCTAAAAGAGACAGCATAAGCGGTCAGTGAGATGCCCATTACAGTGGCTCAGTAAGATACTATCATGGTAGTAAGAGTATTTACACATAACTGAAGGCAGTGCTATGATTGGTTTGGGATGCTGCAGTGATTTGTACTATATATGTGTGTGTGTGTGTGTATATATATATATATATATATATATATATATATATATATATATAAGGTCTCATTACTTGTTGCTAAAGAGACCCACCAAGGTTATCAAACAGCCCCTGTACCCAGTATATGTGTGCATTACCTCATAGGAAACTTCCTCATGTGAATCTTGCCCCAGATAACCCAGTAGTAAAAAGTTGTAACCCTCATAAAATCCAGAAAAACGGGTCCCAAGGACTTCCAGTTTCTGGTGCCACCCACGCCCACCCCACGCCTGTCAAGTTAGGATGTGATGCTAGGGAGAGCATGGGGACATGCTCCATTATACTCTATGGGTGGCATCTTTCCGATCATATTTTTACATTATAATGGCAATTTGGTGAGAGAAACGGGCACTGGTTGACTAACAATGCCCTTGTTTTTACTACTGGATTATTTGGGGCAACAGTCATATGAGGAGGTTTTATGAGGTAATGCACCATATATTGGGTGAAGGCAGAGGCTGGTAAGTCTCTTTAATTATATCACAATGTTCTACAAATAGTACAATGTAGTATTTATGTTGAACAGACTCAGTCCTCTATATCTCTAGAGTACTTCCAGCTACAGGTAAAGTCCGATACTTCATTTGAAAGTACATTTCATGAGCTTTCCAACTACGCCAGCCACCATACATGAAGAACGTTTCCCTTGAGCCGAACCGTAGCGCTGAGGGCTGAGGCACTGGATGCCACACCTAACGTCATGCCGGTGACCTGGGTTCAGAAACAAGCATAGGCTATCAGGAGGCAGTGGGAGAAGGAGAGGATTGAGTGTCAGGGCATTCCTAGGACAGCTCTCCTCTCCGGGAGGAAGGGCTGTGATCTGGGTGAAAAGTGGAGGAAAATGGATCCTCTGGCAAGGATGAAGCCCAACCCTCCACAGGCTTAGCTCCCAGGCCGGGCAGAAAGGTAAGCCCTGGTAATTCTGGGATGTTGGGGCTGTGGGGTTGGTCTGAAGGAGGCACCAGGGGCAAGAGTATAAATACAATATGGAAAAAAAAAGAATGTTTCCTTTAACTAACTACAGTATAAACCTTACAGTCAGTCATGTATTTTTCCTTATTCTGGAGTGTGGTTAAATCTTGTTACAAGGCATTACTGAACCTGATGAGTCCAGGACTGACACTTTTTAATAATATATGTAGGTATTCTTTACTGTGTCCATGTCATGCCCACTATTGTGAACTACAGTGTACACTAGGAAGAAGACCATGCCACCAAGGGTTAGACTCACCTAAGAAGACCATGCCACCAAGGGTTAGACTCACCTAAGAAGACCATGCCACCAAGGGTTAGACTCACCTAAGAAGACCATGCCACCAAGGGTTAGACTCACCTACAGCTGGCGTATGCTGGTATTTAATGGAACTACCAAGAACTTCCTGAAGCTCTACTTCCTAATGTACTGGTCCAGCTGAACACCTTATATTCTTTAAGATCTCAGACATGTCCTGAATTTTCAAGTATGGTAACTATTGGTGAACAAAGTGGGTGATTTGATGCCTTTTCTTGAACCAACAAGAAACTTTCAGTACACAAGCTTTCAGGCTTACACAGAGCCCTTCTTCAGGTGATGGCAGTTTATAAAAACATTACTTATATACTCTGGACAATGCTACCTACATCTAGCAATTAACATCCCCACAGGAAGGAGCTGCAAGACTCTCTCTAACAGCTGTTAATTATACAGCTCCTTTCTAATGCTGCTTTTACAAACTGTTAATTCCATAACAGATGATTTACAGCAGTGATAGGATTCCAGTGATTGTGCTTGGTTAATTAAGCAATAAGATGTGACCAGGGTTATGTTAATGTTCAGTTAATCACCCCTGGGGTGTAATGCAACATGAGGTACAGCTGAGTGCTGTATGCCCCAAGGGTGATTAACCTGAACATTAACATAACCCCTAGGAGTACTTTATTTCTATTATAGTAAGGAAAACATATGCATTGCTGTGATCTTTCATATATATTGCTGAGGTTTTTGTACACAACTCACTTAAATAGTTCCTCGGACACTTACTCCTGGTTAGGTCACGTGTATTGGGTGGTTACTGAGGAAATGGTAACCAGGTAACTAACGTGACTGGTAGTGTCGTTCTGTCGGCTAGATATGTCCATGTTGGGGTGGAGGAGAAGTTCAGTTTGTGTTTATTTACGTGTAACCCCCTATAAATGGGGGTTCCCAAAAGTCTTCCTTGGGTGTTACTTAAATGCCCACTGCCAGGTGGTTCTGTGTCTTTACAGGTGTAAAGTGCTTGCATGCGCAGTGCCTCTGTTAGCTCTCCATGCCTGTCCCTTTAAGAGACATTATTTTTGTAGTGTATAATTAATCTGGGTAGGGGCCGAGTGTTTCCAGGCGCGAGTCCTGCCTGAGCTGCAATAATATTGCTCTGTTCTGCCATCGCTAATGGCAGAGGGAGCTCTGTTAGAACTGGTAATTGCTTGCTGATTAGCTGCTCTAATAATAATGGTATTATAGTTTGTCTAATCTGCCCTTCTTTGCAGCATGGACATTTCTGTATTGTACCAATCGGTACCTTTTGGGGACCTTAAAATGAGTCTGTCCCCAGGGGTCTTGTGGGAGTGAATTTCTGTAGGAATTGTAGTTTTTTTTCATTTTGGTGCCTAAATGGACCTGGAGGAGGAGCCCTTGCTTGACAGACAGATGAATCAACCAACCAAACCCTTTTGGATCAGAAGGAAGTCCGGTGCTGCCTACAGAGAGTCAGTCTGAGTTTGGAGTTGAGAGCATGAACTGCTCAAGACATTCAGCAGCTTCTGTGTAGTAGCACAGGAAACTGGTGGAAGGCTGGTGTCTGGCCTGCCTGCTTCATCTTCCCTTCTGAGGATCTGCTAGTGAAATTAATCAGACTGTATCCGAACCAGCTTATGACCAGAAATACTGAATTGTGACTGCCCTGTTACCCAAAGAAGACGCAGATTTGCTGTAAGCGTCGGCCTGGCAGAATGTCTGAGTCAGCAGAGATCACAGTTTTGCTCAGGAAAACTAAAATTGCGACTGGACTGTCATCTGACCTGTGGTATTGTGTTTTGCTTTACTATAAATGTGCTGTAAGCTGTCAGTCTGTCGCGATTTGGTTCCCTACTACTTAAGTGTGTCATGCTTGCTGGAAGCTGTCTCCAGCACCTATCAAACTGAATCCTAACTTCACAGGGGCCGGGCCCTGCCACCTTGGCCCAGTCAGCTACTTCAGATGCAGAGATCACCATCAACGAGACACTCGCCTGGGGATCAGCCCCTGCTCAACATCTCAAACAGGAACAGCACCTCGGTGAATCATGTGGGCCCTGCTTCTCCTGGCATACCAGCTTGTCAATCTGCTGTATCCATTTCATCCCTCCTGTATTTTGTGTTGGGTAGCGTGAGTAAACACCAGGGTAGCTCCCTGCAACATCAGCTAAATCAAAGTGTTGTCATCTGATTCAGTTGTTGTCTTCTTGTCACAGACTGAGCCTCCAGGCTCCAGATTACAAATTGTTTGTAGTTGTGCATGCTTCTTCTTTCTATCACAGGGCCCTGACCAGCTGCAATGTCGGCCTACCCCAGGCAGCGTGTCAGGCTAGCCCACCTTTTTCCAACTTGGTACCCAGAGTGTGTGACTGTGAAGAGACTCTAAAGTGCATGCATGCATGATTGTCAACATTGGAGCTGTAAATGTCCCTGACTGGCCATACCTAGAGCTCCGCCTGGCCCAATTTACAGACAACATCCTTCCAGACTGCCTTCTCCCCAGCAACCACCTCTTCCTTCAGGTATCGCCTCCTAGAACCCCTAGCATACCTTATTATTTATATACTAGACTAATTGTAACTAATTGGAAGCCTTTGTACACCTTTGTATTACTGGAATTGCTTTGTGTGTTCTTTTATTGTATCTCACCTGTAATGTTCTCCATTGTTGTACTCCACCACCAATAGTTGTCTACCCTCCCCATGCACGAGGTGCCTTTGTAAATTAGTCTTTGACTCAAGGTTGTAAATCCGAATTATGAAATAAATAAATAAAAATAAATAAAATTGTCTGATTGAATCAGCTACAGAGCTAATCAGCCAAATTACGCCTCTCCCTTGTTCATTCCTCGCTTGAATAAATCAGATCTCATTTTTTTGCATTTGACTTGACTGTGGTTCCATTTTGTACAAGAAGCACTGTACTTGTTGTTACCTGCTGTGTCTAACCTTATTTTGCAGGGGTCTCCAGGGTCGAACTGGTGAAATCAGTCCTGGTGGTAAGTGCAAACAGAGTGGAGATTTGCATGCTGATTAGGGTTATTGTAACTGTGTCTGTTGTTCATTGCTTAGGCCACTAGAGGGCAAAGAGCGTGGTTACAGTGTGCCAGAGGGCTGTACCCAGGTCAGCTATGCTACCAATGACCCTGTCCTCTGGGTGGAGGCCCCGTTTTCAGTACCCAGACCTCTTAACCTGCACCTAGTCACGCAGGCAGGGGAGTAGCCCTGGGATAGCGCCACCTAAGGGTTACCTACGCCAGGAATGTTACCTACAGTTAAGGATTTCACTTTAAAAACGCTTCTATTTATGTATGCCAGTGTCCGTTTTACATGCTTGTCAGTTGGAGTTAAGATGCAGCTGCCATTGCTTAGTAACAGTGACACAGTGCTGCATCTCAAACTTGCAAAGGGGCTGTATATGCACAGTAGCATGGATTTGTGTTTTGTAGATTCTTTTTTGGGGGTTGTGCTTAATACAAAATACATTTGCCATGGACACTGTAAGTGTATTTACTGCTACAGTTTCCTAGCATCTGTGTGAGACTGCATATATAATGAGGGTTTGGGTTTCTATCGGTGAATGTGCATATTTTTTTTCTGTTTGGGACTCCTGGGATTTTCACTTTGTGTTTAGAAAACAACTGCAGTACTAAATGCAGGTAATTAGCCCACGATCACGGTGTTTCAATGGCGGATAGCTGGACAATTTTGGAATTCTGTTTTAGAATTCCATTTTAAAATCTGGTCCTTCTTTTTTTATATCAATCCTCCGGTGAGCAGGCTGAGGAGCCGATAATTAAAGATTAACATAGGCTGCTGCGGTGCCAGTAGCCAATCAAAACACATGATTTCAAGTACCCTTACTATAATATGATATAGTGTATGGTGGAATGTTGTCCTGGGTGGAAATCCATCCCTAGAACAGGCAAATGATGTCGACATTGCTCTATCCTACCTTGTAACCACTCCACAGGAATCTCAAAATAAGCACCTTCCCATGAAAAGGAGGAGGGTCCAGGTACAGCATCAAGATGGGTGAATAGTGAGATCCTGACCAGCCTGAGGAGCAGGGACAAAACTTGGGTTGCTGCAAAGAAAAGCAACTGACAAGCTGACTGGGATGAATATCGTAGGTGAGGAAAACATGCAAGAGAGAAATTCAGGTAGCAAAAGAAAACATTACTTACCATAGTAATCTTGTTTCTTCTAAGGGAATCTTACTGTATTCTAACAAATGCAGTATGGTCTCACCATAGGACTGCCCAGAAGCCGAAATGGTTAATAGAATCTATGCTAATAGTGGAATGTTAGGCTCGAGCTTGGTTTTCAAATCATGTCCCTGGTTGCACTTCCTGCAACCATCAGATTCTTACAAAGCATGCAGAAGCTAAATACTAACTATCCAAACTAAGTTTACTACCCTAAATACCCTATTAGGGGAACAGAAATTCAAACAGTAGGAGGCATCTCTAAGACTCAAGTCACCAGATGCCCAAAACTAATAGGTACCCACAGGTTTCCAACATCAGTGATACAGGAGTAAGCAGAGCCCTGTAGGTCCTAGCAAGGAGGAAAGGTGGGAGCTCAGAATACAGTAAGATTCCTTAGAAGAAACATGATTACTATGGTAAGTAATGTTTTCTTTCAAACCCCAGGATCTCTTACTATATTCTGACAAATGCAGACTACCCAAGAAGTCTTTGGAGGCAGGCAGAGGACCTATTTAGGAAACAGGCTCTGCAGAACTGCTGTGCCAAACCTGGCATCACTCCTGGCCTGGATGTCCAGGCAGTAGTGTATGTAAATGTGTGAACTGTTTTCCAGGTAGCTGCCTTACAGATTTCCAGAAGAGGAATGTCTCTGGAAACTGCTATAGATGCAGCAGTCCCTCTAGTAGAATGGGTCCTAAGCCCTTGTGGGAGCTGCTTACCCACTTTCTCATAACAGAACTGGATACATGAGACAATCCATCTTGCTATGGATCTCTTTGTAGCAGGTTTACCCTTGCCAGCCTCTCCATAGGTCAGAAACAGCTGGGTTCTAGCCCTCTGTGACCTTTTGTGTGCTCTAGGTAGTAACTAATAGCCCTCTTGACATCCAAGCTATGTAGTCTACGCTCACCTGAGGAGAAATGATTAGTAAAAGACTGGCAGGGTGACAGACTGATTAATGTGAACGTCAGATACCACCTTAGGGAGAAATTTATTATTTGTCCTGAGTACCCCTTGTCCCTAAGGAAGGCCACATAATTGGGCTCCATGGATAAAGCCTGAGTCTCACTAATCCTTCTGGCAGAAGTAATGGCCACTAAAAACACAGCCTTCCAAGCCACATACTTAAGATCAGCTCGAAAGGAGGCTGCATAAGCTATGCTATGAAATGTTTAAGTCCCACACAGGGTAGGGACTCTATGAGGAGGTGAAAATGCAGTAGCCCCTTAAAAAACTTTTTGGAACACTGTATTAGAGGCCAAAGAGGATGGCTTACCTGCTGACGGGTAAGCAGACACTGTAGCCAAATGCACCTTCAAAGTAGAGGTCCTGAGGCCTAGGGAATGAAGATGGGTGAGACTGTCAAGAACTACTGATAAGCCGGCCTGGGTATGGTCTAGCTTTTGTCCCTGCACCAGAAAGAAAATCTTTTCCACATAGAAGTATAGATTTTTCTGGTACCAGGTTTTCTGGATACCCCAGGACCTCCATTACCCTTCTGAGAGATTCAAATTTGCACACTCTAGGTCCTCAAGGACCAGGCTCTGAGTCTGAGGATCGACGTTGAGGTAGAGGATCCTGCCCTAGGAGGAGGTCAGCAAATTGTGCCTCCTGGTAGGCTGATTGGCTTGGCTACCGGAGAGGGACAGAACTAGAGAATACCATGGCTGTCTGGTCTAATCTGGGGCAATGAGGATCATTGTGGCTGGGAACCGAGTTGTTCAGGACTCTCAGCAACAATGGGAAGGGAGGGAGGAAGGCATACAGGAACTTCCTGTCCAATCCAGGGTCAATGCGTCCAGTGGTACTGTGCCTTCAGTGGAGGTCTGCAGCAGTACAAAGGGAGCTGGTAATTGTCTGGGGTAGGAAAGAGGTCTACCTCTGGAATGCCCCACCTTCTGAACACCAGCTGCAGTACTTGCTTGTTTAAGGACCATTCGTGATGGTTCTGATTTATTCTGCTCAGTGCATCTGCCAGCACATTGTCCTTCCCTGAAAGGTGGATTGATGACAGCAAAATGTTCAGGGAATAGGCTAGGGTCCATATTTTCATAGTTTCTGTACACAGGGGTGTGGACCTTGTGCCTCCGTTTGTTGATGTAATACATAGTAGTCACGTTGTCTGTCCAGACCTGGACCACCTTTCCTTGCAGCATGCTGGCGAATGCCTGAAGTGCTAGGAACACTGCCCTGAGCTCTAACAGGTTGATGTGTGCAGCAACGACTCCTGTATGAGCTAAGTACCATGGACAGTATGCTCCCACCCTAGTAGGGAAGCATCTGCAGTGAGCACCAGAGATGGTTGCTCTTGGAGGAATGGGACACTATGTCTGAGGTTTCCAGATCCTGCCACCACTGGAGTGCCTGCATGAATGTTTGAGTGACTGGGATCGTCTTTGATAACCTGTCTCTTTCTGATGCCAGTAATGCTTGAGGTGGTATTGAATATCCCTCATCTGGAATCTTGCTCCTGACACTGTGCAGTTGAGGCAGTTGAGGCTGCCATGGTCCAACAACTGGAGAAAGTGCCTGGCCGGCCTGAGGGCTGTGAGGCTTGAAGGAGCACACCAGCTGACTGAGAGTGTCTGCCCTAAGCTGAGGAAGAAAAGACCTTTCTTCTGACTGAATCAATTCTGCTCCTATAAACTCCAGGAGCTGTACTGGCTGCAGCACTGACTTCTGCTGGTTTATCAAGAAACCCAGGGACTGTAACAGTTCCTGTGTTAAGGCAGAGACTGCTTGATCTGCTGAGGAGACTGCCCCACTAAGAGCCAGTCATCCATGTATGGAAAACTGCCACTCCCTGCCTTCGTGGTGTGCCACAACCACAGCCAAGCATTTTGTGAACACCCTTGGTGCAGAAGTAAGGCCGAAGGGCATTGCTCTGAACTTGTAGTTGCCTGATGGAAGTCTAAACCTGAGTAATTTTCTGTGAGACTGCCTTATTAGGATATGGAAGTAGGCATCTTTTAAATCCAGAGATGCCAGCCAGTCTCCTTGCCTTAAAGTTGGCAGAATCATTTTTAAGGTGACCATTTTGAATTTTGGTTTCAGTAAATGCCTGTTCAGGTGTCTGAGATCCACTATGGGTCACCACCCTGTTTTCTTGGTTGTGAGGAAGTGTCTTGAGTAAAGGCCCTTTCCTTTCTGTAAGAGAGGAACTGGCTCCACTGCTCCTAAGTGTCTCTGTGGGGAGGAAGATTGAAAATTCTTGCCCTCAGTCTTGGTCTGAGTTTGAAACTGAGTGCAAGGGTCCTGAGCCACTACCTCCAGGACCCACCAATCTGTGGTGATGGACTGCTATTCCTGGAGATAGTGGATCAGCCTGCCCCTACTGGACCTAAGTGGGCGACCGAGCAGATCCCTTAGGGTGTCTGCTTATTTTGAGGTGCTGACTGGGTGCTGGGGCTAGTTCAGTTGGTGCCTCTCCTGCCCCTGAAGTAGGTTCTCTGCTGCTGATATTGTGGATAGGCTTGAGGCTGGAAGAATGGCCTGTAAGGTCTGCCCTATGGCCCTGGCATGCTGCTTTGGGGGTGGGAGCCTTATCATAGCAGCAGCACTTTGGTATGCTGCTTTGTATTCATCCATCTTCCTCATGTAAGCCTCAGTCTGCTGTCTGAACAGAGACAAAGGCTCACATGGAAGTCCATGGCTTTGGACTGGGTATCTTGTGTAAGATTGGTAGTCCATAGCCAAGCAAATCTCCTGAGAGACACTGAGGAAGCCATCTGCCTGGCTGCAGTGTCATTGCTATCGACTGCTATTCTGAATTGGACCTTGAGGCCGCTACCCCTCTCTTGGCAGCTTCTTCCAGGTCTGCTGCCATTGGTGCTGGCACAGATTTTGTAATCTCCAGCAATGCCCCAGAGAGTCCTTTGGTACCTGGCAACATAGGCCATGTATGAAGCCTGCCTAATTGCCAGTGAGGAACCCAGATATTGCTTCTTTGCAACAGAATCCAGCTTTCTGGAATCTTTGTCAGGAGGGTGTGATGCTAAGGGAATAACTGCTTTATCACAGGCTGCTGCCTGTACCACACCCTCATAGCTAGGGTGACCGAATAGGAACTCAGCCCCACCCTTAGCCACCCAATATTTCTTATCTACCTTCTATCAACTGGTGGACTAGAGGTTGGTATGCAGGATTTTCATAACCTGCTTCTTCAGGGATTTGTGGATGGGCAGTAAAACTTTTAGGAGCCTGAACATTCATCATATCTCTATAGTCCTATTCCTCCTCCTCATCAGTTGATTCCTGTGTGGGGAGGTCCAGAGATTGAGCCACCTGTTTGACAAATTTAAAGGAGAGGTAAAGTCCTCAGTTCCCTTGTCAGGAGTCAGGACGATGAGGATCAGGTGAAATATCCGGATCAATGGGTTCACCATAGTTCTCGTCCTAATTATCGTCAGCATCGTCATCATAATCCTCAGCAAAGCGTCCAACTTGGGTTCAAGTGTAACCCCCTACAAATGGGGTTCCCAAAAGTCTTCCTTGAGCTTACCTAAATTCTCACTGCCAGGCTGGTGTCCTGCATTTTAGCAGTTTAAATGTGATTGCCAGAGCCTGTGTGGCATCTGTGTGCTGTCTCTTTAAGAGCTGCCAGATTGCAGCATAGGTAATCTGAGAGGGAGCTCTGTTGAAAGATGTAACTATTTGCTGAAAATCATTTAGAGTGATAATGATAATGTAGTTTGTCTAACCTGCTTTCTTTGTATCAAGGACTGTTTTGTTTGTCTGTACTATCTTGGTCCTGGATTGCAAATTGGACCAATCAGTAGCGGACTACAGGAGCTGTCTGAAGTCAAAATCTTTAGGAATTGTAGTTTTGAACTTTTTGCGCCTTTTGCAACTGAAGGGGAGCTCTTGCCTTGACTGACAGCCAAATCAGCCAACCAAACCTTTTGGATCTTGGGGAAGTCCCAGGCTGCTTGCAATTTTCAGTTAGTTCTGAGCTGGGAAGTGAAATGAGAAGAGCTCAAGTGTATTTTGGCAGCAATCCTGAGTGGATTCGTGTGGGAAAACTGTGAAAGAGCTGAGTTTTTGGCTTGCATGTCTGCTGCTGCTCCTGAGAGGAGAGAAGAGAATTATTTTGGACTAAATCCAAGTTTGTGGACTGAAGTAAGTTACTGAAGTGGGCCAGGCTCAACCTGAAGAAGACTGAAGATTTTGCTGAATGCACGATCAGCCTGTCAGGAGTTCCAGCTACCCCTAAGCTCCCGGTGTGTGCAGAGACTTTGCGATTGTGATCGGGAGCGCTTTGCCTGGCCTGAGAAATTCCTGTACCTGTAAATGTGTTATGAGCTGCTAGTGGGTTGTGAGTTAGTTCCCCACTGTGTGAACTGTGTTCTGCTTGCTGGAAGCTGTATCCAGCCCAAAAGCGGACTGCATCCGAATTTGTCTCCATGCAGTCTGGGCCTTGCCAGACTGGCTCAGCCAGACTACCCACTGCACAGAGAAGCCATCGAGCAGAGACCTGCCTGGGAATCAGCCCCTGCTCCACGCTTGAACAGGAGCAGCGCCTCTGCAACTCGTGTGGGCCCTGCTTCTCCTGGCATTCCAGATTAACCACCTGCAGTCTTGATTTTCGTCCAGCCTGTGTCCAGTCTTGGGTATTGTGAGTAAATACCAAGTTAGCTCCCTGCAACAACAGCTTAATCTGAGTGTATCATCTGATTGTCTTGTTGTTTCGTTTCCTTACGAACTGAGCCCTCTGGCTCCGAATTACAAATACTGTGTACTGTACATGTTGTGTTTTCTATCACAGGGCCCAACCAGCTGCAACCCCGGCAACAGTCCTGGCTAGCCCATCTCTTCTCCACCTGGGTACCCAGAGGTGTGACTGTGTGGGGGGACTCTAAGCGCATGCATAACTGCTTGATTGATGTAACCTTTAAGCTAATTAACCTGATTTTGCCCTCCCTCGCTCAAGTCCCCTGAATAAATCAGATCTAACTTTTCTGCATGTAATCTGACTGTGGTTCCAGTTTGTGCTCAAAGTACTGTACTGTTGCTATTTGCTGTGCATAACCTTGTTTTACAGGAGGCCCCCAGGGTGAGCCAGAGAATCAGCCCTGGTGGTAAGTGCAAACAGTGTGGGTACTTGTGTGGTGTACCAGGGGTATTGTGAAAGTGATTAGTGTGACAGTGTTCAGGCCACTAGAGGAGAAGAGAGGGGTTACAGTGTCCCGGAGAGCTATGCCCAGGTTAGCTTGACCACTACCAACCTTGATCTCCGGGTGGAGGCACCTGCTTCAGAACTCAGGCCCTTAACCTGCTACTAGCCAAGCAGGCAGGGGTAGTAGCCCTTGGGATAGCGCTACCTAGGGGTTCACATGCATAACTGCTTGATTGATATAACCTTTAAGCTAATTAACCTGATTTTGCCCTGCCTTGTTCAAGTCCCTGAATAAATCAGATCTAACTTTTTCGGCATGTAATCTGACTGTGGTTCCAGTTTGTGCTCAAAGTACTGTACTGTTGCTATTTGCTGTGCATAACCTTGTTTTACAGGGGCCCCAGGAGTCGCGCCAGAGGAACCAGCCGTGGTGGTAAGTGCAAACAGTGTGGGTACTTGTGTGGTGCACCAGTGGTATTGTGAAGTGATTATTGTACAGTGTTCAGGCCACTAGAGGAAATGGGGGGTTACAGTGTCCCAGAGGGCTGTGCCCAGCTTAGCTTGACCACTACCAACCTTGATCTCCGGGTGGAGGCACCTGTTTCAGAACTCAGGCCCCTTAACCTGCTACTAGCCAAGCAGGCAGGGGTAGTAGCCCTTGGAATAGTGCCACCTAGGGGTTACACAAGGAACCAGGAGCCAGAGTGGAACTTGAGGTATCCAAATGTGGCCGCTTGAACCTGAACTGGGCTTACGGTTGAAGTGACTGAATTATTCTAACAGCATTTGCTATTTCTCAGCTGTTGGAACCGGGGTACTCGGCTGCAGTTCAACCGCTGAATATTGTTCTTTCTTTTCTCTTTCCCTGCGGTTGCGGGTTAGTGGCAGGGTCAGCAGGTCACTTTTAGCTGAAGAACCATCACCCTTGTCAGAGGCTGATCCTCCAGTTCTTTTGGCTCAAAATCAGTTTGTCTGCAGCGGTTCAGCAGCCTTCTCAGACATCGTCTCCTGCAGTCGTTTAAGCACCTCTCAGCGTCGACTGAGGAAGTTTTACAGATATTGCAATCCCCTTTGGGGTGGTCAAACCCCAAGCAAAACACACAAACAAGATGAGGATCTGCTTTTGCGAGCAGTTCCCCCACTCTGCACAATGTTGGAAACCTGTGGGGCCCATTAAGCTTTTAGTCTTTGACATTGATCGGTTGTAAAAACTGAACTAAACCGAGAATTACCCCGTAAATTTAAACTATGAAATACTGCCTTACCGGATGGTAACCGTAAATTTAACTTAAAGGCACAAGAAGAAGAATCAGCATTTATATAGCACTTTTCATACACAGTATCCCAATGCACTTTACAAGCAATGCTAGACTGGTAGTGAAGTGACTGAATGTGTGGTGGTGGCCATATCGCACATCATCACCCACACACAGCCTGGTTAATTGCATGAACCGTTTATGGGAAGGGGAATGTTGGCCAGGACATCGGAATATTCCCTGCTCTTTGTGAAGAGAGCCTTGGTTCTTTTACTTCCACCTGGACACCCACCAGGACAACACCAGGATGGGCAGAAGGGACCTTGGTTTAACATCTCATCCAAAGGACGGCACACCCCAGCAGTACAGCACCCCCAATACTGCACTCGGATGCCAGTGATTTTAGGTGCAAGTCCAATCCCAGTGTGGGACAAGAACCCACGCCTTCTGGTCCAGAGGCGGATGTGCTACCAACTGAGCCACGCTGACACCACAAGTTAATATCGGTTCCTTCCCGCTGGAAGAACCAAGGAAGAACCGAAAAGACTTACCAGAACTACACTAATCTAACTAATTCTACCTGTGAACCAAGGACAGTGCTTCAAAATTGAAATAAAGTAAACGGACTTTAACATAAACCGAGAAAATAATCTCTTCAAGTTAGAGTGAAGGAGAGCTCTCCAGAGACATCTTACTGAGGCAAGTGGAGTAAAGAATCTGACGGTTGCAGGAAGTGCAACCAGGGACAATGATTTGAAAACCAGCTCGACCCAAACATTTCCACTATTAGCATGGGTTCTATTAACCATTTCGGCTCGAGGCAGTCTATGGTGAGACCATACTGCATTTGTCAGAACACAGTAAGATTTCCTTGAGTTATTACAGAAATAGGCCAACAACACGTGTGGTTTCTGAAACCATATTAAGATTTTCTTGGGACAAGGTGGATGCTCGACGATCACTGATATGACTGTTAATGGTCCAGCTGCAATAACACCTATACCATTGTGAATGTCCTAAACATCCACTTCTCAACCTCCCGGACTATGAGAGGCTGACCAGTCAACGCTCTGTCTCTCCAACTGTATCCCTCCCAGGCCTCCACTTCACTTAGTTTAAGCAGGTCACCAGCTTGAGGTTCTGAGACTTTTAAGGAAACTACCTGAGCATGGATCAGCGGGATCAGATGGCCTGCACAAGATTCTTAAACTAGCGGTCCCTGTTATAGTGGCACCAGTTGCCAGGATCTACATCCTTTCCACCAGTATATGGGAAGTACTGTCTCTCTGGAAGATAGCACAAGTTGTCCCCATCCATAAGAAAGGGACATAAAGACATTACGACTATTGCCCAATTGCAATATTATCAGCACGAAAAAATATTATTGAAAACTAGTAGTCAACCAGGCCATGGACTACATACAACAAAACAACCTTCTCATCCCTGCCCAACATGGCTTCAGGAAGGGGCACAGTATGGCCACATCGCTTATCAAACTCACTAATGACATCAAGCTATAAAGGGCTATACACTGGAGCGATTTTCATGGATTTAACTAAAGCGTTTGACCTGGTGACTCATACGTTGCTACTAGATATGCTGGCCACACTTGGATTCTCCCAGGCTCCTCAACATGGTTCAGCAGTTACCTATCTGATGGACACAATTTGTTCAGATTGACAATTGCAAATCTGATTTCTCTCCTACCAGCACTGGTGTACCACAAGGCTCAATTCTTGGACCACCACTATTCTCACTGTTTCTGAATAGGCTGTCTCAAATGTTGAGCACTACCTGTACCACCTTATACATGGATGATATGGTGTTATACACCAGCGCCAGGACATTGCCTCCATTAATACCACACTTGAGTCGGGCTTTGCCTGTCTCATGCGAATTGGCAGTTCAAAACAAACTTCTTCTGAATACCAAAAATGAAGGCAATGCTGTTTGGATCAGCACCAAGGGTCAAAGCAGGTCTGCAACACTGGCCATACATGGCTTGGATGGCTCGCTCCTGGATTTGGGAGACCGTTTCAGATACCTGGTTATAACCCTCGACCCTTCATTGGATTTCAGCCTCCATATCACTAACACTTGTAAGCGGTCAATATCAAGCTGGGGCTGGCCTACAAAGTCAGAGCATCCCTAAACTCTAAGGCAAAATTAGCCATCTTGCAGGGGTACTGCGAACCAGCCTGACTTATGGAATCACTTCCTATAAAGACGAACAAGGGACTATTGCAGAAGTGGGACACCTGTTATAACAGTATCTGTTGCTTCAACTATCAGTATCTAGGTACACCCACCATTGCGTACTTTATTCCAGTCTGGGTTGACTCTCTCCGCCTCGTACTTGAGTCTATACAACAGGATGCACAATTGACAGTATCATCCAAACTGGAACACAATGTCCCTTGCATGCTTGATTAACCCGGCCCATCAGACTTACCCACTGAGATCTACCAAAAGTCGCTCCTTGATACACCCAAATATACCACTAGGATGGGTGAGCAGGCATTTGCGGTGTCTGCCCCAAAGCTATGGAACTCCCTGCCTTCAACTGTGAGGCACTCCACTACACACCTGATCTTTTAAACGTGAGCTCCATGCCTGCCTCCTTGCCTCTGACAGATGCACTTGCGACTTAACCCCTGGGAGGACACCTAGTTAGGCTTCCTTTGTATGTCCCTTCAGCACATATTCATGCACTTATCACTCCCACCCACCCACTTTTAAATAGCAGACAAGGACAGGTTGTGAGGTCTCCCACTGCAGACTGTCTAGAATATTTTTCTATTTACTTATACCGTATGGTCTATCTCCTTGAAACTGTATTGTGTATTCCCTGTATCTACGGACAGCCTAGTGTAATGTCTAATTTCTCCTGCACAGTAGGTACCACCGTGCCTGTCTGTACTGTAATGTGTTTGACCCAAGTCTGTATTATGTAGCAGTAACCATTGTGATGTGATGTGCTTTTACCTATGTCTGTAACTCTTCAGGGTCGTAACTGAAAATAGGCAATTTCTTTGTCTAGAGCACTTACCCGTAATCAAAACTAAATAAATAAAATAAACATTGTTGTGCTGCAGTAGCTATGTCATCCTTGTTGCTGTGCTGCAGTAGATAGGTAGCTGCTGCACACAACAACATGGAATGCATTCACGCATGTGCTTTTCATGAACCTCTGCCTTTCAAAAGTGGCTGTAGCGGTGAGAGCAGGACTTGGAAGAGATGGATGCTAAGGAAAACATGCAAAAATAAGGACTCAGCAGTGCACCTATGGTCTAAAAGACTAATTTTATTGTGATAGTGGACCATACACTGTAAAAGACAATGTATGGTCCACTATCACTACAATAATGAGTAGCCATCTCGAGTTGCCATGGCAACAAAACCTCTCGAGTTTCATTCTCGAAGTTTAAACAGTCACCACTGGCAACTTCTCGATGGCTACACATGCTTGTTAATGAGTGGTGGATCATACAAGGCCCTGGTGTTCTGACAGAATGCGATTTCTTGACAGGCTCCTTGACTTCTGCGGCAGCATTTTCTGATTTCTAGGCATGATTTATTTATTTCTCTGGCAGAATGCAGTCCTGTCATTAGCTAATATGATGTGATGTCATCAATGACATCATATGCTGAGTATAGAGGAGGGCTTCAGGATAAACTAGGTGGGAAAGAAAGCCTGACACTATGGAAAAACAGTATATTTATAAGAAAATTCACCAAAACAATGAATTATGTGGCACTATATATATTCTGCGACATGATGCAAATTCTGCAGCAAATTCTGCAACTGCAGAACCGCAGCATTCAGGAGCCTTGATCACACATTATCCTTTATGTTATGAATGTTTATTCAGTGCTCATAGCCTGTGGAATAGAGACTATAACAAACATTGGTAGTCACTGCATTCCCTTGCTGGACCTTAAAGTCATACCTTTAGGAAAACAGTCTGGATTTTTCCACAGTCTTTTCCTTCTCCTCCTCCACTACTGAATAAAGGATGTTCTGAGCAGGGATACGGGTGTACGTAATCCGTTTATTGTTACTCATCATCCAGATCAGTACATCAGGTAGTGTACACTGGGCTGAAAGAAATTGCAAATGTAAGTTAATTGCTTTCCATTATAAAACAGTCATCTGTTATTCTGTCAGAATGAAGAATATAGTTGACTGTAACTACTCTCCGCTAATCTGGTGCATAGGAACTGGATAACAACAAACATGTGGGATCTGTTTTCAAACAATGTGGCACATGCAGCAGAGTACTGTGAGCATCTCAGCTCTACCTCCGACCCGATGTGGCATGCCCAGCTGGCATATGCAGCTCTGCCTTTGAGAAAGGCACCCCCTATTGCCCCCACACCAGATGAGGAACCATTACTGGCATGCACATCAGGCATCGTCGGCCCGGAGTGCGGCCATCAAACTGCCATGGCCTGTGCTGCTCCATTTTGATTTTCTCTACCGGGAGTGCAAGTGTGCAATGACATCTGGGCACAAACGTGCCGACATCTGCCACACTCCATCTTGCTATGCCAGCTCTAGCAGTGCCCCAATTGTCACCTGGGGGCTGCTGCAGAGCAAAGGCTCCCTAGATCCCTAGGAGAGCAGTCCACCACATGCTCAATCCTTATCCCCCCATTGACCCCTGATGGCTTGGGCTGCATCTGAACCCGGATCACCAGCATGGCATGTGGTGTAGTGTCCAGCGCCTCAATCCTTAGCGCCACTGGGCGGCCAATTTTGGAGATATTTTTGAACTCCGTACTCATGGAAGTACAGGCCCAAAATGTGTTTAATACTAGCTCCATGTCACATAATTGGGATTATACAGCCTGAATCTGGACCCGTGAGGGCTCCAACAGCAAGCTTCAAAAATCCCACACTGGGATCAGTGGGGCCAGCACTGTCAAACACTAATGTTTTCCAGTCTAGCCCCTTGGTCTTTCCTTCACGTTCCTCTGGGTGGGCGAATAGTATTACTATCTTACACATATTTTGTTTTCCTTCAATATTACCTTTTCTCCAGGTAATCAAGTATATCTGTGTACCAGACTGGAGAAAACTCACTCACCAAGCAATTTTGCAAGTTGTATAGTTTTTATTCTTTTACAAAAGGAAATACGAAGACACACAAAATGATCAGTGGTTCATGACTACAGTCACTTCATCAGGGCCTAACATATAGTCTTACATACAAATTCTTCTTGTTTTCTGCATTGGCACCAATGGCATATCCCTCTGACAGCTAAAACCTTAAAACTAGGCAAAAGTTATCCAGGGTCTAAATTTGTTTGCATCTTTATTTCAGTGAAGTATTCAATATACTTTGTGCATTTAAGCTATAATGGACACTCTTTCAATGCCCAACCCTGAGCTCCAATTCTGGTTATGTTCCTTTCAGGGTTCAGGGTAACTGCAGCGGGTTAGAATGAAAACACTTTTGCAAATCAGACTTTTTCAGGTGCAAACAATATTGAAACTATGCAGCACCTGTCAATATTTACTCCTGCTCCAATTTAAACATGTGTATATAAATAAAAGAAAAATTACCTCCTTGGCCAAACTTTTAATTTTTTAGAATCTTCTTCAAATCGTTAAGTTTTTCTTTGACATTCAGGCTACCTACTAGTTTTTTCCTGGCTTTTTAGAGCCCGCTTTGCTTGTACTATCTGAAAACAAAATATAGAATTAGCAAACGTACAAATTCCTCTCTAATCGAAATGTAATACAGATAAATCTTCTCCATATCAGGTAATGAACAGGCACAGTATTTGTGTAAGTTTTGCTCCTACCTTGCCGTTTGCCACTTTCTTGTTTTAAGTCATTTTTCTTGCCTTCTGTCCCATCTCTCTCCCTGTCCTCCTTCATCTCATCCACATCTATTAATTGTTTACTATTTAGTTATCTAATTGTTGACCAGGTGGGTACACTGGTCTCAGGGACCTTTCAGGTATGACCAGGCCATAGAAATGGCACCTATACATAGTTACAGGAAATGTAAGTACATACAGTGAAACTACAAGGATTTGTAGAAAAGCAAAATACATACAAAGATAATCAGAGATTTAACATTTGCGGTTCACAGTTTAGGAACAGGACAATATGATGGAGCAATATTTTAACACGTTTTTAACTAATTATGGGAGGATGGTATGGTACCTGAGGACTGGAGGAGGGCAGATGTGATTCCCCTTCACAAACATGGGAGCAAGGCAGAGGCAGAAAACTACAGACCTGTTAGTTTGACCTCAAGGATTGGGGAAAATGATGGAAATACTGCTGAAAGAAAGAATAGTTGAGTACCTAGAGGCCAAGGGCACAGGACCCAAGGCAGTATGGATTGACAGCAGGAAGGTCATGTCAGACAAATCTAATAGATTTCTTTGATTGGGTGACCAAAGTAGTAAACCAGGGAGCGGTTATGGACATGTCCTACCTAGACTTTAGCAAGGCATTTGACACAGTCCCACACAAAGATTAATAAACAAGTTAGTCAGCCTGGGAGTGGGTTCCAGGGTGGTAGTGGGTAAAAATTGGCTAGATAACAGGACACAGAGGGTAAATAGTAAACTGAGTCCACTCCAAAGAAAGGAGGTTACTAGTGGGGTACCACAGGGTTCAGTACTGGGGTCTGTCCTCTTTAATGTCTTTATAAGTGACATTGCAGAGGGACTAGAAGGAAAAGTATGCCTTTCGGCAGACAACACAAAGATCTGCAACAGGGTTGATACACAAGGGTGTGTGAAAAGGATGAGAAGGGACTTGGCAAGGTTGGAGGAATGGTCAAAGTATGGCAGCTTAGATTCAATGCAAAGAAGTGCAAAGTAATGCACCTGGAAACAAAAACCCTGGGGAAGAGTACACAATGGGGGAAAGTACTAACAACAACAAAATGGAAAGTGCCCTCTGGGATAGTCATTTCAGGCAACATAAAGGTAGGCAAGCAATGTGAGACGGCAGTAAGGAGGGCTGTGGGATACTTGGATGCACAGAGAGGGGCATCACCAGTACAAAACAGGAAGTTGTCATCCCTCTGTACATACAGTTGGTTAAACCCCATCTGGAGTATTGTGTGCAGTTCTGGAGATCCCACCTCCGCAAGGACATAGACAGGATGGAGGCAGTCCAGAGGAGGGCAACTAAAATGGTGCAGTCTACACCAGAATCCATATGAAGATAGACTAAAGAAGCTTAAAGTAAATGTGGCTTCCCTAAATGCCTTTACACTACCATGCCATTGCCAGATATGCTTCAGATGTTGAAGCTGCAATTTTGTAAAAAATTTCATAGTCATTTTATAGTATGTTTTATCAGAGTTATGCCACTAGTTTCCTGTGTGTGGCCACACCCTAAAATGATGTCATACCCGTGAGCTGTCATTGTTTTACAGAGATCAACAAGGAATTCTGGGTAATTTATAATGTTGCCATAAATGTACCTTACTCAAACATGCAGTCTTTTATGTTGCTGGTGGTGAGCAGTAATATGTAAATAACTCTAGCAAGGCATTGTGGATAATATACAAACCCGTTTAACAATTTCCTTACTCTGAGATGCTATTCCATATTTGTGTGGTGGTGTCAACAATATAAGCTTTTGTTGGTTTATTTTTACAACAATGCATTGTGCATACCGTATCTCACTACAAGACTTCTATACTGAGAGATGTTGGCTCCTATTTCTTCAGTGAGCACAGAAATATAATATCCTTTATATTAATTTACATAGTGAGGCATTGTGGGTACAGTAACTTTGTTTCCTGTTATGATGTTAGGCACTGACAACAAAAGAGGCGGTTATGCATATGAAGTAGAGCACAAAAATAAAAGGATTTTTTTCATGGAAAACAGCATTATTTTCTATACTGAGAGATGTTGGCTCCTATTTCTTCAGTGAGCACAGAAATATAATATCCTTTATATTAAGGTACACAGTGAGGCATTGTGGGTACAGTAAATGTTTCCCTGTTATGATGTTGCAGCACTGAGAACAAAAGGAGGCGGGTTATGCATGTGAAGTAGAGTGCAAAAATAAAAGGATTATTTTCAAGGAAAACAGCACTATTAGGCAGTTTGAATGGTAGAAGACTGAGTCACAACACCTACAGATTATTACCCCATTTGCTATGGGAAGCTTCAACATTTACTTTAATATGTATACCCTCGAGGACAGGAGGGAGAGAAGCAACATGACAGAAACTTTCAAGTACCTCAAGGGAATCAATAAACCCTAAGAGGGTAGCATCTTTCAGAAAAAGAGACGTGCAAGAACAAGGGGCACAATCTGAAGATGGGGGGACAGCTCATGGGCAACATGAGGAATTATTTTTCCCAGAGAGGGTGCTGGACACATGGAACAGCTTCCCTGAGGAGGTCATGGGGACAAAACAGTGGGAGAATTCAAGAAAGCATGGTACAGACATGAGGCAATTAAGTAGTGGGGTAGGAGGAAATCGCTGTTGGTTGACTAGGATCTGCAGCTTCTCCAGTAGGTAGGGAAATTGGCAGACTGGGTGAGCCAAGCGGTCCTTATCTGCCATCAAAGTCTGTTTCCATGTTTCTAATATGGTGGTATAGCAGCAATGGGGATAAGTATAGGTGTCAGGGAGCTATAGGGTACAAATGCATATAGATTTGGATAGGAGGGTGGAAAGTAAGCTGTGTTTAAAAATCTGTGTTATGACCTAGTGTAACCCCTAGGTAGTGCTATCCCAGGGCTACTACACCTGCCTGCTTGGCTAGTAGCAGGTTAAGAGGCCTGAGTTCTGAAAGCGGGTGCCTCCACCCGGAGGTCAGGGTTGTTAGTGGCCAAGCTAACCTGGGCACAGCCCTCTGGGGACACTGTAACCCCCTTTCCTTACTAGTGGCCAGAACAATACACAATAATCACTTTCACAATACCCTGATACACCACACAAGTACACACTGTTTGCACTTACCACCAGGGCTATCCTCTGGCCCGCCCTGGGGACCCCTGTAAAACAAGGTTATACACAGCAAATAACAGCAGTACAGTAAGTACTCTTGCACAAACTGGAACCACAGTCAGGGTAAATGCAAAAAGAGTTAGATCTGATTTACTTAAAGGAAAACTACACCCAAAACTTGAAAAAATATATGCTGTGCAAGAGTGTTTTAATTTGTATGTGAAGTTCTAGTGTTTCCTTCCCTCTGACTGGTATTAGGAGTTTTCCTAAATTAGCCTGCTAGCTTTAGGGTAGTTTTCGACCCTGGAGATCTCCATATCAAATAGCTTTATTGCATTTCTTTGTCCTACAGTGTACCTTGTTTCATGTGATGGTGATGTAGCAGAGCCCATAAATCCAGCAGAAAGCATTGCATTACAATCAGTTCACAACAATAGAGATGGCTATATTTTAAAATCTGTAGAATTCAGCTTGGTGACCACCTCATCCTAAAGGTTTTACTGTCCTGAAAACTTTGCTGCTGGTAATTTTTGTGCAGCTGGTAAAGCTTCAAGATATTTAGTTTGTTTGGCATGTGTGTGCTGAATGTTGGGTCTCTCTTACATCACAGTCACATGAGACATGATGCACTGTGGGAACAAGAAATACAATTACGCTATCAGGTATGAAGATCCCCAGGGTCGTAAAACTAGCATAAAGCTAGCAGGTTAATTTGGGAAAAACTCCAATACCAGTCAGAGGAAGGAAACACTAGAACTTCACATACAAATTAAAACACTCTGCATAACATATATTTTTCAAGTTTTAGGTGTAGTTTTCCTTTAAGGGGCTTGAACAAGGGAGGGGCGTAATCAGGTTAATTTGTTTAAAGGCTCGATCAAGTCAAGCGGTTATGCATGCAATTAAGGGTCCATAAACAGTCACACACTCTGGGTATCCAGATGGAGAATGGTGGGCTAGCTAGGAACGTTGCAGCTGGTTGGGGCCCTGTGATGAAAGAAACAACATGCACAACACACACTATTTGTAATCCGGAGCCGGAGGGCTCAGTTCATGAAAAGAAAATAATAAGACAATCTGATGACACACTTTTAGATTAGGCTGTTGTTGCAGGAGCTACCCTGATGATTACTCACAATACTCAAGACTGGACACAGGCTGGACGATAATCGAGATAGCAGGTGGTTAATCTGGAGTGCCAGGAGAAGCAGGGCCATACAATTCACTGAGGCGTCGTTCCTGTTCAAGCGTGGAGTAGGGGACTGATCCCCAGGCAGGTCTCTCATCAGTGGCTTTCTCTGTGTCAGTGGGGTAGTCTGGCAGGGCCAGCGTGGCATAGCCCAGGCGGAATGGAGATGAACACAGATTCAGTCCGATTAGGCTGAATAAAGCTTCCAACAAGGAGAACACAGTTCACACAGCGGAACCAAATCACGATCCACTTTCAATACACAGCACATTTACATGCAAAGGATTCTACGGTACCAGCAAGCAGAACACAGTTCACACAGTGGGAACCAAATCACGACCCACTTTCAATACACAGCACATTTACATGTAAGGAATTCTACTGTACCAGGCAAACCGCTCTCCAGTCATGATAGCAAAGTCTGCACAAACCTGGGATTCAAAGCATCTGGAAATCCTGACAGGCCAATCGCAGGCAACAAAATCTTCAGTCTTCTTCAGGTATGAGCCTGATAAAAATCAGTGGCTTACTTCATTCTCACAAACTTGGATTTAGTCCGAAATAACTTTCTCTCCCTCTCAGGGGCAGCAGGCAGACATGCAGGCAACAATTCAGGCCTTTCTACAGTTCTCCTCGTGAAACTACTCAGATAGCTGCTTGACTGTCTCATGCTCTTGCTCCTTCAGCTCCCAACTTAGATCTGACTCAAACCGCAGCAAGCCTTGGAATTTCCCAGAATCCAAAAGGTTTGGTTGGCTCATCTGTCTGTCAGTCACAAGAAAGCTCCCCTTCAGGTGCAAAAGGCCAAAAGCCCAAAGCTACAATTCCTACAGATTTTGACTCCAGACAGCTCCTGTAGTCCTGCTCCATTTTAGGTCCCACCAGAACTGATTGGTCCAATTCGCAGTCCAGGACCAAGACAGTGGAAATAAAACAGTCCTTGCAGCAAGAAGGCAGTTTAGACAAACTACATTATCATTATCACTCTAGATGATTATTCAGCAAATAGTTGCATCTTGCAACAGAGCTCCCTCTCAGATTACTCATGACTGCAATCCAGGCAGCTCTTAAGAGACAGTACACTGAGGCTATACAGGCACTCTCTGGCAATCACATTTAAACTGCTAAAATGCAGGACACCTGCCTGGCAGTAAACATTTAGGCAAGCTCAAGGAAGACTTTTGGAACCCCTATTTGTAGGGGGTTACACCCTTCCCTGCCTGGAGAAAACTTGGCATCCATGTCAAGTCTGTACCATCATGCATCAGTTAACATAAGCGTATTACTTTATTATACATATTCACTACACTTCATGATACTATATCCATTCTGACAACACATTATGCATATTTCACACAGGTAAACTGAACATTACTATACTGAATCAGGTACTAACTTCTTGTACCTTAAACAATGCAACAGGGGCCCTTCCCTACCAGCTAACTTGGGCTAGAGGGTGGGGGCACCATGATGAGAGGAAAAGACAAGTAGCCTGGAATTAGCTGTCAAGCTCAATTTGGGCAGTGAGCTTGGTGAGACATAAACACCTTTGTGCACCACATTAAGAGGCAAATCCACTGGCCTCCTGGGAGAATCATAACTGGAGGTACTACTGGCTTGACAGCTCGGCCAGGCTTTCTGAGGGCAACTACTGTCTCTGTACTCTCAGTATTGGTCTGGGGACTCTCACCACTTGTGAGAGGTGCCTCTGCCTGGATGAAAATGTCAAACTTAGAGCACTGTCAGCTCCTTGCTCTGTAGGCTCTGTTTCTACAACACCTGACTCATTTCGCAATGCTCAGGCACAATCAAGCTTTGAGGCACTGAAGGGGTGGTCAGCACTCTCATAGTGTTCTTCAAGTTCTGGTATGTCACCAGAAAGACTCATTCCATCAGCCCCTCCCTCAGGCAAATCATACAGTTCCACAATACACAGAGACTCAGCATCTTCAGATGTGATACTTTGCCAAGCTTCATCCCACAATTAATCATGGGGTTACCTCGAAACAGCTGACTCAGTTCATAAGAGGTAATAGGCATAGTCGCACTCACTTTCATCAGAAGTGGACTGACAGTCACTATCATTCTGGGCCTGCCTGCGAGAAACCTTAAATCTGTGACCACTGGGGTAGGTTGACTCTCTCTTCTTGCAGCAGCAGAGTCTCCGGCCCAGGGGCTCAATTTCTGGGGTTCAGCCTCAATCATGACTTGGCCTATAGGTAGCAAGTGGTTACGGTGCATGGTCTTGACAGCTTTGGAGTTGTTCTCTGGGCCACCTTGTACACAGGTAAATCATCCAACTTTCCAACTACTACATGGGGAAGATGGTGTCACAGATCAGCAATTTGTGTTTACCATGCAGTCCCAAATTATGTAACAACACACGGTCTCCAGGTCAAGCTCTTGAGCCTTTACTTTTTTATCATGCCTCTCTATGTTGGCTAGATTTCTCTTGTGCCATTGCCTGGGCCAGTTGATAGGCATGGTTCAATTGACTTTCAGTTTTGTACATATTGCAAGTAGTTTTCAGCTCGGACTCCATCTGGAGAGACCCCAAAACAGACATCAACTGGCAGCCGGGCCTCTCTCCTGAACATGAGGCAGTAGGGGAGAACCCAGTAGCATCATTTTTCATGCAATTTTATGCATGTACCAAGGTGCCAATCTGCTGGCTCCATTTATACTTGTCTTTTGGATGGAGGGTGCCCAACATGTCTAGAAGAGTGTGGTTAAAACATTCTGGTTGAGGATCTCCCTACGGGTGATAAGGGGTGGTTCTTAACTTCGCACCCCATAGAAAGAGCATTTCTTTGATTAGCTGACTCTCAAAAGTCTCTGCCTTGATCAGAATGAATCCGCTGGGGGCACCATAGTGAGCGAAAGAAATTTTCCACTAGCACCTTAGCCATGGTAGATGCCTTTTGATCTTTGGTGAGAAAAGCTTGTGCATACCGTGTGAAATGATCTGTACCCACTAACACATTTCCAATGTTCTGCTGATAAGGTTCTAAACATAAGAAGTCTATGCAGACTAGTTTCATGGGGTGCTGGTAGTTATATTAACAAGGGGGCAGCTCTCTGAGGCAGGGCTTTTCTTTGCAGGCAGCGACTACAAGTCTTTACATGGTGCTCAACATCGGCCCCCATTTTGGGTCAGTAGAAGCAAGATCATACCAGGTCATGGGTTCTGTCAATGTTGTTCCATCTGATTGTGGAGAGACTTCAGTACCAAATCTTTAAAGGCGTGGGCAGGACCAAATGTTGCTTATCTACTTTGCCACTACAATCTACTGTCTCTCTGTACAACAACTGATTGAGCAACTTCAATCTGGGGCCTTCTTTAAACAATAAAGCAGTTTGCAAGTCAGTGGACGTAACTTAGACACATCTTTTCTCGCACGCAGGGCATCGAGTGCTAGCTGAATCATAGAATCTTGGGATTGAGCCCACTGAATGCTGTCATTGTCAAATTGAGGTAGTGCACTAATATCTAGAGCAGAGAAGTGGCAATAAGCAGCTGGTATGCAGGTGTCAGAAGAGCCCAAGCAATCTACTAAACAGCCCACTGTGTCCATGGACATCTGTTCATCTCTATCAAACTTTTGCCACAATGCTCGAATGTCAGGTTCAGACAGCCTGTCCCAATCACTCTTGGAAGTGGGCCTTTGTGATAGGGCGTCCAGCACAATATGGCTCAGGCTCGGTCTGTATTCAACAGTATAATCATAGGTTGATAATGCAGAAAGCCACTGGTGCCCAGTGGTGTCTAACAGCGCTGAAGTCTGTACACAGGTCAATGGGTTATTGTCAGTCTTCACCAATATCTTTGCCCCATAGAGTATTCATGAAACTGGTCAACGATGGCCCATTTTAGCGCAAGAAACTCCAACTTATGCACAGGGTAGTTTCGTTCAGACGGGATCAAGCTCCTACTGGTGAAAGCTACTGGTCTCAGGCCATCCCCATGGTCTTGATACAGCACCACCCTAGACCCTGCAGACTAGCATCCGTATGCAGCACATAGGCGAGATGGGGACATGGGTGAGCTGGTATATGATCTCATGGAAGGCTGCTTCATAGTTGGGCATCCAGAGAGGCCGAAAAGTTCACCTGGATGGAAGTATACTTTTCTGGTTCTTTAACGGCCCCTTTTTTGTATTTGCAATTGGTAGGAGGGTAACCCTGGATAAGGTTCAAGAGTGTCACGAATCACCTTGACATAGTCTTTTATGAACCTGGGTAGTAGCCACAGAACCCCAGGAAATGTTGTAGTTCTTTCAGATTATGGGGCTGGGGCCAAGTAGTCAGTGCATCAACCTTAATGGGATAGAGTCTCTATCCCTTTTGTAGATACTATGTTACCCACATACTTCACGGAGGTTTGGAAAAACTGGCACTTGTCAATGGACAGCATGAGGCTGAAGTCTTCCAGTCGGTCTAGGACTTTAAACAGTCAGTTCTCATGCTCCTCTAAGGTGCTCCCAAAACAATGACATCATCCAAGTACACCAGGCATTCCAGCAAATTCATATCTCCACCGCACATTCCATCAGTCGCTGAAAGGTGGCTGGGGCACTCGATATTCCCTGTGGCATCCTCAGAAACTCATAGAACCCCAATGGACAGATGGGGTTTTGGGAGAGTACACGTGTTATAAAAAAAAAGGAGAAACAAATAGTGATAGTGTATGTAACACTAAAAGATGGAACTGTATGCTTCTAAATGCCAGAAGCTTAACAAATAAATTTGATGTGTCTAAGTATATATTATGGCTAAACAGGATGTACACCCATGCACAGTTACAGAAACATGGTGGGATGAACAGGATTCTTGAAATCAAAATATATCGGGGTATACCCTATTTAAAAAATCTAGATGTTATAGAAAGGGGAGGGGTAGCCCTTTATGTAACAGATAAAATAAAATCTGAGGCTATAATATCAACTGCAGATGAGCAGATCGAATTTGGATCAAACTAATTCCATCTAAATCCCCTAAAATAACACTTGGAATTGTATACAGGCCACTATCGGCCACAGCTGATTTAAACCATTTACTAATAAATAAAATACAATCTCTAAACCCTACTGATAGAGTATTAATCCTGGGTGATTTCAACTTGCCAGAATAAGTTGGAATCTCTGAAAGGTGCAAACAGAATAGAAAATGCATTTTTGGAATCTTTAAATAATATAGGACTGTTACAATTGGTTCGGAACCGGCTAGGGATCACAACATACTTGATTTAGTGTTAACAAATATGGGTGATAATATTATAGATTGTGTTACATCTATCCCACTGGTACTAGTGATCATGAAAAAGTAGAATTTAAAATTAAAGAACCTTTGTATAATGATAGAGCTAGACCTTAAAATGGATTTCAGTAAAGCTGACTTTCTTCTTATAAAATCTAATATTGCTAAATGGAATTGGCAGCAAGATCTACGTGATAAACCCTTGAATACTACGTGGGAGATATTTTGTAATAAAATATCTAAGGAAATGACTAATAACATTCCCTGTAAACAAAAACATAACAATACAAGATCCAAACCTCATTGGCTTACTTCAGCAATAAAGAAATTAATAAACAAGAAACATAAGTTATATAAAAATGGAGAGCTAGTGGTACAGAAACAAATAGACTTAAGTATAAGCAGATTTTAAAACTTTAAAATTAAAATTGCAGAGACAAATTATGAACACAAATTAGCTTCTTCAGTCAGTCAAAACTATAAAGTATTTTATTCATATATTAACAATAAAAAGATAATTCACATAATGTAGGATCTTTAAAAAGTCAAAACAGGGAATTAACATCTGATGGGAACTCAATGGCTAACCCACTTAACGATACTTTTCATCTGTATTTAATAATGAAGTAGGTAACATTCAGAGCCTACTGATCACTGACACAACACATCCACAAAGGATAATTATAGACCCAACTGATGTAGAGGCTAGACTAAAAAGACTTGATCGTAATAAATCACCAGGACCTGACTGTTTGCACCCAAGAGTATTAAAAGAACCAAGTAGCCAAATAGCAGAACCCTGACATATATATTCCAGGCAAGCAATAATACCCAACAGGGTGGGCGGTATTGGCTATACCCACCGCCCAGGGCATGGCAATGAGGCCCGGACGCCACAGGCGGAGGGCCTTATAGCCCTGGAAGGGCGGGTATAGCCTATACTGCCTAACCCTGGAGGGTATTATTGTGCTAGAAATGGGCATGTGTGTATATTTTAATTATGTAGTAATTTTAGTAAGGCAATATCTGTGAAAACAAAGAAAATTCCAGAAAAGAACCTTCCCTTGGTAAAGTAGTCCCTCCATTTGTGTGTTGTTCCATGCCCTGTTCAATGCTTTTGCCCCAGAAACAGAGGTCTGAGAAGCATTCTATTGTAGTAACCCCCTCCACAACAACCTTTAAAACAAGAGAATGGATTTATTTTACATACTGCAAAGCAGGGGACACAAACTGTTGCAGTACTGCAGGTTCCTTTGTTGTGTGTATGTGTTTTGAGTTGTCCGTTACCTGGAAGGTGGGGGTGGAGTTAGAAGCAGCGTGGTTTCTTCTGAACAGCTTTTTACTTCACCCCTTCATCCGAGTTCTGCAGCACTATTGTCTGTTTTATTTTGTTTTTAACGTTTAATGCAGTGCAATCACGGTTGGTAAATGTACATTGAGTGGGACGCAATGTGGTCATTAGATATACCGCTGAGCAGCAGCTCAGGTGAAAGGTCAGGAGCTGCAGATCGAGGAGGTGAAATGAAGCAGCAACATCAAATGTAAGCATTACAAAACATTTTTTGAGGGGGATGGGAATCAGGAAGAAGAGACAGCACTTACTGTAGGTTGTAGTTTTCATCAACAGCATTGTGTGCCACCATGTCTCACTAAGCGAGAGAAAAAATGGCAGACATTTAGCAATGAAATGAGGGGTTTTACCCAATTGCACATGAGGCTGGGCAGCATGATTGTGTAATGTGGTTGGCTGGACTGGTACTTTAAAAGCCAGGCATCTGTTGTCTGATAGATGCCCAGCTAGAGACGTCCCTCAGCCAATCAGAAGGCTGAAATCATTTTACCCATTTTCTAAGTTTCTCTAGATAGAGGTGAGGTAGTGGATGACTGGAGAAGGGCTACTGTAATACCTTGTTTAAAAAGGGTATGATCTGACCGGCTAATTATAGACCAGTGAGCCTGACCTCTAACCCATCAAAATATTAGTGGGTATATTAAAAGATAACATACTAGACACCTTAAATCAAAATAACTTAGTGGATAGCACACAGCATGGTTTTGTCAAGGGCAGATCTTGTCAAACATGTTGAATTTTTATGACAAAGTGGTAAGGGAGCTTGGCGATGGCAGGTCACTGGATGTGGCCTTCCTGTATTTTCAAAGGCTTTTGACAAGCTACTACATGCTGAATTATTGTTACCCATGAGCAATGTAGGCATCCCATATCCTATAACATGCTGGGTGCAAGGTTGGTTGATAAACAGAAATCAGAGAGTTAGTATAAAAGGTTCATATTCTGCATGGACAGAGGTGACGTGGGGTCCCCAGATTCAGTGTTGGAACCCTGCCTCTTTAATTAATATATATCAACATTGCAATATGATAAAGAGGATGTTTGGTTATGCAAATTTATGGATGATTGTAGGTTGGGGGCTTTAATTGATAGAAAGTCCACAAATTCTACACTACAAATGGTATTAGATCATGTATCCGGATGGACAAACAAGGCTGGATTATCATTAAATGTCAATAAATGCGCTTGTTATGCATTTGGGGAGAAACAACTCTGAGCAGAAGTATCTGTTGGATAATAAATTATTAAGAACTACATTGGAGGAAAGAGATTTGGGAATCATGGTTTCATGAGGACATGAATTTACAGACATTGTAGACAGATATTTCAGAAGGGAATAATATTACAAACTGCATTTTGAGGCATATTAGTGCAAGAAGCAAGGAGGTTATTATGCCTTTTACATTCATTTGGTGGGACCTGTATTGGAGTATGGAGCTCAGGTTTGGTCTCTATAACAAGAGACATATAGCCATGTTGGAGATGATCCAGAAGAGGGCCACTAGAGGTATTGAGAATATGAAAGGAAAATCCTACCAAGAAAGGTTAAATAACTTGGATTTTTGTTCTCCTGGAGTACAGGAGAAAAGAGATGATATGTGCTAATGCACAAGGCATGGACAAATAACGATCTATGGGAAAATTTGGGCTTAGAAACAACTAATAAAGTATACAATATTAGATTGTACCCATTACAGTTAAAAGCTAGACAATCAAGGTTTTGAGATCAAGAAATTGGTTTAACCTAAGGGTGGTGTATGACTGGAACAGATTACCCATTGAGGTGGTGGCTAGTGGCACCACACAGTCCTTTAAAAATAGTCTGGACAAATTCTATAACAGGTTTTAAATATATAGCAGGCATAATGGACACAAGTCTTCAGGCACAGTAAATTCTATGATTCCTATGAAGGCTGTTTCTCACGGTCTTCGAGGCCATCGGGTAGTGTACCATGTCTCAAAAGTTCCTTTAGGGTGGCAGTCAATTCCTTGAGTTCAGCCGAGAAGCCACCCTCAGTAGAGAATACCTGAGGGTGCTCTCCCACCCCCATAACAGTCACGTCCTGACAGGGACCACGGTCTCTGTCAGCAGGGGATACCTCAGAGAATGCACCTGGTTGTACTTTTCTGACTTCCTTCAGCAACCCTCCCCCATTGTTTAGCCCACGCAGGGACACTCTTAGTGGTACCCATTTTTGAAGGGCCTTCCAGTGCCATAATCACTTGGGCTGCACTCATCCTATAATTACAATTTCCTCTTCATCTTCTACCTCCTGGAGTTCTTTTATCATGTCACAGTAGTCAAGTGGATTGCCTCTCCTATCCTGGAGCCTTAACTGGATGATCTGTAGTTTAGAATGCTTGGCATGTTGCAGTATGTGCATCAATCTCACACAGTTCAAATCACTAGCAGCTACCCCACCTTTCCAGTAAGCTTTCTGCAGAGCTCTTTCTAGCGAGTAACATACACAGACAAACTTTCCCTCTTCCTTTGTTTGGTACCATGGAATTTCCACATCAAAGTCTCCCTGACTCAATGCTCCCAAAATTGCCTTTGAGTGCAGATAGGTTCTTCTGAACAGATGCATCAGGGTTTGTGGGCCTCAAAATGTCCAAGGGTGGGACCACTCAAAATTTTTATGATTCTTTTCAGCTTCTCAGCCTCTGCACACTGCCACTCAGGTACCAAGGGGCAACATAGTCTATCCAGGTCTCCCAGTCATCCTCCCCTGAGGGGTGGGAGAGTGCCGAGAAGATTCTCAGCCTTTGGTAGGAGTCATGACTAATGGTGGGTACAGATATAGGGGCCGGCATTGGCATGGGCACAGAAGGCAGGGCAGTAACAGGTGATGGAGTGGGAGGGGTGTTGGGAAAAGAACACCCCAGGTGGCAGGAACAGTTTCTTAAAGTCCTCTACAGTTTTCTCTCTCCTCCAGCAACAACTTAGCAAATTTCTCCTCAAAAGTCTCAGATAATGGTGGGAGCTCATCCTCCCCAGGGTTTGTACTGTCATTTGTTATCACTCTCCAGGCAGCTGGGACCCCTTCTAAGGCAATAGTATGTGGCACTTTAGAGCTGTCCAAAGGTCACTACACTCTACCAAGACTATGAATGTTTGGGCGATCAAATCAGCCTGTCGACCCACCACAGGGTTTTTAAACATTCAACTTTGGAGAGTGCTACCTTATAGTGCCATTACTGGTATCCAGGGCAATATCCAGTATAAGCAGAGCATTTTGGGGGTCGATCTCCTGCCCAGTACACCACCCCACCAACTGATGTACAGCCATTTCTACTGGGATAGCCATTAATCTTTCACAATAATTCATAATTTTTGGCCACTAGAAGGCACAAAATCCCAGTGGTGAGCCTCCAAAATGTAATCCCTAGGTGGCGCATCCCAAGGGCTACTACCTGTTCCTGCTTGGCTAGTAGCAGGTTAAGGGGCCTGAGTTCTGAAATGGGTGCCTCCACCCGGAGGTCAGGGTTGGTAGTGGTCAAGCTAACCTGGGCACAGCCTTCCGGGACACTGTAATCCCTCTCTTTCCTTAATAGTGGCTGGAACAGTACACAATAATCACTTTCACAATACCCGATACACCACACAAGTTCCCACAGTATTTGCACTTACCCGGCCCTGGGGACCCTCTGTAAAACACATATACCTTAATTCCTCCTTCCTACCCTGCTCTCCTTCCATCTTCCAAACCTCTAACCTACCTTTCCCATAAGTGTGTATTCCCTGCATCATTCCACCTATGTCCCGCCACTCTTTATCCCTTGATACCCGCGCTTAGTGTGAGGTTCCTGTTAATTCTGATACTGCATCCCCTCTCTTTATGTGGCTCCTTACCAGTAACCCCTTTTTCTTTCCCAGAATATGATGTGTATATAGTAGAAATATTACGATATGTGCTCAAATATTATACCGTTTATCTTATCTTATTGTTACATAGCTTGTTTTATTATGTATATGTAACCCCTGCAAATGGGGTTCCCAAAAGACTTCCAGAGCTTGCTTGAATGCTCCAAGCCTGAATGGTGTTTGGCATTTAAGCCATTTATCAGTGAGTGTTTTTAGAGCCTCTGGTACTGTCTCTTTAAGAGCTGTCTGCTTGCAGACATAATTAGTTGTATGGGGGACTGTGTGCTTCTCTGAGTACCACTCGAGCTGCTGCCAATTCACTTCATTTTGCAGTCACTAGGAGTGCAAAGGAACCTATCTGAAAGATGTAACTGTTTGCCAGAAATTATTTAGAGTAATAATGAAATTACAGTTTGTCTAACCTGCTTTCTTTGCAGTCAGAACTGTGTCTGCTAGTTCCCCATTCTAGTTTTGAACTGCTGAACTGGACCAATCAGTGTGGGGTAAGCTAGCTCTAAAATGGTGCCTTGGACGAATCAGAACTTGGACTCATAATCTGAGCCAGCCACAAGAGGATTGTATGGGCAGTGACTCTGGGAGATGTAGTTTAGACTTCAGTGCCTTTTTGGACCAACAGCAGCAGTCTATTGTGAGTGACAGCCAATCCAGTCAAGAACTGGGAGGAACTCAAAGGAAGTGCCCGGTTTTGTCGGTTGGAGTTTCAGTTGAGCTTTGGCAGTGAAGAAGGAAGGAGCCCTGTGCTTTTCAGTGTGCAGTTTTAGTCAAAAAACGTGTGTAAGGCCCAGAGTTCGGTCTGCAGCTTGTGTAACAGCTTGTTAGGACTGAATCCGTCCTGTGAAAAGAATCAAAGGATCTCTGAAGAGTAGAAACCAGGCTCACCTGTAGAAGACTGGAGGAATTGCTGAAAATTGCACTCGGTCTGTCAGGAACTGAATCTGCTGTGTGTTCTCCCGGGTATTGTGCAGTAGTGCGATCGGGATACAGATGCAGCCTGCCTGGTATAGTGCTTTCTTTTATATGGATGTGTGAAGAGGTTTGTGTGTACCTCAAGTGAGCCCTGCTGACATTGAAGGACCCTATCTTATTTGGAGGTCGTGAGTACTAATTGGGGTCGCTCCCTGTTGAATTGCCACATTAAATCCAAATGGAATTACTGTACTGCTGACTGTTTAATTCTCCTTTTCTCTGTGTGAAGGGCCCCTACCACCTGCCACGGTTTGGACTAGCCACTAGGGCTTGGGTACCCAGGGACAGTAACTGATAGGGATAGCCTGTGCACAGAGCCATGAGGTAGATTATTAGAGTGATAAGCTAATTAACCTGATTTCCCTGTCCTTGTTATATCCCTAAATAAATCAGAGCTGCTTGTTTCAGCAAAGTTATACTGCCTGAGGTATTTGTCTATGTTAAAGTACTGTACTGTGATTGTTGCACTGTATCTCATTTCACAGGAGGTCCCAGTGCCAGAACCAGACCTGGGGTAAGTGTATACTGTGAAGGTAATTCTGATATACTGTGTGGGCCACTAGTGGGAAGAAAGGGGTTGCAGTGTCCCAGAGGGCTGTGACCAAGTTAGTTTAACTATTGCAAACCCTGACCTCTGGGTGGAGGCACCCACCATTGGATCCAGGCCCCTCAACCTGTTAGTGGCAAATCAGGCAGGGTAGTAGCCCCTGGGATAGCGCCATCTAGGGGTTACATCTTGGAGGCACCGCTGGGTTGTGTGTCCTCTGGTGGCCATATTCTGAACCACTGTTAAGAAAAAAATGGGTACCCGACAAGTGGCTGTGCACCGGCTGGTGGAGTGGTGTACTGGGGAGGAGATCGACCCCAAAATGCTATGCTTATCCTGGACATCCCCTGGGTATCAATACGGACACTGTGCAGGAGTACTTTCCAAGGTGGAAGGTTTACAAAACCCTGTGGTGGTGGGTCGGCATGCTAATCTGCTCACCCACACTTTCCTGGCCCTAGTAGAGTTTAAGGATCCCATAGATAGCTCCAAAGTGCCACAGACCATTACCCCAGAGGAGCCCTCACTGCTTGGAGAGTGATAACTAGGACAGTAAAGACCGGGGAATCAGCCCCACCACTATCTGAAACTTTTGAGGAGAAATTTGCTGAATGGTTGCTGGGAGAGGGAAACTGTGGAGGACTTGAAGAAACTATTCTTGCCACCTGGGGTGTTCCTCCCCAACACCCTCTCCTGCTCCAGTGCCCGTAATGGTGGCTGAACCAATGCAGACTCCTATTTCTGCACCTGCCATTAGTCACGCACTCTTACGAAGGTTGAGGATCTTCTCTGGCACCCTCCCACCCCAAGGGGAGGATGACTGGGAGACCTGGATAGACTATGTTGCCCCCAAGTGCTAGAATGGCAATGCTCGGAGGCAGCGAAGAGGGTTAGTGAGAGCCTCCGAGGTCCTGCCCTGGCTACCATCCATGCTAAGCGGGCCAGTAACCCTGAAGCGACTGCACAGGCCTATCTTGAGGCCTTGGAGAATGTGTATGGGAGCCCAGATTCTGATGAGGACCTATGGTGGAGAGTAAATGCACAACAGTACCAAGGAGTTGTTGTCTGTATATGTCTCGGCTGGAAAAATTGTTGCAAGAATGCCTCAGAAAGGGTAGTTTGCCAGCGATTGAACTGGACCGAACCAGACTGGACAGAATCTTAAGTCTGCCCTTCTCAGAACTGCTGTTGCTTCAGCGCGTCTGGCAAATCGACTGGAATCCCCACCCTCCTATGATGAGTTAATGAGAGAAATTCGAGGAGTTGAGAAAGGCGACCTCGGGAGGTACCTGCACCAACAGCTGTGGCTACGACCCAGTGACTGAGGGTGACCCATCAAGTGAAGTTCAGGGCAGAGGTTGACAGTCAATGAGTGCTCTGACAAGGAAAAGATATGCCACAATGGGGCGAACTGTTGAGAGAGATCCGGAATTCAAAAACAGTCCCTTTATGAAGGCCCGCCTGCAAAGTGCAGGCCCTGACCTATATCCGACTGCATCTGCTATGGGGGGTGAGGGTACCCACCCATGTATCTCCTAGTTGATAACAGCTCAAACTCAATTCCTTGACCATGGAAGTGGAGAAACTGACGAGATGTCTCCAAATGCTTATCACGCCAGAGACAGAGATGGCACCCAGGTTTCCAGTTAGTAATACCCCGCCTGGCTCCCAGTGTAGGCGCCTCGGCCAGCTCAAACTCCAGAAAGTATGTTTTGCTATAATTGTGGGAAAGATGGGCACATGAAAAGGAATGCCAGTCCCCAAAAGACACTGACAAAGTTGCATATAGGCTACAAGGAGAGCTTGGAGAAGAAATCAGTGGTTAAGAGGTGCGGACATGATCCGAGTGAGGGCACCAAAAATGCTAATTCCGTCCTTTTGTGGCAAGGTCAGTTGCCCAGGCCCCCACTACCGCCTCCAGACTGGTCCAGAATAGTGGGTCCTCCATGGAGACCACTGTAAAGGTGAATGGAGTGTCTACAAGAGCTGTGATGGACAGTGGCTCCCAAGTGACAATTATGTTCCAGGATTGGTATCAGAAGCATTTGTCAGGTCCCTTACAACCATTAGAAGGACTGCATGTATGGGGTTAAGTGAGAAGGCCTACCCTATTCCGGGTATATCCGAATTTGGCTGTCTTCCCCACCTCCGTGGCTGGGTGGCGAACAAGTAGAGACCCTAGCCTTAGTGTGTCCCCCCACTGGACTGTATGATGGTGTCCCTTTGTTGACTGGAACAAATGCTCATATGTTCGGAAGGCTGGCACAGTTGTGTTATGAAAAACAGGGGTCAAAGACTAGTAGAGCTTTAAGAGTTCCGGCTTTAATTAAGAAGGCCTATGAGGCACAGAGATGCTGAAAAACAGAACCAGAGAACCGGTCGGAATTGTATGGAAGAAGGATCCTGAGTCTCTGATCCTGGCGCCATGCTCTTGATGTACCTTACAGGGAGGTCCGTATCAGAAGGATGTTAGAATAAAATATTAATGTTGGATGCACCAGGCGATGGAAAAGTGCCAGAGGACTGCTGGTCAAGCCTAGTATTTTGCCCGCTAGAGCCCATGCTTATGCCAGAAGGGTAATGGTCCAAGTTCATAATGTGTCTGAAAGAGACATTCGAGTAAACAGAGGTTGCATCCTGGCTAATGTGCATTGTGCAGACACTGCAGTGCTACCCAGCAGCAAGAGTTCAAGGAAGAATGACAGAGTAAGCCTGACTTGTTTGATTTCGTCGACTCCCGCTGCCAGCTGAATGGAAAGTGAGGATCAGTGAGAAGCTTGCCCAGAGAGACCAGGTGTTTTCTTTTAAAGGAATGGGATGTAGGATCGTGCAAGGAGCTGAGCACAATATCCGGCGCTGCATGGCTGAAAGACCATTTCGTGAGAGGTCTCGACGCCTGGCACCTGCTGACATAGATGATGTGAGCGGCATCTGCAAAGATGTTAGCTGCTGGTATATTACAAGAATCCAGAAGCCCTTATGCTTCCCCATTGTGGTAGTGAGGAGAAAAGAATGGAACAGTAAGGATGTGTGTGGATTATCGCACCTTAAACCGGGACTATCCTGATCAGTACACAATGCCCGCATTCAGGATGCTTTGGACTGCCTAAGCGGGAGCAAGTGGTTCTCTGTGCTGGATCTCCGCATGTGGGTACTACCAGATCCCGATGGCCCCAGAGGACCGTGAGAAGGCGGCCTTTATCTGTCCGCTTGGCTTTGTGAACATGAGGATGCCTCAAGGATTTTCAGGTGCCTCAGCCACTTTTCAGCGATTGATGGAGCGTGCAGTGGGGACATGAACTTACTAGAGTGCCTGGTATACCTAGATGATGTTATTGTGTTTGGCAGCTCACTGGAGGAACATGAGAGCAGATTATTTAAGGTATTGGACCGACTGGAGGACTTTGGCCTAAACTGTCCATTGATAAGTGTCAATTCTTTCAAACATCAGTAAAGTATAGTGGGACACATAGTATCCACCGAGGAATAGAGACCATTCAAGTAAAGTTGAGGCCTTGACCACCTGGCTGCAGCCCAAAAATCTAAAAGAACTGCAAAGATTCCTGGGATTCTGTGGTTATTATCGGCGCTTCATCAAGGACTATTCAAGAGTGATCCGCCTTTACTTAACCTTACTCAAGGGTATCCCCAACCCACAAAAATACCAAAAGTCAGCGTCCCTCAAGACTGAAAGAGTGTATTTTCATCCGAGTGAAGTATTTGGGGCCCTTCTGGACTCCTGATTGTGAGACTGCTTTTCATGAGATCATATATCAACTTACCCATGCTCCAGTGCTGGCCTATGCCGATCCAAGAAAACCTTCGTCCTGCACACTGATGCTAGCTTGCAAGGGTTGGGGGCTGTGTTGTACCAAGAGCACGAGAATGGCCTGAGACCAGTGGCCTTGCCAGTAGAAGCCTGACCCCATCCGAAAGAACTATCCTGTACATAAGTTAGAGTTCTAGCTTTGAAGTGGGCTATTGTTGACCAATTCCATGAGTACTTGTATGGGGCTAAAATACTAGTAAAACTGACAATAATCCTTTGACCTATGTGCAGACCTCAGCTAAGTTGGATGCCACTGGCCATAGGTGGCTTTCTGCATTATCTACATATGACTATGCTCTCGAATACCGAGCAGGTCTGAACCACATAGATGCTGATGCTCTCTCCGGAGGCCTGTTCCCCAGAATGATTGGGTCCGATTGGCAGAACCTGACATTCGGGCACTCTGCGGAAGTTTGACAGGGAGGAACAAATGTCCCCAGGGCGCAGTGGACTGCATGGTGGATTGCTTGGGAGCCTCTGAGAATTGCATACCTGCTGCTTATTGCCACTTTTCTGCAATAGACATTGGTGCACTGCCTCAGCTGGACAATGACAGTATTCGAAGGTCAATCCCACATCCCATGATCAAAGCAGCTTTAGAAGCCCTCTATGCAGGAAAAGATGTGTCCAAATACGGCTCCACTGATTTGAGAACTGCACTGTTGTTATACAAAGAGGTCCTAAGTTGAAACTGATCAATAAACTGTTATACAGAGAAACAGTAGACAGAGGGGACAAGTAGACAAACAACAACTAGTGCTGCCCACTGCCTTTCGAGACTCAGTACTGAGGTCCTTGCACAACCACATGGGGCACCTTGGTATAGACAGAACACTTGACTTGGTGAGATCCAGATTCTATTGGCCTAAGATGGGGGCTGATGTGGAGCAACACATTCGAACTTGTAGTCGCTGCTACAGAGAAAGCTTTGCCCCAGAGGGCTGCCCCTTGTTAACATCACCACCAGTGCACCCATGGAGCTGGTCTGTATTGATTTTCTGAGTTTGGAGTCAGATCAAAGAAATATCAGTAATGTGTTGGTGGTCACTGACCATTTCACGAGATATGCCCAAGCTTTCCCCACCAAAGACCAGAAAGCATCCACTGTGGCCAAAGTACTTGTAGAAAACTTTTTGTTCACTATGGGGCTCCACAAAGAATCCATTCTGATCAAGGGAGAGACTTTGAGAGTCGTCTGATCAAAGAGATGCTTTCTCTGTGGGGAGTGCTAAAGTCCAGAACCACTCCTTACCACCCCCAGGGGACCCACAGCCTGAGCGTTTTCAACCGCACTTTGCTAGATATGCTAGGCACCCCTGCACCCAAAGGACAAGCCTAGATGGAGCCAACAAATTAGCACCCTGGTACATGTAAACTGCACCAAAAGTGATGCCACTGGATTCTCCCCTACCGCCTGATGTTTGGAAGAGAAGCTCGACTACCAGTAGATGTGTGTTTTGGGGTCTCTCTGATGGGGTTCAAGCTGACAACTATTTACAGTATGTGCAAAGTTAAAGGCCCAGCTAACTCATGCATACCAACTGGCTCAAACCATGGCTGCCAAAAGAAATCTGGCCAACAAAGAAAGGTATGATAAAAGGTGAAAGCACAGGAACTCCAGGAGGGAGATCGGGTATTGCTAGAAATCTGGGACTGCATGGCAAGCACAAGATTGCTGACAGATGGCACCATCTCCCTCACATTGTAGTGGGCAAACTAGATGATCTGCCAGTGTACAAAGTAAGGCCTGAGAATAATTCAAAAGATGTAAAAACAATGCATAGAAATCATTTACTGCCCATTGGACAAATCTTAATTGAGTCTGAGCCCTAGAAGATGCCCCTCTGGACCAGTGACTAGAGCTGCTTAAGAAAAGATCAAGAAAGTCTGCACCTACAGAAGCAAAGTTAAAGTGTTCCTCCACAGGTCCCAGTTGAGCATGACTGTCAGTCCATATCGGAAGAAAGTGAGAGTGACTTTGAATACTATCCTTCTTACAGAACTGAGTCAATTGTTTAGGGCAATCCCCTAGTCAATACCTGGAGATGAAGCTGGGCCTTCTGAACTGTCTAAGCCCCAGCTTCATCCCTGGAGCACATGCTCCCAGAAAGTGAAGTGCAAAGCATCAGATCAGATGAAATGGAATCATTGTGCATGGTTGAACTGTTTGAGCTTTCGGGAGGAAAATGATAGATTCGGGCAGACTGGTGATACACCGAACAAGAAGAGTATTTTAGTGCCCTGACAGTCCACTGCCAGTGTCCGAAAGCTCTCCATGCGAGCCAAATGTTGTGGACTCAGAAACTGTAACTCCTGGAGCTGAAAGTGCCCCAAGTTCTAGCCTCTCTACCCCCATGGAGACTCCCCTGACAAGTGAGGACAATGCTGAAAATGAGGCTCAGAGTGCAGCGACTATAACAGTTCCCCTAGAAAGACTGGTCGAGCTGTAAAGCCTGTGGTGCACCTCAGTTATGATTCACTTGGGAGGCCTGTGGACTTGCCTCTCAATGTTGTCCATAAAGAGTGTATGTGTCCCGAGCTCATTGCCCAAACTGAGCATCAGTGCTAACTCAAGTTACTTGTGTTGCCCTCTAAGTATGGTGCCTTGCCCCATCCAGCCCCAAGGTAACTGATAGGGATGGGCCCCCTCTCTTCAGGTTTCATGTACAAGAGTAATAACTTGAGTTATGGTACAATGTGTATGTAATACTGTGTAAAAAGTGACGTGACTGCAATGTTTCAGAAATGTGTTCTTGGTAAAATGATATATTATTTGATGATTACTATGCGAGAGCCTAATGCAAATGTATATGGTTGCAGTTGAAACTTGTAGAGGTACTGCTTGTAGCAGACGTCAAGCTTTCCCAAACCAGGAAAAGGGTGTAACCCCCTGCAAATAAAGTTTCCCAAAAGACTTCAGGAGCTTGCTTGAATGCTCCAAGCCTGAATGGTGTTTGGCATTTAAGCCATTTATCAGTGAGTGTTTTTAGAGCCTCTGGTACTGTCTCTTTAAGAGCTGTCTGCTTGCAGACATAATTAGATTTGTATGGGGGACTGTGTGCTTCTCTGAGTACCACTCGAGCTGCTGCCAATTCACTTCATTTTGCAGTCACTAGGGTGCAAAGGAACCTATCTGAAAGATGTAACTGTTTGCCAGAAATTATTTAGAGTAATAATGAAATTACAGTTTGTCTAACCTGCTTTCTTTGCAGTCAGAACTGTGTCTGCTAGTTCCCATTCTAGTTTTGAACTGCTGAACTGGACCAATCAGTGTGGGGTAAGCTAGCTCTAAAATGGTGCCTTGGACGAATCAGAACTTGGACTCATAATCTGAGCCAGCCACAAGAGGATTGTATGGGCGGTGACTCTGGGAGATGTAGTTTAGACTTCAGTGCCTTTTTGGACCAACAGCAGCAGTCTATTGTGGTGACAGCCAATCCAGTCAAGAACTGGGAGGAACTCAAAGGAAGTGCCCGTTTTGTCGGTTGGAGTTTCAGTTGAGCTTTGGCAGTGAAGAAGGAAGGAGCCCTGTGCTTTTTCAGTGTGCAGTTTTAGTCAAACGTGTACAAGGCCCAGAGTTCGGTCTGCAGCTTGTGTAACAGCTTGTTAGGACTGAATCCGTCCTGTGAAAAGAATCAAAGGATCTCTGAAGAGTAGAAACCAGGCTCACCCTGTAGAAGACTGGAGGATTGCTGAAAATTGCACTCGGGTCTGTCAGGAACTGAATCTGCTGTGTGTTCTCCCGGTATTGTGCAGTAATTGCGATCGGGATACAGATGCAGCCTGCCTGGTATAGTGCTTTCTTTTATATGGATGTGTGAAGAGGTTTGTGTACCTCAAGTGAGCCCTACTGACATTGAAGGACCCTATCTTATTTGGAGGTCGTGAGTACTAATTCAGAGGTCGCTCCTGTTGAATTGCCACATTAAATCCAAATGGAATTACTGTACTGCTGACTGTTTAATTCTCCTTTTCTCTGTGTGAAAGGGCCCCTACCACCTGCCACGGTTTGGACTAGCCACTAGGGCTTGGGTACCCAGGGACAGTAACTGATAGGGATAGGCCTGTGCACAGAGCCATCAAATAGATTATTAGAGTGATAAGCTAATTAACCTGATTTCCCCTGTCCATTTATATCCCCTAAATAAATCAGAGCTGCTTGTTTCAGCAAGTTATACTGCCTGAGGTATTTGTCTATGTTAAAGTACTGTACTGTGATTGTTGCACTGTATCTCATTTCTCAGGAGGTCCCAGTGCGGAACCAGACCTGGGGGTAAGTGTATACTGTGAAGGTAATTCTGATATATTGTGTGGGCCACTAGTGGGAAGAAAGGGGGTTGCAGTGTCCCAGAGGGCTGTGACCAAGTTAGTTTAACTATTGCAAACCCTGACCTCTGGGTGGAGGCACCGCATTGGATCCAGGCCCCTCAACCTGTTAGTGGCAAATCAGGCAGGGTAGTAGCCCCTGGGATAGCGCCATCTAGGGGTTACATATACATAGTTTTGCCCATACATAAATGCATTGTATCTTGACCTTGTGATGCAGGTCCACCTTGTAAATGAGCCTGCTCAATGGTGTTTGTCTGGATAAATAACCATTTGATTGATAGATTGATTGATTGATTGATTGATTGAAAACAAGGTTATACACGGCAAATAACAGCAGTACAGTACTCTTTCACAAACTGGAACCACAGTCAGGGTAAATGCAAAAAGAATTAGATCTGATTTATTTAAGGGGCTTGAACAAGAAGCGTAATCAGGTTAATTTGCTTAAAGGCTCTATCAATCAAACAGTTATGCATGCACTTCGCCGTCCATAAACAGTCACCACTCTGAGTACCCAGATGGAGAATGGTGGGCTAGCCAGGAACATTGCAGCTGGTTGGGGCCCTGTGATGGAAGAAGACAACATGCACAACACACACTATCTGTAATCCGGAGCCAGAGGGCTCAGTTTGTGAAAAAGAAAACAACAAGGCAATCAGATGACACACTTTTAGATTAGGCTGTTGTTGCAGGAGCTATCCTGATGATTACTCATGATACCCAAGACTGGACACAGGCTGGACGAAAATCGAGATAGCAGGTGGTTAATCTGGAGTGCCAGGAAGCAGGGCCAACACGATTCGCTGAAACATTGTTCCTGTTCAAGCGTGGAGCAGGGGCTGATCTGAGGCAGGTCTCGTCGGTAGCTTTCTCTGTGCAGTGTGGTAGTCTGGCAGGGCCAGTGTGGCATGGCCCAGGCCAGATGGAGATGAACACAGATTCACTCCGATTAAGGCTGGGTAAAGCTTCCAGCAAGCAGAACACAGTTCACACAGTGCGGAACCAAATCACGACCCACTTTCAATACACAGCACATTTACATGTAAAGGATTCTATGGTACCAGCAAGCAGAACTCAGTTCACACAGTGGAGAACCAAATCACAACCCACTTTCAATACACAGCACATTTACATGTAAGGAAATTCTACTGCACCAGGCAAACCCTCTCGGTCACAATCACAAAGTCTCTGCAAAACGGGGCTTCAAAAGCAGCTGGAAATTCTGACAGGCCAATCGCATTCAGCAAAATCTTGGTCTTCTTCAGGTATGAGCCTGATAAAAATCAGTGGCTTGCTCGTTCTCACAAACTTGGATTTAGTCGAAATAATTCTCTTCTCTCCCTCTCAAAGGCAGCAGACTGACATGCAGGCCACAATTCAGGCCTTTCTACAGTTCTCCCTCGTGAAACTACTCAGACAGCTACTTGACTGTCTCTAGCTCTTGTTTCTTCAGCTCCCAACTTAGATCTAACTCAACTGCCAGCAAGCATGGGACTTTCCCAGAATCCAAAAGTTTGGTTGGCTTATCTTTCTGTTAGTCACAACAAAGGCTCCCCTTCAGGTGCAAAAGCGCCAAAGCCCCAAACTACAATTCCTATAGATTTTGAATGCAGACAGCTCCTGTAGTCCGGCTCCATTTAGGTTCCCAGAACTGATTGGTCCTAATTCGCAGTCTAGGACCAAGATAGTCGAGATAAACAAAACAGTCCTTGCTGCAAAGAAGGCAGGTTAGACAAACTACATTATCATTATCACTCTAGATGATTTTCAGCAAATAGTTATATCTTGCAACAGAGCTCCCTCTCAGATTACTTATAACTGCAATCTAGGCAGCTCTTAAAAGACAGTACACAGAGGCTATACAGGCAGTCTCTGGCAATCACATTTAAACTGCTAAAACTTACGACACCAGCTTGGCAGTGAGTATTTAGGTAAGCTTGAGGAAGACTTCCATGAACCCCCATTTGTGGGGGGTTACTCTAGAATAGGGACAGAGGATGGGAAGCTATTCCAGAGTGTAGGAACAACAACAGAGAAAGCTCTCTGACCCATGTTTATGTTGGAGTCAGGGAGGGACATCTAACAGTAGTTGAGATGAGGACCTCATTGTCTAATGAATTCTTATAGCAGAGGAACCTACTTAAGGAGAGGCTGAGCCCACCATAAGGATTCTGTGTACAAGAGCAGTCAGATGATGGTTGCAACGGTCTGGGGAGAGAGCCAACTTAGTGTGGTGTACAGTAATCAGTGATGGATGATTAGAGGGGCTGAAAGGATAAAGTGACAGATATGGTTATGAGCAGTGTTTAGATGGGTGAGTACCCTGGATGATGTCTGAGCAATGACAGGGGAGCAGTAGTCAAGGAGAGAAAGTAGCACCCCTCCTAACACCAGTCGTGCCTCAGAGATAAGAAAGTGTTTCAGGTTGTAGCAAGTTCCAACCTGCCAGTGCAGTCTCTTGATAACTGTACTTATATGTGCTAAACATGAAGAAAGGGTCCAGTGTGACTCCCAGATATTTATAATTCTTGACATGCTCAAGAGATGTACCATCAGGGGCCAAGATTGTGAGGAGGTGACCTTTGATGTGGATAATCTGTTGAGCTTTGACTGGAGCCGAATAGCATAGACTCAGTTTTCTTAGTGTTAACCAGTAGTTTGTTAGCGAAGAACCAATTATGTGTTTATTGAATGTCATGAGATAGGGAATTGGGACAAGGAGGTGACACTTGGGTCACTTCTGTAAGGGTTAGATCACCTGCATACATAATTTTCAGACAGTCTGGGTTTATGTACGGCAGGTTGTTAATGAATAGGGAGTAGAAATTGGACCCAGTATGGATCCTTGCAGAATACCACTGGTTACCTCAAGGGAGACAAGACAGCACCACTATTGTATATACTCTGTGACCTCCTGGATAGGTAATGATGAAACCTGTTTGCTGTCCCCTCAGAGAAGCTGGTCAAGGCCAGTTTCTGAATGAGGAGGGTTGTGATTGATGAGCTTGAAGGCATTGGATAAGTGATGAAGATGGCTCCGGTTAGCCTACCCTCATCTTCAGCTCTGAGTACGTGGTCAGCAAAACAAGTTGTTGCTGTAGTGGTGCTTTAGCAGTTCCTGAAACCATGCTGTAGGGAGAAGTAGGCCATTACTCTCTGTGTAGTTGGACATTTGTCAGAAGACTATCTTTTCTAGAACCTTACTTAGGTGTGACAGTATGGAAACTGATCTATAGCTCTCCATAAGCACGAGATCTCCAGCTCTGAAAATAGGGCTACTTTGGCCTGATTCCATAACCTTGCTATGGAGGAGGAGGCTAAGGACATATTGAAGAGGAACACCATGGGTTGAGTAATGTATCCTGCTGCTAATCTCAGGAATCCGGAAAGAGTCCATTGCTGCCTGCACTATCGGTTGGGCAGTCCCAAAAGGAGTCAATAGATCTCTTTTGAGTGGTTCATAAAGTGGGAAGGAGCAATTGATGGTGGATGGGGAGCACCAGTGACCTCAGGCTTAGTGGTGTAATATGAGGAAAGTTTGTCAAGGTAGGGTTGGAGGTTTGTGAATTTGCAGTTTAGTAGATCAGCGATGATATTAGGCTCAAAACTAGGCCAGTGTCGGTGAGCAGACTAATGGAACACTGCTTGGTGTCTGATTTTATAAGGGAGTTAATGGAAGACCAGAATTTGCGGGATCACTCAGGTTGTTTGTCTGTTGATTTTTGAGATAGAAGGCCTTGAGCATTTGGGCTCTTGTTTGCAGCTGTTGTGGAGAGCATGGCAAGTTCTACAAAGCTGGCGAAGGGTTTTGCTTTATACTAACCCAGGCTTTGTCCCTTTGTTTCATTGTTCTGAGCAGCTCCTAGATAGCCATCTGAAGTTGCTGTCCCTGACTCTCGGGTTTTACCGGGCAGTGCTGTCTTGAATACAGGAAAACACTGAGGACAGAAAGCCTAGAGATGAGTCAACATCAGTTAGGGAATAGTACACAGACCAAACCAGTCCACCGCCTACAGATCGACTCTGAGGTCTCAGGGACACTGTTGAAAACTCCTGACGATATGGTATTGTCGGGGACCAGGTCTCTTGCAAGTTCAAGTGCAGAAAGACCCAATAACACTTGTGGAGGGTCAGTACTAGCTTATTGAACCTTCATTTGAACCCCAGAGGTCACAGGGTATACCCTCCTCATCTGGGCCAGCAAACTCCGACCGAACCCCCTTTCAGGCCAGTCTTCAGCACCATGGCAACACCCCAATGGGCAAGTCATGATTAGGTGAAAGGAGTAAGGTAAAGCCTAGGAGTGTCTGAGCATCCTAAATGGGTTTGTCAAATGCATGGTGGCATCATCTCTTGGGAGAGACCTTTGTCTTATTTTTTTCTCCAAGGATGCAGGAATGCTAGTGCCAGCATGCCTGATGAGCTACTACATCGTCATCCCCATACACCACTGATCTCCAACCACATTGCCACTTTTTGTGACCTGGGTAGCTGTTCTGAAGCAAGGAGCTCAACCTTTGCACCTGAAAGGAGGACAAGCAATATGATGGGATGCCTGATTCTTCTTGTGATGGCTCTACTGGTGTCCCCAGGTTTGGATACAAACCCAGATCACTAGCATTGCCTGCTTATGCACAATCAGGCTAGCTACCAGCCACCATTTCCCAAGACAAATACACAGGCACAGACAGTGCTGCAACTCAAGGATGAGGACTCTATTAAGAGGCAGAGTGCCTCAGTGTCAATGCTGGGTTGTCTGATTTGCAGTCTGATGCAGTAAAACATCTTTGAATTTGCATCCTGGCCTGTGTCTGTATTGTTTTGTTTTGGAAAGTTTGCAAGGCGATTACATTGCAGTTGCTGTTGGGACTGTGAACACATGGTGTGGAAGTAGCTACCAGCTACCAGTTTGGCCTGGTGATGGCTTCTTATCTACTTAGTGCTTTCACATGAGGTTCTCCAAGACTCCATTCTGAAGATGAACTGTATGCTCTCTCTGCTGAACATTCTCTTTTTGATGACCTGATTGTCTGCTCAGTACCACCTCATCTGTCAATAAGCAGACAACAGCGAAATAAGTCCACAAGAGCACAAGAGGACCTGCACTCAGGCAGAATCGATAGGGGATCTGACCCTCAGTTAAAGGAATTTACTAATATTTGCATTCTGAGAGACATAGAGATCCTTCAGGAAGTGTTCTGGATCCCCAGTGCTCAATCATTTTTGCCAGTATGTTAACCATTTATTTAGGAAATGTTCAATCCCTGAATGTGGAAGCTGCAGCAGAGCAGCTAAGTGGAAGCAAGACCTATTCCTGACCATGTGCATCATCACAGGAAGACCTGTGAGCTGGGGGATCAGTTAAGAGCTTAATAGTGTGGCGATAAGCCTTGCAGCAGTGGTTGGGTATTCTAACCCAACTTTTAATCACGCTACCACGAAGGGCCCACCAGTAAAATGCCAACGAAAATAGGAGCCACAAAGTGAGTCGGAGTACTCAGTAGCATAGCACTATTGTAGTTAATGCCCATTCTGGCCCCTCCTCCTGGCTTGACATCACCAGCTGCGTCCTGAGCTGTGCAGTTCACAAAGCAGCCACTGGGACATCTCACCAGCTGCAGAAATAAATTATCAGCTAATATGGGCTTAATTTGACGCACAACATAAGGTACTCAATATTTTTGTATGTTACTCATGTTACTTACCTAACCTTAGGGATCCCGGAATGAAAACATGAAAAACACTTTTAAGGAGATGCTTGGGGTGTCTATCCTCCCTGCTTCACTACTGGCATCTTCTCCTTTCATTGTTTTCACTTGAAACCCAACCCATGCCCCTTAGCATACATCAGTACCTTATTTTCTCACAGACTGACCCAATAGTAACTAGAATCTCTAGTTCATCATCATCTCTTTTATTGTAACACTGCTGGGACATCTTGTCTGGGTGACCCAGAGCCAAGGAGGGAACTCTTTCGGGCAGCCTCCACCACTTTAGCTTGGTCTGCTTAGAGCTCACTTTGCAAGAAGGCAGTGCAGACCCAGGGGTTCCAGGCACTTGCAGCAGTGCTTCACAAAACTGCACTCTTCAGCAGAACTGAACCAGACAATCCAGCTGCAGCCTGCCAGCTGAAACGTGTCCTCCCCACCTCATGGTTCTGCTGAACATTCTCTTCATTGGTTTGTTAACCTTGGCAAACCATAACCCCACCTCTGGGCCAGGTGTTACAAAAACAAACTTACAACCCTGTTTTAACCAGATGTTTGAGTGTTGCATATTTGTTATTGGATAAATGGGAGGTATTGTGGGGAAGTGATATTAAAGAAGATCTTCAGATAAACTCAGGACAGAGCAGTCTCCAAAGTGTTGAGTGATGGGGCATCCACTTGGCTCACTGGTGTCTAGGGTTCACTACTTACCTGGGACAATAGGAGTAGAGGCTCGCACATAGGGCAAGAGAGAATCTGTAGAATGCTGTCCTCCCAGGGGAGGAAGGGAGGCAGGAGTGGCACACCACTCAGAGACTGCTCCTGACGGTGGAGGTGACCTGGCTGGTGTGGGTGACCAGTCAGCCAGTGCTCCCAAGAATGCTGATGCCAGCGTGCTCTCATGGGAAGTGTGAAAAAGGAGGCCAGAAAAATGGAAATGCTGTCAAACCTAATACATTGGATGACAGCCTTGCATCCCATTCATTCCAATTGACCCTGACACACTGCACTGTTGCCTCAGGCACCAACACTGCAGCATGGCCTATTCCTTCTACCAGTGAGAGCAGGAGGGGGCCCCAGGATGGGATAATCTGTACCTCACTGGTAGTGTACCTGAGCAGTCTGAAAATGAGAAAACTGCGACAGTGGTGAAATTGTTGAATATCGGCCAGGGTGCCCAAAGGCAAAGATGGCAGTATAAAAAACTATGAAACAAAGCATTCTATCCCACCCATACCTCCCCAACAACAAAAGTCATAACTCACAATACTATACTTCAGAATTTCATGCATCTGTCCAGATTGTTTGGTCGTGGTATGGTCCTCTTTTCAACATTTATTAAATATTGCCTGTTGACAAAACAAACATACTGAGGTATCAGCAAAAGACACCACCAAAAATAACAATTTGATAAATAAACAGTATTAGTACACCTACAGAACCAATCAATGTGGTTATACCAACCTGCATCCGGCTATAAATTCTTCTATAACTTCTTTCAGTTTTTCTTCTGGTTTTGATTTAGGCCTTTTCATAAGCTTTTCAACATCATTAAGGCCAATTTCCTAATGACAAACAAACAAAAAAGCATATAACTTTCTAAACCTTACTGCAAGTTGCGAACTTGTTCCTTCTTCATTTTTCCTTGTATTTAAAATGTGTTCCACAGAATGCGATCTATCTCAACATCCCTACCCTACATCAAGGAGGAGCTCAGATCTGAAGGTTCACTATGCAGGGCACTCCCACCCCCCACCCCAACACCAGGGCAGTCATGCACCAGTAGATGAAAATACATCTCTGCAAAGGCATTATGCATTTCCTGTTGATAGCACTCTGCCTTCCCAGGTGCCAGTTGGGATCCTGGGCTCCCGACACAAACCTGGACCCCAGTGATGATCAGCAGATGTGCTGAATGTTGAGCCACCATGCCAGCCCTTGACAATTTATTTACTATATTCAAAGTTTTACTAGAAAGGCCAGCCAGGTGATGCTGAGGGTTGGGGCGCTGGATGCAACGCTTTACAGCCACGCCGTGACCTGGGTTTGGGATTAAGCCTGGGCTGCCAGGGGTCAGCGGGGAGAGGATTGAGTGTCAGAGGACTGCTCTCCTCTCTCAGGGAAGGGACTGGTCATCCGGCTTGGCTGGAGGGCAGTACAGGTCAGGAAGCTTGAGCCGACATCCTCACATTGGAAGGGAGGAGGAGAAAACAGAAAAAGGTTTCTGAGCCGGCAAGCTCAATAGCACACCAGCGCCTCCCCAGCAATCTAGATGTTGGCTTCTGAGGGTTGGGGCTGGCTGATGCCCCGCCACCAGCCTTGTCATGGGGGCAACCCATGAGGGATGGCTGGTGGAGGTGGGGGTGGGGAAAAGCCCACCAGAGAGATGAGTCCCTCTGAGGGAGGGTCCTGAGCCACCTGCCAGCTCCAAAAAGGAGGCGTAAAATAATGACAAAATGAAAGTTTTACTGGGAAAAACATACTGAGCTGGTAACAGTTTGTTTCCAGATGTGTCTGGGGAGGGGAAGGAAGAGCATGAGCACACTAAGAACAATAAACAGAAATATAAATAACACTAGTACAATTAATACTAATAGGTAAGCAAACATTATAAATAATAATTGGCAAGGACACAGATTCTATGTAAGTACAATACACCACAGTAAAATAAAAATAATCCCTCTTTACAAGACACTGGTTAGACCCCATCTGGAGTGCTGCGTGCAGTACTGGAGGCCACACCTTCACAAGGACATTAACCAAAGTGAAGCAGTCCAGAGAAGGGCAACCAAAATGGTGCAGGGACTGCATCAGAAAACACATGAGGACAGATTAATGGCGCTCAATATGTATACCCTAGAACAAAGGAGGAGAGGTGATATGATTGAAACATTCAAACACCTTAAGGGCATTAACAAGGTGAAAGAGTCTAACATTTTCAATATAATAAAATTAGCAAGAGGCTGGCCGCTGGTGAAGCTTGGATTTCCACTTGCGGCGCCAGCGACCAGGTTGGGGAGGCGGGCTCGGGTCACTGGAGGGCCAGCCGGGGAGAATGGCTTGAGCGTCCCGACAGCTTGCCTTCTCTGGGGGGAGGTGGGGCCAATGCCCGCTACTTGTCTGAACCGAGCAGAGGCTCGGGGTACTACAAGCCTGATGCAGGGGCGGCCGTGACATGTGGTGGACTTTGGCGCGACAGCTGACATCAGGCGCATACCACATGAGGGGAGTAAACCAGAGGAAAATCAGCCTTCCACTGGCGGGAAGGCGAGGCACCAGGCGTGCCTCGATGTCATCCACCTGCCCAGACCACCTTGCCTGACGAAATCAAGTAAGTGTATGGGGTGTACAGGCCCCACCTCGTTACCCACCGGGTATAAACGTGGCTCCATGGGGCACAAGGCTGGTGATGGGTCGGTGGTTGACAGAGGGATGACTCCCAGTGCCTCGAAGGGTCGGAGATGGAAGGCCAGTAGGAGGAAAATAGAAAGTAAAAAAAAAATAAAAAAATAGCAGGACAAGAGGACACAGCATTAGATTAGTGGGAGGCCGACTAAGGGGTAATGGGAAGTTCTTTTTCACAGAAAGGGTGGTGGATGCATGGAACAGCCTACCTCAGGAAGTGGTGAATACAAATACAGTGCAAGGCTTCAAACAGGCATGGGATAGGTATAAGGAGCAATACAGATGAGCATGAATAGATAGACCATTGACAGAGCAAAGGCCGATGCACATTTATAAGGTAGAAAAAATGGGCAGACTGGATGGGCCGTGTGATCCTTATCTGTAAGTCAACTTCTATGTTTCTATGTAAAGTGCAGACAACTGCATTTGCAATGTGCAGAAGGTAATACTGAGTTTAGGAAGGGTCCAATAGTTGGGGAAAGGAACAGTGAACTGGGGACTGCACTAGTGTAGGGCAGGGTGCAAGGGGAGCAACTGGACAATAGGGGCAAGTGTGGGAGGATGGAGGGCAGCAGCCTGGGCCCCAGCATCAGGGCAACTGCAGAAGTGAGTACTGAAGACACAGAGGAGACAGGTGAGTAAGAGGTGGGAAGGGCAGAGTGGATAGCGGAGGAAAAGAACTCCAAAGTTTGGGAACTGGAAGGAGACGTCCAGCTTGACCAGCAGTGGATTTCCTTGAGAGGAGTGTGAGGAGCGAGAGCACAAGATGCGAAGAGGTTAGGAAGTGGTGGGGGCAGGGTGAGGAGGGAAGAAGGGTATGAGGGAGGAACCAAGCCAGTATTTAGAGATAAAGGAAGCACATTGGGTGTCACATCTGGACTAAAGAGAGGAGGAAGAAAGGAGGAGTACAGGGAGCAGTGGTGGATGCGGGGAACAGCCCAGGGCAAAGCAGCACAAGGAATGATAAAGCGTATCCAGTCTGACCAGGATGGATTGGGTGCAGCACTGTATACTGTGTCACCATAGTCAAAGCTGGAGAGTATCATCTTTGCAGCGATCTCTATGGGCAGAAAGCAGGATACATACTTTATTCCTGTAAAGTGCACCAAGCTTGGGTGAAGCTTCTGGTAGATGGCATCCACATGTACAGACAAACAAAGGTGCCCATCCAGCCAGAGTCTGAGTACTTAAATGAGGAGACATCCTCAACTGCGCATCATCAAGAGTATGGAAGAGGGGAGTGAGCCTAGCGAGCCTCTGCCGAGTGCCAAGGGTCATGGAGACTGTTTCTTGGCAATGAAGGATAGCTGACTTGTCAGGAACCAGTGCTGGATGTTAGTAAAGTCCAGTCTGAGCCTAGCAGTGAGGTTAGGTGTACAGGAGCTGGAGGCAAAGAACAACATATCATCTGCATACGTGATGGATGGATGCAGAGGCGCAGGCAGTGGGGAGGTCATTTAGGAACATGGAGAAGAGTATGGGGCCATGAACAGACCCTTGGAACATGCCTAAGCTGACAAGGAATGGGAGGAGATGGATTCTTCAATATGGACAGCTTGAGACCTGCCTCAAGGAAGGTGGGCACAGAACCACCTGAATGAGGAATCAGAAAGCCCACTGCCTTGACCTTGTCCAGGAGAAGGGGTGAACAACAGTGTCAAAGGTTTGGCCAAGTTAACAGGGGAAAGGGAAAGGAAAGGGAAATTGTTTAACCAGGAGAGGCACACTAAGCCAAGCTTGTTTCAGGTACCACCTGGGAGCACAAGGAAGTTAAGTGACTTGCTCAGGGTCACACAGTATGCAAGTGGGGCTGTGGGATTCAAACCCAGTTCTCCAGGTTGGCAGCTCAGAACCTTAAACCACTGCGCTATACCGCCTCCTAACAAGATGGTGCAGGTGGCCAGGCCCTGATCCATGTTAGACAAAAATGGAGTCAATGCGCCAGAGGAGGGAGGGGAGGTGGAGGTGGAATGGGAATCCAGAAGTGAGACTGGTAAGGAATGAAGAGGGCAGATGACTCAAGGAAGGGGAGAGCTGAGATAGCACAAAGTGTTTCTGGAGCTTGGGAAGGGTGGGGAAGAGGGAAGAGGGTAGAAGTTGTCAGGGAAGTGGGATGGGATAATGCTATAGAATTAGTGGGGAAAATGCACCAACAACCACCAGGCATATGAAGCCACCCACTATGCTACAGTAGGTGCAACTGACTCCTCACACTCCTTACCAGCTCATCCTCTGGGCCTCAGCTGTAGAATCAATGTAAAATCCCTGGCCTGGCTAACCACAGATCCCACCTGTGAGGGACATGTCATGGAGTATGGGTAGAGGCTCTAGAGAGGGCATCAAGCAGAGGCTGGCAGGAGCTTGAATACTTGGAGGACTTGTACACAGGGCATTAGAGCTTGGACGGGAAGGAGGGCCTGGCGGCAGGTGGAAGAAAATGGGATGCAAAAAAAAATGGAAGCATAAAAATAATTAGTGGCCACTAAAACTTTGCTTAGCTGACCATATGGCCACTAGTCAAGTAAAGTTTATTGTTCAGCTTATTGCCTTTACAAAATATATAAAAAACAATAAAACCATAAAACTGTATAAATTATACAAGCAAAGAAAATGAATACCCTAAGCATGCCAACATAAATCTTTACAAGAATAATAAGCAGGCACGTACGACCCTGTTGATGCTCTCTATAGACTGTAGTTAAAGGGACACCATCAACTCTTTTTGCATCGTAATATTTCTGGATGAAAACCACATTTTATGGCTGTTCGCCTTCTCTAAAATTCATTGACATTACTGTTTGTTTTCTCTGTTTTCCTTTCTTAGCAGAGCCGAAATGTATGGTAATGGTGTAATATGCCCATTTTTCCAAATCCGTGATCGACTCTCATTGCATACTTTCTGAGCATTATGAACAACCCCAGACAGTGCATCCACTCATGATGCCATAGTCTCCTCTCCTCCCACTGCATCATGAGTGGCAAGACTGTGTGGGTGTCCCCAAGTCCAGGAAAGATGCAGTGGAAGTTGATCAAGAAATGTAAAAATGCTTTGGTATGGTAACACCAGTATGGTGGGTAGTCTGTTTTCAGTTTTAAAAGAAAAATAGAATCAAACAACTAGCTACATTGCCAATCTTTACAGATTGTGAGCAATCATAAACTTTGTTTTTAAACTAGGACACTTTGATTCCTAAGGGGTTGACAGTGTCCCTTTAATACTAGATAGTATGAAATCCTTTATACTGTATATAATACACAATGACAGGTTCAGGCCTGGTTACTGGTTACCCCAGTTTTAAGCAATGCATATAGCCACTAGGTTATGGCTGCCTGCCCAGTACTTTTGCACAAAGGGCCACCATTACAGGCCTGCAGACCGCTAAACTTGAATCTGTCCAAGTTATTCTCAAACTCCATCATATCCTTCATGCCTACCACATTGAGAGGCAGGCTGTTCCGTATGTTACCACTCTCTGGGAAAACCACATGGCCCTTTTTTTTTAGAATGGCATTCGTTGCTAAAGATACACTGCAAAAATATAGCAGCCAACACCTCTTCTTCCAGTTGACTGCTCCCTTCCTAGAATACCATGACATTGTACATGCATGAAAAAAAACAGCTTTCGAGGATTAGTCTGCCACTTTTCATGACTATTATTTTAAAAGTATGACCTCCTACATGCAGAGGCAACAGTCATGGGCAACCCACTGAAATTATGCCTTATATGTCCCGTAAACTTACATGCACTGTTGCTTTAGTAAGCATATGAAGAAAAGAAATGATCACGTTACCAGTCTATCAGATATTTTAACAAGCCAGGTGGAATTGAACAGTCTCCAGGTGTGATCTTCCCAATAGCTTGTAATGTAAGCATGGCTTCTCGTAGAAACATTGGAATACAGCTGTAGGACCTGAAATATGGAAAGAGGATTTATTTACTTTGCATGCCTCCTCTACTTGTGGCCAGGCTCTCCTTTGGCCTTAACCAAAGTCCCTTCACCCCACTGGGGTGGATATCTCTGGCACCAGGCACCATCTCAATGACAAAGACTTTTCCCTCTAGGCAGGGCCTACCAGCTGGGGAGGACTGGCAAGTTGGAACACTTCAGTCTCGTGGGAAAGGATGGGGATCCTGTGGTCTGGGTGCCTTGACTGGGCAAGGGTAGAGCTATTAGAAGTGTGTATGCATAGACTGGATGTTGAAGAGCCAAAGGTCAGTAGAATGTTATGCACACAAATTATGGTAATTATTATCTAAAGTTATTCTATTAAAGCAGCAGTATTTGTTAGTAACCACATTTTTTTATCCAATAATGTTCATCTGGCAAAATATCAAGATACATATTTTCATTTTCTTTCATTACTTAACCAAGAAATGCAATATTTCGATTTTTAAAAGTTCCTGCCTCCGTGCCATGCCCGCCATAATAAAAACAGTATCTTGGCTCCAGGTGTTGTGCTGTTTACTGTCAGAAACAAGTGGTAACACCATAGCAATACAGCCACAGTATGACTCTAGCATGTACAGTCAACAGCTAACCTCGGCAGAAGAGATTTTAAAAGTTGCAGTGGTGGTCATCTTTAATGATGTGAGTCATTAGTTTCAAAATTAGCTGTAAAACCTGTTTTAATAATAACTGAGAAAACTAAAAATACACTGAGAAGAAACATATTTTGCTAAAAAACCATTTGATAAAATTTTTGCTAATACTGCTTCTAAAATATCTCAAAAATGCTAAGAATGGCACAATTAAATATGAGGTAATGTATGGGTTTGGATCAGAGCACAATCCCAGAAGACCCCATTCACTACACTGCTGCTTTAAAATTCCTTCCTGCCACCTTTAAAATCAGCAGATTGGGCGTAGCTTGCCCAGGCAGAAGATGGCTGCTTAAATCTGACTCTCCAGAGGAACTTCAGAATCTAACCTAATCCATCCCTTACAGATCGTCTCTTTGATGTCATCTCTGAAGATTTAATAGATTGCAACATTTTGAAGCTTTTTTGCAAGTTATTTGGAGCTTTCCTGGAGTCTTTTGTAACTTAACTTGGCTGTTTGTCTCAGCCCTAAGCTGGCCTGTATATTTCACCATGGCTGACTCCAATCTACAAACAAACTCTTTGGACAGAATTGAGGCAATGTTTCAAAGCTAATCGTGGACATAATTGATCTAAAACTACAATCCAGCAAAATGCAGCTTCATTGCAATCGTTTGACACTGTATCACCCTGACTGAGAACAAATCTGCCACTAATGAGGATTCCATTCAAGAACTCCGAGCTGCCAGGAGAGAACAAGGCGCATTACAAAATCTATGCAGGACAAACTAGAAGATTATGAAAATCGCAATTGCAGGAACAATTTGCGCTTTTGGCTTTCAGAAGGGTCAGAACTTGGCTGACACCACTGCACTGCTGCTTCATGTTCTCTGCGATGTTAAAATTATCACCTGACCTACAGCTAACAATTGAACGTTCACATCGTTCCTTAGGGTCCCAGGCCCAGTAAAGATCAGAGGCCCAGACCGATAATTGCTCATTTTCAATTTGCACACCACGAAGCTTATTTTAAAACAAGCAAGAGAAATAGGCAATTTAATGCGGCAAGACTTTAACGTTTCAATTTTCAGGATTTTTCTACGGAATTGTCATTAAATAAGGAAGGCTACAATTATCTTAAACCTACGTTGCATCAAAGGGAATCAGGTTTGCCTTGCGATATCCTTCACGATGAGATTATTTCTGGGATCATCCCATAAAGACTCTAACACCCTGAAACTCTTGATTATTACCCAAAATTGAACCTGAATGCTCCTACCTCTGAGGTCTCCATAGCCGAGGTCCGTTTGCCTACTCTGCAATCTACCCAGAGTTCCATTGCAGCCGCTCTGAGCCCAGTGCAGAAAGCAACCCAATTGACTGTCCCTGACTCCCGGAGACCATAGCTTCCTATCAAGGCACTCTAACAGGCTTAAAGATAAGCTGCCTGTTGGCTCTCGCTCCTTTAATCATTCATGCTGTCCACCTGAAAATTTATCTAAATCTCTACCTGATGCGTCCTCTCGGGTGCAGATTAATCCCTCCATCCCCTCCATAATAAATTAGCCCTGTTATCTGAAGAATTTACATGTCTACAGGCTGATTTGTAGGGGCAGGTCACGAAGATCAAAATGTCGATATAGGAGAAACACTTCAGGGCAATCTCTCAGCTGACTCCTCTTGGGTGGAAGTTGTTGCAAGCTCACCTCTTACAATGCTTGAACCACCCCAAAAAAAAGGCATAAGCAAAATCTAAAAATAAGGCTTCCAGTACTTCTAGCTCTCACATCAATGGTAACCTGAGTGATTTAAAATACTTTTAGCTCTTATATTTACCTCTGGGGTTATTTCCCCAGAGCACTGTGTAGTTGAGACCAGCTGTTTTATTGCCACATATCGTGCTGTACTGCCCTCCTACCTTATTACTATCCTCTCTGCAGGGTTGCTTTTGGAAGGCTGTGCATGCGATCAATTGCAGTTTCAATTTACTTTTATCTACTGAGAGTTAAGTACTTGTTTTGGCACTCTACTGCATGGTTTGTTTTTTACATATGCACTAATTATGTGCAGCAATATGCCTAACAACCATTCCAGTTAGGTACCCTTCACTGAAATTCAGCGATTTAAGGCATTTTGTGCAATGTTACTCAAATTGATGCAATGTTGTCAAGATATTATTTTGTAACTTATTAAAGCTATGGCTCACCTATAAAGGTTTTCTTTAAATAATCAGTATTATCCTTTCTGGCATATTATAATATTTTAAAAGATACTCAATTCTAAATCTAACTTTAATTATCTACCTTTCTGGTAATCTGGAACTATCAATTTAGGCACAGCATTACATTTAAATGCATTTTAAGTTCTAATTTGTACATACTGCCAACAATATTGGTGTTTGGATATATAATACTCCTGATACACTCCACCCTGCATAGCACACATACTTGAAGCCTTGTAACATATAGGGTCCTCTAGTTTGGCTTTTTTTTTTTTTTTTTTTTAAGAGGAGCTTACTTTGTTCAATTTTGGACCTAGTCACTCCCTCTTTAACCGTGAAGGCATTGTTCAAGTGTGGTATAAGTGTAACCCCTAGATGGGCTATCACAGGGGCTACTACCCCTGCCTGATTTGCCACTAACAGGTTGAGGGGCCTGGATCCGATGGTGGTGCCTCCACCCAGAGGTCTGGGTTTGCAATAGTTGAATTAACTTGGTCACAGCCCTCTGGGACACTGCAACCCCTTTCTTCCCACTAGTGGCCCACACAGTATATCAGAATTACCTTCACAGTATACACTTACCCCAGGACTGGTTCAGGCACTGGGACCCCTGTAAAATAAGGAGATACAGTGCAACAATCACAGTACAATACTTTAACATAGACAAATACCTCAGGCAGTATAACTTTGCTGAAACAAGCAGCTCTGATTTATTTGGGAGATATAACAAGGACAGGGAAATCAGGTTAATTAGCTTATCACTTTACTCATCTACCTATGGCTCTGTGCACAGGCCTGTCCCTATCAGTTACTGTCCCTGGGTACCCCAAGCCTAGTGGCTGGTCAAACCGTGGCAGCTGGTAGGGGCCCTTTCACACGAGAAAATAAAATTAGTTAAACAGTCAGCAGTACAGTAATTCCATTTGGATTCAATGTGGCAATTCAACGGAGGCGACCCTGAATTAGTACTCACGACCTCCAAACAAGATAGAGTCCTTCAACGTCAGCAGGGCTACTCTTGAGCTCCAGAGACTCCTCACACATTTATATGACAAACTGCAACAGGCAAAAGTCCTTTAATGGCAGCAGGATTCACTTGAGCTACACAAGCCTCCTCACACATTTATATGGTAAACAGTAACAGGCAAAAGTCCTTTAATGGCAGCAGAATTCACTTGAGCTACACAAGCCTCCTCACATTTATATGGTAAAAGAAAGTATTATACCAGGCAGGCTGCTTCTCTATCCGATCGCAATTACTGCACAATACCGGGAGAACACAGCAGATTCAGTTCCTGACAGACCGGCGCAATTCAGCAATTTCTCCAGTCTTCTACAGGGTGAGCCTGGTTTCTACTCTTCAGATATCCTTTGATTCTCTTCACAGGACAGATTCAGTCCTAACAAGCAGTTACACAAGCTGCAGACCAGAACTCGGGGCCTTACCGTGTTTCCGACTAAAACTGCACACGAAAAAGCACAGGGCTTCTTCCTCTTCACTGCCAGAGCTCAACTGAAATTCCAGCAGACAAAACCAGGCACTTCCTTTGAGTTCCTCCCAGTTCTTGGCTGGATTGGCTGTCACTCACAATAGACTGCCCCTGTTGGTCCAAAGGCTGAAGTCAAACTACATCTCCCAGAGTCACTGCCCATACAATCCTCTTGTGGCTGGCTCAGATTACAGCCAAGTTCTGATTCGTCAAGGCACCATTTTAGAGCTACCTTAACCCACACTGATTGGTCCAGTTCAGCAGTTCAAAACTAGAATGGGGAACTAGGCAAACACAGTTCTGACTGCAAAGAAAGCAGGTTAGACAAACTGTATTTTCATTATTACTCTAAATGATTTCTGGCAAACAGTTACATCTTTCAGATAGGTTCCTTTGCACTCCTAGTGACTGCAAAATGGAGTGAATTGGCAGCAGCTCGAGTGGTACTCAAGCAGAAAAGCACACAGTCCGCCCCATACAAGCTAATTATGTCTGCAAGCAGACAGCTCTTAAAGACAGTACCAGAGCTCTAAAACACTCACTGATAAATGGCTTAAGCATGCAAACACCATTCAGGCTTGGAGCATTCAAGCAAGCTCCTGGAAGTCTTTTGGGAACCCCCATTTGCGGGGGTTACATAAGCATTATTAATTGCTATTATCGCTATCTTTATCACACGAAGCTGTTTTTTTTTTTCGCACCCTATTATACTCCCTTGGCCCTCAGGCACAGAAATTCAAATAAATCATTCTGCTTTAAATCTTATAATCTAGTATAAGTATCTTTTTTTCTCTCTCATTCTGACATATTGCTGCCTTAGCAACAGTGCATATCACCTTCATGGAGGGCGTTGCTAGGCTTGTTTGCTATGTCAATCTCTTTTAATTTATTTTTTTTTTTGCGTGACCAGACACTATTTGCTCTCATGTTTCTTTCTGTGGCAAGACTGGTCTCCACTATATGCTCAAGTAAGTACATATATGATATAGGTTGACATACCAACTACCTATATATATTCAAGTTATTACCAGACGGTCTGGTTATTTCATTATTCACTATCCTATATATATGGATTGTTGCTCATTTTTATCTTGTTGAGGTTAACTATCTGGTTCCTTTCCTGTTCTATGATATACTATCTCCTGCTTGAGTTTATATTGTGAATTTACACCTATTGTTGTTTATAAGATTTAGATCTGGGAGCACATAACTATCGAGTACTCCCAATCTACTTCCATTACTTAAGCCCAGATGTGTATGAGAGAGTCTCTAAGTATTGTATGCTGACTCATATCTCCTCACATCTACAAAAAGACCTTGTTATTTTTCATGGTTATGATATTGATATTCTAGTTGATGTTAACACAGTGATGTTGTTGTTATTAATGATCTTTCTTTCTTTCCCTTCTACTATATTCTCAGAAAGATATCTGTGCCTTTTATATTTTACATATTCAATTTTTTATGGTTCAAATGCACCTGCCACCACCAGTATATACATTTTTTCTTTACTTACATTCCTTTCATCCTCTGCTTTACCTGTCGGTCCCTTCAATTCCAGTGATAGTTCTTTTTGATATTGATGGTATGAGTGACATGCTTTTTACACATGGAATGTGAAGGATTTAATTCTCCTTGTAAGTGAAAGCAAATCCTCACACATCTCCAAAACATAAAACACAAATCGCTTTCCTTCAAGAAACTAAATTATTAGCAGAGGATGTTCACAGGCTCAAGAAACATTGGGTCGGTCAAATTTATCATTTGTCTTATACTGCTAAAAAGAGAGGAGTTGCCATTCTTAAAAGCCTTAAATGGTCTCTAATAAAATCCCTTTCAGATAATGAAGGCAGATGGGTGATGGTCAAATTAAATACAATTCTGGTCCTCTTCTACTTGTCAATGTATCGCACCTAATCCTCACTCCCCAAGTTTTTCATAACTTAGCTCAACAGATTTTATCTTTTAACACGGACAATACACCACTTATTCTGGGAGGTGATCTTAACTTAGCATTAGAAGCTAGCACTTACAGAAGTAGCCCTACTACTGATGCCCACCCCAGAAGTATTAAAGCCTCTCTCTGTTTATGCAGGACATTGATTAGCTGATGTTTGGTGCCTTTGCACCCCAGAGATCGAGACTTTACCTTTTATTCCTCTCTACATAAAACATATAGCAGAAATGACTATTGGTTAGCCTCCCATATCATAATAGAAAAAACTATTGATTCATCCATCTCTCCCATCATAATTTTGGATCACGCTTTGGTTAAATTGCATCTTTGTGGGGCCCATCAATACCCAAATCTACCTTCTGGCAGTTAGATCCTTTCCTTCTTAAAGACCCGGATTTTTTAACCATGATTAAAGCTCAAATTCAGGACTTCCTCTTTCATAATACCCCCATTGAATCTTCTATGTCTAATGTATGGGAAGCTCTTAAAGCCACAATTCGTGGGAAAATAATTAGCTATGTTGCATATAGAAAAAGGGTAAGAGAGCAACAATTGACTGATATGGAAAATCTCTTAAAGCCAAAGAGAATCTATACTTCTCCTCTAACAAACATTTCCTGATTCTCATCTACACTTTGAAATTCTTCAACTCAGAGTCAAATAAACTAACTAATTTCTCGTAAAACTGAATTGGCCCTTTTTAAACTTAGCATAAATTTGGGGAACATGGGGATAAAAATGGGAAACTCCTTTCTTACCAGCTAAAGCACAACAAATGGAACACCATATTCTAAGTCTTAAAGCAGAACAAGGCCAAAATTCATTTGTTAACTCTTTCATAAATCATATCATGTCCACCTTTTATCAAAACTATATTCTAGCAGAAATCCTCCTTCAACCATACTAATTAAACAATTCCTTAAAACTTTGCACCTTCCCCATCTTTCTCCTCATGAAGCGAATCTCTTAGACTAACCCTTTTCATTACAAGAAGTTCAGAGCTTTGTCCTCACTGAAATCGGATAAGTTCCCGAAATGATGGTTTTCCTGTTGATTTTTATAAAATATTTTCTCATACTTTATGCCCCCTAACATTTATCAAGAAGCTTCCACTACTGGCAAGCTTCCTCCTCTTAATACTGAAGCAGTTATTACCCTACTTCCTAAGAAGGACAAAGATTGAATACACCCAGTAAGCTATAGGCCAATTTCCTGTTAAACATGGATGGGAAGATATTTGCTAAACTATTAACCTCCGACTTGAACATTTGATCCCCAAATTGATTCACTGTTCACAATCTAGTTTTATTAAACATAGGTCTGGATCAGATCATCTCGTTCTCTATTCAATCTAATTTCACAAAGCCAAATCTCTCAGTTCTCCAGTGGCGCCATAGCTATTGATTTTGAAAAGGCTTTGACTATTTAAACTGGGATTATCTGTATCAGGTGCTATCTCACTTGACCTTCCGTACACCTTCTGCTCTTGGATTAAATTATTATATAACTCCTCTGTTGCTAAGGTACTTACTAATTCCACCCTTTCCTCCTGCTTTCAACTGGAAAAGGAACCAGGCAAGGCTGTCTCCTATCACCTACCCTTTTCATTTTAGCCATGAACCCTAACTGCCTGTTTATGCCAATCTGTCGGTATTAATGGCATCCCAATGGGAAGCTCAAGATATGTTTCCCTTTCTTATGCCAATGACCTCCTGATTCTACTTGAGAATCTGGATGAGGCAGGACCCCTACTGGTTGACTTACTAGCAAATTTACAAGTATTTCGGCCTTGCTTTAAACTATGATAAGTCAGAAACTCTACCTCTTAATGACCATTGCAACATTTTTATGAACCACCCTTTTGGATTTTGATGGTTGCCGCATGACATAACATATCTCAGAATCAAAATAACTAGTCATTTAAGAAAATATGGGATAGTAATCTTAATCCTTTACTAGATAATATCAAAACAATTCTAGACAGATGGAGGCTTCTTAATCTTTCCTTTATGGGTAAAATTGCGGCCATTAAGATGTCCATATCCCCAAAATTTTCTACATCTTTGCTAACATCCTTTAATTCTTCCATCTTTTTCCTGGCTAAAATTGATAAACTGATAGGTAGCTTTATATGGGAGGGAAAATTCCAAGATTTAATCATAACAAAGTTTGATCTCATTGGAAAAAGGTGGATTTGGACTCCTTGGTTCAAAAGTTATCTATAGGCCTTCCAGGCAGCACAAACCATTAAATTGTTTCAGAAACCTTCTCCTCACTCCCCACTTTGGATTGCTATGGAATCCACACTGAGCCATGGAGGTTCTTACTTCCTTTATTTTAACGCTCTTTCCTCAAAATTAAAACTCATCCAATCATATCAGCTTCTGTTCTATATTGGAAGTTAACCCATAAATTTTTGAAATCTAACCCCAAACCTTGGTTTACGCCCCTTTTGGGGGCAACCCACTATTCACACTGGAAAATCATCCAATTTTCTGTTGTTCATGGAGGAATAATGGAATTTTTCTTGGCAATATCTTGGACCGAACTCTCTAGCCTTAGAACATTCTCAGACTTACAGGTCAAATGGAAACTTCCTAAACAGGACTTCTGGAGCTTTTACAAATTCAAGCAGCTCTCAACTCCATTTCTAATTATATATACAAACACACTTTTCTAGAATCACACATCTCGCACTGGGCTAATATCTCTACAAAATTAAGCAGCATCATTTACATAAACATTATTGACAATCTTCCGATCCTTCTATATAAGCTAAAATAAATGGAGCACTACCTTACTACAATATCTCAGATACACAATGAAGTAAATGTTGATGTCTGGCACACAACACATTTAAAGATACCGCAGCTCCTAATACAAATCAAGATCTTGCATCTTTGGTATAGAACTCCTTGACACTTCACCGAATGGCCTGTTAAATAACAATAACTGTTGGCGCTGCAACCAAGCTAGCAGTGATCTGCTTCATATTCTTTGGTCCTGCACTCCATTAATAACCTTTGGTGTAAAATTCATTCATTTGCTTCCAAAGTAATTGGACAAAGTTTCCTTTGATCAAAACTATTCCTCCTAGGCCTCTATACTCCAGTAACTCTTCCCTTTCACATGCACATTTTAGATGGCTAAACATACTTTTCTTTTGGTTAAATGTCTGATTCTTATTAAATGGAAATCTACCCTTGTTCCCTCCCTCCCTTTTGATGTTCTTCAAAGCTCTCTCAATATGCCTCACTAGACTGTCTATCCCATGTTATTCATGACCGACTCACCGATATGATCGGTGCTGGCAGGATTACTTTAAATTCATTGAACGGCTGGTTCTTAAGACCCTAATCTTCAAGATTTATTTAGCTTTCCTTTTGGTATATCTTTACTCTGTTAATTAGATCTGGGTCTCTCTAACACTCTGTGCACAGATATCTCTCTCTTTTCTTTCCCACCCTACTTCTTTCTTCCTTTTTCTACCCTGCACTATTTTCTACCTTCCATATCTTTTTATTTATATTCCTCCTCTACTGTGTAATGTTTGTATTCTTATAGGTATCACTTCATGTAATGGTTTGAAAGCCTGCTATAACTTGTTCTCGTACTCATATTGCACTTAACTGATCTATCTGAATTCATAATACTTTAATAACTGTAACTCTTTGTTCACTACTTAAGATATAAATATGACAAATTCTTATTTTATATATGTATATTTAAGGCATCCTCATTATATTCAATCTAAACTATGTGTTTTGTTAAGTGATACCCTTTTGTAATCTATATGAGGTTTCCTTTCTATTATGTATGCCTGTATGTCTTTATATATTTAAAATGAATAAAAAAGATAAACTCAAAAAAATAAAATCAGCAGATTTATATTGTAATGTCATCACAAATATGTTAAACTACTCCTGAATGAATCCAAATGAAACAGTTCCCATGGTCTTTGGAGCATGACATCAAAAAATCAAGCAAACAAATAAAATGTTAACAGCAGACTAGGTGCCATAAACCTTTATAAGTTTATGCTGGTCCGTGTGAGAAATGTTCTCATGCTGGTGATAGTGTAAAATACCGGGTATCGTAAGACCTATGCTATTAGCATAGAGCTCAAGTTACACTATTTGGTACAGTCATCCATTCCATTACTTTTTATTCGTTTAGTTGGGTTGGGAGTCGCCCCCACCACCATGTTAAAAAAAAAAAAAAAAAGGGGAGTGTGGGTGCAAAGCCCCAACTTAAATAAACTGACAACCAAGTATGGTGTGTGACCAAAGCAGCGCTGTATTCAGGAAGCTTTACGGCAAGCTTCCTAGTGTAAATATTCTACACTATCGCCCTTATGTCTTAGAAGAAATTCTAGAGTTTATATTTTAAACATTGCAAAAAATACAATTGGCATCCTTATCTTTTGCCCATTGTTAGTTAATAACGGTTTACTAAATTATTTTGAGATGCACAGTAGAATTAGAATTAGCTCTTATAGTGTGCCTTTCATACAAAATGTATCCCACAGCAATTTACAAGCCATAAACCATTTCAAAAAGTAATTAGGTGACCACTGGAAGCTTAGAGAGACTAGAGGAAGGTTAACAAAAACAGAAGCGAGAGACATGGAGATGGGAGTTAAGCAATGAGAGGTTAAGTGACCTGCTCAAGGTCAAAGCTAAGGGGTGTTGGTAAGATTCAAATCCAAAGGTCTGCCAAGTTCACAGCTCTGTTCTCTAACCACCATGTATTGCCTCTCAACCATGGATGTAGGAGCATACACCAAGTAACCCACAGCTTAGAAGTCGACTGGAGAGAGGTGCGAGTCATCTGGGCCCTGACCACAGATTCCAGTTTCTCCAACTGTGAAATCCACTGCTACTAGTGTTTTATAATATGATATTTGTGCTCTATTTTAATCAAACATAATGTTAACTGCATACATCTAAGAACTACTTTAGTTTCTTTGCTTGTATTATACAGTTCCTGAAATAAAATATAGGGTGTATAAAGGGGTCTAGGTAGTAAATCTGGGCATATTTACGATGGGGGCAGCAAATTGGCACCAAAGGTTCTTTTTTTACCTTGTGTTTGTAGCCTGGTCACCCTGACCAGCCCCTGTCTGGACCGATTCTGTCCCCCAGGCCCAGTCTCCTGACTTACCTGGGACATACCTTCTCCACTGCTGTCCTGCCACAAAACCTGCCCAGAGGTGCCCAATAATTAGTGCAGGGCTTGCGAGGACCAGACCATCGCTGCGCCATGGTCAGAGTTTTCCTCAATTTTCTCACTTGGGGCCCACAAATGTACAATGACACGATGTGCATGTTCTGCCTTCACGGAAATTCCCGACATCTAGGTGTGGGGTCCCTTCCCTTGTCATCCCACAGTACTGCCACCTAGCCATGGGACAGACAGTCCCCCCTCCATGAGGAGGAGGCTCTTCTAAGGATGCTTAATCCTTCTTCCTCCTCCTCCTGTCAGCCCCAAACAACTCAGATCCATTCCCAAACCCTGGTTCCTGGTGAGGGCAGGTAATGAGGCAGTCAGTGCCTAAACCCACCCACCACTGGGCCTTCTGTTTACGAAGGTTCCGGCTCACACATTTTAAGTTCCTATCTACACCAGTGTTCTCAGCAAGGGAATGGGGTAGATGTCCCTTAGTTGCAATACACATCACGGAAAATACAAACAGAGGAATGGCCTGCTTGGTTATTGAACTCTCATACTGTACCAAGAAAGTCAAATTTACACATGGAGAAAGTGAGGACACAGAAGGCACTGGGTTTGACCTCATTATTGCAGAAGTTTGTCAGCAGCAAATTTAGAATAAGAAGACCTGGACTTCCAGTGACATCATTGCTTTATTTTATTTTTATTTATTTATTTATTCAATCTTGGATTATAATACCTTTGAGCAGGAGACTGCTCTTTTACAAAGGTTCCGTCGTAAAGGGTGGGTATACATACATAGTGGGTTTAGGAGTATCTAGCTAGGTGAGTAAACATAGACAAAAATACATTGTAAATAGGAAACAGAGATGGTTTTAACACTAGGATAATTCAGGTAACAGTAGCAGCCTAGGTGGCATTGTCAGGTAAAAGACAGTAAGTAGCTATCTAGAAAGGAGAGTAGGGGCATTGAGTGGGGGGCATGATGACTATTTAGTGGGAGGTGGGAGAGGAGGTGCAGGGTATTGCAGAGCAAAAATGGGGACAATTCAGGGTAGAAGGACAAAGTAGGAGTAGCGAGGAGATGGTAATAACCTGAAAGGTGAATAAGACCAGGGTCAGAAGTGGGTGTGTGAGTAATTAGAAAGTACAGTCATGGGAACTTTTCTTCAGTAGGTGTTGTCTTGGCTTGGTCTTGAAAAGCCCCAATCTCTGTTTGGTGTTATGTTCAGTGCCGAGGTTATTGAGCCAAAACTGGTGCCAGTAGGCATATGACCTCTGCCTTTGGGAGGTTCTGCAGCGAGGATGGTGAGAACCTGATGGTCAAGTTCCTGATGCGGTGTGGGCCTGTGAATACGCTTAATAGGCTTGTGACTCCAGGAGGCTGAAGTCCAGTGGTGATTTTTAGCTAAGAAGCAGGTTTGGTATTGTATTCTGTTATCAAGTTGTAGCCACGGTTTGCTCATAAAGGTCACATGTGCATTAGCCTGGAGGAATTGGTGAGCAGTCTACAGGCTTTGTTTGGGCTACTGCTATCCTACATAGTGAGGTGGGGTGGCTGAGCTGTATATGACCAATCCATAGTCGATGGCGGAGACAACTGTGCTATGGATTGCGGTTTGAAGCTTCAGGTGTCAGGCATTTCTTGTGCCTGTGCAGGAGCCAGTTCTTATGTTGACTGCTTTGGCCACATTCTCAATGTGTTCTGCACAGGAGAGGAACAGTCAAGTGTAACCCCAGGTATTTGAATTGCTCCACTTGTTCAAGTGAAACTCCTGCGCAGTAAGTGATGTTTGATGGCAGTTTAGCTTCAGAGCTCTGTCTCAACCTACTGCATCTAAATCAATCCTGGTGCAAGAACATTTCCATCTACCAAAAAAATGATCAGTAACAGAAGTACTGAAGGTGACAAGACAAAGGTTCAAGGAATGTTCAGCCACAGTGAGCCCTAAAGAACAAAAATCACCACTCTCTGAGCAACCTTGAGGCCGGCGGTTCCCTGTTCCAGGCTGCAGCGGCATCACCAGGAATGCATGATCTTGACAATGAGGAGGACTTCACTATCACATTGAAAAATTATGCTCGCAGCTGCAAGATATCAGAGATAACCTCTGTAGATTAGAGTCGATGGTTGCCAATGATAGAAGGGACTTGTAGACAGTGGAGAAAAGAACTGGAGCTGTGGAGACCTGCGTGACTGAATATACCCACATGGTCAACATACACAGTTCAGCTTTGCTGGCAGTACATGAAAAAGAACAGGACATCAAACATAAATTAGAGAATATGTAGGGAAAATGGGCAGCACTTACCTAGCTGTAATGCATAGAAGTTTTAATGTAGAAAAGATTGCAATAGGTATGTTCGCATGCCTAAACGAGAACAGACACAGACAAAATATTGTTGTCAGCATGATCTAGTTGAAAAGGTAGAGACAAGAAACATGCTGGTTATGGAGGAGCAGCTATAGAAGGTTTTGGGACCTATAACGAGCCCACAGAGCATTTGCAATACCACCGAAATAAGCCAGTGCCAGACCCTGATCCATCGTAATAGCTTTCTTGGACTACAGAATCAAGGTTGAGGTGCTGAGAATGATGTTCTAAAAGGATGTTTTTTTTCAGGGACAAGAACGTGTATCTGGACCACAGCATTGCCCTGTGATGGTCCAGTGCTGGTGCCAAGTCCTGCAAGTGCAGAGAGCCCTTAAACAAAAAAGGAGTCACGGCATTTCTGGTGTATCCTGCCCATTTAAAAGTGCACACCCCTGATGGCATAAGGCACTTCCAAGAACTACTGGCTGCAGCTGACTTTTGGTAGCACATGGCATATAGCTTGATGAGCTCAATGGCAGTTCCGTCTGGGAGGTACAAAGATGAGCCTGCCAAAAGTGCTGGCAGACTCACAGAGCACCAACTATCCCCAACCACTGTCATTTGGGACATTATCAGGACTCATGCCAAGAACCCATTTCAACTGAAACCATGACTTCCATCAGAGCAATGCTACTTCATCTGACCCATGGCCCTCCATACCAGACACCTCAGAACTGGGACAGATCGACTATTGCATCATATCTCTGCCTAGGATGGAGATTTTACTTTGCTTTGCTAGTTGAACCTGTTCATTTTGACTGGATTGTGGACATGAAACACCGCCCCCAGCAGCAGTTTGGAGGGAAGGTTGGTGCCAGGGATAGGGGTAGGTGGCTGGCACACCACACATACTGTAGAGATTGGTCTGCTTTAGGGGAATGCATTGAGGCACTTGATCTGCTCTCACACACTTCTGGCACAGTATTCTTTCTTGAGTGGGGAGGGCCACGGCATTGTGAAGACTTGACTCATGGAACAGCCTTATTGAGGACAGGGTTCTTACAGGTTCTTAGAAACAGAAATATGAGTTGACAGGCACTGTCTCTAGGTGATGGGCTATCCTCAATATCCCTGGAGGCAATCGTAGAAGGGTAGCCTATGACAAATGACTGAATCAGGGCATGGACAGTATCACTATGGTACTTTGCTTTGAACTTAACATGTACTGGGTGACCTAGGAGACCAACCTGAGAAGGTGTGTATGTTGCCCAGAGATGATGGAAGACTCCTGTAACTTTTGAGCCCTGGTCTTTGCCTTGCTTGGCAAATCACTTAGCTTACAGCATAGCTGTATAAAACTCATAGGTAGGTTGTTGGCGCCTTATCTCATATCCCTTGATGGACACAGGTAACAAGCATTGGAAAAGCCCAACACAAGGTAGGGCAGTCCAGCTGTGCTAAATATAATATGAATAGTGTGTTGTGTAAATGTCTTGAAAGTACCGGGTGTGGGGAGCACTCCTGGGGACCCTACCCACAGAGAGATGAGGGATTTATGCCTTTCATTGGTAACAAGCCATGCTGAGTAGGTTTTTCTGTTTTGTGATGATTGTGGTGTCCACAGATCATCTTTTCCATCTGCCTAGGAGCCAGGGACCACCTCTTCTGGAATATTAAACCTGATATTAAATGTAGTAATGTGAAACAGAGAGCTACCTTTAGTTATAAACAACTGTCATCAGTTTTAAAGTGGCCTTGCTCTCAGTAAATCGCGCTACAGACTATTTGTTACCGGTATTGACACCACTCTCTGGCTGTGAGCAAGCCTTGCACAAAGTGACAGACATAGAAACAAACCCCCACCTCCCAAGCCCCACCGAGCTACACAAGCAGTTGGGGGTGGAAAAAGCGACACACCTTGAGGCATTAGGAAAAACCTTCTCAGAGGAAGACTCCTTACCATATGTATTTGGAATACAGTTGCGATGCTGCCATTGGCTTACTGTTTATACATCCCAATTGCATGCATCAATTTGTTTGTTGATGTTTGAAGGTAGCTTCTACTAAGGTCCAGAGGTTAAAATGTCAATCACAAATCAGGTTAGTTAAATCGCAGACCTGAATATAATTTCATATAAAGAGCATCAATAACCCTGTGAAAAGAGCTAGAATCCTGCAGGAGTTGCAAAGGAAGGTGCAGGGATCGCATTCCTGCAGGAGACTCACCTTACAGCAGCTGAATATGTGAAACTAAGATGGGCCTGGGCAGGGAAGTGTATGCATCTCCACCTGAGCAGCACTCTACTTGGGAGGGGCACAGCTATTTTAATATGGAAAAACTTCCCTTTCCAGGTAACACAGGCATTGACTGACCTGGGAGGATGTTTTGTTAGGTTTAAGAAGTGAATACAGGGTCCAAAAATGCATTATGTTGAATCTCAATGTGCCCAGTGAGGAGAAACCTCTGGGTTCATTCCTTAAGAATGTAATTTCTGAAACAGTGACCAATGCACACAGCCTGATCCTCACTGGTGAGGATTTTAACAGTCATCTCACCGGCCTTAGATAAATCAGGTCAGTTGGCACAACCACAGATCAGAATTGGCTAAGCTCCAAGAGATTCAGTACCGGTGGACCTAATTGAAATCTGGTGCTACATGAACCCTGGGTTCGGAATTACTCTGATTATTCCCTCGGGCGGATGCAACTCAACTGCACGATAACCACTTCAGATCACACTCCAGTTACATTAGAGCTCTTTATATGTCAGGAACCAAGGAGTACTGTCTGGAGATTGAATGTCAGTCTGCTCAATAAAAGGGTCTTTAGAGCTTGGTAATCTAGGAGGTTAGGGAATTCAGAGTAAGCAATCCACCAGCAGACAACACTGCCACAATATATTAAGACACATTACAATCTACCCTAGGGGTATGATCATTTCATATACCTCACAGGAGAAGAAGAGAAAGGGTGGCCACACAACTTTCCCTAGAATCGGAAATTGAAGAGCTGGAGTTCCTGCACAAGATAGTTTAGACACCACAGTAAAATAGCAACTGGATGCAAAAGATGCAAAAAGGTTAGTTGTAATGCAGTTGCTGGAGTAAAGAATAGAGGGGCCCCAGATATTCTCAACAAAGGCTGTATGACAGTGACAATAGGGCTGGGAGACTCCTGGCTGGACAGCTGAGACAACATGCAGCTTTCAGGGCAGTTCTGAGACTAAAACAGGAGTGGCCCAGGCTTCAACAACCAACCCGAATGAGATCCAGAATATGTTTGCAGACTATTATAGGAAGCTCTGTCAGATTGAAGGAGGACAAACCATGACAGGGAGATAGAATAATTTCTGGACAACACCCCCTTCCAACCTTAAGTGACTAGGGATAGGAGGGCTTAATGCATCCATTACACCCAAGAAATACAGGCAAGATTAATCCCTGAAAAATGGTAGTCCCTACCCATCCGAATTCTATAATACTTTTCAGGAGATTCTGGTTCCACATTTGGCAGCAGTGGCAGATTCATTTCTCAGTGAGTTTACAGATCCCTGCTTCCTGATGTCAGGTCCAAATTTCTGTTCTGCCCAAACCAGGCAAGGACCGGAAGACTGCAGCTCCTATCGCTCAATATAACTCTTGAACACCGATTTAAAAATATTCTGAGGTACCTGGAGGACTGTCAACTGGGGCACATACAGAACATAATGAACTGCAACCAAACAGGATTTTCCATGGCAGGCTATTGCAGGACAATATAGGGAAGGTTTTTCAATATTATACCTTCTCAAAGCGGTAAGAATGCCTTCCACCTGGCCATCAGTATGGACACTGAGAATGCCTTCAACAGGGTTGATTGGACCTCCTCATACAGGGTTTACAAAGTTCCAGCTGGGAGATACATTTGTAGGAGCTATTTCTTCACTGTATGAAGGCCCAGAAGCCACTGTGAGAGTCAATGGCCATCTCTCAGAAGTTGCTGCTGGGGAGCCAGACCAAGCAGGGTGCCTTCCCAACCTTGCTGTTTGCACTCAGCCTGAACCTCAGTGAACAACATTGGGGCATACCTAGACATCAGTGGTATAGTGGCAGGCGAAGGAACAGAAGATAGCTTTATATGCAGATGGCTCCCTGTTTTTTTGTTTGTTTGTTTTAGTGATCCGGCTGATTCCTCTTACATCTGCAAGATGTGTTAGCCAGGTTTGGTGCACTAACGGATACAAGATAAATAACTCTAATTTGAGAGCATGTAGTGCGTAGTGGCACCCCACCTCCAGCTTTATATAGACTTATCCATTTCATGGGCCTCCAGGAATACTTTCGGATATTTTGGGATCAGAGTCACTGCAGATACCTCCACCTTTTCAGATAATTACAAACACTGGTAGAAACTTTAAAACAAAATGTGACTGGACAGAAACTACTTCCTTTGGCCTTGTATGGCAAGGTGCAAATAATGACTATATTGGTGCCTTTCCGGTCACCAATTTTAAATAAATAAATAAAATTGCCACAGTTTTATTTTTATTTCAAACCCTCCCAATTCAGTCCCTAACTCTTACTGGAGTTATCCAGGTTCATATGGCTGGGGAAACACCGAGGTAGCACAGACTGTCCTACTGCTGCAAAAGAATGTGTCAGTCTGGGACTTCCTATTTCAAAAGATATTACTTAGCAGCTTAGGCAGCCTACTTGGAGACATGGGCAAAACAAAGTAGACTCAGGTTGGTACCAAATCAAAGAAGCAGATTCCCTGCCTTACCCCACTGGACCATCTCAACCATGGTCTTGCCACAGAACCTCTGTCATTCCTTGAGAAATCCTTGGACCAGGCACATGGTAGAAATACTGAGCAAAGCTACAAAACCAACAGGCACCCGAACACTTTGAGGCCTCTCACTCTCATCAGGTCCCATAAGGCCCTCCTCTCCTTTCAATCAGACTTAGGTGTAGTTACAGGAAAATAAGGGACTTGCATGAGTGAGGCCCTAAGGGATACATTTCAGTTAGGAAGGAAGACCACTACTGTTTCCTGCAAGTCAGACATTTCTTACCACAGGAGACAACTTAACCCAGGTTTCCGGACCGCAGTCTGACTTGGGACAGTACTTTTATTGGTTGTAGTAATCCTTAAGGCAAAGGCCAGACTCGTCTTAGACCTCTACAAGTTATTGAGCAAATTTGGACACTTCCCTCTAGAACAAATCAAAATTGCGCTGGGAGTTGGGGAGAGGATAACACTGCTAATTAAACAATGGCAAAATAGATTATCCAGGGATTGGCAGTCACAGCCTCTCCTACATGGAGAGAGTTTAATTGGCAGATTCTTGTTAGATATTTTTGGACCCCCACAGTTACTAGGTTTTCAATACCATATACACAAACCTTTGCTGGAGACAGTGTGGGGTGCAGCGTCACATCGCTATATTTTCTGGGGGTGCTCAATCATAATATAATTTTGGCAAGAGATACATGCTGAAATCGTGCTGGAGGAGTGCAACTCCTGTGACTTCAGAACTTGGTGTTAGGATTCCTGTACTATTGAAAGGCCCCATAACAGAAGCAGACTGGGACAAATACTTTGGCTGGCAGCTCTAAAATGCCTTAATCTGGTATGGCTGTCTCCTCTCCCACCAACTGTTGAGCTGTGGAGAAGGCTGTTTCCTACAAATAAGGTACTCAATATTTTGGAAATCTGACACCCCATGCATCATTACATGGCAAGGCGACTTCTGGTTCAGCTACGGCTCCGATCAGCAGCTAAGAGATGCTCCGCCCGATCTGCTAATTAACCCTCCCTTACAATACATTGATTCCAACAGAAAAAGGGTGAAATGGCATCAGAAGATTGCAGAGGATAGAGGGACAAGTATTCGTACTCCCTTTTCGCCGGGTGAAAAGGAAATCCAGGGCTCAAGACAGAACTCTCCTACACAAGGCCCTGCCACAACCACACGCCATAACAACTCGGCCTCAACCTATGATACTGATGAGAATCAAACAGTCTCTCGATTAGCCCATCCTTTCCAGCTGCTCCCCTCAGCTTCAAGAAGTCGATTCACTCATCAATTTAGATACCACAAAAGTGCCAAAGGCGATGGCTTAGAACCATTTTTCTTAAAAGTGACTACCGCTATCTTACTGCTCTCATTCTCCATATATTCAACCTCTCTATCTCTTCTGCCGTAGTTCCATTATGCGGAAATCCACCCATATCATACCCATATTTAAATCCAGCGACCTATCGACTTAAACAATTACAGACCAATCTCAATCTTGCCTATCCTTTCAAAGTCCTCGAAAAATTGATTTATGTACAATTGAAGAATCATCTGAAACCTACTCTCCTCAATCCAGCCCAATCAGGCTTTCGCTCTAATCATAGCACTGTTACTGCACTAGCTAAAGTCACCGATGACTGGATCTCTGCCAAAGATGCTAAAAAATTACGGTGCAGTATTCTTAGATTTGAGTAAAGCATTCAACACCGTTGCCCATACTCTAATTGTGAACAGCCTCACCAATATTGGCGCTACCCTAGCTACTACCAAATGGTTCTCCAGTTACATATCAGGTAGGATGCAGAAAGTCAAAGCTGGTGGGCTGTTCTCTGCCTCCTTACCAGTTACTAGAGAGTCCCACAAGGTTCCATCTTGGTCCTATACTCTTCTCCTATATATCAACAACCTAGATTCTCAAATAACCAGGTCAACCTTGCATTTCTTTGCAGACGATACAGTTTTGTATATATCTGGCCATACAATATCGGAAGTCAGGGAAATACTTCAGGTCGATTTTGCACAGCTAGAAACAAATCTCATCAATACCAAACTCCTCCTAAATGCTAAAAACTAAGGCCATGATTTCCCCCTAATCCTTCCTCCGTCACCTCACTGTCCCACCTAAAGACTTCATCGTTACATCCCTAGGTGAACCACTGGAAGCTGTCTCTAAATTTAAATACCTCAGCTTTTGGTTAGACAACAAGCTCTCCTTCAACGAGCACACTGATGACCTGTCCAGAAGAATAAAAGCTAGACTAGGCTTCTTCTGAAATAGGTCCCTCTTTCCAATGGAAACCAGACTCACGCTTGTTCAGACCACCTTCCTCCCTTTACTTGATAATGGGGACATATTATACACTTCTGCAGCAATTACTGACCGAAACAAATTGAACATTCTCTATCACCGTGCCCTCGCTTCATTACAAACTACCCATACCGAACCCACCATTACGAACTATATGCAGCTGTTGGTTGGACTTCACTTACCATTAGAGCGCACACTCCATGCTGGCATTTGGACCCTAAAACTTCTTCTGAATAAATTACCAAGCTATTTAGTAGCACTAATCCGTACTGCCCACAAATCTTATTTCTTTAGGAAATCAGATTTTATCCTACTCAACGCACCTAGGACTCGTTACCTCCTTTGGCAGACAAGCTCTTCTCAAGTGCCCTACCAACTATTTGGAACCAGCTGCAATCCACTCTGAAACTATCCAGTGTAGTCTCAGTAAATTTCTTCAAAACTGGTGGCTTCAAAATAAAGGACACCTGTAACTGCTTCTAAACTCCCTCCCTAGCTTTCTCCTTACTTCCTTAGTTTGTTCTCACTACACCCTTCCTTAAAGAACTTTGTACTAAATATTTTTTGGTTTTGTTTTCACCCAGGACTGTTTACCCATGTACCTTGTAGGACCTGGTCTGCCATTTATGTATTGTTATGTTATTGTATATTTGTTGTAACCATGCACCCAGGACCTCCTTGTGTATGAGCTTGCTCAATGGAGCTTTCCTGCAATAAACTTGAACTTGAAACCTGAACTTGAACTAGATTTAAGACTCTGATGAGGGAACTGAAAGATATAAGGCCAGAGAATAAGCGAATTCAAACAACTAAATCAAAAATTATCGATGGTGAAAACCTGACTTCAAGAAGCTGAGGAATGAATTGGCACAGTGAGGGATGGCCTACAGCATATTGGTGATACGGTCTCTCGCTGTGTGTCCATGCAATCACCATAAAGCAGAAGTATTTGGATCTCGAGTAGGACCAGGAGGAGAATCTATGCCTATATGGCTTGAAAGAAGGTGCAGAGGAAGGTGAAATGTCTGAGTTTTAGCCAGTATGCTTCGTGATGTACTGAATTTACCTCAGAGCTATAAAATAAAAATTGAGAGAGCCCGCTGTGCCCTGATGGCAAAACCAAAGGACCCAACAGCCAGATTATTAAATGTGATTATTAAATTTCATAGCTTTAAAACCAAAGAAGATATTTTAAAGCGAGCCTGGCAGCAACGTGAGGTCAAACATCTTGATTCTTGTCTCTTCTTTGACCATGATTATCCACCAGATAATCAGAAACAACATAAGAGTATGCCCCCTAATAAAGCTACTCCGTGGGGAAAACCTCGCATCCAAACACCATCTCCCTCCAGACTACGGATCTTTGGGAAGGAAGGTACAGAAATCTATAATACCTTTCAAGAAGCAAGGAAACCATGGTGAGAAAGGGTAATGAAGTCCCGGAACAGCCCTGAAAATGGCCCAGAAACAGCGGGATCAAGACAACTTCTGGCAAACCATATCAGCTAAAAGGAATACTGAATTGTACCACGTCTACAAGCTCGGACACTAACTCACTTTCAGAGACTTACTTAAAAACGTCCTGGTATCTCAGACCAAGATCTTCTGCAAATGGAAGGTTGAGCTGACCATTAAAATCTGGACTCTCGGTTGTTGAATGATGCAGTGAGTAGCCATGAGTGTGGTGGAGGGTAGTTTATCTACCTAGTTTGGACTCACTACATAGGGCCAGGAAAAGCGACACTAGGCCCAAGTAAAATTAATGATATGATCATAAGGCTTAAGGGACTTGTTTAAAGGATGAGACTGTATTGCTTTGTCTCATGCTAAACTGATTGCCCTTTTTTTTCAAATTATGACTAATTGGGGTGAAATGTATTGCTCAAAGTTTGTTTGAATTGATGGGGAGGATTGGAGGTGAAAAACATAATATAAGTAGGGAAGAGTGTGAGCAAAATAAAATGTCTCCTTTAACCCTTTGATATTCTCCCTCTTCCCTCCACATGGATAGCGTCCTAATTGAAATACACTTTCCTTTTTTCTTGAAATTTGAGTAAGTTACACTGAGCAGATCGGGCTCAGAGGCATATTAAACTGCACAGTGTTATGCCTGTAGGGTCAAGTCTATACTGACCCTAGAAGAGGTCCTCCGTCCAGGAGGGTGGCGTCCTCTTCAACCTATCAAAATTAACACCAGGGTGGGTACAGAGGTCACTTGTTACAGTAGACCTCCTACCTTGGAAGCTAATGCAAGGTATACAGTTGGGTGCCCAGTTGGCGCCACCTAGTTTTTATTGTTAGTGTCAGCTTGTCTTCCATCTGAGTTTGGATAAAGTTCAGATGTTCAAACCATGTGGGGTATATATGTTTTAAAGATATTCTTCTGAGATGTGAAGTACTTTACTATGGGAGAGATGGGGCCTTTTCAATTGCACAAACTGAAATAATAGTAAGATAAGTTACACCTTTTGTACTTACAATGCCTGACTAGCCCCATAAAGCCCTTGAAAATTCTGTCCTCACTCAAGCGAGCTGCAGCTGATATTTCGTTGCTCCAGGAAACACATTTGTCTACTGTTGAACACTGAAAGTGTGAGCATTTAGGTTTAGCCAGTTTCACGCTCCTCTCTTGGGGAAGAGGCGAAGAAGGGCACTGCAATTCTAATCCACCTAGGGTTCCATTCCAAGCCACTGGCCAGATAATTGATAAAGAAGGCAGGTGTGTCCTACTAAAGGGAAATTAAATGGGAAGCTTATTACGATGGCCTCAGTGTATTTTCCACCTAATTCCGATTTCACAATTTATAGGTCGATTTTGTTGAAATGAATACAATAGGCAGAGGGCCAATCATATTTGGTAGTGACTTTAACTTGAACTTATGTCAGTTATTTGAACCAATAGTACAAAATCAAAAAGTGTGAAAGCAAGTGAGGAGACTGTTAACACTGATCAAGGATTTGGGCTTGTCTGATATATGGAAGTACCTTAATGGTACTGGTACTCATAACACTTTTACTCACAAGCTCATCAGAGCTATTCTTCTATTGACTAGTTCCTAGTGTTTCAGGAACATGCTCACATGTCAAAAGCATGGCAAGTCCGTGTCCATGCCCCACAACATCTTTGTTTTAGAAATGATCACTTCAGAAATCTACAGTGTGGAGGTTGAATATATCCCTTCGTGAGGGACAAAGGAAATTATATAGGAAATTCAAAATACAATTCAGCAAACTATAATAGATGATGATAGCCGAGAATAGATATATCTATACTTTGGGACATGATTAAAACTATTTGCAGAGGTAAATTTATTGCTGTTGCAGCATATAAAAGAACTTAGAGATCAGAAGAGAAATTCCTTACTAGCTCAAATAAAAAAATCTAGAAGAGCAACAGAATATAAGTGACAGCAGAGGCTACTAAGCAGTTGAAAATTTTGAAACAAGATCTCAAGTCTTTGTTAGACTATTACGTCGAACAGAACCTGTTGTTCCTCAGACAATAATACTATGAATGTGGTCCCCATTCGCTAAAACTTTTGGCTGGGTGATTAAGAATACAACAGGCCAGGACTATAATTGCCATGTTGAGACCTTCACTTAGGACTAATCCCAGCACACTGTAGCCACCATATCAGATATTTTGTTAAATATTACTCTGAACTTTATGCCGCACCTCAACCACAACCCTCTATAATACAAATTAGCACTTTCTTAAATCCTTAAACCTCCCAACTCTTTCAAAAACCCTTGCAGACACATTACTCGCCTGATTACTTACTAAAGAATTAGAGGATGAGATAGGAAATCTGAAAACTAATAAATGCCTAGGGAATGATGGATTACCAGGGAATTTTATAAAAGTCTTTAAACAAGACATTACTCCCTACTACATCGGCTATTTAGAAATATGACCCTGCCTGAGACCCTATCCCTCCCTCTTGGCACTATGCTATTATTTCAGTAATCCCAAAGCCTGGGAAGGATCCCTCCCTGCCTGGTTCCTATCACCCTATTTCTATTCTAAACACTGATTGCAAAATTCTGGCATCTAGATTAGCCCACAGATTAACAAAATTAGCCCTTTCTTAATACATCAAGACCAGTCAAGGTTTATTCAAGGTTGCCAAGCCCAAGACAATATTAGAGAACTGTATATTTAATTGAACAAATTCAAGAAATAAAAACCCTGGCACTACTACTTAGTTTGGACGCTGAAAAGCATTAGATAAGGTTTCATGGCCTTTTCTAAAAGAAGTTCTAAAAGCCTTCCATATCCCTCACCAGTTTATAGATATTATATTTAAATTCTATCGGACCCTCAAGCTTATATTAGATCTAATGGTCATCTGTCCTTAAGTTTGCCTTGGGTAGGAGAACCAGGCAGGGATGTCCTATTCCCCTCTTTGTTTGCTTTTTTATATTGAGCCTCTGGCCTACATGGTCTGACAGGACCAGAATCTCCTGAAATTCATATGGCTGGAAAAGAACATAAAATAGAATTGTTTGCAGATGATGTATTGATATACCTAACAAATCCAGACATTTCTCTCCACATCTATACAAACAACTTACTTATTTTCATCCCTGGCTGGATATTCCCTGAATACTAATAAAACTGATATTTTGGTAACAACTACACCCTCCAATACAAATTAAGAAAAAGTTTCAATTTAAATGGGACTCCCAGGCAATATGGTACCTGGGGGTCAATATTCCATGTGATCTTGGGCTATTATTCAGATTGAACTATGATCCCTAATAAAGACCCTTAAGATAGACTTCAGCCGCTGGACAGTGATACCTTTATCCTTCTATGCTAGGAATCAAGCACTTAAACTGAATGCTCTATTAGATTATTATATCTGTTCAATCTGTGCCTTGTGTGGTGTCAGTACAACATCTAAATAGTTGACAACGAGCATTTTGAGTTTTCTTTGGCAGGGGAAAAAACCCTGACTTAAATCCCAACTACTAATGCTCTCTAACAATCTTGGAGGAATTGCATTTCCTAATTTACATCATTACTGTAATGCCTCCCAAATGCGGTTGGCTCTCCTTTGGGAAACAACCATTATTTAACACACTGGAAGCAGATTGATCTTGGTAGACCTTTGCCCCACCCTTTACCTGCAAACTTTTGCACTCCCTCAGATGAGGCAACTCAAGGTGTCCTTACAAAAGTACAGGAGTAATCCTGGAGGGTTGGAGAAGAGAGTTACCCTCAAAAGCAATTCTCTAACCATCATTGGAAATATTGCTGGTTCTTTAAGAACCCTGCATTTCACCAACTTGAGAATATAAGTGGTATTCCCTCAGGCCTCTCTGGGCTTCATGGGGTTGTGGAAAATACTTAGAAACTGTACCATGTTGACATTTACAGAAGCACAAACAAAGTACAGTTGGGCTTGAATGATTATATATTATTTACAGATTAGAGATTGGGTTAATTCCAAATAAAATCCACACCTCTAGATCATTGCAGAAGGAAGACAGCAGTCCTTTTACTCACATTTGGACAACCACTGAAAGTGATCATGCCATATCTTTGCTGTATCAGTTTCTCAATGCCTTTCAAAACCATCTTATTGACCTAATAAAACAAAGATGGGAGAAGGACTTGGGCTGTCCCCTCCTTTAGCCTTCTTGGCGAGTATGGCAGTCTACCTGGTCTACAACTTTGTCACTCAGCTGGAAGGAGTATGTTTGGAAGAGTGCGTACAAGGTATTTCCTAGTACCCCAATTCTTAGCAAAGCATAATCCTAAGGCCTCCTCAAATGCTGAGGCGATGTGGGGTGCTTGAGGCATCCCACGCCACATATTTTACTCTGTCCTAAGATTAAGTCATTTTGGCAAGCAGTTATCCATCAGATAGTGTATGCTGTCCATTCAGAAACCATGATCTCCTCAGAATCTACTATTGGGTATGCCCCCAAAACCTTTAGAGATAAAGATGCCAAATATTTTTGTCTATATGTAACCCCCGTTACCTGAGGTTACAAGTCCCAGTTAGACCTAGTGACAGGCAAGGACAGGCAGCTAGTGAGACACCAGTTAGATGGGTTTCCTCTGTCTTGCTCTGTGCTCAGTCTCTGCTGAGCTAGAGAAACACATCATTTAGAATTTTGCAGCAGCATAAGCCACAATGGAATGCTGCAGCTGGGAGTTAGGATAGAGCGTTGGGGATTTTTGGAGTCAGTCAGTGGGATCACTAGAGGAGGAGGTGTTCTGCTGCAGGCAGGCCCTCAGAGCCCCAGCTCTGATATAGAGCTAGTTGCAGAGTGGTGTGTGTTCTCACCATAAGAAAAGTACAAAGTACTTCAGCTGGCGTGGTAGAGACCACTTCCCAGTTGGTTCCAGGGCCCCTCCCTGCGGGGATGGGGGATGCCAACAGCCAGCTTCGTGGCAATCCCTGGGCTGGCTAGAGAGAGAGAGAGAGAAAGAAAGCTGCCTGATGTTGTGCTGTGTCACCACGAAGAATTGTAATAGTTTTCCTGTGAGAAAAGCCTGTGGGGCACCTGCAATCAGGGGTGAGTCTGCTCTGATAAAGGGCCAATGTGTTTCACCTGAGACTTTGTGTATTAAGTATCTGCTACTGTGGGTCAGGAAAGGACAGCCAAGTACAGTGCTTAAATAATGTGGATTGGACATCCTTAATCAGTTGGGGTTACAGGGATGGACATAGCCATAACAAGTATACCTCAAGTCAGCGCACTGGAGTTTCAGTGACTGTAGCTTGAATGTGAAATATATTTTAAAGTGATAATCTACAACAGTAGAGTTTTTTCAGAAGAGGTGTTAGAGTCCAAAGGAATGGCGGGTATGAATTATGGGAGCAAGAGGTGGGAGACCCTACCATCTGGAGTAACCAGATTTACCTCTAGGTTCGCTTTGGGACACCTGTTGCTTTCTCTCAGGTACTTGGCCAGTGCTCGAAGAAAGTACCCAGATGTGGGATTAGATGGAAGATTTTCCCTTATGGAGCCTGTATGTGCTCATGGGTGGTTTAGGGAGCCACCGAGTAATGTTCCATGCCATATGGAAAGTGGTCCAGTTGCTGGCTGGATGTGCCATGCAGGAAGTAGTCCAAGGCTGGTCAGATGTGCCTAGGCCAGGAAATCCAGAGAGAGTACAAATTCAGGCTGAGTGCCCAGTGTGTTTTTAAACCTGAGGGTTACAGTGTGTAGAAGATATGTTCTGATCTCTGTAAATCTACATTACCAGGAGTGTAGCCCCATGGGGGTCCATCTATGCTTCATTGTTCAGTTGTGCTGTGAATAAAAGCCACACTTTAGAATCCCACTCCTGGTTTGGACTTTACAGTTATTGCTTCCTGTGTCCGGAGTTGCCAGGTGCTGACTAGAAGTCAAACCTAGTCAAAATGCCAAGTAACAGTTTTCTCCAGACCAGGTCTCAGGTAGGGGTTACATATGGAGGCACCGCACAGCGCTAATAACACAAAAATAACATCAACCCGACCCTGGGGTTACATATATGTTTAGCTGTGGCCAATAAATCCATTACTAAGAAATGGCTGCTACCCAATCCTCCCAATCTGTTGGAATGGAAGGATACAGTCAACTATATACAACAATTGGAACAACTAACTCAACTTACAGGATAGAGCCACAATATTTCAAAACCGTGGACCAGGTGGGACCTGAACAAGTGACCAAGGCTAAGATCTGGGGAATCTGAAAAGCATATAGATTATATCGTTGCTTGCCTTTGATGGGGGAGAAGAGAAACTGATTTAAGGAGAGATTAGTGAATCTTATTTTAATTAACCTTCAAATAATATTTATTTGGTGTATGTGAGGAAATTTATAAGAGTATTGTATAAACTTACATGGGAAGGACAATAAGTATAGAAATTATATCCCACAAATGGAATTACAGTTAGAAAGTTTTAGAAGCTGACAAGTTTTATTTGTATGGTTTTGTGTTTTGTCATTATGCTGTTTATGTACTTTAACTATGATTTACTTTTATACATTGTTGTATAATAATCTATGTGCCTAGGCTGCAGAATTAAAGGAGCTGAAGCCTTTATATGATTTCTTTGTAAAGGAAAAGAAAAAGAAGCTTATCAAGCTATAACTAAAGATATTCTGTATAAATTATACAATAAAAGAAGTATAAAAAATTACATGGCAAGACAGCTGAGGGAGCAGTATGAAGCAACTTCCGCAGATCCACGATGGACCTTGGGTAGGGGACCAGCCTAAAGCTGTTAAGAATAGAATAAGCAATAATACCTGACAGAGTGGGCAGTATTGGGCTATACTGGACCACTCAAGGCGTAATGATGCCCTATGCAGGCGGAGGCCTTATAGCCCCTGGGCGGTCGGTATAGCCCAATACCGCCCACCCTGAAGGGTATTATTGTGCTTAGAAAATGGGTCAGTTATAAAATTTTACTTAACAGTTAATAAAAATAAAAGAAATACATAAATAAATTAAATAAATGCACTTGATCATATGATTATTGTAAAATAGTCCCTTATGTGGCTCAGTTGCCAGCAGAGGTAAGGATCATGATGCTTTACTTATATTACTGTAGAAGTAGCTCTCCTCTCAAACACATGGACACAATGTGAATGATTAACTGCATGTTTCATGTGGTACAATTGCTCCCCTCACCACCACCATGCCAGAGCAGCTGACAGCCGTAATCATTTTATTTATTTACTCTTATTTGCTGTAATCCTGCCTGCCACATGCTTGTTATGCTAGAACAGACCCAAGTGCTCTATGGCTTTGGTGAGGCGAATACATGGATATCGCATTTAAAAGGAGCTACCAAAAAGGTGATTGTTTTTTCTAGTTGACAAAAAAAAAATTTAGATAAGGATTTTTAAGCCGGCGAAGCCATGTGGAAGCTAAGGCTGATGGCATTCAGGAACCTGATCAGCAAAGCAGCTGCAATCAGGACCTGTTAGCTTCAGTATAGTATTTCAAAGTGCCCACCCCATGAAGGCATTAAATAAGAATGTTATTATTAATTTATTTATAAAATAAAAATGTTGTGTGCCCAGTGCTGTTGTGAGGGAGCACTACAGATAACTCGTTCGGTAGGGATGTTTCACAGTGCTGGGAAACCTCTATGTAAACCGGAAGTCCCAAAACAGAGGAGGTGGCAGCTCAGGAGCTTTACTTTTCATTTGTACATCTTCTTCTTGCAGTGAATATTTAAAATTTCGCTATTATCAAAACTATTTTATCTGGTTCACCCAGCTGCAGGAGATCAGGATGATGGCAGAGTGACAGTGGACTGGAAGGCTCAGCAGTTAGGTGAGAGCTGATGCTGCTGTTTACCTCAATTTTTGCCATTTCTACCTATGAAGTGGACAAGCTGTACAAAGAAGTTTAACACACACACACACTCATTGTGTGCCACTTGCTCTGATACTGAGGGTTGGGGGTATCTCCAAAGCTGAGAGACAACATAGCGTCATTTAAAACTGAAAATTCTGCTGGCTTAATGATTTGAAGGTAATCAGGCAACAGAGTGAGGACTCGTTATTTCCCAATCTCTGTTGCCTGATACCTAATCGACTAGTTAGTGACTTTAGCCAATCAGCTTCAGGACTTTCATAGCCTCATTTTCTAATGATTTTAATGTTTAAATCTTACACACCTTTGCAAAGTCTGTAAACTTTGACATCACCGCTATATTGGATAAAATCATATAGCTGAACAGAATGTGTTCATTGTAGGTACTGTTTTGACCGTAGAAGCTGCACAAGTTATAAGTACACCGTTTGTTCTTTGCGCTGTTTTAGACTTTAAAATATTGTTAAAATCTTAAATGTTTAATGTTTGATTATCAGTTTCAATGACATGTGTTGCAACAAGGTTCAGAGGAGTGCTCTTTTCTCCAACTGTACACCTTTTATGTATTTATTCATTTGATACTGGGTAACCAGGAGGCGTACTGAGCCAAAGCGTGTTTCCAGGTGAGACCTGGGGAGGGATCATAGTAAAAAGCAGCAGCACAATACACAGAAACAAAACTTTTGAACAGTACACAGTACAGAACTGGTACAAATATTAGAATCAATACTAAACAGTTGTATGTGCAGAGAGATTATGTGCCCTTAATATACATGTATGTCTTGCATCTCCTCATTTCAATAAATGGAGTTAAAAAACAGTAAGAAGACCGTGTTGAGACACAAACAATTACCTTTCATACTCAGTGGGTTCTGGCTTTCTGGGTAAGGTCAATGATTTGTTCTTTGCCGTCGCCATCACTGCTGATATTTAAGTCGCTATCAAGTTCATCTTCTGAACCAGGGTCCAGTAAAACTTGCCTTTCTTCACTGTCTGCCACTTTGACTGCTTTCTTGGTACTTTTGCAACCACTTCCTCTGCTTTGCCATAGTTACCTTTAAAAATGAGCATGAAAACAGGTGAGATTCTTTGTTCAGCCAGGTGTTAAATATCTTCTGCAACAGTAGGAGAAGGGACTACTAGAGTAGAAGCTAACTTGCCACAAGAGTGATGCTAGTGGCTAAAAGCCTGAGAGGCAACCTATTCAATTTGAAATGCTGTATATTTCTGCTCATATATTTTCCTTTACCATACTGGTAGGGTCTAGGATAAATGCTACTAGGCCACCCTGATGACCCAGAGGCACCGGGATGCACTGAAGTGCCGAGGACCTGAATGCCAGAATAGGCCAGACTGCAACAGCTGTTGCTCAGCAGTGCACTGCAGTTGAGGATGGATGGTGTGGGAATCGGGATACCGTTATTCTGACACCATGTAGGGTGCAGCGTCAAGGCTGGTGCAAGAGTTTGGCGACTGTCTTTACAGCAATCTCTCTGTGCCCCTCCCGAGGTCTGCCCCGGAGTTGGTGTATTTAGTAAGGGGAGTGTGGGGGGCAGCAGAGAAGGTCACTCTAAATGACAGTCGCCAAACTCTGGCACTGTCTTGATGCAACACCCTAAATGTGGCACCGATATGTGGTAGCTCCATTAGACTCCAGTGCTGCAACAACCCCTGTAGCGGTCCAAGTGAACATGCTTCATCACAGGATGGCACTGCACGCAGCCGAGGTCACCCACTAGGCTAAGCCCACACCAGAGGAGAAGGAAGGAGCCAGGGAAAAAAACTGGGGAGAACAAACCATGACCACTTACATGGCAGCCTAAGCTCCAAGAACTCCCTGGGCCCTAGTTCCAGCTGACAGAGATTCCTAGTCCTCGTAGTGGAATGCTTTATGGGTGGGACTGTCCTCCCCTGGAACCTCTGCCGTGGAAGTAAGAACCACTGAAAACATCAGGATGGATATGAACCTGGGGAGAACAGGGATTTATGGGTCAGAACAAGTTATATTCCCTGGGAAAAGGGTATATCTATATTTTGCATAAGGTCTGCCAGCCCATAATCTCACCCAAAAAGCTTTATAGCCATTACCCATTGGTAACATACTCCTAAGCTTCTTTACAGGTGTCTTTCTTCTCTGCCTCGGCTAAAGCCATATTATAGAAGTGGGATGTAGCATATAACAATATCTGCCATTTTGCCTTGGCCTCAAATCACTGTGCCCATCACTGTACTCTGTATTCCAAATTTAGGCAACTTCCTCATGTATCTCTACCACATCTCCCCTTGGTGGTGTAATTTTCTTTTTTTTTTATACTTTATTTTTATTTCCTTTCATAGTAGGTACATACATGAAAAACCCATCCTTGGTTCTAAGTATACCAAAAATAGGTGCAAATACATCAGATAACTAGGATTGCAGACATCATCCATTGTTACATCAAGTGAGGTCATATTACTTCAATATACTGTGTAATATTTCCTACATAACCTTGCAGCAAGAACATGGACATCTATTATATTTTATATCAACCCAACAGATCCAGTCCTTGTGCCATGAAGGGCACTCATAATGAAAGTCACCAAACACAATGAATTCTGCGGCACTATATGAATTCTGCGGCATGATGCAAATTCTGCAGAAAATTCATAACCGCAGAATCGCAGAATTCAGGGCCTTGATTATAGTCCATGTGACTCAATAAATTGTTCCACCTTCCCTGCAGATGCTCACTAGAGAACCCCTCTATTACCCCCAGACAAATCTGAACCATTTAGCAAATCCAGGTTTAATAAGGCTAGCAGTAATGTATCATTTTGATTAACAGATTCAACCACTGAAATAATTTTAACAAGAACTTAGTAAACTGTTGATAATCCAGTCAGCTAAACTTCAGGATAGCGTTATGACCCTAAACAAATGATCAGCCACAGCGGAAACTAAATTATTGGCCCATTAAATGTAAGCTCAGTCCCATCATCCAGCACATCGCTAGATTCTTGGCAACAAAGTCTTTCTGAATCAAAGTCAGCCTTTTCCTGCTTTGGCAGGGTCCAAGTAAATATAACTTTTACCTGCATACATAATCCTAAAATGAGCTGGAACCTGTAATGTGGTAACCCCAAAGCTCTTAACCCCAAATGGACAGCATCAAATGCTTTGCAGCATTGGTAGGTCGAATAACTCAAGTCTGGAAAGCAATGTAATCTGTGCACAGTGTCCAGGGATACAGGCTCGCCTTGTGGTTATAGGCCGGCGCCGCTCCACCCTGATCCACCGGTTTAATCTGTTTGGACCACTGCCGTCTTGCGTAAGCGCGTATTTTGGGGGTTTCCATGGTCAATACAAGACCAAAATTGCAGGTGATCTTTCATATATATTGCTGAGGTTTTTGTACACAACTCACTTAAATAGTTCCTCGGACACTTACTCCTGGTTAGGTCACGTGTATTGGGTGGTTACTGAGGAAATGGTAACCAGGTAATAAGCGTGACTGGTAGTGTGTTCTGTCGGCTTAGATATGTCCATGTTGGGGTGGAGGGGAGAAGTTCAGTTTGTGTTTATTTACGTGTAACCCCCCTATAAATGGGGGTTCCCAAAAGTCTTCCTTGGGTGTGCTTAAATGCCCACTGCCAGGTGGGTGTTCTGTGTCTTTACAGGTGTAAAAGTGCTTGCATGCGAGTGCCCTGTTAGCCTCCATGCCTGTCCCTTTAAGAGACATTATTTTTGTAGTGTATAATTAATCTGGGTAGGGGCCGAGTGTTTCCAGGCGCGAGTCCTGCCTGAGCTGCAATAATATTGCTCTGTTCTGCCATCGCTAATGGTGCAGAGGGAGCTCTGTTAGAACTGGTAATTGCTTGCTGATTAGCTGCTCTAATAATAATGGTATTATAGTTTGTCTAATCTGCCCTTCTTTGCAGCATGGACATTTCTGTATTGTACCAATCGGTACCTTTTGGGGACCTTAAAATGGAGTCTGTCCCCAGGGGTCTTGTGGGAGTGAATTTCTGTAGGAATTGTAGTTTTTTTTTCATTTTGGTGCCTAAATGGACCTGGAGGAGGAGCCCTTGCTTTGACAGACAGATGAATCAACCAACCAAACCCTTTTTGGATCAGAAGGAAGTCCCGGTGCTGCCTACAGCAGAGAGTCAGTCTGAGTTTGGAGTTGAGAGCATGAACTGCTCAAGACATTCAAGCAGCTGCTCCTGTGTAGTAGCACAGGAAACTGGTGGGAAGGCTGTGTCTGGCCTGCCTGCTTCATCTTCCCTTCTGAGGGATCTGCTAGTGAAATTAATCAGACTGTATCCGAACCAGCTTATGACCAGAAATACTGAATTGTGACTGCCCTGTTACCCAAAGAAGAACGAAGATTTGCTGTAAGCGATCGGCCTGGCAGAATGTCTGAGTCAGCGCAGAGATCACAGTTTTGCTCAGGAAAACTAAAATTGCGACTGGACTGTCATCTGACCTGTGGTATTGTGTTTTGCTTTACTATAAATGTGCTGTAAGCTGTCAGTCTGTCGCGATTTGGTTCCCCACTACTTAAGTGTGTCATGCTTGCTGGAAGCTGTCTCCAGCACCTATCAAACTGAATCCTAACTTCACAGGGGCCGGGCCCTGCCACCTTGGCCCAGTCAGCTACTTCAGATGCAGAGATCACCATCAACGAGACACTCGCCTGGGATCAGCCCCTGCTCAACATCTCAAACAGGAACAGCACCTCGGTGAATCATGTGGGCCCTGCTTCTCCTGGCATACCAGCTTGTCAATCTGCTGTATCCATTTCATCCCTCCTGTATTTCGTGTTGGGTAGCGTGAGTAAACACCAGGGTAGCTCCCTGCAACATCAGCTAAATCAAAAGTGTTGTCATCTGATTCAGTTGTTGTCTTCTTGTCACAGACTGAGCCTCCAGGCTCCAGATTACAAATTGTTTGTAGTTGTGCATGCTTCTTCTTTCTATCACAGGGCCCTGACCAGCTGCAATGTCGGCCTACCCCAGGCAACGTGTCAGGCTAGCCCACCTTTTTTCCAACTTGGTACCCAGAGTGTGTGACTGTGAAGAGACTCTAAAGTGCATGCATGCATGATTGTCAACATTGGAGCTGTAAATGTCCCTGACTGGCCCATACCTAGAGCTCCGCCTGGCCCAATTTACAGACAACATCCTTCCAGACTGCCTTCTCCCCCAGCAACCACCCCTTCCCCCCCAGGTATCGCTCCCTAGAACCCCTAGCGATACCTTATTATTTATATACTAGACTAATTGTAACTAATTGAAGCCTTTGTACACCTTTGTATTACTGGAATTGCTTTGTGTGTTCTTTTATTGTATCTCACCTGTAATGTTCTCCATTGTTGTACTCCACCACCAATAGTTGTCTACCCTCCCTGCGACGAGGTGCCTTTGTAAATTAGTCTTTGACTCAAAGGTTGTAAATCCGAATTATGAAATAAATAAATAAAAATAAATAAAAATTGTCTGATTGAATCAGCTACAGAGCTAATCAGCCAAATTACGCCCCTCCCTTGTTCATTCCCGCTGAATAAATCAGATCTCATTTTTTTGCATTTGACTTGACTGTGGTTCCATTTTGTACAAGAAGCACTGTACTGTTGTTACCTGCTGTGTCTAACCTTATTTTGCAGGGGGTCTCCAGGGTCGAACTGGTGAAATCAGTCCTGGTGGTAAGTGCAAACAGAGTGGAGATTTGCATGCTGATTAGGGGTTATTGTAACTGTGTCTGTTGTTCATTGCTTAGGCCACTAGAGGGCAAAGGCCGTGGTTACAGTGTGCCAGAGGGCTGTACCAGGTCAGCTATGCTACCAATGACCCTGTCCTCTGGGTGGAGGCCCCGTTTTCAGTACCAGACCTCTAACCTGCACCTAGTCACGCAGGCAGGAGGGTGTGTGGGACAGCGCCACTGGGTTACCTCTCATGAGATGTTACCTACAGTTAAGGATTTCACTTTAAAAACGTTCTATTTATGTATGCCAGTGTCCGTTTTACATGCTTGTCAGTTGGAGTTAAGATGCAGCTACCATTGCTTAGTAACAGTGACACAGTGCTGCATCTCAAACTTGCAAAGGGCTGTATGCAAAGTGCACTGTAGCATGGATTTGTGTTTTGTAGATTCTTTTTGGGGTTGTGCTTATATAAAAATACATTTGCCATGGACACTGTAAGTGTATTTACTGCTACAGTTTCCTAGCATCTGTGTGAGACTGCATATATAATGAGGGTTTGGGTTTCTATCGGTGAATGTGCATATTTTTTTTCTGTTTGGGACTCCTGGGATTTTCACTTTGTGTTTGAAAACAACTGCAGTACTAAATGCAGGTAATTAGCCACGATCACGGTGTTTCAATGGCGGATAGCTGGACAATTTTGGAATTCTGTTTTAGAATTCCATTTTAAAATCTGGTCCTTCTTTTTATATCAATCCTCTGGTGAGCAGGCTGAGGGAGCCCGATAATTAAAGATTAACATAGGGCTACTGCGGTGCCAGTAGCCAATCAAAACACATGATTTCAAGTACCCTTACTATAATATGATATAGTGTATGGTGGAATGTTGTCCTGGGTGGAAATCCATCCCTAGAACAGGCAAATGATGTCGACATTGCTCTATCCTACCTTGTAACCACTCCACAGGAATCTCAAAATAAGCACCTTCTCCATGAAAGGAGGAGGGTCCGAGGTACAGCATCAAGATGGGTGAATAGTGAGATCCTGACCAGCCTGAGGAGCAGGACAAAACTTGGGTTGCTGCAAAGAAAAGCAACTGACAAGCTGACTGGGATGAATATAGTGAGGTAGAGGAAAACATGCAAGAGAGAAATTCAGGTAGCAAAAGAAACATTACTTACCATAGTAATCTTGTTTCTTCTAAGGGAATCTTACTGTATTCTAACAAATGCAGTATGGTCTCACCATAGGACTGCCCAGAAGCCGAAATGGTTAATAGAATCTATGCTAATAGTGGAATGTTAGGCTCGAGCTTGGTTTTCAAATCACTGTCCCTGGTTGCACTTCCTGCAACCATCAGATTCTTACAAAGCATGCAGAAGCTAAATACTAACTATCCAAACTAAGTTTACTACCCTAAATACCCTATTAGAGGACAGAAATTCAAACAGTAGGAGGCATCTCTAAGACTCAAGTCACCAGATGCCCAAAAACTAATAGGTACCCACAGGTTTCCAACATCAGTGATACAGGAGTAAGCAGAGCCCTGTAGGTCCTAGCAAGGAGGAAAGGTGGGAGCTCAGAATACAGTAAGATTCCCTTAGAAGAAACATGATTACTATGGTAAGTAATGTTTTCTTTCAAACCCCAGGATCTCTTACTATATTCTGACAAATGCAGACTACCCAAGAAGTGCCTTTGGAGGCAGGCAGAGGACCTATTTAGGAAACAGGCTCTGCAGAACTGCTGTGCCAAACCTGGCATCACTCCTGGCCTGGATGTCCAGGCAGTAGTGCTTGGTAAATGTGTGAACTGTTTTCCAGGTAGCTGCCTTACAGATTTCCAGAAGAGGAATGTCTCTGGAAACTGCTATAGATGCAGCAGTCCCTCTAGTAGAATGGGTCCTAAGCCCTTGTGGGAGCTGCTTACCCACTTTCTCATAACAGAACTGGATACATGAGACAATCCATCTTGCTATGGATCTCTTTGTAGCAGGTTTACCCTTGCCAGCCTCTCCATAGGTCAGGAAACAGCTGGGTTCTAGCCCTCTGTGACCTTTGTGTGCTCTAGGTAGTAACTAATAGCCCTCTTGACATCCAAGCTATGTAGTCTCACGCTCACCTGAGGAGAAATGATTAGTAAAAAAGACTGGCAGGGTGACAGACTGATTAATGTGAACGTCAGATACCACCTTAGGGAGAAATTTATTATTTGTCCTGAGTACCGCCTTGTCCCTAAGGAAGGCCACATAATTGGGCTCCATGGATAAAGCCTGAGTCTCACTAATCCTTCTGGCAGAAGTAATGGCCACTAAAAACACAGCCTTCCAAGCCACATACTTAAGATCAGCTCGAAAGGAGGCTGCATAAGCTATGCTATGAAATGTTTAAGTCCCACACAGGGTAGGGACTCTATGAGGAGGTGAAAATGCAGTAGCCCTTAAAAACTTTTGGAACACTGTATTAGAGGCCAAGAGGATGGCTTACCTGCTGACAGGTAAGCAGACACTGTAACAAATGCACCTTCAAAGTAGAGGTCCTGAGGCCTAGGGAATGAAGATGGGTGAGACTGTCAAGAACTACTGATAAGCCGGCCTGGGTATGGTCTAAGCTTTTGTCCCTGCACCAGAAAGAAAATCTTTTCCACATAGAAGTATAGATTTTTCTGGTACCAGGTTTTTCTGGATACCCCAAGGACCTCCATTACCCCTTCTGAGAGATTCAAATTTGCACACTCTAGGTCCTCAAGGACCAGGCTCTGAGTCTGAGGGATCGAACGTTGAGGTAGAGGATCCTGCCCTAGGAGGAGGTCAGCAAATTGTGCCTCCTGGGTAGGCTGATTGGCTTGGCTATCGAGAGGGACAGAACTAGAGAATACCATGGCTGTCTGGTCTAATCTGGGGCAATGAGGATCATTGTGGCTGGGAACCGAGCTTGTTCAGGACTCTCAGCAACAATGGGAAGGGAGGAGGAAGGCATACAGGAACTTCCCTGTCCAATCCAGGGTCAATCGTCCAGTGGTACTGTGCCTTCAGTGGAGGTCTGCAGCAGTACAAAGGGAGCTGGTAATTGTCTGGGGTAGGAAAGAGGTCTACCTCTGGAATGCCCACCTTCTGGTACCAGCTGCAGTACTTGCTTGTTTAAGGACCATTCGTGATGGTTCTGATTTATTCTGCTCAGTGCATCTGCCAGCACATTGTCCTTCCCTGAAAGGTGGATTGATGACAGCAAAATGTTCAGGGAATAGGCTAGGGTCCATATTTTCATAGTTTCTGTACACAGGGGTGTGGACCTTGTGCCTCCGTTTGTTGATGTAATACATAGTAGTCACGTTGTCTGTCCAGACCTGGACCACCTTTCCTTGCAGCATGCTGGCGAATGCCTGAAGTGCTAGGAACACTGCCCTGAGCTCTAACAGGTTGATGTGCAGCAACGACTCCTGTATGAGCCAAGTACCATGGACAGTATGCTCCACACCCTAGTAGGGAAGCATCTGCAGTGAGCACCAGAGATGGTTGCTCTTGGAGGAATGGGACACTATGTCTGAGGTTTTCCAGATCCTGCCACCACTGGAGTGCCTGCATGAATGTTTGAGTGACTGGGATCGTCTTTGATAACCTGTCTCTTTTCTGATGCCAGTAATGCTTGAGGTGGTATTGAATATCCCTCATCTGGAATCTTGCTCCTGACACTGTGGCAGTTGAGGCAGTTGAGGCTGCCATGTGGTCCAACAACTGGAGAAAGTGCCTGGCCGGCCTGAGGCTGTGAGGCTTGAAGGAGCACACCAGCTGACTGAGAGTGTCTGCCCTAAGCTGAGGAAGAAAAGACCTTTCTTCTGACTGAATCCAATTCTGCTCCTATAAACTCCAGGAGCTGTACTGGCTGCAGCACTGACTTCTGCTGGTTTATCAAGAAACCCAGGGACTGTAACAGTTCCTGTGTTAAGGCCAGAGACTGCTTGACCTGCTGAGGAGACTGCCCCACTAAGAGCCAGTCATCCATGTATGGAAAAACTGCCACTCCCTGCCTTCGTGGGTGTGCCACAACCACAGCCAAGCATTTTGTGAACACCCTTGGTGCAGAAGTAAGGCCGAAGGGCATTGCTCTGAACTTGTAGTTGCCTGATGGAAGTCTAAACCTGAGTAATTTTCTGTGAGACTGCCTTATTAGGATATGGAAGTAGGCATCTTTTAAATCCAGAGATGCCAGCCAGTCTCCCTTGCCTAAAGTTGGCAGAATCATTTTTAAGGTGACCATTTTGAATTTTGGTTTCAGTAAATGCCTGTTCAGGTGTCTGAGATCCACTATGGGTCACCACTCCCGTTTTCTTGGTTGTGAGGAAGTGTCTTGAGTAAAGGCCCTTTCCTTTCTGTAAGAGAGGAACTGGCTCCACTGCTCCTAAGTGTCTCTGTGGGGGAGGAAGATTGAAAAATTCTTGCCCTCAGTCTTGGTCTGAGTTTGAAACTGAGTGCAAGGGTCCTGAGCCACTACCTCCAGGACCCACCAATCTGTGGTGATGGACTGCTATTCCTGGAGATAGTGGATCAGCCTGCCCCCTACTGGACCTAAGTAGGCGACCCGAGCAGATCCCTTAGGGTGTCTGCTTATTTTGAGGTGCTGACTGGGTGCTGGGGCTAGTTCAGTTGGTGCCTCTCCTGCCCCTGAAGTAGGTTCTCTGCTGCTGATATTGTGGATAGGCTTGAGGCTGGAAGAATGGCCTGTAAGGTCTGCCCCTATGGCCCCTGGCATGCTGCTTTGGGGGGGTAGGAGCCTTATCCTTAGCAGCAGCACTTTGGTATGCTGCTTTGTATTCATCCATCTTCCTCATGTAAGCCTCAGTCTGCTGTCTGAACAGAGACAAAGGCTCACATGGGAAGTCCATGGCTTTGGACTGGGTATCTTGTGTAAGATTGGTAGTCCATAGCCAAGCAAATCTCCTGAGAGACACTGAGGAAGCCATCTGCCTGGCTGCAGTGTCATTGCTATCGACTGCTATTCTGAATTGGACCTTGGAGGCCGCTACCCCTCTCTTGGCAGCTTCTTCCAGGTCTGCTGCCATTGGTGCTGGCACAGATTTTGTAATCTCCAGATGCCCCAGAGAGTCCTTTGGTACCTGGCAACATAGGCCATGTATGAAGCCTGCCTAATTGCCAGTGAGGAACCCAGATATTGCTTCTTTGCAACAGAATCCAGCTTTCTGGAATCTTTGTCAGGAGGGTGTGATGCTAAGGGAATAACTGCTTTATCACAGGCTGCTGCCTGTACCACACCCTCATAGCTAGGGTGACCGAATAGGAACTCAGCCCCACCCTTAGCCACCCAATATTTCTTATCTACCTTTCTATCAACTGGTGGACTAGAGGTTGGGGTATGCAGGATTTTCATAACCTGCTTCTTCAGGGATTTGTGGATGGGCAGTAAAACTCTTTTAGGAGCCTGAACATTCATCATATCTCTATAGTCCTATTCCTCCTCCTCATCAGTTGATTCCTGTGTGGGGAGGTCCAGAGATTGAGCCACCTGTTTGACAAATTTAAAAGGAGAGGTAAAGTCCTCAGTTCCCTTGTCAGGGGAGTCAGGACGATGAGGATCAGGTGAAATATCCGGATCAATGGGTTCACCATAGTTCTCGTCCTAATTATCGTCAGCATCGTCATCATAATCCTCAGCAAAAGCGTCCAACTTGGGTTCCAAGTGTAACCCCCCTACAAATGGGGGTTCCCAAAAAGTCTTCCTTGAGCTTACCTAAATTCTCACTGCCAGGCTGGTGTCCTGCATTTTAGCAGTTTAAATGTGATTGCCAGAGCCTGTGTGGCATCTGTGTGCTGTCTCTTTAAGAGCTGCCAGATTGCAGCATAGGTAATCTGAGAGGGAGCTCTGTTGAAAGATGTAACTATTTGCTGAAAATCATTTAGAGTGATAATGATAATGTAGTTTGTCTAACCTGCTTTCTTTGTATCAAGGACTGTTTTGTTTGTCTGTACTATCTTGGTCCTGGATTGCAAATTGGACCAATCAGTAGCGGACTACAGGAGCTGTCTGAAGTCAAAATCTTTAGGAATTGTAGTTTTGAACTTTTGCGCCTTTTTGCAACTGAAGGGGGAGCTCTTGCCTTGACTGACAGCCAAATCAGCCAACCAAACCTTTTGGATCTTGGGGAAGTCCCAGGCTGCTTGCAATTTTCAGTTAGTTCTGAGCTGGGAAGTGAAATGAGAAGAGCTCAAGTGTATTTTGGGCAGCAATCCTGAGTGGATTCGTATGGGAAAACTGTGAAAGAGCTGAGTTTTGGCTTGCATGTCTGCTGCTGCTCCTGAGAGGGAGAGAAGAGAATTATTTTGGACTAAATCCAAGTTTGTGGACTGAAGTAAGTTACTGAAGTGGGCCAGGCTCAACCTGAAGAAGACTGAAGATTTTGCTGAATGCGATCAGCCTGTCAGGAGTTCCGGCTACCCCTAAGCTCCCGGTGTGTGCAGAGACTTTGCGATTGTGATCGGGGAGCGCTTTGCCTGGTACAGTAGAATTCCTGTACCTGTAAATGTGTTATGAGCTGCTAGTGGGTTGTGAGTTAGTTCCCCACTGTGTGAACTGTGTTCTGCTTGCTGGAAGCTGTATCCAGCCCAAAACGGACTGCATCCGAATTTGTCTCCATGCAGTCTGGGCCTTGCCAGACTGGCTCAGCCAGACTACCCACTGCACAGAGAAGCCATCGACGAGAGACCTGCCTGGGAATCAGCCCCCTGCTCCACGCTTGAACAGGAACGACGCCTCTGCAACTCGTGTGGGCCCTGCTTCTCCTGGCATTCCAGATTAACCACCTGCAGTCTTGATTTTCGTCCAGCCTGTGTCCAGTCTTGGGTATTGTGAGTAAATACCAAGTTAGCTCCCTGCAACAACAGCTTAATCTGAGTGTATCATCTGATTGTCTTGTTGTTTCGTTTCCTTCACGAACTGAGCCCTCTGGCTCCAATTACAAATACTGTGTACTGTACATGTTGTGTTTTCTATCACAGGCCCCAACCAGCTGCAACCGCGGCAACAGTCCTGGCTAGCCCATCTCTTCTCCACCTGGGTACCCAGAGGTGTGACTGTGTGGGGGGGACTCTAAGCGCATGCATAACTGCTTGATTGATGTAACCTTTAAGCTAATTAACCTGATTTTGCCCCTCCCTCGTTCAAGTCCCCTGAATAAATCAGATCTAACTTTTTCTGCATGTAATCTGACTGTGGTTCCAGTTTGTGCTCAAAGTACTGTACTGTTGCTATTTGCTGTGCATAACCTTGTTTTACAGGAGGCCCCCAGGGTCGAGCCAGAGGAATCAGCCCTGGTGGTAAGTGCAAACAGTGTGGGTACTTGTGTGGTGTACCAGGGGTATTGTGAAAGTGATTAGTGTACAGTGTTCAGGCCACTAGAGGAGAAGAGAGGGGTTACAGTGTCCCGGAGAGCTATGCCCAGGTTAGCTTGACCACTACCAACCTTGATCTCCGGGTGGAGGCACCCGTTTCAGAACTCAGGCCCCTTAACCTGCTACTAGCCAAGCAGGCAGGGGTAGTAGCCCTTGGGATAGCGCTACCTAGGGGTTACACATGCATAACTGCTTGATTGATATAACCTTTAAGCTAATTAACCTGATTTTGCCCCTGCCTTGTTCAAGTCCCCTGAATAAATCAGATCTAACTTTTTCGGCATGTAATCTGACTGTGGTTCCAGTTTGTGCTCAAAGTACTGTACTGTTGCTATTTGCTGTGCATAACCTTGTTTTACAGGGGGGCCCCCAGGGTCGCGCCAGAGGAACCAACCGTGGTGGTAAGTGCAAACAGTGTGGGTACTTGTGTGGTGCACCAGTGGTATTGTGAAGTGATTATTGTACAGTGTTCAGGCCACTAGAGGGAAATAGGGGGTTACAGTGTCCAGAGGGCTGTGCCCAGCTTAGCTTGACCACTACCAACCTTGATCTCGGGTGGAGGCACCTGTTTCAGAACTCAGGCCCCTTAACCTGCTACTAGCCAAGCAGGCAGGGGTAGTAGCCTTGGAATAGTGCCACCTAGGGGTTACACAGGAACCAGGAGCCAGAGTGGAACTTGAGGTATCCAAATGTGGCCGCTTGAACCTGAACCGGGCTTACCGGTTGAAGTGACTGAATTATTCTAACAGCATTTGCTATTTCTCAGCTGTTGGAACCGGGGTACTCGGCTGCAGTTCAACCGCTGAATATTGTTCTTTTCTTTTTCTCTTTCCTGCGGTTGCCGGGTTAGTGGCAGGGTCAGCAGGTCACTTTTGGCTGAAGAACCATCACCCTTGTCAGAGGGCTGATCCTCCAGTTCTTTTTGGCTCAAAATCAGTTTGTCTGCAGCGGTTCAGCAGCCTTCTCAGACCCGTCTCCTGCAGTCGTTTAAGCACCTCTCAGCGTCGACTGAGGAAGTTTACAGATATTGCAATCCCTTTGAGGTGGTCAAACCCCAAGCAAAACACACAAACAAGATGAGGATCTGCTTTTGCGAGCAGTTCCCCACACTCTGCACAATGTTGGAAACCTGTGGGCCCATTAAACTAGTTAGTCTTTGACATTGATCGGTTGTAAAAACTGAACTAAACCGAGAATACCCGTAAATTTAAACTATGAAATACTGCCTTACGGGATGGTAACCGTAAATTTAACTTAAAGGCACAAGAAGAAGAATCAGCATTTATATAGCACTTTTCATACACAGTATCCCAATGCACTTTACAAGCAATGCTAGACTGGTAGTGAAGTGACTGAATGTGTGGTGGTGGCCATATCGCACATCATCACCCACACACAGCCTGGTTAATTGCATGAACCGGTTTATGGGAAGGGGAATGTTGGCCAGGACATCAGGAATATTCCCTGCTCTTTGTGAAGAGAGCCCTTGGTTCTTTTACTTCCACCTGGACACCCACCAGGACAACACCAGGATGGGCAGAAGGGACCTTGGTTTAACATCTCATCCAAAGGACGGCACACCCCAGCAGTACAGCACCCCCCAATACTGCACTCGGATGCAGTGATTTTTAGGTTGCAAGTCCAATCCCAGTGTGGGACAAGAACCCACGCCTTCTGGTCCAGAGGCGGATGTGCTACCAACTGAGCCACGCTGACACCACAAGTTAATATCGGTTCCTTCCGGCTGGAAGAACCAAGGAAGAACCGAAAAGACTTACCAGAACTACACTAATCTAACTAATTCTACCTGTGAACCAAGGACAGTGCTTCAAAATTGAAATAAAGTAAACGGACTTTAACATAAACCGAAAAATAATCTCTTCAAGTTAGAGTGAAGGAGAGCTCTCCAGAGACATCTTACTGAGGCAAGTGGAGTAAAGAATCTGACGGTTGCAGGAAGTGCAACCAGGGACAATGATTTGAAAACCGAGCTCGACCAAACATTCCACTATTAGCATGGGTTCTATTAACCATTTCGGCTCGAGCATTATGGTGAGACCATACTGCATTTGTCAGAACACAGTAAGATTTCCTTGAGTTATTACAGAAATAGGCCAACAACACGTGTGGTTTCTGAACCATATTAAGATTTTCTTGGGACAAGGTGGATGCTCACGATCACTGATATGACTGTTAATGGTCCAGCTGCAATAACACCTATACCATTGTGAGTGCCCTAAACATCCACTTCTCAACCTCCCGGACTATGAGAGGCTGACCAGTCAACGCTCTGTCTCTCCAACTGTATCCCCGTCCCAGGCCTCCACTTCACTTAGTTTTAAGCAGGTCACCACGCTTGAGGTTCTGAGACTTTTAAGGAAACTACCTGAGCATGGATCAGCGGGATCAGATGGCCTGCTACCAAGATTCCTTAAACTAGCGGTCCCTGTTATAGTGGCACCAGTTGCCAGGATCTACATCCTTTCCACCAGTATATGGGAAGTACTGTCTCTCTGGAAGATAGCACAAGTTGTCCCCATCCATAAGAAAGGGGACATAAAAGACATTAACGACTATTGCCCAATTGCAATATTATCAGCACGAAAAAATATTATTGAAAAACTAGTAGTCAACCAGGCCATGGACTACATACAACAAAACAACCTTCTCATCCCTGCCCAACATGGCTTCAGGAAGGGGCACAGTATGGCCACATCGCTTATCAAACTCACTAATGACATCAAGCTATAAAGGGCTATACACTGGAGCGATTTTCATGGATTTAACTAAAGCGTTTGACCTGGTGACTCATACGTTGCTACTAGATATGCTGGCCACACTTGGATTCTCCCCAGGCTCCTCAACATGGTTCAGCAGTTACCTATCTGGGCGGACACAATTTGTTCAGATTGACAATTGCAAATCTGATTTCTCTCCTACCAGCACTGGTGTACCACAAGGCTCAATTCTTGGACCACCACTATTCTCACTGTTTCTGAATAGGCTGTCTCAAATGTTGAGCACTACCTGTACCACCTTATACATGGATGATATGGTGTTATACACCAGCGCCAAGGACATTGCCTCCATTAATACCACACTTGAGTCGGGCTTTGCCTGTCTACGCGAGTGGCTAGTTCAAAACAAACTTCTTCTGAATACCAAAAAAATGAAGGCAATGCTGTTTGGATCAGCACCAAGGGTCAAAGCCAGGTCTGCAACACTGGCCATACATGGCTTGGATGGCTCGCTCCTGGATTTGGGAGACCGTTTCAGATACCTGGTTATAACCCTCGACCCTTCATTGGATTTCAGCCTCCATATCTACTAACACTTGTAAGACGGTCAATATCAAGCTGGGCTGGCCTACAAAGTCAGAGCATCCCTAAACTCTAAGGCAAAATTAGCCATCTTGCAGGGGGACTGCAGAACCAGCCTGACTTATGGAATCACTTCCTATAAAGGCGAACAAGGGACTATTGCAGAAGTGGGACACCTGTTATAACAGTATCTGTTGAGTCGCACTATCAGTATCTAGGTACACCCACCATTGCGTACTTTATTCCAGTCTGGGTTGACTCTCTCCCGCCTCGTACTGAGTCTATACAACAGGATGCACAATTGACAGTATCATCCAAACTGGAACACCAATGTCCCTTGCATGCTTGATTAACCCGGCCCATCAGACTTACCCACTGAGATCTACCAAAAAGTCGCTCCTTGATACACCCAAATATACCACTAGGATGGGTGAGCAGGCATTTGCGGTGTCTGCCCCAAAGCTATGGAACTCCCTGCCTTCAACTGTGAGGCACTCCACTACACACCTGATCTTTTAAACGTGAGCTCCATGCCTGCCTCCTTGCCTCTGACAGATGCACTTGCGACTTAACCCCTGGGAGGACACCTAGTTAGGCTTCCTTTGTATGTCCTTCAGCACATATTCATGCACTTATCACTCCCACCCACCCACTTTTAAATAGCAGACAAGGACAGGTTGTGAGGTCTCCACGGCGAGACTGTCTAGAATATTTTTCTATTTACTTATACCGTATGGTCTATCTCCTTGAAACTGTATTGTGTATTCCCTGTATCTCGGACAGCCTAGTGTAATGTCTAATTTCTCCTGCACAGTAGGTACCACCGTGCCTGTCTGTACTGTAATGTGTTTGACCCAAGTCTGTATTATGTAGCAGTAACCATTGTGATGTGATGTGCTTTTACCTATGTCTGTAACTCTTCAGGGTCGTAACTGAAAATAGGCAATTTCTTTGTCTAGAGCACTTACCCGGTAATCAAAAACTAAATAAATAAAATAAACATTGTTGTGCTGCAGTAGCTATGTCATCCTTGTTGCTGTGCTGCAGTAGATAGGTAGCTGCTGCACACAACAACATGGAATGCATTCACGCATGTGCTTTTCATGAACCTCTGCCTTTCAAGAAGTGGCTGTAGCGGTGAGAGCAGGACTTGGAAGAGATGGATGCTAAGGAAAAACATGCAAAAATAAGGACTCAGCAGTGCACCTATGGTCTAAAAAGACTAATTTTTATTGTGATAGTGGACCATACACTGTAAAAGACAATGTATGGTCCACTATCCACAACAATCGTGAGTAGCCATCTCGAGGTTGCCATGGCAACAAAAACCTCTCGAGTTTCATTCTCGAAGTTTAAACAGTCACCACTGGCAACTTCTCGATGGCTACACATGCTTGTTGTGGGTGGTGGATCATACAAGGCCCTGGTGTTCTGACAGAATGCGATTTCTTGACAGGCTCCTTGACTTCTGCGGCAGCATTTTCTGATTTCTACGGCATGATTTATTTATTTCTCTGGCAGAATGCAGTCCTGTCATTGGCTAAATATGATGTGATGTCATCAATGACATCATATGCTGAGCATAGAGGAGGGGCTTCAGGATAAACTAGGTGGGAAAGAAAGCCTGACACTATGGAAAAACAGTATATTTATAAGAAAATTCACCAAAAACAATGAATTATGTGGCACTATATATATTCTGCGACATGATGCAAATTCTGCAGCAAATTCTGCAACTGCAGAACCGCAGCATTCCAGGAGCCTTGATCACACATTATCCTTTATGTTATGAATGTTTATTCAGTGCTCATAGCCCTGTGGAATAGAGACTATAACAAACATTGGTAGTCACTGCATTCCCTTGCTGGACCTTAAAGTCATACCTTTAGGAAAACAGTCTGGATTTTTCCACAGTCTTTTCCCTTCTCCTCCTCCACTACTGAATAAAGGATGTTCTGAGCAGGGATACGGGTGTACGCAATCCGTTTATTGTTACTCATCATCCAGATCAGTACATCAGGTAGTGTACACTGGGGCTGAAAGAAATTCGCAAATGTAAGTTAATTGCTTTCCATTATAAAACAGTCATCTGTTATTCTGTCAGAATGAAGAATATAGTTGACTGTAACTACTCTCCGCTAATCTGGTGCATAGGAACTGGATAACAACAAACATGTGGGATCTGTTTTCAAACAATGTGGCACATGCAGCAGAGTACTGTGAGCATCTCAGCTCTACCTCCGACCCCGATGTGGCATGCCCAGCTGGCATATGCAGCTCTGCCTTTGAGAAAGGCACCCCCTATTGCCCCCACACCAGATGAGGAACCATTACTGGCATGCACATCAGGCATCGTCGGCCGGCGGAGTGCGGCCATCAAACTGCCATGGCCTGTGCTGCTCCATTTTTGATTTTCTCTACCCCGGGAGTGCAAGTGTGCAATGACATCTGGGCACAAACGTGCCGACATCTGCCACACTCCATCTTGCTATGCCAGCTCTAGCAGTGCCCCCAATTGTCACCTGGGGGCTGCTGCAGAGCAAAGGCTCCCTAGATCCCTAGGAGAGCAGTCCACCACATGCTCAATCCTTATCCCCCCCCATTGACCCCTGATGGCTTGGGCTCGCATCTGAACCCGGATCACCAGCATGGCATGTGGTGTAGTGTCCAGCGCCTCAATCCTTAGCGCCACTGGGCCGGCCAATTTTGGAGATATTTTTGAACTCCGTACTCATGGAAGTACAGGCCCAAAATGTGTTTAATACTAGCTCCATGTCACATAATTGGGATTATACAGCCTGAATCTGGACCCGTAGGGCTCCAACAGCAAGCTTCAAAAAATCCCACACTGGGATCAGTGGGGCCAGCACTGTCAAACACTAATGTTTTCCAGTCTAGCCCCCTTGGTCTTTCCTACGTTCCTCTGGGTGGCGAATAGTATTACTATCTTACACATATTTTGTTTTCCTTCAATATTACCTTTTCTCCAGGTAATCAAGTATATCTGTGTACCAGACTGGAGAAAACTCACTCACCAAGCAATTTTGCAAGTTGTATAGTTTTTATTCTTTTACAAAAGGAAATACGAAGACACACAAAATGATCAGTGGTTCATGACTACAGTCACTTCATCAGGGCCTAACATATGTCTTACATACAAATTCTTCTTGTTTTCTGCATTGGCACCAATGGCATATCCCTCTGACAGCTAAAACCTTAAAACTAGGCAAAAGTTATCCAGGGTCTAAATTTGTTTGCATCTTTTATTTCAGTGAAGTATTCAATATACTTTGTGCATTTAAGCCTATAATGGACACTCTTTCAATGCCCAACCCTGAGCTCCAATTCTGGTTATGTTCCTTTCAGGGTTCAGGGTAACTGCAGCGGGTTAGAATGAAAAACACTTTTGCAAATCAGACTTTTTCAGGTGCAAACAATATTGAAACTATGCAGCACCTGTCAATATTTACTCCCTGCTCCAATTTAAACATGTGTATATAAATAAAAGAAAAAATTACCTCCTTGGCCAAACTTTTTAATTTTTTAAGAATCTTCTTCAAATCGTTAAGTTTTTCTTTGACATTCAGGCTACCTACTAGTTTTTTCCTGGCTTTTAGAGCCCGCTTTGCTTGTACTATCTGAAAACAAAAATATAGAATTAGCAAACGTACAAATTCCTCTCTAATCGAAAGTGTAATACAGATAAATCTTCTCCATATCAGGTAATGAACAGGCACAGTATTTGTGTAAGTTTTGCTCCTACCTTGCGTTTGCCACTTTCTTGTTTTTAAGTCATTTTTCTTGCCTTCTGTCCCATCTCTCTCCCGTCCTCCTTCATCTCATCCACATCTATTAATTGTTTACTATTTAGTTATCTAATTGTTGACCAGGTGGGTACACTGGTCTCAGGGACCTTTTCAGGTATGACCCGGGCCATAGAAATGGCACCTATACATAGTTACAGGAAATGTAAGTACATACAGTGAAACTACAAGGATTTGTAGAAAAAGCAAAATACATACAAAGATAATCAGAGATTTAACATTTGCGGTTCACAGTTTAGGAACAGGACAATATGATGGAGCAATATTTTTAACACGTTTTTAACTAATTATGGGAGGATGGTATGGTACCTGAGGACTGGAGGAGGGCAGATGTGATTCCCCTTCACAAACATGGGAGCAAGGCAGAGGCAGAAAACTACAGACCTGTTAGTTTGACCTCAAGGATTGGGAAAATGATGGAAATACTGCTGAAAGAAAGAATAGTTGAGTACCTAGAGGCCAGCGGGGCACAGGACCCAAGGCAGTATGGATTGACAGCAGGAAGGTCATGTCAGACAAATCTAATAGATTTCTTTGATTGGGTGACCAAAGTAGTAAACCAGGGAGCGGTTATGGACATGTCCTACCTAGACTTTAGCAAGGCATTTGACACAGTCCCACACAAAAGATTAATAAACAAGTTAGTCAGCCTGGGAGTGGGTTCCAGGGTGGTAGTGGGTAAAAAATTGGCTAGATAACAGGACACAGAGGGTAAATAGTAAACTGAGTCCACTCCAAAGAAAGGAGGTTACTAGTGGGGTACCACAGGGTTCAGTACTGGGGTCTGTCCTCTTTAATGTCTTTATAAGTGACATTGCAGAGGGACTAGAAGAAAAAGTATGCCTTCGGCAGACAACACAAAGATCTGCAACAGGGTTGATACACAAGGGTGTGAAAAGGATGAGAAGGGACTTGGCAAGGTTGGAGGAATGGTCAAAGTATGGCAGCTTAGATTCAATGCAAAGAAGTGCAAAGTAATGCACCTGGAAACAAAACCCTGGGAAGAGTACACAATGGGGAAAGTACTAACAACAACAAAATGGAAAGTGCCCTGGGATAGTCATTTCAGGCAACATAAAGGTAGGCAAGCAATGTGAGACGGCAGTAAGGAGGGCTGTGGGGATACTTGGATGCACAGAGAGGGCATCACCAGTACAAAACAGGAAGTTGTCATCCCTCTGTACATACAGTTGGTTAAACCCCCATCTGGAGTATTGTGTGCAGTTCTGGAGATCCCACCTCCGCAAGGACATAGACAGGATGGAGGCAGTCCAGAGGAGGGCAACTAAAATGGTGCACAGTCTACACCAGAATCCATATGAAGATAGACTAAAGAAGCTTAAAGTAAATGTGTAAGCTTCCCTAAATGCCTTTTACACATACCATGCCATTGCCAGATATGCTTCAGATGTTGAAGCTGCAATTTTTGTAAAAAAAAATTTCATAGTCATTTTATAGTATGTTTTATCAGAGTTATGCCACTAGTTTCCTGTGTGTGTGTACACCTCTAAAATGATGTCATACCCGTGAGCTGTCATTGTTTTACAGAGATCAACAAGGAATTCTGGGTAATTTATAATGTTGCCATAAATGTACCTTACTCAAACATGCAGTCTTTTATGTTGCTGGTGGTGAGCAGTAATATGTAAATAACTCTAGCAAGGCATTGTGGATAATATACAAACCCGTTTAACAATTTCCTTACTCTGAGATGCTATTCCATATTTGTGTGGTGGTGTCAACAATATAAGCTTTTGTTGGTTTATTTTTACAACAATGCATTGTGCATACCGTATCTCACTAGAACTTCTATACTGAGAGATGTTGGCTCCTATTTCTTCAGTGAGCACAGAAATATAATATCCTTTATATTAATTTACATAGTGAGGCATTGTGGGTACAGTAACTTTGTTTCCTGTTATGATGTTATGGCACTGACAACAAAAGAGGCGGTTATGCATATGAAGTAGAGCACAAAAATAAAGGATTTTTTCATGGAAAACAGCATTATTTTCTATACTGAGAGATGTTGGCTCCTATTTCTTCAGTGAGCACAGAAATATAATATCCTTTATATTAAGGTACACAGTGAGGCATTGTGGGTACAGTAAATGTTTCCCTGTTATGATGTTGCAGCACTGAGAACAAAAGGAGCGGGTTATGCATGTGAAGTAGAGTGCAAAAATAAAAGGATTATTTTCAAGGAAAACAGCACTATTAGGCAGTTTGAATGGTAGAAGACTGAGTCACAACACCTACAGATTATTACCCCCATTTGCTATGGGAAGCTTCAACATTTACTTTAATATGTATACCCTCGAGGACAGGAGGGAGAGAAGCAACATGACAGAAACTTTCAAGTACCTCAAGGGAATCAATAAACCCCAAGAGGGTAGCATCTTTCAGAAAAGAGGCATTGCAAGAACAAGGGGCACAATCTGAAGATGGGGGACAGCTCATGGGCAACATGAGGAATTATTTTTTCCCAGAGAGGGTGCTGGACACATGGAACAGCTTCCCTGAGGAGGTCATGGGGACAAAAACAGTGGGAGAATTCAAGAAAGCATGGTACAGACATGAGGCAATTAAAGTGAGGGGTAGGAGGAAGTACGCTGTTGGTTGACTAGGATCTGCAGCTTCTCCAGTAGGTAGGGAAATTGGCAGACTGGGTGAGCCAAGCGGTCCTTATCTGCCATCAAAGTCTGTTTCCATGTTTCTAATATGGTGGTATAGCAGCAATGGGGATAAGTATAGGTGTCAGGGAGCTATAGGGTACAAATGCATATAGATTTGGATAGGAGGGTGGAAAGTAAGCTGTGTTTAAAAATCTGTGTATGACCTAGTGTAACCCCTAGGTAGTGCTATCCCAAGGGCTACTACACCTGCCTGCTTGGCTAGTAGCAGGTTAAGAGGCCTGAGTTCTGAAACGGGTGCCTCCACCCGGAGGTCAGGGTTGTTAGTGGCCAAGCTAACCTGGGCACAGCCCTCTGGGACACTGTAACCCCCCCCTTTCCTTACTAGTGGCCAGAACAATACACAATAATCACTTTCACAATACCCCTGATACACCACACAAGTACCACACTGTTTGCACTTACCACCAGGGCTATCCTCTGGCCCGGCCCTGGGGACCCCCTGTAAAACAAGGTTATACACAGCAAATAACAGCAGTACAGTAAGTACTCTTGCACAAACTGGAACCACAGTCAGGGTAAATGCAAAAAAGAGTTAGATCTGATTTACTTAAAGGAAAACTACACCCAAAACTTGAAAAAATATATGCTGTGCAGAGTGTTTTAATTTGTATGAAGTTCTAGTGTTTCCTTCCCTCTGACTGGTATTAGGAGTTTTCCTAAATTAGCCTGCCTAGCTTTAGGGTAGTTTTCGACCCTGGAATCTCCATATCAAATAGCTTTATTGCATTTCTTTGTCCTACAGTGTACCTTGTTTCATATGATGGTGATGTGTAGCAGAGCCCATAAATCCAGCAGAAAGCATTGCATTACAATCAGTTCACAACAATAGAGATGGCTATATTTTAAAATCTGTAGAATTCAGCTTGGTGACCACCCTCATCCTAAAGGTTTTACTGTCCTGAAAAACTTTGCTGCTGGTAATTTTGTGCAGCTGGTAAAGCTTCCAAGATATTTAGTTTGTTTGGCATGTGTGTGCTGAATGTTGGGTCTCTCTTACATCACAGTCACATGAGACATGATGCACTGTGGGAACAAGAAATACAATTACGCTATCAGGTATGAAGATCCCCAAGGGTCGTAAAACTAGCATAAAGCTAGCAGGTTAATTTGGGAAAAACTCCTAATACCAGTCAGAGGGAAGGAAACACTAGAACTTCACATACAAATTAAAACACTCTGCATAACATATATTTTTTCAAGTTTTGGGTGTAGTTTTCCTTTAAGGGGCTTGAACAAGGGAGGGGCGTAATCAGGTTAATTTGTTTAAAGGCTCGATCAAGTCAAAGCAGTTATGCATGCAATTAAGGGTCCATAAACAGTCACACACTCTGGGTATCCAGATGGAGAATGGTGAGCTAGCTGAACGTTGCAGCTGGTTGGGGCCCTGTGATGAAAGAAAACAACATGCACAACACACACTATTTGTAATCCGGAGCCGGAGGGCTCAGTTCATGAAAAGAAAATAATAAGACAATCTGATGACACACTTTTAGATTAGGCTGTTGTTGCAGGAGCTACCCTGATGATTACTCACAATACTCAAGACTGGACACAGGCTGGACAAAAATCGAGATAGCAGGTGGTTAATCTGGAGTGCCAGGAGAAGCAGGGCCCATACAATTCACTGAGGCGTCGTTCCTGTTCAAGCGTGGAGTAGGGGACTGATCCCCAGGCAGGTCTCTCATCAGTGGCTTTCTCTGTGCAGTGGGGTAGTCTGGCAGGGCCAGCGTGGCATGGCCCAGGCCGAATGGAGATGAACACAGATTCAGTCCGATTAGGCTGAATAAAGCTTCCAGCAAGGAGAACACAGTTCACACAGTGCGGAACCAAATCACGATCCACTTTCAATACACAGCACATTTACATGCAAAGGATTCTACGGTACCAGCAAGCAGAACACAGTTCACACAGTGGGGAACCAAATCACGACCCACTTTCAATACACAGCACATTTACATGTAAGGGAATTCTACTGTACCAGGCAAACCGCTCTCCAGTCATGATAGCAAAGTCTGCACAAACCTGGGATTCAAAAGCATCTGGAAATCCTGACAGGCCAATCGCAGGCAACAAAATCTTCAGTCTTCTTCAGGTATGAGCCTGATAAAAAATCAGTGGCTTACTTCATTCTCACAAACTTGGATTTAGTCCGAAATAATTCTCTTCTCTCCCTCTCAGGGGCAGCAGGCAGACATGCAGGCAACAATTCAGGCCTTTCTACAGTTCTCCCTCGTGAAACTACTCAGATAGCTGCTTGACTGTCTCATGCTCTTGCTCCTTCAGCTCCCAACTTAGATCTGACTCAAACCGCAGCAAGCCTTGGGATTTCCCCAGAATCCAAAAGGTTTGGTTGGCTCATCTGTCTGTCAGTCACAAGAAAGGCTCCCCCTTCAGGTGCAAAAAGGGGCCAAAAGCCCAAAGCTACAATTCCTACAGATTTTGACTCCAGACAGCTCCTGTAGTCCTGCTCCATTTTAGGTCCCACCAGAACTGATTGGTCCAATTCGCAGTCCAGGACCAAGACAGTGGAAATAAAACAGTCCTTGCAGCAAAGAAGGCAGTTTAGACAAACTACATTATCATTATCACTCTAGATGATTATTCAGCAAATAGTTGCATCTTGCAACAGAGCTCCCTCTCAGATTACTCATGACTGCAATCCAGGCAGCTCTTAAAGAGACAGTACACTGAGGCTATACAGGCACTCTCTGGCAATCACATTTAAACTGCTAAAATGCAGGACACCTGCCTGGCAGTAAACATTTAGGCAAGCTCAAGGAAGACTTTTCGGGAACCCCTATTTGTAGGGGGGGGGTTACACCCTTCCCTGCCTGGAGAAAACTTGGCATCCATGTCAAGTCTGTACCATCATGCATCAGTTAACATAAACGTATTACTTTATTATACATATTCACTACACTTCATGATACTATATCCATTCTGACAACACATTATGCATATTTCACACAGGTAAACTGAACATTACTATACTGAATCAGGTACTAACTTCTTGTACCTTAAACAATGCAACAGGGGGCCCTTCCCTACCAGCTAACTTGGGGCTAGAGGGGGTGGGGGCACCATGATGAGAGGAAAAGACAAGTAGCCTGGAATTAGCTGTCAAGCTCAATTTGGGCAGTGAGCTTGGTGAGACATAAACACCTTTGTGCACCACATTAAGAGGCAAATCCACTGGCCTCCTGGGAGAATCATAACTGAGCTACTACTGGCTGACAGCTCGGCCAGGCTTTCTGAGGGGGCAACTACTGTCTCTGTACTCTCAGTATTGGTCTGGGGACTCTCACCACTTGTGAGAGGTGCCTCTGCCTGGATGAAAATGTCCAAACTTAGAGCACTGTCAGCTCCTTGCTCTGTAGGCTCTGTTTCTACAACACCTGACTCATTTCGCGAATGCTCAGGCACAATCAAGCTTTGAGGCACTGAAGGGGGGTGGTCAGCACTCTCATAGTGTTCTTCAAGTTCTGGTATGTCACCAGAAAGACTCATTCCATCAGCCCCTCCCTCAGGCAAATCATACAGTTCCACAATACACAGAGACTCAGCATCTTCAGATGTGATACTTTGCCCAGCTTCATCCCCACAATTAATCATGGGGTTACCTCGAAACAGCTGACTCAGTTCATAAGAGGGGTAATAGGCATAGTCGCACTCACTTTCATCAGAAGTGGACTGACAGTCACTATCATTCTGGGCCTGCTGCGGCGGAAACCTTAAATCTGTGACCACTGGGGTAGGTTGACTCTCTTTCTTGCAGCAGCACGAGTCTCCGGCCCAGGGGGCTCAATTTCTGGGGTTCAGCCTCAATCATGACTTGGCCTATAGGTAGCAAGTGGTTACGGTGCATGGTCTTGACAGCTTTGGAGTTGTTCTCTGGGCGCACCTTGTACACAGGTAAATCATCCAACTTTCCAACTACTACATGGGGAAGATGGTGTCACAGATCAGCAATTTTGTGTTTACCATGCAGTCCCAAATTATGTAACAACACACGGTCTCCAGGTCGAAGCTCTTGAGCCTTTACTTTTTTATCATGCCTCTCTATGTTGGCTAGATTTCTCTTGGCGGCCATTGCCTGGGCCAGTTGATAGGCATGGTTCAATTGACTTTCAGTTTTTGTACATATTGCAAGTAGTTTTCAGCTCGGACTCCATCTGGAGAGACCCCAAAACAGACATCAACTGGCAGCCGGGCCTCTCTCCTGAACATGAGGCAGTAGGGGAGAACCCAGTAGCATCATTTTTCATGCAATTTTATGCATGTACCAAGGTGCCAATCTGCTGGCTCCATTTATACTTGTCTTTTGGATGGAGGGTGCCCAACATGTCTAGAAGAGTGTGGTTAAAACATTCTGGTTGAGGATCTCCCTGCGGGTGATAAGGGGTGGTTCTTAACTTTCGCACCCCCCATAGAAAGAGCATTTCTTTGATTAGCCGACTCTCAAAGTCTCTGCCTTGATCAGAATGAATCCGCTGGGGGGCACCATAGTGAACGAAGAAATTTTCCACTAGCACCTTGGCCACGGTAGATGCCTTTTGATCTTTGGTGAGAAAAGCTTGTGCATACCGTGTGAAATGATCTGTACCCACTAACACATTTCCAATGTTCTGCTGATAAGGTTCTAAACATAAGAAGTCTATGCAGACTAGTTTCATGGGGGTGCTGGTAGTTATATTAACAAGGGGGGGGCAGCTCTCTGAGGCAGGGCTTTTCTTTGCAGGCAGCGACTACAAGTCTTTACATGGTGCTCAACATCGGCCCCCATTTTGGGTCAGTAGAAGCAAGATCATACCAGGTCATGGGTTCTGTCAATGTTGTTCCATCTGATTGTGGAGGGACTTCAGTACCAAATCTTTAAAGGCCGTGGGCAGGACCAAATGTTGCTTGTCTACTTTGCCACTACAATCTACTGTCTCTCTGTACAACAACTGATTGAGCAACTTCAATCTGGGGCCTTCTTTAAACAATAAAGCAGTTTGCAAGTCAGTGGAGCGTAACTTAGACACATCTTTTCTCGCCCGCGGGGCATGAGTGCTAGCTGAATCATAGAATCTTGGGATTGAGCCCACTGAATGCTGTCATTGTCAAATTGAGGTAGTGCACTAATATCTAGAGCAGAGAAGTGGCAATAAGCAGCTGGTATGCAGGTGTCAGAAGAGCCCAAGCAATCTACTAAACAGCCCACTGTGTCCGCGGACATCTGTTCATCTCTATCAAACTTTTGCCACAATGCTCGAATGTCAGGTTCAGACAGCCTGTCCCAATCACTCTTGGAAGTGGGCCTTTGTGATAGGGCGTCAGCAGCAATATGGCTCAGGCTCGGTCTGTATTCAACAGTATAATCATAGGTTGATAATGCAGAAAGCCACTGGTGCCCAGTGGTGTCTAACTTAGCTGAAGTCTGTACATAGGTCAATGGGTTATTGTCAGTCTTCACCAATATCTTTGCCCCATAGAGGTATTCATGAAACTGGTCAACGATGGCCCATTTTAGCGCAAGAAACTCCAACTTATGCACAGGGTAGTTTCGTTCAGACGGGATCAAGCTCCTACTGGTGAAAGCTACTGGTCTCAGGCCATCCCCATGGTCTTGATACAGCACCACTCCTAGACCCTGCAGACTAGCATCCGTATGCAGCACATAGGCGAGGATGGGGACATGGGTGAGCTGGTATATGATCTCATGGAAGGCTGCTTCATAGTTGGGCATCCAGAGAGGCCCGAAAAGTTCACCTGGATGGAAGTATACTTTTTCTGGTTCTTTAACGGCCCCTTTTTTGTATTTGCAATTGGTAGGAGGGTAACCCTGGATAAGGTTCAAGAGTGTGCGAATCACCTTGACATAGTCTTTTATGAACCTGCGGTAGTAGCCACAGAACCCCAGGAAATGTTGTAGTTCTTTCAGATTATGGGGCTGGGGCCAAGTAGTCAGTGCATCAACCTTAATGGGATAAGTCTCTATCCCTTTTGTAGATACTATGTTACCCACATACTTCACGGAGGTTTGGAAAAACTGGCACTTGTCAATGGACAGCATGAGGCTGAAGTCTTCCAGTCGGTCTAGGACTTTAAACAGTCAGTTCTCATGCTCCTCTAAGGTGCTCCCAAAAACAATGACATCATCCAAGTACACCAGGCATTCCAGCAAATTCATATCTCCCACCGCACATTCCATCAGTCGCTGAAAGGTGGCTGGGGCACTCGATATTCCCTGTGGCATCCTCAGAAACTCATAGAACCCCAATGGACAGATGGGGTTTTGGGGAGGCACACGTGTTATAAAAAAAGGAGAAACAAATAGTGATAGTGTATGTAACACTAAAGAGTGGAACTGTATGCTTCTAAATGCCAGAAGCTTAACAAATAAATTTGATGTGTCTAAGTATATATTGGCTAAACAGGATGTACACCCATGCACAGTTACAGAAACATGGTGGGATGAACAGGATTCTTGAAATCAAAATATATCGGGGTATACCCTATTTAAAAAATCTAGATGTTATAGAAAGGGGGGAGGGGTAGCCCTTTATGTAACAGATAAAATAAAATCTGAGGCTATAATATCAACTGCAGATGAGCAGATCGAATTTGGATCAAACTAATTCCATCTAAATCCCTAAAATAACACTTGGAATTGTATACAGGCCACTATCGGCCACAGCTGATTTAAACCATTTACTAATAAATAAAATACAATCTCTAAACCCTACTGATAGAGTATTAATCCTGGGTGATTTCAACTTGCCAGGAATAAGTTGGGAATCTCTGAAAGGTGCAAACAGAATAGAAAATGCATTTTTGGAATCTTTAAATAATATAGGACTGTTACAATTGGTTACGGAACCGGCTAGGGATCACAACATACTTGATTTAGTGTTAACAAATATGGGTGATAATATTATAGATTGTGTTACATCTATCCCACTGGGTACTAGTGATCATGAAAAAGTAGAATTTAAAATTAAAGAACCTTTGTATAATGATAGAGGCTAGACCTTAAAAATGGATTTCAGTAAAGCTGACTTTCTTCTTATAAAATCTAATATTGCTAAATGGAATTGGCAGCAAGATCTACGTGATAAACCCTTGAATACTACGTGGGAGATATTTTGTAATAAAATATCTAAGGAAATGACTAATAACATTCCCTGTAAACAAAACATAACAATACAAGATCCAAACCTCATTGGCTTACTTCAGCAATAAAGAAATTAATAAACAAGAAACATAAGTTATATAAAAAATGGAGAGCTAGTGGTACAGAAACAAATAGACTTAAGTATAAGCAGATTTTAAAAACTTTAAAAATTAAAATTGCAGAGACAAATTATGAACACAAATTAGCTTCTTCAGTCAGTCAAAACTATAAAGTATTTTATTCATATATTAACAATAAAAAAGATAATTCACATAATGTAGGATCTTTAAAAAGTCAAAACGGGGAATTAACATCTGATGGGAACTCAATGGCTAACCCACTTAACGTATACTTTTCATCTGTATTTAATAATGAAGTAGGTAACATTCAGAGCCTACTGATCACTGACACAACACATCCACAAAGGATAATTATAGACCCAACTGATGTAGAGGCTAGACTAAAAAGACTTGATCGTAATAAATCACCAGGACCTGACTGTTTGCACCCAAGAGTATTAAAAGAACCAAGTAGCCAAATAGCAGAACCCCTGACATATATATTCCAGGCAAGCAATAATACCCAACAGGGTGGGCGGTATTGGGCTATACCCACCGCCCAGGGGCATAATGAGGCCCGACGCCACAGGCGGAGGGCCTTATAGCCCCTGGAAGGGCGGGTATAGCCCATACTGCCCACCCTGGAGGGTATTATTGTGCTTAGAAAATGGGCATGTGTGTATATTTTAATTATGTAGTAATTTTAGTAAGGCAATATCTGTGAAAACAAAGAAAATTCCAGAAAAGAACCTTCCCTTGGTAAAGTAGTCCCTCCATTTGTGTGTTGTTCCATGCCCTGTTCAATGCTTTTGCCCCAGAAACAGAGGTCTGAGAAGCATTCTATTGTAGTAACCCCCCTCCCACAACAGAACCTTTAAAACAAGAGAATGGATTTATTTTACATACTGCAAAGCAGGGGACACAAACTGTTGCAGTACTGCAGGTTCCTTTGTTGTGTGTATGTGTTTTGAGTTGTCCGTTACCTGGAAGGTGGGGGGGTGGAGTTGAGAAGCAGCGTGGTTTCTTCTGAACAGCTTTTTTTACTTCACCCCTGCTTCATCCGAGTTCTGCAGCACTATTGTCTGTTTTTATTTTGTTTTTAACGTTTAATGCAGTGCAATGCGGTTGGTAAATGTACCGTGAGTGGGACGCGCAATGTGGTCATTAGATATACCGCGAGCAGCAGCTCAGGTGAAAGGTCAGGAGCTGCAGATCGAGGGAGGTGAAATGAAGCAGCAACATCAAATGTAAGCATTACAAAACATTTTTTTTGAGGGAGGGGGATGGGAATCAGGAAGAGAGACAGCACTTACTGTAGGTTGTAGTTTTCATCAACAGCATTGTGTGCCACCATGTCTCACTAAGCGAGAGAAAAAAATGGCAGACATTTAGCAATGAAATGAGGGGGTTTTACCCAATTGCACATGAGGCTGGGCAGCATGATTGTGGTAATGTGGTTGGCTGGACTGGTACTTTTAAAAGCCAGGCATCTGTTGTCTGATAGATGCCCAGCTAGAGACGTCCCTCAGCCAATCAGAAGGCTGAAATCATTTTACCCATTTTCTAAGTTTCTCTAGATAGAGGTGAGGTAGTGGATGACTGGAGAAGGGCTACTGTAATACCCTTGTTTAAAAAGGGGGTATGATCTGACCCGGCTAATTATAGACCAGTGAGCCTGACCTCTAACCCATCAAAAATATTAGTGGGTATATTAAAAGATAACATACTAGACACCTTAAATCAAAATAACTTAGTGGATAGCACACAGCATGGTTTTGTCAAGGGCAGATCTTGTCAAACATGTTGAATTTTTATGACAAAGTGGTAAGGGAGCTTGGCGATGGCAGGTCACTGGATGTGGCCTTCCTGTATTTTCAAAGGCTTTTGACAAGCTACTACATGCTGAATTATTGTTACCCATGAGCAATGTAGGCATCCCATATCCTATAACATGCTGGGTGCAAGGTTGGTTGATAAACAGAAATCAGAGAGTTAGTATAAAGGTTCATATTCTGCATGGACAGAGGTGACGTGGGGTCCCCAGATTCAGTGTTGGAACCCTGCCTCTTTAATTAATATATATCAACATTGCAATATGATAAAGAGGATGTTTGGTTATGCAAATTTGCGGATGATTGTAGGTTGGGGGCTTTAATTGATAGAAAGTCCACAAATTCTACACTACAAATGGTATAAGATCATGTATCCGGATGGACAAACAAGGCTGGATTATCATTAAATGTCAATAAATGCGCTGTTATGCATTTGGGGAGAAACAACTCTGAGCAGAAGTATCTGTTGGATAATAAATTATTAAGAACTACATTGGAGGAAAGAGATTTGGGAATCATGGTTTCGCAGGACATGAATTTACAGCACATTGTAGACAGATATTTCAGAAGGGGAATAATATTACAAACTGCATTTTTAGGCATATTAGTGCAAGAAGCAAGGAGGTTATTATGCCTTTTTACATTCATTTGGTGGGACCTGTATTGGAGTATGGAGCTCAGGTTTGGTCTCTCTATAACAAGAGACATATAGCCATGTTGGAGATGATCCAGAAGAGGGCCACTAGAGGTATTGAGAATATGAAAGGAAAATCCTACCAAGAAAGGTTAAATAACTTGGATTTTTTGTTCTCCCTGGAGTACAGGAGAAAAAGAGATGATATGTGTCTAATGCACAAGGCATGGACAAATAACGATCTATGGGAAAATTTGGGCTTAGAAACAACTAATAAAGTATACAATATTAGATTGTACCCATTACAGTTAAAAGCTAGACAATCAAGGTTTTTGAGATCAAGAAATTGGTTTAACCTAAGGGTGGTGTATGACTGGAACAGATTACCCATTGAGGTGGTGGCTAGTGGCACCACACAGTCCTTTAAAAATAGTCTGGACAAATTCTATAACAGGTTTTAAATATATGCAGCATAATGGACACAAGTCTTCAGGCACAGTAAATTCTATGATTCCTATGAAGGCTGTTTTCTCACGGTCTTCCGAGGCCATCGGGTAGTGTACCATGTCTCAAAAGTTCCTTTAGGGTGGCAGTCAATTCCTTGAGTTCAGCCGAGAAGCCACCCTCAGTAGAGAATACCTGAGGGTGCTCTCCCACCCCCATAACAGTCACGTCCTGACAGGGACCACGGTCTCTGTCAGCAGGGGATACCTCAGAGAATGCACCTGGTTGTACTTTTCTGACTTCCTTCAGCAACTCCTCCCCCCATTGTTTAGCCCACGGCGGGACACTCTTAGTGGTACCCATTTTTGAAGGGCCTTCCAGTGCCATAATCACTTGGGCTGCACTCATCCTATAATTACAATTTCCCTCTTCATCTTCTACCTCCTGGAGTTCTTTTATCATGTCACAGTAGTCAAGTGGATTGCCTCTCCTATCCTGGAGCCTTAACTGGATGATCTGTAGTTTAGAATGCTTGGCATGTTGCAGTATGTGCATCAATCTCACACAGTTCAAATCACTAGCAGCTACCCCACCTTTCCAGTAAGCTTTCTGCAGAGCTCTTTCTAGGCGAGTAACATACACAGACAAACTTTCCCTCTTCCTTTGTTTGGTACCATGGAATTTCCACATCAAAGTCTCCCCTGACTCAATGCTCCCAAAATTGCCTTTGAGTGCAGATAGGTTCTTCTGAACAGATGCATCAGGGTTTGTGGGCCTCAAAAATGTCAAGGGTGGGACCACTCAAAATTTTTATGATTCTTTTCAGCTTCTCAGCCTCTGCACACTGCCACTCAGGTACCAAGGGGGCAACATAGTCTATCCAGGTCTCCCAGTCATCCTCCCCCTGAGGGGTGGGGAGAGTGCCTGAGAAGATTCTCAGCCTTTGGTAGGAGTCATGACTAATGGTGGGTACAGATATAGGGGCCGGCATTGGCATGGGCACAGAGAGCAGGGCAGTAACAGGTGATGGAGTGGGAGGGGTGTTGGGAAAAAGAACACCCCAGGTGGCAGGAACAGTTTCTTAAAGTCCTCTACAGTTTTCTTCCTCCAGCAACAACTTAGCAATTTCTCCTCAAAAGTCTCAGATAATGGTGGGAGCTCATCCTCCCCAGGGTTTGTACTGTCATTTGTTATCACTCTCCAGGCAGCTGGGACCCCTTCTAAGGCAATAGTATGTGGCACTTTAGAGCTGTCCACAAGGTCACTACACTCTACCAAGACTATGAATGTTTGGGCGATCAAATCAGCCTGTCGACCCACCACAGGGTTTTTTAAACATTCAACTTTGGAGAGTGCTACCTCTATAGTGCCATTACTGGTATCCAGGGCAATATCCAGTATAAGCAGAGCATTTTGGGGGTCGATCTCCTGCCCAGTACACCACCCCACCAACTGATGTACAGCCATTTCTACTGGGATAGCCATTAATCTTTCACAATAATTCATAATTTTTGGCCACTAGAAGGCACAAAATCCCAGTGGTGAGCCTCCAAAATGTAATCCCTAGGTGGCGCTATCCCAAGGGCTACTACCTGTTCCTGCTTGGCTAGTAGCAGGTTAAGGGGCCTGAGTTCTGAAATGGGTGCCTCCACCCAGAGGTCAGGGTTGGTAGTGGTCAAGCTAACCTGGGCACAGCCTTCCGGGACACTGTAATCCCTCTCTTTCCTTAATAGTGGCTGGAACAGTACACAATAATCACTTTCACAATACCCCGATACACCACACAAGTTCCCACAGTATTTGCACTTACCCGGCCCTGGGGACCCTCTGTAAAACACATATACCTTAATTCCTCCTTCCTACCCTGCCTCTCCTTCCATCTTCCAAACCTCTAACCTACCTTTCCCATAAGTGTGTATTCCCTGCATCATTCCCACCTATGTCCCGCTCACTCCTTTATCCCTTGATACCTGCGCTTAGTGTGAGGTTCCTGTTAATTCTGATACTGCATCCCCCTCTCTTTATGTGGCTCCCTTACCAGTAACCCCTTTTTCTTTCCCAGAATATGATGTGTATATAGTAGAAATATTACGATATGTGCTCAAATATTATACCGTTTATCTTATCTTATTGTTACATAGCTTGTTTTTATTATGTATATGTAACCCCCCTGCAAATGGGGGTTCCCAAAAGACTTCCAGGAGCTTTTGAATGCTCCAAGCCTGAATGGTGTTTGGCATTTAAGCCATTTATCAGTGAGTGTTTTTAGAGCCTCTGGTACTGTCTCTTTAAGAGCTGTCTGCTTGCAGACATAATTAGTTTGTATGGGGGACTGTGTGCTTCTCTGAGTACCACTCGAGCTGCTGCCAATTCACTTCATTTTTGCAGTCACTAGGAGTGCAAAGGGAACCTATCTGAAAGATGTAACTGTTTGCCAGAAATTATTTAGAGTAATAATGAAATTACAGTTTGTCTAACCTGCTTTCTTTGCAGTCAGAACTGTGTCTGCTAGTTCCCCATTCTAGTTTTGAACTGCTGAACTGGACCAATCAGTGTGGGGTAAGCTAGCTCTAAAATGGTGCCTTGGACGAATCAGAACTTGGACTCATAATCTGAGCCAGCCACAAGAGGATTGTATGGGCAGTGACTCTGGGAGATGTAGTTTAGACTTCAGTGCCTTTTTGGACCAACAGCAGCAGTCTATTGTGAGTGACAGCCAATCCAGTCAAGAACTGGGAGGAACTCAAAGGAAGTGCCCGGTTTTGTCGGTTGGAGTTTCAGTTGAGCTTTGGCAGTGAAGAAGGAAGGAGCCCTATGTTTTTCAGTGTGCAGTTTTAGTCAAAAAGCGTGTAAGGCCCAGAGTTCCGGTCTGCAGCTTGTGTAACAGCTTGTTAGGACTGAATCCGTCCTGTAGAAAGAATCAAAGGATCTCTGAAGAGTAGAAACCAGGCTCACCCTGTAGAAGACTGGAGGAATTGCTGAAAATTGCACTCGGTCTGTCAGGAACTGAATCTGCTGTGTGTTCTCCCGGGTATTGTGCAGTAGTGCGATCGGGATACAGATGCAGCCTGCCTGGTATAGTGCTTTCTTTTATATGGATGTGTGAAGAGGTTTGTGTACCTCAAGTGAGCCCTGCTGACATTGAAGGACCCTATCTTATTTGGAGGTCGTGAGTACTAATCGGGTCGCTCCCTGTTGAATTCCCATTAAATCCAAATGGAATTACTGTACTGCTGACTGTTTAATTCTCCTTTTCTCTGTGTGAAAGGGCCCCTACCACCTGCCACGGTTTGGACTAGCCACTAGGGCTTGGGTACCCAGGGACAGTAACTGATAGGGATAGGCCTGTGCACAGAGCCATAGGTAGATTATTAGAGTGATAAGCTAATTAACCTGATTTCCTCCGTCCTTAGTTATATCCCTAAATAAATCAGAGCTGCTTGTTTCAGCAAAGTTATACTGCCTGAGGTATTTGTCTATGTTAAAGTACTGTACTGTGATTGTTGCACTGTATCTCATTTCACAGGAGGTCCCAGTGCCAGAACCAGACCTGGGGTAAGTGTATACTGTGAAGGTAATTCTGATATACTGTGTGGGCCACTAGTGGGAAGAAAGGGGTTGCAGTGTCCCAGAGGGCTGTGACCAAGTTAGTTTAACTATTGCAAACCCTGACCTCTGGGTGGAGGCACCCACCATTGGATCCAGGCCCCTCAACCTGTTAGTGGCAAATCAGGCAGGGTAGTAGCCCCTGGGATAGCGCCATCTAGGGGTTACATCTTGGAGGCACCGCTGGGATTGTGTGTCCTCTGGTGGCCATGTTCTGAACCACTGTTAAGAAAAAAATGGGTACCCGACAGAGTGGCTGTGCACCGGCTGGTGGAGTGGTGTACTGGGGAGGAGATCGACCCCAAAATGCTATGCTTATCCTGGACATCCCCTGGGTATCAATACGGACACTGTGCAGGAGTACTTTCCAAGGTGGAAGGTTTACAAAACCCTGTGGTGGTGGGTCGGCATGCTAATCTGCTCACCCACACTTTCCTGGCCCTAGTAGAGTTTAAGGATCCCATAGATAGCTCCAAAGTGCCACAGACCATTACCCCAGAGGGAGCCCTCACTGCTTGGAGAGTGATAACTAAGGACAGTAAAGACCCGGGGGGGAATCAGCCCCCACCACTATCTGAAACTTTTGAGGAGAAATTTGCTGAATGGTTGCTGGGAGAGGGGAAAACTGTGGAGGACTTGAAGAAACTATTCTTGCCACCTGGGGTGTTCCTCCCCAACACCTCTCCTGCTCCAGTGCCCGTAATGGTGGCTGAACCAATGCAGACTCCTATTTCTGCACCTGCCATTAGTCACGACTCTTACGAAGGTTGAGGATCTTCTCTGGCACCCTCCCACCCCAAAGGGAGGATGACTGGGAGACCTGGATGAACTATGTTGCCCCAAGTGCTAGAATGGCAATGCTCGGAGGCAGCGAAAGAGGGTTAGTGAGAGCCTCCGAGGTCCTGCCAGCTACCATCCATGCTAAGCGGGCCAGTAACCCTGAAGCGACTGCACAGGCCTATCTTGAGGCCTTGGAGAATGTGTATGGGAGCCCAGATTCTGATGAGGACCTATGGTGGAGTAAGAAATGCACAACAGTACCAAGGGAGTTGTTGTCTGTATATGTCTCTCGGCTGGAAAAATTGTTGCAAGAATGCCTCAGAAAGGGTAGTTTGCCAGCGATTGAACTGGACCGAACCAGACTGGACAGAATCTTAAGTCTGCCCCTTCTCAGAACTGCTGTTGCTTCAATTCGCCTGGCAAATCGACTGGAATCCCCACCCTCCTATGATGAGTTAATGAGAGAAATTCGAGGAGTTGAGAAAAGGCGACCTCGGGAGGTACCTGCACCAACAGCTGTGGCTACGACCAGTGACTGAGGGTGACCCATCAAGTGAAGTTCAGGGCAGAGGTTGACAGTCAATGAGTGCTCTGACAAGGAAAAGATATGCCACAATGGGGGCGAACTGTTGAGAGAGATCAGGAATTCAAAACAGTCCTTTATGAAGGCCACGCCTGCAAATGCAGGCCCTGACCTATATCCGACTGCATCTGCTATGGGGGGTGAGGGTACCCACCCATGTATCTCGCTGATAACAGCTCCAAACTCAATTCCTTGACCATGGAAGTGGAGAAACTGACGAGATGTCTCCAAATGCTTATTACCGCAGACAGAGATGGCACCAGGTTTCCAGTTAGTAATACCCCGCCTGGCTCCAGTGTAGGCGCCTCGGCCAGCTCAAACTCCAGAAAGTATGTTTTGCTATAATTGTGAGAAAGATGGGCACATGAAAAGGAATGCAGTCCCAAAAGACACTGACAAAGTTGCATATAGGCTACAAGGAGAGCTTGGAGAAGAAATCAGTGGTTAAAGTGTGCGACATGATCCCAGTGAGGGCACCAAAAATGCTAATTCCGTCCTTTTGTGGCAAGGTCAGTTGCCCAGGCCCCCCACTACCGCCTCTCAGACTGGTCCAGAATAGTGGGTCCTCCATGGAGACCACTGTAAAGGTGAATGGAGTGTCTACAAGAGCTGTATTAGACAGTGGCTCCCAAGTGACAATTATGTTCAGGATTGGTATCAGAAGCATTTGTCAGACTACTTACAACCATTAGAAGGACTGCATGTATGGGGTTAAGTGAGAAGGCCTACCCTATTCGGGTATATCGAATTTGGCTGTCTTTCCCCACCTCCGTGGCTGGGTGGCGAACAAGTAGAGACCCTAGCCTTAGTGTGTCCCCCACTGGACTGTATGATGGTGTCCCTTTGTTGACTGGAACAAATGCTCATATGTTAGGAAGGCTGGCACAGTTGTGTTATGAAAAACAGGGGTCAAAGACTAGTAGAGCTTTAAGAGTTCCGGCTTTAATTAAGAAGGCCTATGAGGCACAGAGAGATGCTGAAAAAACAGAACCAGAGGAACGGTCGGAATTGTATGGAAGAAGGATCCTGAGTCTCTGATCCTGGCGCCAATGCCCAGTGTACCTTACAGGGAGAGGTCCGTATCAGAAAGGATGTTAAGAATAAAATATTAATGTTGGATGCACCAGGCGATGGAAAATTGCCAGAGGACTGCTGGTCAAGCCTAGTATTTTGCCCGCTAGAGCCCATGCTTATGCCAGAAGGGTAATGGTCCAAGTTCATAATGTGTCTGAAAGAGACATTCGAGTAAACAGAGGTTGCATCCTGGCTAATGTGCATTGTGCAGACACTGCAGTGCTACCCAGCAGCAAGAGTTCAAGGAAGAATGACAGAGTAGCCTGACTTGTTTGATTTGGCGACTCCCGCTGCCAGCTGAATGGAAAGTGAGGATCAGTGAGAAGCTTGCCCAGAGAGACCAGGTGTTTTCTTTAAAGGAATGGGATGTAGGATGCGTGCAAGGAGCTGAGCACAATATCCGGCTGCATGACGAAAGACCATTTCGTGAGAGGTCTCGCGCCTGGCACCTGCTGACATAGATGATGTGAGCGGCATCTGCAAGAGATGTTAGCTGCTGGTGTAATACAAGAATCCAGAAGCCCTTATGCTTCCCCATTGTGGTAGTGAGGAAAAAGAATGGAACAGTAAGGATGTGTGTGGATTATCGCACCTTAAACCGGGGACTATCCTGATCAGTACACAATGCCCGCATTCAGGATGCTTTGGACTGCCTAAGCAGGGAGCAAGTGGTTCTCTGTGCTGGATCTCCGCAGTGGGTACTACCAGATCCCGATGGCCCCAGAGGACCGTGAGAAGGCGGCCTTTATCTGTCGCTTGGCTTCTGAATTCATCAGAGGATGCCTCAAAGGATTTCAGGTGCCCCAGCCACTTTTCAACGATTGATGGAGCGTGCAGTGGGGACATGAACTTACTAGAGTGCCTGGTATACCTAGATGATGTTATTGTGTTTGGCAGCTCACTGGAGGAACATGAGCAGATTATTTAAGGTATTGGACCGACTGGAGGACTTTGGCCTTAAACTGTCCATTGATAAGTGTCAATTCTTTCAAACATCAGTAAAGTATGTGGGACACATAGTATCCACCGAGGAATAGAGACCACCCAAGTAAAGTTGAGGCCTTGACCACCTGGCCACAGCCAAAAATCTAAAGAACTGCAAAGATTCCTGGGATTCTGTGGTTATTATCGCGCTTCATCAAGGACTATTCAAGAGTGATCCGCCCTTTACTTAACCTTACTCAAGGGTATCCCCAACCCACAAAAATACCAAAGTCAGCGTCCCTCAAGACTGAAAGAGTGTATTTTCATCCAGTGAAGTATTTGGGGCCCAGCTGGACTCTGATTGTGAGACTGCTTTTCATGAGATCATATATCAACTTACCCATGCTCCAGTGCTGGCCTATGCGATCCAAGAAAACCTTACGTCCTGCACACTGATGCTAGCTTGCAAGGGTTGGGGGCTGTGTTGTACCAAGAGCACGAGAATGGCCTGGACCAGTGGCCTTTGCCAGTAGAAGCCTGACCCCATCCGAAAGAACTATCCTGTACATAAGTTAGAGTTCCTAGCTTTGAAGTGGGCTATTGTTGACCAATTCTGAGTACTTGTATGGGGCTAAAATACTAGTAAAACTGACAATAATCCTTTGACCTATGTGCAGACCTCAGCTAAGTTGGATGCCACTGGCCATAGGTGGCTTTCTGCATTATCTACATATGACTATGCTCTCGAATACCGAGCAGGTCTGAACCACATAGATGCTGATGCTCTCTCCGGAGGCCTGTTCCCCAGAATGATTGGTCCGATTGGCAGAACCTGACATTCGGGCACTCTGCGGAAGTTTGACAGGGAGGAACAAATGTCCACGGACGCAGTGGACTGCATGGTGGATTGCTTGGGAGCCTCTGAGAATTGCATACCTGCTGCTTATTGCCACTTTTCTGCAATAGACATTGGTGCACTGCCTCAGCTGGACAATGACAGTATTCGGCAGGGCTCAATCCAGCGATCCCATGATCAAAGCAGCTTTAGAAGCCCTCTATGCAGGAAAAGATGTGTCCAAATTACGCTCCACTGATTTGAGAACTGCACTGTTATACAAAGAAGGTCCTAAGTTGAAACTGATCAATAAACTGTTATACAGAGAAACAGTAGACAGAGGGGACAAGTAGACAAACAACAACTAGTGCTGCCCACTGCCTTTGAGACTCAGTACTGAGGTCCTTGCACAACCACATGGGGCACCTTGGTATAGACAGAACACTTGACTTGGTGAGATCCAGATTCTATTGGCCTAAGATGGGGGCTGATGTGGAGCAACACATTCGAACTTGTAGTCGCTGCAGAGAAAGCTTTACCCCAGAGGGCTGCCCCCTTGTTAACATCACCACCAGTGCACCCATGGAGCTGGTCTGTATTGATTTTCTGAGTTTGGAGTCAGATCAAAGAAATATCAGTAATGTGTTGGTGGTCACTGACCATTTCACGAGATATGCCCAAGCTTTCCCCACCAAAGACCAGAAAGCATCCACTGTGGCCAAAGTACTTGCAGAAAACTTTTTGTTCACTATGGGGCTCCACAAAGAATCCATTCTGATCAAGGGAGAGACTTTGAGAGTCGTCTGATCAAAGAGATGCTTTCTCTGTGGAGTCGAAGTCCAGAACCACTCCTTACCACCCCCAGGGGACCCACAGCCTGAACGTTTCAACCGCACTTTGCTAGATATGCTAGGCACCCTGCACCCAAAGGACAAGCCTAGATGGAGCCAACAAATTAGCACCCTGGTACATGCTTATAACTGCACCAAAAGTGATGCCACTGGATTCTCCCCTACGCCTGATGTTTGGAAGAAAGCTCGACTACCAGTAGATGTGTGTTTTGGGGTCTCTCTGATGGGGTTCAAGCTGACAACTATTTACAGTATGTGCAAAGTTAAAGGCCCAGCTAACTCATGCATACCAACTGGCTCAAACCATGGCTGCCAAAAGAAATCTGGCCAACAAAGAAAGGTATGATAAAAGGTGAAAGCACAGGAACTCCAGGAGGGAGATCGGGTATGCTAAGAAATCTGGGACTGCATGGCAAGCACAAGATTGCTGACAGATGGCACCATCTCCCTCACATTGTAGTGGGCAAACTAGATGATCTGCCAGTGTACAAAGTAAGGCCTGAGAATAATTCAAAAGATGTAAAACAATGCATAGAAATCATTTACTGCCCATTGGACAAATCTTAATTGAGTCTGAGCCCCTAGAAGATGCCCCTCTGGACCAGTGACTAGAGCTGCTGCTAAGAAAAGATCAAGAAAGTCTGCACCTACAGAAGCAAAGTTAAAGTGTTCCCTCCACAAGTCCCAGTTGAGCATGACTGTCAGTCCATATCGGAAGAAAGTGAGAGTGACTTTGAATACTATCCTTCTTACGAACTGAGTCAATTGTTTCGGGCAATCCCTAGTCAATACTGGAGATGAAGCTGGGCCTTCTGGACTGTCTAAGCCCCAGCTTCATCCCTGGACCAATGCTCCCAGAAAGTGAAGTGCAAAGCATCAGATCAGATGAAATGGAATCATTGTGCATGGTTGAACTGTTTGAGCTTTCAGGAGGAAAATGATAGATTCAGGCAGACTGGTGATACACCGAACAAGAAGAGTATTTTAGTGCCCTGACAGTCCACTGCCAGTGTCCGAAAGCTCTCCATGCGAGCCAAATGTTGTGGACTCAGAAACTGTAACTCCTGGAGCTGAAAGTGCCCCAAGTTCTAGCCTCTCTACCCCATGGAGACTCCCCTGACAAGTGAGGACAATGCTGAAAATGAGGCTCAGAGTGCAGCGACTATAACAGTTCCCCTAGAAAGACTGGTCGAGCTGTAAAGCCTGTGGTGCACCTCAGTTATGATTCACTTGGGAGGCCTGTGGACTTGCCTCTCAATGTTGTCCATAAAGAGTGTATGTGTCCCGAGCTCATTGCCCAAACTGAGCATCAGTGCTAACTCCAAGTTACTTGTGTTGCCCTCTAAGTATGGTGCCTTGCCCCATCCAGCCCCAAGGTAACTGATAGGGAAGGGCCCCTCTCTTCAGGTTTCATGTACAGAGGTAATAACTTGAGTTATGGTACAATGTGTATGTAATACTGTGTAAAAAGTGACGTACTGCAATGTTTCAGAAATGTGTTCTTGGTAAAATGATATATTGATCTGATGATTACATATGCAGAGCCTAATGCAAATGTATATGGTTGCAGTTGAAACTTGTAGAGGTACTGCTTGTAGCAGACGTCAAGCTTTCCCAAACCAGGAAAAGGGTGTAACCCCCTGCAAATAGAGTTCCAAAAAGACTTCAGGAGCTTGCTTGAATGCTCCAAGCCTGAATGGTGTTTGGCATTTAAGCCATTTATCAGTGAGTGTTTTTAGAGCCTCTGGTACTGTCTCTTTAGAGCTGTCTGCTTGCAGACATAATTGGATTTGTATGGGGGACTGTGTGCTTCTCTGGGTACCACTCGAGCTGCTGCCAATTCACTTCATTTTGCAGTCACTAGGAGTGCAAAGGGAACCTATCTGAAAGATGTAACTGTTTGCCAGAAATTATTTAGAGTAATAATGAAATTACAGTTTGTCTAACCTGCTTTCTTTGCAGTCAGAACTGTGTCTGCTAGTTCCCATTCTAGTTTTGAACTGCTGAACTGGACCAATCAGTGTGGGGTAAGCTAGCTCTAAAATGGTGCCTTGGACGAATCAGAACTTGGACTCATAATCTGAGCCAGCCACAAGAGGATTGTATGGGCGAGTGACTCTGGGAGATGTAGTTTAGACTTCAGTGCCTTTTTGGACCAACAGCAGCAGTCTATTGTGGTGACAGCCAATCCAGTCAAGAACTGGGAGGAACTCAAAGGAAGTGCCGGTTTTGTCGGTTGGAGTTTCAGTTGAGCTTTGGCAGTGAAGAAGGAAGGAGCCCTGTGCTTTTTCAGTGTGCAGTTTTAGTCAAACGTGTACAAGGCCCAGAGTTCGGTCTGCAGCTTGTGTAACAGCTTGTTAGGACTGAATCCGTCCTGTGAAAAGAATCAAAGGATCTCTGAAGAGTAGAAACCAGGCTCACCCTGTAGAAGACTGGAGGAATGCTGAAAATTGCACTCGGTCTGTCAGGAACTGAATCTGCTGTGTGTTCTCCCGGGTATTGTGCAGTAATTGCGATCGGGATACAGATGCAGCCTGCCTGGTATAGTGCTTTCTTTTATATGGATGTGTGAAAGAGGTTTGTGTACCTCAAGTGAGCCCTACTGACATTGAAGGACCCTATCTTATTTGGAGGTCGTGAGTACTAATTAGAGGTCGCTCCTGTTGAATTGCCACATTAAATCCAAATGGAATTACTGTACTGCTGACTGTTTAATTCTCCTTTTCTCTGTGTGAAAGGGCCCCTACCACCTGCCACGGTTTGGACTAGCCACTAGGGCTTGGGTACCCAGGGACAGTAACTGATAGGGATAGGCCTGTGCACAGAGCCATCAAATAGATTATTAGAGTGATAAGCTAATTAACCTGATTTCCCCTGTCCTTGTTATATCCCCTAAATAAATCAGAGCTGCTTGTTTCAGCAAGTTATACTGCCTGAGGTATTTGTCTATGTTAAAGTACTGTACTGTGATTGTTGCACTGTATCTCATTTCTAGGAGGTCCCAGTGCGGAACCAGACCTGGGGGTAAGTGTATACTGTGAAGGTAATTCTGATATATTGTGTGGGCCACTAGTGGGAAGAAAGGGGTTGCAGTGTCCCAGAGGGCTGTGACCAAGTTAGTTTAACTATTGCAAACCCTGACCTCTGGGTGGAGGCACCCGCCATTGGATCCAGGCCCCTCAACCTGTTAGTGGCAAATCAGGCAGGGGTAGTAGCCCCTGGGATAGCGCCATCTAGGGGTTACATATACATAGTTTTGCCCATACATAAATGCATTGTATCTTGACCTTGTGTGATGCAGGTCCACCTTGTAAATGAGCCTGCTCAATGGTGTTTGTCTGGATAAATAACCATTTGATTGATAGATTGATTGATTGATTGATTGATTGATTGAAAACAAGGTTATACACGGCAAATAACAGCAGTACAGTACTCTTTCACAAACTGGAACCACAGTCAGGGTAAATGCAAAAAAAGAATTAGATCTGATTTATTTAAGGGGCTTGAACAAGGGGGGGCGTAATCAGGTTAATTTGCTTAAAGGCTCTATCAATCAAACAGTTATGCATGCACTTCATCGTCCATAAACAGTCACCCACTCTGGGTACCCAGATGGAGAATGGTGGGCTAGCCAGGAACATTGCAGCTGGTTGGGGCCCTGTGATGGAAGAAGACAACATGCACAACACACACTATCTGTAATCCGGAGCCAGAGGGCTCAGTTTGTGAAAAGAAAACAACAAGGCAATCAGATGACACACTTTTAGATTAGGCTGTTGTTGCAGGGAGCTATCCTGATGATTACTCATGATACCCAAGACTGGACACAGGCTGGACGAAAATCGAGATAGCAGGTGGTTAATCTGGAGTGCCAGGAGAAGCAGGGCCAACACGATTCGCTGAAACATTGTTCCTGTTCAAGCGTGGAGCAGGGGGCTGATCCCCAGGCAGGTCTCTCGTCGGTAGCTTTCTCTGTGCAGTGTGGTAGTCTGGCAGGGCCAGTGTGGCATGGCCCAGGCCGAATGGAGATGAACACAGATTCACTCCGATTAGGCTGGGTAAAGCTTCCAGCAAGCAGAACACAGTTCACACAGTGCGGAACCAAATCACGACCCACTTTCAATACACAGCACATTTACATGTAAAGGATTCTATGGTACCAGCAAGCAGAACTCAGTTCACACAGTGGAGACAAATCACAACCCACTTTCAATACACAGCACATTTACATGTAAGGAAATTCTACTGCACCAGGCAAAACCCTCTCGGTCACAATCACAAAGTCTCTGCAAACGGGGCTTCAAAAGCAGCTGGAAATTCGACGATCGCATTCAGCAAAATCTTGGTCTTCTTCAGGTATGAGCCTGATAAAAATCAGTGGCTTACTCGTTCTCACAAACTTGGATTTAGTCGAAATAATTCTCTTCTCTCCTCTCAAAGGCAGCAGACTGACATGCAGGCCACAATTCAGGCCTTTCTACAGTTCTCCCTCGCGAAACTACTCAGACAGCTACTTGACTGTCTCTAGCTCTTGTTTCTTCAGCTCCCAACTTAGATCTAACTCAACTGCCAGCAAGCATGGGACTTTCCCCAGAATCCAAAAGGTTTGGTTGGCTTATCTTTCTGTTAGTCACAACAAAGGCTCCCCCTTCAGGTGCAAAAAGGCGCCAAAAGCCCCAAACTACAATTCCTATAGATTTTGAATGCAGACAGCTCCTGTAGTCCGGCTCCATTTTAGGTTCCCCCAGAACTGATTGGTCTAATTCGCAGTCTAGGACCAAGATAGTCGAGATAAACAAAACAGTCCTTGCTGCAAAGAAGGCAGGTTAGACAAACTACATTATCATTATCACTCTAGATGATTTTCAGCAAATAGTTATATCTTGCAACAGAGCTCCCTCTCAGATTACTTATAACTGCAATCTAGGCAGCTCTTAAAAGACAGTACACAGAGGCTATACAGGCAGTCTCTGGCAATCACATTTAAACTGCTAAAACTTACGACACCAGCTTGGCAGTGAGTATTTAGGTAAGCTGAGGAAGACTTCATGAACCCCCATTTGTAGGGGGGTTACTCTAGAATGAGGACAGAGGATGGGAAGCTATTCCAGAGTGTAGGAACAACAACAGAGAAAGCTCTCTGACCCATGTTTATGTTGGAGTCAGGGAGGGACATCTAGCAGTAGTTGAGATGAGGACCTCATTGTCCTAATGAATTGCTTATAGCAGAGGAACCTACTTAAGGGAGAGGCTGAGCCCACCATAAGGATTCTGTGTACAAGAGCAGTCAGATGATGGTTGCAACGGGTCTGGGGAGAGAGGCCAACTAGTGTGGTGTACAGTAATCAGTGATGGATGATTAGAGGGGCTGAAAGGATAAAGTGACAGATATGGTTATGAGCAGTGTTTAGATGGGTGAGCACCCTGGATGATGTCTGAGCAATGACAGGGGAGCAGTAGTCAAGGAGAGAAAGTATAGCACCCCCTCCTAACACCAGTCGTGCCTCAGAGATAAGAAAGTGTTTCAGGTTGTAGCAAGTTCCAACCTGCCAGTGCAGTCTCTTGATAACTGTACTTATATGTTCGCTAAACATGAAGAAAGGGTCCAGTGTGACTCCCAGATATTTATAATTCTTGACATGCTCAAGAGATGTACCATCAGGGGCCAAGATTGTGAGGGAGGTGACCTTTGATGTGGATAATCTGTTGAGCTTTTGACTGGAGCCGAATAGCATAGACTCAGTTTTCTTAGTGTTAACCAGTAGTTTGTTAGCGAAGAACCAATTATGTGTTTTATTGAAGGTCATGAGATAGGGAATTGGGACAAGGAGGTGACACTTGGGTCACTTCTGTAAGGTTAGATCACCTGCATACATAATTTTCAGACAGTCTGGGTTTATGCGGCAGGTTGTTAATGAATAGGGAGTAGAGAATTGGACCCAGTATGGATCCTTGCAGAATACCTGGTTACCTCAAGGGGAGACAAGACAGCACCACTATTGTATATACTCTGTGACCTCCTGGATAGGTAATGATGAAACCTGTTTGCTGTCCCCTCAGAGAAGCTGGTCAAGGCCAGTTTCTGAATGAGGAGGTTGTGATTGATGAGCTTGAAGGCATTGGATAAGTCGATGAAGATGGCTCCGGTTAGCCTACCCTCATCTTCAGCTCTGAGTACGTGGTCAGCAAAACAAGTTGTTGCTGTAGTGGTGCTTTAGCAGTTCCTGAAACCATGCTGTAGGGGGGAAAGTAGGCCATTACTCTCTATGTAGTTGGACATTTGTCAGAAGACTATCTTTTCTAGAACCTTACTTAGGTGTGACAGTATGGAAACTGATCTATAGCTCTCCATAAGCACGAGATCTCCAGCTCTGAAAATAGGGGCTACTTTGGCCTGATTCCATAACCTTGCTATGGAGGAGGAGGCTAAGGACATATTGAAGAGGAACACCATGGGTTGAGTAATGTATCCTGCTGCTAATCTCAGGAATCCGGGAAAGAGTCCATTGCTGCCTGCACTATCGGATTTGGGCAGTCCCAAAAGGAGTCAATAGATCTCTTTTTGAGTGGTTCACTTAAAGTGGGAAGGAGCAATTGATGGTGGATGGGGAGCACCGGTGACCTCAGGCTTAGTGGTGTAATATGAGGAAAGTTTGTCAAGGTAGGGTTGGAGGTTTGTGAATTTGCAGTTTAGTAGATCAGCGATGATATTAGGCTCAAAAACTAGGCCAGTGTCGGTGAGCAGACTAATGGAACACTGCTTGGTGTCTGATTTTATAAGGGAGTTAATGGAAGACCAGAATTTGCGGGGATCACTCAGGTTGTTTGTCTGTTGATTTTTGAGATAGAAGGCCTTAGGCATTTGGGCTCTTGTTTGCAGCTGTTGTGGAGAGCATGGCAAGAGTTCTACAAAGCTGGCGAAGGGTTTGCTTTATACTAACCCCAGGCTTTGTCCCTTTGTTTCATTGTTCTGAGCAGCTCCCTAGATAGCCATCTGAAGTTGCTGTCCCTGACTCTCCGGGTTTTTACCGGGCAGTGCTTGTCTTGAATACAGGAAAACACTGAGGACAGAAAGCCTAGAGATGAGTCAACATCAGTTAGGGAATAGTACACAGACCAAACCAGTCCACCGCCTACAGATCGACTCTGAGGTGCTCAGGGGACACTGTTGAAAAACTCCTGACGTATATGGTATTGTCGGGGGACCAGGTCTCTTGCAAGTTCAAGTGCAGAAAGACCCAATAACACTTGTGGAGGGTCAGTACTAGCTTATTGAACCTTCATTTGAACCCCAGAGGTCACAGGGTATACCCTCCTCATCTGGGCCAGCAAACTCCGACCGAACCCCCCCCTTTCCAGGCCAGTCTTCAGCACCATGGCAACACCCCAATGGGCAAGTCATGATTAGGTGAAAAGGAGTAGGTAAAGCCTAGGAGTGTCTGAGCATCCTAAATGGGTTTGTCAAATGCATGGTGGCATCATCTCTTGGGAGAGACCTTTGTCTTATTTTTTTCTCCAAGGATGCAGGAATGCTAGTGCCAGCATGCCTGATGAGCTACTTACATACGTCATCCCCATACACCCACTGATCTCCAACCACATTGCCACTTTTTGTGACCTGGGTAGCTGTTCTGAAGCAAGGAGCTCAACCTTTGCACCTGAAAGGAGGACAGCAATATGATGGGATGCCTGATTCTTCTTGTGATGGCTCTACTGGTATCCCCAGGTTTGGATACAAACCCAGATCACTAGCATTGCCTGCTTATGCACAATCAGGCTAGCTACCAGCCACCATTTCCCAAGACAAAAAAATACACAGGCACAGACAGTGCTGCAACTTCAAGGATGAGGACCCCTGACGAAGAGGCAGAGTGCCCCGAAGTGTCAATGCTGGGTTGTCTGATTTGCAGTCTGATGCAGTAAAACATCTTTGAATTTGCATCCTGGCCTGTGTCTGTATTGTTTTGTTTTGGAAAGTTTGCAAGGCCGATTACATTGCAGTTGCTGTTGGGACTGTGAACACATGGTGTTAGGGAAGTAGCTACCAGCTACCAGTTTGACGCTGGTGATGGCTTCTTATCTACTTAGTGCTTTCACATGAGGTTCTCCAAGACTCCATTCTGAAGATGAACTGTATGCTCTCTCTGCTGAACATTCTCTTTTTGATGACCTGATTGTCTGCTCAGTACCACCTCATCTGTCAATAAGCAGACAACAGCGAAATAAGTCCACAAGAGCACAAGAGGACCTGCACTCAGGCAGAATCGATAGGGGATCTGACCCTCAGTTAAAGGAATTTACTAATATTTGCATTCTGAGAGACATAGAGATCCTTCAGGAAGTGTTCTGGATCCCCCAGTGCTCCAATCATTTTTTGCCAGTATGTTAACCATTTATTTTAGGAAATGTTCAATCCCTGAATGTGGAAGCTGCAGCAGAGCAGCTAAGTGGAAGCAAGACCTATTCCCTGACCATGTGCATCATCACAGGAAGACCTGTGAGCTGGGGGATCAGTTAAGAGCTTAATAGTGTGTGACAAACCTTGCAGCAGTGGTTGGGGTATTCTAACCCCAACACCCAATACCGCTGCCACCGAAGGGCCCACCAGTAAAATGCCAACGAAAAATAGGAGCCACAAAGTGAGTCGGAGTACTCAGTAGCATAGCACTATTGTAGTTAATGCTCCATTCTGGCCCCTCCTCCTGGCTTGACATCACCAGCTGCGTCCTGGAGCTGCAGTTCACAAAGCAGCCACTGGGACATCTCACCAGCTGCAGAAATAAATTATCAGCGCAATATGGGCTTAATTTGGACGACAACATAAGGTACTCAATATTTTTGTATGTTACTCATGTTACTTACCTAACCTTAGGGATCCCGCAATGAAAACATGAAAAAACACTTTAAAGGAGATGCTTGGGGTGTCTATCCTCCCTGCTTCACTACTGGCATCTTCTCCTTTCATTGTTTTCACTTGAAACCCAACCCATGCCCCTTAGCATACATCAGTACCTTATTTTCTCACAGACTGACTCCAATAGTAACTAGAATCTCTAGTTCATCATCATCTCTTTTATTGTAACACTGCTGGGACATCTTGTCTGGGTGACCCAGAGCCAAGGAGGGGAACTCTTTCGGGCAGCCTCCACCACTTTAGCTTGGGTCTGCTTAGAGCTCACTTTGCAAGAGAACGGTGCAGACCCAGGGGGTTCCCAGGCACTTGCAGCAGTGCTTCACGCAAACTGCACTCTTCAGCAGAACTGAACCAGACAATCCAGCTGCAGCCTGCCAGCTGAAACGTGTCCCTCCCCCACCTCATGGTTCTGCTGAACATTCTCTTCATTGGTTTGTTAACCCTTGGCAAACCATAACCCCACCTCTGGGCCAGGTGTTACAAAAACAAACTTACAACCCTGTTTTAACCAGATGTTTGAGTGTTGCATATTTGTTATTGGATAAATGGGAGGTATTGTGGGGAAGTGATATTAAAGAAGATCTTCAGATAAACTCAGGACAGAGCAGTCTCCAAAGTGTTGAGTGATGGGGCATCCACTTGGCTCACACTGGTGTCTAGGGTTCACTACTTACCTGGGACAATAGGAGTAGAGGCTCGCACATAGGGCAAGAGAGAATCTGTAAGAATGCTGTCCTCCCAGGGAGGAAGGGAGGCAGGAGTGGCACACCACTCAGAGACTGCTCTGACGGTGGAGGTGACCTGGCTGGTGTGGGTGACCAGTCAGCCAGTGCCCCAAGAATGCTGATGCCAGCGTGCTCTCATGGGAAGTGTGAAAAAGGAGGCCAGAAAAATGGAAATGCTGTCAAACCTAATACATTGGATGACAGCCTTGCATCCCATTCATTCCAATTGACCCTGACACACTGCACTGTTGCCTCAGGCACCAACACTGCAGCATGGCCTATTCCTTCTACCAGTGAGAGCAGGAGGGGGCCCCAGGATGGATAATCTGTACCTCACTGGTAGTGTACCTGAGCAGTCTGAAAATGAGAAAACTGCGACAGTGGTGAAATTGTTGAATATCGGCCAGGGTGCCCAAAAGGCAAAGATGGCAGTATAAAAACTATGAAACAAAGGCATTCCTCCACCACACCATACCTCCCCAACAACAAAAGTCATAACTCACAATACTATACTTCAGGAATTTCATGCGGCATCTGTCCAGATTGTTTGGTCGTGGTATGGTCCTCTTTTCAACATTTATTAAATATTGCCTGTTGACAAAACAAAACATACTGAGGTATCAGCAAAAGACACCACCAAAAATAACAATTTGATAAATAAACAGTATTAGTACACCTACAGAACCAATCAATGTGGTTATACCAACCTGCATCCGGCTATAAATTCTTCTATAACTTCTTTCAGTTTTTCTTCTGGTTTTGATTTAGGCCTTTTCATAAGCTTTTCAACATCATTAAGGCCAATTTCCTAATGACAAACAAACAAAAAAGCATATAACTTTCTAAACCTTACTGCAAGTTGCCGAACTTGTTCCTTCTTCATTTTTCCTTGTATTTAAAATGTGTTCCACAGAATCGATCTATCTCAACATCCCTACCCTACATCAAGGAGGAGCTCAGATCCGAAGGTTCACTATGCAGGCACTCCACCCCCACCCCAACACCAGGGGCAGTCATGCACCAGTAGATGAAAATACATCTCTCTGCAAAGGCATTATGCATTTCCTGTTGATAGCACTCTGCCTTCCCCAGGTGCCAGTTGGGATCCTGGGCTCCCGACACAAACCTGGACCCCAGTGATGATCAGCAGATGTGCTGAATGTTAGGCCACCATGCCAGCCCTTGACAATTTATTTACTATATTCAAAAGTTTTACTAGAAAGGCCAGCCAGGTGATGCTGAGGGTTGGGGCGCTGGATGCAACGCCTTGCGCCACGCCGGTGACCTGGGTTTGGGATTAAGCCTGGGCTGCCAGGGGTCAGCGGGGGGGGGAGAGGATTGAGTGTCCAGAGGACTGCTCTCCTCTCTCAGGGAAGGGGACTGGTCATCCCGCTTGGCTGGAGGGCAGTACAGGTCAGGAAGCTTGAAGCCGACATCCTCACATTGGAAGGGAGGAGGAGAAAACAGAAAAAGGTTTCTGAGCCGGCAAGCTCAATAGGCCCACCCAGCGCCTCCCCAGCAATCTAGATGTTGTTCTGAGGGTTGGGGCTGGCTGATGCCCCGCCACCAGCCTTGTCATGGGGGCAACCCATGAGGGATGGCTGGTGGGGGTGGGGGTGGAAAAGCCCACCAGAGAGATGAGTCCCTCTGAGGGAGGGTCCTGAGCCACCTGCCAGCTCCAAAAAGGAGGCGTAAAATAATGACAAATGAAAGTTTTACTGGGAAAACATACTGAGCTGGTAACAGTTTGTTTCCAGATGTGTCTGGGGGAGGGAAGGAAGAGCATGAGCACACTAAGAACAATAAACAGAAATATAAATAACACTAATTACAATTAATACTAATAGGTAAGCAAACATTATAAATAATAATTGGCAAGGACACAGATTCTATGTAAGTACAATACACCACAGTAAAATAAAAATAATCCCTCTTTACAAGACACTGGTTAGACCCCATCTGGAGTGCTGCGTGCAGTACTGGAGGCCACACCTTCACAAGGACATTAACCAAAGTGAAGCAGTCCAGAAGGGCAACCAAAATGGTGCAGGGACTGCATCAGAAAACACATGAGGACAGATTAATGGCGCAATATGTATACCCTAGAACAAAGGAGGGAGAGAGGTGATATGATTGAAACATTCAAACACCTTAAGGGCATTAACAAGGTGAAAGAGTCTAACATTTTTCAATATAATAAAATTAGCAAGAGGGCTGGCCCGCTGGTGAAGCGGTTGGATTTCCACTTGCGACGCCAGCGACCCGGGTTGGGGAGCGGGCTCGGGTCACTGGAGGGCCAGCCGGGGGAGAATGGCTTGAGCGTCCCACGACAGCTTGCCTTCTCTGGGGGGAGGGTTGGGGCCAATGCCCGCTACTTGTCTGAACCCGAGCAGAGGCTCGGGGTACTACAAGCCCTGTTCGCAGGGGGGGCCGGCCGTGACATGTGGTGGACTTTGGCGCACAGCGCTTTGACATCAGGGCGCATACCACATGACGGGAGTAAACCAGAGGAAAATCAGCCTTCCACTGACGGGAAGACGAGGCACCAGGAGCGTGCCCTCGATGTGTCACCACCTGCCCAGACCACCTTGCCTGACGAAATCAAGTAAGTGTATGGGGTGTACAGGCCCCACCTCGTTACCCACCCGGGGGGTATAACCGCGGCTCCATGGGGCACAAGGCTGGTGATGGGTCGGGTGGTTGACAGAGGGATGACTCCCAGGTGCCTCCGAAGGGTCGGAGATGGAAGGCCAGTAGGAGGAAAAATAGAAAGTAAAAAAAAATAAAAATAAAAATAGCAGGACAAGAGGACACAGCATTAGATTAGTGGGAGGCCGACTAAGGGGTAATGTGAGGAAGTTCTTTTTCACAGAAAGGGTGGTGGATGCATGGAACAGCCTACCTCAGGAAGTGGTGAATACAAATACAGTGCAAGGCTTCAAACAGGCATGGGATAGGTATAAGGGAGCAATACAGATGAGCATGAATAGATAGACCATTGACAGAGCAAAGGCCGATGGCACATTTATAAGGTAGAAAAAGAAATGGGCAGACTGGATGGGCCGTGCGGTCCTTATCTGTCGTCAACTTCTATGTTTCTATGTAAAGTGCAGACAACTGCATTTGCAATGTGCAGAAGGTAATACTGAGTTTAGGAAGGGTCCAATAGTTGGGGGAAAGGAACAGTGAACTGGGGACTGCACTAGTGTAGGGGCAGGGTGCAAGGGGGAGCAACTGGACAATAGGGGGCAAGTGTAGGAGGATGGAGGGCAGCAGCCCTGGGCCCAGCATCAGGGGCAACTGCAGAAGTGAGTACTGAAGACACAGAGGAGACAGGTGAGTAAGAGGTGGGAAGGGGCAGAGTGGATAGCGGAGGAAAAGAACTCCAAAGTTTGGGAACTGGAAGGAGACGTCAGCTTGACCAGCAGTGGATTTCCTTGAGAGGAGTGTGAGGGAGCGAGAGCACAAGATGCGAAGAGGTTAGGAAGTGGTAGGGGGCAGGGTGAGGAGGGAAGAAGGGTATGAGGGGAAGGAACCAAGCCAGTATTTAGAGATAAAGGAAGCACATTGGGTGTCACATCTGGACTAAAGAGAGGAGGAAGAAAGGGAGGAGTACAGGGAGCAGTGGTGGATGCGGGGGAACAGCCCAGGGCAAAGCAGCACAAGGAATGATAAAGCGTATCCAGTCTGACCAGGATGGATTGGGTGCAGCACTGTATACTGTGTCACCATAGTCAAAGCTGGAGAGTATCATCTTTGCAGCGATCTCTCTATGGGCAGAAAGCAGGATACATACTTTATTCCTGTAAAGTGCACCAAGCTTGGGTGAAGCTTCTGGTAGATGGCATCCACATGTACAGACAAACAAAGGTGCCCATCCAGCCAGAGTCTGAGGTACTTAAATGAGGAGACATCCTCAACTGCCGCATCATCAAGAGTATGGAAGAGGGGGAGTGAGCCTAGCGAGCCTCTGCCGAGTGCCAAGGGTCATGGAGACTGTTTTCTTGGCAATGAAGGATAGCTGACTTGTCAGGAACCAGTGCTGGATGTTAGTAAAGTCCAGTCTGAGCCTAGCAGTGAGGTTAGGTGTACAGGAGCTGGAGGCAAAGAACAACATATCATCTGCATACGTATGGATGGATGCAGAGGCGCAGGCAGTGGGGAGGTCATTTAGGAACATGGAGAAGAGTATGGGGCCATGAACAGACCCTTGGAACATGCCTAAGCTGACAAGGAATGGGAGGAGATGGATTCTTCAATATGGACAGCTTGAGACCTGCCCTCAAGGAAGGTAGGCACAGAACCACCTGAATGAGGAATCAGAGAGCCCCACTGCCTTGACCTTGTCCAGGAGAAGGGGGTGAACAACAGTGTCAAAAGGTTTGGCCAAGTTAACAGGGGGAAAGGGAAAGGGAAAGGGGAAATTGTTTAACCAGGAGAGGCACACTAAGCCAAAGCTTGTTTCCAGGTACGACCTGGGAGCACAAGGAAGTTAAGTGACTTGCTCAGGGTCACACAGTATGCAAGTGGGGGCTGTGGGATTCAAACCCAGTTCTCCAGGTTGGCAGCTCAGAACCTTAAACCACTGCGCTATACCGCCTCCTAACAAGATGGTGCAGGTGGCCAGGCCCTGATCCATGTTAGACAAAATGGAGTCAGTACGCCAGAGGAGGGAGGGGGAGGTGGAGGTGGAATGGGAATCCAGAAGTGAGACTGGTAAGGAATGAAGAGGGCAGATGACTCAAGGAAGGGGGAGAGCTGAGATAGCACAAAGTGTTTCTGGAGCTTGGGAAGGGTGGGGAAGAGGAAGAGGGTAGAAGTTGTCAGGGAAGTGGGATGGGATAATGCTATAGAATTAGTGGGGAAAATGCACCAACAACCACCAGGCATATGAAGCCACCCACTATGCTACAGTAGGTGCAACTGACTCCTCACACTCCTTACCAGCTCATCCTCTGGGCCTCAGCTGTAGAATCAATGTAAAATCCTGGCCTGGCTAACCACAGATCCCACCTGTGAGGGACATGTCATGGAGTATGGGTAGAGGCTCTAGAGAGGGCATCAAGCAGAGGCTGGCAGGAGCTTGAATACTTGGAGGACTTGTACACAGGGCATTAGAGCTTGGACGGGGAAGGAGGGCCTGGCGGCAGGTGGAAGAAAATGGGATGCAAAAAAAAATGGAAGCATAAAAAAATAATTAGTGGCCACTAAAAACTTTGCTTAGCTGACCATATGGCCACTAGTCAAGTAAAGTTTATTGTTCAGCTTATTGCCTTTACAAAATATATAAAAAACAATAAAACCATAAAACTGTATAAATTATACAAGCAAAGAAAATGAATGCCCTAAGCATGCCAACATAAATCTTTACAAGAATAATAAGCAGGCCGCACGACCCTGTTGATGCTCTCTATAGACTGTAGTTAAAGGGACACCATCAACTCTTTTTGCATCGTAATATTTCTGGATGAAAACCCACATTTTATGGCTGTTCGCCTTCTCTAAAATTCATTGACATTACTGTTTGTTTTCTCTGTTTTCCTTTCTTAGCAGAGCCGAAATGTATGGTAATGGTGTAATATGCCCATTTTTTCCAAATCCGTGATCGACTCTCATTGCATACTTTCTGAGCATTATGAACAACCCCCAGACAGTGCATCCACTCATGATGCCATAGTCTCCTCTCCTCCCACTGCATCATGAGTGGCAAGACTGTGTGGGGGTGTCCCCAAGTCCAGGAAAGATGCAGTGGAAGTTGATCAAGAAATGTAAAAATGCTTTGGTATGGTAACACCAGTATGGTGGGTAGTCTGTTTTTCAGTTTTAAAAAGAAAAATAGAATCAAACAACTAGCTACATTGCCAATCTTTACAGATTGTGAGCAATCATAAACTTTGTTTTTTAAACTAGGGACACTTTGATTCCTAAGGGGGTTGACAGTGTCCCTTTAATACTGAATGGTATGAAATCCTTTATACTGTATATAATACACAATGACAGGTTCAGGCCTGGTTACTGGTTACCCCAGTTTTAAGCAATGCATATAGCCACTAGGTTATGGCTGCCTGCCCAGTACTTTTGCACGAAAGGGCCACCATTACAGGCCTGCAGACCGCTAAACTTGAATCTGTCCAAGTTATTCTCAAACTCCATCATATCCTTCATGCCTACCACATTGAGAGGCAGGCTGTTCCGTAATGTTACCACTCTCTGGGAAACCACATGGCCCTTTTTTTAGAATGGCATTCGTTGCTAAAGATACACTGCAAAAATATAGCAGCCAACACCTCTTCTTCCAGTTGACTGCCCTTCCCTAGAATACCATGACATTGTACATGCATGAAAAAAACAGCTTTGAGGATTAGTCTGCCACTTTTCATGACTATTATTTTAAAAGTATGACTCCTACATGCAGAGGCAACAGTCATGGGCAACCCACTGAAATTATGCCTTATATGTCCCGTAAACTTACATGCACTGTTGCTTTAGTAAGCATATGAAGAAAAAGAAATGATCACGTTACCAGTCTATCAGATATTTTAACAAGCCAGGTGGAATTGAACAGTCTCCAGGTGTGATCTTCCCAATAGCTTGTAATGTAAACGCATGGCTTCTCGTAGAGCATTGGAATACAGCTGTAGGACCTGAAATATGGAAAAGAGGATTTATTTACTTTGCATGCCTCCTCTACTTGTGGGGCCAGGCTCTCCTTTGGCCTTAACCAAAAGTCCCCTTCACCCCACTGGGGGTGGATATCTCTGGCACCAGGCACCATCTCAATGACAAAGACTTTTCCCTCTAGGCAGGGCCTACCAGCTGGGGAGGACTGCAAGTTGGAACACTTCAGTCTCGTGGGAAAGGATGGGGATCCTGTGGTCTGGGTGCCTTGACTGGGCAAGGGTAGAGCTATTAGAAGTGTGTGCATAGACTGGATGTTGAAGAGCCAAAGGTCAGTAGAATGTTATGCACACAAATTATGGTAATTATTATCTAAAGTTATTCTATTAAAGCAGCAGTATTTGTTAGTAACCACATTTTTTATCCAATAATGTTCATCTGGCAAAATATCAAGATACATATTTCATTTTCTTTCATTACTTAACCAAGAAATGCAATATTTCGATTTTTAAAAGTTCCTGCCTCCGTGCCATGCCCGCCATAATAAAAAACAGTATCTTGGCTCAGGTGTTGTGCTGTTTACTGTCAGAAACAAGTGGTAACACCATAGCAATACAGCCACAGTATGACTCTAGCATGTACAGTCAACAGCTAACCTCGGCAGAAGAGATTTTTAAAAATTGCGAGTGGTGGTCATCTTTAATGATGTGAGTCATTAGTTTCAAAATTAGCTGTAAAACCTGTTTTAATAATAACTGAGAAAACTAAAAATACACTGAGAAGAAACATATTTTTGCTAAAAAAAACCATTTGATAAAATTTTTGCTAATACTGCTTCTCGAAATATCTCCAAAAATGCTAAGAATGGCACAATTAAATATGAGGTAATGTATGGGTTTGGATCAGAGCACAATCCCAGAAGACCCCATTCACTACACTGCTGCTTTAAAATTCCTTCCTGCCACCTTTAAAATCAGCAGATTGGGGGGGGCGTGGCTTGCCCAGGCAGAAGATGGCTGCTTAAATCTGACTCTCCAGAGGAACTTCAGAATCTAACCTAATCCATCCCTTTACAGATCGTCTCTTTGATGTCATCTCTGAAGATTTAATAGATTGCAACATTTTGAAGCTTTTTTTTGCAAGTTATTTGGAGCTTTCCTGGAGTCTTTTTGTAACTTAACTTGGCTGTTTGTCTCAGCCCTAAGCTGGCCTGTATATTTCACCATGGCTGACTCCAATCTACAAACAAACTCTTTGGACAGAATTGAGGCAATGTTTTCAAAGCTAATCGTGGACATAATTGATCTAAAAACTACAATCCAGCAAAATGCAGCTTCATTGCAATCGTTTGACACTCGTATCACCCTGACTGAGAACAAATCTGCCACTAATGAGGATTCCATTCAAGAACTCCGAGCTGCCAGGAGAGAACAAGGCCGCATTACAAAATCTATGCAGGACAAACTAGAAGATTATGAAAATCGCAATTGCAGGAACAATTTGCGCTTTTTTGGCTTTCCAGAAGGGTCAGAACTTGGCTGACACCACTGCACTGCTGCTTCATGTTCTCTCTGCGATGTTAAAATTATCACCTGACCTACAGCTAACAATTGAACGTTCACATCGTTCCTTAGGTCCCAGGCCCAGTAAAGATCAGAGGCCCAGACCGATAATTGCTCATTTTCTCAATTTTGCACACACGAAGCTTATTTTAAAACAAGCAAGAGAAATAGGCAATTTAATGCGGCAAGACTTTAACGTTTCAATTTTTCAGGATTTTTCTACGGAATTGTCATTAAATAAGGAAGGCTTACAATTATCTTAAACCTACGTTGCATCAAAGGGGAATCAGGTTTGCCTTGCGATATCCTTCCACGATGAGATTATTTCTGGGATCATCCCATAAAGACTCTAACACCCTGAAACTCTTGATTATTACCCAAAATTGAACCTGAATGCTCCTACCTCTGAGGTCTCCATAGCGAGGTCCGTTTGCCTACTCTGCAATCTACCCAGAGTTCCATTGCAGCCGCTCTGACCCAGTGCAGAAAGCTTAACCCAATTGACTGTCCCTGACTCCCCGGAGACCATAGCTTCCTATCCAAGGCACTCTAACAGGCTTAAAGATAAGCTGCCTGTTGGCTCTCGCTCCTTTAATCATTCATGCTGTCCACCTGAAAATTTATCTAAATCTCTACCTGGTACGTCCTCTCGGGTGCAGATTAATCCCTCCATCCCCCTCCATAATAAATTAGCCCTGTTATCTGAAGAATTTACATGTCTGAGCTGATTTGTGGGGCAGGTCACGAAGATCAAAATGTCGATATAGGAGAAACACTTCAGGGCAATCTCTCAGCTGACTCCTCTTGGGTGGAAGTTGTTGCAAGCTCACCTCTTACAATGCTTGAACCACCCCAAAAAAAAAGACGCAAAGCAAAATCTAAAAATAAGGCTTCCAGTACTTCTAGCTCTCACACATCAATGGTAACCTGAGTGATTTAAAATACTTTAGCTCTTATATTTACCTCTGGGGTTATTTCCCCAGAGCACTGTGTAGTTGAGACCAGCTGTTTTATTTGCCACATATCGTGCTGTACTGCCTCCTACCTATGTACTATCCCTCTCTGCAGGGTTGCTTTTGGAAGGCTGTGCATGCGAAATTGCAGTTTCAATTTACTTTTATCTACTGAGAGTTAAGTACTTGTTTTGGCACTCTACTGCATGGTTTGTTTTTACATATGCACTAATTATGTGCAGCAATATGCCTAACAACCATTCCAGTTAGGTACCCTTCACTGAACTTCAGCGATTTAAGGCATTTTGTGCAATGTTACTCAAATTGATGCAATGTTGTCAAGATATTATTTTTGTAACTTAAAGCTATGGCTCACCTATAAAGGTTTTCTTTAAATAATCAGTATTATCCTTTCTGGCATATTATAATATTTTAAAAGATACTCAATTCTAAATCTAACTTTAATTATCTACCTTTCTGGTAATCTGGAACTATCAATTTAGGCACAGCATTACATTTAAATGCATTTTAAGTTCTAATTTGTACATACTGCAACAATATTGGTGTTTGGATATATAATACTCCTGATACACTCCACCCTGCATAGCACACATACTTGAAGCCTTGTAACATATAGGAGTCCTCTAGTTTGGCTTTTTTTTTTTTTTTTTTTTTTAAGAGGAGCTTACTTTGTTCAATTTTGGACCTAGTCACTCCCTCTTTAACCGTATGAAGGCATTGTTCAAGTGTGGTATAAGTGTAACCCCTAGATGGCGCTATCACAGGGGCTACTACCCCTGCCTGATTTGCCACTAACAGGTTGAGGGGCCTGGATCCGATGGCGGGTGCCTCCACCCAGAGGTCTGGGTTTGCAATAGTTGAATTAACTTGGTCACAGCCCTCTGGGACACTGCAACCCCCCTTTCTTCCCACTAGTGGCCCACACAGTATATCAGAATTACCTTCACAGTATACACTTACCCCCAGGACTGGTTCAGGCACTGGGACCCCTGTAAAATAAGGAGATACAGTGCAACAATCACAGTACAATACTTTAACATAGACAAATACCTCAGGCAGTATAACTTTGCTGAAACAAGCAGCTCTGATTTATTTAGGAGATATAACAAGGACAGGGAAATCAGGTTAATTAGCTTATCACTTTACTCATCTACCTATGGCTCTGTGCACAGGCCTATCCCTATCAGTTACTGTCCCTGGGTACCCCAAGCCTAGTGGCTGGTCAAACCGTGGCAGCTGGTAGGGGCCCTTTCACCAGAGAAAATAAAATTAGTTAAACAGTCAGCAGTACAGTAATTCCATTTGGATTCAATGTGGCAATTCAACAGGGAGCGACCCTGAATTAGTACTCACGACCTCCAAACAAGATAGAGTCCTTCAACGTCAGCAGGGCTACTCTTGAGCTCCACGAGACTCCTCACACATTTATATGACAAACTGCAACAGGCAAAAGTCCTTTAATGGCAGCAGGATTCACTTGAGCTACACAAGCCTCCTCACACATTTATATGGTAAACAGTAACAGGCAAAAGTCCTTTAATGGCAGCAGAATTCACTTGAGCTACACAAGCCTCCTCACACATTTATATGGTAAAAGAAAGTATTATACCAGGCAGGCTGCTTCTATCCCGATCGCAATTACTGCACAATACCGGGAGAACACAGCAGATTCAGTTCCTGACAGACCGGCGCAATTCAGCAATTTCTCCAGTCTTCTAAGGGTGAGCCTGGTTTCTACTCTTCAGATATCCTTTGATTCTCTTCACAGGACAGATTCAGTCCTAACAAGCAGTTACACAAGCTGCAGACCGGAACTCGGGGCCTTACACGTGTTTCCCGACTAAAACTGCACACCGAAAAAGCACAGGGCTTCTTCCCTCTTCACTGCCAGAGCTCAACTGAAATTCCAGCAGACAAAACCGGGCACTTCCTTTGAGTTCCTCCCAGTTCTTGGCTGGATTGGCTGTCACTCACAATAGACTGCCCCTGTTGGTCCAAAAAGGCGCTGAAGTCCAAACTACATCTCCCAGAGTCACTGCCATACAATCCTCTTGTGGCTGGCTCAGATTCTGAGTCCAAGTTCTGATTCGTCAAGGCACCATTTTAGAGCTACCTTAACCCACACTGATTGGTCCAGTTCAGCAGTTCAAAACTAGAATGGGGAACTAGGCAAACACAGTTCTGACTGCAAAGAAAGCAGGTTAGACAAACTGTATTTTCATTATTACTCTAAATGATTTCTGGCAAACAGTTACATCTTTCAGATAGGTTCCTTTGCACTCCTAGTGACTGCAAAATGGAGTGAATTGGCAGCAGCTCGAGTGGTACTCAAGCAGAAAAGACACAGTCCGCCCATACAAGCTAATTATGTCTGCAAGCAGACAGCTCTTAAAGAGACAGTACCAGAGGCTCTAAAAACACTCACTGATAAATGGCATAAACGCCAAACACCATTCAGGCTTGGAGCATTCAAGCAAGCTCCTGGAAGTCTTTTGGGAACCCCCATTTGCAGGGGGGTTACATAAGCATTATTAATTGCTATTATCGCTATCTTTATCACACCGAAGCTGTTTTTTTTTTTTCGCACCCTATTATACTCCCTTGGCCCTCAGGCACAGAAATTCCAAATAAATCATTCTGCTTTAAATCTTATAATCTAGTATAAGTATCTTTTTTTTCTCTCTCATTCTGACATATTGCTGCCTTAGCAACAGTGCATATCACCTTCATGGAGGCGTTGCTAGGCTTGTTTGCTATGTCAATCTCTTTAATTTATTTTTTTTTAGTGACCAGACACTATTTGCTCTCATGTTTCTTTCTGTGGCAAGAACTGGTCTCCACTATATGCTACGTAAGTACATATATGATATAGGTTGACATACCAACTACCTATATATATTCAAGTTATTACCAGACGGTCTGGTTATTTCATTGTTCACTATCCTATATATATAGGATTGTTGCTCATTTTGTATCTTGTTGAGGTTAACTATCTGGTTCCTTTCCTGTTCTATGATATACTATCTCCTGCTTGAGTTTATATTGTGAATTTACACCTATTGTTGTTTATAAGATTTAGATCTGGGAGCACATAACTATGCGAGTACTCCCAATCTACTTCCATTACTTACGCCCAGATGTGTATGAGAGAGTCTCTAAGTATTGTATGCTGACTCATATCTCCTCACATCTACAAAAAGACCTTGTTATTTTCATGGTTATGATATTGATATTCTAGTTGATGTTAACACAGTGATGTTGTTGTTATTAATGATCTTTCTTTCTTTCCCTTCTACTATATTCTCAGAAAGATATCTGTGCCTTTTATATTTTACATATTCAATTTTTATGGTTCAAATGCACCTGCCACCACCGTATATACATTTTTTTTTTCTTTACATATTCCTTTCATCCTCTGCTTTACCTGTCGGTCCTTCCAATTCCAGTGATAGTTCTTTTTGATATTGATGGTATAGGTGACATGCTTTTTACACATGGAATGTGAAGGGATTTAATTCTCCTTGTAAGTGAAAGCAAATCCTCACACATCTCCAAAACATAAAACACAAATCGCTTTCCTTCAAGAAACTAAATTATTAGCAGAGGATGTTCACAGGCTCAAGAAACATTGGTTAGGTCAAATTTATCATTTGTCTTATACTGCTAAAAAGAGAGGAGTTGCCATTCTTAAAAGCCTTAAATGGTCTCTAATAAAATCCCTTTCAGATAATGAAGGCAGATGGGTGATGGTCAAATTAAATACGAATTCTGGTCCTCTTCTACTTGTCAATGTATACGCACCTAATCCTCACTCCCCCAAGTTTTTTCATAACTTAGCTCAACAGATTTTATCTTTTAATACGGACAATACACCACTTATTCTGGGAGGTGATCTTAACTTAGCATTAGAAGCTAGCACTTACAGAAGTAGCCCTACTACTGATGCCCACCCCAGAAGTATTAAAGCCCTCTCTCTGTTTATGCAGGACATTGGATTAGCTGATGTTTGGTGCCTTTTGCACCCCAGAGATCGAGACTTTACCTTTTATTCCTCTCTACATAAAACATATAGCAGAAATGACTATTGGTTAGCCTCCCATATCATAATAGAAAAAACTATTGATTCATCCATCTCTCCCATCATAATTTTGGATCACGCTTTGGTTAAATTGCATCTCTTGTGGGGCCCATCAATACCCAAATCTACCTTCTGGCAGTTAGATCCTTTCCTTCTTAAAGACCCGGATTTTTTAACCATGATTAAAGCTCAAATTCAGGACTTCCTCTTTCATAATACCCCCATTGAATCTTCTATGTCTAATGTATGGGAAGCTCTTAAAGCCACAATTCGTGGGAAAATAATTAGCTATGTTGCATATAGAAAAAGGGTAAGAGAGCAACAATTGACTGATATGGAAAATCTCTTAAAGCCAAAGAGAATCTATACTTCTCCTCTAACAAACATTTTCCTGATTCTCATCTACACTTTGAAATTCTTCAACTCAGAGTCAAATAAACTAACTAATTTCTCGTAAAACTGAATTGGCCCTTTTTAAACTTAAGCATAAATTTGGGGAACATGGGGATAAAAATGGGAAACTCCTTTCTTACCAGCTTAAAGCACAACAAATGGAACACCATATTCTAAGTCTTAAAGACGAACAAGGCAAAATTCATTTTGTTAACTCTTTCATAAATCGTATCATGTCCACCTTTTATCAAAAACTATATTCTAGCAGAAATCCTCCTTCAACCATACTAATTAAACAATTCCTTAAAACTTTGCACCTTCCCCATCTTTCTCCTCATGAAGCGAATCTCTTAGACTAACCCTTTTCATTACAAGAAGTTCAGAAAGCTTTGTCCTCACTGAAATCGGATAAGTTCCCCGGAAATGATGGTTTTCCTGTTGATTTTTATAAAATATTTTCTCATACTTTATGCCCCCCCCTAACATTTATCAAGAAGCTTCCACTACTGGCAAGCTTCCTCCCTCTTGTACTGAAGCAGTTATTACCCTACTTCCTAAGAAGGACAAAGATTGAATACACCCAGTAAGCTATAGGCCAATTTCCCTGTTAAACATGGATGGGAAGATATTTGCTAAACTATTAACCTCCCGACTTGAACATTTGATCCCCAAATTGATTCACTGTTCACAATCTAGTTTTATTAAACATAGGTCTGGATCAGATCATCTACGTTCTCTATTCAATCTAATTTCACAAAGCCAAATCTCTCAGTTCTCCAGTGGCGCCATAGCTATTGATTTTGAAAAGGCTTTTGACTATTTAAACTGGGATTATCTGTATCAGGTGCTATCTCACTTCGGCCTTCCGTACACCTTCTGCTCTTGGATTAAATTATTATATAACTCCTCTGTTGCTAAGGTACTTACTAATTCCACCCTTTCCTCCTGCTTTCAACTGGAAAAAGGAACCAGGCAAGGCTGTCTCCTATCACCTACCCTTTTCATTTTAGCCATGGAACCCCTAACTGCCTGTTTATGCCAATCTGTCGGTATTAATGGCATCCCAATGGGAAGCTCAAGATATGTTTCCCTTTCTTATGCCAATGACCTCCTGATTCTACTTGAGAATCTGGATGAGGCAGGACCCCTACTGGTTGACTTACTTAGCAAATTTACAAGTATTTCGGGCCTTGCTTTAAACTATGATAAGTCAGAAACTCTACCTCTTAATGACCATTGCAACATTTTTATGAACCACCCTTTTGGATTTTGATGGTTGCCGCATGACATAACATATCTCAGAATCAAAATAACTAGTCATTTTAAGAAAATATGGGATAGTAATCTTAATCCTTTACTAGATAATATCAAAACAATTCTAGACAGATGGAGGCTTCTTAATCTTTCCTTTATGGGTAAAATTACGGCCATTAAGATGTCCATATCCCCAAAATTTTCTACATCTTTGCTAACATCCTTTAATTCTTCCATCTTTTTCCTGGCTAAAATTGATAAACTGATAGGTAGCTTTATATGGGAGGAAAATTCCAAATTTAATCATAACAAAGTTTGATCTCATTGGAAAAAAGGTGGATTTGGACTCCTTGGTTCAAAAGTTATCTATAGGCCTTCCAGGCAGCACAAACCATTAAATTGTTTCAGAAACCTTCTCCTCACTCCCCACTTTGGATTGCTATGGAATCCACACTGAACATGGAGGTTCTTACTTCCTTTATTTTAACGCCTTTCCTCAAAATTAAAAACTCATCCAATCATATCAGCTTCTGTTCTATATTGGAAGTTAACCCATAAATTTTTGAAATCTAACCCCAAACCTTGGTTTTACGCCCCTTTTTGGGGGCAACCCACTGTTCACACTGGAAAATCATCCAATTTTCTGTTGTTCATGGAGGAATAATGGAATTTTTTCTTGGCAATATCTTGGACCCGAACTCTCTCGGCCTTAGAACATTCTCAGACTTACAGGTCAAATGGAAACTTCCTAAACAGGACTTCTGGAAGCTTTACAAATTCAAGCAGCTCTCAACTCCATTTCTAATTATATATACAAACACACTTTTCTAGAATCACACATCTACACTGGGCTAATATCTCTACAAAATTAAGCAGCATCATTTACATAAACATTATTGACAATCTTCCATCCTTCTATATAAGCTAAAAATAAATGGAGCACTACCTTACTACAATATCTCAGATACACAATGAAGTAAATGTTGATGTCTGGCACACAACACATTTAAAGATACCATGACTCCTAATACAAATCAAGATCTTGCATCTTTGGTATAGAACTCCTTGACACTTCACGAATGGCCTGTTAAATAACAATAACTGTTGGCGCTGCAACCAAGCTAACGGTGATCTGCTTCATATTCTTTGGTCCTGCACTCCCATTAATAACCTTTGGTGTAAAATTCATTCATTTGCTTCCAAAGTAATTGGACAAAAGTTTCCCTTTGATCCAAAACTATTCCTCCTAGGCCTCTATACTCCGAGTAACTCTTCCCTTTCACATGCACATTTTAGATGGCTAAACATACTTTTTCTTTTGGTTAAATGTCTGATTCTTATTAAATGGAAATCTACCCTTGTTCCCTCCCTCCCTTTTTGATGTTCTTCAAAGCCTCTCTCAATATGCCTCACTAGACTGTCTATCCCATGTTATTCATGACCGACTCACCGTATATGATCGGTGCTGGCAGGATACTTTAAATTCATTGAAACGGCTGGTTCTTAAGACCCTAATCTTCAAGATTTATTTAGCTTTCCTTTTGGTATATCTTTACTCTGTTAATTAGATCTGGGTCTCTCTAACACTCTGTGCACAGATATCTCCTCTCTTTTTCTTTCCCACCCTACTTCTTTCTTCCTTTTTCTACCCTGCACTATTTTCTACCTTCCGCATACATCTCTTTTTTATTTATATTCCTCCTCTACTGTGTAATGTTTGTATTCTTATAGGTATCACTTCATGTAATGGTTTGAAAGCCTGCTATAACTTGTTCTCGTACTCATATTGCACTTAACTGATCTATCTGAATTCATAATACTTTAATAACTGTAACTCTTTGTTCACTACTTAAGATATAAATATGACAAATTCTTATTTTATATATGTATATTTAAGGCATCCTCATTATATTCAATCTAAACTATGTGTTTTGTTAAGTGATACCCTTTTGTAATCTATATGAGGTTTCCCTTTCATTATGTATGCCTGTATGTCTTTATATATTTAAAATGAATAAAAAGATAAACTCAAAAAAAATAAAATCAGCAGATTTATATTGTAATGTCGTCACAAATATGTTAAACTACTCCTGAATGAATCCAAATGAAACAGTTCCCATGGTCTTTTGGAGCATGACATCAAAAAAATCAAGCAAACAAATAAAATGTTAACAGCAGACTAGGTGCCATAAACCTTTCGCAAGTTTATGCTGGTCCGTGTGAGGAAATGTTCTCATGCTGGTGATAGTGTAAAATACCGGGTATGCGTAAGACCTATGCTATTAGCATAGAGCTCAAGTTACACTATTTGGTACAGTCATCCATTCCATTACTTTTTATTCGTTTAGTTGGGTTGGGAGTCGCCCCCACACCACCATGTTAAAAAAAAAAAAAAAACAAGGGGAGTGTGGGGTGCAAAGCCCCCCAACTTAAATAAACTGACAACCAAGTATGGTGTGTGACCAAAGCAGCGCTGTATTCAGGAAGCTTTTACGGCAAGCTTCCTAGGTGTACCCAATATTCTACACTATCGCCCTTATGTCTTAGAAGAAATTCTAGAGTTTATATTTTAAACATTGCAAAAAAATACAATTGGCATCCTTATCTTTTTGCCCATTGTTAGTTAATAACGGTTTACTAAATTATTTTGAGATGCACAGTAGAATTAGAATTAGCTCTTATAGTGTGCCTTTCATACAAAATGTATCCCACAGCAATTTACAAGCCATAAACCATTTCAAAAAGTAATTAGGTGACCACTGGAAGCTTAAGAGAGAGCTAGAGGAAGGTTAACAAAAACAGAGCGAGAGACATGGAGATGGGAGTTAAGCAATGAGAGGTTAAGTGACCTGCTCAAGGTCAAAGCTAAGGGGTGTTGGTAAGATTCAAATCCAAAGGTCTGCCAAGTTCACAGCTCTGTTCTCTAACCACCATGTATTGCCTCTCAACCATGGATGTAGGAACGCATACACCAAGTAACCCACCGCTTAGAAGTCGACTGGAGAGAGGTGCGAGTCATCTGGGCCCTGACCACAGATTCCAGTTTCTCCAACTGTGTGAAATCCACTGCTACTAGTGTTTTATAATATGAATGTTGTGCTCTATTTTAATCAAACATAATGTTAACTGCATACATCTAAGAACTGCTTTAGTTTCTTTGCTTGTATTATGCAGTTCCTGAAATAAAATATAGGGTGTATAAGGGGTCTAGGTAGTAAATCTGGGCATATTTACGATGGGGGGGCAGCAAATTGGCACCAAAAGGTTCTTTTTTTTTTACCTTGTGTTTGTAGCCTGGTCACCCTGACCAGCCCCTGTCTGGACCGATTCTGTCCCCCCAGGCCCAGTCTCCTGACTTACCTGGGACATACCTTCTCCACTGCTGTCCTGCCACAAAACCTGCCCAGAGGTGCCCAATAATTAGTGCAGGGCTTGCGAGGGACCAGACCATCGCTGCGCCATGGTCAGAGAGTTTTCCCTCAATTTTCTCACTTGGGGCCCACAAATGTACAATGACACGATGTGCATGTTCTGCCTTCACGGAAATTCCCGACATCTAGGTGTGGGTCCCTTCCCTTGTCATCCCACAGTACTGCCACCTAGCCATGGGACAGACAGTCCCCCCCCTCCATGAGGGAGGAGAGCTCTTCTAAGGATGCTTAATCCTTCTTCCTCCTCCTCCTGTCAGCCCCCAAACAACTCAGATCCATTCCCAAACCCTGGTTCCTGGTGAGGCAGGTAATGAGGCAGTCAGTGCCTAAACCCACCACACCACTGGGCCTTCTGTTTACCGAAGGGTTCCGGCTCACACATTTTTAAGTTCCTATCTACACCAGTGTTCTCAGCAAGGGAATGGGGTAGATGTCCCTTGGTTGCAATACACATCACGGAAAATACAAACAGAGGAATGGCCTGCTTGGTTATTGAACTCTCATACTGTACCAAGAAAGTCAAATTTACACATGGAGAAAGTGAGGACACAGAAGGCACTGGGTTTTGACCTCATTATTGCAGAAGTTTGTCAGCAGCAAATTTAGAATAAGAAGACCTGGACTTCCAGTGACATCATTGCTTTATTTTATTTTTATTTATTTATTTATTCAATCTTGGATTATAATACCTTTGAGCAGGAGACTGCTCTTTTACAAAGGTTCCACGTCGTAAAGGGTGGGTATACATACATAGTGGGTTTAGGAGTATCTAGCTAGGTGAGTAAACATAGAAAAAATACATTGTAAATAGGAAACAGAGATGGTTTTAACACTAGGATAATTCAGGTAACAGTAGCAGCCTAGGTGGCATTGTCAGGTAAAAGACAGTAAGTAGCTATCTAGAAAGGAGAGTAGGGGGCATTGAGTGGGGGGGGCATGATGACTATTTAGTGGGAGGTGGGAGAGGAGAGTGCAGGGTATTGCAGAGCAAAAATGGGGACAATTCAGGGTAGAAGGACAAAGTAGGAGTAGCGAGGAGATGGTAATAACCTGAAAGGTGAATAAGACCAGGGTCAGAAGTGGGTGTGTGGAGTAATTAGAAAGTACAGTCATGGGAACTTTTCTTCAGTAGGTGTTGTCTTGGCTTGGTCTTGAAAAGCCCCAATCTCTGTTTGGTGTTATGTTCAGTGCCGAGGTTATTGAGCCAAAACTGGTGCCCGGTAGGCATATGACCTCTGCCTTTGGGAGGTTCTGCAGCGAGGGATGGTGAGAACCTGATGGTCAGAGTTCCTGATGCGGTGTGGGCCTGTGAATACGCTTAATAGGCTTGTGACTCCAGGAGGCTGAAGTCCGAGTAGTGATTTTTTAGCTAAGAAGCAGGTTTGGTATTGTATTCTGTTATCAAGTTGTAGCCACCCGGTTTGCTCATAAAGGTCACATGTGTGCATTAGCCTGGAGGAATTGGTGAGCAGTCTACAGGCTTTGTTTAGGGCTACTGCTATCCTACATAGTGAGGTGGGAGTGGCTGAGCTGTATATGACCAATCCATAGTCGATGACGGAGACAACTGTGCTATGGATTGCGGTTTGGAGTGCTTCAGGTGTCAGGCATTTCTTGTGCCTGTGCAGGAGCCCAGTTCTTATGTTGACTGCTTTGGCCACATTCTCAATGTGTTCTGCACAGGAGAGGAACAGTCAAGTGTAACCCCAGGTATTGAATTGCTCCACTTGTTCAAGTGAAACTCCTGCATGATAAGTGATGTTTGATGGCAGTTTAGCTTCAGAGCTCTGTCTCAACCTACTGCATCTAAATCAATCCTGGTGCAAGAACATTTCCATCTACCAAAAAAATGATCAGTAACAGAAGTACTGAAGGTGACAAGACAAAGGTTCAAGGAATGTTCAGCCACAGTGAGCCCTAAAGAACAAAATCACCACTCTCTGAGCAACCTTGAGGCGGCGGTTCCCTGTTCCAGGCTGCAGCGGCATCACCAGGAATGCATGATCTTGACAATGAGGAGGACTTCACTATCACATTGAAAAATTATGCTACTGAGCTGCAGGATATCAGAGATAACCTCTGTAGATTAGAGTCGATGGTTGCCAATGATAGAAGGGACTTGTAGACAGTGGAGAAAAGAACTGGAGCTGTGGAGACCTGCGTGACTGAATATACCCACATGGTCAACATACACAGTTCAGCTTTGCTGGCAGTACATGAAAAAGAACAGGACATCAAACATAAATTAGAGAATATGTAGGGAAAATGGGCAGCACTTACCTAGCTGTAATGCATAGAAGTTTTAATGTAGAAAAGATTGCAATAGGTATGTTCGCATGCCTAAGCTTGAGAACAGACACAGACAAAATATTAGTTGTCAGCATGATCTGGTTGAAAAGGTAGAGACAAGAAACATGCTAGTTTATGGAGGAGCAGCTATAGAAGGTTTTGGGCCTGCCAAAAGATGAACCCGTCCACCTATAACGAGCCCACAGAGCATTTGCAATACCACCGAAATAAGCCAGTGCCAGACCCTGATCCATCGTAATAGCTTTCTTGGACTACAGAATCAAGGTTGAGGTGCTGAGAATGATGTTCTAAAAAGGATGTTTTTTTTTCAGGGACAAGAACGTGTATCTGGACCACAGCATTGCCCCTGTGATGGTCCAGTGCTGGTGCCAAGTCCTGCAAGTGCAGAGAGCCCTTAAACAAAAAGGAGTCACGGCATTTCTGGTGTATCCTGCCCATTTAAAAGTGCAACCCCTGATGGCATAAGGCACTTCCAAGAACTACTGGCTGCAGCTGACTTTTGGTAGCACATGGCATATAGCTTGATGAGCTCCAATGGCAGTTCCGTCTACAGGAGGTACAAAGATGAGCCTGCCAAAAGTGCTGGCAGACTCACAGAGCACCAACTATCCCCAACCACTGTCATTTGGGACATTATCAGGACTCATGCCAAGAAACCCATTTCAACTGAAACCATGACTTCCATCCAGAGCAATGCTACTTCATCTGACCCATGGCCCTCCATACCAGACACCTCAGAACTGGGACAGATCGACTATTGCATCATATCTCTGCCTAGGATGGAGATTTTACTTTGCTTTGCTAGTTGAACCTGTTCATTTTTGACTGGATTGTGGACATGAAACACCGCCCCCCCAGCAGCAGTTTGGAGGGAAGGTTGGTGCCAGGGATAGGGGTAGGTGGCTGGCACACCACACATACTGTAGAGATTGGTCTGCTTTAGGGGAATGCATTGAGGCACTTGATCTGCTCTCACACACTTCTGGCACAGTATTCTTTCTTGAGTGGGGGAGGGCCACGGCATTGTGAAGACTTGACTCATGGAACAGCCTTATTGAGGACAGGGTTCTTACAGGTTCTTAGAAACAGAAATATGAGTTGACAGGCACTGTCTCCTAGGTGATGGGCTATCCTCAATATCCCTGGAGGGCAATCGTAGAAGGGGTAGCCTATGACAAATGACTGAATCCAGGGCATGGACAGTATCACTATGGTACTTTGCTTTGAACTTAACATGTACTGGGTGACCTAGGAGACCAACCTGAGAAGGTGTATGTTGCCCAGAGATGATGGAAGACTCCTGTAACTTTTGAGCCCTGGTCTTTGCCTTGCTTGGCAAATCACTTAGCTTACAGCATAGCTGTATAAAACTCATAGGTAGGTTGTTGGCGCCTTATCTCATATCCCTTGATGGACACACCCAGGTAACAAGCATTGGAAAAGCCCAACACAAGGTAGGGCAGTCCAGCTGTGCTAAATATAATATGAATAGTGTGTTGTGTAAATGTCTTGAAAGTACCGGGGTGTGGGGAGCACTCCTGGGGACCCTACCCACAGAGAGATGAGGGGATTTATGCCTTTCATTGGTAACAAGCCATGCTGAGTAGGTTTTTCTGTTTTGTGATGATTGTGGTGTCCAAGATCATCTTTTCCATCTGCCTGGGAGCCAGGGACCACCTCTTCTGGAATATTAAACCTGATATTAAATGTAGTAATGTGAAACAGAGAGCTACCTTTAGTTATAAACAACTGTCATCAGTTTTAAAGTGGCCTTGCTCTCAGTAAATCGCGCCTACAGACTATTTGTTACCGGTATTGACACCACCCTCTGGCTGTGAGCAAGCCTTGCACAAAGTGACAGACATAGAAACAAACCCCCACCTCCCCAAGCCCCACCGAGCTACACAAGCAGTTGAGGGTGGAAAAAGTGACACACCTTGAGGCATTAGGAAAAACCTTCTCAGAGAAGACTCCTTACCATATGTATTTGGAATACAGTTGCGATGCTGCCATTGGCTTACTGTTTATACATCCCAATTGCATGCATCAATTTGTTTGTTGATGTTTGAAGGTAGCTTCTACTAAGGTCCAGAGGTTAAAATGTCAATCACAAATCAGGTTAGTTAAATCGCAGACCTGAATATAATTTCATATAAAGAGCATCAATAACCCTGTGAAAAGAGCTAGAATCCTGCAGGAGTTGCAAAGGAAGGTGCAGGGATCGCATTCCTGCAGGAGACTCACCTTACAGCAGCTGAATATGTGAAACTAAGATGGGCCTGGGCAGGGGAAGTGTATGCATCTCCACCTGAGCAGCACTCTCGCAGGAGGGGCACAGCTATTTTAATATGGAAAAACTTCCCTTTCCAGGTAACACAGGCATTGACTGACCTGGGAGGATGTTTTGTTAGGTTTAAGGGTGAATACAGGGTCCAAAAATGCATTATGTTGAATCTCAATGTGCCCAGTGAGGAGAAACCTCTGGGTTCATTCCTTAAGAATGTAATTTCTGAAACAGTGACCAATGCACACAGCCTGATCCTCACTGGTGAGATTTTAACAGTCATCTCACCGGCCTTAGATAAATCAGGTCAGTTGGCACAACCACAGATCAGAATTGGCTAAGCTCGAGAGATTCAGTACCGGTGGACCTAATTGAAATCTGGTGCTACATGAACCCCTGGGTTCGGAATTACTCTGATTATTCCCTCGGGGCGGATGCAACTCAACTGGCACGATAACCACTTCAGATCACACTCCAGTTACATTAGAGCTCTTTATATGTCAGGAACCAAGGAGTACTGTCTGGAGATTGAATGTCAGTCTGCTCAATAAAAAGGGTCTTTAGAGCTTGGTAATCTAGGAGGTTAGGGAATTCAGAGTAAGCAATCCACCAGCAGACAACACTGCCACAATATATTAAGACACATTACAATCTACCCTAGGGGTATGATCATTTCATATACCTCACAGGAGAGAGGAAAGGGTGGCCACACAACTTTCCTAGAATCGAAATTGAAGAGCTGGAGTTCCTGCACAAGATAGTTTTAGACACCACAGTAAAATAGCAACTGGATGCAAAAAGATGCAAAAGGTTAGTTGTAATGCAGTTGCTGGAGTAAAGAATAGAGGGGCCCAGATATTCTCAACAAAGGCTGTATGACAGTGACAATAGGGCTGGGAGACTCCTGGCTGGACAGCTGAGACAACATGCAGCTTTCAGGGCAGTTCTGAGACTAAAACAGGAGTGGCCCAGGCTTAACAACCAACCGAATGAGATCCAGAATATGTTTGCAGACTATTATAGGAAGCTCTGTCAGATTGAAGGAGGACAAACCATGACAGGGAGATAGAATAATTTCTGGACAACACCCCCTTCCAACCTTAAGTGACTAGGGATAGGAGGAGCTTAATGCATCCATTACACCCCAAAATACAGGCAAGATTAATCCCTGAAAATGGTAGATCCCTACCATCCAATTCTATAATACTTTTCAGGAGATTCTGGTTCCACATTTTGGCAGCAGTGGCAGATTCATTTCTCAGTGAGAGTTTACAGATCCCTGCTTCCTGATGTCAGGTCCAAATTTCTGTTCTGCCCAAACCAGGCAAGGACCGGAAGACTGCAGCTCCTATCGCTCAATATAACTCTTGAACACCGATTTAAAAATATTCTGAGGTACCTGCAGGACTGTCAACTGGGGCACATACAGAACATAATGAACTGCAACCAAACAGGATTTTCCATGGCAGGCTATTGCAGGACAATATAGGAAGGTTTTTCAATATTATACCTTCTCAAAGCGGTAAGAATGCCTTCCACCTGGCCATCAGTATGGACACTGAGAATGCCTTCAACAGGGTTGATTGGACCTCCTCATACAGGGTTTACAAAAGTTCCAGCTGGGAGATACATTTGTAGGAGCTATTTCTTCACTGTATGAAGGCCCAGAAGCCACTGGGAGAGTCAATGGCCATCTCTCTCAGAGAGTTGCTGCTGGGGAGCCAGACCAAGCAGGGGTGCCCCTTCCCAACCTTGCTGTTTGCACTCAGCCTGAACCCCTTGTGACGAACATTGGGGCATACCCAGACATCAGTGGTATAGTGGCAGGCGAGCGGGAACAGAAGATAGCTTTATATGCAGATGGCTCCCTGTTTTTTTTGTTTGTTTGTTTTAGTGATCCGGCTGATTCCCTCTTACATCTGCAAGATGTGTTAGCCAGGTTTGGTGCACTAACCGGATACAAGATAAATAACTCTAATTTAGAGAGCATGGTACGTAGTGGCACCCCACCTCCAGCTTTATATAGACTTATCCATTTTCATGGGCCTCCAGGAATACTTTCGGATATTTTGGGATCAGAGTCACTGCAGATACCTCCCACCTTTTCCAAGATAATTACCAAACACTGGTAGAAACTTTAAAACAAAATGTGACTGGACAGAAACTACTTCCTTTGGCCTTGTATGGCAAGGTGCAAATAATGACTATATTGGTGCCTTTCCCGGTCACCAATTTTAAATAAATAAATAAAATTGCCACAGTTTTATTTTTTATTTCAAACCCTCCCAATTCAGTCCTAACTCTTACTGGAGTTATCCAGGTTCATATGGCTGAGGAAACACCGAGAAGTGCACAGACTGTCTACTGCTGCCAAAGAATGTGTCAGTCTGGGACTTCCCTATTTCAAAAGATATTACTTAGCAGCTTAGGCAGCCTACTTGGAGACATGGGCAAAACAAAGAGTAGACTCAGGTTGGTACCAAATCAAAGAAGCAGATTCCCCTGCCTTACCCCACTGGACCATCTCAACCATGGTCTTGCCACAGAACCTCTGTCATTCCTTGAGAAATCCTTGGACCAGGCACATGGTAGAAATACTGAGCAAAGCTACAAAACCAACAGGCACCCCGAACACTTTGAGGCCTCTCACTCTCATCAGGTCCCATAAGGCCCTCCTCTCCTTTCAATCAGACTTAGGTGTAGTTACAGGAAAATAAGGGACTTGCATGAGTGAGGCCCTAAGGGATACATTTCAGTTAGGAAGGGAAGACCACTACTGTTTCCTGCAAGTCAGACATTTCTTACCACAGGGAGACAACTTAACCCAGGTTTCCGGACCGCAGTCTGACTTGGGACAGTACTTTTATTGGTTGGTAATCCTTAAGGCAAAGGCCAGACTCGTCTTAGACCTCTACAAGTTATTGAGCAAATTTGGACACTTCCCCTCTAGAACAAATCAAAATTGCGCTGGGAGTTGGGGGGAGAGGATAACACTGCTAATTAAACAATGGCAAAATAGATTATCCAGGGATTGGCAGTCACAGCCTCTCCTACATGGAGAGAGTTTAATTGGCAGATTCTTGTTAGATATTTTTTGGACCCCCCCCCCCACAGTTACTAGGTTTTTCAATACCATATACACAAACCTTTGCTGGAGACAGTGTGGGGGTGCAGCGTCACATCGCTATATTTTCTGGGGGTGCTCAATCATAATATAATTTTGGCAAGAGATACATGCTGAAATACGTGTGCTGGAAGTGCAACTCCCCTGTGACTTCCAGAACTTGGTGTTAGGATTCCCTGTACTATTGAAAGGCCCCCATAACAGAAGCAGACTGGGACAAATACTTTGGCTGGCAGCTCTAAAATGCCTTAATCTGGTATGGCTGTCTCCTCTCCCACCAACTGTTGAGCTGTGGAGAAGGAAGCTGTTTCCCTACAAATAAGGTACTCAATATTTTTGGAAATCTGACACCCCATGCATCATTACATGGCAAGGCGACTTCTGGTTCAGCTACGGCTCCGATCAGCAGCTAAGAGAGATGCTCCGCCCGATCTGCTAATTAACCCTCCCTTACAATACATTGATTCCAACAGAAAAAGGGTGAAATGGCATCCAGAGGATTGCAGAAGGATAGAGGGACAAGAATTGCATCTCTTTCGCAGGAGTGAAAAGGAAATCCAGGGCTCAAGACAGAACTCTCCCACACAAGGCCCTGCCACAACCACACGCCATAACAACTCGGCCCCAACCTATGATACTGATGAGGAATCCAAACAGCTCTCTCGATTAGCCCATCCTTTCCAGCTGCTCCCCCTCAGCTTCAAAGAAGTCGAGGATTCACTCATCAATTTAGATACCACAAAAAGTGCCAAAGACGATGGCTTAGAACCATTTTTCTTAAAAGTCGGCTACCGCTATCTTACTGCTCTCATTCTCCATATATTCAACCTCTCTATCTCTTCTGCCGTAGTTCCATTATGCTGGAAATCCGCCCATATCATACCCTTATTTAAATCCAGCGACCTATGCGACTTAAACAATTACAGACCAATCTCAATCTTGCCTATCCTTTCAAAAGTCCTCGAAAAATTGATTTATGTACAATTGAAGAATCATCTGGAAACCTACTCTCTCCTCAATCCAGCCCAATCAGGCTTTCGCTCTAATCATAGCACTGTTACTGCACTAGCTAAAGTCACCGATGACTGGATCTCTGCCAAAGATGCTAAAAAAATTACAGGTGCAGTATTCTTAGATTTGAGTAAAGCATTCAACACCGTTGCCCATACTCTAATTGTGAACAGCCTCACCAATATTGGCGCTACCCTAGCTACTACCAAATGGTTCTCCAGTTACATATCAGGTAGGATGCAGAAAGTCAAAGCTGGTGGGCTGTTCTCTGCCTCCTTACCAGTTACTAGAGGAGTCCCACAAGGTTCCATCTTAGGTCCTATACTCTTCTCCCTATATATCAACAACCTAGATTCTCAAATAACCAGGTCAACCTTGCATTTCTTTGCAGACGATACAGTTTTGTATATATCTGGCCATACAATATCGGAAGTCAGGGAAATACTTCAGGTCGATTTTGCACAGCTAGAAACAAATCTCATCAATACCAAACTCCTCCTAAATGCTAAAAAAACTAAGGCCATGATTTCCCCCCTAATCCTTCCTCCGTCACACTCACTGTCCCACCTAAAGACTTCATCGTTACATCCCTAGGTGAACCACTGGAAGCTGTCTCTAAATTTAAATACCTCAGCTTTTGGTTAGACAACAAGCTCTCCTTCAACGAGCACACTGATGACCTGTCCAGAAGAATAAAAGCTAGACTAGGCTTCTTCTGAAATAGGTCCCTCTTTCCAATGGAAACCAGACTCACGCTTGTTCAGACCACCTTCCTCCCTTTACTTGATAATGGGGACATATTATACACTTCTGCAGCAATTACTGACCGAAACAAATTGAACATTCTCTATCACCGTGCCCTGCGCTTCATTACAAACTACCCATACCGAACCCACCATTGCGAACTATATGCAGCTGTTGGTTGGACTTCACTTACCATTAGACGCACACTCCATGCTGGCATTTGGACCCTAAAACTTCTTCTGAATAAATTACCAAGCTATTTAGTAGCACTAATCCGTACTGCCCACAAATCTTATTTCTTTAGGAAATCAGATTTTATCCTACTCAACGCACCTAGGACTCGTACCTCCTTTGGCAGACAAGCTCTTCTCAAGTGCCCTACCAACTATTTGGAACCAGCTGCAATCCACTCTGAAACTATCCAGTGTAGTCTCAGTAAATTTCTTCAAAAACTGGTGGCTTCAAAAATAAAGGACACCTGTAACTGCTTCTAAACTCCCTCCCTAGCTTTCTCCTTACTTCCTTAGTTTGTTCTCACTACACCGCCTTCCTTAAAGAACTTTGTACTAAATATTTTTTTTGGTTTTTGGTTTTCACCCAGGACTGTTTACCCATGTACCTTGTAGGACCTGGTCTGCCATTTATGTATTGTTATGTTATTGTATATTTGTTGTAACCATGCACCCAGGACCTCCTTGTGTATGAGCTTGCTCAATGGAGCTTTCCTGCAATAAACTTGAACTTGAAACCTGAACTTGAACTAGATTTAAGACTCTGATGAGGGAACTGAAAGATATAAGGCCAGAGAATAAAAGCGAATTCAAACAACTAAATCAAAAATTATCGATGGTGAAAACCTGACTTCAAGAAGCTGAGGAATGAATTGGCACAGTAGAGGATGGCCTACAGCATATTGGTCGCACGGTCTCTGCGCTGTGTGTCCATGCAATCACCATAAAGCAGAAGTATTTGGATCTCGAGAGTAGGACCAGGAGGGAGAATCTATGCCTATATGGCTTGAAAGAAGGTGCAGAGGAAGGTGAAATGTCTGAGTTTTTAGCCAGTATGCTTCGTGATGTACTGAATTTACCTCAGAGCTATAAAATAAAAATTGAGAGAGCCCGCTGTGCCCTGATGGCAAAACCAAAGGACCCAACAGCCAGATTATTAAATGTGATTATTAAATTTCATAGCTTTAAAACCAAAGAAGATATTTTAAAGCGAGCCTGGCAGCAACGTGAGGTCAAACATCTTGATTCTTGTCTCTTCTTTGACCATGATTATCCACCAGATAATCAGAAACAACGACAAGAGTATGCCCCCCTTTTAAAGCTACTCCGTGGGGAAAACCTGCGCATCCAAACACCATCTCCCTCCAGACTACGGATCTTTTGGGAAGGAAGGTACAGAAATCTATAATACCTTTCAAGAAGCAAGGGAAACCATGGTGAGAAAGGGTAATGAAGTCCCGGAACAGCCCCTGAAAATGGCCCAGAAACAGCGGGATCAAGACAACTTCTGGCAAACCATATCAGCTAAAAGGAATACGAATTGTACCACGTCTACAAGCTCGGACACTAACTCACTTTTCAGAGACTTACTTAAAAAACGTCCTGGTATCTCAGACCAAGATCTTCTGCAAATGGAAGGTTGAGCTGACCATTAAAATCTGGACTCTCGGTTGTTGAATGATGCGCAGTGAGTAGCCATGAGTGTGGTGGAGGGTAGTTTATCTACCTAGTTTGGACTCACTACATAGGGCCAGGAAAAAGCGATCACTAGGCCCAAGTAAAATTAATGCGATATGATCATAAGGCTTAAGGGGACTTGTTTAAAGGATGAGACTGTATTGCTTGTCTCATGCTAAACTGATTGCCCTTTTTTTTTTCAAATTATGACTAATTGGGGTGAAATGTATTGCTCAAAGTTTGTTTGAATTGATGGGGAGGATTGGAGGTGAAAAACATAATATAAGTAGGGGGGAAGAGTGTGAGCAAAATAAAATGTCTCCTTTAACCCTTTGATATTCTCCCCTCTTCCCCCTCCCATGGATAGCGTCCTAATTGAAATACACTTTCCCTTTTTTTTCTTGAAATTTGAGTAAGTTACACTGAGCAGATCGGGCTCAGAGGCATATTAAACTGCACAGTGTTATGCCTGTAGGGTCAAGTCTTATACTGACCCTAGAAGAGGTCCTCCCGTCCAGGAGGAGTGACGTCCTCTTCAACCTATCAAAATTAACACCAGGGTGGGTACAGAGGTCACTTGTTACAGTAGACCTCCTACCTTGGAAGCTAATGCAAGGTATACAGTTGGGTGCCCAGTTGGCGCCACCTAGTTTTTTTATTGTTAGTGTCAGCTTGTCTTCAACTCGCAGGTTTGGATAAAGTTCAGATGTTCAAACCATGTGGGGGTATATATGTTTTAAAAGATATTCTTCTGAGATGTGAAGTACTTTACTATGGGAGAGATGGGGCCTTTTCAATTGCACAAACTGAAATAATAGTAAGATAAGTTACACCTTTTGTACTTACAATGCCTGACTAGCCCCATAAAGCCCTTGAAAATTCTGTCCTCACTCAAGCGAGCTGCAGCTGATATTTCGTTGCTCCAGGAAACACATTTGTCTACTGTTGAACACTGAAAGTGTGAGCATTTAGGGTTTAGCCAGGTTTACGCCTCCTCTTATAGGGAAGGGCGAAGAAGGGGCACTGCAATTCTAATCCCACCTAGGGTTCCATTCCAAGCCACTGGCCAGATAATTGATAAAGAAGGCAGGTGTGTCCTACTAAAGGGGAAATTAAATGGGAAGCTTATTACGATGGCCTCAGTGTATTTTCCACCTAATTCCGATTTCACAATTTATAGGTCGATTTTGTTGAAATGAATACAATAGGCAGAGGGGCCAATCATATTTGGTAGTGACTTTAACTTGAACTTATGTCAGTTATTTGAACCAATAGTACAAAATCAAAAAGTGTGAAAGCAAGTGAGGAGACTGTTAACACTGATCAAGGATTTGGGCTTGTCTGATATATGGAAGTACCTTAATGGTACTGGTACTCATAACACTTTTTACTCACAAGCTCATCAGAGCTATTCTTCTATTGACTAGTTCCTAGTGTTTCAGGAACATGCTCACATGTCACAAAAGGCATGGCAAGTCCGTGTCCATGCCCCACAACATCTTTGTTTTAGAAATGATCACTTTCAGAAATCTACAGTGTGGAGGTTGAATATATCCCTTCGTAGGGACAAGGAAATTATATAGGAAATTCAAAATACAATTCAGCAAACTATAATAGATGATGATAGCCCGGAGATAGATATATCTATACTTTGGGACATGATTAAAGCTATTTGCAGAGGTAAATTTATTGCTGTTGCAGCATATAAAAGAACTTAGAGATCAGAAGAGAAATTCCTTACTAGCTCAAATAAAAAAATCTAGAAGAGCAACAGAATATAAGTGACAGCAGAGGCTACTAAGCAGTTGAAAATTTTGAAACAAGATCTCAAGTCTTTGTTAGACTATTACGTCGAACAGAACCTGTTGTTCCTCAGACAATAATACTATGAATGTGGTCCCCGCTCGCTAAAACTTTTGGCTGGGTGATTAAGAATACAACAGGCCAGGACTATAATTGCCATGTTGAGACCTTCACTTAAGGACTAATCCCAGCACACTGTAGCCACCATATCAGATATTTTTGTTAAATATTACTCTGAACTTTATGCCGCACCTCAACCACAACCCTCTATAATACAAATTCGCACCTTTCTTAAATCCTTAAACCTCCCAACTCTTTCAAAAACCCTTGCAGACACATTACTCGCCCCGATTACGACTAAAGAATTAGAGGATGAGATAGGAAATCTGAAAACTAATAAATGCCTAGGGAATGATGGATTACCAGGGGAATTTTATAAAGTCTTTAAACAAGACATTACTCCCCTACTACATCGGCTATTTAGAAATATGACCCTGCCTGAGACCCCTATCCCTCCCTCTTGGCACTATGCTATTATTTCAGTAATCCCAAAGCCTGGGAAGGATCCCTCCCTGCCTGGTTCCTATCACCCTATTTCTATTCTAAACACTGATTGCAAAATTCTGGCATCTAGATTAGCCCACAGATTAACAAAATTAGCCCCTTTCTTAATACATCAAGACCAGTCAAGGTTTATTCAAGGTTGCCAAGCCCAAGACAATATTAGGAGAACTGTATATTTAATTGAACAAATTCAAGAAATAAAAACCCTGGCACTACTACTTAGTTTGGACGCTGAAAAAGCATTAGATAAGGTTTCATGGCCTTTTCTAAAAGAAGTTCTAAAAGCCTTCCATATCCCTCACCAGTTTATAGATATTATATTTAAATTCTATCGGACCCCTCAAGCTTATATTAGATCTAATGGTCATCTGTCCCTTAAGTTTGCCTTGGGTAGGAGAACCAGGCAGGGATGTCCTATTTCCCCTCTTTTGTTTGCTTTTTATATTGAGCCTCTGGCCTACATGGTCTGACAGGACCAGAATCTCCCTGAAATTCATATGGCTGGAAAAGAACATAAAATAGAATTGTTTGCAGATGATGTATTGATATACCTAACAAATCCAGACATTTCTCTCCCACATCTATACAAACAACTTACTTTATTTTCATCCCTGGCTGGATATTCCCTGAATACTAATAAAACTGATATTTTGGCTCTTAACTACACCCCTCCAATACAAATTAAGAAAAAGTTTCAATTTAAATGGGACTCCCAGGCAATATGGTACCTGGGGGTCAATATTCCATGTGATCTTGGGCTATTATTCAGATTGAACTATGATCCCCTAATAAAGACCCTTAAGATAGACTTCAGCCGCTGGACAGTGATACCTTTATCCTTCTATGCTAGGAATCAAGCACTTAAACTGAATGCTCTATTGAGATTATTATATCTGTTCCAATCTGTGCCTTGTGTGGTGTCAGTACAGCATCTAAATAGTTGGCAACGAGCATTTTTGAGTTTTCTTTGGCAGGGGAAAAAAACCCTGACTTAAATCCCAACTACTAATGCTCTCTAACAATCTTGGAGGAATTGCATTTCCTAATTTACATCATTACTGTAATGCCTCCCAAATGCGGTTGGCTCTCCTTTGGGGAAACAACCATTATTTAGCACACTGGAAGCAGATTGATCTTGGTAGACCTTTGCCCCACCCTTTACCTGCAAACTTTTTTGCACTCCCTCAGATGAGGCAACTCCAAGGTGTCCTTACAAAAAGTACAGGAGTAATCCTGGAGGGTTGGAGAAGAGGTTACCCTCAAAAGCAATTCTCTAACCATCATTGGAAATATTGCTGGTTCTTTAAGAACCCTGCATTTTCACCAGCTTGAGAATATAAGTGGTATTCCCTCCAGGCCTCTCTGGGCTTCATGGGGTTGTGGCAAATACTTCGAAACTGTACCATGTTGACATTTACAGAAGCACAAACAAAGTACAGTTGGGCTTCGAATGATTATATATATTATTTACAGATTAGAGATTGGGTTAATTCCAAATAAAAATCCACACCTCTAGATCATTGCAGAAGGAAGACAGCAGTCCTTTTACTCACATTTGGACAACCACTGAAAGTGATCATGCCATATCTTTGCTGTATCAGTTTCTCAATGCCTTTCAAAACCATCTTATTGACCTAATAAAACAAAGATGGGAGAAGGACTTGGGCTGTCCCCTCCTTTAGCCTTCTTGGCCGAAGGTATGGCAGTCTACCTGGTCTACAACTTTGTCACTCAGCTGGAAGGAGTATGTTTGGAAGGTGCGTACAAGGTATTTCCTAGTACCCCAATTCTTAGCAAAGCATAATCCTAAGGCCTCCTCAAATTGCTGAGACGATGTGGGGTGCTTGAGGCATCCCACGCCCACATATTTTTACTCTGTCCTAAGATTAAGTCATTTTGGCAAGCAGTTATCCATCAGATAGTTAGCATGCTGTCCATTCAGAAACCATGATCTCCTCAGAATCTACTATTGGGTATGCCCCCCAAAACCTTTAGAGATAAAGATGCCAAATATTTTTTGTCTATATGTAACCCCCGTTACCTGAGGTTACAAGTCCCAGTTAGACCTAGTGACAGGCAAGGACAGGCAGCTAGTGAGACACCAGTTAGATGGGTTTCACTCTGTCTTGCTCTGTGCTCAGTCTCTGCTGAGCTAGAGAAATCACATCATTTAGAATTTTTGCAGCAGCATAAGCCACAATGGAATGCTGCAGCTGGGAGTTGGGATAGAACGTTGGGGATTTTTGAAGTCAGTCGAAGTGGGATCACTAGAGGGAGGAGGTGTTCTGCTGCAGGCAGGCCCTCAGAGCCCCCAGCTCTGATATAGAGCTAGTTGCAGAGTGGTGTGTGTTCTCACCATAAGAAGAACACAAAGTACTTCAGCTGACGTGGTAGAGACCACTTCCCAGTTGGTTCAGGGCCCCCTCCCTGCGGGGATGGGGGATGCCAACAGCCAGCTTCCGTGGCAATCCCCTGGGCTGGCTAGAGAGAGAGAGAGAGAAAGAGAAAGCTGCCTGATGTTGTGCTGTGTCACCACGAAGAATTGTAATGGTTTTCCTGTGAGAAAAGCCTGTGGGGCACCTGCAATCAGGGGTGAGTCTGCTCTGATAAAGGGCCAATGTGTTTTCACCTGAGACTTTGTGTATTAAGTATCTGCTACTGTGGGTCAGGAAAGGACAGCCAAGTACAGTGCTTAAATAATGTGGGAATTGGACATCCTTAATCAGTTGGGGTTACAGGGATGGACATAGCCACTTAACAAGTATGCCTCAAGTCAGCGCACTGGAGTTTCAGTGACTGTAGCTTGAATGTGAAATATATTTTAAAGTGATAATCTACAACAGTAGAGTTTTTTCAGAGAAGAGGTGTTAGAGTCCAAAGGAATGGCCGGGTATGAATTATGGGAGCAAGAGGTGGGAGACCCTACCATCTGGAGTAACCAGATTTACCTCTACGGGTTCGCTTTGGGACACCTGTTGCTTTCTCTCAGGTACTTGGCCAGTGCTCGAAGAAAGTACCCAGATGTGGGATTAGATGGAAGATTTTCCCTTATGGAGCCTGTATGTGCTCATGGGTGGTTTAGGGAGCCACCGAGTAATGTTCCATGCCATATGGAAAGTGGTCCAGTTGCTGGCTGGATGTGCCATGCAGGGAAGTAGTCCAAGGCTGGTCAGATGTGCCAGGCCAGGAAATCCAGAGAAGAGTACAAATTCAGGCTGAGTGCCCAGTGTGTTTTTAAACCTGAGGGTTACAGTGTGTAGAAGATATGTTCTGATCTCTGTAAATCTACATTACCAGGAGTGTAGCCCCATGGGGGTCCATCTATGCTTCATTGTTCAGTTGTGCTGTGAATAAAAGCCACACTTTAGAATCCCACTCCTGGTTTGGACTTTACAGTTATTGCTTCCTGTGTCCGGAGTTACTCGGGTGCCCCTGACTAGAAGTCAAACCTAGTCAAAATGCCAAGTAACAGTTTTCTCCCCGAACCCAGGTCTCAGGTAGGGGGTTACATATGGAGGCACCGCACAGCGCTAATAACACAAAAAAATAACATCAACCCGACCCCTGGGGTTACATATATGTTTAGCTGTGGCCAATAAATCCATTACTAAGAAATGGCTGCTACCCAATCCTCCCAATCTGTTGGAATGGAAGGATACAGTCAACTATATACAACAATTGGAACAACTAACTCAACTTACAGGATAGAGCCACAATATTTCAAAACCGGTGGACCAGGTGGGACCTGAACAAGTGACCAAGGCTAAGATCTGGGGGGGGGGAATCTGAAAAGCATATAGATTATATCGTTGCTTGCCTTTGATGGGGGAGAAGAGAAACTGATTTAAGGAGAGATTAGTGAATCTTATTTTAATTAACCTTCAAATAATATTTATTTGGTGTATGTGGGGAAATTTATAAGAGTATTGTATAAACTTACATGGGAAGGACAATAAGTATAGGAAATTATATCCCACAAATGGAATTACAGTTAGAAAGTTTTTAGAAGCTGACAAGTTTTATTTGTATGGTTTTGTGTTTTGTACGTATGCTGTTTATGTACTTTAACTATGATTTACTTTTTATACATTGTTGTATAATAATCTAATGTGTGCCTAGGCTGCAGAATTAAAGGAGCTGAAGCCTTTATATGATTTCTTTGTAAAGGAAAAGAAAAAAAGAAGCTTATCAAGCTATAACTAAAGATATTCTGTATAAATTATACAATAAAAGAAGTATAAAAAAAATTACATGGCAAGACAGCTGAGGGAGCAGTATGAAGCAACTTCCCGCAGATCCACGATGGACCTTGGGTAGGGGACCAGCCTAAAGCTGTTAAGAATAGAATAAGCAATAATACCTGACAGAGTGGGCAGTATTGGGCTATACTGGACCACTCAAGGGCGTAATGATGCCCTATGCCGCAGGCGGAGGGCCTTATAGCCCCTGGACGGTCCGGTATAGCCCAATACCGCCCACCCTGAAGGGTATTATTGTGCTTAGAAAATGGGTCAGTTATAAAATTTTACTTAACAGTTAATAAAAATAAAAGAAATACATAAATAAATTAAATAAATGCACTTGATCATATGATTATTGTAAAATAGTCCCTTATGTGGCTCAGTTGCCAGCAGAGGTAAGGATCATGATGCTTTACTTATATTACTGTAGAAGTAGCTCTCCTCTCAAACACATGGACACAATGTGAATGATTAACTGCATGTTTCATGTGGTACAATTGCCCCCCACCACCACCATGCCAGAGCAGCTGACAGCCGTAATCATTTTATTTATTTACTCTTATTTGCTGTAATCCTGCCTGCCACATGCTTGTTATTGCTGAGAACAGACCCAAGTGCTCTATGGCTTTGGTGAGACGAATACATGGATATACGCATTTTAAAGGAGCTACCAAAAAGGTGATTGTTTTTTTTTTCTAGTTGACAAAAAAAAGAAAAATTTAGATAAGGATTTTTTAAGCCGCGGGCGAAGCCATGTGGAAGCTAAGGCTGATGGCATTCAGGAACCTGATCAGCAAAGCAGCTGCAATCAGGACCTGTTAGCTTCAGTATAGTATTTCAAAGTGCCCACCCCATGAAGGCATTAAATAAGAATGTTATTATTAATTTATTTATAAAATAAAAATGTTGTGTGCCCAGTGCTGTTGTGAGGGAGCACTACAGATAACTCGTTCGGTAGGGATGTTTCACAGTGCTGGGAAACCTCTATGTAAACCCCGGAAGTCCCAAAACAGAGGGAGGTGGCAGCTCAGGAGCTTTACTTTTCATTTGTACATCTTCTTCTTGCAGTGAATATTTAAAAATTTCGGCTATTATCAAAACTATTTTATCTGGTTCACCAGCAGCTGCAGAGATCAGGATGATGGCAGAGTGACAGTGGACTGGAAGGCTCAGCAGTTAGGTGAGAGCTGATGCTGCTGTTTACCTCAATTTTTGCCATTTCTACCTATGAAGTGTGGACAAGCTGTACAAAGAAGTTTAACACACACACACACTCATTGTGTGCCACTTGCTCTGATACTGAGGGTTGGGGGGGTATCTCTCGCAAAGCGAGAGAACAACATAGCGGCATTTAAAACTGAAAATTCTGCTGGCTTAATGATTTGAAAGGTAATCAGGCAACAGAGTGAGGGACTCGTTATTTCCCAATCTCTGTTGCCTGATACCTGATCGGCTGGTTAGTGACTTTAGCCAATCAGCTTCCAGGACTTTCATAGCCTCATTTTCTAATGATTTTTAATGTTTAAATCTTACACACCTTTGCAAAGTCTGTAAACTTTGACATCACCGCTATATTGGATAAAATCATATAGCTGAACAGAATGTGTTCATTGTAGGTACTGTTTTGACCGTAGAAGCTGCACAAGTTATAAGTACACCGTTTGTTCTTTGCGCTGTTTTAGACTTTAAAAATATTGTTAAAATCTTAAATGTTTAATGTTTGATTATCAGTTTCAATGACATGTGTTGCAACAAGGTTCAGAGGAGTGCTCTTTTTCTCCAACTGTACACCTTTTATGTATTTATTCATTTGATACTGGGTAACCAGGAGAGGCGTACTGAGCCAAGGCGTGTTTCCAGGTGAGACCTGGGGGAAGGGATCATAGTAAAAAGCAGCAGCACAATACACAGAAACAAAACTTTTGAACAGTACACAGTACAGAACTGGTACAAATATTAGAATCAATACTAAACAGTTGTATGTGCAGAGAGATTATGTGCCCTTAATATACATGTATGTCTTGCATCTCACTCATTTCAATAAATGGAGTTAAAAAAAAACAGTAAGAAGACCGTGTTGAGACACAAACAATTACCTTTCATACTCAGTGGGTTCTGGCTTTCTGGGTAAGGTCAATGATTTGTTCTTTGCCGTCGCCATCACTGCTGATATTTCGTCGCTATCAAGTTCATCTTCTGAACCAGGGTCCAGTAAAACTTGCCTTTCTTCACTGTCTGCCACTTTGACTGCTTTCTTGGTACTTTTTGCAACCACTTCCTCTGCTTTGCCATAGTTACCTTTAAAAATGAGCATGAAAACAGGTGAGATTCTTTGTTCAGCCAGGTGTTAAATATCTTCTGCAACAGTAGGAGAAGGGACTACTAGAGTAGAAGCTAACTTGCCACAAGAGTGATGCTAGTGGCTAAAAGCCTGAGAGGCAGCCTATTCAATTTGAAATGCTGTATATTTCTGCTCATATATTTTCCTTTACCATACTGGTAGGGTCTAGGATAAATGCTACTAGGCCACCCTGATGACCCAGAGGCACCGGGATGCACTGAAGTGCCGAGGACCTGAATGCCAGAATAGGCCAGACTGCAACAGCTGTTGCTCAGCAGTGCACTGCAGTTGAGGATGGATGGTGTGGGAATCGGGATACCGTTATTCTGACACCATGTAGGGTGCAGCGTCAAGGCTGGTGCAAGAGTTTGGCGACTGTCTTTACAGCAATCTCTCTGTGCCCCTCCCGAGGTCTGCCCCGGAGTTGGTGTATTTAGTAAGGGGAGTGTGGGGGGCAGCAGAGAAGGTCACTCTAAATGACAGTCGCCAAACTCTGGCACTGTCTTGATGCAACACCCTAAATGTGGCACCGATATGTGGTAGCTCCATTAGACTCCAGTGCTGCAACAACCCCTGTAGCGGTCCAAGTGAACATGCTTTCATCACAGGATGGCACTGCACGCAGCCGAGGTCACCCACTAGGCTAAGCCCACACCAGAGGAGAAGGAAGGAGCCAGGGAAAAAAAACTGGGGAGAACAAACCATGACCACTTACATGGCAGCCTAAGCTCCAAGAACTCCCCTGGGCCCTAGTTCCAGCTGACAGAGATTCCTAGTCCTCGTAGTGGAATGCTTTATGGGTGGGACTGTCCTCCCCCTGGAACCTCTGCCGTGGAAGTAAGAACCACTGAAAACATCAGGATGGATATGAACCTGGGGAGAACAGGGATTTATGGGTCAGAACAAGTTATATTCCCTGGGAAAAGGGTATATCTATATTTTGCATAAGGTCTGCCAGCCCATAATCTCACCCCAAAAGCCTTTATAGCCATTACCCATTGGTAACATACTCCCTAAGCTTCTTTACAGGGTGTCTTTCTTCTCTGCCTCGGCTAAAGCCATATTATAGAAGTGGGATGTAGCATATAACAATATCTGCCATTTTGCCTTGGCCTCAAATCACTGTGCCCATCACTGTACTCTGTATTCCAAATTTAGGCAACTTCCTCATGTATCTCTACCACATCTCCCCCTTGGTGGTGTAATTTTCTTTTTTTTTTTTTATACTTTATTTTTATTTCCTTTCATAGTAGGTACATACATGAAAAACCCATCCTTGGTTCTAAGTATACCAAAAATAGGTGCAACATACATCAGATAACTAGGATTGCAGACATCATCCATTGTTACATCAAGTGAGGTCATATTACTTCAATATACTGTGTAATATTTCCTACATAACCTTGCAGCAAGAACATGGACATCTATTATATTTTATATCAACCCAACAGATCCAGTCCTTGTGCCATGAAGGGCACTCATAATGAAAGTCACCAAACACAATGAATTCTGCGGCACTATATGAATTCTGCGGCATGATGCAAATTCTGCAGAAAATTCCGCAACCGCAGAATCGCAGAATTCCAAGGGCCTTGATTATAGTCCATGTGACTCAATAAATTGTTCCACCTTCCCTGCAGATGCTCACTAGAGAACCCCCTCTATTACCCCCAGACAAATCTGAACCATTTAGCAAATCCAGGTTTAATAAGGCTAGCAGTAATGTATCATTTTGATTAACAGATTCAACCACTGAAATAATTTTAACAAGAACTTCGTAAACTGTTGATAATCCAGTCCAGCTAAACTTCAGGATAGCGTTATGGCCCTTAAACAAATGATCAGCCACGCGGAAACTAAATTATTGGCCCATTAAATGTAAGCTCAGTCCCCATCATCCAGCACATCGCTAGATTCTTGGCAAGCAAAGTCTTTCTGAATCAAAGTCAGCCTTTTCCCTGCTTTGGCAGGGTCCAAGTAAATATAACTTTTACCTGCATACATAATCCTAAAATGAGCTGGAACCTGTAATGTGTGGGTAACCCCCAAAGCTCTTAACCCCAAATGGACAGCATCAAATGCTTTGCAGCATTGGTAGGTCGAATAACTCAAGTCTGGAAAGCAATGTAATCTGTCGCACAGTGTCCAGGGATACAGGCTCGCCTTGTGGTTATAGGCCGGCGCCGCTGCTCCACCCTGATCCACCGGTTTAATCTGTTTTGGACCACTGCCGTCTTGCGTAGCGTATTTTGGGGGGTTTCCCATGGTCAATACGGACCAAAATTGCAGCAAGCTGTGCCGAATCAAAGCTGGATTAAGCGACTATCTATAATTCGATGCCTTAGTAAAAGTTTCTACCAGTATTTTTAATTCTTTGTCTCAGAGCAAGAGGAGCCCTCTCGGCGACATCTGTTCTCTTTGGCTGCTGGCTCTGCCCCTGGTGGTGTCATTTTCAACATCCTACATAAGCAGATTCCATTATCCCTTGCCTCAACTCTTGACTATATGCTTCTCATTGGCCTTTGCTACTGTTTTGCATTTGTATGTATTTTGTTTCTACTCGCTGTGCTTGTTTTATTGCTGTCTGTTTTTTAACCTGATGTATTGCTTTGTGCTTCATTATTCAATGTGGTGTTATTGTATTTGCAGTGACTCTTGCCTAATGTTATGTATGTGTTTGTTATTGTTTGCAGATAGTTGAATTTGTTGTAATCCTCCCGCATCATGTTTGAAAATAGGCATTTCATTGTCTAGTGCACTTAACTGGTTAATAAAAATTAAATAAATAAAAAAATATATATCCTGATGATCACGGCCAAGGTGAGAAATATAAATTAAACTCATAAACTTAACGACAGGGAGGAGAAATGTAACTCTAGAGGGACATGCAGGCTGCTATACTACATGCTAAAGGATGGATCCTTTGTCCTTAAATTTATTTTGTTCCTGTCTCACCCCATCCCACCCCACCCCACCCCACTGAGGCATGATCTTAACAGTACTTAAAGAGTGGGACACTGCTGGGGTCTGGGTTCCTGCTCTTAGGGGTTTACCCTTCTCCCGCCTACTAGTTCTCCTCTGCACAGGTACCCTGTTTCTAATAGATGTCCACTGCCTGGGGCTTCTGGCATAGCTAGCAGGACCCTCCCAACTAAGCCTGTGGCTAGCAGGACCCTCCCAACTAATCCTATGGCTAGCAGGGACCCTCCCAACTGAGCCTGTGGCTAGCAGGGACCCTCCCAACTAAGCCTGTAAGTAATGCTGTGATGTAACTCTGTAGTCCTGTCAACTGTTTGTTTTAAAAACAATTCAGATGATATTTACAAAAAAAAAGAATAAATCATACCAAATTGATCTATGGGGTATCAGTGTATCTACTTGGATATGAGTATGTTGTAGTGTGTGTGTGTGTGTATTTTAAAAAAGGCAACTTCGCTGCCAACTGCTAAAACTGTGAGGCATACAACGAAAAATTCTATGCAGTACCATCTGTAGCATTAACATTTTCTGCACATAATAAAGTTGAGTATTTAACAAAAGGCCTTTTGACCGCAGGATGAAGCTGACAATGTGCTTTTTGTCCACAGAATAAAGTTAACAGTTCAAATAAAAAATGCATTTTATTCACACAAAGAAGTTTTGAAAAAATACAATTTGTCCACAGAATAAAGTCAGGAAATTGATAAAACACGCACACATTTTGTCCACAGAATGAATAAGCGTTTGACAAAATACATTTTATCCACTGAATGAATTAGGGAATTAAAAAGTGAATTTGTCCACAGAATTAAGTTAAGAATATGAAATTTTTTTGACCTGAAGGAGTTTGACGGATTGCACTGTGTCCACAATAGCTGTCCCTCCCACAACCACCAACCCCTTAATATCTGTCTCATAACTAAACCACACACTAAGATCTGTTCCTACAGCCACTCCACACCCCAGCGCTGCTCCATAACTATGCTCACTTTAATCAGTCCCACAGCTTCTCAATATTCAACTCTACAACTACCCTGCACACTAGTATCTTCCCTACAAATACCCCACCCAAGAATCTGCCCAACAACATCCCTTCAGTCTTTTATCTGCACCACAACTGACCCAGACCCCAGTTTCAAGCCCACAGCTACATCACACGCCATTTCTTGCCCCAATCACCATACTCCAGTATCTGCCCCACAACTTCTACACCACAGAATCTGCCCTTCAACTACCCATCACACTTGTATCTGCCACACAACTGCCCCAACCCAAGTATCTACTCCTCAATTAACCCACACCCCAGTATTTGCCCCCACAAGTACCTCATGAACCAGTTTCTGCCTCACAACCATCACACCCCTAAGTATATGCCCAACAGCCACCCCACACGCAAGTATTAATCCCGCAACACAACCCCAATACCCCACTATCTGCCTCTCACTCATTTAGTGCCCCTGGTTTCCTCCCTATGGCAACCCCTCACTCCAACTCCAGTATCTACCCACAGTTATCCCATACCCCAATATCTGCCCCACTACTAACCCTCACTCTAGTATCTGCTGCCAACCACAGAATATAGATATGGGGCAGATACAAGGTTTTGATTTGTTGTGGGACACCCGCACTGGGGTTTGATGCACCACCAGAGGAGTGGGGCAAGATTCTTATGTGAAGGGTAGTTACTGGGCAGAAACTGGGATATGAGGTAGTTGTGGGCAGATTCTGGAGTGCATGGTTGTTGAGGGGCAGAAACTGAAGTACTGGGGGCTGGCCTGTCAGCACAGTATTAGTGCTCCTGCCCACGATGCAGGCAACATGGCTTCTGAAACAAGCCTGGGACACCAGGCACTGCCAGGGGAGGGGGACCGGGCATCCCAGTGGATGGTCTCCTCCTGCAGCGAGAGAGAGAGCTTTATCCTCCACTAGCTGGGTGACCACAGGAGGTTGTGCAGCTGAAAAGTGACATGTAGCAGCACGGCCAGGCTCTGGCATTTGGTTACACATGCATGAGGGCATGTGCACCTTGGAGTCCCAAGCAGTGTATCTCTGGAGAGTAACATAAAGTAGAAAACCCATGATGTATGGCAGAATGGTGTCAACACTCTCAGGCCCTGCTGCTCCTGACTGCCCACCTGTCCCTGTAAATGACAGGCCTGAGGGGGGCCATAGCTGTCACCTCTCCCGAAAAAGAGAGGAAAAGTCCTTGAATGAAGAAATGTCCTGAATGGACCCCCATGGGACCAGGTAAGTGGCAGAGATGAGACACGGACATGGAGAGAAGGTCACCTGGAAGAGAAGGGCAGTGTCAGTGTTGGGGGATAAACAAAGCGCACAAAAAGAAACTGAAGTACTAAGAATTCAGGGGCAGATACTGGGGTGTGACGTGATTGTGTACTTTGGGGGCAAACATTAGGATGTAGGTAATGTAGGGCTGATGTCAGTGTGTAGTGATGATCCTAAGGCAGATACCAGTTTGTGTAGCAGTTTGGGGGCAGATAAAGGGGCCTGGGGCAATTGCATGACTGATGCAGGAATGAAAGATTGTTGGAGGACAGATACTTCAGTGAGTGAAAGTTGTGGGGCAGATACCAGGGCATGGGCAATTGTGGAGGTGGGGTGTGGGTGGTTGTGGGACCAGATACTCTGATATGATTTAGTTGTGGGGCAGATTCAGTGGTGCGGGTGACTGTGAGGTAAGTACTGGGTTATGGTATAGCTGGAGGGCAGATACTGGGGTGGGGTAGTAAGGAGGCAGATACTGATGTGCATATGGTAGTTTGAGGCAGATACTGAGGCATGAGCAAGTTGTGAGGCAGATAAAGTGGTGAGTGGTAGTTGCTGGGCAGATATCTTGGTTTGGGTAGTTATAGGGCAGATACTGTGTTTTTGAGGAAGTTGTGGGGCAGATAAAGTGGTGAGTGGTAGTTGCTGGGCAGATATTTTGGTTTGCGTAGTTATAGGGCAGATACTGTGTTTTGGAGGAAGTTGTGGGGCAGATAAAGTGGTGAGTGGTAGTTGCTGGGCAGATATTTTGGTTTGCATAGTTATAGGGCAGATACTGTGTTTTTGAGGAAATTGTGAGGCAGATAAAGTGGTGAGTGGTAGTTGCTGGACAGATATCTTGGTTTGGGTAGTTATAGGGCAGATACTGTGTTTTTTAGGAAGTTGTGGGGCAGATAAAGTGGTGAGTGGTAGTTGCTGGGCAGATATTTTGGTTTGCGTAGTTATAGGGCAGATACTGTGTTTTTGAGGAAGTTGTGGGGCAGATAAAGTTGGGGATAGTTACAGGGTAGACACCAGTGTGTAAGGTACTTGTGGGGCAGAATATTATTTAGCAGGGAGATGAATACTGGAGTGGGGGTAGTTGTGGGGCCAAACCAGGGTGTAGGGTGGCTGCAGGGCAGATAATCTGGGCAAAATACATCCTGTCAAACTCCTCTATTCTGTAGACAAACTGTATTTTGGAAATCCTAACTTCAATCTGTGGACAAATATGGATTTTAGCATCTCCTAAAGTCATTCTGTGGACAAAATGTGGTTTGTCAATTTCCTAACTTGATTCTGCGGACAGAATGCATTTTGCCATTCCTTAATTTATTCTACGCACAAAATGTATTTTGTCCATTTCCCAACTTGTGTCTGTGGACAAAATGCACTTGATGGGCTGTGGCCGATACAAGGCTCAACACACACTGCGCACCTGGCCTTCAGACATTTTCCTAGAACAAATCATCTGGGTAAGAGAAATACTGCAATACTGCCTTCTGAGAAAGATTTCGGCACTGAGAAGTATCCCATGCCACGAAAGATGGAAGGAAGGACCTGAAAGAACATGCTGCGATCATGCAGGATTGGTAACCTATCTACAAGGACTCATAAAGAATAATGGTCATAGTGTTATCCATACAAATGCACAGGACTAGTGTGTAGCTGTGAGGAGCGTACTTCAGCCCACAGATATTGCATTATGTGCCCATGGTGATGCTTCACACAGTGCAGGTGGAAGGCCACAGCCATCCTGTTTTGGAAACGGAAACAGCCACTTTAGACAGCAGAACTGAAAACAGCACTTAGCACAGAAGTCATTATGACACTAGTGATGGCACCATGCTTGGCACTGACAATGGTACTGTGCAGAGAACAGATGATGGCACCATGCCCAGTACAGACATCAACAGATGACTGACAGATATCTAAGACCTCTGACATTGGTACCATCTCGGCACTGAGATGGGCTATTTACACTGATGTTGGAACCATCACCATCGTCAGTGTCACATCACAAGAAGTCCTGGTCCATGATGAGATCATAGTTCTACAGCAATAGGGAAAAAGGATCTGAGGCAACTGGAGCCAACATTGCTTTATACTCTGATGGTGTGCACACGGCACTGTATGTTGGTGCTATGCATCGACATTGCCGGCCCCAAATGTTCTGGTTCCCATGCAGTCCCAGTGCCTTCAGAGTGGTGCTCTATGGAGTGGATTGACTCTTAGAAGATGCTGAACAATTAACTATTACACACTTTCTTCAGTCTGCAGCAAAGGGTCTAACCCCTTTCTTGATACCACATCAACTCGATGGGTCACCGATGGTAACCAAGCTTTTTCTTCCTATGGTACTTATTTATAGAACTAACTTCTGCATGACATTCAATCCTGCTGAGACACTGGTTCTTTGAAAAGCAAACTCAAGGCCAGCCTGCCAGTGCAGTGGTAACATAAATACTTGCAACACCAACAACCCGGGTTCAGAAGTGAACTCGGGGATGTCAGAGGGCTGGCTGAGGGGGGTGGAGAATCGAGCATCTGAAGGACTGCTCTCCTACTCTGGGGAGGAGGATGGGCAGAGCCCAGTGCCTGCCTGGCCCAGGCAGAAGGTAGGGGAAAGGCAGCCTGGGCCCGAGTGTTAGAGGGGTATGACAGACATCAATGCACATCGCATGGGAGAGCATGTCATGCATCCTGATGTCACTACATGCCACACCTCTCAGAGCATTGAAAATAGGAAAAGCCAGTGGCAGAATGGTGCCATGCACTTGTAGGCCCACAGCTGACCAGCTTTGCATGCTTGCCAAAACTGAATCCTGACTACAGTGGGGGCTGGGGAACTCCACCAACACCACCAGGGGTCAGGCCCTGGGGGAAGATGGCTGGCAGTAAGTCCCAGTGGAAGTCTGAGTGATGGGGCTGGGTCACTTGGCAGATTGGGGACTGGGGTGGGGGGGATAAATAGAAAACTGAAAAAAAAAAAGCAAGCTCAAAATATTTTTCTATTGTCTGGCCTTAACACAGCTTGACGTTTTCTATTATAATGTATTTTAGATCTGTTGGCCTTATGTACGGGGCTTTGAAATTCTTGCAAGGTGCTGTATAAGTAAAGTTTTATTACTATTAATTATTATTTCCAGTTGTTTTGGTCAGAGCTAGAGTTATAGTAGCCCAGAGTGTGGATACAATTGAATTCCCTGCTGAGTGTGTCTGGATTGTTGCTGCAAGACTGTGGACATTTGACCTGTTATAGATGCGAGGACTCCATGTCTTACAGATACAGTAGTAGTTAGCTACAGCTGAGGTGTATATATCTGTTTGTGGGTGGGGTATTCTGCATATGCTAAGTAAGCAGTAAGACAGATACCCCAGGGGGGTTGCGAGACAGAAGGCGCAGGTGAGAGGCTTCAACCACCTCTGATGTGTGGTAAGATACCACACACCCTGGACTTGGTTATTGTGTTTATAAACATTACTCAGCTTTAGGCAAGAGGCAAAGTCAAGTGCCTTCAACCACACAAAAAGTGACTACATCCCACCATATACCACATTCCTGACACAAGCTATTGCTATTTTAAAATAAGTTTGTGTTGAGAAAACAAGTGAAAAATCTGTAAGAAAATAGCAAGGAGTTCTGAACTATAGGTTAATATGTCATAAGAAGTGGTGCAGCTATGTGATCTGATGTGATCAGGTTCCACCAATCACAGTACAGGATTTTTCCTTTATACGAATAAGCAATAACACGTGATACGATGTGAGTTAAAACTAAATTCATGAACAACCCCAGCTGATTGTGAGGCAGGGGACAGAGTTGAGTGCCTTCAGCCACCTGGGAAGTGGGGAGTAATGGATAGCATTACTGCACTCCATGGAGTATATTAATGCACTTACAAAATGGTCTTAAAAGTAAGAAGAAAAAATAAATAAAAATATGAACCATGTGGTAATGCTAAAATAATGCATGGTCAAGGGATTTTTTTGTTTTGTTTGTTGTTCCCCCCTTTTGGCCCCTATTTTGTTCTCCCATCCCCCACCCTGACAATTGGGGTCACCATGGCTGCACCCTTCTTTTGGCTAAGAGGATAGTCAAGCAAAACTACTTGTTAGTTGTCAGGGGTGCACGAATCTCAGGAAATGTGCCCACTCCCTCCAACCCCAAGAGACGAACACCTTACCTCGGTGAAGCACCCAGCCCCTCTCAGCCTCTGTGTGGAATTCTGGGGCAAGAATGTGAACCCAGTCTGTAAAGAATCAGTGCTGTGTGCTACTGCCAAAGCACTAGGCCAGCTCATGTGAACCGCTGTAATACATGACATATCACTTGTTTATACAAGCCACTGTATTAAAGAAATCAGCAACCCTTACCTATAGAGACCTCAAACATGACAGGCTTAGAACCAATGCTGGGGTCAATCAAGGAAGCCTCAAAGAAAGCACCAAAGAGGAGAAATTCCTCCTTTCCTCCCAAAGCATTCTATAAAGAGAGAAAAAAAAAAACATCAACACTTCGACACAGGCACCCAAAACGTCTAAAGAACAGTAAAAGTAATCTTAGTCACAAAAAGCAGACAGCCAAATTCCATAACAGACAATTTAGCAAACCTTTTCAAATCAGAAACAGGAAGATTGGTTGTAAAAAATGGTACCTTGAAAGAGGAGGTTCATAAAGAGTCTGTGCACAGCCCACAGGGCAAATGTACCCTCATTCCATTTCATTTACATATAATTTTAATTTGTTAACCGGGTATATCTCCCTGGGGGAAAAAATTCCTTTTAAAGAAGCAGTGCAATGGGACTGGGCAAAAAATGTGACCCCACCTTTTTTTCACTATGAATGATTCTGGACATCATCCAGTGTCATTTGCTGATAAAAGTTCGTAGTTCCACCACAGTTTGAGTGTTTTATTGTACTAATTTATCCTTTTCTCAAGAAAAAGATGGCCACCACATTTGACTAAGAAGTGTCATTGTAGGCCCAGCAAGGGTTAGGATTGAGAAAATAATAAAAAGTCTAATCTGGATTCCACCTGACTCAGGATTGTCTTCTGGCAGTCCCCCATATGAGCGACATAGTTCAGGGCCCTAATCCCCAGCGTGGAAAAAGCATACACCTTCTTCCCATACTGATCCAGAAGACGGGACTCCTTGTCTGGTGGAGACGAGCTGTGGTGTTTTGGGTTGGCCGACCGGCCGTGGGCAGCGCTAATCATGACCGAGTCGGCCTTGGGGTGTGTATTCAAAGAATCCACACCCTCAGAAGCCTGGTATAGCCTATCTGCCTTCCTCGGAAGAGGGGCTAATGCGGACGGTTGTTTCCAAATAGTGGAAACAAGGTCAGCGTGAGGCTCAATCCAGGGTGGAATCAATGTTGGAGCAGTTTCCGGCAGATCCATATGGGCAGCAAGCTTCTTCCGCTGTGGATCTGGCTCCAAAGATTGCCACTGGTGGACTTCCTGGATCTTTCTCAGCAACTCCGGAAAAGAAGGATCTTCCGGAGGAGACTTCAGAGGAGTCCTTGGCCTGGGATGGTCTGGAGTATGTGGCTCGTCATCAGGATCAAAGCACCCCCCCCCCCAAGTCTGAGTTGAAGGTCTCCGAAGAAGAGGAGGAAGACTCCTCTCAGCGTGGGGGAGGAATGGATCCCTTGGGCAAACCTCAGGAAACTCCTCCCACCCCTGGCACCTGAGGGTTCACCTCTGGTGTTGATAGGGGGGAAGGAGTCTCTCGTCTCCGGCGAAGGGGATCCTGTACAGGGTCCAGCACCGGCAGGTGGTGCCCCACCTCCCTGGTAAGCTGAGCCTTGGCCTCAGCCCACCAGGCAGTCAGAGTCTCCTTTAAATCCACTGGCGGCTGGGGCGGGCAGTGGAGGAGGAGGAGGAGGAGGAGGAGGAGGGGGATACGGATATTGAGGGTATCTGTAGGGAGAGTGTCCATAACCCAATGGCGGGATGCCCGACGTTGAGTATACCAGCACCGGGTACTGCGGTGTCGGGTATACCGGTGCTGGGTACTGTGGCGTGGGATACTGCGGTTCCGGGTAGGATGGCGCCAGATAAGATGAAGTTGGATACCCGGGACCAGGGGCTCTGCTGGAGCAGACAGCCCTGGAAGAGGCCCAGTGGGCTGGCCAGGTACAGGTGGCCCTGCGGGCATTGGGTCTGGCATTGAAACGGCGTCCAGCAAAGGGATGTCACCCGGCATCAGGTAGGCCAGCGTCGGAGCCAGTGTCTGAGGGTTCGGTGACAGGGGATCCGGCCCTGCGGGAAGGAGACCTGATGTCAGCGTACCTCCATCCTCTGTGTCACCCAGGGATGGAGGACTGAAGTCACCGTGGTCCAGCAGTGGAGACACTGGAGCCTCGGTTAGCAGCGTCAAGTGCTGCAGCAAGCCTGGGACAGCGGACTTGTCAAGGGGGTCCAGCGCAGGCTCTCTCGCCGTGCGTTCGTCAGAGGGGCTGATGTCTGCCTTAGCGGCGGGATCCAGGTGGGCGTCAGAGGAGCTGGCATCCGACTTATCAGATCTGGTGCCCAACAAAGGCCGTGTAGGAGAAGCGACCATGGCAGGTGTCCGCGGGACTGTGCACCCCCCCCAAAGGGGCCGGCATCTTATCGGCCCTATCCGAGCAGACGTCGGTGGCACCAGCGTCCGACTTACTGGACCCACTTGATCTGGAGGGCCACATGGCAGCGGCCTTCCCAGGAGCGGTCGCTTCTTTTGTCCCGGAGGCATCCGAGGGGCCCAAGCGCGAGCCCAACAGGAGGGACAATGCCATCTTGGATACCGCCAAGATGGCCGTCGAGGGTCAGTCCCCCGGGGCGGGGTACATTACCTGGAGAACGGCAACTCCAGCTGGAGTCGTGGAGGTGGAGTCCCAGTCCTGGTGCTTCTCCTTCTTTTTACGGTGTCCCTCGGGTGAAGTGGAGGCCTGCCTAAGCTTCTTCAGCTCCTTCTCCATGGAGGCCATCTTCTTTTTTAAAACGTGGGCCTCCAGAGACTGCTGCCTCCATTTATGGGTGGCAGCGTTGAATTGCTGGCAGTGCTGGCACTTCTCCATGGGATGTTCCGGGCCTAGACAGAAGAGGCACAGCGAATGACTGTCCTTATGCGAGAGCTGTGATCCGCATGAGTCGCACTTGTTGTCATGCGAATCGGAGGGTGTAGGGGATGACATACATGGCATTTTTGAGAAAATACTCAAAAAAACAGTGAAAAAATGTGCTTAATAAGACCAACGATAGACTGACGAGCAGAGGAACCTAGCCACAAGGCACTTTCACAAGTTGACGGCGGGAAAGAACTGGAAGGCAGGCGTGGGGGACCGCCCCTTTATACTGACATCACCTGACGCCGGTCACCTGACATGGGGACGGTCCCCCACCAGAGACTGCTAGCTAGAAATTTTTCCGAGGGGTCCTGACGCCTGCCAGCTTCAGTCCTATATGTAATTACCTACTGTAAGAGCCCTCTTGAAGTAAGATCTTCCTTTTATTACCCTCAAGCCCTAGTCCCACTAGAAGAATACCTGGTAGACAGTCTCCTAACTTGCCTTTGCTACACTCCTACTCTGGATGCCATTACAGTAACCTGTGGCTTCACACTGCAAGCAGGACCTTGGGTACAGCCGGTCCCTGAAGAAACACTTCATTCGACTGTTGGGAGACATGAAATGAGTAGTAGTAGTAGTAGTAAAAATGTTATTCATATGAAATATGAACCAGGATATAATCGATGGAGTTTACGCCCATTTACAACGAGGTCCCAAGCATACAGTCAACATCAGTTATACATAATGAGGACCCCACAAGGAAGAGGTGGATGAGGCAGTCACTGGGGCCACAGGAGGATAAGGGAAATTCATCTGTCCCAAATTCACCCCATTTTCTCCCCATAAGAACTCCTGTCAATCCCCCCACTGTAGGCATGGTCTACAGAGGTCAGTCAGGGTCATTGATGTCTATGCTCTCTGCTGCTCCTGTAGCAAAACCTACATAGGCTGTACTATAAAATCCTTGAAAGAGAGAATACAGGAGCACTACAGGGCAATAGGCAACAAACTATTGGATCATCCTATTTCAAGCCATGTCATGGACAAACACGGGGATGGCAACTACAAAATTCAGTACATGGCAACTGAATCCATTCTGGTTAATCCTCATGGGGACAGGACTGATAGTTTATTACAGAAGTCCCAATGGATTTACTTATTAAAAACACTGAAACCAAGGTGGCCCATCGGCGCAGCGGTTGGATTGCCGCTTGCGACTCTGGCAACCTGGGTTCAGGAACGGACCTGGGTCGTCGGAGGGCCTGCCGGGGGAGAAGGATGGAGCGTCCCATGGACTGCTGTCCTTCTCCGGGGGGAGAGCGGGAGACTGTCCGGTGCATAGAGGGACCCCTGGCAGAGGCCGGGGTCACCACAAACAGCCAGCATCTGGATGTCTGGGGGGTGGGGTGAACGCAGGTCATCATTGCACGTCCCCACCCCCAAGCCTACAGGGGGAAAAAACACCGTCGCCAGCATCTCCATGATGCCTACCTCGCTGCGCCTTCATCAGCTCCCAGATGGCTCCCCAAACCAGACCTAATCTGCAGCGCCCTGGCCAGTGCTGCGGCCCCGCCCTGTGGGGTAAGCCACGGGGGCAACCGGGGAGCCTCGGCCATATGGGAGTGGAGGGCGGCATGGATCATGACTGGGGCAGAAAGTTCCGACATTGGGGGTGGACAAAAAGCGTAGTAAATAAAAAAAGTAAAAAACATTGAACCCGAACAGATTTAACAATCGGATTGGGAGCCCTTTCTGTGAACTAACTACGCATAGTAACAAGGACATCAGTATGTTGGAAACCTGTTGTAACATAATCTGTATCTGATTATTACTGTGTTGTTGTTTTTCAGATGGACATTATTAATACCGAGTACAGTATATAATGTTTACTTATTTATTTTTTCATATTTACATGTATTAATATGGCATATGTATAACATTAATCATTTGTTCTTTTTCATTTGAATGACTATTTTTCCTTCAGTAATAATATTTTTTTACCCCCCACACTCACACCCTTTCATCACTCCCACCTTGTTCTTCCCCAATTTTCTCCTACCTTCCCCTTGTCTTTCTCCCCCACCAAACCCTGCCTTCTTCTCTTCCCAGTACACCACACTAGCCCCTCCCAGTTTATTTCTTTATCATTGTCCATGTCACTTCTCATTCTGTATTATTGGTGTTTTCGCTGTCTGCATTAGTCATTTGAATGTTACAGCTGTCACTTAAACTAGAGCTGTAAACTCATATTTAATGTGAATTTTTAAGTTGATTATCTTGGCTTTCTGAAAATATGAAGTATTATTCTTTAAATGCCTCATTTATTAAGGGAGTTTCTGATAATGTATTAAAATCAATGTGAGGTATAGAGATTTTCTACTTTTGTTTCTCAGATTTAATTAGAATGTCATCCTATAATTTATGCTGCAATTATTATTGTATTCCAAGAGCGCTGCTGTGAAAGAAACGGAGAAGACAATGGAGTGCCGGACTTAGTCTACAATGGCAAAATGGGGATCAATAAAACTCGATTCTTTTGGATACAGCATTCCAGAGACATTTTTAGTGTTTATTGATGGTTTTGAAATCAATTTATATTAGTCACGTTAACGCTATAGCACTTTTATCACCTACACTGGTTTTGTATGTTGCCTCCTTGAGTTTCCATTTTTTGTCAACAGTAACCATTGCACAACTGTAAACTTTTGTATCAACAGTGCAGAAGTGCTCTTATAAGTTATAAGCAACCACTGCAATATTAAGTCAATTGGCTTGTATGTGTAAAACTAGTAAACTGTTAAAATATTACTTACATTTGAGATTAGTTTCATAGCTGTGTCGTTGGTGTTGTAAATGAGGTGCTATACAATACTCCTTTTTTAAAGGTCCTTAAAGAATTCGGATTTTATATTTAAAGGGACACTGTCAACCCCCCTTAGGCCTCAAAGTGTCCCTCGTTTAAATAGGTTCTAACCAGAGCTGATATGGCTGTGGTGAGCTTCCAAAGCTCCGGAGAGCTTGTGCTGCCAGCGCCAAGTGCCATCTGCAAGATGGCAGCGGTGACGCAACTGCACATGCGCAGCATTCACACATGCATAGTTGCGGTGAATGTCAATATATCATTTGCAAGATGGTGGCACCGGCAGAACTGCACACACACATGAGGCGCGCATGCGCAGTTCTTGTCCTGGAATGCAGAAGTAACAGATGAAATAGTGCGGCTGTTACTCTGTAGCGGCCGACCATGGCGGAGTGTTACAAGCTCTGTTGGACTTTTGGAAGGACACTTTCAAAAGTCCAGTGGAAGGTGCTACAATTGGCTGTTTTAAGCCAGAGAAAGCAAAACGGCTGTAGGCTTCACCCACAGCCATAAAAATACATGCTACGATTGTTCACATTCTATAGAGACTGCTGATGTATAGCTGGTTGTTTGATTTAGACTCATTTTTCCTTTTAAAACATGAAAAACGGAGTGCCCACCATACTGGTGTTACTTCACCAAAACATGTTTGTTTACATTTCTTGACCAACTTCATCCTTCCTGGACTCAGGAACACACCCAACTCTACCTAGCTACTCATTATGCAGTGGGAGCAGGGGAGACTATTGTATCATGAGTGGCTGCACTGTTTGAGGATATTTCTAATGTTCAGGAAGTATGCAGCAAGCTTAGCTCAATGATTTGGAGCAAAACAAGGCTGGATATAAGTATACATTCCCATGCATTTCAATGCTAATATGCAAGGAGGCAGATTAAATAACCAGCAACATCAATGAATTTTAGAGAAGGTAAGCAGTCATAAAATGTGGGTTTTTACCTAGAAATAATATGATGCAAAAAAGGTTGACAATGCATCTTGGTATTTTAGATGCTAGTGTATGGGACTTTGACTAAATTAATTAGACAGTGTTTAAACGTTTAAAACAATCCAACAAGCTAAGTTCATTTATGATAGCCCCAGGTCTAATTAAACATATGAAGCTGTGACTTTTGTAAAACAGCAAGCTCTTAAAGGAGTTGTACTGGGTGAGGTGAAGCCCCGACCACTGCACAGATTGGGGCTTCACCTCTCCAATCAATCTGCAAATGCCAGATAAAGTTAATCATTTATTTACCTCACTGTTTGTGAAATTGTGAAAAAGCTCAGCCAACATTTTGAACATGGCACTCTTGGGAAACAACGGGATCTTGCTGAGAGTCCCATGAGATGATGACGTGGCATTACTCTTATTGTAATACTACCCTTATGTACGGAAGTTAAAGTATATATATATTTCAGATGCCTGGTGCCCTTTTTACTGAATTTGCTTAAATTCCATGGGTATTACAGCATACCCATGGAATTTAGGCAAATTTAATAAAAACAGTGCCAGGCATCTGAAAAATATATGTACTTTTACTTCTGTACATAAGGATAGTATTACAGTAAGGATAATGTCATGTCATCATCTCGCAGGACTATCAGCGAAATTCTGTTGTTTCCCAAAAGTGCCATGTTCAAAATGCCGGCTCCACTGGAGCTTTTTCACAATGTTACGAACAGTGAGGTAAATAAGTAGATTTCATCTGGCATTTGCAGGGGGGATTGGAGAGGTGAAGCCCTGATTTGTGCAGCGGTCCGGGCTTCACCTCTCCACCTAGTTCTCCTTTAAGTAATTAGTACTATTGCACATTGACTGGAACCAATGTGCAATACAGCTGCTGGTAGTTTTTAATACAACATTCCTTGCAAACTATTACTAACAAGGTTTATTAATTAATTGTGATGTCATATGGACCATTACTAAAGTAGTATGCTGGTACCTGGTGTTAGCCATGCCCCTTAAGGAAGACAAATAGTCAAAGCGCCGGGACTTGATAGGTTCATTTGGGCAGCCGTAATTTTCTACAACACTATATGTACAGTATGCCCTTTATATTTATTACATAGATACATAGATACATAGACAGTGTCGGCAGATAAGGGCCTATGGCCCACCCAGTCTGCCCATTTGAGCTTGTAAGTTCAGTTTGTTTTCCTAGAAGTCTGTTGCACCTTACCCCTGACCTCCAGAATTCCTTTATGTCTATCCCATGCATTCTTAAATCCCGTGATTGTTTCAGCCCCCACCACTTCCTCTGGCAGGGTGTTATTGCTTTGCCCAGTGATATGGCACTGAAAAGCACAGAAGGGCACTTTCAATGAATACATTTCTTGAAGTGTAACAGCTGGAGTGCTCTGTTTGTTTCTGAAGGGTAATCATTGGGCCTGGCAACACCTGCTCTCTTTCATGGATACAGTGCTGACCCCTGCTCTGCATAAGTGAGGCCTCCATATCGGACATTACTGAGTGGGCCTGCTGATGTAACACCACCTCCAGAAGACCGCATAGTCCTTTCCACACGGCTCCATCCAGCAAATGTTAGCTTTTTCCTAGACCGCACCGTAGTCCAGCAGCAGTGCAATGGCGACCAGTTTCAGGAACGGACTCCAGTGCTGGCAAGGGCTCTGCCCCTGAAAACATGTCCCTGCCTCATGGGGAGGAGGCAGTGTGTTACATCACAAGAGCAACCCCCAACGGTGGGACAGGAAGCTTGCTCTCCATCGGTGGACCACACTGCAGGCGCACAAGTCCAACAGCAGGCTGTGGCCAACACTGCAAGGTCAAGGGGCAACTGGGGGAAAATAACAGGCCTTCAGGATGATGGCTGCCAGCAGTCTTGGGCCCCATGCTGCATGGACCCCTTTGGGTGCTGGTTCCCGCAGGAAGAGGGATTGTCAAGGCTGGGAGTGGCGGGAAGAACAGCCCAAGGACTGGGTGGATGGTCCCAAGCCAGCAAAAAGCTAGATTAAATAAAAAAACTTTTGCAAGACTGGAAAGCACTCTATGCACAAACCTTTGTCGTTACCAGTGCTGATGAAAGACTATCTCCATTAATTGTGCTTCACCAGCTGGTTGCAGTCTGTAGATGTTTAGACTGACACACACAAAATCATTATAGTAGCTCAAGATGGAATGGCAATCTGGTTCAATAAAACATTTAATCAACCTCACAATCCTAATTTGGGATACATGGGAGGGGCCTATAGAACAGTTAAAAATAAGCAAAACCACTATATTATTGAAGACTTGCTAGTGAATAATAGTGTGCACCATCTTTTTCTTGCCTCAGCCTCATGTTTTCAGGGTAAGCAGCCCTGTGGACTGCAGTGCAGCATGTGATGCTGATTATAGATCAAGGGAGTCCTCCCAACCAATTGGAGCACTCCTTTCCTCTGTGTGTGAGACCCTCTAGTTCTGTGAAGAGCTTTTTTTTGTGCAACTGCCCAGAAAATTGATACATTCCAATAAGATCTGTAAAAAAATTCATATATTATTGATCGAGCTCGATCAATAATATATTAATACCTCGGCCAAGACCACTCTTACAGTTGTAAGAGTGGTCTCAGTTACATCTTTAGGGTATCAGAACTGCTCACCTTCAGCTCATGGTACTAATACCCTAAGAATGTGTGCGATACCACTATAAGAGTGGTCCCAGTGGCGGTATTAACATACAAAGAAAATAATGTACAGAATCAAGATCTCCTGTTTCTGCTGATGCTGCTGTTTATAAAGTTTAGTTTAGGTTGCTCCAATCAAACCTAGTTTCCCCGGGAAAGAGGGAATCATTTGTGAACCCTACTCAGGCCAGACCACTTGAATTATGGGAGAACAATGGGAAAAGGGTCGCCCACAGCAAGGAAATCTGTAAGGCTTAAAACTGAAAATGAAGACTAAAGAAACACCTTGCCAATCTTACCCAACCTATGGCATGAAATATGAAGGGCTCAAACAAGCATATAGAGTTCATCTCATTTATTTCATTCCCATACTCCCATGCTACGCAGATATGCCAAAGTGCTGGGTAAGGCAAGGTGTTACCCCCACAGTCCATTAAAAATCACCCAACAGCATCTCGCTCTTTGGTGAAGCTCCATTTCAGAAGCAAACCGCTGTCAGGTAATTATTAGCGGACTGTAGGGGCCACACCTTGCCTTATTCAGCAGTTTAGCATGTTTGCACAGCATGTAAGTACGGAACTGAAATAAATGAATTGCACTGTACGTGCTTGTTTTAGCCCTTTATACTGTATTTTACATGTGCCATAGGTTGGGGGAGATTTGTGAGGATTTCTTTGGTCTCCATTTGAATTATCACTAGTGTACATGTTCATATCGAAACTGTGAAGAGAAGTTTGAGACACCATGCAAGAGCCAGGCAGTGGGTATTTAAGGGCTAGTGGCAAAGACTACAGCATACATGGGCTTCAGGGGCAGGATTCACAAAAAAGGGCAAAGTGCAGTGCAAATGTTTGCACCATACCTTGCCATTGAGCAGGGGTCAAAAATTGCTATTCACAATCAGATACCGCACTGTGATATCCAACTATAAACAGTTGCAGGCAGAGGCAGCGCTAACCCAGGAAAAGCACTGGGAATCTAAGTAGAGCTGCCCCGCCACAGCCAGCCAGGTGACTGGGCTGTCAGCAATAGCACCACTGCACTAAGCCCCCATTCACAAAAGGAGCCATGCAAATGAGCCCATTAGACATGCGAGGCACTAGTGACCATTAACATGCCCATTATGGGCTCATTTGAATGCCATTAGTGTGATGGTGCGAGGTCTCCCCCACTAGCCCAAGCCCCGCATAGCCGCATTCTCCCACAGTCCAGTGGTGCCCTCCCCCACCCTGATCGCAGACCCGATGTTAAGAAAAAATATTTCCACAGTGTAGAGTTCCACCCCGGTCCCCAATCTCCCAACCGAAATGTTTTAATAAGTTTGCCGTAGTTTAGTGTCCCACCCCGGTCCCCAGTCTCCCACCTGATATCCAATAATCCATTTTCCATAGTGTAGTGTCCCTCCCTCCTCCCCGCAACCGATCACTGCACTGTAATAAAAATAAACCCTCTTTTCCATAGCATAGTGTCCCACCCCCTTCCCACCACCGATCACCACACTGTATTATAAAAACAAACCATTTCCATAGCATAGTGTCCCTCCCCCCCTTCGCCAACGATCGCTGCACTGTATTATAAAAAAACCTTTTCAATATTGTAGTGTACCTCACCCCTACCCGATCCCCATATAAATAAAAAACTTTTCCACAGTGTAGTGGTCCATCTCCAGTCACCGATCTCCATAAATACCTACAACCCCATTCCCTAGAAGTCTAGGGTCCCTCCCCCCATCCCATCAAGTGTGATCCACCACTGCCTACCTCTCACCACCGCAACTGGCCACCAACTGAGTCCTCTTGGAGAGTGTACTGCATACAGCACAGCTCCTTGACTGTGACTGGTCAATCACAATCAAGGAGCAGTACTATATACAGTACGCGCTTCAAGAGGGTTCAGTCAGCTGCCAGCCATGATAGTGACAGGTGGGCTGTGCTGTCGCCGACTGAAGACTGGGATGAGGGGAGCGGGATGGTGAGTCACACTTGACGTGGTAGGGGCCCTAGACTACCAGGGAATGGGGTTGTATGTATTTGGGGATAGAGATCAGTGACCGAAGAGGGGGTAGAGATCACTACACTGTTGAAAAGATTTTTATTTATACAAGGATTGGTGATCAGGTAGGGGGGGTGGGACACTACATCATGGAAATTTTGTTTTTATATAATACAGTATGGTGATCAGTGGCGGGGCGGGGGAGGGACATTATGCTATGGAAAAGGTTTGTTTTTATAATAAAGTGCAGCAATCTGTGATGGGGAAGGGGTGGGACACTATGCTACAGAAAAGGGGGTTATTTTATCACAGTGCAGCGATGGTGGTAAGGAGGAGGGACACTATGTTGCAGAAAAGGTTTGTTTTATAATACAGTCGCGGCAATCAGTGGTGGGGAGGGGTGGGACACTATGCTATGGAAAAGGTTTGTTTTATAATACAGTCGGCAATCAGTGGTGGGGAGGGGGGTGGGACACTATGCTATGGAAAAGGATTGTTTTTATAATACAGTGCGGTGATCGGTGGCGGGAGGGGGTGGGACACTATGCTATGGAAAAAGGGGTTTATTTTTATTACAATGTGGCAATCAGTGGCGGGAGGGGTACTATGCTATGGAAAAGGATTGTTTTTATAATACAGTGCGGTGATCGGTGGCGGGAAGGGCTGGGACACTATGCAATGGAAAAAGGGGTTTATTTTTATTACAATGTGGCAATCAGTGGCGGGAGGGGTACTATGCTATGGAAAAGGATTGTTTTTATAATACAGTGCGGTGATCGGTGGCGGGAGGGGGTGGGACACTATGCTATGGAAAAGGGGTTTATTTTTATTACAATGTGGTGATCAGTGGGAGGAGGGCACTATGCTATGGAAAAGGATTGTTTTATAATACAGTGCGGTGATCGGTGGCGGGAGGGTGGGACACTATGCTATGGAAAAGTTTGTTTTATAATACAGTCTTGCGGTGGGCGGGGGGGGGTGGGACACTATGCTATGGAAAAGGGGATTTATTTTTATTACAATGTGGTGATCAGTGGCGGGGAGGGGCACTATGCTATGGAAAAGGATTGTTTTTATAATACAGTGCGGTGATCGGTGGCGGGAGGGGGTGGGACACTATGCTATGGAAAAAGGGGTTTATTTTTATTACAATGTGGCAATCAGTGGCAGGAGGGGTACTATGCTATGGAAAAGGATTGTTTTTATAATACAGTGCGGTGATCGGTGGCGGGAGGGGGTGGGACACTATGCTATGGAAAAGTGGCTTTATTTTTATTACATTGCAGCAATGGTGGTGGGGAGGGCGGAAGGACACTATGCTACGGAAAAGGTTTGTTTTTATAATACAGCATGGCAATCGGTGGTGGGGAAGGGGTGGAATGCTATGCTATGGGAAAGGGGGGGTTATTTTTATTATAGTGTAGCAATCGGCAGTGGGGATGGGGGAAGGACACTACACTACGAAAAGCAGATTACTGGATATCAGGCGGGAGATCGGGGACCAGGTGGGACACTACACTACAGCAAACGTATTAAAACATATCAGGTGGGAGATCAGGGAATGGGGAGGGACCCTACACTATGAAAACGATTATTGTACATTACGGGTGGGAGATTGGGGAACTGGGGGGCCGCAGTACCGCTGCAAGCCACTAGGGCTGTGCTGATTACTGCCAGATTTTTGCCAGAGTTATCTTTGCCACATAACGGCCATCACAAATGCCCTTTGCGTGGACTGCAAGTTTTGTGAATGGGATTGTGAGGATATGCAGGTCCCCATTGCATTGCCCGGGCGTAAACCCAGTTTGTGGAGGCAATATGGGCTTTGTGAATACCAACTATTCACAAAGCCCAGTTTGCCTGGCAAAGTTTTGTGAATCTGGCCCCAGGGCTTGTGGATGGGCTGAAAGAGAACCTAAATGGTAAGAAGTGAAAAATAAATATGAAATGAAAAAACAAACTATGAATTGATGCTGCTGTCTATACTTCTACCACACTGACCTCTGGAAGAGGATGGGTGTCTTCCACTTCAACGGTCACTGCACTTGGATGGTCCAAGCCTTCCAAGGGGTCGGATTCCTCTCCTTTGGCCTGTGCCTGGCCTTTGCCTTTGCCTTTTTCTTTTTCCTTTGACTTTTTGCTTTTTTTCTTTACTGTAAATCTACTCAGTGTTTTCTTTGCGATCTGTGAAGAAGTGTGCTTATTGGCCGCCGTAATGCTGCTGTACACTTCGACAGAGACGGATACGAGGATACGACCCCGGTAAAATATCCCTTCCCCAAGCCCTTCGTTCAGGTCCATGTTCCCATCCCTGAGAGTGGAGTTCTGTGCCGAGCCATAGAGGTTTATCCAAGCTGGGCCAAAGGTCGGGTGAAAACCAGCTGAAACAAACAAAACAACATTTTTAAAATGAGGCAGTTTTATCCAAACCAATTTACCTTTTAAATTATTTCTCCTAATCCAGTTTGTCCTCCACCTCCACTCCCCCAACCCCAAGCTAACTCTGTTCATCTGCCTCAGTAAGTAACATCTTCAGTACACTTACATCTCACTCTAACTGGGCTGCCTTTACTGCTCTCCAGCAAAGTCCGACAGCTCTCCCCCTCCCCCACCAATGGTGAAGAACCCAGAGAGAAAACAGGATCCAGAGTGATATCTGGGCGGGGGAGGGGGGGGCATGCCAGCGTCAGGCCTGTATGTGACATCAGGCTTACCCACCTAAAGAGGCCACTTCCAACACCCCATCTGACATTGAGGGGAGGAAGATTCAGAAGGAAAGGCATCACCTAACATGGTTCCCATACCACTGGGCCACCAGGGATCAGATTCATTGCATTATATGGCATTTATCCTCACTCTGCTGATGTCATCAGAATTTATCCTCACTGCAGTGGGAATAACACAGGATATTCTACTGAGAAAGCTCTCACCCCCATGGTATAAAAACAATTATTCTGTTAGAGTAATTTAAAGTGCCATCAGTAAAGTAAAGGGAGGAGGGGGTTACATAATGTACTACAGATTCTACTGGTATTGTATTCAATAAGCTTGCGTCGTCATTGTATGTACTGTAGTAATTTGTTTGCCTCTGCCTTGAAACCTCCTGGGTCGTACCTGAAGTTAGACGTTTTTGTTTAGTGTGCTTACCTGGGCAATAAAAATAAATACATACATACATAAAAAGGTGCTCTCATATCCCTATCATTTTGGCCCTGTCCACACTTCGCCACTAAAGCTCTGTAATGGTTTCAAACTGTTACAGACAGTAACCGTTACGGTGTGTCCACACTGCCGGTGAACATTACAGCCTGTCCACATTGTGGGTGATGTGTGACCGTTACGGTCGGCACCCTATCCCACAATGCAGTTCTTGCTGCACTGGGGGAATGCTGGAGCTACACGCTTACGCGTCCGCACTATGGCTGGTAACGTTACAGGGGCTGAACCATTTTTATAACCTCTGTTGAAACCACCTCATAAGTGGTTTCAACAATGGTTATGAAAACGCCTTCTGTCACATTACAGGTGTAAACGCAAACCATTACGGTAACAGTTTGGGTCCTCTGTAATGTTACAGAGTCATAGTGTGGACAGGGCTTTGACATCCACATAGTCTGCTGGTTGGCAAAACAAGGAAAGAAAATAGCAGTGCCCAAAGATTGAGAGTGGATTGCATTGCCAATCAGCAAGGGGGAGTCTGGTTTATTGATGTTTGGATAATGTCACTGTGGTCAACATTCAGTTGACATACTGTACATCTCTGTGACTGTTAGGCATTTTTTATCTAGGATCACATCATAACCGTGAGAGGCCACCAACATTTTACTTCCATGTTCAAAAATGCAAACTGAAGCCAGCTGGGGGTCAGGCGATTCGCAGAGGTTAAGTGCTCAGCTCTCCAGAAGGGAGGGTGTAGTTCACCCCCTGCAAGTTGATTGTGAGGTGGCGCTTATTTATTTTATTTAGCTTTGCATATATATTAGAGTCAGCTGTTAAGACAGCTATTCGCCTGCCCATCTGCCTGCTCAGGCAGAGGAAGAGAGCAGCTGTGGCAGTTCCGAACACTGAGATCAGGGACAGGGGACCCAATAAGCAGTTAATATAAAAATAGGTCCCCATCATGGGGAGGGGTGATCCATGGGGGAACCTCACAGGCAAAGTAAGTTCCAGAGGAGGTGGGTTGCCGGTCATGGGAGGCATGAGGGGAGAGAAAAGCATAGCCTGTACCTGGAATTGGAAGAAAAAGCGCAATGGAAAATTAAATAAAAAAAATTAAATAATGAACAAAAATGTATCTCATTTAAAATTCAGCTCTTCCGTGGTGGAATGCCAAGCATTTTTTTCCCAGGCCTGGAAAGCTATGAATATCCGATTCCAAGATACTGGAATTTCCCAAGACAATGACTACCCCACCACATTGCAGAAGGACTATGCTCCGATTCTGATGTATAGTACTTGCATCTGGACAAAGAGGGCCCTAAGATGCAGTGGCGCCTTCACATGTTTCATCTATGGACAGAAGAACCATGACATTTTTGGGCAAATAAAATCCCTGAAATTAATTATTTAAATTAGGGAGGGGGCATTTTGCAGCTACAGTGGCGTGAAAAAGTATTTGCCCCCTTCCTGATTTTCTCTATTATTGCATATTTGTCACACTGGATGTTTTCAGGTCTTTAGAGAAAATGTAATATTAGATAAAGGGAACCTGAGTGAGCAAATAACACTTTTTTTTTTTTTTATTTCACTTATTTAATGAAAAAAAGTTAACCAACACCAACTGAGCACTGTGTGAAAAGTAATTGCCCTTACACTTAATAACTGGTTACGCCACATTTAGCTGCAATGACTACAACCAAACATTTCCTATAATTCAATATCAGTCTTTCACATCGCTGTGGAGGAATTTTAACCCACTCTTCCTCATAGAACTGCTTTAATTCAGTAACATTTGGTGAGGTTTTCGACATATGAACTGCTCGTTTCAGGTCCTGCCACAGCATCTCTATTGGTTTAAGTCTGGACTTTGACTAGGCCACTCAAAACTTTAATTTTACTTCTTTTTAGCCATTCTGATGTGGACTTGCTTTTGTGTTTTGGATCATTGTCTTGCTGCATGACCCAACTACGCTTCAGCTTCAGCTGGCGGAAGGATGACCGGACATTCTCCTTAAGAATTTTCTGGTACAGAGCAGAATTCATGGTTCCTTTAATTATGGCAAGTCATCCAGGTCCTTAGGCAGCAAAGCATCCCCACACCATCACACTACCACCACCATGTTTGACTCTTGGTATGGTGTTCTTACTGTGGAATGCTGTGTTTGCTTTACGCAAGACATTATGGGATCCATGTCGTCCAAAAAGTTCCACTTTGGACTCATCTGTCCATAGAACATTTTCCCAAAAGGCTTGTGGATCATCCAGGTGCTTCTTGGCAAATGAGATGAGCGTTTATGTTCTTCTTGGTTAGCAGTGTTTCGCCTTGCTACTCTCACATGAAGCCCATTTTGCCCAGTCTCTTTCTGATTGTGGAGTCATGAACACTGAACTTAGCTGAGGCAAGAGAAGCCTGCAGTTCTTTGGATGTTGTTTTAGGATCCTTTGAGACTTCCTGGATGATTTTACGCTCGCCCTTGGAGTAATTTGGCAGGCCTCCCACTCCTGGGAAGATTCACTACTGTTCCAAGTGTTCTCCATTTGGAGATTATGGCTCTCACTGTGGTTGATGGAGTCCCAGAGCCTTAGAAATAGCTTTGTAACCCTTTCCAGACTGATAGAGGGCAACAAATTTTTTTCTGATCTTTTCAGGAACTTCCTTTGATCATGGCATAATGTGCTTGTTGAATCTTTGTGCTAGCAACGTGACTCTGATGGTAAGGGTCAAAATAAGTGAGGTTTATAATGAGCAGGGCTGGCTGTAATCAAGCCTGGCTGTGTTCAATCAGCTGACTCTAATTATCCCTTTAATTGGGTTGATTTAACTAGGGGGCAATTACTTTTTCACACAGTGCCAGTTGGTGTTGGTTAACTTTTTTCATTAAATAAATGAAATAAGTAAAAAAAAAAAAGTGCTATTTGTTCACTCAGGTTCACTTTATCTATTATTATATTTTGTCTAAAGACCTGAAAACATCCAGTGTGACAAATATGCAATAATAGAGAAAATCAGGAAGGGGGCAAATACTTTTTCACGCCACTGTATTTTATGGGATACCCTGAAGACGTTTCTGTGGGAGCATATAATTAATTATTGCTCTCAGACACAAAAAGAAAGACAGCAAATGTTGACGGACCTGCAAGACAGGCTGCACTTCTTGCAGCTTGCACACATGCAGCATGACAGATCACTTCTCCCTCAACTGGAACAAACCAAAAGGGATATAGACAAAATCCTCTTGGAGAAAAAAATGGAGCAGGTTCTGCTGTTTCTCTGCCATTGGTATTATGAGGTGGACCCTAGGGCCACCAGATTATTAACCCATCAGGTTTGGAAACAAAAATTTAGAGCCACTGTAGCTTAGTTAACATACCCTGCTACTTCGGCCCTCCTCTGTAGGACTGGGGAGATGGTGAAAGTGTTCCACCAGTACTATGCCTCCTTACATATGCTGGACACCCATCTGGACATGACAGCAAGAAAAAATTACTTACCATAGTAATGTTGTTTCTTCTAATGGAGTCTTTCTGTATTCATACATAATGCAGTTAGCCCCAGCACTGGAACTGTCCCGGAGAGGAAAGAGTTAATTCTATGCAGAAGCACAGAATGTTGAGCTCGAGCTCGGTTTTCAAACCTCTGTCTGTGGTACTTCCCAGTGTAACCGTCAGATTCTTACGAGCACACTAACTAACATACTATAGTATGGAAATTGTTCAACATAGAGCCAAAGGGCAAAAAATTATTTTTGGGCCCAAAAGACTTAAGTCGAGAACCCAAGAAGGAAAGGTAGTGATAATATTTAAGTATAAAACACCAGAAAAAATAACAACAACATCCACCCCACCCAAGAGGGAGGGTACAAGGTACACCCCTGAGGTGCAACAGTGTACCTGCCAGCCCACTTCCCAAAACCCAGGTTCTGAGAGGGGAGGCGGGGGGGGGAGGTCTGAATACAGCAAGACTCCATTAGAAGAAAAAATATTACTATGGTGAGTAATTTTTTCTTCAAACAACATGAAGTCTTGCTGTATTCAGACATATTGCAGACTACCAAGCAGTTCCCTATGGAGGAGGGAATGCAGAACCTACTTTGGAAAGAGGCTCTGCAGTACTACTGTGCCAAACCTAGCATCACTCCTAGTCTGGATGTCCAGGGAGTAATGCTTGGTAAAAGTATGTACTGTTTTCCAGGTGGCTGCTTTACAGATCTCTAACAAAGGTATATCTCTGGCTGCAGCTAGAGAAGCAGCTGTACCCTAGTCGAATGAGCCCTCAGGCCTGAAGGGGGCGTTCTACCCAACTTGTCATAACAGAATTGTATACAAGAAACAATCCATCTGGCAATAGTTCTTTTAGTGGCAGGCTTACCTTTCCCCACTTCACCATAAGTGAAAAACAATTGAAGACAGTCATTTCTATGTGACTTAGTATGCTCATTGTAGTAACTAAGGGCCCTCTTAACGTCCAGACTGTGTCACCTTCTTTCACCTGAAGAAGAATGATCAGTGAAAAACACAGGGAGCGATATAGACTGGTTCAGATGAAAATCCGATACCACTTTGGGCAAGAACCTCCTATTGGTTCTTAGGACCATTTTGTCCCTATGGAAGTAGATGAAGTCAGGTTCAACTGACAGAGCCTGTAACTCACTAATCCACCTGGCAGAAGTAATAGCTGCCAGGAACACAGTTTTCCAGGTAAAGTACTTCAATTTGGCCGAAGCCAGAGGTTCAAAGGGTGGCTACATAAGCTGAGCTATGCAGACATTAAGATCCCAAGGCGGAGTGGTCTCCCTAAAGGGAGGGTTAATGTGAACCAGACCTTTGAAAAACTTTCTGAAAACAGGATGAGTTGCCAGGGAAGAGCCCTTCCCTGCTGAGAGGAATGCAGAGACAGCTGCTAGATGAACCTTCAGAGTGGCAGGCCTAAGGCCTAGACCATTCAGATGAACTAGATAGTCTAAGATTGTGGGAATGTCTGCATAATCAGGCAGGATGCCTTTCTGAGAGCACCAAATACTGAACCTTTTCCATTTGGAGTTGTAAGTTTTTCTAGTGGAAGGTTTCCTGGAGACCTTCAGAATATCCAGAACTCCCTGAGAAAGATGTAGTACTGCATATTCTAACTCTTCAAGAGCCAGGCCTTGAGATGGAGAGACTGGAGATTGGGGTACCAGATCCGCCCCTGGGCGGAGGTCAGGGGATTGTATGTCCTGGGCAGAGACAGGGGACGTGACACTGACAAGGACAGCAGAAGAGGATACCATGGCTCTCTGGCCCAATCTGGAGCCACCAGTATCACTGTGCAGGGTTGAGTCCTGATACTGATCAGAACTCTGAACAGCAGAGAGAAGGGAGGGAAGGCATAGAGAAACCTGCCCTTCCAGCCCAAAAAGAGAGCATCCTGGGTAACCATCCCCAGGACTAAAGGTCTGCAACAAAACAGAGGAAGTTGATGATTGTCCGGTGCTGCAAAGAGCTCTATCTCTGGAGTGCCCCACCTGGAGAAGATGACCTTCAGGATGTGAGGATCCAGGGACCATTCGTGATGTCCCTGTGAAATTCTGCTCAGAGCATCTGCTAGTACACTGACCTTCCCTGGAAGGTGAACTACTACCAGAGAAGTCTGAAGAGAATAGGCCAGAGACCACACCTTCATGGCCTCTGTGCACAAGGCTGAGGACTGGGTGCCTCCTTGTTTGTTGCTGTACTACATTGTGGTGGTGTTGTCTGTCCTGACTTGGACCACCTTGCCCTTGACTGAATCCGAGAAGCTCTGCCAGGCTAGGAAAACTGCCCTGAGTTCCAGGAGATTGATATGAAGGAGAGACTCTTGTGGGGACCAGACCCTTGAGCTGTCAGGGCTCCCAGGTTGGCTCCCCACCCTAGGAGAGAAGCATCTATAATTAGAACTACTGATGGGACTTGAGGGACAAATGGAACCCCTTATCTGAGGTTGTCCTGGTCCAACTACCACTGGAGAGCTTGGACCAGAGTCTGAGTCACTGGGATCAGTTTGGTAAGTGAATCCTTCTTTTGAGACCAAAAAGACCTTAGATGAAACTGAATGTCCCTCATCTGGAACCTTGCTCCCTGCACCACTGCCGTGGAAGCTGCCATGTGGCCCAGGAGCTGGAGGAACTGTCTTGCTGGGTGGGAGACCTGAGGTCGAAAGGAGGAAGCGAGATCCACTAGGGTCTTCACCCTTGCCAGGGGAAGGAAGGCTTTTGCTTGTACAGTGTCCAACTCTATGCCTATAAAGGTGAGAAGTTGAACTGGTTCGAGGACAGACTTTGGAAGATTGAGAAGAAACCCCAAGGAGCTGAGTAGGTCCTGGGTAGTTTGAAGAGCTGACTTGACCTGTAAAGGTGACTGGCCCACTAAGAGCCAGTCGTCCAGATACGGGAAGATGGTGATACCCTGTCTTCTGAGGTAAGCCACCACTACTGCAAGGCACTTTGTGAACACCCTTGGAGCTGATGTTAGGCCAAATGGCATAGCTCTGAATTGGTAATGGCCTGAAGGCAACTTGAACCCGAGGTATTTTTTGTGGGAGCACCTGATAGGAATATGGAAGTAGGCATCCTTGAGGTCCAGAGATGCTAGCCAATCCCCTGGCCTTAGAGAGGGAAGGATTATTCCCAGAGTTACCATTTTGAATTTGGACTTTGAAATGTGTTTGCTCAAATACCTTAGGTCTAGGATGGGTCGCCACTCCCCTGTTTCTTTGGGGTAAGGAAGTACCTGGAGTACAGTCCTTTTCCCCTGTGCTGAGTAGGACCCTTCTCTATAGCTCTGAGAGCTAGAAGAGAGGAAACCTCTGCCTCTAGGGCAATGGTTTCTGAGAGTGATGCAGGTAGAAAAGACTTGGCCCTCAAATTTTTTGAAGCTGAGGGCCAGTACCTGGCTTACTTCTTCCAGGACCCACTTGTCTGAGGTCACAGACTTCCAGGCCTGGAAGTAGTAAGCCAGCCTGCCTCCTACTGGAAATGGGGAGTCGACCCGGGCTGACACATCAGGGTGTCTGCTTGGCAGGAGCCTTAGACTGAGAGGAGGAGGGAGCAGCTCTGCTCATCTCCCTCCTGCCCCTCCCTCTGAAGAACCCCCTCTGTGGGAAGGGAGAGGAGGCCTGGGCTTGGTAAAAAGGCCTTTGAAAGGGCCTGCCCCTGCTCCTAGACTGCTACCTGTGCAGAGTGGCTTGCCTTTCTTTGGCCTGTGCACTCCTGTACGTGGTCCTGTATTCATCCCTTTTCTTCATGTAAGCCTCTGTCTGCTCCCCAAACAGAGAGTTACCTAATACAGGAAAATCCATGGCCTTAGTCTGGGTATCCTGTGAAAAGCTAGTACATCTGAGCCAAGCATGTCTTCTGAGAGACTCAGATGTAACCATGACTCTAGATGCCACATCATTGGAGTCCACAGCAGCATGAAATTCCATTTTGGCTGCCTCAATTCCATCAGCAGCCACCTCCTCCAGCTCCTTGGCTAGCTGGGGAGAGGCCTGTTTAGCCAGTTCCAGAACCGTATCCCATCTGGATTTCTGGTACCTGGTTGTGTAGGCCATATTAGTAGCCAGCCTGAGTCTCAAAGAGGATGCCAAATACTGTTTTTTGGCCATGGCATCCACTTTTCTGGAGTCCTTATCCGGGGTGTGCGAGGCCAAAGGAATGTTAGCCTTCTCATAGGCTGCAGCCTGCACTACCCCAACATGGCTGCAATGACTATAAAGGAACTCCGCAGCTGAGCCTGATAACAAATACCTCCTGTCCATTCTCTTATCCACAGGAGGTATTGAATTAGGGGTTTTTAAAATTTTGTGTGTCAGTTTCCCCAAGGATTTATGAAGAGGGATAGATAGTCTTTTGGACTCTGGGATGTCCATCATTTCCACAAAATCAGGCTCTTCATCCTCCTCTGCAGCTTCAACCAAGGGAAGCTGCAGGGTTTCTGCCACCTTTTTGTAGAACAAAAAATGTGAAGGGGACTCAAGAGAGCCTGGGAGGAGAGACACCTGAGGGCCTGTCTGGGGAAATGTCCGGTTCAATGGGCACATCCAGACCCCCCTGGTCATTGTCATCATCATCATCCTTAGGATAGTTTTCGTCTCCCTCCCACTACTCATAAAAAGCATCTAGATCATAATCTGGAGGAGACAGATCCGACCGAACCGACCCCCTAACCAGCGGTACCGGTTCGGACGGAACTGGTCTAAGCGATTGAACAATGCTAATCACTTTGGCTATTTCGTCCGCGATTGGAGAGTGCGATACCGGATCCGAATCGGAAACTCACTCTTTTTGATGGAACCCCACCCCTTGGGGTCGGCTCTCCTTGCCTGAGGAGGTATCACCTAGGTCAGTAGGCACCTCCTCAGGTTCGGCCGCAACTGAACCGGGCTGGCCATCCGGATCAATGGACTTCTCGGCCTCCCTTTCTTTCAGCCTACTCAGTCTTTTGTCTAGAGCAGATTTAGGAATGTTTTTACAGATTTGGCAGTCTGACTTGAGGTGATCAAACCCCAATACACCACCCTACCAGAGGTCTTCTCCCTGCTGGACAAGTTTAGTACAGTATCTGCCTGTAAGCTGAATACAACAAAGATTGAGGTTTTATCTTTAAATTGGTTCTTCTCACAAGCCCGGAGGCTGCAGTTTCCCTCTAAGTGGGACTTAAAAGATCTGAAGTACCTGGGCATCAGATGCCCCCAACACCTGGAACGAGTCTACGATGTTAATATCAGCCCGCTGTCTGGACAATTTACAGTGGATCTGCAGCACTGGCAGAGCCTCTCCTTAACTTGATCCATAGAGTGGACACAGTGAGGAGGATGAGCATTTTGCCCAGGTTTCTTTATGTTTTTCAAAATGTACCGGTCCCAATTACAGATAAAGATTGTAGGAAATGGCAGGTCACCGTATCTAGATTTATACGGGCAGGCAAGAGGCCAGCGGTTCAATTTCACACTTTAATGCTTCCAAAGGCTAAAGGTGGCATGGCCATCCCTGATCTATGGTCTTACTATGCAGCAGCCCAGAGACGGATCCTATTTCAGTGGCACACGACGGGAAGAGGTCTGCAGTGGCTGGAAATGGAATGCACACTGTTTCCCTTCCGGAGCATGATGCGGTACTTGTTTGTGTAACCCCCCTATAAATGGGGGTTCCTGCAAAGTCTTATTCGAGCTTGCCTAAATGCTCACTGCCAGGCTGGTGTCCTGCGTTTTAGCAGTTTTAATGTGATTGCCAGAGAGTGCCTGTATAGCCTCTGTGTACTGTCTCTTTAAGAGCTGCCTGGATTGCAGTCATAAGTAATCTGAGAGGGAGCTCTGTTGAAAGATATAACTATTTGCTGAAAATCATTTAGAGTGATAATGATAATGTAGTTTGTCTAACCTGCCTTCTTTGCAGCAAAGACTGTTTTGTTTATCTCCACTATCTTGGTCCTGGACTGCCGAATTGGACCAATTAGTACTGGTGGGACCTAAAATGGAGCCGGACTACAGGATCTGTCTGGAGTCAAAATCTGTCGGAATTGTAGTTTTGGGCTTTTGGTGCCTTTTTTTGCACCTGAAGGGGGACCTTTTGTTGTGACTGACAGATCAGCCAACCGAACCTTTTGGATTCTGGGGAAGGTCCCAGGCTTGCTGGCAGTTGAGTCAGATCTAAGTTGGGAGCTGAAGAAGCAACATGCTTGAGACAGTCAAGCAGCCGTCTGAGTAGTTTCGCATGGGAGAACTGTGGAAAGGCCTGAGTTGTGGCCTGCATGTCTGCCTGCTGCCCCTGAGAGGGAGAGAAGAGAATTATTTCGGACTAAATCCAAGTTTGTGAGAATGAAGTAAGCCACTAATTTTTTACTGGGCTCATACCTGAAGAAGACCGAAGATTTTGCTGAATGCTATCGGCCTGTCAGGAGTTCCAGCTGCTTTTGAATACCCGCTTTGTGCAGAGACTTTGCAATCATGATCGGAGAGCAGTTTGCCTGGTACAGTAGAATTTCCATACATGTAGATATGCTGTGTATTGAAAGTGGGTCATAATTTGGTTCCCCACTGTGTGAACTGTGTTCTGCTCACAGGTACCATAGAATCCTTTACATGTAAATGTGCTGTGTATTGAAAGTGGGTTGTGATTTGGTTCCCCACTGTGTGAATTGTGTTCTGCTTGCTGGAAGCTTTATCCAGCCTAATTGGACTGAATCCGCGTTCATCTCCATTCAGCCTGGGCCATGCCGTGCTGGCCCTACCAGACTACCCCACTGCATAGAGAAAGCCACCGATGAGAGACCTGCCTGGGGATCAGCCCCCTGCTCCATGCTTGAACAGGAATGACACCTCGGCGAATCGTGTGGGCCCTGCTTCTCCTGGCACTCCAGATTAACCACCTGCTGTCTCAATTTTTGTCCAGCCTGTGTCCAGTCTTGGGTATCATGAGTAATCATCAGGATAGCTCCCTGCAACAACAGCCTAATCTAAAAGTGTGTCATCTGATTGTCTTGTTGTTTTCTTTTCATGAACTGAGCCCTCTGGCTCCAGATTACAAATAGTGTGTGTGTTGTGCATGTTGTTTTCTTCCATCACAGAGCCCCAACCAGCTACAATGTTCCTGGCTAGCCCACCATTCTCCATCTGGGTACCCAGGGTGTGTGACTGTTTATGGACCCTGAAGTGCATGCATAACTGTTTGATTGATAGAGCCTTTAAGCAAATTAACCTGATTATGCCCCTCTCTTGTTCAAGTCCCTTAAATAAATCAGATCTAACTTTTTTTTGCATTTACCCTGACTGTGGTTCCAATTTGTGCAAGAGTACTGTACTGATGTTATTTGCTGTGTATAACCTTGTTTTACAGGGGGTCCCCAGGGCCGAGCCAGAGGAAAGCCCTGGTGGTAAGTGCAAACAGTATGGTGTATCAGGGGTATTGTGAAAGTGATTATTGTGTATTGTTCCGGCCACTAGTAAGGAAAGAGGGAGGTTACAGTGTCCCAGAGAGCTATGCCCAGGTTAGCTTGACCACTACCAACCCTGACCTCTGGGTGGAGACACCTGTTTCAGAACTCAGGCCCCTTAACCTGCTACTAGCCAAGCAGGCAGGGGTAGTAGCCCTTGGGATAGCACCACCTAGGGGTTACATTTGGACCCCATAACATTACACGGGGCCAGCCCCTATCAAAACCATGGATGAAATAGGTCAGAAGGATGTGGTGGGCGTTGGTAGCTATACTGAATTTAAACCGGCTCTTTTCTGGGTGTGCCTGATAGCTCTCTTAAGTGGATTTATCCAGCCAGCATGGATTCCACATTCCAAAGGAGAAGGAGGCAAGGCCTGGTTTATCTACTGCAATTCAGCCTCGGTCCTGAGATTTGCTCCTTTGAGGACCTTCAGACACAGTTTGGACTGGACTGCAGAGATTTCTTTCATTAACTTTAGGTTTGCCATTTCATAGAGTTTTAGCCAGCTGCGGTGCAGGACCGTACCTAGACAATTCTGATACTTTCTACCTTAGCAGCACATACAAATGTGCCCCACACAAAGTACCTTATCTTTATTATGTACAGGGTCACACAGGGCACCCAGCTATACAATACTCACTATGCAGCAGCGAAATGGGGGGAGGAAATGGATCAGGAAATCACTAAAGTTTCCTGGGAATGGTGTGAATTTGCTTGCGAGCAGGTCATCTGCTATTTTAGGACATCAGTAATCACGGGCAGCTATGGCACAGGGGTGGTGCTGCATGCTGGAGAGGACGTAATGAACCACGGGCCACCCACACACATAATGTGGGACTGCCCTAGTCTATTAGCCTTTCGTATGGACCTAGAAAAGGAATTGGTCGAGGTCCTCCACATCTGCCTGCAACTGGTTCCATTGATCTACCTTCTATATCAGTACCCAAGGGCAATTAAAGGTAGACACACAAAATATTTACTGGGTATTATGTTAGCGGCTACACACAAAGCTACTACATGTCAATGGCTTGCCCCTGATTCCCCCGGGGTTAATCAGCAGAGAAGATAGTAAACACACTATACACTATGGAAAGGATTACCTTTGGTTTAAACGACTGAACTGAGACATTCACCTCCAGGTCGAACACCTGGGTTTTATATGTCATGCAACTTGACTCAGCCTTTGTCCTGTGAAGAGGGGATCTGAAGGAGGAAGAATTGCACTAAAGGAGCAGGGAGATGGGCAGAGAAGGGAGAGGGGTCCTAGTACTCTTATTGAATGATCTCCCCCATGACTGAGCTGTAACACCTACATAGTGTAATGCATGGTACAGTCGATGAGAACCACTGCTACTGCAGAGGATCCTGAACCCCCACTGCTGTACCAGAGGGGGCACACAATTGACTGTGTTATACTTGCACATTTCTTTGTACCAGGAATATTTGCTGCATTCTGTAATGTGCACCAAATATTTTAATAAAATATATTTGCAAAAAAATAAAAATCGATGCTGTGATCTGGGAAGATGGGAGTCATGCATAGCAGAACCTTTTTACAAGCCCTTCCCTTGGCGTTTGATGGGACACTGATGTAAGTTACATAGGCGGGTTAAGTCTAACCCCCATTTCATGTCACATGCCAGGGTATGGATATCAGTCAGCTCCTCCTTGCCCACCCACCACCACCTCACTGGATATTGGGTCTCCTTCCTGGACCACCACCCACCTGGGGGGAGCCCCACCACCGAATACAAGCTACAGAGGCTTAAAGGCAACAAGAGGGGGTGGTTGGTGAGATGAGAAGTTGCAGCATTGCAGTAAGGGGCAGGAGGTAGGGCCTCAGGACAGAAATACAGTGGGGTTGGGTGGCAGATGCAGGAAATAGAAGATAAAAAAGTTACATTTATGAATCTATTCTGACGTAAAATAACTTCTTCAGTTGTATTTCTGTTTCCCTGTTGCTTTCTGAATTGAATTGATCTCTCAGTCACTGCTGTACTGTCTCTAACACCTCCTGTAGTATCATCGTTGACATCACATTAGGGAGGGATGTCATATCTGGAACACCAAGCTGCATTATAAAAGCATACAGGTGTGAAGTATTAGTATGCAGCCATGCAATGGCCACAGATGATGTACTAGTACCCAGAACTAGGACCACCCGGGCACAGAGGTCGTTCAGCTACAGAGCCTCGCCCTGGTTCAACTCTCTCCCCACAGCCATTTCCAACATCACCAAAATTGCCCCCTTCAAAACTGCCCTACAGAACCTATTGTTCAACACCCGCTGCTGCACCTGTCGCTAAACAGATGCTCTGGTGCTCTTAAGAACACTATTGACATAGCCCTCTGGGCCGAACTCACCCTCACCCACCCACCCCCACTCCCCCATGGCCTCCCTCTCCACTGCCAGTACCTGCTGGTACTAAACCTATCAATTCTGAAATGTTTTTAATTACTCTTTGTGTTCAAGCAATTATGTAAAACTATGTTATTCTGTGTGATTGTATTCTGTAGGTAGGTTGACTCTGTATGTCCTCTCTGTGACGAGGTACCTTTGTAAACGAGCCTCTGGCTCAAAGGTTGTAAATCCAATTATACACTAAATAAATAAAATAAATAAATTACCGACTCTGCTGGAATCAGATATTTGATGGAGGTCAATGAAATGGGTCGCCAAGGCAACATCGCCAATGTTGGCATCATCCAGAACTTGAATTTTTATCCTCGTGGCGAGAGGCGGGAACATCTCGACAAATGTAATCTGTTCATTCCACTCTGGCATTACCGTGTTATTTTCCACTGATGTCTCACCCTGGTAGGAAACACAGGAAGGATAACAGGTCACCGGTTTGACAGCCTGAAGTGTGTTACAGTAGCTTCCCTGACTTCACTGGATAGGCTAGTCCACATTTTAACAACTTCAGAAAGCTTCATGCACACACCAAACCCCTATAGAGGGACACCAGATGTCTACATTTTAAATTAGACATCTGATGTTATGACTGACATGATAACAAATAAATGTTTTTTCCCATAGTAAAATACAAGCTCCTTTAAGGTCACCTAGGAAGCAGCCAGTAACAGACGTGTCATTGCCATTCTACACATTTCAATTTTTTGGGCAGGATCAGGGCTTGCGTTATCATCAGTTAATCTAACCCTATGGGGGTCATGAGACATGAGGTGGAATCAATGCCCTTATGATCCTAGGGTTAGATTATTTATAGTAACCTTAAATGGCTTAATGATTTTATTAAACCAACATTTTTTTCATATTTTTAATTAATGTTTCTATAGTTAACATTTTAATTGTTCTATAATTAATGGGTCATGATTTTTCCCATAGGAAAAGGTGGTATGTAAATTGCCATTATAAAGGAGTGTTTATAACGGCAATCACGCGCCACCTTCCTATGGCAAAAACCATGAGCCAGAGCAGTCTCGCGCCCACTGAAGCTGTCTCCCTCTCGCACAGTGACCGCACAAAACACTTAGAACTCCTTCCAGTTTTCACCCATTGACATTTTTTTTTTCCGAGAGCAAACCTAAAAATAATGTCAAAACAAAATCTCTACTAGCAGCTCCTCCACTTCTTCTCATCCCCTTTCCCTCTACAGGTCATCTGCTACAGTCACCATAGCTACTAGAACTTCCTTGGCAACCGCCGTAGCTACAGCACATGAAGCATACGGGTAAAGACATTCTTTTTTAAAAGTTAAACATTTGTTTGAAACTCTAGTCACTTAACTATTTCTACTCTTCCAACCACTGTTTGACCACAAATGAAAAATAGCACTGCTTCAAAAAGGTAAGACTGCCTTCCAGGACTACCTCGATTCTGACCATCACACTGCTGGACATATTTTATATAATTGTTGAGGCGAAAAAACGCACCTCAACAATTACGTAAAATAAAATATGGGGCGGTGTGTGTAAACTCGAAGTTTACACACACCCTTGGTGTTAGATGCATTATAAACCCTGATAGCGAAAGCATCTAACACCTTGGGGGTGTGTAAACTTCTCGTTACACACATCGCCCCATACTTTATTCTATTTATAATGTATGGTAGAATGTTGTTATAGGTAGAAATCTACCTTTTTATAACAACGTTTTACCAATGATGCGAAGTCACAATGTTGTTGCCCCATTAATGGAACATCACATAGATACATAGATACATAGACAGTGTCGGCAGATAAGGGCCTATGGCCCACCCAGTCTGCCCATTTAAGTTTATTTAACATCGATGGGTTAACAACCACGAAAAGTCTGGGCATGCGCACAGCTGGATCGGACAGCTTTGAAATGGCCGCAGTGGTGAAAGCAGCGCGGCGGGCGATATTAAAAAAAACTGCAGTAAAGAACTGCTTTCTTTTTTAAAAAACATAAATGGTACCATACACTATAAAATATAATGTATGGTACATTGATGGTTAACCAGTCTTTTAACCCATTTCAAGGTTGCCATGGTGACGTAAACCTCTTGTTGGTTAACAAACCGGTTAACCATCGATGACCATACATTATCCTCTATGTTGTACACAAGGGCTAATTCTAAGTCTTCTGTTGCACACAAGAGCTTGTAGCCCTTTTAGAAGGCTGCAAGCCAATAAGAATTCTCCATTTGCAACCATTGTTTAAAATGCTTTCTGATGTTTCCTCTTATCCTACCCCCACCCAGTTTAACTGCATACCCTCTCATTCTGCTTGCACCCTCTAGCTCAATCTTCTGTGTGTATTACCCCCGACCTGCATAAGTAATTTGAAGCAAAGAAATCATACAGTGACACTGTACTATTTAAATAACTTTCATTTTGCTGATAGACAGCAAAATAAAGATATGGACTTCAGGTGTAGCAGCATATTCTGATTTTCCTAATGTTCCTTGACCCTATCTCAGGCCCTGTGAGAGGAATTCTGGGCCCCAGGAAAATTCAGACTCTGGGGCCCCAATGCAGATGTGTAGATTAGTATGCTGGGCGGCCTGAGGTCCTCTTTGGTGCCGGGGCCCAGGAATTATCCCCGGCTCCCCCAACCTCTCAAGGGCCCTGCCCTATCTTGCAATACTTGTCATCGTTCAACCTTCTAGCTATGCTCAGGCAGATACAATCTGCAAAGTGCTTTGTAGTTTGGATACAAGCACAATCCAGCCAGAAGAATAGCATCTTGTGAATCTGATCCATGACTCGCCAATCTGCGCAAACTGCGTGCTAACATCCAATTTATTTTGAAGCCGTGATCTGTCTGCAAAATATATATTTTAAAGCTCTACCTTACAAAAAGCCCAATAGCCGGCCCAGTGGTGCGGTAGAATGAGTCGCTGAACACCTTAATTGCGTCACGACAGCAACCTGGGTTCGAGAACAAGACTGGGTCATCGGAGAGCGGCACGGGGGGGGCGAGGGAGCAGGATTGAACAGCCGAAAGGCAGCTCTCCTCTCCCGAGGAGGACTCTGTCACCTGCCGTAGTTCCACTGCCCCCAGATGGAGGTCCATGGGCAGTGCAGGCAAGCAGTGTGAGGGCATCCCAGTACCGCAGCGTGCACATGCCTCCACATGAGTGCACATGGCCAGGCAGGGTTGGGAGAAAATGGGGTAAAATTGGGGCTAAAATATAAATTTAAAAAAAAAAAAGCTGAATAAAGTATTTTGGCCCCTTGCCCAATTGGGGGACTTAGAAATACCTACCCTTACAGAAATGCCGGTGCACAGTATGCATGCAACATGCATGCCGCACACTTATTAAGCATACATGTTGCCCACTTGTATTTCTGTAAGGGTATTAACCCCATCAGTGGGCCTTTAGTGTGGGGGCTAGTCACAACCCCAGAGGCCATCATTTCCCTTCCCACACAGCACAGTCAAATAATACTTCTACATCCACCCTTTCCAGCTGCAGCAAACAATTAGAAAATGAGCCTTCAAAGGGTATTGCCCCACTTCAGCCACCCTCCCAGATCAGGGGAGCAATGGGTCCTTGTAATGGTCTCAGTCCCACAGACTGCTACTTAGAGTCAGAAATGGCTCCATACTTACAGATTGGGAGAATACAGAAGGGGCTGTTCTGAAGATTGATCCACCAATCAGCACTTTTCTCCTATCTGTCCAACCACCCCCACCCCCAGTATTTAATGTCACAGCTAGTGACAGGGAGGTGATAGCATGCAGGAGGTATCATCTGCTGGAGTGACCCTCACTTGGCATAGGTTGGGGCCAGTTTCATCTGACACCATTGGGGTTCTTTTCTTGATTTCATCCTGCAACTCCCACCCCACCCAGGAGTGCTCCAGGGGCACACAACACAGCTCTACTGTGTCTCTTCCACAGCCCTCCACCAGCATAACTAATAAATTATGCAGTGGGGCAAGTCCACCCTGCTCCAGAGGGGGAGACTGTCCTATGAGATGGTGCCTCTAATTCTTGCAGGCTCAATGTGGCATTCCTAGGCTCTGGCATGGACTTGAGTTACCAGCAACCCTCCTTCTGCCCAGTCAGACTGGCCCTTGTAAAGGCATTCATAAAGAAGTGTCAACCAGAGGAGCAGAGGCAGACCACTGTGCTGCTACCTGAAAGACCAGCGTTCACATGCAAGCCCCACTCCAAATCCCACACCAAGGTTGGCAAGGGGTGGGCCAGTCTTGGAGGGGAGACTGTCAGCTCCCAGAGAGAGAAGATGCCAGCTACCCAACATTCACACATACTCTTGGCTGACACCCAAGAAGTGGTATCAGCATATTAAAGAAGTAGATTTCCTACCACCCCAGCAGGATTAAGGGTGCAGTCATGGTGGCCTGCTAGTTGGGGTGAGGGACATGGGGAATGGGTAACAATGTGTGTGTAGGGGGAGTACCAAGCTGAGATACCAAAGCAGTCAAGAAACGTAGCACCCTGAATCTGGCTGGCAATCATAATAACCGGATAGCTAACTAAAGCTTGCAACAGGCATGTTTATTCTGATGGATACTATATATTGTAAACAATACACAATTCTTTTTTTTACATACATTTTTATGGGTTTTTCTTCTTTGTAGGTAGTAGTGTCCCACTTCCTCGCTGGAGGCCCCGGCACATGGCCATACGTACATGTGTGGAGGCACACAAGCACACCATGGTGCCAGCTCAGCCCCTGCCACCCTCCCGTTCTTGCCACCCCCTCCGCCTACGCCATCCACTGGACCTCCACCCGGTGGAAGCGGAACTATGGGAGGGCGACAACACACCCCCACTATCCCAGGAGAGGAGAGCAGCCTGCCGGCTCCATTTGATGCTGCTCCTCCCCCCCCAACGCTGGCACCCCAGTGACCCGAGGTCATTCCTGAATCCGGGTCACTGGCATAGCACGAGGTAAGGCGTCCGGTGACTCAACCCTCAGCACCACCAGGCCAGCAACAATACACAATTATGTATCGTTTTTGTTAGATTTAGCATTTATGAATATTATAACAATAGTTGTTTATCTCCAATAACCCAACTCAGATGCAGCATCTCATTTTCAGTGGGGTTCCACTTCTTCTGAGATGAAGATCAGGTGACTGGCTTAGGATCACACTGTGAGCTTTTGGTTGTAGTAAAATTGGAACCTGGGTCTCCAGGGCTGTAGTTTACTGCTGTATCCACAAGATTGCACAGCTTTCCCCTGGCTCTTGTATATTCAGATTTACTCTCCAGAGATCATAACATCAAGACACATGACTGGAGGAACTGATACTATTCTAGATATTTTCTATTAGTGAAAAGAGAAGATTCAGGGAAGATATGATTATGATATTCAAGTATCTAAAAGGGACAACACCTTCAGACCAAGTACAGCTCTTCAAAATGCACAAGGATGAAAGGACAAGGGGATACTCGATGTCACCAAAGAGAGGAAAATTCAAAGAAAACATCAAGAACTACTTCATAAAATGAAGGCTGAACATTTGGAATAGACTGTCCTGGGCTACTCAATACAAAAAGGACAGTGACGTACCCAAGAAGGTGCAATGCAGGGCAACCAAAATGATCAGGGGGACAAAAACTATTAAGCGCGAATAATACATAAAATTAACTGGAGTCAGGGGATAACATTGGAAAAATATTGATCCCAAGGGATGAACTACTGCCTGACAATTGTTATACTGCCTGAAGTCAAAGGCTGAGGGCAATAGGACAATTGGAAAACAATAGTTCATCCCAAGGGGATCAATATTTTCTCACCGTACCCTGAAACAACTCTAGTCAATATCTGTTTTATTAAGCCTTAATTGAGTTCCACAGCGCCACCATGGTGCAATCAGTTTTAAAAATTCCCTTGTGCAGTCCATATCCTGACTACTCTCTCTTTGACCTTAGTGCATAGTACCATACATTTATATAATTACTCCCCCTTTGACCTCAGTGCATAGTACCATGAATTTATATAAATACTCCCCCTTTGACTTCAATCAATAAATATACTATTGTTCGAGGCAAGTTCTTTACAATTTTTTGAAACGAATGTTACGTAAAAAAAACCTTTGGGATGACGCAGTATCCCTATAAAACAATCAATTCTCTTGTAAAATCCTATAATTATAGTTTCAGTGATAGTAAAAAATGACCAAGTCTGTGCAATATTCTTTTTTCTGGAGAATTAATTAAATACATTAGTATGTTATCCAAGGGAAGACCGAGGCCTGACAAAATTTGTCCCAACCAATGTTTCCTATTTTTTTCACATATAGGACATACCATGAGAATTTGCTTCAAGTCATCTGGTGTTTTTAAATTACACTTGCACAATCCATCACTGATATCTTTTCTTTTTCGTCGATTATATACCTGTCTACAATTCTATATTTCAAGCCTGAATCTAGTGATTATCCTTTGAGCATCAGGATATTCCAGTGTTATTAGATATGGCTCTAATTTGTGCACTGATATAATTTTTCTATACCAATCAAAATGTTTATAAATTTGTATTTGTTCCATATCTTCCGAAATTGCTACATCTTTAACCCTGGTTTTGACTTGAGACACGATCTCCTGAAAAGGCCTATAATATATTTGGGTTAGAAGGTGTCCTAGTCCCATTGGATAAACATATATGGCTATGCAAGACATCAATGGGACCATTATTTTTCTTGTTGAATAATCTACTTCTTTTAAACACATTCTTGTTTCTTGAAGTGTGAATAATTTTAGTAGGAATATTATTCTTCTCTCTATAACATATGTTAGGAGTGGATATTGGCCAAGTTCTGCCCTGATAATCGAGGCAGGAATTCCCTGTGAAACTTTCAGTATATACTGTATATATATATATATAGAGAGAGAGAGTTTGTTTATCTGAACTTGTAGTATCTCTAGCTTCTCTATTGCCCAAATTTCTGCTGCGTATATTACACTGGCTCTAATTTTAGCCTCTATAACCTTTAGTAACCCTTTTATTGAGCCATTCCCCATTTGATTTGCAAACGTCTTAAAGGTATTTGATGCTGTTATTAATTTATATCTTGTTAATTTTAGATGTTCTGTCCACTTTGTGTCTTGTAAAAAACAGACTCCTAGATAGATGTAACTCTTGACAGTATCTATTTTTTATTATCTATGTATAATTTTGGTAAATTCTTCTTTTTGTACCCAAAAAACTAGCATGTTTATTTTATTTTTATTGGTTACCAATTTACTTTCTCTACACATTCCTGAGAAATAATCAATTTTCCTTTTTAAACCTAGAAGTGAAGTTGATATTAATACAAGGTAATCTGCAAAGGCTAAAACTGGTATTTTGCTATTTTTAATACTAAGAGAGTGCCCCTTTGACTTCAGTGCATAGTACCATGCATTTATATACATACTTCCCCTTTGACCTCATTGCACCAGTAAAGTAACCCAGCAGATTGAATACTCCCCCTTTAACCTCAGTGCATAGCATAGTACCATACATTTATATAAATATCCCCCCTTTGACCTCAGTGCATAGTACAGTAGCATACATTTATATAAATACTCCCCCTTTGACCTCAGTGCATAAAATACTCCCCCTTTGACCTCAGTGCATAGTATTATACATTTATATAACTACTTCCCCTTTGACCTCAGTGTACCAGTAAAGTAACCCAGCAGACTGAATGCTCTCCCTTGGACCTCAGTGTATAGTACCATGAATTTATATAAATACTTCCCCTTTTAACCTCAGTGTATAGTACCATATATTTATATACTGTAAATACTATCCCTTTGACCTCAGTGTACTAGTAAAGTAACCCAGCAGATTGAATACTCCCCCTTTGACCTCAGTGTATAGTACCATACATTTATATAAATACTCCCCTTTTTACCTCAGTGCATAGTACCATGCATTCATATAAATACTCCCCCTTTGATTTCAGTGTGCCAGTAAAGTAACCCAGCAGATAGAATGCTCACCCTTTGACCTCAGTGCACAGTATCATAAATGTATATAAATACTCCACCTTTGACCTCAGTACATCATACATTTTCCTACAAGTCTCGAAACAGAACTGCATTTTTAAATGACTCCCCTTCTGCAACCCATCCCCACTGATCAACTGAATTTACTACTGACTCAATTGTACTTGCAGATTTCTGCTGCTTTCATCAGTGATGTCTCCACAGTGATAGAGAGAGAGAGACAGTACACATATTGCACGAGTGAGCCAGGCAGGGGAGGGAGGTCTGAGATGGCAGCCAGTAGAGGAGCCGAGTGGAGGATAAAAAATGGCTGCCATCTTGAGGAGTGGGGGAGCGGGGAGGCAATTATCATGATCGGAAGGGGCTGGTAGGCTGCTAAACTACCACAGAGAAAAAAAAACATTAAAAATAATAAAAGAAGTTGGCACTTGGTGTTAGAGACAGAGAGGGAACTACTGCCCATTGCCAGGACTTACGATCATTGCCAAGGTAAGGCAGAGCAATAGTGCCAACAATTTCTGTTCATGTGTCCATGTTTTGGTCAATCACAGGCCAGCATTTCGATGCAAGGTTTAATAAAGGCCATTAGAATGCTCATCCTAAGAAGGGAGGTTGCAAGGGGATATGATATCAGTCTTTCGTATACTCAGGGGTATGAGCAAGAATGTACATATGGAAATGATTGATCTGGTGTCCTCCAGCAGGACACAAGAACACACCCTGAAGCTCAGAGGTGGTTAATAATATTAGCATGCATTTTTTTCTCCCAAAAACCAGTGAACTTGAGGAAAAGCCAATCAGCTGAGATAATGGAAATGAAGACAGTACAGGTCTTCAAGGTAAGACTGAACAAATTTCTTCTCACTAAGGGAATCAGCAAGTACCCTGTACAGCACAGTGGGTAGGGCATCCCTTTGAATGAGCACATCTGCAGATAATTCTTTTTTCATCCCTGCTTATAAAGCAGGAGGACAGACGTGATGGAGTTAGTGTACCATCCAACCTTATAAAATTACTGTGCTACTATGATACTGCCCGAGCTTGTAGTATCAGTTAATATAGTAATGACATTCAAACTCAGACTTAACAATAACCATGAAGAAAATGGGGTGACATGGTGTATGCATTTAGCTTGTGCAAATAACTCAGTTGACTGATGGCCTCCCCCACACACACACACACATGCACCCAAAGAAGTGCTGGATTTTCAAATTCTATCACCCCATTCTTTAAAATTAAAAAATCCTATGCTGTAAAAATGGAATTCATAGAATGAATGAGCATTTGCTTCCTTGAGCTCAGTTTATTGTGTTTTAATTATTGATTTACAAACTGGTGACTGGAAAAGGCACACTAAGCCAAGGCTAATTTCCAGGTATGACCCAAGTGAGCAGGGTTACGGGGGCGGGGGTGTTGCAATCATCACAAAATCAAGTCAGTAAAAACCAGAACAAGTCAACTCAAAACTGATAAAACTGGACAGCAACAAAACTGCACAAAGTGTACATGGGAAATGCACTAACCTTATTAAAAGAAAAATAACAGAACAGTAAGACAATAAGACTGGATAAGGCAAAAAAGGCATCGAGGAAGGAAAATACAATAGCTAAGGGGAAAGAAAATGTCGCTACAAGGTACGGTACAAGAGGTGGGCTCTAGCAGACAAAGGAAATTCTATTGACGCAGGGGGCAAAGGAGATGGCACACTGAGAAGACCAACAGAAGCCAGGCAGGGACAGTCACTAAGGGACAAAAGGGACAGAAAGTGGTAACATAGTTGAGGAAGAAGGATGGTTTTGGAAGATGGAAGGGTTAGTTGCAGGAGCAAATATGGGTGGAGAAGTTACAAAATGAAAACTTGAAGGAAAGGGACGAGGGGAGGCATTGAGTGCCAGAGGGAGGTTGTTCCAGAGAGGGTGGATAGCAAGGGGAGAAAGTATATTGCCCCGCAGAGGTTTTGGAGTGGAGGGCAGCAAAGGAACATGAATCAGATGAGTGGAGGGCATAGCAGGAGTGAAGAGAAGGAGAGATAAGGGCAGAGATGTAACAGGGAAGGGATGGCATCGGTGTAGAAAGAGAAGATGAGATTTCAATCTAGCCACGCACCAAGATATTAAAATGGAGAATTTCTTCAATGTGGGAGCCATCCAGGGTTCTGAAGACAGGGGTGCTGTGAATTTTGGCAAAACATGTTTTACTACCACTATGCATGGGGGCTTCTTTTTGTGTGCATCACGCAACAGCTGATTTGAGCAGAACCAATAATGAATCTTATCAAAATCCCACTGAAGAGCATGTTCCAGCAGGGGAATCAAGGCTCCAGAGGCAAAGAGTTCTGTCTCATCCACATTCATTTGAATACGTGAGGAGATACATACTGAGGGGAGGTCATTTAGGAAGATAGAAATTAGGATGGGGCACAGGATAGGATGCTGGGGGGACTTCTGAGCAGATGGGAGGGCATGAAGAGGATGTTGCCTACTTAGACTGGTAGCTATCAAACAGGAAGAAACAGAACCAAGTGACTGCAAGATCAGATATACCCGAAGTCTATCAAGTAGGAGCGGATGAGGAACAGCACTGTAGGCCTTTTAGAGGTTGGCAAAGGTGGTAAAGGTGAGCAGTCTCTGTTCCATCCCCTTTAGGGGTGAGTCAGCGAGACACAGAAGTGATGAGACTATAATGTGTATCTTACGGTAGCATTATATTTATAGGATTTATTCTTAGAAAATGCATTTCTGTTGAGGAGACCTAATAGAAATGAGTGGCATTTGTTTCCCAAAACTATGAAGACCTTATAAGAGTTTGATTTTGTGAAGGAGACCTTTAAAGCATTGTGTGTCTGCAGTGCTGGTGGAATATAACTTTTTGAGATTTTATTTTTTTAGATTTGCACTGTTTTCTTTCAGAACCAGTGGCTGTATCAGAAGGTTTTCATTCGCTGTTCACCCGGGGAGCACTACCTACCTCTGCCCCCAGACCAGCTCCCTTCCTAACACCACTAAGATAGCATTCATCTTCCTGCAGGTACCACACGCTTCCCTTCCTGTCCACCAACCCACAATGGAGACTCACCTTGACAACACTAGGATCCATTGTGAGGCAAGGACTTATGAAGCATCCAGAGGTCCATTTGGCCATAGGACACTGGGAGTGCCATGCTACCGTGCGCCCCCTCTAGTATTTCCTGTTTACGTCCCTCTCTCCTCCATAGCATGATGCCACTTCATTATGCCAGGCATTTGATGGGGAAGGCTGACAATATGTGGTCTACCACAATGTCAGTGATGCTCTGAATCCTAGCAAAGGAGACAATCAAGCAAAGTGTGATTCCCTGCCCTAGTAGTCTGATCATGCTGCCTCCACAGTGCATGGCACACTCCACCAACCCAGAGTGGGAGTCAAGCTTGGAATGTGACCCTGGGTCAAAACTCACTGCCCCTAGTGCCACAAGGACAAGCTGAAGCAGGGTTTTTAAGCAGATTAAGTTCTGTCCAGTTCTGAAAAAGAGAGTTGTCCAACGGAGTTTTGTTAAAAAGCAAGTTCATGCTTTCCAAATTCTCACCCCCCTTCAACATATAGACAAATTTACTTGGGTGCAAGTTGTCTGCTATGAAAATTTCCATTTATTTCTGCCTTGTTTAAAAAATTCAGAAGATCGCACTTGGCTCCATGGAGCCAAAATGGTGCCGCTGCCGTATTTCTGCAGCATGCCCCCGCAGTCACACATTTTGTGATGTCAGTAAACAAAGAGCGAGGGGGCCTGCTCCATACAGTAGCATAGGGATGAGTTTTACATGCATTTTATTATGATTTAGTGTTCCAATTATAACAAATCAAGGCTACCGCTCGACTAACAGGATCTTTGTTAACCTAGCGATGGCCATGATTTGTTACTATTAGAACTCCAAATAGTAATAAAATGCATGTAAAAACTATCCCTATGCTATTCTATGCAGCACGCTCCCACACTTTTCATTTACTGACATCACAAAATGTGCAAGCGTGGGGGCGTGTCGCAGCAATATGGAAGCAGCACCATTTGGGCTTTTGGCTCCATGGAAGCCAAATACGATCTTCTGGATTTTTTAAACAAGGCAGAAATAAATTGGAATTTTCATAGACGATAACTTGGGGCCAAGTATGCTTGCTTATATGCTTGTGGGGGGGAGGGAGACGTATGAAGCTGCTCTATAACCAGTTATGTTCATCAATATAGAAAACTTCCTCAGACCACCCAATAGTACTGCACAGGTATACACATGAATATAATTAGGTGAGGCAACTTGGCACGTCTTCCCCTCAAATAGCTTCCATTTCACAACTAAGGCCTTCTAGTCTGTCTTAGGTAACAAATACTGCTCACCTGTTGAACACTGTTTTTGCTTCCGATTGACTGATTAATCATCAAAATTTGCACTGGTATGAAACAGTTTCATAAAACATTAGGCAACTCCACCCAAAGCTACTACAAGTCACAACACTTTCCTGGTTGGACTTTGGAACACTTAACTCTAGCTCACTTAAATGTAGACTAGGACTAGTGGAGTTGGGGGGGGGGTCACTTCCTCTGTTATTCTAAAACATCAGACCACAGAGTGGGGGGCCATTTCCTCTTTTATCCTAAAAGGTCAGGCCCTACCCCCAGGATCTGAATCAGTTATTAGTGGAATAAGTGGCAGTGCACTAAGCAGCTAAAAAGAGCAACCTGTAAACATGTAAAATACATGATAAAGGGGTGTGGTTGCAAGGGAAAGTGAGTTTGTTTGCAGACAACACAAAATAGAGATTACTTCCTTGTAACCATACTGTTGTTCTGCTACCTGTATTCAGTTTACATCCACACATGGGCAGCTCCCCTGAGCGTAGCTCAGTCACCCACCATCTTCAAGTCTGGCACCTCTCACCACCTGTGGTGTCATCCTTCAGCTCTGCACCATTTTAGGTCAGATCTGCATGCTGGAAGCAGGATTCTGAGCAAGTCTTGTAAGGGGAGGTTCAGTGTGTCATGTGGATGTGAACTGCATACTAGTAGCAGAACTAATTGTTACAGGTAAGCAACCTCTGTTTCTGGCTACCTAAATTCAGTTCACTATCCACACTTGGGCAGACTCATAGCAGCCGTCTGGGAGTAGAGGGCAAGGGGCACCCTCCCAACTATTTGGTGCACAGAGACTTGAAGACTGAGGCCTCAAATGCAGCATCACTATGACTGAGTCCATTGATGCTGTGGGGAGATATGAATGTATGCAAACTGGCCCAGGCGGCAGCCTTGCAGATCTCCTTGCTCAGGACTGTAGCTCACAACAGCAACAGAAGCAGCAGTATGTCTGGTGGAATGAGCCTTTAACCCCGTTTGGTGGCTCCCTACCAGTCAACCAGCAGCACAGATCAATACATGAGGTTATCCATCGGCTAATCAGCTGTTTTGCTGCTGGTCTGCCTGGAGCGGCTTTAACGAAGGTAAGCAGACATGGTGGCCAGGTGCACCTTAAAGGATGTGGCTCATAACCCTGACTGAAACTGGGACCAGAGGTAGTCGATCATGCATGCCACTGGACAGGTGAGAGGGTCAATCTTCTGGCTGCACACCAGTGTGGAAACCTCATCCACTTGAACGAGTACATTTTACAAGTTGACTCATTATGGTACACCTCCAAGACATGGAGAACATCTTTCAAAAGGCCCAAAGCCTAGAAAACTAGCCACTCAGGTATCAGGCTGACAGGTTAAAATAAAAAAATGAAACAGCACACACACCAAGCTTATCTGACCTGTAGTTATAATGAGGTGCACCCAGAAATGCCAGTCAACTACCCCTACGTATCATTACAAATGTGGCTTCATCAGGGGATGTGGTTGACTAGTGGTACACTGTTTTTTATACACCCAAACAATTAACGACATGCAAATCAATTAATCAGTGCAAACAACTTCATAATACATATATGTGTGTGTCCAGGAAGTGCAAAACAAGTGAATACACAATCATTTAGAATGTTTGGTACAAAACCTCATTATAAATAGCTGCAGTATGAAAAAGGCCATACATGTATAAAAATCGTTACAATTTTACAACATCAAAAAGCAGCAACACACTTAGAATAAATGACAGAATTAGGCAGCTAAACCCCAGGGAATGGGCAGCAGGATAATGGGGAGTGGGGATTGAGAGGAGGCGGTTACAGCTATTCACACTGGTATATATTCATATCTCTCACCCCCTAACCACACACTCTGCTTCCTCCAAATGCTCTCTATCCTCCCTACTCCAAACCACTCCTTCCTGTAACTGCCCCTATTAATTGCCCCACCCCTCACCCATCTCTGCCTTTCTTCATGCTTCCACCCATTCCTGACCTCTCCCTTCCCCTACCATCTATCCCCCGTCTCTCTTCACCACTCCTGTAACAGCCTCTAGTTAATTGTCCCTTCCCCTCATCCAACTCTTCCGTTCTTCACGCTTCCACCTACTTCTGGCCCCTCCCATCCCATACCCTCTCTTCCATTCTGCCTCACCTCCCCATCCCATACTCTTCCTCCAAACACCCCCTATGCCCTGGCCCTGTTTAAACTATTATTATTAACATCCTGTGTGAGCCTGATACTCCTGTAACCCAAGCACTTTCGTGTACTGCTAATGCTACTCCCTCAGGACAGTGCAGCTTATTTGCAATTGTTATACAATTAGTACTATTGTAACCACTTTGTAACTACTGCGCAATTGTATACTGTCTATTTGTATTCTTGTACTAATTTAATCTCTGTACTTCTCCCTCTTCCCTCCCCCACCCTCAGGACGCATCTGGAAACAAGCTACTTTTTATTTATTTAAAATTTTATGACCGGGGAAAAGCACCAATGAGCTGAAACTCATTTCCAGGTGTGACCCAGGGAAAGGGAATAGGAGGTACAATTGTTACAAAGGGTGAAAAACAATAACATGTTAGCAAAGTCAAAGGCCACAGTTACAAGACCCAAGGCAGCTGTCAGTAGTCAGGCAGGGGCGTAACCGGGGGGGGGGGCCCCTGGGTCCCCCCCCCCCATGCTGCCACACACACTGTCTATATGTAAAAAAAATTCTCCAGGACCATATGACTCCTGTCCAGCACTTAGTTTCCCCCTTCCCTGAGATTACTCACAGTGGATGCCGGGCGGGTCCGACCTGCCATGCGGTGCTGTTTCTCTCCCCGCGGCAGCTGTTGTACTTTTAATTAAATGTCCAGAGTGGAAGGCTGGAGGCAGGGCATGCTGTAGACTGATGAATATGGATGAGCTCCCCACCTCCCGTCTGCCAAGAACACACGAGGACTCTCGGTTCTGCATCACAAGACTGCATTTGGATTGGTCTTGTGATGCAGAGCTGCCGAGGAGACGCGCAGAGTGCACAGAAGCGCCACTTCCCGCTGCAGGCTGAGGCGGCTAGTTACTTCGGCTGGTCCGGGAGAAGTGCTGTGTGAGACCCTGAGGCTCGGGAGTTTTGCCAGCGACACTGCAGGTGGCCAAACCCTAGTGCAGCACTAGTCTGGGTGCATTTGGGACATAGTGTGGGTGGAGAACTGAGTCAGCACATTGGTGGGGGAGAACCTGAGCAGCAGCTAAAAGCAGAGCAGAGAAGAGGCTGTGATCTGTGGCCTGGAACGCTGACTGAGTGTAGGCAAACCAGCAGGCAGCCAGGCCAACTTGGGAGACAGCTCATCAAAGTAGCAGCTGCAGGCATGGCCAGCAATTATGAGGGCCACCCCCCCCCCCGACGAAAATGATGAGGAATAAGGGAAAAATTCTGGAGTTCGACTCCCCTGGCTCAATTGGGCCCAGTCATATGGCAATGGGAATATAATCTCAGATTCATGGACTTTAATCTCACTGACAGAACAACTGGGCTGATGTCTGATTGAGTAGGGCTGGGGTGGGGAAAAAAAGGAGTCTGTGATGGCTCTCATGAATTGATTTATTAAGCCTGGTGACCTGCTTAGCTAGTATTTTCTGGTCACAATTTGATGAGACTGACTAAAACAACAACAGTTAAGGGGGCTGATGATGAGCTATGATGGATTAATTATGATGAAAATTAATTTAAAAGCTCTAAATGAAAAACCAAAAAATTAGTATCTTCTATCTGTGCTCAGTAATGAATTAACCACTCACGTATTGCCTAAAATGCACGAAACTGCACCATTTAACACCTAAATTTTCAATATTTTCCTGGGGGACATGCCCCCGGACCTCCCCTAGAAGTGTTTGGGACACCCCCCCACACCAAATTCTGGCTACTCCCCTGTCAGGTACAGTAATATGACAAAACAATAAACTTTAAAGCTCAGTGTGTTTTTCTTGGGAAAACTCTTTAAATAAATAAATAAATTATATTGAGGTATGTATCAAACATTCTAAATAATTCTGTCTTCTTGTTTTCCACTTCCTTGACACACCCACATATGTATTATGAAGTTACTTTCACCATTTACTTGCTTTGCACATCATTAATTGCTTGGGGTATAAAATATTGTGTGTCACTGCTCACCCACGCCCCCTGAAGAAGCCAGTTTTGTGGTGTTACATAGAGGGAGTTGACCAGTATTTTTGGCTGTACCTACAGTTGAAATGAGCTTGGTGTGTGCGTTGTTTCCTTTTTTTTTTTTTATTAGTTAATGTGTTTTACAGTAGCACCTTTGGGAGTTAGGTGTGTACCCCACCACTGTGCTTTTCTTCTGTTGTTATTTTAGAATAGCAGCTGGCCGTGTAGACTTGCACCACAGAAAGCTCCATGTGGTTACTCTCAGTCATCTCCAAATGTAGCAAGACAGTCCAGCACCAAATGGCCATGAGAAGAGGTAATGGAACTGATTCAGAGGAAGAGGATGCACATAATTCAAGGAACAACCAAGAAGAAGGTGTGTTTTGCTTCAGAAACGCCAAGAAAAGTGCACATAGGCAAGGCATCAGAGGCTGTTTATTCTCTGAACCTGGGGCCAAAGCGCCACAAAACACCTACGTAAAAAGCCTGTTCCAAAGATGAGTTCAAATGAACTTGGTGTGTGCACTGTTTCCATTTTTTATTTTAGTTTGTGTTTTACAACAGCACCTTTGGTAGTTAGGTGTTCTCTCCACCGCTGTGCTCCTCACCAGGCAGACAGGTACAGGTACTGAAGGTCCTGGTGCCGGACTGTTCCTCCTTGTCTCATCAGCAGATCTGGATGAGAGGAAGCCTCCATGGGGACCTGCTGCTGAAGCCAAGTAGATATTAGTACCAGAACTGTCTGGCCAGTCTGGCGCTATCAGGATCAAGTTCAGCTTGCCCCTATAAACTTTTAAGCACCATCTTCTGGATCAAGGGAAAGGCAGGGAAAGATGTACAGAAGACCCAGGGTACAGGGCTAACAGAAGGCGTCCCTAATCAGCATTTCTGTCTGGGAGGGGCAGGCACAGAAGAGCCCCAGCTTTCTGTTCTCCAAGGAAGCAAATAGTTTAACCAAAGGTGTGCCCTACTGGGTGAATAGCTGTGTCACCAGAACCTGGACCACTTGTGCTGCATCTTTCCCACTTTGCTGAAAGTATCCACCAGCTGGTTGTCTTCCCTTGCTAGGTGCACTACAAGGAGACCCACCAGCAGGCTGTATACTAGGGACCAGATGCACCTCCTGACACAAGGGAAAGGAGTGTGTCTGGCTTTGTTTGTTCAGATAGAACATGGTGTCATGTTATTGGTGTTGCACCACCTGACCCCAAATCAGCGGAGCAAATTCTGTCAGTGGAAATACACTGCCCAAAGTTTGATGTATTGGTAGGTCTCGCTTGGTGACCAGAACCTGTAGGCTCTGTGATCCAACATGTGAGCCTCCCATCCTACTAGAGATGCATCTCTCTTCAAGGTGAGGGTTGACTCAGGAAATACAAAGGGAATTCCCTCTGTGAGGTTCTGTGGGCACAGCCACCACTCCACTACATTTTGCTTTGGCTTTGTGACCTGTAATGTCTGGTCCATATGGTCATGGCACTGAGACTAGTGGTGTCCCATCTCCCACTGGTAACCCCCACACACACACACACAGGCTCAACAAACTATGCTGGGTAGGCCCCAATGAGCCCCAACAGCCAGAGGCATTCCCACACTGGGTGCCACTGCCCAACCTGAAATGATTGGGCAAAGAAAATAAACTCCTTGGCCCTGTAGACTGACAAGCAAGCATAGCATGGAGGGAGTCCAGTTCTGTTCCAGTGAACAGGATCACCAGCTTGGGAAAAAGTTCTGACACAGAACATGGAAACATGCAAAACGACAGCATCAAAATGACCCTTGGTCCATCTAGTCTGCCCATATACCCTAACTTACTCTAAGACCTAGTGTCTATACAAGGTTTTTGCTCATGCTACCTTATGAAAATCCTCCTTGCAATAAAGAATGAGGAGAATACAAATGCAGGAAATATTGGATATAGAACTACAAACATGTAATTTCCAGTTTTACCAGAGGTTACACTAGCTCCCTAAGGCCAGTGTTGGTTTAAATTCTGTTTTATGAGGTTCGGGAGTAATCAGGTCTTTATGAATGAAACCCCATACATTATACAGAGGATAATGTATGGATTTCCCCAGACTGGCCAGGAGGCCCAAATTCCGGATATTCTGGAGGGCTAGATCCCTGGACAACTTCATGGCCTCCCAAGAGCAACCCGCGATGAGCTAGTCATCCTGGTATGGGTAGACTTAGGTGCCTCTGCACCTCAGGAAGGCCACCACAACCAAGTAGCACTTAGTGAACACCATGGAGTTGATGACAGGCAGAACAGCATCATCTTGAACTGGCACAGCAGGGGAGGAGAGGAGAGAGTATAGTGTATAGGACAGCCTTGCTCTACACCAGTTTCTATATTTCTTGAAATCCTGTTGTACCACAGTTCAGAGGTCAGATTGAACCCTTAAAAACAGCATAGAACAGAACAGAACAGAACAGAACAGAACAGAACAGAACAGAACAGAATAAAAAAGAATAGAATTTGGTTTTATTGCATTCTGCAGAATTATATTCTCAGGTAACCTAACTGCTGTTACAAAAATGTAGTTTGTCATATTATGCAAATATTGACTGGTGTTGAGGGGTTTACTGGGAAAATATTGACCCTAAGGGATGAACTTTTGACTGACAGTAGTTAAACTGCCTGAAGTCTGATGGCAATATGACTAGTGGAAGTCAATAGTTCATCCCAAGGGGTCAGTTTTTATAATTACAATAATAATAATAATAATCTTTACTTGTTAAGCACAATTCAAAATGTCAAAATGTTTTACAAAAGTATAAAGCATTAAAACTTTAAAATCAATAACAATTAAAATGCTGACACATCATATCAGCCGATCAATCTCAAGAAGTCGCAATGGCAAGATTAAATAAATGGATTTTCAATGCCATTTTGAAGCTGTCCACTACCTGGCACTCTCAAACCCGACAACGTAGAGAATTCCACAGGGTGGGCACTGCAAACACAGAAGAACAGGCCCCAGATGTCTTCAGTTGAACCCTGGGAACCTCTAGCAATCCTTCATCGGCGGAGTGGAGTGGATGGAGGGGGCAATAGGGGCAATGAAGCTCTTGCAGGAAGCTCGGACCTTGTCCGTGTAGGGCTTTATAGGTCAGCAAGATGACCTTAAAAGTGATCCGCCATTGCACTGGCAGCCAGTGCAGCTCGTACAGCACAGGAGTAATGTGGCTAGATCGAGGAAGCCCAGTCAGTAGCCTGGCTGCCGCATTCTGCACTAGCTGCAGATGGTGGATATCAACCCCTGATAGCCCTAGATAAAGGGCATTACAGTAATCCAAGTGAGAGGTCACAAAGGAGTGGACCAGTGTTGGAGGGTCATCGGGTGAACCAGATGCCTCATCTGGGTGATATTCCTCAGATGGTAAAATAAGGTCTTGACGACGGATGACACCTGAGGCTTCAGGGTCAATCCTTCATCAAGAATAATGCCCAAACTATGCACCCGTTCAGAGGTCCTCAACTGGCAGCCTCCCAGCACCAGACCGGATGCTAGCCCTGCCAAAGACCCCCTCTACTCGGTGACCCAGATCCACAACCAAAACCTCAGTCTTGTCAGGGTTCAGCTTCAGCCAGCTGGCACTCATCCAGTCTTGGATCTCGGATAGACAGCTGTTAAATACTGAGACCACAACATCCTGACCAGGTGTAAAGGACATGTACAGCTGAGTATCATCTGCATAGTAGTGAAAATTCAGTCCGTACTGCCTCACAATGACCCCCAGTGGCAACATGTACACCGCGAACAACATGGGGGAGAGCGCTGAGCCCTGCGGAACCCCACATGGCAGGGAGAAAGTATCAGAGGAATAAATCCCCTGGCACTACTCTCTGAAACCTGCCAATGAGGAAAGAATGGAACCATCTGAGGACTATACCAGACACTCCACAGACCAATCACAGGTGCTTGAGCAGTACCCCATGATCCACGGTGTCAAATGCCGCTGAGAGATCAAGGAGGACCAAGATGGTATGGCTCCTCTGATCTCACGCAACAAGGAGGTCATTGAGCACCCAAACAAGGGCATTCTCAGTACTGTGCCTTTTCCTAAAACCCAACTGGAAGGGATCATAGATGTCCTGGATAGCAAGATGATCCTCCAGCTGCAGCGCAACCACTTTCTCAATAACCTTACCCACAAAGGGAAGGTTAGAGACAGGCCTGTAGCTGGCAAGACAATCTGGGTCAAGGGAAGATTTCTTAAGAAGGAGAGTCACCACTGCCTCCATCAAGGAGTCGGGGGACTCCCCAGTCTTTAACGAGCATGGGACTGTCTCAGCCAGGACCGAGCTGATGACCTCCACACACCCCACAAGGAGGTGGGTTGAGCCCGGGTCCAAACTACAGCAGATCGGCCACATATTCTGGATGATCCTCATGACATCCAAGATCACCACATGGCCAAAATCCAACCAACCACACCGAGGTTCTGCAACCTCCCACTGGTCACTGCAACCCCCATTAGAGCGTGCCCACTATATCCTGAAAAGTTCAGTTGATAGCTGTACTATTAAACCTTGTGTGAATTTTCCTTATCCCCCAACCCCCACACATATACTGTACACTTGTGCAGAGAAAAACAGGATTGGGACAAGAGTTAAAATCAGAAGCTTTGGTGGCATCCTGCAGCAGCTCTCAGCCTCTGCACTTACCAACCAAGTTTCTTCTGTCTTGGGGCATAGTGTACAAGCCCACAGAGTGGCTTTGCTTTTCAGTGGCACCAGCTGGTTTTGTTTTTCTCCCCTCATGTCTCACCATAAAGTTTTGCCCAGTGGAGGTTTACCACATGCAACAGGAGTGACTTTTAATTTTCTTGTTGAACTACTGCTGTTGTTTAGAAAATCTTGGCATGAGAAGATATCAGCGTGTGTAGATATCAGTAGCAAGCAATAGTATTTGAACTATTGCCCATTATCGGGAATTATTGCTTGTTGCTAAGGAAAAGCGGGTAATAGCTCCTACTAAATACTGTCATGTGACTTGGTTTTGACCAATCACATAGCAGCATTACAATCCAAAGTTATTAAAAGTTAATAGCGCCTCCACGGGTGTCTCATGGTATAAAAGATTCTGAGCATGATATCTGGTGAGAGAACTGTGAAGCAAAGCTGAGTGGTTCTGTCTTTCCAAACCCCATGAGAGGAGTCTCTTATATCTTAAGAAATGCCCCATGGAGGAGCTACTAACGTTTTATAAATCACCCCCATTAGCTAGAATGACTTATAAGTTTTTTTTAAGTATTCTTTTATTTCAAAAGTTAAATGAAATTATAACCACCACCCCATTCCCTGACTATGAAGTGGAATGATCCACTCCTAACATCCCTGTACAAGATGCAACCTTATACACATTAGAAGTACAGTATCTCTGTGCCATGACTGACTGAACTCATGAAAGTAATTTATAGTTGTCTACAACGTGCTACAGGTGATTATGAAAATTTGGAAATTTAAATTGTGCATTTACCTGTTGTCCTGCAAAGTTCACCTGAACATAAGGGTCAATAAAAATTTTCTTCTCTCCCATAATCTTCGAAAAACTGCCCATGATACCTGAGCTCATACTGGGCAGACCCTCTCCCTTGTAAACTTTTACACAGAATTTTGCCCAGGGCCTCTCTGCTGGAACTTGTTTAGGAAGCAGCAAATTCCTAGATAGTTTGGGAGGAAAACAAAAACATGTTTATCACAACAGAGAAAGCACTTGTAATTAATTTGATTACAAAAAGAGGAGCATTGTTTTCAAAGTGAGACATTTCTAAGTAATAATACCAAAGTCTTTCTTGAGTTTCACTTAGGAATAAAATCTATCTATCTATCTATCTATCTATCTATCTATCTATCTATCTATCTTCTCCAGTTTGAATTCCCCACCTCCCAATTCTATGAAAACTGGTGGAACTAAACAGTGTTGCCCAATGGAACCAATCAGTAGTCTACTGCATATACAAAATAAATGAGCAAGGCAGCTGTTGGACAGTCTATTATTATTCACTTTACAGTTGTATTATATTTGCTATTATTAGATGTTATGATAGGCACACAATTCATAAGCCACTCCAAACCACCCCTTACCTAATATAAACTATCTGGAGTGCTGGGTATATCACCCTTGGCACACCTTGGTTTAGACTACTTATAGTATTTACAAGTCTCCTGACTTTAGCTGATAGAGTGGTGGTCCTTAAATCATACGTCCTATGTCATGATATATGGAGCATGGAATATCTGCATACTGAATCTTCTGTTGGTACGACATTATGCTCCTGATTCTATTAACTAGGAATAAGCAAGGTGGTAGAGACCTGGTTTGCATTCTGCCCAGATCTCCAGGACCTGGTCTTGGGAGATCTGACCCAGCCTGTGCTGGTCCACTTCAGAAAAGGCAGGAATCTGAATCTGAATCAAGTCTCATGCTAGGGGTATAGGCAACCTCTTGGCTGCCTGACTCCAATTCAAATCTAGAGTGGATCTGAATTGATTTCAATAATCCGTGCTGATCCTATGCATCCTGGGAGACAGGGTGTCAAGATCCAAATCAGACTAGTTTACTGATCCCTACTATTATCTCTACCATGTTTTATACCTATCAAATGTAGAACTGTGAATCCTGTTTAGGTTACTCTAAATGTATAGATGTCAACTGCTTTGCTTCATATAGTGAGATTCTATTGTTTTGTTATAAATTCAAATAAAATTAAATGTTTTCTAATAAACAATTTCACAGTTAGTTTTCTAATTTGCAGTCACAAAATAAAAAAAGATGGTTCCAGTGCTACGAGAATGGTTCTTGGAAACTGTAACTAAGGAAGAGATCTAGTAATTAGAAACTTCACTGGGGCCAGATTCTGTATCCGCCAAGGAGTTTTTAGAATTCTGAGGGTTTTGTTCGTTATATTTTACTGAGTTTCCAATTAATACGTAATAATAAGTGAGCTTTATACAGTACATTACTAATAAACTGAATCAAATAACATTTATATTTAAACTGTATTCTTCCATATGTTACAGTCTCCATCTGGGGGAATCAAGAGCTGTCACAAAAAAATCCATGTATTTAGGAAAACACTTAGTAGGTGCCAATTACACCGTTATTAATCAATTTTCAAATGTCTCAACAGCATTAAAGGAGTTCCATGGGGAGAGGAGAAGCCCCGACCACTGCACAGATTGGGGCTTCACCTCTCTGATTCGCCCCTGCAAGTACTGTATGAAATTAATAGGTTAAGTACCTGACTACTCATAAAAGTACCCCGAAGCTCTGGTGCAGCCAGCATTTTAATTATGGTGCTTCTCGGAACCCCACACACACACAGGATCTTGCTGATAATATCGTGAGAAAATGACGCTGCACTGCCCATCCCTTAATAGTGTCCTTATGTATGGAAATAAAACAATGTCTATATCTCTTAGCACAGCGCTGTTTTTACTGAATTTGCCAAAATCCCATGGACATGGCAGGCATACCTATGATGCTTTGATTTGTTGTTTGGAGAGATATACAGAAACCCAACAATAATCGAACATTTCAGCTTATATTTCATAGTCATACAATGACTGTGAGAATTCCATTTTGTATATAAATGCATTTATTTTCATGTCTAACAGGCCTAAAGTTGAAATAAATCACTTATTTCAATGGTAGGTGGGTCATCAGCATTTATTGTCACTTTAGTCACAAATAAGTTGTTAACCAATGAGAGAACAGCTTGCACAATGTCTGACGACATCACAATCTCTTCTGCTACAATTAAAAGCAGAGCAATGAAATCAAACAGAAACAGCTGCACCATTATCAAAAGAACTGATCTTTCCAGAGAGGCACTGTCATTGTATAAACAACACTTGCCATGTGCTGCCTAATAATATATAGAATAATGCCTGGGGGACTGTGTATAATGAGAATTTTATATACACCAGAGGCATGGGATGCTACATAAGCCCCAAGAGCGAAGCTTGAGGGGTTTATAATAGCATCCAACGCTGAGGGTGTGTCTAAAATATGAGCTTTACAGAGTCCCCCATGCTTTGTTTTATATAACTGCTGGGCTCTGTTTTTTTTTTTTTTTACTACACAAGCCCATCTCCGACCTGCATAGAGTATGCCACAGCCTGAGTTCAGTGTGGGCTGGGAACTGAAAGTGCCGTCTAGTACTTTCACTTTCCAGTGTACCTTGTAGCAGCCTGATTGTGTATGTGGGCTCTTGGGGAAACCCTTCAAGTGAATGCCAGGGTCGGGAAGGTAAGTCTCAGAGATGGCTGGGTGATGTGGCTGGGGTAGAGGGATAAGAGGCAGGCTGGGTGACCGGGCAATTTAAAAAGAAAAACTTTGCTTAACCTGAAAGTCATTGTTACCAGTAGAAAAAAAATACTGCTTCCAGTTGTGTTACTGTTCTATCTATACAAGCCTTTTAGTAAATTCCGTGAGCGCTTCTGATGTACACCTTTGTGTTATGTACCATTTTAGAACTGTGTGCTCTAGTTTATTTCCCTCGCAACCACAGAGTTCTAGAGTAGAAGACAAGTGCATTGTGCTAACAATGGAAGAGCTGAGCAAGGACATAAACTACATTATACAGTTCTAAAATGGTACTTACTGACTCTACAAATTCTGAAACATCCACCAGGATAACTAATCAGCTCATAGAGATGGAACAATAACAGAACTAGAACCAGTGTGTAAAAATCAGCTTCTACATGGAAAAATGGCCTACAGATTCAACAGTTTCGGTGCCAGAGCAGTTGAACCCATAACGTAATCCTCCAACCTTTTTTTTTTTTTAACTTTCAATTTTTGCTCCTTCCACTGCCTCAGTCTGTCCTATCTCTCAGAGCCCCCAGGCACCATCGCATTGCACTAGGAGGACCGAGGAATCTGCTCCTAGAGTGCACCACTCCATTTTTGTTTCTAGAGCCCCCTGGTTAACCCCCCAGATGGGACGAGGAAAGTTCCCCACTTACCCCCTCGAACCTCAGGGGATCGTGCACAGTGGAGACTGCCCCCGGTTCCTCCGTGGATGCATGATGCGGGGAGCTCTTCACCAGGATAGGCTGTTTTTTTCCCTTCTTTCTGTTCCCGCCCCTCTGTCAACATGAGCGCTCAGGGAGGGCCAATAAGGCAGAGGCATGCTGAGACTCACCTCCGCTCAGGTCCTTGGCCGATGTCAGACCCTCCCTTGCTCTCTGCTTCCCCGACTGCACTGCCAATACCTGTGGTCATCCAGGAGATGGCAGTATCATGGCGGGGCAAGCACTCACCCCTCCCTGGAGAAGGAGAGCAAGCTGTCGGGCATTCAATCCTTTCTTCCCCTGGTCAACCCTCGGTGACCCAAATCCGTCACTGAACCCGGGTCACTGGCATGATGCAAGGTGTGGCATCCAGTGCCTCAACCCTCAGCACCACCGGGCCGACTACCCTCCAACCTTTCTGACACATGCAGCATTCTGACACTGGCAGTTCTGGAGACATTTTCAAGGTGCTGAGCCCTTAAGGGTTAGAGACTTTTCTTCTGAATATCTCCCATTGAGCCAGCCAGAGCCTTCCCTGCCATGTATGTTGCTGTTCTTCCTTCCCGCAACACTCCTTCTACCATGCTCTCCAACCTGGTCAATCTCGAATGAAATTCCTCCACCTTTGCATCCAAGTCTTGGACTGCCTTCAGAACTTGTGAAAGGGAGGGGTCCAGTTCACCACTGAGGCTGCGCTTCAGTTTACCCTGTGCTCTGCTGCCCCTACAGTCTGCTGTTCCTGCTGTCTTACGAATATATGAACATACGAATTGGCAGCAGAAACGGGCTAAATGGTTCTACCAGTCTGCTTGATTGTATCGCCAGCCCCTTACCTTACAGCTGCCTGACCCTTCCCACCCACCCCGGTTCTTCCCCTCACTCTGTCCCATCCCTCTTAAAGCTGTCCACTGTCCCACATGAAACCACCTCCTCAAGTAGAGTGTTCCACTTGTCCACCACTCTCTCCTTGAAGTAGTGTCTCCAAATTTCTTTCCTGAATTTTCTCCCCTCCAAGCTCAGTTGATGCCCTCTGGTGTCCCTCCCTCTTCTGATACTGAATATCTCTCCTGAGTTAGCTTTGTTTATCCCCTTCAGGAACTTAAAGGTCTCGATCATATCCCCCCTGTCCCTCCACTCCTCCACGGAGTACATGTTAAGCACGTCCAGCCTCCCTTCATAGGATTTCCACTTCAACCCCTGGATCATTTTAGTCACTCTGCATTACACCCCCTCCAACAGTTTGATGTCCCTCTTCAGGAATGGATGCCAGTACTGCACACAGTATTCCAGGTGTAGCGTGACCAGTGACCTGTACAAGAGAAGGATCACCTCACTTCTTCTAGAGGAGATCCCCCTTGCTATACATCCCAGCATCTTGTTGGCTTCTGCTGCTGCCTTCCTGCACTGTGTGAGTTGTTCATACTCCCCGTTATAATCACCCCACGTCATTTTTCTCCTCTGTGCTCCCCAATTGTACCCCTCCCAGCTGATAGCTCCTCCTCTCATTCTTAACTGTGAAGTGCAATACCTTACACTTTTTGGCACTGAACCCCAACTGCCATGTTTCTTACCACTCCTGTAATTTAATCAGGTCTCCCTGCAGTCCCTTCTACCCCTCAATGTCATCCACCACAGCTCTCATCTTGGTGTTGTCCGCAAACAGACTGATCTGGAGTCCACAGTGAAGAAAGGAGGGCTACTAGCGGGGTACCGCAGGGTTCAGTACTGGGACCAGTTCTTTTTAATGTCTTTATAAGTGACATTGCAGAGGAACTGGAAGGAAAAGTGTGTCTCTTTGCAGATGACACAAAGATCTGAAACAGGACTGATACACAAGATGGAGTGGAAAGGATGAGAAGGGACTTGGCAAGGTTGAAGGAATGGTCAAATGTATGGCAGCTCAGATTCAATGCAAAGACGTGCAAGGTAATGCACCTGGGAAGCAAAAACCCAGGGGAAGAGTACACAATGGGGGGTGAGATACTGACAACAGTAAAAATGGAAAGGGACCTGGGGGTAATTATATCAGATGACCTAAAGGTGGGCAAGCAATGTGAGAAGGCAGTAAGGAAGGCTGGGGAATACTGGGATGCATAGGGAGAGGCATCAATAGTAGAAAACAGGAAGTTGTTATCCCTCTGTACAGACAGTTGGTGAGACCCCATCTGGAGTACTGCCTGCAGTTCTGGAGACCCCATCTCTGCAAAAACATAGGCAGAGTGGAGGCTGTCCAGAGGAGGGCAACCAAAATGGTGCAAGGTCTGCACCAGAAGACATATGAAGAAAGACTAAAGGAGCTTAATATGTATACCCTTGAGGAAAGAAGGGAGAGAGGGGACATGATAGAAACTTTCAAGTACCTCAAGGGAATCAACAAAGTCCAAGAGGGTAGCATCTTTCAGAAAAAGAGATGTGCAAGAACAAGGGGGCACAATTTGAAGATAGAGTGGGGGACGGCTCAGAGGTAATGTGAGGAAGCATTTTTTCTCATAGAGGGTTGTGGATGCATGGAACAGTCTCCCTGAGGAGGTCATGGAGTCAAGAACAGTGGGGGAATTCAAGAATGCATGGGACAGACATAAGGCAGTCCTAGTGGGGGTAGGAGGAAGTAAGCTGTTGGTTAACTAGGATCTGCAGCTTATCTGTTAGGTAGGAAAAGGGGCAGACTAGGAGGGCCAAGCAGTCCTTATCTGCCATTAAATTCTATGTTTCTATGTTTCTGTCTTACTCTGAGTCCCATGTGAGAAATCCGCTATGAATAACCCAAACAGCACTGGTCCCAGTACCGACTCCTGTGGTACCCCGCTCATTACCGCTCTTGGCAATGAGAGTTTCCCCTAAACCACCCCCTCTGCTGTCTGCCTTTCAGCCAGTTAGTGATCCATTTAACCATCTTGGTACCCACCCCTACATGTTCCAGCTTCCCCCCTAGCCTCCCATGTGGCACGGAATCGAAGGCCTTGCTGAAGTCCAGGTACAGGACATCCACTGCATGGCCCTTGTCCAGCTCCCTAGTCACCCAGTCATAGTACTCAATCAGATTTGTCTTGCAGGACCTTCCTGAGACAAACCCATGTTGTTGCCTGTCCTGGAGGTCACTTTCCTCCAAAAAGGTCACCAGCCTCTCCTTAAGGATGGTCTCCATGAGCTCTCCTACAATTGATGTGAAGCTCACTGGTCTGTAGTTACCCGGCTCATCCTTTGGGCCACCCTTGTGAATGGGCACCACATGGGCTAACCTCCAGTCCTGTGGGACACATCCCATTTTCAGAGAGGTATTGAATGTCAGTCAGTGGTCCCACCAGGCACTTTGCCAGTTCCTTGAGTACCCTAGGGTGGATGCCATCAGGTCCTGATGCCTTGTCCACCCGCAGTGACCGCAGTCCCTCCAGTAGTCTGCCCTCTGTAATTTCTCCATCTGTCACCCCCTCTCTTCTGCCCACTCCCTTCCGTGCGGTACCTGTCCCCCCCTTCTGTGAATACAGAGCAGAAGTACTCATTTAATGCCTCTGCCTGCTCTTCCCCCCACTCTACACACACCCTGTCCTTCTCAATCCTTACTATCTGGTCCCTGCACTTCCTCCTCTCCCCCAGTGTATCTGAAAAAGTCCTTCTCTCCATCCTTGATACCGTGTGCCACCCTCAGCTCCCTGGATGCCTTGGCAGTTCTGACCAGCCTTGTAATCTCCCTGGACTTCTTCATATACTCCTCTCTGTCTTCCCCCCTTCCTGATCTCTTGAATTTGTGAAAAGCTCCCCTCTTGGCTTTCACCCCGTCCATTACCTCCTTGGTAAGCCAACTTGGCTTTTTTGCCCTTCCTTTCTTACTCTGTGCCCTAGTACATGTACCAGTGGCCTCCACCAACCCTGCCTTAATAATGTCCCATTTTTCGTTGGCATCCATGGTTGGTTGGATTCCCTTCAGGTGACTTATGAGAATGTCCCCCATTTTGTTGAAGTCCGCTGCCCTGAAATCTATCACCCTGGTACCTATACTCCCAGTCTGCTTCCCCATTCTGAGCATGAACCACACTGAGCTGTGGTCACTCCCAGCCAAAGGGTCCTCAACCTCTAGGTCCCTTATGGCTTCCCCGTTTGTTAGTACTAGGTCTAGAGTCTTTCCCAACCTAGTCGTTCATGTACCAACTGAACCAAGAAGCTATCCTGAAATGCCCCCAGCATCACTTGCTCCCTAGCACTTGTGGTGGTTGGCGTGCTTCAATACACCCCAGGTAGGTTGAAGTCCCCCACCACTACTGTGTTCTTTCTGCAAACCCTCCTGATTTGTTCTGCCAACTACCTGTCCAGCTCCTCCCCTTGAATTGGTGCTCTATATACTACCCTCAGTACCTTGCCCTTTGAATCCTGAAACTGTATCCACAGGGCCTCTGCTCTGCCTTCCTCCCCTACCTCCATTATGCATCTTATTCCTTCCCTTACATAGACTGCCACCACCACCTTTCCTGTTTGCCCTGTCTTTTCTGAACAGCTTGAATCCAGGGATTAACATATCCCAGTCCTGGTACTGGGTGGCCCAAATTTCTGTTATGGCTACTATGTCCACGTGCCCATTGATGTCAAGTGCAAACCGCCAAAATGTTATGCCCCCCACCCCACCTCCTACTTTAACTTTATTGACCTTCCCCGTGCCCCCTTGTGGCCCCTCCTCCTTGCTTATACGCCATTGGGTACTTTGCGTGGTCCTCCTCTCTATTCTTCCTTAACAGCCCTCTCCTACATTTAACCCTTATCACACTGTGACACTGAGCTGCCTGGTCTTTACCCTTGCAGTGACTCCACTTTCTACTGCTCCACCTAGTCCTCCTGCTCTCCATCCTAATTTCCAAGCCCCGCCTGTCTGTCTATACGCCTGCTCTCCACCTTCCGCCTTGCTTCTATCTTATCATGCGCTCTTCCTGCTTTCTTCTTCCCATTCTTTTCTTCCTTGCTCATCTCCTTCCCCTACTCCACTCCCCTTGAGCCTGCTTTCCCTCTCCCCTCCACTGCTACCAAATTGAAACAACTTTTCGCCACCTAGGCACTCTGCACCTTGGGCCCAACCCACTGCCCAGGGTCCCCCCTACCCCCAGGGAACTGTCCTCTACTACTGTTGGACCATATATACCCCCCTGGTCCTCCCTTTCTACTCTAACCCTGACTCTTCACCGTCACCCCATGGTACTCTCCCACATGGCTAGCAGACAAAAGCACCCTGAGGCTTGTACTTCTACTCCTACTGTTGTCAGGCAATGTGCATCCAAACCCTGGCCCAATCCTCGCTAACACCTTAAATCAGAACAAACCCTCAGTTGCCCTCTCAATCATGTCAATCAACATCTGCAGCCTCATTCCCAAAATCGATGCCCTGCAGGCCTTAACCAGCCAACACTGCCCAGACATCCTGCAGTTGTCGAAACCTGGCTTACGCTATCAGTCCCTGACCAGGCAATCAGCCTTCCTGGCTACAATGTCTTTAGGCTCGCTAGGATGTCTAGAAGATGTGGTGGTTGCGCTTTATATCTAAAAGACTCGCTCTTGGAACACCCCATCAATACCTCTCTCCAGCCTACAACTGCTCAGATTCTTCCCATTAGAATCCTCCTAGGTGCACAAAGCAAAGCCCTCACAGTTGCTACTGTCTACATTCCTCCTAAAGAACAAGGAAATGGCCTAACTGCTGTACTGGACTTCGACAAGACACTTCCACTGGATACTGAATCCATCCTCCTAGGCAACTTCAATGTAAACTGGCCCACAGCAGAAGCAGGTGCACATAGGAACTCCGGTGCTACGGCAAACCTCACCCAGATGGTAGACTTACCAACCAGGAAAAATTACAGGATTGGAACCAGCACCCTTCTGGGCTGGATCCTTGCCAGTCACCCCTCATGGATCTCAAGCACTTCCATCCTTCCTGACTCTCTCAGCAACCACTACCCTGTCAGCTGCATTTGGTCAAATAAATTCATTAAACCACCCCCAAAAACTATCACCAGCAGGGTTCTACCCCGTGGTCATCTACCACGTCTCAAATCCCACCTCCTCCTTCAAGACTGGTCACCAATCTTCAAAGCAACTAATGTGAATACTGCCCTGGACCACTTCATAAAAATCTTCACAGAGGCCTGTGGCACGTACGCTCCTGCAAAAAAACACAAAGTAGAAGCATTCTGTAACCCCTGGCTCACAGGAGACCTCCCTAAGCAACTAAAAACAAGGGATCACCTCTGGGAGCTGGCCAGAAAATCCAGTAGGCAAAACGACATCCTGAACTACAAACGTGCATGTAATGACTGTACCAAATCTATCTGGCAAAAGAAATCAGCCTACTTTAAGAATGCCATCATGAACTCCTGAGGTATTGGAAGAGATGTCTGGAAAAACATAAAAGAAGTCACTGGGAAACAATCCAAATCTCCCCCATCCATGCTCAACATAAATGGAATTACAACGCTTGACCCTAAAATCATTGCGGACACTTTCAACACAGCTTTTACCGACCTAAATTCAGTCCTACCACCTGATTTCTTCAAAGAAGATGATGTTCCGCTGTCCTCCACAAACACCACCTCAAATAATCAACCACGTTTCTACGTTAAAGCAGCCCTCATCAGGTTCGCAAATATGTCATCAAAGCCATTGGCAAATCCAGATTTAGCAATTACTCCCTCGACCTCAAACTCCTGTCCCTCACCCTAGAAGAGGTACTCGGACCTCTGACCAGGATTTTCAACCTCTCTCTCTCAGCCTTAGCCAGTTCCTGGACAAGTGGAAATCTGTCATTGTCACCCCGATCCATAAAAGTGGTGACAAAACTGCCCATGAGAATTTCAGACCAATCTCCATACTACCTCCCCTCTCCAAGGCGCTAGAACGTATTGTCTCTGACCAGCTTACAGACTTTCTGGATAAGCACAACATCCTGTGCAAACAACAACACAGGTTCAGAAAGGGTCATAGCACCTCCTCGGCACTTCTCGAATTCACCAGCGCAATCCATAACTTACTGGACATTGGTCAGCAAACAGGCTTCATTTTCATCAACTTAACAAAAACCTTTGACACCGTCAACCATCGCCTCCTTCTAGTCCAGCTCCAAAATGCTGGGCTTTCACCAGACTCCATTGGCTGGTTCAAGAGCTACCTAGACAATCGGACCCAAAGAGTAAGAATTGCTGATACTCTCTTTGATCTCAGACCTGTCAGCTTGGGTGTCCCCCAGGGTTCCATCCTGGGACCCCTCCTCTTTAACCTGTTCCTAAACTCACTACCGGACTGCTGCCCTGAACAAATCATACTCTACGCAGATGATGCAGTAATCCTTGCCTCACACCACAACCCTAAATTATTGCAAAAAAACTCCAGCAGGGTTTCTCATCTGTTGAAACCTGGTTCTTAAGTCATAAACTGATCCTCAATCAGAAAAAAAAAACAAGTCCATGATTTTCAGCAGCCCCCACAACAAAAACAAGCAATACCACCTCTCCATTGAAACCAAGCAAAGTGTCACTCTTGAACAAACACAATCCTTCAAGTACCTTGGCATCACCCTTGACTCCCATCTCTCCTATGCTGCCCATCAATAATGTTGCAAAGTCTGCCAATACCCAGTTAGGCCTACTGTTCCAGCACAGGAAACACCTAACCCCTGAAGCACTATCAGTCGCCGTCCAAAGCTCTATCGTAAGCATTATCGATTATTGACTTATCATCTATGGCTCTGCCACTGCCACCTCTCTCAAACGTGTAACCATCTCCCTAAATAAAGCCTGTCAATTCATCACAGGATCCCATCATCTCACTCACTCATGTGACCTCTACTCTCAAAGTGGGTGGCTGCAACTTGACAGTTGCATAAAATACCAAATGTGCATCACAGCCAAGAAAATAACAATGGATCTTGCCCCTCCTGGAGTCTGTGCTCTCCTTACACCCAGACACAGCAACGTCAATACAAGGAGGTCCAAACCTCACTCTCTGTAAATTCCCCAGTGTTGCACAACCCAAAGACAAAGATCATTTGCCTATCGGGCACCCAGCTGGCTTAACTCCCTTGGCAGCAACATACAGTAGCCACTGCTCCCACACTTGGTGTATTTAAGTCCAGGCACTGCTTGCCTCCAGCTCCTGTGACTACTCATCCAAGTAGTACCTACATCCTACTGCCCACACCTCCTCATCAAGCACTTACTACCAGCTCTGCCCCATTTCTAGCACTTTCACCTGTCTGTCCATGACAAGGCCCACAGGCTGCCCTGCCACCCACCCCATGCTTCACCTCCCCTTTCCTCTCTCTTCTTGCCCTCTCCTTCCCCCCACCTCCCTCTCTTACTCACCCTCTCTCCCAGCACCTTCTACCTCTTTCCTCCTTCCTACCCCCCTCACTCTGCAATCTCCTCTCACCCCTCACCTATTCCGCAGTCCTGCCTCTGTCCCCATTCCCTGCTCTCCTTTGTGCCCTGAATCTGCATGTCTTGTTAGTTAAATGTTATTGATTGTTAAAAAAATCTGTATACTGTACTCACTGACGTGGAACCTTTGTAAAAGAGCCTCAGCTCAAAGGTATTGTTGTAATCCTACATTGAAATAAATAAATAAAATAAATAAATCAAGAGGGCCTGTAACTCAGCTGACTTGTGACCTAGGATCCTTACGTTCAGTGACACTACTCTCCACTCTGTTCCTCTCCCTTCCCCTTCCCGAATTGTCCCCCCTTTTGCCTCTACAATGCCGCTCTCCTCTCTAGCTTGGGGGTAGGCCTGTCTGGCTCCCCTCCCTGGGAACCCTGCTTACTAGCTGTCCACTTGCCACCCCCCCGCCTAGTTTAAAGCTACCCTTGTTGCTATCTACTTTTCTGTCTCCTGCTTCAATACCCCCTTCCCCTTCCTGCTCAAGCGTAACCTGTCCCCCGCATATAGGTCATTGTTGTCCCAGGTTCTACCCCAGCTCCCTATTACCCCATACCCCTTGGTGTGACACCATTCCCTCAGCGAGGTATTAAATTCCCCTATCCTTCCCTTCCTCGCAGTACTTGCACATGGTACTAGGAGCACTTCCGAGAAGGCCACTGATTTGCCCACCTCCTCACACAACTTCCCAGTTCCTCGAACCTCCCCTTTAATACCGCCACTCTCTCTCCCCCAACAGGTCGTTTGTACCCATGTGCACCACAACATGTGGTTTCATCCATCCCCTCCCTGTGCATTTGAGAATGGACTGTCTTGCCCTACCCACCATCAACCTTGGAATAGACTCAACCAATATTAGACTATGCCTTTTCCCTTTACTGCCCCATCTGGTCCCTCTGAGTATGAAGTCCCCCAACACTAGCACACACCCTCCTCCCTGCCCCATTCCTCCCCTCCTCCAACCACTTCCTTGCCTATTACTAGCATCTGTCACTCCTTGCCCATTTGTACCTCTTTGCTTCCCCCCACGCCTGCCTCACCCCCTCCTGTCCTGTGTTTCCCCCATCCACCTTGGTCCCATACTCTCATTCCCCTCCTTCCCTTCCTCCTTTGGCCCCTCATTCCCCTTCCTCTTTCTTCTTGGCCAAGGTCCCCCTTAGTAGCACCCCTGGAGTCCCCACCCTTGTCCCATGCTATCTTTCCTTTCCCTTCCTCCCTGGCTCTGGTGCCTCCTTAGCTATGCACCCTTGTCTGGCCCATCCTCACTGCCCACTCCCTTGCACTACTACTGCCCCTGCTTCTTTCTCTGCTGTGCCCTCTCTCCCTGCCCCTGCCATCCCTCCCTCTGCCTGACACATGTGCCCTCCTTACCCTTTCCCCTACCTCCCTCTCCTGGTGCTCCCGTAGCTCCCCTTCCACCACCATTGTTGCTTGCTCTGCAATTCTGTTGCCCCCCCCACCCCTTTATTGCTATGCACTGGCTCCTTTCTCTTATGTCCCCGTCTCCTCTTCTCCTCCTCCTTCTCCTCCTCCTCCTCCCGCCGTGCCAGATGAAAGAAGTCACAACCCACTGATTCAGCGCAGCAAACTCACCCAACTTTTCCCCAGCCAAATCCCTTAGAGTCACCACGCACTGCCGGATGAAATAAATGCAGCCTAGCAGCCCAACTAGTCTCCAGACTGCACTCCCTTTTACAATCCCAGACACTGTAGGCAGCAATATACTTCCATCCCAATTAATATGCTCCCCCTTTCCAGTCTGCCCTACTGTACAAAATAAATCCCCTTCCCCCAACCCTGGAAGTACCCTGACTGTACCTGAAGTCCTCCGAAGCTGTCTCTTCTGGATTCCTTCTCAGGTCCCTTCCTGGTCCCCAGTAGCTCCTCAACAGCTCTACGATCCCACCTCCCCAGAGAACGCCACGCCTGGTGTCCACAAACTTGTCAGTACCCCACTACCATCTTGTGGCTGTTAGGACTGGCGGTGGCACTGTGATTTGGTTTGCCCATTGTACTGATTTAGGATCCACTCCAATACCACATAGCAGCTCTGTATAACCCTGTTCTGCCTTCCTCATAAGTTTAATGTTGAAAAAGGCACAATAAATGGCTTTTTAATATTTTAAAAGTCATTAGCTTGCAGAATCACAGACTGAATGCATAATTTAGTAAGGGTTCTAGGTCCACCATCCTCCTGGCAAAATGTTTAAATGAAGAAATAAATAGTGGTTCTGTTTTCATGTTAACGTACATATTTATTATGAAAAAGGGAAGTCAAATTAAGTATTTACATGTGTAACCCCCACCGAGGTATGCCGTTTCCATCTTGACAGCACTACCTGGTGGGCTGGGTTCGGGGAGAAATATGTCACTCGGCACATTGGCTAGGTTAGGCTACTCTGCAACGGGGCACCCAAGTAACTCCAGACACAGGAAGCAATAACTGTAATGTCCAATACCAAAAGTGGGATTCTAAAGTGTGGCTTTTATTCACATCCAACAGAATAAACAAAGCATAGAGGGACCTCCAGGGGGCCACACTCCTGGTAATGCAGACTTATGGAGATCAGAACACATCCTCATTCATTTTAGCCCTCAGGCTCTGAAACACACTGGGCACACAGACTGAACTTGTACTCTGCTGTGTGTTTCCCTGGCTCGGCTCCCTTGCCAGCCACTTGGACTACCTTCCTTCCATGGCTCGGCTATCATGCCAGCCCTTTGGACACTTTCCATATAGCATGGAAACATTTTCTGGTGGCTCTCTAAACCACCTATGAGCACTTCTGCTCCATACAGGAATCGTCCTCATCGATCCCACGTCTGGGTTCTTTCCTCAGGCACTGGCCAAGTACCTGAGAGAAAGCAACAGGTGTCCCAAAGCAAACCCATAGAGGTGAAATTGGTTACTACTGATGGGGGGTGTCCCACCTCTCGCTCCCATAATTCATACCCGGCCATTTCTCTGGACTGTGACACCTCATCCTTTAAAACATTTTGCCGTGTAGATTCTTTTTAAATGTATTCACATTCGATCTACTGTCTTTACATCCCATTTGTGCTGAACTTGAACTACTTAATAAGTGGCTGTGTCCATTACTCTAGATCCCCCACAGAGTTAAGCAGTCCAACCCCCACATCTTCCAAACTGTACTTGGCTGTCTTTTCCTGACCCCACAGTAACAGTCACTTTAGTTTCATCTTGTTTCAGGTGAAAACACATTGGCCCTTTAGCAGAGCGAACTCACCCCTTGGTTGCAGGTGCCCCACAGGCATTTTCTCCTCAAAGAAATCTCATCCAAAACTTCTGGTGCCTCAGCACAAACTTAACTCAGGCAGCTTCTTTTTCCCTAGCAGGACCAGGGGAGTTGCCCCTGGAAGCAGGCTGATTCCTTCCCCCCCTCCCCGGATGGGCCCTGAACCACTAAAGCAGTCTCTACCACTTCACTGGGCTCTTCTTGTGTTCCTCTTCAGGTGAGAACACACACCTATACAAAAAAAAAATACAGCTCTTTGACAGAACTTAGCGTTCTGAGGGCCTGCTTACAGCAGAGCACCTCCTTCCTCTACTACAGACTGCAACAGAACTCACTTCAAATTCCCCAGTGTTCTACTCTAACCTCCAACTGCAACATTCCAGTGTGGCTTATGCAGCTACGACAGTTCTAAAATGATGTCATCCCTCAGTCTCAGCTGAGACTGAGAACAGAGTGAGACAGTGTAAAATCCATTTAACTGGAATTTCACAAGCTGCCTTCTCTGCCTACCACTAGGTCTTACAGGGATTCTTGTAACCCCGGGTAACGGGGGGGTTACACATGAAATACAAAAAGAAATATAATTATGCCTAACAAGTATTTTTATCTAAAGTTACCACATCAGAGGCTCTTTAATTATGTTTCGCTGGTCCAGCGGATGACTAAGTATGTAGGATGCTTGTGCAGCATCGTAGGGCATGTGCTACTATCAAAGATAGTGTGTGGTTGGATAAGTACGCATGAGCTTTTGTGCTGTTTGTGTAACGCCAGTCTCCCCACCCCTGCGTTACTACAGTGTGTACTAGAAGTGTTTTCTACATTATTTACAGCCGTGTCTTCAAAGTGTTTAGCAGTGTACTTGAATCCTATGCAGTGTAACAGGTTTCTTCTTGGTTAGTCACACTGGGAAGCAAATGGTTAACTTTCATGTCTTCCCCTGACACTACTGTCAGTCATCTGGATGGAGGTGCCAAGTGCGAAGGGCCCTGCAGCAGCATAAGCCACAATGGAGTGCTGCAGCTAAAGTCAGTTGCTCAATAAGAGTTGAGCAGAGCAATCACCAGTCTGACTGAGGAAGCCTCAGGGGAGGTCTCCAATCCTCTCCTGTCCTGATTTTTGGTTCCTAGTTCGGTATCAGAGTAGCTGAGCAGTGACTAGTGGTGGTGTCCTTCTCCAGTGACATAACTCAGTGTGAGGTAAAGGGCTTTTAAGACATCTGATCATGGGAACTATGAGTGAGATATGGAAAACTTTCCTTCACTGTGAGAGACTTTTTGTTTGTGTAGCAGCCAAGAGTTGGCATCTTGGGGATGGCCCCAATGGGAATGCCTGGGAAGGTTTGGGAGGGACTAAACTCCAGTTTGTCTGACAGGATTTTATAAGATAACAGTCTGTGTTGTGCCTCACTGGCACAGTTACTGTAAGGGACAGACTGGATCACCCTGACTGGAAAATGGGATACTAGCCCCTCTGACCAGAAGATGGAGAATGGCTCATGTACTACAAAGTGTTGTACATGTCACAGACCATGTTTTCAGTGAAGGACAGGGTCTGTTACAAAGCTTGCAGTTTCTGGTAAGTGGGTTTGCAGTTAAGGACACCAGCTGCCCCAAAGAGTTTTCCTGTTTCTGACAGAAGTGTTTTCAGTAAGTACACCAGCTGTCCCCAAAAGTGTTTCTGTCTGTATGGAAAAATGTGCTTTGTGAACCCACAGTGTTGAAATCTCATGAGGACATGCTCTGTCCTGACTCCAGTCCCAGAAAAGGGATGGACAGACTGTTGCTTGAGCCCTAATTCAGGGACCCACTTGGACTTTGTGTACAGTGTGATGGACTTTGTACCCTTTGTACCTTGTTCTGCACCTGCAGCCCACAGTCAGGCAAAATGTTGTTTGTTTTCCATCTCGTGACAAAATATCCCTACTACTTAACCCTGGTTAAAGGAAAGGATAGTTCTTTATGATTACTGTGTTTTACTGGTACCGCACCATGATTGCGAAGGTCGTCAGTCAGTGTTATGGCCCACCCCAGTTCCCAGGTTAAAAAGAAATGGTTTGCATAACACTCCACTTGAAAACCAAACACAAAAAGCAATCCCTAGCCGAGGGGGGGAGGGTGTCAGCAGCAAAGCAAGTTGATACTGTAAGAAACCGGGTCACATCAAATCTTAAGGAACTACCACTCTTTTGGGGTACAGTACCATGGAACCCTCTTAAGTTGGGCTCTGCTCCTAGAGGTGAGCAGGAGCAAGGTCTTTTGGCTGAAGGTACCTTAGCGAAGATGCTCGGACAGAGAGAGTTGAGCTGCTAGAGGATAAGGGGGAGGACGGTTGAAGCACGGAAACTAGTGTCCAGAGGATGATTATTAAGGCATGTACACAATTTATAGTACTTAGTGCATGGGCATGGTAAGGTCATCGGCTACCTCACAGAACCTCAGGCAATAGCCTGCCATTTCAATGGCCAGTTTAAGACTAGCTATGTAGGATGTTTTTCCAACATGGTAGTGCTTATGCTACTATGGAAGATAGCACACAGTTGGATATGTGTGTATGACCTTTCATGCCCTCTGTTTGGAGTACAATGACATGAAACCCTCTTGAGAAGAGTTCTACCCCTAGAAGTGCCACAGGAGTGAAGTCCTTTGGCTAAAGGTACCTTAGGGAAAATGTTCAAAAACATATAGCTGAAGGCTTAGAATACCTTCATGACATCATTCTGCTAAGTTGAGAGGGAAGGCCACGGCTGTTCAGAGTGACGGAACCACCATCTGAATTCCAACCTAACTGGCAGATGACAATTAAGAAAACAAATTACATACCTAAATTATGTGACCTTCAGCACAGAGTGGACAAAACCCTGTAGAGGAAACTCTGGATATCCAAGGCATTAGGTTACCATCCCTCCAAGTCACACAGTTGTACTGTAATTCAATTGGACTTGAAAAAACTGAAACTAGATACGAAGAGATGAAGCAAAACTGGACAACTCAAATAGCTTGCACTTTTGTACAGACTAGAAAAGGACATGGAAGTATAGTACTTTGGAGGATTTAGGAACTTGCTCAGTCCTTCTAATGGAATGATCATCCTCAAAGGTGTCTCAGAACTGATACTGTATGACTAATGGACTTGGAGAAGAAGTCAGAAGAAAAGAGGCCCAACTCCTGCAACAAGGATGAGTAGCCTCCTGTGAGGAACTGAACTCTGTTATGGAGGAATGACTGACCTCAAGACCCACAGGAAGCCTCAACCTATGTGTGTGTGTCATGTAGTTGCAGTCATATAACCAAGGAACGCTAGTTGTGAGGGCCCCTCCTCCATAGTTATGGAACAAGGTCATTAGTGAGCAAGGTCCCACTAAAGAAGGGGTACGGGTAGAGACCGGGCATGTAGACAGCAGATGTGATGGATGAATAAGTGCTAAGCAAAACAAGCTGCCCAAATGCATCCTGGGTTCAAAAGGTTGAGGGTGTCACAGAATTGCAGTCATATGATCAAAGGAGCCCTTGCAGTGGGTTCCACCCTTGCACTTTGCTTGGACTACAGGACAACTAAAGTACAGTTATGTAGGAACTTACCATAACAGTAAGTCTTCGAGAGAGGTTCCTTCAGTAGGTCATTACATATAGGACTGATGCCACCTGGCATCAGGCTGCACAGCACACTTTTCTAGCAATCCCTGATGGGGAACCACCCACCTGACATCATGTGACCGCATTAGCATGGCTGTATATAGTGGGCGGTCCCCATGCCCGCCCTCCAGTTCTCCCGCCGGAGCCAGGAAGAGGCCTAACAGCAGGAGCGAACAGGATTTGGAGTCCCTGTAAGAAATAAAATGAGGGGAAGGAGGGAGGTAAAAATATGACCTACTGAAGGAACCTCCCTCAAAGATCTACTGTTACGGTAAGTTCCTACGTAACTGTTATTATCTTACTTCGAGAGGGTTCCATCAGTAGGTCATTACATATAGGACAGAGTCCCAAGCAGTACCTCCAGAGAGAGACCGAGAGAAACCGAGGAGGAGGAGAAATATCTCCAACAGAAACTAGGAACTGGAATGGACCTAGCCTAGGACAGAAGGTCCTGCAAGACAGCTAGACCGAAGCCAGCCCTCCACCTAGAAGCAATGTCCAGACTATAGTGTTTGGTAAAGGTATAAACAGAACTCCAAGTGGCTGCGGCACAGATATCAGCCACAGAGATGTTCCACAAAAAGGCAGCGGAAGCAGCCATGCCCCTAGTAGAATGACCTCTGATGGGACCCGGCAGAGGTTTTTTTGTACTTTTGGTAACAATACCTAATACAGTTGCCTAACCATTTGGAAAGGCACTGCTTGGAAACCGGTTTGCCCTTAGACCCCAGGGGGCAAAAGAAACAATAAGCTGATCGCAGCTACGGAATTCCTTGGTCCGGTGTGTGTAGCACCGAATGATCTGATGGATGTCCATGGTGTACAGGAGTGCCTCACCTCTATTGGAAGGGGATGGAAAGTAAACAGGAAGCTCTACTGATTGATTCAGTGTGGCTTCTGACATCACCTTGGGAAGAAACTTAGGATTTGTCCTGAGGACTGCCCAGTCCTTGTGAAAAATAAAATAAGACTCTTTACAAACCAGAGAGTGATGCTCCGAAATCCTTGAGGTTGAAACTAAAAATAACGACTTCCAGGAAAGGAAGTGCAAATCATAGCTCATTGCTGGCTCAAATGGGGGCAGGGTGAGCTTCTACAACACAAAGTTCAAATCCCAAAGTGGAGTTGGGCTGTGGATGCGGGGTTTCAGATGGAGGATCCCTTTCAGAAAGATTTTTGAGGCTTCCAACTGAGCCACGGGTTTACCATCCACCAGCTTGTGGTACGCCAAAATTGTGGAAAGGTGGACCTTCAAGGAAGAATATGACAGACCAGAGTCTGACAGATGAAGGAGGTATTCCATAATTTGAAGGGCAGAACAAGAAAAGGGGCTCCAATTCTTGGAAGTTGCTCAGATGGAAAACCGTTTCCACTTCATGGCATAAGTGGAATGAGTAGAGGGGTTTCTAGCCTCTATAAGGACTTGAGCGACTCGGGAGGAGACCCTGAAGCAAGAAATAGCTATGTCTGCAGGAGCCATGCATGAAGATGCAGTGTCCTGAGCCCTGGATGTACAATATGACCTCAATCCTGGGTCAAGAGGTCATGGGTCACTGGAAGTGGAACCGGTGGTTCCCTGGATAGCTGTTGTAACAGTGGAAACCAAATTTGTCTCAGCCAGAGAGGGGCGATGAGAATCATCCTCACCTTCTCTGTCTGAAGCTTGAGAAGGACCCTCTGGAGAATAGGAAATGGAGGGAAGGTGTACAAAAATTTCCCAGTCCAGGAGAGAGACAGCATGCCGTGCCAGAAAGCACCATGCCCTGGAACAAGCTAGCAAAAACTGGGAAGTTTTGCATTGTATTGGGAGGCAAAAAGGTCAATTTCCAGATGCCCCCAATTTAGGAAGAGGGATTTGCCACTTCCTGATGTAATTCCCACTCATGAGCTAGGGTCCGTGACCTGCTGAGACTGTCCGCCAGGAAATTTAGAATGCCTGGAATGTGCACAGCCACAAGAGCCAGATTGTGCTGGACTACCCAGTTCCCCACCCGCATTGCCTCCCTGTACAGGGGATATGATCAGGTTCCTCCTTGTTTGTCGAGGTACCAGACTACTGACATACTGTCCATTTGGAGCAGCAGTGATCCCTTGAGAAGGAGGGTCTGGAAGGATTGCAAGGCATACAAGATTGCTCTCATCTCTAGGACATTGATGTGCAAGGGTGCGTCCAAGCTGGACCACAGACCTTGAGCTTGGTGCTCCCCCAGATGCGCTCCCCATCCCATGTTCGAAGCGTCCATAGTTAGGGATGCCAGAGGAGCAGTGCTCCTGAAATGGGGACCTAAGGAAACGTTGCAGTGGGCCCTCCACCAAAGCAATTATTTTTGAACCACTGCAGAGACCAGTACCGGATGGTCCAGGTTGTCCAGGAGTTGGTCCCACTGCACGCTCGAGAACCACTGAGTAACACTCATGTGAAGCCTCGCCAGGGGAACATTAGTGATGGAGGCCACCATCAAGCCAATAAGACGGAGGATCTCCAGGGCCGGGATGGTCCTGGAGGAAGCCACTCGTGAAGCCTGACAGACCAGGGTCTCCACCCTGTCTGGAGGAAGGAAGGCTCTGCATTGGACTGTATCCAAGACTGCCCCAATGAACTGTAGACTCTGGGACAGGATCATGGATGATGTGGGAATACTGATAGTAATCTCTAGTCTGCCAAAGAGGTCCAAGGTGAAAGAGAGAGCCTCCAGTAAAGAGTCCCTGGATGGGGCTGAGATCAGCCAGTAGTGCAGGTAAGGAAAAACCGCAATACCCTGGTGGCGTAAGGAAGCCGTCACCACTGCCAGGCACTTGGTAAAGATCCAGGGTGCCAAGGACAGACCAAAAGGGAGTGCTTGAAATTGGAAGTATTCCCCTTGGAATTGGAACTGCAGGAAACAGCGGTGGCTGTGAAAGATCGGGATGTGCAGGTAAGCATCCTGCATGTCCAAAGCGCACAACCAATGATCCTCCAGAAGGACTGGGAGGAAACTCTGGAGCGTCAACATCCAAAACTTTTTGTACTCGACAAACTGATTGAGGTTGCTTAAGTCAAGAGTGGGCCTGAAGTTTCCCATCTTTTTTGGAACCAGGAAAAAATGTGAGTAAAACCCCTGCATCTTTGCTGGAGGGGAACTCGCTCTATTGTTTCCTTGAGCAAGAGACTTTGAATTTCTTCTCAGATGGGAAGAGCCTGATTCCCAGAGTAAGAAGACCTTTTTGGCAGAGATTCTGGAGGAAGTTCCAGAAACTCTATGGTGTGTCCGACGGGCACTAGTTGCAGGACCCATGCGTCGGAGGTTATTGCCTTACATTCTTGCACATGGTGGGCGAACCTCCCCCCCACCTGCTCCTCATCATGAGACTGAGGAGGTAGTGGGGATAGTGAGTCAGGAAGTAGCAGGACATTCAGGGGGAGGGCCCCCTGCCTGTCTCTGGTTCTTGGAGGCCGGAGGATTGGCGAAACCCGTGGACTTGCATTTGCCCTGGTGCCAAGCTGGGGCCTACTTCCTCTGCCTCCAGGTCCTTTTCCAAAAGGGCTGCTGCTGCTGCTGAGTGCCCAATCAGTACATGTACCTCACTGATCTGAGGGTGAGGCCTCTGTTCTGAAGATCAGTGATGATATCTTTGGTGTCCCCACCAAAAAGTACTGAGCGCCGAAAAGGGGGCATCCTGAATCGCCAACTGTACCTTGTTGGCAAGGCCAGAGATGCAAAGCCAGGAATGCCATCTTAGGGCAACAGCAGTTGCTGAGGTGTGAATTAGAGTCGACAGAATCGTATATAGCCTGCAAGGCATGCCTACATTAAAAGTGAGAGAGGTAAAGGTCCTTGGCAAGCCCTCTCTTTGAGCCTTGAGGGTTCCATAGCCTGGACATGAGCCTCTAACCTGGCCAGGGTAGACTTTTGCTGGGACACCATGTGGGCCACATAGTTGAGGGATCTAAACACTCATATGGCTGAGGCATAAACTTTTCTACCGAACTGGTCCATCTGCCTCGACTCTTTGTCTGGAGGAGAGGTGCTCATGTGCTTGGTTGCAGCGGAGCAGTCATGAGCAGCTGAGATGACAACAGAGTCCACCTTATGATGCAGCTTTAGGAATGGAGCATCCTTCGGCACCTGGTAAATCCTGTCTGCTCTCTTGGGGACAGCTGGGAGGGAATGAAGCATCTGCCAGACCATAGAGGTGAGGTCCTGGTGAGGTCGATCCAGGGAGGAATGGGGACTGGAGACAGAGACTCTAAGTCCAGGTGTTGGGCTAGTCTTTGTCTCATTGGGTCTTATTCCTCCAATTCCCAGTCAAAGAAATCTTTCATGGACCTCAGAAGATCTGAGAAGGCAGGGTCCTCTGGGGGGTGACCTGGGGGAAACCTTGCCGGTTGGACCCTTGAGCTCCTCCAGGGTATCCTCCGCCAACTCGTCAGTACCCTCATCATCATCATCATCATCTGCCCCTTGTCAGAAAGGTTACAGATATCTGGAAGGGTAATGCCCTGACGAGTCACCCCGAGACATGTACCATGGATGGAGAACAGCTTCTCGGGAACGCAGACCTAGGAGACAGTGAAAGAGGGATCTTGTCTCTAGGTCTGAAACCAACTCCAAGCGTACCCCCGGCCACCAAGACTGGATGAGAGTTTTAAAATTCGGCGTAGCAGGAGTGGGTGGAGGAGGAGGAGGAGGAGATTATGGCTGAGGGGGAGGAGGAGGAGGAGGAGGAAGCATAACCAGTGGGAGTGGGTAATGGTAACCCTGGTATCCCTGGTAGTGGCAGTAGGGGTTATAACCAGGGTAGTACTGCTCAAAAGAGCTCCATTCAGGAGGAGGACCAGCTGGGAAGTGGTCCCCAGGATACCCGAAAGGGTAGCCATCTTACAGGCAGCCGTGCGGTCCCCAGAGGAGCCGGGGGCTGGCTTAGCGGAAGTAGTGGTGCGGTCATCAGAAGAGCCAACAGCCAACTGACGCACTGAAAATTTGCCAAACTTACCATCCAAGGTCTTCTATGGTGGTGGCCAGGTCTTGCTCGTCGAGGGCCACGAGGTCTCATCCGTGGAGCGTTCCCGCTCCCGAGATTTCTCCTTATGGCGCTTCTTTGAGGGAGAAGATTTCTCAGAAGAGGACTCTCTAATGTGGTCCATTTGCTTTTCTAAAGAAGCTAAGCAGACTTTTAAAAGGTGGGCCTCCAAAGCCTGCTGTCTCTGCTTTTTGGTAGCCTGATTAAAAGTTTGGTACTCCGAGCCGAGGAGACAGGGTGGTCTGGGCCCAAACAGATCACGCACTTTAGGTGACTGTCCTTATGAGGGAGCTGCATGCCACAGGACGAGCACTTCTTCTTAGGTGAAGACATCAAGTAGTAGGAATATCGAAATAAAGATTTGGCGAAGGAAAAATCCAACACAAGAACTCACATGACAATCGCTGTATGGAAGTCTGCACTGCGCTGACATGAGGCGATGGCGGGAAAGAACTGGAGAGCGGGCATGGGACCGCCCACTATATACGGCCACGCTGACTTTGGTCATGTGACATCGGGTGGGCAGTCCCCTATCAGGGATTGCTAGAAAATTCTGCCGTGCAGCCCTATATATAATGGCCTACTGAAGGAACCTTCTCAAAGTAAGATCATACCATTCTGACTATAGAACAGCTCAGACTAAACCTATGAACTACATCACAGAAGGAGAAATCTGTCTGCCACTTGTCCTTATCCAGCTAGGGTCAAAACTTACCCTAGCAAATTAGGCCCTGACTGATCACAGTAAGGGTGGAGGTAGCACTAGGAGGAAAGTGTGCAGAGAGGCAGATCAGGCAGGGGTTAGTCACTGAGAGATAGAGCCGTGTGGGCATGTGGGAGTTCAATACAGAGCTAGGTAGGCAAACACAGTGAGCCCTGGAGAAGCTCAGTTAGTTGCAGTACAATGCCGTGAGGGGTGATGCATACTGAATCTTGAGGTTATCATTAGGGCAAAGCCCAAATGTCGGTGAGGCATGAGCCCAGTAGTCATAAGGAGACAATCCCAGAAGCAATGGGACATAGTCCCAGTTGTTGTTGGGGCATGAGCCCAGTCATTATTGAGGCATGAGCCTTGTGATTGTAGGGGTATGCCTGAATGTGTAGGCAACTGCCAGGCAGTAGTGCAATGAGGAATAAAGAAGTGAACAAAGCAGGGAGAGGCCCAAAGCAGGGTAGGCAGGAGATTAGGGAACAAAAGGCGCCAAAATGGACAAAGGTGAAGCATGGTCACGGCAATAGGCACACAGGCGGTACCCAGCAGGGCAGAGCTGACCCCCAGGAGCCCCCAAGGATTGCACTTGATACCAGGAGGCTGCTAAATCCTAGTGTAACCCCTAGATGGCGCTATCCCAGGGGCTACTACCCCTGCCTGATTTGCCACTAACAGGTTGAGGGGCCTGGATCCAATGGCGGGTGCCTCCACCCAGAGGTCAGGGTTTGCAATAGTTAAACTAACTTGGTCACAGCCCTCTGGGACACTGCAACCCCCTTCTTCCCACTAGTGGCCCACACAATATATCAGAATTACCTTCACAGTATACACTTACCCCCAGGTCTGGTTCCGCACTGGGACCTCCTGTGAAATGAGATACAGTGCAACAATCACAGTACAGTACTTTAACATAGAAAATACCTCAGGCAGTATAACTTTGCTGAAACAAGCAGCTCTGATTTATTTAGGGATATAACAAGGACAGGGGAATTCAGGTTAATTAGCTTATCACTCTAATAATCTACCTATGGCTCTGTGCACAGGCCTATCCCTATCAGTTACTGTCCCTGGGTACCCAAGCCCTAGTGGCTAGTCCAAACCGTGGCAGCTGGTAGGGCCCTTTCACACAGAGAAAGGAGAATTAAACAGTCAGCAGTACAGTAATTCCATTTGGATTTAATGTGGCAATTCAACAGGGAGCGACCCTGAATTAGTACTCACGACCTGCAAATAAGATAGGGTCCTTCAATGTCAGCAGGGCTCACTTGAGGTACACAAACCTCTTCACACATCCATATAAAAGAAAGCACTATACCAGGCAGGCTGCATCTGTATCCCAATCGCAATTACTGCATAATACCCGGGAGAACACACAGCAGATTCAGTTCCTGACAGACCGAGTGTAATTTTCAGCAATTCCTCCAGTCTTCTACAGGGTGAGCCTGGTTTCTACTCTTCAGAGATCCTTTGATTCTTTTCACAGGACGGATTCAGTCCCAACAAGCTGCAGACCGGAACTCTGGGCCTTACACACGTTTTTTGACTAAAACTGCACACTGAAAAAGCACAGGGCTCCTTCCTTCTTCACTGCCAAAGTTCAACTGAAACTCCAACCGACAAAAACCGGGCACTTCCTTTGAGTTCCTCCCAGTTCTTGACTGGATTGGCTGTCACTCACAATAGACTGCTGCTGTTGGTCCAAAAAGGCACTGAAGTCTAAACTACATCTCCCAGAGTCACTGCCCACACAATCCTCTTGTGGCTGGCTCAGATTATGAGTCCAAGTTCTGATTCGTCCAAGGCACCATTTTAGAGCTAGCTTACCCCACACTGATTGGTCCAGTTCAGCAGTTCAAAACTAGAATGGGGAACTAGCAGACACAGTTCTGACTGCAAAGAAAGCAGGTTAGACAAACTGTAATTTCATTATTACTCTAAATAATTTCTGGCAAACAGTTACATCTTTCAGATAGGTTCCCTTTGCACTCCTAGTGACTGCAAAAATGAAGTGAATTGGCAGCAGCTCGAGTGGTACTCAGAGAAGCACACAGTCCCTCCATACAAACTAATTATGTTTGCAAGCAGACAGTTCTTAAAGAGACAGTACCAGAGGCTCTAAAACACTCACTGATAAATGGCTTAAATGCCAAACACCATTCAGGCTTGGAGCATTCAAGCAAGCTCCTGGAAGTCTTTTAGAACCCCCATTTGCAGGGGGTTACACTTCCTGGCCTTGGGAAAGCTTGACGCGGCCACAAGTAATTCCCCCATAAGTTTCAACTGCAACCATATACATTTGCATTAGGCTCGCATATGTAATCATCAGTCAATATATCATTTTACCAAGAACACATTTCTGAAACATTGCAGTACGTCACTCTTTACACGTATTACATACACATTGTACCATAACTCAAGTTATTACCTCTTGTACATTAAACCTGAAGAGAGGGGCCTTCCTATCAGTTACCTTGGGGCTGGACGGGCAAGGGCACCATACTTAGAGGGCAACACAAGTAACTTGTGAGTTAGCACTGACGTCAGTTTGGGCAATGAGCTCGGGACACATAACTCCTTTATGGACAACATTGAGAGGCAAATCCACAGGCCTCCCAAGGGAATCATAACTGAGGTGCACCACAGGCTTTACAGCTCGACCAGTCTTTCTAGGGGAACTGTTATAGTCTCTGCACTCTGAGCCTCATTTTCAGCATTGTCCTCACTTGTCAGGGAGTCTCCATGGGGGTAGAGAGGCTAAGAACTTGGGGCACTTTCAGCTCCAGGAGTTACAGTTTCTGAGTCCACAACATTTGGCTCACATGGAGAGCTTGGACACTGGCAGTGGACTGTCAGGGCACTCAAAATACTCTTCTTGTTCGGTGTATCACCAGTCTGCCCTAATCTATCATTTCTTTCCCTGAAAGCTCAAACAGTTCAACCATGCACAATGATTCCATTTCATCTGATCTGATGCTTTCACTTCACTTTCTGGGAGCATTGGCTCCAGGGATGAAGCTGGGGGCTTAGACAGTCCAGAAGGCCCAGCTTCATCTCCAGTATTGACTAGGGATTGCCCGAAACAATTGACTCAGTTCGTAAGAAGGATAGTATTCAAAGTCACTCTCACTTTCTTCCGATATGGACTGACAGTCATGCTCAACTGGGACTTGTGGAGGGAACACTTTAACTTTGCTTCTGTAGGTGCAGACTTTCTTGATCTTTTCTTAGCAGCAGCTCTAGTCACTGGTCCAGAGGGGCATCTTCTAGGGCTCAGACTCAATTAAGATTTGTCCAATGGGCAGTAAATGATTTCTATGCATTGTTTTACATCTTTTGAATTATTCTCAGGCCTTACTTTGTACACTGGCAGATCATCTAGTTTGCCCACTACAATGTGAGGGAGATGGTGCCATCTGTCAGCAATCTTGTGCTTGCCATGCAGTCCCAGATTTCTTAGCAATACCGATCTCCTCCTGGAGTTCCTGTGCTTTCACCTTTTATCATACCTTTCTTTGTTGGCCAGATTTCTTTTGGCAGCCATGGTTTGAGCCAGTTGAGTACGCATGAGTTAGCTGGGCCTTTAACTTTGCACATACTGTAAATAGTTGTCAGCTTGAACCCCATCAGGAGAGACCCCCAAACACACATCTACTGGTAGTCGAGCTTCTCTTCCAAACATCAGGCGGTAGGGGAGAATCCAGTGGCATCACTTTTGGTGCAGTTATAAGCATGTACCAGGGTGCTAATTTGTTGGCTCCATCTAGGCTTGTCCTTTGGGTGCAGGTGCCTAGCATATCTAGCAAAGTGCGGTTGAAGCGTTCAGGCTGTGGGTCCCCCTTGGGGTGGTAAGGAGTGGTTCTGGACTTTCGCACTCCCCACAGAGAAAGCATCTCTTTGATCAGACGACTCTCAAAGTCTCTCCCTTGATCAGAATGGATTCTTTGTGGAGCCCCATAGTGAACAAAAAAGTTTTCTACAAGTTCTTTGGCCACAGTGGATGCTTTCTGGTCTTTGGTGGGGAAAGCTTGGGCATATCTCGTGAAATGGTCAGTGACCACCAGCACATTACTGATATTTCTTCGATCTGACTCCAAACTCAGAAAATCAATACAGACCAGCTCCATGGGTGCACTGGTGGTGATGTTAACAAGGGGCAGCCCTCTGGGCAAAGCTTTCCTCTGTAAGCAGCGACTACAAGTTCGAATGTGTTGCTCCAATCAGCCCCCATCTTAGGCCAATAGAATCTGGATCTCACCAAGTCAAGTGTTCTGTCTATACCAAGGTGCCCCATGTGGTTGTGCAAGGACCTCAGTACTGAGTCTCGAAGGCAGTGGGCAGCACTAGTTGTTGTTTGTCTACTTGTCCCCTCTGTCTACTGTTTCTCTGTATAACAGTTTATTGATCAGTTTCAACTTAGGACCTTCTTTGTATAACAGTGCAGTTCTCAAATCAGTGGGCGTAATTTGGACACATCTTTTCCTGCATAGAGGGCTTCTAAAGCTGCTTTGATCATGGGATCGTGGGTTGAGCCCTTGAATACTGTCATTGTCCAGCTGAGGCAGTGCACCAATGTCTATTGCAGAAAAGTGGCAATAAGCAGCAGGTATGCAATTCTCAGAGGCTCCCAAGCAATCCACCATGCAGTCCACTGCGTCCGTGGACATTTGTTCCTCCTGTCAAACTTCTGGCACAGTGCCCGAATGTCAGGTTCTGCCAATCGGACCCAATCATTCTGGGGAACAGGCCTCCGGGAGAGACATCAGCATCTATGTGGTTCAGACCTGCTCGGTATTCAGAGCATAGTCATATGTAGATAATGCAGAAAGCCACCTATGGCCAGTGGCATCCAACTTAGCTGAGGTCTGCACATAGGTCAAAGGATTATTGTCAGTTTTACTAGTATTTTAGCCCCATACAAGTACTCATGGAATTGGTCAACAATAGCCCACTTCAAAGCTAGGAACTCTAACTTATGTACAGGATAGTTCTTTTCGGATGGGGTCAGGCTTCTACTGGCAAAGGCCACTGGTCTCAGGCCATTCTCGTGCTCTTGGTACAACACAGCCCCAACCCTTGCAAGCTAGCATCAGTGTGCAGGACGTAAGGTTTTCTTGGATCGGCATAGGCCAGCACTGGAGCATGGGTAAGTTGATATATGATCTCATGAAAAGCAGTCTCACAATCAGGGTCCAGCGGGCCCCAAATACTTCACTCGGATGAAAATACACTCTTTCAGTCTTGAGGGACGCTGACTTTTGGTATTTTTGTGGGTTGGGGATACCTTGAGTAAGGTTAAGTAAAGGCGGATCACTCTTGAATAGTCCTTGATGAGCGCCGATAATAACCACAGAATCCCAGGAATCTTTGCAGTTCTTTTAGATTTTTGGGCTGTGGCCAGGTGGTCAAGGCCTCAACTTTACTTGGGTCGGTCTCTATTCCTCGGTGGATACTATGTGTCCCACATACTTACTGATGTTTGAAAGAATTGACACTTATCAATGGACAGTTTAAGGCCAAAGTCCTCCAGTCGGTCCAATACCTTAAATAATCTGCTCTCATGTTCCTCCAGTGAGCTGCCAAACACAATAACATCATCTAGGTATACCAGGCACTCTAGTAAGTTCATGTCCCCACTGCACGCTCCATCAATCGTTGAAAAGTGGCTGGGGCACCTGAAATCCCTTGAGGCATCCTCATGAATTCATAGAAGCTAGCGGACAGATAAAGGCCGTCTTCTCACGGTCCTCTAGGGGCCATGGGATCTGGTAGTACCACTGCGGAGATCAGCACAAGAACCACTTGCTCCCGTTTAGGCAGTCACAGCATCCTGAATGCGGGGCATAGTGTACTGATCAGGATAGTCCGCCGGTTTAAGGTGCGATAATCCACACACATCCTTACTGTTCCATTCTTTTCCTCACTACCACAATGGGGAAGCATAAGGACTTCTGATTCTTGTATTACACCAGCAGCTAACATCTCTTGCAGATGCCGTCTCACATCATCTATGTCAGCAGGTGCCAGCGCGAGACCTCTCACGAAATGGTCTTTCGTCATGCAGCGGATATTGTGCTCAGCTCCTTGCGCGCATCCTACATCCCATTCCTTTAAAGAAAACACCTGGTCTCTCTGGGCAAGCTTCTCACTGATCCTCACTTTCCATTCAGCTGGCAGCGGGAGTCGCCAAATCAAACAAGTCAGGCGTTACTCTGTCATTCTTCCTTGAACTCTTGCTGCTGGGTAGCACTGCAGTGTCTGCACAATGCACATTAGCCAGGATGCAACCTCTGTTTACTCGAATGTCTCTTTCAGACACATTATGAACTTGGACCATTACCCTTCTGGCATAAGCATGGGCTCTAGCGGCAAAATACTAGGCTTGACCAGCAGTCCCTCTGGCAATTTTCCATCGCCTGGTGCATCCAACATTAATATTTTATTCTTAACATCCTTTCTGATACGGACCTCTCCCTGTAAGGTACACTGGGCATTTGGCCAGGATCAGAGACTCAGGATCCTTCTTCCATACAATTCGACCGGTTCCTCTGGTTCTGTTTTTTCAGCATCTCTCTGTGCCTCATAGGCCTTCTTAATTAAAGCCGAACTCTTAAAGCTCTACTAGTCTTTGACCCCTGTTTTCATAACACAACTGTGCCAGCCTTCCGAACATGTGAGCATTTGTTCCAATCAACAAAGGGACACCATCATACAGTCCAGTGGGGGACACACTAAGGCTAGGGTCTCTACTTGTTCGGCCACTCCAGCCACGGAGGTGGGAAAGACAGCCAAATTCGGATATACCCGGAATAGGGGTAGGCCTTCTCACTTAACCCCCATACATGCAGTCCTTCTAATGGTTGTAAGGGTACATCTGACAAATGCTTCTGATACCAATCCTGGAACATAATTGTCACTTGGGAGCCACTGTCTAATACAGCTCTTGTAGACACTCCATTCACCTTTACAGTGGTCTCCATGGAGGGACCCACTATTCTGGACCAGTCTGGAGAGGCGGTAGTGGGGTCCTGGGCAACTGACCTTGCCACAAAAGGCGTGAATTAGCATTTTGGTGCCCTCACTGGGATCATGTCGGCACCTCTTAACCACTGATTTCTTCTCGAAGCTCTCCTTGTAGCCTATATGCAACTTTGTCAGTGTCTTTTGGGGACTGGCATTCCTTTTCATGTGCCCATCTTTCCACAATTATAGCAAAACATACTTTCTGGAGTTTGAGCTGGCCGAGGCGCCACACTGGGAGCCAGGGCGGGGTATTACTAACTGGAAACCTGGGTGCCATCTCTGTCTGTGATGATAAGCATTTGGAGACATCTCGTCAGTTTCTCCACTTCCATGGTCAAGGAATTGAGTTTGGAGCTGTTATCAGCAGGAGATACATGGGTAGTACCCCACCCCCATAGCAGATGCAGTCGGATATAGGTCAGGGCCCTGTACTTGCAGGCGTGGCCTTCATAAAGGACTGTTTTTGAATTCTGGATCTCTCTCAACAGTTCGCCCCATTGTGGCATATCTTTTCCTTGTCAGAGCACCTCATTGACTGTCAACCTCTGCCCTGAACTTCACTTGATGGGTCACCCTCAGTCACTCGGGTCAGCCACAGCTGTTGGTGCAGGTACCTCCCGAGGTCGCCTTTTCTCAACTCCTCGAATTTCTCTCATTAACTCATCATAGGAGGGTGGGGATTCCAGTCGATTTGCCAGGCGTAACTGAAGCAACAGCAGTTCTGAGAAGGGGCAGACTTAGGATTCTGTCCAGTCTGGTTCGGTCCAGTTCAATCGCTGGCAAACTACCCTTTCTGAGGCATTCTTGCAACAATTTTTCCAGCCGAGACATACACAGACAACAACTCCCTTGGTACTGTTGTGCATTTCTTACTCTCCACCATAGGTCCTCATCAGAATCTGGGCTCCCATACATTCTCCAAGGCCTCAAGATAGGCCTGTGCAGTCGCTTCAGGGTTACTGGCCGTTGCTTAGCGGATGGTAGCCAGGGCAGGACCTCGGAGGCTCTCACTAACCCTCTTCGCTTTGCCTTCCGGCATTGCCATTCTAGCACTTGGGGCAACATAGTCTATCCAGGTCTCCCAGTCATCCTCCCTTGGGGGGTGGGGAGGTGCCAGAGAAGATCCTCAACCGTAAGAGTCGTGACTAATGGCAGGTGCAGAAATAGGAGTCTGCATTGGTTCAGCCACCATTACGGGCACTGGAGCAGGGAGGGTGTTGGGGAGGAACACCCCAGGTGGCAAGAATAGTTTCTTCAAGTCCTCCACAGTTTTCCCTCTCCCAGCAACCATTCAGCAAATTTCTCCTCAAAGTTTCAGATAGTGGTGGGGCTGATTCCCCGGGTCTTTACTGTCATAGTTATCACTCTCCAAGCAGTGAGGGCTCCCTCTGGGGTAATGGTCTGTGGCACTTGGAGCTATCTATGGGATCCTTAAACTCTACTAGGGCCAGGAAAGTGTGGGTGAGCAGATTAGCATGCCGACCCACCACCACAGGGTTTTGTAAACCTTCCACCTTGGAAAGTACTCCTGCACAGTGTCCGTATTGATACCCAGGGGATGTCCAGGATAAGCATAGCATTTTGAGGGTCGATCTCCTCCCCAGTACACCACTCCACCAGCCGGTGCACAGCCACTTCTGTCGGGTACCCATTTTTTCTTAACAGTGGTTCGTAAATATGGCCACTAGAGGACACACAATCCCAGCGGTGAGCCTCCAAGATGTAACCCTAGATGGCGCTATCCCAGGGGCTACTACCCCTGCCTGATTTGCCACTAACAGGTTGAGGGGCCTGGATCCAATGGCGGGTGCCTCCACCCAGAGGTCAGGGTTTGCAATAGTTAAACTAACTTGGTCACAGCCCTCTGGGACACTGCAACCCCTTTCTTCCCACTAGTGGCCCACACAATATATCAGAATTACCTTCACAGTATACACTTACCCCAGGTCTGGTTCCGGCACTGGGACCTCCTGTGAAATGAGATACAGTGCAACAATCACAGTACAGTACTTTAACATAGACAAATACCTCAGGCAGTATAACTTTGCTGAAACAAGCAGCTCTGATTTATTTAGGGGATATAACAAGGACAGGGGAATTCAGGTTAATTAGCTTATCACTCTAATAATCTACCTATGGCTCTGTGCACAGGCCTATCCCTATCAGTTACTGTCCCTGGGTACCCAAGCCCTAGTGGCTAGTCAAACCGTGGCAGCTGGTGGGGCCCTTTCACACAGAGAAAAGGAGAATTAAACAGTCAGCAGTACAGTAATTCCATTTGGATTTAATGTGGCAATTCAACAGGGAGCGACCCTGAATTAGTACTCACGACCTGCAAATAAGATAGGGTCCTTCAATGTCAGCAGGGCTCACTTGAGGTACACAAACCTCTTCACACATCCATATAAAAGAAAGCACTATACCAGGCAGGCTGCATCTGTATCCCAATCGCAATTACTGCATAATACCCGGGAGAACACACAGCAGATTCAGTTCCTGACAGACCGAGTGTAATTTTCAGCAATTCCTCCAGTCTTCTACAGGGTGAGCCTGGTTTCTACTCTTCAGAGATCCTTTGATTCTTTTCACAGGACGGATTCAGTCCCAACAAGCTGCAGACCGAACTCTGGGCCTTACACGTTTTTGACTAAAACTGCACACTGAAAAAGCACAGGGCTCCTTCCTTCTTCACTGCCAAAGTTCAACTGAAACTCCAACCGACAAAAACCGGGCACTTCCTTTGAGTTCCTCCCAGTTCTTGACTGGATTGGCTGTCACTCACAATAGACTGCTGCTGTTGGTCCAAAAAGGCACTGAAGTCTAAACTACATCTCCCAGAGTCACTGCCCACACAATCCTCTTGTGGCTGGCTCAGATTATGAGTCCAAGTTCTGATTCGTCCAAGGCACCATTTTAGAGCTAGCTTACCCCACACTGATTGGTCCAGTTCAGCAGTTCAAAACTAGAATGGGGAACTAGCAGACACAGTTCTGACTGCAAAAGAAAGCAGGTTAGACAAACTGTAATTTCATTATTACTCTAAATAATTTCTGGCAAACAGTTACATCTTTCAGATAGGTTCCCTTTGCACTCCTAGTGACTGCAAAAATGAAGTGAATTGGCAGCAGCTCGAGTGGTACTCAGAGAAGCACACAGTCCCTCCATACAAACTAATTATGTTTGCAAGCAGACAGTTCTTAAAGAGACAGTACCAGAGGCTCTAAAAACACTCACTGATAAATGGCTTAAATGCCAAACACCATTCAGGCTTGGAGCATTCAAGCAAGCTCCTGGAAGTCTTTTGGGAACCCCCATTTGCAGGGGGGTTACACTAGGTTTATTCACCCTGGAATGTCCATTAAGCAGCAATGCCAACTGTACAACAGACACACAGAGGACCCAAACAAATGCTCTGACACTTTGCTCATGATGAGTTTTGTCAGGGGGCCTAAATATTATGCATAGTTTTTTTTTTATTTAAAATGTTTTTTGCCAGATAAATGCATTGGGACTTAAAACCCTACTTTCAAGCAAGATCTTGAGGGGTACAAATGGCAAGTGGTAACATAATTTTAGGTTACATAATCATCCATACAGCTATCAACATCATGATTCAAAACAGAAAGTTATGGCAAAGGCAGACAGTCCCCCACCCTTATGGATGAAGGAAGGGCACATCAATTGTGGCCCTGATCGCTAGGGTGGGGGATGGTAGAAATGAGGGTCAAAAAAGCAGGGATACCAACTGACTGCGTGAATCAGATTTCCTTCCGGCAAACCAAACTGTGCTTTTCATATGAAAGGGCAGTACTTTGCTTGCTCACTGTCTGCAGTTACAGAGATTTTTTTTTTTTAATGAGGGGGTGTGATTAAGTTAAGCTGTAACTGACATGCCGGTTGCTCAGGCAATAAGTCTGGTTCAAGTGAATTAGAAGATAGTGCAGTACTTTGTTTTCAGTACATTCTGGGATATAATGCTGGGAAGCAAAGGGTGTAAAAACGTTCAGACTGATTCCAGCAGTGCATTGCTTGTACTTACTTCTCAATGTCCTCATTCTCGCTGCTTGATGTAGTAGATGGAGAGCCTATAGTTTCCCCTTTCCCTACTACACTTAGAGTCGCTTTGACATAACCTTTTATTCCGCCCCTCGTATCTTTGGGATCAGTAAGAACCGCCCATTTCTGAAAGAACCTGTGGTCTAAAACACAAAAATGGGAAACAATTAGAAGAGATTAGAGTAACATTTTCTTTCATATATCACCTTTGATATATTCCTTGGCATTACTTTGTGTTTTCCAGCTACTACCCTCACACCCCATGTCTCTAGAACGTCTCCGGTGGTTTACAGATGGCTTGACATGTTGGCCCTGACTTTAAGCTCTCCCAAATGATGTCGACGCTAGTTCAGTACTGTACTTCTCCCTCATGCAGAAGCCATCCATTTATTTCAAGCATTATTCTTCATTTCACTAAGCTGGGCTAGCTGACACTGAGTTATATATCACCAGTAGCTACTGTGGAGTTGCGTATGTGAAAAGACGTCTGTAAACAGCACCGCCATCTAGATTTGAGAGCTGCAAAAACAGAGTCCTGCAATGCTGAGGCATGGGAATGACAGCACCATCTAGATGTAAGATGCTAGTACTAACGGAAAGTTAAAGAACAGTCTGGGCCAGCCGTTAGTGCAGGGACAGTGCTGCCGCTCATGATGCCAGTAACCCAATTCGGGAATGAATCCAGGACATGGGAGGGCTGGCAGGAGGAGGAATGAGCATGTCACTGGATCTCACCTCCTCAGGGTGGGACGTTGCCTGTTCCCTGCTGCAGCAGCACCACCTGAAAGCCTATGGGTGGGGCAGACATCGCAGAACAGTGGTGGGTGTAGAGAAGTGTGTCCATGCTCTACGCAGATCTGTTGCATGGATGCAGTAGGGCACTGGGCTTGCATCTCCATAGGGATGGAGAACATGAGAAAATTTCCCTCAGGCTGGTAGGGTGATGCCTTGGTATGCTCAAGTTCCACACTGCCTGTATATCCAGTATGTAGGGGTCCCCTGCCATATAATATTTGTCTCTGGAGGGGAGTTGGTGTTCCCTGAAGGCCCTACCGGGAGGGGGTAAACCATGGTGCAGGTAAAGGGGTCCCTTGGGGGTTCAAGATGCTGAGAGGGCTGGGAGGTGGCTAACGAAGGTAGATGGGAGCCATGGCTGAGGTGGGGAAAAATGACAGGTTACTCAATTGTAACCATAGTCATTCTATTAGTGGTATTCAGTTCACATCCACACTCTGGCAGTTCTGCTGAAGATAGTTAAGTCATTAGAAGTCTTCAAGCTAAGCTTCTCCTACTGTCTGGGTGTTATATCCTCCAGCTCCGACACATGATGTCAGATCTTTTGCACGCTGGAAGCAGCGATCTGGGTACCACTTGCCAGGGGAGGTTGGGTGAGTTGTGTGGATGTGAACAAAATACCACTAACAGAACTACAGTTACAGGTGAGTAACCTGTATTTCTTATAATGTGGATTCAGTTTATTATCCACCCTCTGGCAGACTCCAAGCAGTCCTCTGGGGGAAGGGGCAATGCATGCACCCCTATTTGGCAAACAGAGACTGGAGGACCGGAGATTCAAAAACAGCATCCCAACAGCTTATGATGTCAATGCTGTAATGGGAAATGAAGGTGTGTGTGCTTTATTCCAGGTTCTATTCCTGTGTATCTCCACAATGGGGATGTCCCTGCAAGCAGCCACCGAGGCAGCAGTATGTCTGCTGGAATCATCCTTAAGTCCCTTAGGTGACTCCTTACCATCCAACCTATAACAGAGGTCAATGCAAGATGTTATCCACCTGGCAATCATCCACTTCACTGCCAATCTGCCAGGCGCAGCTTCAGCATATCTCACAAACAGCTGACAACCCTCACCCTGAACTCCAGACATACATCCTTATAGTAAAACAGTACCTTCCCCGTGTCCAGGGTATGGAGCTTGCGATCAGCCTCCAAGGTCGGGTGAGTAAAGTGAACTGGTAAATTAATTACCTGTTAAGATCAAAGTCTAACATGACCTTCAGAAGGAACTTCGTGTAGGAGAGAAGGATAAACTTGTCTTTGTGAAAGACCAGATTGGGAACACTCCAGCAAGCATACCTGGAGCTCACTTATCCTTCTGGATGACATGATGGCCACCAAGAAGGCAGTCTTCTATAACAGAAGTGACATTTCACACCTGTGCATTGGTGCAAACAGCTTGCCCATGAGCACTGCCACCATCAGCAGTAGGTACCATGCAGGCAGCGGTTCATGCACCAGAGGTGACAAGTGAAAAAGGCCTTTGAAAAATCATATGACCACCTTCTCCTGGGCTACTGTCAACATACCAGCCTTCTCACGGTATGCAGCTATGGCTGCCAGGTGCACCTTAAGGGTCGTCACCCGTAGTCCTGAGCGTGAGAGGCACCAAAGGTAGTTAGAGGATGCTCACCATGGAGCAGGTAAGAGGATCAAGCTCCTTACATTGGCACCAAATCAAGCACCTCTTCCACGTAAATGCATAGCATTTGTGAGTTGACTCCTTACAGGACACCTCCACAATGTGGAGGATGTCTTCTGAAAGTCCCAAAGTCTGGCACTGTAGCTGCTCAGGAACCAGGCTGAGAGGTGCAGGGATTGAAGGTCCAGGTGCAAGACCTTCCTTTGTTGTCTGGTCAACAGATCTCAGTGGAGTGGCAACCTCTGTGGAGGCTTGCTGCTGATGCTGAGGAAATCTGGGTACCAGAAGTGCCTGCGCCAATCTGAAGCTATCAGGATAATCCGCATCTTGTTCTTTCAAGTCTTGACCACAAACTTGCAGACCAAGTGGATGGGACGGAATACATGCATGAAGCCTGGAGTCCAGGGCCTCATGAAGGCATCCCACAAAAGTGTCCCAGACTGTGGGAGTGGGGGAGCACAGAACAGTCTCAGTTTTTTGTTCCACCATGAAGCAAACAGGTTCATAAGAGGGGTGCTCCACTGGGAGAACAGGTAACTTACCACTTCCTGATCCAGGGACCACTCATGTAACAATCTCTCTGACCCAGCTGAGAGCATCCACCAGCTGACTGTGTTCTCCCATGACATGGATCATGAGGAGATCAGCACCCAGACTGGGCACAAGTGTCCAGGTGTGAAGAGCCTCCCAACACAATGGTAAAGAGTGCATCTGTCTTGCCCATTCAGGTACAACATGGTGGTCGTGTTGTCCATCTGGACCTGTACAACCTGACCATGAATCAGTGGAGCAAACTTCATCAGAGCCAGGTACACTGCATGGAGCTCCAGCAGGCTGATGTGGTGATGGGACTCCTGGGGTTTCCTGGGGTGACCAGAACCCATGGGCCCTGTGGTCTCCTAGCTGTGCTCCTTCCTGATGAACTTGATCACCTGTGAATGGACTAACTCTGACTTGGTGGGTTGACCAAAAAGCTCAAGTCCTAACAAATCTGGAGGGCCAGATCCCTAGACCTCTCCACAGCCTGTCTGGACAAACTGGCTATCAGTCAGTCATCCTGGTAGGGATGCACCCTGGTGCCCTTGCTCTGCAGGAAGTCCACAACTGCTGTGCACTTGGTGAACACCCTGGGCACAAATGAGATGCTGAAGGGCAAAACTTGGAACTAGTACAGGATGCATACTGCATGGAACCAAAGGTACCAGCAATGGGATGGATAGACTGCAATGTGGAAGAACACATCCTGGAAATCCAGGGAGCAGAACCACATGCCCTGCTCCAGTGACGGAATGATCTGATTCAGAGGGACCATTTAGAACTTGTGTTTCCAAATTAATTTGTTCAGATCATGTAGATCCACTATGAGGCACACACACCCATCCATTTTGGAACCAGAAAGTACCTGGACACATATCCCTGAGTGGCTAGGGTGTCTGGAACAAAGGCTATTGCCCTGCACTTTGGGAGCTGAGTGATGATGGCTTATTGCATGGACAGTGTGTCCTCTGACACCATGGACTGCTGAGGAGCACAGAGTCAGTATGACTGGAAAGCCTTGAAATCCAGAGGCAACCTTTTGCCCACCATTTCTAGGACTGCCTTGTCTGAGGTAATGGCAGACCACAGTGGCATGAACTAGTGAAACCAATTCCTGACTGGCAGCTGGACACAGACTGAATGAGAGGGGAATAAAACCTCACAACACGTCACTGCACAGTCTTGGAGGGGGCTCCAGCCACAGAGGCTACAGAGGCTCCACCACCTCTGTCCCCCCTTTCTTGCACCTGGTCACAGAACTTGGGCTTTGGATGCCAGTGCTTAAACTGCCCCAGCTGGGGCTGCTGCTGCGGTTGCTGTGGCTGAAAGGACTGAAACTGGAAGACTTTCTTTTCAGGTTTTTGGGGCCTTTTTGGGCCTTCTTAGATGTAGCCACAGAATCAATGGTGTTACTGGACTTCTCAATCCAAGTGAGATATTCTTCCACACCGGAGCCAAAGAGGTCAGTGCCCAGGAATGTGACACTGTCTAGATTATGCTGAGTGTCTGCTGTGAAGGTGGAAAGCCTCAGCCAGGTCCTTCAGTGCACCGTGACAGCCGTTGCCATGACACTGGCACAGGAGTCACCCATGTCCAATACCATCTGGAGCTGGTGTTTAACCAGCTATTGACCCTGGTCTCTAACTATCTTAACTGGAAGCTGTTTGTCAGCTGAAAGATGGGGAGAAGTTCCCCTAATACCCCAAACAAGAAATGGCCAAAGTTTGCCATCATGACAGCATAACTGACCTGACAGAGACCCAGTGACGCAGCAGCATACACTTTTTTAGCTGCATGGTCAGTCTTCTTGGACTCTTTGTCTAGAGGCTTGTCCAACTCCCTTGGCCACCCTCCAAATTAACAGAAGGCAGACTCCACAACCAAACCCTCCACACAGAGGTGGTTGAACAACCCCAAAAAGGGTATCCTTTTGGAATGCATATTTGCGGACCATATGAATGAAGGGTGTTGGGCAGGATGCTGGATCTGCCAAAGCTCTAGGGTCTGTCCCAAGATGGCCTCAGCCATGGGAAAGGCAATTCCTGGGGAATTATCACTGTCCAGCATGTCAGTATACAGGTGCTTAGCCAGCATCTAGGCTGGTTCCAAGGGAACTTTCATGGACTCTAATATAAGTTAGATAAGAGCTCCAAATGACACTGGTCCATGGACGGTGGTCAGCTCTATGACCGATTCCCAGTCAAATATATGAGTCCTGGTCAGGGCCACTGACAGCACACCTACAGAGTCATCAGTGGATTCCTCAAAAAAGTCCCTAAACCTTTCCCACCATGGAACCACCAGGTATCCTCAGCCTAGGTGATCTTCACCGAGAGCCGGCCTGGCAAGCTGACTGTTGAGCAAGACTCCTTGGTTAGGGCCATAAACAGGGGCTGTTGTGGAGGTGGCTCCACCCAAAGAGGTGGAGAAACAGACTCTGGAGACTGCTGAGAAACACAGACCAGTGTGGGAATGACCGGCAAAGGCCGAGGGACCGAAGGTCCAGGCGACAGGTCCCTACCCCTCCTAGCCATGAACCAATGTTGCTAAAGGAACTCCTCATAGCATTAATACATTTTTTATCAATGCCTCTCCTCACCTGAGGACAAAGTGCATGAGGAGCATTGATGGTGATGCCTCCCAGTCAAGTGGGATTGAGAGTGCAAATGGAGTCTGAGTCTAACTGTGTATTCCAACTTCGTCCTTGAGGTCCTTGACAAGGCTGGCAACATTTATATTGACTTGACAATAGCCTTTGACTTGGTCAGTCATAAACTACTACTCAACAAACTCCATAGCCTAGGCCTGTCACTAGACACAGTCACCTGGCTGCAGAGTTGTCTCACTAATCACACCCAATGCGATAAGATAGAGGACTCCTTGTCAGACATCAGGAATGTATCCATTAGTGTTTCCCAGAACTCCATTCTGGGCCCCCTACTATTTGGCTTATTCATAAGCACATTCCTGGTGCCTGTCAGACTGCAAATATACTTCTCTATGCAGACAATGTTGTTATCTATTCCAGGAACCCTAATCTTGGCAGCCTCATCTCCGTCCTCCAGGGTAATTCTGAGGCCCCTGAAAGATGGTTCTCACAAAACAAACTGGCTCTAAATTACAAAAAAAAACTAAAACCATGTTCTCCACAAGTCCTCAAATGAAGAAAAAGATACTTCCCCTTGTTTTCATTTGTTTTGTTTATTTCAAATCTGGAGAAGTCAATGGGCCAAAGACCCGTTTGCTTGGGTGACCAGAACAGATAACAGAAACATACAATAACATAAGAAACAAAATATACAGTGATCATACAAGCACAGGTATACAGCAACAGTAGTAAATGGCTAACCAGAGAAACAATCTGCAATGACTTGGGACATATACTTGAACAGGTGGAAGCCTTTTAAATACCTTGGAGTGATCCTGGACGATACCTTAACATTTACTCCCCATGTTGACCACTGTGTGTCCACAGTAAACAGAAGACTGTGCACCTTGTACTGTAACTGGATCAAATGCAGATTCTAGATGCCTCATAGTGGCAAGGGCAAGATCAGTACTGTTGCTTGTTGACTATGAATTTCCTATCTACGCAACTGCCTATGACTCAGTTCTCAGCAGAATGAATCTGATCTGTAATAAGGCTTGTCACTTTGTGCTTTGGGCAGACAAGTGCACCCATAGCTGTACCCTCTATACCCAAACTAAATGGCTACCACTACTTAGAAGAATTAAAGTTCCAAATATGTCTTCTATCAAAGATAATACTACTGGGCCTTACACACAAATCCCTCGCTGGAGCCCTAACTCACTGCTTCCACCCTGTCACCAGTCTTTACAACACCAGGAGCATAGCTTGAGATGCCATTGAACTGATTTTTCATCATAATCAGCTGGGCAAGCATTCATTCACTGTTAGGTCTGCTGGTTGGTTAAATGAGCTGCCCAAAAGCCTGCTAATTCTACCTAAGTTTGACCATTTTAAAACAACACTGCAGAGAAACCCTAACAGTTCAATGCAGCTGTAACTGCTAATCATCCTAACTACGTCCCTCCCTCCCAATTTACACTTTGAACTGTGTCAGACTCTGTGGCCACATACCGTTACTATACTTATTTTACACAGTTTCTGTTTACATCCCTTATTGTAAAATTGTATGCAATTGATCTAGCCTGTTTATTATGTTCTTCTTTGACCATTTTGTTCTTGTTTGATTACATTTCACTGGAATTTGCTTTTTGTATTTATGTTACACTGAAATCACTGTCACTGATGTGGAACCTTTGTAAATGAGCACTGGTGCTCAAAGGTATTCTCCAAAATGTTCAATAAATAAATAGTCAACCTCAACTGGGTCGATGTTGACAGATGTTCTCCAGAGGGTTTGTGTAAGCAACTCACATTGGATATGGGCAAGGAAGGAGTGGAATCTGGCACAATAGTGCTGGACTTCAGGAGGGCCGACTTTGGGAGGATGGGGGAAGTGGTAAAAGGGTACCTGGCCAGAATTCAATCTATTATGGACACTAACCAGAGGTGGGAGCTCATAAAGCTGGGGATAGTGGAGGCAACCAAAACCTGCTGCAAAGCCCAGACCAAGAAGGCTAGGGCTAAGAAACCGATCTGGTTGAGCAAGGGGGTCATGGAAAAGGTAAGGAGGAAAAGAGCTGCCTTTAGGAAGTACAAGAAAACAGGGGGGGAGGACAGGGAGGAGTACTTGACAGAATCGAAGGAGGTGACAAGGGCAGTAAGGGAAGCCAAAGCATCTACAGAACTCAGGCTGGCACAAGGCATTAAGAAGGGGGAGAAGGACTTCTTTAAGTACATCAGGGAGAAAAGGAGCTGTAAGGACCACATAATAAGGATTAGTAAGGAGGGGGGGTTGGGTGGAAGCAGGGTGCGATAAGGTGGAAGCACTCAATGAGTACTTCTGCTCAGTATTTACTAAAGAGAAGAGGGGGTGACACCCAAGGTGGGAAAAATGGCAGAAGCGGGGGGAGGAGTGGTGACAGATGGGAAATCATGGAGCAGAGTTCGAGAGGGTTTGAAGGCACTGAGGGTGGACAAGGCGCCAGGCCCAGATGGCATCCCCCCCAGGGTACTGAAAGAGCTGGCAGAGGTCCTTGCAGGACCTTTGGCAGACCTATTTAATGCCTCACTACATTTGGGGTGTGTACCTCAGGACTGGAGGATGGCTAATGTGGTGCCCCTCCACAAGAGTGGCCCCAAGGATGAACCGGGAAACTACAGACCAGTGAGCCTCACATCCATCATGGGTAAGCTAATGGAGACTATCCTGAAGGAGAGGCTGGTGGCCCTCCTAGAGGCCAAAGGACTACAGGACAGCAGACAGGATGGCTTCATACGTGGCAGATCCTGCCAAACCAACCTGGTCGAGTTCTATGACTGGGTAACTAGGCAACTGGACATGGGCCATGCAGTGGATGTCCTGTATCTGGACTTCAGTAAGGCATTCGACTCAGTGCCACATGGAAGGCTGGGAAGGAAGTTGGTAGGCTCAGGGGTAGGTGCAAAGCTGGTGAGATGGGTAGGAAACTGGCTGCAGGGAAGACAACAGAGGGTGGTAGTGGGTGGGGAGCTCTCACACCCAAGGGCAGTGACGAGCGGTGTTCCACAGGGCTCAGTGTTGGGACCAGTGTTGTTTGGGATATTCATTGCAGACATATCATGGGACATCAAGAGCAAGATCAGTCTGTTTGCTGATGATACCAAGGTAGGCGCGGTGGTGGATGACCTAGGGGGATGGCAGGGGTTGCAGGATGATCTGGCAAAGCTTGAAACCTGGTCAGACACCTGGCAACTGGGCTTCAATGCCAAAAAGTGCAAGGTGCTGCATTTTGGGATGAAGAACCCAAGGAGGAGTTACCAGCTAGGGGGAGTGCAGCTAGCCCAGACAGAGGAGGAGAAGGATCTGGGTGTGCTCATTACAGGGTCAATGAACAACTCAGCACAATGTAGGAAGGCAGCTGCAAAGGCCAACAAAATGCTGGGTTGTATTGCAAGGGGTATATCCTCGAGGAGGGAGGAGGTGATTCTGCCACTGTATAGGTCATTAGTTAGACCACACCTGGTACTGCGTGCAGTACTGGCATCCGTATCTGAAGAGGGACATTAGTTACTGGAGGGGGTGCAGTGCAGAGCGACAAAGATGATCAAGGGGCTGGGGGACTTATCATACGAGAGGAGGTTGAAGGAGTTGAACATGTACTCACTGCAGGAGAGGAGAGACAGGGGTGACATGATTGAAACCTTTAAATACATGAAAGGAATAAACAAGACGGGTACAGAGGGGCTGTTCAAAGTAAGGGAGGGGAGAGCCACCAGGGGCCATGATATGAGACTGGGGCGAGGAAGGTTCAGGAGGGAGATGAGGAGACACTTTTTTACAGAGAGGGTGGTGGCTGGGTGGAATGCGTTACCTGCTGAAGTGGTATGCAGTAGAACAGTGGACTGCTTCAAACGAGGATGGGACAGGACAAGGGGGAGGGTTAATGAAGAGGAAGGGTGGAAGGGAGGGGCAGCTGCAGAATAAGGGGTGCTAGCTGCACATTCGAGCAGACTTGATAGACCTCTAGGCCTTTATCTGCTGGCAAATTTCGTATGTTCGTAACTTGCCTCAGCAGGTTAAGCACTAGAGGCTTCAGAGGCATGCTCACCAGTGGAGGCCACTCCTAAGGCAACTCAGCTGGGGATACCAATTGGGTCTCATCCTCCTGGGAGAGGACCAGGAGTACCAGAATCTGGGAGACTGACTCCTCATCAGTCTCCTCCATCAGCCAGTTGACAGGCTTGAGGAACATCTCAACTGCCTGCTCCACCACAGTCAAGGTCAACAATCCCAACAGGGTTGCCTTGGAGCCCTTGACCATCCTCTCAACTGTAAGAAGCTAGACCAAGGCCAAGCAGTCGGGGGGGAGTTAAAGGAGCAGGAACAGCATAATTTTTCCTGATCCCATGACCTGCGATGGCATTTCTTGTGTTTGTTGCTACAATGAGAAGGGCTCTCCCTGAAGTTCTGGAGGGCCAGACACATTTCCCTTAACTCGTCAGAGAATGACCCTCTGACCCTGGCCCCAGCTGGGAACAGTGCGAGACTGACGGGGCACCACATGCACCACCTCTTCTTCCATGACTGCAAGACAAGAAGCTGATCTGGCCACTGCCAAGAGCTTTTTGCTGTCTTTCGAACTATCAGGGACTAATTGAGCCTTCTGGTCTTGGATGGATGAGGATAGCATGACAGCACAAACTGCACTCCTGGACAGCTTGCTGATTGCCCAAGTAGTGTAAGTACATGTTGTGTGGCTCCATAGCCAACATATTCTGACGTTATTGAGTGCAGAATTTAAAATCGAGTTTCTTGCTCTCCATTGTTGATCACAAAAATGGAGCTGGAAGACTGTGGGGCAACTTCAAAGTTGAATACAGACTGGAACAGTCAAAGATTAGTCTGAAAAAGCACTTGAAATACTAAAATCATTCAATGCTGCAGAGTTGCAAAGGTGTAGACCTGTCCCTTCCAGTGGAAAAAAAGATCTGACATTACCGGGTGAAGCCAGCAGATATACTACCCAGCTTGGGGGAAGAGCTTAACTTGAAGACTTCTGATGACTCAAAGGTCTCCTCCAGAACTGCCAGAGTGTGGATAGTGAACTGAATCCATGTCATTAGAAACAATAACTAAAAAAAAAAAAAGCAGTCTAACCTTTCAGCAAATGGGAAGTTCCAGACTGGATATAGCAGCTGCCTTAGGGACTTGGGTCCCCATTTGTTTCCCTTCAGATGGGCTTAGTGAGTCTGCCCAACAGAAGGGACAGACATAACACTTGATATCTAAGAGCTGTTCTCTCTTGGCTCAAGCAACACTGATCCTGTCAAACAGATGTATGTACCCTTGTCATGCACTTTCAACCACATTACAGAGTGCCTTCCAGGTCCTCCATCACATATTATTCCAATAGTGAACATTTTAAAAATAAATCAAGTTAAAGAGATGATGTTTTCTTTTACAGCTTTTGATCATTTTAGTTGGACCTGCTCAACTGCCCCAATGTACGTTTTGTATTGGGGGGCTCAGAACTGCATGCAGAACTCCAGGTGATGCCTCACCAAGACGTTATAAAGCAATCCTGCTACTTTAGAAGGGCCTGGTCAGGCCCCACTTGGAGTACTACATGCAGGTCTGAGCTCCTCACTGCAGAAAAGGACACAAAGTCAGTCAAGTTGGTCCAATGGAAGACTACCAAAATGACTGGGGAAGTGGAGGGGAAAACGTGTGGTGGGAGACTGGAGGCTCTGTTCACCCTGGAGAAACAGTCTGAGGAGCAACATGATCTCTGTCTTGCACATACTGAAGGGCATCAACAAGGTCAAACAGAGATGTCCAATCGGGTGAGCTCCTGCACCAACAGGACATGGAGACATACTGTACCCTGAAGTTCAAAAGTGGTAAATTTAGGGTTACCATTAGGAGGCATTTCTTTTTAGTGCATAATGTTTGCACTGCATAATTGTTGGCCCTGCTTGTGAGGGAAGGGCAGATTTAATGGACCTAGGTAAATTACTTTGCTACAATGTTCTGAGCTCATTTTCAAAGCTGTTATTGAAACAGCAGAAGTTATTACCCTGTTATTCTAATATAGTTTAGAAAATGGGTTAGAACATTCTAAAATCTTATTAGCCGATAGCATTCCAAAGGCAGCAAAGCCCTCTAAAAAAGCCAGCACTTGCATAAAGGCTATTTTACATGTATTTTTTTTTTAATTACAATATTGCGGAACTGGCATTAAAGCCTATTTTTCTGAGCACAAGAAGACCCTCCAGGGTGTTGGTGTTGGGGGATACCCTCACTTCCTGGGGCTGTAAGGCCCTCGGCCTGCAGCATCAAGCTTCACTACACCCCTGGAAGTGCATATATTCCCCAACACCCCACACCCTCTCAGGTCTTATCATTTACATTCCTACTACATCAATCTATAAGACTAAACATCATTTAATATTTCTCAAACAGAGAAAGTGAACAAGAAACTTTTCTCTCCAAGCCAGAGATGCAGCTTTCCTAAATAGGTGGGTGAAGTAGGTTGTGCAGACCACGAAAGAGTATAGCGTCACATGATCCTCTGATGCCAGCCGCTAGGGTTCCAGAGGTTGATAGGAAAGTTTTTCATATTCCTTTTTTATTTTAGTTTCAGTACCCTTGCGCCTCCCTCTCCACCCTCTCTCCCACGTCAGAGCACCTGAACAAATTATAATTACGATTCACACATTTGGTCTTTATAGGAGGTTTCTGTTTCCTCCATCTTGTTATAATGTAAAACGTAGGCGTGACACCCTATGTTTACTTTCACATTGGTTGTTTTATGCCTCACAAGCTTTGAACATTCTGAATGTGATTTCTGGCATATGTATTTAATAAAAGCTTTGAAGTACGAAAAAAAAAAAGTGAACAAGAGTTGAACCAAAGTTCAGCACCAGTGGCCTAGACCCAAGATGGGACACTAAGCGAGTGAGCCCTAATGATGTTAACTTCTGTACAAACAATATTAGGATCTGTTGATGTTTTCTGGCATACTATTTCATATTAAATACGATGATAACAATAAACTGATACAAATTGTTAAAATTAGCAATATAATTGATAACTGATTTTTTAAATATGGAATAATCAACAGTAAAGCATCACATCATACCTGGTTGACTGTAAACAGTACCGGTATCTAGTTTGAAAGTCCCGATTAGTTTGTTCGTAAAAGGGATTTTCCCAACGTGCACGACCTACAGGTAAATGGAAAATAATAAGCATGTTATTCTAAGTTTTTCTAGCTGATTCTTTGAAGTTAACTGTTCCTCTATAGCAATTAAGGCTGCCATGCAAATTTTATTTTGTTTTCAAACAAAGCTAGTGACCAAAAAAAGTTTAAAAATATCTGCATACCTGGTAAAATGTGCCTTGCTATGTGTTGCCTGTGCCAAGCAATATATTTCATCCTTTAAACTCTGCCCCATTCCCGGTTCCACTACGGCATTGCTTTTTTTATGATAATTATGATTTTTCTCCATGTTCCCGTGGTCCCCTGCTCCAACAATTGGAAATGGCACAGATGCACTTTTTCTCCAGCCAGATATGACCCTACCATCCATACGAATCGTAGGCATACAACTCATTAGATTACTAGATCTGTTTTGCTGCATATAAGTTATTGCTAATAATAGGCCCTATGCTCGAACGGGCAGAAAGTACACGCCAGAGGTATGTACCCTGCCTGCGTAGCTCCACACTGGCTGACAGGTGCGCATAAGCTGGCATGCACAAATGGCGACCACCTGTCCACGGCCCTGCCCCCTGGCACTCAGGTGCATAAAGGGCGGACGGGGAGGAGTAGCAGACCCAGACAGACAGCTAATCAGATGCCTGTCCTGGGTCCAAGAGTGGATCTCCTGTGCAGGAAGGTGCATGAATAGCTAACGCAGGCACCTGGGCCTGTGCAGACATGCACCAATGTCCAGTGCCCCCCCCTCTCGATGATCATCCTGTGGCACATCCCTATGCATGGCAGAAACACCCCCCCAGCAGAGCACCTGCCCCATCCATATGCCAGCCTACCCCCCAACACACAGGCAAAACCTGGCTCCTTTCAGTTTAGCGTGTACCACCACCCCCACATGCACACATATGTGCTCCATCCCCATTCGAGTTGAAACCCCCCCCTGCACACATATGTGCCCCTTTCCCATCTTTGTGTAAACCTCCCCACCACATATCAGAGCCCCATCCCCATCTTTGTGCATAAACCCCCCCACCACACATCAGAACCCGTTCCCACCCCCACACACATCAGAGCCCCATTCCTGTCTTTGTGCATAACCCCCACCAGACATCAGAGCCATGTCCCCATCATTATTGTAACCCCCCCCAACTGGAGCCCCGTCATGAAGGACCCATCCATGTACAACAAATCTGACCACTCCGACCCCAAATCCCAGCTCCTCAGCCTGCTCATTGGTGGACAGTAGCATCCCACCCCCTGTGGTACCGACAACACCACCCCATGCCCTGTACCTGCATGTTGGTGCCACGGCTATGGACGGCCAGTGGCACATCCTCCCGCACACCTCCTCAGCCAGCCAACTGATGCTGAGAGCACACCGCTATAACGGATAGCATGCTCCCAGCATCAGCTGTATAGCCCGCATCCGAGGAGGTGTGCAGTGAGATGTTCCACTGTCCATCCACAGCCGCAGCACCAATGTGCTGGTATAGGGGATGGGGGGTGGTGTTGTCAGTGCCATGGAGGGTGGGGTGCCACTGTCCACCAATGAGCAGGCTGAGGAGTTGGGGATCTGGTTGGAGGGGTTTACAACAACTATGGGGATGGGGCTGTGATGTGTGGTGGGGGGGTTTATGCACAAAGAGGGGATGGGGCTCTGATCTGTGGAGGGGTTTACACACACAGAAGAAGGATGGGGCACATATGTGTGGGTTTTTAGCTCAAACAGGGATGGGGCACACATATGTGTGTGGGGGGGTTCTCACTAAACCGACTGGGGCCAGGTCTCAGCTGTGTGTTGTGGGGATGGGCTGGCATACGGGATGGGGGTTGTAAATAGCTGACTGGCCCAGGCTAGGATCCTGTGTGCACGTGGCACGTACTGCAGTTACAGCACGGTTCCCTCTGCTGAATCCAGAACCCGCCTGTGTGCAGCACTATGCATCTTTGTGAATGGTGCATAATGTGGATACACCCCTGTAACTACCCTGGACCACCCTGGTGCGTTGCTGCCCAAGCAGCTGATGAATCGGGGGCACACCTGGCCAGCACACCTTTGTGAATGCCGCTGGGGATCCGCAGCATTCCCGTGTATCTATGCCTACACATCTAGGTTCCGCAGTGCATTGGCATAGTGCATAGGGCCCAATATTAGTAAGAAACTCACAGCATGTTATGGCTTTTTTAGAGGGATTAGAACAAGCTGCACACTATTAACCTAGACCTTTCTTTCAGTCTCCATGGGCAGCTGGACTGTCAGCTTCCTAACCACACACACACACTCTCATGGCCTACCAGAATTGCAAAAATATGCTGTCCATGAGAACATAGTTGTTTTCCACATGCCAGACTTATTTATTCCTGAGAGAAGGCAAGCAGGAGGATGATCTCTGTTGCTTAGTGACCAGTACTGATAAGGGAAGGAGAGTGCAATACCTAAGGTCAGCATGTGAGATGTAGCTCATATGCTGCAGAACACAAGCAGCCTTGGAGAGATGCCTTAGTTTCGTGCAGGTCCTTGTATGTTGTCACACAACTATACACAAAGCTGGGTATAAGTCCGAGAGAGCTAGGGAGTTGAGATGCGAATACCATCTTGAAAAGACCTCTACCTGCTGCCCACCTCCCAGGGAAGGTAATCTAGGCCTATTATCTATTCTCTGTAAACTAACCGCTGCATAACTTCAGTCTATGGGATTATGCTATGCTTTGTATTGCTATATTGGCTGACTATATAGCAAAGGAACTTGCACCAGTTGTGTTCTGTGGGATTATTTTACCAAACACCAAAACGTTTCCTTAAAGAATGATCGTAGCTGTCTCCCTCTTGTGCCTTTTAGCTTTCACAGTTCACTGGACAATACAATGTCATGCATTTCAGGGGCACAGAGGCACTAAATTCACTTTACAGAGGTATTCCCAGCAAAAGGAATAGCAATACCAGGCTGGGTGCACAATCCTGTAGTTGGTACAAAGTTTCACAGAGGTCTGTCCCAAAGCAAGGGCATCTGATGGAACACGGGGGAGGTTGCGATCAGAGGAAGAGGAGAGTGGCCCCAGGTGGACACACTACTCTATGGAAGGCCCTTTAATCCCTCAAACCCAGAAAAGGAGCTGTCACAAGGAAAGACATGGCCCTAAGAGGGTTTGTCAGTCCTCATGGAAAAAATGTCCTGGACAGGCATGGCTGACTGATAGCCAAGTATGTGGATAACTGCAAATTTGTTGCCCTAGGGACTTGTTTCTGTAACAGATGTACATGGTTGTGTATTCTCAATGTGTATTGGAAGATAGAAATTACCCAAATGTGATGTGCATTGTGAGGACTACACAAGAAAAGGATGTTGACCAACTAAGAGGGCTATAGGACAGACAAAGGCAAAGAAGCCAAGGAACCCCCTATCATTTTTTCTTGAGAAAACAAATAACACAAAACATTTAAAATGACTTAAAGAGCAGATATTCAATTCAGCATATTATAAACATACTCTGTTAAGTTATTACAATTTATTATAAATCACGTCATCATTTTAGCCAGTCAGAATTGTTAATCTGTATACATTCTAGGTACATGTATAACCAAGAGGGTGTCTCATGAACATAGTTCTACATTTCTGAAGTTCTACGTTTAGTTGCCACAGTCTGTTTCATACAAAGGAGATTCTATCCTGCAAAGTAAATCATTTTGATCTTACAATAAAATGCAATTTTTTGAAAAGATTTTAACATAATTTATAATTTTCTTATATGTGCAGTTCCTGTATCTCATATGGTTAAGAGCTTCTTCTCAAGTTCTTTGTGTGCCAGAACTGCTCAGCTTCTGTATACAGTTCATCCACCTAAATAACTCGGGAATGAATTATGATATCCACAAGAGACACCGTAGCTGTATACATAAACATATACTAGAGAGCACTGTTGTTTAAAGAGATTTTCTGGTTTTCAGCAAAAATATTCACAACTGACATTAACAAAATTCAGTCACATAAAATTCCCCAAAACTTTGAATTTTAGGACCTTTCATGCTTTCTTGCCAAACACATTTTCGTTAATATAGGCACATGATTTTTTCATAGTTTAACTGCCCTCCCATTTTCCTATCTATGCCAGTTTATGCATTTTGATATGCTCTGACCAATTTTTGAAAAATAATCTAGCTCTGGGGTGCCCTCGGATCTACATAGAGTTCCACTCTTCTCACCAGCTACTGCTCTTTTGTTTCATACTTCTAAGACATTCCATGACATCAGTTACATCATTTCATGCTCTTCATCTGAATGGCCCGGAATGGTGTTAGTGATATCACAGAATGTTTAGACAGTATGAAAAGAGAGCGAGCAGCAACTGCTGAGAAGAAAGGGATTCAGGGTGGTTATAAAGGTAAAATAATAGATTATTAATTTAGCAAAAATACTTCAAAATATATCAAAATAGTGGAGAGGCACTTAAAGGAAACATAAACAGGGGTCATAATCTGGGCATGGAAAACCACAGCAGTGTAGGTTGTTGTTTTACCTACAGAACACTCTGCTCCATTTACTTCCAAATGCTGTCATTTGAGAGTGGCTAGATTGTAAAAGTCCTGGCACAATATAAACAAATCCCCCAATCCATATTGAACAGTAAAGAATTTTAGGCAGAAATGTCTTTTTAATAATATTTCTATATGTAATTTATAAGGTCCACATACTGCATACATTGATCCTTGGGAGCGCTGTCGCTCAGATTACATTACCACGTACAGACGTACCCGCCATCTTACGAAGCTACAGGAGTGGCAGATTTCAATATGAATTGGGGGATTTGTTTATATTGTGCCAGGACTTTACAATCTAATGACTCACAAATGACAGCATTTAGAAGTAAACGGAGCACAGTGTTTTGTAGGTAAGCCAACAGCCTACACTGCTGTGGTTTTTGCAGGCTGTATCTCGAATAACTTCTTTACAAGTCCTTTAAAGGAAATCAGGCGGGCATCTAGAGGTATAAAAACACTGTTTCCTATCACCTTTAAAACACAAACTTTCACCTCTCGGGCTTCATCTGCTCAATGAATTCACGTCAGGAAAATGTTATAATGGAGGTGCTGAAGTGGTGTGCATACTTGATGTGCAGTTTTTTTTTATTTGTATTAATCCCTTATATTGTCTGCTATTATTATTTTCAGTACATTTTTGACAGAAAATACAAATGTAATCTATAGTTTTGAAAATAAACTTTTGTACAAGCAATAACTCAGACTTCTTCAATAACGTGAAATGCAGCAGCAGAAAGCAAGTATGTTACAGTGAGGGATGTGGCCGCACCCTTTGCCACCCCCAGATCCACCACTGATGAAGTCTATGGGCAAAGACCCTGCTTTCATGCAGACAGATGTATTTAGTGATAAAGAATGCAGGTCCATAAATTCCAGTTGTTTGGGAATGCTATGGGAAGAGTCCTGCTGATGCCAACTGTCATTGTTTTGGAGAAATCTGGAAAATTCCTTTCAATTTTGCTTGTCTTTCCCAGGTTCTGCAGTATATTTTTCTCTAGTTATCCATAAAGACAAAACGGTATAGAAAACTTTCTTCAGGATTTTCTGACTTCCCAGTGCAGTTGTTATGGCTTTAAAGTGTTTTAAAGTATCTCATGGAGGTGAACAGTATACGGGAGGGGAGTCTCTTTCAAAGGAGGAAGAGAACCAGAACCAGTGGGCATGCGATGAAGCTGGAGGGGGTGGAGTTAAAGAGGGATGTGAGGAAGCACTGCTTCACTGAAAGAGTGGTAGAAGCCTGGAAAAGACTGACAGCAAAAGTGGTGGAGGCGAAAACAGTCAGGTCTTCAAGCATGCATGGGACAGACATATGGGAATATTAGTGAACAGGCAGACAGGAGGGAGGGTCATAGGAGACCAGTTAGAGTTGTGGAGATAGACTAGGCAGGGACCATCTGGGCAGACTTGGTGGGCCAAACTGTCCTTTTCTGACGACAAATTCTGTTTCTTAAAACAACAATTGTGAGGTCATTTGGGGACTGTGAGACATTTTTAAACACACACATACTGTGGAATATAATTATTGCAATTGTATGTGAAAAGACTAATAATGTGAGAAGTCCAATAACCTACAAAACGAATGTATCATTCTGCACATATTCCACTAAAGTTCTGTATTTATCTTCATCTCTTTCTTTATTACTAAGGACAGCTGCTTCAAAATGGGATCCTTATCCCTCAGACATTAGTTGCTCCTGCTGCCTGCCCACAGGGGAATATTGAAACAGGAACTCTGGGAAATACAACTAGAGTTGAGTGTAATTTCCAAAGTTTGGCCACAGGCATCCCAGGCTCCTCCAACTTAAATGCAATTGCAAGTAACATATTGGCTTTTGGCATGCAATCTTAGTAGTTCCCTAGTCTTTAAACACTGGCAGAATTGGAGAATCATAAATGTAGATGAAACTGGAAGATGTCAAAAATCATTTACAGTAAATAAAATGTAAGATCTGATTTCTCTCCAGAGCTACAGAGCTAGTGCACTGCCTAAAACTGATATTATTTTTTTTTAAAGCAGTTAACTATTACCTCTTATATCTGAGGTAATTTTTCTTTTCTCTTTGGCTAATTAGAATACATTTACCTGCTATTAGTAGGTGTGATGTGTGGAACAGCTCTTAGCCTGGCAGCTGATATATCTAGCTCTGTTCCTCTCATCACATCATCACCTCACTAACTGAGACATCACAGCTCCTCAGGAAGAGCCAGTCAGTAGCTGCCAGGTCAGTCACCTGTGATGTCACTGTTGGTAAGGTTACAGTGCTGACAATGTAGTGGGAGAAACAGAACTAAATATTTTAACTGCCAGGCATAGTGCTAGTCCACCAACATAAAATCACACACAAAACTCTCTAATGAGCAAAAGGAAACAGAAAATACTTCAGAAATAAGTTATAACTGACTACGTCTTTAAAATTTGTTACATTTTCCTGTCATATTTTTGGTTCTACTACCTCTTTAAATTTCCCACCTGCTCTGATAACCACATAGAGCCCGATTCTCGGAAGGATCCTAGCCTTTCCACATATATACGCCCAGCAACTGGGCACCTCCCCTGACCAGGTTCTGTGGCAGAGGACACCGGAGTGAAGGTAAGACACAGGGATGTTGGCAGATGGGACTGGGGGACCAGTCCAGATGTGGGCAGATCAGCCAAGAAAAGAGAGAAGGAGTAGTCTAAAAAAATCCCTTGCAGAATTAGTTCTTTCTGTTGTTATGGCATATCACATAGTCTAATAAGGATATAACATAGTCTACAAACAGTTCATTGATATGTTCATTACAACCCCCCTTTAGCAACAGCAAATAATACTTACTGAAATTGAAATGATCTTATCGAACAGAAGTTCCTGAGGTTCATGGAAATCAAACTGAAAATCCTGAAACAAAAAGGTTAAAAGCAAAAATCAAGATGGGGAATGAAATGGAACACCTCCCTTTATAGAATGAAACACATATTGTATAACTTCATCCATACATATGACACTTATCAAAGAAACATCTCAGTAATTAGAATTTATTCATTCAAGATCCCACAGCTAAGATTCAATATCTGGCTTACAAATGCCATTGTCACTTGCACTGAAAAGAACAGCTAGTCAACATTTGTGCTTAAAGCATTTGTCAACACATGGACTGGCAGAGGAAGCAGCTTTTGTCACAGGTTTGCGGATTAAGAAAACAGCAAAATCTGTTATGCATTACCATCCCAGTGGCTAGCACAAAAATGCTTGAGAGTAAACTCATTAATGCTAATGAGAATTAATAGAATATCCTTCATTCAAAACATTCAGAGTACGAGCCTCCCCGATGGCCCAATGGGTAGTAAATCATGCTCTCATGCAGGTGAGTTTGGGAATGAGCTTGAGAAACTGGTGGGGTGGACTGGAGCTGGGGAATGGCACTGCCGTGTGGCAGCACTTCCAGCTCAGGGAGGGATGATGTGGTTTGCTGCCACATGGGCAGCACCATGCGGCGGGCTGGGGAACTTTCCCTTGCAAGTTGTGTTGTGGGTGCAAGGACTGCTTTGGGTCTGTGTTCTGCATTAGGGGACATAGGTGCGGAAACAGGGAAAACTGGTGCTGACACTATGTTGCTGCCGATAACCGCAGGCCCCAAACCATTGACAGGGTGCCCAAGGATCAGCTGGATGTGAGTTTCTGGGGGGAGGTGACTAAACACCCTATGGCCCGCTGCAGGTGAAATCCAGGGAAATACAGGGACTGGAGGTTTCTGGGAAGGTGGGTGATATGGCTAGGAGACCAGAAGTAAAAGGGGGCCAGGCACCGCAACGGACAATAAAAACCTTTGTGGCAAAAAAACACTAAAAGTAGCTCAACCTTTTGATACACTCTCTTAAATAAGCACTGATAGCTTGAAAAGAACTTTGGAAACCATAATATGGGGGTGTGACAGGGCTGAATAAGGCCCTGCCCCATTTGTTATGCAGAAAGAGTTTAAACGCCAGGGTCTGTTCTATCCTCTCCTTTTCTAGCTCTTCTCCGTCTGGTTGTGCAAGCAAATTTTCTTGTGAGACCTAAGAATTGATCACTCCAACAGTTTTACAATTCTCTGCCTCTTGTTATCTCTCTGCCTTCCCTTACTATTTCTGTCTTTTCTTCCCCCTTGCATATCTGCAGTCATAAAAATATATGTGAATCTTTATGTGGAAATTTCACTGATAAGGGGATCCCTTTGTTTTAAACTGTATATAGTTATACTGTTGAAAGGACTGCAAAAAGCTATTTGAAACTCAAGGGGTTAACCTGAGAAGCTGGTTTGCAAACTCTCTGAGATGCTGGAAACAAAAGGTCAATTCTGGGTCATTATGTTCTTTTTGCTGCACCTGCAAGGACACTGGAAACTGACAAGAACATTCTGTGAAAAAACATTGTCTCCTTAATGAGCTCCCTGCAAAGACTTGTTATAAAAAGTGCCCACTGCGAGAGAGAGAGACTGACATTTGAAACTGAGAAAAAACACTCAGAAGGATTGTTTTCTCCGTACTGCCTTTGTAAATAGTAACACTGAACAAATGTTTATTTTTCATTTTGTTGTTATTGAGGGGAAAAAATGCTATTTGCGAATTTAGAAACTGCTCCTGGTATTTCTATGCTTCCTAACCTGTGCCTCGATGACAAGGGGCACAAAGCTGCTTATATTTCTCATTAGCTCAGAATTTATTATCCCAGTTGTTTATCACTAAGCTCATATGCATGAAAACAGGATAGTTGTTCCTTGAGGGTTTATAAGCTCCTATTTCTTCTTCTCAACCTGATGTCATAATATTATACTCGTGACATCAGTTATTCCCGCAGCAACGGACTGTGGTGTCACAACAGAGCATAATTACTTCAAGTATGGAATAAACTATCAAGGCAGATGAACTCTAAGGGATAAAGATCTTGGTTTTGTGGGAATCTCTTTAGTTATAAATAATGAAGAGGGGAACTCTATAGAAGGTATATGAAATACAAGCTGAATTGTGTCTAAATATTATGTTTTCCAACATCTTCCCAAAGGGGTCAGCTGCTCTTTGACCCATGTTTGCAATAACCTTCTCGCATAGTTGTGACCAGTATACAGTGGCTGCTGCAGTGCTGACTTGGCAATCTGGACCTCACAGAGTCAATCATTTTCACCACTGCTCAGGTTGTAGGGTGCTGAAATGCTGCAGAAAATTTCTGTTCCTGTGTAGATGCACTCCACTACCTGTAGGATTACCAGCAATGAATTACCTGGCTGCACGCATACTGTTTGACTCCACCCCCTGCCTTCTGCCCATGATGGTGCACAGCTCCCATGTGTGGATGTGCCCAAAACTGTTGCAGCACTGAGCATTGTGCAGAAGTAATGCACTTTCTGGGTGGTTGAAGACACTTGGCTGAAACATATCCTGGGTGTGCACTGATACTGCAAAACCCATTAAAGAAGGAATACAGAGTAAAAGCTGCCTCTTTGCAGATGGTAATAACATTTGTGAAAGGGAGGACAGTGAAGAGGATGTAAAAACCTTGAGGAAAGATTTGAAAAGGGTATGGCAGTTAAAATTTAATGTTAAGGTAATGGACTGATTTTACTATGATGTAACCCCCACCTAAAAGGGGGCTTGTCTTTGGCTCTCTCCGGAGCACTACTGTCACCTCCCTCTGCTCTGCTCCTTCACCCCAGTTCCAGTCCAGACTGCAGCTGCGGGACCTGGGGCTGAATTGGATGCTGTCATTTGTTCTGCAGGCTTGTTCAGTGTCTTTGTCACCGTGGCTGGAGTGCCTCCAACTCTTCACTCAACCAGCCCCTAGACTGTTATAAGGGTCAGGGAGCCCACAGCAAGGAGCTTGCTCAGTTTCAAGCATCTCGTAAACAGCCACTGACACGTCTCAGTAGAGACATACCAGACGTGCCCTACCCTGCCTACAGTACCTCCCGGTACAGAGAGTACCACAAATTAAGGTACTGTCAGGTGGTATTTTACAGTACCACAGATTCAGGTCCCCTTCCTGATCCTATCCTGCGGATGATGTCAGGTTGAGATGGGGACCTGGTGAAATTTCATTTCACCAGCTAATGTGCCGTGGAATTGTCATTTCACCAGCGAAAGTGGCATTTCACCAGCGATATTGCCACGAAATGCCAATTTCACAGCACTTTTGCCAGCAAAATGGAATTTTGCCATGTCCCCATCCCGACCTGACATCATCCTCAGGATAGGATTGGGAAGGGGGCCTGAGGCTGCGGCAGGGGGCACGCATTGTGATCCGCCATATCTATACTGTAGAATACTGCCTTACAGTTCCCCCGTTTGCGGTACTCCCTGTACAAGGAGGTACTGCAGGCAGGGTAGGTCACAACTGGCACGTCTCTTTAGACATGTAAGTTGCTCTTTAAAGCTGCACAAAGTGCACAACACCTAAATTGGCACATCTTGTCCAAGTGAAACTGACATTAATTTGGAGACTAGCTCAGCTCCATAAAACAACTAAATTAGTACATCCTGTTCCTGTGAAACTGACATCTATTTGGAGCTCGGCTGTGCAAAACAGCTTTGAATTGCAAAGCTGGATCAGGACTTGTATACATGATTTTCCCCTGTAACTGACAGCTACTGAGAGCAAGGGATTTAGCATAATGAATAATGCATGAGATGCTAGCCACTGATATTTAATCCCTGGATTTCTGCACATGCGAGAGTCTTGTGCAAATAGAGTAGATTTGTCTGAAACACAGCCTCTGAGGAGAGAAGAGCATTTGTAAATAGCTCCCACTTGCTGTTCCTGTCTGACTAAAAATTTTGTCCAAAACAGAATTGAGATCCCCTTGAAAAGGGGATTGATGTAATTAGGGTGCCAAGCCTGGACTCAAGCAGTGAATTAGAGCAGGGGTTGACCCAAAAAATTGCTCTGCATCTGGGAAGGTGGGGGGTGTCTGCCTTCTTCTGCTGTTAGGATTTTATCCTGACAAGGGATTAACCAGCTGAGGTCCCAAGTGACTGCCCACTTGTGGGGGTGGGTGAAGTCAAGTCGTCTTGTGGGGTGAAGAGCATTATCATCATCCGGAACATCAAGGACCACACCCCTCACCATGGGAAGCACGTTGGGCCCACTGCACCAGTAACCAGCTTACAGAACAGAGCTCCTATCATCCAAAGTCATCATGGCCTGCACCTTTCACCACCAGGAGTGCGCTGGATCCACTGCACCTGTATCCAGCCCACAGAAAAGACCATCCAGCCATCATCTGCTTAAGCAGGGGAGATGTCCCCATGGAAACAGCACCAGCCTGTTATCTACAGGTCGTGAGTACTGGGTTTTACCCACAGAACTTACCATTCCTATTATTTAGCTAGCTAGTGAGATGCTTTCTGGGCATTCCTGTGCAACCTTAGAATCAAGCCCACAGCTACAGCTTACAGTCAGGTTCAGCTGTTTTACTGTCCATCCAACTGTGTAATTTGTCATGCAGCAGCTGCAGCCAACAACTGACTTTACACAGTACCACACTGAGGCTTAAGAATCACAGACCTGCAACTCTGTTAATGTATGCACACTTGAACTGTAATTGGGAGCTCTCAGAGGGACTGTTAGGTTAATTAGTGCACCAGTGGGGGGAGAGGTGCGGAGACATGCCTTACAGTGAAGGTGAACGCAAACTGCCATCTTTGTTTATTTTTACCTTTGTTTCGCTTGTCCCCCTAGAGTGATAAGTCGGGGGGGGATTGTTTTATTGTGTTCCCTGTCACAGAGGGTGGTGTATTTATTTCCTGTGAGGAAAATCCCTGGCAGCACTCTGTCATAAGGATCCTCATAGGTGGAGAAACCGTGTCACTTTCCAAGCCCATTTCTAACCACAAACCCAGGCACCATTCCCTGAATGCATAACAGACTTTGCCCATTACCACCTCCATGCTTTGTTAGTGTACCTCACAGGTGGGAGTGGTTACAAGATTTATTTTATTTCGAACGATTTACCAGGAAAGACATACTGAACTAGTAAAAGCCTGTTTCCAGATGCATGCTGGGGGTGGGGGAAGGGGAGAGTGCAACAAATATAAACTACAAAAAATACTGACACAGCAAATAAAATAATATGTAAGTACCGACAAAATGAACAAATGTGCTGGCAATGCATCTATACAGTAAATGAGCAACACAATGAAATGCAAAAGAAGAATAATGCAATATTTTGTACATGAGGGGGAGAATGACTGGACATTGGAGAGACAGAGAATGAAGGTGAGCTACACTAGTGTAAGTGCAGGGTGAAGAGGAGCAGGGGTTGGAGCCTGATGGACTGAGGGGTTAAGAACCCCAAAACAGAATACAGGATGAGTGGGGTTTTAGTTGAAAGGACGACTGAGGAGAAGGACCTGGGGGTGAGAAGCACTGACAATTTAAAAACATCATCTCAATGCAGTAAGGCAGTGGGGTAGGGCAAATAAGACCTGGTGACCTGGGGGAAGGGAATGGTTCAGATATTGAAGAAAAGGGTGCTGAAAAAGCTAACAAGGTTGAAAGTAGATACATCTATGAGACCTGACAACTTACATCTGAGGGTGCTACAAGAGGCAGCAAGAGTTATAGCAGGACCACTCACAGACATTTTCAATTATGTACTAGTCATGGAGTGGTCCCTAGGGACTGGAGTACAGTAGGTGTGGTTCGACTGCACAAGAGTGGAAAGATTTATGAGCCAGGGAACTTTAGGCTAGTCAGCTTAACATCCATAGTGGGGAAAACTATGGAGTCTTTGTTGAGGGAGGGTCTGATGGACTTCCTAGAAGAGAACAGGCTGCAGGCCCCCAGACACCATGGGTTCACAAGGAAAAGGTTATGCCAGAAGACTCTGGTTGAGTTCTTCAGTTGGGTAACCAGAGCAGCAAACAAGGGTCAGACAGTTAATATAGTATAATTAGACTTTAGCAAGGCTTTTGATTTAGTCCTCCACCCAAAGAAGGCTGGTCAAAAAGAGTGGAAGCCTTGAGGTGGAGGAAAAAAATGGCACCTTGGGTGGAGAGCTTGTTGAGGGGTAAGACACAAATGGTGGTACTTAAAGGGGAGTTTTTGAGGTAAGGGACATAACAAGTGGGGTATCTCAGGGGTCAGTACTAGGATCAGTCTTCTTAAATGTATTCATATGGGACACAGGTGGGATCCATGATGCCGGTACAACAAGAAAGTTGTCGACCGACATTACAGCGATGGATTTATGTCAACCACAATTTTGTGGTCAGCATAAACACATCCAAAGAAAGTTACTTTTCTTTCGGGGGGGAGCTTCACCCCCCTAAACCCCCATGTGGGGGGCTCTGCCCCCACAGCTCCCATAATAAAGATAAGCAACTCTGAGCTGGAGTTGATTCGGGGAGAGGCTGCAAGACCCCCAGACAGCAGTGCCGGGTCCTGCGGTGACATTACAACGGCAACAGCGAATTGTCATTGTAATGTTGTTTGATCTCGAACTGTCACTGTTCGAACATACCACACAGGTGAAGGCTTCAAAAGTAAGATCTGCCCCTTCATAGACAATACAAAGATCTGCTCAAGGGTAGACACTGAGGATGGAAGAAGGGAACTATGAGGAGGATCTGGGTGAGATGGAGAGCTGATCAAAATTCAGTCAGCTGAGCTTCAATGCTAGAAAATGTAAAGAAAGGCACACGGGGGAACAACGGTGCAATACAAAATGAGGGGTGGCGGTGGTGGATGGCACTACAGAAGAAACGGACTTAGGGGTAATGATACTGCAGACCCTAAAAACATTTGCACACTACAACAAGGCAGTAGGCTTAGCAAACAGAATACTGCGATGCATAGGGAAGGGGATAAGCAGTAGAAACTGGGAGATGATCCTCCCATTGTACATGTCACTGGTGCAACCTTACCTGGAATACTGCACAAGGTACTGGAGTCCACACCAGAGGAAAAGACTGCAACAAGGTGGAGGCAGTACAGCGTAGGGCAACTAAGATGGTCCATGGCCTTTGGAAAATGATGTACGAGGAGAGGCCACAGGACTTAAACGCGTACCCCCTTGAGAAGAGGAGGGAAAGGGGGGCATGACTGAGACTTACAAGTACCTGCATGGGATAAATAGGGTGGACTACAAGGAACTCTTCTTCTTGAGTTTACCTACAGGAATGAGAGGGAATTCACTAAAGCTTGAAAGGTGGACATTCAGAAAGGACATGCACAAGCACATCATCACAGAAAGGGTGGTGGATAAGTGGAATAGCTGCCAGAGGGAATGACAAATGACGAATCATTCAGCAGCTCCTACCAGGAATGGGACAGTCATGTGGGATTAGTTCGTAAAAAGGGGGGACCAAAACAATGGGGAGGATTGCCACTAGGGCAAAGCAGAGTAGTTAAGGTGGGCAGACTGGATGGGGCAGACTGGATGGGACAAGAGCCTTTTTCTGCTGTCAGGATCTATGTATCTGTGTAACACACTGGCGTGCATAAGGAGAGGGATCAGCAGTAGGAGTCTGGCAAGCATAAGTGCTCCAGCCCTTGTACAGATCCCTACTCCCACTCACCAGGAATACTGAGTGCAACTCTGGAACCCTCACTTGAAGGAAGATACGGACTGTGTGGAGGTTGTTCAGAGAAGGACTACCAAGATAATTTAGGGACAGGGATCAACGTTCTATAGTGAGATTGAGAGACATCAGTGTGTACACAATGGAGAAGAGAAGGGAGAGAGGGGACATGGTGTACAAGTACATTAGTAGGATAAGTACTGGGGATAGCACGGAGATATTCATACTAAGTGGTAACACTGGGACCAGAGGAAACTCAATGAATCTTGTGGTGGAGGGGGGCCTTTTAGGAAGGATGTCAGGATGTATCTCTTCATGAGACAGTAGTGGATAAATGGAATAAACTGAACTGCTGAGTGAAATTGCCTGTGCTGTTTAAGTGGTTGGATTCAAATATGGGTAGGTTAGACAAATTAGTTAGGAGCTAGCAGTGTAGCCTAGAGGTTAGAGTAATGAGCTATGAATGACCTTGATATATCCAGCAGACCTGGGTTTGAGTCCCACAGCCTCAACTTGCATACTGTGTGACTTTGAACAAGTCACTTATCCCCCACCAGTGCTCCCGGGTTACCCCTGAAAACAGGCACTTGCGCCTAGTGGGCCTTACCTGGGAAAGGAAGGAAGGAAGGAAGGAAGGAAGGAAGGAAAGAAGGAAGGGTAAGTATCCAAAACAACAATAAAGGGGCCAGAAATAAGACATGATGGGAGTGGTGCAGTGCAGTAGCTGTGGAGCAGCAGTCTTCCGGGAGATGTTCTGGAGGATGCAGTGTTGTCCCATCTACAGGCACCTCTCTGGGCTGAGGGAAGAGTTTGCTCATCTCCAGGCCGAGTTGGCCAGGATTTGGGGGACCTCCTCTTCCACCCAGGGACCACCAGGGCCACTGCCGTTGCCTCAGAGGTTGCCAAGAAAGAGGAGCGTTGGACCACAGTGGGCTCAGGGAGGGTGAGGGTAGTGGAACAGAGATGCAGCCCTCTAATTATACCTCTCCACAATTCATATGCCATTCTGACATAGTGTGGTTCCTCTATGGAGGCACCCACAGTGAAGACCAAGGAGGATGCTGGGAACCTCCACAAAGGAGACCCACAGGAGGGTGGCACGGGACCCCACAGGGGAAGGAGACAATTCCTGGTGGGGGACTCCATTGTTAGGAGGGTAGAACTGGGGGAGAAAGGGGAGAGGGAGGTAAGGTGCCTGCCTGGCGCCACGGCTTGGAGGGATAGGAAGCAAATCTTCAGGATTGCCGGAGCAGCTGCACGGGGGAGGGAGCTTGATGTCATTGTCCTCCTAGGGACAAATGACCTGGCTGAGAAAGGGATCATAGCAGTACAGGAAGAGTTTGTGGAGTTGGGGAAGGGCCTTAGACAAGCGCACACATGGTAACCTTCTTGAAGGAGCTGCCTGTCTATGGCATGGGTGAGGCTAGGGTGCTCCACACCATGGGATTCAATCAGTGGTTGAAAAACTGGTGCAGAGCTCAGGGGTTTGGCTTCACTGGGGACTGGGGGTCCACCTGGAGTGATGCAGGCCTATACTGGTGCGATGGTCTGCATCTGTCCAGGAGGGGAACCAGGATTCTAGGTGATAGGTTTAAATGCTTCAATGCTTCATTGTCAAGCATTTAAACTAGCCAAGGGGGAAGGCACTGGAAAGGAGCAGGGAAATCCTAGCCTCCCCCAAAAAATCAGGGTACTAACTGATGTAAACACCAAGATAGAGACGTTGGTAGGGAGAAGGGCAGGGGTAAATGGAGAAAGTGACAAGGGCAATAAGGACAGGAATGGGGCAAAAAGGAGTAAGGCCATCAGGAAATGGAGGGTAATGAGTACCAATGCCCATAGTCTGGGCAACAAGCTCCCTGAACTGGTGGCCTTGATGGAAAAGGGATGCCTGGATAGCGTGGCAGTCACAGAAACATGGTACACCAAGAACCATAACTGGGATGTTAACATACCAGGGTACACAACCTACAGGAGAGACAGGGAAGTGAGAAGAGGGGGAAGAGTAGCTCTCTATGTAAGGGAAGGGGTAAAAGCAACGGAACAAAGGAGTAAACAGGGAGGAGAAGAGGCACTGTGGGTCACCTTAGAGACTGGAAATGGCACCACAATCCGCACAGGGGTTGTATACAGACCTCATCTCAGGGGGAGGGAATGGATAAGGATATGATAGAAGGCATCCTTAGGATGGCAGAGGAAGGGGGAGATACTGTTGATGGGGGACATGAATATGCCAGATGTTAACTGGAGCACCTTTGCTGTGGCCACATCCAAGAGCAGGGCCGTTCTCAATGCTTTACAGGGGGTATCCCTCAGACAGCTAGTTTTGGAACCCGCTCGTGAGGGAGCAATCTTAGACCTCGTACTCTCAAATGGGGACAGTGAGAGGGTCTCAGATCTAGAAGTAAGTAGCTATCTGGGAACAAGTGACCACCAAACAGTGTGGTTCACGATAAACTCAGCTGCAGAGTCAAGCCATACAAAAGTGAGGGTGCTGGACTTCAGGAGGGCTGACTTTGGCAAGATGGGAGAGTGCCTTAGAAAAATACTAGCAAACAGGCAAGAAGGGGGGTGGAGCAACAATGGGGAAACATCAAAACTGCCATCACAGAGGAACAAGCCTTTGTGTGAAGAAAATAAACAAATCAAAATGAAAGAAAAAGCCACTATGGTTCTCAAAAGAGGTGGCGAGGAAGGTTAGAGAGAAAAAGATAGCATTTAGGAAGTACAAGGAAACAGAAGGAGCAGGATAGAGAACTGTACCAGTTAAGGCAGAAGGAAGCAGGGAGGTTAGTCAGAATAGCAAAGGCCCAAACTGATGAAAAGATAACCAACTTGGTTAAGAAGGGGGATAAAAACCTTTACAGGTATAACCCCTAGGTGGCGCTATCCCAAGGGCTACTACCCCTGCCTGCTTGGCTAGTAGCAGGTTAAGGGGCCTGAGTTCTGAAATGGAAGCCTCCACCCGGAGATCAGGGTTGATAGTGGTCAAGCTAACCTAGGCACAGCCCTCCGGGACACTGTAACCCCGCTCTTTCCCCTCTAGTGGCCTGAACACTGTACAATAATCACTTTCACAATACCCCTGGTACACCACACAAATACCCACACCATTTACACTTACCACCAGGGCTGGTTCCTCTGGCTCAACCCTGGAGACCCCCTGTAAAACAAGGTCATGCACAGCAAATAGCAACAGTACAGTACTTTGAGCACAAACTGGAACCACAGTCAGATTACATGCAGAAAAAGTTAGATCTGATTTATTCAGGGGACTTGAACAAGAGAGGGGAAAAATCAGGTTAACTAACTTAAAGGTTATATCAATCGAGCAGTTATGCATGCGCTTAGAGTACCCCCATACAGTCACACCTCTAGGTACCCAGGTGGAGAAGAGATGGGCTAGCCAGGACTGTTGCCCAGGGTTGGCCGGCATCACAGCTGGTTGAGGCCCTGTGATGGAAAACACAACATACACAGTATACAATATTTGTAATCCAGAGCCAGAGGACTCAGTTTGTAAAGGAAACCAAACAACAAGATAATCAGATGACACACTCAGATTAAGTTGTTGTTGCAGGGAGCTACCCTAGTATTTACTCACGATACCCAAGACTGGACACAGGCTAGACGAAAATCGAGACTGCAGGTGGTTGATCTGGAATGCCAGGAGAAGCAGGGCCCACATGAGTTGCAGAGGCATTGTTCCTGTTCAAGCGTGGAGCAGGGGGCTGATCTCCAGGCAGGTCTCTCATCGATGGCTTTTCTGTGCAGTGGGTAGTCTGGCAGGGCCAGCCTGGCAAGGCCCAGACTGCATGGAGACAAATTTGGATGCAGTCCGTTTTGGGCTGGATACAGCTTCCAGCAAGCAGAACACAGTTCACACAGTGGGGGACTAACTCACGACCCACTAGCAACTCATAGCACATTTACATGTATGGGAATTCCACTGTACCAGGCAAAGCGTTCCCCGGTCACAATCGCGAAGTCTCTGCACACACCGGGAGCTTAGGGGTAGCTGGAACTCCTGACAGGCCGAGCGCATTAAGCAAAATCTTCAGTCTTCTTCAGGTTGAGCCTGGTCCACTTCAGTAGCTTACTTTAGTCACACAAACTTGGATTTAGTCCAAAATAATTCTCTTCTCTCCCTCTCAGGAGCAGCACACCGACATGCAAGCCAAAAACTTAACCTTTTCACAGTTCTCCCATGCGAATCCACTTAGGATTGCGGCTCAGAATCACTTCAGCTCCTTCTTGTTCAGCTTTCAGCTTAGATCTAACTGAAAACTGCAAGAAGCCTGGGACTTCCCCAAGATCCAAAAGGTTTGGTTGGGTGATTCGGCTGTCAGTCAAAGCAAGCGCTCCCCCTTCAGTTGCAAAAAAGGTGCAAAAAGTTCAAAACTGCAATTCCTACAGATTTTGACTTCAGACAGCTCCTGTAGTCCACTATATTTTAGGTCCCACCAGTACTGTTTGGTCCAATTTGCAGTCCAGGACCAAGATAGTGGAGACAAACAAAACAGTCCTTGCTACAAAGAAAGCAGGTTAGACAAACTACATTATCATTATCACTCTTAATGATTTTCAGCAAATAGTTACATCTTTCAACAGCGCTCCCTCTCAGATTACTTAAGCTGCAATTAGGCAGCTCTTAAAGAGACAGTACACAGAGGCTATACAGGCTCTGGTAATCACATTTAAACTGTTAAAACGCAGGACACCAGCCTGGCAGTGAGCATTTAGGCAAGCTCAAGGAAGACTTTTTGGGAACCCCTATTTGTAGGGGGTTACATAGGTACATCAGGGAGCATACAAAGATAAAGTGAGGGATAGTGAGGCTGAATAGAATGGACGGTGGGTGTGCAGAGAGGGACAGTGAAAAAGCAGGGATACTGAACACATACTGCTTAGTATTGACAAAAGAGAAGGAGGGGGAGGTACCTAAAACTATTAACAGAAGCACTCTGGATAGGGGGGTCTATCCCAGTCCTTTCACAGAAGAAAGAGTTCTGAAAGAACTCCTAAAACTGAAGGTGGACAAAGCAATGGGGCCCGATGGGCTTCACCCCAGAATTCTAAAAGAATTAAGGGGAGAACTAGTGAAACCAAATCATGGGAGGATGGTGTGGTACCTGAGGACTGGAGGAAGGTGGGTGTGATTCCCCTTCACAAAAGTGGGAGCAAGACAGAGGCAGGAAACTACAGACCTTTCAGTTTGACCTCTGTGGTGGGGAAAGTGATGGAATTGCTTCTGAATGAAAGAATTGTTGAGTACCTAGAGGCCAGTGGGGCACAGGACCCAAGGCAGCATAGGTTCACAGCAAGAAGGTTATGTCAGACGAATCTAATCGATTTCTTTGACTGGGTGACCAAAGTAGTAGACCAGGGAGGGGCTGTGGACATGGCCTACCTAGACTTTAGCAAGGCATTTGACACAGTCCCACACAAAAGATTAATAAATTAACCAGCCTAGGAGTGGGTCCCAGGGTGGTAGCCTGGGTAAAACACTGACTGGACAACAGGACACAGAAGGTAATTGTAAACGGAGTCCACTCTGAAGAAAGGGAGGTTACTAGTGGGGTACCACAGGGTTCAGTACTGGGTCCAGTCCTTTTTAATGTCTTTATAAGTGACATTGCAGAGGGACTGGAAGGAAAAGTGTGCCCCTTTGCAGATGACACAAAGAACTGCAACAGGGTTGCTATACAAGGAGGCGTGGAAAAGATGAGAAGGGACTTGGCAAGGCTGGAGAAATGGTTATAAGTATGGCAGCTTGGTTTCAATGCAAAGAAGTGCAAAATAATGCACCTGGGAAACAAAAACCCAGGGAAAATGTACACAATGGGGGGAGGTAGTAACAACAACAAAAATGGAAAGGGACCAGGGGGTAATCATATCTGATGACCTTAAGGTTGGCAAGCAATGTGAGAAGGCAGTAGTTCAAGTTTAAGTTTAGTTCAAGTTCAAGTTTATTGCAGGAAAACTCCATTGAGCAAGCTCATTCACAAGGAGGTCCTGTGACATAAACACTTAAAGTACAAACACAGACAGGTAATAACAGTATATACATGAAATGCACGTTACATGATACAGGCTGGATATACATACAAGGGTACCACATAGGGTGACCGAGGTGGTAAACACTGATATGAGACAGGGAAGCGACTTACAGGTTGCATACTGATAAATGAAACATGATGACTGGTGTGTGCAATACATATATTTTGGCAGCTAGAACAAACAACAGTCTACAACTGATATGGGGGGGAGGAGTGATTTGATAGAGTAGCAGTGGAGCGTAAGCATAGATAAAGCCAGGAGTAGAAGGCGAAGGGAAAGCAGTTAATATGACAAATCAATTATACCTTACCAGTGGATAAATATATAGTAGTAGTAGTATATGTAGTAGGGAGAGCTGGGGGGATACTGTGATGTATAGGGAGAGGCATCACCAGCAGAAAACAGGAAATTGTTATCCCTCTGTACAGGCAGTTGGTGAGACCCCATCTGGAGTACTGTATCCAGTTCTGGAGACCCCATCTCCGCAAGGACATAGACAGGATGGAGGCAGTCCAGAGGAGGGCAACTAAAATGGTGCAGGGTCTGCAAAAGAAGTCATACAAGGAGAGACCAAAGGAGCTTAATATGTATACCCTTGAGGAAAGGAGGAAGAGGGGGACATGATAGAAACTTTTAAGTACCTCAGTGTAATCAACAAAGTCCAAGAGGGTAGCATCTTTCAGAAAAAGAGATGTGCAAGAACAAGGGTACACAATTTGTAGATAGAGGGGGGATGGCTCAGGGGCAATGTGAGGAAGTATTTTTTCACAGAGAGGGTGGTGGATGCATGGAACAGCCTTCCTGAGGAGGTTGTGGGTTCTAAAACTGTGGGAGAATTCAAGAATGTATGGGACAGACATAAGGCAATTCTTGTGGGGAGTAGGAAGAAATAGGCTGTTGGTTAACTAGGATCTGCAGCTTATCCTGTAGGTAGGGGAAATGGGCAGACTAGGTGGGCCAAGCGGTTCTTATCTGCCATCAAAGTCTATGTTTCTAAGGCAGGAAGGAAAGAAAGAGAAATGGGGTTGGCAAGAACATTAGAAAAGGGGGGGATGAGAGAGGAGGTGTGATTGACTGCTAGTGCCATTATATCAAACTATAGCTAGGGTTGGACCGACTGAATGGGCTGCAAGGCCCTTTTCCGCCATCAACGGCTATGTTTCTATGTTAACCCCATTCTGTAATGGCTTACTGCTTACTTAAAGATAATCTACTGTAGACCAGCAATGCAAACAAGCACATAAAGGGGAGGAGGAGGAGGAACAGAGTCAGAACCCTCACTTACCTCATTGTAGAAGGGGCAGTTGGTTGACTTTTGAGTGGCTGTGTGTTTCTTCTCCTCTCCCACTTTGATGTACACACAGGGATCAATGTTCACTCCCACAAGCTTCTGGGCCTGTGTGATCTTAACTCTAATCTGGGAACAAATGAGGTGAACTCATATTTACTTGCATTACGTACATCAAAACGGATATAATCAATAATTTATTTGGGAATGAAAAACTTTTTTTATACTTTTAAATGATATATTGTATTTGAAATTAAGGTCTTCTTTCTGAGCCAATGGTGTTCATAAGGGTGGAATTAGACTGTGCCAATATCCATCCGTTTGTGGTTAGAAGGACATCAAAGTGTGGGAATAGCCTACCAACGACAGTAACCAAAAGAGAAAACAGCAAGATACATGCATAGGAAATGTTGCCAAAAAAAGGACAGAGTCCATTATGTTCACCTCCTGCCATCCAAACAGGTGTACCATTCACTTCATTGTAACAATCCATGCACAATTGCTAATGCTTTTAATTTTCACTTTAAAGGACAAATAAACAAGGAACTGGGGGAGGGGGTGAATGAAACTGGAAATGCTCCTGTGTATGTGTAGAATAAGGGCTACTGATTTTCATGATGCTAGTATTTACCTGTAAATCAGCAATTTTTCATGGTTTCGTCAGTAATGAAAGTTCCCGAATGTAAACAAAAGCATTCGATCTCCGATTCCGAGCAGATTCGGCTCACAAAATGGTAATGCGACTGCATACAGCGATGATATCATATGGTGAACTCTCTCCGTTTCTTCTATTGAAACCTAAAGGCACTGTTTTCAAATGTTTTATATTGGCTCTGTACATGGCTTGCATCATATAGGATATTTAGCTTGCATCAGCTTCTGATGCACAAGCTAAGCATCGATACATATGATGACAGCCACATACAGAGCCAATATAAAACATTTCAAAACAGTGCCCATAGGTTTCAACAGAAGAAGCGGAGCGGAGTTGCTGCGATGATATCATTGTGTATGCACGTCCACACCATTTTGTGAGCCGAACTGCGGCTCAGAATTGGAGACGATCACCATTTTTGTTTACACTCTGGGGGAACTTTTCATTACTGGCGAAACCATGAAAAATTGCTGATTTACAGGTAAATACTGGCATCATGAAAATCAGTAACCCTTATTCTACACATACACAGGAGCGTTTCCAGTTTCATTCACCCCCCCCCCAGTTCCTTGTTTATTTGTCCTTTAAAGACTTTGCTGATTTCATAACCACTTTCTCTTCCCCTCCTACCTTTTCTTCCCTGTCCAAACCGCCTGCATTTTCTCCCTCTCGTAGCCGCACCCACATTCTGTTAAAGGCAGCAACCCCTAAACCTTGGTGCTAACCCTGATCCTGATTGATTAGAACCCAGGATATTTAGCTTGCGTGCCTCAATTTTTACCTCTCCCAAATATCACTTACCTCATCAATCTCTTTCTCCTCAAGTGTGGTACCTGAGACCTAGAAAGTTGCTAAAATAGTCTGTGTCTGTCGCGGTGTACAAATTGCTTCACAGTTGATAGATTATTTTCAAAAATATAATCTCCTTTCCCCTAAACAACATGGCTTCTGAAAATGACCCAGCATTTCTATTGCTCTTGTTTAATTGTTCAATGACAGTAAAACTGCCATGGACAAAAGCTCATTGATTGGTGTCATTTTATTTTTACCTCTTCATAGTTTTCAGCATGGTCGATCATAGAAACGTAGACCCCGAGGTCCATCTAGTCTGCCCATGATGTACTTTCTACCCCCCTGCTACCCCCTCATTTGTATTATACCCTTCTGCCTATCCTATGCATTCTTGGACCCCACTACTCATATTTATTTATTTATTCAAGCGTTTAACCAGGAAGGCATACTGAGCACACTAAATGCTCGACTCCAGATGCGTCCTGGGGGAGGGGAACATAGGCAATAGCTGAAAAGCATATATACAGGAAAAAAATACATAGAATAAATTCTCTGAACATTTTTGGCCTCTTTTGGACTCCACAACCACGATTTATGGGGAGTGGGGTCCTGTGCACGGGCACTGTGGGGTGTGCAGTCCCCATCTCCCCATTTCTTAGTTTAAATGACTCACGTAAACGTCAAATTTCTGTTCAAGTGCCCTCACCCTTTCTTTATTAACATGTAGGCCATCGTACCTGAAGAAATGTCTTTCCCCAAAACTTTGCCAGTTCCCTGTAAAGTTGTACCCCTTTTCCTGGCATAATTCTTGCAACCAGGTGTTGAGGTTGTGTATTTCTTCTGCCCTGACATGCTTTATTACATGCCAAATGTATCTCTCGGCTTCTCCCCTTATGCACTGGGGGGAGCGGCCTTTTTTGGGGGCTATGTCTCAAACAGATTCCAATTTGTTAAGTTCACTGTGTGAACTTGGGCATGTCACTTAAGCTCCCAGTGCTCCAGTCCACCCAGCTATGGAAATAGGTAGCAGCAGGACCCCACTGGAAATGAAATGTTGTATCACAGCTGGGCTGTCCTCGGTAAATCAATTGTAAATCCCAGCAACACCTTCAGCTGTCATCATGGCTACCACTGCTATAATGGAAGCAGCTCTCAGTCTAGGGAAAGCAATCTGGTTGTGGGTGGGGCAGTTTGTTCCCATGATAACAGCACACAACCATGGTGACCCAGGAGACCCCATTTATTCACCACATAACCTTAAGAAAGTCATTAAAGAGCAACTCTTTATATAATAAAAAGCTTGTAATATATGGATAAGCCTCAATAATACTATACTAAGTTATACAAAAAGTTCCCAGTAATACATCACTACTCTCAATAATACTATCCTGAAAAGTGATAATACTATCATTTGTGCTGATAATACTACAGTTCAAAGGTCATCTCCAACTGTAGTATTATCAATGGATCCATATATTACAAAAAATAACAGAAAGATAAGTGTTTTACAAGGCAGCAACACCACCTCGAGGTTTTGGAGACTTTAGGACCTCTCCAGCTTTGCTCTTGAAGTTCCATGTCCCCAAAACCTCTCAATGGTATCACTGCCTTGTAATACACACTTACCTATCTATTATTCTATTTAAAAACACTAGATTTATAACAATTATGTTTTGATTGTATTGTTTTCTAGCTCTTTGCTTTTTTTTTTTTTTTTTACTTTCGCTTGCTGCTGGTCTACTAAATATTGCAGATAATGAAGCAATTATTTCACTGACTGAGTCTTTCAAAATATATCTGACTCTTCCCTGCTAACCACACAATTGCTGTTTGTGACATCACAGTTTGTTGTCATGGTGAGCACTATGATGTCATAAACAAAGGGACTGTGAGGTTAGCAGGGGAGAGACAAATGTTTTGAAATGTTTTTTATATAGACTCTTTAGATAGACTATCGAGATGTGCTGTACATCTTGGAAAGGAATACTGAAAATGAAAAAATGTAACCTCTAGTAAACTGTTCAACAACTGAAACATGTTACTTATGAAATCACATGCTGAAATGCAGAGTTACTCTTTAACCATCCTTGTGCCTCAGTCCTCTTAGCTGTGCGAGTCAGGTAGAATATCTGGACCCCACTGAAAATGAGAAGTAACATCTCAGGGCTCCCACATCTATAGGGATTCCTGTATTTTACAGGGAAATGGAGCAATCTACAGGGAAACTGCTGCCATTGAATTGAATTGGTTATATGGGAAAACACAGCACTTCAGCTTCCATAGGAAGTAATGTAATCTACAGGAAAAACACAGGAAAATTGCCCTGGAGTTACTGGGAAAACCAAATCAATCTGGGAGCACTGACATCTCAGCAGGAATATACTGTAGCAGGTAAATAAAAAAACAGTATGTCTAATACAGGCTATCAGGCTGTAAAAATACAGAGGCTAGATAGACACTGGCAGATGCTAAAAATGATACCTATTTAAACCAGCCTGGTGGCACTACAGTTGCACTGCCGCTTACTATGCCAGTGACCCATGTTCAGGAACAGACTCATGTCCCTCAGGGGGCTGGAAAAGGAAGGGCTGAGGGCCCTAAGGATGACTCTCCTCCTGTGAGGAGAGAGGGAAGGAGGGAGGACACCGTGTCCCGCTGCTTGCCTGCCACCTTGTGGAAGCTAGGTGGCAGCACAGTGGGAACTCACAGCAACCCTCAAATCCTGGTGTGCGCCTCCATATGCGTGCGTGTCATTGCACAACTGGAACCCTCTGGGAAACAGATCTGGAGGGAAAAGCCCCAACTATGGCCGGACGCTGATCAGGTCCCATGCAGGTCCTACATCACTGAGTAAGTTCCTCATCCAGGATCTGGATTCTGCTCTGGTAGGATTTTGCCAGCTCAGCCAGCCTCACCACTTAGGGTAACTTGCTGGGGACTCACATGGAGAGCTAAGCCCTGGAGAAGGTGAGTGACTGGAGTGGGAGGCTGAGTCAGAATGGGGCCAGTTGGAGGAAGGAGGAAGAATAAAGGATAATGAATAAAAGTTATACTTAATTGGTCACTAGGTTGGTGTGCCTACCCTGAACAGTTGTATGAAGTGGCCACCACTATAAGAGGTCTGGCTACTACAAAATGTTTTTTTTTTTCCATTTTACATATAGATTTTTATATCCTGGCCAGCCTCACATCCATCCTCCTCAGATGTCAGAAATTGCACAGCCTCATTGTCCACTAAACTGCTGGTACCTGTCCCCTATGACTAGCCCCCATGTGGCAGGGCTCTGAGGGGGGGCCATCCCTCCCTCTGTCAAGGATTCAGATCTGATGGCAGACCGACGGCAGGCTCCATGTCGCGGGGCCTTAGCAGACTGTCCCTGCCATTCTGACACTGGCTGCTGTTTTCTCCCGTATGTGCTCTACCCACCTCCTTGGTGTCAGGTCAACCCTCTTGGCAGCCTTGTACTACACAGCTTGAGTGTGTGGACACACCACCCCTTGCAAGGGAGCACGCACCCTGGCCTGCCAAGACGGATCAATCAGCCATTGAAGCCCGATGTTACCATCCTCTGAGCTGGCTCGAACTGTGCTCCCCAAGTCAGCTTCCAAACCCAGGTTACTAGCATGAAATTACAACGTGTTTCTACTGGGCCATCCAGCAGCCCTGTCATTATGAATTTTGTTCCAGTGGCCACGTGGTCACCATGTCTGAAGAACAGGTTTTTTTTACACCTTGCAGACAAGGGAATAAAAGACTTGTAATCATTTGTTTTTCATAGCATACCTGGAAATGCTGAGGTCTGGGAATATCAACCAAGTCCTTTCTGGATAGAAATCGGCAGCGGCTGTGAAAATAGAAGTGCAACATGGAAAGTATATTTATTTATTTGCTGTCAGCGTAGGTATAATGAAATATTATAGCACACTAATTTTGATGTTTATGAATGGATACTAAGGGAAATTTGAAAATCCTATCACATAATGTGAATGGCCTGAATAGCCCGGTTAAACAATATAAGGTATTGGCCTCACTGAGACGGCAGTCCCCATCCTTCATTCTTTTGCAAGAGACCCATTTGAGCAAGGCCGAACATTGGAAGCTAAGTAGATTCAGCTTTGACCAGGTGGTAGCCTCCACCCAGTGGGGGAGAAGAGGAATGGCGGTTTTAGTGCCTATGGGATCATTACTTAAACTTGAGAAGCAGTATGTCGACCCAGAGGGTCGAATGGCAATAATTTCTGGAATCCTGGAGAGATCCCTGATTACCCTAGTATCTTTATACATACCCCCCAGTGCCACAGCGGTGGAGGCAAAAGGTTTACTTAGTAAAATTACGGAATTTCATAGTGGTGCTTTAGTGATAGGAGGTGACTTCAACCACATATGGGAACATTTGGATACTTCCAGAAAGGGATCTTTTAGATTAATCCCTACCAGTAAGCTGATCCGTCGTCACATAAATGGAGCCAGATGGGTGGACGCCTGGCACACAGAACATACGGGGCACAGAGAGTATACTCATTTCTCACTACCTCATGATACCTATGCCTGCATAGATTATTTTTTGGTCTCTGAGGAGCATAGATCACAGATAAGTGGGCGTATACATATTCCTTTGGTTCTCTCGGATCATGCATAGCTCTCTCTAAAACTAAAATGGAACATACCTAGGGGCCAATGTTTGTGGAAATTTAATAATTATTTATTAAATGTGAAAGTATTTACAGAAATGGCAAAAGTTAAGGTGGAGCAGATTTTAGGTGACAACGATTCCCCAGAGATTCCGAGGGCAACACTCTGGGACACTGTGAAAACGGTGTTGAGGGGAGAGGTTATTAAATATGGGGCATATTTTAAGAAGACACAAAATGCCAGGACGATTTCTTTACAGGGACAATTAAGTGAAGCACAGAAACTCCATGCAGGGGGAGATGAAGTGTAAAGGCAAAGATTCTGAGTTTAAAACAACAGATTCAGAAGCTAATTGATGGCAAAACAGAGCAAGCTTTAGAAACATAGAAACATAGAACAAACATAGAAGTTGACGTCAGATAAGGACCGCAAGGCCCATACAGTCTGCCCATTTCTTTTTCTACCTTACGAATGTGCCATTGGCCTTTGCTCTGTCAATGGTCTATCTATTCATACTCATCTGTATTTCCCCCTTATGCCTATCCCATGCCTGTTTGAAGCCCAGCATTGTATTCATATCCACCACTTCCTGAGGTAGGCTGTTCCATGCATCCACCACCCTTTCTGTGAAAAAGAACTTCCTGACATTACTCCTTAATTGGCCTCCCATTGGCCTAGCATCTCATGCTATTTCCTCTTGTCCTGCTATTTTTCTTATATTGAAACAAGTCAGACTCTTTCACCTTGTTAATGCCCTTAAGGTGTTTGAATGTTACAATCATATCACCTATCTCCTTCCTTTGCTGTAGGGTATACATATTGAGTTCAGTTAATCTGTCCTCATATGTTTTTTGATGCAGTCCCTGCACCATTTTGGTTGCCCTTCTCTGAACAGCCTCAATTTGGTTAATAGCGCCTCCGCCAAAAATACGGGGAGGTAGGCCCTAGGGCAACAAGACTACTGGCGCATCGCCTACAACAGCAGACCCTAAAAGCTACAATAACTCAAATTAGAGAGGAGGGTACGGGGAGATTAGTACGCTCTCAAGAACAGATACTAGCTAGTTTTAAAACTTTTTATCAAAAGCTTTACACTCCGGTGTTTTACCCGAATAACGAAAAGGTGAAAGCATATCTAGATAAAATAATCTTGCACACGCTTGGACCGGAGGCAGGTCCCAGATAGATTTACCTATTTCTCCAGTGGAGTTGAATCAGGTGATTAGAGAATTGAAATCAGGCAAAGCTCCTGGTCCAGATGGATACACCCCAGAATTCTTTAAATTTTTAGGAAAGAAATTAAGGCTTCCCTACTGGCAACCTGCAGAGAAGCACAATCAGGAGATTTCTTTCCAGACACATGGAATTACACAGTAATATCCAGTATTCCAAGACCTGGGAAGGATTTGACCCAATGCTTGGCATATTGCCCGATTTCGGTGCTTAATATTGATTACAAGATTTATACTAACATTTTATCAAGAAGGTTGGAGTCAGTCCTTCCCTCCCTTATTGACCTGGACCAAACGGGCTTTGTTCTGGGTCATCAGACACAAGATAATATCAAAAGAACATTACATGTCTTGCACCGTGCTGCCCGGCCGGGGAATTCTTTCCTGACATTGAGTTTGGATGCAGAGAAGGCCTTCAACCAGGTAGCATGACATTTTTTGGGCATGACACAAGTTTGGCTTCTCAGAGACCTTTGTGAAGATCATAGACAACATATATACTAAACTTAAGACATTTGTTAAAATTAATGGCAGAATCTCTGACTCTTTTTCACTATGGAGGGGCACTAGACAGGGTTGCCCCCTGTCCCTGCTTCTTTTCGCTCTGTATTGGAGGCAGTATAGCGCAGTGGTCTAAGGCTCTGAGCTGCAAATTTGGTGACATCCAGCAGACCAGACCTGGGTTTGAATCCCACAGCTTCCACTTGCATACTGTGTGACCCTGAGCAAGTCACTTAACCTCCTTGTGCTCCCAGGTTGCTCCTGTAAAAAAGCTTTCAGCTTAGTGTGCTATACCTGGTTAAACAACTAAAAAATAAAAAAAATTAAAAAGTATTTAGAGCCCTTGGCTGGAGCCATTAGGCAGGCAGAAGGTAATGGGGGTGGAGGTTAGCGGAGAGGAACATAGATTGGCTTGATATGCTAATGACTTGCTGGTACATTTGAGAGAACTGGAGCGGGCACTGGTCAAATTATGGGAGGCTCTGGAGGAATTTAGCCAGGTGGCGGGCTATAAGGTTAATACCAACAAGACCAAAGTATTGCAGGTTAATTATGAACCATCAGAGAAAATTGAGAGACAGTTTCCATTCAAGTGGAACCTAACTCACTTTAAATATTTTGGAGTCCAAATTAGTCTAGACCCCGGAAAGCTATTTGAAATTAATTATTCCCCTGTGCTAGCAGACTTTAAAAGTGACCTGGAAAGATGGCAGGGCATTCCTATTTCACTTTTGCAAAAAAATCCAAACAATAAAAATGGCGATCCTCCCAAGATTTTTGTATCTGGCATAGACCCTCCCAGCTGCGGTCCCAGATTCCCTTTTCAGTGCTCTTAATAGAAGAGTCTCCTGCTTTATTTGAGGGACACAAAGACCGAGAGTTAGGATGTTGATACTACAAATTCATAAGCAGGAGGGTGGTTTGACCTTACCTAATTTTTACTTATATTTTAAGGCAGCACAACTCAGGACTGCTATATACTGGTTTAATAAAGACTATATAGCTAAGTGGAAAACTATTGAGCTGCAAGGAGGGGCCTAGACAACTTACACCTGGTACTGTTGGGCGAGATAGAGCACAATACCCCAATGGGGGGAAACAATCCACATACACAGATAACAATTAATGCCTGGCATGGGGTAACAAGGGATAAAAACCTGGGAAAATGGAAACATCTCATGTACTCAGTTCCGTATATCAGGGGGTTTAGGCCGGCAGTGCTGGACACGGGATATAGGGAGTGGGAACGGAGAGGGATTCACATGATCTGGCATTTCCTGGAGGGTTCAGAAATTAGATCTTTCCAAGATCTGGTCAACATATATGATATACCATGGAAGGATAGGTTTAGATACTTTCAACTGAGGGTCTATATTAGAAAGTTGGTTCTGGGGAGGAGGGGAGATGGAGCCTTATCTCCACAGATACTACAGATTTTTAGATTAGCAGTAGAAAGTAAATCCTCTCTATCACACATGATTTCATACCTTTACAGGGCACTTTTATCTTGGAGGGGGGACAGGACTGATACAGTTAAGACAGCCTGATCCCAAGATATAGGGGAGGAGGTGCAGACAGAGATATGGTCCTGGACACAAAAAACAGCTATTTGGAGGGATATCATTAACAAAATGGAGAGAATTCTCATGGAAAATGTTTATCAGATTTTTTAAAACCCCAGCTATTCAGGCAAATATCAGGAGTCAGGCTTGGCCGCCTGCTGGAGGGGCTATGGGTTTACTCCGGCTGCCCTGTGTCACATAATATGGGACTGCCCGAAATTAAAGTCTTATTTGGGAGATTTGAAATCAGCTTTGCAATGGATATTCAACCCAGAGTTGACACTGACTGTATCATTGTATTTTCTGTTTGACATCCCTCAGGGCTGCAGAGATTTAAGTACTAGGAGGCTTCTTAAGAATGCACTCCTTGCAGGACAGAAAGTGTTAACTAAGATATGGCTTACCAAAAATGAGCCTAATATAGAGGGCAATGGCATGAATTAACAATTTTAATATATAAAGCAGAAGCTATGACAGCTGTCTTTAACAAAAGGCAAACTCAATTCGAACTCCTGTGGAGACGATGGATGATATTTATGGGGGTGGTCAAGCCTGAGTTTGTGCCCTAGAAGGGGAACAGAAGGAGATACTAAAGGTTTTGGAACTTACTCCTTGGGTGGGGTTCTCCCGTAGAGGATACCTGTACGGCAGGGGTTGTCTTCTCCCTCCCTGTCCTGGATATGCTGGACTGACTAGGCCTCAGAGGGCCCGTACAGGTCCCCCTCTCTTTCTCTTTCTCTTTTTTGTTATCTTTATCCTATCTTTGTTTTTATTCCTTCTTTCATATGGACTCTAACTTACTGGGTGGTCCTGTTTCCTCTCATCCGGTCCTCTAATTTCCTCCTCCTCTAGATACAAGGGAAACAAAAAAGAGTTTCAACACATCCCTGGAATGCATCACCTATTCTATGCCACATATAGGGCCCCTGTTCGTAATTTGTATTTTAATTTAGATTCTGGTGTAAGTTTATTATTTTACATCATGTCAGTAGTTCATAATCTGTACAGGTGTGATTGACTGTTTGTATGTATTGTAAAGCAGGTATAGTAAGAATGAAGGATGGTGGTCACGCTGAACCATCCGCTGTGACTTCTGTTTCTACCTCATAATTTATTTGTTATATTGCCCTTATTTATTTGTTTTCGTTTAGTCATAGCATTTTACAATCATTTTTACAACCTATTTCTTCTGTTGCCTTTGCTTATCGCTCACTCAGTCGTTCGGTCAATCGTTGTTTTGGCGGCTCCCCTAGTATGGTGTTGTGAGTTGGTTCAGTGCAGTAAAGTGAGTCATCTCATTGGGAGCCATTTTTCCGCAGAACATTGGGCTGAAGATACTGTTGGTCAGGAGACTTCAGTGGCTTGTTCCTCGAGCTTGCACCTGGCTTTTTGAGTTGTTTAGACTCGCATTTGGACTCCTGGATTTACTGTTGTCGTTGTTTGGTGCCAGGTTTCCACGTAGTAGATTCAGAACTTTGGTGGATCCTACAGTGCTGTTCGTGGAAGAGCTGGGAACTTTTACAGTGAGAACGCCAGTGGAAAGAACAGCTGGTGCCGGATTAAAGTACCGTGAGTGGTGGGATCTGATTCATTGATCAGTGTCCTTTTCCCCCTGGGATCCTATTCTTGCTTAAATTGTGTTCTTCATTGACTTGAGTAGCCAGTACTGTTTGGGAAGCAGGGCTATAGTAGTGTGCTAGGTCGTGGTTGTGGGAGGCTCTTCCCCCCCCCCTTTTTTTGTGCCTGGGTGATCTTGGGTCGCGTAGCCCAGGACCTAGCGGGAGCTGTTCCATTTTCTCCCTAAGGTGTTAGGGGTTATTGGGGAGCTCCTAGGCTATTCCTGGGTTGGTCTGGTTAGTCTAGCCTAGGGTTATCTGAAGCTGCAGGTCCTGGGTAGTACGGGAGAGACTGATTAGGCAGTTTGGAGGTGTGGGTGGGGTGGTGCCACCACTCCTTGTGGCCTGGCTTGTCTACTTCTTTGGCCTTTATTTGGGATTTTTTTGCTCCCATTAATGGACTTGCATCGAGACTATATGTTACTACTCTTGGATGTTCGTGTTGAAGTAGTCTGGACTGTCTTGATCCTGGTTTTTGGAGTTCCATTTGACTTTTGCCGGATCCTGTGTTCACCTTACGAAGGATTGTGTGTGCAGTGAGAGGGCCTCACTATTCCTATGTGTTTGGATTTTGTGCAAATTACTTATTGTTGGCAGTGAGAGTGCCAAATCTACAAAGGAACTATTTATATTTTTGTTTTTGAGTATCTTTTGTACTACTAGCTGTGAGAGGACCTTTGGGATGAAATATTTAAATAGTTATTTTCTTTTTTGATTGTGTCTTTTCCTCCTCAGAGCTGTGAGAGGGTTCTGGGTTGGTGGAAGTTTTACTTAGTTCATTTTATTTTGAATTAGATTTTTAGAGTTATGTTTTTGAGAAAGATGTAAGTTTGGGGTTTTAGTTTACTTGTAAATTAGGGCAATTTATTTACGAGGTAATTAGGACTCCTATTTGAGGTTCTGTCCCTGGCTTGTTTTTACGTGTGATATGTGTTGGTTAGCCTCCCCAGTCATCCGTTACTCGTCCTCCGATCTCCATGCCCTCCATCGTTTCTCACCCCTCCACCTCCCTTTTTCCATCTACCAGCATTGTCAGGTGCTTGGTATTGTTCATAGGAGGGAAAGGGGTGGGTATGGCGAGGGGTGCAGATATGGGAGGGCAAATGAATGGACCTCTCATATAGGGCTGGTTAGGCCCAGAAGATGCCCTGGGGTGAAATGAAGTCTGGACCATGGTTTTCCATGTTTAGTCCCCATACCAAAGGGTGCCATCTGTTTGGATGGGCAAGGATCCGGGACGGCTCAGGAACCCTGTCCAACTCAGGCGGTGTTGTGCAATGCCAGATCTGTTCAAAACAAGTCTGCCATTATTGCAGATCTTGTTGGAACAGTTGATCTGGCATGCATCACCGAGACCTGGCTGGATAGAAATGCTGGCCCCATTTTAGAGACAGCAGTTCCAGCCGGTTACTTGGTGATTTTTCACCCAAGATTGGATTGCAGGGGTGGGAGTAGCAGTCTGTTTTAAGACTGGGTTGGGGCTCTCAGGTGTACCAGTTGAGGAGGCCAAATCCTTTGACTGTACTGTAGTAGCTGGTGTGGGTTGCAGGATAGCCCTCGACTACGGTCCACCAGGGGACGAGAAGTGATTCCTGCAGGAAGTAGCAGACTTCGTCGCTGATGTAGCATTGGAGTCACCCAGATTGATGGTTCTGGGCAACTTCAATGCTTGGGTCGACGAAGAATTCTTATCTTTTGGTCAACACTTCCTCCAGCTGATGACGTCACTGGGCTTTACACAGATTGTTTCTTCAGCTACTCATAATTACGGTCACTCTTTGGATTTGGTCTTCCTCCTGGGGATTGAGGCCTCTGATTTGGTGGTGGAACCTGTCAGTTGGTCTGATCATTACACCGTAGACTTCAAATTTTATGCTCCCCTTCATAGGTCTGCTCCTGTGGAGATGGTTTATTACCACCCTTTGTGAGATGTGTGCCCTGAAGACCTGATGGCAGTGATGAACCTATCAGAGTTTCCTGTTGCCAGCATGAGTCCAGAGGCAATGGTTCTGGTTTATAATCAGGCCATTTCCTCAGCTCTTGACTCAATTGCTCCAGTCCGTGTTCGTCCCCTCCCTCTTTGCCCTCGAGTCCCTTGGTTTGATGGGTCCTTGAGGGAGTTGCGGCGTGTAGGATGATGGTTAGAGCGTCGTTGGCGAAAATCTGCTCTTGAAGTTGACCGCCTTAGTTTGGAGGGGCATTATCAGCTCTACCAATTAGAGAGTTCCCATAAAAAGGCAGAATTCCTGTCCAGGGAGATCTCTGTCACTCAGAATCGACCGGCTCAGCTTTTCAGAACTGTGGACAGGGTGTGCAACCCAGCCTGTCTCCAGCTCCATCGAGCTTTTTCACAAAAGGAGTGTGATGAGATCGCTCAATTCTTTGCAAATAAGGTAGCCGACATCAGAGCTGAGATCCGCCTGACACACTCTATGGGGGGTGCTGTTGGTCAGCATTTGGTCACGGTTCCCCAAGCCTCCTGGAGTTCCTTTGACCTGCTGAAGTTCGAGGATGTTATGCGGATTGCCCAGGGGATGCGCCCTATGTGCTGTAATTTAGATCCGGGTCCAACCTCCTTGATTTTGGGTTGTGCTGAAATCGTGGGCCCATTTCTGGCTCAAATAATCTGGTGCTCCCTAGAATTGGGTGAGTTCCCAAGCTCCCTGAATGAGGGGGTGGTGACTCCCCTTTTGAAGAAAGCTTCTTTGGGCCCAAAGCTTTTGTTGACTGGGAAAGGAGGACTATGAAATACTTCCTCTTTTCAGCCTTGTCCCAGAAAGAAGGAGATACAAATCCAAACCAGCTGATTGAACCAGGGAAGTTGTTGGTAGCTTTTTAGTGTATGGAGCAAATTTGGCCAGAACATCAGAGAAATACCTCTACTCCCATCCTACAATGGACCAGGCATGTCCTTGCTTAGCTTCTGAGATCCTACGAGATCAGACTCCAAGTTTGTAAGACTGTAGGCTCTTTTTTATGAAACTCTGTGGCTTGTAAAATGAGCTTGTCAGGTAGTGAACCCAAACTGTTTAGAAAGCTGTTTTCATGAAACTCTGGGGTAACAACTTTAAAAAAGTCATCAGCTGGTGAATGCATAATTGACTGCTTAATGTATTGCTGATGTCCCCATTGATTAATTAGTTTATACTACCGATTTGGCTAGTATGTATCATGGGGAAACAGGCCTAACCATGTAAAATAAATAATTAAAAGGCATATAACGGCATGATTTACCTAATCAGGTCAAGAAGCACTTCGTGTCAAGTTTCATAATTTAAGTCATAGATTATGGTTTGGCAATTTATTGTTAAAATGTTCTGGAGAAGATCTGTGTTGCTTTTAATCTTGCTTGTAAATTTGTACACAAGTCAAAATTTGACACCCATCGGTCTAATCTTTATACTTCTATGAACTGACTTTCCTTAAATCTAACAGCATCTTTCCAACCGGCACTGATTTGTAAAATGTCTCAACTGGGACTTACTCCTACTGGAGTCTAACTGTTTTTTTAACATTGTAGGTAACAGACATACCACGTGCAACCCGTGTAATCAAAGGTTATTATTATTACCCCCACTTAGAACTGTCACTAAACAGCAGTCTGTTGTCACCAGAACTTTAAAAGCATGGGATTCTCTACCAACAGAGTTATTTAGGTCTGCATCTTTAAACTCTTTTGAAATACAGCTATTGCCTTTTTTCTTAGAGAAACTGAAATGTAATTGTTTATAATTCTGTATTTACATACACTATATTTCATCAAATAGAAGCTGCCCTCAAATAGAAGCTGCAGGTCATATTGAATACTTTTAACAGGGGGACATGATAGAAACTTTCAAGTACCTCAAGGGAATCAACAAAGTCCAAGAGGGTAGCATCTTTCAAAAAAAGGTGTAAGAACAAGGGGCACAATTTGAAGATGGGGGCGGCTCAGAGGTAATGTAAGGTATTTTTCACAGAGAGGTTGTGGATGCATGGAGCAGCCTTCCGGAGGAAGGTTGTGGAGTCAAAAACAGTGGTTGAATTCAAGCATGCATGGGACAGTTATAAGGCAATTCTAGGGGGTGGGGTAGAAAGAAGTAAGCGGCTGGCTAACTAGGATCTGCAGCTTATCCATTAGGTAGGGAAATGGGCGGACTGGGTGGGCCAGGTGGTCCTCATCTGCCGTCAAATTCTATGTTTGTATGTTTCTAATAAAACCCGCCCTCAAATACAAGCTATTGCTTCTAATTAAGGTTGAAGTAATGTCTGAAAAGGCACTGTAGGTGGGGATCTCTGTGATATTTCATTTCTGTAAATATGATTATTGTTGTATTTATTTTTAAATTTATGGTCTTACTTGTTTGTTATGCTTATTTTGATATTAAGTAGATCAGCTGCAATATACTTGAATAGATTCAAGATGTGTAATGTTTTATTTTTCTCATTTAAACATTTGAGTTTGCAATACAAGCTACCCTCAAATACAAGCCGCTCTCGAATATAAGCCACAGGGAAAAGTAAAAAATTGTAATAGAAGCCACGGCTTCTATTCAATGAAATACAGTATTTAATTTGTTTAGTTCCACCAGGTTTATGTTACTATTGTGTACATTGTTGACTTGTACACCTTTGAAAAAGAGTTAGCAACTAAAAGTTATCTGAATACAAATATATATATATATATATATATATATATATTATGTATATGTGTGTGTGTGTGTATATATATATATATATATATATATATTTATATCAGATGGTGACCCTATGAAACAGCCTACCAGTGGAGACAAGGGACAGGAAAACAGGACACAGAATCACTGGATACCCTGGCTTGTAGGGTGAATGGGGAAAACCTTATAAATCAGTACATGTTTGAACAGCATACCTGTTGGTCCCTGTTTACGAGTTGAGGTGGACTTGATAGACCTAGAGGGTATGCCACCCTTACAGCGACACCAACACAGCAAAATACACACTTGCCGGCAAAATCAACACTTTGCCGACAGGTTGCTGTGTTGGTGTCCCCGAGACAGGGGCATGCTGTCGCCCGGTCTTGCACCCCCACCCAAATCAACTCCGATTGGAGTTGAGAATCCTAAAGACGGGGAAGAAGGTGAGTACCCACATGGGGATTCGGGGCAAAGCCCTGATAAAAAACAGGACCGAGACACACAGGAATCATGTAGACCAATAACTTGCAGTCGACGTGGATTCTTACAGTGAGATGCCGGGCGACATAAAGGATGTCGAACCGGCATGGTAGTGCTGACCTAGAGTCCTTTCTGACCTTACTAGGTCACATTGTTACTATATCAATAGCCATTATCACGGGATACCTGGTGAATGCCACAGATCACCTGAACATCCATCTCATGCAGAGTTTAACCCTTGCTATGCTGTGGACTTCTATGCAAGTTCTAAATTCCTGTATCTTCTAAATCTAGTGACAGCCTAAAGGTTAATTAAATTAAGTAAAAATACAATAAACATTATAACTAATTGATTGGTTCAACCATGAGTGCACCTTTTTAGTGGGGTAAAGCTGACATTAGGGAAGTCAATTTCTGAAACGTCATAATCTTCATCATCCTCTTCCTCCCCTTCCTCCTTGGTGCCTTTCAGAAGCTTCTGACCCAGCAGCCTGGCCTTTTTATCCAGTTCATCCGCTTGCTTCAGTTCGTCAGTGCTGAAAAAACACATTCCAATAAATATATACTGCATATACATGTACATTATAATAAATATTTACCAGTATCATTTTCAGTGAACTGCTGTCACTTTGTGAGAGCAAACTATCGTAATATCCGGTCAAGCCAATAACTCAGTGGAGGTGCCTTGTATTTTCTGCTGGTGACCAGGTTTCAGGAGTGGACTAGGTGAGCCAAGATTGAAGGAGCAAGGCTGGAGAGTGCTGCTTAATGCAGCACGCGTCAGCCCAGGGAGGGAGGGAGACATCCAGGTTGTAGCATAACTAACAGCAGTCCCTTGCAGTGAGCTGCAGAGCGTGCTCCCTCGCAAAAAGGTGGTGCATGCCCAGAGCATGCTGCAAAGAGCGAGGCCGCCAGGGGTTGTGCCTCATGTCAGGGAAGACAGGATGGACTTAGGCAGGAAGGGAGAAAACCCGACAAAATATGCACGTTAAGCTATCTAAATGATGGCCATCGGCACACTCAACCTTTTACGGTCGGGGAGCAGCTGACAGGGCTGGGGGTGACCATCAGGAGACCCAGAAAGGAGTGGGTGATGGCTTAGATGGCCAAGCAGCTGGATAAAAAAATACCATAAAAACTTTCCAATAATTTCACCAACTAAACTGATTGATTTACTTCTTAAAACAGACTGCACAACCCAGGAACATAAATTACCTTTTTTTAATCATAATGGTTGTATTTTTTAGCCAGTTACTATGTTTGTGTTAAGGTCATGGCTAGAACTGAGAATATCACCTAGCCGTTTTTCGGGAGGTGGGGGTATTTCTACTTCACCATTTATTCCACTCTGTATTTCACTTCTCCTGCACTCTAGCACCTCATGCCCCAGTCCCCAGTACTTGTTGCAAGTGGAATTTCCCTCTCGCGCATGTCTTCCTTCTCCACCTAAAAAGCATTGCATACCTCCACAGTGGAGCTATTTTCCCCCATCTCAGACAGACAGCCTGAATGGAGAAAATTATCCAAACTTGACAGTGACTGGAGAGGCAGGTCTGGTGGAAGACCCTTTATGGGGCCAAAGTTGACTTCACAGCTCAGCACCTAGTCCCAAACTTAGTTTGGAACTGACCAGGAAAGGGGGTCTTTGATGCCTGGCCCCTTTTCCTCTTTGGGTCACAAGGGAGCAGCTGAGCAACAGTAAGTGCCCAACCTCCTCTGCATGGAGCAGCATGGCTTCCACCAAGGGCATAGCACCACCATCACCACCCCCCTCATCGAATTTGCCAATTACATACACTCCACTCTCGACAAAGGGCACCTTGCCAGTGCGGTTTTCATTGGTCTATCGAAAGTCTTCGATACCGTCAACCATCCCCTCCTCCTATCCTCCCTCTTGCAAATAGGCTTCTCCTAGGGCATCCATGCCTGGTTAACCAGCTACCTCTCATTCCGCTCTCAGTGTGTTAAAATTAATAGCACCCTCTCTAGTAGCCGCCAGGTCCTCTCAGGGGTCCCTCAGGGCTCTGTCCTGGGGCCTTTGCTCTTTAGTCTAAATCTAAATGCTCTCCCCAATACCTGCTTGGGTAATGTACTTCTTTATGCTGATGATGCGGTCCTTTTCTCATCACACCCAGACCCTATCCACCTTCAAACTGCCCTCCAAAACTCTTTTAGCCAGGCTGAAAGCTAGTTTATTGACCGCTGACTTGTACTGAACCTGAAAAAAATGAAGATCATGCTCTTCACCCATAACCAAAATAAATACAAAGACTCCCCCCTTAGTGTCCTGTCCACTAAACTCCTCCCCCCTTGAACGAGTTAACTCCTTCAAATACCTTGGCATAACTTTTGACCCTGCTTTCTCCTTCCATGACCATATCCATACTCTCTGCTTTGCTGTCAATTCACAAATTGGTCTACTATACCGCCACAGGGACTACCTCACCCCTGAAGCCCTCAGGCTGGCCATAACTTCCTCAGTCCTATCGCGCGTCAACTACGGCCTCCTGCTCTACAGGGCTGTGGACAATACTGCCCTCAACAAAATCAATTGTCGCTTAAAAAGGCCTGCCAGCTGCTCACAGGTTCCAACAGACTTACTCACACCTGCACACTGTATTCCTTGGCAAATGTGCTCAACTTTGATGAGAGGATGCTCTATCAGTCCTGCCTCTTCACCAAGAAAATTGTAGCAGGTTTGGCCCCCCTCAGGCTTGTCCACAATCATCCACCCATCTCCCCCCACTTTCTCCACCCATAGCTCCTCCAAGCCCTCTCTCCATGTACTCAGAGTCAGGACCTCCCTGGCACAAAGGTCTTTTCTCTATAGAGCCCCATCCTGTTTTAACTCCCTCCCTGCTGCCATTACCTCTGAATGAAGGATTGGACCTTTCAAAACTGCTCTCCGGTACCATCTCTTCAACTCCCACTGCTGTAAATGTCCATAGCAGAAACACATGTCCTGCCTAAGACCCCCTATCTGGGGGCCCTCTCCCTAAATTTGTTCTGCACCTTAGCTCTGTTGTATTATTGCTGTCTTTTACAAGTGCTCGTTTTATTTGTGTAACCTGTAATGTCAAACTGTATCTACTACCTTGTGTAGGAATTTTATACCCTATATTTTTTACATTTATTGTATCTTGTTATATGTCTGTCTATATTGTTCTATGTACTCTGACGTGGAGCTTTTGTAAATGAGTCTCTGACTCAAAGATTTGCAATTTCGATAATATTAAATAAAAAATATAAAAAGACACCCAAGAATAAATGAGCATCCCTCGGGGACTGTGTACAGACCCTGCTGGTCCTGACTAGCATCCCATGTTTGGGACACGAAACAGGGTCCTCAACATGGTAGACCACCGTGGCATTACCCAGCCTTTTAAAGTTTAATGGGAATGCACACAATTCCATAAATTATTATTTTTTTAAAACATATTGTATTGTTTTGCTAAACCACAATAAAGTATAGTGCATTCTCATAGAAGGTATAGCAAATATATGACGATAAGTATTACATACCAAAAACTTAATACTTGACAATCTTCATGACCTCTTAATCTTGTAAATGAGGGGAAAACCAAGTAATAAAAAAAATTAAGAAATGTAAAGTGGAATGCCAGCTGCTTCAACGGCAATGGTAATAAATAAAAAAGGGAAAATTAATACGTATTAACAAACATAGGTCAAAAGCTACTATTTAAACCACAGTAGTAGGAACACATATCAGGGAGTTTTGGCTCCCATCGTGGAATGGTGCAGATCATACAACAAAAACTGAATACATTACATAAACTGTAGAACAGGATTTGGTAAATGCCTATCCTGAGAAAACTGTGTGAATATTTATGAAAAAGTACAACATTCCGTAAAATGTTAACTGCTGTCTAAAATCTGAAATTGATATAAGAACTATAAGAAAACTATCACAAATAGTAAGTCCAAACAATTTTTGAGTAAAAAAGTGCTGGAGTCACAAAGACGCCCACCACACCTCATGTGTGGTGCCATATTAAGTGTCCCCAAGAGCTCCAGAAACTGATACAGCCTCAGCACAAGAAATGATGTACTCAAGAACAGTTGAACAGAAGAAGCAGTAGAGCTTCCAAAAGAAAATTTGTAGGCTTACAGAGTTCTGCTCAAAACAATGTCTGAGAATACACAAAGACCCAATCAATCTTCAGGATAATGGGGTGCTGTCTCCTCCCCTACCTAAAACTATGTCTCAGTATTCTCCATCCACCTGCCTCCATCTTCAGATCATTATATTGAAATACCTTATCTTTGTAAACAATCCACAGCTGGGCAGGAAGGAGAAACAAATTTACAATACCCAGAGCTTGGCAGTGACACATGAAATTGAATGGCTTCTTCCAAGTGTAAGTTTAGAAGGGGAGGGCTGGGAAAAACTTAAGGTTGCCACCATCAGTAGAGAGGGGGTAGAAGAAACACACCACTGTAAGCACCACATCCCAGTTCTCCACCCCTGCTGTCTACAGGAAAACCATATGTGGCTAGTACTAGAACCTGCTGAGCATGCACACATTTGGTATGCCTGAGGAAAGGTAACATAATCAAAGTCCTCAGGCAGGCAGATATTCTCCATAATCCAGAGTTTAAAAATAAACCAAGATGTCTTGTACCTCCACCCCTCCAGAACTCCCATCAGTCTCAGGTGTGATGCACAGGCATCACTTTCAAGCTCCTCCAACATTCCCAGCTGTTGATGCTTCTCCTTTGTCAACTTCTACATTGCAGCCATGGCCGATGTGGATCGTTTGTCTGACTCTGTAACCAACATGGAAAGAACCTTAATCTGTGCATCCTGGGTCTTTAGGTGTAGCAGGTTATGGTTGTCTTTGTGTCCAGTGACCTGATGGAATTTAGCATGGATTGCCAAGGAGGACCAGATCCCACCTTGTTGGCTTTGCCAGCTCTTTTTTTTTATAATTCAAATTTTATTAGATTTTCAAACACCCGCAACCTCCTGGTCTTGTGACTGCTGATTCTGCCAGGATTTCGAGCCTCATCCTGCCATCCGTTTTGGGTGCACCACCATCAATTAAGGTATCTCCACACTTCTTAAGATGCCAAGAAAATGAAAAGGTTGAAAACTGAGAGAATAAATTATTTTTCATTTGTAAATTCAGCAGTTTAAAAGTACCAAGAAACAAAGCCAACACTGCTGAAGACATCCAGCCTGGAAATGCTGCCGCCGACCCTATGGTGCTTCATCATATACAAGTAGTCATCAATAAGGCCTGCCGGCTCCTCTCTCATGCCAACAGGAATACATATACCTGCACCCTATATGCGCTCACCAATATCCTCTCCCTAGAGGAACGGCTATTGTACCAAACCTGTCTCTTCACCAAAAAAATCCACCTGGGTTTAACCCCAATAGGTGTCTTGGCTTCTCTTCAGGCAGCCACCATCTCAGTGTCCACACGGGCTGCCCCAAAAACTATCTGGAAGGTGCCTAGGGTCCGGACCACCTTGGCCCAGTGATCCTTCCCCCTTAGAGCTCCATCCTGGTATAATGCCCTCCCACCCGCTGTCACACCAATCACCAATCTAGGTCCTTTGAAAACTGCCTTAAGAACCCATATCCTCTCCTCACGTCAATGCCAGTGTAACCGGTAACCTGGGGAACCTGCACCATGCTGCTAGGCCATGCACTCACTCTTGGCCAGGCAGTGGAGAACCCTCACTATTTCTAGCTTACAGGCTCCTCTCCTCCCTTGGTTACCATATAGTTGCAGTGGACTATGAATGCACTGTATTATGTATAAGACAAGGCCTCCCTGAGGCGGCTTACTACCAATTCATATCATGCACTGCTTTGGCTACCAATTGTATAGGTCTTAACCGTTCATTAGGTAAATATGTCAATAGCTCTGCCCTGTTTTAACTACCAAATATATAGGCATTAACCCGTGCTCATTGTACTTATACTCTGTATGATTGCTAACCCACATTTATTCTATGTATGTACTGTATGAATGTCTATGTTTTATTCTGACGTGGAGCCTTTGGAAACAAGTCTATGACTCAAAGGGCTGTAATTCCGATTTCCTAAATAAATAAAAAAATAAAATGACTGTTTAACACTCTCCTCCAACTGATTATTTTAAATGTTACCATAGTGATTCACTAAACTGGATTGCTAGGTGAAACGTAACAAAATGTAGAAAAATACCTTTTAAATAGTGATGTGGGAAGGAAAGTTATTGTGATGACTTCATAACCTCGCTGGCCCTAACCACATTCACAGGCTATGCCATATGGCCCAGTCCACAGAGGGGCCAGTATACGCACAATTTATTTTTATTTAGTGTACTTTACTGAAGATTTTTGATCAGGTATATTTAACATGACATACATCCAGACAAATACATCAAATTAACTAAATAGTTATCAAGACAGTTACATACACAGTGCCCCCATGACAGCTTCAACTTTAGTAGGATTAATTTAAACAGAGCAGGTTAAAAAGAAAGACTTCCGGGTAAAACCTTAGAAAAGTCTACCTTGGCTGCCAGATGACGTGTGCCTTGTTCCCCCCGCACTACGTAGCCTCTTGCAACGATCCTCCTAGCCCCCCAGCATTCCCCAGTCAAGGTAGCAGAACTATCTTCCCTCCTCAATGTCCCCCCCCCGGAAGGGTTACCCAGGTTTACTGGGGACGCAGGACCAGCGAGGATGGAATCGATGATTATGGCGGAATGGCCTAGTGGGAGGGGATCAAACAACACTGCACAGGCCAAAGAAGTGGCTGGCTGGAAAGGCAGGAAAGGTGGAAGTGCAGTCACAGAGGCAGAGCTGTGTCAAAGACTGGGCCTGCAACATGAAGCCTGAGTCGGCCACCTAGTGGATCTTCTGCTGCACATGAGCAGTGGACTGTGAGATACTACAGTCCACCTGGAATGTCATATTCCCTGTGTAACAAGATAGATTTTTTTTTTTTTAAACAAAACCACTTGCTGCCATGCCTCCAAGCCCTCAATGCTGGTTCAGAGGTCTGGTGCAGTGTCCTGCAGGAGACATTTGAGGCTCCGAACAGTCAGGAGTGGCTAGACTGGGAGACACAAAGGTGTTGTTACAGCTCTACTGAATATGAACTATTTGTTTGTCTTTTTTGTTGTTAATCAAGGTATTTATTCTCTTGCACCAGCCGGATTTCACCCACCCACCCCATCACCCACCTTCTATACTTTGTCAATGAATAAAGGATTCTGGGACTTTCACAGTACGTGGAAAAGAAATAAACTTACTAGTCAAAAAGAAAGCCATCATTTCGGATGATCAATGGTGACCTGTGGGGTAAAATATTTAAAAAGTTAATGCTTGTGTATTTACAGTCATGCTTTTTTTAACATTTGTCATGTTATTTCCCTGGCTGGTCCAACTAACCATCTGTCCCAGTTCTCCAGCTCTCATTCTGGTGTTGGAATGTGAAAACACACCCTTCTGGGCAGCTGAACTATAGTGGGCTCTGGAAGGGTGGGGGTGGTGGGTCATAGACACATTCCTCAACCAGTACCACTCGGCAATTCCTGTGCTGCTCTGGCAAGGCAGGACTGCCAGAAGGAGTCACCTGTGGTAGTGGCCTGGGAGGATGTGGGGTTTCCCCATAGCTGGGACTCCAAGGAGGGAGGAAGAGAACCTCGGAGAAGGAGGAAGCAACTTCTGATGGGGGACTCAGTTGTGAGGTGGATAGATTTGGGAATAGGAAAGTGGGGGGAGAGGGATCTTAAGTGCCTATATGGTGGCACAGCCAGATGGGAAGCAGATCCAGAGGATTGCTAGGGCAGCAGGACAGGAGGCAGAGCTGGATGTCATTGTCCACCTGAGAACTAATGACCTGGCTAGGGGTTGGGCTGGGACAGTGCAGGTGGAGCTTAAGGAGCTTGGGAGGGTTGTAGACAGGTAGCATGCTCACTGGCTTTCACTGAGGTGCTGCCTGTCTACAATGGGGGGAAGAAACAGACCTCTGCACCAAGACCTTCAGCTCATGTTTGAAGGAATGGTGCAGTGAGGAGGGGTTCAGCTCCATGAGGGACTGGGGATCCACCTGGGGAGATAAGGGCCTTTACAGGGGTGATGGCCTGCATCCATCCAAGATGGCAACCACAGTCCTCAGTGGACAGTTTAGATGTTACTTTGATGAAAATTTAAACTAGCTGAAGGGGGTGGCTGAAGAAATTGGGGAAACAGTAACTGCCCCCCACAGGCTGAAGCAGAAAATAGGGAGAACCCAAGGGGAATGGAATCCCCAAGGTAAAAATTAATAAAGGAACTAGGGCGGTAAAATTGAAGCGGGACGGGAACAGAAGCATTAATGACAGAGGGGGGAAGGAGAGTGAGCAAAAAGGAAAGAATGGTGGTAATAAACAGAGTGGTAACAAAATCTGGAAGGCCATGTGTGTGTGAATGCACTAGAAGTCTAGGAAACAAGATTCCAGACCTAGAGGCCGTAATGGCAGAGGCCAACCTGGCTATTGTTGCCATTACTGAGTCATGGTGCACTGAAATTCATGACTGGGACATGTCCATACCAGGCTATACTCTGTTCAGGAGGGACAGGGTGGGAAGGAAGGGAGGGTGTGTGGTGCTTTATGTGAAGGAAGGTATAAAAGCAAGTTACAACGGGGATACAGGGAATACAGCAGGGAGCAGAGGTACTGTGGGTAAACCTAGAGATGGGGAATGGAACCTGCATGTGAACTGGCATAATCTACAGACCTCCAGCACAGGGGGAGGAGTTAGATAAGGTATTGGTGGAAGCTATTGGCAACTTGGTAGAAAAGGGTGCGGTGCTGCTGCTTGGGGATTTCAATCTGCTGAATGTAGATTGGAACCTCCCAGCTGCAGTTTCAGCTAGAACCAGGGACATCCTGGACTCCCTGTGGGGGGGGGGGCGTTCCTCAAGAAAGTAGTCAGTGAACCCACTCCTGTATTCACTAACAGGGACAGTTTTGCAGAACTCAAGGTAGAAGGCCACCTGGGGAATAGTCAGTGATCACCGTACAGTGTGATTCAATATAAGGATGGCTGTAGAACTGAACCACACAAGGGTGAGGGCCCTGGACTTCAGGAGGGCAGATTTTAAAAAGATGGCTGAATGCTCAGGGATGACCTGGCGGGGGGGGGGATGATGACCTGGGTGGGGTGGAGGAACAGTGGGCAAAGTTAAAAAAGGCCATAGGAAAGGCAACAAACCTCTGCATCAAGCAAGTGAGTAAAAAGCAAGAGGAAAAAGAGACCACGTGGTTCTCAAAAGAGGTGGCAGAAAAGGTAAAGGCTAAAAGGGTGGCATTCAGAAGGTATACGGAGATGCAGACGGAGGAGGATAGGGAGATGTATCAGGGGAAACAGAAGGAAGCAGGGACAGCAGTAAGAAACACGAAGGCACAAACTGAAGAGAGAGAGAGAGAGAATAGTCCAGACTGTAACAAAGGGGTACAAGACTTTTTTTAGGTATGTAAGTGAAAGGAGGATAGCCAGGGGTGGACTCATAAGATTAAAAAGGGAAGAGGGGGACTGTGCAGAGGGGGACCAGGAAAAGGCAAACATCTTGAACAAACACTTTTGTTCAGTGTTCACACAGGTAGGAGAAGGAGAGGGGCTACAAAAAAGTAACAGGAAGGAGGGAGGGAGGGAGGAAGAAAAGTAGCAGCATGGATGGGAGGGAGGGAGGAAGGGAGATGGACACTAGTCTTTTTTCAGAGAATGCCCTCAAGGACTCGCTAATCTCAAAGTGGACAAAGCAATGGGGCCAGATGGGTTGAACCCAAGGGTACTGATGGAGCTCAAAGGAGGTACTGGTTGCACCTCTAACAGTCCTATTTAACAGTTCATTGGAAACAGGAGTGGTTCTGGTGGACTGGAGGAGGGCAGATGTAGTCCCACTTCACAAAAGTGGTAGCAGGGAAGAGGCTGGCAATTATGAGCAAGTGAGCCTTACATCAGTGGTGGGAAAGTTAATGGAGTCACTGTTGAAGGAAAGGATTGTGGAATATCTTGAATTTAGTGGGTTAAAAGACCCAAGGCAGCATGGATTTGGGAGGGGGGTCATGTCAAACTAATCTGACAGATAGATTTCTTTGACTGGGTGACCAAGGAATTAGACCAGAGTGGAGCAATACATGTGGCCTACCTAGATTTTAGTAAGGCTTTCAACACCGTTTCACATAGGAGGCTAGTAAGCAAGCTGGATAGCTTAGCAGTAGGCCCAAAGGTGGTAAATTGGGTAATAAATTGGTTAGGGGATAGGTGGCAGAGGATGGTAGTAAACAGAGTTCACTCAGAGGAAGGGAGGGTGGCTAGCGGGGTGCCTCAGGGATCAGTGCTAAGACAGGTTCTCTTTAATGTCTTTCTTTTTTTTTCCATAATAATTTGTATTAGGTTTTTCTATTTATTTAATGTATTTTTAAGTGACATTGTTGAGGAGCTGGAAGGGAACGTCTGCCTCTGTGCGGATAACACCAAAATCTGTAATAGGGTAGACACTCCAGGAGGGGTGGAAAGGATGAGCAGAGACCTTAGAAAACTCAAGGAGTGGTCAAGGGTGGGGCAGCTGGGTTTCAATGTGAAAAAGTGCAAAGTAATTCACTTACGGCACAAAACCCAGGGGCGTAGTACAAAATGGGGAGGAGTGGTACTGATAACCACCAAGCAGGAAAGAGACCTGGGGATAATCATACTGGATGACCTAAAGCTGGCCAGGCAGTGTGACAAGGTAATTCAGAGGTTAGTGGAATACTGGAGTGCACAGGGAGAGGTATCACCAGCAGAAAAAGGGAGGTGGTATTGCCTCGTCTAGATAGTTAATAAGACCCCACCTAGAGTACTGTGTCCATTTCTGGAGACCATATCTCTGAAAGGACATAGACAGAGTGGAAGCAGTCCAGAGGAGGGCAACTAAAATGGTGCAGAGTCCCCATCAGAAGCCCTACGAGAAGAACCTTAAAGACCTACATATGTACACCCTGGAAGAGAAGAGAAGAAGGAGAGGAAGGATATGACAGAGACCTTTAAATACCTCACGGGGGTAAATAAGGTACAGGAGCGAAGTATTTTTAAAAAAAAAATGGTGCTCAAGGACAAGGGGACACAATAAAAAGCTGGGGGGGGGTAGATTCAGGTGAGATGTGAGGAAATACTTCTTCACAGAAAGAGTAATGGATTCCTGGAGAGCGGAGGTGGTGGGGCAAAGACAGTGGTAAGGTTCAAAAAGGCAAGGGATAGGCTGAAGGGAATGTTAGAGAAAGGGTGTGGGTGAATGGGCTGAAGATCAGGTAGGTTCTGTGGTGATACTATAGGCAGGGAAAAGTGGGCAGACTAGTGTAGGTGGACCAAGCGGTCCTTATCTGCCAGCAAATTCTATTTTTATATCCTCCAGTAACCACACCCTTATATCCCTACAGTCTCACCTCCATAGTGGACCTAACCTCCTTTGGATCCAATGTGAGGGAAGGAAGTTCAGGGACCTCACAATGAGATACAGGAGCATGGGGGAGGCAATGCAGCTATTCTGCTGGCCAACCTAATTTTCTCTATATGACAGACCAACCACCATTATCGTAGTCAAGGCAAGATGGTGGATAACTAGTACATCCATGAGACAAACAGCAACTGGGCTGGTGGGAGTGACATCAGGACAGCCAGGGGATGAGAAAAAAAACTTGATTGAAACAAAAACCAAAAAGCATCCCTCTCCTCAGAAACCAGCCTATTGGTATACAAGCAGTGCTGCCGCTTGCTATCCTGATGTCCCAGGTACATGCCCCAAGCTCACTTCATCAGAAAGTTAATTTGGTGGAGGACTGAATGTCGCATGAAATGCCCTCCTCTACCTGGAAGGTAGGCCAGTCCGTCTTGCTGCACTACTGCCCCCTGGGTGAATACAGCTGGTGGTGCAGCTAAAGACACACACACACACACACACACACACGTGGGTGGGGAGAGTGCATGGATGTCAGTGCATTTGGCATGCTAGGAACATGGAAAGTCACATCCCATACTGTAGTGGGAGAGACCAGAAACTGGAATAAATGTTGGTCACCCCTTGGACAGATTAAATGCTGCCCTTCCACCTTGGCCACTGTGTGTTCTGGGTCTCTCCGGTGCCCCCAGACACCTAGGATGCACCATCTCTAGCAGCAGCAGGTTGGATATGAATGGGCTCAACATTTACCAAAGAGGTAGAAATGGCAAAGGCCCACATTTGGAGTGCTGGATACAAGTAGGTACCAGGCTGCTGGTGGGTGGTCTAGGGGGAGTCATACTTGGGTTGGAGCTCTGCAGCCAGGATAAGGGTCTATGGCGGAAATGGAAGGCGATTCCATGGGGATAGGCCTAATGAGCATGAAGTATGTTAATTAAAATGAATCTTTCCCATGTTGGGGTGTGGCCTGGAATAGCACCACCAGCCTATGAGTCTATCATGAGGCAGTAGGTGACAGGACTCTAGGCCTCCTCGTTGCAGCATCCCTGCTAACAGCAGCTCTAAGACACATGATGCCTTATTATGCATCACAGGAGCTTGCTTGCTTTACTCATGGATCCATCTCACAGGGGTACTGGGACAACTGTGAACTGGAAGGTGCCACACATTCCAAAGCAGACTGAGCCCATGACCAACAGCTGCCCTGCTTCTGCCGGTTGGCTGCAAATGTCCAAGACTTACAACATAAGTCTGGCTCTGCAGCGTAGTAAGAGGTCACCAAACTGCTGCTCTGCCAAGCTGGCTCATTCATACTTTTCTAACACACAGTAATTGTTTATTCTCTTTACATAATTCTGTACCTGTCATTCATTTCAGAAAGAAAATCGTCTTCTACCCATGTTCCCGTAGAACCATCTGGTGGTTGGTAGCGGATCTCCAGCTCAATATATATCTGGAACAGAAGTATCACATTTAGCATGCTTAAGTTAATTATACAATATAACATGATGGGCATTTCCTGGTGTGACTACAGTCTATAACAGAGTTATCATTTTTTACCAGTACTTGATGACTATTCAGATATTTAAAGTAAACAAACTAAAGGGCCACCCAGTAGCCCACTGGGTAGGACACTGTGCTCCCACGCTGGCAATCCAAGTTCAGGCGCGGATTCGGGAGCCAGCTAGGTGACTGGAGAGGCCTTGCTACTTGGCAGTGCTCCCAGCAGGGAGGGTCAGTGCCACATTCTGCTGCTGTGGGGACCCTACAGTGGGTCATGGAGCTTGCCTCCTGCACAGGGGATACTGCATGCATGTCAGGGCACTGCCGGGTGCCATAGGGTGGTGGCGAGGAGAAAAGCTAGAAAAAAAATGATGATCAAAGAGTCATCTAAGGATGCAATGTGGCCAGCTGCCAAACAGAACAAAATGCACTGAGTGTGAGCTCCCATGCTGCAGAATCAATATTGCAATATTATCAAAGAAAACATTTAAATTTCAGCTCCTTGCCAGCATCAATGGATTGAACCCATCAAACTTCACATTTTGATCCCTTTTTTGAAAATATAGGTTGCAACACGAGAGGAGGGAACCAGAGAGAAGGAGCCATGGCAAGAACTGAGAAATCGGACCCGAACAGTGAGTCTTCTACTTCAGCCACTACATCTGAGGCCACAGAACCATCCGGCACCACCCTGCTTAAGGCCCTCAAGGTCATCGACAAAAAACTGGAGGACTACACCACTAAAGCAAGCAAGTCGGACGCTAAAATGATAGGTCTGCAAGATGACACAAAAGCCTCTACAGACACCTCACAGAGAGCACTAACAATGGCAGTACAACTAACAAAAAAATCTCACTGTTGACACTCCGTCTTGAGAACTTGGAAAACACTGTCTGAGCCAATAATATATGGATCGCCAGTGTGCTGGATGGTGCAACATAAGATGAGCCAAAATCAGCGCTGTAACAATTTCTCTCAGACTCGCTCAAAGTGGTTGCAGTATGAGTGAAGAAAGTGTACGGCATTACATCCCACCATGCCATGGGTTTGACCCCCCCCCCATAGCCAAAACAGTTATAGCAATACTATGTGGGATTCCTTTGAATGGAATGAAATTCTTAGGGTGCCGGACAAGCAACTCTCCGGAGTGACAAGGACAGGTTGTATGAATATTCCCAGACATCAGTTTTGCCACCAGATCAAACAGGAAGAGTTTTGATGTTAAGCAAGTCAGCTGAGGGAACCAGGAATACATCATGCCCCCCTGATTTCCACTCACCTGAAAAGAAAGTATGGAGACAAGACCTTCCTGGTTATTGACTCCCAAAAGGCCAGTAAGCGGCTGTAAACAATTTGGAGAGAACATGATACCGGGCAGGAGGAATCCAACAACAGAGAGGAGTAAGGTTTGTCCGATGGGGCAAGTATTCATCATAAAATCTCACTAGTTTAGTTGCAGCTGAGGTTTTAGGCCTAACAGGACATTCAGTAACTCAATAACTGTTATTATGACTGTTTTGTTTCTTGTGCTGTGTTTAGCTGTTAGGTGTAGTTTTATTACTGTTCAATTTCTGTGTACAGCGTAGGATACTTGGTCTTGATTTAAAATCTGCCCCGATAACGCCCCCAATGGTGCCTTCTTTCTCAATTTAGGACTGCCTTGTTGTGGATTGGACACTTGTTTCCTGCCTGTACCAGAGTGATATTTGCTGGAGGCATTTGCATGCCATGTGACTTCACTCAGTGGTCATGAGGAGGAACGCAGCAGTATGCTACACACTCCAAAGGTGGTACCATGTGACTGATCATATTGAACTGCCACAGTCAAAGATGCAGTTATAAAATATGATTGCATTCATACTGTATGCTATTTGCTACTTTTTCTTATTGTATATGCACTGTGGCCTGGATATTCAAAGCAGTTGTGCACGGCACAACTGGGTTGCACATGTGCAATTGCGGAGTTGCGCCATGGAGCGATATTCAGCTGGAGCTATTGCGCACTGCAAGGAGCAGTGCACCAATGTGCAACAGTAATGAATGCATGTGCAAGGGCAGGGGGTGTACCCATGAATATGCGGCACAGTGCGATATTCAACCAGCGACCCATGGCGCAAGTGTGGAGCAATGGCCAGATGCGCCAAGCAGACTTGAGCCTATAAAAACAGGAAGCAAGCAGGGTGACAGCACCTGCACCAGAGGGGAGCAACAGAGAGAGAGAGAGAGAGAGAGAGAGAGACAGGCAGACAGAGAGAGAGAGAGAGATAAAACAAGAAAAGGGCAGAGAGAGAGAGAGAGAGAGAGAGACAGAGACAGAGACAGAGACAGAGACAGAGACAGAGAGTGTGTGAGAGACAGTGAGACAGACAGAGTGAGAGTGAGAAAGACAAGGAGCCACCAGACCCTGAAGGAAGTGACACAGGCACCCACAGGGACATGGGACAGAGGTCGCAGGTGACTGAAAGCCAGGGGCGGGTGGCACAGGAGGGAGCCCGGCAGAGCGACAGGCACTGCCACACAGTGGCAAGCAGTCCAGTGGAGCCGGACGCCCGGAGGAGACAGGACAACAGGGGTCATGGCCAGTGCAGTATTCCAGATGGAGGCCGTAATGAGGGGTGTGAGGAGGTAGGAGGCAGAGCAACGTGGCCGTGGAAGGGTCCACTGGCGGTACACCTGGAACAGGCAGTACTGGCCCCACATCAGCTTTGAGACCCACACTGATACGGAGATCGTGGGCCAGTATCGCCTGAACTGGGTGATTCTGAGGTGTAGTGAGGAGATGCAGGCACCCACTAGATGGAGCCATGTCCTCACAGTGGAGACGAAAGTGACAGCCGTCATATGCCTGCTCGCCATGGGCACCTTCCAGAGAGCAACAGTGGACACCACAGGCATAACCCAGTTAGCCATGTCACAACTCCTCACACAATTCCTCAATGCCCTGCTGCCAGATGCTGCGGACTACATCCATTTCCCCAGCACACAGGCAGAGCATACAGCAACCATGCAGGAGTTCCACAGGGTAGCATGGATGCCTGGCATGCTAGGAGCCATCAACTGCACCAATGTGGGCATCCGCATGCTACCTGGCCCGGAGGGGGTAGCATATGTGAACAGGAAGGGCTACCCCAGTATCAACTGCCAGGTGGTGTACGATGCCAGGGTTCACATTACTAATGTCTGTGCCACACATCCTAGGAGTGCATATGACACCTTCATCTGGTACAGCTCAGCACTGTGCCACAGGTTCGAGAGTGGGGATAGCCCCATGGGCCACCTAATGGATGAGTATGGCAAGACCATGAGCAGCTGGGTACAGCAGGGCATGGGAGGGGGGCAGGCAGTGCAGGTGCTCTGGTGGGAGTGCCAGGGATGTGCAAGGGGCACAGCGACAGAAGACACCAGGCTAACCATACATCTGCCCACACAGGTGACAGTGGCAACCCACTCAAGCCCTGGCTGCTCACCCCCTACCGGCACTTGTCATCCCCAGCAGAGGACTGGTACAATGAGGCACATGCCAGTACGTGGAACATTATTGAGTGCATGTTCAGGATGCTGAATTCACGTTTCTGTTGCATAGACAGGTCTGGAGGTGCCCTACAGTACAGCCCCTCAAAGGCCTGTGGCCTATTCCTGGCCTGCTGCATGCTGCACAACATGGCCATTGACTGTGGGATAGCTGTCAAGTCCGAAGACAGGGACAGCAGTGGGGACGACATGGGCTGGGGGTGGTGGGCAGCCCCCCCCCGGGCAGAGGGATCCCCGGCCCCTGAGGCTAGCATGCCAGCATCAGAACACGATCTCACAGGAGCACTATGGTGTATGTAGATAGGTGGACAAACCCCCATGCACTGAACAGACACATTGGCATGGCACACAGGCATGGGTGGGCATGGCCATGGTCATCCACACACAGGCGTTTGACAGGGGCGGGGGGGCCATGCCACACAGCCACACACAACACCACGCAGCACTGTATAGCAACACACACTGGCACCCGCAGGCATGTGCCCAGGCGCTAGCATGTGGAGTGGATCAGATGCAGGGCACCGGTGCATAGGTGCTTCCAGCACTGTGCTGCCATCATCACACACATGCTGCACAGGCAAGCGGCCGGGCGGGTGTGCACATGGACAGCACGTGGAGTGACACACAGGTGCCATGACTGTGTCATGCACACACATACACACACACAAACAATGCCCAGGTGCACATAGGGCGGTGGCAGCAGACAGGGTGGCACGCACATCAGGTCTATCGCTCAGATACATGGCTGCCACGGACACAGGGGTGGCTGCACCGCAGCTGCTCAGCAGCCACAGGCTGCTCAATGGCCACAGGCTGCTAAATGGCCATGGGGGGGTTTGTGACTGCCCCCCAGGGGTCGAACAGTGGGACCGTGACCGGGTCCTCACAGGGGTCTGTAGGCACCCAAACAGGCCCACCCCCAGACATGCCTGGGATGCCGACAGCAGAGCCCGGAATTGACACTGAGGGTGTCACCTGATGCTGGGTCCATGGGGTGGACAGTACACTCCGCAGTGACTGTGGCAGGCAGCCACGCCCTGTGGCAGCCAGTGGCACAAGTCCGACCGAGTCTGCATTAGCTATGCGGTCCAGGGATGTGGTCGTGTCCTTCCGCAGGTGCCGTATGGCATCCAGGACCTGCACAGTGCTCCTCTCATGCTGCTCGGCTGCCTGACACACCGCTGCGTGGAGTGCACATACCCCAGCTACAAGCAGCACCTGTTGCTCCACAGAGGCCCGCAGCAATCGGGTGTGCTCAGTCAATGCGTCAGCACCCAGGAGTGCATGGGCGTGTCGCTGTCCCACCGGTGGTGTACAACCGCACTGCATGGCCCCCCACTCAGGTGGACGCTGCACAGCGGGGTCCCCATGGGGTAGGTCATTGCCAGGCGCAGCAGACACTGCGCCCAGCTGGCCATCATCCCCAGCCATCTGCTGCTGCTGCTGCTCCTCCAGCCCCTGTGTGCTGGCCAGCACCTAGGCAGTTGCACCACCACCACCACCCAGCGCCACTGCCGACAGGCCACTGGCCGCACTGCCAGTGTGGGTGGTAGATATGGGTGTCTCCTCCATGACAACACCCCCACTGTCCAGGATGATGGTCATGTCATCATCAGTGTCTGACCCTGCCTCAATCTGTGTCTCCATGCAGAGCACGCCATGGCTGGCATCCTGCTGGAACACAGCCAGGGCCTCATCTGCCACCACGCCCAGGACATCTAGCTGGACGGCAGTGGTGTGCTACAGCCGATCAGGCCCCTGGATGCCCATGGAGGTGAATGACTGGTCCTCCGGGGCTGAGGCTGGGCCTGCCCCCATGGGCAGCTGCAGGCACCCTTGCCACTGCATGCTGGCAAGCCGGTGCTGTAAGGGAAAACAGATGTGTCAGTGCCACCGTACCAGCCGCCCCCCCGGCATACCTACCGTGCAGTGATGGGATCCCTCCTGTCTGGACGCTACTGCCTGGCACACCCTCAACTGCGCTGCGCTGCATGGTGGTCACCACCAGCTCCTCTGGCACCGTGAGCTGTGGCACAGCAGCTTGGCCCCCACCAGTGGCTGTTCTGGCAGCTTGTATGGCCGCCACCTTCTCCTTTATCCTGCATTTGTCAGTGCCCACCTTCTTTTTGCACTCCTGTGCAGACTGCTGGTGGCTGCCCTGCTGGTTCATGGCTGCTGCCATCTCCACCCAGGCCATGACCCTGGCCTGTGGCGTGCCAGTGGCACCACTCAGCAATGGCTCCCTGTCGAGGTACACCTCAAACAGGGCATCGGTCTCCGCCTTTGTAAAGCTGGGCCTGCGCTTGCAGGCAGGCCCACGCTTCTTGCCCTCCTCATGCTCGGACATTTTGCTACCTGTGGATATGGACATGTGGTTACTGGCTGCAGTGGCCCACCCCATCCATCCTGATGAGCTTGCTGTCCTCACGGCAGGCACAACTTACCTCAGATGGTTGCAATACCAGTCCATGGCCTGTGCTGTTCTGCGGCGTCTTTATAGCGCATTGCATGCAAATGAGTTGTTGCGCAATGCTAATAACATGCAAATATCCCCACTGTGCTGCAGAAAGGCTGATGAGCTATTTTGCATGTGATAGCTGCATATTGCGCACTTGCGCCTTGTGCAATGGAATTGTTCCGGTGCATGACGTGGTGCAATTCCATGACATGCACAGTGCACCTCCTACAATATGCATGCGCCATGGCATGTGCTACTGCCTATTGCGCACAGTGAGCTAGGAGCGCTAGAGGAGCCATAGCACCTAATGCGCCACGGACTCAATAGTGCCTAGGCGCTATAGGGCCCATGGCGCTCAGGCACCATTAGACCTATGGCGCTCAGCATAGTGTCTGCTATAGGGCCCATGGAGCATGGCGTGATATAAGCCCTAGTGCGCACTATGCAATATAGGCCCTATGGTGCCCATGCGCATTTTCGCCTGCTGACCCCTGCCCTGCCCTATGCTCTTGGGACTCCTACTGCACGCATGGTGTGGCTTCATGACATGCATCTACGGCGATGCGCGATTGCCAGACGCTCTGCAACCGTCCATGAGGCGCGCATCCCACACATGTTGTGCACATGCACTAATGGGCCCTATTTTGATTCATCATTGGTATAGGTGGCATGGCACATCATGGGGTTTGTCATGCACAAAACTGGAGCCAGGTTGAGCTGGTCAACCTGGTGGTACAGATGGAGCCACATGCTGCAGGCCTGTTTGGGCAGCAGCCCTTGCAGCAGGCCATGCCAACATGTGGCAGGCCATAGCTGCTGACCTTGTCCAAGCCACAGGGGTGCACCGCACAGGGGAGCAGTGCTGCCACAGATACAGTGACCTGATGCAAAGGGACCTAGAGTGGCTGAGAGCGCTGCAGGCACGTGTCCCTAGGGGGGGCCATGCTATGGCCAGGTAAGTGGGCACGTGTTGCTTCTGTGCATAGCCACTGTAGCATGGTGTTGGCTGGGCTGCCTGCCATGCCAGGGGAGGCACTGTTGTCATGTGTCCTGTGGTGTGGCATTGCCAGTCACCGGGTGGGCTGCACCACTGTCCTGTGGCTCATGCCCAGCTGGGGTGCACACTGTGCCTAGGGTGGGGTGGGGGCTCATGCTGTGGTTGTGTTCTAATGTGTGCCTGTCTGTTTTCCTTCCCTAGGACCTGAGGATCAATGCTGTGCAGGGTGGCTGGGGCACCTGGTGGTCCACAGCAGGCCGCTGCAGTTGGTCCGGTCGGAGGAGCTGGACCCCATGGAGCTGGTGGAGTGGCTGTGGGACCAGTGCATGCAGTGCCGCAGCGGGCAGGTAGGCACTGTTCTGTTCCTCTACTCAATACCAGGTGGTTGGCAGGGGTGGGGGTGTGGCCAAGGCCACCTGTGCCTTGCGCCGTGTCAGCTGTGTGCAGCACACTGTGTGGTGTGCATGCCACCGTGGGGCACCCATTGCACACGTGTGGCAGCTGTTGGTGGGATGGGTGTGTATCTGGCTGCCACCAGTGCTGCTGTGGTGCTGCTGCAGCACTGTGCCACCTGCCTGCCACTGAGTGGTCGGGTGGCCCTTGGGTGGCAGGTGTCCACTGCTGTGCACTGTTGTGGCATGCTGGGGTGTCAGCAGGTGTTGGCCCACCCACTGTGGGTGGCCAGGGTGCCACTCCAGGGGCATGTGTTCCCACTGTCCACTACGCACGGTGGGAGGGCATGGTGTCTGTGGACATGCACTGATCACCTGTGTATTCTTTTGTCATAGGCATCCAGAGGGGATCGCGACTGCCGCTATACTGCCGTCTTCTGTGGTAAATAATCTTGATCACCTCCACCATGATGGAGATTGCCCAACAGACCAGATGGCTATTGCTGTGCAACAGAAGACGATGGAGGCACCAGGCGGCAGCAGGATGTGGCCACTCATAGCGGGACCTGTAAATCCTCCCTGCCTTCCCTTCCCCTTCCTTCCCCTGTTCCACTGTACAGTCCCTGTCCCCTCTCCCAATCCCTCACTCTCTTACCCTGTCCCTCTGGTTGTCTTGTAAATAGTTGCTGAATACATTTTTCTACCTTACCTGCCTGCGTCCATGTCTGCTTTGTGGCTGGTGAGTGGTGCAATGCTGCAGTGGTATGGTGGGTGTCTGTGTGGTGTGCCTGTGTCATTGTGCGGGCCTTGCGTGGTGGTGTCCTGCCCCTTGGCTGGTGGCTGTGCCTTGGGGTGGCCATGGGCTGGCTGTTCAGGATGTATGGCATGTGTGTTAGGTGCCGTGTGCCAGGGTGTGGCTTGCCGTGGTCTGGATTGGTGGGGGCATGCCATCCAGTGAGGGAGCTGGTGGAAGCTCACCCTTGGCTGATGGTGTCGCCTGTTCCCTGCGGCCACTGCCCTGGTGCTGGGAGAGCCAGCTGCCTGTGTGCACCCTGCAGGCGGTGGTCACCTGTGGCCCACCACTGTGTGCCCCTGCCACTGTTCCTGGCTGGGCTCCACTGTCTCCCCACGCTGTCTCTCCCCCCCCCACCTGCCTTGCTCCCAGCTGTGCCTAGTGCTGGTTCTTCAGTGCCTTGGTGCATCTTCCGTTGCTCCCTTGTGCATCTCTGGTTGCACTATGGCACTGGTTGGGTTGCTCCCTGGTGCACTTCTAGCTGCGCCATAACACATCCCTGCAATATTCAGCCATGTTGTACTGGTGCATGTCGACGTGTGCAACAGTTGAATATCACAGTCACTGCACCATAGCGCAGTTGGGTTGCACTGCAGCGGGGTTGCACTGGCCTTTGGCGCATTTCTGAATATCCGGCCCTGTTTCTTCATACTGCAAAGAATAACTGCACATCTGTTTTTTCTGTGATGATGTATTGAACCTGCAGTACCTTAATAAAATATGTTCACAAAAAAATAATAACAGATTATCTCATACTGAAGTTTACACAATGGTTGTTCTGCAGGAGGGGGAGATCAAGTCTCAGTGCATGACTAAGTTTCTTATTGATGCGGTGTGACAGAACAGTTAACCCGGTTAGGCATGGGGAAAGCTTCTTAACTTTACACCTGGATAAAGTTCTAGTTCTTGGCTGTATAAGGTTTTATTATAATCAATGTTGTATTATTTACTATAGGAACCCTTCCATATGATGTAACATGGGTCAGATAATGGAAGTCTCCTTGTTTTAAAAGCTGTGTAAGTATAACATTATTTTTTTTTAAAGAGCCACTGATGCCTCGAGAAGAACTTTGAAAACATAATATTTGGACACAAAGCTGCTTATATTTCTCATTAACTCTGTAGTTCTTACCCCCCATTATTTATTATTATAAAAAGAGTCTTAGAAATGCTGCAATCTGATTGGCTGTTAGGATTCCAACAGCCTTACATTAATCCATGTTAAACTGTCATGTACAGCCTGATCACCATGGCACATGGATTCTTCCTGTCAGCATTCCATCCTCTACCACTGCTGAATGTGTGGATGATGCATTCTGATTTTGAACCAGCATTCTTAAACTGTTGGTGGAAGAACTATTTTATTAAAAATCTCCCTCTAAATGAGGAAAACATTCAAAAAGTATATTTTTAACACTTTTCTTTTGGAATAATTTTTTATAATAGCAATAAGGCACTCCCAGGAGTTAGATTAACATTCAGTTAATCTAATCCTGGCATATACCTGGCCGCGCCTGTGCCACATTACACCCCTAGGGGGTGATTAACAGACTGTTAATCTAACCCCATGTTGTGCCTTTTTGCATAACTGATGTTATATGATTGAAAATTGGATAGCTGTTCCTTGAGGGTTCATCAGGTCCTATTGCTTCTTCCCAACCTGATGTCATAATACTCTGCTTGTGACATCACAGTTATACCCATTGCAACAGACTGTGATGCCACAATAGAGTATTAAGATTTCAGGTAGGGAAAAGCTTTAGAGGAAGATGAACTCTGAGGGATAAATATCTTATTTTTGTGGTAATTTCTTTAGTAATAAATAACTGGGAGGAGAAATCTATACAAGATATATGAAATACAAGCTGAATTGTGTCCAAGGAGACAACCAATTCACAGATACATTGTACCTGCAATTGCATAGAACACTGAATCAGCCATCATTGCAACCCTATAGATATCTCATTACACTATAGGTATCTCATCATACCTTTTACTTACAGCCCACAGTTTCTCCAGGCAAGTTTAGACCACACTAACCAGCAGTGAGAAGGGCAGGGCTTTTTCCTTCCCATGCACTGCATGCAGGGCGCAGATATGACTGACGTTACTATATTGGCTGAAAATGTTAACTAGAGACCTGCAGACTCTTACTGCTGCATGCAATCAAAGCTTATATACAGCATCGTTTATTTATTTTATTTATTTAGTTTTTGTTAACCAGGAAAGAAGGACTAGACAATTCTGCCTATTTTCAGCATCGTCCCGAGGGAGGGGCTACAGATGGCTGCCAGCTGACATCGAACCAGGTTAAGTTGTCAGTGGTATTTTTAGTGAATGGGGGAAATTTGGCCAAGACACTGGAGAAATTCCTGTATAGGATATCATGTCCCCAAAACCAGCCTACTCCCAGCCTCATTACAGTAATATTACAGGTAATGATGGGGGCCCTGGACTCCCTTACATCCCGCATATATCTTGCTGCAACAGAACTGAATAAACATGGAATATCTCAGACTGAGATGGCAACAAGACTTAAGAACAGAAATATTTCCTCAGCTCAACAGTGGGGAAAATATACAACCTCTGTGCATATACCAACCTCATCCCACCTATGTAAAGAATTTTCCTGGAAAACCTCTCACTTTTTCTGCGCTCCCTCACACCAGATTGTTTAATTGTTTAATTAGTATTTCGGAAAGACCTTTGAGCGTGAGCTCTTTTACAAAGGTTCCACGTCAGGGTGGACAATAAGACAGTACACATATTCAGTGGTTACAGAGGCCTGATCATTAGGCATTAAAGAGCGATGACATGACAATTAGACAAATAGGAGAAAAAAAAACTGAGCAGTTGTAATTGAATACTAAGCTATTTCTAATCAGTTGCCCTAGGTAGCACACCCCTGGAAACTTCCAAATCCGTTGATGGACTATGGCAGAGTAACTGCATAGGGTTTAACGCTGTCCCGGATGACGAGAGGCTGAGTGACAGTACAACAAGGGGGACTGGGTTTGAAACCAACCACAGACAGTGAGAGGTGGGGTGGGGATAGTGAAATGGGGTGTGGGGCTGTGATGGGGAGCAGCTCCAGAGGGCTATGTGTCAGTATGGTGTGTGTTGGGGTTGGGAGGGGCAGATAAAATATGCTCCACAACATGGGGCCACTTGTTGCAGACACTGTGGAGAGAAGGCAGCCCATGCACATATTTTTGACAATGCCCTAAGCTCAAGTCATTTCTGGTTGAACTACAAACAGAAATTGGAGAACTATTAAAACTGACTTTCACTCTAATCCCACAAGTATTTATATTACTGGATACGCCTGAGGGCTTCAGAAATCCAGATACTAGAAAACGCCTGAGCTTACGTTTGTTTATGGCCAGGAAGACAATAAGAAAAATCTGACTGACCAGTTACCTACACTAAACCTGTAGAAGCATCTTAACAAAATTTACAATATGGAAAAACCCACAGATAAAGTATCCTCAGAGAAGCTGGGTGTTTTACATTATCAGGGACAAAACGGGGAAGCTGGCACCTGCAAAACACAGTCATTCAGGCTTAACACAGCCTAAGAACTTGCATTGTACTCACAGATAGTGCTGTAATTATCACAATCTGTCCCAAACGCGTTTCACTCTTAAAAAAGCTCACTTTTGAGTGAAACGTGTTGGGGACAGGTTGTGGCTACTGGTGGAGGAGTTCTTTACTGAAATTGCTGTACACTTGAATTGAATTGCTACTTCCAATATGCTGGACGTAAATGGATGAACTTTTAAGAAGGAACAATTAAAAGCTGAATTTTATTCCTGATATCCAGGTCTGGACAGCACTTACTGGGATAATTACAGCACTATCTGTGAGTACAGTACAAGTTCTTAGGCTGTGTTAGGCCTGAATGGCTGTTTGTTGCAGGTGCCGGCTCCCCTTTTTTTTTCCTGTTTATTTACTCTAGCTGAGGCACTGCTAGCTCCCAGGTGTGACCCACAAAATCATACCTCTGTTTTATATTATGTCAAAAAGAAACTACTTTGTGCCTTGAGAAGTGTTTTCCTTTTATCTGAGAATATGATCTGACCTGTCTCTGCATGTGGTTATATTAAAAGGACAACTAAACAGGGTAAATTTGTAAAATAACACTTCAGAAATGTAACTGACACAATTGTAGGTTGTAGTCTTACCCGCAGCACCATGTGGTGTATTTTGTTGAAATTGGGGATTTTATATTGTTTTGTCATGTTTGTACTATATACAAAAGCCACACTATATATTGAAAAGTCCTGCTCCAGTACATGTCTAAATTGGCCACGATGTCAGAATGCAATGACATCATCGGAACGACAGTGCTCTGAAGTGATCATTCAGACTGAATAGGGACCTTATAAATACATATATATATATATATATATATATATATATGTATATATATAAAGTTGAACTCAGAGAAGACAGAGGTGTTAGTGGTGGTCAGACAGTGAGGTCGCATGATGGCACGCCCTCTGGAATTTTTCTTGGCGGCGTGTCACTTCTGACCTCTGAACAGGTGCGCAACCTTGGGACTGTCCTAGACGACAGGCTGACCCATCAATTTCAAGTGTCGGACATTGTCAGGACTTCCTTTTACCATCTTAGGAATATTGTCAGGGTACGTTACCTTGTTCCGTCTGACTCTTTGCCAATGTTGGCCCATGCTTTCGTGTCCTCGCGCCTGGACTATTGCAACGCCCTTTACTTTGGGCTTTCTGGGGTTGAAATCCATCGCCTACAGCTGGTGCAGAACACTGCAGCCCGGGTTCTGACTGGACAAGGAGATCCAGTCACATTACCCCGGTACTGCGCGAACTGCACTGGCTTCCTATACGACGGCGGATCACCTTCAAAGTAATTTTATTGACTTTCAAAGCCCTTCATAATCAGGGTCCGACCTATCTGAAAGAACTTCTGGTGCCTTACTGCCCTGGCCGATCACTCTGCTCGGCTGACGAGGGGTTGTTAGAGATTCCAAGAGTGAGTTTAAAATCTTCTGGTAGTAGAGCATTTTCGTATGCTGCACCCACTCTTTGGAATTCTCTACCACGCCGGTTAAGGGAGTGCACCTCTGTGGAGGTATTTAAGAAAAATTTAAAAACACACTTGTGGCATATGGCTTACTTGGAAGATTAATGAAATCTGACTGCAAATATTGTGTTTTGATTGTATGGATGAATTTATTGTTTGTTTTTAACATGAGATGTTGTTATGTAATTATTTTATTTATATGTTTTTAATTGGTATTGTATGTTGTGGGTTTTGACATGTAAAGCACCTTGATATTTTGAAAGGCGCTTTAAAAATAAAGTTATTATTATTATTTATATGTTGTTACCTTTACATTTAATTTCTCAACAAAATCCTTTAATGTACATGTGTGACAAGGGTGTTGGTTACAGGGAATTCAGTGATTTGTAACAAAAGATGTCACCCTGAAACTAAGCAAAATTAGTTTGACATAATCTATTATATTACAGTGAACAGTAAGAAAACCAGAATGTTTTTGTACACAAAGTACACATTAGGACCAGCCCCACATTTGAGTGTGGGGCCCTTGGTGCTGACTGTTCCCCTTTATGTTTCTGTTAATTAACCCTGCATGTTATGTGACTGCTTCCCTAATTTACACAGCCAACTGGGCATCAGGCTCTGCTGAGCTCTTTATAGACCAGCAGCACTCCCCGGGGTGACTGCCCTTTTGGTTCCCTAGCTAGACCCAAACGGAGTGTGACACTGTTTGTCCCGATAGCCTCCTTGTGTCCCACAGTAAGGCTTTCCATTAAACATAGAGCCACCCACTCCCTTTCCTATCAGACCTACTGTATCCACCTCAGGATGTCCTGAATCCCTCCTTCTTGGTGTTCCAGTCATTTCCACCCCCTAGCAGGTCTCTCTGAGTGCCACTGAGTCCTGGCCTTTCAACTGCATCAGCCTTGAACGTACCTGCCAATTTTGTTGACTTTGTGTTATCCAGTTCTAAAGGCACAGGTGCTTAAAACCTCCCTATTTACTTTGCAAAGTATTGTTAAAAATTAAAGACTTTATGGCCAGGATAGCCAAAGATCCTGGACTGGATCTGCTAAATGTTTGCTCCATAGCAAATGAGTGCCTGGGACAAACCACAGGTATACAGAAACATGTTGAGGCACATTGCAAGTGCTAAAGGCATGTTCGCATATGCCAGCCTAGCACTTTCCTGATTGTGTCCACATACCCAGCTCCCTACTGGCAACAGGAGGTATGTGGCCAACAGGGTGCTATAAAGCCTGCAGGAGCAATCTGGCTGTTAGGGCCCACTAATGGCGATTTGCTCCTCTGGAACAGTCTTCTATATTTGTACCTTAATATGCAAAATACCCAGTAGCGCTAACAAGGTGCAAAGGGGTCATTTGCATCTCATTATGGCCTCATTACTGGTTCAGAGCAAACATACTTTGTGACCCCCCCTCAGCACCATTCAGGGCTGCCAAAAGCCTGTTACCTGGGGTCCTATGGTCCTTCTGCCCCTCAGTCACCCTGCTAGTGTAAAAAGTGAACATCCCTAGTATCCAGCAGTCCAACCACAATCACCCCACTGGTGTCAAGAGGAAAAATCCCTGGTGTCCAGTGGTTCCCTGCCCCCCTGATATCCCCACCAGTGTATAGAGTGAAAGTATCTGGTATCCAGAGACCTCCGCCACCCCCACCCGATCTCCCTGATGGTTTAAAGAGTGAAAGTCCCTGGTGTCCAGTGGTCCCCCCTGCACCCCATAGGGAAGCCACCCCGCACCACAATCTGCCTGGCCAATCCGCAGCACCACCACTCCCCCAGATGGGGAATGGCACCATCCCTCCACACCCCTGCACTACTGGCTGCTAACTGAATGACAGTTTGCGATTGTACACCTGCTGTAGAAAAGCTGAAATATTTGCAGGGTGGGGGACAAAAAAATATGTTTCATTGTTTGGCAGAAACACAATCCCCATAGACATACATAGCTGTTTGAAATGCATGAAGTGATGTACAGTTAATCAACCTGGTGACCTGGTATTAGATTTTATATTTCCTTTTATTCCAGAACTAGAAAAGAAAGAGTTAAAGGCAGTGTCTCCCTGCATATTTCCTTGAACAAAAAACAAACCCAACAGGAGTGGGTGTAAGCTGCCATAAAAAAGTCTCTGAAATGCAGGGTTGGACTAACAAACAGAGTCTTCTCTTTTTTTTATGGTCTCATAGCAACAGATAACGTAACTAGATCCTGGAACCTCACTTAGAACACAATGGTGAGAAGGTATGCTTTAATAATACAGTTCCTGAAGGCAGGTAACAGATAGAACCATGATGATAATTACTGAAAGAAACCTGGACATCTCAGAGTAAAACTTTTTTGTAATGGGAAGGCTATAAGCCTGAGGTTCAATGGGCAGAGCAATAATGTTACTCCCCAATCAGGCCTTAAAAGGCCACTCCTCCTGGACTGTTCCATGATTTGTTTCTTCATTGCAGTCGGAGGTGCCGCCCTCCTTGCTTTGGACTGTTGCACCATTGCCACCATGCCTCCGGCCACAGGTCCCCCTCCTAATTTCTATCTTCTTCTCACCCGCCGCGCCATTCTGCAGATGTGTCCATTGCCCTTGCCTCGCTCATTCTCTCCGCCTGTTGTGCCTCTGTTCTCTGGTCCCATTCTCTTTCCCCTTTTCCTCCTGTGGCTGTGTGCAGCCTGCCCCCCCCCCACCTCTTCCCCACTTCCTTGTCTTGCAGCTCAGCAGCTGTTTGCTGCTCCCTCATTCTCCTGTCCCTCCTCCCCACTCTGTCTCCCCTGTACCTCGTTCATTGTTTTGTTTTTCTTTTGGGGGTTGGTTCCCGTTATCTTCATTCACATCTCCCCTCCTTTCCAGCTGCCTCTCTGCTCCTCTGTTTCAACTCCATTCACCAGCTTTCCTTCGGTCACCGGGAGTTGTGTAGCTGCTCACTGCTGCGATGCCCTGGTGCTCTCTCTCGTTGGCTGCCTCTCAGTTCCATCCTTCTCTTCTCCGCTTGAAGCTCTCGTTGGTGAGTGGCACCGGGAGTCAGCCCTTCCCATTCATTTCCCCTGTCAGGCTCCATGCCTCCTGGCCATTGGTCCACTTCTGCGGCACTTCTGGCCCACTGTACTTCCAGTCATGCCTCTCCAGACCTCGGCATTTCTGACACGCAGCAGTCCAGTCCCCGTTGCTGATGTGGTATCTTCCTTGTCCAGCACTCCAGTACTTTGCCTCATATTTCCTGCTGTCATCTTGCCCACCTTGGTACAACAGTTCACGGGGAGTTGGAACACTAGGGCATTCTGCTCCTCCTTCAGGACAGCTTGATCTGTTTCTTCTGCTGTCGTTCTCATTACTGCTCTGGTTCTCCGGATAAACTTCCCAGACCCCTTGGCTCATCTGTCATGACCTTGGTGCTTTTCCCTTGACCTAAACATATTTAGCTACCTTGGGCTGGGATGAGTCCTGGAAGCCATGTTCCTGCATCGCCTGCCTTACTCGGCTCAGGTCCTCTGGGACCGCCCATCTTTGCACCCGAGCTTTCCTGTTTCCATGAGCACTGCTCCCATTCTGCTGTTCTGTGCCTTTGCCCTTTCACCTTTCATTTGAGTCACCTGCCATACCAGGTACCCTCTGATGTACACTCGTACCATCTACCTCAACCCGTTAGCCCCAGTGGCACCTTGGTTAGCACTTTCCACTATACCATGCTTCTGTGAACCATACTATGCATTCTGCTATCTTCTGTAGCTCTCATTCTGTGTGTCTGTCTTATGTTTGTTTGCTGCTTGGTCTCACTTGGTACAGCCTGCCTCATCTGGCCTTCATTGTCAATGCTTTCTACTTCATGTTTTCTTTTTATTTATCCTGCATACAGCTGACTTGTGCAGCACTCTATCATTCTGGATGCAGCTGGCAGACAAGACCAACCTCCAACCTTCTGCCCATTGTTCCGTATCACAACCCGGGACCTGTTGCGCCTCCTTTTCCATTTTGCTTACTATTGCCCTCATGATCCTGTGTTCAGGACTCCTCATCACTGCGTCTAGCTACACCACTAACATTAATGCTCCCTCAACCTTCACCTCTTCGCCTTCCTTATCCTATGCTTTCTTTTGGGGGTTTTCCCTATCTGCCATCACTATCTCTATTTGTAGCCTCCTCTTACCCTAGTCCATCCGGTGTTCTAGTGCCTAAGTCTGGTTCTCCTTTGCCCAGTCCAACCGCAGGGACTACTCACTCACATCGATTATTCAAGCATACCTCTCATTGGGTCTTATACTACCTCATTGAACTGCTGTACTCCTGTGGTTATTATCACCATTAGTCACCTCATGACCGCATCTCGTTCTCCTTCGCTTATCTGACCTCTCTGTGGATCTACTCCTTCACATCGACTACTCGAGTATAACCCTCTTGAATCCATGTTACCTCAACTCAACATGCTCTCCACTCAGAGACATGCCTTTAATATCTTTTGCAGCTCCATCATCAGAGCCCCTTTGGCTGCCCGAGCAGGTTCGGAAGCACCCTCCACGCTGTTCTCCATCAAGACCGCCTCTGATTCACCTGGTCTGTTTCATAGGCTCGCATAGGCCAGCTGAGTGCCTCAGCAGTCATCTCTCTCCTCTCTCCTCTCTTCCTCTTGAGTGTCTAGTTGCAAAGACATTGCTTGCAACCCTCAACAGCTGTCCATTTAGAAGGACAGAGTAAGAGCTTCCTCTAAACTGGAATATTTTCCTCCTTCCTCGATCTCGACTTTAACTTGCAGTAGCTGAGCTGTCACTAATCAAAATGTCATTCAGCCTGGAGGGAAGGTGACCTAGGCCTTGGATCCCCAGAGGTTTCCTCCTCAAAGGGTTTTTTTCCTCTCCTCCTTGCCGAATGTCATAACATTAGACAGGGTTAGTGCTTTCATCGGTTCAGTAGTTAGGTTCCGCTGTTGGACGAAGTCGGATGGTGGCCCTGGCTGTTCCCTCTCTCTTTAGGAAGTCCGCCCTTCTGTATCTTGTCAGCTTTCAATTCATTCCTTGTCCTCATCATATCTCGTTCTTCTCCTGTCCTTCCCATCTATGTCTATCTCCTTACGTTCCGGTCTCAACATATTCTGATTTTTCAACTCTTCGATGCTCAACACTGTTTTGGGTATTCTTTTTGGGTTCTTCCTACGCTACCTTTAGCCAAGGGAATTATTCCCAAGTCACCTATGGGGGGAACCCTGTTCTATGGTTCCTTGTGTCGTACCCCTACAGGGTGGAATATCCCACGATAGAGAGGCGAACAGCCACAATGTATCAAAGTCACACAAGCATATATCTCATCCAATTGTGTAAGCACAACTGAGTGGGAAGGCTATAAGCCTGAGGTTCAATGGGCAGAGCAACAACATCACTCCCCAATCAGGCCTTGAAAGGCCACTTCTCCTGGACTGTTCCAAGATTTGTTTCTTCGTTGCTCCACCATCCACCCCTCCTCCTCCAGTGGCTCATCTCTCTTTCCCGTGAGCTTCTTCCTAAGCTACCTTTAGCCAAGGGAATTATTTACTTGGCACCTAATGGGGGAACCCTCCTCTACGGTTCCTTGCATCGTACCCCTATGATCGAAAGGTGAACAGCCACAATGTATCAAAGTCACACAAGCATACGTCTCATCCAGTTGTATAAGCACAACTGAATTACTATTTATGCATACCAGCCTACCCCCAGTCACCAACCCCACAGCCCAGTTACTGTCTTCCCCAGGATTTACCCTATTCCTACAAGCTCCCATGGATTACCCCCATGGCAGGGCCCTCCACATGGGACTAAGCCCTTCAGAAGAACCTACAGCAGATCCAGCAGAGGTAGGAGCTATGGTCAGTGGTGCAAGGCCAGAGGTAGGCTTGGCTTAATCCTTCAGAGCTGGCAATCTGTTTCCTCCACTGTTTCCTCCCTGAACCCAAGATGTTGACAATGAATGTGCAGATGCAATGGAAGCAGTGGGCACAGGTGTCTGTCTCCCTACCACAGCCAACCACCTGCTATTCCACCTGGATCATCCAAGTGGTACTAGCACAGCAGAAGTGAACTTCCTTCCTACCCAGGGAAAGCAAGCATCCCATGGGATGCTCAAACCAGCCTCCCTCCCAGCCAGCCCTGGGGTCCTGGACTTGTTCCTAAACCCAGGTAGCCAGTGTTATGAGCAGTCCCAGGGGAAACTATGAAAAAAAAGAATAGTTTGGCACATTTCAGCTTATGTTTAATATATTTTCTGTATATAGCTTCTTTTCCATTTTAACTGGATACACTGACATTAAAACAGGATCACTGTCCTTTTGGCTTCATCTGCTTTGGTTGCTTGTCATTACCTAGTGTCTCAGTCCTCTGCTTGTGACATCACAATCTGTTGCTGTGGAAAAAAAATTATGATGTCACAAAAAAGGATTGTGATGTCTGTTGTAGACAAGCAACCAAAACAGATGAAGTCTAGGGGTCAGTTATATTTCAAGGTTAAGATTCATAGTTCTTTTTTTCCTTTTCAGATATAGTTTTTTGCTCCCTAGTATCTCGTTTCCAGGAGAATCTTGGGTGACAGTATGGCAGCAGAGCGCTAATAAAAAATGTTAGTGGTTATAATATTGTGCATTCCTCTACAGTACATACAAATACATTCAGTGTTTAACCAAATACAAAGACAAGCAAACATCAAGGTATGCCTATGCCTCATAAAGCAGTGCAATGCAATGCACTGGTAAAAGTTATGACTGTTGGAAAAGGATGGGAGGAAGATATGCAAATTGGGGGGAATCCAATTTTTTTTAATTGTTGACTTTTAGAAGTGGTCACTGCCATGTGTATGGCAGTAGTGGTGGTTAAGCATGACCAGCTTAAAGTACCCTACATTTCTAGCCTCCTTTACACCATCCAGGATAAGAGTTTCAATTGGTTGGTGCAGGCATGCTGAAACAGTCAAAACTTTCTCACCAATGATTATGTGGATTCTTGGTACTTGATGCAGGTTCTTTAACATGAGATCTAAGGTGATAGACCTAATCAGAAGGCTGCTGAGTAAGGTAGGTTGCAGACCATGGACACACCTGCAGAGAAGGGAAGTCCATTTGGAAAATGACATCCTATATGCTTCATTTTTGTATTCAAGTGCTGGCAGCAAGGGTTCTTTGGATGTGGGCAGGAGTTTTTTTGTGTTCAGATTAAGGCAGCTTTTAGTGTGATAAAATACCCTAAGTTTTTGGTGAGCGTGCTACACAGTTTTGAAGATATGTTCATAAAAGGACAGCTGCAGATCAGGGCATCAAACCAAAGGTCAAAGTATTTGAAGTGTTGGACATTTTTGATGGGGTTCCAGTAAATACTGCAAAAATGAAAGAAATAGCAAACACGCCAAATGGCTTCTAATAAAAAGCTTTAATTTGCTGATCTGCAACAGAAACAATAGTACACACCCCTACATGGTCAAAGTATTTGAAGTGACTTCATCAGTGAGCCATTTTAGTGCGCTTGGGGTTAAGCCCTTGTAATGAAGCGTATAGTGCCATGGCTCATGGTGCCAAATGCTTGAGTTAGATCTATGAAATAGCTCCCATGTGATACCTAGGGAGTCTAAGCTATCTGAGAGTGCATTGTTCTTGCTGGCCAGGTTCTTGAGCAGTGCCTGTAAGTTACTTAGGTGAATAACATCAAAGGAGAAAGGAGGTACTGTTGAAGCAAAGAGTCCTGAAAGAACTCCTAAAACTCAAGGTGGACAAAGCAATGGGGCCTGATGGGATTCACACCAGAATCCTAAAAGAATTAAGGGGGGACCTAGTGACATGACTGACCATACTTTTTAGCAAATCATTGGAGGATGGGGTGGTACCTGAGGACTGAAGGAGGGCAGATGTGATTCTCCTTCACAAAAGTGGGAGCAAGGCAGAAGCAGGAAACTACAGACCTGTTAGTTTGACCTCAGTGGTAGGAAAAATGATGGAATCACTTCTGAAAGAAAGAAGTCTTGAGTACCTAGAGGCCAGCAGGGCACAGGACCCAAAGCAGCATGGATTCACAGCAAGAAGGTCATGTCAGACGAATATAGTTGATTTCTTTGACTGGGTAACCAAAGTAATAGACTAGGGAAGGGCTGTGGATATGGCCTACCTAGACTTTAGCAAGGCATTTGACACAGTCCCGCACAAAAGATTAATAATCAAGTTAGCCAGCCTGGGAGTGGGTCCCAGGGTGGTAGTCTGGGTAGAAAACTGGCTGCACGACAGGACACAGAAGGTAATAGTGATGGAACTCATTCCAAAGAAAAGGGGGTTACTAGTGGAGTACCTCAGGGCTCAGTACTGGGTCCAGTCCTCTTTAACGTCTTTATAGGTGACATTACAGAGGGTCTGGAAGGAAAGGTATGCCTCTTTGCAGATGACACAAATATCTGTAACAGAGTTGATACACAAGAGGGGGTAGAAAGGATGAAAAGGGACTTGGCAAAGTTGGAGGAATGGTCAGACATATGGCAACTTAGATTCAATGCAAAGAAGTGCAAAGTAATGCACCTGGGAAACAAAAACCCAGGAGAAAAGTACACAATGGCAGGGGAGGTACTAACAACAACAATAATGGAAAGGGACCTGGGGGTAGTCATATCAGATGACCTAAAGGTGGGTAAGCAATGTGAAAAGTTAGTAAGGAGAGCTGGGAGGATACTGGGATGCATAGGGAGGGGCATCACAAGTAGAAAAAGGGAAGTGGTTATCCCTCTGTACAGACAGTTGGTGAGACCCCATCTGGAGTACTGCTTGCAGTTTTGGGGACCCCATCTACACAAGGACATAGACAGGATGGAAGCAATCCAGAGGAGGGCAACTAAAATGGTGCATGGTCTGCATCAGAAACCATATGAAGAGAGACTGAGAGAGTTTAATATGTATACCCTTAATTAAAGGAGGGACGGGGGGACATGATAGAAACTTTCAAGTACCTCAAGAGAATCAACAAAGTCCAGGAGGGTAACATCTTTCTGAAAAAGAGATGTGCAAGAACAAGGGGGCACAATTTAAAGATAGAGGGGGGATGACTCAGGGGTAATGTGAGGAAATTCTTTTTCATGGAGAGTGGTGGACACATGGAACTGCCTTCCTGGGGAGGTTGTGGGGTCTAAAACAGTGGGGGAATTCAAACATGCATGGGACAGACATAAGGCAATTATAGTGGGGGGTTGCAGGAAGTAGGCTGTTGGTTAACTAGAATCTGCAGCTTATCCAATAGGTAGGGAAATGGGCAGACTGGATGGGCCAAGTGGTCCTTATCTGCCATCAAAGTCTGTTTCTATGTAACTGGGAGCAGTGGGAGATGTTCTGGGTTAGATTGGCTAGTGCATAACCCAATCAAATTTGATGGTGTGGTGGCTCCTGTCCCAAACTTGCTGAGGCTCTTCAGTTGGCTTCTTCTGTAGCTGACTCTGAAAATGAATAAAATTACCTCTGCAGCTTGTGATCTCATTCAGGAAAAAAGAATCCTTATTGAAAACCTATCTACCAATAAATTTCAATGTGCTTCTATATCCAGATCAGAAGTGCGTAACTTTTCTTTGGGAGATGTTTATGGAGTGATGTTTCCCTCAGGAAGATAATAGTGTCCAGAGGTTTTTGAAAGATTTAATAAAAATCTCCTAGTAATCTGCATAGAGTTCTGCTTTTAACTTCCTAATGAGAGTTACTGTTCTATTTCTGATGTTCTAGCTCGCTGTCTGCAGCATTCCAGAAGCTTGGGACATATTCTTTATATATATATATATATATATATATACACATACATAAACCGTATATATATATATAGATATATGGGATATACAATGGTGAGCTGTCAGATAAATTATTTATCTACACAAGTGCTGTTTGACCTCAGGTAGCCTCACGAGTGGCACAAGCCACAAGTGAGGTGTCCAAAGTCAAGCAGCACAAGTGTAGATAAATCATTTATCTGAAAGCTCACCATTGTATATTTCATATATGCAATAGGGATGCTTTCTATCACTGCAGGAACATTTGGTTTTGACTGTTTAGCTTTTTTTAAATGATAATTTCCGGGAGTTTTGGTTAACTTTCCTAGAACATGTCCACCAGCATAGTGATTGCTATTAAAAGAAACATCACTCATTTTGTAGAAAACTTCTTGCTGAACAAATGTCATGCTCACAGTACCATGATACCTTTTTCATTTAAGCAATAATGCATGACAGGGTGTAGGTTGTGCTAGGACCTCCATGGGTGAATTCAGGCAGGGCTGCCAGGCCAAGTCGTCCAACGTCCAGAAGTGAGGTTATCCCAGCACAACCCACACCCTGAGTGCGTTATTGCTATTATACAATGGCTCATTGTTATACAAAATAAAAAAAAATTAAAAAATGTTTTTAGTAGATTTTTAGTGTGGCAGTATATCTTTATTTCTTAAGAGAAGACCTAACATAAATGCAACGAATCAGTGCAGTGAGGTTGTGCTGGGATAACCTCAATGCGCCAGGGACACACTGGCCAATCAGAGTCCAGGACATTTTCTTGCCATTGTATAATTTAAAGTTATTCATATTTATTTGTCAAGAAAGGGAAAAGAAAATAGAATTTTATGCTGTTTTTTTGCTAATTATAAAAAACCTAAAAGGTATCCATAAATGAAACACCACTCATTTTGTAAATAGTTTTGTGCTGAACATTTTTCGTGCTCACAGTACCATGCTGTTCGTTTTTGTTTTTAAGTTATTTACATTTGTTTGTCAAAAAAGTGAACAAAAAATTAAATTTTCTTCTGCTTTTTTGCTAATTGTAAAAAAAATCTATAAGGTATCTGTACATTAAACACCACTCATTTTGTAGATTATTTTGTGCTGAAGAACTTTCGTGCTCACAGTATCATACTATCTTTTTTCATTTTAAAGTTATTCCCATTTTAATATGGTTAGTACTGCTTCTGAGGCCGAACATGATAAATGAATTCTAAAGAGATTTGTGACATAGTAACTGTGTATAAATTGTCACTGTATGTATAAATTTATTTACACATACAGTGACTCAGATAAACGCATTTATCACACTGAATATATATCCACCCCATTTCATAAATATAAATATATAGACACGTAGAGAGAGAGCTTTCTACCTTAACATTGCTACCTCACTCCTTTCTTTGGGTCTTCAGGCCACATCTTGGGTACCCCCAATTCCATTATCTGCTCCCCCAGCAGATCCTGCCGACCGGGATCCACACAGTTCAGCACCCAAAAGTTCCTTTTACTTTTAAGGAGTTTGACGTGATCATGGTTTAACATCCTTTTAAGTGCAGCAAAGCCGAAAAATGCCACAATGTCATTGTGTGTCAGTATTTATAATTGAAGATGAAGGACTGCAAGATGTATTTGGCTATGAAGACTAGTACATATCCAGTCATAAAGTTGTAGAACCACATATTTCATGGTATTCTGAAGAAAGCTTGGATATTAGGAAGCTAGAGTCCAGCAGGGGGTGAGTAAGGTTAGGGGGTGTTGGGGAAAAGTACAGCAATGGGAAAGGATATTTATAATTTTGCAATCAAGCCAATAGAACCGTACAACAATGTTTATCATTTCAGCAGTACACAGCAGTTCAGTGATTCCAAGGCACACACAAATATATGATGTACAGGTGACTTAAAGTTTAGGTAGCATTGTCAATGCCAACTTACATTAAATACTTTTATAAAATTGGATTCAGAATCTTTTAGAATCCTAGCAGCTTCATTGGTCTAAACATATCAACTGACCATTCATTAATCTCCAGTATATACACTTAACTAACCAGCCCTAATCTTCCTAGCAACAACCTAACTAAATTAAAAAAAAAATGTATTTCCATTAAAATAAAAACACTTCCACTTTTTAAACACAAAAAGCCCAAAATTACATCATGGGTTCATTAAACGGCATTGCGCCCTTGTTATCAAACTCACATATTATATCTAGAAACAACCGAGCTACAGTAAAATTAAAACCATTTTCCTTTGCTGGAAATGTCTACTGTTCATATTTTTTTTTTTTATTTAGTTGTTTAACCAGGTATAGCACACTAAGCTGAAAGCTTTTATACAGGAGCGACCTGGGAGCACAAGGAGGTTAAATGACTTGCTCAGGGTCACACAGTATGCAAGTGGAAGCTGTGGGATTCAAACCCAGGTCTGGTCTGCTGGATGTCACCAAATTTGCAGCTCAGAGCCTTAGACCACTGCGCTATACTGCCTCCCATCTTAGGCACCAGTCTGGCAACGCTAAATTCAATTGAGATTCACTAGCTCCTCTTTGGTATTCCAGTAGCAACAACATGTTCTCACTGCTGCAGTGATCTCTATACCTGTCCTTTCCAATATCAGCTGCCCCACCTGTGCCGCACCTGGATGCCCCTCTCGGCCAAGCTCATAAAATAATCAGTTTCTGGGCAGAGTGTCCTTTTTGCTGAAAATGGGTTTGCACTGAAGGGGAAACTGTAAAGCATACTCCCCTGTTTTATCTTTGGCTCAACATGGTATGGCCAGGGACGGGCTGTATTTATGTTAACGTTAATGTTGGGCCTTGTTTGGTTCAGCGACCTCTTGCCCTTGCTGATGCACTCTTTACACTCCCTGAATTCCATCCCTCAAGTCCATCCCCCATCGTGTCTTTCCGGTGAGCACTGTGAAGGCCTGCAGTGATGTTTATCCTCACCTTTCCTTCACCCCATGGCAGCAGCCCTTATACAGGGGCCTCCATCTCAGGCATTTAGAGAGCTATATTTAGACCTCCTTTGCCCTGGAAGTACTCCCCTTTTGTACTCTGCGCAGAACTTCCTGTTGTATTATTCTTGTTATGTGTTGGCTTCCTATGTGACTGTTCATGCTTTACCAGTTCTACCGTTGTTGATTCCTATGATGTTTCTATGTTGTTTATGTAACTCCCCTGTCCCGGGGGCTTACCTGACTGCCTTCACTGGGGCTTCTATTCCCCCAGGTTTATTCCACCCCATTTCCTTTTTCTCCAGTCCTGGCTGTCCCCTGGTAGTCCCGGTATCCTCCTGCTGGCTCCTGCAGTGTTTTTTAAGACAATGGGGCCAAGGAGCTGGATCGTGGAGCTGCTGCCCATAATTGCCCTTCAGTGCAGGGCTAGCACCCCGCACATGCACAAAAGTGCATTTTTGTTCAGCCATTCGGTGGGCACTAGTGTTGTCTCTCTGGTAGTCCCAGTCCTGTTAGCCAGGAAAAAGTGGTACTGGGATCATTAGCTAAACTGGAGAGAAGACTGGAGGATGAAGAGAGATGAAGTTGTGAGCACCAATCGTGCTCGAGGATCTGAGAGCTGCCTCATGAATAATAATGAAGTGGTTCATGAATATTAATGAGGCTAAGTCCTGTCTAGTGCTGGGGAAAGGTTTCAGCACTAGCAACAGACAGAGAAAAGGGGAATCAATGTTAAATGGGGCCAAGGTGCACAAGAGAAAGACGGAACCTACCGTTCTGTGGAGAAAATATACATTTAAAATGTTTACTGTGGCTGCCTGAAGCTGTTAAAGTGGGATACTGCAACAATAGTATTGAGACTGTGTGTGCTGCCTGGGGACCTGCTAAAACGGCAGCAGCGACTGCACAAGGGCAAAAGGAAAGCAGCACAGAGTGCAGTCGCTTAGCGGGGCACAGGTGTGGCAACAATTCTTTGGGGAAACAATTAATTACAAGTAAATAGTTTGGCCACAGGAATACCTTAAACTTGGAACACTGAATAAACTGTGCTGGGACTGTTTATCCAGCATCCATGAAGGTAAACAGGTGACTTCAGCCAGCCAACCACAGAGCCAGGAGTTGCCAAGAAGATTATGGGGGCTTGTGAAAGGACTCTTGGGGAAAAATACTGGGGAATATTCTGTCGCCATTTTGAGCAGCCAATGAGGCATCAAGGGAGCCTCATACATATTAATTTTTCTTAAGGACAGCGGCTCCAGTCATAGGGAGCTGCCCAAAAACTCTCAAACGAAGAGAACTTTTGGACTCTGAGTCAGTTTGGCAGTGCCCCTCCTCAGGGTGGGGGGGGGGGGGCTCCAGCCCCTGTGAGGAAATGGGGCTGCAAGGCTGGGAGAGGGCCTTGCCTGGGGGCTGCTAGTTATCTGTCCCCCTGGGCTGGTCATGCCTTCCTCCAGCGAGAATGGATTGTAGAGAAGAAAGCTGAGTGAACAGCTTTGCTAGAAGAGAGAGAGAAAGCTGCAGATTCCTGGAAAAGTCTGCTGTGGCAGAGAGATGCACCGCAGCGGTGAGATGAAGAAAAGGTTGTGTCCTTCGCCTGGAAAAAGGACAAAGGTTGTGTCTTGAGCCAGGAAAAAGACAAAGGTTGCATCTGAGCCTGGAAAAAGATGGGTACTTTCATCTGCACCTCATCGATGAGGCAAGTGAGAGGAGAGATGTGATGAGAGAATTGTGAAGAGAGAGCCTCTTCGGATGGGAGTCTGTTCTGCACCTGCATGGTGAGAGGAAAAGGAACTTTTTGTAACTCAAACTCTGAGAGGGTGGGCTTCTGGTGACATCACCGCCAGGAATGCAGCACTGAAACCAGAGCTCAGATCATCGGGGACAAAAACGCTCCTAAAACTTGTTAAAAGCACTAAATATTATCAAACTGCAAATAAACAGAGCACAAAAAGTTTATAGGAAATAGCAGGAAGAAATTAAAGAATGAAAAAGCTCCAGATGCCAATGGATTATTGCCTCCTAGCACCGCGAACATTGAACGCATGGCTGACATGGCGGCCCTAACTGGCACACAGTAACAATCAAGTAATGCGGACATACTAACAGAGATACAGGAGTTCAGAAAAGAAATAAGTCATTTTAAAGACCAGATCAAAACAGAGCTTTCCCAAATGGGACCAAGAGTTACAGATCTGGAATCTCAACAAACCTCCACTGACACAAGAACAGACAGACTTGAACATCTGGTGCTACAATTAATGGAAGGGAACAAGGAGTTAGCGGATAAATGCGACGATCTTGAAAACAGATCGTGGAGATGCAATCTCCAAACCTCCAGAGTTCCTGAAGATGAAGGAGGAGGAGATATGCCTGAATTCCTAGATAAGTTCCTCAGAGAACTACTGCAACTTGATCCGGCATTCCCGCTCGATATAGAGTGGGCCCACAGGACTTTGCATCCAAAACCCCAGCAAAAGGATCAGAGGCCTAGAACCATAATTCTCAAGATCTTAAGCTACCCCATTAAACAAAAGGTACTCACGAGGGACTGAAAATGAAACAGCTTAAATACAAGGGGAATAGAATTTATTTTGACAACGGCTATTCAAGTGTGGTGATGGCCAAAAGAAGAGCATACACTCCCATCCTTAGAACATTAAAGGCGCAGCAACTTAAGTTCTCCAAGGCCTATTCCAACCACCTCATGGTCATGTTTGCAGAAGGTCTGACAACGTTTGAGACACCGGAGGAGGTCACCAAAGCTCTGAACAGCAAGGGAATCTCTGTTCCTGTGCCCACCAGATGACAGACTGGAGAGGATCAGCAAAACCTGATGACAGAGAAGTGGGAAAAGAAACATGCACAACAAATAAAAAGACGCCAAGGGTTCTCAATGCTACAAGATGCAAAGGAACTGCTACAGAAGTTTGGTAGAGACCCCCAGATCTGAACACTGAATTTCCTAACAGGTACTGTAATCCATAATTCCCCTCTGGGGAAGAGAGTGAGAGACACTCGGACTGAAGTGGGGACTCAGTGGAGAGCTACATAGCATTAGACTGTCAAAAAATGAAGTGTGTAAATGTAACCCCTAGATGGCGCTATCCCAGGGGCTACTACCCCTGCCTGATTTTCCACTAACAGGTTGAGGGGCCTGGATCCAATGGCGGGTGCCTCCACCCAGAGGTCAGGGTTTGCAATAGTTAAACTAACTTGGTCACAGCCCTCTGGGACACTGCAACCCCCCTTTCTTCCCACTAGTGGCCCACACAATATATCAGAATTACCTTCACAGTATACACTTACCCCCAGGTCTGGTTCCGCACTGGGACCTCCTGTGAAATGAGATACAGTGCAACAATCACAGTACAGTACTTTAACATAGACAAATACCTCAGGCAGTATAACTTTGCTGAAACAAGCAGCTCTGATTTATTTAGGGGATATAACAAGGACAGGGGAAATCAGGTTAATTAGCTTATCACTCTAATAATTATTTATGGCTCTGTGCACAGGCCTATCCCTATCAGTTACTGTCCCTGGGTCACCCAAGCCCTAGTGGCTAGTCCAAACCTGTGGCAGCTGGTAGGGGCCCTTTCACACAGAGAAAAGGAGAATTAAACAGTCAGCAGTACAGTAATTCCATTTGGATTTAATGTGGCAATTCAACAGGGAGCACCCTGAATTAGTACTCACGACCTCCAAATAAGATAGGGTCCTTCAATGTCAGCAGGGCTCACTTGAGGTACACAAACCTCTTCACACATCCATATAAAAGAAAGCACTATACCAGGCAGGCTGCATCTGTATCCCGATCGCATTACTGCACAATACCCGGAGAACACACAGCAGATTCAGTTCCTGACAGACCGAGTCAATTTTCAGCAATTCTTCCAGTCTTCTACAGGGTGAGCCTGTTTTCTACTCTTCAGAGATTCTTTGATTCTTTTCACAGGACGGATTCAGTCCTAACAAGCTGCAGACCGAACTCTGGGCCTTACACACGTTTTTGACTAAAACTGCACACTGAAAAGCACAGGGCTCCTTCCTTCTTCACTGCCAAAGCTCAACTGAAACTCCAACCGACAAAACGGCACTTCCTTTGAGTTCCTCCCAGTTCTTGACTGGATTGGCTGTCACTCACAATAGACTGCTGCTGTTGGTCCAAAAAGGCACTGAAGTCTAAACTACATCTCCCAGAGTCACTGCCCATACAATCCTCTTGTGGCTGGCTCAGATTATGAGTCCAAGTTCTGATTCGTCCAAGGCACCATTTTAGAGCTAGCTTACCCCACACTGATTGGTCCAGTTCAGCAGTTCAAAACTAGAATGGGGAACTAGCAGACACAGTTCTGACTGCAAAAGAAAGCAGGTTAGACAAACTGTAATTTCATTATTACTGTAAATGATTTCTGGCAAACAGTTACATCTTTCAGATAGGTTCCCTTTGCACTCCTAGTGACTGCAAAAATGGAGTGAATTGGCAGCAGCTTGAGTGGTACTCAATCAAAGAAACACACAGTCCCCCATACAAACTAATTATGTCTGCAAGCAGACAGCTCTTAAAGAGACAGTACCAGAGGTTCTAAAAACACTCACTGATAAATGGCTTAAATGCCAAACACCATTCAGGCTTGGAGCATTCAAGCAAGCTCCTGGAAGTCTTTTGGGAACCCCCATTTGCAGGGGGGTTACACCCTTCCTGGTTTGGGAAAGCTTGACGTCCGCAAGCAAGTACCTCATAAGTTTTAACTGCAACCATATACATTTGCATTAGGCTCGCATACGTAATCATCAGTCAATATATCATTTTACCAAGAACACATTTCTGAAACATTGCAGTACGTCACTCTTTACACAGTATTACATACACATTGTACCATAACTCAAGTTATTACCTCTTGTACATGAAACCTGAAGAGAGGGGCCCTTCCTATCAGTTACCTTGGGGCTGGATGGGGCAAGGCACCATACTTAGAGGGCAACACAAGTAACTTGGAGTTAGCACTGATGCTCAGTTTGGGCAATGAGCTCGGGACACATACACTCTTTATGGACAACATTGAGAGGCAAATCCACAGGCCTCCCAAGGGAATCATAACTGAGGTGCACCACAGGCTTTACAGCTCGACCAGTCTTTCTAGGGGAACTGTTACAGTCTCTGCACTCTGAGCCTCATTTTCAGCATTGTCCTCACTTGTCAGAGGAGTCTCCATGGGGGTAGAGAGGCTAGAACTTGGGGCACTTTCAGCTCCAGGAGTTACAGTTTCTGAGTCCACAACATTTGCCTGCATGGAGAGCTGACACTGGCAGTGGACTGTCAGGGCACCTCAAAATACTCTTCTTGTTCGGTGTATCACCAGTCTGCCCCAATCTATCATTTTCCTCCCTGAAAGCTCAAACAGTTCAACCATGCACAATGATTCTATTTCATCTGATCTGATGCTTTGCACTTCACTTTCTGGGAGCATTGGCTCCAGGGATGAAGCTGGGGCTTAGACAGTCCAGAAGGCCCAGCTTTGTCTCCAGTATTGACTAGGGATTGCCCTCAAACAATTGACTCAGTTCAAAGAAGGATAGTATTCAAAGTCACTCTCACTTTCTTCCGATATGGACTGACAGTCATGCTCAACTGGGACTTGTGGAGGGAACACTTTAACTTTGCTTCTGTAGGTGCAGACTTTCTTGATCTTTTCTTAGCAGCAGCTCTAGTCACTGGTCCAGAGGGGGCATCTTCTAGGGGCTCAGACTCAATTAAGATTTGTCCAATGGGCAGTAAATGATTTCTATGCATTGTTTTTACATCTTTTGAATTATTCTCAGGCCTTACTTTGTACACTGGCAGATCATCTAGTTTGCCCACTACAATGTGAGGGAGATGGTGCCATCTGTCAGCAATCTTGTGCTTGCCATGCAGTCCCAGATTTCTTAGCAATACCCGATCTCCTCCTGGAGTTCCTGTGCTTTCACCTTTTATCATACCTTTCTTTGTTGGCCAGATTTCTTTTGGCAGCCATGGTTTGAGCCAGTTGGTACGCATGAGTTAGCTGGGCCTTTAACTTTTGCACATACTGTAAATAGTTGTCAGCTTGAACCCCATCAGGAGAGACCCCAAACACACATCTACTGGTAGTCGAGCTTCTCTTCCAAACATCAGGCGGTAGGGGAGAATCCAGTGGCATCACTTTGGTGCAGTTATAAGCATGTACCAGGGTGCTAATTTGTTGGCTCCATCTAGGCTTGTCCTTTGGGTGCAGGGTGCCTAGCATATCTAGCAAAGTGCGTTGAAACGCTCAGGCTGTGGGTCCCCTGGGGTGGTAAGGAGTGGTTCTGACTTTCTCACTCCCACAGAGAAAGCATCTCTTTGATCAGACGACTCTCAAAGTCTCTCCCTTGATCAGAATGGATTCTTGTGAGCCCCATAGTGAACAAAAAGTTCTACAAGTACTTTGGCCACAGTGGATGCTTTCTGGTCTTTGGTGGGGAAAGCTTGGGCATATCTCGTGAATGGTCAGTGACCACCAGCACATTACTGATATTTCTTTGATCTGACTCAAACTCAGAAAATCAATACAGACCAGCTCCATGGGTGCACTGGTGGTGATGTTAACAAGGGGCAGCCCTCTGGGGCAAAGCTTTCCTCTGTAAGCAGCGACTACAAGTTCGAATGTGTTGCTCACATCAGCCCCCATCTTAGGCCAATAGAATCTGGATCTCACCAAGTCAAGTGTTCTGTCTATACCAAGGTGCCCCATGTGGTTGTGCAAGGACCTCAGTACTGAGTCTCGAAAGGCAGTGGGCAGCACTAGTTGTTGTTTGTCTACTTGTCCCTCTGTCTACTGTTTCTCTGTATAACAGTTTATTGATCAGTTTCAACTTAGGACCTTCTTTGTATAACAGTGCAGTTCTCAAATCAGTGGAGCGTAATTTGGACACATCTTTTCCTGCATAGAGGGCTTCTAAAGCTGCTTTGATCATGGGATCGCTGGATTGAGCCCGCCTGATACTGTCATTGTCCAGCTGAGGCAGTGCACCAATGTCTATTGCAGAAAAGTGGCAATAAGCAGCAGGTATGCAATTCTCAGAGGCTCCCAAGCAGTCCACCATGCAGTCCACTGCGTCCGTGGACATTGTTCCTCCCTGTCAAACTTCCGGCAGAGTGCCCGAATGTCAGGTTCTGCCAATCGGACCCAATCATTCTGGGAACAGGCCTCCGGGAGAGAGCATCAGCATCTATGTGGTTCAGACCTGCTCGGTATTCGAGAGCATAGTCATATGTAGATAATGCAGAAAGCCACCTATGGCCAGTGGCATCCAACTTAGCTGAGGTCTGCACATAGGTCAAAGGATTATTGTCAGTTTTACTAGTATTTTAGCCCCATACAAGTACTCATGGAATTGGTCAACAATAGCCCACTTCAAAGCTAGGAACTCTAACTTATGTACAGGATAGTTCTTTTCGGATGGGGTCAGGCTTCTACTGGCAAAGGCCACTGGTCTCAGGCCATTCTCGTGTTTCTGGTACAACACAGCCCCAACCCTTGCAAGCTAGCATCAGTGTGCAGGACGAAGGTTTTCTTGGATCGGCATAGGCCAGCACTGGAGCATGGGTAAGTTGATATATGATCTCATGAAAAGCAGTCTCACAATCAGGAGTCCAGCGGGCCCCAAATACTTCACTGGATGAAAATACACTCTTTCAGTCTTGAGGACGCTGACTTTGGTATTTTTGTGGGTTGGGGATACCCTTGAGTAAGGTTAAGTAAAGGCGGATCACTCTTGAATAGTCCTTGATGAAGCGCCGATAATAACCACAGAATCCCAGGAATCTTTGCAGTTCTTTAGATTTTTGGCTGTGGCCAGGTGGTCAAGGCCTCAACTTTACTTGGGTCGGTCTCTATTCCTCGGTGGATACTATGTGTCCCACATACTTTACTGATGTTTGAAAGAATTGACACTTATCAATGGACAGTTTAAGGCCAAAGTCCTCCAGTCGGTCCAATACCTTAAATAATCTGCTCTCATGTTCCTCCAGTGAGCTGCCAAACACAATAACATCATCTAGGTATACCAGGCACTCTAGTAAGTTCATGTCCCCACTGCACGCCCATCAATCGCTGAAAAGTGGCTGGGGCACCTGAAACCCCTTGAGGCATCCTCATGAATTCATAGAAGCCAGCGGACAGATAAAGGCTGCCTTCTCACGGTCCTCTGGGGCTATCGGGATCTGGTAGTACCCACTGCGGAGATCCAGCACAGAGAACCACTTGCTCCCGCTTAGGCAGTCCAAAGCATCCTGAATGCGGGCATTGTGTACTGATCAGGATAGTCCGCGTTTAAGGTGCGATAATCCACACATCCTTACTGTTCCATTCTTTTCCTCACTACCACAATGGGGAAGCATAAGGGCTTCTGGATTCTTGTATTACACCAGCAGCTAACATCTCTTGCAGATGCCGCCTCATCATCTATAGTCAGCAGGTGCCAGGCGCCGAGACCTCTCACGAAATGGTCTTTCGTCATGCAGCCGGATATTGTGCTCAGCTCCTTGCACGCATCCCACATCCCATTCCTTAAAGAAAACACCTGGTCTCTGGGCAAGCTTTCACTGATCCTCACTTTCCATTCAGCTGGCAGCGGAGTCGCGAAATCAAACAAGTCAGGCGTTACTCTGTCATTCTTCCTTGAACTCTTGCTGCTGGGTAGCACTGCAGTGTCTGCACAATGCACATTAGCCAGGATGCAACCTCTGTTTACTCGAATGTCTCTTTCAGACACATTATGAACTTGGACCATTACCCTTCTGGCATAAGCATGGGCTCTAGCGGGCAAAATACTAGGCTTGACCAGCAGTCCCTCTGGCAATTTTCCATCGCCTGGTGCATCCAACATTAATATTTTATTCTTAACATCCTTTCTGATACGGACCTCTCCTGTAAGGTACACTGGGCATTTGGTGCCAGGATCAGAGACTCAGGATCCTTCTTCCATACAATTCGACCGGTTCCTCTGGTTCTGTTTTTTCAGCATCTCTCTGCCTCATAGGCCTTCTTAATTAAAGCCGGAACTCTTAAAGCTCTACTAGTCTTTGACCCCTGTTTTCATAACACAACTGTGCCAGCCTTCCAACATATGAGCATTTGTTCCAATCAACAAAGGGACACCATCATACAGTCCAGTGGGGGACACACTAAGGCTAGGGTCTCTACTTGTTCGCCACTCCAGCCACGGAGGTGGGGAAAGACAGCCAAATTCGGATATACCCGAATAAGGGTAGGCCTTCTCACTTAACCCCCATACATGCAGTCCTTCTAATGGTTGTAAGGGTACGCCTGACAAATGCTTCTGATACCAATCCTGGAACATAATTGTCACTTGGGAGCCACTGTCTAATACAGCTCTTGTAGACACTCCATTCACCTTTACAGTGGTCTCCATGGAGGGACCCACTATTCTGGACCAGTCTGAGAGGCGGTAGTGGGGGCCTGGGCAACTGACCTTGCCACAAAAGGACGTGAATTAGCATTTTGGTGCCCTCACTGGGATCATGTCTGCACCTCTTAACCACTGATTTCTTCTCCCAAGCTCTCCTTGTAGCCTATATGCAACTTTGTCAGTGTCTTTTGGGACTGGCATTCCCTTTCATGTGCCCATCTTTCCCACAATTATAGCAAAACATACTTTCTGGAGTTTGAGCTGGCCGAGGCGCCACACTGGGAGCCAGGGCGGGGTATTACTAACTGGAAACCTTGGTGCCATCTCTGTCTGCGGCGTGATAAGCATTTGAGACATCTCGTCAGTTTCTCCACTTCCATGGTCAAGGAATCGAGTTCGGAGCTGTTATCAGCAGGAGATACATGGGTGGGTACCCCACCCCATAGCAGATGCAGTCGGATATAGGTCAGGGCCGACTTGCAGGCGTGGCCTTCATAAAGGGACTGTTTTTAATTCCTGGATCTCTCTCAACAGTTCGCCCCATTGTGACATATCTTTTCCTTGTCAGAGCACTCATTGACTGCCAACCTCTGCCCCTGAACTTCACTTGATGGGTCACCCTCAGTCACTGGTCGAGCCGCAGCTATTGGTGCAGGTCCCTCCCGAGGTCGCTCTTTTTCAACTCCTCGAATTTCTCTCATTAACTCATCATAGGAGGGTGGGGATTCCAGTCGATCTGCCAGGCGTAACTGAAGCAACAGCAGTTCTGAGAAGGGGCAGACTTAAGGATCCTGTCCAGCCTGGTTCGTCCAGTTCAATAGCTGGCAAACTACCTTTTCTGAGGCATTCTTGCAACAATTTTTCCAGCCGAGATACATACACAGACAACAACTCCCCTTGGTACTGTTGTGCATCTCTTACTCTCCACCATAGGTCCTCATCAGAATCTGGGCTCCCTACACATTCTCCAAGGCCTCAAGATAGGCCTGTGCAGTCGCTTCAGGGTTACTGGCCTCGTTTAGCACGGATGGTAGCCAGGGCAGGACCTCGGAGGCTCTCACTAACCCTCTTCTCGCCGCCTTCCAGCATTGCCATTCTAGCACTTGGGGCAACATAGTCTATCCAGGTCTCCCAGTCATCCTCCCCTTGGGGGTGGGAGGGTGCCAGAGAAGATCCTCAACCTTCGTAAGAGTCGGACTAATGGCAGGTGCAGAAATAGGGAGTCTGCATTGGTTCAGCCACCATTACGGGCACTGGAGCAGGAGAGGGTGTTGGGGGAGGAACACCCCCAGGTGGCAAGAATAGTTTCTTCAAGTCCTCCACAGTTTTCCCCTCTCCCAGCAACCATTCAGCAAATTTCTCCTCAAAAGTTTCAGATAGTGGTGGGGGCTGATTCCCCCCCGGGTCTTTACTGTCCTTAGTTATCACTCTCCAAGCAGTGAGGGCTCCCTCTGGGGTAATGGTCTGTGGCACTTTGGAGCTATCTATGGGATCCTTAAACTCTACTAGGGCCAGGAAAGTGTGGGTGAGCAGATTAGCATGCCGACCCACCACCACAGGGTTTTGTAAACCTTCCACCTTGGAAAGTACTCCTGCACAGTGTCCGTATTGATACCCAGGGATGTCCAGGATAAGCATAGCATTTTGGGGGTCGATCTCCTCCCCAGTACACCACTCCACCAGCCGGTGCACAGCCACTTTGTCGGGTACCCATTTTTTCTTAACAGTGGTTCGTAATATGGCCACTAGAGGACACACAATCCCAGCGGTGAGCCTCCAAGATGTAACCCCTAGATGGCGCTATCCCAGGGGCTACTCACCCTGCCTGATTTGCCACTAACAGGTTGAGGGGCCTGGATCCAATGGCGGGTGCCTCCACCCAGAGGTCAGGGTTTGCAATAGTTAAACTAACTTGGTCACAGCCCTCTGGGACACTGCAACCCCCTTTCTTCCCACTAGTGGCCCACACAATATATCAGAATTACCTCACAGTATACACTTACCCCCAGGTCTGGTTCCGCACTGGGACCTCCTGTGAAATGAGATACAGTGCAACAATCACAGTACAGTACTTTAACATAGACAAATACCTCAGGCAGTATAACTTTGCTGAAACAATCAGCTCTGATTTATTTAGGGGATATAACAAGGACAGGGGAAATCAGGTTAATTAGCTTATCACTCTAATAATCTACTTATGGCTCTGTGCACAGGCCTATCCTCTATCAGTTACTGTCCCTGGGTACCCAAGCCCTAGTGGCTAGTCCAAACCGTGGCAGCTGGTAGGGCCCTTTCACACAGAGAAAAGGAGAATTAAACAGTCAGCAGTACAGTAATTCCATTTGGATTTAATGTGGCAATTCAACAGGAGCGACCCTGAATTAGTACTCACGACCTCCAAATAAGATAGGGTCCTTCAATGTCAGCAGGGCTCACTTGAGGTACACAAACCTCTTCAACATCCATATAAAAGAAAGCACTATACCAGGCAGGCTGCATCTGTATCCCGATCGCAATTACTGCACAATACCCGGGAGAACACACAGCAGATTCAGTTCCTGACAGACCGAAGTGTAATTTTCAGCAATTCTTCCAGTCTTCTACAGGGTGAGCCTGGTTTCTACTCTTCAGAGATCCTTTGATTCTTTTCACAGGACGGATTCAGTCCTAACAAGCTGCAGACCGGAACTCTGGGCCTTACACACGTTTTTGACTAAAACTGCACACTGAAAAGCACAGGGCTCCTTCCTTCTTCACTGCCAAAGCTCAACTGAAACTCCAACCGACAAAAACGGGCACTTCCTTTGAGTTCCTCCCAGTTCTTGACTGGATTGGCTGTCACTCACAATAGACTGCTGCTGTTGGTCCAAAAGGCACTGAAGTCTAAACTACATCTCCCAGAGTCACTGCCCATACAATCCTCTTGTGGCTGGCTCAGATTATGAGTCCAAGTTCTGATTCGTCCAAGGCACCATTTTAGAGCTAGCTTACCCCACACTGATTGGTCCAGTTCAGCAGTTCAAAACTAGAATGGGGAACTAGCAGACACAGTTCTGACTGCAAAAGAAAGCAGGTTAGACAAACTGTAATTTCATTATTACTGTAAATGATTTCTGGCAAACAGTTACATCTTTCAGATAGGTTCCCTTTGCACTCTAGTGACTGCAAAATGGAGTGAATTGGCAGCAGCTTGAGTGGTACTCAATCAAAGAAACACACAGTCCCCATACAACTAATTATGTCTGCAAGCAGACAGCTCTTAAAGAGACAGTACCAGAGGTTCTAAAAACACTCACTGATAAATGGCTTAAATGCCAAACACCATTCAGGCTTGGAGCATTCAAGCAAGCTCCTGGAAGTCTTTTGGGAACCCCCATTTGCAGGGGGGTTACATAAATGTATTCAAGCAAGAGATCAGCATATTGAACTTGCAAAGTTTAAAGAGGGATGCTCTCTCCCTCTGAATTTCTTTTATTTGTTGAACCTCCCAACAGGTACTGTAATTTGTAATTCTCCAGAGAAGGAAGCAAGAAGCCTGAGGACCGATGTGATGACAAAATAAAGTAAAATGTGGTTGGGGGGGGGGGGCTCTAAATCACAAGACTGCCAGAAAATTAGAGGTACAGAAGTTCTGGGAACAAGAATAACATTGGACTGGCAAAGTTTGAAGTAAAATAAGCTCTTTCTCTTTGCTTTTAAATGTACAAACTATACCTAAGATGCAAAGTACAGTAGGAATCTATTGAAGGGTGGTGGGGATCTCCACGAAGTCCATATTCTAATGGTAACTCAGAATGATATAACATTGGGAAAGTAGAGGGTTGGGGCATGGGGAGCTAACTGCGCCTATAGGAAAGACAGAGTTAGCCTAACGTCATTGGCAGGCAATGTGCTTGGGGCTCTTCCACACCCCAATAAACATTATGCGGCACAGGAGCATAACAGAATATAAAATAAGATGGCAGCAATATGAAACTGTTGGAGAGTCGACAGTCAACCTGATCTACAACCCACTACACAACTTTACCCCGAGCAGTAACCTTAGGAATACCTCCCATGCAACAGCTATAATCCCTACCAGAAATGTCCCCAATCTGAGGTGGGCACTGATTTTTAAGGAATGAACCTTGGGTTGGTGCTTGTTTTACTGTGGATCTGAGTACTGGTGGTGAGCCAAACTGATAGCGCGCCATAACCCATTGGAGGTATGGTGTAGAGGGCCCTCGGCCTAACCAAGGATATACCCCCAAGGGAAGCACCAACTACCTTAACATAGGAGAGACTATACAACTCTCCCAACCTTGGAAGTCACAGATAAAGATCTATGCAGAGCAAATCTGCGACAAGTGTGAAAATACAGTATTGCTTTGTTTTTGTTTTTTGGTACAATTTAACCACTGCATGACAACAAGTTCTATCAGTTGTGTTACAGCCATGTTGGCGAAGGTTTTTAAAAGTTAATTGGGACCAAGTATGAATTATTTGAACTTTATCTGAATTTGAGAGTTATTAATGTTACAAGCAATCAGAAAAGCATTAGTAAGATACAGCCTAAGAAAATGACAGTACAGGTAGACATAGCTAGCAGAAGGACTAAAGGATCGTAAAGTTATGAGGCAGGATGGAACTTGACAAAGTGGGACTCCCCCTATACCTTTGAAAATGGATAGGTCAAATGTAGTTACTGTATGTCCCTCAATATAAATGGGATACATAGCCCTGTAAGGCGAACGTGCCTCCTGCAGTATCTTGGGCAGCACAAGTCAGAAACAGTGCTCTTACAACAGATACATTTGTCCTCCTCGTAACATAAAAAGCTGCAATGTTCAAGGTATAAGCTGTTGCGGACTCAGCACACCCCTCAGGAAGGAGACGAGATGTGGCAGTGTTACTGTCGAGGCATCTCCCTTTTGAAATCCTAGACCAATGCATAGACCCAGAGGGATGGTATGCTATAGAGGTAGGTCAGACGTATACACGTAAAATGACACTGGCCTGTCTCTCTCTCTCTCTCTTTCGCTCTCTCTCTCTCTCTCTCGATGCCCCTGGGTGCCCGGAAGGGAGTTGCTCAAGCATTCTTTTCACAGTTAATGACTAAAATGCAGGGGCAACTTATATTGCGGGAGACCTAAATATCACACTCCAACCACAGCTGGATGCATCCAGATCACTTCCACATTGTGCTAACCCCCTACAGAAGTACATAAAACAGACCCTTGCAAACATGGACTTGGTGGATGGATGGATGGATGGAGGAGATGCTTCCCAACCCAAACAGAATTTACCTATAGGTCTACCCACACAAATACGGCCTATAGGATAAACTACATCTTCATGAATCTGGAGTGCCTGGATGTACTAGCAGATATATGGCATGAAGCAACTATTCTGTGGGACCATGCACCAATATTTGAGAAATTTGACCTGGGAGGGGAAAAAAGGAATATTCAATGGAAGATTAACCCCCTACACTTGAGGGATCCCAAATTTAAAAAGCTAATGAAAGAGATTATACCCAGAATAATATCAGAAAATACTCACCCAGAAATAACGGCACCAATATTGTGGGATATGAGCAAGACAGTAATTAGGGGAGAAGTAATAAAATACTCTTCAATAAAAAGAAAAGAGAGAGATCAGAGGTGGAAGGAGCTACAGGAGAACCTTAAAATGTTGCAATCACAAGAGAACCAATCAGACCAATCAGTACAACCCCAGATTAAAACAATCAAATAACACCTACAGAAGCTGATGGACCAGAGAATAGAACAACAACTTACATTTATGAAAATGAAAGCCACGAAAGGGGGCCACAGAGAGACAGAAAATTAAGAAAGAAGAAAACAACAATATGCATAAATAATATAATAGGTCCAAGATCGGGGAAATTGCACATAAAACCAAAGGAAAGTAGAGAAATATTAGCAAACTACTATAAGAATCTCTATACAGAAACTAACCCATCTCACCCTGAAACAATCATGGAGTAGTTAGACAAATTACATCTTCCTAAAATTCGACCGGAACAAGCAAACAGATTAATTGCCCCAATAACACAGGAAGAAATCAAACAAACAAAAAGCCCCGGGCCCAGATGGATACCCAGCCGAATTTTACAAGCAATTCAAAAACTTATTGCTAACATCCCTTCTCTCTGCATACAGAGCTATTCAGGAAGGGGACCCCACCCCCCCAACTTGGATATACATGGTAGTCGCAGCCATCCCTAAACCATAAAAAGATATAACCCACCCAGCATCACAGCTACCCATCTCCATGCTAAACTTTAACTATGAATTATATATGTCCATCGTGGCCCATAGATTGGAACTGCTCCTCCCATCCCTGGTAGACCCGGACCAAGTGGGTTTTATCAAAACTAGACAAGCCCAGGATGCGGTTAAGAGGGCGTATATGTTGATAGAATATTCTCAAAGGAAGGGGATGCCTCTGGTGCGTTCGGGCTGGATGCAGAGAAGGCTATCAACAGGGTCACCTGGGGTTTTCTTTGGGTGACCCTGTCAAAATTTGGGATCCCAGAAACCCAGATCACTCAACTAAAAAACATGTATAATGATCCTATAGCATATGTGAAAATTAATGGACCACTATCAGAACCCTTTAAACTATCAAGAGGGATGCGCCAGGGGTGCCCTATATCACCACTTCTATTTGTTCTATATCTAGAGCCCTTATCAGTTGCAATCCAAACACACCCAGAAGTAACAGGGATACAGATAGGGGATAAACAAAACAAAATCTCATTGTTTGCAGACGACATACTGCTATCACTTACCAACCGGGAGAAATCTATCAGACCAGTTTGGGAACTGGTGGAGCAGTATGACCGACTTGCAGGTTATAAACTTAATGAGCAAAAAACAGAGGTGTTAGGATATAATTACACTCCCCCGATCCAACTTAAAAGATTGTTCCCGTTTAAGTGGTCCAGGTTCGCTATCAGCTACCTAGAGATCCATTTAACTAAAATGCTAGAAGTGATTGACCTTCTCAACTATGAACCTTGACTAAACAAATTACAACAGACCTCTCTAAATGGATTAAACTCCCCTTAAAAATACCTAACCAGGATAGATGCTATCAAACAAAATATTCTGCCAAGTATCATTTATGATACAGACATTATCAACGCCTCCAGATAAAAGCTACTATCAAACTTGGAATAGGGCAGTATCAAGATTTATATGGCAAGGGAAATCTCCTCAAATTAGGTACACAATTCTGCAACTACCTAGAGAACTAGTGGGGTCAGTCTCCCAAGCTTTGAACATTATGCATCAGCCACACAGATAAGAACAGTACTTAGCTGGCTAAACTTTCAGTACCAAGCACGTTGGAAACAGGTAGAAGTGGATATAAATCAGCACCATAATTTACCAGACATAGCATTAGGTCATCCCGTAGCGGATACAGAACTAGGTGATTGTCCACAACAGACCAGGGAAACCCTAAAAGGCTAGGGTAGCATGAAAAGACACTATATGACTAAATGTGAACGGATGTACATGAACGGCCTAAAACATTACCCAGATTTGCCACCAAACAAGATGGATCCTAAAATATTAAGGAACTGGGGCAATGTGGAATTAGACTGATATCTCAACTAGTAGGCCCAACGGGCATACATGCCTTTGTGACGCCTCAAAGAACATATGGGCTTTTACCAAAATACTTCTATAGCTACCTCCAAATTCAAAGTTATCTCCAGACCTATGAGCTGGAACTCGCAGCAATAGCTGAAAATCCATCCCAACTAATAGCATTAATAACAGCCCACCTACATGGCACAAAGACTGAACTCCTCATTAGCCAAATCTATAAAGCACTTAGGCAAATGCCTGAGGACTCAACTGAACAAATTAGGAAAAAATTGGGGAAGGAACTTCAGACTGAAATCCTTCCACATGCTGGTTAGAAGTGTCTCGCCCTTCATATAAAATTTCTAGCTCCATGTACTGGAGACAATTTGTGTGGAAGCTGCAAAGCTGCTTCTTTCGTACCCCAGCGATAGTAACACAATTTAAAAAAGATCAAACTGGAGATTGCTGGAGAGGCTGTGGAGGTAAAAAGGCAGCACAGACACATGTTCTGTGGGGCTGCCCCCTACTCTCACAGTACTGGGAAGAGATAATACAGGAAGTTATCAGTATATATGAGTGCCCTGGTTTGTTCAACCCAGTATACATCCTCACGTTTTCCCTCCGGAAGGGTTTAAAATAAATAGAGTACAGACAAATCACACTGCTAACACTAGCAGCATTAAAGGTAGTGACTCTCCTTTGGGATACTAAAAACATCCCTTCAAAGGAGGGCTGGAGTGAACAGATCAGAGAAATCTATGCTTTAGAGAGAATAAAAGCCAGATTGAGTAACCATATGAGCAAATTCGAAACTCAGTGGCAAAAATGGACCAGATACCAACTTGATAACTACACGGACTTTGTGCCGTAGAAATATAGAATGGGAAACAAATGGAGAGAGGAAAGAACTAATATGCGGGGGAATTAAACATGATAAGATTCACTCTGAGATCCAGAAAGTCTATGTATCGTCTAGCTAGAAAACGTGTTATGAAATTAGAGATTTGTATGATGCTGTCCATAATATATGATGGAACAACAGTGATGAAATATTAAAGGAAAAAGGGCAGCACAGCATAATTGATTACTAATAGAAACTGATATGGAATAGGCATAGATGTGCAAACACTAAAACATGTATGTAAAACTTGTACTGACTGTTTTTATTCTTACATAAAATAAAATAAAGACTAAATTTACAAAATCTGAGAGGGTGAGTTCTGGAATTTCATGTAAGCCCGAGTAAGAGTACAGCTGTGTTCTAAATTGAGAGACTGTGAAAGCAGAAGGGCTAGCAAATGCCTGTTGGGCAGGGTGCTTGCCATCTGCTCCTAGATATGGTTAAGAAAAGAGACTGTTGTGATGAACCTGTAGCCTAGACTTTGCACCCCCAGGGTCTGGGAGACAAGGAAGGACAAAGACTGCTTTGGCTGCACATTGTAGCTGGAACTGTGAAAAGGAGAGGTGACTTAAGAAGTTTCCATCTTAAGTCCAGGGCCAGGTGGGAAACTTGCTAACCACCATCAAGTGGGGTGTGCTGGCTGCAGGGGTCCATGGGTCTTATACCTGAGTGCTGGGGTGCTCTGACCTGTGAAGGAGCCAGGCTGTTGGGCCACTACTAGGTCACTACTTGTGGTTGGCAGGCCTTGCCATGTGCTCTGCAATGGGCCTCAATAAGCCGAAGGGGACAAGCTGCAAGATCTCCAAGCAAGCCGCAGATCCAAGCTACAGATTCTTGCCCCTTTCAGTTCAAGCATCAAGCCCGGTTCTGCCTGTGCTGTTTCCAGCCACCCGAGGACTGATTCTGCAGAACCATGAGTAAAAGCAGGAATTGCCCTGAAACACTCTGGGGCCTGTATATATTTCAACATGCTCATTTGGGTCGGAGGTAAAAGCAAGGTGAAAGTTTAAAGAAGCTAACAAGAATACAGAAAGCATGTAAAAAGTTAATTTGAATTTCAGCAAGCACGCCAACGCCGGCCGACCAGCTGCACCTCAGGCCTGCAACTAACATCTGGGTACCCAAGGACAGAATTTGGGTGTCGTTCTGGACTGGGACCTGTGGGTCTGGGTATCGGGAATATCTGTAGCAGTTAGATAGTCAGGTAGTGTGGAGGCTACACTAACTAAAGGTGGGTTTGAATAATAAAAAGGGGAAATGTGATTGTTTGAAAATGCTAAATCTCTAAATGCAGATTCAAAGCTTAAAAATGTTTGCTCAGGGGCGCTGTGGAGCAACAACTTGGTGACAGCTTTCTGAATGAACTCTGCCATCAAGTTCTTGATTTGAAAATTTGGGGGGGCGTGGCCAGCAGCCAGACAGGATAGACGCACTTTACAGGAGCTCCTCCAGAATATACCTAAAAAAGCAAGCTTAATTAAGAAATTTACTTTCTTTTTGCTACTAAAGGGACCGCTGGTGCTGGTGCAGTGAGTTGGTACATAATTTTGTTATCTAAAATGGGAAAATCTCACCAGTCGATTCACGCTGATCCCAACAAGGTGAGACTGCAAACAGAAATGCCATGCGGCAGCAGCCTACCAGTGGAGGGGAGCAAGGCCTCTAAACCCCTCCAATAACATGGTTCTTCAAGCCATACGAGAGCTGGACAGAAAAGTTGACAGTTTGGGTACCTGTTTTACCATACTGTAATCCCGCATGGATACCGTGGCCATGGATTTTAAAATAGCCGTGGATTCTGCCATACTTTGAAGCTGCTGTAGCCGGGATATTAGCCGAAAATAAGTCCACGCAACTCAGGCTTGAAACCCTGGAGAACAACATGCGGGCGAATAATCTTCGGCTTTTGGGAGTCCTGGAAGCTGCAGAGGATAAAGCATTGCAAGATTTTGTCCAAAATTTATTGCTGAAGCTGTTTAACTTGGACTTACAAGGGCAACTCATCAAAACCTATCGTCTGAACCCACGTAGGAAACCAACTGTTGAAACTCCTTGTACTATTATGATTATAACTGCTGGGGTACATATTCGGGACACTGAAATGGATGCAGCCAAAGGTTTGGGCTCACTCAAGTTGGAATCAGGTGAACGTATCTATTTTTTTCCAGATCTGAGCTACTCAACGAGGCAACTCTGGAAAAGTTTTGATGCAGTGCGCGCGGGTCTCCGTGCACTTGGGATTAATCATGCGTTGCAATTACTGGCAAGGCTGAGACTGTATTACTCTGGCAAGACTTATATTTTTTCAGATCAGGTAGAAGCAGGCAAGACACTGGAAATTATTAAACAAGACTGTTCACCGCCCTAGGTCTTCCGATGAGGACGAAGATGGAGACTGAAGGGGTAATGTGACTCTATGTCTTACAATTATAATGTTGTCTAACTCGCTCCTGTGATTTGCAGCTGGCCCTTTTATTAGTTTAAAAGAACAAGTTTATTTTTTTTTGTTTTGGATATCAATAATAGGAGAGGTGATACTCCAGGGGTTTAAAGGTCTAGCAAATGTTAAAATACACCAGCATTTTACTGGAATGACCTGCTGGTTTGATTTAAAAACTTACCAAGTTGCATATCCTGTTGTTTAAAATTAGAACAAAGGGGGCTTATATGGGCATAATGAAGATGGGGAGGTATCCCATTCTTAAAATGCTTAAAGTCCACATGCTTGTCTTATTTGTTTGCAGTAATGTAGTAGCTTGAGGTTAAATATTAGGACCAAATAGTGCCTTTTGAAAGTAAACTTGAATAATATAAAAATAGGAGGGTGCTTTTTAATAGTGCAGTCAAATAATTTAATGTTACATCAACTTATTGAATTTTCATGGACTCATAGAACACTGGCTGTGTTAGTGGGTGCTTCACACTTAGGTGATTATTGGGGTAATATTATCGATTTACGTCCATGAGCACGCTGCGTTTGGTCTTTTCTTGGATTTTTGCTGGATATTTACTTTAAAGTTAGTGAACGGAGACCCCTCATTATGAGTTAACTACAGTGATAGTGTACAAATCCTGTATTTACATTACTTAATTGAATTTATCTGAGATTACTATCACGCGAATGTAATTTTCTTATGTGTTGTACACGATGGAAAACCGAATAAAAACAAAATATAAAAAAAAAAAAAGTTCTTGATTGGAAAATTTAAAGAACTGTGAACTATTACTGCACTAACGCCAACCAGAACATATTGGCTACAAAATGAGCCCCAAAAAAGACCCTAAACATACATTGCAGAGCTTGGATGTCTGTCTGTCATCCCAGAGCACTACAACCAGTTCGGGTCATCTGCAGCTAAAGACCTGGTCTCACTGGAGCTCCCAACGTCACAAATTTAGCTATGCTCATTAAACTTTAGGCTACAGGCGACGAGACCAACAAGTGCTTGGCAGCGGTTGAGGCAAAGTTATCGGAAAATGACCGCTTGATCCAAGACAATGTGGCTGCAATTAAAGAACTTAAGGCAGACAGACAGCATCAGCCAGAGTGGAAAGCGGCCTACATTAAAGACCTTAACCTGATGAAAGCCAAAATTGAGATTTTGGAGAACATGCCATGGCGATCCAATATTCGTATTGTTGGCTTCCCATCTAAATATGCTGGCTCGATGCATATATTACCTGTGGTGTCAAGATTATTATTTAAGGACCTACAGTTGTTGCCCCACAATGCAGGGATTCACATCCTGAAAGTTTTTTCAATCCCACAGAGGCAGAGATCCCGAGGAGCAGCGTAGCGACCACCATACACTGCAATAGCTACTCTCTCCAATTTTGAGGCCAGGATTGCCTTACTACAGGCCGCACACGCTTGAGGTGAACTGCTATGGGAAGGGCATAACCTCTCTTTTTTCCCGATCTGTCTGTGCAAACGCAGGCCCGTAAGAAGGAATTACAGCTCATTAAAAAAGATCTCCTTCAAAATGGAATTGAAGCCCGACTTAATTTTCCGGCAAGGCTCTTAATCAAACACGCTTCAAAAATTCACGTGTCTGTGGATCCTGCAGCGTCCTTAGTTTTTGCTGAAAGACTCACTGAAAGTCTAAAGCCCACATCGGATACTTCGGACACGGAGGGTTGAAGGTACCATGGTGTTATAGCTCTTTCTCATAGAAGCCTCGACACTCGAGGTAGTAACAATATAAACACTGACTCTACTCTGGTTATAACGATGGGACATTTGTGTGGGTTTTTTTTCTGTTTACCTAAATTGCCTGATTTAAGGGTCTGCCTTTTATCCCATCGTGGTTATAGTTTATAACATGTGCTTTTAAGGTAATATAGAAACATTGAATCATAGAAACATAGACTTTGACGGCAGATAAGGACCGCTTGGCCCATCTAGTCTGCCCATTTCCCTACCTACAGGATAGGCCGCAGATCCTAGTTAACCAACAGCCTATTTCTTCCTACCCCCCCACAAGAATTGCCTTATGCCTGTCCCATGCATTCTTGAATTCTCCCACAGTTTTAGACCCCACAACCTCCTCAGGAAGGCTGTTCCTTGCATCCACTACCCTCTCTGAAAATAATACTTCCTCACATTGCCCCTGAACCGCCCTCCTTCTATCTTTAAATTGTGTCCCCTTGTTCTTGCAAGTCTCTTTTTCTGAAAGATGCTACCCTCTTGGACTTTGTTGATTCCACTGAGGTACTTAAAAGTTTCTATCATGTCCCCTCTCTCCCTTCTTTCCTCAAGGGTATACATATTAAGCTCCTTTAGTCTCTCCTCATACAGCTTCTCTTGCAGACCCTGCACCATTTTAGTTGCCCTCCTCTGGACTACCTCTATCCTGTCTATGTCCTTGAGGAGATGGGGTCTTCAGAACTTGACACAGTACTCCAGATGGGGTCTCACCAACTGTCTGTATGGAGGGATAACAACTTCCTGTTTTCTGCTGGTGATGCCTCTCCCTATACATCCCAGTATACCCCCAGTCCTCCCTACTGCCTTCTCACATTGCTTGCTAACCTTAAGGTCATCTGATATGATTACCCCCAGGTCCCTTTCCTTTTTTGTTGTTGTTACTACCTCCCCACCCATTGTGTATTCTTCCCCTGGGTTCTTGTTTCCCAGGTGCATTATTTTGCACTTCTTTGCATTGAATCCTAGCTGCCATACTTCTGACCATTCCTCCAACCTTGCCAAGTCCCTTTTCATCCTTTCCACGCCTCCTTGTGTATCAACCCTGTTGCAGATCTTTGTGTCATCTGCAAAAAGGCATACTTTTCCTTCCAGTCCCTCTTCAATGTCACTGATGAAGAAATTAAAAAGGACTGGACCCAATACTGAACCCTGTGGTACCCCACTAGTAACCCCTCTTTCTTCAGAGTGGACTCCATTTACAATTACCTTCTGTGTCCTGTTGTGCAGCCAATGTTTTACCCAGGCTGGTTAATTTGACTATTAATCGTTTGTGTGGGACTGTGTCAAATGCCTTGCTAAAGTCTAGGTAGGCCATGTCCACAGCCCCTCCCTGGTCTACTACTTTGGTCACCCAGTCAAAGAAATCTATTAGATTCGTCTGACATGACCTTCCCGCTGTGAACCCATGCTGCCTTGGGTCCTGTGCTCCACTGGCCTCTAGGTACTCAACTATTCTTTCCTTCAGAAGTGACTCCATCACTTTCCCTACCACAGAGGTCAGACTGACAGGTCTGTAGTTTCCTGCCTCTGTTTTGGTCCCACTTTTGTGAAGGGGAATCACATCCGCCTTCCTCCAGTCCTCAGGTACCACACCATCCTCCCATGATTTATTAAAAAGAGTAGCCAGTGGTTTCACTAGTTCCTCCCTTAATTCTTTTAGAATTCTGGGGTGAATTCCATCAGGACCCATTGCTTTGTCCACCTTCAGTTTTAGGAGTTCTTGCAGAACCTTTCTTCTGTGAAAGGACTGGATCGAACCTCTATCAAGAGTGCTTCTGCTAATTGGATTAGGCACTTCCCTTTCCTCTTTTGTGAATACTGAGCAGAAATATTCGTTCAGTATCCCTACTTTTTCACTGTCCCCCTCTGCCCACCTACCGTTCATTCTATTCAGCCTCACTATCCCTCGTCTTTCTACACTCACTGATGTACCTATAAAAGGTTTTATCCCCCTTCTTAACTGAGTTGGCTATCTTTTCCTCAGTTTGGGCCTTTGCTATTCTGACTTCCCTCCCTGCTTCCTTCTGCCTTAACTGGTACAGCTCTCTGTCCTGCTCCTTCTGTGTTTCCTTATACTTCCGGAATGCTATCTTTTTCTTCCTGACTTTCACAGCCACCTCTTTTGAGAACCATAGTGGCTTTTTCTTTCATTTTGATTTGTTTATTTGCTTCACACAAAGGCTTGTTGCCTCTGTGATGGCAGTTTTGATGATTCCCCATTGTTGCTCCACACCTCCTTCTAGCCTGTTTGCTAGTGCTTTTCTGAGGCACTCTCCCATCTTGCCAAAGTCAGCCCTCCTAAAGTCCAGTACCCTCACTTTTGTATGGCTTGACTCTGTAGCTGAGTTTAACGTGAACCACACTGTTTGATGGTCACTTGTCCCCAGATGGCAACCCATATCTAGATCTGAGATCCTCTCACTGCCCCCATTTGAGAGTACGAGGTCTAAGATTGCTCCCTCACGAGTGGGTTCCGAAACTAGCTGTCTAATGCCTGCCACCTGTAGGGCATCAAGAATGGCCCTGCTCTTGGATGTGACTGCAGCAAATGTGCTCCAGTTAACATCTGGCATATTCAGGTCTCCCATCAACAGTATCTCCCTTTCTCTGCCATTCTAAGAATGCCTTCTACCATATCCTTGTCCATTCCCTTCCCCTGACATGGGGGTCTGTACAGAACCCCTGTGCAGATTGTGGTGCCCTTTCCAGTCTCCAAGGTGACCCACAGTGCCTCCTCTCCTCCCTGTTTACTCTTTTGTTCAGTTGCTTTTATCCCTTCCTTTACATAGAGAGCTACTCCTCCCCCTCTTCTCCCCTGCATGTCTCTCCTGTAGGTTATGTACCCTGGTATGTTAACATCCCAGTCATGGTTCTCTGTGTACCATGTTTCTGTGACTGCTATGATATCCAGGCATCCCTCTTCCATCAAGGCCACCAGCTCAGGGAGCTTGTTGCCCAGACTATGGGCATTGGTACTCATTACCCTCCATTTCCTGATGGCCTTACTCCCTTTGCCCCATCCCTGTCCTTCTTGCCTTTGTCACTTTCTCCATTTACCCCTGCCCTTCTCCCTATCGACACCTCTATGTTCGTGTTTGCCGCACTTACTATCGGATTATTTGGGGCTAGGATTTCTGTTCTTTCCAGTGCTCTCCCTTGGCTAGTTTAAAAGCCTACAATGAAGCATTTAAACCTATCACCTAGGATCCTGGTTCCCCTCCCGAACAGATGCAGCCCATCATGCCACTATAGGCTTGCATCACTCCTGGTGGACCCCCAGTCTCCAATGAAGCCAAATCTCTGAGCTCCACACCAGTTTTTCAACCACTGATTGAATCCCATGGTGTAGAACACACTAGCCTCTCCTATGCCATAGATGGGCAACACCTCCAAGAAGGTTACCGTGCATGCTACTTGACTAAGGCCTCCCCAATTCCACAAACTCTTCCTGCACTTCTCTAATCCCTTTCTTAGCCAGGTCATTTGTCCCTAGGTGGACAATGACATCCAGCTCCCTCCTCTGTGCAGCTGCTCTGGCAATCCTGAGGATTCGCTCCCTGTCCCTCCAAGCCATGGTGCCAGGCAGGTACCTTACTACCCTCTCCCCTTCCTCCCCCAGTTCTACCTTCCTAACAATGGAGTCCCCCACCAGGAGTTGTTTCCTTCCCCTGCAGGGTCCTCTGCCACCCTCCTGTGCGTCTCCTTTGTGGAGGTTCTCAGCATCCTCCTTGGTCTCCACTGTGGATGCCTCCATAGAGGAACCACACTTTGCCAGAATGGCATAGAAATTGTGGAGAGGTACAACTGGAGGGATGCGCCTCTGTTCCACCACCCTCACCCTCCCTGAGCCCACTGTGGTCCAACCACTCCTCTTTCTTGGCAACCTCTGAGGCAATGGCAGTGGCACTGGTGGTCCCTGGATGGAAGAGGAGGTCCCACAAATCCTGGCCAACTCAGCCTGGAGATGAGCAACCTCCTCCCTCAGCCCAGAGAGGTGCCTGCAGATGGGACAACACTGCATCCTCCAGAACGTCTCCCGGATAACTGCTGCTCCACAGCCACTGCACTGCACCACTCCAATCATGTCTTATTTCTGGCCCCTCAACTGTTTGCAATCCTTACTCTTTCCTCTGTTTTTTTTTCTCTCTCTCTCTCTCTCTCCTTACTTTCTGCCTGTGTGCTCTTTAAGCTCCTGATTGTCCTGTTCTGAGACAAGAATGTCCTATATTTCTCAGTAGAGCACTTACTTGCTCAGAGGCAGACCTCCAGCAGCTAGAGAGGGCCGGAGAGCTACTCTTGCCCTTTTAGGACGGTGGGTCTTTGGTGGTTCTGTGATCACTCACTTCCTGCTCCCAAACAGGAAGTTCCTGTTGTCAGTCAAATCCTCTGCCTATAAAACTAGAACTAGCTTTGGGTGGGGGGGGTGGACGAGAGGGAAGGAGGGCAATATAGTCCCAGTAGAGAAGTTCAGTCACACAGCAGTCCTTTCTCCTGGTGTCTTCTGCCAAGCTATTAGCAGAATCTTTCTAAGGCAGTCTTTAAATGTAGCTTCCTTCTAGCTAAGCCACTTCCCCTACTTACTAGATCTTTCTACAAGTAATGTAAACCTCACAGCAGTTAAGTCCTTTCAATCACCTGAGATTTACACCTAGATAACTGTTCAGATACCCATTCAGTTCAGTTAACCCGGACAAACACACACTTTTTTTTTGTTTTGTATGTTAGTTTTTTTTTTTACCCTAAATTTTAAGGTCCAAGTACAAAAGTTCTTCTACTTTAGTCCCAGCAGAGAAGTCCAGTCACACAGCAGTCCTTTCTCCTGGTGTCTTCTGCCAAGCTATAAGCACTGAATCCTAGTTGTTGCTCCATATACAGCATTATTATGTTAAATCCTACAGGCCAAGACTGCAAACTCTTATATGGTAGTGCAGAGAGCACATCTCCATTTGTGAGCTGATTTGAGATTCATTTTTAAAATGTTCCCCTCTAAAGCAGGTTGCCATGCCATGCAAGAAACTAGAGGGCTGTAACTCAACTTAATTGAGCCCAGACAGTCTAGTTTAAAAGATATGTTTACAGTATGTAGTCTGTTTCTCTCCCCCTACCCACAAGTTATTCAAGGGAACTGGCTCCTTGGTTTAATAGATTAGTTGTTCTTTAATTTGAGATGAGAGGACCATCGCTCTACAAGCAGTTCAGTTCGAACTTTACTCCTACAATTCTCACTGGTGACTTCTCCAGTGCATGGATTCATAATCTGTTCAAAATGTATCTGATTACTTCTAATGTACACGTGATGTAGGGGTCTGTGTACCTCAATTTCTTGTTGTCTATGAGATACAGCTGGCTGTAACGTCATAAACTCTATAAACAAAAAGTTAAAAAAAAAAAAATTTGCATAACCTCTATTCCACTTACCCTATCCTAACCCTCCCCGTGTAAATAAAGATGTTTCAGAAAGAACTGACGTAAGAGCCTGATTTCGATGAGCATTTCAGTGTCTGAAGTTAAGATGCCAAATGTTTAAATGTGGGGAGATACAACATCCCAGGAGGTTGTACTTGTATAGATCAGACCCACTAAATGCACTCTGGGTGGAGACATAGCCATTTTATTTGTAACTTTGGGAAAGGACCCCCCGTGTATCAGCTAATGGGAACCCAGATCCCTTAACTGTGGTCAGGTCTGCATGGCAGGGGTAGTGGTCCTCTCTAGGATGGTGCCAAAGAGGGGCTACATTTCTTTGGGCATTACTGTCATCAAGATTTGCCATACAACATCTCTCTTCCTTTCAGCCAAATGAACACACTGCGAGTTATTTTTCTGTTATTACCATATCATTTTCTGCCCTGCCACAGTGCCTTAGGGGTCAGATACCTGAAAATGTCTTTCCTATCAGTTAGCCCATAATATTCGCTTCCATTCTGTATGGCTAACATGCAAACTACTGTGTACTCAAGAAATGTGAATGGTCTTAACAGCCCTGTAAAGAGGTTAAAGCCCTGTCTACTATAAAGAATCTTCACCCTACCTTTATTCTGCTACAGGAGACACACCTCTCCAAGCAAGAACACCAGAAATTAAGTTGGGATTTTCCCTAGTCACGGCTTCCTCATACAAGCAAGGGAAATGCCAAGGCACAGCAGTCCTTAACTCTAAACAGACCCTTTTTTCACTGTACGGCTACAAATGTGGACCTTCAGGGTCATCTGGCTATGGTAACAGAGCAATATGTGGGTAGGGAACTCACCCTACCTAGTCTCAGTGTTACACCTAGGGCGGGTACCCCAGTAGTCTAGTTTCTCCTTGATACCATCCTCCAGCACCAGAAGGGACTTCCTCTAATAGGTGGGGACTACAACATGATTTTAGATAGACAAGACACCACCAACCCCTCCCACTGAGGGGAAACAAGAGTACAAAAGAGGGGCCACTGCATCATTAAACAGAGTGACTGGACAGACATCTGGCATTTCTTTCATCCCACACAGTGGCAATGCACTCATTATTCCTGCCCTCTAAAGATTTATACCTGGATTGATTTATTTCACATGTTCACTTAACATGTAGGCCTAGTGCAGAGTTATGACATCAAACTTATCTACTTATCTGACCATGCCCCACTACTCCTTACCCTGCACTGGGGCTGTACCTGAGGAACTGCCCTGTGGCACCTTAACAACTTTCTCCTTAAATCCCCTATCAGAAACTCATTAAACAAAAAATTGAACAGATCTTCCAAGAAATACTACAGCAAATGTATCTAAAACAATTCTTTGGGATACATTAAAAAGTATACTAAGGGGTAATCTCATCAGTTATACTTCTCAAATAAAGAAGCAATGAGAGGAGAAATTCTTATCCTTTCAACCCCAACTGGCAGAATACCAATACTGTACCAGCATGCACTGGGAGATGAAATTGCAAAAAGAACTTCAAGAAATCTTAAATGTTAAAACAGAAGTGGCACTCTGTTACCTGCAGCAGAGGTTCTATGAAGGCAGAGCACATGCCTCCAAAGCCTTAGCATACAGATTGCAAAGACAGGTTTTACAGCGGGCACTCACACATATAAGGGAACCTAGGACAAGCCACCAAGTTACAGACCCAGAGCAGATCTTGGAGGCATTTCACAAATATTACCAAGATCTTTATACTTCAGAAAGTACATCCCAGCCCCTTGATTTAACTTGCTATGTCCATCCCTTGCAGCTCCCAACACTCTCCCCCTAATCTAGCACACACCGTAACTGCCCTGGTCTCAAAGGAGCTCTAGGGGGCAATTAAAAACCTGAAAAATGGAAAAAGCCCAGGTCCAGATAGATATACCATTGAATTTTACAAGCAGTTTTGGACTTTGATCCTAACCCACCCCCACCCCTTAGATGTATCAGAAAATCCATAATGGTCCTCCAATACCTCTTCATGGAATTATGCCACCGTTTTGGCTGTACTCAAAGACAATAAAGATAAAACTCAGTGCCCATCCTATCACCGTATTTCTGTTCTAACATTGATGATAACATTTTTGCATTTACCCTAGCATAGTGTTTGAATAAGCTCCTACCAGCCCTGATTAATACAGACCAAACAACTTTTGTTAGAAGCCAGCAAACACAGGATAATACAATAAGAACCTTACACATACTGCATCATGCCGCCCCATCAAAATCTCCCTTCACATTACTTAGCCTGGATGCTGATAAAGCTTTTGACCAGGTGGCTTGGCAGTTTCTATTTTCAGTAATGGATACCATGGGCTTCCCACACGCTTTTGTTGAAAATACTGCAGGCCCTCTACGCCCCACCTCAGGCACATACCAAAGTGAATGGCTAACTTTCCTCCTTGTTCCCTCTATAGCGGGGAACATGACAGGGCTGCCCTTTGTCCCCATTATTATTTGCCATATATTTAGAACTTTTAGCACAACCCATCAGACAGCACACTGACATACATGCCCTTACGATAGCCAACTGGAGATAAAACTGGGCCCTACATGCAGATGACTTGCTTATATACCTTCAGGACCCAGAAACGTCCCTTCCTGCCCTTTGGCATACATATCAGGAATTCAGGACCCATTCTGAGTATAAATTAAACACAACAAGTACAGAGGTCCTCCAGTTGCATTATATCCCTAAGTACCCATATCAGACAGAATTTTTGGTTTAAATGGGACCTTTCAGCTTTGAAATATCTTGGACTTATGATCGCATGACACCTCAGAGTAAAATAACCTTGTGTGCATCTATGTTCCCTGCCTGATTGGTCAACTACAGTGGGACGGTAATAATAGATGGAAGGGAACGAAAGGGCTCATAAACAAAGGCGAAAAACATCTCCCTGTCACGTGTAACAACTCAAAGGCAGCCCCTTCCCTCCTGCCATAACAAAATGGAGCAAAATTCCCCAGAAAATGGCCCCACTGTATGGGAAGGGGATGATGAGCCACAGCGTTTGAAATCAGCATAGCAGGTGCAGAGTAGGTGTCCTGAAGTGGCATGGACAGGTTGGGGGGGGGATAGAAAAAGGAAAAAATACATGTTCCAGATTTTCTTGCAATAGTGAATTACTACTTTTGTTTTCCTTAAAATTTTAAATGGGAGGAACTAAGACAATCAGAATTGTTGAAATGTCAGTTTTTGTGGACAGAAATCAATGGCTTTTGCTACTGGGGCTGAATAACCCAGGCACATACCTGTTCCTGGATGACTCACAATTATACCATCTCACTAAGCCAGTCTTTCTGTTTTTCTTTTATTCCTGCCACTAAGCAAGCAGTAAGTGACTCATGTTCTTTAAATGTGTACATGTTCTTCCATTCACATCATTGTTTTGGTAGCTTCAAATACCACTGTGCAACTGACCTACCAGGAAGACATCACATCAGGGTCAATGCAGTACATTACATTTGGTGTGGAGTCAGGTGATAAAAGACACTGAAAAACTGTTTCCCCTTCCTCTACAAAAGCATAGAAGTGTCTCAGTTACCAAGAAATATCCACCCAACCTCTCTACCACAGCCTCATGGTCGGAGTGCAGAGCTCTGAATCTGGAGACCCAGGTTATATAGCCCAGCAGCATTTATTTACCTTTAGCTCCCTTAGCCTCCCTGTGCTTGAATAATGACTGATGTGACTGCTCCTGGCTTGTTAAAGCACTTTAGGATACAAGGAGGTGTATGGAAGACTCTATATAAAATCAAATCTCTTGGCGATCTTCTTTCACATTTTGGATTTTGCAAGGAATTATCTAAAAGAGTTTTGTAGAAGCATCTGTTCTGCTTTTTTTCCTGGACCTTTCTGTGCCATACATGTCCAATTACTGGTTTTTTTTTTTTGCTTCTAACGTTATGCTAAGATCAAAAAAATTCAAACTGATTTATTTAGCCAAGATAATACCCCCATTGTTATACATCTAAGAAGCAAGGGAGCTCTGGTAAGATAGTGGCAGTGACTTACATAAGCAATAATCCACGACAGGGTGTGTCTTTTGCTGTAATAGCCTACCCTCCTTGGTTGTATCATGCGGTACAAGAAAATGAGTACCTTCAACCACCCAGGGCATGGATTATTACCACACAACATGAAAACTCCGGAATGCGTTAGTGTGCTTATAAAACGGATATTAGAAATAGAAAAAAAAGTTCCATCAGAGAAGCTGTAGGGGTGTCTCTCGTGACACCGGACCCAGACTCAGGAATGAACCAAGGCCGTCAGGGGCTGGCTGGGGAGGAGGACTGGGCATCTCAGAGGATGCTCTCCATCTCTAGGGAGGAAGGGTTCTATTCTCTGCCACAGTGCTGCCACTTAAGTGACCACAGGTGGTAGTGTGGTTGGAGCACTGGTGGGGTTGGCTGATGTCAGTGTGCAGTCACACATATTGCGCACATGCCTTGAATGTCCTGGCATGAAATATCCTGAGGAGCAGGGAGAAACAGAGAAAGAGGACAGCTAAAGGACCGTGTATGGTAACATCCTATTAAAGCAGTAGTGCAACAAAAAATGTTTTTCCAAAAAAGCTCATTTCAGCTACAGTTAAGAAAAACATTAGCATACTTGTCAGATTAACTTTTCTAGGTACCACCTAGGTTGTGCATCATACGTTTTCTTTATTTTCTCCATCCAAACCCTTGCCAGGGCTACAGTGCAGTTTCTAAGCCAAATGTGGCAACCATCTTTTTTTCTTGAGATACAATAAATTAAAGCATTTATCAAATACTCAAATTGTGGTAGAAGTAGAAACTTTAACCCCCAAATAAAACTAGAAGATGTCTGAAATCCTTGGTCTTAAAGTCTCTGCATTCTGCCTGCTTCCGGCAGACATGCATACCAAAGTCTTGGAAAATGAATATTCTTCTGCCCTCACACTGCATCTCCTGCAACACCCTTAATTTTGAGAGAATGCACTGTTTGTCTAAATAATTTAGGAGCCTAAATATTATCAGCCTGGGTTTTTCTCCATCTGGCAGTTGTGGACACAATGAGTAGTGAACTTGCTCAATAATGCAGCTCGGTCCATGAGGAGATGGACCTGCCACTTTTTGTAAGAGTTTCTGCATGAACTGCAGAGTGTCCGGTCCCTCTAATTATTCTGGCAGCCTGACCAATACAAGATTGTTTCTCCTGCTGCAACCTTCTTAGTCTTCCAGCCTTTCCTCCAGCAGTACCACCTTCTTCCTCAGCGTGACAATCTCTGGTTCTAGTCTGCCTGGTGATCCTCCATGGAGCTCATCCTCACCTCTGCATCCCTTTCTCACCTCTTCAGGATGTCCAAGGCTGGGAGAATAGTTTTTACATCACTGGCCAGTTCAAGGATCACTTCTTTTAGACCTCCAAGTTCCCTTAGGAAATGGTCGAGGGTGAATGGCTCTGGCTGCTCATGCTCCCAACACGTCTGGGGAGAGATCCACTTTCAGCCATTTGGGCCCCTGTCGCTGCTCTGGCAGGGGAGATGTGGTGACAAAAGGTTCACTTTGCTTGTCATCCATCGGGTTCTCTGCCGCCATTTTTCAATCAGGCTTATGGACCAGAAGGGCAACATGTAGGAGACCATTCAGAAACTTGTGGACCACAGCTGGGCCACAGTACTATCTGCGATAGAGGCATGGAAATCTGAAATGGCTAACAGGTGAACTTTCATCAAAGAACACTGCAAGCCAGACTGTGTTAGAGTCAGGAGGTAGTCCAGCATCTTCTACACAGGTCATGTGAAGGGGACCAGAGTCACTTTCTGATACCACACAGTGAAACGCTTCCACTTCAGGAAGTAGGTGTTTTTGGTGTAAGGTTTCCTAGCAGCAAGCAGAACTGCTGAGACCATAGCAGAGACCCCGAACCACAAGACCTCTATGTCTTCAAGAATCCTACATGGAATTCCAGGGATGGAAGTGTGCATGCAGCAGCAAGCAGACATTCTAGAACAAATGGTCTGGCTGAAGGGGCAGCAGAAAGGGCACCTCAACTGCTAGTTTCCAAAGTAGAGGGAACTAGGTCAGCTGGAGCCACAAGGGTGTCACCATGATCATTCTGGCTGGTTCCTGCCTGAGCTTCCTCAGGACCCTGTGAATTAAAGCCCTGCATGAACAGGGTCCTCACTATCTGCAAGATCTCCTTCGCCCCTACTGCCCCTCCCGGCCACTTCGCTCCACCTACGATGGATTGCTAGAGATTCCCAGGGTGCGTTTGAAGACATCTGGGACCCGACCTTTTTGCATTTGCAGCCCCTACCCTATGGAATTCTCTACCTCATTGGGTGAGAGAGTGCCTGACCATCCAGAGTTTTAAATCATCCCTAGAGATGTATTTATTTAGCGTAGCATTCCCAGGTGATCCCACATGATGGGAGAATTTGACTGTACAGTCTTGCTGTAGTTTATAAATGAATAATTTTTGTATTTTAATGTCATTGATTTTAAGGTTGTATGTTTATTTATGTATATATAGTGTATGGTGGAATGTTGTTATGGATAGAAATCCATAACTAGAATGGAATTGTTATGATGCAGTAGCTATGTCATCACAGCTGTTATGCTGCACTAGCTATGTCACTACTGCAGCATAACAACTTGGAATGCTGCCACATAGCGGCTTTCCTCAATCCAGTTAAGCTGGAAGTTGCTGTTTTTTTAAAACTTGAACTTGCAGAAACATCTGCAGCACACTGTGTCAGTTAAAAAAAAGAAAAGGTTAACATTTCTATTATCTGTTGTCTTCTCCAGCTGGTTTTGTGTGATTTTCTATGCTGTGACTGCCCATACACTATAAAAGATTATGTATGAGCAGTCATACACAAACAAGGATATTCTTGTATCTTGAGTTTCCCTTGGTAACAGAGTTCCTCTCGAGCTGCGCTCTCGAGGTCATCTGTTACCAAGGAAACCTCTCGATACAAGAATATCCTTGTTATGTATAACTGCTCATACATAATCCTCTATGTACAGTACCTTGATCTGTTGGAAAGGTGCTTTTATAAATAAAGTTGTGTTGCATTAGTGGTGGAGGAGAGGCATAAGAGGAACCTCCCTTTCCAGCGGAGGGAAAATGCATTTCACCAGAAAATGTCATGCTCTGGAATGATCAAGGAAAAAAGTGGCAGTCTTGTATTGTATGGGGAAGCAAAACGGTCCAGCTCTGGCCTTACCCACACTTCAGTTAGTTAGACATGGACTGACTGAACTTCCACTCATGGGGCTGAACCAACTACTGGTTGAAGTTGCCCAGACATCAGTGAGTCCAGAATATGGACAGCAAGAAGTGAAACCTGTCGGGCCACACAAAGTCCCATACCCTAATTGCCTCCTGACAGAGGGTAGAAGTGCCCCCCCCCCCCGGTTGTTCAGGTAATACACCATGCTCTGTTTGTCTGACTGTACCAGAACAGATGCCCCTCAAACCTGGGTGACCAAGGCCTGGAGTACATATAAAACCATACTCATTTCCAGTAGACTGATGAGAATGCCTTACTCCAGCAGAGACCAGGATCCATTGGACTGGTGAAGAACCAAGTGAACACCCCACCCCGGTGATTACCTGTGGCTGAGGCTGCAGAAAGGGAGAGAACCCACAAGCAGATGATCCCTGTTCTGCTAAGATAATAGGACATCCCCTAGAGGGCAGCAAATGGCAATCAAGAAATCTGGTGGCTGTGAGGCTTGAGACTACTGTGCCTGTAGCAGCTACTTAAGAACCCTCATATGCAGATGAGCCAGAGGAACCATAAATATGGAGGTTGCTGTGAGACCCAAGAGGCAGGGTATGACACAGCTAAAACCCAGTTGTTGAGTCCCACCAAGGCTGCTTGGGCTACTAAGTGTGAGGCCCCCGTTGTTGGGAGGAATGCCTGCTCTAGGACCATGTCCAGGACTGCCCCAATGTACTTAAGCCTTTGAGAAGGACTCAAAATAGACTCTGCCATGCGGAGTAGCATCCTCAGATGGTCCAGCAGGTGTCTGGTATGGTGCAAAGTTTATTCCACCCTGGTTGTTGATGCTCCCTTTAGGAGCCAGTTGTCCAGGTATGAAAAAGACATAGAGTGCCTGCCTGTTTAGCCCTCTTGGGTCCAGGACAGGCTGGAAACCACCAGTTTTCTTGGACACCAGGAAATAATTAGACTAGAACCCCAGGCAGATATTTGTTGAGGAGAACTGAATGAATGGCCTTTTTGTGCAGCAATGCCTGCACCTCCTCCTACAGGATGGTAAAGCTCTAACAGCGACAAACTGCAGGGCATATCCATGTTGGACAATGTTCAGGACCCATTTGTCTGTGGTCACCACCTGACTGTGGGCAGGAACAATGATATCCTGCCCACCAACCAGCATTTCAACAGAGGGGTCCAGTAGACGGGGGTAAGAATTCAGAAGCTGGGTTGGCTGGTGATCCCCCTTCCCACATCCCTTGGGGGTTTTGTGGTGGGGGCTATAAACTGCTGCTGCTGCTGCTGCTGCTGGGCTGCAAAACCTCACCAATGACAGTGATGAATCAATCAATCAATCATCTATATTTTACCAGGCAAAACACCACTGAGACAAATTCATTTACAAGGTGGACCAGAGTAGGTCTTAACAAAACAGAACAAAAATGCAAATGATGTTCTATATAATGAGACAGTAATCTGTGTGGAATTAAAGGCTAGGCATAAATAACAATGCAAGCAATGTTTCACAGAACAGCCAACCTCAACATACTACACAACATGGCTGAGGCAAATACACAAATTATTTACAGAACAGTACAACTCAGTAAATGTAATAAAACAATATATGATTCAGACACAGTGAGAAATGTACAGAACAATACAAAACAGCATGTAGAGCAAAACAAAACATACTTCAGACCCAGCGAGACTTGTGGAATAGGCAGGGGAGACTGGGAGTAGGAAAGGGGGGAGACCGGGCAGAGGTGCTATAAAAGGTAGGACAAGGTGGGGCTAGGAAGTCAGAGGGGGATGCTAAGGGGTAGGAGGTAATAGGGGAGGACAGAAAGGTGTTTGAGGAGAGTAATGGGGGGGTTATGTGAGGGCTCCTATTTAAAGAGCCTTGACCACGGTTATGTTGGGAATCATATAGTGCCAGGGGCTGAATAGTCCTAACAGACTTCTTTGAGGTCTTCAAGTCATTGCAAACAATCTTGACTTCTGGTCTGATGAGTTTGGTAGCCTTTAAAGGAGCATTCAGGGCCAACTGCTGTACATCTTGGGCAAAAACAATTGTCAAAGGCTGTAACCCTTTACAGTATCGGAGTCATCATAAACTGATCTCAAAAGATGCTTGCCTACATTAGAGCCCTAAGACTTACAGGTGAGAGCTTCTGACTTTAGTGGCTCCACAAAAGCGGTCCCAAGGATGACCCAGGGAATTACAGACCAGTTAGTCTGACCTCTATTGTAGGCAAGCTCATGGATACCATACTAAAGGAAAGGTTGGTGGACTATCTAGAGGACCATGGTCTCCAGGATGCAAGGCAGCATGGGTTCAATGGGGGGGGGAGAACGTGTCAAACAAATCTGATTGACTTCTTTGACTGGGTCACTAAGACAGTAGACAGGGGCCAAGCGGTAGACATCCTCCATCTTGATTTCAGCAAGGCCTTTGACTCTGTGCCACATAAAAGGTTGATCAGAAAGTTGGTCGATCTCGGGGTTGGGAAAAAGATGGCCAGATTAGTGGAAAACTGGCTGAGGGACAGAACCCAGAGGGTGGTTGTCGGGGGAGAGTTATCTGGCACCAGAGAGGTAACCAGTGGGGTGCCGCAGGGCTCAGTGCTGGGGCCATGTTGTTCAGTGTCTTCATCACTGAAATTGGGGAGGGCATTAAGGGCAAAATGTGCCTATTCGCGGATGACACCAAGCTCTGTGGGAGAGTGGACACAGCTGAAGGGATACAGGACCTACAGAATGATCTGGAAAAGCTGGGGAGGTGGTTCAGGATCTGGCAGCTTGGCTTCAATGCCAAGAAATGCAAAGTTATGCATATTGGAGCCAAGAATCCCAGGACAGAGTATTACCTGGGTGGAGTCCGATTATCTGCATCAGAGGAGGAGAAGGACCTGGGAGTGATGATCACTAGTAACCTGAATCACTCCATGCAGTGCAAGAAAGCAGCAGCAAAGGCAAACAAGATGCTGGGATGCACATCTAGGGGGATCAGTAGCAGGAGAGAGGAGGTTATACTGCCCTTGTAGAGGTCCCTAGTAAGGCCTTATCTAGAGTATGGGGTTTAGTACTGGCGCCCACACCTCAAAAAGGACATTAACCTGCTGGAGAAGGTCCAGAGGAGGGCTACAAAGATGATAGCGGGTCAGCAGGGTAAGGCATATGAGGAGAGGTTGAGGGCACTGAACATGTACTCCCTGGAAGACAGGAGAGGGAGAGGGGACATGATTGGGACCTTCAAGTATTTGAAAGGGATAAATAAGGAGGATAAGGAGAGTCTCTTTAAACTGAGTGGGAACCATAACATGAGGGGGCACAGTCTTAAGCTGGAGGGTGGGAAGTTTAGGAGGGAGGTCAGGAAGCACTTCTTCACAGAAATGGTGGTGGACACTTGGAATGTGCTGTCAGAAGAGGTGATCTCGTTGAAGACAGCAGGCAGCTTTAAGAGAGGCTGGGATAGGCATAAGGGGAAGGTAAGGATCATGGGTAGGGAGGATGGGAGGAGTGGGGAAGGAGAGCAGGGACAGCTCAAGCTGTGTACACTGCAGTATGAGCAGATGAGATAGACCAATTGGCCTTCTGCTGGCTTCTTCGTATGTTCATATGTTCATATGTATGAGGAGTGCTGCTGGCAATATGGCTTATATCTCTCAATATGTGGTTCTTGTTCATGGCCAGATATGCCTGGTAATTAGTAATTTGCAAGCCAAGGTGAAAGTGTGTTTGCCATAATGTCCAGCTTTCTGGATTCCTTGTCAGGCTGTCTGGTGGTCATCCTCCAGGGGCCTGACACATGTCATGCAGGGTCAGACTGGGGTACAGGGGGCCCACCTGGAAAGAGGATACAAGGGCCCACCTGGAAAATCAATACAGGAGGGCCTAGGGTGACACACTCATATCAATATTCCACCTCAATTTGATACATTACCTCTGCGATTACATCTTGCATTTATCTACAGTATCCCAGATACCCCATTTAATTAGAAAAAATATGATAAATACCAAAGTTTTCAGAGTTCAGAAGGTGACCAGGTACCCAACTGAAGGGTGCCTACCTGGAAATTTCCAGGTATCCAGGTGGGCCAGTCCAACCCTGATGTCATGTGCAGCCATAGTCACCACTATGTTAGTTTCAAGCTGGGTGAAGTAATATGTGTATCCCTATGAGCCAGATATTGTGTGTCTGCTTTCCTTGAGATGATCACAGGGCACTAGGCATGTACCAGGCGGTCAGGGTAACATCCTCCATTGCAGTATAAATGAGAAAGATGACTGCTGAGAACCTTTCTACCAACTTAAAATCACAAAGATTCTTTTTGAAGAATCTTCTTCCTCCAAGGAGAAACTCAAAGTCTTCCGGATCTGCCTCAGTAAGGCCTGGAAGGTAGGGTCCTCAGAAGGAGGATGTGGCCTGTATAGGACCGTTTCCTCATGGCACAAGGACACAATGGATCCAGTAGAATCCTACAGCCCCAGAGGGTGGAGAAGATCAGGATCCTACCATCCCAATCCTCCTCATCTTCCAGGGGGTCATGATTGTACTTCTCATCCTCCGCCAAGGAGGGGATTGGGGAGTCACAGACCGAGGAAGGGGCACACAGCATGTACATCCGGCAGCACTGGAGGAGGCAGCTGACAAACAACCTGAGGCAGAAAAGGCAACAATCCCTTAACCAAATCAGATAATTCTGCCAGAACAACACCTAGGATGGCTATGAGGGATGACAGTAGCACCTCCTTCACCAGTGTCAACGAGATAGTACTTGTGGATGTGGTCCCAAAAGTGAAAGTGGGATGTTGCAGTACCTTTGAAATCAGATCTGAACCTTCAATAGGATGGGGTTCTTGCCTTGCAGATGCTGAACCCTCTTGTTTTGTAGGCATACTAGATAAATTATTAAACTTACCATCCCTTCTTGAGAGCGGAGATCTGGATCACTGATGATCAGGAAACAGTGTTGACTTACTGGCAATAAATGGCCAGATTTCTGCTGGTACCAGCAGCTCTCCCTGGATGATGGGGAAGACTTTGACTGGGTGCCTGACTTTGTTAGTGACTTCGGCATCTACTTATGTGTTGATTTTGATGCATGACCTTCGTCCATTGTTGATGCTTTTATTTTAGCTGTCATCAGCAGATTCTGCAACTTGGCAGGCACTGCAGTAGCTTTGTCCATATTTTCCAAAAAGTGCTTCAAAGCATTATGCCTGCGACATAATTGTAGCCTGACTGAAATTTTGGCAGATGTTGCAGTTTCTGAAGTTGTGGACTAGGCCCAAGCCATACAGAAGCAATTTGTAGTTGTCGTCACAATAAATCTGTTTTCCACACTGACAAAGGTGAAAAAATGCTATACTTGGTAATGACATATACCAGCAAATGAACTTTCCTGAAGGAATAGCTACCAGAAAAAAAAATTCCATCGTCAAAATTAATGACAGAAAAACAAGTTCCACTAGTCTGACATTCATTTTCTTGACACTTGGAGAAAAAGAACTGAAGTAGTTGGGGGCCACGTATGTTATACAGATGACATGAGTGTATAACTTGCATGAAGGTACAGTGATGTGGGCATCCCCATCTTGCAAAAGCTTCCTTTGAGGTCCTGATGCTGACAGCTTACAGATCAATGTGTGATGGCTCTGCGGAGATGCCCTTAAAGAAGATCCTGCAGCAACAACATTCAGGCAAATTCTAGAGCCTCTTCCACCACTGCTGTGTCAGGAGACCAGCAATGCTTTAGTTGTTTTCTGTAGCCTAATTTTCTGGGGTTTCCAGCCATTATTGCAGCATCCCATTCTCTTTACCAATTTACTGGTGGCATCCACTGCTTTCAGGGATGAAGCCTTTGACCACAGTGCCACCTGCTCCAAGCCACAAACCTTGGTTTCCAATGTTGAGACTCATAATGTCGAGCCATTCAACTTTCAGTCCACATCTCGGACATGTATAATTAATTGTACCGAAGTTATCTTCATGGTTTGCAGAGTCATGCCACCAAGTGAATCACCGTACCTCAAGGAGTTTAATCGACGCAGCAGCCTACCCTCCTGGTGTTGTGAATGTTTGAGTTAGAAAAAGTTGCCACTTCTTCATTTGGTCTGCCCATGTCTGCTCTCAGAGATCACTGACTGTTCTTTATGTTGTTCTGGCATAAAAAAGCAAGAATGGATCTCTCTCAGGAGCTCATGAACACCATATGTGTCCCTGTCAGTTGCTCAGCAGTGCCCCCTGGCAGCACCAGTTTCAAGATGTCTGGGCACTCTCCATAATGTTAGTGCCTCATTTCTACACTTGTGGAAATGGTGGCTGGGAAGGTGATGACGTGAAAGAGAGTGTCTAGCCTTCCAGTGGCACTAACCAGTCTAAGAGTAGAGTAATATCTGTGTCATAAAAATAAATCATGCCCTGGGTCTGTAGTTGATGTCAGTTTCATGGTTCAAATGAAGGTGTGACTCCTCCAGTGGCTTCGAGTAGCATGGGGAACTGTATTTACTCTGGTGAGATTTTCATTGCTCCTAAAATAAGTGATGTTGGGTCTTTGAGGCAATGTGCACTTTCCCAACAGAGAAATCACTGTTTAGGGAGGAAGGAATTTCTTTAGCCCCCCAAGGGCACTCAAGGGAAATCTTGCCAACCTCAATTTTCTTTTCTTTTTACCCTTATACTAGAAATCCAAATTCTCTATATATTGATCCCCGTATTTCAGTTTCTTTCAGAGGCTCTATATCACAGTTTTGGTTGCAAAGTTTCAGGTCAAACAGGTCTGGCAGCTTGAAGTTTAAGGCATGCTCATCATGCCACTGCAATCCCGGACCATTAGAGATAGGTGAGAGGGATAACTGGACAAAAATAGAAACTAATAATCGGGACTAGATATCATACACAATAGTCAATATACAGGGGTTCCTAAGAGGAGGAGGAGGAGGAGGAGGAAGGAGGAAATGGATTTCTATGCCCAGACTAGCAGACATACTACAGAAAATGGGGGACATAGCATACTGTTATAGTATGCAAGCACATGGCACTTAACACATTAGGTTATTCATACAACTGTATTTCACAAAATGTGAAAGGGATAAACCATGTAGCCATGAGACATCAGGGGCTCCATTATCAGTCACAAAGTGTGGTGGCACTCAACAGGGGGAAAACAGTCATTTGTAACTCCACCACATTGTGTTGCCATAGACAAAAAAAATGTCATAGTCGCAAAGGGAGAGGAGTAGACCCTGCAGCAATGTGACTATATAAATGTGCCTGATAGATGTTGGCAACAACCAAAGATGTCTGTGGATGCCATAGATGTTGGCAACAACCAAAGATGTCTGTGGATGCCATAGTGGCAGTCATGGGGCACTGTGCCAAGCACAGTCCTCCTTGGCACTGGTACTACTGCTGCAACTGTCCTCCCACTTGTCCTCCCCGTACATTTCAGTCCACTTCTGAGATGAAGTGATACATAATTTTCCCAGCTTCCAGCCACATTCGCTGGTGGTCCAGTAGCTTCCACCCACACCCCAGTTGTCCTTATTTCCCTGGCATCCAATGGAACCACCCTCCCTTGTCCTGTACACCCATGCCAGTGTGTTGAACTACTGATCCCACATCCCTCACCGTCCTCAGCTAGCCCTATTTTTGGATGCTGGGAAGTCCCAACAAACCATTGCCTATCCTTAGTAGTTCTAATGGCAGGAGATGTCGTAAAACCCTGTAGCATCCTTTACGAGGGTCAGCATTTTTTCTGTGTATCGCTGCCAGTTGTTAGTATGGTGACCTCCCTCTTTTGCCTGCTTTCCTGCATTTTCCCAGACTTTATGCTGCCACCACTATTTAGCATGGTTCAGGGCAGGGCCAGATTAACCATAGGGCAAAAGGGGCAATTGCCCTGGGCTCCCTAGTTTTCAGGGGCTCCTGTTCTTTTCTTTTTCTCCTTATTTTTTCTACCTGACCCCCATGTACTTTCCCAAAAGTGTGACTACAGTGCTTTGGGAGGGAGGTCAGGTCAATTCCATCCCCCATGAACATCCAAAAATGGCACTAGCCACATGCCATTGGTGCCAACAGAAGTAAGCCCTCTCAAGAGCCGGAGGGCACTGAAAAATCCATCCATCCCATTTTGTTGAACAGACTCGAGTCATGAGATAGTGGTCATTGTGGAGGTCTTGTGGACTGGACGAGGAGAGAGAGAGAGACACAGACCGTCCCTCCAGTCCATACACACTCTACACCTGCGGCTGCCTGTCGCTACTAGGCCCACTGCATCCTGGTTATTGAGGTCACCTCTGTCGTTGTCAAATCTCGTTGAAGAGATCTGTGACCCATCTCCTGAAAACAATAAACAGCGCTGCGCTGGTGGGTGGAGAGACTGATGTTCATGTCCATAACGTTGAGTATGGGAGCTACTGATGAGGAGCACGATGTATGATCAGCAAGCTTAACTTCTGCCCTATCTTCTTGTCCTCCTCTTGATCTTATTGAGGTAAAAATAAAAAAATAAAATATCCACCTGATGATTATGAACATCTGTAGACTTCAAAGTGCAACACCAACACTCATTTTTATGTTTGTTAAAATCTAAATAAAATGTGGCTTGTGAGAGGTCCTCTTGGTCTTCGCTCTTCTTACAAGTGTAACATTTTAGATTAAAAGCTCTAAATCAAATGTGTGAGTATGTTACCTGTGTGAGAGGATCATCCTAGTACAGAGGGGCTAGGGAGGAAGAGGTAGAAATTTAGGCTGTCATTGCACCCAGCCCAGCCAGCTTCTCTCACTTCTTAATCTTCCCCCAGACTATGCTAGTGTAGGGTGTATAGGGAGGGGAGAGGGACTGCTAACTGAAAGAGTAAGGAAAAATGATGTACTACATTTCCTGCACAGATCCCTTGCTGGTTCACCCTCACTAGGAGTGTAATTAGTGTGCAATTTTGGAGCGCATACGTGAGGAAGGACAGGGACATGTTGGACATGGTGCATACAGAGAGTGGCTCTATAATCAGAATTATTATGTGGTACCAAATATGTCCTATATCCTGCAAGTGCTTCACTGATTCTCATAGGAGTCCTGTGAAAAACAGTGAAGCACTTCTAAACAACTACATATTGGAGGACAGGTGAAAGAAAGGTCACATGACTGAGACTAGAGTTGCTTGGAATCCATCTTAAGGAGTCAGATACATCACATTTCAGGATTGTTGTTTGAGGAATTGGGGATTTTGGTATTTAAAGCCACAGCCCAAATACCATATCCCAAGAAATAAAACCTTCCCTTACCTCATGAAGGAAGGGGATTGGGGAACATCGCACAGATTGCAGTCATCTCACACTATCAAAATATCATTTTGATTCTCTTGCTTCACCAGGTAAGGGGAGGTTTTATTTAAGTCCTTCCTTGTCCTGTCCCCCTCCCTTGTTTTTCTCTATAGTTATGTATTGCTTTAGAGCTTAGTCAGGTGATTCCACCCCTGCCAGTGCCACCACCACTGATAAGGGCGGGCATCCTCCTGTGTCCAGTCACTTACTTGCGAGTGCCCGCATTCAAGCTATCAGAAATGAGGAGTCAGAGAGAGCATAATGGATTCCTCCTTGTTCCTCAACCCTGCACTTTTCAGTACAGTTGCCCCTTGTTCCCTCTTGTGGCATACTGGCTTGCCTATACTTCAAGCACCCTGCCCCAATGAGCTGCCCCTATGCTGCTCCCAATGGTAACCATGCACAACTAGTCTTGGTCTGCTCACTACTGAACTGCATGACGCAGTGAAATAAATTCAGAAGAAAACAGGAACATGAAGAAAATGTCCCAGCAGAAAACAGAACCAATTATTGGACACCGAGGACATTACAGCTGTCCTCTAAGTCTGCTGTGAAAATTGAGATATAGAGCCTGACTACCAGAACCAACCACCATTTTTCTTTAAGCAGCAGATACTAAATGTGGAGCAATGGGCCTGATTCTAAGACATATGGTGCAATTCGCTGGCGAATGCAAGTTGTGACATACGCCGCTACATCTGGAACCCTGCACCAGATTCCAGAACAGGAAGGGTCCCTGGCAACTATGACCTGTGACTTGCGGCACCTCCAGTGTTGTGCCACGGGAAGGGCACACCTACACCCGGTGCCGCAAGCTGCATTACCACCCTCTGACAGAGAGCAGGATGCATGGCATGGCCCCCTGCCCCACACCCTGACACCGTGGCAATGCCACACAAGGCTGGTGGGGGGGCTGCTGGAACTCCATGGTGTGTGTGGCATGCATGCCAGTGGCAGCATGCTGGTGCACCGGGCCGTGAACTGCACTGCGGGACACTGCCCGGGGATGGGGGTGTGAGGGTGCCAGCAGCCCACAGAGGGCTGCCCTGAAACTGGGGGATGGGTGGAGGCCTCAGTGGGACCGTGGGGGGGGCTGGTGGGGCACTGGGCACAGAGGCACACCCACCATGGACGTAGCATATGGTTAGACCAGCTATTAGCTGGTCTAACTGCACTTAGACCACTGTCTACTGTGGCCATCTCAGAATAGCAATTTGCCATTCTGTCAGCTGCCCTTCTAGAATCAGGCCATAACTGCTGCCCAAAACCGCCCTGTGCCATGTCGCAGGGGGTTTCTGGTGTAGCCGGTGGCGTAGCCCACTTTTGGTGCAGGCAGCCTGTGCCATGTTGCAGGCCACCTTCCGGAATAGCAGGAGGTGTAACATGTGATGCAAGGCGCGACTTGCGTCACTGGGTTTGGTGCAAGTCACCTTGCACCATGTGTAACCCATTCTGGAATTGGGCCCAAGGTGTCTTCTTGACTAACTACTCAGGGTATTGTGCAGGAAGGCCTGGTCACCACAATAATCCCAGAAGACTCTAGAGAATTGTAATGGCTGGACTGTCCTTCAGTTTAGCTGTTCTAACTAAGTGGAGTGGAGTCAAGGCAGGGGTTACTTTAATGGCTACTTGGGCTAGATGCTTGGGACAATGAGGATAATTGTTCTGGCTGGGTCAGTGACAGAGTGGAAATGGCAGTGGAGGGGCATAATAGGAACCAGGGGCTCATGTAACCTACTACTTTAGTACCACCCATGATAAACACAGGACGAGATGTTGGTGTGGAGGGAGCAGAAACACATGGCTGTGCTTAAGTGCTAATGCTCAGAGTGAATGTACTCCAGCCAGCCAACTCCAAGCAATAGCCTTCTATTTCCACCCAAAAAATGGCATTTAAAATTGCTGGAAAATCCTCCAAATGCATTTTAAGGCATCTAAAATCATGCAGCTTTTGGGGGCCCTAGGTGGCCCGTGAACCCCCGGCCTATTGGTTAAGTCACAGGGGGCCCCACTATTCACAATTGCCCAGGGCACCACAACTTATTAATCTGGCCCTGGTTCAGGGAGCCGCCGCATACATTTTATTGTTGCTTAGTGGTCATAGCAAGCATTGTGACTGTGTATGGGGCCCCTTATACTAAGTAAATGATTTATTTTTTTTTTAATTTGAAAGCTTGTGACCGAGAGAGGCACAATGAGCCACAGCTCATTTCCAAGTGCGACCCAGGTGAAAGGAAAGGGGAATATGCATACAGATGCAAACTGATGTACAGAACAGATTAAGCTGTAGGTGGTATTTTAGTGAATGGGGGGAAATTGGCCAGGACACCAGGGGACATTCCTGTACTTTAAAGTTCAGACTATAGGATGTTCAGATCATTTGATTCTACAGGTGTACTTTCAGTCCCTCCCTCCCTTTAAAAAGAAAAATAATAGATGGAGATTAAATATATCCATCTTAACTTATTCTGACTTGCAAAAAAGGTATATATCTATATCGTCTAGATGCCATATCTAGACAAAATTATGACTCCCAGATTGATAAGATCAAACTGGAAATGAAGTCCTTTCAGTATGTCAGAGCAAAAAATATGAGGGCAAAATTACAGTATGGAACCCAAAAATCTCCTATAGGAGACCTATTTGAGGCCTCTAAAGCCCGAAAAGATACTCTAGCCTTCCAGTGTCTAACAGATGAGAATAGGAAAGTTATAGAAACTGAAGAAGGATTACACCAGGAAATAAAACATATTAACAAAACACTATTACCTTCTGTGTCCTGCACAACAGGACACAGAAGGTAATAGTGAATAGAACTCATTCCCAAGAAAGGGGAGTTACTAGTGGAGTACCTCAGGGCTCAGTACTGGGTCCAGTCCTCTTTAACGTCTTTATAGGTGACATTGCAGAGGGTCTGGAAGGAAAGGTATGCCTCTTTGCAGACGACACAAAGACCTGTAACAGAGTTGATACACAAGGGGGGTAGAAAAGATGAGAAGGGACTTGGCAAAGTTGGAGGAATGGTCAGATGTATGGCAACTTAGATTCAATGCAAAGAAGTGCAAAGTAATGGATCTGGGAAACAAAAACCCAGGAGAAGAGTACACAATGGCAGGGGAGGTACTAACAACAACAATAATGGAAAGGGACCTAGGGGTAATCATATCAGATGACCTAAAGGTGGGTAAGCAATGTGAAAAGTCAGTAAGGAGAACTGGGGGGATACTGGGATGCATAGGGAGGGGCATCACAAGTAGAAAAGGAAGTGGTTATCCCTCTGTACAGACAGTTGGTAAGACCCCATCTGGAGTACTGCGTGCAGTTTTGGAGACCCCATCTATGCTAGGACATAGACAGGATGGAAGCAGTCCAGAGGAGGACAACTAAAATGGTGCAGGGTCTGCATCAGAAACCATATGAAGAGAGACTGAGAGAGCTTAATATGTATACCCTTGATGAAAGGAGAGACGGGGGAGACATGATAGAAACTTTCAAGTACCTCAAGGGAATCAACAAAGTCCAGGAGGGTAGCATCTTTCAGAAAAAGAGATGTGCAAGAACAAGGGGGCACAATTTAAAGATAGAGGGATGACTCAGGGGTAACGTGAGGAAATTCTTTTTCATGGAGAGAGTGGTGGATGCATGGAACCACCTTCCTGGGGAGGTTGTGGGGTCTAAAACAGTGGGGGAATTCAAACGTGCATGGGACAGACACAAGGCAATTATAGTAAGGGGGTTGCAGAAAGTAGGCTGTTGGTTAACTAGAACCTGCAGCTTATCCAATAGGTAGAGAAATGGGCAGACTGGGTGGGCCAAGTGGTTCTTATCTGCCATCAAAGTCTATGTTTCTATATACAATCCCACACCATGATATGCCCACCCCAGGCCAAAACGATAACACAATATTTCAAAGATATCGAGATTCAGACTGCCTGAGAGGGTCTTCAGTACCTTAATCTACCTATAAGGGCTGAGGAGTTTGAAACAGTAATAAAGAACCTAAAGCTAGGCACTTCCCCAGGCCAGACAGGGTACCATATGAATTCTACAGAACCTTTGCAAGAGAACTTGCTTTATGCCTTCAGGCAGTTTATACTTACTTTTTTAGGACCAAATACGCGCCCCCCCCCTTCATTTCACAGCAAGACTTCTTATATTCCTGTTTCAATCAGGCAATAGATAGAATATCTCAAACTGGAGAACCATCACCATGCTAAATTCAGACTTCAACATGTTATCACAACTACTAAACAACAGGCTATGAGGTATCGCAAACAAAGTCATCCACCCAGCACAGTTCCGTGGCCTACCAGACAGGAAGATCCAACGCCCTAATGATAATCACAGACATCACAGAATATTATTTTTTGCATTACAATAAAGGATATATCATCTCACTTGACCAATGTAAAGCATTTGACAGGGTATACCTCCCCTTCTTATTTTATACCCTTCAGCATTATGGCATCCTGACAGAATTCATACAGTGGATTCAACTGCTATATTCTTCGGCTACGCCTACTGTTCACCCAATTATTAAAAGACAAATTACTAAAAGCATATTGATCAAAACAGGAGTGAGACAAGGGTGTCCCTTGAGCTCCCTTTTATATATTTTTTCCCTTGACCCTCTCCTCAGGAAATTGAGTAACTCTTTCACCTGGCAAGGTCTGTCAGGGTCCTCAAGTCAAGATAAGTTTAAAGTCCAGACTTATGCAGATGATATCTGTGTATTTATGTCAGATAATTTACAAAGCCCTATCCTATTAGAAAAGTTGATAGAATATTCTGAAGTGGCAAACTCAAAATTAAATGTGGAAATATGTAGAGGCCTCTGTATTGGCTCCCCAGCTCAAGACTCGGTAAGGATAAACAGGACCCTGATCTCCCCAAAACCCCTAAAATTCTTAAGTATCTTGTTTGGGCCCCAAAACCTCCCACTAGAAAACTGGGAAATAGTTCTAAAAAGTGTGTAAAATAAAGTTCAACGATGGAAAAGGTCCAAGCTATCCAAAATAAGGAGAGTACATATTATTAAAAGATTCATTATTCAAATCAAATCAAATCAAATTTTATTTATAAAAGGCACCTTTCCAAAACCAAGGCGCCTGTACATAACATAATAAAATCAATAAATAATTAAAACAATATTAAAATTAATCTAAGGCAGCAGCATTTAAAAATCATTGTATGCAAGGCTAAAAAGATGTGTTTTTAATGCCCCCTTAAAGCTTTGGATGGTCAGGCAATCCCACTCCTGATGAGGTAGAGAATTCCAGAGAGTTGGGGCCATAAAAATAAAAGATCTGTCCCCAGAGGTTTTTAAGCGAGCCCTGAGAATCTCTAGTAATCCCTCATCAGTGGATCGGAGAGAGCAGGAGGGACAGTAGGGACAAAGGAGATCTTTCAGGTAGCCAGGTCCCTGATCGTGTAGGGCCTTATAGATCAGCAAATCAACCTTGAAGGTGATTCACCAGTATATTTGCAGCCAGTGCAGTCCACGGAGCACAGGCGTTATATGACTGGACCTAGAGGAACCAGTCAATAGCCTGGCTGCCGCATTCTGCACTAGCTGCAAGCAGCAAATATCAACCCCGGTAGCCCAAGATAAAGGGTGTTGCAGTAGTCAAGGCGAGAGATAACGAAGGCGTGGACCAAGGTAGGAAGATCATCAGGAGGAACCAGGTGCTTCACCCAGACGATGTTCCTCAGATGGTAAAAAGAGGCTTTGACAACTGCCGACACCTGAGATTTAAGTGTCAAACAGTCATCAAACACAACACCCAGGTTCCACACCCAGTCTGAGGTAGTTAGCTGAACATCCCCCAGCCATAAACCTGAGGGTGATCCTGCCAACAAACTCGCCTCCCGGCGACCTAGGTCCACAACTAACACCTCAGTTTTCTCTGAATTCAACCGCAGCCAGCAGACATTCATCCAGTCCTGGATTTCGGCCAGACAGTTGTTAAAGACCGAAAAGGCAGCATCTTGGCCGGGCACAAAGGACATATACAGTTGAGTATCACCTGCATAGCAGTGAAAATTCAAACCGTACCGCCTGATAATTGCCCCTAATGGCAACATGTACACCACAAACAACATGGGTGCCAAAATGGAGCCCTGTGGCACCCCACAGGATAGGGGGAATGATGCCGAGGAAAAAATCTCAGACACCACCCTCTGAGTCCTACCCTCGAGGAAAGATTGAAACCAACTGAGGACTGTATCAGACAGCCCACAGATAAACTGCAAGTGCTCCAATAGCACACCATGGTCCACGGTGTCAAATGCTGCAGAGATATCAAGAAGGACCAAGATGGAACAAGTCCTTCGATCTTTCGCTATTAGGAGGTCATTTAGTACCTGGAAAAGAGCTGTCTCAGTACTATGCCTCTTCCTAAATCCAGACTGGAGAGAATCATAGACATTGTGACTGGTCAATAACCTTACCCACAAAGGGCAGGTTAGAGACAGGCCTGTAGTTAGCCAGACAATCTGGGTCCAAGGAGGACTTCTTAAGAAGGAGCTGAACCACAGCCTCCTTCAGAGGATTTGGAAAAATCCTCCTCTCCAAAGACCTCCAGACTATCTCAGCAAGTACCAGACTGATTTTATCCACACAGCCCACTAGGAGACGTGTGGGGCTCGGGTCCAAACCACAGTTGGTCGGACGCAATGATTGGATGACCATCACAGTGTCACTGATTGTGGGAAGGCTGAAGTCAGACCACACAAATTGGGTGTCCGACATCTCCTGTTGATCATCACAGCTCCCATTAGAGAGGGTCAAGCAGATATCAGACCTGATTGTGGCAACCTTATCTGAAAAGAATTGAGCACACTCCTCACACCATTCTTGAGAAAAGGCTCTTCTGGGCTGAAGACAGATTGGATTGCACAATCTGTCCACAGTCCAGAAAAGCTGAGCTGGTCTATTCTGTGCAGCAGCAATCTCTCTGGACAGGAATTCTGCCCTCTTACGAGAGATTGTGAATTGATAGACCACATAATGGTCCATCAAACTAAGTTTGTCACAATCCAGGCCCAATTTACGCCAGCACCTCTCTAACCTTCGTCCGACTCTCCTCAACTCCCTCAGAGTCTCATCAAACCAAGGAGCCTGGGGCGAACAGTGAGGGGAGAAACATGAACAGGAGCAATGGAATCCAGGGCCCCTACTACCGTCTTATTATAGGCAAGTACCAAGTCCCCTGGATCCATGCAATCTCTCGGTAAACCCAATAGGTCCAGTACCGCCATCAGGCCATCTGGGGAAACACTTCTCAAAGGGTGGTACTGGACCATCTCTATAGGGGCTGGCCTACTAGGGGTGGCCTCAAAACTGAACCCAATGGAGTGATGGTCAGACCACCCGACTGGTTCCACCACCAAATCGGATATCTCCATCCCCAGTAGGAACACCAAATCCAGTGAATGACCAGCAATATGGCTCGAGAAGGAAATAACCTGTGTGAAGCCCAGTGAATACATTAACTGGCGGAAGTCTTGACCAAACTGCGAGAGTTCATCGTTGACCCAGGCATTGAAATCCTCCAGAACCAACCATCTGGAGGAACCCAATGTCAGGTCGACAATGAAGTCTATGACTTCCCGCAGGAAAACATTCCCATCACCTGATGGACGGTAAACGGGAAGTATCCTGCACCCCACACCCTCACCCATGATACATTCAAAGGAGTTGGTAGTTCCCACTGGTACCTCCACTAGGCCCAGTTCTGATCTAAAACAGATAGCAACACCCCCGCCCCTACGATCCAACCTAGGGCAGTGTATCACAGAGTACCCAGCTGGAATTGCTGCTGCCAAAACTGGGCCAGCATTCTCATCCAGCCAGGTCTCAGTGATGCACGCCAGGTCAGATGTTCCAACAAAATCCACTATAATAGCGGTCTTGTTTTTAATAGACCTGGCGTTGCATAACACCACCCGAATAGAATGAGCATCTGAGGATGACTGTGCTACCTGCCGACTACAAGCAGAACCCTTGGGTATGGTAACCAGACAGGGAGGACCCCTTTCCTGGACCCATTTTGCCCCAGGGTGTCTCCTTGTCCCCACTATCCCAATCCGCCCACTCCTTTCTATTCCCTCTCCAGGCCCAACCCTCGTCCTCCTTTTTCTAACAATCCCCAGAGCCCTATACTGTCTGTACACCTCTGGTGATAGGGGAGGACAGAAAAAAGGACAGAGGTCCCTGAGCCTGGAGGGGGAATAATCCCCGACCGTCCTTATGCCTTCCCAACACATATTTACCACACTAAGCAAATACCAGCAAGTAAACAATCCCAAAATACAGATTTAACCCACACCCAAACGTAAAAAAATCAAATATTCTAACAAATGTCTACAAAAAAACTAAACAAATACAATACCCTATGTAACAATTTAGCAGCTGAATAAAAGTCCGAGTTAGGAAACAATCACAGTCAAATAAGCCTCAAGATTTTGAATTATGGACTCTCACCCCCAAACCCAAACACAAAATACGACAAAGTACAATAAATAATTAATTCCCCCTTCCTGCCCAGTCCTCTCACCACTGGGGAAAAGAGGTAAAAAGCAATATACAATACAATAAATAATTAATTCCCTCCTACCCAGTCCTCTCACCACTGGGAGGAGGAGCACCTCTCACTGCCAGACAATTAAAAGCAATACAATAATACAATAACAAATAAATATAAACATAACAAAATTATTACAAACCATGAAAATGAAAAAGAAAACCATAAACTCCCCCCTCAGTCCTTTCACAACAGAGGAAGGGATAATTATAATCTTCCACACTGCCAGGAAAAACGGTTGTAGAATCCAACAAACAAAAAATAATCCCTGCCTGTTGTATATTGCCATGATATTCCCCCACCCCCTAATTTGGAGACAAGATTATACACCTGTTTTTTTTTTCAAATGGTCTGGGGGAGTAGGCTAAACCCTATACAGTAAAAGATGTTATACCTACTTATCTAAAGCCCAAGGGGGTGGGAATGATAGCTCCCATAACTTTCTTATATTCCCTTTTCATTTCTCAGACTATTAAAATAGGTTTAATGCCAGCCTGTACCCTACAATACCTATGGATTAACAATATTTTATCTGATTACTTCCAGTTATGGAATAATAATGACCCCCAAAGCTTTCCTCTTGTGTTGCAGTCCCATGATTTATTAAACCAGCACTACAAATAATACATAAATGAAGACTGACAAAAATGCAAATCTGGCAACATTCTGGCCTCACATTATTTATTGCCACATTATGTCTATAATCCACCCTATGGAACCAGATTTTAAAAACTGCATAACGAGCAAATTCCAGCTCACATGTCGGAAATCTTGTGGCTTTCAGTGTCTGGTAGGTCAAATATTAGGGATAACTCCAAAAATAAAGCCCAGGAAGAGAGACATTGTCCCTATAACACCTGTCAGGCATAGATGAATCTATAGAACATTTTCTTTTTTCATGCTCTTTATTGTTTGTGTTATTTTTTTACCCCACCGACACTCCGGTGTCCGCCTCTCCTTCGGGCCTCCTAGTGCTCAACTAACCCCAGCAATCCTCTTCAGGAGTGCTCCCCTCTCCTCCACATATTGCAGCCAATCCCCGAGTTTGTCCCGGCATACCCCCATTGCCAGGCAGGTCTCCCTCCTTCGAGGGGGAAGGCACTTGGGAGGGGGAAACCCAGCACACTATTACTTCACGGCCCCAGGGCGCTGCTGTGGAGGAGGAGGCTCCCGGAGGTTCAGGCAGCGTAGATGATAGAAGCCGTCATCCAGCGGGTGTCGAAGCTGTTTTTCCAGTTTTCTTGAGTCACTCTTGCGCTGCTGCCCATAGTGCCCTGGTCTCCACCAGGGGCTGCTACCTGAAACCTAACCCACCCCAGGAGAGGAGAGCAGTCCTCCGGATGCTCAATCCGCTCCTTCCTCTGCTAGCTCCTGGCGCCCCAAGTCTGTTCCCGAACCCGGGTCGCCAGCATGGTTCAAGTTGTGGAGTCCGGTGCCTCAACCCTCTGTGCCACCGGGCCTTTCATGCTCTTATGTAAAACCCCTATGGGTGTATTTAGGGAAGAAAAGGAAACTTGACTGATTAACAAAACTAACTTATTAAATTTTGATCCTAGGACATTGTCCACAACTCTTCAGTAAATATGATTTAGGAAGTCTAACAGTTTTATTCTGTTGTTTAAAATGTTATCTCTGGCAGGCTAGATGCCAGTGGGTCCTCCAACAGAAACGAATGCCTTACAAAACCTACTGCATCTTGGTAGAACAAGCAATGTTTTCAGTTTATATCCAAGATAAATCTCCTCACTCTTTGAGTCAAGTGAGGGAATGGTAGAAAGGACTATATATGTTTATCAAATATAAGTCATTGTCAGATACAAATGTAATTATTTAAGATTCCGTCACAGGTTCTTTGGATCTAGGAGTAACAAAATGTCACAGTGCTTATGACTGAAATAAGCCTAAAGCAAACCATCGAAAAAATAGTTTGGATTATACTGTTATAACTATGTTTTGAATTTCTTTTTCACATTTCCTTTTACTGTATGATCAAAATGTATCACACTGTATGACTTGATGTGACTTCAATAAAAAATTCCCCTACTCTTATCGAAAAGTGCCATAGGATCTTTAATGCCCACCTGAACAACCACTAGAACAGGTAGACGGGACCTCGGTTCAACGTCTCATCCAAAAGACAGCACCTCAGGAGTGCATCACCCCCCTCATGATGCACTACAGTGTCAGTATAAAGTTAATAAAGCCAAAATAATCTTTTTTTGAGACTATCCCCTCAAAGTAAAGGACACCACACTTATGAGGATAAGGCATGTGTTTGGAGCAGGTGTGAGCTCCAAAAGGATGGGCACCTTAATTTGAATACAGAGATCTGTGCCCTTTTTCATGCCGTAAGGTAGTAACAAACTGGTGGATGCACATTCTTACTGCATGTAGAGTATTACATCACATACAAACTACCCCAGTAAATCTGTATGCCCCAACTATAGACTATTTTAATGTCCTACAGGCTAAGTTAGCTCCTTTTCTGAACACTAAAATCATAATGGGATCGGGGGAGAAATGTATGCAGTGCACACTTTTGCTTTAAACAGATCTAGGGAAATTATTCAATACGACAAATCCTCAGGGGTGTTACAGTAGTTAATATGGAGTGTGGAAGTGAATGGCAGCTAAAGGGTTTTATATCTGCCAGAGAAAGAATACACATTTAGGTCCAGTTGCCATCTTACCAGCTGCAGTATTGATTATTTTCATATTGAGCATACAAAAAGCCAAAATGTTACCTATGGCCATATCTGATCTTTTACCAGTCTCTATAATACTTGAAATGATCCTACCAAAGATCCGCTTGGCACATACTGAATAATTTAGTGTTATGTGATCTGCAAACATGTGGGGAAAATCATAACCAATAGGTTCTTTTATAGGAACTTCACTCTCAATTCCTCCAGGGAAAATATTTGGGTGGCACATAACTGCTCAATGACAGAGAACTGAATAAGCCTCGGAATCCTGTGATAAGGGAAAGGCAGGATGAGAGAACTAACCTGCTTGGTAAGGTTTAGGTCTATGAGTTGAAACCCGGCAAGGAAGAGAATGTACACAACTGAAGTACTTCACATCAGGCCCAAACCATTTTGAGCTCCCAAAGGAATAAACAAAGTTTTTCCTTCAGCAGGCAAAAGTGAAATATGTGGCGAGTTGGTAGAACATCCAATACCGTTAGCAATCAGCATGAGGACTTAAAAGACAAACTGAAAAACACATTATTACACACATTTGCTGTAAAGGATGTTAGTGCTTTACTGTAGATCCTTTTGATATTTAAATGGAACTTCAACCTTTTTATTAGGATGTATACATATGAGGTGACAGGCAGTGTAGCAGTGAAAGAGACTTTTCTTGTAGGGATAGAGTTTCTGAAGTTCAGTGAATGTCAGCAAAAAAAGCTGCAAGCATACATTACAGTTCCAGAAATACAGAAAGTCATTAGGTCCTAGCCAAAAACAAGGCCCATTCTAAAGATTTTGAGTCAAAAAAGTGTTTTCAACATTTTTAGTGCGGAATTTGCACCACACCTTTGCAAATATTAGTTAAACTTTAAAGGAAGAAATGTATTTATTAGTAGGGAGTTAACACATGAACCTTCTGCTTGGCAGAATCCCAAGTGACAACATAAAGAAAAGAGCACACATAATTCAACATGCCACCAGCTCTCAATGCCTAGTGACTCTACTTTCCAAACAAAATTTAATGAGGTGGAAGGTCATAACATTTCCACGTTTTGGATAGGTATGGCCTTCCCCCACTTTTCATCAACTGGGTCAAACTACTATATGACCAACCAAAGTCCCAGAGACCCACTGCCTGACACATCATACACTATTTCAGACCTACCCCTCCAGGTAAGGTTGGTTGGCTGGGAATACAATTCGCTGAATCTTTCTCGAGCATAGATGGGGGAAGGGCAGGAGACCCAGGTCCCGATGATTCAAATGGACCAGGAAAGCATGGCAACATTATCTGCAACCCCACCATTGTTTCTACCTGTTTTTCATCCCTCCTATATCCGACCACTACCCTACAGAATGCAAGGATTTCAGGGTGGCAGCACCCACTCTCTAGAAAGAACAGCCACTGTGTCTACTATAACAGTAGATCTGTGAGAGAATCTCCTCCTTTAAGCCACATCACAGAACTATAAGCCTTCGGCATCAGGACTACCTGGAAACTTATTGCAAACTGGGGCTCCCCACATTGACATGCTTTGTCGCCACCCATATAACATAGGCATCCCCAGCATGCCTCAGTTCCCTGCCAAGACAGGCTCGGAGGATCATCAGCAGGGACTAAAGCAACCAGGACCAAACCAGACACACAGGACAGGATATGGAAACCTGAGTACAGATGCTGTAAGGGCATTAGAGGAGAAAACAACTTGTGACAGCAAGCAGTATAGTCACCCATCATCTGACAAGGGCAGAAGGCGGGAGGGAGAGTTGTAGCTCAGTGAAGGAGATTCTCTCGAACATCTAGTGCTATAGTAGGTAACTATTCTGTCTTCTTCAAGGACATCTCCCTCCACTGAGTCACATCATGGAATGATTTCCAAGCAGTACCAAGCCCCATAGGTGCCAAAATCCCACATCATGCAGGTGGGAAGCAGCCTGCACAAAGTGGGGGGCTGGGTACCAGGGGACTGTTTTGGTGCCGGAGAATGTTCCCTTCCACCATTGGCAGCCCTCAACCTGTAGCCACTGCTTCTGGCCTACATGATATGGGATTTTGGCACCTATGAGACAGGTGCCAGGGCTGTGCCCACCCTGGACCACATCATGGTCCATCCATGCCAACCCCACACTAAGAGGTCCAATCAGCTGCCTGCCATTGTTAATGGAACCCACGCAGGGTGCCACCTCATCAGACTGTCATTTCTGCTGTAGTACCAATGCCCTCTAAGGCACCACTGTGCTCCTTTTGGCCCTGTCCCCCTCCTAGCAGGTTCCCTCCCAGAATCACCACAGTGTCCAATGGTGGTGCTTAGCTCTTAGACCACCTCCTGGCTGGTCTAAGCAGAGTCCCCTGTTGCATCCATGGTGAGGCTTGCAAAATTCCAAAAAAGGGGATGGTGCAGCCACACCATGGTGCAAGCCCCATTACGACCTGGCACAGGGGCACTTTTGCCACAATGGTAGTACAGGGTGGCTTGAGTGCAAGGCTTCCCAATTGTGATGCAGCCTGTGTTTGAAAATTGAGATTGCCGTAACCTTTGACACAAGGTGCCACTTGCGTCTTACTGATCTGGCACAGGCACCTTGCGTCAAAGCCGTCCCTTTTAAAATTGGGCCCAGTGTCTTCCAAGAGAGGAAGCTCATCACACAAGTAGCTGTAGGCTCAATGGGAGACACAGCTAGGGTCTTTAAGACAAAAAAAAAGTCCCACACCGGAACCAGATCTCAGACAAGGGGGTACATAAGGAGGATGCACCTTGGGAATCTCCAGGAAGTCTCTAACTGGGCCACTGTCTTACCCTCAGATAGGGCATGAAAAGATAACAAAGCGGCCACGTGGACCTTTATGGAAGAATACCCTAGTCCTGAGTCTTTGAGGGACAGTATGTAGTCCAGAATTTTAAGAACTGGACATGTAAAGGGATTTAGCGCATGTCCAGTACACCATATCATAAAATGTTTCCATTTTTGTGAATAAGTGTACTGTAACTGGGAAGATGGTTTTCTTGCCACCAAGACCGTAGCAGCCACCATAGGGAAAAGCATACAGAAAATCTCCCTTTTTAAGAGACAGACAATGCAGCATCTCACCAAAAAACTCCAGGCCCTGGAGCAAGTGAGCAGAAATGCAACAGTTCTGCACTGTATGTAGACACAAACAGGTCCATGTCTGAATGAACTCTTTTTTTTGAATAGGCCAACCACAACAGAGTCCGAGAGTTCCCATTCATGGCAGAGCACCTTGGATCAACTGAGGTGATCCGTAACTGCATTCCGGGTCCCAGGGAGGAACACCGCTGACAAAAATATGTTGTGTTCCAATGCCCAGTGCCAAACTCTCATTGCTTCTTTGCAGAGAGAATATGAATGAACTCAACTTTGTCAACTGATGTAGTAAATCATTGACATATTGTCAGTGTGAATCAATAGCTGATTCCCTGGATGGAGGGCAGCTAAGGCCTGTAGGCCATGTAGAACAGCCCTCATCACCAGAGTGTTGCTGTGAAGCACCATATTCAGAGGTCCCCTTTAGACCTGGGTTCTGAAAGGGCCCAGATGAGCCCCCCCCAACCCATCCCTGAGGCATTTCTGGTCATACATAGCAGTGGGAACAGCTGCAGGAATAGCAACCCTTTCTGCCGATCAGATCTGTCCAGCCACCAGAGGAGGGAATGACAAAGAGTAGGAGTGATTTGTATGAGGTGCTCCACTTCATCTGAGTGCTGAACCTATTGTGCCCCTGAGAAACCATTGTGGGACTCTCATATGGAGACGGGCTAGCAGAACTATTAGGATGGCAGCAGCCATCAGACCGATTAGTCTTAAGAGACAACGGGCCACCACATAATCACAGGAGGTCATCAAGTGTGCCTCTGTCACTAGTGCCATGGCTTGGTCAGAGGGCAGAAACGTCTGACCAAGACATGTGTCCAGAATGGCTCCAATGTATTGGAGCCATTGGCAGGGGGTAAGGACCAACTTGAGATCATTAAACAATATGCCTAGTTGATCAAACAGTTGTCTGGTCCGAAACAGTGTGTACACTATTGCTTCCAGCAACGGGGCCTTTAATAGCCAATCATCTATATACAGTAAGACAAACAGACCCTCCCTGTGGAAGGTCACTGCTACTGCTGCAAATACTTTGGTAAAAACAATTAATGCAAAGCATAAGCCTAAAGGCAAACCATGAAATTAGTAGTGGGATTCCTGAAGCATGAATCGCAGACACTTTCTTCTGTGAGATTTTCTGATCTTGATGAGAAGGTAGGCATCATTCATGTCCATTGCAACCATCCAGTTCCTTTTTAACAGGAGCACTATGAGGGACCATAGGAACACCATTCTGAACTTCTTGTATTCTATGTAAACATTCAGGTTCATTAGGTCTAAGACAAACTGCAATTCCCCTGTCCACTTTGGAATCAGAAAATACCAGGAGTAAAAACCTTGATTTATTTCTGCTGCCAGGACCAATTCCATAGCCCTTTTATGGAGAAGTGAATGAAACTCCTCCAGCAAAAAGACAAGATGTCCCGGATGGTACCAGTTTGACAATGGTGGAGTAACTGGAGGAACAGTAAGGATTTTTAAGGCATGTCCATGCTGAACCATCTCCAGAGCCCAAATATCTATAGTGATCTCCCTCCTTTTTTCTAGAAATAGGGAGATACAGCCTCCCACCAAAACCTCTTTAGGCAGTGAGGCCGGAGGCAAGAGAGGGGAGTCAGAAAGCACCAGTATCAGTTGGAGTTCCGGTAATGTTCTGACCTTTTGTAAGTCTGGCATGAGCACCAGGGCGGAGGTTTGTGGCCTGTGAGTTAGAGAGCTGAGGCCTCTGTGATCTGTGGCTGGGACCTCTGGAATAACCTCTGCCAGAACGGGCGAAGGGCCTACAAAAAAGAACATATGAACATACAAAGAAGCCAGCAGAAGAAGAAGAAGGCCATTTGGTCTAACTAGTCTGCTCGTATTGCAGGGTCCACAGCTTGAGCTAATGTCCCTGCCCTCCCTTCCCACTCCTACCATCCTCCCTACCCATGATCCTTACCTTCCTCCTATGCCTATCCCAGCCTCTCTTAAAGCTGCCCACTGTCTTCAACGAGATGACCTCTTCCGGCAGCGCATTCCAAGTGTCCATCACCCTCTCCATGAATAAGTGCTTCCTGACCTCCCTCCTAAACCTCCCACCCTCCAGCTTATGACTGTGCCCCCTTGTGTTATGGTTGCCAAAACACAAAGAGCAATGAACTCCTTCCTTTGGGTTTGGGGTTCAAAGTGTGCAGGGACCTGAGAGTCATTCTTGAACTCTTCAGATCCTGTAAAGTATTTTCAACGTCATTTCCAAATAACTGCTTTCCTCTGAAAGGAGCATTCATTACCAATTGTTGTACATCAGAGGAAAAAATAGCCACTCTAATGCATACGCTTGAGACAGCAGACCTAGCAGCAGCATCAGAAGCATCATGTGCTGATATTAGGAGGTGCCTACCGGCCTCTTGGCATTTAGCAATTGTTTGCTGAGCCATTTATCTTGCCACTCAGGCAATTTTTCATCCAGAGTGGCCATAGTCTTCCAAAGGCAATTCTGATATTTAATCATATATGCCCAATAGTTTGCAATCCTTAGGCCTAGGGTAGCTGAGGCAAAAGTACCTCTTACTCATGACATCCAACTTCCATGAATCCATGTCAGGAAGCAGGGAGCACAAGTGTCTAGGTACTTTAGATCTATTGTGCGCTGCCATTATAACCACAGAGTCTGTTTCAGGCTGTGATGAATAATATGGTTTAGCAGTAGGGGCAGGATATTGTTTAGTTGCCTTACTGGAAACAGTAGGCAGTTGTGCGGGCCTATGCCAGGCAGCCAAGTTAGCATCTTCTAGAGCTAAGTGCACTGGAGGGAAAATTACTGTAGGAGGGGCTGACTTGGAAGAACTCATAAAGATTCCTCTTGAAAAAATTCTCTTCCTCATCCTGGAACCCCAGTTTGGCCTGTACCTGTTTAAGTAAGGCTTGAAATGGCATCATTGGGGGAGATCTAGAGTTGAGCTTGATTCAACCAAATCTATAATCGCCTCTTCTTCCATGTATTCTGGATTATATTCCAACTCATCATTGACATCTACCATTGTAGGCATGGATCAACAGTATGAGGAGGAACAGGAGGAGGCACCGACTATGGATGTCCCGTCGACAGTGGTCCATCTGAGCCCAGCACTGAAGCAGGGATAGAATATGGAAGTGTTGACAGGAACACCATTAAAGCAACTGCCAGAGGTCCTAAACAGCTAGTACTGTCTTACCTCACTGAAGTACTGCCTGAGACCATTGACCTTGTTGGTCAGTCAGAAGTGGGCCAGGACAAGGCATACCCACCCCACTCTGACTGAGGCTCACTGACACAGGACTGGACAAATGATACCATGTTTTCATATGTTGGTGTCCTATATCATGCCAGCACAGCAACAGTATTTCACCTCCTGGGTCTGAAATTATGCGTTCCAACTTCCTACATACAATTCTTCCCACCCGGGCCACCAGGGAACTGTTACGTAAAGGCAGGAGCCACCCACGTTCCCTGAGACAGGAGGCATCTAAGATGAACCTTAAACACTGCCTTAGGGAGCTCATGTGTGACAATTCTTTCCCCTTCCCAGGATCACTGCTGTAAGCAAAATTGCTGGTTATCTCCACCTCGCTGTAGGTGGATTAAATAACTTATAAATAAAAACTCAAGTAGAGCACTGAGACCTGGGTCATCCGTATGGTGTGCTGTACCACTGGCCGTTAGTTTACTAGGTAGCCCATCATACAATAAGAGCCATTATACTTGGGGGGGGCTGTTAAACACACAGCTTCGGTACACTGAAAACATACTCGTATGGCTTATTCTTTCTTCAGTTTTAAAAAACATTTATTTTACTATTACACAATGGCTAGAAAATGTCCTGTTCTCTGATTGGTCAATCTTGGGCTGGCCCCGTGCTGTTATCCCAGCACAACATCACGGGTCTAGTCTCAGCCTCACTGTGAACCTGGAGATGAGCTATATGATGAGCTAGACAACCTCTTTTTTTGCATCTCCTCTTAAGAAACAAAAATATTTTTCCACACTAAAAAACATTCTTTAAAATTATTTTTTTATTTTATATATAACAATGAGCCATTGTATAATAGCAATAATGCCCTCCAGGGTGTGTTTAGTTTGAGATACCGTCACACCTCAGTTGTTGGACGCACTCGGCCTGCAGCCTCGTGCCCAACCACCTGAGGCGTGATGTTATCCCAGCACGACGCACACCCTGTTGGGCATTATTGCTCAATTCTGTATGGAGCTTTTTTTAATTCTCTTAAAAGGTATATTCCTTCATCAGTTATTCCAGAGAAATATATAAGAAATGATGCCCTTTGAGTAAAACATCATTCTTGTTTATTTGCTAGTGGTGTTGTAGTTATGTTTTTCATACTGTACTATGTGGTAGTAAGTTGTTTGTTACAGTATGTTGTAACTTGTTTGTTAAAAATCTGACACTCTCGGTTTAAAGAACACCACTGTAAATGAGCGTTGGCTCAATTGTTTAGGGAAATTATTTTACTGTGAGCATAGCTTTTAAGTTGTGAAAGTACATTGAAATCCTCTGCGAGGAATTTTGTTTCCATTTAATTTACACCAGGATAAGACCAAGTCTATTCTTGTATTAGGTATCCACTGAACTGGAATGGTCCTTACCTCTGTAAGGGTGTTGTTTTTGTCCACCAATGCTTCCTTGAGAACCACTCGTCCGGCTGTCATCAAGTGCTGGAGGCTGATAACCAGCTTGCCAAGGGGTCTAGAAATATAAGAGTACGCTTAGATTTAGGGAAACAAATATAGTCTCCTTATATAGAAGGACACCTCCCATCCATGCGAGACAGATTCCCCCCTTTCCTCACCCCTATACCACAAGTATTTTGTGTCATTTAAGTTCAGTGAGTTTGTCATGTCCCATGCTTTGCATTACTAACATAGAAACATAGCATTTGATGGCAGATAGGAACAGGTTACTCACCTGTAACAGTAGTTCTAGGAGTGGTATGTTGTTCATCCACACTGTTTGGCATGTCCCCTTCCACTTTAAATCTTGCCCGGAAGTCTTCAAGCTGGCTCCTCCCACCCGCCAGGGTGGCATATACAGTATATACCTCGGCTCCGCCCCATGACGCCAGATCTTAGCCTGCTGGAAGCAAGGGTGTGCACCCAAAGCCGGGGAGGTCGAGTGGGTGCGTGTGGATGAACAACATATACCACTCCTAGAACTACTGTTACGGGTGAGTAACCTGTTCTTCTAAGAGCGTGGATACGTTGTTCATCCACACTGTTTGGCAGACTTCAAGCAGTTCTCTGGGAGGAGGGAGGCAAGGCACACACCCCCCTACTTAGGAAACAGAGATTGGAGAACTGAGGCCCCAAAATCAGCATCCCGGCATGAATCAAGGTCGATGTGGTAGTGGGTGATAAAGGTGTTTGCTGACTGACTTCCAGGTAGCAGCCCGACAATTTTCCTGGATAGGGATGTCCCTGGAATTAGTCACCGATGCAGCAATATGGCGAGTAGAATGAGTTCTTATCCGTCTGGGAGGCTCTTTGCCCACCAACTCATAGCACAGACCTATGCATGATGTAATCCATCTTGCTATGGTCCATTTGGCTGCAGGTCTGCCAGAAGCGGCTTCAGCGTAGGTGGCAAACAGCTGGCGAACCTCTCCATGAATTTACACCGTCCTCTTGTTGTAGTAGGAGAGAGCACGTCTCAGGTCCAAGGTATGGAGCCTGTACTTGGCATCCAAGGTGTAATTAGGGTAGCATACTGGCAGAGTCAAAACCTGGTTAAGGTGGAACTCTGACATCACCTTCGGAAGGAATTTCAGGTGGGGGCACAGGACAACTTTGTCCCTGTGAAAGACTAGATAAGGGGAGTCCACCGAGAGCGCCTGGAGCTCCTCTATCCTTCTGGCTGACATGATAGCCACCAGGAAGGCTGTCTTCCACGACAAGTGTGAGAGCTCATATTTGTGCATGGTTCGAATGGTTTGCCCATGAGCTTTGCCAAAACCAGCAACAGATCCCATGGAGGTGGAGGTTCATGTACCAGAGGGGATATGTGATCCGGGCCTTTGAAGAAGCACCCGACCACTGTCTCCTGCGCCAATGTCAGCTGACCGGCCCACACTTGATAAGCAGAAATGGCTGCCAGGTGCACCTTAAGGGTCGATGACCGTAGAACACCTTTGGAGAGTGACCAAAGGTAGTCGAGCATGTTAGCCACAGGACAGGATAAGGGGTCCAGACTCTTACCCTGACACCAAATGGAAAAGCTTTTCCATTTGAAGGCATAACATTTCCTGGGTGATTCCTTTCGAGATGCCTCCACCACGGTGAAGACATCTTTGGAAATACCCAAAGCCTGGAACTCTAGCCACTCAGGTACCAGGCTGTGAGGTGCAGGGATTGAAGGTCCGGATGGAATACCTTCCCCTGGTTCAGAGATATCAGGTCTGGGTGTGTGCAAAGCTGCTCTGGGGGCCTGCAGCTAAGGCTGAGGAGATCTGGGTACCAGAACTGGTGCAGCCAGTCTGGGGCTACCAGAATCACCTTCACCTTGTCCCTCCTCACCTTGAGTAACACCGTGTGGATCAAGGAAAGTGGAGGGAAGGCGTAGAGGAGGCCTGGGGTCCATGGCTTCGAGAAGGCATCCCCCTGCAGTGAGCCCTGCTGAGGGGGGCAGGCATGATACAGCCTCAGCTTGTTGTTTTCCCTGGAGGCAAACAGGTCCACCATCGGTTTGCCCCAACAGAAGAACAGGCTGTAAGCTACCTCTGGATGGAGAGACCACTCGTGGGATGCCTGGCCTATGCAGCTGAGAGCATCCGCAGCTGGTTTGAGGCTTCTGCCACATGGATGGCTAGGAGATCCGCCTCCAACCAGCTTACAAGGGTCCAGATGCAGCACAAATCCTGGCACAGCAGGTGGGAGTGCATGCCGCCCTGTTTGTTCAGGTAGTACATGGTCATGGTATTGTCCATCTGGACTTGAACCACTTGACCCCAGAGCTGAGGAGCGAAAGCTGACAGTGCCAGTCTGACTGCTCTGAGCTCCAACTGGTTGATGTGGCATCGGGATTCCTCAGGATCCAGAACTTGTGGGCCCTGTTGTCCCCCATGTGGGCTCCCCAGCCCATGAGAGAGGCATCGGTCGTAAGGACGACCATTGGCTCGGGGATCACAAACAGGATCCCTTGCTGCAACCGGTCTGGGGTGGTCCACCATTGCAGAGCATCCCACATCTTCTGGGTTACAGTGATCAGCTGGTCAAAGTGACCAAATCACTGAGTCCACTGGGCAGCCAGCTCCCATTGAAGGGGCACATTTGCAACCTGGTCCAACGGACCACCGAGGTGCATTCCGCCTTGTAACCCAGAAGGTGCAGAATGTCCTGGGGCAGGGCGCAAATGCCCAACCAGAAATGATCAGGCAAAGAGAACCTCCATCCTATCCACCGGAAGCCAAGCTCTGGCTTGACAAGAGTCGAGCTCTGCCCCGATGTAGCCCATCACCTGAGAAGGCAAGAGTTCCGACTTGGCCTCGTTGATTAGGAGGCTGAATTGGGAGCAGGTTTTGAGGGACAGATCCCTGGACCTCTCCACCTCCTGTTGGGTGGAACCTGCCAATCATCGAGATAAGGGTAGATTCTGACTCCTCGATGCTGAAGGTGGGCCACCACCACTGCAATGCATTTGATGAAGACCCGTGGCACCAATGACAGGCCAAACATCATGGCTCGGAACTCGTACAGGGTCCCCTCGACCCTGAAGCAGAGGAACCGCTGATGGGAGGGACGGATTGGGACGTGAAAGAATGCGTCATGTAGATCCAGTGAACAGAACCACATGTTTCGCTCCAGGGATGGTATGATCTGGTTCAGAGTGACCATCCAAAAGGTGCGGGACCTGAGATATTGATTCAGGTCGTGGAGATTTAGGATGGGGCATCAACCACCTGTCCACTTGGGCACCAGGAAGTACCTGGAAACAAAGCCTGGGTCTGTTGGAGGATCCGGCACTGCAGCTACTGCCTCCTTGCAGAGGAGCTGAGCTACGTCATCTTGAAGAGCCGACTAGATGCATCTGGAAATCCATTCCTCCTGAGGGGCATGGGCTCAGCTGGGAGGGTACTGCTTGAATTCTAGAGGCAGTCCCTGACTGACCACTTGAAGATCCCACCTGTCTGAAGTGCTCACAGACCAGGCGGAAAGGAAGTGGCGGAGCCAACCCCCCATGGGAGGACCCAGAGCTGGCATGATGTGTGTAGAGGTAGCCACCCCCAACCCGTCACTGAGCAGGCTTAGAAGAGGAGGAGGAGGAGGAGGAGGCCCCAGGACCTGAGCCTCGGCCTTCTTTACGGGGCTGCTGAGGACCCTGCTTGGGCCAAGGTTGCCAAGCTTGAGCCTGCTGCTGCTGTTGATGTTGATGTTGCTGTCCTCCGTGATAGGAGGGCTGCTGGATTGCAGGGGAAGAGTGCCAAAATGGCTTCTTCTTTCTCTTCTGTTGGTTCTTGCCCGAAGAACCCTCGGCAGAAGTGGCATCCAAGGTGGCATTGGATTGCTCTATACGCTGAAGGTGACCAGCCACTCCTGGACCGAACAAATTGGTACCGAGGAAGAGCACATCAGCAAGCTTATGATGAGTATCTGCTGGGAAGGAGGAAAGCATCAGCCAAGCCCTGCAGCGAGAGGCCACTGTGGCTGCCAGCGAGTGGGCACAAGAATCCCCGATATCCAAGGCCATCTGGAGCTGCTGTTTAGAAACAGCACAGCCCTGGTCACGGACCTGTTTGACCGTGGTCTGCATGTCCAGTGGGAGATGAGGGAGGACCTTGTCTAATGACGCAAGATGGGCATGAGAGAAGTGTGTTATAATAACAACCGAGCTGGCCTGACAAAGGCCCAAAGAAGAGGCCGCATAGACCTTACAGGCAGTGTGGTTCATATTCTTGGACTCCTTGTCCGGGGGTCGGTCAATGTCTGCTGAACTACCAGTATGCCTGAACAGAGAGGCAGTCACCAGGCTCTCAGCCGAAGGGTGCTCTGTGAACCCCGCAAGGGACCCCATGGGCACCGCGTACTTGCAGGCCATGCGGGCAGATGGCGCTGGGCAGGAGGTAGGATGCTGCCAGAGTTCAAGGGCCAGGCCAATAATGGCCTCAGCCACTGAAAAGGCCTCCATCAGGGTATCCCCTCTCTTAAGAATGTCGGTGAGAGGGTACTGCGCCTTTTTCTGGACAGGCTCCAGGGGCATTCTGGTGGAATCGGAGATGAGGCAGAGAATGCCCTGGAAAGAGGAAGGGCCTTCATCCATTCCTGCACTGACCGATGACTCATCATCCCTGGGATTTGAGTGCAAGCCGGTGATGTCCGAGTCCGAAGAGTCATGATACAGCAGTCTACCACCTAAGTCACCCTCAATCTGCCGAGGGCGGTCCGAGGTGACTGTTATCGACAGATGTCGGGGAAGCCCGATGTCCTGTCGGCCCTCTTTCAAGGGTGCCCCTTCCTCAGGCTGTTTAGGCGGTGGTTCCACCCAAATTGGTGGAAAGACCGAAGTAGGCCTAACCAGGAGATGGCCTGGCCCCATGGGTGGGGGAACCGAGGGTTTAGATTCCGGAGGGGTCGGCTTCAGCCTAGGAGGCGAGAGCCAAGTGATGGCCGGGGTAGGTGGTGGAGCTGGCTTCTGCCCGATCAAGATCAGCTGCTGCCACATAAGGTCTTCATAGCGCCGATGGAGTTTCCGCTGGAGCCTCTCCTTGTCCGAGGAGGATGAGGACCTATGGCATCACCTCTTTTTTGAGTGCTTATGGCTTCTTCCTCAGTCGATCATCCGAGGGGGTCCTGGACTGAGATTGAGATCAGGGAGGCCGACTCAGTTGATTGGGAGACACCAGGATCAGTGAGACCTGAGGGTCCGGGACTGGGTCCTTGATGGGGACACCAGCAGGCTGGGTCTCCTCATCCGGAAAGACCAGGACTGGAGTCCATTGGGCGCAGCCGGTGACAAGGGGTCAATGGGGTCGAGGATAATTTTGACCTCTTCTGCCACTTCCTCGGTCCCTTGGCCAGACAGAAGGTCTGAAAAGCCAGTGGCCAAGGATGCGATCTCGACCGAGGTCGAGATTGTGTGTTCTTGGGACTTGGACCTCTCCCAGTCCCAAGAGTGTCTCCATCGAGACAAAGACACCGGGTCCTTTTCCCTCTTCTGAGAGTGGCAGGAGTGTGAGCCCGAGGGTGCCTCACCCGAGTGGGGAGAGACTGGCACATCTCACTGAAGGAGCCTGTAAAGGTAGAGCTTAGGTTCAGCAGGACGAAGAAGCTTCGATTGGCCGAATCGTGAGCTGTTTCCTTCTCGGATGGCTTCATCTGTTCCACCTGTTTAAAGGAGCCCACAACCGTGGAAACTGCCCACCTAGCCTCCTTCGATTTCACCAGCGGGTTTCTTTTTTCTGGTCTCCCCAGCTTCAAGTGTGCCTTGCGGTCGTCCAGGACGGTGGGATGGAAGGCCAAGCAAAAACCACACGACGAGGTGTCATGTCCGACACCTAGACAGTAAAAGCACGTGAGGTGGGGATCAGTGCGCAACATCTTCTGGCCACAGGGACACCAGCAAAATCCTGGGGAAGATTTTTCCTCCATAGTCGATGCGACGAAAGCATGATCGCTAACTCGAACGAGTTTGATTTTTGGTAAAACCGACAATTTGAAAGCCAGGGCCTACAAAATGCTGAGAGCACAAGGGAACATGTACCTTCCAGCAAAAGGAAGATCTGGTGTCATGGGGTGGAGCCGAGGGTATATACCACCCGGGTGAGTGGGAGGAGCCAGCTTGAAGACTTCCGGCAAGATTTAAAGTGGAAGGGGACATGCCAAACAGTGTGGATGAACAACATATCCACGTTCCTAGAAGTACCACTTCCAGCCCACCCAGTCTGCCCATTTTTTCCTATCTACACAATCACTGTAGACTCTATTTGATCTCTGTCTCTTCTTCCCTCCCGCCTTCCTTTCTACTAAGATTCCCTTATGCCTATCCCATGCAATCTTAAACACCACCACCTCTGTTGGAAGGCTGTTCCAGGAATCCACCACTCTTTCTATGAAGAAGTACTTCTTCACATCTCTCCAAACTCTACCACCTCCAGTTTCATAGCATGTCCCCTTGTTCTTGAGCACCTTTTTTTCTGAAAAAATACTTCCCACCTGTACCTTATTTACCCCATGAGGTATTAGAGGTCTCTATCATATCTCCTCACACTCCTCTCTTTCAGAGTATACATATTGAGCTCCTTTAGTCTCTCTTTGTAAGGCTTCTGATGCAGACCCTGCACCATTTTAGCTGCCCTCCTCAGAACTGCCTCCACTCTGTCTATGTCCTTCTGGAGATATGGTCTTCAGTGTTGGACACAGTACTCTAGGTGAAGTCTTACCAGTGATCTATACAGAGGCAACACCACCTCCCTCTTACTGCTGGTGATACCCCTTCAAATGCACCCCAGCATCTCACTAGCCCTCCCAATTGCCTTGTCGCACTGTCTGGCCATCTATACGGCATCAGATATGATTACCCCCAGGTCCCTTTCCTGCTTGGTGGTCATCAATACCACTCCACCATTTTGGGTTTCTGTGCCCTAAGTGAATTATTTTGCACTTTTTCACACTGAAACCCAGCTGCCAGCCAGCCCGCTGGTGCTGAGGGTTGAGGTGCTGGACGCCACACCTCGCTCCATGCTGGCGACCCGGGTTTGGGAATGGACTCCGGTCACCGGGGGTTGGCAGGGGCGGAGTGGTATTTAGCACCTGAATGCCTGCTGTCCCTCTCTGGCGGAGGGGGGTTTTAGTGGTTGGTACGTTGGTGCCCCTAGCGGAGGCTGGGGGGCAATGCACTGATGCTGTGCGTTAGGGAGCAAGTCAGGGCATGGTGCCGGGAGGGAGCATGTGCAGACGCGTGTGCGTGCTCCCCACTTGGCGTCATTGCATGCCCCCACTCACACAAGCCACCAGTAAAGGAGAAAATGGCGAATGATCGTGGCAGCTTGATGGCCGTCCATGGGACGCTCAACCTCCAGAGCACAGCTGCAATGCTGGATCCTGTCTTAGAGGGAGTAAGGAGGACTCTCTGCTGCCCCACTGCGGGGGGGGGGAGCCATGGGGGTATTTGGTAGTGGGGGCTCCATTGGGGCTGAAGCAGACCAGACTGTGGCCGGATGAATGGGATGCCAGGATGTGATGTGCAGATCGGGGGCCACAGGAAAAAAAAAAAGTACTAAGAAACCCAGCTGCCATACCCTTGACCACTCCTCAAGTTTTCTTAAGTCTCTGCTCATCCCTTCCAACCCCTCTGGAGTGTCCACCCTATTGCAGATTTTGGTGTCATCCACAAAGAGGCAGACCTTCCCTTCCAGCTGCTCTGCAATGTCACATATAAAGGCATTAAATGGAAACATCCACCTGTAGTTGGGCCGTGCCTCAGTGTGAGACATGGCCCAATTTGCATTTTTGCAAAGTGTTTCAATATTTGTAATTTACAGCTTGTTGAGAAATGTAGGTATTGTCTGGTTGACCCTGCCTCCCTTCCGCTGATATTTTGGATTGGTGCACCCCTATTGGCACACTCACAACCTTCCGCAACTGTCCCAAGAATGACGTATAAGCTGGGGAGCAGCCGTGGGAGCATGCATAGCAGTCCTATGTAAACAGCTATTAATAGCTCCGGTTTGCTAGGTACATGTTCCAGTGCTATGCCAAGATCAGATATAGACTGGCAGTCGACTGGAGACTGTTGGAGGTTTTTGTTCCTGCTGATGCCTGCCGACACCTAAAACACCAATCTTACTCCTGTTCCACTCATTCACTGGGACCACCAATGTGACTTGGACACATTAGGAATGAGTCCTTTTATAGTGCACTTGTTAGAAGGCACTAAGCCTCTATCCGCTCCAACCCTGATTACATGCCTGATTCACAGGGCTTCCTAAATCTACTTAGCCCCAAGATTAATCTCCTGAGCTAGTTTCCTCCACACTGTTAACATTTTAAATACAAGTTTCAAAGTGTCCCAGGCACTGCCTACAAATGTCTTTTCCTCCCCACTTACCCTGCTACTTTCAATATGGAGATAAATATAAATAAATATACATTTAAGGTAAAGCTAACTGCTTACACTCCTCACTATCAGCAAAGTATGTACTACCAGCCCAGGGGTGCCTGGAGAAAGATGCACTCTAGCCATCCCTTCCAAGAGAGGGAGCTCACCACCTCTGTGATGCACCCACCCTTCACCAACCCAGTGAGCAAGAGCCCTGAGTTCATTGTGAAACCCGGATATCCCACATGGCACCCACATTTAAGCCTCGGGGTCAGTTCTAAGTATTACATTGGCAACCTGAGCTATTTCAGAAATATTAATGCCAGGATTTAGAGATACTGCCTTAAGCTGTGTGCACACAGTCCGTAGCACGAGAGGGGAAACCTGCTAATAATGAGCACATCCCAAAAGATTCATAGAAACAGCTTATTATGCTACATCATTATATACAAATATTGGGCTGGACCTGTGGTGCAGCAGCAGATTGCACTGCTACCACACAGAATGGGGTGCAAGTGTGAGCCCCATAATCACTTGCTGGGGTTGGGTGGGGCCAAGAGCATCACAGAAGTTAGGCTGTCAGGGTGTTAAACATCAGTTTCAAAGTACATAGTCAAGTGTCCACTAAAGCAAGATATCTAGTGACCAAAAGCTGACATTACTGTGTCAACAGGGACTAGGCGTACAATCTGGCACCCCCTAATCCTAGCAGTTGTTTTGGTATTTTTAGGTGACCAATAGGTCACTTGGCTACTGAATAACTTTAAAGCCCAAAGTGATTCTGACATTATTCTGTTTTTAATTTTTTCTTTTCTTTTTTGTTTTATTACCTTACAATATATTGTGGGCACACCTCCCTATTCCAAGCCAGCCACAGTAAAGCACCTACATGGAGAGGGCTGAGTGGCCCCAGTAGATGTAAGAACTTCGTCTGCCCTTAGCCCTCCCGTGAATGAGCATTTTTATTTCTTAAATCAGCTCATGACATACAGTGCCTGGACCAGTGGTGCAATGGTACAGCTTTTGCTTGTGATACCAGTGACTGGCATTTGGAAGCAGATCTTGGTCACTGGGGACCAGCCGGGTGGAGGAAAACTGAGTGACTCTGGAGAATGTTCTCTTTCTCTGGGGAGGGAGCTAAATCTGCTAAAACACTGCCACCTAGGTGACCATAACTGGCAGTAAGGTGGAGGTACAGTGGAAGGGGGACGTCAGCAGAATGGCCACTAGGGCACCAGCATCCTAAGGTGAGGCTCTAGCAAGATGATGCCAAGTGTGCTCAGGCCTTACCTATTGCCAATGGCCACTCTCAACAAATGAAAATTACCTACCTACCGTATTTCTGATCTTTCTCTGTATCTTCACCATTCATCACCTTTGGGTATAGTGGCTAGAAGTCACGACCCTGTGGGAGCTCTTTTTTTTGTGGGGGAGGATGGGTGGAGTCCAGGCACTATCGGCACCGCCCTCGAGGCCGACGCACTGCAGTATCGCTCAAGGGGTTGGCTATTAGGAAGCATGCTGCTCCACCCTCCTACCAGTTCTGAGTCACCCCTAGAGTAAGAAAGGGTTGGGAGGAGGGAGGGACAAGAAAGTCCAAAGGACAGACAAAGGAAAAGATATACAAACTAAAAGGAGAAATAAACGACTGAGAGGACAGAATAAGCTGGAAAAACTAAGGGGATTGGGAAGGGGCCCCAATCTCTGGAAGTAGTAAAGGAGGAGGGAGGGAGGAAGGGTTAAGGAATTTAGGGATAAAGATGTGAAGGGGGGGTAGAGAAGAGAACACACCCTGGAACCTTGACCTGTCTCCAGATTGCATAGGAACTGTGAAGGAGTAGCCAGAAGGCTGAACTGCCAGAATTCAAGGCACAGAATCACTGGTAATGACTCCAACAAAAACAGAATCAGCCGTTCTGGAAGAAAAGACAAGATACAGGGAATACCCCCCAACCTGGTTTCTTAAATTAAATTGAGGTTGTGTCCAAAGGACAAGGAAATCAAAGTAAAGCTGACGGGGAGAAGGGAAGAGAGAACAGAAAGAGAGCAACTACCAACCTCCACCCCATGGGGTGGAGCCGAGGCACTGAGGAAGGAGTGCCTCCCATTCAGACCACTCTCCCCTTATAAAAAAATATTCTGCTATGTGCTCAAGTTCACCCCACTCTTGACTAACAGAAAGGAGGGGGGCACAAAAGAGGGCACAGAGAGGGAGGGGGGACCCAGAGACTGAGGCCCCAGGGGGATGGAGGGTGGGATTGTGATGAATGGTGAAGATACACAGAAAGATCAGAATTATGGTAGGTATCTAATTTTCATATCTTATCTGTGTCAATCTTCACCATTCATCTGCTGAGATGATGGAGCACCCAGAGGCTTTAATCCTAAGGACTAGGTGCCTTAGCTCTCAGTGGGTAGTACACCGAGAGAGAACCTTCATGGGTCTGGAGAGGCCCGACAGTGGGAAAAGTGAGATGGGGACCCCCCCAGAGGGTGTAGGAAGTTGCCCCAACAGATATCGTCTCACCCTATGGGAGAAAAGGTAGGTTTTCTGGTGAGCAGAGTTAATCATCCTATGCCAGGCCATAGGTGACAACTGGGAGAGGTGCAGCCATGCTGTCTGCCTTGCAGATCACTGTCCCTATGACCCTGGTAGCTACCTTATTGGTGTCATACAATGCCCTTGCTTGGTGCCTTGCTAGCTCCAGGCCATGTGCAGACAGTGCAATGGCTTGTCTGGTTTCCTCCGTGTCAGGCATTCAGGCTAGGAGTTGACCTAGCCTGGACCACAGGAACCTATCATAGGTAGCATAGTGGGCCTGATGAGCAGATATAGAAAGAAGCAACCATGCCGAGTAAAAAGTCCTCCTACCCCAGAAGTCAAAATCCATGGAGTCTGCATCTGGGGGCCAGTCACGGTGAAAGGCATGAAGCCCATCGGGCATATCCAATTGCGTCAATCCTGAGCTAGGATGAGGCAGATTACCTGGAGACTCCGGCGGGGGGACACAATACCTCTGGCGGAGATCCCTAGGGGCTGGGACTCCAGAAAAGGGTCTCGGCCAGAAGCGCATCGATGCCTCCCTAAAGGGAGCAGGCCGGGGGGGGCACTATAAGAGTGTCTGCACTTAAATCACCCAAAAAGGCACACGTTGGATGCTCTGGATTGTGTTGAGTGGGTGGGGTGACATGTAGGTCCTCCAACATCCTTACGAGAAAATGCTGGTACTCAGCAAGATCAGCAGCTGGGGAGATGTGGACAGATGGTTCTTCACCTCCTGAAGAGGAGGACGAGGAGTCAGAAGACCTCAAAGGTTCAGAGGTTGGCTGCTCAGGGGGAGGTTGAAAAACCTGTCTGTCCATGGCCATAACATAAGAGGGGAAATTGAGCAGCCACAGCTCTGAACTGCTCCCAGAAGAGAGGATCGCTAGGACCAAGAATACCTGAGAGAGCAAGAGAATGTGGCAGAGGAGAGGGGGCAGAGTCGACAACAGGAATTGGCTGTCCTCTGCCTGGGCAAGAGAGCGCACCTGGAGCTCCAAGAAAAGAGGGAGCTCCAGAAAGCTCAACAGCTGACAGCTGGTCAACAATACTGGAACTGCCTAGGCTGTGCCCTGAAGAATCCCCCCCTGTGAGGTGACCTGGGCCATGAAAGTCCAAAAGGATGGTCCCCCACCTCCAAAGAACAGGGCCCTCTCTAGGAAAATGAAAAGGAAGGGCAGGGATCCATGCTACAACTTCTTCCGGAGCCCAAATGGGTCCCAGAAAAAGGTTGCTGCATCGAACCCCTACCCCTAGCAGAAACGGCACCGAGCAACAACTGGCAACTGGCCATCAGGGCCCACAGTGTTGCAAATGGTGCCAAAGCCCAAGATGGCATCGACAGTCAGCATCGAGGATGGCACCGACCCAGACCTTCCGAACCAAGGGCGTGACACACCGGGGGAGCCTTCACCCCGAAGGGGTGATTGCCAAGACAGTGCCTCCTGCCCATCCCCCAAGGGGAACGGACTGGGCCTCCTGCACCATGGAAGGGGCTTCTGCAATGGCAAGGCTACTAGAAGCAGAAGCCACCTCCTCCATGGCCTGTATAGAATCGGGAGGGGACGCGGAGGAAAAGCCGAGAGTGTGTGACTTTGCCCAACGAGTGCACGCCCATCCCCCGAAAGTAGGTGGAGCTTGTCCAACTTTCCATGTGCATTGTTCGATGACACGACGGTCCATGGAGAATCAGGCATCGCATGAATCCATGTGGTGTAGCGGGCCAAGACACGCGAGGCAACGATCATGTTGGTCGGTGACAGAATACTTACAGTTGCACGGGCACCGATGCATAGTGGGTCATCCCATCTTCATAGTTTTCTTGCCCCCCGACTAAGACATGACTTACAGAGAAGGAACACCAAACTTGACTCAACGTCGCAAAATAAAATAAAAGGAACAGTCTTACCAGGTGACGCCGAGTGGAGTGAACAGCGGAACCAGCAGGATAAACTTTAAATTGAACAAAGTCGACGGACTTTGAATGAAAATGGAGCTGAAGACTTCAAAGTGGACAACAGGCCTGTCACGCAGCAGAGCTGCTCACGAGGTGTGACGTCAATGGCGGAAGACAAAGAACTGGTGGGAGGGCGGAGTCAACAACACCTAACGGCCAACCCGTGAGCACCACTAAGTGCATTGGCCTCGAGGGTGGCGCTGATGGTGCGTCGACTCCGCTCTTCCCTCCCAAAAAAAAAGAGCTCCCGCAGGGTCATGACCTTCGGACCCAAAGGTGATGAATGGTGAAGATTGACACAGATAAGATCCAGGGTCCTCCTGACTCTTTATCCTAAGGGAGGTCAGAGGTTTGAGTCTGGGTTGATCAGGCCTTGCCATGGAAGGTAAGCCCATAGGGATGCAAGTCAGGAAAGTAAGAGCCAGGGATGAGGACATACCAGACCCGGGGCAGGGGGGCCAAGCCAGAGTAGGAACATAAAGTATAAATTAAGTAACAAAAGGACATATAGTGACTTGCAGTTTATGGGAACATTTTCAAAAACATATAACATGCCATACCTAAAAAAAAATGTGATCAGTCTACAATTATCTGAAGGGGGTAACAATGTCACTCCAAGTGCAATTCTTCTGCATACACAAGGACATGGAAAAAATGGCACGCAAGGTCACTGACAAGAGGAAGATTCAAGGGAAAAGTCAGGAAGAAAGAATTCACAGAATATGCGATTGACACCTAAAACATATTTCCACAGCAGGTGATATTAGCTGATACAGAATCAACCATTAAACCCAGACTCAACAAATACTTTTATTGATTGACTGATTGATTGATAAGCTGTGACCAAGAAAGGCACACTGTGCTGTGACGGCTCATTCCTTGGTGAATCAAGGGTTGGGGGAGTACATTTACTTATATTATTGGCGAGGGGGATGTTCACTTGCACACTGGGGGATATCATCTGCTCCTTCAATAAGTCTAATGGGATCTTTAATGTCCATCTGGACAGCAACCAGAAAAGGCAGAAGGGACCTCAGTTTAACTTCCCACCTCAAGGACAGCCCTTCAACAGTGCAGCACCTCCCCCAGTGCTGCACTGCAATGTCACTATTGGGTATTAGCCCAAGTTGCTGGTGTAGGACTAGAACCCACAACTTCATGATCTTCCAACCCCAGAGGCTAGAATGCAGCATATAGTGATTTAAGTTTGAGAAGGACTGTAGGTCTATTAAGTTCACACACCCCACTTCATAAGCAAAGATAAAATAAGTATACTGTGCTAACCCATACCAATTAATGGGGGCTCTGTACCCACTCTACCCATTAGGTTTACTCAGTGATTTGTTTGGTAAGCAGAAATCTGACCTGATTTACCTTAAATGGCTGTACTGAGGCCTGCCTGGCAGAGTAGAAGGCTGAGGTGTTGCTCATCTTACACCTTGCAATGCCGGCAACCCATGTTCATGAACGAGCATGGGTTGCTGGGAGCTGGCTTGGCTGGGAGAGGATCTAGCATCCAATGTTGGACTGCTGTCGTGTCCCGGGGTGGGGTGGCTTGTTAGCCGATCTTTGACTGCCACCAGGTGGAGGACATGTGGTAGTGCAGGCCTGGGTGCACAGAAGGGAGGAACAATGGCTACGTGGTGTATGTATGCTTCCATGTAGATGACTCATGTCAGAAAATGGAAAAGGGAAGAAAATGGAAAATGATAGATAGGGCTCTGTGAAGCCCCGCCCTCTAGCCCCGGACCTGCGCTGCCACCCAGGACATCTGGTCCATCTGGGTAAGAGTCACTGGGGGAGGATGGTTCTTCCCTTTCCAGCCCCACCATAGGGGGAAGGGAATCTGTAGAGGAAACTGAAAACTAGGGGGGCCCTGGAGAGATTGTCCCGGATCCCGGGTGGCAGGGACAGGACTGATTATTTTTTTCTGTTTATTTTATGACTTTTGACCAGGAAAGTCCCACTAAGCTATTATAGCTTGTTTCCAGGTGCATCTGGGGGGGGGAGGGGTTGCATGGACCTGTTTTAGTGACAGGTGGAATGTTGGCTATGACACTGGGAAATCTCCCCTGCTCTTCTTCAATATGTGCCATGGGATCTATAACCTGGACAGTAACCAGCAATAGGCAGAAGGGACCTCAGTTTAGCCTCTCATCTGAAGGATGACACCCCCCCCCATACTGCACTACAGTGTCAGTTGTGGGTATTAATGAAAGCACCTGATGTGGGTTTGGAACCCACAAACCTCTGGTCTTGTAGCCCCAGAAGGTAGCATTCTACCTGCTGAGCCACTGAGACTGATATACCTCCCCATCCACTGAGGGAGAAAAAGCTCCACGGCACAGAAAGCCTGCACTGTCTTTATGTCCACTATCCCTGCTGGTTGGTTGTTCCATAGGTGCACCAACCTTTGGGAGAAAAGGTACCTTTTAACCTTAACCCAGAATTTACCACCCAAGTTTCTGGGTGTGTCCTCTATTTAACATATAATATGTTAAAGACTGTTATATTTATAATAAGATAATTGTGTGCCAACCCTTTGAGCCACTAAGTTGTTGGGAGGAAAGTACTCAATGCACCTATGGTCTTCTTTCCCCCAAAAGCGTAATAAACAGTATATAGCATACGTCCATGAGGCAGAGGCGCTCACCTGTGGCTGAACACTTTGCTGGAGTTGTACACCTTGACTGACAGCATCTCCTCCTTGATGAGCTTTCCATAGTGAGGCCAGTTGAATAACTATTTAAAAAAAAGTAAGCAGGAAAGGTGGCTTTAGTTCTGCTGTATCTTGATGAGTCACTAAGCAGTGGTAGACATACAGGGAAATAAATCTATACCTGAGCTCTTCTTCGCCAAGGTCAAAGAACAAGGTGGCTGTGGAATGGGAATTCATTTTTTCCAAAGCTGCTCCATAGCTACTTGTGTGAGTTATCACGTTAATATTGCATTTAGCATTAAAATGCTCAACCTGCTTTGCCTATTTTAAACTTGTTTCCTTGTGGTAGATAGATAGATAGATAGATAGATAGATAGATAGATAGATAGATAGATAGATAGATAGATAGACAGACAGACAGACAGACAGACAGACAGACAGACAGATAGATAGATAGATAGATAGATAGAAATCCAAAAAGTCATCTTTAACATTGTACAGCTAATAAATAATTAATCTCATCTATGCTTAGGTTCCCAATAATTAGTGCAAGAACAATGAATACACTCTCTTTATTCTGTTTAATTCCTAAAGGCTTGTAAAAATATTTATTTCTGTTTATTTATTGAAATGTTTCACTAGGAGGGCACACTGAAAAACAAGTTGCTCGTCTCACGGTGCGACCTGGGTGGAGGGGGTACAATGAGGGTAGAACAGCAGAGAAAATACAATATTACAGGAAACCACAGTTACAGCTGGAAAACAGGTAGTATAGAGGTGGACAACAATTGCATTTGGTATATAGATAGTAGTCAGTGGACAACATAGTTATGCATTAGGGGTGCAACAGAAGGGAACACAAGGAGGCAAATGTAACAGAACATTACAGATAGTGAAAAGGGACGATTCAGTTTAACTGAGCTGGTATACAGGTAATGCAGACAGTACAATAATGTAACAATACAACAAGTGCCAGGTAGTTCCAAGTGCTAATAGATTCAGAAGCAGACAGAAGTGCAAGTGAAGGAGGGTAGGTGGCAAGTGCTGCAATGTGATAGCTGGGGGGTAGGAGGAGGAGGAGACTGGCGGGGAGGGCAGTCAAAACCCATTCCCCCTTCAGGATGTTAAGAACCCTGCAAGGGGACTGGTAATTGACAAATGGAGGAGAGAATAGGAAGAGTAGGGGGGAGGTAAAAAGCAGAAAGGATGCATGTAAGGCAAGGGAGAGTAGTGGGGGAGAAGTGGGAAAAAGGGTAACTAAAGTGAAACAGTGGGATGTAGAAAGGTGGATATTATGGGGGGCTGGGATTTAGAAAGAATCTAGGGAGGATTAAAACAATAACAGTTAGAAGAGAAATAGTTATGTAAGACAGTACTGAGGGAGTAAGTGGAGGAGGAGTGACATATTTGAGGGGGGAGGGAGTTCCAGATTATTGGGAAGCGGTGGGTAACACCAGACTGTCCAATGAGGGTAGAGTGGTGGAGGACTAATAGAGTGCGTGTGTCACAGGAGCTGAGGAAATAAGAGGGAGGGAGAGGGGTAGAGAGGGAGGAGGTGAGGTAGGGAAGGGATTCACCTAGCCAATACTTAGAGGTAAACTTGGCACAGTGGGAGATGCACCTATTAGCCAAAGGTGGAAAGGACAGGACATGATGAAGTTCACAGTGATGAGTGCAAGAGGGAGCGTTGAGGGTGAAGCGACAGAAGGAGTTGAAGAGGGTGTCCAATCTGGCCAGGGAGGATTTAGGAGCGGCACCATAGACTATGTCACAATAATGTCTATAAATTAGAAATGTCTTCAATCCTCTCTTAAGTCTCAACAGAAGGGGCCACCCTCAGGTGCCCAGGTAGTGAGTTCCATATAGACAGATGGACAGACTCATAGACTGTTTTTTTTCTATACAGCTATTTTCCCCTACTTTGCCAGTCCTCTCAGTCTGGTGGTGGAGTCCAGCAGCCAACCAGCCTCAACAATCACAAGCCGGTCCCAACCACTTTACTTTGGGGTGGGTCTCCAAATGACATGAGATGGCAAGAGACCAAGGGCACGATTTTTGAAGTGAGTTAGAGTGACGCCGGGCTTGCGGCTAAGGTTTGACACAAGGGTGACTTGTGTCAAACACTCGTGCATACTCGATTTTGGAGCCAAGCTTGTGTCGCAAAACACGCCTGACACAAGTCCCTTGCACCAAACATCGCACATTAGACCAGCTCCCCCCGGTCTAAGTTTATGCCATCCTGGGAGCCATTTTACATGGCTTGTGCCAAAGCTTTGACGTAGGTTGCCATAAAGTATGACAAACGTTGCAACTGCACCAAGCCTTCTAACATCGGGCTGCATTGCATCAAAGAGGTCTGGCACAGCTATGCCAAACACTGTGGCTGATGCAGGGCATGACGTAAGCCCTGCGTTAACCTTCTAAAATCTGGCCTCAAGACTCCAGTTAACCGTCATCTAGATAACAAGGAGGTCTTCTTCCTGTTTCTCACTGTAACCTTTAACCCCTCCTCCACCCAGTGGCAATGCTTAGATGTGTTGCCAGCTCACATACAGCATGCCCCCAAGCAGAGAACAAAGATCCCTGACCCACCAGTGGGGTTGGGGTCGCTGCAGTGGTAGAATGTGCTAGAAACCCTCCCCAGGCCAGAATGCATAGCTAGGGGTAGCGCTCCTCCCAGCCAGCAGCCTGACTGGCAGCTTTCAGAGTCCATTCCCAAATCTAAGACTCTGGCACAGCAATACACTGGGCAACCACATGGGCGTAGCTAGGGGGGGTTTCCTGGGTGCTCAGAACCCCCCACACACACCTCCCGCTTGCCGACTGTGTCCCCCACAAAAAAATCTTTCATTTCTTTTAGCCAGAGACTCTGCACAGAGAGTCGAGTCACTCGTGATGTGACACCCCCCCCCGATTTACTTACAAACAGTCGATCTGCCTCCTGAAACCAAGGCTGTGCTGTGCTGCCCTGCCCATGGCTGTAACTTTTCCGACCGGCACCGCGATTCCCAGGCATTTAAACTTTAAAAAAACCCTGATGGCTGGTCAGCTGATGAAGCCCTGCCTCCACCGGCAGTGCTCGGCTTGCTCACGAAGAGGTCTCGGCCCACCCCGGCTCTGCATCACATGTGATTACAGATTGGCAGTCACATGATGCTGAGAGCTGCCGAGCGCCGAATGTACACACTCTCTTGGCAGTTTTCATTCCGGACCTGCCACGGAGGTGCTTTGAGCAGCTAGCTTGCTGCCCATAGTGTGTTCAAGGCGTAAGGCGGATTCAACATGGCAGCTGCAGTCTGGGAGATGGTGGAGTAATGGACAGCCTTAGCAGCAGGGGCGGCATCTCGGGGAAGGCCACAGTAAAGGAACTCGGGCCCCAACATACTCACTGGGACAGACAAAATTACAGGCCTTCGGTGAGATGGTGTTAGAAGCCTGGAGGCAGACGGGTGACCGAGCGGGGTGCAGCAGTGAAGTCAGGAGGGAGGATATTTCAGGTAGCTGAAAGAACAATGCACTGCAGCTGAGCACTGAGGTGAAATGGGGCAAAAAACTAACACTAAACATGGATTCGGAGGGGAAAGGAAAAATTACCAATGCAGGGTGGGTCCGACCTGACAATTTTCAGTGCTGTGGCAGCTGAGCAGGCAATTAGATGGGGCTTACTTCTAACACAAAACATGATTTGATGGGGTATAAGGAAAAATTACAAGGGTGGAGGGCAATTTTGGTAAACTAAAAGTGGCCTAGAAGTGGGGTTTCTATAATTCTGTGCTGATTCATCACACTGGGGCTGATGTGACCAGGGGGTCTAAGGTCAGGAAATGAAAACATGGCTGGCTGGCTGGTCACATCATGAACAACATAAACTAAGAGAGCTAAATAAAAATGATGATATGGGGTGATGGAAAAATGACCATGGGGAGGGGGTTCTCGACTTCTGGTTCAATGTTTTTTTTTTTATTCTCTTTATTCGCCTTATTTGTACCGTCGCCCCAATCAATCAGGTCCCCTCAATCCTTCACAGCGTCCCTTAATCTCCCCAGGAATATGCTCCTACAATGCCCCCCCCAAAAAAAATTTAGAAGGAACACCTGACTGAAATACCTGGGACTGCAGGGATGGAAGAGAGTGATGATTTGAATTTTGATACTTTTTGAGACTCTACAGTTATTGCTTAAAATGCACGAAACTGCACCATTTAACACCTACATTTTCAAAATGTTACGGGGGGGCATGCCCCCGGACCCCCCTAGAAGTGTTTGGGAAACCCCCCACCACCAAATCCTGGCTACGCCCCTGAACCAGGTGGCAATTTTTACATCTTTTTCCAAATGGAAAGACCAGTGCTGCTGGGAATGTGACCAAGATAAATTTGTAGACTACTGAACACCTTGATGTGTAACCCAAATGAGGTTTATATTGTGTCTTAAGCCTTTTGTATTTTTCTTTTTCTTTTAAAAGATTTCCGTAGTTCAGACTGAAATAGAAAAAGTTTAAGAATCAATTGAGTCTGTATTCTAATTATTTTTTCTCTCCTTTTAAAAAGTGAGTTCAAGTCAGGCTGCTTTCACTGTACTTTGTATTACCTGACAACTCTCAACGCTTTTGTTATTTTAAGGTATAGTTCAACAAAATTAGGAAGCCTGTTAGGGAGAGCCACCACTGCCCCAAATAATGCCACAATCTAGAGTTATATGCTCAACACAAGAGTTTTAAATTTAAACATGGGTGCTACCAGGGACATGGAAACCAAAAACTTTGTTTAATTTAGGTAACAAGAAAACATTTAAAAAGTTGTCACTATAACTTAAGCCCTTTTGGTGTTATACATTAAGGTGTGCACAGATCTCCATTTGAAGAACAGCACTACTACACAAATGTTTTTTGCAATTAAAAGATTCATTACTTTTTGTATCAAATGAGTATTTTATTATAGAAACATTGAAGGTGACGGCAGAAGGAGACCGCTAGGTCCATCTAGTCTGTATAACAAGCTATGACAAGCTTTAAAGCAGCAGTAAAGCAACATTAGTCACCAAGTTGTTGTTTTTTTTTTTTTCAAAAACAAGGTTATTCTAATAAAAGCAGCAATACATCCATGTCTCTTTTTGTTTTCTTTCATTCCTGAATGAAGATATAGGATTTTGAAATTTTTAAAAGATCCCATTCCCATGCCATGCTCACCATGAAAAAATTAAATATCTTGGTATAGTGCTGAGCTATTTACCACCAGAAATGTGTGGAAGCACCATCCTACAGTTTGAGTTTTGCATGTATATTCAACAGGTAACTTAAACGGAAAAAATTTCTAAAAATTGTGAGTGATGGCCATCGTTAATTACGTGACTCACTGAACACAAAATTAGCTGTATAAACTGTTTTAAGAATATCTGAGAAAATTAAAAATGGACTGAGGATGAATCTAAGGACATCAGAGTTACAGTTTTTCTAAACCTTATATGATTAAAAATGTTTTCAACTAATAAATACTGCTGCCTTAAACAGTCCAAGATGATAGCCTGCAAGTGCAGGGTACCCCTCAATCAACCAGTTCAGTTAATTAGAAAACAGGAAATAACTTACTCTAGGGTTATTGGGTCTACTGCACGGTAAAGGGTATTAACTGCATAGCTGCTCTGCATTCAGATGACTGAGCAGGGCCGGCCCGGTGGTGCTGAGGGTTGAAGTGCTAGACACCACAATTCATGCCACACCGGCGATCCAGGTTCGGTAATGGACTTGGGTCACTCGGGGGTCAGCAGGGGGAGGAAGGATTGAGCCTCCATAGACAACTCTCCTTCCTAAGGGAGGACAGTGCAGTGCACTGCAGACTGACACCCAGTGGATGCTGGGTGTGGGCACAAGCACGTTGCCCAGATGAGGGGAGGGCACACACCCAGGGTGTATAGCTGCTTCCGTGAAGGTGGGGGCAGCTGCCTCACCCATTGCATTGTTTGGGTGCTCAGGGGAGAAAAGTGGAAAAAGGCCGGAAGCCAATGGAGTCCATGATGACCTGACATGTTCGGGTCAGAGAATGAGTCCCTCCGAGGGAATGCCAGAGCTACCCATTGGCTCAGTGGAGGAGCGATAAAGTATAAATAAAAATAAAAAAAAAAGACTGACTGAGCAGGTTCACAAGCCATATAACGTAATATAATATAATATAATATAATATAATATAATATAATATAATATTTATTTCAAAAAGCTTCACCTGGGAAGACATACTGAGCTGAGAACAGCTTGTTTCCAGATGCGTTCCGGGAGAAGGGGGAAGGGAGGCAAACTGGTCTACAAAGACAATTGACAAGTTATATGTGAACAATTTAGGCGGAAAGAGCTTGGTCACCACTGATTTTACAACACAGGTAATGTGGTGTAAGTGCAATTGTGCGATTTGCCCAAAGCAGGGAGGAGGGGCCATAGTTAGGCGACAGGGAGACACAATGATGGGTGAGAAGGCAAACAATTAAAAAGAGAGAATGGGATTGAGTAGGCAGGTGGGAAGGTGGTGGAGAGGCGAGTCAGGAGGGAGATGGGGAGAAGATAGTTAGACGAAAGCAGAGGAGAAAGTGTGAGGAGGGGAGTAGAGTAGATAGGAAGGGGAAAGCAAAGGCAAGTCAGAAGGAAGACAAGTTGTTTTAAAAAGTAATTAACAAATCTTGATGGGCCCTCACTGAAATATGATAAAAATTAAAATGCTTATATTAAAAACAATCCTAGTGGTGTATCGGTACAAAATATGCAGTACCACAGCATTGTAATTGGAATTTGGTTAAACAAGAGATTAACCTAAAATATTGGTCATCATTGACCACTAAATGTGTGCTGATTTTTGCTGCTTCAATTTGTACATCATATGATAACTGATTTTCAAGTTTTTCACATTTGTAATGAAGTTTCTCTGAAGGATGTTGTAATGTATTTTTTACACTGTTTATCAGTACACTTATAGTCACATAAGATGTGATATTTATAGAGTGGTATTAATTTGCTGGCAGCAATTTTTGCATGTTGTGGTCATTGTAACTTGCACCATGAATGAATTCACAAATGTTAGATGTATGTAATTAAATGCAATGGGACATTCCTGGTGGCTTGTTACAAGCTAACTCAGCTTCCTGAGGAAGATTCATTGTCCCGAGTTGATACTTCGGGAGGTTAGCTCAGTATGTGTGTCATGCACTTTATTTAATAGAAGTAAAAGTCTGGTGTGTGCCAAGTCCTCTTTTCATTTTATTGCAGTTTCAAGCATGCATGGGATAGACATAGGGATTTATTAGATAGAATGCAGGGAGGTGGAGGGTCAATGGAGACCAGACAGGGTCTGTGGAGACAGAATAGGTAGGTAGGGAACACCTGGGCAGACTAGGCAGGCTAAGCAATCCTTTTCTGTTGTCAATTTCTATGTTTCTGTGAATCTTAAACCTGCATGACTGTCTAGGAAAATTGCAGTGAAACTAAAATTCACTCTACAATTTTACAAAACAATTAAGCTTTTATGAATCTGTCACCATGGTGATAAGTGTATTTTGTTAGTGAAGTTCATGATTTACTGAAGCAAGACACTGCAGAAATCTACCTCATGAACATGAAAACATTTGTGAAACCTGATACTAGGCAAGAAAGGACTGAATATTTCTTGTTCAACTGATGGCGTCTAGAAATCTATTTAAATTCCCTGCTGGGTTTACCAAAGGATGGGCTTTCCTGAGTAAACAAAAGTACTGATTTAATATATAACCTCGTAAAAGAAAATAAACACAGGAACATGTAGACAGTGTACTAAAATACATGAGTACAATTCCTTTGTATTTTTTCTCAGAAAGTTTACTATACCTATTCTCCAGAACAAATAATTAATTCTTTACTATTATGAATCTTGAGGCACTTTATCAATAGCACTTTTCACTGGACAGTCATAACACTGCCAAGACTCAGTCTTCTGATCGGCTGGACCCATGTGGTAACCATACAGTAACAAAACTGGTTCTGCACATACCAAACCATGGACTGGAGAGCAGGTGTATGCACTGTGAAGTGGGGATGAGGCATTTTTTTATATTTAAATTTCCAAGGTTTTGTTAACTATTTGGGCTTCACAGCCCAATACCTTATGGCAGCATTAGTGAATTTCTGCCAGAAGTATCATTTTTAAGCTTCTCCTTTTAAGGAAGGAAGGGATTGTAACTTCAGCCAAACCCATGGCCAGCTGATCCCTTGCACTTCCTGGTCTGCTGGCCCTGCCCCCACATTCAGACGTTTTGTGACGTCTAAGCAGGGAAAGCATGGGGGCGTGCTTCATACAAGTCTATGGGAGCATTTTTCAATGCCTGCTCGTACATTTAAACAATCGTACAGAAAATCGAATGCCACCGCCCAGTTAATAGGGCCCCTGGTGGTCCAGTGCCCCCCCCACCAACCCTACTCGCTCATATACCACCACCCATCACTCACTCACCCTTACCCTGTTGTCTGTCTGTGTCCATGAAGCCTATTACAGTGAATGGCACAGCCCTCCTCTCAGTATAAGTACTGTCTGTGCACTCACTGCTTATATGGCAGCCAGCTGAGGAGGTGAGAGGAGGGCTGTGTTGGTTACCATAATAGTCTACGAGGACGTAGATGGACAACAGGGTAAGGCGGGGTGTGTTGGGTGTTGGTATGTGAGTGGGTAGGGAAGGTGGAGGGCGACACTGGACTACCAATGATTATTTATACATTAGTCAATAGGTGATCGGGGCAGGGGAACCACTGGACACCGGGGATGTCTTCAGATATTATGGAACGGGTGTTCAGTGGATATGCAACAGGTGTACAGGGGTGGGGGTGGGTGCCCCTAGACACCAGGGAATGTATGCTTAAACAGAACGGGTGTTTGAGCTGCGGGGTGCCGGGGGGGTGCCAAGAGATGGTTCCAAAGTAAACACCATGAACCAGACTGTAGGGTGGGGCACACAAAAAAGGTTGCCGAACCTGAGGCGATACAGTTCCAAAAAGAGTAGCACTCATACAGATTGGATGTCCAGACTGGTTCAAGATAAATCCAACAGATTTTTTTTTATAGCAATGTTATGCTCACCAGTGTAAGAGAAAGACCCACTGGCCACTAAAGCCCCAGTGCTTCGGGTCCAAACTGACCCTTCATCGGGGGTGAGCCAACAGACAGGAAGTAGTAGACTGTACATAACAGCTAGAGATTTGACCCCCATGACCAGCTGTCAATCCCCGTCACCGCCAGATCTCCTTATCACACCATTTTCCACTCTACTCTGCTAGTCTCTAACCTCATCTTTTGCCTTCCTACACTACCATTCCTTCTTAAACTCCCCCTGCTGTCTTCACGCCTCTCACCTCTAGATCTCCTTATCTTACCCTTTTCCACTTTAATCTGCTATTCCCTAGCCTCATCTTCTACCTTCTCTTCCTACAATTACTTCCTAAACTCCCCCTGCAGAGTGTCTAAGATCATTAACTTTCACCTATAATGCACTTACTGGTTATGTATGTAACTCTACCCAGACATCTGCTGATACAGCATTAGATTCAACTGCCAGAACCATGCCTTACCTGACTGTATCACGTCAAGAACTGCCATTTATGAACTGTGTGTGTACGTGCTGTTGCTCGATTGACAATGGTACCTTGTATGCTACAATTCACAATGTTATCTTGTATGTTATGTCCGGCTATCTATGTAAATGGCCCAGGACCTCCTTGTGAATGAGCTTGCTCAATTGAGTTTTTCCTGCAATAAACTTGAACTTGAACTTGAAAAGAAAAAAAAACACACCAAGGATCTGTTTGCTTCAATGCAACAGGTGTTTGGAGGGGTGGGGACACCAGTAGACACCAGGGATATATATGCTTAAATGGAAGGGGGTGCTCAGGAGGTGGGGGGTACCACTAGACACCAGGGGTGGGTACGTGCAAATGGAATGGAGGAGCGGGGCAGGTGACTGCAGTACAGCCATCCTGCCTTCATGAGGGTGGCGGCACACTGGTAAGAGGTGGGTTTCAACACTGTTTTGGGGCTGTTTACCACCGTTGCAAATCTTTGAAGATACTGCTGCACTGATATGCATGAGGGGACCCCTTCATTTGCATAGGTGTAGTGGTATTATTACGTGTTTGCGCTGCAGGCTTGCACTGGCACTCCTGGGGCTTCTGAATATGGGCTGGCCAGGAGCGTCAGCACAATTCCAGATTAGCGCACCCGCAGATCCTATTTGTGGGTGCGCTACTCTTTGAATATCAGGCTCCTGATCTTTTGTTTGCTGGTTTCTAACATGCACTGCAGTCTACTGAATCTCCAACTGCTGGAGCCCTCCTCTGATGTCAGCTGCAGGGGATCCTGGTACTTGTAGTTACAGAAAATGTTAGCAGAACAGTCTGATACAATCTAATATACTGCAGTAAACAGTACATGAAAAAAAAAAGTTTCTGCACACAAAGTGCAAATTGGAACCAGCCCCACACTTGGGTGTGGGGCTCTTAGTGCTGACTGTTCCCCTTTAGTTAAAAGGTATCACAGGCCAGCCCATCAACATAGTGGTAGGTATAAGCTCAGGCAATGAAGGGCTAGGAGGGGAGAAAGATCAAGGGCTCAATTCTCAAAAGTAGGCACAAGCGGTGCCACAGGCAACTTGTGCTGACTGCCAGTGTGCCAGGGACCCTGCACCCGATTCTCAGTCAGGTAGGGCCCAGTGGCAAAGTCCCATGGCTTACGGCAACCGTAGTGGTGCACCAAACAGAGGGTGCACCTGGATAGGTTGTCACAAGCTGTGGACAGTTGTACAGCAGTGGCCCTAAGCATTCCCTGGTGGTCTAGCAGACCACCCCAGCCCCGATCCCCTGTTATTAAAAATGAAACATCCCTGGTGGTCTAGTGGCCCCCCAAGCCCTGATCCCTCATTATTATAAAGAAAGCTCCCTGGTGATCTAGCAGCCCACCCCAAGTCCTGATCCCCTATTATTAAATATGAACACATCATTGGTGGTCTAGTGGACCCCCACCCCGGCAGGTGGTGTCCCACCACTCTGCTCCCCCCATCCACAAACTCAAAAGCGACTGGCACAGCCCACCGCTCACAACCACAGCCAGCTGCTGACTAAGCTCTAAGTAGGCACTGTGCTGTATTTAGTATGCCACCATGGCCAGCTGCCAACTGAGTTTTCAATGAGCACTGTACTGTAGTCCGTACGTGCTCAGCACAAGTGTTTACTAGATATAGTACATTGCTCATTGAGAGCTCAGTCAGTGGCTGGCCGTGGTGGTGAGCGGTGGGCTGTGCCAGTCACCGGCTTGGGGATAGGGGGAGTGGGATGGTGAGACACTGCCTGCTGGGAGTGAGGAGAATGGTCACTGAACCACCAAAGATGTGTTCTGTTAAACCAACAGGGATCGGGACTTGGGGGTACTAGATCACCAGGATCTTTCTTTATAATAATGGGGATCCGGGCTTGGGGGCCACTAGATCACCAGTGATCTTTTTATAATAATGGGGGATTGGGGATTGGGGCTTGGGAGGTAGCTAGATCACCAGGGATCTTTCTTTATAATAATGAGGAATCAGGGCTTGGGGGTGCTAGATCACCAGGGATCATTCTTTATAATAACCTGGGATTGGGGCTTGGGGGCTGATAGATCACCAGGGCTGGAGGGGGGACCACAGCACTTTGCCGCGAATTGCCAAACTCTCCCTGAGGACAAATTTCTAAGTACTCTTAGAACAGCTCTGGTTGGTCTAGGGGTACTTAGAAATTTGTCATGAGTTAGAGGATTTGGCAGCCTGCATCTGCCGCAAGCCTCTGATGCCATGTCGCAGTCCATTTTGTGGCATGCAGGTGGTGCAAGCCCCGTTTGGTACAGGCACTCTGCAGTTGACACAGGCTGCCTTTGAGAACCACTCCCAGTGCATCTTCTGGTGCAAGGGGCACTTTGCGCCATCCTTGTGGCACAAGCCTTTTGTGCCATGCCGGGAGCGTTAGAGAATCGGGCCCCAGTGCCCTAGAGGACACTGTCCTCCTCCACAGAGGGAGGACTGGCCCCACTGATCCACTGCCACCTAGGTAATGCAAGTTGTACAATGTCCTGCCTGCTTTCAAGTGATTTACTCTGAAAAACAGTAGCAATGTAATGGCCCTAAGGAAGAAGGGAACTTAGTCAAAAAAATCAAGTTGGAATTTGGCACGCAAGATAAATCGGACTCAGACTTGAGTAAAGGGACAATATCTGATTTGAAAACTGTCAGTAGGGGAAGTTCTTGGGCGGCAAGGTTGGTGGTTTGGCGTGGTTTGCCAGTGGCATCATAGAGAATGAGTTAAGTACTCATGCGGGGTATATCACTTATGTTGTAATGATGTTCTCATTCAAGACTGGCTAACTGCTATTTATTACTGCCCATTATTGACCATCGAGTTGTATTTGTTCCCATTCTAGGCTGGCCAATTGCTATTTGTGACTGCTTTTGTCTGCTACATATTGTTATATTTAAAGGAGAAGACTCCTGTATATGTATGATTTGGATATATCTGATGTATTTATTATACATTACATCAGTTACTGTACATATGTCAATAAGAGATCAGCCATTTCTTCTGTTGCCACACATATCTAGAGTTTGAGGCTCTGACACAAGGTAGTAAAATGTCAAGCAAGCCTCCATTTACATGCAAATGAGTCACTTGTAATACAGCCCCTCCCATTCCTTGATGTCACTGCAGCAACAGTGCAGAACAAAACATAAGGGTATCAATGCTGTCTAGCCTGATTTTAGTTTAAGTTTGCAATGGCTTAGGACAGTTCTGTCATGCAACTCATACAGGGAGTGGTACTTGTAGCCTTAATACTGCATGTGTAGAGCAAATAATACATCTAATAGTATTTCATTCACAGGAAACAAAAGCTGTTTCTCTGTACTGCTCATTTCTCTCTGTGAAACAGTTGTAACATGCTGTGGAAAGCAGTAGACTGAATCAGTTAATCAACCAATCAACCAACCAATCAATCAATCGAGCAGTCAATCAGTCACTCTGTAGTGAGCCAGGTGAACACCTTTGAGAGGATTAATTTGCAAGGTAGGCTTGAGCAGTTTCCCAAAGGATCACACAAGATTGAATTACTCCTTTGCACAAATTATACACTCCCCTTTTAGCAGCCTGAAAGTGGAGAGCTAGATCACTTACTTTATAAAGTGCATTGTTTTACATTTCAAATGCTCCTTACATCTGGGTTCTGACTGGAAATACCAAGACACAGAATGCATGTGACTTGGGAGGAATGAGCTAAGCAAATACAGAGTACTACAAACACAGACTGATTAGTTTGTTTACCTACAACAGCTGAAGTGTAGCATCTGATTTGTGAGGGACATCCTACTTCAAATGCTGGCATTACAAAGGGGGGGGGGCTGCCACAGCTTGTTTTCAGTACCTTCAAAGTGAAGTGCTGCAGCTCTCTCACATCACTGCTAATGATTTATAATGGGAATGGGGGCATTGTTAAAGTCATGGACCTGAGGGGCCATCATGGTTCCCAAGGAGGTTAGGGGAACTTGTTAAGAGTTAGAGAGTAAGGGACTTTAGCAGGATTATCCTCCTTCCATATGCTGCAGCTGATGTTGCCCTGGTAATCTATTCCTTGTTATAGCTGAACTCTTTATAGCCTTACATCAGCCATCCAATCACTGACTGCCTAGTTACAAAGGGAAAGGGGCATTTTTGCAAGATTGTGTCTCACTGCTGCTGTCAATCAAAACAGAGGATGCTAACACACACAGAACATAATAAAACAGCTATATAATGCCACTTAAGACTCTTGTTGTACCCAGAGTCATTTATTGGGTAAACTGTTTTTGCTAACAGAAACATCAACGCAACTCATACAGGCACTTCCTTATAGGCATACTGTACATACATGTCAAATCAGTGCTGAATCACACTCATGTGGTCCTAGTCCCTATCAGACCTGCACTTCAGGATGTGCACAGCACTTAAAGAGTTCCCCCATTACTCAAGTGGGGGACCAAACATTGTGGGTTCTGTTTACTGGTGGAACAACATTTAGTGCAGCACCATTATCTGTTGCTCTGGTGAAATCATCCTCCTGCAGCATTGATGGTAAAATGGAGGACAAACACACTGATAACTTCTGGGGGCTGTATATTTTTATTTATAATCTAGATTTGGACAGCAGTAGGACTGCTGGCAACTAGAGGAGGAACACAACAGTTACACATAAGAAGTTGGGAAAATATGGGTGAGAAACTATGAGAGACTTCCCCTTTAAACTAATTAGGGTCTATTCACTAAGGTGTGGAGTTGGTACGCCACGCTAAAGCCGGCACGTATCCCACCCCGCACCTGCCTGCACTGGCCCACGGCCACTGTGCCCCCAATGTGGTATGCTGTCAGAAACTACACTCCCCCATGCACCTGATCCCTCTGCCAATAATGCAGCTCCACACCTGGGCGGGCAAGGGGACAGGGCGGGGGCTGTGCCAGAACTCTATACAATTCAATAAACTGTGGAGTGCTGCACACAGTGTACCAGCAGCTATGTGAATATGGGGCAGCCGTAAACCTGGGTGGCCAGTTACACGCCCCCAGGGATGCATCCGCCGGCAGTGGCAGTGAAGGTGGAAGACATCCGCCCCCCGGCAGGGATGCCTCGGCTGTCTGGGCACACTGTGAGGGCTGGGGTGCTCAGCTGGCATACCCCCCAACATTGTGGCCAGCGCCCTGCATGCCGTCGAGTAACATAGTGCCCCACGGGTGCAAGGGATCCACAGCGGGATGAGGAACAGGCAGCCAATTAGCTGCCGCCCAACTCCGCACTCGCCTGCTCCCCGCAGACCTGCGCACTAGGGTGACAAGGCTGTGTAAAGGAGCCAGGGTAGGGGATGGTGTATGTGAACGCAGTCCCCACGCAGATCTGCCAGGGGTGCTGAACTGCACGGGTGGGATACGTGTCTTTGGCATGTATTTCCCACCCACTCCTGAATAGCCCCATTGTGATCTAGTTTGTTCCTGTAGTCTTATCCTGCTCTACTGTACCTGCAGTGTTATCCTGCCTTGCTTTGATTATGATTCCTGATTAATTGTAATGTTTTTTCTTTTGTACTTTCTCAGGTCATACCTGAAAAAAAAGGCATTTACAGTATTTGTCTAGTGTGCCCATCTGGTTAACAAAAGCTAAATACATAAAGATCTTCAACCTGTACTTTATAATGTGTATGTAACCCCCTTATAAATGCGGGTTCCCAAAAGTCTTCCTTGGGTGTGCTTAAATGCCCACTGCCAGGCGGACGTTCTGGGTCTTTACAGGTGTAAAAGTGCTTGCATGCGAGTGCCCTGTTAGCCTCCGTGCCTTTCCCTTTAAGAGACATTATTTTTGTAGTGTATAATTAATCTTGGTTGGGGCCGAGTGTTTCCGGGCTCGAGTCCTGCCTGAGCTGCAATAATATTGCTCTGTTCTGCCATCGCTAGTGGTGCAGAGGGAGCTCTGTTAGAACTGGTAATTGTTTGCTGATTAGCTGCTCTAATAATAATGGTATTATAGTTTGTCTAACTTACCTTTCTTTGTAGCATGGACATTTCTGTATTGCACCAATCAGTACCTTTTGGGGACCTTAAAATAGAGTCTGTCCCCAGGGGTCTTGTGGGAGTGAATTTCTGTAGTAATTGAAGTTTTTTCATTTTGGCGCCTAAATGGACCTGGAGGGGGAGCCCTTGTTTTGACAGACAGATGAATCAACCAACCAAACCCTTTTTGATGAGAAAGAACTCCCAGTGCTGACTGCAGCAGAGAGTGTCAGTCTGAGTTTGGAGTTGAGAGGGTGAACTGCTGAAGACATTCAAGCAGCTGCTCCTGTGTAGTAGCACAGGAAACTGGTGGGAAGGCTGTGTCTGGCCTGCCTGCCTCTTCTTCTCTTCTGAGGGATCTGCTAGTGAAATTAATCAGACTGAATCCGAACCGGCTTGAGACCAGAAATATTGAATTGTGACTGCCCTGTTACCTGAAGAAGACCGAAGATTCGCTGTAAGCAATCGGCCTGTGAGGACATCTGAACCACCACAGGGATCACTGTTTTGCTCAGGAAAACTGAAATTGCAACTGGACTGTCATCTGACCTGTGGTATTGTGTTTTGCTTTACTATACATGTGCTGTAAGCTGTTAGTGGGTTGCGATTTGGTTCCCCACTACTTAAGTGTGTCACGCTTGCTGGAAGCTGTCTCCAGCACCTATCGAGCTGAATCCGAACTGTTCACCCGGCCTGGGCCCTGCCACCTTGGCCCAGTCAGCTACTTCAGATGCAGAGATCACCATCGACTAGAGACTTGCCTGGGGATCAGCCCACTGCTCAACATCTTGAACTGGAATGACACCTCGGTGAAGCATGTGGGCCCTGCTTCTCCTGGCATACCAGCTTGTCAACCAGCAGTCTCCATTTCGTCCCCCCTGTGTTTCCTATTGGGTAGCGTGAGTAAACACCGGGGTAGCTCCCTGCAACATCGGCTAAATCAAAAGTGTTGTCATCTGATTCAATTGTTGTTTTCTTGTCACGAACTGAGCCTCCAGGCTCCGTGTTACAAATTGTGTGTGGTTGTGCATGCTCCTTCTTTCCATCACAGGGCCCCGACCAGCTGCAATGCCGGCCTACCTCAGGCAACGTGTCAGGGTAGCCCACCTTTTTTTCAACTGGGTACCCAGAGTGTGTGACTGTGAAGGGACTCTAAAGTGCTTGCATGATTGCCTGATTGAATCAGTTACACAACTAATCAGCCAAATTATACCCCTCCCTTGTTCATTCCCCCTGAATAAATCAGATCTAATTCTTTTTGCATTTAAGTTGACTGTGGTTCCATTTTGTTCAAGAAGCACTGTACTGTTGTTACCTGCTGTGTCTAACCTTATTTTGCAGGGGGTCTCCAGGGTCGAACTGGTGAAATCAGCCTGGTGCTAAGTGCAAACAGCGGGGATTTGTATGCTGATTAGGGGTTATTGTAACTGTGTCTGTCATTCATTGCTTAGGCCACTAGAGGGGAAAGAGGGGGATTACAGTGACCCAGAGGGCTGTACCCAGGTCAGCTACGCTACCCATAAACCTGTCCTCTGGGTGGAGGCACCTGTTTTCAGTACCCAGGTTGGTCGAAGGCTGGAGAGAGCATGGCTGAAGTCCAGCCTGGATGCTGACAGGCTTAGATTGATGGAACATCATGAGGGCTATCAATCAGAAATCACCCATAAGAAGGCAGAGTTCCTGTCCAGGGAGATTTCTGCTCCACAGAACCAACCAGCTCAGCTTTTTCGAACTGATGACAGATTGTGCAATCCAATCTGTCTCCAGTCCAGAAGAGCTTTTTCGCAAACTAAGTGTGATGAGCTAGCTTGGTTCTTCGCAGATAAGGTTGCCAGCCTCAGGCCCAGAATTGGCCTGGCTCTCTCCATGAGGGGTTGCTGAGGTCGATGGGAGGTGATGAGCACCCAGTCTGTCTGGATGGATTTCAGCCAACTGGAATTCATGGACTTTGTGAAGAGTGTCCAGACTTTGTGCCCAACCTGTTGTAGTTTGGATCCGGGCCCTACCTCCCTTTTAGTGGGATGTGTAGATGCTATATGCCCGATCCTAGCTGAAATTGTATGGAGATCCTTGGAGAGGGGAGTCTTTTCAGACCCTCTAAAGGAGGCAGTCATTCAACCACTCCTTAAAAAGCCCTCCTTGGATCGTGACAATCCAGCTAACTACCGACCTGTCTCTAACCTTCCCTTTGTGGGGAAGGTTATTGAGAAGGTGGTTGTGTTGCAATTGGATGATCATCTTGTAACTCACAATGTCTATGAAGCTCTCCAGTCTGGCTTTAGGAAGAGGCATAACATGGAGACTGCCCTTGTTCGGGTATTAAATGACCTCCTAATTTTGAGAGATTGAAAGGCTCATACCATCTTGGTCCTTCTTGATCTCTCAGCAGCTTTTGACATAGTGGACCATGAGGTGCTTTTGGAAACCCTGCGGTTCCTTTGTGGACTGTTGGGTAAAGTCCTTGAATGGTTTTGATCTTTCCTCGTAGGCAGGTCTCAGAGGGTGGTCACTGGAATTTATTCCTCTGACGCCGTCCTCCTGTCCTGCGGGGTGCTGCAGGGCCTCATATTGGCGTCCATGTTGTTCGCAGTGTATATGCTGCCATTGGGAGAAATCATCTGGCGATACGGCTTGAGTTTTCACTGCTATGCAGATAATACTCAGCTGTATATGTCCTTTGTGCCCGGACAGGTTGATGCGATCTCTGTGCTAAATAGTTGCCTCTCCGAGATTAAAGACTGGATGATCTCAAGTTGGTTGAGACTGAATCCGGATAAGACTGAGGTGTTGGTTGTGGATCCAAGCCACCCGGGGGTGGGTTTTGGGGCTGGGCACATGTCGGGCCTATGAATTGATGGTGTCCAATTCATTACCTCAGATCAGGTGCGTGACCTGGGCATTATGTTTAATAATGGCTTGACCCTGAAGTCTCAGGTGTCAGCTGTGGTTAAATCCTCATTTTACCATCTGAGGAATATCGCTCGGGTGAAACACCTGATTCCACCGGACAACCTTCCAGCACTGGTCCACACCTTCATCACCACCTGTCTTGACTACTGCAATACCCTCTACGTAGGGCTGTCTGGGGTTGATATCCGCTGCTTGCAGCTGGTGCAGAACGCTGCAGCCAGGCTGTTGACTGGTACATCTAGGACCAGTCACATTATGCCTGTGCTGTACGAATTGCACTGGCTGCCAGTTCAGTGGTTGATCACCTATAAGGCAGGCTTGCTTACCTTTAAAGCCCTGCATGAACAGGGACCTGACTACCTGAAAGATCTCCTGACTCCCAACCCCCCAATCACCTTCTCTGATCTGCCAATGAGGGATTGCTAGAGATTACCAGGGTTCATCTTAAAACATCTGGAGCTCGTACTTTTTCATTTGTAGCACCAACCCTGTGGAATTCTCCACCTCGTTGGTTAAGAGAATGCCTGACCATCAGCAGTTTTAAATCAATGCTGAAAATGTATTTATTTTCTTTGGCCTTCCGTGATTAACTGATTAATTAATTGAGTGTTTTAAATAATTTATAATATTATTTGCTTTTATTGTGATTTTATATTATGTAAAGCGCCTTGATTTTGAAAGGAGCTATATAAATAAAGTTTGCTTTGCTTTGCTTTAACCTGCACCTAGTCACGCAGGCAGGGGGAGTAGCCCTTGGGATAGCACCACCTAGGGGTTACATGTACAATATGTATAAAATGATGGTGGCACAGTGTTTTTAATCCTATATATGGTTATGGAAATGTAATCTCCAAGATTACGCTGAGTGCATGGCAGCCCACTGATAGCCTGTCCCCCCAGCTGTCCCAGTGGCAGCCTAGTCAGGTTGTTGCTCAAACACTGCTGGTATTATGTTTAAAAATCAATTGCCTTCAGCGTTACTTGGCAGGATGTTTAATTCTACAAGCTCCATTGTTAGAGAGTTCTTTTTCAGGTTTGCTTTGGTTCATGGACTTTGACCTTTTTGAGTTTATCAATATTCTTGTGTGAAATAGGGTACTTATGCTTTCATGACATGCAGTTTGGTAATACTAAGCTACATTGAGAGGAGGTTCCCTGAGGGAGGGGACTGGGGATGAATTAGAAGTTATGGTGTCTAAAGTTTGGCAGTTTTCTTAGACCAAAGGCTGTGTTAGTTCAGCCAGAGGTCACATGTGTTAAACATAATTGAAGAACAGGACTGCTCAGTCACGGCAACTTTTGGTTCACGTGAGCACAGCACACTGGGGTGAATGTATATCTTTTTATAATCATCCCCCTCAAATGATGTAACAACCTTGGTGATATGGTAACAAGTCCTATAATAATTATTTATACAAAATCACATTATTCCTGCATGCATTCATTGTGGACATTGTTTTTAAAGTTTGAATCTTTTAAAACTAATAAAAATAAAGTTAAAAAATAACAGACTGGGAACCAACATTTAAAACACTGCTTCTAAAGAAAACACACAATTGCAAGTTACAAGTAGTTCTCGGTTAAGGGGAAACATTCATGTACAGTGGCTGACATAGTTTGAAAGCCCATGAAAATCTCTTTCAACTAGGTATTCAGTTCATCAGTAGCTGGAAGTACTCCAGAGATATAGACGACTGAGTCAGATAAATATTAATACTAAACTGCAGCCATTTGTAGAACACTGTGATGACACCATGGAACAAGCTGTGCTTGACCCAATGTAGTTAGACACAGCTTGTTCCTCGATGACAGCACAATGTTCTAAAAATGGCTACAATGTAGTATTTTTTTTTAACTTTGTTTCTTCACCCCTACCCAGAGGAGCTCTCTCCAGCATCCACCTTACCTGCTCTCTACCACCTACTGTGGTGCCGCGATTACTCTCCTCACTCCGACAGACAAAACCCCTGGATCTGAACCCTCACGGGGAAGGGCTGCCCTATCCTCCCAGGGTGCGCTATCTAGAGTATAGCGCGGCCGCCAGAGTGACTGGCCACGGAGAGAGAGAGAGAGAGAGAGAGAGTGGAGTACCCAGCATTGGGAGTGTGGAACAGGAGGTAGTGCCTTCGCCTATCCTCCAGGGGGATCCACTTACTGTTTCCCCCCAGAGCTCGGACGTGCCATGCAGAGTGCCAATGCCCACTGCAGCTCAGCCCCTCGCTTTGCATAGTGTCGCAATCCTGGCCATCCTCTGGCCACCGCCAGAGGCCACTCCTGTGCGACGCGTCCCCCATAGCCCTCACCAGGAAGAGAGAGCAGTCCTCTGGATGCTTGATCTCTTCCCTCCCCTGCTGACCCCCAGCAGCCCAAGTCCATTCCCAAATCCAGGTCGCTGGCGTGGCATGAGGTGTGGCATCCAGCGCCTCAACACTCAGCACCAGCGGGCTGGTTGCAATATAGTATTAATGTTAAACATAATCGGTCACCAATATCTCCGAGTATTTCCAGCTACAGATGAACCCAGTACCTCATCTGAAAGTGCTTTTCAGAGACTTTCAAATGGTATCACATCAGAACAGTGACAGGAATACAGCAAACACCATCACATCGACATTTTCGGCAGTTTGCTGTGATGGTCCACTAGGTTCCCGACGCTGCTGCCTCCATGGTGTTCGCCACCTCCCCGAACCAACTCCAACTTGGAATTGGTAATCTTAAGTGTGGGAGGAAGAGACCCCTGCATGTGAGGTGTGAGTGGCGAAGCCCCCCACAGAAAACACACTTTTCTCCAGCGACGGCACCACACCAATTGGCAGTGTTGTGCCGTCACTGTACTGACAGTCGGCGAATTCCACATCGCTGTGGCATGGTGGAACCCTTTCAAACTATGGTGGCCACTGTCGTGAATCTGTCCCTTTAGTCCTTTTTTGTACCTGATGAGGTGTCTCCTATCAGACTGACCACCCAGTCTATCAGGGTCTTTCATTCTCCCCCATACACCCACCATGGCTTACTCCCCATAGCAAGGCTAATGCTACTCAGCATCGGGGAAGAGACCACATTTAGTTGCAGTGGTGGGCCTGGATAGCTGGTGGCAGCCATCAGCCCATTCCCAATCTCTTTTTCCTTGTTTTCTGAACCAGCCATACAATCAAGCCATACAAAAGCAAGAGTATTGGACTTTAGGAGGGCTGACTTTGGGAAAATGAGAGAGTGCCTCAGAAAAGCACTAGCAAACAGGCAAGAAGGAGGGGTGGAGGAACAATGGGGAGTGATCAAAACAGCCATCACAGAGACAACAAGCCTTTGTGTAAAGCAAATCAACAAAACACAACGAAGTAAAATCTGCTATGGTTCTCAAAAGAGGTGGCAGAGAAGGTTAAGGAGAAAAGGATAGCATTCAGGAAATATAAGGAAACACAGAAAGAGCAGGACAGAGAACTTTATCAGTTAAAGCAGAAAGAGGCAGGGAAGGCAGTCAGAATAGCAAAGGCTCAAACCGAGGAAAAGATAGCCAACTCTGTTAAGAAGGGGGATAAGACCTTTTATAGGTATATTAGGGAGCGAAGAAAGATCAAAGGAGGGATACTGAGGCTTAATAAAGGGGAGGGAATGTGGGCAGAGGGTGACAGTGAAAAAGCAGGGATACTGAATGAATATTTCTGCTCAGTATTCAAAAAGGAAGAGGAGGGGGAGGTACCTAAACCAAACAAGAGAAACACTCTGAAGATGGGGGTTGATACCAGTCTATTTACAGAAGCAAGGGTTCTGAAAGAACTAATAACATTGAAGGTGGACAAAGCAATGGGGCCTGATGGGATTCACCCAAGAATTCCAAAAGAACTAAGGGTAGAACTAGTGACACCGCTGACTACTCTCTTTAACAAATCATGGGAGGATGGGGTGGTACCTGAGGACTGGAGGAGGGCGGATGTGATTCCTCTTCACAAAAGTGGGAGCAGGACAGAGGCCGGAAACTACAGACCATTTAGTTTGACCTCAGTGGTAGGGAAAATGATAGAATCACTTCTGAAGGAAAGAATTGTTGAGTACCTAGAGGCCAGTGGGGCCAAGGACCCAAGGCAGCATGGATTCAACGATGGGAAGGTCATGTCAGATGAATCTAATAGATTTTTTTGACTGGGTGACCAAAGTAGTAGACCAGGGAGGGGCTGTGGACATGGCCTACCTAGATTTTAGCAAGGCATTTGATACAGTCCCACACAAAAGATTAATACGCTAGTTAGCCAGCCTTGGAGTGGGTCCCAAGGTGGTAGCCTAGATAAAAAATTGGCTAGACAACAGGACACAAAAGGTAGTAGTAAATGGAGTCCACAGTGAAGAAAGGGGGGTTACTAGCGAGGTACGGCAGGGTTCAATACTGGGACTGGTCCTTTTTAATGTCTTTATAAGTGACATTGCAGAGGAACTGGAAGGAAAAGTATGTCTCTTTGCAGACGACACAAAGATCTGCAACAGGGTTGATACACAAGATGGAGTAGAAAGGATGAGAAGGGACTTGGCAAGGTTGGAGGAATGGTCAAATGTATGGCAGCTCAGATTCAATGCAAAGAAGTGCAAGGTAATGCACCTGGCAAACAAAAACCCAGCGGAAGAGTACACAATGGAGGGTGAGATACTGACAACAGTAAAATTGGAAAGGGACCTGGGGATAATTATATCAGATGACCTAAAGGTGGGCAAGCAATGTGAGAAGGCAGTAAGGAAGGAAGGCTGGGGGGATACTGGGATGCATAGGGAGAGGCATAAATAGTAGAAAACAAGAAGTTGTTGTCCCTCTGTACAGACAGTTGGTGAGACCCCATCTGGAGTACTGTGTGCAGTTCTGGAAACCCCATCTCCGCAAAGACATAGACAGAGTGGAGGCTGTCCAGAGGAGGGCAACCAAAATGGTGCAGGGTCTGCACCAGAAGACATATGAACAAAGACTAAAGGAGCTTAATATGTATACCCTTGAGGAAAGAAGGGAGAGAGGGGACATGATAGAAACTTTCAAGTACCTCAAGGGAATCAACAAAGTCCAAGAGGGTAGCATCTTTCAGAAAAAGAGATGTGCAAGAACAAGGGGGCACAATTTGAAGATAGAGGGGGGACGGCTCAGAGGTAATGTGAGGAAGTATTTTTTCATGGATAGGGTTATGGATGCATGGAACAGCCTCCCTGAGGAGGTCGTGGAGTCAAGTACAGTGGGGGAATTCAAGAATGCATGGGACAGACATAAGGCAGTCCTAGTGGGGGGTAGGAAGAAGTAAGCTGTTGGTTAACTAGGATCTGCAGCTTATCTGTTAGGTAGGAAAATGGGCAGACTAGGTGGGCCAAGTGGTCCTTATCTGCCATCAAATTCTATGTTTCTAGAAAGCTTTCAACATTGCATGGTCACACAACACTGGCGGACAAGCTCCCATCTGTCTAACTGCTCCTGCTGGCACTGCAAATTGCCCGTGTGCAACAAGGCAACCCCTAGGGATGAAGTGAGGGAAGCATGCGTCCCTGTGTTTCCTGGCCTGTGGCAAAGGTTGCTGTGGGAGCAGTAAGGCAGCACTTCATACACAGGGCCCCAAGATCTCTTCCAAACCTGGGTTGCTCACAAGGTACCACAATGTGCCAGCACTGAGCCATGAACGTAGCTCACTTATTGAATTGCTGCTTCATCCCTGGTAGTAACTTTTTTTTGTCCATTATAAGTGATCATACTGTCCGGTGTGTCTGTTTCTGAAAACAGACAGGCAAACCCCATGGGCTCAATTTTCAAAGGTCAGAGAATGGCGCAAGGAGCAAGCCACATCAAAACTTGCAGCAGTTCTGATTTTCTATTGCTGCTTGCGTCAAAAGCAGAACTGTCAGTACCAAAGTAGCTTGCATCAGGCTTGTGTCAAAAGAACTGGATGCCCCATGTCACAGCAGTGCTTGCATCAAAAAAATGGCACACCATCCCCTTTTTTTGGATTTTCAAAGGTGAATGTTGTTGCCACTGCACCAAAGATAACATGCATCTGTTAGACCAGCCAGAGCTGGTCTACCTGACACTGGCACATATAAAGGGGAGGGTAAATCTTTTAGGGTTTTAGGTACAGAGCCCATATTCCACTGCGGGACTAGTTTACAGCATTTTGGGGGCTTAACATGCCATTGTCTTGGCCATTTCAACTGCCATATTGTTTGACTCAGCATGAGTCATTTGTCACCCCTTGCATTTTTGACTCGGCTTGTGTCATTCTCTCCTCATCCATCATAGTTTTGATGTAGCGAACCTCTTGCATTATTTTCTGGGACTTTGCCACAGAGAATTCTTTTCTTTCAAAATACAGCAAACAATATTTGGCGCACCTGGATGTGACGTAAGGTGGTTGTCTGCCACACCTTGCGTCAGTCTAAGGCCCCTTTGAAAATCCAGCCCCGTGCATTTCCTTCTCCGTGTTTATAATAAGGAAGGGAGCTTTCTATGCCATCTTGGCAACTACATTAAGTGATTCATTATAGGTGGTGCAAAGTAAATGTAAAAAAAAAATTACAATGTGTAATAAGGATTATTGATATTTGTGCCAGTGGTATTGTTTATTCTCAAAAGGATGAGGACATGGTTCAAGCAAGGAGACTAGTGGTTAAAATAAGAGTTTGTGTGACAATATACGAATGTGGATAGCTCTTTGTGAAGGGAATTTTTTCTATCAATGTTTTTATAAGTAAAGTTTCATCATTATGAGAAAAGAAATGAGTAAAGGGACAACCTTGCAAATTTAATGATTTCTGCTAGGTGATATCTATGATCTGTATTGTATTGTATTGTAATAACTGGCTGATGTTGCTTTCAATGGGAAAGAGCAGGTTATAATTTCCCGTTATTACTCTCAAACACGCACCACCTGCTCTTTCCCCTGTCTCGTGCTGCACCTCAGTGCTTCATGAACATGCGAGTGACACAGAAATCCCCTCAGAGAGTCCATCGTGGGTGCCACAAGTAGTGCTTCATTTCGCCATCAGAAAAAGTCTGTCTGCTACAAAAAAAGCAGTACTTACATTTTTTCCCCTGTCACAGTAAGACCGGAACAACTGCCATCTGCGCCTGAGGTTGCAACCTCATTAGCATACTCCAAGGCAACATAACCTTAATTAGCATATCTCTGTGGAAACTCAACCTTGCAGACTACCAGACAGAAACAGAAATTCAAACGAAAGACTGAACTGAATAAAAAACAAGTATTCCTAACCATATTTTCACAGTTTAACTTAGCACTTAGCAGTTTTCAAGTTTCTACAACCACAGGAATTTACTTCCTCATTCTTTTTACAGTCAGCCATTTCCATTTCTCCAGCTAAAGAAAACGTCAGCCAGCAATTACATAAAACAATGCATGGGGTGGGGGAGCATAAATGAGAATTTAATGCCCACCCTCAATGCGGGATGCTTTGATAAACCCCTCGGGCTTTATGTAGCATCCCACACCTTGGGTGTGTATTAAATTCTCGTTATGCTCTCCACCCCATGCATTATTCTATATGTGTTGTATTGCATTGTATTATAGTATATTGCGTTGCATTTTATTCATTTGAATTGTATTGTATTGTATAAATAAATTCAGGTAATGGAATGCAATTTATTTATTTTGTTGCTGTTTTTATTTAACTAGGATATAAACTGGGTCTTGTAGCCCTTTTTCAGAAAAACTCAGAGAGGTGGGACATATGGGGCTAAACATACATGGATTAAAAACAACAATAACCTCTCCTATAATGTTACAGACATTATCAGTGGAGACAGGTTTAACTATGACATCTGCATTGCTCAGGAATGGACAAATCAGTTAAAAGAGTTTGCTTAAATCGAGCTCGTCAGTCTTGGTTCCGCAGACTGGGCCCTATGCACGGAGGGGCGGAGGTACATGGAATCTGCGCGTACTCCTGCCCGCGCAGCTGCACACCCGCAGACCGGTGCTCACTGGTGGTATGCATGACTGCCAGCCACCTGTTTGCGGCCCTGCCCTGCAGCACGCAGGACTCCGCAGGGCGGCTGGGGGCAGGGTCATGGGTCTGGCCAGGCACCCAATTGGATGCCCAGACCGTTGACCCACACTGGATCCCTTGCACAGCGGGGCGCACGCAGGGAGCGCTCCCTGCAGACAATTGATGGCCAGCAGCAGTGGCACGTGAGGGAGGGCAATGCCGCCGGCTCCCCGTCAGCACAGATCAGTGTGGCGTGGACGGGTGGGGGCCACGCTTGCAGGTAGAAGGGGAGCCAGGTGGCTACACTGCAGGTGGGGGGGTCCATGTGGTGCAGGAGGGGCGGCAACCCTGTGCTGGTGCCTGCGCCCATGCCCCTGTGCAGGGCATGTGTGGGGTGGGGTGGGGTGGGTGGGTTGCCGAATGCACTGCTGTGTGTTAGGGCAGGTGGGTGGCAACTGACGTCATGGTCACATAACCCTGGGGGGTAGGTGGGCTGTTTGCCCTGCCCAGTGGGGTGTGCGCAGGGCACATAGGGGTTTACAGCTGGGTCTCTCTGGTGTACCCAGCGACCCCTATGCACCCCCCTGGGCCAGCACTACGCGCCTTTGTGCATGGTGCGTAGGTGCCAGCCCGCCCCTTGCCCACCCCAGGCACATTGCTGCTCATGCAGCCAGGGGATCAGGCGCATCTGTGCTGCATGCCCCCTCTGTGCATCCCACCCAGGGGGCGCATAGGGCACGGAGTGGTTGTGCACCCCAGTTGCGCATGCGTAGCCAGTCCACGCGATTCATGCATAGGGCCCAACATCTTTGAATTTCAGTTCTAAATTTATAGGGGAAAGATTTTGACTTAAATATCTCAAAGAGAGAAAGCTGAATACTATGGAAGTAGAGCTACAGCCCACTGTGCTAGTGACTTGAGTTTGGGAATGGACTCAAGGTGCTCAGGGGCTTCTCAGGGAGGGAGGATCGAGCATCCCATGTACAGCCCCTCTCCTCCCTTGTGGGGGGGGGACACAGTGTCCTGCTCTTCCTCTGCCACCTAGCAGAGGCCAGAAGACAGCACAGTGGGACCACAGCAATGGGGGAGGAGGCAGCCACCAGATGCTGGCATGCACGTGTGCCCCCATATGCATACGTGCGCATACATCACTGCACGCCAACACCCTTGTGGAGAAAAAACAAGGAGCTGGAGGAAAAAACCATGTCCCACCATTGCGCCAGCACCCCCAGATGTCCACATACAACCAACATGGCAGGCCACCCACCGCTATCATAGCCCTATAACAGTGATGGCTCACCAGCAAGTCCATGAGAAGGTCGGTGACAGGGCTGGGGGAGAGGATGCTGTCTGGTGAGTCGTGCAGCAAGAAAAAAACTAGTAGAAAAAGGGCCCCCACTTGCGAGCGGGTCACTGGGGGTCGGCCGGGGAGGAGGAATATCGAGCGCCCCAAGGACAGCTGTCTTCTCCGGGGACAGTGATTGGTGCTTGCCTGGCCCCTAGTGGAGGCTGGGGCTGGCACACTGATGCTGATATTTGAGGTCGAGGCAGGGCAGACACCCGCGCACACGATGGGAGCGCAGTGACACCACCATTGACGCCATTGGATGCCCTACCTCTGAGGGAGAAAACAAAAAGATCTCCAACAGCTGGATGAAGGAGGGGTTCACAGGTCCTGCTCCCTGACCAGCTAGTGCACTGACCAGAACTGGATCCAGTCTTTGGTGGGGGCCTGGGACCCCCCGCCGACCCCACCGGGGGGGCAAGCCCTGGGGGAAGACGGTCAGCAAGACCAGTGGACGTCAGGAGGATGGGACTGGGGCACCCTACAGAACGTGGGCCATTGGAGAAGAGAGAAAAAAAAGAGTTAAAAAAAAAAAGGAAAAGGTCCCCTTGAAAACAGTTGGCTGTTTTTGCACGTATTAAAAGACTGTAGTTGAATTTTTGCTAAAGGAATTGCATTTTACTCCCCTTGTTTTTCTTTCCTCTTGACTGGACTTTCTATATTTTATTGCAGTGGATGAATTATTAGTTAAAATGTTGCACCTTATCTTTTTTTGTTCCACTTTTTTATTGTCTCTTTCTCCTACCATCCCCTTTTCTGAGCCTGCTTTAGGATTTGTTATTTTGAAATAAAGGTTTCCCTTAAATATACACACCCTTAGATTTTCCTCAATATTCTTAGCTATATTTCAATATTACTTTCCTCGTAACTAAGATGAACTAGCTGCATGCTACAGAAACTGCCCCCGATCTTATAGAACACAGGGGACATTAGAGTTTATGACAGACCACAGCATTAAAGGTCTAGCACAGCGAACACAAAATGAAATGGGACGCCATATAAAAGGATCTGGAAGCAAAATGAAACAGCAGAGATCAACACTGGGCGCTATAAAGGAGTGTATAGTGAAGCATACACAACGTGTTACCGTTGTATATGGAAAAAGGCAATCCACGTTAAGCAGCGCCATTTAGTAGTGAAAGTTGTGAATGCCAGTCAAAGCAATGCTAATTACAGCAGCAAAAGGAGACCTCTGGTGGTGGTCCATAGGATAGCAAGCATGAAAATCAATAGAGGACTCTAACCTCCAACAACAGGGAATTTCCCTATAGCTAAATGGTTAGAGCTGCTACCTTTAGCACACAGAGTACCAGGTTTGATTCTCAGTGAGGGCTGGCATTGTGTCTGCCCAAGAAGAAGGGACAGACATAACAGTAGTGATATACGGGATGCTTCACCCTAAAAAGGGAGGAAGAAGTGGTGTGAATATGCCACTTACCTCCTTCACAGGGCACTGCAGCTTAAGCGCTGTTGCCAGAGTGCTACAAGGGTGGTGGGTGCTGGGTAGGGGGATGAAAGAAACTGCAAAAATCCCCACTATGGTCAGAATAACAGCCACAGATACTCTTAGGCCCTCCCCTAAATTGTAGGTGTAAATGTTTGTTAAGACTGGGATGTCCCCAGCCTGGCCTGATGAAGTAGACAGATATAGTGGGGTGAGGAAAAACCCATAAATAGTGAAACAGCAAAACTCTGTGATCCACCTGTTACTGTATTGTTGCTGTTAAATTTCTTAGACAAATATTTCCAACTTACCTCATTAAAGATGGCTTCATTGGTGCACTGTACTTTCTTTGTTTTGTGAGTAAAACCTTGAAATGCGAATAAAAAAAGATATATTACTAATCTGGAGACAACTCTCAGCCCTTGCCCCACCCCATGGTAATTTTTGCCATTAAGTGAAGGTCCCTGTTCATACTACCCTCCTAGGGTATACCGTCAAAATTGCATCAGAATAATGGTGCAGTGAAATCCGTTCTGAGGAAATAGCATTAGTGAAAACAGTGACCGGGACAGAACAGCAAGGGTATATTACAGTGATTCATCCCCCGACGTTCCCCTCCCAGGGTTGGGAATAGCAAACCACCCCAAATGAGTTGCCCCCGGAGTTGTAAATAGTAAATGTCCCCACCCGATAATCTCCCCTAGTTGCCCCCAAATTGTTATAGTAAATTACCCCCAAGTTGCCCCTTCCCCAGAGTTATCCTTGTAAACAGGCCCTGCCTCCAGTTGCCTCCCTGGAGTTGTCACCGTACATCGCTGTGCTGTTCTTTTGTTTCGCTGTCTTTCTGAGGTGCATTTTTCATTGTGGGTAATTTGTCTGCATGGGTAGTGACCCTGCTGCTTTTTTTAGTGGTCTTCTGGTGGACTCCTTACCCACTAGCATAGTAACATAGTATTGTGGTGTCAGAAGGGGCTAAGAGTCCATCTTGCCCAGCTGCCCACCCAACCTGCCAAACAGCAGTGACAATATCCAGTTTGAGTAGGGACACATGTTTAAGCTTATCAGTTGGAGGGTTGTGCCTCAAAAAAAGACAGTTTCTGTCTAGTGCACCCACCCAGTTTACAAAAAAACTAACTAAATAAATAAAGGTTGTCCCTCCATATATTGTGTAACCCTCAATCCCATTCTCCCACAGGAAACCATTTAGTCCTGCTCTGAATGCCTGAACAGTGACCACTGCTACTACCTCACCAGATAAGCTATTACACCCTCTGTGTGAAGTAATGCTTGCTAATGTTTCCCCTTTGTCCTGCCCCTCAAGTGCATGCTCTCAAGTTCTGCTTCCACTCATTGGTTCCAACATCTGTGTATGACCTAATCTTAGTGTATACATACTACTGTATGCAACCCTTACCCCAGCCAAGAGCGGCATCTTGCAACTGGGACCCCCCCCCAACTTGTACCACAGAAAAGGCAACAAACCACAAGTTGGGATAAACAAAGGTACCACCCCTGGCTTTAGAGTGCATACCTGGCTCGGCATCTAAGAGGGCAGGGCATTAGATAGCAAAATAACATATTTTCACCGAGTTCTGGGAGAGAGGTGCTAGGGCTATGCTATGTCTCCTATCTGAGGGGGCCCATAAACAGTTCACACATGGAAGCACAGATGGAATGTCCACTACTAGAAATTGGGATTGGATGGTATGACTTTTATTTTCTAACACAGATGGAACAAGAAAATTGGGTGGACCCCCAAGTCTGGTACTGTACCTCATGGAAACACAACAAGGACCTTGTTTTCTCCAGAACAACAATGTTGGGCAGTTTTTTTACACTCTGTCCTTCATAGAACTATTAACAGTCTGTCACTCTTTTCTAGGGATCTAAAGGACATTTACTTTTCCACAAGTGTCTATTACGTGGGGGTTTCCACACACTTAAAATACATTCCTCCTGACGAGATTATCTAAGTTAATACCTGCAAGGTAACCTTGTGCCCTTCTGGTAACCAGTTAGCCCTGACTAGAGTTTTAGGTGAGGTTCTGCCCACCCTGGCCCTAGTCAGCCTCTGCCATTCCTTCCAGGTTACACAACCGGATCCTTCAACCCCCTCGGATTGCTAAAGGCATCCACACATTTGATTTTACATTCAGCACATATTTGAGGTGAGACTTGGGCCCTGAGTGGTGTAATCTAGCCTTGTCTCTGGGCACAAACACCACCAGACGACTCCCTTTTAGAACATGTCCATGTTGCTGTACTCACGGTTTCTTTGTCCCTTTGATACAGACATCAGACTATTGAAGAAACCTTTTCTTTCCTTCAAATCCATAGCTTTGAAACTCTGAGACTCTCTCTTAGTCTCTGCTCTGAGCAGCTGGACAATCGTCTGGTGCCTCAGGGGGTTGCCCCTTGGACCCACTGCATTTCACAGTCCCAATTAATTCTCACAGACATGACCCACTGGGGTACCAGAACTGTAGGTCACCACCACTTCCTGGGGTAAAGCTGTTGTCTCATACACTAGGGTTAGAAAATGACCAGAGGTCCTTCACCTGGCCCAGGACAGGCAAGCAGGTACTTCTCCCTCTAAACACGACTGCACTCTACTGTTGACTCACTCCAACTCAGACAGATTTCAAGATTCTAAAGCTGTTCCCCTGCAGCTGACTCTAATGTGGATCATGCTGCTGCGAGAGTTCTAAATGACCTCACTCATTTCTCACTCAGCATAGCTAGGTAAACAATGAGAAGTCTGTAGAGAGCTTCTAATAAATTCTCTACCAGCTGCCCACTACCCTCCTAGTCTAACACTGATGGGATTCTAGTAACCCCAGGGGACTGGGTGGTTACATGTATGTCAAACTCACATTTGTGGTTCCATCCTGAGAACTGCTTACTGGATTGCTGCCAAACTTGATAAAGACATTCAGTGCAACGAGTTCTTCAAAGTAACAGAACACATGAGAAGAAGAAGAATCAGCATTTATATAGTGCTTTGCATACACACTGTATCCTGAAGCATTTTACAAGCAATGCTAGCCTGGTAGTGAAATGACTGAATGTGTAGTGGCAGCCATTTTGCATATCAACACCCACACACAGCCTGGTCACTTGCATGGACTGGTTTTACGGGAAGGCAAATATTGGCCAGGACTCTGGGGGAAGGCCCCCTACTTGTCCTGTAGGGGGAATCTCTGGCCTGTGAGATGGCCACTTCCAGCGATCCTCTGGAGGTAATGGATGTCTCTGGGGTTGGGGAGCAGGCCTCCTCTCCTACCTCTTTGAAGCTAGAGGCTCACCCAGTTTTTGTTCTCAGTATGGATACTCAGCAGACTGGAGCAGAAACTCCAGAGGTTTACCATTCAACTGAGGATTTAAGTCAAATTGTGGATTCTACAAAAACCTGTTTCTAATGTGCTTTCTTCATACCTAACTGAAGCCGAAACTACTTTTAAGGAGCTACTCCAGAAAGAAACATGGAGGCATTTGGCAACAGAGAAGGTGCTACAAGAAAAAATTGCGCTGTTGCAAGCTGCAGCTCTTGCTGTCATGCCGGATCTCCTGCCTGTCTTGCCTATCTGTGACGCAGCAACATCAAACGCGGTAGCCCTCCTGGGGCTGGGTGAGTCATCCTGCAAGAATTCTTGTGCTATTGCAACTGACATTGTGAATTTACCTGTTGTGCCTGTTTCCTGTGCAGGATCGGCTGGCACTGTTACCGCTGATTTCAGTGGGTGCCTACAGCCGTCGGCTCCCAGACTTTCTAAATCTTCTGCTCCCTTGCCAGTTCCACCGGAGGTGATATTGCCTACACATATTGCAATGCGTGCTGATAGCGCTGTTCAACTCAATTCCTCCCTTACCTCTCAGCCCTTGTCTCGAGATTCTGGGTTTGTACTAAAGAATATTTCCTTACATGGCTCCACTTCGCAATCTGTTCCTCCTCCAGCGATTTATCAGCGTTCCCCCAATGTTCAAGACGGGGTTACTGTGTTTTCATTTAACTCTAAAGAGGGGTCCTCTATGTTGGGGTCAAAGGGTGATATAAAAGGACATAGGACTGCTCTGACTACTGCCAACCAGCATATTTTTTCAGCACCCACTGTGGTGAAGCAGAGTGCTCCATCTAACTCTTTGCCTCCTGACTCTATGGTGGGTCAAACCACTGCTGAAGTGTTACAAGCTGCCTTTTCTTTAGATAAGAAGAGACCCCCTCCTCCTGATCTCTGGTCTCCACAGATCGCTCAGTGTGAGGCTGGGTGGAAACAATCTCCCACAGGCTCTTGGATTCCTGACCTGACTGAGACCCAAAACTTAATTTTTCCCAAGACCCTCCTTTATGGTTCCCTAAAGAGGCTCCTACAGTTCCTTTAAAACCTCAGTTTTCTCCTAACTTGCCTGGGGAGAATGTTCCTGCCCCCCCCCCATTACCTGTCAGTCTTCTGCCCCTCTCCAGGGGGTTCAGCTTCAGGACTCTGTTCCTCCTACTCGACCGATCAATCCTGGAACTCATGACGCTCAGGAGGCCATTGTGGCAGACCAGGACGGCCACCAACAGGGTGACCCACAACCACAGAAGCCCCTCCTGTCTGACTTATTTTCCCAAATCAGGAAGGAAGCTGCACCCCGAAGGAATGCAGTTCGGATACGTTATAAAGGGGGCCTTGAACTTTGGCCCGATAGACACATTGTGGGCAAATGTTTATTGAAAGATTCCCTTCATTTCTCCCCGAGGGAGATCTTTGCATTTATCAATATTAGTGGAGAAGACAACTATGATGTTAGTTTTCGTACCTCTTATGCCCTGGACCTTTTTTGGGAGAGGTACAATCAGGTGAAGTTTTTGCCCACGAGGACCCCCTTCTTGGTTCTTCCTTTAACCAAACCATTATGTTTCGGAATGAGGGGGTCCAGGTGGATGATATCACTTATTGGCTCTCCCAGAAATGCGACGTCTTAAGTGACTGCGAGGCCATCCTGGATGCTGAAATGTTTTGGACCGGAGGATGGAAATATAAAATGAAGCTTTGGCAGTCTGATTCTGGTATTACTTATGTTCCCAATTCATTTATGTTGGGCAGGGATCAGGGGGTATGCTTTTATGCTGGGCAGCCCCAGGCCTGCTATAAGTGTGGGTCCCGGACTCACATATCCAGCTCCCGTGACAAGCCACGATGCGATAATTGTGGAGAGGTAGGTCACATAGTTTTTCAGTGTGCTTCCCATGCCAAGTGTGATCTTTATGAGGAGATCGGGCACGTCTTCAGTGTCTGCCCATGGGCTGCGAAATATAAAGCTTCTTGCATGAGCCCAGATCTCTTAATCCAGCATGCCCAAGACTTGGTACCTAATTCTGATCTTGCCCCCCCCCCCGGGTCTATATCTTCCTTGACTGTTCTTCCCCTTGATCCTGTACCCCCACCCCACCCCGCTGAAGTATCCATTGGTGGTGATGCTATCCCTGATCCCCTTCCTTCCCCCCTTGGGGTGGAGCTCACTGGAACTTCCTCCATGCTTCCAGTTTGTTATATGGACCCCGACCCTATGGCGCCTCCTGTTGTAGGTCCAGTAATCCTCCCTAGACATTCCTCTAGGAAACTCTCCTCCAAACCTAGCTCCCTTCAGGGCTCAATTGAGTCTCTGAATCCCTTCGAGGTGCTTGCCTCTGAGGATGGGAATTCAGATATGGATCAAGAGGAGTCTGCCTCCTTGCCTCCTGACTCTCTCCCTGTCCCTCAGCCTTTTGAATCGGTTGGGTATAGAGGGGAAAAAAAAGAGGAAAATAATAGCTTAAGGCTGTGTCCCCCTTGAAAGTGAGATCTGTTAATATTCATATGCAAATGGGGGTTCCCAAAAGTCTTCCAGGAGCTTGCAGGAATGCTCCAAGCCTGGAGGTGTTCGGCATCTAAGCTGTTGAAATGTGGTTCCAAGTGAGTGCTATTTGAGCCTCCACGTACTGTCTCTTTAAGAGCTGTCTGCTTTGCAGACATAATTTAGGAGAGGGATTGTGTGTTTCAATGCCCGAGTCCCGCCCAGGCTGCTGTCAACTCGCCCATTTCTGCTGGCCGCTTAAATGCGAGAGGAGCTTCTTCAAAAGGTGTAACAATCTGCCAGGAATTGTTTAGAGTAATAATGAAAATACAGTTTGTCTAACCTGCTTTTCTTTGCAGTCTAAACTGTTTTTGCCTAGCCTCCATTCTGGTTTTGAACTGCTGAACTGGACCAATCAGTGTGGGGGGACCTTTAAAATGGAGCCTGCTGCTGGCAAATCAGAACTTGGACTCTCATTGAGGAGCCAGCCTCCTATGTATTGTATGGCCAGTGCCTCTGGGAAATGTAGTTTGGACCTTAGTGCCTTTTTGCACCAACAGAGGGAGCCCTATTGTGAGTGACAGCCAAACCAGCTAACTGAACTGGGAGGAACTCAAAGGAAATGCCCTGCTCTGTTACTGGAAAGCTCAGATCAGTAGTGACAGTGAAGAGAGAAGGAGCCCTGCTTCTGATGCGGCGTACAGTTCATGCGGGAAGCTCGTGGGAGGTCCTGAAGTTGGTCTGCAGCCGTTTGTAAGTCCCAGTTCGGACTGAATCTGAGTTTTGAAGAGAAGGAAGCTGTGTGTAGAACCAAGCTTGCCCGTAGAAGACCGAAGATTTGCTGAAGTGCGATTGGCCTGTCGGGGACTGTTGATGCTGTGTGTGCTCCCGCGTAATTTGCAAGTGTTTGCGATCGGGATAGAGAAGCAGCTGCCTAGTATAGTACTTTTCTTTTACATATAAATGTGTGTAGTGCTTGTGGGGGATCACGATGTTATTTCTCCTTTTTCTGTGAGCTGTGTGCTAAAGCTGGAAGCAGATCCCAGCTTGAATCGGACTAAATCCACTTGCTATCAACTGCAGTTGCGTCCAGCCACAAGGACCCTGTCTCTATACCTTGTTTTTCTGGCAATCCAGCTAGAACATCCTCCAACCAGCTTTCAGCTTTGGTATTGTGAGTACAAATCTGGGTATCTCCCTGCAGCCTTTTATCGATTACAAGTGTGTCATCTGATTATTGCTGTTTCATTTCTTCACGAACTGAGCCCCAGGGCTCCGGATTACAATTTGTGTGTGCATGTGTTTTTCCATCAAAGGGCCCCAACCAGCTGCACCGACCCTGGCTAACCCCCACCATCCTGGGTACCCAGAGAGTGACATTTTGGACCCTATATGCTTGCACAGTACTGTGATTTGAATATTTCCAAACCAAATCAACCTGATTACCCCCTCCTTGTTACTGCCCCCTCTAATAAATCGGATTTGTTGTTATTGAACTATATGCTGTCTGTGGTGTCAGTACATGTAGAAAAAAGCATTGAATTGTGTTTGTGTATATTGCCTGACCTTGTTTTATAGGGGGGTCCTCAGAGACGTCCTGCAAGACATCAGTCCTGAGGGTAAGTGTTACTGTATGTGTAAGAAGTGTGCAATCGTGGGGTATAGGGAAGGTAACTCCTGAGTATTGTGTGGGCCACTAGTGGAAACAAAGAGGGCTCACAGTGTCCCAGAGGGCTGTACCTGAGCTAGTCTAACCACTATCAACCCTGACTTCTGCGTGGAGGCACCCGCCATTGGACCTAGACCCCTCAACCTCTTAGTAGCCAAGCAGGCAGGGGTAGTAGCCCTTGGGACAGTGCCACCTAGGGGTTACACATAGCTTATTGAACCCTCTGAAACATCAGGCTGTATTTGATTTTATTCATACATCAGGGTTTGATATTGTTTTCTTCAGGAGACATGGATGTTTTCCTGTGACCAGATAAGATCCTTCCGGGGGGAGTGGTTGTGGGGCCCTTCCTACTGGTCTTTTGGTCTAGACAATGCAGATGGGGTGGGAGTTTTATTTAATGGGTGTTCTTTTTCCCTTCACAGATTGGTGGATCTCTGTCCTGGTAGGGTTTTGATATTGGATGGAGTTTGGAACAATATGGCTTGTCGCCTTATTAATCTCTATGGCCCACAATCAAAGGCCGCAAGGGTGTCTCTTTTCCAGTTGGTTCAGCCATATTTGATTAAATCTCATTACATTTTTTTCTATGGGGATTTCAACTGCCATTTTAAATCAAGGGGGACCTCTTCAGAAAAGAAGGTGTATTGTGACACAAATGCTCTTTTCAGAGTTATTGATTCTGCTGATCTGATAAACTGCAGTGCATTCCAGCAGTCAGGGTCTAGTTTTACATATATGAGGAATAAACTCTCTTCCTGTATTGATCATATGTTTGTTTCTAACACTTTGCCTCCTTTTTCCTTTCATATTCAGCAAACCGAATTTTCAGATCACCTGGTTTTGGTAATTATTGTTGACGGGCTCCCAGAATTTTCTGTTCGAGCAAACAGATGGAGGCTGAACACCTCTGTACTTACTGACCCTGTTGTTCGGCAGGGAATCCTGGGGTTAACTGCTGCTAGATGTTCAGTCTGCTTTCTATATTCTGACCTTGGGGAATGGTAGCTTGATTCAAAGGCTGACTTTAAATCCTGGTTGCAGACGTTTGGGAAAAAGTCAGCTAATGATGCATTTTTAAAGTATCTTTCATTGCAGCAACAACTGTTTAACCTATTTACTTGGGCTAATACAACTAAATATGACTATTCATCCCAAATCCAGAATTTGAAAAAAAGAAATGCAATCCTTCCGGTAAGATAGAGCTCGTACTTTACAGTCCTCCCCTGTTGGCAACCCTTTTGCAGTCTGTAAAACTTTACAGCATAATGTACTGATGGACTCCCTGGTGAGCCAGGATGGGAGTACTGTTCATTCTATTGAGGCTATACATCACACTATTGAAGGGTTTCTTCTTTCTCATGCCCCACGTACCCCACCTTCTTCAGAATCTATCTGCACTTTTTTGGATTCAGTTGACCCCCCCATATTTTTTCGGATACTCCCACTATACAGGAACCAATTGGGCAGGAAGAAATAGAGCTGGTTATTAAGTCCCAAAAAAATGGGGTTTCCTTAGGAACTGATGGCCTGCCTTTTGAATTTTATAAATCCTTTTCCAGGGAACTTGCTGTATGTTTGGCTTTAGTGTTTGATTATTTTTTCACTTCCCGGACAATAGATCCTACCTTTTTGGAAGGCCTATTAATTTTTTCTATTTAAATCTGGAGATAAGTCCCTTTTAAGTAACTGGAGACCTATTGCTATTTTAAATTCTGACTATAAAATGTTGGCACAAATCTTAAATAATCGGTTGAAATGTTATGCTTCCCAGGTTATTCCACCCTATCAGTTTTGTGGCCTTCCCTCTCAGAAAATTCAGTATGCCCTTATGGTGATAAGGGACCTGATTGATTATCTGTCCTTAAATGGTTCCTCGGGCTACATCCTTTCCCTAGACCAGGAAAAAGCTTTCGATAGGGTACGTCCCCCTTTTTTGTTTCTCACCCTTAACGCTTATGGCGTTCCTGGTGACCTCATTGATTACCTCGGACTGATGTATTCTTCTACTATAGTTTATCCGCTTATAAGACAACAAATTACTGATGGGTTTTCAGTTTCTATGGGAGTTTGTCAAGGGTGCCCCCTTAGTCCGCTTTTATACATTTTTACTTTGGATCCCCTGTTAAGGAAATTAATCCACTCTCCCACCTGGTCAGGTATTACAGTAGCTGGCTCTGGTAGTGAGTTATGGGTTCAGGTTTATGCTGATGATGTCTGTGTTTTCTTCTCAGACTCTGCCCATTTGCCTTATATCCTTAGTGATATGAAGAATTAATCCCTTTTATCTAACTCCAAACTGCATGTAGTTAAAAGTAGGGGGTTATTTATAGGCTCCAGGGCCCCTCCACCCTTAATCATAGAAGGTATTACCTTTTCTTCGGAACCCATTAAAATTTTGGGGATAACCTTTGGGCCCCAAAATTTGGCTTTTGAGAACTGGGAGAATGGGCTGTGGAAGGTGGAATCCAGAGTTGGGCGATGGAAACGCTGGAAGATGTCCAAACTGAAACGAGTTCAGGTTATTAAACATTTTCTTATCCCCATTTTACTTTATGTTGATATGATTTATCCCCCCCCCGCACATTTGGATGTTAAATTATATAGCCTTTTCTTTCAGATGCTCCGGGGCAACAAATTAAGCCCCATTAAGCGGTGTTTTACCTACCTCCCCAGGGTAAAAGGTGGTCTTGCTATGACTGATCCTGTGGTGGTTTTCCATACGATATTTCTATCACAGACAGTTAAAAGTGGATTAGTTCCTTTACAGGAACCTCATACTGCTTGGATTCGACTTACCCTGCCTAGATATATATATATATATTTTTTTAAGTTTTTTTTTTACCAGGAGTAACACACTAAGTTGGAAGCTTGTTTACAGGTGCAACCTGGGAGCACAGGGAAGTTAAGTGACTTACTCAAGGTCACACAGTATGCAGGTGGGGGCTGTGGGAGTCAAACCCAGGTCTCCAGATTTGCAGCTCAGAGCCTTAAACCACTGCGCTATACTGCCTCCCAGGCTTGGAGAATAACCCCACCCAAGTTATCTCTCTATTTACATATTTCGGACTTTTTTCCGCCAGCTGCATCTTAATTATATTAATGGGGTATTTCAAAACAATTAATTTTACTAAGTTCGGGCCAGCAACTTTATTTTGTCGTTATGGCCTTGGTCTTACCCACGGAACCCCTTTTTAAGAATTGTTCCCCCCAATATAATACATTTGTGCTGTCCTAGTTGCTTAACCTGAGGATTCCTCCTCACACGTGGGAGCATTTGTGGCTCTCTGTGTATGGGAGGATAAATATCCAAGGAAATGCCAAACATAAGATGCTGGAGGAATAAAATTGTCCATATATGGATTGTATTAACCTGGAAGAAACTACTGACCATTATTTTTTTCATTGTTCCTTTGTTAGACCATTATGGTCTTATCTTGCTCAACGCTGGAATATGCTGTGGGTGACTCAGATGACATATGATTTGATTGTTTTAGGCTAATTTTCTACATTAGGTTCCTTGTATCACCCAGACTCCTTATCTGTGTTCTTATGTTGTCTTAAATATTATTTGTGGCAAAGTTGGTGCCAATGGGTCCTGCACCAAAGGATGATGCCATATGACACAGTTCATGTTTTAGTTTCTCAAGCTATGGTCGAGATGTATAAGGATGATCTTGCCCAAAATTCCTCACAGAAGTTTTTTTTTGGTGGAAGGGGTTTAGTATCTTTATTAAATATAAATGAAGGTCTGCATTCTTCTTTAGGTATGATGTAATACATATTCATGCATTTAGTTTCTATGTATGATTGTTTGTTGTTTTTAATTTTTCTTGATTTTCCTTGTTTCTTTCTTTTTCTTTTATTTTTCTTTTACTATTATGCACTCCTGTTTGAAATGAATCCTTGATTTGTATTCGATTTTTTGATTTGTAACTCCTTGGTTTCCTTTTTTGTACATTTCTACTGTTATTTTATGTGCTTCGATGTTATTGCAATAAAAAATTCCCCTACTCTTTGTGAAGAGTGCCTTGAATTATTTTACTTCCACCTGGACACCCACCAGGACAGCACCAGGATGGGTAGAAGAGACCTCGGTTTAATGTCTAATCTGAAGGATGGCACACTCCAACAGTACAGCACCCCACAATACTGCACTCAGATGCCAGTGTTTAGGTATGAGCCGAGTCCTGGTGTGGGACTATAACGCATGACCTTCTGGCCCAGAGGTGGATGTGCTACTAACTGAGCCATGTTGACAACATGATTGGTGAAGTCACGAGTGAGTTTTAAAAGTCCTGCCCACTCACAAGTGATATGAAGTCAGGCCTTTGCATATTCAATTTATACAACATCTGGTTACTAGCTATAATTTAAATCTGCAGTTTCTATGAAGATTTAACTGTTTCTCTTTGTTTTCTACTGCTGGCTTTAGTGCTGCACTTGGCCACTGTGACATCATCAACATTGCAAAAGCTGCTCTCTGATTGGTTCAATCAGTATTCCATTGTGATGTACTCAACAGTGCAAGGTATCATATTTACCATACCCAGCTCACCAGCTGATATAATACATTTTGAACTGGGTATAAAATATCACTTTTATAACAAGAGTGTACTGATAAATAAGGGATATGCGGGTGTTGACTGTGTGATAACTTACTAACTCATTTATCTGTTACAGTTGCTAGTGACGTCAAGTAACCTCACGAATGGCGAAGCCACGTGTGATGGTTATGAGAGGTCACTGGCAACTGTATCACATAAATGAGTTATCACACAGTCAACCCCCACATAATCCATTTATGCAGCAGGCTTTTGGGCAGGTTTATATCTACTTTCATGAAAAACTGAGATACTGGCCATTAGTGCGGATTGCACACACTTTGCGCGACAGCGTGAAATTTGCACGACTTGTGCAATGTAATAGATAGGACTTTGAGCGACTTTGTGTGAAGTAACTGTGTAATAAATAAATTTATCTACACAGTGACTCAGATAAATAGATTTATCACACAGTTTTTATTTGTACACTGTCGCATAAATAATGCCATCTTGACCCAACACAGCAAGATAATATTATCATGCAAAGTTGGGTACGTCACAATGCATACTCAATCTTTTCTCCACTGGTGGTGCATAAATGTACCTATTTCTTTGTTGTTACACTGTACAGCACCTTTGAGATAGTGAAAAGCACTTTATAAAATAAAAATCCAATTCAACCCATGATGGCCTAATTATGTATGAGTTCTGACTTCTTGTCTTTGATGACACATACTGAGCATATATGTCACACTTATACTCGTTAATTACATCTTGAGTTCCACTTATCCCATAGTCACTTAGTTTGACATAGATATTCAGCATTATGGGGTCTTTAAAATAACAGAATCTGCTTCATATTGACTTAATTATGCATGAGTTCTAGCTTGTGATTTATTTACTTATCTATTTAAAATGTTGGTAACCAGGAAAGGCACACAGAGTAGAGTTCGTTTCCAGGTGTGACCCAGGGACAAAGGGTACAAAAACAACAAAGGGATGATGCATACAGAATACAAAACAAGGCAATGTGCAATGCAAGTAAATATATATATTTGAAATAGGTGACAACAAAAGGAAATAATTTAAGTATAACTATAGCATAAATATAATAAGGTGCTCACGTTTTTAGTTGAGAGGAACAGCAAAGGATGAACATGAGGGCACGAAACTATGCAGGGGGTAGAAAGAGAGGGAGGAGGAAGAGAGGAGTAGAGATGTGAAAGAGGAAAAAAAAGGAAGAATTACAGCAGAGAGCAGTCACAGGATATTAAAGGGAGGGCCTAAGAAGGCGTTTTAGGGATGGGAAGGAGGGGTGAGACGGGTATGGGAGGGAAGGTCGTTTCAAAGGTAAGGAAGTCTGTAAGAGAAGATATGTTTCCCCATAGATGTACACACTCTAGGGAGGGCAAAGGAGCAGGTGCAATTTGTGCACGAATTGTAGGGGGTGGGAAGGCGTGGCCAGATTAAGAATAGATAAGAGGAAAGAGTCCCAAACCAGTAATCAGAGATGAGGGAGGAGCAGTGGGACAAGCGTCTTTATGAGAGGGACTGGAGGGACAGGGCAGAGTAGGGGTCACAGTGGTGTGTCAGGTGTGGGAGATTTGAGGCAAAATGACAGAAAGTGTTGAAAAGGACGTCAAGTTTGGAGAGGGAGGAGACAGGAGCTGCACTGAAGACAACATCAGCATAGTCGAAGGTAAGGAGTATCCATTTTATTAGCAGGTCATGTCTGACAGGAAGGGAGAAACAAGCCTTGTGGCTGTAAAGTAGCCCCAGTTTAGGGCGTAGTCTGGAATGAATGGCAGAGATACGGGAAGTGAAGTCAAGTGAGGGATCAAGATATACACTAAGGTATTTGTAGTCAGGACATTATCAAGAGGAGTGCAGTATGAAGTTGAAAAAAACAGGAAGGGAAGGGAGACCAGCTAGTTTCTGCTAGGAGCCAAAGGTTATGGCTACTGTTTTTTGGTGTTCAGTTTTAAGCATTTTAAGTTTTAAGCAATCAGTGTCAGTGGCTCAGTAGGTAGCACACTCGCCTCTGAGGCCGGGAGATCAGAGGGCTGTGGGTTCAGTTCCCACATCTGGCACTTGGGTTAATATCCCAGTACTGACACTGTAGTGCAGCATGAGAGGGGTGCTGCACTTCTGAGGTGCTGTCTTTCGGATGAGACGTTAAACCGAGGTCCCATCTGCCTGGATTGGTGGTAGTTCAGGTGGGTGTTAAAGATTCCATGGCACTTATCGAAAAAGAGTAGGAGAATTTCCCCGGTGTCCTGGCCAAATTTCCCTCATTCACTAAAAATGCTACCAACAGCTTAATCTGGTTCAAGGTTGGTTGGCATTCATCTGTATCCCCTTCCCCCGGGTCGAGCCTGAAAATAGGCAAGATTTGTCTAGTGCACTTACCCGGTCAACAAAAACTAAATAAATAAGTGAGTGGGAAAATAAATACACACACACATACCTAGAGAGAGAGAGAGAGAGACTGATTAGTTAGTTAATTAGTTAGTTAGTTAATTAGTTAGTTGTAATCTTTGACCAGGAAAGGTATACTAAGCTATGATGGCTTGTTTCCTGGTGCGTCCGGGGTGGGGGGGCACGGATCTGAGATAGATAGAGAGACAGACAGACAGACAGACAGATAGATGTCAAGCAGTATGTAAAAGGAGATAAATATCAGAGGAGTTACCAGTCACAAGTGGGGTCCCACAGGGTTCTGTATTCAGACCAATCTTATTTTCAATCTATGTTATGAACATGGAAGTGGGGATGCAAAGTTGGTGTACCTGCTACGTAGATGACACCAAAATTGAGAATATCCCATCACCAACAAATTGTATCACCATTCAAAATGACCTGAACAAATTCATGATCTGGGCACAGACTTGAGGCATGAAATTTAATGCACCAAAATGCTCAGTTATACCAATTGGCAATAACAATCCATTAACTGATAACTACTTTAATAAGAAACCAATAAATAAGGAGTCAGATAACAATTCTCATTTTTCAATAAAGTTTTTACAGTAAGTGATTTTTTTGGCATGTTCTTTTCATGTCCCCTTTCTTACAACCCGGCTGCCCACTCCTTCAGGCAGCCAAGTCTTCGCCCTCCACTGCTCCCCTGTTCTGCCATCTGTCTACCATGCCACCCAACTGTCCCAATGTATCCCTTAGTTGGGAGGGGAGCCCCCTACCCATGGGGAGGCATCTGGGAGGGAAGATGGAGGTACCCTTCGGCACCCCTCACATCTTGGTCGGGTAGCATGGGTCGATTCGGGGGATTCCTGGCTTCGCAGTTAGGGGAGGCAGGCCACCGTCATCCGTCCAGGTGACCATTTTCCTTGTTCTGTTTCCCCTGCCCCCTTAGAAGGCACAACGTTGCATCCTTGTTTCTTGGGCATGCAGTGTCTGGTCGCCCACACCGCAAACCGCAAGGCCGAATCCAGTGATGAAGAGCCGCTGAAGAGTGATGCCTCCATGATCCCCCACCTCCCGGGAGGACAGTGTCCAAGGGATGCTCTTGAACTCTCCCTGCCAGCCTCTGCTCCTGGCGCTCTGGGATCAGGCATGAACCTGGGTCACCAGCATGCCAGGCGATCCCCCATCACCTGGCGTTACAGAGCTGGCCTGACAGTAAGTGATTTTTATTCTTTTTTAAATCCTCAAAAAGCTATATATTACAAAAAATAACATACAGTGAGCCATGTTTACTCAGATATAATTGCATCTCTAGGCTACGTAACTAGCTTACCATGGTAAGGGTGGTCTCACAGCATTCTTAAGGTACAAGAACTGCAAACCAAAAGAGAGCAGTTTGGCTACCCTAAGGATTCAAGTGAGACTACTCTTAAACCATAAGAGTGCCATTGGACGATGTACTAATATTTTATAAATAAAGAAAATCCAGTACTCCATTGTTTCATGTTAGAAAGAACCCAATTATATGTTAATAGGGAGAAGAATAAATTTGAAAAAATGTGGCAACCTTTTGTCAAAGCTACAGAATTGGACATTCTCCACTTAATCCTGGAAGTTGGCCTGAGTTGCATTACTGATCTGTACAGTATGTACTATGTGACTCAGATTTACATATCTACAAGTTGTCTAGCATGGGGTACTTACAGCATAAAAATAGGGTATATACCACGGGCTGATTTAAGATAGCTTTTTACCTTCATGAGAGGGGATTGGTCTGTTGATATCTCATGAGTGGTGAAGCTATGAGCGAGACAGCAATAGAGCAATACTCTCAAATAAAGATAAAAATGATATCTTATGTCAGCCCATGGCATATGTAAGCAACAACCCACAACAGGGTATGGGGTTATAGGGATTTAATCCATACCCCAGGTGCACTGTGAGGCATGAGGCCGCAGACCAAGTGCCCTCACAACACCCGGAGTGGGGATTAAATCCCTACAACCCCATACCCTGGATTGGGTTATTGCGCTTATAACATGGGTTATGTTTAAAAACAACAAAAAATTCCAGAAAGGTGTTTTTTTCCTGTTTCAAGAGGGAAAATTTGAGTGTATCCTGCTGACTTGAAAAGTAGTCCCTGGAATTCATGCATATGTTATTTTATTTATGAACATAGAAATGCCAGAAATAGAGCCCTGAAATGATTTCTGACATTAGTATGTATATAACATACATAACATATGTATGGGTCAGTTGACATTTCCAGCTTCTGTTTGCAACATGGAACAGGCGGAGAACACTTACAGCTCTCTCATCAGTTCTGCAGGACCGCGGTGAGCTGCTCGCCATCTCTCTCTCTCTTGCTCTCTGCCATGCCCTCTCTCTCTCTTTGCACAGTCATATGTTTATTGCCAATGGATGCCATGGGTGAAAGCTGCGTATTCTAGGCTCATGGGGTAAGGAGGGGACACCGTGTATCATGGGGGGGGTCGAGGAATCTGGGTGCAGGACAGAATAGCCGTAGAACACTTACAGCTCTCCCATCAGTTCTGTAGGACCGCAGTGAGCTGCTCACTCTCTCTCTCTCCCCCTCTCTCTCTTTGCACAGTTACGTGTTCTATGGCAATGGATGCCACTGCTGAAAGCTGCAGCTTCTAGGATCATGGGGTACAGAGTGGACATGGTGTATCATTGGGGGGGGGCCACTGCGGAATCTGGGTGCAGGACAGAACTGCCACAGTACAGTTACAGCTCTCTCATCAGTTCTGCAGGACCACGGTGAGCTGCTCACCATATCTCTCTCTCTCTCTCTCTCTCTTCTGCACAGTATGCAGCCTGACAGGTACTTCCATATGTCCTTGCCTTATCTGAGGGAATTGATGCCACTGCCTGCTTGTAGCCTCATGGGGTAAGGAGGGGACACTGTGCAGGAATCTACATGTGGGACAGCCAGCTGCTCACATCCCACTAATTGCGCTCACTGTCTCCCACTGCTCTCTTTCTCGCTGTCCTGCATGGTGGGGGGAAATCAGCCTCTTGATTCCTGTGTCACCTAGTTTAAATGGCTGCCTTTCTGTTTCCCTTTGTGGAGCAGGGAATGAGTCCTGACAGCACTTTCTGTGCCCAGGGATACTGCTTCAGGGACATTCACAGCAACCATGGATTAAATAGGAAATTTAGTCCACAGTCACGTGGTGCCTTTTGACCAACAGGGTTTCCTACTTTTTCATACCCATTAAGAATTAAGCAATATACACGATTAGGGGAGCATGATATCGTCACTTTGGGTGGTTAAGCATGAGGCGCATGAGGCCGCAGGCTGAATGCATCCAACCACCCAAGAAGTGACGATATCCCATGATATACTGCACCCTGGAGTGACTTATTGCTATTATGAACCGAGTTTGAAGTTTTATAAATAAAACAAATAAAACAAACAGGTTTTAAAACATTTTATGAATGAGCTTTTGGGTGGTGTAGGAGTACATTTTGAAAAAACAGTTCTCAGACAGTAGAGAGCAAAGAGGCTGGTGGTGCCAGAACTTTTTTGAAGCCGTGATGATGTAGCCCGATATCATCACGGCTTCAAAGAGCTCTTGGCCAGTCAGATTCCTCTATTTACTATCCTCAGTTGATAACCGAATTTATTCAACAGGTGTTAAAGTGGTCTGTGATAGAAATGGTAAAAAGCTATAAAGGTAAAATGGTAAACTCCATAGAATACTGTATATTCAATAAAAAAATAAATGAAATCAGGAAAGTCTACTGAGTCATAATAGATCATTTTCACAGACATCCTGGGGAAAATAAATTTATGTAATAGGCATGGACACAAAACCCTCTAAATAAATCCATTTATCTTCACAGCTGTTGAATAAATAAAAAATATCTACATGGTAGTGATATCATCACCATTTATCTACATAGTATTGATGTCATCGCCATTTACAGTATCTACATAGTACTGATGTCACCCCCCTATTTCAAATGTGAATGACTTTAAAACGAAAAATGACAGCATGGTACTGTGAGCATAAAAGTTGTTCAGCACAAAAATAGCTACAAAATGATTGTTTTCATTTATAGATACCTTTTAGATTTTTATAATTAGCAAACAAAAGCAGAAAAGTCAATTTCTTTCCACTTTTTTGACAAACAAATGCAAATAACTTTAAAGTGAAAAATGATAGCATGGTACTGTTAGCACAACATTTGTTCAGCACAAAAATATCTATAAAATGAGTGGTGTTTCATTTATAGATACTTTTTAGTTTTTTTTTTATAATTGGCAAAAAAGGCAGAAAATTCATTTTTTTAATCTTTTGCAACAAACAAATGCAAATAACTGTGGTGTTTCATTTAATAACAACTACTTTGCTAAGCGGAACTACAGAAAAGTTAACAAAAAGTCACAGAACTTATTATTTAAAAAAAAAACAGTCAAATGTAAATGTCCCTGCACTGACAGAAAGCATCCCTTATTGCATAAATGAAATATACAATGGTGAGCTGTCAGATAAATAATTTATCTACACTCGTGCTGTTTGACCTCGAACACCTCACTCGTGGCTTATGCCACTCAAGAGGTTACCCAAAGTTAAACAGCACTTGTGTAGATAAATCATTTATCCGACAGCTGACCATTGTATACCCCATATAAGTTGGTCACTGAGCTTGCTTAGTAATTTATCTTCACATGTGAGAATGAATTCCTGAGCATGCTCAGTGTGGCCGTAATGAGTGAGATAAAGTTCTGAGCATGCTCAGTGTGGCCACAATGAGTGAGATAAAGTTCTGAGCATGCTCAGTGTGGCCGCAATGAATGAGATAAAGTTCAGAGCATGCTCAGCAACCAGCTTCATTTCTCTTGCTTATGTTGCCCAAAATAGCATATTTATCTTGGCAAAATAATTTTCACACCTGCTGTATAAATACTGGCTCAACCTATGGGTAACTGATGTACCACTCAGATCCAATCTACTCCTTGTACGCAGTTCCATTTAATATAGCACTGTATGGAATGGGAAGGGAAAGGGGAAATTGTTTAACCAGGAAAGGCACACTAAGCCAAAGCTTGTTTCCAGGTGCTACCTGGGAGCACAAGGAAGTTAAGTTACTTGCTTAGGGGGCTGTGGGATTCAAACCCAGGTCTTAGGTTTGCAGCTCAGAGCCTTAAACCACTGCCCTATATTGCCTCTTGTTTGTTTATGTTTGTTTGTTTATTTAACGGGTTAGCACAACTGGAAATAAAATCCTTTTACAGGTGCAACCCACACAATGGGATGGGATGGGGTGGGATGGCTTCTTGATGGGATTATTTTATTTTTTTATTTTAGTCTTTGGTAACCTGGTAGAGCCCACTAGGCACAAGTACCTGTTTTCAGGGGCGACCTGGGAGCACTGGGAGGTTAAGTGAGTTGCTCAGAGTCACACAGTATGCAAGTGGAGGTTGTGAGAATCAAACTCAGGTCTGGTCTGCTGGATGTACCAAGTTCACTCGCAGCTCATTACTCTAACCTTTAGGCTATACTGCCAGCCCAATTATGTTTATCTATAATTGATTTGACTGCCTCTGTTGCATGTAAGCTGTGATGAGGCTTCAATAAAATAATAATAATAAAAAAAGAAAGTCCATACAATTATCAGTAATTTAAAAAAAAACTGAGCATATCCATTTCAAGGGCAACTGCACAAAAGACATACTTTGCAGAATAAAAGGGTCTGAAGTACAGATGAACAGAAAGCTGATTGGTTGGATATGCTCCCTGGATCTATGCCATACATGTTTTCACAGTGTTAGCCATAATGACCTAATTACATAATGCATCAGTTCATGTTTATGAGTGGTTATTATCTTTTGAATACATTTTGAGAACCAAATAAATATGTAGATTCCAAAGTATTAAATTGTATATAGACTTAAATCTTATTTAACTTTGCTCAATGTAAATATTAAGGTTGCTTACTTAATTATCTTGAAGTCGCTGTGTATCCCTTGAATTCGTTGTCATTTCTTTGTACACAATAATTCCCTGTATTTGTCAAGTTGTATTGTACTGTAATTGTCTCCCGGGTCGTCACTGAAAAAGGGACTGCATGGTCTCAGTGGGCCTACCCAGTTACCAAAAGTCAAATAAATAAAATATCCAGTTTTCAACAAGTTTGGTATAAATGTTTAGTACTACAAATTCTTAAGGGTTTCAGAATATCAGTTATGCTTTTCTAATCTTCAGTGAGTTCTGGTTTGTGAATGGATGTTATATTATTTTACAGTATTTCAGGAACCACTAACCCGATTGTCACCAAATGTTTAAACATTCAGTATTCTAAGTAACGTCTGATTATCCTAAATAATATGGCATAATTATCATCAATATTGCTACCTCATTAAATGGACACGTTTCAAACCCCCACAGGTTACTACTTTTAAACAGAGCCCCCTTCATATTCAGAGTAAATGGCAGTGATGCGTAAGCTACAGAAACTCACTTCAGAGCTATCGCTATGGGGGCCCAAGCCCCAGCCGGCCCTTGTAATTCCAGTTTTAATCAATCAACAAAACTGGGCATATATAATTCGGAGACAACAAGGGCCCCACCTTTCATCCTTGTGAAGAGCTACAGTATTTTATGAATGCTTGGAATTTCTCTGTCATTGACATCACTGTAAATAATTCTAAGAGGGGCTTGGTATCTCTGTTATTAAAACGTAAAGCCTGTCTTTCTATGGTGTACCAACTGCTACCCAATCTGTGTTTGCTTTGTATGCTACGGTAACTAATGTTGCACATTTGTATTGTTTACCATTTTATTTTTATCCTGTTGCTAATCCTGTGCCCCCGGCCTGTGCCTTTCCCCCAGCTCCCATCCTCTCTTACCCTCCCTCCAGTTTGCCTCTGTAAACGGGACTGATAGTCTCAGTATGGTTTACCGGGTAAAACATTTTCAAATAACTAAATAATAAGTGTGGTCCACCCATTGGTTATGGCACTTGTCTGTCACCATTGGAAGCCTGGATTCAAATTTCAGCCAGGATGTAGCTCGAATAAGTCTCAGCAATCTCAGCCAAGTTATGAAAGGACATGAGCCCAAGCCACAAAACTGCCACGTGCGTTTTTTTTTTTCAGTTAGTGATATTTTTGCCCCTAGCCCCAAGTATCACTCCAGATGCCAGCCACCCCAGACCCATCTCCCCCCGATTTTCCTCCAGGACTTACCTTCACGTATATGCAGCATGGCCAGGGTGTTCATCGGGGTGCAGGGTTACCAAGTGGCTGGGGTCAGTGTCTGCTCAGGAATCCATTTTCCATTTTCTTCCCTAAGAAGTGGCATGCAATGCCACCCACACATCCCCATGTGTACATCAGAGTCACCATTCCTCCTCCATTTTGACAGTCCCTAACTGCCTTACCCCCAGCCATACTAGGGACCAGGCAAACGCCAGGCACTGAAACCCTCCCTCCCCAGGAGAGGAGAGCAGTCCTCCAGACACTCTACCCTCTCCCACTCCAGCCAACACCTGGCAAAATGAGTCCACATCCCAACCCAGGTCATTGACGTGGCACAAGGTGTAGCATTTAGTGCCTCAACCCTCAGCGCCACTGAGCTGGTCTTCAAAACCACCACACGCAGTGTAACACAACTTGGCATAGTTGGTAATCTTTGCTCTAAAGGGGCCCCATACTAAGGGCCTTAGCACATTGCAGAGGTGAAGAGCTCGGCTGAAAGGGAGGGAGGACATGGGTTCTCAGCATCTGCACACACCTTCTGGCTGATCACACATCATAACTGACACTGGCTGTGAAGGCAGTCACTTGTCTACCCTCCCTGTTGGAGGAGGAGCATAGCTCTGGTGACCTCACGTGTCGAGTTTGGAGGCACTGGTAAAAAAATCCCAGAACTCCCCTAAACTATGACAATGTCTCACTGGACTGTGCATCCTTTTATTTTCTTTCCCCCTTTACCCTCTTTCTCGCCACCTTTGTACTTCCTCCCTTCCTCCTCCTTATCCCTTCACTGTTCCCCACTTCCATCTCCCACTTCCCCCTTTCAACCCTATTCCAGTTGACTTTTTTTTTTTTTACAGTATCTATTTTCTCTCCTGCTGTGCTCTGGCAACCCCCACTCCTTCGGGCTTTGCAAGTCCTCCCGCAACACCTACCGGTCCTATCCGAGCCTCCCCAACCCTCACATTGCAGCTGGTCCCCGGGATATCCCGGATGTAACCCTTCATCAGGCGGGTCCCCCTCCTCTAAGGGGGAAGGCACCAGGGTGGGGCGGCCCAGCGCACTCATAATAGGGTCCAGGGATGCTGCTGAGGGGATGGTGGGCTCACTGAAGGCACCAGAGGTGTCTGGGGGACAGAGAGCCGTCATCCGGCGGCCATCTGAGCGGTATTTCTGCTTTTTTCTGGTTCTCTTTTCGCAACACTTGTGTAGTGCCTCCACTGGGGGCCACTACTGAGTGAGGCCTTCCCCAAACCCACCCCAGGATAGTAGAGCAGTCCATCAGATGCTCAATCCTATCCTCCCCTGCCGACCCCCGGCATCCCGAGTCCATTCCCGAACCCAGGTCACCGGCGTAGTTCGAGGTGTGGCATCCAGCGCTTCAACCCTCTGAGTCACTGGGCCTCCAGTTGACTTTTTAATCTTGTTCTTCTCTTTTAATACTGCTAATCCCTGTGGTACACAATTTTTGTCAGTATATCATTTTGCTAAGATTATATTCTTGTCATAAATGTAATGCCTCTGTTTTTTTTGTCAATTTGTTGCTTTTTCACATTGTACCCAGGTTGCATCCTGGTTGTTTCTTATGTTTGTAATTACTGATGTGGAGCCTTTGTAAATGAGTCTTTGACTCAAAGGTTTAAAATTCCAATATTTTCAATAAATAAATAAAAATAAGAACAAAGTGAGCCCCACTCTGAACAATTACAGAATTTGAGCTCCTCCCTGATGCTGGAGGGGGTGATACCTCTGGAAGTACTGAGATGCACTCACAGAGCAGTGTGGAATAACCTGCCTAGCCACCTCCCTCCCCCACCCATGCACACACACACACACTTTCAATGTATTGGTCTTGTGGACACAGAGGGCTTCTGTTTCCACCAGTGTTATCCATCGTTCACCTGTCACAAGCATTAATATCAGCTCTTGAATGTAAAAGAAATTTAAAAAAAAATAAGAAAACAAACTAGCATTAAGACAAACACCTTGCAGTATAAACAAACCCTTCTGCAAGTGAATGCAGGTTGCTAAGAGGCCCTGAGAGCAGAAGGGAGTGAGAAACGGCAGTTGAATGGAAGGGCGGGACTCTGTTCTCCTTCTCCACAGCACAGCGCCTAATATTTTATTTTTACTTTGCAATTAATGGCCAGTACTCACAGTGCCTTTGTACATGGGTGGCATAACCAGTTTATGTTTACCAGCTGCTTTTGACATTTTGAAATCCATGGGTGTAGCTTGTTTTGGAAAATGACTTCCTTATTTTCCCCATGGGTAGTGGAGGAGTATGGGCAAGGGGGGAAGGGATTGGTGGGTCAAGAGGTGGAACTGATGCTGGGAAAAACACTAGGGATAGTAGGTAGAAGAAAGATAAATAGGAGAAGGACAGTACCAGTGCAAAGCATATGCTGAATGATGTACCTGAGAACAGAGGGCAAAGTAGGGGCAGGGAGGGAGGAAAGGAGTGGAGAGTTACATGCACCTATGCAAGGGGCCTAGGAAACAAAATTCCTGACCTTGAGGCTACCACTGCAGAGGCAGACCTGGATTTGGTGGCCATAACAGAACCATGGTGTACCAACAACCACAGCTGGGAGGTGGCCATACTGGGTTACAACATGTTTTATAAGAATAGGGCAGGAAGGAAAGGGGAGTTGTTTTATAGTAAGGGAAAGTATTAAGGCCATGGAAATACATGGACAAAGCAGGGAAATGGAGAGGATGGAAGGTCTTTGGGTTGGTTTAGAAATGGCGTCTGGGGCCTTTATACATATGCGGTGGTTTACAGATCACCAACACAGGGGGAGAAACTGGATAGAGTTTTGGGGGAGGACATAGGCAAAATGGCAAGCAAAGGGGCAGTAGTAATCATAGGTAACTTTAATCTGCTGCATGTGGACTGGAACATCCTGGCTGCAGCTATGACTAGGAGCCGGGTCATCCTAGACCACCTGCAAGGGGCATTTCTCAGGCAGATGGTTACAGATCCCACCAAAGACAGGGTAGTGCTGGATCTGGTACTTACAATCAGGGACAACATAGTAGACTTTACAGTGGGTAGCCCCCTGGGTTCAAGCAATCATCATACAGTGTGGTTAGGTATACAGGTTGGGCAGGGGAGAAACTACTCTAGGACATTGATGCTGGACTTCAGGGGAGCAGATTTTAGAGACATGGGAGGCTGCCTTAGTAAATACTTTGAAGGGGGGTATAGCCTGGGGAAGTGGAGGCACAATGAAACAGAAGAAACAAGGGAATAACTCCGGTAACAGCAAGCTGTCTAAAGGTAATGAACAAGGGTAAGAGGAGAAAGAGACCACTTTGATTTAGTTCTCACAGGAGATGGTTAAAGCAGTAAAGGAGAACAAAACAGCTTTCAGAAAGAACAAGGAGATCCAAATAGAGGCAGAAATGGAGGTATATCTAGAGAAACAAAGGGAGGCAGGAAGGAGGGTAAGGACAGCAAAGGCTCAAACTGAGGAAAGGATCACCCAGGAGGTCAAGAATGGGGATAGTACATTATTCAGGTACATGAGCAATAAGAGGAAGACAAGGGGTGGTATAGTGAAGATTAGTAGACCAGGAGGGGGTGACTGTGCAGAGGAAGACCGGAAAAAGCTAAAAGTTTAAATGAATACTTCTGTTCCGTATTCACAGTGCGGGGGGGGGGGTAGCCCAACATGCATAATAGGCATCGGGGGATGGAGTGGACACAAGTCCATTTAGAGAAGAGAGTCTGCAGGGGGTTGGAAGCCCTAAAGGCAAACAAGGCAATTGGGCCAGACAGGACCCACCCAAGAGTACTTAAAGAATTGAGCACGGTGTTAGCCACCTCTCTGGCAACACTATTTTGTGCCTCATTGGAGACAGGGGTGGTTCCAGAGGAATAGTGGAGGGCCAGTGTGGTCCCTCTGCACAACAGCGGCAGCAGGGAGGAGGCCAGCAGTTACAGACCAGTTACTCTCGCATCAGTAATGAGAAAGCTAATAGAGTCCCTACTGAAGGAGAGACTGGTGAAGTGCCTGGAGACATATGGGCTCCGGGATCACCGGCAGCATGGCTTAACAGCAGGGAGGTCATGTTAAACAAATTTCATAAAACTTCTTGACTGGATAACTAGGGAAGTGGATCAGGGGAGGATAGTGAATGTGGCCAAACTGGACTTCAGTAAGGCCTTTAACACTGTACCACACAGGAGGCTGATAAAGAAACTTTGCAGCCTGGGGGAGGGTGAGAAGATGGTAATTTGGGTATTAAAATGGTTGAAAGATTGGAGACAGAGGGTGGTGATAAACTGTAGCCACTTGGAGGATGGGAGAGTGACCAGTGGAGTACCGCAGGGATCAGTACTGGGCCCCATCTCTCTAGTGTCTGCATAAGTGACACTGCTGCAGAACTGAGGAGGGGGAGGTGCGTTTCTTTGCAGATGACACAAACATCCACAACAGGGGGAACACCCAGGAAAAGGAGTAGAGAATGTAAAGGGATCTGGAGAAAGTAGAGGAATGGTCTACAGGGTGGCAACTGAGTTTTTTTTTCACTTTCTATTTGTCCACCTCCCTCACCCCGGAGCTACACTTTTTCGGGAGACACCTAGGTACCACTCCATGACTTGCCTTACCTGAATCCCCAGGGGTTCCCCCATGGAGCCATGGATACACCCCCCCAGGTGGGTACGGGATGGGACCCCAATGCCCCGATAACTTCAATGTCTCTTTGCGTCCCCCGGTGGTCAGGGAGGCAGTCGTAATTAGGGTCGGTACCAGTGCTCCATCTACTCATGCTCCGGTGATGTGTTTTTCCTCCTTTCTGAGGAAGTGGCCGGCGCCCTGATGTCAAGGTGTTCTTGTTGACATCCACCACACCCAACCCTCTTTTGAGTGCTCCTGTGCTTGCTACATCTCCGGCTTCTGCCAGAGGCCAGGCAAGCATTGCGAGAGTGCCTTCCTCCCTCCCTTCTGGGAGAGGAGAGCTGTCCATCAGACTGTCAATCCTCTCCCTCCCCTGCCGACCCCCGACAGCCTGGGCTTGTTCCTGAACCCAGGTTGCCGGCGTGACACAAGGTGTGACATCCAGCGCCTCAACCCTCAGTGCCACCGGGCCAGCAGGTAACTGAGTTTTAATGTAAAAAAGTGCAAAGTCATGCACCTGGGATGGGGTAACCTGGGGACTGTGGATAAGATGAGGGGGCACTTACAGTTACCAAGCAACAAGGTACCTTGGGGTGATCATATCTAATGATCTCAGGCTGGCAGATCAGTGGGACAGGGCAGTAGGCAAGGCGAGCCTGATGCTGGGATTCATAGGGAAGGGGATCTCTAGCAGGAGAAGGGAGGGTGTGTTTCCTCTGTATAGCTCACTGGAGAGACCCCACCTGGAGTACTGTGTCCCGTTTTGGAGGCTGCACCTCCACAAGGACATCAACAGTGTGGAGGGCTACTAAAATAATAATAATAATACATTTTATTTCACAGAAGCAACTCTCCAATACCATGGTGCTTTACAAAGGTAAAATCAGAATAATAAAATCAATCAATGAATATAATATAAAATAAGAAGCAAACTAAACAGAATTATTCATACAACTTCATTAAAGGCCTGGCACCATAGGAAGGTCTTTAGAGCCAGTGTAAAACTTCCCACAGTTGTGCACTCCAGAAGCCGACGGGGTAGAGAATTCCAGAGGGTAGAGGCCACATACATGAAAGCCCGGGCCCCAGAAGACTTCAACGATACCCTCGGAACCTCCAGCAACCCCTCGTTGGCCGAACGGAGCTGTCACTCAGGATGGTAGGGAACAAGAAGCTCTTTCAAGTAGTCAAGGCCAAGTCCATGTAGGGCTTTATACATCAGCAAACCAACTTTAAAGGTGATCCGCCACTGAATCAGCAGTCAGTGCAGAGTGCGCAGCACAGGAGTAATATGACAACTTTGAGGAGTCCTCATCAACAGTCATGCTGCCGCATTCTGCACTAGCTGCAAGTGATGGATATCAACTCCAGGAAGCCCTAAGTACAGGGAGTTGCAGTAATCAAGGCCCGAGGTCACAAAGACGTGGACCAATGTAGGGAGGTCCCCGGACGGAACCAAGTGCTTGATCCTGGCGATGTTCCTAAGATGATAAAAATGTAACCCCTAGGTGGTGCTATCCCAGTGGCTACTACCCCTGCCTGCTTGGCTAGTAGCAGGTTAAGGGGCCTGAGTTCTGAAAAGGGTGCCTCTATCCGAAGGTCAGGGTTGGTAGTGGTCAAGCTAACCTGGGCATAGCCCTCCGGGACACTATAACCTCCCCTCTTTCCTTACTAGTGGCCAGAATAATACTCAATAATCACTTTCACGATACCCCTGATACACCACACAAGTACCCACACTATTTGCACTTACCACCAGGGCTTTCCTCTGGCTCGGCCCTGGGGACCCCCTGTAAAACAAGGTTATACACAGCAAATAACAGCAGTACAGTACTCTTGCAAAAATTGGAACCACAGTCAGGGTAAATGCAAAAAAAGTGTTAGATCTGATTTATTTAAGGGACTTGAACAAGGGAGGGGTGTAATCACGTTAATTTGCTTAAAGGCTGTATCAATCAAAAAGTTATGCATGCACTTCAGGGTCCATAAACAGTCACACACTCTGGGTACCCAGAAGGAGAATGGTGGGCTAGCCAGGAATGTTGCAGCTGGTTGGGGCCCTGTGATGGAAGAAAACAACATGCACAACACACACTATTTGTAATCCGGAGCCGGATGGCTCAGTTTGTGAAAAGAAAACAAGACAATCAGATGACACACTTTTAGATTAGACTGTTGTTGCAGGGAGCTACCCTGATGATTACTCATGATACCCAAGACTGGACACAGGCTGGATGAAAATTGAGACAGCAGGTGGTTAATCTGGAGTGCAAGGAGAAGCAGGGCCCACACGAATCACCGATGCGTTGTTCCTGTTCAAGCATGGAGCAGGGTGCTGATCCCCAGGCAGGTCTCTCGTCGATGGCTTTCTCTATGCAGTGGGTAGTCTGGCCGGACCAGTGTGGCAAGGCCCAGGCCAAATGGAGACAAATTCGGATACAGTCCATTTTGGGCTGGATTTGGGGCGAATACAGCGAGTGGTGGTTGGAGGGAATAGTCTCCTCCCTCAGGAGGGTCGTCAGTGGGGTCCCCCAAGGGTTCAGTCCTGGGGCCACTCCTGTTCAATTCCTATGTCTCGGACATAGGGTGGGGTGTTAGGAGCAGGTTGAGTCTCTTTGCGGATGACTCAAAACTGGGAGCACTGGCTGATGGGCAGGAGGGGAGAGAGGCCCTGCAGGGGGATCTGGATACCCTGGGGGGGTGGGCAAGGAAGTGGGAGTTAAAGTTCAATGTAGAGAAATATAGGGTGCTGCATCTGGGAACTCAGAAACCCGGGACATGCATACACCCTGGGTGGGGGGGACCATACTGCAAGTCACATTGGGCGAGAAGGACTTAGGGATAGTGGTGGACAGCAAAATGAATAACACAGAGAATTGTCGAAGAGCTGCAGCAAAAGCAAACAGGATACTGGGCTGCATAAGCAGGGGGGATTACCTCCAGGAGGAGGGAGGTGATCCTCCCTATGTATAATGCCCTGGTTAGGCCACATCTTGAGTACTGTGTGCAGTTCTGGAGACCCCATCTTAAGAGGGACTTAGCACTGCTGGAGAGGGTCCAGAGGAGGGCGACCAGGATGATTCAGGGCATGAGGGTAGGACCTATGAGGAGAGACTGGAAGAACTCAATCTGTACGCATTGGAGGAGAAGAGGGACAGAGGGGACATGATAGAGACTTTCGAGTATGTAAAGGGGACAAATAAGCCGGGAGCTAGGGAAGTGTTCAGGCTTAGGAAGGGGGGAACTACCAGGGGGCATGAGTGGAAGCTGGAAGGGGGGAAGTACAGGGGGGAGCACAGGAGACACTTTTTCACAGAGAGGGTGGTGGAACCATGGAACACACTGCCCAGGAGTCTGGTGGAAGAAACCTCAGTGGAAGCATTCAAGAAGGGTTGGAACAGGTACAGAGGGAAGCTGAGGCCAGGGAGGACCACCTCTGGGGCTGGGGGGGGTGGAGGAGTGAGCTCCCAGTAGGGGGCTAGCTTCCAAGCAGACACAATAGACCCTGGGGCCTATTCTGCTGGCTTTTACTATGATACTATGATACAGCTTCCAGCAAGCAGAACACAGTTCACACAGTGGGGGACCAAATCACGACCCACTTTCAATACACAGCACATTTATATGTAAGGAACTTCTACTGTACCAGGCAAACCACTCTCCAGTCATGATATCAAAGTCTCAGCACAAACCGGGGATTCAAAAGCAGCTGAAAATCCTGACAGGCCGATTGCATTCAGCAAAATCTTTGGTCTTCTTCAGGTATGAACCTGGTAAAAAATCAGTGGCTTACTTCGTTCTCACAAACTTGGATTTAGTCCAAAATAATTCTCTTCTCTCCCTCTCAGGGGCAGCAGGCAGACATGCAGGATAAAAAACTCAGGCCTTTCACAGTTCTTCCATGCCAAACTACACAGAACTACTTGCCCAAATCACTTGAGCTGTTCTCGTTTCACTTCCCAGCTCAGAACTAACTGAAACAGCAGGCAGCTTGGAGATTTCCCTCAGATCCAAAAGGTTCGGTTGGCTGATCTGTCTGTCCATCACAACAAAGGCTCCCCCTTCAGGTGCAAAAAGGTGCCAAAAGCCCAAAACTACAATTCCTACAGATTTTGACTCCAGACAGCTCCTGCAGTCCGGCTCCATTTTAGATCCCACCAGACTGATTGGTCCAATTCGGCATTTCCGGGCCAAAATGATGGGGATAAACAAAACAGTCCTTGCTGCAAAGAAGGCAGGTTAGACAAACTACATTATTATTACTACTACTCTAATGAATGATCAGCAAACAGTTACATCTATTAACAGGGCTCCCTCTGCGCAATTAGCGATGGCAGAAACGGAGCGATTACCTGGCAGCCCAGGTGGGATTCGAGCATGACAACACTCAGCCCCCTCCCAGATTAATTATTGCTGCAATCTACGCAGCTCCTAAAGTGACAGTACATAGAGGCTACACAGGCACTCTCTGGCAATAATGATTAACTGCTGAACGCAGGACACCAGCCTGGCAGTGGGCATTTAGGCAAGCTCATGGAAGACTTTTTGGAACCCCCATTTGTAGGGGGATTACAGAAGGATGACTTGACGACTGCTGACACCTGAGATTGTAAAGTCAGACCATCGTCTAGTACCACCCCCAGGTCCTGCACCCGTTCAGAGGTTAGAATTTGGACACTCCCTAGATAGAGTCCAGAGGGCTGACCAGTTTTCAACCTCTCTATCCAATGACCTGGGTCCACCACCAACACCTCGGTCTTTCCCACATTCAACTTTAACCAGCTCAAATTCATCCAGTCCTGGATTTCAACAATGCAGTTGTTAAATACCGAGAGTGCACTATCCTGATCAGGTGCAGAAGACAGGTAGAGCATAGCAATGCAATGAAACCTCAGCCCATACCATCTCACAATGTCTCCAAGGGGCAGCATATACACTGCAAACAACATGGGGAACAGCACTGAGCCCTCAGGAACCCCACATGAGAGGGCAAAAGGACACCACTCTCTGAGTTCTACCTGTGAGGAAAGATGTAAGCCACCTGAGAACCTTACATGTCAGGCCACAAAGGATCCTCAGACACTCAAGCAGTACCCCATGGTCAACAGCGTCAAAAGCTGGGGAGAGATCAAGGAGTACCAAGATGGAACGGCATCTCCGATCTCTCACCATCAGGAGATCACTGAGCACCCAAACTAGTGCGGTCTCAGTACAGTGCCTCTTTCGAAAACCAGACTGGAGCAGTTCGCAGATGTTATGGATGATCAAGTGGTTCTCCAGTTCTACTGCCACTACTTTTTTCAGTAACCTTCCCTATAAAGGAGAGGTTCGAGATTGGTCTGTAGTTTGCCAGGGAGTCTGGGTCCAATGAAGCTTTCTTCAAGCGGGGTATTACCACTGCCTCCTTCAGGGAACTTGGAAACTCACCAGAGTCGGAGCACCAGACTATCTGTAACAGGACAAAATGGTGAAGGGTTTGCACAAGAAGCTATATGAGGAGAGACTGTGGGAGCTCAGTATGTAGTCCCTGGAAAAGAGAAAGAGGGGACGTGATTGAGACCTATAAGGACCTCACTGTGGTGAACAAAGTGCGGGGGGGGGCAACTCTTCCAAAGGAGGAGGAGGAAGACCACTACAATGGGGCATGCTATGAAACTTGGCGGGGTGGAGGGGTTAAGAGGGATGTGATGAAATACTTCTTCACAGAAAAAGTGGTAGACACCTTGAAACAGCCTGCCAGAAGAGGTGGTAGTGGCAAAGACAGTGTGGAGCTTTAAACATGTGTAGGATAGATACATGGGTATTATAAGCAGAGGTAAGTGGGGAGGGAGGGACACCTGTGACCAAGTAGGTTACAGGCTGTAGTGTTAGGCAGGGGCAATAGGACAGACTAGATGGGTCAACTGGTTCTTTTTTTGCTGACACTTTCTATGTTTCTATATGTCTATTTATGCCCAGGTAACATCAGTGTCAGTGACTCAGTAGGTAGCATGTTTGCCCATGGAGCCAGATGATTAGAAGGTGGGCTATCTTCTCCAAACACCAGGAACTCGGGTTAGACATTGTAGTACAGCAATAGGGAGGCACTGCACTTTTGAGGTACCGTCCAAATGTTAAACCGCAGTGGCATCATTTCACAAGAATCAAAGGGGTTGCAAAACTCCCCCACTTGCCAAATATTATATGATGCAACTCTAGAAAACCCTTGTTTTAAGGGTTCCTCAGGGTTGCATGAGACACCATAGGGGTTACAAAGAAATCAGAGGAGTTTCCGCTGCATTCCGTGGCTATCACTAAATGACTCCCCTGTTAAACCGAGATCATCCCCCCCCTTCAATCACCAGCCCAATGTTTAAATAATACCTCCCTGGTGCTAGTGGTCCCCCTCTCCAATCACTAGCCTATAGTATAACAAACCCACCCCAGCATCCAGTGTCCCACCCCCGGCACGATCCACAGCACCTCCAGTCACATATCTGTAATCCCTGGCACCTAGTACCCCCCAACTGTGGCACTGATTACCCACCCACCCTCAGTCACCTTACCAGTATCCTTGGTACCACAGATCCTCATATGACAACCAGCGTAGCCCTCCTCACACCACCTTGGCCAGCCGCTGTATGTCCAGGCACAGAGCACATGACTTATTTACAGGACAGGGTGACATACCCTGTCCTATAAATAAGTTATGTGTTCCCTGCCTGGACATATGTCAGCCGACTGAGGTGTTGTGAGGAGGGCTGTGCCGGCCACCATATGCGAATCCGCAGAACCAAGAATACTGGTAAGGTGATGGGGAGGTGTTCAGTGCCATAGTGAGGGGGGCAACTAGACGCCAGGGATTACAGATGTGTGACTGGAGACACCATGGATTGGTGCCATGGAGGGAACTACTGAATGCCGGGGGGATTAAGTTATACTATGGGCTGCTGATTGGATGTAAGGGGGCCACTAGCACCATGGAGGTTTTATTTACACATTGGGCTGGCAATTGGTGGGGGGAACAATAGCACCAGGGATATCTACATATATCCTGGAAAGGGGAAGGAGGGATTGGCACCATGCTAACCTGCCTCTGCTACCCATGCAAATGGCCCTTAGTGCCTTGTATGTACAACAGGTTCATTTGCACGAGTCCCTTTGAAAATTGCAGATAGCGCTCCGGTGCTATCCACTCTTGTGGCCCACTTTGACAGCCACGTCCGGGCAGCACTACTTGACTTAGCGCTGCGACAGCATAGCCCTATATTCAATTGGATAGTGCCGGTGTACTATCCAACTGCATGTAGCATCCTCAGATCCTTGGGCAATTGCAAAGTGCAGTGCGAACCTTTGCGCTTTTCTGAATATCAGGCCCCTGATCAGAGATTATAAAAGCTGTAACGTGCACTAGAAGCTATTGACTCTCCCGCTGCTGCCTTCTGTTCTGATGTCGGCTGCAGGAGAATCTAGGATTCGCAGTAACAGAAAATGTTAGCCTAGGACTAAGCAAAATTAGTCTGATACAATCTACTATACCACAGTAAACAGTAAGTCAACCAAAATGCTTTTGCACATGAATGTGGGCCCCTTTGTGCCACCTGTTCCCCTTTAAGCTCTAAAAAGGAAAGCAGCATGCCCCCCATAACAAAAAGGGGCATTTAAACACATATTATGTCACTAGCTATATGTAAACGCAGTTTGTCTATCTCAATAAACTTTATGCAACTAATTGAAACTGTAAAAGCAGGAGAGATAGGACACCTCACAATCAATAAAAGAGAATGTAAGCAAAGGTGAGGTTTTAAAATAGATACCCTACATTATAGGGCATAACACAGAAATGTTTATTAAACTACCTAATATAAGGTTGAAAGACCCCACTTAGCAGGGAGGTGGGCAGTCTAAACTATGCTGCCATGGTCCCTTAATTCCATCTTCAGCATGTGGTCTAGAATGGAAAGCTATACAGTATAAAATACCATGGGTAACATACACCACGGAACCTCCCCCCAAATACTTAACGCCATCTGCTGAGTTTGGATGCTCCCTCCAATTTCCAGTTGCATAAGTTAGCTAACAACTATACCTACAGTAACATTTGGAACAAAAAAAATGCTACGTATTTCAAGCTAAGAAATCACCAAGTTCCATACTGTCTGTAAGTGGCATACATAGTTTACTTTAACTTGGAAGGCAAAGTCCCAAACTGCAATAAAGTTTAGTCTCTTGCCTCAACAGCTGGAATCTGAGCCTGATTCACCTTTATCCTGCCATGTGGAGAACTCCCTCTAAATGTTGTCTCCTAACTTGTCAGCACTTGCAGGGTTGGAAAATAAAGGGGTCTTAACTCCATGCTGTATACAGCATGTAATGATTGACCACCCCATCTTGTGGAGTAGGGTACACACTCCAGCAAAACCCTTTCTCTGGTGCCTTGTACTACAGCTGAGATCTGGGAAGATTCTAATATGCAAGCCAACCCAGTTCTGCCCGCCATATTGTTTCATCGCAAGGAGGAGGCTGTCCTGCTCCTCGCTGCTCCCTTACACTACCACCACTGTCCTTATATTGTCCTCTCCCTCCTTTTATTGATCAGGTAGGCTCTGTGCACACTGATGGTGCTGTGTAAATGTAGGGTCTCTGGTATCCAGCATCCCAAAAAAGATCTGAGATCGTCCCCTTCTACAGTTTCAGGCAATCCCAAAGTACGAATGTTAGCCACCCTTGAAAAGTTTTTCAAGTTGCTCCAGCCTTGCATGGAACCCACTGTTCTCTTTTACCAGACCAGCATTGGTAACCAGGGCTTTCTCTGTAGTCTCACCAGCCAAAGTAGAATCTTTCTACATGGGATCATTTTTTTCCTCCAAAATGGCAGTCTGTGTGTTGAAATCCTCCACCTTTGGATCCAGTGTTTGGATAGCAAGGAGCAGCGAACCCAGCGTGAGCGCTCCTGAGGTTCATGCTGTGTATCAGGAAAACACTTGGCTGAATCACTAGTCCTCTCAGTCAGTGCTGGATTTCTCTTTGGTTTTACTGTCCTCACCGGAATGACAATCACTGAACTGCAGTCAACTGAGGTATACCTGACTGCAAACTGAAAGTATAAAAACACTAAACTTCTCAGTCATTATTAATATTTTCAAAGAACAAATAAACAATTAATTAGGGGTGTGAATCAAATCGGAAACGCTCCTGGGTATGTGCACAATAAGGAATGCTGATTTTCCTGATTCAAGCATGTACAGTACCTGTAATTTTATGATTTATCCTGGTTTCATCAGTAAAAACAGCTTCCCCGGAATGTAAACAAAGCAGCCAATCCTCTCCGATTCTGAGCCGCAGCTTTGCTCACAAAATAGCGAGGATGTGCATATGTGATGACATCATTGGAGTGACTCCGCTCCACTTTGCCCATTGAAACCTATGGGCACTGTTTTTAAATGTTGTATATTGACTCTGTATGTGAATATCGGCATATGTATCGATACTTAGCTTGTGCACCCTCAGTCTCACAGAAATACTGCAACAGATACTACAGGACACCAGTGATTTAAGTCACTTATATGGAAGAACAATGGGGAAAATGTTAGAAGCTTTGTAGTGAAAAACATGTGGACCTAGCCCTTAGTTGTTTTTTTTGGTTCTGCCCCACCTTGAATGAATTTTGGATGGCGGTCAGGCAACATCCATTCCTGGATTTATGGAAACCTGGGTACCTTGGAATGAATTATCAGATGATGTGAGACCAAAGAGCAAACTGAACCTTTACCAAGGCTCTGAGCCAAATGTGTAAGGGAGTCTTACGTCCCCAGAAGTCATCTGGTGCATAAAATATCATGTTCCTAGTCAGGGATTTAGGATAGGAAGGGAAGGGATTGTATTTAGGCTTCATGGAGCAGAGAGCTCAATCCCTTCCACTTTCCAATTCTGAGACACACCCCTGTGCTCCCATGTTTTATGAGGTAATAGCCTGGAGAGCATGGGAGTGCACTCCACAGACAGTAACGGGGCTGTTTTTCTTTTAATAGATGGCAGATTAAAAGAAATCAAAGCCACCACTCAACTAACGAAGGTCTTGATATGCTATGTGCCAGATGACTCCTGGGGAGGTAATTCTCCTACGCTGGGTTTGTAGGATTTTTGGGCAATGACCATGATAGGTGCGCTTTTTTTTTTTTGAATTATCTATTTTTCCTCCTTCCCCCTATCTCCTCTGTTGGCCTCTCCTTTGGGCCTTCGATGGTCTTGTTCCACCTACCACTCATTTGCACCCCCATCTACTGCCACCATCCACCACCACCTCTAATGGCAGCCACCCTCGGGGTAACCCAGTGTAACCCTTCACCGGATGGATTCTCCCCCCCTCTGAGGAGAAGGGCACCAGTAGGGTCCAGCCAGCGCAACTACTTGGCCCCTTGGGTGCTGTTGAGGTGAGGCTTGAGGCTTTCTGGGGGCCTGACCAGGGCACTCATGGCGGCGGAGGGACCAGATGGCCATCATCCGGTCGAGTGGAGAAGAAATGTTCCCATTTTCTCCCTGAGAGCGCAGCGTGCCATGACGTCTAGGCATATGCTGACATCCGCCACACCCCCAAATAAATTGGTCAGCGAACTGTTATACCTCCAGTCTCCACCAGGGATCAGCAGATGCTGGACCACATCCCCCACCCTCTCCCCTGGAGAAGGTGAGTAGTCATCAGATGCTCAAGCCTTCTCCCCAGCCGGCCTTCCAGCAACCCAAGTCCGCTCCCGACCCCGGGTTTCCAGCATCACAAACAGAAATCCAACCACTGCACCAATGGGCCAGCTGATAATTGCTCTTTAAAAAAAAATATTGAATTTACCATGTGCATGTTAAAAGTGAAGTCAATTAGATGAATGTGTATACCTCCATATTTGTATCATCCTACTGCATAGTGAAACATCTTTCTGTTTTATTTCTTTGCTATAACATAAGTTATATCTATTTTACAAGTGTACCATCAATGTTATGTTCTTATGTACTTTGTAATATACAGGGCTTTTGTTGAAAATAGGGCTTGTCCCTAGCAAAATGATCCTGTATAAAAATAAAAGTTTTATCTCTCTATCTGTTTACATGTATGCCCACCCTTACGGCAAGCACAGCACTTCTTAATATTCTCTCCCAAAGATATGGAATCCGTTGGAATACTAAAACCTTGTTGTTAATGTTACTAATGTCGGCACATAAAGGTACCACCTGATGGCGGCTCAACATTTTGCCACCTACTTTTAAACAATGGGTGGCAACTGTTAATAATTTATATCATATAAAGCAGTTTACCTACTCTGTTAGAAACATATCCTCCTCTTGTTGTAATAATAGATTTATTTAATATTTAGTATGTATAGGCCCTCTAGGTGATATTAGCTGATATCTCAGAGGAAACACAGTCTGGCTGTAACAATTAATTGAACAGTCATTTGTACTGTTGTCACCAGAAAATGCTGTTCATTGTGAGGCTGGCCAATTGTCCTGCCTGTACAACTGTTTTTTCTTTTCTTAAAAATCTTAATAAAACTTTAGATAGACTCAAAGGGCACTCTTGCTCTTCCCCTATTTTTAAGGTAGCTGTATTCCCACTCAGGCACTGATCACTGAAGAGAACGATGGCTTATCACACAGGGTCTGCAGCCAATTATAAACTGTACTGGAAGGCCACACTTCTGTATCACCATGAACAAAAATGCACGTGTAACCACCCAGTCCCCTTAGGTCACTAGAATCCCATCAGTGTCAGTGCTAGGTAGGGAAGGCAGCTGGTGAATAACTGGTTAAATGGTTTTTCACCTGCTCCCTCTCTGTTTACTTGGTCTCAGCTGAGATGAGTGAGGTGATGTCATTAAGAACTCTCGCAGCAGCATAAGCAATGGTAGTTGGCTGTGAGTGGGGAGTGTTAGAAACTTCAGTTAGTCTGTGAGTGGAGTTCAGTGCGTGCAGTTAGAGGAGTGACAGCTGTAGTGTGGGCTCTGTGAAGAGAGCCTATTTTCTCACCCTAGTGCTAAGAAACATCTGCCTTCCAAGAGAAGTGGTGAAAACCATTGTCTATCAGGAGTTCCTGATTTTTCATCCCGTCATTTGAGAAGGACTGCCAGGATGGATCTGAGGGGCAACCCCTGATTTTGATCCAGGACTTTGAAGCTGCCTGTTTTGTTTTCCAACCATGAGTAATCTGACTTTGTGCTTCCCAGGAGGAAAGTATCTGCTTTTTGGGGTGTACTCTGATAAAGGGAAATATACACCAGTTCTGTTCTAAGTTGAGACTGTTCTCATGCTTTTAAAGTTGGCTGACAATCATGGAGCCTCTAGAGAGACTTGACACATTGTTCAGGACTTTAGTTCTACACTCAGAAGTAGTGTTTTCTTATGCAGGATGTGAAAGACATTCCAGGATGCATATTTCTAACTGTTTTACTAGAAATTTGAGGTGTAACTCCGAAATAATGGCTGGGTATGGATGTGGAAGCAAAAGGTGGGCAGTCCCCCATCTGAAATGACCAGTTCAGCACTACAGGTTCCATAAGGGCGCCTGCTTATCCAGGACATGGTGGCCAATGCCTGAAGAGAAAGTTTACCCCCTGGTGTGGGTTGAGCTAATTTTGAGCACCAGTGTGCTCTATCGTGGCCAGTTGCCACACTGCCAAATGTTAAGTCGTATGCCATACAGGAATTGTGTGCTCAGTTGTGGTCATTGCCACTAGAAGAAAATATGTGTTTCAGCTGAGGCCAACGCTGCTGAAGAGAGTTCAAGGTCCTATGCAACATGGGATATGTAGAGTTTCTGTCTGATACAGATTTCTGTTGTTCTACCATTGCCTTGTGCCACGATGTGTGAACCTTAGGGGTCCACCTTTGCTTTAGTGTACCATCTTTGGAATAAAGCCACACTGTAGAACCCCAGCCTGGTTTGGACATTCTTGTTACTGCTTCCTGTGTGGATTTATTGGGTACCCCTCCAGAAATACAGACCTAGCACAGCCCTAGCAAAATGTTCTCTCCTCAGGACCTGGGTTATAGTTGGTCATTTGTATAATTTGCTTTTGCACACCCCCATCCTTTTCTGACCTCTAGAAATAAAGAGCCTGGTATATATTCCCAAAGCTACGGATGGTACCGATTGTCCGAAATAGTTTGGGTACCCAGCCGAGGGTACCAAGGGGTAGTTTATTGTGCAAAGTAGCAAGGGGGGGGTTACACATTTTTTACCCAATCAAAAGCTTTTTCCTGATCCAGGGTCAGCAGATACCCCCACACTGTTCCTTGTTTTACAATTTTCTTAAATAAAAATCAAATTTTTCTAAATCCTACTACTTGTTAAGGTACAATTTTGAATAGGGGTTACCAGATGCTTATGTAACCCCTAGATGGCGCTATCCCAGGGGCTACTACCCCTGCCTGATTTGCCACTAACAGGTTGAGGGGCCTGGATCCAATGGCGGGTGCCTCCACCCAGAGGTCAGGGTTTGCAATAGTTAAACTAACTTGGTCACAGCCCTCTGGGACACTGCAACCCCCCTTTCTTCCCACTAGTGGCCCACACAATATATCAGAATTACCTTCACAGTATACACTTACCCCAGGTCTGGTTCCGCACTGGGACCTCCTGTGAAATGAGATACAGTGCAACAATCACAGTACAGTACTTTAACATAGACAAATACCTCAGGCAGTATAACTTTGCTGAAACAAGCAGCTCTGATTTATTTAGGGATATAACAAGGACAGGGGAAATCAGGTTAATTAGCTTATCACTCTAATAATCTCATTTATGGCTCTGTGCACAGGCCTATCCTATCAGTTACTGGCCTTGGGTACCCAAGCCCTAGTGGCTAGTCCAAACCGTGGCAGCTGGTAGGGGCCCTTTCACACAGAGAAAAGGAGAATTAAACAGTCAGCAGTACAGTAATTCCATTTGGATTTAATGTGGCAATTCAACAGGGAGCGACCCTGAATTAGTACTCACGACCTCCAAATAAGATAGGGTCCTTCAATGTCAGCAGGGCTCACTTGAGGTACACAAACCTCTTCACACATTTATATAAAAGAAAGCACTATACCAGGCAGGCTGCATCTGTATCCCGATCGCAATTACTGCACAATACCCGAGAAACACAGCAGATTCAGTTCCTGACAGACCGAAAGTACTTTCAGCAATTCTTCCAGTCTTCTACAGGGTGAGCCTGGTTTCTACTCTTCAGAGATCCTTTGATTCTTTCACAGGACGGATTCAGTCCTAACAAGCTGCAGACCGGAACTCTGGGCCTTAACACGTTTTTGACTAAAACTGCACACTGAAAAGCACAGGGCTCCTTCCTTCTTCACTGCCAAAGCTCAACTGCAACTCCAACCGACAAAACCGGCACTTCTTTGAGTTCCTCCCAGTTCTTGACTGGATTGGCTGTCACTCACAATAGACTGCTGCTGTTGGTCCAAAAGGCACTGAAGTCTAAACTACATCTCCCAGAGTCACTGCCCATACAATCCTCTTGTGGCTGGCTCAGATTATGAGTCCAAGTTCTGATTCGTCCAAGGCACCATTTTAGAGCTAGCTTACTTCATAATTGATTGGTCCAGTTTAGCAGTTCAAAACTAGAATGGGGAACTAGCAGACACAGTTCTGACTGCAAAGAAAGCAGGTTAGACAAACTGTAATTTCATTATTACTCTAAATAATTTCTGGCAAACAGTTACATCTTTCAGATAGGTTCCCTTTGCACTCCTAGTGACTGCAAAATGAAGTGAATTGGCAGCAGCTTGAGTGGTACTCAATCAAAGAAACACACAGTCCCCATACAAACTAATTATGTTTGCAAGCAGACAGCTCTTAAAGAGACAGTACCAGAGGTTCTAAAAACACTCACTGATAAATGGCTTAAATGCCAAACACCATTCAGGCTTGGAGCATTCAAGCAAGCTCCTGGAAGTCTTTTGGGAACTCCCATTTGCAGGGGGTTACACCTTCCTGGTTTGGGAAAGCTTGACGTCCGCGTCAAGCAAGTACTCCCATAAGTTTTAACTGCAACCATATACATTTGCATTAGGCTCACACATGTAATCATCAGTCAATATATCATTTTACCAAGAACACATTTCTGAAACATTGCAGTACATCACTCTTTACACAGTATTACACACACATTGTACCATAACTCAAGTTATTACCTCTTGTACATGAAACCTGAAGAGAGGGGGCCCTTCCCTATCAGTTACCTTGGGGCTGGACGGGCAAGGGCACCATACTTAGAGGGCAACACAAGTAACTTGGAGTTAGCACTGATGCTCAGTTTGGGCAATGAGCTCGGGACATACACTCCTTTATGGACAACATTGAGAGGCAAATCCACAGGCCTCCCAAGGAATCATAACTGAGGTGCACCACAGGCTTTACAGCTCGACCAGTCTTTCTAGGGGAACTGTTATAGTCTCTGCCTCTGAGCCTCATTTTCAGCATTGTCCTCACTTGTCAGGGAGTCTCCATGGGGTAGAGAGGCTAGAACTTGGGGCACTTTCAGCTCCAGGAGTTACAGTTTCTGAGTCCACAACATTTGGCTCGCATGGAGAGCTGGACACTGGCAGTGGACTGTCAGGGCACTCAAAATACTCTTCTTGTTCGATGTATCACCAGTCTGCCCAATTCATCTTTTCTCCCTGAAAGCTCAAACAGTTCAACCATGCACAATGATTCCATTTCATCTGATCTGATGCTTTGCACTTCACTTTCTGGGAGCATTGGCTCCAGGGATGAAGCTGGGGCTTAGACAGTCCAGAAGGCCCAGCTTCATCTCCAGTATTGACTAGGGATTGCCTCAAACAATTGACTCAGTTCGTAAGAAGGATAGTATTCAAAGTCACTCTCACTTTCTTCCCGATATGGACTGACAGTCATGCTCAACTGGGACTTGTGAGGGAACACTTTAACTTTGCTTCTGTAGGTGCAGACTTTCTTGATCTTTTCTTAGCAGCAGCTCTAGTCACTGGTCCAGAGGGGCATCTTCTAGGGGCTCAGACTCAATTAAGATTTGTCCAATGGCAGTAAATGATTTCTATGCATTGTTTTACATCTTTTGAATTATTCTCAGGCCTTACTTTTGTACACTGGCAGATCATCTAGTTTGCCCACTACAATGTGAGGGAGATGGTGCTATCTGTCAGCAATCTTGTGCTTGCCATGCAGTCCCAGATTTCTTAGCAATACCCGATCTCCCTCCTGGAGTTCCTGTGCTTTCACCTTTTATCATACCTTTCTTTGTTGGCCAGATTTCTTTTTGGCAGCCATGGTTTGAGCCAGTTGGCACGCATGAGTTGCTGGGCCTTTAACTTTGCACATACTGTAAATAGTTGTCAGCTTGAACTCCCATCAGGAGAGACCCCAAACACATCTACTGGTAGTCGAGCTTTCTTCCAAACATCAGCGGTAGGGGAGAATCCAGTGGCATCACTTTTGGTGCAGTTATAAGCATGTACCAGGGTGCTAATTTGTTGGCTCCATCTAGGCTTGTCCTTTGGGTGCAGGGTGCCTAGCATATCTAGCAAAGTGCTGCTGAAACGTTCAGGCTGTGGGTCCCCTGGGGGTGGTAAGGAGTGGTTCTGGACTTTCAGACTCCCACAGAGAAAGCATCTCTTTGATCAGACGACTCTCAAAGTCTCTCCTTGATCAGAATGGATTCTTTGTGAGCCCCATAGTGAACAAAAAGTTTTCACAAGTACTTTGGCCACAGTGGATGCTTTCTGGTCTTTGGTGGGGAAAGCTTGGCATATCTCGTGAAATGGTCAGTGACCACCAGCACATTACTGATATGTTCTTTGATCTGACTCCAAACTCCAGAAAATCAATACAGACCAGCTCCATGGGTGCACTGGTGGTGATGTTAACAAGGGGGCAGCCCTCTGGGGCAAAGCTTTCCTCTGTAAGCAGCGACTACAAGTTCGAATGTGTTGCTCCACATCAGCCCCCATCTTAGGCCAATAGAATCTGGATCTCACCAAGTCAAGTGTTCTGTCTATACCAAGGTGCCCCATGTGGTTGTGCAAGGACCTCAGTACTGAGTCACTAAAGGCAGTGGGCAGCACTAGTTGTTGTTTGTCTACTTGTCCCCTCTGTCTACTGTTTCTCTGTATAACAGTTTATTGATCAGTTTCAACTTAGGACCTTCTTTGTATAACAGTGCAGTTCTCAATCAGTGGAGCGTAATTTGACACATTTTTTCCTGCATAGAGGGCTTCTAAAGCTGCTTTGATCATGGGATCGCGGGATTGAGCCCGCTTGAATACTGTCATTGTCCAGCTGAGGCAGTGCACCAATGTCTATTACAGAAAAGTGGCAATAAGCAGCAGGTATGCAATTCTCAGAGTGCCCTAAGCAATCCAATTATGCAGTCCATCATGCCCTGCGGGACACCTGCTCCTCCCCTGTCAAACCTTCCGCAGAGTGCCCGAATGTCAGGTTCTGCCAATGGACCCAATCATTCTGGGGAACAGGCCTCCGCGGGAGAGCATCAGCATCTATGTGGTTCAGACCTGCTCGGTATTCGAGCATAGTCATATGTAGATAATGCAGAAAGCCACCTTATGGCCAGTGGCATCCAACTTAGCTGAGGTCTGCACATAGGTCAAAGGATTATTGTCAGTTTACTAGTATTTTAGCCCCATACAAGTACTCTGGAATTGGTCAACAATAGCCCACTTCAAAGCTAGGAACTCTAACTTATGTACAGGATAGTTCTTTTCGGATGGGGTCAGGCTTCTACTGGCAAAGACCTGGTCTCAGGCATTCCTAGTGCTTAGTACAACACGGCCCCAACCCTTGCAAGCTAGCATCAGTGTGCAGGACGGGTTTTCTTGGATCGGCATAGGCTGTACTGGAGCATGGGAGTTGATATATGATCTCATGAAAAGCAGTCTCACAATCAGGAGTCCAGCGGGCCCTAAATACTTCACTTGGATGAAAATACACTCTTTCAGTCTTGAGGGACGCTTGACTTTGGTATTTTTGTGGGTTGGGGGATACCCTTGAGTAAGGTTAAGTAAAGGGCTGATCACTCTTGAATAGTCCTTGATGAAGCGCCCGATAATAACCACAGAATCCCAGGAATCTTTGCAGTTCTTTAGATTTTTGGGCTGTGGCCAGGTGGTCAAGGCCTCAGCTTTACTTGGGTCGGTCTCTATTCCCTCGGTGGATACTATGTGTCCCAGTATACTTTACTGATGTTTGAAAAGAATTGACACTTATCAATGGACAGTTTAAGGCCAAAGTCCTCCAGTCCGGTCCAATACCTTAAATAATCTGCTTTCATGTTCCTCCAGTGAGCTGCCAAACACAATAACATCATCTAGGTATACCAGGCACTCTAGTAAGTTCATGTCCCCACTGCACGCTCCATCAATCGTTGAAAAGTGGCTGGGGCACCTGAAATCCTTGAGGCATCCTCATGAATTCATAGAAGCCAAGCGGATAGATAAAGGCAGTCTTCACGTGTCCTCTCTGGGCCATCGATCTGGTAGTACCCATCATGGAGATCCAGCACAGAGAACCACTTGCTTCCTGCTTAGGCAGTCCAAAGTATCCTGAATGCGGGCATTGTGTACTGATCAGGGATAGTCCGGCCGGTTTAAGGTGCGATAATCCATACACATCCTTACTGTTCCATTCTTTTCCTCACTACCACAATGGGGGAAGCATAAGGGCTTCTGGATTCTTGTATTACACCAGCAGCTAACATCTTCTTGCAGATGCCGGGTTCACATCATCTATGTCAGCAGGTGCCAGGGGTCGAGACCTCTCCACGAAATGGTGGTCTTCCGTCCATGCAGCGGATATTGTGCTCAGCTCCTCGTACCATCCTCACATCCCATTCTTTAAAGAAAACACCTGGTCTCTCTGGGCAAGCTTCTTACTGATCCTCACTTTCCATTCAGCTGGTAGCGGGAGTCGCTGAATCAAACAAGTCAGGCGTTACTCTGTCACTTCTTCCTTGAACTCTTGCTGCTGGGTAGCACTTCAGTGTCTGCACAATACACATTAGCCAGGATGCAACCTCTGTTTACTCGAATGTCTCTTTCAGACACATTATGAACTTGGACCATTACCCTTCTGGCATAAGCATGGGCTCTAATGAGCAAAATACTAAGCTTGACCAGCAGTCCCTCTGGCAATTTTCCATCGCCTGGTGCATCCAACATTAATATTTTATTCTTAACATCCTTTCTGATACGGACCTCTCCTGTAAGGTACACTGGGCATTTGGCGCCAGGATCAGAGAGACTCAGGATCCTTCTTCCATACAATTCCGACCGGTTCCTCTGGTTCTGTTTTTTCAGCATCTCTCTGTGCCTCATAGGCCTTCTTAATTAAAGCCGAACTCTTAAAGCTCTACTAGTCTTTTGACCCCTGTTTTTCATAACACAACTGTGCCAGCCTTCCAACATATGAGCATTTGTTCCAATCGATAAAGGGACACACCATCATACAGTCCAGTGAGGGAACACTAAGGCTAGGGTCTCTACTTGTTCGGCCACTCCAGCCACGGAGGTGGGAAAGACAGCCAAATTCGGATATACCGGAATAGGGTAGGCCTTCTCACTTAACCCCATACATGCAGTCCTTCTAATGGTTGTAAGGGTACGTCTGACACTTCTGATACCAATCCTGGAACATAATTGTCACTTGGGAGCCACTGTCTAATACAGCTCTTGTAGACACTCCATTCACCTTCTGATGGTCTCCATGGAGGACCCACTATTCTGGACCCAGTCTGGAGAAGTGGTAGGGGGCCTGGGCAACTGGCCTTGCCACAAAGGGCGTGAATTAGCATTTTGGTGCCCTCACTGGGATCATGTCGTGCACCTCTTAACCACTGATTTCTTCTCCGAAGCTCTCCTTGCAGCCTATATGCAACTTTGTCAGTGTCTTTTGGGGACTGGCATTCCCTTTTCATGTGCCCTATCTTTCCCACAATTATAGCAAAACATACTTTCTGGAGTTTGAGCTGGCGAGGTGCCACACTGGAGCCAGGGCGAGGGGTATACTAACTGAAACCTGGGTGCCATCTCTGTCTGCAGCGTGATAAGCATTTGGAGACATCTCGTCAGTTTCTCCACTTCCATGGTCAAGGAATTGAGTTTGGAGCTGTTATCAGCAGGAGATACATGGGTGGGTACCCCCACCCCCATAGCAGATGCAGTCGGATATAGGTCAGGGCCCGCACTTGCAGGCGTGGCCTTCATAAAGGGACTGTTTTTGAATTCCCGGATCTCTCTCAACAGTTCGCCCCATTGTGGCATATCTTTTTCCTTGTCAGAGCACTCATTGACTGTCAACCTCTGCCCCTGAACTTCACTTGATGGGTCACCCTCAGTCACTCGTCGTATAGCACAGCTGTTGGTGCAGGTACCTCCCGAGGTCGCCTTTCTCAACTCCTCCAATTTCTCTCATTAACTCATCATGGGAGGGTGGGGATTCAGTCGATTTGCAAGTAACTGAAGCAACAGCAGTTCTGAGAGGGGCAGACTTAAGGATTCTGTCCAGTCTGGTTCGGTCCAGTTCAATCGCTGGCAAACTACCCTTTCTGAGGCATTCTTGCAACAATTTTTCCACCGAGAGACATACACAGACAACAACTCCCTTGGTACTGTTGTGCATTCTTACTCTCCACCATAGGTCCTCATCAGAATCTGGGCTCCCATACACATTCTCCAAGGCCTCAAGATAGGCCTGTGCAGTCGCTTCAGGGTTACTGGCCCGTTTAGCTTACGGATGGTAGCCGGGCAGGACCACCGGAGCTCTCACTAACCTCTTTGGCTTTTGCCTTCCGAGCATTGCCATTTCTAGCACTTGGGGGCAACATAGTCTATCCAGGTCTCCCAGTCATCCTCCTTGGGGTGGGGAGGGTGCCGAGAAGATCCTCAACCTTGGTGAAGTCGTGACTAATGGCAGGTGCAGAAATAGGAGTCTGCATTGGTTCAGCCACCATTACGGGCACTGGAGCAGGAGAGGGTGTTGGGGAGGAACACCCCAGGTGGCAAGAATAGTTTCTTCAAGTCCTCCACAGTTTCCCCTCTCCAGCAACCATTCAGCAAATTTCTCCTCAAAAGTTTCAGATAGTGGTGGGGCTGATTCCCCGGGTCTTCTGTCCTTAGTTATCACTCTCCAAGCAGTGAGGGCTCCCTCTGGGGTAATGGTCTGTGGCACTTTGGAGCTATCTATGGGATCATAAACTCTGCTAGGGCCAGGAAAGTGTGGGTGAGCAGATTAGCATGCCGACCCACCACCACAGGGTTTTGTAAACCTTCCACCTCGGAAAGTACTCCCTGCACAGTGTCCAGTATGATACCCAGGGGATGTCAGGATAAGCATAGCATTTTGGGGGTCGATCTCCTCCCAGTACACCACTCCACCAGCGGTGCACAGCCACTTCTGTCGGGTACCCATTTTTTCTTAACAGTGGTTAGTAAATATGGCCACTAGAGGACACACAATCCCAGCGGTGAGCCTCCAAGATGTAACCCTAGATGGCGCTATCCCAGGGGCTACTACCCCTGCCTGATTTGCCACTAACAGGTTGAGGGGCCTGGATCCAATGGCGGGTGCCTCCACCCAGAGGTCAGGGTTTGCAATAGTTAAACTAACTTGGTCACAGCCCTCTGGGACACTGCAACCCCTTTCTTCCCACTAGTGGCCCACACAATATATCAGAATTACCTTCACAGTATACACTTACCCCAGGTCTGGTTCCGGCACTGGGACCTCCTGTGAAATGAGATACAGTGCAACAATCACAGTACAGTACTTTAACATAGACAAATACCTCAGGCAGTATAACTTTGCTGAAACAAGCAGCTCTGATTTATTTAGGGGATATAACAAGGACAGGGGAAATCAGGTTAATTAGCTTATCACTCTAATAATCTACCTATGGCTCTGTGCACAGCCTATCCCTATCAGTTACTGGCCCTGGGTACCCAAGCCCTAGTGGCTAGTCCAAACCGTGGCAGCTGGTAGGGGCCCTTTCACACAGAGAAAAGGAGAATTAAACAGTCAGCAGTACAGTAATTCCATTTGGATTTAATGTGGCAATTCAACAGGGAAGCGATCCTGAATTAGTACTCACGACCTCCAAATAAGATAGGGTCCTTCAATGTCAGCAGGGCTCACTTGAGGTCACACAAACCTCTTCACACATTTATATAAAAGAAAGCACTATACCAGGCAGGCTGCATCTGTATCCCGATCGCAATTACTGCACAATACCGGAGAACACACAGCAGATTCAGTTCCTGACAGACCGAGTGCAATTTTCAGCAATTCTTCCAGTCTTCTACAGGGTGAGCCTGGTTTCTACTCTTCAGAGATCCTTTGATTCTTTTCACAGGACGGATTCAGTCCTAACAAGCTGCAGACCGGAACTCTGGGCCTTACACACGTTTTTTGACTAAAACTGCACACTGAAAAAGCACAGGACTCCTTCCTTCTTCACTGCCAAAGCTCAACTGCAACTCCAACCGACAAAAACGGGCACTTCCTTTGAGTTCCTCCCAGTTCTTGACTGGATTGGCTGTCACTCACAATAGACTGCTGCTGTTGGTCCAAAAGGCACTGAAGTCTAAACTACATCTCCCAGAGTCACTGCCCATACAATCCTCTTGTGGCTGGCTCAGATTATGAGTCCAAGTTCTGATTCGTCCAAGGCACCATTTTAGGCTAGCTACCCCACACTGATTGGTCCAGTTTAGCAGTTCAAAACTAGAATGGGAACTAGCAGACACAGTTCTGACTGCAAAGAAAGCAGGTTAGACAAACTGTACTTCATTATTACTCTAAATAATTTGGCAAACAGTTACATCTTTCAGATAGGTTCCTTTGCACTCCTAGTGACTGCAAAATGAAGTGAATTGGCAGCTGAGTGGTACTCAATCAAAGAAACACACAGTCCCCATACAAACTAATTATGTTTGCAAGCAGACAGCTCTTAAAGAGACAGTACCAGAGGTTCTAAAAACACTCACTGATAAATGGCTTAAATGCCAAACACCATTCAGGCTTGGAGCATTCAAGCAAGCTCCTGGAAGTCTTTTGGGAACTCCCATTTGCAGGGGGGGTTACACTTAATAGTTTTCATCAGTCTGGAGACCGAAATCTTTGACAGCATTTTATGTTTACAATTAAGGGTGCATTTTAGATATCAGTTCTTCTAGTCATTTTCATCCCCTTTTTCATAGAACAAAAATAACAATGCATCCTTCATGTTATCTGATAGTTTCAGAGCAGTGAAGACAGAGCTGCATACAGCCATTAACTCAGGCTCGAACAGAGGAGAGAACAGCTCATGCAGTTCAGCAGTTCAGCCATTTCTCTCCAGAGCCAGTTTATTCCGAAAAGAAAACAATAGCACCCAGAACCTCATGTAAGGTGATAGGTTCAACTAAGGCAAAAGACATTTCTGAGGGCAGGATGGGAAGTTCTGTAAGCTCAAAAAAAACTATAAAGGTCTACCAAGTTAGGGGGAGACTCTCCAAAAATATTTATTTATTGAAATGTTTCACCAGGAAAGGCACACTGAACAACAAAGTTGCTCATCTCATGGAGCATCCTGAGGAGAAGGAGAATCAGGAGAACAACGATACATATGAGTGACAACAACAAATTACGTAGAGTTACAGGCATGAGAAGTAACAGTCAGGTACAATCAATGACAACAAGCAGAAAAATATTAAGTGCTTTGGTAACCAATACTTCAAGTGCAATTATTTAGAAAGAGGGCAGTAAATTCAAAGGGGGTGAGATGGAGGAGGGCTAGGCTTAAGGGAGAAGAAATTTGTTGGAGGCAAAAATTTGTTTTTTTTTTTAACCAGGAGAGACACACTAAGCTGAAAGCATGTTTACAGGTGCGATCTGGGAGTACAAGGAAGTTAAGTGACTTGCTCAGGGTCAGACAATATGCAAGTGGGGGCTGTGGGATTCAAACCCAGGTCTCCAGGTTTGCAGCTCAGAGCCTTAAACCACTGTGCTATACTGTCTCCTTGTTGGAAATAGGGAGGTCACAGGCAGGAACAGTTTGGGGATAGAAAGTTGTGTAAGGCTGCAGAAAGGGAAGACGAGTGGGAGGAGTGACAGATCTGATGATGAAGGGAGGTTCCACAATTTGGGTAGCCAGTGAGAGAACAAATTTTGACCTTTAGCTGTTGCACAGTGAGGGACAACCAGGGTACAAGAGTCAATTGATCTAAGTGCCTGGGCAGATGGGGGGGTGGTAAGCAAGGAGAACAGGTAGGTAGGGAGAGCATCGCGCCAGAATTCTGAGATTAGTTTAGCACAATGAGGGGTACAACGGTTAGACAGTGAGGTAAAAGACAGCTGGCAGTAGAGGTCACAGTGATAAGTAAGAGGAGGTGAGTCAAGAGCAACGCAGTAGAAGAGGTTAAAGAGGGTGTCCAAATTGGATAGGGGGGTGATGGGAGCAGCACTGTAGATTACATCACAGTAGTCAAAAATAGGGAGGATCATCTTTTGGACCAGCTCACGCCTTACCAGTAGAGGGATGCAACTACAGTTCCTGTATAAAGTGCCTAGCTTGGGGTGTAGTTTCTTCAGGATGGCATCAACATGTCCAGAGAAGTTTAGGTGTTGGTCAAGCCAAACCCCTAGGTAATGAAATGAGGAGGAGGCCTCAAGGGTTGTTCCATCAAGGGTGTGGAAAGTGGACATGGTGGTTAGCCTTGAGAGTCTCTGCCTTGTGCCAAAGGTCTTGAAGACAGTCTTCTTGGCATTAAGAAAGAGTTGGTAAGAGTTGAGCCAGAGCTGGATCTTACTGAAATCTAGCTGGAGTCTGGCAGCCACATCAGTGGGGGATTGGCCTGAGGTGAACAGGACGGTGTCATCTGCATAGATGTGTTTGGAGGAGAAGGAGGAGCAGGCAGAAGGGAGATCATTAAGAAAAACAGAGAACAGCAGGGGACCAAGCACAGAGCCCTGTGGGACACCAGTGCTAATAGGTAGAGGAGGGGAGATGGAGTCAGCAATATGAACTGATTGTGTCCTGTCTGTCAGGTAGGCACTGAACCAGTTTGTGGCCAAGGTGGAGAGGCCTGCTGAGGCGACGTTAATAAGGAGGAGGGTGTGGGAGACCATGTCGAATGCCTTGGCAAGGTCCACAAAGATCGCAGATGTGACATGGCCTCTGTCCATCTCTGAGAAGATGGAATCAGTGTGCCAAAGTAGGAAAGTGGTGGTGGAGTGATTTTTCCAAAACCCAGATGGGAAGGGAGAGAAAAAAGATGTGTCAGATAGGAAGAAGGAGATTTGAGCTAGGACCAGGTGTTCCTGAAGTTTGGCAAGGGTAGGCAACAGCAAGATAGGGTGATAGTTCCCTGGAGAAGATGGGTCACCACCCTTGGGGAGGGGAGGACAATGGCGTGCTTCCAAGAAGTTGGGATAGAGGCAATATCAAAAAAGAGATTTAGAAGGAGAGCCAGGGGGTGGGATATCACTGGAGCTGAGCGGTAAAGTAGCCTAGGGTCAAAGCCATCAGGTGAGTGCCCTTTGATGGATTTAGGGCCAGGAGAGCATTTTGGGTGTCTGAGGGAGTTATATGTGAGAAGTTAAACGGAATAGTGCCCAAAGGAGGGTGTGTAGTAGTAGAAGGGGGAGTAGGAGTGGAGGGATATGAGAATGGTAGTCAGCAGCCATACTCTGAAATCTGTCATTTTTGGCCCTTTTCATTAAATATATGCTCTTTACTTTTTCTTTACAAGCTTCATAAAGATTTTTATATAGGTTTTTCTGCCCCCTTCCTGTCATCTGCCAAGGATATATCCTGTTGATTAGGGATATACCTTGATCAGGCTATGCACCATCATTCACTCTGAAGTGTATTACTGTAATATGGTGGCCTAAACAATAACATCCACCTGACTCTGCACACAAATGCATGTTACTGTGATTTACTCTCTTTCTGAAATTGGATGTGAAGCATCATGTCTACCCCATCCACAGAAGCATTTTGGAAACCAAGAAACTTCTTGCACATTACATGAGGTTACCCACATGACTACTTTTAATTCTTTTTTTCAACTTATTTGTGTTCCACTACTGGTGATGCTGGATTATATGTTCATTTTGTTTGTTGTATGTTTAAAACTCATTGTACCCTAGGTGGCCATTTTGTATCAGGTTAAAGGAGAAGTCCACCCAAAACTTGAAAAAATATATGCTATGCAGAGTGTTTTAATTTGTATGTGAAGTTCTAGTGTTTCCTTCCCTCTGACTGGTATTAGGAGTTTTTCCTAAATTAGCCTGCTAGCTTTAGGGTAGTTTTACGACCCCTGGAGATCTCCATATGAAGCAGCTTAATTGTATTCCTTTGTCCTACAATGCACCTTGTTTCATGTGATGGTGATGTAGCAGAGACCATAAATCCAGCAGAAAGCATTGCTTTACAATCAGTTCACAACAGTAGAGATGGCTATATTTTAAAATCTGTAGAATTCAGCTTGGTGACCACCCTCCTCGTAAAGGTCTTACTGTCCTGAAAACCTTGCTGCTGGTAATTTTTGTGCAGCTTGTAAAGCTTCCAAGATATTTAGTTTGTTTGGCATGTGTGTGTGCTGAATGTTGGGTCTCTCTTACATCACTGTCACATGAGACAAGATGCACTGTGGGAACAAGAAATACAATTAAGCTATCAGGGATGAAGCTCCCCAAGGGGTCGTAAAACTAGCATAAAGCTAGCAGGCTAATGGATGGTTCAAACTTCATATGGGGCTACTGGGTACAATGAGTTTTACTGCTGAGAGTCTGGAGGTGTTTTCATTGCGTAATTGTGCATGTCATTAACATACACTAATTGCCTTTTGAGGTACCTGCTTGGCATAGTTTAGCTCTCTTTACCGCTGATATGGCAGCAGTTTCTGACATCACTTCATTAACTAATTAAAGATCCAGTTTGTTTGGATACACTGGTGAGGTCTTTACCCAGATGTAAGCATTCCAGTGTTAACGTCACACAGACTGTGCTGACTAAAAAAAGTTTAACTAAATGGATAGCCACTCTTAAAGAAGAATGTATAAAATAGGAGTGGCATGTGATTACTCTCACAGCATACACTGTGGGATTCCTAGGGGCCTTAAAGTTTTGGTCGAACCCAACATTGTTTTTTTTAAACCAGAAGCTCTTGAACAGATGGGATTCCATCCATTCAAAATGCTCCATTGATTGGATGTTGGCAGTGATAGAGGCAAGAGCTAAGGAGAAGAAGGTCGATATATGTTAAAATTAGAGGAACAATTGAAACTTTCAGTTGAAGAATAGGCCTATATCACTTTCTTAGACAAAATCAAGCAGGATTTTGATAGAGGTGATGAAAATTGAGAAAGTAGAGGAGAGGGCACTCTTGATTACTGTTACATACGTGTACAATTGGGGTACAATCCCTGGCAAAAAAAAAAAAATTCCTTAAAAAGCCTTTTCAAATGCAAGCAGCTCAGAGGATAGTGGGGCTGAGCAAGCAGCAAACAGTAACAAGCAACAAAAGTGTTTTTTTAGGGTGACAGCAGTGAAAACAGCCTATACACAAAGAGAACTCCCTAGAGTCAGTACCAGATAAGACGTATGCAGATACAGAGGAGGGGGATACACAAGGAACAGTTGGGGGGGGTCAAAATAAATGGCAAAAAGTTCAAAACAAGGAACTAAACACACAGAAAAAAAGTAGATAAAGAAAAAGACAAAATGATAAAGGATAAGAAACAGTAGAGTGTTGAACAGAGTAATGAGGTGCTCAGCGCAGTCTTCAATTTGTCCTCCAAACCCCTGACTTTAGAGCAGAAGGCAGCCCTTTCCAAAGGAATGTCCTTTGCTCCATATCCTAGGGTAGGTCCGTGTCAAGTCAGGCTTGACCTTCTAAGGTTTTTTTGAGGGTCAGGCTGAGGCATCATTTTTGGGAGAATACTAAAAGTAGAATGAATCTAGAATTAGACCTAAGAAATAAACTCAGTTTTTCAATTTTTGGTACCAGGACCCATCTTACATTATACAGAAACCTTTGCAACCTCTGTTAGTAAGGACACAGAATAACTAATTTGGAGAGAGGCAAGGGAACCTTTGAATTCCAGTTTAACATTTCTTGACAGACAAAGCATTGCAATCTGACCCCACCCTTGTAATCAAATCTGCCGACAAGGGTGGGGGACTTGTCTTGGTAGACTTGGGAGACTACCATAGTGAGGTATTGAGCACTCTTCTACTACTAACTACATGAAACTTAGGGGTGACCCAGTGTCAGAGGTCATGGAAACAGTTTCTAGAAAAGTGCAGGAAGGTGTGGACGTGGAATGGGTGGAGGACTGGGTGGCATAAGGACTGGTCAGAAACCACCTAGCCACTCCAGTATTTACTGCCTCGCCAAGGTACATAAAGGCAAATTTACCCCATCTAGTAGTCCAGTAGTATTGGGCCTCTATTCCATTCTGGAGCCCCTTTCTACTTACGTGGATTATTACGTCAGAGATTTTGTTAAGTTCGTCCCCACCTACTTACAAAATGCCAGAGATGCTCTAAGTTTACTAACAGAACTAAATGAAAATTCATTAACATTACATCAGATGTTATTGGTTACAATGGCTATCTCAGATCTTTATACTTCAATTTCTCAGAGGGCCTAAGTATATTAGAATCTGTTTGTATTTATTTATTTGCAAAATGTTTCACAAGGAAAGACAACATGAGCTGTAAACAGTTTATTTCCAGAAGCATCCTGGGGGGGGAAGGGGATTACAATAGCTGGGAGAGCAAGCAAACATATATACAGGGTAAAATAAAAGTACACTATTATTGCATAGCATTGCAGAACTATTATATGACATTGTAATACACAAGGAAGGTAACTTTAGGCATCTCAAATGAAGTGCTGCAAGTCAAAGGCTGAGCACAAGTTGGTAAGTGCCAACGCAAGCTCAAGGGGAGGCTAGTATATGACAAGAAGGGACGTGGGGGGAGGGAAAGAGGGTAGGGGAAGGGAAGGGAAGGGGAGAGAGGAGAGGAGAGAGCAGTCACAAATCTATATCCCTTCAGGATGCTGAGAACCCTGCAAGGGGGACAAGAGACAGGCAGAAAAGGAGAAAGGGATGGGGAGTTGGAGGAGGGAGAAGGGGAGGGTGGAGTCAGCCAGGACCTGTTCACTCCCAGGATGCTGAAGAAACCCTACTAGGGGGACAGGACCAGGCAGAAAAGGAGGTGTGAGAAAAAAGGGGGTAGGAGGATTAGAGGGGGGTGAACAACAGTATTGGGGTGGGAGAAAGGAAAATAGAAATTGGGAGGCAGGAGTGATAGGAGTATCTGGAAATGGAAAAGAGGGGTTCAATGGGGGGAAATAGGTGAAAGAGAGGGGGGTAGGAAAGCAAGTAGTGTGACCACTGGAGCTGGTTGGATAGGTGGGGGTGAGAAGAAGAGGAAATGAAGGAGAATACCCTGTGCGGGTATAATCAGTAGGAGGGATAAGGAGACTGAGAGGTGAGTCAAGGAATAATGGATAAAGGGTAAGAGGTATATTTACGCATGGGTAGGGAGGGTGGAGAAGGGGGCTGGTAGCAAGTACAGGGGGTAGAAGCTGAAAAATGAAGGTGGGTAGTGTGTTAAGGAGGGGGGGCTAAGAGGGGGCTAGTAACAAGTACAGTTAGGGGAATAGTAGTTGTGTAGGGCCAAGGAGATAGAAGATGGGGATGAGGGGAGTCTGCTAGGAGAAGGAAGCAAGTTCCAAAGCTTTGGGAATCAGTAGGAGAAAGCAGCCTGGCCTATCGAGGTGGTGCAACAAGGGATAGCTAGGGTGTGTGCATCGGTAGATTGGAGAGGGTGGGAGGAGTGAGGAGGGGCTTCTGTTCTTTACCTTAGGAATACGACTGAAAACCCTCCTACTAAATTTTTAGTGGCTCTAACTGAAATTGTCCTCAGTAACAATTACTTCAGGTCTGAGGAAACTTTTTTTTTCAACAACTAAAAGGGACAGCAATGGGGTCTGCCATGGCCCTGTTGTACGCCAATCTGAATGAGGGCCATTTTGAATCACAATACATCACGGACCAGTCAGTGAATAAGTGGCATAGGAAGACTATACACTTTAAACATTAAATAGATGATTTATTTTTTCTGTGGCATGGATCAATTGCAGATTTGAAGGAATTTCATTAATTATTTGAATTTTTGTAACCTAAACCTGAAGTTTACCTTAGAATACAGGACACTAAAATAGCTTATCTTTATTTGGAATTCTACATTGAAAACAATGAACTTTGTAGTAAATTGTATAAACAAAATATGGAACAAAATGGTTACTAAGGAAAGACAGCTATCCCCTGCAGAGACTGGCCAAAAACATTCCTTTTGGTCATTTTCTGCGGGCTGAAAGAAACTCTTCTGAGCCAAGTGATTTCCAGAAGGAACTGGATTTAATGACAAGCCATTTTAAGGCAAGTGAGTACTCTGACCATACACTCTCAGTAACCAGTAACGGAGTAAGTTCCCTAGAAAGGCAATCTCTGTTAAAACAGAGAGTTAGGGATAGAGATATTACTTCAGCAAGAACATTTTCTCCACACCTTATTTTTTTAAGTTTTCCCAAACTTAGTGCTATCATTTGAAATCACTGCCACATTCTGACTTCTATAGTCTGGGCAGCCACCTTTTTGCAAATCAGCCATTTATAGTTCCCAAAAGATGCCCCACATTGTGGGACAAGTTGGTGCGCTCTGATATGAGAATAACAAACTAAGCGGTTTTTCCTTTGGTCCGCTCCCAATTGGCAATTATCTAGTGGGCCTTGCAACCAGTGTTCAAACACACATAAACTTTTAGAATTCTCCAATACTCATCATAATGTACATTCTAAGATGCATGTGATCTACATGCTGAAGTGACCCTGCTCCAAGATCTATATGGGCAAAACCCCTTGGGGTTACATACCTGCTTAACAGAGCACAAGTCTGACATTAGATGCTAGTCTATTAAATTTACTGTTGTAACACACTTTAATACTTTTCACCATCAAGTTGCAACATTGAAATTTTATGGTATTGAAAGAGTCAAAAACCGGGAGTTAGAGAACCAGTACCCACAACCCTCCCCCACCCCCACACACAAGATGGATATTTCAACAAAAGACAGCAGCTTGGTCTCCTCACATCCCATGGGCAGACGCCAGTTGAGTTGCTGCAAAGACTTTTGAAAGTTGAAGGTTTTTTCACCCAGTTAAGATTAGTTTAAGCAAAATGGGCAATACAAGAGCCACTGGCTTTACCTGGGTACAGGAGCCGGTGGGAGAAGACCACCAAATTCAATCACAGAGCAAGGCACAATTTCTAATCCCAAACTAAATTTGACGAGGGTAACCCTCGAGGGTAGTTACAGCAGAGGTCATAGAAAAGGAGTATTAACAATCTTGTAACTTTTCTATGCTCGACATCAAAGACTGCACCTGTACCTTGACTGTACTTATATGTCTGCACTTGAATGTAACTGTGATGTGATTCTTGTTTCTTGGTCATCTAATAAAAATGAGTTAAAAAAAAGAGTCAAAAAACTTAGAAGGAGAGGAAATTGGTAATGCCTGCTCCACACTAAAGAGGCGGTGTGGATAGAAAGGTTAGGGAAATTAAATGACAGCTAGGGATTGAACAAAGACATCGACAGGGGCCCCATTATGTGATGCGGTTTAACTCTCTGCTTATCTGCACATTCTGTGATTTTTGTGAACATTTGTTTATGTTTTGATACTGGAAGTATGATATTCTCCATTTTTTTAAGAATTGTCCTTTGTATTTCCAGACACAACCACCCTAGCCTGTCCAGTCTCCCACCAGTAGCTCGGTAGCAAGCTTCATATGGCTGGCAACATGTCTAATCATGGCAGTACCCCGTTTTCTTATTTTATTTTTAGACCATTAGAATCCTTGCAGTCTATCCAATTGCATTTTTTGGCGTGTTTTTCCATAATCCTTCTTTCTTCCCCCACCTTTCCTTTAGTCTTTGTCTTTTTTCCTTCCCACTCTCTTTTTTCCTCTTGTCCATCATCCCCTTGTCCCCCAATGAAAAGCTGCATAGTAGACGAATAATAACAAAAATCCTCAAAAACTCTCTTAAACCCCAACACCCCCCACCCCACCACCTTGTTTTAAATGTATCAACTTATTTGACTTGGTAGTGTAACTTATATATTTGGCACCAAGATTTGTGTGTATACTTATGTCCTAAGTATGGACTTTCCTTTAAAATGCTCTTCTAAAAATATTGAATTGTCAGTAAACAAAGTCGATAGTTTCAACTGTCATTAGCAATGCTGATGCCTTTTGGGAGGTGTGTCTCCTCAAGGGGAGACCTGTCAGTGCCCAGAATGTCTTTGATGTGCTGCCTACCCTCGCCATATGCCTCTGTCTTGGAACATACTCTCAGAAATATGGTGACGACGTTACACATATGCCAAGGAGGCAGGGCTTAGGATGCCAACATGGATAAAGGAGGAAATAACTCCTTTGAAATTTAGATATGACTAATGGCTTGGCAAAATGCCAAGTGGAGTGAGCAGTGATATGCTGCACTGAACAGGGAATATTGTGCTACTATTGTGGTAAGATGTTGTTATTATCCTAGTAAAGAATATATTTAAATAGCTCTAAAGAAAGTCAAATTGATATAAAATGTATAATTTCATATCAATGAAAAACATGCTATTGTGAATTTTTCTTCATATTTTTAACAAAAGGACCATATTCCCTTGATAAAGCTTATCCTTACCAAGTTAAACACTTGGAACTATATATGTGGCTGCTGCAAGTGAATTTAAATATGAATGATGTCAGTAAAAGAAGCTGTTGAACATTTCAAGGTTGCAGTGGGTGTCAGTTTCCTATCCCACCCCCATTTTCAATGGTAGTCCATAGCCACACTCAATTAAGTTGTGATCTGTAACTCTTGCCCCATTTCATTGCATAAATCCTCTTTCCCTTTTATTTACACACTTCATGAGGATTTTTAATATACTTTTTTCTGCCCCCTTCCTGCTGTCTCCCAAGGATATACCCTTTTGATCAGGGATATACCTTGTTCAGGCAATTTGCCATCATTCGGACAGCAAGGGATTTTTCTTCCATTTTCACCCCTTGTTCCTCCCTCCCTCCTTCTCAGGCATGGGCCAGGCCCTTTAGCCTCAGCAATGCAGTGAAACCCTACAAAAGAAGCAAGCTCTGTGGCCCATCTGCAGGGGTCGCTTCACACCGGAATCTGTCCTGAACCCTTTCTGGCTGAGGCTCGACCATCTGTTAGCTGCACGTAGCCCGGCCTGCCTCCTGATGCGGTGATTTATGTCCACTCCCGAGCTCTATTTGTGTACACAGCAGTGATATGCACTACCCTGGGGCCATCAGGGCAGCTTTTCACAAGGATTTGTTGAGGGGAAGTTTCCCCGTCTGCCATAAAGTTGTTCAGCAGTCAAGGAATGAGCTTTATTCTGAATACTGTACTTCTTGTTTTATGTACTGAAACCTTCCATAATCTCCTCCAGCTTGTATGAACATGAACTACTTATACATTTGAAATCTAAGATCTAAATACCTCTGATACGCAAATTGTGCTCAAGACCATACAGCAGCATGGAAGAAAATCCCTACCTACTGTTTTGTGTCCTCCCACCACAGAGAAATATCACTATATGAAATGGGATCAACTTCCTGGCAGTATACAATTCTGCAAGTTTCACTTGTGAGCTTGTGCCTGCCAATAAAGTATTGTTCAAATGGCAATACTCACATGTACATTTTTACAGACCTGTGATCACCTGTTTTCCCCCTAATAATGCATAATTAGAATATCCAGCTGGTTGGGTACCAGCTCCAGAAATTGGGAGATCTTAAAACAAGAAAAAAAATCAAAGCAAGTTTTCACTATGCCCCTAAAATGCATAAAGCCTTCAGTTCTTTGGTGATTCCTGTAAGCACCCTGCAGGCCTGCAGTTCCACAGATTTTTTCCAAAAACTGGAATCATAATACACTTTGTCTGTCTTCATGCTCCCATTACCTCTTTCAACTGCACAATTAAAATACCCCCTTCCCCATGAGACCATCTAAGTATGCAGAAAGAGTCGCATCATCTGAAAAAGATGTACTGTATTCTCTCAGTCTTTGTCTCAGGTACATACACAGACTGAAGTAACTAAGAAGTCACATTAAGTCCCGATTTCCAGCTCCGGCATCAACTACCTGAACTCTGAGTGCCCACCCCGTTATAATTTTCTGTGTTCTTGTTGTGCTCTAATTTTCTGAGAAGAGGTGTGGATGATTCTAACTCATTCTCCATTTCAGAGCCGCCCCATTTCATGGGACCTGTTAAGGACAGAGTTTATTTTCTAAATAGACAGAGTCTTCTGGTTTGTCAATCATTTTTGGCATTTTCTTTTCCAGGCATTGGCCCATTTGTTTCCTTTTTTGTATAACCAGATTTATATCTGATGCATGAGGAGGCATCCCAATCTCTATCAGATCAATTCTTTTCAGGATGGAAATTTTCAAGTTGTACACTTGGTGGAGATACAGTGGCTTCCAACGCCTCCTACTGAGTGTCAAAAACCCTGTGATTCAAGGCATCTGGTTGTGTGGAAGGTGGGGCTACCTTCTCCATGAGCATTTGGACCTGTCCCCATGAAAGACATTTCCTTTGTTTGTCCACTTCTGTGACTAAAACCACACTCTCCACTTTGTCCAGTGCTTTCTGTTACCCGTCCAACTCCTGGTCAGCAGACCAAGGCTCAAAAGGACACTTGATGGCTAGGTTTTTTACCTCTGCTTCTTGAGCTAAAAGAAACAGAAAAACATAGAACTTGTTGGCAGATAAGGACCTCTTTGCGCACCTAGTTTGCCCAGTTATCCCTGCCTACTGTGCCACCACAGACCCTACTCTATCTCTGGTCATCTGTTCTCCTTACTTAACTACCAAGGTCCCCTTGTATCTGCCCCATACATGCTTGAATCCCATCACCATTTTGGCACCCACCACCTCTGCTGGAAGGCTGTTCCAGGTGTCCACCACCCTCTCTGTGAAGAAACATTTCCTCACATTTCCTCTGAGCCTCCCCCCTTCAGTTTCATAGCGTGACCCCTTGTCCTTGAGCTTCTTTTTCTATGGAAAATGCTACCTTCCTGTATCTTATCAATACCTGTTAGGTATTTGAATGTTTGTATCATATTCCCCCTTTCCGTCCTCTCCTCCAGAGAGTACATACTGTATTCAGTTCCTTGAGTCTCTCCTCACATGGCTTTTGAGGCAGACCCTGCACCATTTTGGCAGCTCTCTTTTGTACTACCTCCACCTTATCAATGTTCTTTCAGAGGTGGGGCCTCTAGAGCTGGACGCAGTACTCGAGGTGGGGTCTTACCAGTGATCTGTACAGGGATAATATTACCTCCTTCATCCTACTGGTGATACTCCTCCCTATGCACCCAAGCATCCTGCTAGCCTTTCCCACTGCCTTATCACATTGCTTGGCTACCTTCAGGTCATCAGAAATAATTACCCCAAGGTCCCTTTCCTGTTTGGTGCTTGCAAGTACTTCCCCTCCCAGTTGGTTAGTATCCCCTGGGTTTCTGTGCCCCAAGTGCAAGATTTTGCACCAAAGTGCATTTTTTGCATTGAAACTTAGCTGCCAAACCCATAACTATTCTTCCAACTTTTTCAAGTAATCCCTCATTTTTCCCCACACACACCCGTGCATCTACTCTGTTGCAGATTTTTGTGTCATCCGTGAACAGGCATGCTTTCCTTCCAGCCCTTCCAGCCCTTCTGCAATGTCACTAATAAAGACATTGAAGAGGACTGGGCCTAGTACTGAGTCCTAAGGCACCCCGCTGGTCACATTGCCTTCTTCAGAGTGGACACCATTTACCACTACCCTCTGACTCCTGTAGCTTAACCAACTTCTTACCCAGTTTATGACTTTTTGACCCACTCCCAGAAAGGCCAACTTGTTCACCAGTCTTCTATATGGAACAGAGATCCAGGTAGCCACATCTACCACTCCTCCCTGATCCACTACCCTGGTCACCCAGTCGAAGAACTCGATCAGGTTTGTCTGGCAAGACCTCCCTCCTGTGAAACCATGTTGCGTTGGATCCTGTAATCCACTGGTTACACGGTATTCCACTATCCTTTCTTTCAATAGTGTTTCTATTACTTTGCCTACTACTGAAGTCAGGCTGACAGGTCTGTAATTTCCTGCCTCCACCCTGTTCCCACTTTTGTGAAGTGGGGCCACATCTACCCTCTTCCAGTCCCTCAGAACCTCTCCTGTTTCTAATGATAAGTTGAACAGAGTTGTCGGAGGTGCAGCCAGCACCTTTTTGAGCTCTCTCAGTATCCTGGGGTGCACCCCATCAGGTTCCAATGCCCTGTCTAGTTTTAATTGTGCTAGTACCTTGAGGATTTTCTCCTCTGTAAAAGGACTGGTGTCCACCTCCCTACCATTTATGCCCTTGTCCCTTATTTTTGGCCTGTCACCTACCCCTTCTTCTGTAAATACTGAACAAAAGTATTTGTTCAATATGGCTGCCTTTTTTGGGTCCTCCTCCTCACAAACCCCTTCTTCCTCTTTTATCCTTACTATTCCCCTTTGGTCTTCCTCTTCTCACTTATATATCTAAAGAAAGTTTTATCCCCTTCTTCTACTGATTGGGCAATATTCTCCTCTGTTTGTGCCTTTGCGTGTCTGTCTTCCCTGCCTCCCTTTGTTTCTCCTGGTAGTTCTCTCTATCCTCCTCCTTCTGTGTCTTTTTGTACTTTCTAAATGCTAGTTTTTTTTGCTCTTGCTTTTTCTGCTACATCTTTAGAGAACCACAGTGGTCTCTTTGTTCTGCTACATCTTTAGAGAACCATAGTGGTCTCTTTTTTATCTTGCCCTGGTTAACCTGCCTAACACAGAAATTTGTTGCTTTTTCAATGCTCCCCTTTATTTTTTCCCATAGTTCCTCGACCCCTCCCCCAGATCCTCTATCCCTGCCAAGGCATCCCTGAGGCATTCTCCCATTTTCCTGAAATCGGACCCCCTGGAGACCAGGAACCCTGTCTTAGTGTGGCTCAGTTCTGGCCCAGTCCATATATTGAATCACACTGTTTAGTGATTGCTGATCCCACGTTGTCACCCACTGTGACGTCAGCAACACTGTCCCCATTTGACAGTACCAGGTCCAGTATCACCCCCCCCCAACAAGTGGCTGTCTTAATTAGTTGCCTGAGGAATGCCCCTTGCAGGGAGTCCAGGATGTCCCTACTTCTGACTGTTGCTGCAGCTGGTAGGCTCCAATCCACATCTGGTAGATTTAATTAATGTTAAATTAAATTAATGTTAAAATTGAGTCCTGATATTGAGCGTCATTATTGTTATGGAAAGCCCATGGACATTGATGGTAGGAATGGGCAGTTTCCTCACAGAGGTTGCACTTTACTTAATATAATGAAGGCCCACATGCCCATAATTTCCCCATAGCCCACAGCCTATACAGTATTTTGTCACAGATACTACTCGTGTGGGTATGAGAAGCACACTCTGATTGTTTCTAACTGTATAACACAGGGTTGTTTAATGAATATAAAATAAATCTAAATTTTGGTCATTCATAGAAATAGTTTGTCCTTGTTGTAGCCTTCATAAATACATTCATGTAAGAACTTTTTTTCACGTCAGATTGACCAACAGGTGTCTGTCACACTCTACTATTTCAAGCACGTGTATTGTCTGAATTCACAAATTTCAGTTCTTTGGTGGTTTCTGTGTGACAATACATCATGTATGTGTATAACTGGAAACACTATATGGCATCCTGATACACCATGTCTCTTCCCCACAGTTGAGGCAGCTGAACTCTGCTGCCACCTGTCCCCTGCCCCACAAGCCACCTGCTTTCTGTTCCACATTCGAGGCTGCTGCACCCTGCTGCCCACTGTCTTCTCCCACACAGTCAGGGATTGTGCACCCTGCTGCCTCCATCCCCTGCCTAAAGAATCAGGACTGCTACTCCCTGCCCAAACAGTTGGAGTTGCTGCACCCTGCTGCTCTCTCTCCCCCACTCCCACAGTCAGGGATGCTGCACCTGTTGCACTCTGTTCACGATGCATCAGGATGCAATTTAGTGTTTCTATTTATATACATACATGATGTATTTTCACACAGAAACCACCAAAGAACTGACATTTGTAAGTTCAAACAGTACATGTGCTTGAAATAGTAGAGTGTGACTGGCACCTGTTGGTCAATCCGACATGAAAAAAATGTTCTTACATGAATGTATTTATGAAGGCTACATCAAAGACAAACTATTTCTACGAATGAACAAAATTTAGATGTATGTTATATTTATTAAACAACATTGTGTTATATAGTTAGAAAAAAATCGGTTTTGATGAGAAAGAGCTCAGAGCTGTGATACAGACAAGCTGATCTCTCACAGGGAAAGATTTCCACTACTTCAATTCAGCATTGAAACTCAAATGATCAGCTTTTTATAAGAAGAGAATGATAGATTTTAAGCTAATCCATCTAAACACAAACCACAGACTGAGTTTGTAAGAAACCCAGTGAGCAAACCATTAACACTACAGCCTGCTATGATTGGGAATCTGAAGCAGCAAGCTACAGTACTCCAAGATGATGTCATCGCTCTCCAAGCCTGATTGAGATGAAAATAACTCCACTGTTTTCAGCCACTGTACAGCAAGTTAACAAATACTGATTTAAAGAAAACCACAAAACCAAACAGCATGACATTTTCAGGAAACTAATCATGACATAGGGATTTGAATTCAAGCTTTATTAACATTATGCAAAAACCTTTGCACATGATCTTTAAGGAGAACTATGTTCTACGTTCCAGACTTGAACATTCTGAGAACTTGCTCCTTGAACAAAGTGTTTGCATCAATGGCCTCCATGAAGGGTGTGAAGGGGCTATACTGACTGAGGCTATTAAGGAAGAAGGAGGCATTAGCAGTGGGGGGGGATGCTAGTGATATCCACAAATGTTACAGAGTTACCCCCAGAAAAGCTGTTGATACCTCCATACCCTGGACTTTGCTAATTAAACTGGAATCCGTGCTACAAAGACATATGCTTCTATACAAGGTCCATGCAATCAGAGATCTAGAGGTTGATGGTCAGTAAGTACAGCTTTTCCCAGATCTTAGCTTTGGCACAAGGCAGAGGCAAAAAAACTTTGAGGAAGGTAAAAGAAAACTAAGACAATACAATGTTCCTTTTAATTCCATTTATCCTGCTAAGCCCTGGGTTCAATATGCAGGACAGACTTACATATACAATGACCCCAAGGAGCTGGACAAAATCCTACTCAAATTTGAAAAAGCCATTCCACGGCATGCAGAGACAGTTGGATTCAGATCCCTAAAGGTCTGGGTCCTTTGGTTGCAAAATTACCATAGAGCAGTTTACCTTTGAGGCATAGTGCAGTTGACAAAGAGCTCGTTTTGAGATTGTATTTGTTATGGGGCAATGTTTTTTATTTAGTTTTTACAATTACAATATCATGTACTTGTTAATTTGATAAGGATGTGCCTCAAAACTGAACTTCATTTTTTGTAACTGCATCACCCGCTTTCCAGCAAGCAATCTGAAATGTTACTTCCAAAATGGCTGCAGTTCCACATCATGTAGAACTTGTGTTAAAGCACCTCTGGATTAGCACAGCAGCACTTCCTCGTGGAAGATCATGTGTGGTGAAATCCTCTCTTATCCGACCATGGACATATATTCGCCAACACCTCGTCGCCATTGCCTCCTGTGACTGCTGACCCCAGCCTTGCTGTCACAAATCTTACCCACATGCCTACAATCTACATGTCAGACCCACCCCTTCGCCCTTCTCATCCATGCACCCTCCTCACTGTCCCTCCACCCTGTCTTTCTCAACATTTCTCCCTTCTCCCTGTAATAGCTTTTCTCATCTCCTCTGCCTCTACCCCAGTTTTCTACTTAGTCTCCCTTTCCAATCAACCTAATTGTTTCCTGTTTTATCTTGATTAAGTAGTCTTAGCTCCCTGTGCTTGACAAAGCTTCTAGCTGCTAAAGTTGTCATCTTCTCATTGTATGTATATTGCCTCTATGTTGTCTCACTCTATGTACATTGTCGCTATGTTGTATCTCAATGTCTGACGTGGAACCTTTGTAAAAGAGCCTTGGCACAAAGGTGTTACCCGAAATCTAAATAAATAAAACAATTAATAAAATAACATATTTGCAAGTATTTCTTTTATAATTATGCTACTAAGTCTTCCTAATGTTTACTTACAGTTTGTTTTTATTTCAGACAGTTTGTTTTGGCAGGGCATCTGAAGCAAGAATAGTCAGGCTAGAGGGAAGGGGAAATGAGGCGGATTGTCTGTGGAGTATCGTATTTCATGCAGGGTGGATCTCAATGCTCTGTTTGAGATTTAAACTATCCTGTTTACCTTGAACTTCTTCTAAGTGTTTGTATGTTGTGGTTCATATTGGCATAGATGCTGTATCAGTACTTGCATATATTGAGATCCACCCTGCATGAAATACAATACTTTAAGAAGGGGTGGACCTGAGCAGCTATAGCAGCCAATAAACTGCAAAATTAGTTTTTTCCAATGTAATGCTCATGTCAAGTCCTAGCCCCATTGGCTGCTTTATATTCTGTTAATTCTGTATCATGGCTGATCTCATGTGTACCTGTGACTGTAACAAAAGGGAGATAATCAATAATGACTCTTATAGCACTCCTTAATATCTGAATGAATTATCTGTATTTTCATTTGTACCATTAAGTGTAAAATAGAAATAAAAAGTTTAAAAATAAACAGCAAATGTGTCACATATGCTTGTGCTTTGCTGGTTCAGGCTATGCCTGAAATACATCTGTAAGATGAAAAGTTCTAGTTTTCATATTTTGGGGGAAGGTGCGAACTTTATCTGCAGTGGGCTATGTAGGTTTACGAAGTGTATAGCCCTGTAAACCTTTATGGTGGACCACATTGGAAGTACATAGCTGCTCTGGGAGCCCTGTCAAATTCTTTGATATGACAGTCTCTACCTTCTCCATCTCTCTGTCACTCTGTCACTCTGTCTCTCTCTGTCTCCCCCTCCTTCTCTCTCTCACTATCACCCTCTCTCTCTCACTCTCCCTCTGTCTCTTCCCCTGTACTTGACCCTCTCTCATTTACCCTTCTTTCTTTCTTTCTTTCTTTCTTTCTTTCCTTTCTTTCTTTCTTTCTTTCATTTCTCTCTTTCTCTCCTCTAACTCTAAGCTCTAGACTATACTGCCAGCCCATTCCTTGCTTATGATGGTTGTCTTTCCTGTCCTGTAACAGAAAACATTTAATAAAGAGAAATAAAAAAAACAGTAAGCCCTAATGTTGTGGTCTTTTGATCATTTGAATTAATTGTGGCAGACATATCTTCCTATAGAGCCATATGATATAACTGTTTCCGAGAGAGCAGTTATCTTTTATCATCTTTACTTCTGCTATTTAACTCAGTTTAATTATATGTTGTAGGATGCTTTTTACATGGTTCAAAAAAGATAATAATTCTGCCTTAGGATTGTTTTTTTCTTTTATGTTCTACTGAACCAACTTACAATTTTGGAAGAAATGTCATACTTTTTTATAAAGAAAGTGTGCAATTTGTGATAATATTTAAACCACTTTAAAGGAAAACTCTCAGAAGGTGGTATATCAGAAATAGGGTTGTCAGACCCAGTTCTAAGAAGATTAGAACCCTTTTAGAACCCAGAGTTTGAGTTTTAATTTAGAACTAGAAAATCAATGGGTTGTAAGTATCAATGGTTCTAAATGCTTAATAAAAACTATCAGGAATGACATTTTCAAATGTTTTTGTGAGACGCACACATATGAAAAAGTGCTTTTCGTGTACCTGTACATGTTCATGTACTTGTAGCTGTGCCAAAGTACAACACATCACTCGTGACGCTCGGCCTTTAGTTTCTGAATGACACACAGTGCACTCTTTCTATTCTGCATGTGCAGTGAAACATATTATTGCTGTGCTGAGAGGGCAGATCTCTTTTTAGTTGTTGTTTTTTTTCTGCTCTCAGTAACTGTCTGTCATTCCACTCCAATCCTATATGGAAACAAGTTTGAGTTCTAATGAAGATTAGAACCCTAGAATTATTTCAAAAGTTCTAGGCCAGAACCAGAACCCAGAACATAAATGGGTTCTGACAACCCTAACCAGAAATAAGAATTGCATTTAAAGGAAAACTGCACCCTCATATCTTCTAAATGTTACTTGTTTCCATGTCAACAGACAACTCTTTTCATGTAGCTGTTAAAGATGTATGCAGCTGCTTCAGTTAGTTTTCACACTTCATACTAGGCCCTATCACTGTCCTGGGAGGGTCCATTTCGTGATTGTTAAAATCTCATTGTCCCTGAGAGCTGCATTAGCATATGAGAACACAATGTCAGATCGACCATTGATATCATGCATCTCTATGCTAAAATAACAAATACTCTGCAAAAACTCTCTGGAAACTTATAAATCAAGTGGAGTTTAAAGGGGAAAAACCTGCATTACAACTCAGATAGCTTGTAAAACTCACTGAAGGTAAATGTGGTATTTCACACCTTCTTGCAGCTTGGTTCTTTTAAAACTACTTCAGCAAACAGGCATACTGGGGAGTTTAAAGGTTGATTACGCATCACATTCTTATATGCTAATGCAGCTCTCAGGAACAATGAGATTTCAGCAACCATGAAATGGACCCTCCCAGGAGAGTGACAGGGCCTAGTATGAAGTGTGAAAACTAACTGAAGCAGTTGCATATATCTTTAACAGCTACATGAAACGACTTGTCTGTTGACATGGAAGCAAATGACATTTAGAAGATATGAGGGTGCAGGTTTCCTTTAAAGCAACTGATGCATCTAAGGATTTGAAAAAAGGATCTTCAGTTAACATACTGACAACAGTATCTTCTATGACATCATCCCATTTAAGTCTATTTTTACTGTAAATTTCAAGATTTTGCTGTAAACAGATCTCATCCTTCTGTGAAAAATCACAGTTCAGTTTCATTTTTAAGACCACTGGGATGTGATCACCATCAGATCTAAGTTGTACTTCTCTACACCTATAAATTTCCCTACTTTGAACAATGGTGTCATACAAAGGTCAATTGTGCTAAACCCCATATGCAAAATAAATGTAGTGTCAGTGGCTCAGTAGGTAGCACACTCGCCTCTGAGGCCGGGAGATCAGAGGACTGTGGGTTCAGTTCCCACATCTGCCACTTGGGTTAATATCTCAGTACTGACACTGTAGTGCAGTATGAGAGGGGTGCTGCACTTCTGAGGTGCTGTCTTTCGGATGAGACGTTAAACCGAGGTCCTATCTGCATGGATTGGTGGTAGTTCAGGTGGATGTTAAAGATCCCATGGCACTTATCGAAAAGAGTAGGGGAATTTCCCTGGTGTCCTGGCCAAATTTCCCTCATTCACTAAAAATACCACCAACAGCTTAATCTGGTTCAAGGTCAGTTGGCATTCATCTGTATCCCATCTAGTGCACATACCCGGTCAACAAAAACTAAATAAATAAATAAAAGTTACCACCCTTATCACCAGGAAATCATCCCTTAAGCACTGCTAAATAAAAAGTTATGAGAATATTTATTTATTTAGTTTGTATTGACCAGGTATGTACGCTAGAGAAATTCAGTGCCTATTTTAAGCTACAGCCTGGGAGAATTACAGAGTAAGGCCATGAGATAGGTATCATACAGGATAACAAATATGAATCTCAGATTAGAGAAGACAAGAAAGCAAACATACATACAATAAAGGTAACAGCAGAACCCTGGAGACCAGTACCACATATCAATGCAGCACAATATAATGGTCACATTCAGGGTTCAACAGGTAAAGACCTAGTCCTAAGCAGAGTAATCACAGGATAAGGGGAGGAGGACCCCGTCCCTGAACATTACATTTTGCATCTTTAGCCATTCTGTACATCAGATGAAGAATCCATTAAAGGACTGAAAAGTGGCCAATGCGGTTCCCATCTTCAAGAAAGGGGCAAGGTGGGGGCAGAGGCTAGCAGCCCGGCAGGGAAGTAACAGTTCCCAGAGCTCTGAGACAATTGGACTTCAAGAGCTAATTTTTCAATATAAACCCATGGCTGCAACCCCAAAAATCATTACAATGGTTGCTAATAGTATATAGCATTACATTATTAAGTTTAATAAACATGGGTTGATCAAAAAACACCTCTAAACAAGATTCTGTGCCACTGGGGCCTTAGCGTCAACATCTTCCCAACGTGACCCTACAGCGACGGATTTATGTCAACAACAATATGCAGTTGACATAAATCCATCAGAGAACTTCTTTGTGTTTATCAGGGGGCTTCACCTCCCCCCAAACCTCCCATGCAGGGGCTCTGCCACCCGCACCCCCGGGACTTAGGGATTATCAATTCTGAGTTGGAGTTGATTCAGGGAAGGGGTGCAGGACCGGGGGAAAGAGTGTCAGGGTCCCAGGTGGACTTTACAGCGAACTGTCGATGTTGTTGGCATTGACATGTTCACTGTTATGGTTTCACTGCAGGATTGGTGTACCTCCAAGCAGCACCTCAAACATTGCCTGTGGCAAGCAGTTCCCGCTATGTTAGAATCACTGCAGCATGCAGTTATTATCCTTATAAATTGGAGCTGAGAACTGACAAAAAGCTGGATTCTTATACTGAACAGATGCTGAATGTAAAACAATGAGTGGAAGGGATTGCAGCTGCTGTGGACGAATCAGGGAAATTGCCAGCAAAGCCCTTCCTACAGCTGCTATGAACATTAAGGAACAAAGCTATCTTAAATTTAGGCTGGAAAAGAGCCAGCCCACCAGCGCAGTGGTTAGATTTCTGTTCATGACACCAGTGACCCAGGTTCGGGAACGGACCTGGAGAGTCAGAGGGCCGGCTGGGGGAGAAGGACTGAGCATCCCTGGGACTGCTCTCCTTCTCCAGTGAAAGGGAGGAGCTGAGTGTCCAGCACTTGATGGACCCCTGGCGGAGGCTAGAGGCACTGTAGCTCTTGGTGCCAATATGCTGGGGGGTGAGGCAGACGCTGGTCATCACTACATGTCCCCACCCCCAGGGCAGCAAGTAAAAAAAGGAAAATGCCAGTTCCCCAGCATGAAGGCACATTCCGTCCCACCGCCCACTTCCTCTGGCGTCCACGGGGGTCTCGCTCTCATGGTCCCGATCCAGGGAGGTAATCCGGGGCTTGCCCACAATGTCCAGTTGGGAGTGGGAAGCCCTGGATTACCCCCCCAAGGATGGGCATGGGGCAGCAGGCAGATGGAGCCTAAGGAACAGGGAATACAGCCCCAAAAATAGAAAAAAATAAATAAATAAAAATTTAGGCTGGAAAGACTTGAGAATATGGTGAGAGCCTCTAATGTAAGAGTTCTGGCATCCCTGAGGGTACTGAGGGTGACAACATGGCCATGTTTCATGAGCAATGGCTGCCTGAAGTATCCAGAAGGGGAAGGGATCAGATCAGTGCCAGTATAGTATCTTCTTCTTGCTGTTTTTACATTGTTTCTTGTGGATTTTACTTGGTAGAAGGTGATTTATTTTCTTTCTTACTACTTCTAAGGGGCTAGCAGGGTATTGTTTTGGGGCTGTTGGAATTTTGAAACCGGTTTTGGTGGCTATAAGTGGGCTCATTTGTTTGATGTTTCACTGTGTAGCAGGCTGCATTTGTGGAGGCCTATTTCTTCTGATTTAAAACCTATTTGGTGTGATTTAATTGGGGCAGTTTCTTTGCATTGGAGACCTATATCTTCTAAATTCAAGCCTATTTTGATGTGTTGTTGGTGAAGCTGTTTGAATTGGAAACCTGTTTCTTTTGGTAGCAAACCTATTTTTGGGGCTTTGAGTTGAATTGTGATTCCTTTTTACTGGCTTCACTAGCTGCAAAGTTTAGTGCATAGTGGAGGAAGGGTGCTAATGGTCTGGCCACGTCACTCAGCTATCTGGAGGCAGAGTTGAATCAGGTTTGTTTGTTGTCAGTTGCTTTTGGCTTTTCAGAAGTATCCAGAAGGGGGAAGGGATCAGATCAGTGCCAGTATAGTAGCGTCTTCTTGCTGTTTTTACATTGTTTCTTGTGGATTTTACTTGGTAGAAGGCTATTTCTTTTCTTTCTTACTACTTCTAAGGGGATAACAGGGTATTGTTTTGGGGCTGTTGGAATTTTGAAACCTGTTGTGGTGGCTATAAGTGGGCTCATTTGTTTGATGTTTCACTGTGTAGCAGACTGCGTTTGTGGAGGCCTATTTCTTCTGATTTAAAAACCTATTTGGTGTGATTTAATTAGGGCAGTTTCTTTGAATTGGAGACCGATATCTTCTAAATTCAAGCCTATTTTGATGTGTTGTTGGTGACGCTGTTTGAATTGGAGACCTGTTTCTTTGGGTAGCAAACCTATTTTGGGGGCTTTGAGCAGAAGTGTGATTCCTTTTTGCTGGCTTCACTAGCTGCAAAGTTTAGTGCATAGTGGGGGAAGGGTACTAATGGTCTGACCAGTGGCCTCAGCTACCTGATTGTTTCTGGAAGACTTGGGCTGGTCCCACCTCCCAGCCCCTAACCCCACCTGCCCCAGGTCCATGATTTCCTTTATACCAGGGGTTCTGACATCACTTCCTCAAACAGGCAAAGGACATGCACCTGTCATAGCAGAAGCAGATATCCAGGAAATGAATAGCAGCGACTGAAGAGGTGACTGCTATCTCAGTGGAAGGGAAGTAACTGCAAATCAAGGAGCTTTCATTGTTACTTCTTTGCATTGCTATTTGCATTGTGGAAAGGAGGAGTAGGATTTTGAAGAAGGTTGTGCAATAGTTATTTATAGTCTCTTTTTTGGGTGTGGATAGGAAGGATAGGAAAGTAAAAAGCAGTTGCTCAATCTATCTAAATGTGTACAACAAAGGGGGTAAGGGAAATTAAGAAAATAATGTTTTGCACTGATAGAGGAGGGAGAAGGGAGACTTGGGGAGTGTTTGGTATCCTTCATGTGGAAGGGTGGGGGGGTTGCTGGTGGGCAACAACAGCAATGGGTAGGGTAGTAGGCTGCAACAACTGCGTTGCACCAATCTTTCTAAAAATTGCCTGGAGTGTGGGGGATGTTCAGTGTGCAACCACATAGAGAAACATAGAAAGGAGATTGAGGGTCTGCAGGAAGAACTAAGACAGGCAAGGCAGACTCGGGGTGGGTTTAGCCCAATACTGGAGGGAGGGAGGGAGGAGGGGAGATGAGGGAGGGTGATTTGAGTCAACAGTGGTGAGAAGAGGGTCAGAAGAAGGGAAGTGGAGACAAAGGGGGCCCAGGCCAGGAAGAACGATTGCCAGGAAAACCAGGTCAAGAGACAAAAGACAAATGGAAGGAGGAGATAGGGACTTGTGAGGGGAGGAGAAGAAGTGGCAAAAGTCATGGAGTGGAAAGGAGACAGAACAGGTCACTATGGAGAGAAAGGGAGTGGGCATTTGTGAAGGGTCTTCAGAAAATAGTTTTGCACTGCTAGAGAGGAAGGAGGAGGAGGGAAATGATGCAATTGGAGAAGTAATCGATAAATGCCTGGACCAAACTGGTGCGGGGGAAGTTCTGCTGGGAGAATTGCAACAGGGGCAAAAGGGGGAAATAATGTGCAGGAGGAAGAAGAGGAGCCAGAAATGAGAGATGGAGATGAATGGAAGCAAGCAGGGAGTAAGAGGGGTAGAATCTTAGTGCTCGGAACTCAATACTAAGAGGAGTCAGATCAGGTAGCAAGGGGGAGAGGCACAGTCATATTTGGGTGGAGGCCATGCCAGGAATGACAGGGGAAAGTGTGGGACAGTCTGTTCTGAAATATGCTAGAAGAGGTAGGGACAAGCATCATTTAATTATACATCTTGGGATGAACGACCTGGCTGACATGACAGTAGATATAGTCCAGAGGAGGTTTGTGGAACTAGGACAATTATGTGAGGGGGCAGGAAGATCAGTAACTTTTTCAGAGATACTCCAGTGCCCAAGGCAAGCACAACAAGAAAGCTGAGAATAGAGGAATTTAATGGATGGCTAAGAACCTGGTGTCATGCTAAAGGGTATGGGCCATTGGGGGTGGGAGGAACTGGGAGGACAGTAGTCTCTATGCCAGGACAGACTACACTTGAGTGAGGAGGGAAGAAAGTGTTGAAACAGAGGATGGAGGAGTACATAGAGGAAGTTGGGAATTTAAACTAGGAGCGGGGGTGGCAAGTGGGTAAGAGACATGCAGAGACCACAGGTTGGGAAAACCATATGAGCTTACCCCCATAACAGTGACAAAGGACAAATGGCAAGTACTGTTGGTGATGCTAGGAAAGGAGGGCAGGATGGGAGGGGTGGGAAAGGGTGGAAGGTGGTTACCCTTAATGCTAGGAGCCTTGGGAGGAAAACTGCAGAGTTACAGGTGCTCATGGCAGAGGGACAGGTGGACAATGCAGCCATCACAGAAACATGGGCCACCCAATACAATGACTGGGACCTGTCTGTACCAGGGTACAGGTTATTTCGTAGGGACAGGGTGATTGGGAAAGGAGTGGAGGTGGAACTATATGTGAAGGATGGACTGAAGTGTGTAAGGGAGGAAGGGGAGATGGTAGTACGGAGTCACTTTGGATGCAAATCCAGGATTCCAAGAATAGGATTATCAGAATGTGAGTGGTGTACAGGCCACCATCTCAGACGGAAGAGTTAGACAGGGAATTAGCGGGACAGATCAGTAGGACCTGTGAGAAGGGCAGTGTGGTGATTGTGGGGGACTTCAACATGTCAGGAGTGGACTGGAGTACCCCAACAACCAGGAACAGAAGGGAGCAGGTACTGCTGGATGCCTTCCAGGACAGCTTCCTGCTGCTAATGGTCAGTGAACCAACCAGGTTAGGGAATACCCTTGACCTTGTGCTGGCAAATGGGGACTTTGTGAGAGAAGTTACGGTGGAAGAACCGCTGTCAGGGAGTGACCACCACTCAGTATGGCTCACAATGGATATGGGCAAGGAAGGAGCAGAATCTGGCACAAGAGTGCTGGACTTCAGGAGGGCCGACTTTGGGAGGATGGGGGAAGTGGTAAAAGGGTACCTGACCAGAATTCAACCTAGTATGGACACTAACCAGAGGTGGGAGCTCATAAAGCTGGGGATAGTGGAGGCAACCAAAACCTCCTGCAAGGCCCAGAGCAAGAAGGCTAGGGCTAAGAAACCGAGCTGGTTGAGCAAGGAGGTCATGGAAAAGATAAGGAGGAAAAGAGATGCCTTTAGAAGGTACAAGAAATCAGGGAAGGGGGAGAACAGGGAGGAGTACTTGACAGAATCGAAGGAGGTGACTCGGGCAGTAAGGGAAGCCAAAGCATCTACGGAGCTCAGGCTGGCACAAGGCATTAAGAAGGGGAAGAAGGACTTCTGTAGGTACATCAGGGAGAAAAGGAGCTGTAAGGACCACATAGTAAGGATTAGGAAGGAGGGGTTGGGTGGAAGCAGGGTGCGATAAGGCAGAAGCACTAAATGATTACTTCTACTTGGTATTTACTAAAGAGAAGAGGGGGGGTGACACCCAAGGGGGGAGGAACGGCAGAAATGGGGGGAGGGGAGACAGATGGGGAAATCATGGAGGGCAGAGTTCGGGAGGGTTTGAAGGCACTGAGGGCGGACAAGGCACCAGGCCCAGATGGCATCCACCCCAGGGTACTGAAGAAGCTGGCAGAGGTCCTTGTGGGACCTTTGGCAGACCTATTTAATGCCTCACTACACTCAGGGTGTGTACCTCAGGACTGGAGGATGGCTCATGTGGTGCTCCTCCACAAGAGTGGGCCCAAGGATGAACCGGGGAACTACAGACCGGTGAGCCTCACATCCATCGTGGGTAAGCTAATGGAGACTATCCTGAATGAGAGGCTGGTGGCCCTCCTAGAGGCCAAAGGACTACAGGACAGCAGACAGCATGGCTTCATACATGGCAAATCCTGCCAAACCAACCTGGTGGAGTTCTATGACTGGGTAACTAGGCAACCGGACAGGGGCCATGCAGTGGATGTCCTGTATCTGGACTTCAGTAAGGCATTCAACTCGGTGCCACATGGAAGGCTGGGAAGTAAGTTAGAAGGCACAGGGGCAGGTGCAAAGCTGGTAAGATGGGTAGGGAATTGGCTTCAGGGAAGGCAACAGAGGGTGGTGGTGGGTGGGGAGAGCTCACACCCAATGGTAGTGACGAGCGGTGTTCCACAGGGCTCAGTGTTGGGACCAGTGTTGTTTAGGATGTTCATTGCAGACATATCATTGGACATGAAGAGCAAGATCAGTCTGTTTGCTGATGACACCAAGGTAGGAACAGTGGTGGATGACCTAGGGGGATGACAGGGAATGCAGGATGATCTGGCAAAGCTTGAAACCTGGTCAGACACCTGGCAACTGGGGTTTAATGCCAAAAAGTGCAAGGTGCTGCATTTTGGGATGAAGAACGCAAGGAGGAGTTACCAGCTGGGGGAGTGCAGCTAGCCCAGACAGAGGAGGAGAAGGATCTGGGGGTGCTCATTACAGGGTCAATGAACAACTCGGCACAATATAGGAAGGCAGCTGCAAAGGCCAACAAAATGCTGGGTTGCGTTGCAAGGGGTATATCCTCGAGGAGGGAAGCGGTGATTCTGCCACTGTATAGGTCATTGGTTAGACCGCACCTGGAGTACTGCATGCAGTACTGGCGCCCGTATCTGAAGAGGGACATTAAGTTACTGGAGGGGGTGCAGTGCAGAGCGACAAAGATGATCACGGGGCTGGGGGACTTATCATATGAGAGGAGGCTGAGGGAATTGAACATGTACTAACTGGAGGAGAGAAGGGATGGGGGGACATGATTGAAACCTTTAAGTACATGAAAGGAATAAACAAGACAGGTACAGAGGGGCTGTTCAAAGTAAGGGAAGGGAGGGACACCAGGGGCCATGATATGAGACTGGAGGGAGGAAGGTTCAAGAGGGAGACGAGGAGACACTTTTTTATAGAGAGGGTAGTAGCTGGGTGGAATGCGTTACCTGCAGAAGTGGTATCCAGTAAAACAGTAGACTGCTTGAAAAGGGGATGGGACAGGACAAGGAGGAGGGTCAATGTAGGGGAAGGGTAGAAGGGAGGGGCAGCTGCAGAATAAGGGGTGCTAGCTGCACATTCGAGCAGACTTGATAGACTTCTAGGCCTTTATCTGCTGGCAAATTTCGTGTGTTCGTATGAAGTGCTGGGACTCAACCATGCAATGGCTATGGTTAAAGCATATCAGATTGCCTTTTGGAAGGCCAGTATGACAGATGCTGGCTGAGAACATTATTGATGGTACTGGACTCTGTGACTGCTTGGGACAAACTATTAAGAGCAACCTGGGATCAATCCCCTATCGTCACTGATGAGCAAACAATTATTTTTCTCCCAGACTACTCATATGCCACAAGGATGAGTGTATGGCATTTGAAAGGGTGACTGCTCAAATGAAAGAGGCTGGGATCACCTATAGCCTCAGTTTTCCTGCTAAATCACAATTCGTGATTGACAACAAGATTTGTGCCATTACAAACCCTATGGTGGTGAGACAGCAGACAGCTAAGTTAGAGCAGCAGAGGCTGCAAGACACAGAGGTCAACTAAGACACTGAAAGCAAGGAGGAGTAAGCCAGTTCCCGATGTTATAAACGGAGTACAGGAACTGTGAGGACAACCACCAGGTTTTCACCAGATAGATCTAGTCTGCACTTTCTACTGTTTAAAGTATGATCAGGGTTTCCAACCCTAAAAACTTTTTGCTCTGGACATTTCTACGGTTACGACCTTTGGAGACTTTAGGATGGGTCTTCTTTTTACATAACAGTGGAAGTGATTAGTAGAAGTTTTGTTACTGTTAATTTCTATATTATCAACTGTTTGGGAGTACTTGCACTAAAGTTAAGGTATCAGGGTAAAGGGAGACTCCACATAATACAGTAGTTCTTGTTTAGGGGGACCTCTGAGGGAGCGCAATGCAGGTAAATGTGCCTGACCGCATGGCGGTCAATGACACACTTTGGAATATTTGGCGCCTCATGGCAGGCATAATGGCATTTCCATCCTAAGCCTTAGAGTCAGAGGGAACTTTGGCAGCTGAGAGAGAAGACAGCGCAGGACACCATGCCATAGAAATTATAGGTGTATTTAATTGGACAGAATGATGCTTCTTTCACGTGTGGATCTCATATATACATATATATGATTAGTGAGTTTCTCTATGTTCTTCTAGACACCAGTTTTTACATTTTGTGTATTCCATTTTGTAGTAACTATAATACATATATACTAGTAGATTAATGTGTTGCTGTTATAGGGCTTGTAGCTAGTTCAGAGTTCAGGAGGAAGCCCAATTTTGTGATAAACTTTCTCAAAGTTTTAAATATAGCCAAACATGGCTGGTTAAACACTGTACTGTGGAGTACAGTTTAAGCATGGGGCTAATCTAGCTGCCTCCCCTTTAACAGCGTAGAACAATGTAGCAATTAGAGGCTCGTTATGCTGATTCTATATGCTAATTAGAGCCTAGCAGGGGCTAGAGACACCTTTAGTCTTGCAGTCAGTCAGTCAGAGTCTGAACCTCATGGTAAGAAGAAGCTTTCTGTCTGATGTCTCTGAATAAATAATTTATGCACCTAGTTTCTGCATCCGACTCAGTTTGTTTTGCACCTGCAAGGGGTCCCTGCCAGCAGCATCAGATGGGTCTGGTAGACCAGAGAGAAGATAAGGGTCTTTAGTGGCAGACCATTACCAAAATGCCACAGTACTATATTACAAACAGATAATGAACACAGGGTGTTGGTAGCTATATACAGCAGTGTCAGCCAGAATGCAGCCCAAAACTGCAGTACACTGCAGCAGAGTTACTGCAATAAACAAGGCAATTTCAATATCTGTTAATTCCTTTTGTCATGCAGTCACAACATACTGCATTGCATCCTGGCTGGCTCCACTCTAGCTCCAGAACTGTGATCTACTGATACTATTTTCATGATGGTATTCCCCTCCATGTGGTACCTCAAAGAAATGTGTGCCTTTTATTCTTATGTGCGAATTGTTGGAATGTTATCATACTCATGACATTTCTTGCATGCAGTATGTTGCTGTATATTGTTATAAAATGCAATAAACAAGAATTAAAAAAAAAAAAAAAGGGGCAAGGTCAGACCTGGGCAACTGCAGATCTTTCAGCCTGACATCAGTGCTGGGCAAGGTCCCGTAGGTCATTACCAAGGCCATGGTAATGGGTCACTTTGTTGAGGCCAAGGTTATTACCCCTTCTCTGCCATGGCTTTATAAAGGGTAGATCATGCCAAACCAAACTAATCCCCTTATTTAATGTGGTGGTCAAGGAGCTGGACAGGGGCTGGGCCATATACATAGTCTACCTGGACTTCAGCAGGGCCTTCAATGCTGTGGCACATGAAACAAGTTTCTGGGCAATGTAAACCAGTGCAGTATACACATAACATACACAAGATGGAATACTAACTAGATATTGGGGCAGAAAGCAGAATGTAGAGGTGAATGGGTACTCCTCAGAGTGGAAAGAAGCACTCAGTGTCATTTCACAGGTATTGGTGCTGGAACCACAGCTCTCAACATCTTCATCAATGATCTGGAGGCTGGGATCCCCAGCGGGCTGTTTAAGTTTGTGGATGACATTAAGCTATCCAGGGTGGTCAACTCCCTTGAGGATGGAGATAATCTTCAGGAGGGCCTGAACAAGCTGGGTGATCAATCTGACTCCTGGAGCCTCGGGTTGAAAGTAGTCAAATGCAAGGTGCTACACATGGGGAGGAAAAACAGAAGTAGGACCTACACACCATGTGAGGTTCCTATTGCTGCAGTGGAGGAAGAAAAGGACCTGTGGGTGATAACAGAAAAGGGTCTGAAAGCCAGCCCATCAGCATAGTGGTAGCACTACCACTCACAACGCTGGAGACCTGAGTTCAGGAGCGGACATGGGTCATCAGGCATGAGGAGGATTGAGCATCCCAGAGGACTCTCCCCTCCTCTTGGGAGGGAGAGTTCCAGGCTCCACTGCAATACTGCCACTTGGGTGACCACAGGCAGCAGTGCAGCTGTCGATGGATTGGGAAGGGAGGGATGTTGGTGATGTTGGTGGGCAGAATGCATGCATAGCATGCATGCTCCTGCCTTGATATCATAGCATGTGACAGGCCAGGGAAAGGGAGGAGAAACTGGGGAGAAAAGACTGCAACTCCGGTACCTCCGTGATCATGACAGCCCTGGTAAACCCGTGTCCCTGCCTCCCAAAGCATGCACGCACCACCTGATGGAGATACAGAAGTTCAGGAGTATCCCTAACCCCTGACACTACCTGCGGGGCAGAACTACAGCTTCATGGAGGTAGGTGACTGTGGCTGGGGTGGTGGAGGGGAATCAGGAGGTGAACCAAAGGTTCTAAGAAGTGGAGAGGCCAGTGTGAGGGAGCAGAAACAAATAGTAAACAAAATAAATAAAAAGGGTCTGAAGAAGGACAAGCTATGTGCAGCTGCTGTCAGGAGAGCCAGCAAAATGCTAGGGTTCTTTGAAAAGGGGACGACCAGAAGAGAAGAGGTAGTAATCCTGCCACTTCAAGGCCTTGGACAGGCACCACCCGGAATACTACATGCATCTTCCTGATACTAAAAGGACACTGAGGCATTTGAGAGGGTGCAATGCTGGTCATAGAAATTACCAAAGCTCATTTTCAGTAGCTTCCTAGAATGTGAGTTTCAAAAGGAAAATATAGCACATGAAAGTTATGTCTGCATATAACATAGCTATATATATATATATATGTATATATATATAAAATTGCAAAAGACTTTGTTAATGCATCAGGTAGGGTTGATAGCACAGCGACAAAAGTATGGAAATGTGATGCTAAGGTTACCACCCCACCCCCACCCCCTCCATCTTCCTCACAACAACAGACGTCAGGGTGTGGCATGGGGTTGTCAGACCCAACTCTCACCCCCATTCCATGTGTAAACAAGCTGACATGCTACAGTACAGGAGAATGGGATGAGAGTTAGGCCTGATGACCCCATGGCACACCCTGATGTCTGTTGTTGTGTGGAGGGGGTCGGGTGGTAGGGTTGTTAACCCTAACATCACATTTCCATACTTTTGCCACTGTGCTATCAACCCTAACTGATGCATTAATGAAGTTTTTTTGCAATGAATTTCCTTCTTTTGAGAAAGTGTAATGTAACTGGTAACTGACATGAGCTTAGGAGCGCGGGCCTCCGGCCCCGCGCCCCTTCACATTGCCCATTTTTGTGTAATGATATGCATATGTGGGAGCATGGCTCCTCTGGGCCCTGCGCTCCCACTTATGCATACATACGGAGCCATACAGCAGCCCCATAGTACTGAAAAGGAACCCTTGTAACACTTATTTGGCAATATCTCAGCAACCGTAGCAACTATGGAAAAAATTCCACTGCACTTGTAATCATGACTTTGAAACCTCCACAAGTGCTTAGCTGTGGGTAGTGAAAAATCCGTATTTTGAATCGTTTTCAAGATACGGGTGCCGAAATGTTATCCTAAGGGAAATTTCTCAGCTTTGGAATGCTGTAACTATGGGCCCATTGAATGTTTTGGGACCATACCACCAAAAGGCACATATGTGGGACCATAGCTTGCCACCCTGCAAATTTCAGCCCAAAAGCACAATCCACCTTGGCGCAATAAAGTGACAAAGAAAACTACACATGGGAAATGTTTTTGAACATTGTTTTCGCTAAAACAAAAATGTTTTCATGACACTCCTATATCTTATAATGAAATCTTTTTATGCACAAAAAAATGTTGTCAAGCCACCTTTTATTTTGTGCGTGATCATTGTCGCGCACACAAAAAATGTTTCCGCGAAAACAAAACGGCAAAACGGTGGAAAATTTTTGAAAAACATTTCCAGGCTACCTGCACAAAAACTGATGCCAGGGTCATGTTCCTCAGGACCCGATTAGGTAAACACAAGTGCTGGTATTTACCAAGGGTCAGTATTTTTCGATTTACAACTTTTTTGTCTCTCGCTAACTGAACACAAGATGGCGGCAGTACAAAAACAAAACCCCAGAGCACGAAAACAAAAATGTCGTCACAAAAGTTTTCGCAGTGCACATATACATTTTCCCATAGGCTAAAATAAGACATGAAAAACTTGCACAACTTTTGAACGGATTAATATTTTTTCACCAAATCTTCAAAAGGCACCACTTTGACCCAGGCCACATACACACATGCACATCTGAATCCAAACAAATGCATCGTTCAGTCTGTTAAGCCTGATGAAAAAATGCACAAAAGTTGAGGATTTTTCACATTTTTGACACTCTGCAGCTCCGAAACTGTACATCCAACCAGAACAAAACTTTCCAGATCCAGAGATATATGGTTGGACACCATGCATTGAAAAGTTCAGGCAAATAAAAAAAACAGTTGCAAAGTTATTAAAGTGCAAACTTTGGGGTTTAACATAGAAGTGGCCTGCCAACCCAAACTTTAGTGGTACTACTGTGCCACTATAATATATATAGTTGTGGATTGTTGTACAATCACTTCATAAGGCCGGCATCAGGCATGCAATAGTATACAGGACAAAGGCTATGAGGAGAGGCTGGAGGCCATTCACATGTTCAACCCAGAGAACTGGAATCTGAGAATGGAATAATCTCAGTCTACTGCATACTCAGGGGTATTACGAATGCTGAACAGTGGAACATGCATGATCTGGTTCCTATTACAGGATGCGGGGACATGCCTTGAACCTCAGGGGTGGTAAATTCTGGGGTAACGTTAGAAGGCACTTTTTCTCCCAGTGCACGGTAACATAAAGTAAACTTACAAGCTCAAATGGGCAGACTGGGTGGGCTGCAGGCCCTTATCTGCCGACACTGTCTATGTATCTATGTAACCCATGGAAAAGTCTACTAGTGGAGACAGCACACAGTGAGACAGTGCAAGTCATTACTGGAAGCCTAGACAAATTTCTGCTTACCTAGGGAATCACTGAATACCCCAGATAGAAAAGTGGGTAGGGAGTCCCTATAAACAGATACATGTTTGCAGATTTTTTCATCCCTGCTTATGAAGCAGTGGGGTTGGACATGATGTAACTACAATCCCTTTCAATCTTAAATTACTATGTTACTGTATTATTCAATTAAAAAAAAGCTTCCTTGTATGACAAATCTTGCTCCAACTGTCCACAGCTGTCCATCAAAGGTTCACTGTCCTGCATACTGGGAATCTACGGTTCACATACAATCTGGGGAATAAAGAGGTGGAGCCAGCGGGGGGGGGGGTTGCATATGTTGCAGAGGAGTGGCACTCAGCTCACAGGTAGAGTGGATGCAGGCTGCCTGAAATTCTCACATCCTCTGATGGGTGCCCTTGGAGCAGCATTAACATCAGCTATGAAGTCGGCCACTCGCCTGCCCTTCCAAGTAAAAGAGGTATGCAGCTGTAGCAGCCCAACTGTTGAGGTGGGGGGGGCTGGAGAACCAAGAGGGACATAAATAATAAAACTACTGATTTGGAAAAAATAAAAAAATAAAAAATAAGGGACACAGCCAACCTGCAGAGGCAGATCATTCAGACTTCAGTGGGATGGTATCACTTTCCCTACTGTTTGACCACTTTCTATGGAAGGATTTGGAAGGGCCTTGATATCATGGGTGGCCCAACATCCTCCCCCTCCCCCCAACAGATTTCCAGTATGGTTACCCCACCACTATCACCACCAACACCACCGCTGTGTGTAATCCATGGCATCTACTAAAAATATTTACAACTCCCCCAACACATGCATACACAAACACACCAAAACAAACATTTCAGCCATCAACGGTATTGTAAGAATTGAACCTTTTGTAATTCTAAGTAGAAGAAGAAAAGGAATACAAGGACAAAGGCTATGTGTGATGCTTTGTGGCTAATAAATAAAAAAAAAAGAAACCAGCATGAATCTGTATAATTATTTTATAGTATCGTAAATTTGTGCTTTGGGTATCTAATGCCCCTTGTACAATCTCTAATATATGAAATATTTTGAGCATTTTTTAGGAATGTATTGGTACTGATATTGGTAATGAGAAAGAACTAAAATTGTGGATTAAGTAGAATGTTTACCCTTTTTTATCTTATGTGTAGTTCCACAGCTTTTTTAATGAGACTTTATTTTAGATACAAATATATACAGATATACAGTCAATATGGCTAATAGAGCAAAAATACAAGGTTACAATTATTTAGAAAGCAAAAATTAGACAGCGAGTGACACAATATTAACTAAGGTGAGGGAGAGAAAATCATTTATAAAAGAACTCCCTGGTATCAGAGTTATGACAAGGAGGATATATCTTTGTTTATTATCATAGATATCTTCACTAGTTATTCATGTTACTATTACCGTCCTTCTGTACTTTGATGTATGGAGACGATATTCTTTCCCAATCCTCTTGGCTTTTTCTACAGTGGTAAAGAATTTTTTCAGTCTTAGTAGGGCAAACATAAGATTTGTCCAATGTTAGGTTTATGGTGGATTCATGCTTTTCCGGTTCAAGAGTATGAGTTTATTAGCAATGATTAGTGATAAATGAATACATTTTTGTTGCGTTAAAGAGAGAGATGACTAGCTGTGTATCTACCAAATAGGATGCATTCTGCATCAATTGTTAGAATGACCCCTGTGACTTTTGAAATAATTGTCAGGATTTCATGCCAGTATTTTTGTACTCTAGTGCAGTTTTCGAATATATGAATTGAAGGTTCTGGGGATTTTCTGCATCTTAGACAAGCATTTGTAATATCCGGAGTAATTTTTTTAAGCTTGGCAGAGGTATCGTATGTACAATGTATGATATTATATTGTATTTGTTGTAATTTGGAGGATATTATACCACTAAAGGGTGATTTTAGAATCCCTTGCTAGTTGTCATCTGAGAAAGAGGTGTTTAAGTCTTGTTGCCATTTTCCTTTACATTTATTTATAACCTCCAGGTGGCCAAAAACAATGTCAAATATAATCTGGAGATTAATAAACATAGTCATACACATTGAGGTACAAGAGATATAGGGGAGCTAGTCAGCAAATGTTAATACATGCAGATTCACAAATAGCATAAAGCTGCCAGTACCTACTCTGTGCTCCTAGTCACTACATTAGTACTAGTGTTGTTGCCAGCCTTTATTGTCTTTATATTACTTCCACTTTTAGATTCACAAAGTCCCCATTTATGTCAGCCTCCCTCAGTCCTTAGGTTTACCAGTACTAGTGCTACCCAAGCAGCAGAAAGTAGAGTGGACACAATACCAGTTTGAGTACTGCACCACACCCTCCAGAATCACTGCACTAAGCAATTCTCCAGAGTGGCACAAAAAAAGTCATGGGTATTTAGTCTCCATCCACAAAATGCCATATTGCCCAGCTCTACAAATTAAACAGCATTTTTAGAACTGCAGTTACAGATGACAGTAAACAAATTAACTTGATCGGGACTAACTCACAGTGCCACCAAATGCAAAAAGACAAAAATAACAAATGACTGTTTACCAACATGGTTACTACAGTGAGTATAAGAAACTATTTCCATGACTGTGACGCATAGCACACAGAGCCCTGAATTATCAAAAGGAAAAAGTTTGTCATCACTACTATCTTTTGACCAGAGTCTATTGTAACCACAACCATTGTCATACAGTTACTGAGTGCACACTGTGCAGTTCAGTACTTAGCCACTGATCACAACCAGTGCACCTCAACGGTTTTCACCTGACTTCCTCGTACGACATACTGCTCTCCTCTGCCTGAATGTTCTTCTCTGCCTCCAGCTTCTCTGCTTTTTTCACGCCTCCTTAGGATCTATATGTAGTAGTAGTAGTTTTTTTTTATTTTGTATTTATTGCATCTTGGAATTAAGACCTTTGAGTCAGGGGCTCTTTTACAAAGGCTCCACATCAACAAGGAATTATACAGAGGAGGGAGTAAAAGGCATGAGTACATTGGGTACAAATGAGCAGGGTGGGTGAGGTACAATAAACCCAGGAGACAGTTGAAAATAAATCTAGTACATACAATACATAATAATACTGATATTAAGTGTTAGGGATGAAAATACATAATAATACTGATATTAAGTGTTAGGGATGAAAATACATAATAATACTGATATTAAGGGTTAGGAATGAAAATACATAATAATACTGATATTAAGTGCTAGGGTTAAAAAGGTAACCAGAAGTTGGCGGAGGGCAGGTGTGCAAGCAGAGAAAGCCATCTAGAAGCAAACTAGAATAGTGATGAGTTATGAGGCATAACAGGCCAATAGGTGGAGGACGAAAAGAAGAAGAAAGAACAGTCAAGATGATTGACTTTAGACAGGGGATAATAATGGTGATTTTCCAGGTTATAGTGTAGGAAACATTGCAGATGACCATAGACTCAGTGGTGACACAGAATAGCAGCCCAAGAGGGCGTTGTCGTTAAAATGGCAGGATAGGTATTAGCAGAGGGACACCAGGGTTAAGTGCGGCAGTCACAGCTGCTGCGGTTGGATAGGTGCTGTCAAAGACAGTTTTTGAAAGGACCAGTTTTGGGAGTAGACTGAAGGTGTGCGGGGAGGTTGTTAAACAAGCTAGGTGCTCTGTACATAAATACTTTTTGTCCTTGAGATGTCTGGCATAAAGGTACCTGAAAAGTTAGGTTGGGCGCGCTTCTTGTGCAGCGCGTGTTAGTGTGGGCCCTGTTGAGGAGCTGCTGGGTAGACAGGAGGGCTAACCCTAAAGAGATCTTTTTGGCAGTAAGACAGATATGATTGGAGGTTCTGCTCTGGAGGTTGAGCCAATTGGACTACGTGTGTAGGTCATAGGTATGTGTGCCCCTACTAGCACCAGTAACTAACCTGCAGGCTTTGTTAGGAGTAACCCCTAACCTTCTGAGGGCAGTGGTGGTGGCAGTACCATAAAATACAATGCCATAATCAGTGATAGACAATATGGAGCTAGTCACTGCGAGGCATAGTGCCTCTTGGGTCATACAGTGCCAATGTCTATAAAGAAGGCCTAGCTTGATATTAGCAGTTTTGGAGATGTTAGTAATGTGTTCTTGATAGGAGAGAGTACTGTCTAGGGTGATGCCCAGGTACTTAAAACTAGTTACCTGCTCAAGCTGTGTACCAGTATTGTTGGAGATGGGTAGTTGGGCTCTTTTAAACTTGTTATGAGACCCAGCAAAGACCATCACTTTAGTCTTTTTATAGTTCATAATTAATCTATGCTCAGCAAACCAGGCTTCAAGGGAGGTAAAGCTACATTGCAAGTCACTGGTAAGGGGTGTAGGATCAGGCTGGCTGATTTAAATCACAGTGTCATCTGCATACAGGAGAAGGTTACAAGGGCAAGCTAAGGGAAGCATATTGAGGTGGAGGCTAAATAGTAGGTGACCAAGGATTGATCCCTGTGGAACACCAGATTGCATGGGGCGGCTACTTGACAGTGAGTCTAAGATTTTTATGCATTGGGTTATGCCACCTAGATAACTTCTGAACTAGGAGGTAATGTCACTGGAGAGTCCTAGGGAGGGTAGTGTCTGGAGCAGTAAGGAGTGATTGACTGCATCAAATGCCTTTGTAAGATCCATATATATAGACCCTACAAGGTGACCACAGCCTAGCGCTTTATGGATATAGTCTGTGTAGCTGAGGACTGCAGTGGCAGTGCTATGATATTTCCTAAACCCATGTTGCTGAGGGCATTGAATGCCATGGGTGGACAGATATTCAGTTAGCTGCTCGGCCACTAAGTGTTCAAGGGCTTTCGAGAGGGGTGGTAAAATTGAAATGGGATGGTAGTTGGCAAGGTTTGCTCTGTCACCACTGTTGTGGATTGGAGCCACAATTGCAGCTTTCCAGACAGAGGGAAATTGACCAAGGCGTAGGAACAGATTTAGGATCCAGGTGAGCGGGTCCAGGACTGCACCAATGGAGAGGAGAAGCAGTTTGAGGTCAAGGGTGTCGGAGCTGAGCCTTGACTTATCAAGCACCTTCACAAGGTGTGTCCTGGCAGCAGAAGGGGAGACTGACCTGAAGTAGAACTGGGGAGCATTTGAAGGGGAGGTAATATTATGGGCAATATCCTCAGCAGATGACTCATGAAAGAAATTGCCGGGGGGGGGGAACTCCACTCAATTCAGTGAATGAAGTATGGAAAGTGTTAGCAATTTTGCTCGGGTCTTGAACGGTGACCCCATTACAGCTGAGTAAGGTGGGAGGGAACTGGGCTTGCCTGTAAGGTTTTTAATATTGTCCCAAAATGTTTTACTATTATCCCAGGAGCTATCAAATATGCCTTGGTAGTACGAGGCCTTTGCCCACCGGATACATACATAAATAAACAACATTTAAAAAATTAGCATGCAGTAACATAAAAACATGGAAAACGTGATGGCAGACAAAGATGCAAGGTCCATCCAGTCTGCTCAGCTTTCCTAACTATATTTATTGCTTTTAGGATAACTGCATACATAGACCACTTACATTTTGGTTCTGTTCTATTCAATTTTCAACTAACTCTCCTACACCCCCCCCCACCAACATATCCTATTCCATGAACCAGAGAAACTAACCCCCTGTACTTATTCCATCATTTCTTAAAACCATCAATAGATCCTGATTCAGAAGCCTCCTTTGGTAACCCATTCCATTTATCCCCACCCTTTCTGTGAAGAACTGTAATTCTTTCTGTGAAGTACTGTAATATTTTCTGAGATCTCTTTTAAATCTTCCCCTACTAGTGTCCACCCATGACCCATTGTCACTATGTTGTCATTTCTAATGAATAGAATCCCATAATCAGCCTTGCTTATTTTATTCCCTTTAGGAATTGTCAATTTCAGTCATGTCTCCCCTTTCCTGTCTGACCTCCAAGGTGTACCTGTTCAGGTCAGTCAGTCTTTCCTCATATGATTTTCCTTGTTCAAAACTCTTATTGATGCATTTCAAATAGGTCTATATTACGTATCACTATCATTGCATATAATGTTGCCTTCACAGACTATACTTACATAGTGTATGGTGGAATGCGGTTGTGTATGGAAATCCATACACCGCAAAAAGTTGTTCTGCTGCAGTAATGACGTTTTCACTAACGCAGAACGACTTTTCATTCTGCATTAGTGAGGACGTCATAATACAAGGGGCTACAGCAGATATCCTGATTCGTCCCTTGCTGTGTGAGGGGACCCGCGAGTGTGCTGGGCAGCGGCAGTTGTGAATTGATGGCCTCGGCAGAACCGAGTGAAAATACGGAAAAGTGAGTCTCTTACTGTCTTTTTTTCGGGCACCATACACTATAAAGAACAGTTTATGGTTACCCATACACTACAAGGCTATTCTTTCACCTCATAGATACAATGCCAACTTGGAGACCTTTTGAGCTTCGCTCTCGAGGTCATCAGTCGGCACTGTATCCACTCGGTGGAAGAATAGCCTTGTAGTGTATGGGTAACCATACACTATCCTATATGTAATAAGAAACAGCAGGGTGTGTGCCATTGTGACATATCAGTGTGCAATGGATAGCACAGCACCGGGTGAAGCCTCCCAGAACATGGGGATGTTCCACAGTGATATGTATCCTATGATATATACTTGTGAAAATGAAATAGATCACACAGTTTTACTGCTCTTTTAACTTTAAAGACAAAAATACATTGAAAGAAAAAGTTTAAAAATATGAAACGTAAATCAAAATGCTATTTTTGCTTGTGACAACACCACAATGAACCTATAATATTTCCATGTTAGGTAGATCACAAAGGAACACCTGGGTGAGCAGCTTGCACAGTACTTGATGACATCACAATGGCCTCTACAGCACTCAGAATACATGTGAAATCTGGCAGAAACACATACATTTTCAAAAAAAGTAGATAGAGATTTTGGCTGTCTTGGTCCTTGGAAAAAAGTAGCTGCAGGATGGTTTGATACCTTTTTTTTTATTTTAGTCTTTGGTAACCGGGTTAGGACCACTAGGCACAAGTGCCTGTTTTCAGGGGTGACCTGGGAGCACTGCGTGGTTAAGTGCCTTGCTCGGAGTCACACAGTATGCGAGTGGAGGTTGTGAGAATCAAACCAAAGTAGGGTTGCCACCTGTCAGTTTTTTTACCTGGTGATCAGGTTTTCAGGGTCCTTATCAGGTAATCCAGTTTTGCTCTGTGCTGGTCAGGTTTTTGAGCCATTTTGAGTGCTCACATACTTTTGAAACCAATTTTGTCATATCATTCATTGTTTCAGCTACATGTCCAGGTTACAGACAAGTTCTATTGTCAATATAGCCCTTTGTTTATGAAAGCAGTCAGCCTGGGATGTGTAAAGTATGGCCATTAACACCATTAGCACTTACTTAACCTAATCCTTTCCACTGCATCGTAAACTGGCATAGCAGCAGAGCCTCCCCCACCTTTTGTAACAGCAACACAGCCAGTTGTCTTCCACTTTCATTTGCTAGTAAACATTTTCATCTCTAACAGAATTTAGCCATTTTTAAATGTTTTAAATATTTTTTCCCTCAAGAAAAAAAGTATGGTCAATTCTTTGGCTTTGAAATAGTACTGTGGACATGAACAGGAAATGGAGCCAGAAAAATATAAAAGTACACATTACAGGAAATAATTTCTTTATTATGTATTATTATATACCATGTATACTGTTGTATGCTATTTACAGTATTTCCCTTGTCTCCCCCAGATCATATCTGTAAATGAGATTTATTTTATCTCTGTATGTTTATCTGGTAAACCAATGTCAATAAATAAATAAATACAGAAATAAATAACTAGAAAGAATCTAGGAAAGTAACAGGTACAGTACAGTATCTTAACTTTTTTGTTGAACTGCTGCTTTAAGTGTTGTCCTCGGACCTCGGACTCTCAAATGGGGGCAGTGAGAGGACCTCAGATCTAGAAGTGGGTTGCCATCTGGGAACAAGTGACCATCAAACAGTGTGGTTCACGTTAAACTCAGCTACAGAGTCAAGCCATACAAAAGTGAGGGTACTAGACTTCCGGAGGGCTGACTTTGGCAAGATGGGAGAGTGCCTCAGAAAAGCACTAGCAAACAGGCTAGAAGGAGGGGTGGAGCAAAAATTGGGAATCACAAAACTGCCATCACAGAGGCAACAAGCTTTTGTGTGAAGCAAATAAACAAATCAAAAGGAAAGAAAAAGCCACTATGGTTCTCAAAAGAGGTGGCTGGGAAAGTCAGGGAGAAAACGATAGCATTCAGAAAGTATAAGGAAACACAGAAGGAGCAGAACAGAGAGTTGTTAAGGCAGAAGGAAGCAGGGAGGGAAGTCAGAATAGCAAAGGCCCAAACTGAGGAAAAGATAGCCAACTCAGTTAAGAAGGGGGGCTAAAATCTTTTATAGGTACATCTGAGAGCATAGAAAGACAAAGGAAGGATAGTGAGGCTGAATAGAATGAATGGTGGGTGGGCAGAAGGGGACAGCGAAAAAGCAGGGATACTGAATGAATATTTCTGCTCAGTATTCACAAAAGAGGAGGGGGAAGTGCCTAATCCAATTAACAGAAGCACTCTTGATAGGGGGGTCGATCCCAGCCCTTTCACAGAAGAAAGAGTTCTGCAAGAACTCCTAAAACTGAAGGTGGACAAAGCAATGGGGCCTGATGGAATTCACCCCAGAATTCTAAAAGAATTAAGGGGGGAACTAGTGAAACCCCTGACTACTCTTTTCAATAAATCATGGGAGGATGGTGTGGTACCCGAGGACTGGAGGAAGGCGGATGTGATTCCCCTCTTCACAAAAGTGGGACCAAGACAGAGGCAGGAAACTATAGACCTGTCAGTTTGACCTCTGTGGTAGGGAAAGTGATGGGGTCACTTCTGAAGGAAAGAATTGTTGAGTACCTTGAGGCCAGTGGGGCACAGGACCCAAGGCAGCATGGGTTCACAGCGGGAAGGTCATGTCAGACAAATCTAATCGATTTCTTTGACTAGGTGACCAAAGTAGTAGACCAGGGAGGGGCTGTGGACATGGCCTACCTAGACTTTAGCAAGGCATTTGACACCGTCCCACACAGAAGATTAATAGTCAAATTAACCAGCCTGAGTGGGTCCCAGGGCGGTAGCCTGGGTAAAACATTGACTGGACAACAGGACACAGAAGGTAATTGTAAATGGAGTCCACTCTGAAGAAAGAGGGGTTACTAGTAGGGTACCGCAGGGTTCAGTACTGGGTCCAGTCCTTTTTAATGTCTTTATAAGTGACATTGCAGAGGGACTGGAAGGAAAAGTATGCCTCTTTGCAGATGACACAAAGATCTGCAACAGGGTTGATGCACAAGGAGGCATGGAAAGGATGAGAAGGGACTTCGCAAGGTTAGAGGAATGGTCAGAAGTATGGCAGCTTGGATTCAATGCAAAGAAGTGCAAAATAATGCACCTGGGAAACAAGAACCATGGGGAAGATTACACAATTGGGGGGTAGTAACAACAACAAAAAGGAAAGGGACCTGGGGTAATCATATCAGATGACCTTAAGGTTAGCAAGCAATGTGAGAAGGCAGTAGGGAGGGCTGGGGGTATACTGGGATGCATAGGGAGAGGAATCACCAGCAGAAAACAGGAAGTTGTTATCCCTCTGTACAGACAGTTGGTGAGACCTCATCTGGAGTACTGCATCCAGTTCTGGAGACCCTTTCTCCACAAGGACATAGACAGGATAGAGGCAGTCCAGAAGAGGGCAACTAAAATGGTGCAGGGTCTGCAAGAGAAGCCGTACGAGGAGAGACTAAAGGAGCTTAATATGTATACCCTTGAGGAAAGAAGGGAGAGGGGGGACATGATAGAAACTTTTAAGTACCTCAGTGGAATCAACAAAGTCCAAGAGGGTAGCATCTTTCAGAAAAAGAGACGTGCAAGAACAAGGGGACACAATTTAAAGATGGGGGGCGGTTCCGGGCAATGTGAGGAAGTGTTTTTCACAGAGAGGGTAGTGGATGCAAGGAACAGCCTTCCTGAGGAGGTTGTGGGGTCTAAAACTGTGGGAGAATTCAAGAATGCATGGGACAGACATAAGGCAGTTCTTGTGGGGGGTATGAAGAAATAGGCTGTTGGTTAACTAGGCTCTGCGGCCTATCCTGTAGGTAGGGAAATGGGCAAACTAGGTGGGCCAACCGGTCCTTATCTGCTGTCAAAGTCTGTGTTCTATGTTCTTGTCTTTTACTGATATAACAAATGGCCTTCTGGGAGGAACAATGCATGATGAGTCATGAAAAGGGGTGGGGCTAGGGGTTGAGCTTAGGATCTAGTTTTTGCTTCATCCAAAGGTGGCAACCCTAAACCAAGGTCTGGTCTGCTTGATGTACCAAGCTCGTTCACAGCTCATTACTCTGACCTTTAGGCTATACTGCCAGCTCTTCTTTAGGTGAACAGCTAACTGAGCAAAAATGCACAGCATTTATATACACTGTGATGCACAGTATATAAATGCCCCTTAATTCGCTCAGTTTGCTATTCAACTGAAGAAGGGACCTGTGGGCCCTAAATGCTTGTGTACTATACCATTGTTGTACAAGACAAATGTCGGTCCAATAAAAGGTATCAAACTATTCAGCAACTCCTATTTTCCAAAAAAGAATATTCAAAAGCTTTGCATTTTAAAATGCCTTGTATATACTGGGCACTTAATGATCTGACTGACAATTAGCCATTTATCATGACTTTCTTTGCCACTCATGAGCTGTGATTCTACCTTTTAAAATAATTGTTACCAATGTTGGAAACATTCACATTGTTCATATTTCTTGAGTTTAACCTGAGATAAAATACACTCAGAAGAGATGCAATTTGGAAAAAGGGCTATATGTTGGATCTAAAATAGATTTGTATCTGTAAATTACTGTATATTAGATGACAATTAGATGTTTGGTGAAGTGTGAGCCACCGTCCAGCAACTGAATACTGTAGTGAGAAACAAATAATGTGCCCCACTGGGAAATGAACTGTGGCCCCATTACAGTTTGTGATTCAGTTGCTAGCCAGTGGATAATACTGAACCAAGTGGCTAATGTTGCACCAAATATCTAATTGTCATCTTGATTGTTCTTAGTTGCAGGATATGTAATACCAGAGAAAGGAAGTGTGTCCAGGAACTCCAGATCCTACCATGTGAGCTTATAGCTCAGTGGTGGAGCACCAGGACAGTATGCCAGGGACCTGGTGGGTTCAGTTCCCAGTGGGTCACATTATTTCTTTCTCACTACAGTCTGTACAGTTGATGAGCTGTACCCACAGTACATACTGAATTTACAGGAACTCTACTTGAATATATTGTGCTGTGAGAGACTGGAGAAAAAGGGGAACATATGGAGTCATGCATACATCTCAGTTCTCCCCAGATTTCATAGATGTTGTCTTTGATTTGGCACAAAAAAACAAACAAAAAAACATTTCCTTGGTCTCCCCCCAAAACCAGTCACTGAAGAGCAGGGCTTCAAGTGCAAAATAATGTTCACTGCTTCTCCAGAAACCATTTAGAGGATGGGGGACTTTGTCAAGCAACACAGGCATGTTACTTACTTATCTTACCCTTATCTGCTTATTTTTTTCGTTCTGCTTAAATGCTCCCTTCCACACACTGGCAGCTGGACCCCCATTACCACCTACTTGGGATGCCCCCTGAACCGCGAGGTGACAGTGCAGTGGCAGCGGGAACAACTCTCCTTCTCCGGAGGACAACATTCTTCTCTGAGATGCTCAATTCTCTTCCTCCTGGCCAGCATTCTGACAACCTGAGATCATTCCCGATCGCAGGTCATCGGCGTTACAGGAGGTAGTGCCACCACTGCACTGATGGGCTGGCCCTTATCTGTTTTTTTTTTTTTGTTTTTAATTTTGAGCTCCATACCCTTCTTCAAGCCCTTAACCTTTTCTTTTTTCTCTCTACACTCCTAAAAAAACCTTCATTGAATCCAGACTGTCCAGCTAACTACAGACCTGTCTCTAACCTGCCCTTTTTGGGCAAGGTTATTGAAAAGGTGGTTGCACTGCAACTGGATGACCATCTTACAAATCATAATGTCTATGATACTCTTCAATCGGGATTTAGGAAAAGACATAGTACTGAGACTGCTCTTGTCCGGTTCTAAATGATCTCCTGATAGCGAGAGATCGAAAAGCCCGTACTATTCTAGTCCTTCTTGATCTCTCTCTGCAGCATTTGACACTGTGGACCATGGTGTGCTTTTGGAACGCCTGCGGTCTTATTGAGGACTGTCTGGTACGGTTCTGCAATGGTTTCAATCTTTTCTCACAGGGCGGAGACAGAGGGTTATCACTGGAATTTATTCCTCTGACACTGTCTCTTTGCCTTGTGGAGTTCCGCAGGGTTCCATTTTGGCACCCATGTTGTTCGCTGTCTATATGCTGCCATTGGGAGACATTATTAGGCAATATGGCTTGGGTTTTCACTGCTACGCAGATGATACCCAGCTATATTTGTCCTTTAGTCCCGGACAAGAAGATGCAGTCTCTATACTTAACAACTGTCTATCTGAGATCAATGATTGGATGAGTGCCAGCTGGCTAAGGTTAAACCCGGATAAGACTGAGGTGTTGGTGGTGGACCCAGGTCGCCTTTGAGGCGGTTGTAGCTGGTCTCCGTCGGCATATGGATCGATGGTGCCCAGCTCGACCTCAGACCGGTGCGTAACCTGGCATTATTATTGACGACAGTCTGACCCTGAAATTTCAGGTGTCTTCTGCTGTCAAATCTTCCTTTACCATCTGAGGAATATTGCTCGGTGAAACACCTTGTTCCTCCGGCTGACCTTCGACATTGGTCCATGCCTTTGTTACCTCGCCTTGATTACTGCAATGCCCTGTACCTAGGGCTGCCGGGGTTGATATCCACCGCTGCAGCTAGTGCAGAATGCAGCAGCCAGGCTTTTGACTGGGACATCTATGAGAGTCACATTACGCCGTGCTGCGCGAACTGCACTGGCTGCCGGGTTCAGTGGCGGATCACCTTAAGGTTGGGTTACTGACCTATAAGGCCTACATGAACAGGGACCGTGGTATCTTCAAGATCTGCTTGTTCCCTCATTGTCCCTTCCGCCACTCCGCCCACCGAGTAGGGATTGCTAGAGGTTCAGGGTTCATTTAAAACTATCGAGCACGGGCATTTTCTTATGCTGCCCCTACCCTGTGGAATTCTCTACCTCATGGATATGAAGCTGCCTGACCGCTGAGAGCTTTAAGTCAGAATTAAAAACTTATTTATTTCAAATGGCATATGGGGAGTGATTTACTGTATTTCATTGTAATTATATTGTTATTGTTGCTGTTGTGTCATATGTATGTATTTTGTATGTATTTTAATTGTTTTATCTGTACAGCGCTTTGATATTGAAAAGCGCTTAAAAATAAATTTTTACTTACTTACTTACTTACTCCTTTCATTTTCTCCTGTTGTCTCCTTTTCTTTACTGATTTACCTCTACGTGATCCCAAAGAGGTTATCACTGTAACAGTATTGAGGACTAGGACTCTGCTTGAAACACAGGAATGGCGCATGAGCATATAGGCTCAAAATAAAAGAATGTGGCACCCCGGAGAATAAATGTTTATGGAGAAATACATGTCATATATTAAAGAGACAGGCTAGTCCTTCAGAAAATGTTTTCACACTAAAATGAATTATTCTTACAGCTTCTCAAGTGAATATTTAAGCAATAAGGCATGACAGGGTGTGCGTTATTGTAGGATAACAGCCTCAGGAAGCGAAGTCCAAGGTGAAGCCAGGGGCTTTACACACCCAAGAAGTGCCATTATCCCTCAGTTACACACACCCCGGAATGCCTTATTGCAGTTATAAAATTACATGCCTGATTTTTTTATTTTAGGATCAAGTAATGAGATTCAGAAAGTTAAGCATTTCTGACCTGTGCTGTTGTGTGCTGGGATAACAGCACAGTCATGTGATTGGATTCAACCAGTCACTGTAGAGTATTTCTCTTACCCATTTTATAATACCATTTAGAAAATGGGCAATTTAAATACTGTATCCTGATTGGCTGTTGCCATTCCACCACTGGCATATGTTTATATGCCAATACCTCCTGTAAAGAAAAAGGCCCTACATGTGAGCGGGAATTTGGATAAATCACATATAGAATTCATGAGCCACTTCACTCATTGATTTCCATCACAAACATGGCTGCCACCTATACTCTTACATAAAAACCTTCAACTAGGCCTTAAAAATAAAATGCTCTTAAATTAAAAAATACATAAATAAATTGAATGTTCTTTCTACTTATAATCCCTTTCTTATACACATAAACAAATTAAAAAAATCAAGCACTATTCAGATTTTTTATTGGTGTTTCACTGATGAGCATGAAAATTCCCCCTCATAGTCTAACAAGCTTGACAGAGCAATCTCTGCTGCTAACTCTATCCCAGGTAAGCTTGAGCCTCTGGCTGTGTAAGAGGCCTGCATGTGTCTATGTGAGTGTACACCAGTGGAATTTTGCAGAATTTTGAATTCGTGCATTCCATATAAACATTCTATGCATGGGGGGGCATTCTATTAGAGGAATACTGCAGAATATTGAATTCTTATGCTCCATGGTAAACAAACAAACAAACCTGCATGTGTAGAAAGACAAATGACTGACAGGTAGAAACCAAGAAGGGGCTTGCAAACTCTGTTTATCTTGTGAGTAACTTCAGAAGGATTTAAATACTGCATTTGGGTAGACCATTGGAGGTAGCTAGATTGTCTGCTAGGATTTTCTGACAGTTAAACTATTTTTAAATAAATTACAGGTGGCTGAAGAGTTGAATAAGGAGCTTGCAAACTCTGCTTATCTTGGAAGTAACTTCACAAGGGTTTGAATACTGCATTTTGGTTGTCCCTTGGGAGTAACTGGATTGACTACTAGGATTTTGGGACAGAAACTATTTTTAAATAATTTACTGGTGCGTAGGATTTTGTGATAGTTAAACTATTTTTAAATAAGTTACTGGAGGTTAGTTGAATTACTACAAAGAACAGTACTCACCAGGGTGGTAGAGCAGTGGTGTATTTGATTGTTTCTAACAGTCACCTGTGGTTGTGGACTACCCTCCTTCCCCACACCCCACCCCCCCCAGACGTGGCATTTCCTTTATTGCCAAAGTTCTGACATCACTTCCTCAACAGGTCTTGGGGCAGAACTGTCATATTCTTAATAACCTAGCACAGTGCATAAAGGGTAAGTACACATCACCAAAAAAAAATGTTATATATATATTACATATTGTATATTATAAGGGGTAGGGACATGTGGGGAGTGGTGCAATGTACTGGCTGTGGGGCAGCAGTTTCCCAGGAGACATTCTGGAAACTGCACTGCTGTCCTATTTGCAGGCAACTGTCAGCTCTGAGGGAGGAGATTGCCCACCTCCAGGCTGAACTGGCAAGGACTAAGGATGCCTCCCCCACCCAAAGAGCACCACTGCCACAACCACTGCCTCAGAGGTTGCCAAGTATAAAAAGCAGTTGGACAACAGTGGGTTCTGGGAGGGTGCGGGTGGTGGAACAGAGGCGAAGCCCCCTAGTTGTACCACTACACAAATCATATGTCAGTCTGGCAGAGCAAGGTTCCTCTATGATGGCACCCTCAGTGGAGACCAAGAAGAATGCTGAGGACATCCACAAGGGAGACCCACAAAAGGGTGGCAAGGGACACCACAGGGGAAGGAAACAGCTTCTGATAGGGGACTCAATTGTTAAGGGGGTAGACCTGGGGAAGGGATAGGAGAGGGAAGTAAGGTGCCTGCCTGGTGCCATGGCTTTGAGGGACAAGAAGCAAATCCTCGGGACTGCAGAAGCAGCATCACAGGAGAGGGAACCAGATATCATTGTCCACCTTGGGACAAATGACCTAGCTAGGCATGGAATCAGTGCAGTGCAGGATGAATTTGTGTAGTTGGGGAGGGGCCTCAGACAGGTAGCAAGCACGGTTACCTTCTCAGAAGTGCTGCCAGTCCATGGCAGGGGTGAGGCTAGGGTACTGCACACCATGCAGTTTAATGAATGGTTGCAAAACTGGTGCAGAGCACAGGGCTTTGGCTTCATTGGGGACTGGGGGTACACCTGGAGAGATGAAGGTCTATACTGGCATGATGGTCTGCATCTGTCCACGAAGGGAACCAAGCTCCTAAGTGACAGGTTGAAATGCTTCCATGGCAAGCTTTTAAACTAGCCAAGGGGGGAGGTGCTGATAAGAGGTAGGAAATTTCAAGCCTCCCCCCACAAAACATGGCAGGTAGTAAGGTAAACACTGAGGTACAGAGCTCAACAGAGGGCAGGACAGGGGTAAATAGAAAAATAGACAAGGGCAATAACAGCAGGGAAGGGGGAAAAAAGGATAAAGCCAACATTAAATGGAGGGCAATGAGTACCAATGCCCGTAGTCTGGGAAACAAGCTCCCTGAGCTGGCAGCCCTGATGGAAGATGAACAATTGGATATTGTGGCAGTCACGGAAACATGGTACACGGAGAACCATGACTGGGATGTCAACATACCAGGGTACACAGTCTACAGAAGGGACAGGGAGGGTAAAAGAGGAGGTGGAGTAGCTCTATACATAAGGGAAGGGATCAAAGCTACAGAACTAAAAAGTAAAGGGGGAGGACAAGAGGCACTCTGGGTCACCTTGGAGACAGGGAATGGCATCACAACATGCACAGGGGTTGTATACAGACCCACATCTCAAGGGGAGGAAATGGACAAGAAAATGACAGAGGACATTCTCAAAATGGCTGAAAAAGGGGAGATACTGTTGATGGGGGACCGGAATATGCCGGATGTTAACTGGATGACATGTACTGCAGCCACATCCAAGAACAGGGTCATTCTCGATGCCTCCGTAGGCAGGCCTTAGACAGCTAGTGTTGGAACCCACTCGGGAGGGAGCAATACTAGACCTGGTACTCTCCAATGGAGAGAGGATCACAAATTTAGAAGTCAGTAGACATCTGGGAACAAGTGACCACTGCACAGTGTGCTTCACAATAAGCACAACCATGGAGACAAGCCATACAAAAACAAGGATACTGGACTTTAGAAGGGCTGACAAAATTTGGCTTTGGCAAAATGGGTGAATACCTGAGGAATGCATTAGCAAATGGCCAAAAAGGAGGGGTGGAAGAACAATGGAGAAAAATCAAAACTGCCATCATAGAGGCAACAAGCCTTTGTGTGAAACAAATAAAGAAAACAAAGCAGAGTAAAAAACCACTATGGTTTTCAAAAGAGGTGGCAGGGAAGGTTAATGAGAAAAAGGCTGCATTCAAAAAGTATAAGGAATCACAGAAGGAGCACGACAGGGAACTGTATCAATTAAAGCAGAAAGAAGTGGGGAAGGCAGCCAGAATAGCAAAGGCCCAAACCGAGGAAAAAAATAGCCAACTCAGTTAAGAAGGAGGATAAAACCTTTTATAGGTACATTAGAGGACATAGAAAGGTTAAGGGAGGAATAGTGAAGATTAATAAAGGAGAGGGGAGGTGGGCAGAGGGAGACAGTGAAAAGGCAGAGATACTGAATGAATACTTTTGCTCAGTATTCACAAAAGAAGATGGGGAGGAGTTACCTAAACCGGACAATAGAAGCACTCTGGGTAGGGGGGTTGACACCAGTCCATTTACAGAAGAAAGAGTCCTGAAAGAACTCCTAAAACTCAAGGTGGACAAAGCAATGGAGCCTGAGGGAATTCATCCCAGAATCCTAAAAGAACTAAGGGAGGACCTAGTGACACCACTGACCACACTTTTTAACAAATCATGGGAGGATGGGGTGGTACCTGAGGACTGGAGGAGGGCAGATGTGATTCCCTTTCACAAAAGTGGGAGTAAGGCAGAAGCAGAAAACTACAGACCTGTAAGTTTGACCTCAGTGGTAGGGAAAATGATGGAATCACTTCTGAAAGAAATAATTGTTGAGTACCTAGAGGCCAGCGGGGCACAGGACCCAAAGCAGCATGGATTTACAGCAGGAAGGTCACGTCAGACGAATCTAATTGATTTCTTTGACTGGGTGACAAAAGTAATAGACCAGGGAGGGGCTGTAGATATGGCCTACCTAGACTTTAGCAAGGCATTTGACACAGTCCTGCACAAAAGACTAATAATCAAGTTAGCCAGCCTGGGAGTGGGTTCCAGGGTGGTAGCCTGGGTAGAAAACTGGCTGCACAACAGGACACAGAAGGTAATAGTGAATGGAACACATTCCAAAGAAAGGGGGGTTACTAGTGGAGTACCTCAGGGCTCAGTACTGGGTCCATTCCTCTTTAACATCTTTATAGGTGACATTGCAGAGGGTCTGAGGGAAAGGTATGCATCTTGCAGATGGCACAAAGATTCTGTAACAGAGTTGATACATGGGGGGTAGAAAGGATGAGAAGAGACTTGGCAAGGTTGGAGGAATGGTCAGATATATGGCAACTTAGATTCAGTGCAAAGAAGTGCAAAGTAATGCACCTGAGAAATTAAAACCCAGAAGAAGAGTATACAATAGCAGGGGAGGTACTAACAACAACAAAAATGGAAAGGGACTTGGGGGTAGTCATATCAGATGACCTAAAGGTGAGTAAGCAATGTGAGAAGTCAGTAAGGAGAGCCAGGGGGATACTAGGATGCATAGGAAGGGGCATCACAAGTAGAAAAAGGGAAGTGGTTATCCCTCTGTACAGACAGTTGGTTAGACCCCATCTGGAATACTGTGTACAGTTTTGGAGACCCCATCTACACAAGGACATAGACAGGATGGAAGCAGTCCAGAGGAGGGCAACTAAAATGGTGCAGGGTCTGCATCAGAAACCATATGAAGAGAGACTGAGAGAGCTTAATATGTATACCATTGATGAAAGGAGGGACGGAGGGACATGATAGAAACGTTCAAGTACCTCAAGGGAATCAACAAAGTCCAGGAGGGTAGCATCTTTCAGAAAAAGAGATGTGTAAGAACAAGGGGGCACAATTTAAAGATAGAGGGGGGAAGGCTCAGGGGTAATGTGAGGAATTTTTTTCACGGAGAGAGTGGTGGATGCATGGAACCACCTTCCTGAGGAGGCTGTTGGGTCTAAAACAGTGGGGGAATTCAAACATGCATGGGACAGACATAAGGCAATTGTAGTGGGGGGTTGCAGGAAGTAAGCTGTTGGTTAACTAGAATCTGCAGCTTATCCAATAGGTAGAGAAATGGGCAGACTGGGTGGGCCAAGTGGTCCTTATCTGCCGTCAAAGTCTATGTTTCTATGTTTCTATCTGTGGAGGGACTATTTACATTTTCTAAGCAATATTTTATTGTATTTTTGTGTCTTTTTTTAATCTTTTATAGTTTTTTTTTTATTTGCCCATCCCATTTTCTAAGTACAATAAGACCCTTTAGGGTGTGGGGTACTGATGGATACTTGCACTTCCAGGGTTTGCTAGACCCTCTGCCCATGGCATTGGGCCTTATCACCCCCCAGGGCATGTGGGTATCTAGCAATACCTCTCACTGAAAGGTCATACTGCATACTTTGTACACGATGTACCCAGTTTTGAAAAGGAGGGGGGTAACCTGTAGGAATTCAATTCAATTCTAGCGGCGAAACTAAACTCCAGGAAAAAAATGAGGAAAGACTGCTGTCATGTAAACATAGCTCAGCAGTATATAATCGTGCACCAAATGAGGTACTATTTTATAAAAGATTATTAGCTAAGTTTACTGGTGGTTTCTGAAAGGCATTTTTCATGTAGAATTGTGCAGAATAAATTTTAGAAATTAGAACCATGCAGAATGACTTGGAATGTAAAGAATGGGTTTCCACAGAGACCAGAAAAAGACCTTATGAGCAACTGCCTTTTGTTCTCATCAACTTGGGAACTTGAACAACTGTCCTGCCTTGCTGGGTGCTCTCTGGCATTGGCAGCCCCCACCCTTGGCACTGTTTAGGGCCTTCAGAAAGTTTGGTGTTTAAATACATTGTCTATGTTTGCGACGATGGGAAAATCACGTATAATGAAAAATAAGATAAAATAACTCAAACTGAAAAAAGGGGGTTGACAGTGTCTTTTTAAGTTACAAACTACTGATTCTAATTAAATAATGTATAGGATATGTATTACCAAAATTCAGAAAAAGAAAAAAAAAGTCACAAAATTTGAAGTATCAAGACAAAAAAATGGTATATATACTTATTCTTTTGGTAACTGGGTAAGGCCCACTAGGTACAAGTGCCTGTTTTCAGGGGCACCCGGGAGCACTGGGAGGTTAAATAACTTGCTCAAAAACCCACAGTATACAAGTGGAGGTTGTGGGACTCAAACCCACATCTGCTGAATGTACCAAACTCATTCACAGCTGATTACTCTTACCTCTAGGCTATAATGCCTACAGACTGTTGATGTAAAAAAAAGTGCAGATAGTATGTGTTTGCTGTTTTTGTGTTCACCGTGCATGCAAGAGCAAGTGAACATGTTGGTATGAGAGTGCCATTTGAGAGGTATGACACTGTCTGCTCAATGCAGAGCAGTGTTGCAGAGGCACAGCAGTGCCAGACCAATCAACACCCAGGTTGACAGTGACAGAGAGTCTGGCTTGCTGGGCGGGATGGTCACCAACTTCAAAAGAAGTTGCCGGTCCTTTGATCCATGCCGTCCGGCAAGCCAGGCTGATCTGTCATGGTCAGCCTGGAATGTGTGCCTGCAACAAGGAAAGCCATCCATCCATGTCTGTTGCTGGTGGCCCTAATTGTCTCCCAAGCCGACCCTCCCTGTCAGCAGCACCCCCCCACACACACACACACAGCAGTGCCATTGGGGGTGGCAGTATATGCAGTGAAGTTTAGAATCACAAACCTCGGGAAACAAAGCAAACAACAGAACCAATACCTGTTTCTCACAATTAGTGATATTAAACTTCACTGCATATACCGCCTAACGGGTTCCAGCACATTTTTTGTTTTGTTTTGTTTTAAAGTGATCTCCTGTTTAACCACTGCTTTCTGTTTACTGGTGTCCCCCGAGTTATGCACCTTTTATGTCTCTCCCTAGCCATGCATACTGCACTGTGCCAGAAGTGGGAATGGGAAATGGGGGCTTCTTGCTCCAACACATTCAGAGCAAGTAAAGCAGCAGCCACCGCTGTGGTTCAAGTATCCAACCCTATTCCAGCGCATTGTCCTCCCAGCCTGGTGATGCTACCACCCGGCCTGGGGCTGCAACTGTCACCGGTTGCAGTGGGGATGGATCCCCGGTGATCTCAGGCCAGGAACACCGAGCCAAGGAAGGGGAAGAGTTTAGGGGAGAAAAGCCCTGGAAAGCAAAAGAAGAAGGATGCAGAAATTGAGAAATGGATGGGGTGTACCTGGCCTTGGGGACCGGCGAGAAGAAGTTCAAATTGGGCTTCATGACAGCCGGCCCAGTGGCGATGAGGGTTGAGGCGCTGGATGCCGCACCTTGCACCACGCCGGCAACTCGGGTTCGGGAGCGAGCTTGGGTTGCCAGGGGTCGGCCAGGGAGGAGGGGATTGAGCATCTGACGACAGCTCTCCTCTCCTGGGGGGAGGGCAGGTTGTGATTCCCTGGTACTAGTGACACCCAACGAAGGCTAAGTGTACTGCAGCCTAAGACCATATCAAGTTGGGGAGAGGTGTCGGCGGACGTCCTGCAGGCAGGTGTGGGAGTGCGTCCACCCGAGCTGGACATTATTGCATATCCGCACCTCAGGGAGGGGGCTAATGTGCATGAAAAAGGAAATACCTGGCACCGCCAAGTAGGCGACGGCACCTGGCCTCCATGTCCACCGCCGGATCCCACCCACCTAGTCTCCTGATTATCTCCACCCCCAAGCCTTGCCTGCAGCTGAAGCTAGACTTCAAGGAGCACCAAAGTAAGAGCAGTGGCCCCACCTTGGGGGGTACAAGTCAAGGAGTTCTAGCTGCGAGGTAGGTGAGAGGGTTGGAGTACCACAGGGGAGACTCAGGCTCGGGGGGTCTCAGGTGGGCAGGAACAAGCCAGAATGCCCAAGAGAATCTAAACAGAGCAGCGACTGGAGGGAAAACTAAGTTGAAAAAAAAAGTGGGCTTCATGGGGCTGAAAGAGTTCAGCAATGCGGGGGAGGCGAGTTGTAAGGATGCAACATTGCTGATCACCAGGGGCCCAGAGTGTGAGGGAGGGGGAGGAGGAGGCAGCAAGTGGGGCAGCATCCTAAGCAACAGGGAGTGCTCATTCTCCAGAGCTATCACAGGCACTGGTCGCACCCCCAAAAGCAAAATGCCTTCTACCGCAAGCTGCAGAACTTCCTCTACAATATGCTGGAGAGACCACGCGACTGGGCGTTCAGCTACTGCCTGTGTGTGAGTACTCACTTACCAATACCCTTCCCTGAAAAAAAATCTTCCCATGCATGGGACAATTCAAGCAGTTATATACTGTGCAACCTGGAAGACAACTGTCCGGGTCAACTGTATATACTCCTGGGAAGAAAAAAAAACTAACGGTGTATCTGGCAATTAAACTAGCTATACACCCCCACAGAAGACTGCCCGTACATGGGAGTAATAAAGTGAGCTATCCACACCTGCAAAAATACACAAGCATTGGAGGAATTAAAGTAGCTGTGTGCCTTGCAAATTTTGCCCATTCATAAGGAAATTAAACTATCCATATACAGCACCTCCCTGAAAACAATACCCATGCATGGGAGTGATTAATTCAGTGCTCCATAAATCCAATAATTACTGTCTGCATCTGAAAGAAATAAAAAAGCAAGATGTGTTTTTTCTTTCTGAGTGTAATTATTTACAACTGCAGATGGCAAAATGACAGCTAGGCAGCTCAGTGACCGGGTTTCTACTTTGTTTTGGATTTAATGGATGGAGACAAAGGTGAACTCAGTATGACAGAAAAGGGAGATGATTCAACCGAGCGTGTTACAAGCACCCACTTCTGGTTTGGGTTTTCATGATTTGTGGTTGTTTTTTTTTTTTACTTCCACTCCCCCCCCCGCCGGACCAATTGCTCTGATCTGCACTTGTCTCGTCTCCGCTGCATGACTGCATATTGCAGCCACCACAGAGTACCCCGACATAACCCTTCATCGGGTGGGTCCTCCTCTTCCGAGGAGAAAGGGACTGGTTGCCTAGGCATTGGGTCTGGGTGCTGCTGTGGTCGGTCATAGCTGAGTCCAAGGAGGCACTTGGCCTGGGGTGGCCGTCATCCTGGTGGGTGGAAATGGCATTTTTCCGTGTTTTTCTCCTGCTTTCTCCAGCTTGCGTTACCTCTGTGCTTCCTCCAGTCTCCACCAGGGGCCACTACAGAGCGACGCCTTTCCCTAACCCACCCCAGGAGAGGAGAGCTGTCCTCCAGACGCTCGATCTAACTCCTACCCCTGCCAACCCACCAGCGCCCGAGTCCGTTTCCGAACCCGGGTTGCCGGTGTGACAAGAGGTAAGGCGCCAGCACCTCAACCCTCTGCGCCACCGGGCCGGCCTATGGTTTGTGTTTTATTTAGGAGTGAGGGGACATGTCTTTGGTGAGATATGACATGCTTAAAGGCTGGTTGCTTGCATGCTTGGTGGCGCGTTAGTGTTGGCACTATTTCATTGGGTAGGTTGTATATGCAGTTGTAGTACAGTAACGTAATAACCCCACTCCCAATGTGGGGAGGTCTGTGATGTTTTGTGCTGTTTTACCTTATATGTGCAGTGCAAAGAGAATGCAAGGAGAGCAGCACTCCCTGAACCATCACTATGAAAATCATATATATCCCTACTTTTCAGTCAGCATGTGGAAGTATACTATAGGAATGGATTTGGCCGGTTCTTAGAAATTAGAAACAAATAGAATGACATATGGGACTCTGTCTGTTATGGTGCTGTAACACCACTGAGGGATTCCATGACATCAGGAAGCTGGAGAGGTTAATGATGTCAAGGGATCCCCAGATGGTGTTACCAGCGCCTTAATAGGCAGTGTCCCTTGTATTGTTTGTTTCTGTTTGGTTTTTTTTTTGTAATATATGGGACTGTTGTGCAACAGTTTATTATTATTATTTTTAATATTCCCCAGTTTTGATAAGGCATTTCATGCTCGGTGGCAGCATTTGCATCGGCTATTTTCTCACACTCACCATGACGACGGGCCAGCTCCATGACTAGGGCACCAGTCCCTCACTGGGAGGCTCACTATGGATACTGGGCTGGATGTCAGGGTATTGCCCAATCTCTTGGTGACCCCACCCCCAGCTTTTAATATGGATGGGAGGGGAGGTTTGGGGAAACATCGCTTCCTTACTACTGTTACTACTGTGAGTCCGGTGGGCAGAAGTTATGTTCATCCAACCGGAGACCAGCCTTGTTCTGATGAGGAGGAGGAGGAGGTGTAGAGTGGATCAGGCTACCCACTCTGACCTCAGTGGAAGGGAGCCCCATCAAACAGCACTCGCGCGTCACTGACACAGATTCTTTTTGTGTTCATAGTGTGTGCAAGTGCAAGGGAACATGTTGGTATGAGAGTGCCCTTTGAGGGGTGTGACACTGTCCACCCAATGCAGAGCAGTGTTGCAGGGGCACGACAGTGCCAGACCAATCAGCACCCAGTCTGACAATGATGGAGTTTCTGGCTTGCTGGGCGGGGATAGCACCAACTTCAAAAGAAGTTGGCGTCACTTTGATCCGTGCCACCCAGCAAGCCAGGCTGATCTGTTATGCTCACCAGGCTGTTTTTGGGGAGGCTGAAGCCCCCTAATGTAAGCTCAAGCCCCCCCCAATCATTTTCCCTGAAAAAATTTAAGACTCACAGCTTCACTGCTTGTTGAGGAAAACAAGAAGCCATGGTTTAGAGTCAGCACTTTATAGCTCTACCACATGGAGCGCACTTTCCTCTTTCTTTGCCTGGCCCGGGTCCTCCGGATCCCACTGCGATCATTGGTGGTGCTAGTGGTGGAGGTCGGGGAGCTCTGCTCCCACCCAATGCTTTGGTTGCCCCTGAACAGTGGTAGGGCAGACTGTAGTGGTCCGGGTGCTGGTTTCCTCATGGTCTGTCTGCCCAAACTTGTCCCCTCTTGGTGAATGATGCATGGACCGCGGTCAGCTGGGTGCCCAGGTCCGCGACTTCAGTGGCACTAATTTACTTTGGAAGGTAGGTGGGGAAGAGAGCTGAGCAGGGGAACTCCACTACCAATAACCACCAAATTGGATGCCGTCACCTCATTCAGAGGGAAGGGGGGGCTACAGGAAAAGGACCACAGTCGGGGGTCATCTCAGGAGAATGGAGCAAGAAAGGGGTTCGAGGAGTCCACAAAATAGATAAACATAAAAACAAAAAAATGGCAAAACTGAAGGCAGAAAATAAAGAGGCCCCCCACAAGGGCACCACACCCCGCAACCAGCCCAGAAAGCCAGGCAAAGGGATAGGAAGAAACCTGGAGCCCCCTCAAAGGGGAAGAGAAAGAAATTTAACAAAACAAAGAAGAGAAAAAAAAGAACTACTCCAGCAAAGCTGGGCAGAGTAACAGCCTGCCGACCAGCAAGTGGCACTAGAGGCAGTAAGCAAATGGGGAAGGACAGGGGACTGCAATGGCAGCCCCATGTGTAGCAACACCCGATGTCAATGCCAGAAAAAAAAAAAAAACAGCACACTAGAGAGGGGAGACAGGGGAACTGCAATGGCAGCCCCAAAAAAAACACAAACCATGCCACACTTATTCTGCAAAATAACAGGAAGCAAAATAACAGACTTACCAAGCCATATTTTTATTCAAACAAAAGAGAACCTAGGTGAGCATTACCCTCGTCACTTTGCATCTCAAATGTGATGCTTGTGCTACATGCACTACTAGGCAACCAGCGCCAGGACACCCCAGAAAACCCCAATACAAAAACTGCAAACCGAGGGAGCAGACAACTAAAGGGAGCTCACCCTATGGAACTGGCTGCTGCTGGCTATCAGGAGGACTGATGGTCCTTTTCTGGAGCTAAGGTGTGACTGCTGCTGCTGGAGACCTCTGAGGACCACTTGCTATAGAGGAGCAGCCACCCAGGAGCTACAAACCCGAGCTTCAGGTAAGCCTCCAGCCATCCATACTCCTGTGCTCTCTACTCTGTCAGTCACCCGGTCCAGAACTACCACTGGCTAGCAGGAAAGACCATTTCTAGCCTAGAGGTGGACCTGGCTTTTGGACAGATGATTGGGTATCTGGGGCTAAGATCAACCCATTTGGCTGATTTATGACCCCTTTAGGCACTGGCCGGAAACCTGGTTTGGCTAAGACAAAGGATCCAGTGCCAGAAGGCTCCAGGAGGGGAGGGAGAAGGGGGACAGAGACAAGAAATGGTCAGCCAGCCAGTTTGGTCAATAAGCCAGCTGGCTGTGCATGGGGTGGGTGGGGAGGTAACCCTTTCCCTCCCTGAGTCCTCTTTGGTCTGCTTGCCTGGCAAACTTTGGGGCACTACACTTGTTCACTCACAAGCCTGATGGAGAAAAAAGAAAGTAAGTCTCGTGAGCAAACAGAGTGCACTGGTGGCTGACTGCTGTGTACTGTGCTGTTGACAAAGAGAACATTGGGACAGGAAATAGGACATCACTACGGAAGAGCTCAGAGCTTGGGGCATTGATTTGTCATCATCACTCCCAGGTTAGTTGGATCCCAATCTCACAGGGAGCGCTGGGGGAGTTACAACAAATGCACTCTGCCTCCACTAGTCTCTTGGACTCTGTTCAGTGGGTTCAGAAGTATGAGAGGTTTGGCATGCCTTGCCTTGTAGGAGGGAACACCTGGACAGGACTGGGAATGATTAACATAAATTTGGATTGGGACTGGTGACCACCTTTCAGTAACTGCCATGCCAACACAGTCAGCATTGCTTGCACAGCAGGTATATTTTTCAGACAGGCACAGATGTGGTACACATCTGAAAGGCTGTGCAGCATGAGTCTTTACACGGTTGTTTGGCAGTTTAGAGAAGAAAGATCTGTGCCTGTGGCTTGTGTGAAAAATACATTTTGATTTATATAGTACCTTTCATACAGACTGTATTTTTGAGTGCTTTACAATCCAAAGAGGGAGGGAGAGAACGTTGCTGCCTTTTTATATAGCAACCTACATAGGCTGCTTAGACACAATCACACAAGTCATCCCCAAACCCTTAGAATCCAGGAAGAGAGAGAGAGGGGAGGGATAGTTTGCAGCACACAGGGAGATGCAAAGACTACAGAAATTGACAACAAAGAGAGAGAGAGAGAGAGAGGGCATGCAGAGAGATTAAGGGCAGGAATGTTGAGTGACTCGTTCAGGATTATGCAGTGTGGAAGTGGTGGCTGTTTGCTCTGTGGTCCGGTAACTTTCCTACTAGATCTGCTGGGATAATGGTGTATGGCTGGTCTCTTATTTGCTGTGGGGGACTGTAACCTTCGCAGGTGATCTGCTGGGATAATGGTGTCTCTCATTCCGTTGTTCTCACTGGTCCAGTAACCACATTTTTGCACATGTGCCATTTAATAGATGTCATGATAACCAGGCTTCTCAGACATATATTTCAGCATTAAAATGCAGGAAAAGCCACCATTTGAAGGTAAAAATCTCAACATTTTCCAGGGGAGGGGGGGGTATGTCCCTGGACTCCCCTAGCTTTGTTAGGATTTTGACTGTGGGGCATTAGCTCCCCCAATTTTATACCTCTGGTGACGCCCGTTTCCAAGGTATTTATTTAAGGAACAAAATTACCTACCCTCTGAATTATATGTATAGCCATGCATTGTTAAAAGCATCAATCTGTGGTCTCTCAATGACTGTCAGCTTATACCATTGGTAACTCTCATTCACCATGCCCTAGCACACCTACCTGGTTTGAGGGAACGTTTTTAACCACTTTCTAGTGATATATTTAGTTGCTGCAGTGACCAGAACAGAAAACAAACACTTCTTCTGTACTTTTGCACCTACAGTGATTTTGAGCCCCATCCTGGTAAAACCAATAAAATAAACAAATACCTATAAACTTCCACCACTGGTTATCTCCGCCCCTTTCGTCTTTTTTCCATTGTTTTTATTTTGTTTTCTCGTTAGTTGTGACCCCAATTTTTGGACCCAGTTGTCTGCGGTTCAGATATCGGTGAATGGGAATAGGGTTGCCACCATTCAGCTAAAAAAATTATAAGGGACATTTAGATATAGTGAGGCGACTCACCTCTGCCACAAACGACATTCAATCTGAAGCTATTAGAAACAATTTTAAAGGGTTTCCTTTGGTTATTTTTGTTATAAACACTTAGTAAATGAAAAGACATGACCAAGAATGAAACGTGCTCTAAAGAAATAAGGAGCAAAGAACAGTTCCGAGCAAGAAAGAACAGGTGGACACCGGTCGTTGTGAAGCACCTGAAAGTGTCCATCAAGTTTCCAAACTGCACAAAGTTGTTCCTTCCTTTTTAACAAGATGAAACGCTCGCTTTTTGAAGTCAACTGTCCACCCATGTCCATTTGAGGAGCAAATAATAACAATAAATGTATAGCACGCCATGCGTTAGAGCAGCACTCCCCCATACCCCGTACCTCTGAAGGTGAGCTCCACGCGTCTCTCGTACTTCCCAGGGAGGTTGGACACCTTCTTCAGGTTGACGCTCAAAGCCATCGTGTCTCTGAAACGGGGTCCCTCCTGCCACCACACTCAATCAGAAACAGTGTTTATTATCCTTTAATCCTGGAGTGCAGGCTGTCATTTGGTTGCGGCGTCCATGGTCTTCTTCCTCAGCGACTTGTAGCTTTGTTGCCAAGTTCCGGCTGGGCGGGTTGGATCAAGTGTAGGGGGTCCCCACGAGTCCCTGTCTCAGGCTGTAACGTGTGGCCCCCGCCCTGCTCAGTGCTCACGTCGGGGCCTCCTGCAAAGACTGAGGTTGTGATTTAGGGCCGGCTGCTGTCTGGAAGCCTGACTCGCCCAGCAGGTTTGGGCGCTGCTGTTGTACTGTGCACACAGTGCTTTTCAGTATGTGCGTTCCACACCTTAGAGTCACAGTGAAATGACAGATACTTTCGGTAAACGCACACAGCCATGCCCTCCCAAGTTAGGTAAGGAAGGTGACAGCCGAGAGACTGCAGGAATGTGAGCCGTCACGAAGCTGAGAGGAAAGGAGCCTGGCTCTGCGCTGACTTGATTTGGTATGCCTCTCAATCGTCCCTGGTTTTCTGAGTTGTCCCTGATTTTGCCACCACATTTTCCTCTGTCCCACCTGAAATCGGTGTTCCCATTACTGAAGTCCAGGGACTGTAAGCACAAAATAATATATAGTATTGAAATCCATGTATTTATTTCTAATATTTTATCAGGAAAGACACATTGATCTGTGACAGCTCCTTTCCCGGTGGGTAGAGGTGGGCAGGCTGAATATACCATGTTATCTGGTGGAATGTTTTGGTCAGCAAAATTTAGAATACTATTAGCGGCAGCGCCATCACATCTTAAACTTCCACTTGGACAGCCACAATAGATGAGTAGAAGTGATCTAGGTTAAAAACAGCAGCATTTCTTAGAAAATACTGTCATTGTATTGTTTTGTTAGCAATAACATATTTAGAGTAATCATTAGTTATGTTTATTTCTTTATGATGTTTTTAAACAGTTTTCATTACTCTTTGTAATTAATAACTGAAGTCATTAAAGATGGCTGCCAGTAGCAATTTTTAAAAATCCTTTCTCTCCAGGTTATTTTGTAGCTTTGCAAGCTGGATTCATACTGTAGATACATCAGAAAAGTTCTAGTACACATTTTTTAATGTCTCTGTTTAAAGAGCTGTACAACAAACAATGATAAACATCAAAACCTGTGTCTTAGTTCCTATGACAAGACAGAGGAACAGATGCATTTATTATTATTTTTTGTCAGTTTAAAAATATTTCTCTGTTACTAGTTCTGTGAAAATGTCACTATAACAGGATATGTGACCAGGTACACTATCTCTCTTGTTGGCTTAAAAACAGAAAAATGTTCTCCTGTTCAGCATGCCACTCAACTGCTATGAATTTTGCATAGTGCTATGATTTTTGTACTCAAATTTACCCTTGCTCCATGAAACCTTACTAATATTCCTCATAATGTTAGAGCTATTTCTGAACACGCAAACTATTAAAACATTGAACTAATGTAATAGAAAAATTCTTTAACACTAACCATATGGGACCCACTATTCTTAGACATATTATTCTTTGAAATAAGAAAGTGTTACTTTCTGTAACTAAGATGATACCAGGACTAGGGGATTTGACGTATGAGGACAGACTTGAGGAGCTCTGCCTGTTTTCATTGGAGGAGAGGAGAGACAGAGGGGACATGATTGAGGTCTTCAAGTACCTCAAGGGAATAAATAGGGTAAACATGGAGGGGATCTTTAGACTAAAGCAGGGAGGTATCACCAGAGGGCATGGTTTGAAGTTGGAAGGTGGAAGGGTGAGGGGAGAAGAGGAGGAGGCTTTCACTGAGAGGGTGGTGGACCCTGGAATGCACTGCCTGGCGAGCTGGTTCAGAGATCCACAGTGGAGGGCTTCAAGAGAGGGTGGGACAGACACAGAAAGTGGAAGTATCAGATGATGGCCTGGCCCAGGGGTGGGGATGGATGATAGGGGTTTCAGGAACACAAGGGGGGGAGGGCCTCGGCACCCAACTAGGGATCTGAGGTTCGAGCAGACTCGATAGACCGTAAGGCCTAATCTGCTGGCAATTAGTATGTTAGTATGTTACACATTCTTGCTATTTGCTGTGAATTTTGAAGGCCAGTGCTATGAATGTTGATGCTGAGAGGTTGAGAGGTATGCTGTTCAGGGTCTGTTGTTGACTTTCTTGTGAGAAATTTAAACAGACTTGCTGACAAGATAATAGGCAGGAGACAATAAAATCTTGAAGTATTGTGAGAGTTTTTCCCAGAGACAGGTTCCCATAGTTTAGACAATGGGCCCAAGTGTTTGTCCTAAAACCTTATAGAGACTGAGGAAATACAGAAGAGATGATGTCACCCATATAGGGTGGGGGACTGTAGGGAACTGTCACTCAGAGGGTGAAGTCACTCCCCATAGCCAAAGGGTATAAAAGTGGGGAGACAGGAAGCAGTCACTGTCTCTGGAACACTCAACATCTGATGAAAGGGGAACCATACTGCAGGTAGAAGTGCAGCTTAGGAAACCTGTCTTCTATATGCCTGTGCAGGGCTTCAAACAGGCATGGGATAGGCATAAGGGAGCAATACAAATGACTATGAATAGATAGGTCACTGACAGAGCAAAGGCCGATGGCACATTTATAAGGTAGAAAAAGAAATGGGCAGACTGGATGGGCCTTGCAGTCCTTATCTGCCGTCAACTTCTATGTTTCTATGAAAGGGGAACCATACTGCAGGTAGAAATGCAGCTTAGGAAACCTGTCTTCTATAGCGAGCAGTAGGTAAATAGGTTTTACATGATGAAAGTTCAGATTTTTCTGTACACCAACTGTCTGTGTAACTTGTTTTATTTTCTGTTTCTTAGTAAACTGGTAATCCTTTTGTTTGACTGTAAACATATCCTGTTTGTGAATACTTGCAGTTCTTCTAGTAAATAATCTATTTTTGATAGAACCAGTGACTGTCTGTTTATTTGAAAAGGTAATTTTATTATTTCTCCTGGACTCTGCTTGCAGTCTATCTCCGAAGGGCACTCTACCAACAGTTATTGTGCTGACCTTCCTGGCCTTGAGCAAAAAAGGGCAAAAGGGTGGTTTCCTGGTTCCAGATAAAAAAAATCAGGTGGTGGCAAAGGATTAGAAGTCCCTGATAAGCCGGCCAGTGGCACAGAGGGCTGAGGCGCTGGATGCCACACCTCGAACCACGCTAGCGATCCGGGCTCGGGAAAGGACTTGAGTCGTCGGGGGCTGGCTGGGGAAGGAGAGGATCGAGCGTCTGGAGGACTGCTCTCCTCTCCTCTCCTGGGGTGGGTTGGGAGGAAGCCTCGCTCTAGTAGTGGCCCCAATGGAGACCAGGGTACTACATGCAGCGATGCAGGAGGGACAGCCAGAAAGCTGGAAAACAACTGCGGCTTCTGCCGTATGACGGCCTCCATATCCTTCATGCCCTGGAACCTCCAGAAGCTTGCCCGTCCACAGCAGCACCCTCGAGCCCATAAGGATAAAAATAGAGTGCTGGGGTTTCCCGAGCCCCCCGGTGCCTTCCCCCTCGAAGGAGGGGGACCCGCCCAGAGATGGGTTACTCCAGGACGACTCGGGTTGGCTGTGATATGTGGTGAGAGCAGCATTCAGAAAGAGGATGGCCAGGAGTGGAGAGATACTAGGAAAGGTCCTGAAGGAGAGGTGAAAGCCGGAGCGTAGGAGGAGGTAAAAAGATAACTCAAAAAAAAAAAAAGAAGTCCCTGATAGAGAACTGCCCTGTAAGCTAGGGTCCCAAGCGGCAGTTTTTGTCACGACTGGTAATAGTGCTGTGGGATATCTGTCACAGTTCCTTATTACAACATTCAACCACACCAGGGTGTTTAATTATTCATAGTGGGCATGGCTGGAGATCACTTACTTTAAAAAACTTCAAAACCCTGTATCTTTTCAATGAATGAATTTTGTACATGGAAAAGGTGGTAGTCAATGAAAAACTAAGCTATTTGGCTCTTGATAAACTGCCTCAGTATAATCAGATTTGGGACCCATTTTTGAATAGTTTATCTCCAGCCATTTTTTTCTCAAATGACACAGAGAATTATTTGTTAGTACTGTAGTTAGAGTTACATATTTGTGTGATTCACAACTTACTTATCCATCCTTCTACGTACTTACTTTGTGTACTCTTTATATTATGTTTATTTATTTAGAGTTTGGATAACACCTTTGAGCACAAGTGCTCTTTTCCAAAGGTTCCACGTCAGTACTGGATTACGAATCATTTTATACAGACATGCGTAATACCAGCTTAAGTGAAGCCTAGTCAGGCACAGATAAAGGAGCTAGACAGTGTGCTCAATATATGATACCAACTTGTGTAACACCTGTCTCAATTACTTGTACTCTGTAACTTATATGTATTTTGTCTGACCTCAGTGTGACGTGGCGCCTCTGATGAATGCCTATTTTTAGCAAACCTGTGCTATGTAACCTAAAACTCTATGTATGTCCTCAATGTGACGAGGTACCTTTGGAAACGAGCCCCTGGCTCAAAGGTTGTAAACTGATTTCACAAATAAATAAATAAATAAATAACTGAGGCATATAAACCAGACAAGGGGTGCTAGAGAGACGATCTCCTGGCAGGACACAATTCATGACTGCTCCACACAACAGCTCCACTAAATTGATGATTATTACAATCTAAGTTGAAGAAACCTAGAAATAATTAGGAAAACCTGAATCCTGAAGTTCAGAGCTACACCGCAATACAAAAATTACTGTGAGGAAGCAAAAGAATATGGCATCAGGACCTTCCAAATCGGCAGTATTGAAAACATCTCAGGCCACAGAATCACCAGTCTCAGAAGGGGAGAATGCCACAGAGAATGTAACCACACCTCCAGGGCAACAAATGTAGGCCATGTTGAAGTCACTGGATGCAAAAATGGAAAAGACCCTGGCTCGCTTGGAGAAACACAACACAACCATCACAGAACATTCTACTACTGTGGCAGATTGCGATCAGAGATCGAGCACCACTCAAGCAGCATTTACTTCACTTACCAAGGAAACGTGCAGCTCTAGGGCAGGTTGGAGGCCTTGGAGAATGAGGCTCGCTCAGAGAATATCTATCTGGTCAGTGTAGCAGAGGGAGCTGAGGGACTGGACTTGCTCACTTTTCTGAAGGAGTGGATGCAATCTTCAGTCCCGGTACCGGAGGATTTTGACTGGTGGGCTTTGAAATTGGCCTATAGAGTCAACCCCCAAGTGTGGCCCATACACACTAATCAACCTTGTACTGTTCTTTTGCACGCTTCTGGGGTAGATGTTCTGGATATTCTCATCTCTGCAGCATGGGCATCCTATCCATTAACTACCAATGACTTGGTTGTTAAACATTTTCCAGACCTATCTTTTCAGATCCGTTCGTGCTAGAAAAGATTTGATGGTGTCCGGCAGCACCTATGGGCATTGGGAATCATACACTCATTCCTTCTGCCTGCATGACTTAGAATTATCTATGGCGGTAAGTCGCGGCAGTTTACCGATCAAGCAGATGTAGGCCGCTGGCTGGGGAAACACAGAAGAGGAAGATCAGGGTCTAGCTTGACTTTTAATGTGGCCTCCCTTTTGCCCATCTACTGGAGCTGCCCCCAATAGCTCCCAGTAAGGTTAATTTGGATTTTGGTCAATATTTGGGGTCTTGATCTAAACGTTGGTCATTTAGATCTCAACAAGGGTTTTTATTTCTCCCTGTTTTTTACCTGTTGTGATGGGGCAGATTTTGTGGCTCTAAGATGACAAGTGCCTTATTATATATTAACTTGTTCATGGTTTGTGTTACTAGTGTTCTCTTGATCTAATTCTATAGATTGGGAAAGGCTACTTCAACCATGCTTTATTTCATGTTATAGCTGTTGTGTAAGATGTTCTGAATTGCATATTTTCATGTTTTACCTATTTTGTATACCTGGATAAATAGCGATCCTAGAGATTGCGCTAAGTGTTCTTCTGTACGTCTCCCTGATTTGGGACATTCCATAGCCGCTGAGATGGTTAGCACTAATAGACAATGTATTGGACTTTTACTTTTAGATACCCCTATAGAAACATAGAAGTTGACAACAGATGAGGGCTGCAAGGCCCATCCAGTCTGCCCATTTTTTTCTGCCTTATGAATGTGCCATAGGCCTTTACTCTGTCAATGGCCTATCTATTCATACTGATCTGTATTGATCCCTTATGCCTATCCCATGCCAGTTTGAAGCCCTGCATTGTATTCATATCCATCACTTCCCGAGGTAGGCTGTTCCATGCATCCACCACCCTTTCTGTGAAAAAGAACTTCCTCACATTACCTCTTAATTGGCCTCTCTCTAATCTCATGCTGTGTCCTCTTGTCCTGCTGTTTTTCTTATATTGAAACATGTTTGACTCTTTCACCTTGTTAATGCCCATAACATGTTTGAATGTTTCGGTCATATCACCTCTCTCCCTCCTTTGCTCTAGGGTATACATATTGAGCTCCTTTAATCTGTCCTCATATGTTTTCTGATGCAGTCCCTGCACCATTTTGGTTGCCCTTCTCCGGACTGCCTCCATTTTGTTAATGTCCTTGTGCAGGTGTGGCCTCCAGTACTGCACCCAGTACTCCAGATGGGGCCTAACAAGTGTCTTGTAAAAAGGGATTATTACCTCCCTCTTACGACTTGTGATACCCCTACCAATACACCCCAACATCCCTCTAGCCTTACCTACTGCTTTAGTGGTCTGCTTGGATGATTTCAGGTCACCTGTGATGATGATGGTGCCCAAGTCTCTTTCTTCCCTTGTGATTGCCAGCAACTTCCTTCACCTCCTATAGGTTACTTCAGGGTTTTTCTTCCCTATGTGCATGATTTTGCACTTCTTTGCATTAAACCCCAGTTGCCACTCTGCTGACCATTTTGCTAATTTATCCAGATCTCTTCTCATACTGCCCACCCCATCTGGATCATCTACTCTGTTGCAGATCTTGGTGTCATCTGCAAAAAGACAAACCTTACCCTCCAGTCCATCTGCAATGTCACTGATGAAGATATTGAAGAGGACTGGCCCCAGGACTGATCCCTGAGGTACCCCACTTGTGACTTGCATCTCTTCTGACTGTATACCGCTCACCACCACTCTCTGTTTTCTGCCCACCAACCAGTTTGCCACCCAGCTGACCAACTTCTGACCCATCCTGAGCCTACCCAGCTTATTAATCAATCTTCTATGTGGAACAGTATCGAAAGCTTTGTTGAAGTCAAGGTAGGTGACATCAACTGCACCCCCTTGGTCCACCACTCTGGTTACCTAGTCAAAGAAATCTATGAGATTAGTTTGACAGGACCTTCCTGCTGTAAACCCATGTTGTCTTGGATCCTGTGCTCCTATGGATTCCAGGTGTTGCACTATCCTTTCCTTAAGGATTGCCTCCATAATCTTGCCCACTACTGAGGTAAGATGGATTGGTCTGTAGTTCTCTGCCTCCTCCCTGCTTCCACTCTTGTGGAGTGGGATCACATTAGCCCTTCTCCAGTCTTCTGGGACCTCTCCTGTGCTCAGAGACTCACTAAACAGTTCTGCTAATGGCTCTGCTAGTTCCACCCTTAGCTGCTTTAGTACCCTGGGATGTTTGCCATCAGGTCCCATTGCCTTGTCCACCCTGAGTTTAGCGAGCTCTTGTAGGACCCTTTCTTTTGTGAAGGAACTAGTGCACACCTTCCTCCTCCCTGTGTCCATGGTGCTGAGCTGTGGGCCCTGCCCTACCTTCTCCTCAGTAAATACTGACCAGTAGTATCTATTTAAGATAGATGCTTTTCCTTGGTCATCCTCCACACACTCCCCCTTATTCTCTTTGATCTTGGGAGAGTGCCTTAGAAAAGCACTAGCAAACAGGCTAGAAGGAGGGGTGGAGCAACAATGGGGAAACATCAAAACTGCCATCACAGAGGCAACAAGCCTGTGTGTGGAGCAAATAAACAAATCAAAATGAAAGAAAAAGCCACTATGGTTCTCAAAAGAGGTGGCGGGAAGGTTAGGGAGAAAAATATAGCATTTAGGAAGCATAAGGAAACAAAGAAGGAGCAGGACAGACAGCTGTACCAGTTAAGGCAGAAGAAAGCAGGGAGGAAATTCAGAATAGCAAAGGCCCAAACTGAGGAAAAGATAGCCAACTTGGTTAAGAAGGGGGATAAAACTTTTTATAGGTACATCAGGGAACGTAGAAAGACAAAGGGAGGGACAGTGAGGCTGAATAGAATGGACAGTGGGTGGGCAGAGAGGGACAGTGAAAAAGCAGGGATACTGAATGAATACTTCTGCTCAGTATTCACAGAAGAGGGGGGGTACCTAATCCAATTAACAGAAGCACGTTGAATGGGGGGGTCGAACCCAGTCCTTTCACAGAAGAAAGGGTTCCGAAAGGACTCCTAAAACTGAAGGTGGACAAAGCAATGGGGCCTGATGGGATCCACCCCAGAATTCTAAAAGAATTAAGGGGAGAACTAGTGACACCACTGACTACCCTTTTAGCAAATCATGGGAGGATGGTGGGGTACTTGAGGACTGGAGGAAGGGGGACGTGATTCCCCTTCACAAAAGTGGGAGCAAGACAGAGGCAGGAAGGTACAGACCTGTCAGTTTGACCTCTGTGGCAGATAAAGTGAGGGAATCACTTTTGAAGGAAAGAATTGTTGAGTACCTAGAGGCCAGTGGGGCACAGGACCCACGGCAGCATGGGTTCACAGCGGGAAGGTCATGTCAGACAAATCTAATTGATTTCTTTGACTGGATGATCAAAGTAGTAGACAAAGGAGGGGCTGTGGACATGGTCTACCTAGACTTTAGCAAGGCATTTGGCACAGTCCCACACAAAAGATTAATAAACAAATTGACCAGACTGGGAGTGGGTCCCAGGGTGGTAGCCTGGGTAAAACATTGGCTGGACAACAGGACACAGAAGGTAACTGTAAACAGAGTCCACTCTGAAGAAAGGGGGGGTTACTAGTGGGGTACCACAGGGTTCAGTACTGCCTCCAGTTCTGGAGACCCCATCTCCACAAGGACACAGACAGGATGGAGGCGTCCAGAGAGGGGCAACTAAAATGGTGCAGTGTCTGCAAGAGAAGCCATACGAGGAGAGACTGAAGGAGCTTAATATGTATACCCTTGAGGAAATGAGGGAGGGGGGGACATGATATATACTTTTAAGTACCTCAGTGGAATCAACAAAGTCCAAGAGGGTAGCATCTTTCAGAAAAAGAGATGTGCAAGAACAAGGTGACACAATTTGAAGATAGAGGGGGGATGGCTCAGGGGCAATGTGAGGAAGTATTTTTTCACAGAGAGGTTGGTGGATGCATGGGACAGCCTTCCTGAGTAGGTTGTGGGGTCTAAAACTGTGGGAGAATTCAAGAATGCATGGGACAGACATAAGGCAATTCTTGTGGGGGTAGGAAGAAATAGGCTGTTGGTTAACTAGGATCTGCGGCTTATTCCTCTAGGTAGGAAAATGGGCAGACTAGGCGGGCCAAGCAGTCCTTATCTGCCATCAAATTCTATGTTTCTAAGTTTCTATGTTAGCAATACCCCCTCTGGACTTTCTTCTTTCACTAATGTATCTATAGAAAGTTTTGTCCCCTTCTTTTACTGTTCATGCCAGTGTTTCCTCAGTTTGGGCCTTTGCCTGCCTTACTGCCTTCCCTGCTTCCCTTAGGGAAGATTGGTATGCCTCCCTATCTTCGTCCCACTACATTCCCTTATATTTCCTGAAGGTCAGCCTTTTGGCTCTGACCTTTTCTGTTACTGTTTTTGAGAACCAAAGTGGTTTCCTCCTTCTTCTGCTCTTGCTTTTCTCTTTGACACAATGGGATGCTGCTTCAAGTATTGCATTCCCTGCCTCCTACTGTACAAGAATACAGGGGATGTTTATGATTCTCACAATTAACAGGTTAAAATGTTTGTATCTGCGATGCCTGCAACCTGAGTTTGGGAATAGACCAGGGTCGCTGGAGGGCTGGCCGGGGGAGAAGGATAGAGCGTCCCAAGGACTGCTCTCCTTCTCCAGGAGGGAGGGTGAGGAAGTGTCCAGCACATTGGTGACCCCTGGTGGAGGCCGGGAGTCACACAGCTACTGGCACTAGCACGCACAGGAGGCAGGGCGGACACTGGATATCATTGCATGACCCCGCCTCCCCCAGAAAATGGAAAAAAAGACAGCTGCCGGTCACCTTCAGTGAAGCCCACCACATCTTCAATTAGCCCCTCAGGCCAGCCCTCCAACATATCATGAAGACTGCGGTGTGTAGGGTAGCACCACAGCCACGCAGTGGGGGGAAAGTCATGGGGTATTGGAGGGCTCGCAGCCGACATGAGGGGTGGAAGTCCGTTGCCCGTAACCAGGCCGAAAGTACTGGGTGGCTGGCGGTTCAGGGAGGAGAAATAATAAAATAAAAATAAAAATAAAAAAAAAGTTTGTATCTGTTGTAGCCTTGTATGAGGGAATGTGTGTATGTTTTACCTTAAAACAACAAACACAAGGTTGAAAAAAAAAAAGATGAACCAGACAATAAAATGCAAAAGGGTGTTAAGTCATTTAAAACTGCACTGATAATGGTACTGTATACTCTCCTAAACGAATGAAAAACACAGCACTAACACTTCTTGAATAAATATTTCTGTATTAAACTCATGAATGATGAAAAAGTGAAATACAGTGGCGCCATACAAGGTGATTGCTAATATAGTATTGTATTTCTGACCTATAGCAACATGTCCATTTATCATTATAAAATTTAGATTATGGGCATTTATTTTGCATTTCAGGTCATTATATGCATACTAGAATTAATTTTGTTTATTTGGTATGGGTGGTGTATTTTTTAATTTCATCATTGCTGTATTAATGGTATAAATATTGCACTGTCACTTTAAGTGGTATTTTCTATTTAAATGGTTGTTGTAATTACCAAATTAGTCCCTGAGGAGGTGCTTCTGGCGCAAAACCAGTCAGACTGTTTGTGTGTGTTCTGGGAGCTGTTGTCACCTTGTATGGCGCCACTGTATTTAACTTTCATCATTCATGTGAGTTTAATACAGAAATATTTATTCAAGAAGTGTTAGTGCTGTGTTTTTCGTTTGTTTGGCTATTAATTTACACTGGCACAACCTTAGCTGGAGCCGCTTTTCTTTGTGTTACTGTATACTCTCTTCCCTTGGCAACCCTTAGATGGCCCCCAGTTTTTCTTCTCTTGGTTCCTAATTTCCTCAGCCTTCCAAAGCAATGTTCCCCTAGTTATCCACTCCTCTAATATATCTCCCTCCAGTCCTCCCTATATCTTCCCCCTAATTTTCATCCCTGAAGTTGTCTGACACCTGGACCTGTTTCCACAGCTTGTAAATATATCCTCATCCCCCTACCCCTTATGATGAAGCCTCTCTGGCTGATGTATTCTCCCTCCCTTTTGTAAGTCTTCCTATCTATTATATATGTCTTAGCCTGTCTTACCTAACTGTTACCTTTTCTACCCCTCGCTCTCTTGCTTCTAATTGTATTTTTACATACATTTTACAATGCAAACTTGATGTCTTGTTACCGTACTTGCCTAAGTTTAGCATTGTATGTATAGTTTACTTCGTATTTAATTCTTGCTGCTTAATAGCAATCACTTATGTTTATGCTGTTTGTCTAACTCTAATGTGGAACCTATGTTTTTTTTTTTTTTCCAATTGTTTAACCAGGTGAGACACACTAAGCTGAAAGCTTGTTTACTGGTGCAACCTGGGAGCACAGGAAAGTTAAGTGACTTGCTCAGGGTCATACAGTATGCAAGTGGGGGCTGTGGGATTCAAACCCTGGTCTCCAGATTTGCAGCTCAGAGCCTTAAACCACTACGCTATACTGCCTGTAATGAGCTTGTTCTCAAAAAGGTGTTAATCCAAGATCACAATAAAATTAAAAAATAGACATTTAAGACAACAGCATGCAGGTTTCATGTTGGAGTAACAGACAAGGTTACAGCAGCGGAATAGTCAGGCCACAGGCAAAAGTGGTAAATCATATAATACACAGGGTAATTAGTCATTGAAAACAACAAGAGATTTCAATGTGAGCTCTATTTTTAGGGAGTTCTTAAAATGTGAAATTTATGGATTATGGGAGTTCATTCATTCAGCAAACAGCCCAGACTGCAAATGAGCATTTACCCTGACTTGTTTTACAAAAAGGGACTTCAAGGGCTTGTCTGGACATCCTCCTGGTGGAATAATTATTGACTGGGCAGAGAAGGTCACAAACTGCAACAGGGTGAGACCCCAGAAAGGCTTTTTTAGCCAGCAGGCAAGTCTGATATTTTTGCCTGTCCTGAAGTAGAAACCAGCCAGTAAGCATGTACAAGGAGCAGGTATGAGTGATTCTATCTGCCTCACTAACAAAGCAACAGGCTTTATTGAGGACCGTTCTTGTCCTGTTAAAAACAAAATCACAGGCAGCACCACAGACTGGGAGACCATAATCAATGACTAAGTAGGCTAGACCCTTTTTTAATTCCTTTATTCATTTGTTGACTGGGTAAGTACACTGGTCTAAGGAACCTTTTCAGGAATGACCCAGGCTTAGGTAGGCAAAGAAAAGGATGGAGATGAGACAAACACTGTAATAAAGAAGCTGCCAACTGCATTTCCAAGAGAAGTTGCGATTACAAATAAAAATAAAGTAAATAATTGTATACAATTTGAATAGTATACAATTTGAATAAAGTGGCACAAAAACATGAGTTAAAATATTTTTTACGAATGCAATATTGGTGCAAATATAGCATAGTGTGTACAAGTGGCTGGCACGGCAGTAGCTCGTATCTTAGGATGCACAGTTGCAGTGGGATGCACTCAATAGGTGACCCAGAAGCTGTGATTTAAAGAGGAGGTGGGAGGGGGCAGTTGTAATTCCCACTGAAGGGTGTTCTTGAGGGATGGGTCAGCAGAAGAGAAAGCCATTTTGCCCATGCTAGTATTTACCTGCAGTACTTCATGCAGAAGGTGATCAGGGAAGCACAGGTCACGTGGACTTCTCTTTTACCTTAGGAACCTCCACAAGGGACAGAGGTTAGGGGTGCATTGTTACTTATCAATCAGGCAGCAGAAGATGAAGTCCTTGTGTGCCTGTAGGGACAGCCAGCAAAGGTTACTGTAAAGGTCACAGCAGTGTGTTCTAAAAATGTCCAATGCACCAGCCCAGTGGCATGGAGGGCTGAGGCATCACTGCCTTACCTCTTGCCATGCTGGCAACCCGTATTCATAATGCGAGCGGGTCACCAGGGGTTGGCTGGGGTGGGAGAGGATCGAGCGTCTGGAGGACAGCTCTCCTCTACCGGGGAGGGTTGGGGACAGAGTCCGCTTCTTGCCTGGCTCCTAGAGGTAGCTTGGGGCTGGCACAGTGGACCCATAGACTGAAGGACGGAGATTGGGCAGTCGTCTGGCATGCCACGTGCGGAAGCATGCGTGGCTCAGCCATTGGCATCATTGCACACCATGGCTCTGCACTTGGGGAAAGGGGAGAAAAATGGAGATGAAAATTCCACCGACCGGTGGGATGATACTGGTCCCCCGCAGGTGCCACACTCAACCAGCTGTCACCTCAATGCCAGAGGTAAGCACCAGTGGACGCAGGGCTGACAGGGCTGGGGGGGGCGGTGGAAGGGGGTCAGTCGGTGGTGGGGAGAAAGAAATAAGGCAAAAAAAATGACCAATGAGGCAAATTGATATATGCTGTTGTAAATGTATATGTCAGTGTCAGTGGCTCAGTAGGTAGCACACTCGCCTCTGAGGCTGGGAGATCAGAGGGCTGTGGGTTCAGTTCCCACATCTGGCACTTGGGTTAATATCCAAGTACTGACACTGTAGTGCAATATGAGAGGGGTGCTGCACTTCTGAGGTGCCATCTTTCAGATGAGACGTCAAACCGAGGTCCTATCTGCCTGGATTGGTGGTAGTTCAGGTGGATGTTAAAGATCCCATGGCACTTATCGAAAAGAGTAGGGGAATTTCCCCAGTGTCCTGGCCAAATTTCCCTCATTCACTGAAAAAAAAAAACAATGCCACCAACAGCTTAATCTGGTTCAAGGTCAGTTGGCATTCAGCTGTATCCCCCTCCCCTTGGTCGTGCCTGAAAATAGGCAGGATTTGTCTAGTGCACTTACCTGGTCAACAAAAACTAAATAAAATAAATAAATAAATAAATTGTGGCTAGCTGGGCGATGATTTTCACAGTGGCTTGGGAGTAAATGGGAGAGGTATAATCTAGTATATGAAGCACAGTACTTTTGATAATGGTGAAGCAAACTTCAGGTGTTGTGAAGTTCCTCAATCTTTATGCTAACCCCAATTTTTAGTGAATTCTTTTACTCAGAGAATAAATGTGCTCCAAGTAGGTGAGGGAGGGGTCAAGTGTGTCCTAGGTGTTTGTGTGCACCTGCTCCATGATCCAGCCGTCAGAGTAGACAAGATTTAGGGGGGAGAACTGGCTGGAGTGTTTCTGTTTACAGCCAAACAGCATGGATGTAGTCTTTTTGCACTGAATAGTAGCTTGCTCCGCAGGAACCAACGTTCAGTGCAGGAAAAGTCATCAATCAAATTCTGAGATCAATCAATCAGTGACTTTGAGCTATGGAAAATTATGAGACCAGCAGCATACAGGAGAGTGTTACAGTTGTTGCAAGCTTGAGGGAGGTTGTTTATAAACCCCCTATTATGACCCTTGTAGAGTTGAATACAGGGTCCCACAAGGATGTATATTGGGACTACTATTATTTTCTTTATTTATGAATGACTTGCCAAATGTGTGTCATGCAGACAAAATTCTTTTATATGCTGATGATGCAGTACTCTATGCAGCAAACTGAGACATAGCCCTGCTGAATAAAATCTTGGATAAAAGAAAATAGTAATTTACCCAGGTTTGGGAATGGGCCAGGGAGTTGGAGGGCCGGCCAAGGGGAGAAGGATGGAGCAACCTGAGGACTGCTCTCCTTCTCCGGGGAGGAGGGAAGGGAAGAGTGTCCGGTGCTTGACGGACCCCTGGAGGAGGCCAGTGGTACCGCAGTGACCAGCGCTAGCATGTTCAGGGAGCGGGGCAGATGCTGGATGTCATTGCATGTCCTCGCCGCAAGGGCAGCTAAAAAAAACAAAATGCTGGCCCCTGGCACGATGGCCCATTCCATTCCGCCGCCCACTGCCTCTGATGCCCCCAACCTGGGGGTAATCCGGGCTTGCCCACAATGTCCATTAGTGGGAAGCCTCAGTGGCCCCTGCCCAGGGAGGTAAGCCTGGGCATGGGGTGTGTGGACAGACGGGACCTGATGGAAGAAGGGGGCCGGACCAAAAAATAGAAAAAAAAAAAAAAAGAATATAGTAATTTAGTAACCTGGTTTGCTAACAATAATCTCATCATAAATAAGAAAAAAAGCAATGTTATTCTCCAAGTTCAAAAATGAGGTCTGTGTACAGATGTATTAAAAATTTCATCTGGGGATGGGGAGTATTTAGGACTGGTAGAGGAGTTCATATATTTGGGAATATTACTGGACTCCCATTTAAATTTTGAAAGACACGTAGCAGCAGTGTCAATGCAGTTAAATAACAGATTGGGGGCCTTGTACTTTCTCAAGAATTTCCTAACGGATGATGCCAGAAAATTGCTGGCACAAAGTTGTTTATTTCTTTTAATTTGCTGTACTTTATCACCCCAGGACTGGCCCCATTGGCCCTACCCCGTGCCCTGCCCCATCATCCACTGCCCTGGGACTTAGTTAACCCAGAGTTACACCCTGGATTGCCACCCAGGGCAGGCCCTTCAGAAGGGGGCCTTTACTCCCATTGGACAATGGGATACGGGTCAGTGGTGTGGGACCTGTGGCTTGAGGCGGGTGGCCTCCTGCACAGCCCAAGTTTCCTGGTTTCCCCCCTGGGAGGCAGGACATGCAATGATGTCAGGGGCTTGTACGCCGACATCTGCCCCACCTCCAGCAACTGCTTGCACCAGCTGTCGAACCCCTGACCTCTACCAGGTGTCGGGTGAGTGCTGTAAGCTCCCCCCCCCCAGAGGAGTAGAGCAGTCTGTGGAATGCTCAATCCTCCTCCCCCAGCCAGCCCTCCAATGCCCAGGCTCGCTTCTGAACCCGGATCATTGGCGTTGCAAGCAGTAGCGCTATCACCCCGCCGATGGGCCAGCTGGCACAGAGTTGTTTACTGCCAGCCTTGGAGTATGGTAGCTTGATTTGGGGAGGTGTGTCTGAAAAATAAAATCCTAGCAAAACACACCTGCATGTTTAATGCAATTTGTAGGTTTGCAAAAACAAAGGGAGCATCATTGTATTCTCTATGAAAAGTTAAAACGGTTGTCTATCGACCAACGGGACATATTGAACAAAAGTTGCTTTGTGTACAAGGCAATCATGTTGAGAGGGGCAGGACCTTTAGAAGGTATGTTTGTTCCCAAAGACAGCACTAAATCACTAAGATTAGATAATGCTTTCACTTTATCACTACCTTTGTGCAGAGCTAACAAAACCCTGAAAGCTTTTAAATACTCTGCTGTAAAGGTACGAAACAATATTGACTTGGAAATACGAAAAGCTCCAAGCACACAGCTTCTAAATTAAAAAAGAACCTCTGACCTGGGGCCATATGTACTTGTTTATAGTTAATTGTGGTCTGATTTCATTTTAGTGAGTATGAGTGTTTACACTGCATCACTTATTCTGAATATGCGTAATTTTTGTAGTTTTCTCTGTAATTTATCTACATGATTTTTGTACTGTGTGTGCAAACCTGGGTCTAACCTGTAAAAGGGCAAAGTGGCCAGTGCTATTTACCCAATTAACAAAATGTTAAATAAATGAAAAATAAAAACAGCACTAATAAATACGGAGGAGAGAACGTACTGTAGGATAAATCCCTGTGACACCCTTTACTTTATGGATTGAATAGCAGAGATATACATTTTCAAGTGAAACATGTTGGGATCTACCTGAATGGTAGTTGTCAATCCAGGAGGTGGCTTTATGTGATGCACTAATGTAACCCCCTTGCAAATGGGGGGGTTCCTGAAAGCTTCCCCGGAGCTTGCCTAGGTGCCCCCCATGCCGGGCTGGTGTTCTGCATTGCAGCAGCTTCACTGTGATCGCCAGGAGTGCTATCCAAGCCTCCATGCCTGTCTTTTAAGGGCTGCCTAACTCGCAGTTGTGATTAATCTGGGAAGGGGTTAAGTGTGGCCATGCTTGAGTCCCGCCCGAGCTGCTGGACTATTGCTCCGTTTCTGCCATCACTGAATTGTGCAGAGGGAGCTCCTTTGAAAGGTGTAGCGGCTTGCTGGGAATAACTTGGGAAAATAAATGATAACATAGCTGTTCTAACCTGCTTATCTTTGCAGCAAGGACTGTTCTGATGCTCCCCTCCATTTTGGTCCCGAACTGGCAATTTGGACTAATTAGTACGTTGGAACTTTAAGGGAGCTGCCTGACCAATCGAGGGGCTGTTTGTACTTTGGGAAAGGTATTATGGGCCATGGCGGATTTCTGCACCACTGAGATCCAGAGCAATTGACTGGCAGGTGCCGCCGGCCAATAGGAGCGGATAGCACCCGAACTAAAGAAAGAGCCCTTTGCTGATGTGGGCAGATGTGTAGTGGCTGAGGAGAAGGAAGGAGCTGTGTGCTTCTGCGCTGGTGGAGCGTTCGCGCGTGAAGTGCGTGAAGGCCTGAGTCGGCCGTTTTGCCGTTGAGTGATTCGGACTAAATCCACCGGTGTGCGGTCGGAGGAGGCTGGTGCCAGCCCAGCTACCTACCAGGCTCAACCTGAGAGGACTGGAGAACCTGCTGAATCGCGCTCGGTCCACCCGTGAGGTTGAAGTTGCCGTTTACTGCCTGAGTCTGCTGCAAGGTCGCATGGGGTCTAGAAGCAGCTGCCTGGTATGGTACCCCTCTGCTGTTTGCCATATAAATGTGTGAGGAGGCTGGTGAACTTCAGGCTCAGCCCTGCCAGAGGTGAAGAAATCATTGCTTGCTGGAGTCGTGAGTACTGAACCAGGGTAGCTCCCTGCCAAGTTTGCAATCAGTGGCCTCCAGTTGCTACAGCATACTGCAGACTGTCTACTTGACTTTTGTTTCTCCTTCTGACTCGTTCAGTAGTGCAAAGGCTATCTGTGTCAGGGCCCCAACCAGCTGCCACGGTGGACTAGCCATTAGGGCTTGGGTACCCAGGGACAGTAAATATTAGGTTCAGGCCTGTGCACAGAGCCCTAGGTAGATAGGTATAGTAATAAGCCAATCAACTTGATTTCCCCCGTCCTGGTTACATCCCCTTGAATAAATCAGATTGTTTGTTCTGCAATTACACCCTGGCTACTGTGTGCATTGCTGGTGAACTGCTGCATAGTGACTGTGATAAAACTGTACCTTACTTTACAGGGGGTCTCCGGAGTGGGCTGAGAGATACTAGCTGGGGGGTAAGTGAACTGAGGAAAAGCATTGGGGGTACACAGTGTGAGCAACTAGCGGGACGAAAGGGGGGTTGCAGTAACCCAGAGGGCTGTGACTGAGGCAATCTCGACAGTACTAACCCCGACCTCTGGGTGGAGGCACCCGCCAACGGATCTGGGCCCCTCATCCTGTCTCAGAGGGGGCAGGCAGGGGTAGTAACCCTAAGGATAGCGCCCCCTGGGGGTTACACTAACATTTGGGGTAGTTTAGTTATTAGAAGACTGTGGTTGATGAGATCTAATGCTTTTGTCAGATCCACAAATATTTCTCCTGTGACTCTGCCATCACCCATGGCTGAGGGAATATGGTCAGCAAAACTGATTAGGGCAATGCTAGTGGTGTGCCCCTTGTTAAAACCATGCTGCTCAGGAGTGAGGAGGTTGTGCTGGTTTGCATAAGAGTGAAGTTGTGCAGACAGTTTTTTCAAGGAGCTTACTCAGCGGACACAGAATGGAGACTGGTTGGTAGTACTCAACAAGTGAGGGGGTTTCCTCCTTTGGATACTGACAAAACATGGGATTCCTTCCAGATGGCAGGTAGAATTGATGAGATAAATGAGAGAATGTACTGTAAGCAATGGGACTCTCTTCCCCTGTCTATGCACTCAGTTTTGTCCTCCTCCTACCTCAAGACCCTTCTGTGTGACTTCATTACCCTTTCCTGTAACTGTTTCTGACTCCGACCCCTATTCCCTTCTCCCTGTGTTTTTGATGTGCCTCTTTCCTCCCCCGTGAGCAATGACCAATCCTCCCTCCAAACACACACACACACACACACACACACACACACACCCGGCAAACTACTCCTAAATCAGTTAATCATAAGTCCTTAGTTTTCCTCCTGCACTGGCTTTGTTAGTTCTTGCACCTTAGCAGTCTGGATGGGGGTAATTTGTTGCTATCTGGCATTGCTTCCAGTTCTGTTTTGCACTTGTACCCCAGTACTGTACTGTACTTCTACCTTAATTTTGCATTGTGTTCATCTTTATTTTGTTTTACGCTGACTGTCTGTAATTCATGACTGTGCACTGTTACATATTTTGACCTTTATTTTAATTTTATTTTGTATTTTATTTTTATTTCTACTTCTCATTACATCATGTACTTTCACGTGCATATCCTGTGTTGTATACTCCACTCTCCATCCCCCAGGATGCACCTAGAAATGAGCTGTTATAAACTCAGTATGTCTTTCCTGGTGAAATGTTTGAAATAAATAAGTCAACCACCACATGTTAAATTTACAACATTATATAATAGATATAATATACTGATAGTGAGTCCTGAGAAATCATGGGACAAATGAGGGATCTCCATCTAACTGGTACAACATGCTGGCAGTGCTGAGGTTGGCAGTATAGCCTAGAGGTTAGAGTAATGAGCTGTGAATATGCTGGGTACATCCAGCAGTCAGACCTGGGTTTGAGTCCCACAACCTCCACTTGCATACTGTATGACTCAGCAAGTCACTTAACCTCCCCAGTGCTCCTGGGTTACCCCCAAAAACAGGCACCTATGCCTAGTGGGCCTTACCTGGTTACTAAAAGAATTATTAAAAATGAACATGCACGTACACCAGATATCTTCAAATACTAACAAACAATTATTATGTTCCATCCTGTAGATAGACTCCACCATCTATGTCTATTGAGCTATAGTGGGAATTGTCCGTGTGAGCGATAGGCATGTTGAGATCTTTTGAGCTGAGGCCAATAAAATCAACGAAAGCTAAAATGTACAACCCCTGAGTCTATGTTCTTGAGATGGCATGGAAAGCAATGCAAAGGATGGAGTTACCAAGTTAGAAATCCCATAACGTTCTTCTATGGCTTGCATTATCTGTTGCCAGTATACGCTAATAAGTGGGCAATTCCATAAACTGTGGAACTGGTCTGTTTTCTGTGTTCCACAGTGTTTCTAGAAAAAGCCCACCCAGGGGGCTTAGAAATGTGGGGAGGACAGCTGGTGTCATAAAAAATCTAGTACGGCACTCCCAGGACAACTTCTGTAAATATGGTGCTATAGTCAGGGCCCATAGCTCTCTGTGGCACTGCAATCCTGATTTCTGCGGCAGGGCACCTAGGTTTCTGCGGCAGCTATTGTTGATTTCTGCTTCATAATTTATTAATTTTAGTGATAGACTATAGTCCTGCAATTGGCCAAATTATGGTGTGATGTCATCAATGACATCACATGCGGAACATGGAGGAAGGGCTTTTGGATTAACAAGGAGTGGAAGGGAGCCAGGTGCCATCGTAAAACTGTATATACGAATGAAAAGTCACCAAAAACAATGATTTCTGTGGCACTACATATATTCTGCGGCATAATGCAAATTCTGTGGCAAATTCTGCCACTGTAGAATTGCAGAATTCCAGGGTCCTTGGCTATAGTTAACTTATAGGATGGGAATGCACTGACTATTTTAACAAGATCTCCTGCGAGTGTGCAGTCTGCAATTCCTCACTCGAGCTATCCAGCACTGAATCTGCAGAATCCAACGACAGTGCCATCAGCCCTTAGTACAAAGAACCTACCAAATGATGGAGCACCCCTTCTCCCCGGTGCCCCATAATTATATAAGGTAACATCTACAATTTCTCCTGCTGCCATTTCACTTCATCCTTTAGATGAGAGAGGTAGTACCATACCTGTAGGTAACGATAACGGTCAGTGTGCGGCAGATAGTATTTGGCCTGGAGAGCTTGGAAAGGCTACGCTCTGAATGTTCAAGACTGATGCACATACACCAACCCCTGTCTATTCCAGACCATATAAAAATTATATACTTTATTTAGGGAGTAATTCTCATCTCTCACCAATGCCTTCCTGGTCCAAACCTTAAAATCTTGAAGCCCAGCAAGACCACACACCTGGTGCCAAATTCTCAAAGTGGTTGCTGTTAATGTACTAAAGAGAGCGAATGGAAGATGGCCAGTTGGGCTGGCATTCAGGATTTTGTCTATAATGTAAAGATCATCTAAAGCAAATTCAATCAATTTCCAATGGTCCTGGTATCCCTGAGATGTCCAGAGGCCTGTCAGATGAAGATAAGCCGCCTAAGCATATAGGTAAAGGTTGGGCAAATTAACTCTTCCTCTTTCTCTAGGAAGATGTAATAACAAGAAACAAATTCTAGGTTGTCCCCCTTCCCCATATGTAACACGACAGCAGTTGGTTCCACGACTGGATATCAATTCAGTTGGGTACAATTGGCAGGGTTTGCAAATAATAAAGGATTCTGGGGAGGATGTTTTGTTGAATGGATTTCAGCTTGTGAAAAAACTTAAATGTAAACTGCACCACCTGCGAAGGTCTGCTGTAAACTTTGCATGAAAGGTTCACAGTTAAGGAGTTCAAGGTGCTCCAAGTTTTTGTAATTTGAACCCTAGATACCCAATAGTCACGCCCCGAGACAAATGTAATGGAAAAAAGTCCCGCAACTCCTCAGAGGGGCTAAAATTGTAAGGGATAACCTCTGTCTTGGGTTGACTTTATTTAAACCCTGCCAGTTTTTCAAAATGGAGAAAAATATCCCAAACCTTAATCAAAGATGAGTCAAGTGAAGACAGTTAACAAAATGTCATCCACAAAAAGGGCTATTTTATGATTCCTCCCACCTGGTGGTACACCCTCCATGTCTGGTTCTAATTGCTGTGGCCAAAGGCTCTCTATAGAATGCAAATAAAAGGGGGGATATGGACCACCCCCATTAGGTGTGCTGTTCTAGGGTGATCAAGTTAAATAGAGAACCATTGATCAGGACATAAGCATATGGGGGGCTATACAAAGCCCGCAGTATTCTATCAAATAGTTAGGGAGACCAAACTGTGCCAAGGTAGCCCACAGAAAAGGCCAAGACACACAATCAAAGGCCTTCTCTGCATCAAGGCTGACCAAGACCAGAGGGATCGAACAGTGAACAGCATAATCCAGTAGATGCAGAGTGTGTCTAACATTATCATGAGCCAAATGATGTCTTACTAATCCTACCTGGTCCATATCCAGAAACGAAAGAAGAACCTCAGAAATGAGCCGCCCTAATCACTAACACCTTGTAATCATATTTAAGGATAGAGATTGTTCAATATGATTGAGTCAGGGTGGAGTTCCTCTGTGGCTTCTGTATGGACCTAAATGCTTGCAACAGTGTAGACACAAGCAAGTCCTGGTAAGTTTTGAATAAACTCTGCTGGGTAGCCATCAGGACCTTGACATTTACCCATATTTGAATGTCTGATCATCTCCAGGATCTCATCGTATATAATCAGAGGTGTAGCCCATTGGCCTTATCATCTGATAAGGCTGGGAGGGGGAGATTTGACAAACAGGCCCCAGTTTGATCTGGGAGGGATTGCGTCCATCTCATAATTTGGCATAATATTGTGTCATTAGCATGTGGATGGCCTCAGAACTACACTGTAGGGTTTGGTGGAATACGGTGGGCTTAGTATAGCCCCCCAAATGGTTATGTATCTCCTAATTGGGTTACACAAGCCTGATGTTTCTGTGCCTGCAACCTTAGGGCTAAACTGAGGCTTGTCTGGGGCCCACTTCATAGTAGTGATACCACAAGTAGAACAAACCCTGTTCCACTTTCTGGTCAAAGGCTTCTTGAATACAGGACTTTATACTTCATATCTGTGGCATCACAGAATGATCTCCTTGCATATGGAAGATCTGCAATGTCTGCAGGGTTTCCTGCATTTCTTTCAGATGGGCCTCTCTCTCTCTCTCTCTCTTTCCACTGTCATGAGGTACAGACAGTCAGTTCCCCTAGAAGACCACCTGCAGGGTAGCCCGAAGAATCCCAGGAAACGCTTCCTTAGCAGAATTCCGCCACAGTATCTCTGGAACATGGTCCTGTAACTGAGCAGTGAAAATATTGTTCCCCAGATAACCCAAGTGGAACCTCCAGTGGGAAAAGTGTGACATCTTGCCCAGGGATAGCTGCGCCATCACAGGGATGTGGTCAGGCATTTGAATGGTGCCATGGGATATAGTGCAAAATGTACAGAGATGTTTAGTCATACTCAACAGGTCATTCAGATAGGTGTAGCTGTTATAGCGGGCAGAGAAGAAAAAAATCACTCATTGTAGTAATGTTGTTTCTTCTCAGGGATTCCCTCGCTATAATTTGCACAAGTATCATCCTCCAGCCACAGTCTGATGCGCTTGAGATAGAACTTTATGCTAATGATGGAACTTAGAATGCAATTTCAAACTCTGCAGTTTGGTCATGAGTCCCCTGGCTCTCTAACATCAGATTTGTTTCTAAAGCTAGGGATCTGTGACCACGAAAACTAATTAGGTGGCTACCAAAAATTTCTATAACTTGAAACAGAATTTTGAAAAACACCAAACAAATTTAAGACAGGCATCATGTAGAAAAATGTTAAACTGCCACATTTTACAGTTGTCAAGGACCTGCACTAGTAATGCTCTAGCAACCTTAATGAACAGAACTGATTCTTTCTTTTTTTTTTTTTTGTGGACTCTATTTATGCTCTGCAGCTCGGGGAACTCTCTTGGGCAACTGATGTACCCTCAGCTCTACCTCCTGGTCTGAAGCTCCTCCTGTGTCCTGGCACCAACCTGGCAACCCCCAGCTCTGAGCCCCTCTGAGGTAGAGCCGCCATATACGCCCAGGGCGCTCTATCTACAATCTAGCTGTGGCCAGGCTGGGCTCGGCCCGGGACAGGAGGGAGCTCGACTGATGGAGTGTGGCTGGTGGGAGACAGTGCCGTCGCTTATCCCCGAGTGCAGGGTATTTACGTAGTTTTTCTCCCCTGAAGCTCGGACATGCACTGACATCCAGCTCGGCTGGTGCACGCTCCCGTGCACCCCTGAAAGATATCCGCTGAGCTTCCATCCCTGCATTTCTGCGGCCATGCATATAGTACCGCCAGCCTCCGCTAGCAGTCACCAATGCATCGGCTGGTGAAATCCTCCCCTCCCCGGGGAAGGAAAGCAGTCCCAGGGACGCTCAATCCTTCCCCATCCCTGCTGACCCGGGCTCGTTCCCAAACCCGGGTCGCCAGCATGGCGCGAGGTGTGGTGTCCAGCGCCTCAACCCTCAGCGCCATCTGGCCAGCCTGAGAACAGAACTGATTCTTGTGTGAATCTATTTTCAGGTTCTGGAAGAGGAGGCAAGGTCAGGAGGTGTAAATCACAGTGAGGGATCCCTAAGAAGAAATAACATTACTTCCGTATATAATTTTTTCTTGTAACCCGAGGAATCCCTCACTAATGCCTTACACAAGCAGACTCTTTAGCAGTACTATGGGAGGCTGAGTCCATAACCTACTTAGGAAGAAGGTTCTGCAAGACAGCAGTTCCAAAGCCGGCATCCCTTCTGGACTGTAAGTCCAGACAATAGTGGTTTGTGAAGGTGTACACACTGTTTTCCAGTAGCTGCTTTGCAAATATCCAATAGTGGGATACCCCTTGTGGATGCCACAGAATCAGGGGGGTCTCTTGTGGAATGTGCTCTTAGGCTGCTGGGGAAGGGTATTTTCCCAGCTTTGTCATAACAGAACTGTATGCAACAGACTGTTCAGTGAGAGAGAGTCCTCTTGGTTATTGGCTTACCTCTACCTGCCTCACCACATGTAACAGAAAGCTGAGTGCCCTGGAACCTGACATCCTTCATCCAGTCCAGGTAGTGGTCAAGTGCTCGTCTCAGATCCAGGCAGTGCACTTTCTGCTCCCCTGAACTGAAATGCTCAAGATAGAGCACAGGATGGGCAATGGGCTGGTTCAGGTGAAATTCCAATCTCACCCTAGGTAGAAACTTTCTATTAGTTCCAAGGCTACCTCATCCATGTAGAAGATTATATAGTTTGTCTCTGTGCAGAGGGTTTGCAGCTCACTACCCTCCTAGAAGATATCATGGCAATTAGAAAAATGTTTTATCCATATGATGTATCTTAAATCAGCAATAGCCAAAGGCTCAAAGGGAGCATCCATCACCTGGGCAAGGCAGAGGTTCGAGTCCCATGGAAAGAATGGTATAGGTCATTGAGGGCTTTAAAGAACCTTTAAAAACGGTTTGAGAGGCAAATGACTTGCCCTTGCCTGCTGATGTGTAGGTTGCCACTGCTGCCAAATGCACCTTTAGGGTTAATAGCCTCAGGTCTAAGGACTACAAGTGTATTAGGTAGTCCAGGTAGAACTAGGTAGCCCAGGACTGTAAATAACCCACCTGCACTGGGTTTATCTTCCTGGTAGCACACCAGTATGAGAATCTAATCCACTTAGAGGAGTATGCTTTCCTGGTTGCTGGTTTGCAGGAAACCTTAAGCACCCTCAGGGCCTCATCTTAAAAATTCACAACAGAAAACATTAGTTTTTCAAGAACCATGCCTTCAGTTGTAATGTCCTGAGGTCTGAAAATGTTATCCTGCCCTGAGATAGGATCAGTGGCTTGTCCCTCAGTGGCAGGCTGATTGGATTCTTGCTGGACAGAGCCACAAACAATGAGTACAAGGCCTGCCTGGCCCAGTCTGGGCCTACTATTTATTTATTATTTATTACATTTTGGTGACCAGGTAAGCCCACTGGGCCCAGGAGGTCCCTTTTTCAGGAGCGACCCTGGGTTACATAGCAATAGATAACAACATTGTGAAACAGTGAGCATGAGTTACATATGTTACAGGCAAACATACAGTGGTAAACTACTAGGATCATTGGTGCTGGCTGTCCCCTGAGCTTTATGAGTACTATCTATATAAGTGGGAATCATGGGAAAGCATACAGAAACCTTCCTGTCAAGTTTAGAGCTAGGGCATCCACTGGGACTGTTTCCTTTTGTGGGGGCCTGCAAAAAAAAGTGGGAGCTGATTGTTCTTCCAAGAGGCAAACAGGTCTATCTCTGGAGTGTCCAATTTTCTGAAAACTGTGGCCAGCACCTGCTGGTTCAGGATCCATTCATGGTTTCCCTGGCTGATTCTGCTTAGGGAGTCTGCCAGGATATTGTCCTTTCCTTGCAGGTGTACTGCCCTGATCTTTCCATCTTGGGAGTAAGCCAGGCCCCAGATCCTTTTTGCCTCTGTCTCAGTTTGTTTATGTAGTTCATTGTTGTGGTGTTGTCTATTCAGATCTGAACTGATTGACCTTGCAGCTGGGAGGAAAAAGGACTGCACTGCCAGCAATACTGCCCTGAGTGCCAGGAGACTGATGTGCTCCAGGGTCTCCTGTGGGCTCCAGATGCCACTTACTGTGAGGTCCTTCAGGTGGGTGCCCCACCCTAGGAGTAAAGTATCTGTTATGAGGACACTTTTGGGGGATTGCTGAAGGAGGGGGTGCCCTTCCTGAGGTTGCTTTCATTTTTCCACCATTCTAGTGCCCGTACCAATGCTTTTGTGACTGATACTCGTTTGGGGAGAGAGTCTCATCTGTGAGACCAGTCATTTCTTAAGTGGTACTGGATGTCCCTCATCTGAAACCTGGCCCATGGCACTACTGCTGTGGATGCAGCCATGTCACCCAGTAGCTATAGAAAATCACTTGCAGGCCTTGGCTTGCCCACTGTGAAAGATTTTGCAGCAGCAATCAAAATTTGTTTTAATTTCTAGAGGGAAGAAGGCTTTCCCCTGCAGGGTATCCAGTTCTGCACTTATTAAGTCCAGTACTTGAACAGGTTCTGAGTGGGACTTCTGAAGGTTTATCAGGACCTCCAGGCTTTCCAAGGTGCTTTTTACCTTCTGGTCAGAGCACCTTGCCTCTTGTTCTGTTTTTCCTGCAACTAGCCAGTCATCCAGGTGGGGAAACACTACCACAACTCTCCTTCTCAGATGTGCTGCCCCCATGGCCAAGCACTTTGTGAAGATCCTTGGTAATGAGGTGAGGCTAAAGTGAAGGACCCCAAACTCGTACTGGCAGTTTCCCAGTCTGAACCTGAGGTATTTTCTGTGGGTAGGTCTGACTAGGATGTGAAAATAGGCTTTTCTCAGATCCAGTTACCCCAGCCAATCACTTGTTTGTAAGGATGGTATTATTGTGACCAGTGTGACCATCTTGAATCTTTTTTTTTTATAAGCTTGTTCAGATATCTTAGGTCTAAAATGGGTCACCACTCCCCATATTTCCTTGCTGGTCAGAAAGTACATTGAAAACAGGCCCTTGTCCCACTATAAGGCAGGGAATGTCTCCACTGCTTTTGCTTGTAGCAATGGGCTTACTTAAAGCAGAATTCTTTATGTAGGACAGTGACCTTTATGAAAGACAGAGACTCCAAATGGGTCGCCTACAAGCATGAGCCCACTCCTGACCTCTGGAATGAATGTCAGAGACTGCATACCGAATGTAAGCAAGCCACTCAGTTCCAGAAATGCAATTACTACCAGAAACTGCAAACGGATAACCATGTCGTTTCTGGAGCTCCTTGGGCTCCCTCCTCTCTCCAAAGTCCCATAGCCCGATTATAAACTTAGTCTCCCCCACCAATATGCTAACAGACCTGACTGAGGTTGTCCAAGTGTTTAACAACAAATTCAGACACTGACCTCTCTGCCCACCTTAACAACCCCCCCAACCTCATTCTCCAAGTGTGCACACATGTGACCTGCCCCTTCCCTCCTCTTCTACCTCACCCCCCCCGGCCTTTCTACTTCAGGGTCATCTCCCAGAACGTTACTTCTAAGCTCCTCAGGAGCCTCCCCGCTCGGGGAAGCCTGGATACCAACGGCATCCACCCCTCCCTGCTCAAACTTGTTGCCCCTGCCATATCCAAACCATTGTTTCTTTTTAACCTTGCTCTGACCACTGCCACCATGCCTGTCTCCTGGAAGACAGCCAAAATAGTCCCTATATTTAAAGCAGGAGACCCTCTTTCTCCAGATAACTACCAACCAATCCCTATTCTCCCCCACCTCAGCAAACTCCTAGAGAAAAGTGTGCACCACCAACTTTCTGACCACATTGATAAGTACAACCTTCTGTGTGAGCAACAACATGGTTTCTGCAAAAAACACAATATTGCCTCTGCCCTTGCCCTCTTTACAGACCATGTCTACAAAAATATGGATCAGGGAAAGGCTACTGGCGCAGTGTTTGTGGACCTGACCAAGGCCTTCAACCTGGTCACCACCCTCTACTGCAAATCCAGCTCCACCAGCTTGGATGCTCTAATGAGACCTTGCGTTGGTTCCACAACTACTTAACTGGACATTCTCAGGCGGTAGTTATTGGTGCTACCATCTCCCCTGAGTTGCCTGTTTCTATGGGTGTTCCCCAGGGCTCGATACTCAGTCCCCTACTATCTTCTCTATTCATCAATCCTCTTCCACCCGATAGCCTACACTGCTCTGCTCTCTTGTATGTGGATGACTTAGTCCTCTTTCATAGTGACAAGTCACTTCAAAACATATCTTCAGTACTCACCCACAACTATGGCTCTGCTCATAACTGGTTATTACCTAACATGCTCTTTGCCAACAAAAAGAAAACCAAGGCAATGTTACTTGGATCCAGGCCCTACCTGGCTGGTATTGTGAAAACCAACTCCTCTCTCACTGTGCTCTCTCCATCTGGTCCTCCCCTGCAGACTGTCACCTACTTCAAATATCTGGGTGTTACCCGTGACCCCTGCCTCTTGTTTACAGATCATATTAACACTATCGTACACAGGATAAACCAAAAGCTGGACGCTGCCTACCGACTAAGGAATTTCCTAACCTCAGATGCCTGTCTAGCCATTGCTTAGGCAACCTTCTCCCCATCCTGGTCTACTGCTCCTTTCTCCCCCGCTATGTCCTCCACCCTTCACCACAGACTCAGTTCTGTCTGTAATAGTGTTTGCTGCTTCACTTTATTGGCTTCTTACACAACCCACAACTATTCCTTGTATTGGTCACTAGGGTGGCTCTCACTCAAGGGCCGTCATGACTAAGCCTTAGGAAGCTTCATTGATGGCTCACTGCTTGATGATGTGGATTCACCATACACTTCCCTCCTCACAGCTAGCGTGTTAACACGGTGTCTCCGTGGAAACATCGGTCCCGCCCCCAGTGGTCCCCAAAGTCTCTTCAGCTATGGGTGGTAAAGCACTGTTTTTCGCTGCACCCTCCCTGTAGAACAGTACCCCTGCACCCCTCCGCTCATCTGGTTCACACCTTATCTTCAAGTCCCTATTCAAAACCTGGCTGTTATCCAAAACCAGCTGTTCCTGCTTGCCAGAGTAACCCCACCGGTGACTTTTGCATCCCTGGGTGGACTCTAAACCTCCACTTGCACTTAGCCCTTGCACTTCTATCCCACACAATGTATCATTTTTATTTGTACTGTATTGTTATCGCCCATGCAACTTCTCGTAGACTGCAATCTCTGGAAATGTGCTGTAGCTTGTATGTATTTCATTTTTTTTTTATTGTTAGCACTGAATCCGTGTTACAGCTTGTATGCTTCACTTCTACTCACTTCTACTGTAATGTACTTGTATCCTGTATTTTATGTTACCTGTGCCACTTCTGTGGCCCGGGTCATGCTTGAATACGGTCCATCAGATCAGTGCACTTACCTGGTTACCAAATACTTAAGTAAATAAATAAATAAGGTGAAAAGGTTGGAAAATGTTTGTGTTTCTGCAGTTCTGGAAACTTATTTGAACTGCAGGGACAACCCCTGTCCCACTACCTCCAGGACCCACTTGTCTGTGATAATGTTTACCCATTCATGAGGGTAGTGGGCCAGCCTTTCCGCCAATGGCAATGGTTGAGAGATCGGGGCAGAACTGTCAGGGGTTTTGTTTTGGCTGAGGCTTGGGGGCTGTTGCTGCACACTTGGAACCCCTCTTCCCTCTGCCCCTGTAGTAACCTATTTAGGGTTGGTACTCATAAGGAGCATAGGGTCTGGAATAGTAGCCCCTACCCTTGCCTCCCACCATAAGGCCAGTATGAAGTGGAGGTCTTTTCTTTGCCAGTGTTATTTTTGTAAGTGGTTTTGTACTCATCCACTTTCTTCATGTATGCCTCTGTTTTGTCACCAAAAAGTGAATTTCCTTCAAATTGGAAATCAATGGCCTTGGTCTGAGTGTCCTGGGAAAAGATGGTTGCCCTTAGCCAGAAGAATCACCTCTATAACACAGCATGGGCCAAAACCCTTCAGATGGAGTCAGTAGTGTCCACTGCCATGTGGGATTGGTATTTGGTGACATCCAGGCTGACTTTACTGTGACAGCCAGATCCTATGCCAACTCACATTCGGCCATCTCAGTTAGTGCCAGCAATGTATTCCACAGTGCTTTCTGGTACTGGGCTACATGTGCCAAATAAGCTGCCTATGTATTGAGCAGGGAAGCTGTTGTGTAAACCTTTTTAGCCATAGTATCCAATTTTCTGGAGTCCTTCTCAGGAGGCTTTGCAGTGAAGGAAACCTTAATTCTATCACAGGCAGCTTCTTGGACCACACCTTGATGATCACGGTGGGCATACAGGTATTCTATGCCCCATCTGTCCACCTGATGCTTTTTCTCAATCTTTTTATCTATGCCTGCAGCTGAAGTGGGGGCACACATGATTTTTTAAGTGACTTTTTGTAGTGATTTGTGTATGGGACCCAGCAGTCTTCTTGTAGAAGATCGCTTCCATCATATCCATAAAATCATGTCTGCGCATGCAGATAAAAAGATTGAGAAAAAGCATCAGGTGGACAGACAGGACATAGAATACCTGTATGCTAGCTGTGCATTTGAGAAGACTTGGTATACCTTAAGGCCTTTTTCTGCTGGCAATTTTCATGTTTGAAAATTCCACCTGCTCTGGCAGTATAGCCTACAGGTTTATTTATTTATTTAGCCCCTGAAAAAGGGACCTCCAGGGCTCAGTGGGCCTACTCGGTCATCAAAATTTAATAACTAAATAAATAAATAGTATATCGGAAAGACCTTTGAGCGCAAGCACTTTTACAAAGGTTCCACGTCAGGGTATACAATAAGACAATATACAATACAGTGGTTACAGTTGCATGAGCAATAGGCATCAAGAGCAGCTACACGAAAATTACACAAGAAAAAATGGAGCAAATTTCGATTAGAATACAGTACTGTTGCTAACTGATTGCCCTAGGAAGCATACCCATCGAAAACTCCAAGTTAAAGTGTTGACTATGACAGGGTAACTGCAAGGGGTTTGATACTACATCAGACAGCAAGAAGTGGGGTAACAGCGATAAAAGGGGAGGTGGGGGAGAGGGGAGCAGCTCCACAGGGCTTTGTCGAGTTGGGGGTGGTTGTGAAGGAGGGTTTAGGGTGGGACAGGGTGGGGCTGTTACTGAAAGTGTTTAAGTAGGGCTGAGTGCTTTGTAAAGACCTTGGCTAGGCCAGAGGGAGATGGGGGTCTCCGTTTAGGCCTGCTGGGTTCTACCTTGAGGGCAGGCCAGCTGAGCAGTGGGGGCCTTTAGAAACAGATGCATTTTGAGCTAGACATTAGGTGATGTTTGAGGCCAGTTTTGAATTAAGCCAGGCTGTTGTTAGTATGGAGTTTCATTGAGAGTTCATTCATCCAGAGGGGGGACCGACAGGAGAAGGCGCGCTGCCCTAGTGAGGTTCGGCAGAATGGAATGGAGTGGACATTGCCCCTCTCTTCCTCCCCCTGGTGATATGAGATGAGAGGGATGCCTCAAGCACATCTCCTGCACAGGGTGAGGTTTTGCTTAGGAGTGCTTTCTTCCCCAGGAGGCAAGTTTAGTATATGATCCTGTCTTTTAGTGTAAGCCAAGTTTGTGCACTCATACAAGGTACAGGTATAAGTGTAATGATCTGCACCCAGGGTGAGGCAGCATGCCTTATTAAGTGCAGTTTGGACCCTTTTGAGTACTGTATCTGTAGCAGCCCCGTAAACCACCAGCCCGCAGTGTATCGTGGAGAGTATGGAGCTGTAGACTGAGAGGCAGAGTGCTTCCAGGGTGAGAGATTTCTTATGCCTATAGAGAACCCCGATCTTTGTGTTTACCACCCTGACAAGGCAGTCGATGTGGTGCATGAAACTGAGGGAGTCATCAATGGTGACTCCAAGGTACTTGAACAATTGCACCTGTTCAATCGGCTCACTACACGTGTTGGAGATTACGAGGGGAGAAAGCCTATGTTTGTTATAGGGGCTGGACAGCAGCATGGCTTGGTTTTCTTGTAGTTTAATATAAGTTTATGCCTACAAAACCAGTCCTTGAGTTTAGTGAAGGAGTTCTGTAGTTCTGTTTGGAGGGCACCCTGAGAGGTGTTGCTGCTCAGAAACACGGCATCGTCCGCATAAAGGATGAGTTTGGTGTCACAGGCTGTGAGTAGATCATTTATGAAGAGGCTGAAAAGCAGAAGCCCCAGAACTGACACTTGAGAGACTCCTAGGGATACATCTCTGGAGCTGGATAATGTCTGTCTGATTTTTGACTCGCTGGCTCCTTTGTGTCAGGTAGTCATTGAACCAACACAGGGCATTTGGTGCCACACCCAATTTTTTCAGTTGGAATACTAGTAGGGGGTGGCTGACGGTGTTGAAGGCTTTGGTGAGGTCTATGAAGACTGACCCCACCAATTTGCCTTCATCCAGTGCCTTGTGAGCATAGTCTATGTAATTCAGCAGTGCTGTGGTGGCATTGTGGTTTTGCCTGAAACTGTGCTGGTTTGGGCAAAGCAGATTGTACTTACTGAAGTAGTCTATGAGTTGGCTTGCCACGATTTTTTCCAATGCCTTGGATAGCGTGGAGAGGATCGATATAGTGGTTAGTTTTGGGTGAGTTGGTGTATGCTTGGTTCTCCGCAGGCAGAGGCAGTCTAGAGGCAGCACTGAGGACAGGTCAGTAAAAGCCTTATTAAAGGCATCTGCAATGGCTAGAGGATCTGTGGAGGGGGGAGTTATTAATATTGAGCAACTTAGGGTGCTGCTTTTGATCTTTGCCAAGGACATTCTTGATGTTGTCCCAGAAACTTTCACCATCTCCCCATGCGTTGTTAATCTGGGTCTTATGGAAATCAGTTAGAGTAACAAGCTGTGAATGAGCTTGGTACATCCATCAGCCAGACCTGGGTTTGATTATCACAGCCTCTACTTGCATACTGTGTGACCCTGGGTAAGTCACTTAACCTCCCCAGTGCTCCCAGGTTGCCTCTGAAAACAGGTACCTGTGCCTAGTGGGTCTTATCCAGTTACCAAAGAATAAAACAATTCTGCTTCCTCCTCTCTTTCAGGGTGGGGGTAGAAAGAGGAATATGAGGAGTAATTTTCTGTAGGCTTTGGAGAGGGCCAAACTCTTGCTTAGGTGAACCATCTGGTTCAATAGGTTCACCTTCCTCCTCCTCTTAATAATGCATTTCCTCTTCCGAAGACTGAAGCCTAAGCCAGGGGGAGGGGGTAGCATGTTCATATAATTTCCCATAACCTGGAAGGCATGGACAGAGAATGCCACATTTATGCCATGTCCTCTGTTTAGGGTCTTTTTTTCTGGAGTCCAATGCTTGCTACTTTCATTTTTCAAGACAAGTGGCAAGGACATTCTTTTTTTTTTCCTCTTGGCAGACACTGCTTCCAGCACCTGCTTTGAGGCTCTTTTATTTGTACTTTTACCATCACATGACCCAGGGTTCCCCATTTTGGACACACTGGTATCTTTACCAACTTTGCCATGCTTATCTGATGGCTGAGCAGCTTTTCTTTTTTCTCTGTTCCCTTTGACTGGGACTGCTGAATGAGGTGACGGATACTCTGATGCATGTGTAACCCCCTTGTTCCCAGGGGTTACTAGAATCCCACTTAGAATCAGTGACAGGCAGGGAGGGGCAGCTTGTGAAACGCCACTTAAATGGATTTCACACTGTCACACTCTGTTTTCTGTCTCAGCTGAGCTGGAGTTATGATGTCACCTTAGAATTGTTGCAGTAGCATAAGCCACAGTGGAATGCTAGCTGGGGAGTTAGCTGTAGAATGCTGAGTTAGAGTTCAGTAGTCTGTAGAGTGGAGTGCCAGGAGGAGGTTGCAGTAGGCAGCTCCTCAGTTTTTAGCTCTGACAGACAGCTACCTCTGTAGTTTGGGTAGTTTGTTCTCACCCTAGAAGAAGAACATAGAAGACAGAGAGTGAAGTGGTGGAAACCATTTCAAGAGGGTTTTCCAGTGCTTCATCTCCGGAGGGATGGGGGGATTCCAAGATTCAGGGGCAATCCCCTAATCCAGCAGGGACTGCGTTGAAGCTGCCAGAGATGCATCTGCTCTGTCAGTACCCAAGACTTTTGTGTGGAAAAGTCCTGGGGCACCTGCATTCCTGTTGTGAGTTTTTCCTCTGACAAATGGACTCTGTCACTAAGACTGTTTTCTGTTTAAAAGTGTCTGCCTACTATGGGGTCCAGAGACAGACTTGCCAAGTACAGAACTTTTAGTTCATGTCTGAGTTAAAAGTGTATGCCAAAGTTAGGGTCTGGTGAAGAGACATTGCTAATTACAGAACTTTAAACTTCAGGACACCTCAGAGGTGTGTAACGTAGTATGTTAAATGTGAAAGACATTTCAAGATAGCATCTACAAGTTTTCTGTGAAGGGTGTTATTAACCAGATGAATGGCCGAGTATACATTTGGGATCAAAAAGTGGGAGACCCCCCCCCATCTGGAGTAACCACGTTTACTTCTCCGGGTTCAGTGTGGGCACCTTTGTTTTCTTTCAGTGCATTTGGCCAGTACCTGAAGAAAACAGTTTACCCAGAGGTGGGTTGGATTTTCTGTGAGCCTGTATGTGATCTTTGGTGGTTGAGGGTGCCACCAGTAATTCCTCATGAAATATGGGAAAGTCTCCTAGTACTGGCCAAGGGTGCCTAGTCAAGGAACGTGTATCAGTTCTGGCCATGTGTGCCAATCTCCGTTCAGAGCCAGACAGTGTTCGCTGTTTCATTCAGAACCTAAGGGTTCACTGTGTGTGTGCTCTGTACCTCAGTAATCTGCATTACCAGTGGGAGTAGCCCTGTGGGGGTCCATCTTCACTTTGTGATTATTCTCTGTGTATGTGAATAAAAGTCACACTCTAGAATCCCAACCTGGTTTGGACAGTACTGTTATTGCTTCCACTATGTCTGGATTTACTTGGGTGCCCCTCACCAGAAGTACAAACCTAGCATAATTGCGAGCAAACATTTTCTCTCGGGGACCCAGGTTGATGGCCACGGTAAATGGTCCCCCCCGGTGTGAGCCAGGTAGTTGCCACACATGGTTTGCCTGCCTGAGGATGGCAGGCTCCGAAGTAGATGTATTGGTAAACTGAACTGTAGTGACAACCCCCATCCCTCTCATTGGTGCCATGAGTGAGAGGAGCAGCCCTGCTAGTTGAACAAGGGGGGCCGGTGGGGGTGGGTTACAAAATGGGGGCCACCGCTGAGGATGTGTTTTGGATTTGGGAGAAAACAAGAGATGTTTGCTCAGGTTGTGGCTAGCATTTTGTCTGTCTGGCAGTTGGTAACCCAAAATTGGAAGCTTTGCACATAAGGGATTTGCCCAGAGAAGTGCCATCTGTATATGCCATTGTGTGCTTGCTGCTCATGTGCTGCTGTGATTGTGCCAACATTTACCAAGGAGCTATAAAGCCAAATTGTGGTGCCCCTTATCCTGCATCAAAAAGAACATTTGCCAGCTTCAATTTTCAAGTTGTGACAGGAAAAAGTATTGTGAACTGTGGGAAACAGAGAGACATATGTGCCCTGAAAGTTTCAAATGCTTGCTGTGTGATCTGGGGCAGTCACTAGAGAAATAGCCATGAGAAATAGTTCAAAATGGTTCTCCCGCCATGGAGTTACAGTTGAAAAGAAAAAAGTTGTTTTGCAGTTTAAATTTTGCCTGCTCGATGATCGCCGTGGAGAAGAGCACGAGAAGAGAGAGAGAGAGAGAGAGGCTCATTTGCATGGCATCGAGTGATTGTTGAGACTGCAATCAGTCCCACCCCCCAAGCCAGCTTCAGAGTGATGCCCAGTGTTCGAGAGGGAGAATGCGAGTAGTGTGCAAGATGGCTAGCCAGAAGGATTGTCACAGTGACTGTAAACATTCTAAAAGTTAAAACAACAGACTTTTCTGTACTAAATTGGGCTCAACCTATATTCTGATCGACTGAGGAGAAAGTGTGGTGTTCGTAGGGACAATCGGCGGGGTCGCCAGCCCGTTTTAACCCAGAGGCCTTCCAGGATCAGCTTCAGCCTGAGAATTTCCATTGAAAAGCCAGCTACTGATTCAGTGAGTACCACTCAGCAAAACTGAGCTCAAACTGTGCGTGATTTTCCCTAAAGCCAGCTGGATCTGTGTGTAAACAGTGTGATAGTTTTGCAAAGAAGGACTATGTAAAGTAATCAAACCCAAGTAAGAATTCTGAGCATTAGACTGTGAGCATGTATTATGGATTCAGCAACAGTGTAATTTTCTGAGCAAACAGAGAGACTGCGAATTGTATAAGAGGCTGCAATAAACAGGCAATCCTGTTCAAGAAATACTGTGGCTTTAGTGACTTTAAGCAAGTAAAACTGATTGAAAACTAATGGTAAAGTCCTAGAAAATCATATAGGTGTGCTGAGGAAGAAAAACAGTGCAGTCTGAATAAAATTTATCAGTATGCAGTATATCGGATGCACAGTAGCTTGAGTCAGATATAGATTGTTGATGCACCAGGAGTGCTGCCACCACCATTACAGGCTGGGGTAGTAATGTAAACACAGCAGCAGGGAGCCATTTTGTGAGACTATTCCAAATAGAGTGAACTCAGTGATAACAGTGAACTTTTGTGTGTTTTTCTACAGTTATGGTTTCAGGGCCATCCCACTACCTGGATCATGCCCAGGCTATGATAGTTGAAGAGGTTACCAAGCTGAAAGAAATAGAAAAATGTTTCTACGGTGGACATTTGCCTCCTCATGTTGTGATTCCCGGATACCCTGTGAGAGTATGCATGATGTGCCTCAAGGCTGGAAGGGACATTTTCATGATTCCTCACTGTTCAGGGTGCTTAGAGAAGCACGGTCTAACTAGTGCACTGAAGATTCATTTGGCTCCCATGTGTACAAAGCTTCAAGATCCTGCAAGTGGCAGCACACAGCACCAGGCTGAACCTGTTGTGGGAGGCCCAGCAGAGTGTGGCAGAGAGGAAGAGGGTGTAGATGTACTGGCAGAGCAGAGTCCTCAGGATGTCTCCCACGCCTGTGTTGCAGATGGACAGTGTGGAGGAAGAATCAGTGGATCCATGGAGAGTGGGTCCTAGTCCTAGCCTTGAGGGAGAGGATGAGGTTTGAGAAACCCTGGATTGAGAGGTGTCTACCTCCATGCCCAGTGAAGAGTGGACTGTCTCGGGAGTGAGGACGACTGCACACTCCTGGGCTCAGGTCCTAAGTGAGGAAGAGGAGGAGGGAGCTATGTATTTTTACAATGAAGGTTCTAGTCCACAGCCTCGGGCTCTTGCCTCAGAGGAACCAGAAGAAGAAGTCGGTGACTCCACAGCCCTGTCCCCAGAGGGAGGGGTCAGGGACCAGTTCGACATAGCTTTGAGCATGCGACACTGGCAGAACCAGGACTGGCCGCTCCCAAGCCAGGCCAGGGGGTTGCAGACTGATGAAGAGTAGTAGGGAGGAAAGACTGGTTCGAAGGAAGGCAAACGAGATCTACAGAATATCCTTTCCTATCTTTCCTCAGATAGTCTAGAAGGAGATTGAGAAAAACAGGAGAGCCTGGCTAGTAGAAGATGCAACCAAAAACCTGCATCCAGGTGCAACTCGATATGTCAGAGACAAAGTGATACGAGACAAACTCAAGTGTTGGAAGTTGGGCAAGACACAGTTCATAGACACTATACATGTTGTGGATGATAAAGGAAACAAGACTTTCCATAATGTGAATTATGAGCACCCAAACAGGGTAATAACTCTTGCACCTGACCAATTGTGGTACTACCCTAAATGTAACCAGCATCATGTGAATGTGCCCATGCCTACCAAGTGGAAAGCAGAGCAGTGGTAGCCAGTGCTGCCATCCAGCCGTTGCTGTACCCATGTTGTTCCACCAGTCTTGTATTCCTGGATCCAAAGGTGCATCCAGATTCATCAGCCTTGCAGTGTGCCTTTCCAGTTCCATCACCTGGCCTTCCAGATGACATCATCCCCGCAGTTTCCAGACATCCATCCTGTTGTTTCTGGAAGATTTCCACCCAGCTGTATCCGAAAAATGCTGCCAGAGAGAATCTTCGGCTGGAGATCCAGGTGCTGTTTCATTTTTCATTCTTCAAGGGACTGGTAAGTCCAGACTTTTCTTACTTTATTGACATAGCAATACACATCCTGCACCTGGCAGACTATAGATTGTTTAACTGTCCACAAAGACTCCCCCCCCACTTTGGGATTTACAGTACATCAAGAACTGTGCTTCACCGGGCTCTGGCCCAGGAGAGACTCTTTCATGGATCCTGCCTTCGGGCACTGTTGTCACTAGGATGGACATTTAGGGCCTTCCATCCCCAAAAGGTGTATTGTTGATAATGTTGATATTTTCTACTGTTTTGTACTTTTCTACCTTTTTCTAAAAAAATCTATATATATTTTTGGGATTTTCCAGTGTTTTGATGGTTAGTGTTATGGTCGTGTACTGTGTTTGCAGATTTGGGGTGTGTTTTTGTCTTTTCTCTTTCAGGTGGATCCTGATGAAGAAAGAGGAGAAGACAAGAAGAGGATTGGAGGGACTCATTGGAGTGCCTCTGTGCTCTAAAGTGTGTTGTTTTAAAGTACTGTGTAGTTGTCAACATGTGTTAACCCTTTTTTCCTTCCACAGGTCTAGTTGTGTGGGAGTGTAATGCTTGCGTATAATGTTAGCTCTGGGTTTTCGTTTGCAGGTGTCCAGGGATGGGGGAGGTTCCTCTGTTTTGAGTAGGTTTGTTTTTGGTCAGATAGGTTTTCCCTAGAAGGCTAGGGGGCTAGACAGGCTGTGATCCTGACCTGCAGTAGGGGCTGCAGTACTGGTCTGTTAGGGCTGTGCTCTGGACACTTCTTCCAGGGTCACTGGTTACCATAGTAAGATCATAGTGTAGGGACTGATGTGTCGGCCAATGGCCTCTGGGCCCTTAGTGTTGTCTGCCTGTGCCTGGCAAATGGTAGGGGAGAAGGTAGCGCTACCTCCCTGTAGTCAACACATAGGGTAGGATGGCCTGGTGCTGGGTAGGTAATGACTGAGGACAGTCATTTTCCTGGCTGAGGGTGGGTGTTATCACTTTGTTCCCAGGGGTTACTAGAATCCCACTTAGAATCAGTGACAGGCAGGGAGGGGCAGCTTGTGAAATGCCAGTTAAATGGATTTCACACTGTCACAGTCTGCTTTCAGTCTTAGCTGAGCTGGAGTGATGATGTCACTTTAGAATTGTCGCAACAGCATAAGCCACATTGGAATGTTAACTGGGGAGTTAGCTGTAGAATGTTGAGTTAGAGTTCAGAAGTCTGTAGAGTGGAGTGCCAGGAGGAGGCTGCAGTAGGCAGCTCCTCAGTTTTTAGCTCTGACAGAGAGCTACCTCTGTAGTTTGTTCTCACCCTAGAAGAAGAACACAGAAGACAGAGAGTGAAGTGGTGGAAACCATTCCAAGAGGGTTTTCCAGTGCCTTATCCCCAGAGGGATGGGGGGGTTCCAGGATTCAGGGGCAATCCCCTGATCCAGCCTGGACTGTGTTGAGGCTGCCTGGCATTCATCTGCTCTGTGAGTACCCGAGACTTTTGTGTGGAAAAGCCCTGGGGCACCTGTATTCCTTTGGTGAGTTTTTCTCTGACAAAGGGATTCTGTCATCAAGACTGTTTTCTGTTTAAAAGTGTCTGTCTACTATGGGGTCCAGAGAGAGATTTGCCAAGTGCAGAACTTTTAGTTCATGTCTGATTTAAAAGTGCCTGCTAAAGTTGGGGTCTAGTGAAGAGACATTGCCAATTACAGAAATTTTAACTTCAGGACACCTCATAGGTGTGTAATGTAGTATGTTAAATGTGAAAGACATGTCAAGATAGCATCTACAAGTTTTCTGTGAAGGGTGTTATTAACCAGATGAATGGCCGAGTATAAATTTGGAAGCAAAAGGTGGGAGACCCCCCCATCTGGAGTAACCATGTTTACCTCTCCGGGTTCAGTTTGGGCACGTTTGTTTTCTTTCAGTGCATTTGGCCAGTACCTGAAGAAAATATTTTACCCAGACGTGGGTTGGATTTTCTGTGAGCCTGTATGTGCTCTTTGGTGGTCAAGGGTGCCACCAGTAATTCCTCATGAAATATGGGAAAGTCTCCTAGTACTGGCCGAGGGTGCCTAGTCAAGGGAAGTGTACCAGTTCTGGCTGTGTGTGCCAATCTCCATTCAGAACCAGAGAGTGTTCGCTGTTTCATTCAGAACCTGAGGGTTCGCTGTATGTGTGCTCTGTACCTCAGTAATCTGCATTACCAGTGGGAGTAGCCCTGTGGGGGTCCATCTTCGCTTTGTGATTATTCTCTGTGTATGTGAATAAAAGCCGCACTCTAGAATCACAACCTTATTTGGACAGTACTTTTATTGCTTCCACTGTGTCTGGATTTACTTGGGTGCCCCTGACCAGAAGTACAAACCTAAAATAATTGTGAGCAAATGTTTTCTCCCAGGGACCCAGACTGATGGCCATGGTAAATGCCTCCCCATAAGCTCTTCCCCTTTTTTTAGCCATTTCTTTTTTTGGGTTTTAGGGCAAAACGTTTTACAAAACTCACAGCTGGCAAAACCGTGATCTGGACCCAGGCACCTTAAATACCATTTGTGGCAGCCTGCACTTGCCAGAAGTTAAAAATAGCTAGTATAATTTTTAAAGCCATTGGTCCTGTTTTCTTTTTCTTAGGTCTATCAGTCATGCCAAACACTGAAGATCTATGCAGACAATGTTAACTCAGTTCCCAGAAAACAGCAAACACTTTGCCAGAACCTAAAAATGCTAAAGTTGACTTTGGAAAGACTTTCCATCTCTCTCTTCAAAGTTGTTTGACTTTGCCTTGCAAGCTTTTGCCTTAAACATATATTCTGCAATACTCAGTGCATCTGTTTAATTTGTGGTTCTTTTCTTGGCTGCTTTTGTTCATGCTGAGTTTCCGATCACAGTTGGTGACTAGCCCTTCCCCTCCCTTTTTTAATATAAATAATGATGGGTCGTGATGAAGTTAAGTGTTGCCCTGTCCAGCGCTCCTTTTCTAATTAGCCAAATACTTTTTACTGTCTTAAAAATGGAAACATACCTGTTTCAATGCTCCACTGTAGGTTGTATATAATTTGTGACTCAAACATCTTTACCATTTGTCTCCAGAAGTGAAGGGGAAGGTCCAGGTCATTACTGTGTTTCCCGTCATAGTGAGAGGGGTAACTGCCCTTTTGTGTTATGACTGGTGCAGCACAATCCTAAAGTCAATCTATTGCAAGAAAACACATAGTGCTGGATTGTTATGTCTTGACTTATTCCCTTGCCGTGTAGAAAGCGATTTTCTTAATATTGCTAATCAGGTACAGATTCTGTTTACACGTTTAGTCAACTGGCTAATTGTTTATTCCTTCTACAAAACTGGTTTTCATTGTTTGCAGGGCCCGCCTGATTTTATCAGCTCCCATTTAGGCTTTAAATTGTATTTTTTAATTTTTTTATTTAAACATTTGATAACCAGGAAAGGCACACTGAGCTGAGGCTCATTTCCAGGTGCAACCCAGAGAAGGGGGAAATAGGGAATATATGAACACAAAATACATAACAAATTATGTATACAGTTTGCATTGTATAAAGAGGAATGTATACAGATGAGTACTCTTTGTACCCTAATACCTTATGAGGTCTTTAGAGACTGGCTGGGGAGTGCAAGGTAGTAAGGCAGAAACATTTACATTTGGATACACATAATTCAGAATACAAAAAAAAAATACAGAAGATTGGTCACATACCCCAATTGTTTTTTACGCAAAGGTTGGGCGATGGGGAAGGTCAGGAACAGGTACAGATGGGGGGGAGGTGGAAGTTGATGAATTTGATATTTGTTGGAGTTGTGAGAGGGTGAGTTTCTAAGGAGAGGTTGTAGTTGGTTCCATAAAGAGAGGAGCCTATAGGTGAAGGCAGATTTGTCAGTGGATGAGGAAGGTTTGGGGAGAAAGAAGGAACCGAATTCCCTTGAGCGCAGTGAGTACAGTGAAGTGGCTGCTGGTGTTAGCCTCTCTGCCAGGCAAGGGAACAGCAGGTTGAACCAAAATTTGGATATAAAGGAGATGGATGACTGAAACGATGGTGGGATGGGGTATACAAAGGGTACAGAGGAGAGTGCACTGGTGGGTTCTGAGGGGGGGAGCATGTAGCAAAGTGGCAGAAGGTGTAAAGAAGGGAGTCAAGCCTGGTTAGTGAGGAAAAGCAGGCAGTTCAGTACACTATATCAGCATAATCGAAGATGAGAGTGGTCATTTTAGTTAACAAAATGTGTCTTACTGGTAATGGGAGGGAATCTCTATTTCTGTAAAGTACTGTAGGCCAAGCTTAGGGTAAAGCTTCGAAGCAATGGCATCAATGTGGATTGAGAAGTTTAACTGGGGTCAGGTCACACTCCAAAATATTCGTAGGTAGAGACTGTGTTTAGTGTGGTTCCATCTAAGGAGATGATAACAAGGGAAAAGGGTACCCCTGCAAGTTTCTGGACTGACACGAAAGTCATGGAAACAGTTTTGGATGTGTTTATTTGGAGTTGGTTAGCCTGATGTCATAGTAGTGATTGAACATCACTTAGAACTGGGCCAGATGTGAAAAGGATGGTGTCATTCGCATACAGGTGGATGAGGAATCTAGAGCAAACAGATGGGAGGTCGTTATAAAATAAAGAGAACAGAATGGGACCCAGAATTGACCCTTGGGGGATATCAGCGAGTATGGGGAAGGGGAGAAGTGGATTTTACAATCCTGATAGACTGGAGCCAGTTTCTGAGGTAGGATCTGAACCACTGAATAGTGTGGAGGGGCAGTCTGGTAACCTTGAAATTGTCTAGGAGCAGGGAGTGAGAGACTGAGTCGAAGGCCTTAGCCAAGTCTACAAAGATTGCAGCTATTAGCTGGCCTTGGTCTGTATCCGACTGGATGTGTCTAGTGACACAAAGGAGAGAGGATATAGTGGAATGGTGCTTTCTGAACCCAGATTGGTATGGGGAGAGGAAATTTGTGGTCATAAGGAAGTCAGTCAGTCTGGATTGGACTACAGCTTCTTGCAATTTGGCAAGAGCAGGGAGGAGGGAGATTGGCTGGTAGTTGCCAGGTACTGAGGGGTCAACACCTTTGTGATTAGGGATGACATAAGCTAATTTCCATGCTTGTGGGATCATGCCTGGGGAGAAAGATAGGTTTAGTAGGGAAGTGAGAGAAGGAGCAATTGCAGGAGCAGATATACGCAGACATTTGGGGTAGATAACCATCACTGCTTTTTTTTTTTTTTTTGAGATGTTTAAGGAGTATAGGGCATTCAGGACTTCTTCCGTTGAGGTGGGAGTGAGAAGGAATGTGTTTTGAGGAGGGTTTTGGGGGCTGCATTTGATCCCAGGGAGGGGGGTGAGGGATGGTCTGGCAGGGCACAGGTGGTGAAGAATTTTTTAGGGTTTCTTCTATTTTGATGGGGTCTGAAATAAATGTAATTATTTGTATGTCTGTACATGATCTATTTATAATAACTGGGGAGCGTTTTCTCCCATAGGAAACCCGGGTTATAATGTTCCATTATAACCAGTGGGTTATAACAGCAAACATGCACCAGGTTTCCTTCACTCCGCGCATGTGCCAGCCGCAATCTTGCCATTCTCTACACCATCTCCGCTCCTCAGCACTGCATAGTTCGCCAACACTCCCAGTCGGCGGTAAGTTCTTTTTTCCTTTTTAACAAAAATATTTACTGGCCATATTATGATTGGGTATTAAAAAAAAAAGTAAACATTGGGTTCCTTCAGGAGCTGCTATGGATGGACCACACCAAAACCCCACTGGTCTGTGGCGAAACTCCCTGGGGTTGTACATTTATTTTATATAATTTCTGTGGTGAGAAAATGCTTCCCAGCAATTATATAAAATAAAGGCAGGGTAGGGGAGTGTAAAACTCAAATTTGACACACCCCCTTCAGGGTGGGATGCTTTAATAAACCCCTTGAGCTTCGCTCTCGGGGTTTCTGTGGTATCCCACCCATCAGGGGTGTGTAAAATCTCATTATAACCCCCTACCCAGGAATTATTATATCCAATTGTCTCTTCACTCACTAGATGGAGATAGGGATATCTGGGGCTGACCTTGACTGTGATCCCACTGGATCCCTTACAGCCTTGCATTTATTGAGTACTATGTTATGCCATACAAGTAAACAAGGGATAGAGCTCAATGTATTTTTCATTTTCAGTAATTTTGTTTTCTACAGTCTGTTTAAATGTTTAACTGTCAAACTGCTGATCATTTGAACCGTCTTTCTACGTGCACTGCCACCTTAGCCTATAGGATTCAACTGCTGTCTGCACAGGAAAATTGTTTACCTCATTTCTAATTGGCTCGCTTACCATAAGACTTTCTGGGAAAACATGGCACTGTTCATTATAATTCTTTCTACAAACAGACTCATATTTTTAACATATGAGGGCTTTACAATTCATTATTTTAAAGTATGTGATGATTTTACTTTCAGGACGTTGATCAGCTAATTCTGCGTTGAGAAAACCCGCTCAGCTCAATATTCCTCCTGCTCTCCAAGGTAACCTGGTGATGTCATAATAATAATGATTGACAAAGATACTAGTAAGACTTTGCAGTGATGTTTTCTTGAACTTAATATTTATTATTAGTCTTTGATTATTATATTTTCTTTCTGTCAAATATCAGTAGTATGTAAATAAATCAGTTCTGGGTCAAAAAGTTATTTTTGTCTTTGAAAATCTCTCAAAGAATATTTATTGTGTACAGTCCATTATTTTCCAGCCATTTAACATCACTTTTTTTTTTATCCTACATTTCAAGATTTGCATACCTTTTCATCAGGGAATGATGGCTCTGTAGTAGCTGAACCAAGTGTGCACAAGTCTTAATAATCCAGTAATTTTTTTCTCCTTTCATCATTTAATATATTCTTCTTTCTCTAACTTTTACTTCTGCTGTAGTCCATTCATTTTGGTCTTTCAAGGCCTTTTTTGCTACCTTGATTGTGGTTAGTAATAATATAATATAACTACTTAATAAAAACATAACTGGCGAGGAAATATCCAAAGCCACAAAGAGGCTAAAGAAAAAAAAAAAAATACAGGCCCTGATGGTTTTTCTGCAATTTTCTATCATACTTTTGAGAAAAGATTATCACAAATAATTAGGGAAATTTTCCAGGAAGCTGTTTCCCAAAACAAACTCTCTAAACAATGACACAAGGTTTGATCGCTCTTTTACATTAAGCTGGGAAAGACCCTGTACAGTAGTAACCAATTGGCCCACTAGTCATTGTGGTACCACACTGAATGACCCCACTCTGATAGCCAACACCTTTAATGATTATTTCTGTATGGGTTTTAACACAAAAAATGACACTAATGTCACAGGTAATCTGACCCAGTCCAACATTATAGGTTTTTAAATGAATCAATGAGCAGAAATGATAGACTGGGTCATCTTCTTCTACTGGCTCTTTTCATATGTTTGTATGAAGAAGTATTGGCAGTTCTAAAGTCAATAAAACCAAATTCATCTTCGGTCATTGATGGTATACACCCATGATTTTTTAAAAGAACTGGCAAATTCACCCTGTACACCTTTCAGGAAGTTATTTAATAAGTCTCAAATATCTGGAATAGTACCATCTGATTGGAAAAAAGCAGTGGTTATACCAATAGACAAACAAGCATTTGTCAATGCCGAATGTTAGCTTGCTGGCATTGGCATTGGTGGTGCAGGAGTTAGAAATACAAAATAGGAATGGCAGTGAAGTACTGAACTAGCGCCAACACCCCCCCCCCCACAGAGACTGAAAGGCGTTGGGAGTGTGGCTTTGGGTTGGCCATAATGCTTACACCATTCCACCCCACCACACCCTGAAGAGACAACAGGTGTTGGGGTGTGCACTGGGGTCTTCGGCCCTGATGCTCACCCCATTCCATAAGGGAAATAAGCAGAGATGGGTGCAATATAGGAGAATGGGGTGAACGGTAGGGTGACAGAACCCAAGACACACCTCAATGCCTGTCAGTGGCTGTAGGGTAGGAGTGGGGGTAGAATTCTGCAAACACTATGGCCGATGAATCCAAGTTATGTCCCCAATGCCTGTCAGTCTCTACAGGGTGAGTGTATGGTTGGAAACCTTAACACCCCAGGTGTTTGTTGGTATTTTCACTCCAAATTTTCAACATTGACTTTTTGGGACCCCACCTTATGAACAGTGGCACTACCATTTCATTACTGAATCCTGAAAGGTGATTTTGCACAGCAACTGTGCCACTGGGAACCACAGGTGTGGAAAAACATTTTGGGTAGGATGCGAGCAGTGACAGCTGTACTGTTCATGAGCAGGTGTAAAAAAATGGCAATGTTGAAAATCTGGAGAAAAAATATGAAAACTGCACAATGCATGCCCGTAATGCGGTCATTTTTGGGAATTTTTTCAGGAAATTTTCAACATGGGTATTTTGGGACCTCTCCTCATGAACAGTGGTACTGTGATTTTGTTACTGTGTCCCAAAAGTTGATTTCGTACAGCAACCGCACCCATTATGCACCACAGTTGTGAAAACATGTTTCAGGCAGGATGTGAAAAATGAGAGCCGTACTGTTCATAGGGAGGTGTACAAAAATTACAATGTTGAAAATCTGGAGTGAAAATATAAAAAACTGGTGAAGTTACTAGTGTGCATAGAAACTGCGCAATGTACGCTGGTAATGCAGTCATTTTTTTGGAATTCTTTCACCAAATTTGCCACATGGGCTTTTTGGGACCTCTCTTCATGAACACTAACACTGTTGTTTCGTTAATCAGTCCCAAAAAGTGATTCTGCACAGCGACAGAGGAATCACCTTTCGGGGCCAAGAAACAAAATGACAGTTACAGGTTCACCAGGTGGGGTCCCAAGAACCCCATGTTGAAAATTTGGGGCCAAAAGTCCTAAAAATGGCTGAGATATCAGCCTAAGTTGAAACCCCCTCATTATAAACTTTACCATCATTTCTTCAGTTCGCAGTTAGGTTTTGAAGAGTGCAGATGTTTCGTGCTTCAGAGAAGATCGCAACTCCTGACCTCTGGAGGGTAAGTATGGGTGAGGGAGGGTGCGGGGAGGTGGATGCACAGAGGGAAGGTGAGGAGGGGGAGGGGGGACAAGGGAGATAATGGTGGACCATTTTTTACATTGCAGGTAAAAAAAAACAGACAGTAAGGGAAGGTTTTCTTTTTTAAGCAGGTTAAAAAAAAAATGGCACTTTGGGGTGGGCACCTAGTGTGCCACAACTCAGGGAGGGGGCCGCATCTGACACCAGGAGTGGGCATCCCAGTATTGCAAAGGGGATATAATTTAACCAGGAAAAACACACTAAGAGGAGGGATGCCAACATGGGGATTGGGCACCCCCATGTCAGCTTTTCTGGAGTGTGGCAGGTGGCAGGAGCCGCCATGTTAGGTGTGCCACATAATGGGGGGGAGGGGGCATGCTGACAGGGGGATTGGACACCCCAATGTCGGGATTGTGGGGCGGACGGCAGAAGCTGCCACCATATGTATTTCAATGTTTCACCAGGAATGGCATGTAATGGAGGCGTGTCAGATCTGCCGCTGCAATGACGAGCCTGTCTCTGATTGCAGCGGCAGATTCGTTTCAAGTTGGTGGCACTCTCTGAAACTGCTGTTATTGGCAGCGTGCTCACTGGTTGGTGGCTGAGGGAAACACCGACTAAAGCATCCCCTGGATTCACCATAACACTGACATACCTTTGAAAGTGCTACTACCATGCTACTACCGCAAGATGTTGCTTGCACATGCATGCAAGCCAATGTAAAAGGGAGTAGGGCTTCACCCGGTAACTCTAGGCCTATAAGCCTGACCTCTATACCAGGTAAATTGATGGAAAAACTAATAAAGACTAAATTGGAGAACGAAACTTCCACTGTGGGACTTATGGACTTTACCAACACAGTTTCACTCATGGTAGGTCCTGTACAACTAACTTGCAAGTAATCTGTGAAAAGGTCCATGCACGTAAGCCTAGATGATGGATTGCCAATTTGTGCGATTTTTTTGGACATCAAAAAAGCTTTTGATTCTGTTCTCTACTTAGAACTGATAAACTCATAACAATGGGGTACAGTACACATCTGGTAAAATAGGTAGAATCCTGGTTAATGGGGAGAACACAGCAAGTAACAATCAATGGTAGACTATCTACTGTGACATTAGTGACTAGTGGTGTCCCACAGGGATATGTCTTGGGACCAACATTATTCAGCAACTTCATACATGATCTACACCTATGGTTAAGTAACCAAATTGTGAAATTTGTGGATGATACCAAAATCTGCTGTGAAGTTCACATGGAGGCTAAATCTCTCTCCCTGGTAAAGGACATTCAATTAATTGAAAAATGGAGTTCAACCTCGACAAATGTACTGTCCTACACATAGGCTGAAACAACCCAGGAAACTCCTATGTGTTAAAAGGTACCCCTTTATTGCTTGTATTACATGAAAGGAATTTGAGCATCTTAATTGATAGCTCATTTACAATGCATACTCATATAAGAAAGAAGTCCCAGATGGTCAACAAAATTATTAACATCATTAGGAAGGGATTCATAACTAGAGATGAGGACTGCCATATTGGTTTATAAAGGTCATATGTTCGACCACATATCGACTATGGGTCCCCATTGTGGTCACCCTATTTAAGGCAGGAAGATGTACAAAAACAGGCTATGAAGATTATCCCAAGGCTAAAAAACAAATCCTATAACCAAAGGCTTGAGGAACTGAACCTAATGATGCTGGAACAGAGGAGGACCAGAGGGGTTTATTACAATTATTTTAAATATTAAATAATCCTGAAATTGTATCTCCTTGCAATATAACATTTAAGACAAGGTCCCTCAACCTCAGATCCCACAACAATTAGAAGTCCAAAGGGTAATTACAAAGAAAAGGGACAATTACTTTACAATTAGGGCACCTGGGTCATGGAACAAGCTACCACGTAGTCTTCTAGATGTATCAACCTTTGGATCATTCAAACATATAAACATAGAAATTGATGGTAGATAAGGACCATTAGGCCCATCCAGTCTGCTCATATTTCCTACCTGCATCATTGGCCGCTGACCCTACTTGGTCATCGGCTTTAGCCTCTCCTTCCCACCCTAGGGTTCCCTTATGCCTATTCCATGCATGTCTGAATCACCCCACTGTGCTAGCTCCCACACCTCCTGGGGTAGGCTATTCCATGCATCCACCACATTTCCATGAAGAAAAACTTCCTTGCGTTCCCCTTTATCCTGCCCTCCTCCAATCTCATCTCATGTCCTCTTGTCCTTGTACATCTCCTATACTATAAGATGTCACCCATTTGCACTTTATGATCTTAAGATACTTGAAGGTTTCTATTATATCTCCCTGTTCCCACATCTCTTCCAGTGTATACATGTTGAGGTCTTTTAATCTCTCCTCATACGTCTTCTGATGCAAGCCCTGCGCCATCAAAGTCGCCCTTATCTGAACTGCCTCCACCCTGTCTATGTCCTTACAAAGATGTAGCCTCCTGAACTGTACACCGTACTCCTGATGAGGTCTCACCAGTGTTTTGTACATTGGTATCACCACCTCCCTTTTTCTGCTAGTGATACCCCTTCCTATGCACCCCAGCATGCCACTGGCCCTCCCCACAGCCTTTGTACACTGTTTGGCCACCTTTAGGTCATATGAGATGATTATCCCTAAATTCTTTTCTTCCCTGGTGACAGTCAGCAACTCCCACCCATCCTGTAACTCTGTGCAGGGTTTCTGTGACCCAGGTGCATGATTTTGCATTTCTTTGCATTAAATTTAAGTTGCCATACTTTGGACCATTTTTCCAGCTTTCCTAGGCCCCTTCTCATTTTCTCGACCCCATCTGAAGTGCCTACCCTGTTATAGATTTTTTTTATTATTGTCTTTTTTGTAGCAAGCACCCCCACTCCCCAAAGGGAGTTCAGTCCCCGCCCCTGCTGCCCCCCATGCCCAGGCTTACCCCTGGGCAGTGCCGCTGAGCTGGTGCCCCTCCCCATGGTCCACGGTAATGTGTCCTGGCTTAACCCCCCCAGGGTAGGGCCACAGGTGCGGGACCCCACATAGCAGACACTATTGGCAGTGTGGGTGGCGGCAGAGTGGGCTTCATGCTCGGAGCCAGGATTTTGTGTGCAGCTGTACCGGAGGGGGCTTACAATGATCACCCATGTCCACCTCACCCCCCACAGGTTACAGCACTGGCACAATGGATCCCCCCAGCCTCCACCAGGGGTCCGTGATGTGCCAGACACATTACCCCCCCAAAGAAGAACAATCCCTAGAATGCTCGGTCCTTCTTCCCTGGTCGGCCCTCCAACATCCCGAGTCCATTTCTGAACCTGAGTCATCTGCGTCACAGATGGATGTGCTGCCTTTGTGCCAGTGGGCTGGCCCCTGTTGCAGATCTTGCTGTCATCTGCAAACAGACAAACCTTCCCTTCCAGCCCTTCAGCAATGTCACTAATGAAGACATTGAAATGGACTGGCCACAGGACTGATCTTTGAGGCACCCCACTGGTCACCCCCTTTCTTCAGATTGGATCCCATTTACCACCATTTTCTGCTTTTTGTCCCTCAACCAGTTTATTTATTTATTTAGTTTTTGTTAACCGGGTTAGGTACGCTAGCCAAAGCTGACTATTTTCAGGCACGACTCGGGAGAATACAAACATAAAATGAGATGAGATTATACAATACATAGTATATAGTACAGGTACACAGTATATAGTACAGGTAGGTTAGAATAGAGATCAAGTCAGACAGTACTCAAGATATCTAACCCAGTTCCCCACCTCGTGGCCCACATGCAGGCTATCCAATTTGTTAACCAGTCTTTTATGTGGAATGGTGTCAAAGGCCTTGCTAAACTCAAGACAGGCAACATCCACTGCTCCCCCAATCCACCACCTTCGTTACTCAGTCGAAAAAGTCTATCAGATTTGTCTAACATGACCATCCTGCTGTCAATTCATGCTGCCTCAGATCCTGTGCTCCATTGGATTCCAAGTGTTCCACAATCTTTTCCTTCAGCAGCACCTCTATAATCATGCCCACAACTGAGGTGAGACTGACAGGCCTACAGTCTCTTGCTTCCTCCCTGCTTTCACTCTTGTGAATAGGGACTACAAGTGCCCTCCTCCAGTCCTCTGGAACCACTCCTGTATTGAGTGGCTCACTAAACAGGGCTGCCAGCAGTGCTGCTAGCACCATCCATAGTTCCTTTAATATTCTAGGGTGTATACCATCTGGTCTCGTTGCTTTGTCCACCCTCAGGTTTGTGAATTCCTCTAAGACTCTCTCTTCTGTAAATGGACTTGGTTTCTGAAGTCTAGTTGTGGTCCCTGTCCCTCCCTCTCCTCAGTGAATACTGAACAGAAGTATTTATTCAGTATTGATGTTTTTTCCAGGTCTCCCTCCACACACTCCCCTTCATCCCTGCTGAGCCTTACAATCCCACCCCTGGCCTTCCTTCTTTCGCTAAAGTACCTATAGAATGTCTTGTCCCCTTTCTGTACCATCTGTGCTAATCTTTCTTCTGTTTGCACCTTTGCGTCCTAATTGCTTTCCTTGCTTCCCTCTGTCTATTTAGGTCCACCAGCCTATCCTCTTCCTTTAAGAAAGAACTTGATAGATATCTGGGGTTCCAGCAGGTCTAATTGCCCACACAGTGTGGGAGACAGTCTTTATGGGCTCAAGCCTTTTTTCTGTCTTTACCTACCAAGTTACACACCGATTTCTTTGGTTAATACTGACGTTAGGATTTTAGCTAAAATACTGTAGGACAGATTAGAAAAAGTTATTCATCATTTAATTGGCCCCCAGCAAACTGGATTTATTAAAGGTAGACTTTCAATTGACAACACAAGGAAAGTTTTTCGTGTCCTTGATTCAGCTGCCAAATCTAAAATACCAATGGATGTCCTTTCACTAGACACTGAGAAAGCATTTAAACATGTTATGGCACCCCATATTTTTGATGTACTATCTTTTTATGATTTTCCTATACAATTCATTCACTGGGTGAAGCTGTTGTACAGCAACACATCTTCAGCGGTGGTCGAGTGGTATCCCTATGCTTTGTAATTAGTAGGGGGACCAGGCAAGGTTGGCCCTTATCTCCACTACTATTCAGTTTAACTATTTACCCCCAGATAAGAAAATAGGTAACAAGAAACTTTTAACTTCAGTTTACACAGACGATATACTTATTACATTGCCAAATCCCAAATCCTCTATTTTTGTTACACTAATGATGCTTAAAAATATTAATGATATTTCTGGCTATAAACTTAATACAGAAAAAAACAAAATTCTTATTGCTAAACAATGCTTGTAAAAAAGAAAACATTTTAAGATTTGACTTAGCCTGGGCTGAGGATAGCTTAGAATATGTAGGAATTAAAATCTATAGGACAGCTAGCAAAACTGTGGCTAAGAATTTAGTAGGAGTTAAACAATTTTTTATTTATTTATTGAAATGTTTCACCAGGAGGGCACACTGAACAACAAGTTGCTTGTCTCGCGGTGCAACCTGGAGGAGGGGTTACATAGGGTTGTGAAGGATGATCAGTTACAATAGTTTGTGGGTAGTATAAACAATACAATATTGTAAGATTGTGCAACAGTTGAAACACAAGGTATTGTACAATAAACAGTAGAGGAACACTAGGAAAATTACAATACATGTCCAAAATCATACAAAAGAACATATGAACGTACAAAACAGTAATAATGCTATAGAACCATTTATAGTGCATGAGTGTACCAGGAGCAGGCTCGAGAAAGTACACAAGTGCTGTTGGAGTAACAAGGATGGGGTTAGGTTGTGTACACTGGTGACTCAGAAGGGCAGATGGAGAAGAGAAGGGGAAGAGGCAAGAATTGAATATGAGGAGAAGGGGTAGCCATTTCCCAATTTCCCCCTTCAGGATGTTGAGAACCCTGCCAGGGGGGTTCATTGTAGGAAGGCAGAAACTGGGACAGGTATTAAGGTGAGTTAAAGCAGGAACAGCTGAGGGAAAGGTAATTGTGTAGGGCAGAGGTAAGGGAGTAGTTGGAGAAGGAGTGAATAGAGCAAAATAGAGTAAATGAGGATTTGTTTAGATGGAATGAGATATCTTTAGGTACGTGGGGAAGGTAAGAAACTGTCAAAAGGATTTCTCTTCCTAGAAATTTATGTATATTTTTTTTACCATCATAAGTTTTTATTTATTTTAGATTAAAACAATGTAACAGCATACATATTGATCCAGATTTGATACAACAATTACATACAGATGGAATACTATAAACAATTAAGAACAATTACAATTCAGGCACTATAGATGAAAAATTACCTGGCAACAAACATTTATTCTGTCTAACAGTATTTCATTCATAGACAATAAGAAGAGGTTACTCACCTATAACAGTAGTTCTAGGAGTGGTATATGTTGTTCATCCACACTTTTTGGCATTGTCCCCTTCCACTTTAAACTGCAGGAAGTCTTTAAGCTGGCTCCTCCCACCCACCCGGATGGTATATATATCTCAGCTCCGCCCCATGATGCCAGATCTTAGCCCGCTTGAAGCAAGGTTGTGTGCATCCACAGCCAGGGGGGTCAGAGGGGTTCGTGTGGATGAACAACATACACCACTCCTAGAACTACTGTTGCAGGTGAGTAACCTGTCCTTCTAGGACCGTGGATATATTGTTCATCCATACTGTTTGGCAGACTCCAAGCAGTTCTCTAGGAGGAGGGTGGCTAGGCACACACCTCCTACTTAGGGAACAGAAATTGGAGAACTGAAGCCCCAAAACCAGCATCCCGGCGTGACTCAAGGTCAATGTGGTAGTGGGTTATAAAGGTGTTAGCTGACTTCCAGATAGCAGCCTGGCAGATATCCTGGATAGGGATGTCCCTGGAAGCAGCCACCAATGCAGTAGTATAGCGGGTAGAATGAACTCTTATCCCTCTGGGAGGCTCCTTGCCTGCCAACTCGTAGCACAGACCTATGCATGATGTAATCCACCTTGCTATGGTCTGTTTGGCTGCAGATCTGCCAGAAGCGGCTTCAGCGTAGGTGACAAACAGCTGGTGAACCTCTCCACTAATTTCTGCTCCTTATAATAGGAGAGAGCATGTCTTAGGTCCAAGGTATGGAGCCTGTACTCGGCGTCCATGGTGTAGTCAGGGTAGTATACCAGCAGAGTCAACACCTGGTTAAGGTGAAACTCTGACACCACCTTCAGAAGGAATTTTGGATGGGGGCGCAGGACAACTTTGTCCCTGTGAAAGACCAGATAAGGGGAGTCCATCAAAAGTGCCTGGAGCTCCCCTGTCCTTCTGGCTGATGTGATAGCCACCAGGAGGGCCGTCTTCCTTGACAAGTGTGATGGCTCACACTTGTGCATAGGTTTGAATGGTTTACCCATGAGTTTTGCCAGAATCAGCAGTAGATCCCACGGAGGTGGAGGTTCACGCACCAGAGAGGATATGTGATCCAGGCCTTTGAAAAAGTGCCTGACCACTGTCTCCTGTGCCAATGTCGGCTGACTGGCCCACGTCCGGTAAGCAGAGATGGCTGCCAGGTGCACACTAAGGGTCGATGACCATAGACCCTCTTTGGAGAGAGACCAAAGGTAGTCGACAATGTTAGCCACAGAACAGGATAAGGGGTCCAGACCCTTACCCTGACACCAAAAGGAAAACCTTTTCCATTTGAAGGCATAACATTTCCTGGTCGATTCCTTTCGAGATGCCTCCACCATAGTGCAGACATCTTCGGAAGGACCCAAAGCCGGGAACTCTAGCTGCTCAGGTACCAGGCTGTGAGGTGCAGGGATTGAAGGTCCAGATGGAATACCTTCCCCTGGTTGAGAGATATCAGGTCCAGGCATGTACAAAGTCACTCTGGGGCCTGCAGCTGAGGCTGAGGAGATCTGGATACCAGAACTGGTGCGGCCAGTCTGGGGCTACCAGAATCACCTTCACCTTGTCCCTCCTCACCTTGAGTAAACCTTGCAGATCAAGGGAAATGGAGGGAAAGTGTAGAGGAGGCCTGGGGTCCACGGCCTCGAGAAGGCATCCCCCTGCAGCGAGCCCTGCTGAGGGGGGCGGGCAAGATACAGCCTCAGCTTGGTGTTTTCCCTGGAGGCAAACATGTCCACCAGCAGTTTGCCCCAGTGGAAGAACAGGCTGTAATCTACCTCTGGATGGAGAGACCACTCATGGTCTGAAAGCATCCGCCAGCTAGTTCGAGGCTCCTGACATATGGATGGCTAGGAGATCCACCTCCAACCAGCTTACAAGGGTCCAGATGTGGAGCACCTTCTTGCACAGCAGATGGGAGTGCATGCTGCCTTGTTTGTAGAGGTAGTACATGGTCGTGGTATTGTCCATCTAGACTTGAACCACTTGACCCCGGAGCTGAGGAGCGAAAGCTGACAGTGCCAGTCTGACTGCTCTGAGCTCCAACAGGTTGATGTGGCATCAGGACTCCTCAGGGGTCCAGAACCCATGGGCCCTGTGGTCCCCCACGTGGGCTCCCCAGCCCATGAGAGAGGCATCGGTCATCATGATGACCATCAGCTTGGGGCAGACAAATGGGATCCCTTCCTGCAACCGGTCTGAGGCGGTCCACCATTGGAGAGTGTTCCACATCTTCTAGGTTACAGTGATCAACTGGTCGAAATTACCATATCACTGAGTCCACTGGGTAGCCAGCTCCCATTGGAGGGGGCACATGTGCAACTGGGCCCAACAGACTACCAAGGTGCATGCCGCCATGTAACCCAGAAGGTGCAGAAAGTCCCGGGCAGGTGCAAGTGCCCAACCAGAAATGATTGGGCAAAGGAGGAGAAAACCTCCGCCCTGTCCACTGGGAGCCAAGCTCTGCCCCGATGAAGCCCATCACCTGGGAAGGCATGAGTTCCGACTTGACTTCGTTGATCAGGAGGCCGAGTTGGGAGCAGGTCTGGAGGGCCAGATCCCTGGACCTCTCCACCTCCTGTTACATGGGACCTGCCAGAAGCCAATCATTGAGATAAGGTTAGATTTGGACTCCTCGATGCCGAAGATGGGCCGCCACCACTGCAATGTATTTGGTGAATACCCATGGGGCCGATGACAGGCTGAACGGCATGGCTCGGAACTCGTACAGGGTCCCCTCGACCCTGAAGCGGAGGAACCGCTGATGGGATGGAGAGATTGGGACGTGAAAGAATGCGTCCTGCAGATCCAGTGAACAGAACCACATGTTTCACTCCAGGGATGGTATGATCTGGGACAGAGTGACCATCCGGAAAGTGCGAGACCTGAGAAACGGATTCAGATCATGGCAATCTAGAATGGGGCACCAACCCCACATCTGCTTGGGCACCAGGCAGTACCTGGAGACAAAGCCTGGGTCTGCTGGAGGTTCCACCATGGAGGCTACTGCCTCCTTGCAGAGGAGCTGAGCCATGTCGTCTCGAAGAGCCGACTGGGTGCATGTGGAAATCCGTTCCTCCCGAGGGGCACGGGCTCAGCTTGGAGGGTACTGCTCAAATTATAGAGGCAGTCCCTGACCGACCACTTCGAGAACCCACCTGTCCAAAGTGATAGCGGACCAGGCAGAAAGGAAGTGGCGGAGCCAACCCCCCACGGGAGGACCCAGAGCTGATGTGATGGAGATAGGGGTTGGCAACCCCTATCCCACCACTGGGCAGGCTTAGAAGGAGGAGGAGGAGGAGGAGGCTTTGGGACCTGAGCCTCTGCCTCCTTTGCAGCCCTGTTGGGGACCAGGCTTGGGCTGAGGGCACCAAGCTTGAACCTGCTGCTGATGTTGCTGTCCTCCTTGGTAGGAGGGTTGCCGCACCACAGGGGAAGAGTGCCAAAAGGGATTCTTCTTCTTCTGCTGGTTCTTGCCTGAAGAACATTTTGCAGAAGTGGCGTCCAAGGTGGCATTGGACTGCTCTATATGCTGTAGGTGACTGGCCACACCTGGACCGAACAAGTCGGTCCCCAGGAAAGGCACATCGGTCAGCTTATGCTGAGCGTCAACCGGTAAAGAGGACAGCCTTAGCCAAGCCCTACGGCAAGAGGCCACTGCAGCAGCCATCAAGCGGGCATAGGAATCCCCAATATCCAGGGCCATCTGAAGCTGCTGTTTGGCAACAGCACAGCCTTGGTCACGGACCTGTTTGACCTTGGTCTGCATGTCCACGGGGAGATGAGGGAGGACTTCATCTAATGACCTGAGAAGGGCATGAGAGAAGTGTGCCATGATGACTGCCGAGCTGGCCTGATGAAGGCCCAAAAAAGAGGCCGCAAGACCTTTCGGGCAGAGTGGTCCATATTTTTGGACTCCTTGTCCGGAGGTCAGTCAGTGTCAGTTGAACTACCAGTACGCCTGAACACAGAGGTGATCACCAGGCTCTTGGCCGAAGGGTGCTCTGTGAGCCTCGCAAGGGACCCAATGAGCACTGCATACTTACGGGCCATGTGGGCAGACAGTGCTGGACATGAGGAAGGGCGCTGCCAGAGTTCAAGGGCCGGGCCAACGATGGCCTCGGCTACAAGAAAGGCCTCCATCAGGGTGTCCCTTCTCTTTAGGATATCTGTGAGAGGGTACTCCAGCTTTTTCTGGTTAGATTCCAGGGGCATTCCAGCAGAGTCAGAAATGAGACACAGAATCCCTTGGAAGAAGGAAGGGTCTTCCTCCATCCCTGTGCCAACGGACGACTCATCATCCCCAGGATGACAGTGCAGCCTGGTGACATCCGAGTCGGAGGAGTCGGGATACAGCGGTCTACCAGTGAAATCACCCTCAATCTACCGAGGGCGGTTGGAGTGACAGTAATCAACAGAAGTCGGGGAAGCCCGGTGTCCAGTTGGTCTTCTTTCAAGGGAGCCCCTCCCGCAGGCTGCTTAGGCAGCGGTTCTACCCGAATGGGTGAGGAGACCAAAATAGGCTGAACTGGGGAACGGGACAGCCCCATGGGCAGAGCAACCAGAGGCTTCAGCTCTGGAGGGGCCAGCTTTGGCCTGGGAGGTGAGAGCCAAGTAATGGCCGGGGTAGGCGGCGGAGTTGGCTTCTGCCTGGTCAAGATCAGCTGTTGCCACATAAGGTCCTCATAGCATTGGAGTTTCCAGAGCCTCTCCTCATCCGAGGAGGATGAGGATGACTTGTGGCATCACCTCTTCTTAGAGCGCTAATGGGTCCTAGACCTCGACTGAGATCGGGGAGGCTGACTTGGTAGATCGGGAGATGCTGGAGGGATCGGTGAAACCCGAGGGTCTGGAACCGGGTCCTTGGTGGGGACACCAGCGGGCTGGGTCTCCTCATCAGGAAATATCAGGACCAGAGTCTGTTCTAATGAGTCATTGGCCATGGCCGGTGACAAAGGGTCTATCGGGTAGAGAATAATTTCGACCTCATCAGCCACGTCCTCAGTCCCCTGGCCAGATGGAAGATCCGTGAACCTGGCGGCCAAGGATGCGATCTCGACTGAGGTTGAGCCCATGTGTTCCTGGGACTCTGACCTTTCTCGGTCCCAAGAATGTCTTCGCTGGGATGAAGACAATGAGTCTTTATCTCTCTTCCGAGAGTGGGAGGAGTGCAAGCCCGAGGTCACCTCACCCCGGGTGGGGAGAGACTGGCACAACTCCTTGAAAGAGCCCATAAAGGAGGAACCCAGGTTCAGCGGGACAAAGAAGCTTCAATTGGCCGAAGTACGAGCAGCTTCTTCCTTGAACACCTTCATCTGTTCCAGCTGATCGGCAAAGCCCGCAGCCATGGAAACTGCCCACCTAGTCTCCTTCAACTTCACCAGAGGGTTCCCTTTTTCCGGTCTCCCCAGCTTCAGGTGTGCCTTGCGGTCATCCAGGATGTTGGGATGGAAGGCCAAGCAAAAGCTACATGACAAGGTGTCATAGCCGACACCTAGGCAGTAGACGCACGTGAGGTGGGGATCGGTGTGCGACATCTTCTGGCCACAGGGACATCGGCGAAATCCCAGGGAAGATTTCTCCTCCATGATCGATGCTGCAAAAATGTGGTCGCTAACTCGAATGAGTTTGACCTTCAGTAAAACTGACAATTTGAAAGCCAGGGCCTACGAAATGTGAAAGCACTAGGAAGGCAACCTGTATCTTCCAGTGGAAAGGAAGATCTGGTGGCATGGGGGGCCGAGGTATATACCACCGGGTGGGTGGGTGGGAGAGCCAGCTGAAGACTTCCAGCAGACTTAAAGTGGAAGGGGAAATACCAAATAGTGTGGATGAACAACATAGCCATGCTCCTAGAAGAGAAATCCTTAGTTTAATAAAAGGAATTTAAAATAATCAATTGAAAAGATTCACTAAAGGTTAAAGAAGGGATCCCCAATTTTATGGAAAACTTCTAATCTATCCATGACAAAGTACCTTATCTTTTCATTGTTGATTAATTAATTCATTTGTTGAACCATTCACCCAAAGAAGGGATGTGCATAGTTTTCCGGTTTCTCATAATAATCCTCTTAAGGCTTGCTGAGGCAAGGTTTGACCATATACATTTATAAAAGCTGCACTCATGACAATCTGAGGTAATACCTAGTATATACAAAGTCGGAGAGAAAGTGATGTTATAACCACAAACTCTAGAGTAAACCCCATGTACCTCTTTCCAAATTTCCATCAGGTGTGGACAGCTCCTCAGAATGTGTGCTAACCCGGCATTTTGCCGGCCCCAACGCCAACATATTTTATACATTGAGTAGCCCATGTTATCTGGTTTATCCGGTGATGTGTAGTAACCATATAATATCTTAAACTGAATCAGAATTTTATATTTATGTATGATGCTGCACTGTTGCATTAACAAGAAATGGTTGGATAGAATGAATGCTCATTATTCCAAGTTCATCTGGAACTACAAGAGTCAGACTATTTATAAAACATTGACTAGGTCCATGAGCAATGAAGATTTTAAAGCCCTTGGCTTGTATCTTTATTATATTTCAGCTAGATGCTCTCTATTACTGAACTGTTTTTCGTTCTTCTCTTGATGATGCTTACATTCTGGAGTGGATGATTATAGAAAGTGGCATGCTTTATAAATATGGTACTGACATCAAAGCTATGATTTTTGCGAGTCCCTAGAAACAAATCAAGAATGAAATAATATCTGACACACTTGGACAATTAAAATAGATAAGATTTTTACTAAAACCTAACCTAAACAGGTACAGATTGCAGTCTCTATGGAATAATCCAAGTTTTGTTCAACCCATTAACGAAAACAGCATGGGAGAATGCAGGTGTTAAACAAGTCACAGACATCTTATCTAATAATGGATTTTTTTCAACTTGATGACATTTCTAAGAAATATGGGGTTCCTATTTCTGATGAACAATTCTTTAACACTTTGTGTCTATTCTGTATATTTTTTATCCTTCTGATCTAAATTGTACCTTTAATTAAATGTCTAATAATTATCTAGGTTGTGGCTATACCCTAAGATCTCATCTATTTATAACCTACTTTTGCATTCAGTTAAGGGATCCGCTTTAAAATATTCTAGATGGGGTAAGTACTCTTAATGTAAACACAAAAGAATGTGATTGGAATAAGACCTGGCAGTTCCCCATTAACGGAAAACTGCACCCTCATATCTTCTAAATGTCATTTGCTTCCATATCAACAGACAACTCTTTTCATGTAGCCATTAAAAATGTATGCAACTGCTTCAGTTAGTTTTCACACTTCATTCTAGGCCCTGTCACTCTCCTGGGAGGGTCCATTTTGTGGTTGTTGAAATCTCATTGTCCCTGAGAGCTGCATTAGCATATCAGAACATGATGTCAGAACAACCATTTATATTATGTATCTCTGTGCTAAAATAACAAATACCCTGCAAAAACTCTCTGGAAATGTATAAACCGAATGGAGTTTAAAGGGCAAAAACTGCATTACAACTCAGATAGCTTGTAAAACTCACTAAAGGTAAATGTGGTATTGCCACCTTCTTGCAGCTTGGTTCTTTTAAAACTACCTAAGCAGACAGGCATACTGGGGAGTTTAAAGGTTGATTATGCATCACATTCTCATATGCTAATGCAGCTCTCAGGGACAATAAGATTTCAACAACCATGAAATGGACCCTCCCAGGAGAGTGACAGGGCCTAGTATGAAGTGTGAAAACTAACTGAAGCAGTTGCATACCTCTTTAACAGCTACATGAAAAGAGTTGTCTGTTGACATGGAAGCAAATGACATTTAGAAGGTATGAGGGTGCAGTTTTCCTTTAAGGCTTTCAGCACTGTTAACCTTAAGGTGATGCAATTCAAAGCATTGCATAACCTCTATTACACTCCTCATATGTTGCATAAAATGAAACTTACAGCCTCTCTCTTCTGTAGTACATGTGTAACATGGCCAATGATACTCTAACTCATGTTTTGGAAATGTCCCCTAATTCAGAATTTCTGGTCAAAAATCAAAGATTTGTTAAAGAATTTTCCATTTCTCTCCAATTTCTTGAGTCTAGAAACATGCATCATAGGGCACTCCAATAAACTGAATCTATGGTCACTTGAACAGGAATATTATTTATCCCTTAAGGGAGTCTCTGCTAAATGTTCCATACTTAAAGTGTGACTTAAGAACACAAGCCCATCTTTTCAAGAATGGAGAAGAGAAGTGGTTGAAATTCTGAAAACAGAAAAAGTGGCTATTTGTATGAAGGAACAAGGTGATCAATTTAAAGAGCAGTGTACTGCTTAAAAGTAATATTCATTTTTAAAGGCTGTCAACCATTTTTATATCTGAGGTACTTTTTCTTTTCCCTTTGTTTAATTAGAATATTGTTAACCTAATGTTAGTAGGTGTGATGTGTGGGACAGCACTCTGCCTGGCAGCTGATGTATCTAGGTCTATCCCCCCCCCACTACATCATCAGCATTGTGACCTCACTAACTGTGACATCATTGCTGCTTAGTGACAGCCACTGAGTGGCTGCCAGGTCAGTCACCTGTAATGTCACTGTCAGAGATAACAATGGTGATCATATAGTGGGGGATGGAGTATATGTCAGTTGCCAGGCTAAGAACTGTTCCACACGTCCAGCACAGTATTATCACACAGAAAACTTTCTAATGAGCAAAAGGAGAAAGAAAACTGCTCCCAAAATAAAATGTTACAACTGACTATTTCTTAATATTTCTATTATTTTCCTGTCTGCCTGTTTTTACTCCACTAGCTCTTTAATAAAAGATGGGGTACTATTTATAACTTTTTAAGTAACCCAAGATTATAATTTAGGTACATGACACTCTATAGTTTCTATGGCCCTTAATCCCCGCGTTATTGAGATTTGTTTATGCTGTTCATCTAGTCAGTTCTCTTACGTAGTCACCAATTATCTTTTTATCATTAGCGGTTTTGAGTTAACACTCCACACACTTAAAGCATTCTCCTGATTGCTTCAGCCTTTTCTTCTCATTCTGTTTCTCTACTGTCTCTGATTCGTCATATTGCTCTGCTTCTCTGGTACAAATCTGTTGGAATGATAAGGGTATATGTTCTTTCTCATATTGTTTATGATTCTTTAAAATGTTATTTTCATGGGGTTTTGTTTAAAATGTTATTTTCATGGTGTTTGAATTCTCTTGTATCTGGTTTTTTTTTTCTTGATTTGTTTTTCAGAACAATCTTTCTCTTTTTTTCAGTAACTGAAAACTTAAAGGGAAACACCCACGTCTGAGGGGGGCCCAACCTCTGTGTGAAGCAGGGCCCGATTAGCTGTTTAATAAATAGTATAAATTATTTGACTTACTGTGAAATTTAATATTTAAAATTGTATCTGGTTGATCCTGTGCCCTCCCTGCCAGCATTTTACGATTGCAGTTCCCCCCAGCATGCCCACAACTACCCACGGCTGTCCCCAGCATGATGTATTGTGCAGGGAACAGCCTGGGTAGCTCCATAGGACTACTGTGGTCCTGTAGATTCTAATAGCTCTGGTTTGTAGCCGACGGCTGTCTGTGCTCTTTCGACACCAGTTACATACTGGCAGGGTGCCTGCCAGTCTGTACCTGGTCTTGGTATAGCACAGACACATGTAGGCTCTAATCTGGAGCTATGTGATGGTACAGCAATACATCAATCTGTATTGATTAAAAACAGCGTGCATATAGTAGTAGTATTTTGATAGTTCTGAGTTAAGTTATTCCTATTACTGAAATATGTTCAGTATTGGCTACTGTCAGGTTTATATGACTGATTATATTTATGCATATTGTTATTGTTGCTGTTTTTATTATTCAGTAAAATCTAATTGATAAAAACAGCCTAAAATGTAAAGGCAGTTCTGAGAGAAAAACGTCAACACTTGCTGGTTCCCTTAGATAGAAACCATGTAATTTAAAACACCAAAAACTGCTGAAAAGCTGAAAATTTACAAGCAGTTTTACTCCCAAGATACTCTTGATTGAGAAAAAAACACCCCGGCTCAGTTCCCTTTCAGTGGGAACCATGTTTAGTAAGGTAGAGAAAAGCACTGAAAAGGTAAATAAAATAGTTTTTATAATTCAAAAAAAAAATTAGATTGAATTAAATGTAGTTCCATAAAGGTGAGAACCATGCTATGCTACGGTCTTCTCCAGTTCCTGAGAACTGATCGAGAACTGGAGAACCGCAAATAACACAAATATAATAAAAATAAACCCTATCTAATGCAGTTATTTGAAAAACTACCTAAAGTAGTAAAACACTTGAAAGGTAAAATAAATAAGCATTCTGGAGACCAGAGTACCGGAGCGGTACTTTGGAGTGACTGCACTCTCCAGTGGAGAAACAAATCTGATGTTAGAGAGCTAGGAAACACGTGACCACACTTCAGAGTTTGAACTCGTATTCTAAGTTACATCATTAGCTTACTTTTCCATCTCTGGGGCATCACACTCTGGCCAGGAGATGATGCTTGTGTAAAGCATTAGTGAGGGATTCCTGTGGTTAGATACTTAGCGGAGACTATATGGGATTGTTGTCTCTTCTCATTCCAGTAAAGCATATCAATATGTACCTTTGCATGTTAATTATGTTGACTGGTATGTATAGGCCCATATTGACTGGCACCTTCACAATGTTTTTTTTCTTTTTTTTGACCGCTGTCCACCGTAAATGTAATCTTATGAAGTGTACTGTATTGTATTAATGCCCAGGACCACCTTGAAAATGAGCTTGCTCAATGGTGTTTATGCCTGGTTAAATAAAGTGATTGATTGAAATAGTACTACCTGTTTACAGTGCCCAAATGTTTAAGAGTGGCCTTAACATGTTTTTGGGCCAGGGTATGATGGGAGGCTCTGGGTATCGATATTTCCAAGTTAGGGGCACGGGCAATATTAAAATAATACACAGGAGCAACTGACTTTTCAGTACAGAAAGTAATTTGTTAAAAAATGTTTGAAAAATGTGTTTAGTCACTCGGGGGGGGCATTATCTCACGTAACTGGTTTATCATAAAGGGTCCCCACTTAAATAACATAATTTCATGTGTTATCTACAATCTGTCCTCCAAGTGATATAGGACAGCAAAGTGAGCACCCCTTTTTCTTGCCTGATTTGTGGTATGAAGCCCTGACCTGCTCAAAAGCATAATGCATTTTGCATGTTCTGTCGAGGAGACATGTCTTCTACAAATAAGTGATACCAGGTTTCTCTCTCTCATTAGGAACAGTAGGACTCTATCATTTAACTGGATTGTATGTACCACTAACACTGTAGGAAAGTATGTTAGTAGCTCCCACCATAATGCATAAAGAAATGCATTTTTCTAACAAGGAGGTACCAAGGCCCAAACAAAGGCAGTTTAACTGCCAAACCCCAGACCCCAGACCCACAGTCATCCTGTAATGACAAGCTTGGCCAATTACACATGGTCAAAAACATAGGGATTACTACTGCTGAAGAGAAATACAGAAACATACAAATAGTGAACAACAAGAATATATGTCAGTGGCTCAGTAGGTAGCACACTCGCCTTCTGAGGCCGGGAGATCAGAGATCAGAGGGCTGTGGGTTCAGTTCCCACATCTGGCACTTGGGTTAATATCTCAGTACTGACACTGCAGTGCAGCATGAGAGGGGTGCTGCACTTCTGAGGTGCCGTCTTTTGGATGAGACGTTAAACCGAGGTCCCATCTACCTGGATTGGTGGTAGTTCAGGTGGATGTTAAAGATCCCATGGCACTTATCGAAAAGAGTAGGGAAATTTCCCCGGTGTCCTGGCCAAATTTCCCTCATTCACTAAAAAATACCAACAACAGCTTAATCTGGTTCAAGGCCAGTTGCCATTCATCTGTATCCCCCTCCTCCAGGTCGTGCCTGAAAATAGGCAGGATTTGTCTAGTGCACTTACCTGGTCAGCAAAAGCTAAATTAATTGTAATTGAACTGTAACTTTTTTGTTTGTAAGTACTGTGTCCCTTGTACTACTGTTCTGATGTCCTCTTTGTGACGAGGTACCTTTGTAAATGAGCCTCTGGCTCAAAGGTTTCTAAACTGATGTTTAACTAACTAACTAACTAAATAAATAAATAAATGAAACACGGAAACCAAAAACTTAAGGCACTGTAGCACATGTATCATTGTGAAAACGATAGTCCACAATAAGTCCTTGCACTGCTGGAGAGAGAGAGAGAGAGAGAGAGAGAGAGAGAGAGAGAGATCACATAGAAAAGTGTATCAACAAAACCAAGATGCCAGCCGGGTCAGTCCTGGTAAGAACAGTTAATTAGAAAACAATTGGGCTTCCAACGCTAGGAGCAGAACAGCCACATCTGCTCCTATTCAGTGTCTCAAGGTGGTGTGACTCTGTGTGGGGGGAAATCAAGAATTTCCTGGGCTCCTGTGTGGAGGTTCCCATGTGAACTGTGGTTGGTCCTCCACAGAGCAGCAGGGCATCTAATGCTCTTCCCAAGTTAGTGCCCCTAATTACAGTATAATATACTATGAAGAAATAATCACAAGGACCCATAAGCAATGCGGCTAATACAGAATTTATAGAGTATACTAGAACTGTGCTCAGTATAGAATTCCATCCCTTTCAAAATACTGTTGTCCCACAGTTCAAAGGTCATGAAACGTGATTGTACTCTTCTGTGGTACAACAGCATTCTGAAACCTCTAGAGACTGCACAAGTCAGTCTCATTCTGAAAGCAAAAGAACTGCCACAGGCACATTTCACATAATACTATACGCTAAAAAAAATACAGGATGAGCAACTCTATGCACAACCAGTGTATTCTGCCACCTCAGGTTTCTGTTTCACATGAACTTCTTGAGCTTTGCTCTCGACATCAGAGGGAATCAGAACCCCTCTGTGGCAGAAAACACTGGTTGCACATATTCGTCCATCCAGTATTTTCTATATAAAACATAAGTGGGCTAGGCTGGCCTGCCGGTGCAGCAGTAGTGCTACCACTCATGACACTGGTGACCCAGGTTTGGGAACAAGCTTGGGGAGTCGGAGGGCCGGCCAGGGGGAGGAGGCTTGAGTGTCCGGGGGACCACTCGCCTTTTCCGGGGAGGGAGGGAGGATGAGGCTCGGCATTTGACTGTCCCCAGGTGGAGGCCTGGGATACAGCAAGCACCCAGCCATGTAAAGGGGAGGTGTGGTGGATGTCATTAGACGTGCCTTGATGTCTGGGTGCATGTCACAACCAGAACACAGGAAAAATGGCTCCCTGCACTCGGGGAAGATGGAGCGCCAGCACAGATCCCCAACTCCCCTGCCTGTTCTGGGTCAGTGCCCCAATGAAATCAAGATGCTCAGGGTGTATGGGCCCCACCTCATTCCCATCTGGGGGGAAAACCAAGGCTACACGAGGGGACTACTGCGGGCTCCAGGTAATAGGGAACAGGGGGACAGATGCCATAGGTGACTCGTGATGGAGCAGAGTGCAGGGGAGAGCATAAACAGAAAGTAAAAACAAAAAAAAACATAAGTGGAATATGGGATACAGTTTTCTGTTTGGGCTCCAGCCTCCATTGGGGAATTCCAAAATGCACTGCCCGCACTGGATTAGCCTTGTTGTAAGTCACATCAGTAGCTCCTGTGGAGTCAAGCCACAAGCTCAACAATAAAAAACACTTGAAATCTCCAGGTAGTCACTGACTCAAGTACACTGGAAGGAACAGGCTGTGCGGAATGGAGCAGACCCACCAGAGGCCCCCAGGCCCTTTATAGATGTAGCTGGTGCAGAGTGACCCGATCCCCTAACCAAGAAGCATAAGCTGGTCCCCAGGGAGCTGTGGGTTATCAAATGTTGTTAAGCTGGTCACCAGTCCCCTCACTCAACCCCATCGCATTCAACCATTTTCACAAAGTCAGCTCGCCATACTAGGCTGTGGAAGAATGCTGTCATTCAATCAGCTACCCAGTGAACAACATTCTTGGACTGACCCTCTAGTATAGAGCCCCTGACTGCAGCCACATCCACAGCCAATCTCTGGCATGGAAGCAAGGCCTGGTGACATAGAGTGTAAGCCTGTTAATTGTGGAGGACCTGCTATCCGAGATCACCTGAACCCAAGTCTGCCAGCCACCATACGGAACTCATAAAGGGACACTGTCAACCCATTTTGCATCATATTATTTCTAGTAGAAAATCCACGTTATTATTGTTTACCTTCTCTAAACCTCACTGATGTTGCTGGTTGTTTTAGCTGCTACCCTTCTTAGCAAAACTGAAATGCATAGCAATGGTGTGTTTATACCTGACTTTATTTTTTTCAAATCCCTGATCGACTCTTATTGCATACTTTCTAAACATTACAAACACTCCCACCGCTCATGATGCAATAGTCTTTTCTCCCCTACTCCATCATGAGTAGCCACATTGTGTGGGGGTGTACATAAGTCCAGGAAAGATGCAGAGGAAGATATATAAACAAACATGTTTTTGTGTTGTAACACCTGTATGGTTAGCATCCTGTTTTTCACTTTTAAAAGGAAACAAGGAATTTAGAATCAATCAACCAGCTACATCAGCAATCTTCACATAACGACAGTCATCACAAAATGGGATTTTTTAAACTAGGGACAATCTGAGGCCTAAAGGGGTTGACAGTGACCCTTTAAAGAGATTCACTAACATTTGTTGTTTTGCCCCTGCCACTGATTAAACAGTGACTTAACATCATAGGAGTCTGCCAGTATAAATATTCCACCAAGAAATGCAGCCTTTAAAAAGGTATTTGCTTCGTAAAATTGTAGAAATCGGGTCCCGAGGACTTCCCGATTCTTTCGCTGCCGCCCAGCTGCACCCCCACACTCACTAGCATGATGATGAGATGCCAGTGAGAGTGCGGGGGTGCGCCCCATTATATTCAATGGGTGGCAACTTTTAAATAACATTTTATTAACATGATGGCCACTTGCTACTGAAACGTGGGCACCCGGTTGATTGCCAAGGGCTATCTAAACTGCATTAAATCAGATGGAACACATTTCATTCCCCTAACACTGGTACCAGTTCCCAAACATGTATGAAACACTGCAATCTCACACTACACCCAGGGTACCCAGTTACCAAGGTCCTCGACGGTTGCAGGCCTGGTGGATGTTGCAGCTGGTGGCATTGGCCGGCTTTGATTTTCAAAGAGGAAAAAGATTTAACTTGAGAAGCAATTTAACAAATAACAACTCTCAGATATGTTGGCAGAAGTGCAGGAGTTGCCCTGCTTTTGGCAGAAGAGCAGAGATTGCCCTGAATGTAGTAGACTGAACAATTCAGGAGGATGGTAACCAGCATGATTACAATGATTGGAACAAGGACTGGCAATCTTGAATATTCAGCACATTCATATGGTCATCACATTCAGTACATTTATATCTCAAGATATAATCACGAAAGGTGGAAAACTGTCATTTCCAGATTTTATCAGCCAGTCCGACTTAACTTTGAGGTCTCACTCCATCAGTCTGGCAGGGTGGCTATGGCTGATGGCTCCACAGGACATCTCAGCCAGATAGCTAGCATAGGTGCATCTCAGCACATTTATATGATATTTCTTAGGCTCACAATGGGTCCCCCAAAAAAGCTGAACACTGCTTGGACTCTCTTGGATCCCCCAGCAACAGCTACGATCTGCAAAACAGGTCCAGAGATCCACCCGCGCTGGGCAAGACAGGGCAGCAGGGCAAGGTGTGAACTAAAGAACTATCTTTCATCGAGCAATCACTTTGGGCAAGACAGCTCATATTTACTTAGATTGCTTCATGGTCACTTGAACAGTTACTGGGGCATGACGGTCCATATTTATTTAGCTTGCTTTCTTTCTTGCACCGGGGTACAAGAGTGCTTATTCAGGCTTCTCATGGTCGATCCCCACTATAAAGGCTCCCAATGCTTTTCAGTTCTTTCACAACTGAGGTCCTTTTCAGCTGCTTGATGTCATCTGGCTCCTGTTCACATCTTTCCCCGACGTGGAAGGGAGGGCTAGCATCTAGGGGACATTTTGGCAACCCCCAGGCTAGTAGTTCAACAAACTACATCACTTTAAACTTTTAACTAAATAAAGAAAGTAACACCCTCTCCAGTTTGGAGATTATTAACTGGATCGCCAGGCTTGGCTGCATGGCTGGGGGCCTGAGCCCCCACTCCTGTGGGGGGCTCCCGCTTGAATCTCTTTCGATCTCCCTCTTGAATCTAGCAAAATGTGGAAAACACAGTCTCTTATAGGGCTCTCCTGAAGCTCTCGATTGGCTGAAGCTTTTGTTTGCAAGGCCTCCGATTGACTGGAGGACCTATCAATCAAGAAAATTAATAATGCATGAACCTCACTCGATGCACCATTGGTCTGCTGTTTTGGCACCTAGAATTAGGACCCTGCAGTTCCCCATAAGCACTTGGCATTTACCCATGAGCTTTGGCGAATGTCCCACAAGTCCTGGCTTTGTCATCCTAGCTTTCCAATTGATTGAGACTACTTGCAATGGTTGCTGAAATTTACAGTCCCTTAGCAGAATAGGTACAGTTCTGAATCAAAGCTCTGGTGCAGCCAGAAATGATTAAATATTTGCCCAAATGCCCCACAGTCCTTAAGCCCAGAAGGTGTACTTGCTGTCACTGCACAGAGTGAACTAACTGCTCAGCCCGTTATCCCGTGTCACTGCTGCCAATATTTTAGCTCCCTGACATGCAGCAGCAGACAGGCTGATATGTCTTGGAGTCCCAACATTTTACTGGTGCTGCCAGGAGCAAAGCATTTATTTTAAACATCTTCCCCCTTGTAACACTTTTTCCCCAACATACATTACAGTTACAATATTTATTTAAGCATTTTTCTTTGTTTTTCAGCTGTAGCCAAGAACAAGCTGCCCCGAGGGCAGACAGGTCCTCTCGCATATTTAAATATGAACGGGGCTCCGGCTCATTAATATTCATGAGCCCGATCAAAACTCCCTTGTGGATCTCTAAATCTTCAAGAGAGGGCCTGTCCATGGTCACAGGATTTCCTCACCCATGGGGAGCCTGGGACTGATGGAGACACTCTCGGTTTGACCGCAAGCCAAGGCGTTTGCAGTTCAAAGGCGCTGCTCGTTGCCTGCATGATCCCCACTGCACTGAGGCAAAAATAAAAAATGCAGGCCAGCCCTGTAGGCGCTCAGGAGAGAGCAGGAACATGAGCTGCAAGGATGCAGGTAAGCCCCCATTTTGGCAGGGGGGTTACACAGGCAATTAACCCCAAAGATATGGAGGCTATGAAGCTTAGACGAGCCTGAGTGGGCCAAGCTCAGTTTACCGTAGTTGTTACAGCAGTAAAAGTCAAGAAGTGGCAATGTTATGTAGAGTGGGACTCCCTGTTGTAGCTGCATAGACAAAAAGGACAAGGAGGACTGGTTGGTGATGGTTAAGGGGCTGCTGCAGGGCCCTGTAGCTCTCATAGCCTAAGTATATGCCCCAGATGAGGAGGACCCTATATTTTTTTTAATACGTTATCCCAGTCTCTCATGGATACGGAGAGGAGACTGTAGAAACGTTACATGCACGCATGGACCCACTGGTGGATAGGAGTTCAACTGAAAAGGGTGCGAGGAATAACAAAAGCAGAAATGCACTCAAGCAGATGATAAAAGATTTGTCCCTGGTATATGCATGATGGTGGCTGACCAACCCAATGGGGAGGGATTATACCTTTTATTCTTACCACACAGGGTGTACAATTGGTTAGATTATTTTTTTATTTTGGTCCCCGGCAGCAAATATCTCCTTCAGTAAAATCCATTAAATGGTTGTCCTTCTTCTCTGATCATGCTGCAGTTTCCCCTGCATATGCTAGACTGGTGTGCAGCAGTATTAGCCAGCAGATGGCCCTGTAACCTTGCTAAGGGGTGTCGACTTTAAATGCTGGCTGCAGTTACAGACCACAAACTGTAGTGAGAAATAAATAATGTGACCTACTGGGAACTGAACCCAGGCTCCTAGAATACTGTCCTGGTGCTCTAACCACTGAGCTACAGGTTCACGTGGCTGGATCTGGGTTCCCGGACGCACTTCCTTTCTCTGGTATTGCATATCCTGCAACTAGGAATAATCAAGATGACAATCAGATGTTTGTTTTGTGCAGTATTAGACACTGCTAAGCAATTTAAATCACAAACCGTAAGGAGAAAGAAATAAAGTGACCAATTGGGAATTGTACTGAGGCCCTAGAAATACTAACCACTGAGCTACAGGCTCACGTGGTTGGACCTGAGGTTCCCGGACGCACCTCCTTTCTCTAGTATTACATATCCTGCAACTGAAAATAAGCAAGACGACAATAAGGTGTATTTTTTTTTGTGCAGCAGGTGATTTGGGGCAAATTTACACTGAAGCCAGCTCCCATCTTGTGGCTCGGTCCTATTCCCCCATGTTACTGGTGGCGTACATGCTTCCCTTGGGCATACTGTTGTTGTAATAGGAACCCTAACTGATGCATTAATGGAGTTTTTTTTTTTTGCAATGAATTTCCTTACTTTTTAAGATAGTATAATAGTATCCTCATTTTACTATGGAAGCACAGGGTCCCCAATCCCTCCGTAGATGCGCATATGTATGTAGATGTGGAAGTGCAGAGCCTTCTAGGCCCTGTGCTTCCATGTGTTGAACAACAGTGACCAAACTGTCAGCATAGCCATCATTTTACCCCCTCTCATGTACAAAGAAATTGTGAAATGCAAGGCAAAACGATATTATGCGCAACTGCAACACCACTCTGTGCCACAGGAGAGAAATCACATTTTGGGCAGCATGTGAAAAATTACAGCTGTACTGGTAATTAGGTGGTGTGAAAAAATGGCTATGTTGAAAATTTGGTGTCAAAAGATTGAAACGTTCCAAAAGTTATGCACGTGCATAGAATAAATTCAACAGATGCACGTAACTCAGACATTTCTGGGAATATTTCCACCAAATTTTCAACATGACCTTTTGGAGACCCCACCTCATGAACACTCGCACTGTCATTTCATTAATTGGTCCCAAAAGGTGACTTTGCGTAGAGAACATGCAATTCTGCACCACAGGAGAGAAAACATGTTTTAGGCAAGATGTGAAAAATGACAGCTGTACTGTTCATGAGGTGGTGTGAAAAAATGGTAATGTTAAAAATTTGGAGTGAAAATATAAGCGTGCATAGGAAAATTTCAATGACCACGCTTAACTCAGGTGTTTTTGGTATTTTTGCACCAAATTTTCAACATAGGCTTTTTGGGACCCCACCTCATGAACACTGGGTACTGCCATTTCGATACTTGGTCCCAAAAGGTGATTTCACATAGTGACAGCGAAATCACCTTATGGGTCTGATTAACGAAACAACAGTGACAGTGTTCATGAGGTGGGGTCCCAAGAAGGCCATGTTGAAAATGTGGCGAAAAAACATCAAAAATGTCTGAGATATTAACATAAGTTCAAAACGCCATTGACAGCCATTATACGGCACTTGCCTTGATTCTTCAGTTCGCAGTTCGGCTTTGAAGAATGCAGATGTGTCCCGGTCCACAGAAGATGACAGAAGACGATTGCTGGTGGTAAGTGTGGGCAAGGGGTGGGGGTGGGTTGCTCAGTGGGAGGGTCAAGATGGGGAGGGATAGGGGAGGCGACAATGGGCGTTTTCTTTTACAGGGAAAAACTGGCTGGGGACAGTTTTTTTTAAAGGTAAAATATTTTTTGGGACACTGAGGTGGGCTCCCCAGTGTCCCACAGCACTGGGGGAGTAAATGCTGACACAGGGATTGGGCACCCCATGTCAGCCAACATACAATTTAAATAAAATTTTTAAAAAAATACCATGTAGCTGGCATACAAGTTCACTATGGGTTTGGGGGGGCAGCCAACACTGGGGGTGGGCATCCCGGTGTCAGAAATAAACAGTTAAAAAAGTAAGTATTTTGGGACACTGGTGGATGGGCTCCCCAGTGTCCCACACTACTTGGGGGGGAGTAAATGCTGACATGGGGATTGGGCACCCCGATGTCGGAAAAACATTTGTAATCATGAAAAACATTTTTTATTATTAAGACATACCTCGGCCCCCTTGCAGGCAGTAAAAGGAGAAAACTTCCTTTTATTAGGTAACACCAACAGGTGTTTACCTAGACAGGGGCAGAGGAACACTGTTCTATGGTTATTTGGCTAAAAAAGTGGCCAGAAAAGGTTTTAGTTATTTTACAGGGGCTGATGCTTTTTTGGTGGTAGTAGTGCTGCAAATTGCAGCAGTGTTCATGAAACAGTGCCACAATTTGTGGCAGTTTTCATGCAACAGTGTCTTTAGTTGTGCGAAAACTGCTGCAATTTGTGGTATTTTCACACAAATTGTGGCATCACCAACAGCCAAATTAAATTTACACATTTCCAAGCATTATTTTTCAAATTTAATGCTATGATTGTGTTCCACGGACCCCAATTAGGTAAACAAAACCATTGATGTTTACAAAGGAGTAGTATTTTTTGAATTACAGTGTTTTTCCCCCATTGCTAACTGAAAACAAAATGGCGGTAACACGACACTACTGAACCCATTTGCGGCAGTAAAAGATGCTTTCATGAAAGCAAAAAGTGCTTTTGCACGGCACATATATTTTAATCCATTGACTATAATAGGAAACTTTAAAGTTGTATTACTTTTGAACTGATTAATATTTTTTCACCAGACCTTCAAAAGGCACATTAGTGACCCAGACCCCATATACCCTAACAATTTCAGACCAGATACCCAAACCATTTTGGACTTACAGACTAGCAAAGAATTTGCACTTAAATGGTAAATTTCAAATTTTTTGGCAGTCCGCAACTGCACCACTGACTGGAACAAAACTTGCCAGATCCTGAGATCGATGGTACCAGATGGCGCATGAAAACATTTGGGCACATCGGTTGTACAGTTGCAAAGTTATTAAAGTACAAAATTTGGGGTTTAACATAGGAGTGGCCAGACAACTAACTATACTGGCACTACCATGCCAGTATAAAATATATATAAAATAATATATATACAGTATATATATTTTTTATTTAAAATATTCTGTGCAAAAAACTGTGTTAATGCAACATTCAGGGTTCAAGCTAAAGCAATAAAAGGGAAATGTGACTTTAGGGTTTCCAACCCTAAAACACTACTCCAACCCCTAAAACAAATCAGGGGTGCAGTTTCCCTGGGCTTGTCAACCCTAAAGCTGCAGGCAAGGAGTCATGCTGAGGTAGCACCTGTGGCCAGGGCCACTCCACCTCCTCTGGGAGTCTTCCCACTGGTGGAGGTGGGGGTAGGCAGGGCTGCGGTTGCTCTGTGTTTACCTCAAAGTTTGAAGCTGGGTTTAGGCCAATGGGCAGTGCCTCAAAAGGGCATACATGAACTGCTTCTAGGCTAGTTGGTGTGATACATGGAATGAACTAACCACAAGGTGTGGCCAAAGGCCTACAGGTTTGACAGTATGTCCTGCAAGTCCGCCCCAAAAATCTGTATCCTCTAAAAGGGGCATTCAGGATGGATTGTGGGACATCCTGGGCAAAGCCTGACACCCTTTGCCAAGAATAACATTGCAGGCAAATGTGCATCATAGCCACCTGTGCCGAGGCATCCACGGAGTTTTAGGCAGAATGGAAATGCTTGCCAATGTCAGCCCCTGACTGAATGTTCTGGAGCAGTTGGTGCTCAGGGGGTCCTCCGGGAAGGCTTTTTCTGCCCCATTGGCCTGAGCCCAGAGCTGGTTCTGAAACTGGACCATATGGGTGATATAGTTCAGGACTCCTGTGGTCACAGTGGCAGAGGCAAAGGTCCACTTGCCAAAGAGATCTAACCGCCGGGACTCCTTGTTTGGTGGTAGGTAAATGAGGTGTTCGGGCCTCTTGGTACGGTCATGGGCAGTGTTAATTACCATGGAGTATGTTTGAGGCTATTTGATGAAGAAAGGCTTCCCTGTGGGGGCCTGGTATAGCTTGTCTGCATTCCATGGCATGGCAGGGACTAAGCTGGGCTGATGCCAAGCAGCCATGGTGGCATCCTCAAGGGGTCCTATCAATGGAGGAATAATGAGAGGAGGGGCGACAAGCAGGCCAAGGTAGTTAGACAAATGGCACCGGATGGGGTCCTGCTCCTTGGCGTCAAACCCCAAGGCTACTTGTAACTATCTCAGAACGGAGACAAAGGAAGGGTCATCCAAGGGGGGGAAACAGAGAGATATACTTGGGGGTCTCCTCACCATTGGACGACACTGTAGAGGTGGAGTGGGAGAGTGTAATGCATCCTTTGTCTCCAGCATCTCCCCCATCCTCATCATCAGGGAGAAGGAGGTCTGCGTGATACTTGTCCTCATCCCCCAGATCCTCAGAGGGGGTTACAGGGCACCGGATCCTGAAGTGCATGCTGCAGCCCCTTTGGAGGAGGTGGTACAGGGGCAGGCACTGGAGGCCATTGAGGTGTCAGCCCTTGTGGGGTAGCAAGCCTAGCTTGCATAAAATCCCACAGAGAGGAAAGCATGACTTAGAAATCTACCATGACTGGCGTTGGGGCACCTATCGGCGCCAGCTAAGGAGACACTGGGGCCAGCACTGGAGGTGGGGCCGGGGAGGGCGACCTATCAGGCCGAGGACTGCTGGGTGTCTACTTTGCCGGGTCATTGTCAAGGGAGAGGAAGACTGAGAAATCACTCCAAGTGATGCCAGGAAGAGCTGAGGCCCTAAGGATGAGGGCTCAACTGAAGTTGGTGTCGAGGAAGCAGAGAGAACCCCTCGAGGCATGGAACCAGCGCCAGTTGACGTCAAACCGGTGGAGCAACCTGACTGATGGACCAGCGGAAATAAGGCCGAAACAGCAGAGGCTTAGATTTCAGTGGGGCTCTCCCGCTGGTGGGAGGAGCTGCCAATGGTAGCCCTGTGGGGGAGAAGGCATGTGAGACAGAGGGGGCCGCTTCTGAAGAGGCTGACGTGTGAAGCGGTGACTGCGATTGGGTAGGGTAGGACTGGGGCTTTGGCATGGTCCTTGTCCTGATGTCTGTGCTTCCCACTGGATTTTTCCCTGGTCTTAGAGGAGGTTGAATCCAAGGACAGGGCCTGGAAAGTAGTGGAACTCCTGGCTTGTAGCTCCTTCTCCATGCCGGTGACCTGCTGCTTGAGTAGAAAGGCTTCCAGGGTCTTCTGGCAGCACTGCCTGGTAGCCTGGTTGAAGCCATGGCAGATCTCATAGGTTTGGGTGTTGTGGCCTGGGCCTAGGCAGCAGACACAGGAGATGTGATTGTCCTTCTCTGGAATCTTCACACTGCAGGCACACATCCTGAAGAGCATATCAGAAATGGAGCTCGGTATAAACAAAGAAAACGAATCACTTTAAAGTAAAGTGATGCCAAACTAAGGAGAGAAAATCAAAAGACAACCAAAGAAAATTTGATGAAATGAGTCAACTAAAGTTGGCTGGATCTCCAAGAAGTCTGACGTGCGATAGTCGATGGCTGGAAAAGAACTGTGGAGGGCACAGGGGCCGCCCACTCTTATAGAATATGGCAACATCAGCATGTGATGTTGGAGTGGGTGGCTCCCTAGAAGACTGCTAACTAAAAAAATGTCCATGTGGTCCTGGTGACTATAGTTCTATAGGTGTGGCCTTCTGCAAGATACAATCTCGAGAAAGATCTGAATAGTTCTATGTTGATCCCCACCCCTCCTCTTGCCATGAAACCACAGTATGGTAGTGGATGCTGGTCCTCCATTGTAAATACTGACAGAAAGTACAGTTATGTAGGGACTTACCATAACAGTAGATCTTCAAGAGAATCTCTTGCAGCAGGTCACACCTTCAGGAGCTTTCTGCTGTTGGTGGCAGGAGCTACACAGAGGATTTTCACCAGCAGTTCACCTGGGGACCACCCATGATGATGTTACAACACCTGCTTCACCCTATATAATCATGGGCAGTCCCGATCCTCCTCAGTTTTTCCCCGGTGGTGACAGAGCCGTGAGGGGACTCGGAAGGAACCAATGAGAATAGAGGATCAACCCTAACAGATGCGGAACAGAAGATATGCCTGTCTGAAGTGGAGAGCAGTGAAAAACTGTGCAATGGGGGAAGGAGTGAGGGACAGCATGACCCACGGCAAGAGATTCTCTCAAAGATCTACTGTTACAGTAAGTCCTTATGTAACTGTACTATCTTCTTTGAGGATATCTCAGTCCCAAGCAGTGGAAGAAGCAGGTAGAAGAACGGGGGTAGGAGAGGCATGGAAGTCTAGGACAAGAGTCCTTGCAAGACAGCACGGTGTCTGAAGGCAAACTGTAATGTTTGTGAATGTGTGTACGGTAATCCAAGTCACTGCATCACATATTTCTGTGGCAGAAACTTCCCTGAAACATGCCACTGAAGTGGCCATGGCCCTTGTTGAATGTGGTTTGACAACGCTCAGAAGTTTCTTACCGCACTTCCAGTAACAAAAAATAATGCAGCTGGCCAACCATTTGGACAAGCACTGCTTAGAAATTGGAATGCCCACTTTCCCTGGGGTGTATGAAACAAACAGTTGTGAGGACTTTCTAATGTCCTTTGTCCGAGAAATGTAACATCATTGTATTCTTTTTTTTTTGAAATTACTCTTTATTCCTCCTCCCAGCCTGCCACCTCCGACCCTTCAGGGAGGATAATTGGACATCCCACTGCCTGGAACCCTACCCATACAGACCACCAGACCCCATGGAGCTGCGGATTACCCCCCGGGCGGGGACGAGGCGGGGGATCAAACCCCGTTACTTACGTTTCGTCGGTCTGTGGTCTGCTGGGCGGGCACAGGCAAATCGTGGGCACGGCCATGGTCCTCCCATCTTCCCGGCTGAGGCAGGCTTGTTCCTCGTTTTCTCCCTCCCCGAGCAGCCAACGACCTCCCCTGATGTCATGACGCACGCGCCGACGTCCGTGCTGCTCAAAGGCCAGCCATCCCCTAGTGGGGCTTGCAGTTCCTCAAGCCTCCGCTCGGGGTCATAAAGTGTCGGGCATCGGCGATCCTCCCGGAGGCGGGCTGTCGATTGGGCGCTCCAGCCTGTCTCCCCGAGTCCGACCGACGCACCCGAGTCCGCCCCGAACCCGGGTCGCCGGTGTGGAGCGAGGTGTGGCGTCCAGCGCCTCAACCCTCAGCGCCACCGGGCCGGCCCAACATCATAGTATTCTATGAACATCTAAGGTATGGAGCAATGCTTCTCCTGGATTGGCGTGCTCTGGATAACACACTGGTAAATGTATAGCTTGACTCAACATAAATTTGGAGACTACCTTTAGGAAGGAATTTCAGGTTCATATGTAAAGACACTCTGTCTTTATGGAAAATCCAGTAAGGCTGCTCATACATTAGTGCTTGAAGCTCTGAAATTCTTCGAGATGAGGTAATGGCAACTTAAAAAAAAAGGTTACTCATCTGTAAAGTACAGTTACATAAGAACTTACCGTAACAGTAGATCTTCGAGAGGAGCTCTTGCAGCAGGCTTACAATAAGGACTATGCCGCAGGCACTAGGACCCACCCGAAAACTTCTCAGCCAGCAATACCCAGCAGGGAACACCCCCGATGTCGGCTCCACCCCGTCAGGTCTGGTCTAAAAGGGGGCGGACCCAGCTCCATCTCAGTTCCCCCGCCAAGACCCGCGAACGAGCCCTGACAAGAGAAGGAGGCGAAGCCTGAAGATGACAATCTGCACACCTCATTTTGGGGATGCAGGGCGGGAAAGCAATGCCTGCTGCAAGAGCTCCTCTCAAAGATCTACTGTTACGGTAAGTTCTTACGTAACTGTACTATCTTACTTCGAGTGGGAGCTCTTGCAGCAGGCTACTACAATAAGGACTGAATCCCAAGCAGTCCCTCGCCAAAGAGGTATCAGATCCCAGGAGGTGGAAGAGAAGAAGCTGGACACAGCAAATCAAGACTAGAGTCCCAGAAGGACTGCCAGGCCGAAGCCGGCACGGCATCTGGATGCAATGTCCAAGCTATAGTGCTTTACAAAAGGTATGCACTGAATTCCAGGTAGCAGCCGCACATATGTCCCTAATAGAGACAGTCCGCAGAGCGGCAAAAGAAGCAGACACTCCTCTGGTAGAGTGACTCCTAACCAAGCTCAAAAGGGGCTTATTGTGCTTCTCATAGCAGAAGGTAACGCAGTGGACAATCCACTTGGAAATGGTCTGCTTGGACACTGTTTTACCCAAGTGTTGTGGCGTAAATGCCACAAACAGTTGCTCCGATTTACGGTGATTAGCCATTCATGTGAGGTAATACCTCAGCGTCCTGTGGATGTCCAAAGTGTGAAGGAGAGCTTTCCCTCTGTTAGTGGGAGAAGGGAAGTAAACTGGAAGGTCAACAGACTGGTTGAGGGTCAACTCCGAGACCACTTTTGGAAGAAACTTAGGATTCGTTCTTAGGGAAACCCTTTCCCTATGAAAAATTAAATAATGGCTCTTTACACATCAGAACCCGAAGCTTGGAAACTCTTCGAGCTGACGTAATGGCAATTAAAAAGCAAACCTTCCAGGAAAGGTAACGCAGCTCACAGTCTGCTGCAGGTTCAAATGGGGGAAGAGTAAGCTTCTCCAACACAAATAGGAGGTCCCAGGGTGGGACAGGATCCCGAATGGGAGGTCTCATATGTAGAATCCCCTGTAAAAAGGTGTGGGCCACATCCAGTTGGATTAAGGTTCTATCTCCCAAAAGGGCGAGATAAGCAGAGATGGCCCACATGTGCACCTTTATGGAGGAGTAGCTCAAGCCTTGTTGGTATAAGGAGAGGAGATACTGCAATGCTGAGTTCACAGGACAGGTAATGGGATCCGGATGGTGAGATGACGCCCATGAGCAGAACCTCTTCCACTTCATAACATAAGTGGAGCACGTAGAGGGCTTCCTCGCTGAAACGAGTACATCCACCACCTCTAGGGATTCCCCATACCTGGACTTTGCTACATCTGAAGGAGCCAAGCATAAAGGTGCAAATATCAGAGATCAGGATGGACCAGCGAGCCCTGATCCTGGGACAGCAACTGAGAGCATATCAGCAGCGGGATAGGAGGTTCAGTGGACAACCGCTGAAGTAGTAGGAACCACATCTGCCGAGGCCACAGCAGGACGATTAGAATCATCCGAGCCCCCTTGGCCTGTAACTTCAAAAGAATTCTCTGGATGAGAGGAAAGGGAGGAAAGGTGTAAAGAAACCTCCCTGCCCAACAAAGGGACAAAGCGTCTGGCCAGAGAACACCAGGCGCAGGCTCTCGTGAGCAGAAAACTAGCAGTTTGGCATTGCGTGGTGACGCAAAGAGGTCCAGCTTTGGACAACCCCATGTGTCAAACAGTTGATCTGCTACTGATTGCAGTAGCTCCCACTCATGCGCCTTGGATTGAGACCTGCTTAGGTTGTCTGCCAAGTTGTTTTGGACACCTGGAACGTGTACTGAGGACAGAGAGATGTGCCGCTCCAGTGCCCAGTACCAGACTCTCATCACCTCCCTGCACAGGGGATAAGAGTGAGCGCCCCCTTGCTTGTTGATATAGAAGACGACTGTCATATTGTTCATCTGAACAAGAAGAGAGCCTGGCACGAGGTCCTCCTGAAATGCATGAAGCGCATGGAGGACAGCTCGTATCTCCAGGACACTGACGTGGAGTTTGCAATCCGTGGGGGTCCAAGTGCCTTGCATCTGTCAGGCCCCCAGGTGCGCCCCCCAACCCAAATCCGAGGCATCCATTGTCAGAGTCTGATTGGGGGCTCCTGATGGAAAGGGACTCCTTTTTCCAAATTGAGTGGGTCCAACCACCAAAGGAGTGTCCTCTTTACTGGCTCTGAGACTCTGACCATGTAGTCTAGGTCGTCTGAGCACTGATCCCATTGCACCCTGAGAATCCATTGTGGGATTCTCATGTAGAGACAAGCCAGAGGAGTGACTGGAATGGCCACCGCCATGTGCCCCAGAAGTCTGAGGAAGGTCCTTGCCTGGACCCGAGGGGTTACTAGGACTAATCCGGCAATCTCCTGCAAGTGATCGCCCCTCTCTGGGGGTAGAAAAGCCACACCCTGGATCGAATCCAGGACCGCTCCTATAAAGACAAGTCTTTGGCTGAGTTCCAGGGAAGACTTTGGAAGATTCAGGGTGATCCTCAGGTCTCGGAACAGAGTATAGGTGTCTCCGAGAGCTTGAAGAAGATGCAACCTTGACTGGGCTGCAAGCAGCCAATCGTCCAGGTAAGGGAAGACATAATGTCCCTGGCACCTTACAGCTGCAGCCACTACTGCCAAGCATTTTGTGAAGACTTGAGGAGTGGAGCAGAGGCCGAGCGGAAGAACCCAAAACTGATAATGCTCCCCTTGGAAGTGGAACTTCAGGAACTTCCTGTGAGGGGGAAAGACCCCGATGTGCATGTATGCATCTTGCATGTCAAGGGAACAGAGCCAGTCCCCCTGGTGCAGCAGAGGAAGCAGTCCTGGAAGTCCATCCAGAACCTTCTGTACTCTATATAACAGTTTAAAGAGCTGAAGTCCAGAATGGGACGAAGGTCATGTGTCTTTTTTGGGACCAGGAAGAAGTGGGAATAATACCCTTTCCCCTGTTGCTGCAGGGGAACTGCTTCTATTGCTCTTTTTTGCAAGAGGGGTTGCGTCTCTCCTTCTATGAGTGGAATGTGAGAAGGAGGATATCTGGAGGACCTTGGTGGGGTGTCTGGAGGAATCTCCGTGAACTCTAGAGTATGTCCTCTCCTTATGATATCAAGGACCCACTGGTCCACAGTTATAGAGCTCCATCCCTCTAGATACAGGGAGAAGCGACCCCCTACTGCCTCCTCTGGAACCTCTGCCAGAGGAGGGGGGGTCTGGAAGGAGTCATTGGGTGGAGCCGGGAGTGGGCAGAGAGGACTTGGGGCCATTGGAAGGAACGCCTCCAGGCTGCTGGTTGCCGGCTCTCCTTCGAAAGCCACTTCTCTGGCCCTGTTGGTTGTCATGGGCTTGGGTACCTGAGGGCTTATGAAAAGGCCGTTTCCTAGGTCTCCCCCTGTACATCTGATGGACAGACCAGATGGATCTCCCTGACTCCTGGAGACAAGAGATGAGTGCCTCTATCTCCTGTCCAAACAAAACGGTACCCTGGAATGGTAGTTCCCAGATCCCAGACTGCAGATCTTGGTGAAAGCCAGAGACCCTCAACCAAGCATGGCGCTGGAGACAGACCCCTGCCGCTGCCACTCTGGCCACCGTATCTGCAGTGTGGTACGAGGCAAGCAACACGTGTGTGACTACGTCCGAGCCCGATTTCAGACGGTCCAGAATCTCAGTCTTCTTCTTCTCGGAGTCTGGCAAGGCATTCACTATCTCCTATCCCCGCTCCCAGAGTGCATTCTTGTACTGGACCATATGGCGTCAGGAAATTTAGGGACCTAATGGAACAGGTGGAGGCAGAATATACCTTCTTGCCTACCTGGTCCAAATAGTGAGACTCAGGATTGGGGGGCTGTGAGCTAAGGAGCTTAGGCTGCTTAGATTTATTATGAGCAGCTGTAATCACGGAGGAGTCCACCTGAGGGTGTTCAGCCAGAAAAGGTTCATCCCTCGGGGCCCTGTACAGTCTATCCAACTTTTTCGGAACCACCAAGACCGAAGCTGGACCCTTCCAGGTGATCCAGGTGAGATCCTGGAAAGTGTCAACCAAATGAGCCACCACAAGAGGTTTGGGCTCCTTCTGCCTCAGGTACCTTGCCAGTCAATGGTGTTCCGGGTCCAGGTCCTCCGTATACCACTTGATGGAGGCCTGGATGTGCCTCATGATGTCCATGAAAGTTGGATCGTCAGGAGACGAGTGGGGCTGGTCCTTCTCTCCTGAGGAACCCCCAATTCCTGAAATGAAAGAGGAAGAGGTGGACCGGCTACTGGGTGTTGAGTAGCTGGATCTGTCCCTGTGACTAACCCCACTTGAGCATCGGTGACTCACCGACTGACGGCGGTCCGAAGACCGACGTCAGGAGTGGTCCTGTCTGACAGAACAGGAACGGCTCCTGGTGAGAAACCTGACCCGGTGTCAGCTACCAGACCTTGGTGAACGCTGGCGTCGGTCTGCGGACCGAGATTGGGAACGAGCCTTAGAAGGTGTTGGAGGTGGCAGCCTCTCGGGGGTTTTCTGCCGTATAGAGGCACCTCCCAGCTGTAGTTCACCCGATGGGTCCGGTACCGGTGACGGGGCCGGCTTCAGGGGTGTCCACTTCTGGACCTGGCCCCACCAGAAGGAAAACCGATCCTGGAGCTCATCCTTCGTGAAGACAGAGGCTGCTTTCACCAGAAAGGGGGGTGTCTGTATCGGGCCTGGAAGGACAGCCGCCTGGAGAGCCCTGGGAGGAGGAGGAATTTCATCGGTACTGGGACGGATGATGGTTTAGCCATGGGGGGTGCTGCAGTGTCCTTAGACTCCAGGGTGTGCTCTTACTGGGTGATGCTGAGGCCTTGGAAGGCAGGGCCGAAGCTTGTGCCATCTGAGGACTTGGTGGTGACCCTTAGCGGAGTCACCTTCGGCTTTGCTGGCTTCTCCCCCAAAGGCCCAGCCTTAGCCTGCTTTTTAGACTTGGAATGCTCACCTGAGCCCGGAGGAGTGTGGGCTTTCTTGGGAGAGGGCTGCAAGCGGGAGCGAGACCGGGACCTGGACCGGTACCAGGACCAACTACGGTCTTTGTCGCAGGACCGCTTGGACTTATATTTGTGTTTTGCCTTCTCCCTGGAGGTGTGGAGGTCCATCTTCTTCTCCAAAAGGTATGCCTTCAAGGCCTTGAGGTGGCGGATCTTGGTCCTACTCGTGAAGCTCTGGCAGGAGGAACAGGCCGCAGTGTCGTGGTTAGGCCCCAGGCAGAAGACACACTTCATGTGGCTGTCTTTAGCTGGAATCTGATGGCAGCAACTGCACTTATTTCTGTGGGGTCCCGATGAGGAGACCAAGGACGGGGATGACATACGTCAGTACTGTGAAAAAATTTTCGACAACGGTAGGAAAAACAGTAGAAAATGGCAAAAACTGAGGTTTTAGCTGGGCTGGCAAGCCAAGAACTCTTCACGTGCATGAGACGCGGCAGGAAAAGAACTGAGGTGGAGCTGGGTCCGCCCCCTTTTATACCAGGGCTGACAACGGGGTGGAGCCGACATTGGGAGAGGTCCCTGCTGGGTATTGCTGGCTGAGAAGTTTTCCAGTGGTTTCTAGTGCCTGTGGCATAGTCCTTAGTGTAATAGCCTGCTGCAAGAGCTCCCACTCGAAGTAAGATCTGTAGTTCTAGGAGTGGTATATGATGTTCATCCACACTTTCTGACAGTGTCCTTTCCCCTTTAAAACATGCTGGAATGTTTTCAAGCTGGCTCCTCCCACCCACCTAGGTGGTAACTCCCCTAGCTCCACCCCATGACATCAGATCTTGTCCGCTGGAAGCAAAAACAGTGTGTCACTTGCCAGGGGAGGTCAGGTGGGTCAGTGTGGATGAACATCATATACCATTCCTAGAACTACTGTTACAGGTTAGTAACCTGTTTTTCTAGGGACATGGATATGCTCTATCCACACTTTCTGGCAGATTCCAAGCAGTTCGGGAGGAGGGAGGCAAGGTGCACACCTTCTACTTAGGGAAGAGACACTGGAGAACTGAGGCCCAAAACCAGCATCTTGGTGTGACTCAAGGTTGATGTGGTAGTGGGAAATGAAGATGTGTGCTAACTTCCAGGTAGCAGCCCTGCAGATTTCCTGGATAGGGACATCCCTGGAAGCAGCCACCGAGGTAGCGGTATAACAGGTGGAATGAGCACTTAGCCCTATGGAAGGCTCCCTACCCGCTAGCCTAAAACACAGGTCAATGCAGGATACAATCCACCTGCTAATCATCTGCTTAGCTGCCGGTCTGCCAGCTGCGGCTTCAGTGTAAGTGACAAAAAGCTGGCGAACTTCTCTCCGAACCCCAGCCATATGCTCTTTATAATAGGCTACCGCTTGCCGCAGGTCTAAGGTATGGAGCCTATGCTCGGCCTCCGAGGTGTGGTTGGTGAAGTACACTGGGAGATTAATCACCTGGTTAAGGTAAAAATCTGACAGTCTTTGGGAGGAACTTCGGGTTGGGGTGAAGGACAACCTTGTCCCTCTGGAAGATCAGGTATGGAGACTCCACCGAGTGCCTGGAGCTCACTGATCCTTCTGGCTGACTGTAATAGCCAACTGGAAGGTGGTCTTCCATGACAGGTGTGACATCTCACACTTGTGCATCGATTCGAATGGCTTGCCCATGAGCTTTGCCAAACCAGCAACAGATCCCAAGGTGGTGGCTCATGCACCAGAGGGGAAATGTGGTCAAGGCCTCTGAAACCACACCAGACCACCTTCTCCTGTGCCAACTGCTGACTGGCTTGAGCCCACTAAGCAGAGATGGCTGCCAGGTACACTTTAAGGGTCATCGACCAAAGGCCAGACTGAGAAAGGGACCAAAGGTAGTAGAGAATGTTAGCCGCTGGGCAAGATAATAGGTCCAGCCCCTTGACCTGGCATCAAATGGAGAACCTCTTCCATTTGAAGGAATAACATTTTCAGGTCAACTCCTTCCAAGATGCCTCAGCTATAGCAAGGACACCTTCAGAGAGACCCAAAGCCTGGAACTCTCATCACTCAGGATCCAGGCTGTCAGGTGCAGGGATTGAAGGTCCAAGTGGAGAACCCTCCCCTGATTGATGGAGAGCAGGTCTGGGTATAGGGGAAGACGCCTAGGAGCCTGCTGCTGAGGCTGAGATCAAGGTACCAGAATTGGCGTGGCCAGTCCAGAGCCACCAGGATCAACCATGCCTTGTCCCTCCTTGCCTTGAGCAACACCTTGTGGATCAAGGGAAATGGAGGGAATGCATACAGGAGGCCTGGGATCCAGGGCCTTGAGAAGGCATCCCCCTGCAGCGTTCCCTGCTGAGGGGGTGGGCACAGTACAGCCTCAGCTTTGTGTTCTCCCTGGAGGCAAATAGGTCCACCAGAGGGTTGCCCCAGTGGGAGAACAGGCTGTGTACTAGCTCTGGGTGGAGAGACCACTCGTGAGACACCTCACCCACACAGCTGAGAGCGTCCGCCAGCTGGCTGAAGACACTGGCCACATGAATGGCCAGATCATCAGCCTGCAGGCTGCACACGAGGGTCCAAATGCAGAGAGCTTCTCTGCACAGCAGAAGTGAATCCGTACTGCCCTGCTTCTTGAGGTAGTTCATAGTAGTGGTGTTGTCCATTTGAACCTGAATGACCTGACCCCTGAGATGAGGAGCAAAAGCTGTCTGCACCAGCCGAACTGCCCTGAGCTCCAGCAGGTTGATGTGGCATCGGGACTCCTCAGGGAACCAGAGCCTGTGGACTCTATATTTCCCCAGGTGGGCTGCCCAGCCCATGAGAGAGGCATCACTCATCATGATGACCATCAACTCTGGGTGGACAAATGGGATCCCTTCCTGCAGATGTTCTGGGACTAACCACCACTAGAGTGCATCCCACATCCGCTGGGTCACAGTGACCAGCTGGTCAAAGGGACTCCTGCATTGAGACCTCTGACTGGCAGGCATACACTGCAGGGAGCACATTCTCCAGCGAGCCCAATGAACCATGCTGGTGCATGCCGCCATGTATCCCAATAGGTACAAAAAGTCCTGAGCAGGGTGCAACTGCTCAACCCGAAATGATTGGGCAAAGGAGGAGAGAGACTCTGCCCTGTACGCCAGGAGCTGAGCCCTGGCTCTGCAGGAATTGAGCTCTGCCCCAGCTAAACTGATCACCTGCGAGGGTACAAATTCCAATCTGGCCTGTTCGACCAGGAGGCCAAGAGACATGCAGATCTGGAGGGCCAGGTCCCTGGACTGCTCCACCTCTTGCCTGGAGGGACCAACGATGAGCCAGTCATCCAAGTAGGGGTAAACCCGGATTCCCTGGTGCCTCAGATGGGTTGCCACTACTGCAACACATTTGATGAAGACTCTGGGGGCTGAAGACAGGTCGAATGGCATGGCCTGGAACTCACAGAGGAACCGCCGGTGTGACGGACAGATTGGAACGTGAAAGAACGTGTCCTGGAGATCCAGAGAGCAAAACCACATGTTTTGCTTGAGAGATGGTATGATCCAAGACAGAGTGGCCATCCTGAAGGTGCTTGACCAAAGGAATTTGTTCAGGTCGTGCAGATCTAAGATGGGGTGCCAGCCCCCCCCCCCCCAAAATCTGTTTTGGCACTAGGGAGTTCCTGGAGACAAACCCCTGGGTGAGGTGGAGAGTCTGGGACAGGAGTCACTACCTCCTTGCACGGAAGCTGGGCAATGTCCTGAAGGGCTGACCGAATGTCAATGGACACCATGTCTTCCCGTGGAGTGGGGGCTCGGCTGGGCGGGTAGACCTTGAACTCCAGAGGCAGACCCTGGCCGACCACCTCGAGAACCCACCTATCCGTGGTAACAGTGGACCAGGTGGAAAGGAAGTGGTGGAGCCGAACCCTCACAGGAGGACCCAGGGGAGTCAGGATGGACATGAGGAAGCCACCCCCATCCCATCACTAGGCAGGCTTGGAAGCAGAGGAGGAGCCAGCAGAGGGGCATCTGGGACCTCTGCCTCCGGGCTTCCTGATGACAGAGGCCACTGATTTAAGCCAGGGCCACCAAGCCTGCTGCTGACCAGCCTGAGCCTGGGCAAGTTTTGCTGCAGGGGAGGATGTGGGCTGAAAGGGCTTCTTCTTGGAAGGTTTAGAGCCCTTGGGGTCCTTCTGTGCAAAAGTCACTGAGTCCATGGTGGCGTGGACTTCTCAATTCCAGTGAGGTGGCCCTCCACTCCAGGCCCGAACAAGTTGGTCCCCAGGAAGGGAACAGCTGCCAGTTTATGCTGCATGTCAGCCACGAAGGTGGAGATGCACAACCAAGCCCTGTGGAGCATGGTAAATGCCACGGCCATGGATCAGGTGCATGAATTGCTAAGGTCCATGGTAGTTTTGAACTGCTGTTTCGAAACAGCTTGGCCTTGGGTCCCTGACCTGCTTGACCGTAGTCTGCACGTCTGTGGGCAGATGAGGAAGCTACTTTGTCCAGGGAGCCTGCAAGAAGATGCGGCGGGCTACGAGAAAGCTGCTCGGGCTGGGTCGGCCAAGAAGGGAGGCAGCATACACCATTTTGGCCACATGGTCCAATTTTTTTGATTCCTTATCGGGGGGTTAGCAATGTCCCTGACATTGCCTGTGTGCCTGAAGATGGAGTCAGATACAAGTCCCTTGGCTGAGGGATGCTCAGCACATCCCGACAGGGAGCCGGTACGGACCACGTACTTGCAGACCATCAGGGCCACTGGTGCAGGGCAGGAGGCTGGGTGCTGACACAGTTACAGGGCAGGAGTGAGGATGGCATCCTTAATGGGAAAGGCCTCCATGGGACAGTCACCCCAGTCAAGGATCTCGGTCAACGGGTACAGTTCCCATTTCTGCATGGGCTCCAGCTGGAGACCTGTAGATTCAGAGATCAGGCGGAACATGACCATGAAAGACGTGGACCCATGATCCGTGGACATATCCTCTACTGACTCTACGTCCAGTGGTCGGGAGTGAAGGGAGGACCCTTCTGATTCAGAAGAATCATGAAAAACTGGCCAACCACCCGAATCCCCATTCAACCAGTGAAGGCAGTCTGGGGTGACGGTGACCAACAACCGATGGGATAAACCCTTGCCCGACCAAGTGTCCTTAGTTGGCACACTGGTCGTCAGCTGTTTGGGGGGGCTCCACCATAATCGGTGGAGAGGCTGGAGGGGGCTGCACCCGGACCGCCTGGACTGGCTCTTGCCAAGGCAGGGTTGTCTGAGGCTCTTGTGGCTGTAGCCAGAGAAGAGCCAGGGTAGCCGGAACCGGCTTGACCCAGGTGAACCAAAATTGCTGCCACGAGTTCCCCATAGCACCAATGCAACTTGTGCCAGTGCCTGTCCTCACCTGAAGAAGACAATAAGGATGAGGAACAGCAGCAGCACTGCTTGCCTGAGTGCCTGGAGTGCAAGTGTCGAGAATGATGTGGGCTGCCTGAAAAAGGACTTCTGGATCGGGACCTTGACTGCTGAGGAGACCAGCAGCGGGTCTCAGAGGGAGCTGGCGAAAGCCAATGCCTTTCCTGGTGTAGGAGCTCTGGGTCGTGCAGGGGCAGAACAGTGGACTGGTCCATCCCGAGAGTGTGGCAGGACCAGAGTCCTGGAAAGAGAGGTTTCAAACTCCTCGGCAGACGACAAGTCGACTGGTTTGAGAAAAATCTTGGAGCGTCAACCTCAGCCTCGGCCAACCAGCCTGATGGTGAGACCATGGAGATGGCAGCCAGGGCCGAAGCACCAACCATAGTCGGCAACTCTGGTGAAGCGCAGGAATTGAAGGCCCGAGAGCACTCCTGATCCCACAATCTATGACAAAGACTGTTTCTTGGTCTCCTCTTTATCCTTCCTCAGTTTCTTGGGTTTTGTGCCAGAGGGTCCATGCCCCTGGATAGGAAGAGATTGGCAGGTTTTTTTTTGTTTTTTTTAATTTACCCTTTTTCCTGGCAGGACCACCGGCTATATCCTCCGCCCTGTTCACGGCCCCCGGAGACCTCTACCACCGCCTATAGCTGCAGAGGACCCTTGGTCACCCCCGGCTTGCCCCCCGGAGGGTGGGGCCGCAGGCCACCTTCGTGACCCCGGAACTGTGACTGGTTGGAGTCCCGCAGCGGCGAAGGCAATACGAGGCTCTCCAGGGAGGGCTTCATCCATCGGTGGTCCTGCCCGCCATCTTTTCCTCCTTATTTTCTCCCCAGAGGGCGGGGACGTGCAATGGCACAGCGTCTGCCTGCCTCCCCGTCAAGCGTCGGCTCGTGAGAACTCCCGGCCTCCACCAGGAGTCCCAAGCGCACAAGTGCTACCCACGGAGAGGAGAGCTGTCAGCGGACGCTCGATCCTACTCCCCTGGCCGACCCTCCGGACGACCGGATCCATTCCCGAACCCGGGTGCCCGGCGTCGAAAGCAGAAATCCCACTGCTGCGCTGACGGGCTGGTGGCACAGTTTTTTAAATGCTACGGTAAACAAAGCACCAAAATGGAGCAGCAAAAAGACCGAAGCCGAGGGGGATTGTACTGTAGCCTGAGCCATAGCCTCCTCAAACACCACAAGCTGCTTGGCAGACCCCGCAGCTGCGCAGACCACCTGACAAGCTTCCTTGGAATGAACAGGCAGATCCTGATTGTCCGGACAACCAAGAAGTAGGTGCGTGAGACAATCCTCCACAGTGGAGGGAAGAAATGAGCAGCAGTGGCCGCAAGCCTGGATATGATGCTTGTGGCCCAGGCAGTATACGCACGAGGAGTAAGGATCCAACCGAGACATGATATGCTCATAACCGCATTTCCAGAACCCTGGAGTGGATTTTGCGTTGTCCATAATGGCGGCGAGAAGTATAAGTGAAGACAAAAGTCATTTTTATTAATTTTAGCAAAGAAATAAAGCAATGGGCCACGATTAGGAGAGAACCTTCTTCCAGCGGAAAGCAAGATCTGGTGTCATGGGGCAGAGTTAGGGGAGTTACCACCCGGCTGGGTGGGAGGAGCCAGCTTGAAGACACTCTGGCACATCTTAAAGGGGAAAGGACACTGCCAGAAAGTGTGGATAGATCATCATATCCATGTACCTAGAAATAATGCTTTCCACGAGAGAAAGTGAAGAGCGTATGTTGCGGCTGGTTCAAAAGGAGGTGAGGGCAAGGGCCCTGGAATCCTATAATTCCACGATTGTGGAATTCTTTGCAGAATTTGCATCATGCTGTGGAATATATGTAGTGTCATAGAATTCATTGTTTTTGGTGGATTTTCAAAGTTTTTTTTATAGTGCCCAACTCCCTTACTCATCTCATTTATCCTGAACCCCTCCTCTATGCTCGTCATGATGTCATTGATGACATCACATCATATTTCAGACAATGGAAGGATTGCATTCTGACACAGAAATTAAAAAATCATGCTGCAGAAATCAGAAAATGCTGCCACACAAAATCAGGACAAACTGCCGCAGAACACTAGGGACCCTGGGTAAGGTTAGCTCTTCCAGAATGAAATTCAAATCACAAGGTGGGACTGGGTTTCATATGGGAGTTTTCAAAAGTAGGATGCCTTTAAGGAAAGTCTACATGACCTGCAGATGAGCTATTGGGTGGTCCAAGATGGGGACATGAAAGGCTGAAATAGAGAGGTGGACTTTCAAGGAAGAATATTTCAGTCATGTGTCCGATAATGAAAGCAGGTAGTGAAAAATCTTATCCTCTAGGCAGGTGAATGGGTACAGATCGTGAGACAAGGCCCATATAGCAAATTGTTTCCACTTTTTTGCATATGTAAGTCTTTTGGAAGGTTTATGAGCTGCCCACAATACTTCTGCAACTTTTAGGGACACCCCCAAAGCACACAATGGCTGTGTCTTCATAAGCTAGGCGTGGAGGGAATGTAAGCTGGGGTGAAGAATGGACCCCTGGTTTTGAGACAGGAGTGTAGGGCAGATCAGAAGAGAGATGTTTGTCCATTGCTAACTGTTGGAGTAGAGGGTACCAGACTTGGCGTGGCCAGAAGGGGGCTGCCAAAATCATGGTAGCCCGTTCCCCCAACAGTTTGAGTAGTACTCTCTGAATGAGAGGGAATGCGTACAGAAATACCCCCTTTCAAGAGAGGGACAATGTGTCTCACCAAAAAAACACCATGCCCTGGCTCTAGACAGCAGAAAAGCAGCAGTTTGGCATTGTATGGAGACACAAAGAGGTCGATCTCTGGTTGTCTCCCCCTTGTGAAGAGGTCACCTACGACAGATTGCAGGAGTTCCGTTCACATTTTCATTCAGCTTAGCTTGTCTGTCAGTGTGTTTTTTGCACCTGGGACATGTACCGCCAGTATGAACTTATGAAAAGAACCAGCAAAAGAAGACCACCTGGTCTATCGCGTCTGCTCGGTAAGTGATACAGGGTCTGGCCTTACAATTGACACCAATGACCCTGCCCCTCCAACTGTCCCTCCCACTTCTCCCCTTCCTTGGTCCAAGGGTTCCCTTTGTGCTTGTCCCAGGTTCTCTTGAATGCTCCCACCATCCTTGCTGATACCACCTCCTCTGGCAGCTCATTCCATGTGGACACCACCCTCTCTGTATAGAAATACTTCCTTACATCCTTTCTGAATCCCACCCATCAGTTTTAGGCTGTGTCCCCTGGTGGTACTGTTTTCACTCATTTTAGAGAGACCCACCCTTTTCACTCTGTTAATTCCCTTCATGTACTTGAAAGTCTATCATATCACCCCTCTGCCTGCGCTCTTCCAGGGAATACATCCCCAGTGCTCCCAGCCTCTCTTCATAGGACCTATCTTGTAACCCCTCAATCATCTTGGTTGCTCTCCTCTGGACCCCCTCCAGCATGTTGATGTTCTTCTTAAGGTAAGGATGCCAGTACCTCACCCCATATTTTAAATGTGGTCTCATCAATGACCTGTAGAATGGTAAAATAACCTTGCTCCGCCTCCTACTGAATCCCCTTGCAATACACCCCAGCATCCTGGTAGCCTTTGCCACCACCTTTCTACACTGAAAGGTGTGTTTCAGGTCACTCATATTCACTACCCCTAGATCCTTTTCCTCTTCGGAATCATTTACCTGAGCCCCTCCTATGTAATACTATGTTCTAGGGTTCTTGGCCCCTATGTGCATCACCTTGCACTTTTTGGCATTGAAACTAAGTTGCCAGATTCCTCACCATCTCTCTAGTCTGGCAAGGTCCTCCTTCAGGTCCTGTATCCCCTTCTTGGTGTTCACTCTCCCACAGAGTTTGCTATCATCCTCAAACAGGCACATTTTGCCTTTAATGCTTTCCCTGATGTTACTTATGAAGACATTGAACAACACAGTCCCCAGTACAGATCCCTGCAGGACCCCGCTAGTGACCTCCTTGGTGCTGAAGAACTCTCCCCCAACCACTACTCTCTGGGTTCTACGACTCAGCCAGTTTTAAACCCATCTTACCATATTCTCCCCCACCACTAGATCCTTCAGCTTCATTATCAACCTTTAGTAAAGTACAGAATCGAAAGCCTTGCTAAAGTCTGGGTATATGATGTCCACTGCCTGGCCTTTGTCCACTGCCCTCGTGATCCAATCGAAGAACTCGATCAGGTTAGTTTGACACGATCAGCCTGCCACAAACCCATGCTGTCTTTTGTCCTGTAGACCATTCTCCTCTATGTACCTCATCGGCCTTTCCTTTAGTATGGTCTCCATGAGTTTACATACTATCGAGGTCAGGCTGACTGGCCTATAGTTACCTAGGTCATCCTTGGGTCCGTTCTTGTGGAGTGGCAGTAGTTTGGAGTCCATGGTCTACTGCCTAGTACCACACTCTCATGGCATCTCTGCATAGGGGATATGAGTGCATATCCCCTTGTTTGTTGATGTAGTGCACTACTATACTGTTGCCTGTCTGCACTAGAAGTGTCCCTGGACTGAGGAGGACCTGAAATGCCTGTAGGACGTAGAGGATGGCTCGCATCTCCAACATGTTGATGTGCAAGTGGGTTTCCCCTGGATTCAAAGATGCCTGGGATTTTTGGGTATCGAGATGTGCTCCCCAGCCAATGGAGGAAGCATCCGTCATGAGTATTTGATGGGGTGGGGAATCTGACAGGGGATGCCCACTTGCAGATGGACTGGTTCTATCCACCCAAGAAGCACTTGCTTGACCAAGGAAGATATCAAGACTTCCAACTCCATGTCATCTGTGCGTTGGTCCCATTACACTCGTAATGTCCAATGAATAATCCTCATATGGAGGCAGGCAAGGGGCACTGTAGGTATGGCTGTTGCCATTAGACCCAACATCTGTAGGTATGGATGAGCTGTCAGATAACGGCTATTGTATAGTTCCCTTGCTTGCATCATAAGTTTGTCCTCCTGATCCAGAGGCAAAAAAGTGGCACACTGAGCCTTATCCAGTATGGTCCTAACATACTGGATACGTTGACAGAAGGTCGACTTGGAATTATTAAGGGTAACCACAAGATATGCAAAGAGTGTGTGTGACAGGGAGGAGGCCAATTGATCTCTGGATGCTGCTTTCAGTAGCCAGTCGAGATATGGGACGACATAGAAGCCTTCCCTCCTCAGTGCTGCGGTCACTACTGCTAGGCATTTTGTGAATACCCTGGGAGCTGACAACAGTCCAAAAAAGCAGGTCTCTGAACTGGAAATGCTGGTCTTTGACCCTGAACCAGAGATATTTCCTGTGTGATGCATGAATCATAATATGAAGGTATGCGTACTTCATATCTAGGGAGCACAGCCAGTCTCCCTTTTGAAGGAGAGGCAGGAGAGCAGTAGTGCTATCGTGCGGAACTTGTACTGAATGTACAAGTTGAGTTGTCATAGGTACAGCACTGGCCTTAGGTCCCCTGTTACTTTGGGGACGAGGGAAAAAATAGGAGTAGAATCCTTGTTCCTTTTTTTTTTCTATTTAAAGTTTATTGAAATTCATGAAAAGAATACAAGACAACGCATTTACATATATCAATATCAGAAACAAATTGCTTCTATCATATTGAACTCTCACATTAGTACATATTAATGATTATGTACATTCTGATGTGAGAAAGAAGGTAAACTTTAACATGAGAAGGACCAACCAAAAAATTTAACATGTCTAGATGAACCATAATAACCAGTCCAACATCTATCAAGTTACCATACCTATATATTATAACATCACCCCTAGACACAAAAGGCTAGTGGGAACAGGCTCCATTGCCTTCTTTTGCAGAAGTTCCATTATCTCACTTTATAAGATTGTCTTATGCTCTGGGGGGGTAAGAGGTCTGTCTGGGAGGAATGTCTGGAAGTACCTCGATCAGTTCCAGAGTCTGTCTTCTATTAGTTGTAAGACCCATGCGTCTGTGTTAACGGCTTTCCATCCTTGCAGGTATAAGGAAAAGTGACCACCTACTTCTATGGTCTGTGGCCTTAGAGGTATGGGGTCGAGAGAGGAGTCAGGCTGTTGAGAGTCCTTGTGGGGGACCGGTAGGGGCAGCAGGGGTCACTTTGAAAGAGGAGGATGGTCCTGGCAAGGAAGTGGAAGCTTTTTGCTTGATTGGTTGCTTGGACGAGGACCTTGCTCGATGGCTCACCTTACAAAAGGACACATGGTAGGGACGTTTAGGCTGTGTGTGATATAGTGAATGTACAGAATGTAAAGTTCTCCTGGACATCTGCAGGTCTGTAAGGATATCCTGAACTGCAGCACCAAAAAATTTATGTCCTTTAAATGGTGCATTCAGGATAGATTGTTGAACATCTGCTGCAAAGCCTAAGACTCATAACCAAGAGTGGCGTCTAATGCATATACCCGCAGCTGCGGCCCTTGCCAAGGCACTCAGTAAATGGCAACTAACCGCACACCCAGTTTTTAGGGTCTTGAGAATGTCCTGTGCCTCTGAGTTGTGTGGAATCAACTGAGCTGTGACTTGAGCCCCATTCCAAAGTTTTGCTTGGTATTTCAGCAAGTGTCCTATGTAATTCATAATGCGAATGGTGTAAATGTAGAGGAGGCAAAGACCCTTTTACCCATGCTATCTAATATTCTGGACACTTTGGTAGCAAAAAACTTTGATGTTCTGGATGCGTGGAATGGTCGTGAGCGGCATTAATCATGACCGAGTCAGCCTGAACAGGCTCCGAAATGAAAGGCTTCCCACAAAGAACCTGGTAAATCCTATCAGTTTTCATGGGTATAGGAGGAACCACTTGAGGTCGGTGCCAAGCAGTGAGGATAGCATCCTCATATGCGTCTATGAGTGGAGAAATGACAAGTGGAGGGGTATCAGGGAGTACAAGGTAATGCACCAGTTTTCTTCTAGATTCATTTTGCTCTGTGGACTCAAAGCCTGGGGCCTGCTGTAAATGTTGCATGATGTCCATACATCTGGTGGTGAAAAGGTGAGATAGTGAGCAGAGTCTTCCCCTGGTGAGGATATGGTGGAGGAGCTGGAAAGCATTGTAATGTCAGGTTCCTCTTCTTCACCATCCTCCTGGTATAGGTCTGGCCCACAGTCCTCCTCCTCGAGCCCCAAGTCCAGAGAGGGAACAGCAGAGGCTGGTGAACCATGTGTCCCCTGGGCACTAGAAGAGTGAGGTGCAGACAGTGGCTGGGGTGAGGTTGGCCCACCAGTAAAACCAGTGGCTTTTTGGGTGAGGTCCAAGATGGAATGTACAAAGAGCCTGGACGTCCATCATAACCATTTGGAGTTGTGATGCTGCACTGTTTACGCCTGTTGAATGCTGCAGTACTGAAGGAATAGGTCCCAGCTGAGGGACTAACTGTAGGAACTGCAACCTTGTTGACAATGAGAGTGAAGGCATCAGGAACGGGTTAGCAAGGAACGTCATCGATGGCAAAGCCAAAGGTGTCAACAAGGCCATGTGAGTTCCCAGGAGGGAGTGACCATCCTCTGCAAGGAAAGGGCCTGTGGTCCAGCTCTGGGCTGCCCCTGAAATATGTGAAGGGGCATTGAACAGAGCTGAACGTGTCGGTGGAGGCAATGGCAGGAGCTCCAATTCTGATGGGGTGGCCGCCACATAAGAAGTGTCTGGCCGAGGTGCTAGACTATCACCCTTTTGTGGTAGGGTGCTTGAAGGAGTCAGGTTCATCGATGGACAGCATGTAATCGAGGAGCCTGTCAATGGCAGGGCCCTGCCCAACTGGGCGAGGCCCACAGAGATTGCCAACAGGACAGTGCGTGTGTTCAGAACAACTTGAGGCACAGAGGGGTGCTCTGACGTCATTGACGGGGGATGCAGAGACTTGGCTCGCTCATGGGAGGGCTTAAATTTCTCCTGGCGATGTTTGTCCAAGAAAAATTTGTCCTGGGACGTTGAGTGGTGTGAGCCTGACAAGGTCGATGATGTCCAGGAGTTCTTACCTTGTAGCTCCCACTCCAAAAGGGCCATCTTCTCTTCTGTTCCATGAGATGCTCACTAAGCGTCTATAGTCATTGATGAGTGGCCTTGTTAAAGTGTTTGCACAAGATGCAATGTGTGTCATGAGCGGGTCCCAAACAGTGAATGCAGAATTCGTGCAGGTCTTCAGTAGTAATCTTCTGTCCACAGGAACAGGATCTGAATAGCGCATCTGACGATGACATAGACCGGTAGAAAAGTATACGGCACTTTCCAGGTGAAGTGCTGGCAAAAGTGACCAAACTAGGGTGAGAAATGAGAATGTGCCATGGCAAGGCTCTTCCATGAGTCAAAGTGTGCAACTTGATGGTGCAAAAAGAACTGAGGAGGATCGGGACCACCCATAACTATACATGGTGAAGCAAACGTGATGTCATCATGGACAGTCCCCAGGTGAACTGCTGGTGAAAATCCTGTGGGTAGCTCCTGGCGCCAACGAAGGAAAGTTCCTCAAGGTGTGACCTGCTGCAAGAGACATCCTCCAAGATCTTATTTCATTTGTCTGCATTCCCCTTATTCCTCCCATCACCCATCCTCAATCTAACTCTTCTCTCACTGGATTTTCTTTTTTCCCCCAAATGTTAACAGAACACTTTGTCCCCTTTCCATTAACCTTAACTCTGCATCCACTTTGCTTGTCTCACCATCCTGATGGCCACCCTTATCCTGCTTAGGCACACTTCCTTATTTTCTCTTTGTCAGGCCTTGTTATAGGCATTCCTTTGCTCTTTTAGTGCTGCCCCTACTTCTGTGTAGCGCAGTGGTCCCCTTCCCCTCCGGGTTTTACCTACTGCCTAGACACAAAGACTTACAAACATACGAAAAAAGTCAGCAGAAGGTCTATTGGCCTCCTCACCTGCTCAGTAACTGCTACAGTATTCTCGGCTTAGTCAAAGACCCTGAACACCCCGTCCACTCCCTCCCACCCTTCTAACCCTCCTCAGTCCCATGGGTGTCAAGGCACAGGTCAGGAAGCATAGGAAAACCAGGAGCAGTTTCAAAATTCACAAATAGGGTTTTATTTTTCTCAATAACAGCAAAATGAAAACTATTCAGTTGAACTATTTACAAAGGCAGTACAAACAGAGAAACCAATGTCCTTCCAAGGGTATCTCTTAATTCCAAGTTTCAGTCTCTCACTCTCCTTGTTTCTTTTATAAGTCTTTTCCTGGGAACCTTGTTAATAGATGTCCTGCTTCTCACAGAATGTTGTCAGTTTACAAAATGGTCTTATCAGTTTCCTTACAGGTGAAACAAACAAAACACAGTGAGCCATAACTGACCTCTTGTTCACAGCTCTGCAGAGAGTTTGCAAACTGCATCTCAGGTTAACCCCTAGAGTTCCAAATAGCTTTTTGCAATCATTTCAACAGTATAACTATATACATTTTCCAACAAATGGATCCCAATATCACATACAGTTTTACACAGAGATTCACATATATTTTTTTAAAACTGCAGATATGCAAGTGGGAAGAAAAGACAGAACAGCAAGGGAAGGCACAGAGATAGCAAGAGGCAGAAAACTGTGAAACCATCGGAGTGATTAGTTCCTAGGTCTCACAAGAAAATTTGGTTGCGCAACCAGATAGACAAGAGACAGAAAAGAGAATAGAACAGACCCTTGCATTTAAATTTTCTGCATAACAAACGGGGCAGGGCCTTATTCAACCCTGTCACAATAGGTTCTCCATGTGTTTGTCCCAGGCCCTGTTAAGGATCCCTACTGTCTTTATTGAGATGTCTTCTGGCAGCACATTCCATGCAGTCACCACCCTCTCTGTAAATAAAATGCTTCCTAACATCCCTTCTAACCCCCCAATAACTTAAAGCTATATACCCTTGTGGTTCTGTCACTCATTTTAAAGAGACCTTCTCTTTCCACTCTGTTAATCCCCCTCAAGTATCTGAAGGTCTTTCACATCACTTCTCTCTTCCAGGGAGTACATCCACAGGGCTCCCAGCCTCTTCTCATAGGACCTAGCTGTTGACCCACCTGGATCATCCTGGTCACTCTCCTTTGGACCCCTCTCCAGCATGCTAATGTCTTTCTTAAGGTACGATGCCCCTACCCTACCTTACCCCATATTCTAAATGTGGTCTTACCATTGACCTGTACAATGGCAAAATGACGTGGCTCCTACTACTACTGAATCCCCTGGCTATACATCCCAGCATTCTGTTAGCCTTTGCTGCTGCCTTTCTGCATTGTGTGGTGTACTTTTGGTATCTAGTAATCACTACCCCAAATCCTTTTTTTCCTCTGAAGTAGCTACTCGCCGCCCCCACCCGGTAATACTCTGTCCTAGTATTCCTGGTCCCGATGTGCATCACTTTGCACTTTTTGGCACTGAAGCCGAGTAGACTCAGTTAACTCTTTTTTAATTTATCCCTATTTGTGGTCCACCCTCACACCACCAGCCTTTCCCTTAACAGTTCCCGCATCTTTCCAAAGTCATCCTTTCTGAAGTCGAATACTTTTATCAGGACATAGACAGAGTGGAGGCAGTCCAAGAGGAGGACAACTAAAATGGTGCAGGGTCTGCATCAAAATCCCTAAGAGAAGAGACTAAAGAACAGTACAGTTACATGGGTACTTATCATAACAGATCTCTGAGAGAATCTCTTGCAGCAGGTCACACATGTAGGAACATCCAGTGGCAAGCACCGAATCCAGTCAGAGGATTTCAGCAGCAGTTGACATGGGACCGCCCACGATGATGTCACGTGCTGTATCATAGGGTATATAAGTGTGGGAAGTCCCAGATCATCCTCAGTTCTTTTCCCGTCGGTGACCGAATGCCACTTGGACTTTGCAGTAGGCCTCCAAGGGGAACTGAGGAGGAAGTAGGACTACCTTGCATTCATAGAATCAGGAGCTGCTCTTCCCCTGTAGAGCAGGAATTTCCAGTACGAGTCAAGGTGGAAGGAGGGAGGGACAGCTTGACCTACTGCAAGAGATTCTCTAGAAGATCTACTGTTATGGTAAGTACCCACACGTAACTGTACTATCTTCGTCGAGGATATCTCTTGCAGCAGGTCACAGATGTAGGAATGAACGAGTCCATAGTAGTTGGGAGGAGAAGGATGGTGGACTTAAGATAAGAGACTGCAGAGAACTGCATGGCCAAAGTTAGCCCCCCCCCCTTTTTTTTTTAAGATTATGTCCAGGCTGTAATGTTTGGTAAAACTATGTACTTTCGTCCAGGTGGCTGCTTTGCAAATCTCAGTGGTTGAGATTCCCTTAAAGCAAGCTACTGAAAGTAGCCATTCCCAGTGTGGAATGAGGCTTCCCTACTCCGGGAAGTTCTTTGCAATATTTTTTGTAAAAAAGAAATATATATATATATATAAAAATAATGCAGTTGGCTAGCCATCTGGACAGGCACTGCTTAGAAACTGGCCTGCCCTCTGTACCCAGGGCAAAGGAGATGAAAAGCTACACTGTTTTGTGCATCTCCTTGGTATGGGAGAGATAGCACCCCAATTTTTCCATGTATGTCTAGGGTGTTGAGCAATGCTTCCCCTGGACTGGCATGCTCGGCAAAATATGCTGGTAGCTGGATAGATTGGTTTAGAGTGAACTCTGGAACCACTTTAGGAAGAAAATGGGGCTATGCATAAAGAAAAAAACAGGTTACTCACCTGTAACAGTAGTTCTAGAAGTAGTATATGTTGTTCAGCCACACTTCTTTGCATGTCCCTTTCCCTTTAAGGATTGCCGGAAGGTCTTCAAGCTGGCTCCTCCCACCCATCTGGGTGGTATATCCCTCGGCTCCGTCCCATGATGCCAGATCTTAGCCCACTGGAAGCCAGGTGTTGTGCATCTGCAGCTGGGGAGGTCGGGTGGGTCCGTGTGGATGAACAACATATACCACTCCTAGAACTACTGTTACAGCTGAATAACCTGTTTTTCTAGGATCGTGGATATGTTGTTTATCCACACTTCCTGGCAGACTCCTAGCAGTTCTCCGGGAGAAGGGAGGCAAGGGGCACACCCACTCAATACTTACTTGAGAAAAAGAAATTGGAGAACTGAGGCCCCAAAACCAGCATCCCGGCATGACTCAAGGTCAGTGTGGTAATGAAGCCGTTTGCTGACTTCCATGTAGCAGCCCAACAGATTTCCTGGATAGGGATGTCCCTGGAAGCAGCCACTGATGCAGCGGTATGGCGGGAAGAATGAGCTCTTATCCCTCTGGGAGGCCTCATGCCTGCCAACTCATAGCACAGACTTATGCAAGATGTAATCCACCTTGCAATAGTCCATTTTGCTGCAGGTCTGCCAGAAGCAGTTTCAGCGTAGGTGACAAACAGCTGGCAAACCTCTCCCCGACTTTCCGCCATCCTCTCCTTATAATAGGAGAAAGTTCGTCTCAGGTCCAAAGTATGGAGCCTGTATTCGGCCTCAGAGGTGTAATTAGGGTAGTATACTGGCAGAGTCAACACCTGGTTAACTCTGACACCAGAGTTAACCACCTTCAAAAGGAATTTCGGGTGGGTCGCAGGACAACTTTGTCCCTGTGGAAGTCCAGATAAAGGGAGTCCACCGAGAGCACTTGGATCTCCCCTGTCCTTCTGGCCGATGTGATAGCCACCAGGAAGGCCATCTTCCACAAGTGTGACAGCGCACACTTGTGCATTGGTTCAAATGGCTTGCCCATGAGCTTTGCCAGTACCAGCAGTAAATCCCACGAAGGTGGAGGTTCACACACCGGAGGGGATATGTGATCCAGGCCTTTGGAAAAGCGCTCGACCACTGTCTCCTGCACCAATGTCGTCTGACTGGCCAGCGCCCGGTAAGCAGAGATGGCTGCCAGGTGCACCCTAAGGGTTGATGACTGAAGCCCCCCTTGGGAGAGAGAGAGACCAAAGGTAGTCGAGAATGTTAGCAACAGGACAGATGGTCTAGGCCCTTGCCCCGACACCAAATAGAAAACCTTTTCCATCTGAAGGCATAACATTTCCTGGTCGATTCCTTTCTGGATGCCTCCACCACGGTGAGGACATCCTTGGAAAGACCCAAAGCATGGAACTCTAGCCACTCATGTACCAGGCTGTGAGGTGCAGGGATTGAAGGTCCGGATGGTATACCTTCCCCTGACTGAGACAGATCAGGTCCGGGCATGCTCGAAGCCACTCCGGGGTCCTGCAGCTGAGGCTGAGGAGATCTGGATACCAGAACTGGCGCAGTCTGGAGCTACCAGGATCACCTTCGCCTTGTCCCTTCTCAACTTGAGGAGCACCTTGTGGATCAAAGGAAATGGATGGAAGGCGTAGAAGAGGCCTGGGGTCCATGGCCTTGAGAAGGCACCCCCCTGCAGCGAGTCCTGCTGAGTGGGAAGGGCATTAAACAGCCTCAGCTTGGTGTTGTCCCTGGAGGCAAACAGGTCCACCATAGGTTTGTCCCAGTGGGAGAACAGGCTGTAAGCTACCTCTGAATGCAGAGACCACTCATGGGATGTCTCGCCTAAGTGGCTGAGCGCATCCGCCAGATGATTTGAGGCTCCTGCCACATGAATGGCTAGGAGATCTGCCTCCAGATGGCTGACGAGGGTCCAGATGTAGAGCACCTCCCTGCAAAGCAGACAGGAATGCGTGCCGCCCTGTTTGTCGAGGTAGTACATGGTCGTGGTATTGTCCGTCTGGACTTGAACCACTTGACCCCGGAGCTGAGGAGCAAAAGCTGACAGTGCCGGTTTGACTGCTCTGAGCTCCAACAGGTTGATGTGGTATCGGGACTCCTTGGGGGTCCAGAATGGCCGTCGGCTTGCAGCGGACAAATGGGATCTCTTCCTGCAACCGGTCTGGGGCGGTCCACCATTAGAGAGCATCCCACATCTTCTGGGTTACAGTGATCAGCTGGTCTAAATGATCATGGCACTGAGTCCACTGGGTGGCCAGCTCACATTGAAGGGGGCACATGTGCCACCGGGCCCAATGGTCCATGGAGGTGCATGCCACCATGTAATCCAGAAGGCGCAGAAAGTCCCGGGCAGGGCGCAGTTGCCCAACCAAAAATGATTGGGCAAAGGAGGAGAGAACCTCTGCCCTATCTGCCGGGAGCCGAGCTGTGGCTTGACGAGAGTCGAGCTCTGCCCTAATGAAGCACATCACCTGGGAAGGCATGAGTTCCAACTTGGCATCGTTGATCAAGAGGCCGAGTTGGGAGCAGGTCTGGAGGGCCAGGTCCCAGGACCTCTCCACTTCCTGCAGGGTGGGACCTGCTAAGAGCCAATCATCAAGGTAGGGGTAAATTCTGACCCCCCTGACACCCGAGATGGGCTGCCACCACTGCAATGCATTTGGTGAAGACCCATGAGGCCGATGACAGGCCGAACGGCATGGCTTGGAACTTGTATAGGATCCCTTTGGCTCTAAAGTGGAGGAACTGCCAATGGGATGGATGGATGGGGACCCGAAAGAACGCGTCCTGCAGATCCAGTGAACAGAACCACATGTTTTGCTCCAAGGATAGTATGATCTGGGACAGAGTGACCATCCGAAAGGTGAGTGACCTGAGATATTGATTCAGGTCGTGCAGATCTAGAATGGGGAGTCAGCCCCCTGTCCGCTTGGGCACCAGAAAGTACCTGGAGACAAAGCCAGGGTCTGTTGGAGAATCTGCCACCGGACCTACTGCCTCCTTGAGGAGGAGGAGCTGAGTGATGTCGTCTCGGAGAGCCGACTGAGGATTCCAGAGGCAGACTCTGACTGACCATCTCCAAGACCCACCTGTACGTGGTGATAACGGACCAGGCGGGAAGTAAGTAGCAGAGCCGGCCCCCCATGGGAGGACCCAGAGCTGGTGTGATGGGAGAGGGGGGAGGCAGCCCCCTGCCCCGTCACTGAGCATGATTGGAGGAGAATCCAGGACCTGAACCTCGGCCTCCTTTACGGACCTGGGAGGGCCCGGGCTTGGGCTGGGGGTGCCAAGCTTGAGCCTGCTGCTGTTGCCCTCCTTGAAAGGAGGGTTACTAGGCCACAGGAAAAGAATGCCCAAAGGGCTTCTTCTTCTTCTGCTTCTTACTCAAAGAACCTTTAGCAGAAGTGGTGTCCAGGGTGGTACTGGACTACTCAATACGCTGACGGTGACCAGCCACACCAAGGCTGAAAAGATCAGTGCCCAGGAAAGGCACATCAGCTAGTTTGTGCTGAGTATCTACCAGGAAAGAGGAGAGCCTCAGCAAAGCCCTGCGGCGAGAGGCAACTGCGGCTGCCAATGAGCGGGCACAAGAATCCCCAATGTCCAGGGCCATCTGAAGCTGCTGTTTGGCAACAGCCCAGTCCTGGTCCCGGACTTGCTTGACCGTGGTCTGCATGTCTGCGGGGAGATGTGGGAGGACTTCGTTCAAAACCCCAAGAGGGCATGGGAGAAGTGAGCCATGATGACGGCCGAATTTGCCTGACGAAGGCCTAAAGACGAGGCTGCATAGATCTTCTGAGCTGAATGATCCAAATTTTTGGATTTCTTCTCGGGGGGGCTGATCAATGTTGGCAGACCTGCCAGTACGCCTGAACACAGAGGCAGTCACCAGGCTCTTGGCTGAAGGGTGCTCTGTGAACTCCACAAGGGATGCCATGGCCACCGCATACTTGCGGGCCATACGGGAAGACAGAGCTGGACAAGAGGCAGGGCACTGCCAAAGTTCTAAGGCCGGGCCAACTATGGCGTCAACCACAGGAAAGGCCTCCATCAGGGTATCCCCTCCCCTCTCTTAAGGATGTCCGTGAGAGGATACTCTGCCTTTTTCAGGATGGGCTCCAGGGGCATCCCTGTAGACTCAGAGATGAGGTGAAGAATGTCCTAGAAAGACGAAGGACCTTCCTCCATCTCAATCCCACTGGCCGATTCATCATCCCCTGGGTGAGAATGTAGGCCGGTCTCATCCAAATCCGAGGAATCCAGATTCAACTGTCTGCCACCCAGGTCACCTTCGACCCACTGGGGGCAGTCCGGGGTGACTGTGACCAAAAGACTCCAGGGAAGCCTGGTGTCTGGTCTAGCTTCCTTGGAAGGAGCCCCTCCCACAGGCTGCTTTGGCAATGGTTCCACCACTATCGGTGGAGAGACCGGTTTAGGCCAAACCGGAGGTTTCACCGGCCCCGCGGGTGGGGGACCCGACTTAATCGGCTCTGAAGGAGTCGGCTTCGGCCTGGGAGGCGAAAGCCAAGTAATGGCCAGGGTAGGAGCTGGAGTCTGCTTGTGCCCGGTCAACATCAGCTGTTGCCACATTAGGTCCTCATAGCGCCAATGGAGTTTCTGCCAGAGCCTCTCCTCATCTGAGGACTACCGATGGCGTCTCCTCTTTTTAGAGCGCTTGTGGCTCTTCCTTGGCTTATCGGTCTAGGGGGTCCTGGCAGGCTGATTCAGGCACTTGGGAGACATCGGCAGGACCGGGGTTGGGGACCACATCTTCGACAGGCTTCCCAGCAGGCTGGGTCTCCTCGTCGGGGAAAGAAAGGACTGGAGTCCGATTGAGAGAATCGTAGACTGCAGTCGGCAACAATGGGTCAATTGGATCAATGATTATTTCAACCTCATCGATCGACACTTTGGTCGACTGGCCAGATGGCAAAGCCGAGAAGCCAGCAGCCGAAGAAGCAATTTTGACTGAAGTCGAGACTGCCGGTTCCTGGGATTGAGATCTCTCCTGAACCCAAGAACGTCTTCGCTGAGACTAAGATGATCCTGGGTCCTTTTCCCACTTACGGAACTGAAAGGAGTGCGTGCCCGAAGGACACTCTCCCTTAGTCGGAAAAGACTGGCACAACTCTATGAAAGAACCCAAGAAAGTGGAGCCCAGGTTGAGTGGAACGAAGAAGCTCCGAGAGGAAGATTCACCAGCATGAGACGCTTCTTCCTCGAAGGCTTGCATGCGTTCCAATTGCTTGGCGAATCCCTCAGCCATGGAAACCGCCCACCAAGCCTCCTTTGATTTCACCGTAGGGTTCTGTTTTTCCGGCCTCCCCAACTTCAGGCGTGCAAGACGGTTGTTGAGGATGTTAGGGTGAAATGCAAGACAGAAATCGCACCACGAGGTGTCATGGTTGACACCCAAGCAATAGACGCATGCAGTGTGGGGATCGGTGTGCGACATCTGGCCGCATGAACACCGGCAAAATCCGGGGGAAGACTTGTCTTCCATAATCGAAGATAAGGAGTCATGGTCGCTAATATGAACTAGACGGATTTTCAGAATAACCGAAGGAATAGAAGCCAGGGTCTACAAAATGCGGTTGCACGAGGGAGGCAACCTGAATCTTCCAGCGGAAAGGAAGATCTGGCATCACGGGGTGGAGTCGAGGGATACACCACCTGGGTGGGTGGGAGGAGCCAGCTTGAAGACCTTCCGGAGATCCTTAAAGAGAAAGGGACATGCCAAGAAGCGTGGATGAACAACACATCCAAGATCCTAGAACCCTGTCTCTATGAAAAACTGAGTAAGGCTGCTTACACAGCAGTGCCTGTAACTCAGAAATGCATCTTGCAGACATGATCACTTCTAAGAATGGGGTTTTCCAGTATAGGTAACGCAGCTCACATGTGGCCACAGGCTTGAATGGAGGCAGTGTGAGTTTCTCCAAAATGGAGTTTAGATCCCACGGAGGCACGGGGTTTGTCACCAGTGGCTTAAGGTTGTAGTATAGCCCTTAAAAAGGTCTTCAAGACCTGTAATTGGATCAGGGAGCAGTAAGCAATCATGGCGTGGAAGACGGAGAGTGTACTTTCAGGGAAGAGTACCTTAACCTAGCGTCCGAGAGCAACAGCAGGTAGTCAAGGACTCGGAGAGGCATATGGGTCCATCCCCTGGTCAGCTGACCACAATGCAAAATGCTTCCACCTCAGAGTATGTAGCCCTGATTGGTTTTCAGGCTGCTCGCAGGACTTCTGCAACCTGGGGCGAGATCTGAAACCTCGCTAGAGCTATGTCCTCGGAAGCCCTGCCTGAAGATGAAGTGAGTGGAGGTTGATATGTACCCGGGCCCCCCAGAGCTTGTGTAAGTAAAGTCAGATGGGGAGAGGAATGGGATCTTGATTTGCTAACTTGGGGGGTGGAGGGAGAAGAGACCATATCTGTCATGGCCAGAGAGTGGCTATGAGAAGCATGATTGCATGATCCTGGAGCAGTTTGAGTAGCATCTGATTTTGTCCTGCCGGCCCCAGTGTGTACTTGGGGCAAGAGGCCCCGAAATGCCTGAAGGGCGTAAAGGACTTTTCTCATATCCAGTACACTGATGTGGAAGTGGATGTCCTGAACTTCTGAGTTCACTGAGAAACACCCTCCTCAGCTTATGGAGGATATATGTGTCAGTAATATCTTGGTAAAGTGAGACTGATGTGGAGACAGTCTGTCTCCATTCAGGACAGCACAGAGACTTTTGTTACCATGTCGTTCTGCCATTAGTGTCTGTGCTCTAAAGTCCCTTAAAGTACCCTTGGGTGGAGGGAGGCCAAGGTTATGATAGGAACACCCGGCCCCCAAACCAAACACATGTATACTCTGATGCAGAGTTAGGCATATTGAAGGTGAACATAGAGTGCTGAGGTAGGAATATTGCTGGATGGAAAGGAGGCTTCCTGGGTTTTGGTTACGATAGGTAAAAAAACGCAGTTGTCCTAATAAGGGATGACTGAGGAGCAGGTCCACGTCTGCTGCAGGAAGCACTAATAAGTAGATTGTAAAATCTCTGGTAATTAATGAGTGACAGAGTGGTGGGCCTTTGAATGGAATAGGTTTCTCCAACGAGGTGAATCGGAGAACTAACCTATGAGATGTGGGAATGAAGACTTGCATCTCTTATGTCCACCAAGTACCGTTAGTTTCCCCTGTTGGAGTAGGAGTGTGAGCATTAGTAATGGTACCATGCAGAGCCATTTGTTCTGGATGCAGAAAACGAACTGCCAATAATGTGGCACTTGCCAGTCACTCCCTGTTGTGAAGTGGTACTCCTACTTCCTTATTGTGCAGAATGTGGCTCTGTGGCCATCCTTCACACAAGTATCATGTGTTAGTGCAGCAACAGATCTTCGTAGATACTATGTCCGTTTGGGAGGGACCGCTAGTGGTATATTTGTTAAATCTAGTTTGCATCCACATTCTGGTAGTTGTAAGGCACCAGCTTCTGCCATATAGCTTGCACTCTTTGTGGGTTAGTTACCTGTAGGAGGGGACCCTCTGAAAAAGTATTTAGACTTTATCCCGAGGCATCCGTTGTCAGGAAATGCTGAGGACTGGGACTTTGAAATGGAGCCCCAGTCTCTAGTTGGGAGGGGGTGAGACACCATTCCAAAGTCTGACACACAGCATTGGAGATCCAAACTTGTCGCTCAAGATCATCTGAACGCTAATCCCACTGTACCCTGAGGTTCCACTGAAGTACTCATGTGGAGACGGGCTAAGGGCACTGTCACGATGGCAGCTGCCATGTGGCCTACGAGTTGCAGAAGCATTCTGGCTATCTGGCCTGAGGAGGCGATTTTCTGAGCCAGCACCCACAGACTATCTGCCCTGTCCGAGGGGAGGAAGGCCTTCCCTTGGGCTGTGTCCAAGATGGCCCCCTTCCCTCCCCTCCATGTATTGTAATCTCTGACTGGGCCATGGGGATGACTTGGGAAGATTCGAGGTGATCCCCAGAGCTTGGAAGAGTTGTAAAATACTTTCCAGTGTGTGCCGCAGCTGGTCCCTTGTGGAGCTGTCGGAAGCCAGTCGTCGAGGTAGGGGTAGATGTATTGTCCCTGCCTCCGGACAGCTGCTGCCACCACCGCCAGGCACTTGGTGAATACTCGAGATGCCGAGGAGAGGCCAAACGGCAGCACCCAAAACTGATAATGCCTGGAAGGTAAAGCGAAGGTACTTTCTGTGAGATGGCAGGTTTTTATGCACATGTATGTGTCTTGTATGTCCAGGGAGCAGAGCCAGTCCTCTTGGTGTAGCATGGGCAGCAATTCTGGCAGTGTCACCATCCTGAAACTTTTGTATTCAATAAAATTGTTCAGCTGACTGAGATCCAGGATGGGATAAAGGTCCCCTGACTTTTTTTGGAACTAAGAAGAAGTGGGAGTAAAGACCTCTTCCTCAGACGCAGTGGGACTACCTGGATTGCCTTTTTGCTCAGGAAGGCTTGGATTTTTGCCCGAATGAGGTCTGCGTGGGATAGGGAGCAATGATTGAAAATCGATGGGTTGTCTGGAGATATGTGGGTGAACTCCAGAGTGTAACCCCTTCTATAATTTAGAATACCAACAGATCTGCCATAATGCTGGACCAACCTGTGAGGTAAAGGGAGAACTGCCCTCCTACTGCCTCCCCCGTAGCTCCACCGGAGGAGGGTGGGGGCAGAGAGTCATGCAGAGGTTTTTGGAGTGGGCAAGGGAGCGCAGGCATTTTTAGTATTCCTTGGTCCCTGTGCCCCTGACGATAGGGGGTGCCTTTTCTTTTATAAATAATGAAAAACCAAAAACAAACCCTCTTTGCTGCTGTCTTTTCCCTTGCTGGCCTTATTGCCTGTGAAAGGGCCGACACCTGGACGGGGCTGACTCAAACTGCCCCCAGTCCTGCAAGACTGTGATCATCTTTTCTGCCTCCTGGCCAAAAAGAACTGATCCTGATGCATCTAGGATATTATCCTGCAAATCCTGTTAGAAGCCAGAGACCCTCAACCAGGAGTAGCACCAGAGGCATATCCCCATGGCAGCTGCTCTAACAGCAGTGTCTGCAGAGTCATATGAGCACTAGAGGATGTGCTTGCCAGCGTCAGCACCTGGACTGGAGGATGGCTAAGAGCTCTGACTTATTAGTGGAGTCAGGTTGTGACCAAGCCAGGTCTATAGCCTTGTTCCAGAGACTTCTGATGTATCACCATGTGTGCCAGAAAAATTTAACGACCGGACCGTACAAGTGGCCGAAGAGTACACCCAACCAAATTGGACCATCTTTTTGGACTCCTTATCCAGTGGTTGGGAGCTCATATGCTTCGGTTGTTGAATATACCATGTGCGGCTGTAAGGACTATGGAGTCCGCTTTCGGTTGCTCGCTCAAATGTGATTCCTCCCTAGGGATCCTATATAAGCAGTCAGCTTTCTTAGGAACCATCAAGGTTGTGGAAGGGTGCTTCCAAGCTAGTTCTGTAATGTCCTGGAAAGGCTCCACTAATAGTGGGATGACTAAAGGTTTTGGGTCAGTGGCCCCCAAGAATTTCACCAGGCGGCATCTCTGAGAGTCTAAATCTTCTATCTCCCCACTGGTTAAGGAACTGAATGTGTCTTATCACATCTAGGAAAGTGGGATCATCTGGAGACCTTGGGGAATCCCTCCTTGGATCTGGAGCTGGAAGAGACAATTAGTCTTCTGACGAGTCGTATGAGAAGAAGCCTCTGGTGGACTCGCCTGAAGATGTGGACCAGTGTCTGCTAGAGCGACTCCGGCGTCTAGAGGATGATCTGGATGGGTGACAACCATACTTCCGTCATCCAGGAGATTCTTGTCCATTATCCCTTGGAGCCGGGTGGGGTGGCAAAGGCAATCTGCATGGAGGAGAGGTCGGTTGCCTAGATGGGGCTGCAACAGGGGTTCCCGCATGGTTGGGGTTCAGCTCCAGCGGTTTGGGCAATAGATCTCCTTTAATAGTGTTCCACAAACTGGTGAATAGAGCACCAACCTCAGCCAAAGGGGCCATGGGGCCCTGCTGCGGGTCTGGCTTCAGGGTAGGGGCATCCGATGAGCTTGGCGTCGGACCCTTCAGATAAGTCCATCGTCAGGTCTGATGATGCCGCTGTATCAGGCATCAGGTCTGGAAGTGTCTTCTCCCCGGGCATCTGGTGCCCTGGCATCCAGCCATCAGGCTCCCAAAGGGGAGGTAGTGACCGCGTGAGTGACGCCTGGTCTGTAGCTTTCTGAGGCAGGTGTCGGGTCCCCTGAGTCAGTGGTCAGACCCTTTTTAGAACCCTGTGAATCAGACAACTTGGAGGGTGTCATCTACTCCAGCTCAGTAGTCAAGTCAGAGGGTATTGTGGACCGTAGTTGGTCCAGAGCCCTGGCTTGGAAGGCAAGCACGGTTTCTTGTGTCGTGCATGTTCCAGAAATCTCTTGGTGTCGTTGGACCCAGTCGTCTTGTCCGACAACTCAGAAGCAACAGCCTTGGAGATGGCAGATTCCAACCTGCCAACTGACAAAAGTGTGGGCCGATCCTTCTGGCTGAGACCCTAATGAGAGCTTGTGGGGCCCTGATAGCCAGGGAAACAGGGGCCTGGGAAGGCCCTAGCACAGAAAGCTCCCCACTGGACATCTGGGTGGAGGCGGGAGGCTTCCTTGACAGTAACCCAGGGAGAGCCAGGGAAACCGGAGGGGCAGAGTCTGACCTCATGCCAGAGGTAGAATTTTGGAAACCTTATGTAGACATCTGGGACAGGATTCTGACCTGGCCCTATCCTTGTCTCAATGATGGTGCTTCCTGCTTGATTTCTTTTCTCTAGGGGAGGAGCCCTTGGCCGAGGAGGAAGACGAGCTGTGCACCGCATGGGTCTTCTGTATGGCGGCCACTTGTTGTTCAAGGAGTTATGCTTTCGAAGTCTTCAGGCAGCAGATGCGCATCCTCCTATTTAAGTAAAGGAATGAAGCCAGGCGTCCTGGCTTATATGGTCAGGGCCTAGGCACAGAAGGCAGGCTGAATGGCCGTTTTGCGGATCTTAACGCACTTGCGCACTTGATTTCTGCCACTCTGAAGATGAAGTTGGCTGGGCAGACATCAATAGCAATTCAGTTAAATGGGACAAAAAATGGTGGTCGACTGGAAGCAGGAGGCGTCCGTGGAGCAGAGATGCATGGGTCGACCGTGGGGAAAAACTGTGGTGTGCCAGGGGACTGCCCATTTACACCATGGGCGACGTTGGGGGAAGGGCTGATGTCAGGGGCGATCCCCTGCCATAGACTGCTAGCTAGAATTTTTCCATGGGGTCCTAGTGATTGGCGGCATAGTTCTAATGGTTAGTGCCTGCTGCAAGAGTGCTGTCTCAAAGTGAGATCTTTAAATACCTCATGGGGGTAAATAAGGTACAGGAGGCAAGTGTTTTCGGAAGAAAAGGTGCTCAAGAACAAGGGGACATGCTATGAAACTGGAGGGGAGTAGATTCAAAAGAGATGTGAAGAAGTACTTCTTCACAGGAGTGGAGGATTTCTGGAACAGCCTTCCAGTGGAGGTGAAAACAGTGGTGGGGCTCAAGAATGCATGGGATAAGCACAAGGGAATCACAGTGGAAAGGAAGGGGGGGGGATAGATTGGGCACATTCTGTGGTAATAGTGTAGGTAAGGAGAAATGGGCAGACTGGATAGGCCAAGTGGTCCTTCTCTGTCATCAAATTCTATGTTTCTATGGTCAATCGCACTCATCTTCTCCGCCATCCTCGTCTGCCAACTCCCAAGAAGGTGGCCTATATGTTACGCCCACCTTGATCCTTCCCCCTGCAGTGACTGCCTGTACCAAGCATGTTTCTGCATCTGTGCTCTCCATGTCCTTCGCTTTGATGTCCTCCTTCATGTACAAAATCCCGCCCCCCCACAAATTCAGTGAGCAGATTGGGATGGATAGCCCCTAGTCATGCTGCTGTGAAGCCCATGTCTCCGTAACATCCACCAAGTCTAGGTGGGTCTCTGCCACTACTGCCTGTAGGTCACAGATTTTAATCATCATGCTCCTTGTCTTCATGCATACACCCTCTTCAGTGCTTTTGCTTCTGTCCCCATGTCTTTTCCCCCCGGCCCTTGTCCATGTTGCTTCTGAGTCATAGCCCCTTCTTCCTGTATTAGTTTGATTCTCTTCCCTCCCTGTACTATTGTATATTATCCTGAGTTCATTTCTGTCCTAGTCCTCACTCTCCATTTGTTACCCCTCCCTCCTTCACAGTTTCCTTTTCTGCCCCTGCCCCCCACCCACACTGTTTTGCCCATGTCTGTTATTCTCATCCTTAATGCTGGGGAGAGGCCTTCCTGAACCCCCTCAGTTATACAGGTGTACATCGAGGCTCAATTTTCAAAAGAGTCAGGAGTTCGACACAAGCTGTGGGAAATGGCAGCTTGTGTCGAAGTCTGGTGTGCCAGGGACCCTGCCCCTGATTCTGGTACAGAAGAGATCCCGATGCCAAACTCAACTAGGTTGTTACAACTGCAGCCTTGTGTCAAACAAATGTCACATGGGTGGTGATTGACTGAGGGGTCCGCCAACCCCTGGCATGGAAACCCCAGTCCAGTCATGTCCGTACCACTGTGGGAAGGACAGACGTTCACGAAGTGTCCCAGTTACACACAGGGATTCTGTGCATGGGTGTCAGCACTAACAGAGAAGGAAGAGCATGGAGACTGGCATATACCTGCACCAATGACAGCCTGCTGCATGTTACCTTGATGTCCTGGAAGTCAGCAATGCCAGCAGGAGAGTTGTTTGCCCTGTGTCACTGGGATGCTGCCCAGTGCCACTTAGCATTTCGGCAGAGGAAACGCATCATCAGGACTAGATATGATAGTACTCACCGACAATGTTTTGTCAGTGTTCCGGGCTACTGGGCAGAAGTAGAACAGGTCCACTGCAGCTGCAGCACAGAAAATGCGCATCTTTGAAAGCTGGCATCCAACACTGCTACAGGTGACCATACAGTGGTAAAATGAACTGTTGCAACAGTAGACACAGTTCTGTGGTATGGCACCCACACAGCCATATAGGGAGGAGTGTGTCTGGCGTACAGCTGTCCACCACTGCATGCCCATAGCAATAGGCAGATGCTGCCTTGGTGACACTGGCACAGCTTATGGCATTCCGCACAACCCATGTGTGGGTATCCTGACAAGGCCCTGTAACGACTGGGCTGCAGCAGTACCAACCATGGCTTACACTGGCAGTACACAGGTCGGCACTGTCCACATCCAGTGACAGCATCCACATTCTTCCATGGTCACTGCTGTGACGGACAGCGCACTGGTGGGGGCATGGATGGGCACACCGGCAAAAGAAGGGACCACACCGCCCCGCTCCATTAATCTGGTGGTGGCTGAAGTTGCTGGATCATGACATTCCCAATGGCACCGCAGCGGCTGGTGGGCATATTACTAGACTGGTATTCCCTTTACTTCCTGTGGTTACCCCTGGCTGTGTCAGCTGACTGTGCAGTACTAGGGTCTCTCCAGCCATCCCTCCTCTGACTGTAGTGAGCGGGGGGGGGGGGGGGGGACTTTCATAATCTAAAAGTAGGGGATGCTGCAGCATCACCATGGCACAAACCCCTGACCATGAGGGCGCAGCTGTGCATCCGCTGCAAGAACGGCACAAGCCTGACTGGTGCAGGCCACCTCTGAAAATTGGGAATGGTTCAGCGTGTGGAACAAGATGCCCCTTGTGCCATTCCTTGTTGGTGCAAGCACTGTGCGCCATTCCCAACCATTTGAAACAGATCAGGTGCCAAGTTTTATTCTGGAATACTTACTACTTTTATATCATTACTACAGAATTTTGTTGACCAGGTAGCCCACAGACTGAAAGTCCCTTTCTCAGGGGGTGACCCTTTGGGGAGAGAATACAGATGGTAACCAACTGAAACAACCAGATTAAGCTGTTGGTGATATTTTTAGTGAATGAGGGAAATTTGGCCAGTACATCGGGGAAATTCTCCTACTCTACTGTAGGGGGAACTCCGCCATTTGGCTTCCAACATGACCACCCCTGTGGATCCAGGAAGAGGAGGGGGATCATTTGCTGGCGAGAGAGGAGATAGTCGCCTCCTCCTCTGCCCTTGAAACGCTAGAGGCTGAAACTACTTCGCAGAAAGGCATGGTGGCAGATGTTGTTCCAATATTTTTTTTTTAACACTGACATGGAATGGACACAGCAAGAAGAGAAAACGCCCTGTGTTGCTCAGGTGTCTGTTGTTCATCCACAAAAGTCTAACGTTATTACTGATAAAGTTGATAGAGGAACTGTTTAAAACTGAAGAGGAGTGTAAAAGGAAAAGGGAGATTCTGCAAGCGGAGCTGTCAGTGCTACGTATTAACCCCCAAACAGCACACTCAGCTGATTCATCGTTAACATAGCTGATCAATGACGCGTTGACATCCAAGACTGCCGCTGAATCCCATCCTGAGCCTGTTCAATGTGCTAATTCTTCAGCTGGCAGCTTTCAACAGCAAACAGCTGTGTGCCGAGAGCCAGAGAAGCAGTTTTCAGAAAAAACCCTGCAGTGCCTTTTAAGAATAGGAGACTGGGTATGTCTCAATCCTACACTATTATACAGCCATGTCAAGGCCCTGAGAACAATGATATTCTGATAGAAAATGAGCCAGAAACACAAACTCATATGCCTACTGCTGCTGTACGGAAAAAAAGTGTGAACTCATGTCGTGTTCTGCTGTTCAAACAAATGCTAAGGAAAACTGCAGTTACGCAAGAACTTACCGTAACAGTAGATCTTCGAGAGAGGTTCCTGCAGTAGGTCTTCACATATAGAAGTGCACCCCCTGGTGTCAGGTCCGCACGGCAAACTTGCAGATAGCAATCATCAGCGGGGACTGCCCCTGACATCAGGCGGCATGACGTCGGCCCGTCTATAAAAGGGGCGGTCCCACACCTGCTCTCCAGTTCTTTTCCAACAGAGACCTATAGAAAGGTAAGAATAAGACTGGAGTAAAAACTCCTCAGACCCTGCTTCCACTCTAGTCCCGAAGGGCTAGATAGGATAAAACATCCAAAAACTGGGGGAAGGAGGGTGGGAAACTAGACCTACTGTAGGAACCGCTCGAAGATCTACTGTTACAGTAAGTTCTTGCGTAACTGTAATATCTTAGAGAGGGTTCCTGCACGAGATCTTCATATATAGGACTGAATACCAAGCAGTCCCAAAGAAAAACAAAACATAGGTGCATCCGGGAGGAGAAGTCGCCATGAAAAATCACGACAGGAGGCCTTGCAAGACTGCAAGACCAAAGCCAGTTCTGCAGCGAGAGGCAATGTCCAGACTGAAATGCTTAGTAAAGGTGTGAACAGACGACCACATGGCCACTGCACAGATCTCTGCCATGGACACATTCCTAAAAAAGGCAGTAGAGGTCACCACTCTGCGGGTGGAGTGGCCTTTAACTGCCTCCAGAAGGGACTTTCCATATTTTGTGTACGAAAAATGGATGCAGTTAGCTAGCTATCGAGAGATGGTTTGCTTGGATATAGCCTTGCCCTGGCACAGTGGAGCAAAAGCTATGAACAGTTGGTTGGATTTACGAACCTCCTTAGTCTGGTTTGTGTAGCATCTCAGGATCCGGTGCACATCAAGGATGTGCAGAAGGTCTCCCCCCCTGTTGGAATACTGTGGATAGTATACTGGTAATTCCATGCTCTGGTTCAAAGTGGTTTCCGAGACCACTTTGGGAAGGAAAGAAGGGTTAGTCCGACTACTCGGTCCTTATGAAAAATCAAATAAGGTTCCTTACAGATGAAAGCCTGTAATTTGGAAACCCTTCTAGTAGAAGTAACTGCGACTTAAAATAAGGTCTTCCAGGAGAGGAAGCGTAAGTTGCAGGAAAAAGCTGGTTCGAACAGGGATAAGGTCAGCTTCTCGAGCATGAAATTCAGGTCCCAGGGTGGACAAGGATTCCAGAGCAGAGGTTTCAAATGAAAGATGCCTTTCAGAAAGGTTTTGGCAACCTCCAGCTGAGCCAAGGTTTTGCCCTCCACCGGAAGGCCGTAGGCCGACACCACAAATAAGTGGACCTTAATGGAGGAGTAGCTACGGCCCGCGTCAGACAGATGTGCGAGGTACTCTAGAACCTGGGAAACCGAGCATAGCACCTTGCTTGGGCCCAAATTGTGAATCTCTTCCACTTCATGGCGTAAGTTGATCTGGTGGAGGGTTTTCTAGCCTCCACTCGAATATGCGCAACCTGCGAAGATACCCCATAATGAGAAATCGCTATGTCCACAGGTGCCACGCATGAAAGTGGAGACTGAAGGCTTGGATGCACCAGGGTGCCCAGCTCCCGAGTCGGAAGGTCATGGGAAATGGGCAAAACAACCAGAGGTTCCAGTGCCAATTGTTGTAGCAGAGGATACCAAATTTGGCGTAGCCAAAGTGAAGCAATAAGGATGGCGTGAGCTCCCTCCTGTTGTAGTTTCACCAAGACCTTCTGAATGAGAGGAAAGACATACAGAAACCTCCCTGTCCACGAAAGAGACAGCGCATCTCACCAAAAAGCACCATGCCCGGGAACAAGTGAGCAAAAGATGGGTAGTTTTGCATTGTATGGGAAGGCGAACAGATCCATCTCTAGCTGACCCCATCGAAGAAAGAGATCTTTGACTACCTCTGACTTTAGCTCCAACTCGTGGGCCCTGGCCACTGATCGACTGAGACTGTCCACCAGGATGTTGCTTATGCCCGGAACATGGACTGCTGTCAAGTAAAGGCTGTGCTGAATCGCCCAGTACCATACCCTCATTGCTTCTCTGCAGAGAGGATATGCTCAGCTTCCTCCCTGTTTGTTTAGATACCAAACTGTGGACATGTCTGTCTGGACTAGAAAAGATCCCGGAACCAGGAGAGACCGAAATGCCTGGAGTGCGTAATAAACCGCCCTGGTCTCCAGGACATTGATGTGAAGCATAAGCTCCTGTTTGGAGCAAGACCCCTGTGTCTTGTGAGTCCCCAGATGGGCTCCCCAGCCCAGATCTGAGACGTCTGTGGTGAGAATTTGGGTTGGAACTGACTGCTGGAAAGAAATTCCCTTCGATAGGTTTAAGAGATCCTGCCACCAGCAAAGATCTCTCTGAAAGGAGATCATGACCTTTTGGTTCATGTCATCCATCCTCTGGTCCCACTGGACTTGAAGAGACCACTGTGTGACCCTCATGTGAAGCCTGGCCATGGGAACTGTCGAAATGGCGGCCACCATCAGTCCCAAGAGACGGAGCACAGAGTGCGCTGGGACCCATCGGGCCTGGGCCATGAGAGTGGCCTGAGAAGCTAAGGTCTCGGCCCAATCCAATGGCAGAAAAGCCTTGCCCTGAACTGTGTCTAGTACAGCTCCAACGAACTGGAGTCTCTGGGATGGTACTAGCTAGGACTTGGGAAAATTGACTGTTATGCCCAGGAAACCAAACAAGTTCAGAGTGAAAGAGAGAGACTCTTTCAGGCTGGTAGGAGAGGGTGCTGCGAGGAGCCAGTCGTCCAGGTATGGGAAGACATAAATGCCCTGATGGCGTAAAAACGCTGCCACTATGCTAGGCATTTGGTGAACACTCTGGGTGCCGAAGAGAGGCCAAATGGGAGTGCTCTAAATGCAAAATGGTTCTCCATAAAAACAAAACGGAGGAAGCGGCAGTGGGCCGGGAGAATAGGAATATGCAGGTAAGCATCCTGCATGTCTAGGAAGCACAGCCATGAGTTTGGGTGGAGCAGGGGGAGGAGCCCCTAAGGGTCAACATACGAAACTTCTTGTACTCGACGAAGACATTTAGTGTGCTGAGGTCCAGGATCGGTCTCAGGTCGCCCATTTTCTCCGGTACCAAGAAGAAGTGGGAGTAGAATCCCCTTCCTATTTGGTTCGATGGGATGGGTTCTATGGCCCTCTTGAGAAGAAGAGCCTGAATTTCCTGAGAGACAATGGGGACCTGATCCCAAGGATAGAAGGACCATCCCGACGGTAGAGGGGCTGGAATCTCGCTGAATTCCATCGAGTGACCTCGCTGGATGAACTGAAGCACCCAAGCGTCTGTGGCGATGTACCTCCAACCGTCCAGGTGGAGGCCGAACCTCCCTCCAACCAGTTCCTCCTGTGTTATTGGAGGGAGCGGAAGGAGGGAGGGGAAAGGAGTCAGGATGCCGAGGGGAAGGAAGCTTTTGCCCCAGAGGCCTGTTTGGGAAATTTGGCCTGTGGGGTTTGAGCTACAGATCCAGGGGTGTGTTTCTTTGCTTGGTGCTTAGCCTGGGATTTGTTCCACCTTCTTTGGTGGCGAAAAGGCTGCTTTTTCTGGCCCGTCTTATACATGGAACAGACGTCCCGCAAGAAGTGTCCGCTCTCCTGCAGCCCTGTAATGATATCCTTGGCATCGTCGCCAAAGAGGACGGAACCCCTAAAGGGGCTGTCCAGGAGGGAGGACTGCACGTCTTGTGCCAGGCCTGCTATAGGAAGCCAGGAGAGGCAGCGGAGACAGACCCCTGAGGCTGCCGCTCTAGCCACAGAGTCGTAAGTCGCCCGAAGAGTGTGACGACACGATGACTTCCCTATCGTAACTTTATCCAATAACTTCTTTCTCAGGGTTTCATCCTGAACCTCTTGGAGGTCTCTTTCTAGATCCAAAAGAGAGTTTTTTTGGAAGGCGACCATATGAGAGATGTAATTAAGGGAACGTATCGCACAAGAGGAAGAACAGATTTTACGCCCAAGCTGATCTAGCTGGCGCGAGTCCTTGTCAGGAGGTGAAGAGCTCAGTTGTTTGGGCTGGGCTGAACGGTCGTGAGCGGCCGTGATGACCATGGAGTCAGCCTTAGGATCGGAGTTAAGGTGAGAGATCCCTTCCGGGGGTAACAGGTGCTGCCTGCTTTAGGCGAAACCAGTGGTATAGAGGACAGTTGTTGCCAAATCGTGGTCACTAGGTCCTCATGGGGCCCCATCCACGGGGGAATGGAGATAGGGACAGAAGTGGACAGATTCAGGTGTTCTGCAAGGCATTTTCTTTGCGGGTCTACCTCTTTGGATGGCCAGCCGCCAGCTACCTGAATGGAACGCAGCAAGTCTCCAAAAGAGGGATCCTCCGGTGGAGATTTGGGAGAGTCTTTAGGGGGGACCCCTACGGGAGACCTGGGGTCTGATGGATCTGAGTCGGACTCTGTCAGAGGGCTCAGAACCACTAGGAACTGACGGGTCTGCTTCCATGGTGCCAACAGTCAGGGAGCCCGAAGCTCTGGTCCAAGAAGGCGGTGGAGAGGTGACCCTGGGAGTGGGTGCCTCTCCCACAGACTGTCTTATCTCTGACAGAACTTGAGTTCTGGCATCCTTCCACCAAAGGGGAACGGACTCGCGGTCCGGTACCGGAGGAGGGGGCTGGAAACTCGAATACCCCAGATACTGAGGGTACTGCCAGGATGGATAATAAAAGGACTACTCGGGATAACCCGGCGTGGGGTGTCCTGGTGTGGGATACCCCGGCGTCTGGAGGCCCAGCGTCGGAGGCACATTGCCCGGCGTCGGATGCTGAGTAGTCGACGGAGGGCCGCCTGGAGGCAGGAAGGAGGATTCAGGATCTGGGAACCCAGCCGAAGGGCCCGTGGATGGCGCAGGATCCGGGAGATCGTCCGAAGTACCAGAGGGTGAAGGCTCCATGGCAGGATCCCAAGCCGGCGATGGACTCTTGTCCGGGGACGGCGGAAGGCCTGGCGAGGGGGCCGGGGAGACTCGAGGGGCCACCACGGCAGGTCCAAATGCGATCTAGCTAGTGCAAAAAGCAGAGGATTGGGTGGCGACTCCCTTGGATGAAGAACCCTAGGGGACGACGGGTCGACTTGTCCCACACTTTGTCTGGCGTCGGGGTCCAAAGTGGAGCCCAACGGGAGAGTGGATGGATCCAGGCATGTGTCGGAAGAGCAGGTGTCTGACCCAACAGATCCAGCCAAGCTAGAGACAGCTGGAAGGCTGCCACTAGACTGATCGGCAGGGGCTGTGCGCCCTTTGCTAGAGGAGAGGGGTGTCTTACCGGCAGGACAAGGTGAAGAGATTACAACCTCCAAAGAGGCTACCCCCGGCTGCCCACTCACCTCAGCTGGAGGGGGTGCCCGAAGAAGTACTCTCAGTTGCAGGCCTCTCGTGTGGCGACGGACTCCAGTCCTGGCGCTTCTTTGCTTTTCTTTTAGGGCCGCCACTTAACCACCTTTCCTCAGTTTTTGAAGCTCCTTTTCCATAGACACCAAGTGTAGGGTCAGAAGATGGGCCTCGAGGGACCATTTGCCCCTTGTTCTGGTCGCCTGGTTGAAGACCTGGCAGATGTAACACTCCTGGACGTTGTGTTTAGAACCCAGGCAAAGGAGGCAGTGGGAATGGTCGTCCCCATGCGGAATTTGGACACCGCACTTACAGCACTTTTTCTTCTATCTAGAACACATCAATTTGAAGAAAACTTTGTGAGAAATTACTAGTAAGAGGTGAAGAAGACTTAGACAAAATTCAACTCGGGCGTTTGATTGCTGTTCAAACACAAGCCGAACGTTACTAAGGTGACGGCTGGAAAGAACTGGAGAGCGGGCGCGGTACTGCCCCTTTTATAGTCGGGGTCGGTCCCTGCTGATGATTGCCATCTACAAGTTTGCCGTGTGGACCTGATGCCAGGGGGCGCAGTCCTATATGTGAAGACCTACTGCAGGAACCCTCTCAAAGTAAGATCTGCTTGTACACTAAGAATGGCTGCCTGCTCAGGCCTTAGAAGGAGCACGCTGGTAACAGTCTAAAGATGGGAGTTGGCTTCCAGACCCCAACGATCAGGAGATACAGCGGTACAAAGCGCATATACACACCTCACAAATTGATACAACCTTGAAAACAGATATTTCTACTTCAGAGCTCCGCAACATGGATGTGCGTGCCTCAGGAACCAAACACTGATCTTGCAAAGGGCCCCAATGAACCAACAGTGACAACACCGGTACAGGTTAGCAACACTTCTCAAAATCTTTCTGAAGCCCAAGAAAACCAGCCTAATAGACTTGGTCCATCTGAAACTATTTTACAAAACCCTAACAAGACTGCCTGGCTCAGTCCCATGTTTAAATTATCTGATTTGTTTCAAAATAAGGGAGAACCAGCCCCAAGGAGGAATGCAGCCAGGTTGGTTTTTAAAGGAGGACTTGAGAACCCTCCTGATAGGTTATATATTGCTAAACACCTACTGAAAGGTACTATGCATTTTTTTCCCACTGGAAATATTTGCACGGATTCATCTGGGTAACGAAAATTATGATGCAAGTTTTAAAACGGTGTCCAGTCTAGATAGGTTCTGTACACAATTCCAGATGATAAAGAACAATCTGCTTTGGATACCTTACATGGCCATCCCTTTTACGAAGCCTGCTGTTAAGCTTATCACCATCATGTTTCGTAACGAGGGGGTCCATGTGGAAGACATTCTGTTTTGGCTTAGGCAAAGGTGTGAGGTACCGGATAGGCCAGCCCCCATTCTAGATAGCGGGCAGATATGGAATGGGGCTGGAAAATCAAGGGAAAACTGTATTCCATGAATAACGGGCCTGTCCATCGACCATGCACCTTCTTTTCGGGTAAGGACAGAGGCGTTGTGTTCTATATGGGCCAGCCCAAATCCTGTTTTAAATGTGGCTCGAGGATGCACTTCAGCTTGGCCTGCGATACACCTAGATGTGGCCACTGTTTAGAGTATGGACATCCTTCCTCTACATGTGTGAACTTGTTTAAATGTAACCTTTGTGAACACACTTGCCATAGCTACTGCAAGTGCCCCTGGGCCTCCCACAATCGCGAGGACTGCCCCTCTCAGGAAGGCATTATTAATAAAGCACAGCAAAATGCAAGCACAAAAAATAGCTAATGCCGCAGCCTCTTCCCCCACAGCTACTGTCCTTCCACGGAGTGCTTCACCTGTGGAGGGAGGAAGGAAACTGTATAGGTCATTAGACCGCACCTGGAGTACTGCGTGCAGTACTGGTGCCCGTATCTGAAGAGGGACATCAAGTTACTGGAGAGGGTGCAGTGCAGGGCGACACAGATGATCAAGGGGCTGGAGGACTTATATGACAGGAGGCTGAGGGAGTTGAACATGTACTCGCTGGAAGAGGAGGAGGGACGGGGGGACATGACTGAAACCTTTAAGTACGTGAAAGCGATAAATAAGACAGGTACAGAGGGGCTGTTTAAAGTAAGGGAGGGGAAGGACACCAGGGGCCATAGTACGAGACTGGAGGGAGGAAGGTTCAGGAGGGAGATGAGACTTTTTCACAGAGAGGGTGGTAGGAATGCGTTACCTGCAGAAGTGGTATCCAGTAGAACAATGGACTGCTTCAAAAGTGGATGGGACAGGACAAGGGGGAGGGTCAATAGAGGGGAAGGGTGGAAGGGAGGGGCAGCTGCAGAATAAGGGGTGCTAGCTGCACATTCAAGCAGACTTTATAGACCTCAGGGCCTTTATCTGCTGGCAAATTTTGTATGTTTGTAACCCCCCCAGGCTTCGATAGAACAAGCCCTCATACATTCTATGGACTCCTGAATTGAAGGGCCCTCTACTCTGGTGCATGAGGAATCAGTCATTTTAGATGAAGGAGAGGTAGAAAACATGCCGCTGTTGCCCCGAAGACAGGAGAATACTTTTAAAAAGTAGCAGGAAAAAAGGAACAGATCTGGAAAGGCCCTTAGTGCAAAGAGTAAAGAGATAGTTAAAGAGGTAGAACTGCCCAGAGAACAATGGAAAAAAGGGAATTAAGTTTGCTGCTTTAACTGACAAATCGGAGGTAGACAAACGGAGGGTGGAGGGGAAGACTTGCATGTTTCCCAGAGAACTAGGAGGAGGAGATGTGGCAAAACCCCTTGATTTTATTATAAGCTCTTGACTGTACTCCCTTTTCTTTCTTGGGCTTATAAGCATGTTAACATTATCTACCGTTAACATGAACAGCATTAAACAGCATGCTAAAATGGTGACGGTGTTAGGGGCCTTCGTACAAAGGAAAGACGATATTATCTGTATTCAAGACACTAGAATAAAGACTGAGGTAGAACTAAAGCAGGCCTCGAATTACTGAACTAAAGGGCCTTCCTTTTGGTCAATAGGCCAAAAGCTGTGTGATGGGTTGAGCATTTTATTGAATAACCCTTACATTAAGGTTACTAAACATGTTGATATTGACCCTGGTAGGACTTTAATACTGAACATATCCTTTTTTTCAGTCAGGTTTAGAATTTTAAATATATATGCCCCCCAGAAAAAGGCCCTCAGGGTTTCTCTTTTTAGGCAAATTCAACCCTATTTGTCTACCTCTAGGTTGATAATGTGGTCTGGGGACTTTTTTTTTTTTTTTTTTAATTTTTTCCCCTCTGGTAGCAGCCTGCGGAGCCTCTCTCAGGCATCCTGGCCTGATCCTCCTGTCTGCCTGAGGTCCCCCCAACCCAAGCCTCCTCTCCCCTCTCCCGCAGCCTTGTACCACTGGCTTAACCCCTCCGGGGTGGGACCTCCCCTCCTCTTGGGCACACTTTAGACTCTAGACATGCTGCAAGTAAGGGCCCGGGTAGAGGAACTGGAAAGCTGGGAGGGTGAGATCCAGTGGTGGGCATGGGTCCAGGTGGTGTCGCCTACTCCGCAGAGCTGGGTTTTTCCATTTTTTTTGGTGCATTACCCCCCCAATGCCATAGACGTGCAGCGACATCTAGCTCCTGCGCATGTCGGCAAGGATGTCTGCCTATGGCACTACCCCTGCCTATGCTAGGCGCTCCCGAGGTGCAGTATTCACCTCCGCGGGGTGTCACTAGCACAGGAGGCGCAACCCTCCTAACCCAGGAGAGGAGGGAGGCTGTCATTGGACACTCGATCCTCTCCTTCCCCAGCCAGCCCCCAGAGACCCGAGCTCGCTCCCAAAATCGGGTCGCCGGCGTGGCGCGAGGTGTGGCGTCCAGCACCTCAACCCTCAGTGCCACCAGGCCTGGGCTGGGGACTTTAACTGTGGGATGGGTAAAGAGGATAGAGGCATTAGATCAAATAAGCTATATTGTGATACCACAGCATTAAAAGACGCTGTAACTTGTGCAAATCAAAATGATGCCTATAGGAGCATTCAACCCACGGGTGGTAACACATTTTAGGGGACAACTATCTACCAGGATAGATTATATATTTCTGAAGTGTTATCAGTCAGGGTAGCGACACTAGTTGCCTGGGAATTCACAGATCATAAGTCTGTCACTGTTAGTGTATATTGGGATCATGCCCCCCCGATTTAAGAAAAATCCATGGAGGCTGAATACCTCAATCTTAAACAACGAATGCATTAGACAGACTTGGAGACAGGAACGGCAGGCAAGATTGTCTGTAGTCGAATTATATGAGAGCGCTGCCACCTGGTGAGAGGAGACAAAGAAAACCTGGAGAGAACTTTTCCAAAATGCAAAAACTTATTTCCCTATCTGAAACTGCAAAAATAGATTTAGGACCTCAGATAGCAGAGATCAAGAAACCAATGCGATATATGCAGTATGACAGGGCTAAATCCTAAGAAAGTACAGTTACGTAAGAACTTACCGTAACAGTAAATCTTCGAGAGGCGCTCTTGCAGTAGGTAATTACATATACGACTGACGTCGGCAGGCGGCAGGACCCCACGGAAAAATTTCTAGCTAGCAGTCCGGCGAGGATCCGCCTCATGTCAGGTGACGGCGTCAGCCAGACTATCGGTATAAAGGGGCGTTCCACGCCCGCTTTTCCAGTTCTTTTCCGCCACAGGCCCGGAAGGCCGGAGAGAAGCAGATATTTCCTTCAATGGAAAAGGAGCTGAAAAAGCCTGGGGGATGGAGGCGGAAGGTGTTACTTACTGCAAGAGCCTCTCTCGAGATCTACTGTTTGATGAGATGTCTACATGGTTGTACTATCTTGCCGAGGAGAGCTCTTGCAGTAGGTAATTACATATAGGACAGAATCCCAAGCAGTCTGGAACAAATGAAAGGCACGGGAGGAGGAACTACTCAAGAAGTAGCAAAACCTTGTAAACCTCAAGACAGGAGGCCTTGAAAGACAGCTAAGCTGACCTGCTCTGGCCGAGGCAATGTCCAAACTGTAATGTTTCGTAAAGGTATGGACGGAAGTCCAAGTGGCGGCAGCACAGATGTCCGCCGCAGACACATTCTTGAAACAAGCCGCAGAGGCTGCTACTCCATGAGTGGAGTGACCTCTGACTTGACCCGGAAGGGTCTTGTTCTACTTGTCATAACAGAAAGTGATGCAATGAGCCAACCACTTTGGCAGGCATTGTTTGGGAACAGCATTGCCTTCCCTTTTGTGAGCAAAAGAGATGAACAACTGATCAGTCTTTCTGAGATCCTTTGTCCTATCTCAGATAGCATCTCAGAATCCTGTGAACATCCATGGTACGGAGCAAATATTCTCCCTAATTGGAGTACTGCGTGAAAAAGGCAAGTAACTCAATAGACTGATTTAAGGTAGACTCCGCTACCACTTTCGGAAGAAACTTAGGGTTCGTGCGAAGAGCTACTCATTCTTTGTGAAAAATCAGATAGGGGACTTTACACATAAGGGCCTGGAGCTTGGAAATTCTTCGAGCAGAAGTAATGGCCACCAAGAAGAGCGTCTTCCACGATAGAAACTTCAAGTCTGCGGAAGCCGCAGGCTCGAAGGGAGGAAGGGTAAGTTTCTCGAGAACAAAGTTCAAATCCCAAGGGGGAGCAGGAGTCCAGACAGGGGGTCTGAGATGAAGGACTCCTCTGAGAAAAGTCTTGGATACCTCTAATTGGGCAAAGGCTTTATCAGCGAAAGGAACATAGTAGGCTGAAATAGCGGCCATGTGAACTTTCAAAGAGGAATGACTGAGACCCAGGTCAAAGAGGTGACGTAAATAATCGAGCAGAATGGCCACAGGACAGGAGAAAGGCTTCACGTTCCTGAAGGCAGCCCAAATGGAAAATCTCTTCCATTTCATGGCGTAGGTGGACCTAGTGGAGGGTTTTCTAGCCTTCACCACAATCTCGGCCACCTTAGGAGAGATGCCAAAACGAGATTGGGCTAGGTCTGCAGGAGTCATGCATGAAGTTGAAGGGACTTGAGTCCCGGATGGACCAGGGTCCCCTGATCCTGGGTCAGCAATCCCCGAGATAAAGGAAGAGGAGGAACTTTAGTATTGTTGTAGAAGAGAGAACCAGATTTGCCTGGGCCAGAAAGGAGCGATCAGAATCATTCTCGCTCCTTCCATTGCAAGTTTCTGCAGCACACGAGGGACCAAAGGAATTGGGGGGAAAAGCATAGACGAATCTGCCCTTCCAGCTTAGAGACAGAGCGTCGCTCCAGAAAGCGCCTCGCTCTGGAGCGAGCGAGCAAAAGGTGGGAAGTTTTGCGTTTTGGGAAGAGGCGAACAGGTCTACCTGTGGAGTCCCCCAAAGCTGGAAGATGCCATCTAGAGCCTTTTGGTCCAGTTCCTACTCGTGTGGCAGAGTCGAGGAGCGACTTAGCCTGTCTGCCAGGGTATTGTCGACTCCTGGAACATGGATCGCTGTGAGGTGAAGGTTGTGAAGCGTTGCCCAGTCCCAAACCCTCATTGCTTCCCCTGCACAGCGGGTAGGATCGAGTCCCTCCCTGCTTGTTGATGTACCACACCATGCACATGTTGTCCATTTGAACAGCTAGGTGACCGGGAAGGATGCATTGGTGAAGGGCTTGGAGAGCATACAGAACTGCTCGTAGCTCGAGCACATTGATGTGGAGAGCTAACTCCAATCTGGACTATAAACCCTGGGTTCAGTGAGGACCAAGATGGGCTCCCCAACCTTCGCCTGAAGCGTCCGTGGTCAGAGTCTGGGAGGGGGGAGGATGACAGAAGGGGAACCCCTGAAACAGGTTCTCTCGAACCATCCACCATTGCAAGTCTCTTGTCATCGGCGAGGAGATCAGCACCAGATGATCTAGGTTGTCTATGAGTTGATCCCACTGAGCGGAGAGTCCACTGAGAGATCCTCATGTGGAGCCGCGCACGCGGAACCGTCGGGATGGCAGCCGCCATAAGCCCCAAAAGACGGAGCACCGACCTCACCGGAACCTTCCTGCGTTCTGAAAGCAGGGAAATCTGTGACTGGAGGGAGGCCACCCTGTCCGAAGGAAGGAACGCCTTGCACACTGTCGTATCGAGGATTGCCCCGATGAACTGACGTCTCTGGGAGGGGTACAGATGAGACTTGGAATGGTTGATGGTGATACCCAGACAAGTGAAAACCTGCTGGGTGAGGGATAGAAAATGCAGGAGTTCCTCCCTGGCCGAGGCCACCAGGAGCCAGTCGTCAGGTATGAAACACCTGAACTCCCAAAGTATGCAGGTGGCCGCTACCACCTCCAGGCATTTGGTAAAAACTCGGGGAGCCGAGGAAAGACCAAATGGGAGTACCCGGAATTTGTAATGGTCCCCCTGGAAAGCAAACTGGAGGTACTTTCGGTGCGAGGGACGCATGGGGATGTGCAGATATGCATCCTGTATATCCAGCGCACAAAGCCATTGACCCGGCCGAAGAAGGGGCAGAAGGGTTTGAAGGGAGAGCATCTTGAACTTTTTGTATTCTACATAGAAGTTCAGGGAGCTGAGATCGAGAATGGGTCTGAGATCTCCCATCTTCTTTAGTACAAGGAAGAAATGGGAATAGTAACCCGTCCCGTGAAGGTGAGGAGGAATGGGTTCTATGGCCTGCTTCGCGAGAAGGGCAGATATTTCTTCCCTGACCAAAGGAAGATGGTCCCTTGAGTAAGAGGACTTCAGAGGGGCGGTGGAGGTTTCTGTAGAAACTCTGTGGAGTGCCCTCTGAGAATCTGAAGCACCCATGAATCGATGTTATCCTCTCCCAACACGGAAGGTGGAGGAGAATCTCCCTCCTACCGGTTCCTCGGGAGTCGGAGGCAGTGGAGAGGAAGGAGTCAGGTGGTGGGCAGCGCCACAGCTGGGCGCCGCTGCTTTTGGGTGTGGGGCCTGGCAGCTGCAGGGCCCGGCGTTTGGTAGCCCGCCTTCCTGGGTTTTGCTTGAGGCAGCTGCAACTGCGAAAGGCGGCGCTGCAGGGGATGGGACGGTACATGGAATCCACAGATTTCAGGGCCGTCCCCTTCTCCTTCAAATCGGTGATGATGTCCTTAACATCACCACCAAAAAGCACTGAACCCCTGAAAGGTGCTTCCTGGATTGCTGATTGCACCTCCGGGACCAAACCGGACACGCGGAGCCAGGCGTGACGCCGAAGACTTATGGCGAATGCGGAGCTCCGCCCTGCAGTGTCCACTGCATCGTAGGTTGTCCTCAGGATGTGACGACTGGCCGAACGAGCAGAACGGACTAGGTCAGCTAACTCCTGCTCGACTTGGGAGTCAGGTAAGGAGTCAATCTTAGATTCCGCCTGAGTAAGGATAGCCTTCTGGTAATCCCCCATATGTGCTACATAATTAAGGGCCCTAATTCCCAGTGTGGAAGAAGAGTATATTTTTCTTCCATACTGATCCAGAAGACGAGATTCCTTATCCGGGGGAGACAAGCTCAAATGTTTGGGATGTGCTGACCGGCCGTGAGCGGCGCTAATCACAACCGAGTCTGCACGGAGGGGTGAGAATCCAAAAATTCGACACCCTCCGGAGCCTGGTATAGCCTGTTGGACTTCCAAGGAAGTGGGGCTAAAGCCAACGGTTGTTTCCAGATAGTGGAAACAAGGTGGGCGTGAGGCTCAATCCAGGGTGGCACTAGAGTAGGGACCGTAAGGGGCAGGTCCAGATGTTCGGCGAGTTTAACCCGCTGAGGATCTGGTTCCAAAGAACGCCACTGATGTACTTCCTGGATCTTCCTGAGCAATTCCGTGAAGGAAGGATCCTCCGGAGGAAGTCCTCGGCCGGGGCTTGGACGGAGAGTGAGGCTCGTCGTCTTTCTCGGAGCATCCATCGGAGGAATCCGAGGAGTCAGAGAGTGAAGAAGAAGAAGAATTGGAAGCAGAGTAAGACTCCCTGACTCGTCTAGGGGGAGGAACGGGTTCCTTAGGGGGAATCCCTGGACACTTGTCCTGCCCCTCTCTGGATCCAGAGGGAAGAGCTCGGGAATCCGGAGGCGGAGAGGGAGTGTGCCGTCTCGGGCGTACGGGGGCCGGAGGTGGCACCGTCGCCGTAAGGCGGCTCTCGACTTCCTTGGTGAGCTGAGCCTTGGCCTCAGCCCACCAGGAGGCCAGAGTCTCCTGAAGATCCATCTGCGGCCTGGGGGTGGTGGAGGAGGAGGGGGATAATTATACTGATTATATCCGTAGGGCGAGTATCCGTAAGCCGGCTGCGGGAATACCAGTGCCGGGTACTGTGGCGCTGGGTACTGCGGACCCGGGTAAGCCGGCGTCTGATACGACGGCGGATACCCAGGTACCAGAGGAGCTGCCGGAGCAGACGGCCCAGTAGGGGGCCTCACGGACGGATCAACAGTGATAGGCCCTTGGAGGGTTGGGCCCGATGGTGGAGGGATATCCCTCGCCGGTGTCGGAGTCGACGTCAGATCCGGTTCAGTAGGAGGAGGGTCTGACTGCGGAAAAGCATCCCGTGCATCGCCTGGGGACGGTGGGGAAAAGTCCCCGGGGTCAGGCAGGGGCGACTAGGGCTCCCCGGATGGCAGCGAAGGCTGCGGGGAACCTGGGACGACAGACAATGGAGGGTCTGTCGTAGGCTCACGCCCGGGCGCACGGAGGAGCCGACATGCGACTTAGGGTGAATCCCGGCCGGGCGCCAGAGGGGCGTCCGACTTAGGGTCCCTCGTCGGGGCGGTCGAGGGTGAGAAGCGGCCTGGTCCGAGGGGACACTCACCATCGCGCAACCTCAAGGGTTGGGCGTCTTAGCGGTCTTCTCCCGGCGGGCGGAGGAGCCGACGTCCAGCTTATGGGAGGTGCCTGCACCAGTAGGCAGCAAGCCTGCAGCAGTACTGGGGGCAGAGGCCTCCTATTGCCCGGAGGCGCCCGTAGGACCCAAACACGAGCCCGATGGGCGGGCCGACGCCTCCTCCAAAGCCTTGGAGGCTGCCGTTGGGCGATTCCCCGGAGGGAACATTACCTGAACCGCGACTCCGGCTGGAGTTGCGGACGAGGAAGCCTTCTCCCTGTGCCTTTCTTTATCCCACTTCTTGTGTCTTTCTGGAGAGGTTGACGCCTGCCTAAGCTTCAACTCCTTCTCCATTGCAGACATCTTTTTTTTAAGGAGATGGGCTTCCAAAGACTGCTGGCGTCGTCTGCGGGTGGCCACGTTGAAATGCAGGCAATGCGGGCACTTGTCGACCGCGTGGTCGGGCCCTAGGCAAAAAGGCAGAGAGTGTGTGACCCGTCCTTGTGAGGGCAGTTAGAGCCGCGCCAGAGCTGCCTTGTTTTGGAAGGGGCGACATAAACAGACGTTCACCTGACGAAATCGTACTAAAATACCAATAATTTTCGGTAAAAAAATGAAATAACAGGGCTGAGGCCGAACTTTACCACGAGGTGCTGCACGAGCTGACAGCGGGAAAGAACTGGAAGACGGGCGTCCGGGACCACCCCTTTATACTGACGCTGCCTGACGCCGCCACCTGATGGGGGCGTCCCTACCGGGACTGCTAGCTAGAAATTTTTCTCCAGGTCCTGCCGACGCCAGTCCTATATGTAATTACCTACTGCAAGAGCCCTCTCAAGTAAGATCAGGAGTTAAGATTCGCACAAACATGAAAAAAGGGTCTTTGACCCCTTCAGAGAATGCAACAACAGGGTGGATTACAGAATCATTATGCGCATAAAAGCAGACTCAGGGTGTACTTACTCCTCTCCAGAAGGAATATTAACTAGGGTCAATAACTCCCCCAAATCAGGAAGGAAGATGGGAGAATTTTTAACAACCCCTATTACCCTTGAAAAGGTAAAAACAATGCAGCTCCTGGGTTGGATGGGATAAGAGTGGAGTTTTATAAAACGTTCAGTAAAGATATAGCCCCAGCCTTAGAAATATTTAATTGTATGTTGCAAAAGGGGACATTAGTGCAATCTATGAATCAGGCTTCATTAATTTTGCTTTTTTCAAAAAGGCAAGAGAGGATCTGAGAAATTGGAGAACGTTGAGCTTGCTCAACACAGACCTAAAAATTCTTATTCAATAAAAATGAATGACCTAAAAATTCTTAGTAAAATTCTACTTAGACTAGTAGCCGTTGCAGATAGTGTCATTAGCCCCTATCAAGCATGCGCCATACCATATATAAGTCAACATGACAATCCGATTTTAATAAGGGAAATATTTCATAAAGCAAATACAAAACACCTACAAGGCTTCCTGTTAAGTATTGACCAGAAGGCCTTCAATAGGATTTTGCACCTTTTTTTTATAAAGTTCTCAAGGCTTATGGGGTGCCTGCTGAATTTGTCAAACAGATCCAGCTTATGTGATAGCTAGGCCACTGTTCTTCCTATTATAAATGAATGGATAGGGCAAGAGATTAAGGTAAAAAGGGGTGTCTGGCAGGGATGCCCCCTCAGTCCCTTACTTTATGTCTTTTGCATAGATATTTTTCTACGGGCACTTGAACTAAATGCAAATATCCAAGGCCTAAGGCTGAGCTCAGGATCCCCCGACATTAAGGCTTTGGCCTATGCAGACAATTTAGTTTTATGCTTAGATCCCACAACAAGAGAGGACACAATGATTAATCTTTGTCAGGGTTTCTCGGACTATTCAGGGTCCAGAATTAATTATGAGAAAGGTATTGGAATTACATTGGGTAACTCCTCTGCCCCTTCAGACAATTCTGCGGGTATTCAGCTAACCAGGGGGACGGTTACAATCTTAGAGGCCACATTTGGAGGGGAAAATATGGATCAGACTAATTGGGACAAAGCATACATAAGGCCAATAGAATGGTTAATTCCTGGCAAGGGCAGCAAATGTCAAAGAAAAAAGGGTACTTTAAATCCTTGCTTTATCCCAGTATTCTTGTACATTAGTTATGTATCCCCCATGGTTGCAGCATTATATAGTGTCTTTTTCCAAGCCCTATGGGGCAATCATTTAAACCCCTTAAAAAGGGCTGTAACTTACAGGAAAATTAAGGAAGAGGGATTGGAGATGACAAACCCAGTTGCCTTCTTTTGTAACATATTTATATCATACAAATTTGGAACTGCATTAAGACTCAGAGTCCAAATGTGGAAGGAGCATGTGCTTAGTTGGATAGTTCCTTGTCAGGCATCATGGTCCCAGAACAAGACCAACACACTTCACAGGTTTCCAGGCCTGCCAAGATATGGGGCAGAGCAGTTGAAGAATCTCATTAAATGGGGGCATTTCTAGCGATAACCTTCTAGTCATGTCTAGAAAGGAAATATATGTGCATATACTTCAGGAGTATAGTGAGCCTGTCCCTTTAGGTGATTGCCCTAGTGAACAATTACAATTTATTTTAGATATGTTACAGTCTAAAAGACTCCCAGACTTTGTATGGGACTCCATCTGGTTGAGCTTGGATAGTAGGCTGAATGTTGGAAATAAGACAGATCCGAGACAAGTATTGCCCAAGGCAACTATGTCTACAAGTACTGGAAACGCAGGAACACTTTTTTTTTTTAAGAATGTCAATGTTACGTACTTATGGAATTTTTTGGCAAATTTAGGGCAAGAACCCTTATTTGTCTCGCTGTCACATCATAGTATCATATGGGATATTTCAGTATGGATGGGGTAAATACTGTTCTGAAACACTTTATATAATTCTGGCAATTATTAGATTATATATATGCAGTCATGATGCTTGTGGATTACACAAAGGCTGGTGTCATATCCACAAATGTTTAGAAATATTAAAATTTCTGTACTGATAGATTGAAGTATTGATGGATATTAAAAAATACACAAATGAGAAGGTTAAACTACTGTGGATAAACTGTGAAAAGTGGGCTAAACCTCCATGAGAGTACGATTTTCTGTACAGGATATTGTGTTTTCTTTTATGTTTATTTTCTTATTCTTTTTTCTCTGTTTTCAATAGCTTTATTGTGTACTTGGTACTCATGAAATACAGGTTACTCACCTGTAACAGGAGTTCTAGGAATGGTATATGTTGTTCATCCACACTCATTGGCAGTATCCTTGCCGCTTTAAATCTTGCCGGAAGGTCTTCAAGCTTGCTCCTCCCACCCACCCGGGTGGTATAACTCTCGGCTCCGCCCCATGACGCCAGATCTGGCCCGCTGGAAGCTCAGGTTGTGCGTCGAAGCCGGGGAGGTCGGGTGGGTCGTGTGGATGAACAACATAACCATTCCTAGAACTCCTGTTACAGGTGAGTAACCTTATTCTAAGGACATGGATATGTTGTTCATCCACACTCATTGGCAGACTCCTAGCAGTTCTCCGGGAGGAGGAGGCAGAACACACCCCATATACTTACTTGGGAAAGAGACTGAAGCACGAGGCCCCAAAACCAGCATCCCGGCGTGACTCAAGGTCGATGTGGTAGTGGGTAATGAAGGTGTTTGCTGACTTCAGGTAGCAGCCCTGCAGATTTCCTGGATAGGGGCGTCCCTGGAAGCAGCCACCGTTGCAGCAGTATGGCGGGGAATGAGCTCTTATCCCTCTGGGAGGCTCCATGCCCGCTAACTTATAGCAGAGATCTATGCAGGAGGTTACCCACCTGCTTATCGTCCTTGGCTGCAGGTCTGCCAGATGCGGCTTCAGCGTAGGTGACAAACAGCTGGCGAACCTCTCCCGAATTTCAGCCGTGCGCTCCTTATAATAAGCGGCGCCCTTCTAGGATCAGAGTATGGAGCCTATATTCGCCTCCGAGGTGTGATTGGGGTAGAACACCGGCAGAGTCAACACCTGGTTAGGTGAAACTCCGACACCACCTTGGAGGAATTTCGGTGGGGGCGAGACAACCTTGTCCCTGTGGAAGACCAGGTAAGGAGACTCGATGGAAGCGCCTGGAGCTCTCCCATCCTTCTGGCTGACGTGATAGCCACCAAGAAGGCGGTCTTCCACGACAGGTGAGAGAGAGCACCACCTGTGCATAGGTTGAATGGCTCTGCCCATGAGCTTTGCCAGTACCAGCAGTAGATCCCACGGAGGTGGGGGTTCCGCACTGGAGGAAATGTGATCAAGGCCTTTGAAAAAGCGCAGACCACCTTCTCCTGCGCCACGACTGCTTCCGGCCCGCGCCCGTAAGCAGAGATGGCTGCCAGGTGCACCCCTTAGGGTCGTCGACCTAAGCCCTTGACTAGAAAGGGACCATAAATAGTCCAAGATGCTTGCCAAGGAACAGGAGGAAGGGTCCAACCCTTGCCCTGACACCAAATGGAAAACCTTTTCCATTTGAAGGCATAACATTTTCTGTCGACTCTACGGACGCCTCAACTACATTGAGGACCTCGTCGGAAAGACCCAAAGCCTGGAACTCTAGCCGCTCAGGAACCAGGCCGTCAGGTGCAGGGATTGAAGGTCCGGATGGAACACCTTCCCTGATTGACTGAGAGCAGGTCAGGGCAGCTGGAAGCTGCAGCGAGTCCTGGAGCTGAGACTGAGGAGATCTGGGTACCAGAACTGGCGAGGCCAGTCTGGGGCTATCAGAATCACCTGCGCCTTGTCCTCCTCGCTTGCAGAAGCACCTTGTGGATCAAGGAAATGGGAAAAGGTAAAAGAGGCCCGGGGTCCATTGCCTCGAGAAGGCATCCCCTGCAGCGACCCTGCTGAGGCGGGCATGAAACAGACTCAGCCGCGTTCTCCATGGAGGCAAACAGGTCCACCTGAGGTGTGCCCCAAAGGGAGAACAGATGCTGTCTACCTCCGGCAGGAGAGACCACTCGTGGGATGCAGCCCTATCCGGCTCAGGGCATCGGCCAGGGTGTTGGAGGCTCCTGCCACGTGAATGGCTAGGAGATCCGCCCAGGCTGCGAGACTAGTGACCAAACGCGGAGAGCTTCCTGCATAGAAGCATGAGCGGGCTCCCGCCTGGCGGTTTAGATAGTACATGGTCGTGGTATTGTCCGTCTGGACTCGGACCACTTGACCCGAGGAGCGGGCAAAAGGCGGTGAGAGCTAGGCGGACCGCTTGGAGCTCCAACAGGTTGATGTGGCATCGACTCCCGGGGACCAGAGGCCATGAGCCGTGAGTTCCCCAGATGGGCACCCCAACCCATCAGAGAGCATCGGTCGACAGAGAGACCGTCGGCTGGGCGGACTGAACGGGATGCCCTCCTGCAAATGATCTGGAGCGGTCCACCACTGGAGCGTTCCCATCCCCTGTGTCACCGACTACAAGCTGGTCCAGGGATCGCAGCGTTGTGACCACTGGCTGGCCAGTCCCCACTGAAGGGGACGCATGTTCCAGCGGGCCCAACGGACCACGCTGGTACAGGCCGCCATGAGACCCAGGAGCGCAGGAAGTCCCGCAGGCGCAGTGCCCAACCAAATGATTCGGGCAAAGGAGAAGAACCTCGGCCCTGTCCGCCGGGGCAGCTCTGGCTCGAAGAGAGTCGAGCTGCGCCCGATGAATAAAATCCCTGCTTCGGCTCGAGATTCGACTTGGCCTCGTTGATAAGGAGGCCCAGTTGAGAGCAGACCTGGAGGCCAGATCTCTGGACCCTCCGCCTCCTTCCTGGAGGAGCTGCTATCAGCCAGTCGTCCAGGTAAGGGTACACCGGACCCCTGGGCATGAGAGATACTGTCCACTGCCATGCATTTGGTGAAGACCCTGGGAGCTGGAGACAAGCCGAAGGGCATGGCTGGAACTCGAGAGATCCTTCCTCAGGCGAAGGAATCTCTGGTGGGAGACAGACGGATAGGGACGTGGCAACGTCCTGCAAGTCAGAGAGCAGAACCACACGCGCGTTCCAAGGATGGTATTATCTGAGCCAGAGTGACCATCCTGAAGGTTGAGACCTTAGGAACTTGTTTGAGTCGTGTGGAGTGGAGAATGAGGGCAGCCCCGTCCGTTCGGAACCAGGAAGTACCTGGACACAAACCCTGGGTCTGAAGGAGGGTCCACCACCTCTCTTACCACCTCCTTCTGGAGGAGGAGGCGATATAAGTCGACGAGCCGCCAGTGAGCTGGGGATCCCGAAGCCCCGAGGCGACGGCTCTGAAGGGTGGTGCCTGCTCCAATTCCAGAGGCAGGCCTCTTCCACCACCTCAAGCCCACCTGTCCGTGGTAACAGCGGACCAGGCGGAGCAGGAATGCGGGCCGTCTGCAGGGAGGACCAGGGTGGGGCAGCGGGGATGGGCGACCCCTCAGCCCGTCACTGGGCAGGCTTGGAGGAGGACGGCCGAGGGACCTCCTGGGCCTTTCCTCCCTGCCTCCTGTTAGAGGGAGCGGCTTGGGTTTGGGATGCCAAGGCCGGGCCTGCTGGCCCTGGCGTTGCTGGGCCGGGCGCGCGGGGGCTGGAAGGACGAAAGGGCTTAGGCTGGTTTCGCAGCCTTTGTCCTTCTGAAGCGGAAGAGACCGAGTCCAAGGTGGCATGGACTTCTCGATCCTCTGCAGGTGACCTTCCACCCAAGGCGAAGAGGTCAGTCCCAAAAGGAACATCCGCCAACTTGTGCTGGGTATCAAGTAAAGTGGATATCCTCAGCCAAGCCCGCCCGACGCAGCCACTGCGGCCGCCACCGATCTGGCACATGAGTCCCCTACATCCAAAGCAGTCTGGAGCTGCTGTTTGGCCACTGCCCTGCCTGGTCCCGCACCTGCTTAACCGTAGTCTGCAGATCGGCGGAAGATGAGGATGACCTCATCCAGGGGCCCAACAGGGCATGAGAAAAAAATGTGCCATGAGGGCGGCGAACTGGCCTGGCGAAAGGCGAGAGAGAGGACACAGCGTAGACTTTCGCCCGACATGGTCAATTTCTTGGACTCCTTGTCAGGAGTTTGTCCACATCCTGGCGTTGCGGCTGGCGGAGCTGTCGGTAACAACCCCTCAGCAGAGGGGTGTTCGAAAAAAAACGGACAAGGAACCAGTGAGGGACCTTGCCTAGCCATCCTGGCCGGGCGCAGGGCAGGAAGCAGGCTGCCAAAGTTCAGTGCTGGACCCACTATGGCCTCGGCCACGGAAGGCCTCCGTCGAAATCCCTCGGTCCAGAATCTCCGTGAGGATACCTGGCCGTTTGAAGCGGTTCGAGCTCCATCCCGTAGACTCCGAGATGAGCCGAAGCAGTCCTAGGAAGACGAGGCAGCTGTCGTCCATTGGCTGACCTCCTGAAGACTCCAAGTCCAGTCGCTTGGAGAAGAAGGAGAATCATCTTCGGACTCGGAAGGTCCTCGAAACTGCCTCTGGCCTGAACCACCCTTCACCTGCGGGGTCGGCGAGTGAGGGTAACTGACAGCCGATGGGGTAAACCATAGCCGACCGAGAATCCTTGGTGGGCCCCAATTAGGTGGCTGTGGGCGGAGGTTCCACACATTGTCGGGCAGCTGGTTTGGCGAACAACCGGCCTGGGTATAGGCTCCTCGGGCAGAGTCGAGGGTTGTGGCCACGTTCGGTGACAGCCATTAATGGCGGGGAAGGGCGCGGATCGGCTTATTCCAGCCAGGAGGAGCTGTTGCAACATAAAGGTCCTCGTGCCGTCAGCGTAATTCGCCGAAGCCTCCCTCATCCGAGGAGGAGGGGGGCCGAGCGGCGCCCGGCCACTGCGGTGCGAGACCGAGACCGCCTATGGCGGTGGGAGCGGCTGGACAGCGAAGGAGTCCAGACGAACCGGAGTCCCGGAATTTCGAAGTCGGTGCAAGGAGGTGTCGGCCGGAACCGACACTCCCTTGACTTTCGGAAGGTCCATCCGAGGCTCCAAACCGAGGCTGCAAGGCGAGCCGCAGGATCCTCAACTCCTCCCGGGGAGACAGGGAGAGAGGAATCTCGGCTGCTAAGCGACAGCCCGTCCAATGGGTCGAGAAAATCTCGACTTCATCAGTAAGTCTCGGTCAACTGACCTGACGGGGACACCGTGAGGCCAGTGGCCGGGTCAGCGGTCGACCGAAGCCGACGGTCGACGGCCCGGGAGAGGGACCTTCCCGCCTCCCCAAGAGCGCGCCGACGGAGGGATTACCCTTGTCCCTCTTTTGGACCGAGAAAAGGTCCAGCAGGCGCAGAGCCCTTCTCCTTTAGTGGAGAGGACAGACAAAGCTCCTTAAAGGAAGCCGTGGGAAGAACCCAGAGGACCAGGATAAATGCGCGGCCGAGAGATACGTAGCGCGCCTCCTCTTCGAGGGCTAACCATCCGCCGGCTGATCCGCCGAGGCCGCCGCCGGACACCGCCAACCGGCCTCCTTGACTTCACCGAGGGAACGCCTCGGACGCTCCAGTTGCAATCGGGCAGCACGGTCTCTGCAGGACGTGAGGTCGAGAAAGATGAGCACAGGTCGCAAGCCTGCGGGTCGTGCTCAAGGCCTAAGCAGTGAACACCGTGGAGTGTGGATCCGCCGACATCTTCTGCCCGCATGGGCATCTCCAATCCGGAGTCGATTTATCCTATCGCGGCAGCGAGGGATCGAAGACTGAAGTCTTTGCAAAAATATTATTTTAAACCGCAAACGGAGAAATAGGAACCAGTCACAAACGCAGAGCGTTAAGGAGGGAACCTGAGCTTCCAAGCGGTAAGGAAGATCTGGCGTCATGGGGCGGAGCCGAGAGTTATACCACCCGGGTGGGTGGGAGGAGCAAGCTTGAAGACCTTCCGGCAAGATTTAAAGCGGCAAGGATACTGCCAATGAGTGTGGATGAACAACATATCCATGTCCCTAGAAGTGTTAATTTCTATATGTATTTTTTCACAATTTGTTTTTTTGTTTGAAGTCCTACTAATAAAAATTCACCTACTCTTTTCAAGAAGTGTTATGGGATCTTTAACGTCCACCTGAACCACCACCAGAAATATTGAATACAAACAGAAAAAATATTGAAATATTATAAATTATCAAAGAATAGTGGGGGCTTTCACCAAGAAACGGATTAGAGGAACAGAAAGTGGCTGCATACGAAGAGGATTTTTTTAGTTAAAACTCAGGAAGCAGGACAGGAAATAAAACAAAATACTCGGATGGTGCTCACAAATTTCAGGTGCTCAAATAAATCAGGAGAAAAGCCAGGTACTGCACATAGGGACACACAGATCAAGAAGTAGAAATCAACTTTACGGGTATTCCTAGTGCCTTCCACTATCTCAATTTTAGGCATTCACTTTGGTAATGAAAATCTTCAGGTTCTAAACTGGGAAAATAGAAATAAACTATGCGAGTCAAAAGTAGAAATCTGGAAAAGCTGGACATTTTCAAAAAAAGAAGAGAATTTTAACCATGAAGAAATGTTTGCTCCCCATATTTACCTATTTAAGTTTTGTATATCCCCCTCCGGTATGTTTTGAGACCAGGTTATTTGGCTGCTTCTTCCAAATGCTATGGGGAAGCAGGGTGAATCCAGTAAAAAGGGCATTTAGATATTTATCGTTAAAATCTGGAGGTCTGGGTATGATTAACTCCGTCAGGTGGGAGGATACTTTGACACCTTGGCAGATGTGGACCAAGTCTTTATCAGGTTTTATACACCACATGAGGCATTGGTCCCCTAAAACTGTTACAAACTTATAATGTACCAGAATCTGCTGATTCCACCCTAAGGAAAATTACACAGTGGAAAGTTTGTAAGCAATCATTAAACTAATTTACGAGAAAACAATTACAGAACCATATAAAGACGTCACAGTTTGTTGAACAGGTAGAATTTCCAAAAAGGTTTCCCTCCAAACACTCAAAAACTTTAGCATTATTAAATGATAAAAGAATTCCGGTCAAAACATGGGATGTTCTCTGGCTCAGCTGCAAGCACAAATCACTAGAAGATAGATTATGTTCTAGGGCAGAATGTCATCAAGTGGAAGAAACACAAATTCACTTCTTTCTAGAATTTCCCACGACACAATTGTTATTAACTACTTTGGCCACAAGATGGCAGTGGCTGCATCTAAATAATCTGACATGAATTTTTTATACTGGGTGTTTACACAGGATATTTAAAATATTTTCAAGCTAGTACTCTCAATGTCATCTTTGCTTGTATTAAATATTGTCTACCGCAGGCTAGGTCCAATATTTAACAGCAGTTAAAGCAGCAGTGCAATGAAAAATGTTTTTCCAAAAAATCTAACGTCAGTTACAATTAGGAACAATATTAACATACCTATCAAATGCTCTTGTCCAGGTACATACTATGCTGCCTGTTTACTTTTTCGATCCGAACCCTTGCCAGGTCTGCCACGTTATGTCTATGCAAAATGTGGCAGCCATCTTTTTTTGAGAAAAAATTATATTAAAACATCCAATGTCACTGCACTGCTGCTTTAAATACATTTCCAATTACTTTTGCTAGGATAGAAAATAATCGCAAACAGACCAAGGCACAGGATTATAAAAGACTACCACTGGGCAGGGCTGGTGTTTTATGGCGAAGAATTGCCTGGATGGATTAAAGCAGGGCTAGAAATTCCTAGAGTTCTGTGCACACCCAAAATCATGCATGGAACAGCAATCGTGCCAGTAACCAGTCGGGTATACAGATTTTTGCAAAATAGTTTGAGTGCCCCAAGTGCTATTCTGCGGTTCAGTTGATGAAAATCGGTATTTTCCCAAGATTTGCGGGGAGCTTACCGAATGATGGCAGGACTACAGCTCCCAGCATGCTCAACTCTTCTGCACTTCCTCCAACCAGCGATGTTCTTGGTCACACCCATCAGCAGGAAGTTCTGCGATTGGGACAGCCACTTGGGGAGTTCCCTTTACTGAAGATGCCCAGCAGTTGGATTGTTCATGTGCGATTTAATTTTTTGCGTGAAGGAGAACGTTGTGGCAAGTTTAAGTGAACAGAGTGGTAGCAAAAAACTGTTGCTTCTGTGCAAATGATGGCTGTTTCCAGAGTGCATGAGGAGGATCAGAGCAGCTGGTGCAGACCCAGGTACTCACGGGAGTGTGGGATTAAAAACAAGCCCCTGGCTGCATGGGGGAGTGGGGAAATTAAGTTAATTATCAGAGATCCTCCTTGTCCCCCTGGCTTCTAACCCAAACTTTGTTAAAGCCAAGGCTGGAGTGCGGGAACGTTTGTCAGTGGGCTGGGCTCACTAGCTGAAAACTGAGTCAGCCACAGGGATAAGAACCTTCTTTAATCTGGGTTAGGTATGTGGGACAAAGTTGGGCGCTCATCCTTGAGCAAGGTATATTTAGTTTGATCCCTGTGACGGGGAACAGGGCAGGATCTGGCAGTTTAGCACCAGTAATACACTAGGGTACAAAAGAGGGGCTCCGATAAAGCTGACTGAGCAAGATAGGATCTTGGCACATGCAGACTGCACAAAAAATGTCTAACAAATAGTTACATATAAAACAAGGCTTTTGAAGATGCAAGTATTACACCCCATAAAGTTGTACACCATGACATCATCCACTCAGACTATGAGTGGATGAACTCCTGCTGTATTTTTATCAGGTGTAATATTAGCACCTTAAATAAAACATTTGTTTTATATGCGACTGTTTGTTAGACTTTTTTGTGCCGTCTGCATGAGCCAAGACCCTTGCCCAGTCCAGCTTCCTAGGAGCCCCCGTGTTTACCCTGTGTTACTGGTGCTAAACTGCCAGATCCTGCCCTGCTCCCTGTCAAGGGCATCAAACCTTTTCTCCGCAAGAAGAGAGAATGTTCCTGCTGCAACAGACTCCTATAGGCAACCAACCTGGGAGACTTCTACCGAATCATACTTTTAGTAGCAGTATACAAAAAAAAAAAAGGGGGGGGGTTGTATACCAGTTTTCAAGATGGAATACTAAGTCTTGGGAAATGGTATTCCGTGTGGAATACCACTTTTTAAAATGAATTTCTAGCCCTGAAAAGGCAAAAACAAAGAAGATACTTAGAGTATTAATATAAGGAATAGTTTGTCTATGAAATATGTGAGGACTGTACAATTAACAAGTTGTACATAATGTATAGTATGCAGGTTGCCTTTTCTTTTATTTCTTTTTGATTATTTAGGAGTTAAAAAAATTGGGATAACACTACTTTAACAGTCCATGTTTGTTTTATGTATTTTTCTCCTTCATTTGTTGTCTTTAGTGCATGTATAAAGTGTGTAACATTTGTGAGAACATTTTTATTCATCCAAGATTGTTAGGTTTTTGTTCGAAATAAAATTACCCATCTCTTTTCAAGAAGTGCCATAGGATCTTTAACGTCCACCTGAACTACCAGCACAGGCAGACGGGACCTCGGCTTAAAGACTTGTACGAAAGACAGCACCTCAGGAGTGCAGCATCCCCCCTCCAGATGCACTACAATGTCAGTACTGGGATTTACCCCAAGTGCCTTTGACTAGAACCCACAACTTTTCAATTTTCCGGCCTCAGAGGTGAGTGTGCAAAGGAAAATTACTTACCTACCGTAATTCTTGATCTTCTTGTATCTTCACCATTCATTACTTACAGGGTGTAAGCGAGGCGCGCACCAGTCACGAAACTTTTTTTTTTTTTTTTTTTTAAAGTTGCCTACATGGCCCGCCCTCGGGCGGCGTCATGCGGGCGGCCGTTAGTAGCGACCGACTCCTCCTCCAACTCAGTTCTGTGAGCCGGAGGCAAAAGTGAAAGCAGAAAATATAGATAGCGAGGCAAGATAGCCGAGGGATAGCAAAGCAAGGAAGAATGAACTGAAAAGGAATAAGCCGATGGAGGAAGGACAGAGGAGATAAGAACATCCTTAGCCTAGGGAGTGCAGGGGCCTCCTTACCTGGGCGACTCTAGGAGGAGAGATGAGTAGGAAATGAGAAAACAGAAGAAGAAGAAGAAAGAAGAGAGATGGGATGTTGGAAGGGACCAGAAGGCCCAACGAGCATAGTTAGCTTGTAGCTGAAGGCTCGACTAAAGGGAAGCAAGAATCCGGAGATAGAGCTGAAGAGAAGGTTCACCGAACCCGCTAGACAGACTCAGGAGGGCACAGTCCTCATCTTCAACATGCCATTGTTCTTGACACCCACCTCGGCTCCTGGCCGCGGAGGGCCTTTAACTGTAGGACAGCCGAGGAGGGAAGAATAAAACCCCAGCAGCATGAGAGCGCTGCTCAGGGGTTTAGAAATGGAAAATGTAAGCCTTTCAGGCGTTTCAAGATAGAAATGGGACTCAGACTGACTGGCTAAGGCCGGCCAAGGCTTAGGCTGGCTAAGATTGGATATGGTCAGCAGAGCTCTACTGTAAAAACTGTCCAGGAGGACACTTAAAGGGAGAAACCACTAGCAAAACAGCGAGAAGGATAGCCTACCTTCTCATTTGCCTTCTTGTTTGATTTCTCCATTTTTTTTTTTTTTTTAACTAGATGCATGACCCAGATACCAAGATGCCTATGCAGTCGGAGAGAGTTCCCTCAGCATTTTTTTTTTTTTAAAGAGAAAGGAACAGACGTACTCGTTCCTCTGCTCTGCAAGGTAAGAATAGAGGGGGGAATCAGATTTCAGGGCAACTATCTGAACACGGGATTGCAGGATCAAAACTGAATAGCCTGAGCCAGGCCAAAAAACCCCAGAGGTATCTTGCCATAAGAATAGCAAGAGATAGTTGTGCAGTCTGATCGCCAATGCAATCCACGAGATGGCCCATGAATCTTAGAGTAAGTAATTTTTCTGGATTTTAGACCCCCTCAAGAAAGATCTTTTTTTTTTTTTTTTTACTTTTGTCTTTTTTTTTTTTTTGGAAAATTTAAGAATTTTCCCTATATTTTATATAAATGCAGAGAGAGGAAGGAGACGGGAGGTGGAGAAGCCACAGGAAGAGGCACTGAGGGGATGGTGGGCGGGTGTAAGTAATGAATGGTGAAGATACAAGAGAAGATCAAGAATTACGGTAGGTACGTAATTTTCCTATCTTCCCTTGTCAATCTTCACCATTCATTACTTCCTGGGTGAGTACCAAGCTCCTCTTCCCCTGGAGGGGGAAGAGGCCATACCCTGAGGGAACAAGACCCCCAGCCTTCTGCTGGTGAGAAACAGAAGGAGAAGACCCTGGCTTATTCAGAAAGCCTAAGAGGGAGAAGAGCTAGGAGGTGCCTCCCGAGGACGAGGGAGACGAGGGAGCCCCTGTAAAGTCTCCTAGCTCTGGAAGAAAAAGCAGGTCCCCGGAGGCGGAGGCCGAATCACCCTACGCCGGGCCAGGGGTGACAACCTGGAAAAGAGAAGCCATGCCGTCCGCCTGATGCAGATCGCTGTCCCGCAAGCCTGGAAGCCACCTCATTGGCGTCATAAGATGCCTTGCTTGGTGTCTTGCCAGCTCCAGGCCTACAGCGGAGAGGCAGCGGCTTGTCTGGTTTGCTCCGTATCAGGCATAGATGCCAGCAGCTGGGACATCATCGACCACAGATGCCGGTTGTAGGCAGCGTGGTGAGCCTGATGTGATGCAATACATGCACTCGCACGAGCAGAAGAGAACACTCTTCACCCCCAACGGTCGAACTGGAGAGAGTCCGAATCCGGTGGGCGGTCGTGCGCCAGGCAACGGCGCCCAGAAGGAGTATCCAGGTATACCAAACCTGAGGACGGGTTGGGAAGGGAACCTAGAGACTCAGAGGGGGCACAATACCTACGCTGGCAGTCCGCCGGGCTGGGAAGAAGCGGCAGGGGACTGCCATGACGGATAGAGCGCCTCCTGGAAGGATAGGCCAGGAAGGTACCACCAGATGCTGGGCACTGAATTCACCAAGGAATTCACGGCGTCTCCCGTTCGGTATTGTCTCTTCAAGCGTAGAAATCCGGAGATCCCTCACCATCCTCGAGAGGAAGCTGATATTCTGTGAAATTAGCATCGGAGACAGATGAGCAGGGGTTCCTCTCCCTCGGAGGAGGAGGCGAGGATGATAGGGAACTGGAATGCCCAGAGGATTCCTGCGGCGGGGAGAGTCGAAAGACCGCTCATGCATGTACCTAGCGTTATGAGGGAAGGCGCGCAGAACCCTGAACTGCTCCCAGGATAGCGGACCCGTAGGGCCGACATGGCCTGGGAGCGGGGGTGGTGAAGGCAGAGAGATGGGAGAGGGGCACCTCCGCGGAGGCAACTGCTCTCTGCGAGGGCTCTGGAATCCGGGGAAAGGAGCCCTGGAAAGAGGGATCCCGGATATCAGACCAGGCACGAGAATGGAACTCTGGGAAGCGGAGCCTGGAAGAGCCCTGGGGAGAACCTCCCTGTGCGGCCTGGGACTGCATGGATCCAGAAGGGCAGTCCGACAAACGCCGCCGAAGGACACCCTAGAACCCTGGAGGAGGCGAGGCTCTGCACTTGGCTCCTGGCCACCCCCTGAGGTGGCCAAGGAGAGTCCGAGCAACAGACCCCTGCCCTCGACCCCTCGGACTCGAGAGGCCCTCCTCCTCGACCACAGCATCCCCTGTCCCTAGAGAGTGACAGCACCCCGTGAGGTAGCTGTCACCGGGCCTCAGAGAGGAGCCTCCCCTCGTCACCCAGCGCCTGCCCCTGGGGCTCCGCCAGGAACCCCTCAGGAGGCGGCGAAGGGGGGACAGAGGGAGGGCCCGCTGCGCCGCCTGGCATCTCTAGCCACTGGGGACCCAGACTCGAAGAGTGGGGGTGCCAGGATGGTCCACGTCTGAATCATCGCCTCCGAGGAGGGGCCGAGACCAGCAGGACCTCAATGCTGGCCACCCAGGGTCCCAGGCTACGAGGCATGACTCGGCCCAGTACCAAAGGCGGCTCGCCTCCCTCACGCCGGTAGCAGCCAGGCCTAGCTCCACACCCCCAACGGCGCCGGCAAGGCCGGCACCGCCTGGAGGAAGGACCAGGCCCACGGCGCCGGGCGCGTCGGAAGGCGAGGCGGCACCGCCGACGGCGCCGGATTGTGCGGCGCCGCCAACGGCGCCGAGACTCAAAATGCTGGAAACGGGCGCCTGCCTCGATCACCGGCACCGCGAACGGCGCCAGGATCAGCAGGCGCCGAAGGCGGCGTCGAGTCCACCTGAGCTAGGGCCCAAAGACGAGGGCCTCGCTAATGGGGAGCCTGCACCTCCGAAGAGGTGACTGCCGAGGCGGTGTCGGCGCCGCGGCCCCGGGAGGGACTACGACGCTCCCCCGACACCGCAGAAGGGGCCTCCTCCTCGGCAAGAAAAGACGAGGAGACCCCCTCCTCCTCAGACCGTATAGGCCCGGGAGGGGACCCGGGGGAAGGGCCTAGAGACCTTACCTGAGAATCCCTTGAGCGACGTCGTCCCCCGAAGGTCGGCGGGGCTTTGCCGAGCTTGAACGCGCGGACTTCGAGGACACGGCGGTCCATGGAGAAACAGGCGTCGCACGAATCCATGTCATGGTTGGGTCCCAGGCAACGAAGACAAACGTCATGCCGGTCCGAGACGGAGAAATGCCGGCCACAGTAACACCGACGCATAGGGGCGCGGCCCGTCTTCGAAACACGTTTAGCTCCGGACCCGGAGCATAACGCCAAATCAGCAAGAAAAAACAGTAGGAGAAACACACCGGCCGCTTTAGAAAGAAAAAGAACGGTCTTACCGATCGGCGGCCGAAAGTGCGGAAAGAGGAGTCGCTGACGCAGTGGACAATGGACGCTCTGAAAACAGGTGCTGCCTCGGCGGGCGGGAGAAACAGAACTGAGTTGGAGGAGGTAGGTGCTTCTGCGGCACGCTGGCGCGTGACATCGGCTCTCGAGGCGGGGCCGTTAGGCAACTAAAAAAAAAAAGCTCCGTGACGGGTGCGCGCCTCCGGCTTACACCCTGTAAGTAATGAATGGTGAAGATTGACAAGGGAAGATCTTGCTAAGCCACCGACACAGTAGTATTATAAAGTAGTGTTCTGGAAATTCCCATTTTTAAAAAATTCCCCGATTAAAAAAAAAAAAAAAAAACACCCGTGTGCTACTACCAATCAACTGACAGCTATCTTTAGTATCTAGAGTGAGAACAGTTTTTGTTGTCAATTCTTTTAATCCCTCCTTCCTTCACTAATCAGCACGTCCTTAGGCCTTTGCCAGCACCACCTCCCATCCACTGAGACCCCCTTACCTGGAACTTTGGGAGTTTTGCACCACCAACACACAAGACCGCCACTCACCCTCCAGGGCGGGGTTGCCTTCTACTCCTCTGCTTGCTCCTCAGATGATATGGTGTAGTCCTGAAACGGATTCAGGCCCAGGCAGTCAACGGCTGGTACTGGACGTAGGTTGCTAGGTGAAGTGTCATCCTCCCAGTCAATGCCATATGGCATTTTTCCCTGATGCTGTCTGTGAAATGGCAATCCAGACAAGTCTGCAACACTCAGGCACACAGGGTGACAATCCCTAGCAGCACTGCCCCACTCTAAGCAGCCAGAGTGTGCTACCATCAAGCCTACGTTAGATGGTAGTCATGCACTTAGTGCTGGACACCCCCCCCCCCACCAAAAAAAAGACAGTGATCCCATGGATGCTCAATCCTTCTCCCCCAGCTGGGTATTCGATGACTCAGGCTCATTTACAAACTTGTGTTGTTGACAAACGGTAGCGGACTGTCCTTCAGTCACACTGCCCATTTTGTACAATCTCTAGCTAGTGCTATAAAATTCTCTCTCACTGCCATCTGCACAATTGGTGTTAGGTCCGTTTAAAAAGGTTCCTTGCACATGGTGCAAATTAGTTTAATTGATTCTAAATAGCCATCTGAGGCCTTACACTAGTGCTTCACCTGGAAGCAGTGTAGCGTGAAACGTCAGGGTGTACTCTCTGTACCATGCTTTTCTTTTCAAATCCTTCAAAGCTCATCTCTAATAAACAATTTCTCGGCAAGTGTTGCAGTTTCCTTCTCTGGTTATTCTCCAAGCAGCTGAAATAACACAACCGCACTGGCTACCATTACATTATACTTTGTGCATGTTTTAAGAAAAGAGGGGAAAAAATCCTCACAAAAAGTGTTTTTGCAACTTTTTATTTTATATAATCAGAGATCGAGTTTAACTACAAATAGTGAAAAGCATTTTGCAAACTAAACTTTCATGTAACCAGCACTGAGAAGTTACTTTATATATGTTCTAAAGAAGGCAAATACAAAAAAAAACTAGACAAGAAAAGTGAAGCATTTTGTAGAACATTGCTGAGATGTTAGTAGTAGCCAGTAAATGATACAATCAATATAAAAGGCAGTACAGGGTTTTGCATACCTGTTTTCATGGTGGAATATTTTATTCATGTTGGTATGCGAAATGGAGTACAACTCTAGCATGCTGTTGCTCTACAGTTTAATGTATGATCTGCTCTTTAAGATAGATAAAATTCCAGCCGCATAGGCAGAATACCAAATTTTGTTTTTTGGTATAAAATATTGGGCATCAGTACAGTGCGAGAGCGGAGCAGGAGTGTTTTTTCAGTATCAATAGAACACAGAGATATCTAATATAGCTTATGATGCATCTTTCACCCTCTATTATTCTAATTTGTAGGTCTAAAAATGTCATGATTAGGTTTACAGGGTAGGGTAAAGCTTCAGCAGTAGTCCTGTGGCGTTTTTTAAGTGATGATGTAGGCCAGTGAGTAGAATCACTCTGATATTTTCCAGTAAGCAGAATCATTCTGATAATGCAAAAAAAGTGTGATTACTAGGATATTGAAGGAGGCTTTTTACTGGGATACTGTTTGTTGATATACTGTGTTATTTAATGCACTGCAACAACAATCTACATCACTAGAAATCTGGAAAAAGATATTACAAATCCCTCTTCAGGTAAGTTTATCCAAAACAGATCAAAGATGATGATGGTGCATCCATCTCCAAGATAGGCTTGCACAGAAAACTCTTCCGAGGTAGTCTGGACCATGCCGGAGTACCTTTTGGGAGTCAGCCAGAGTTCAACCCTGCACTGCAAAAACTGGATGACCTCACCCACTTACCACATAGTTACAGTGAACATACAGGAACCAGGTTTATAAGTAGAGGACTTCCCCAATGCAAAGCACAATGGCTCCCACACCTAGTCCACTATGGGCAGTCAAGGTAATGCCCTCGTACCTCCCATAAACCAATCACTACGGTGTTAATGGAGCTAATGTGCAAGCTTAGAAGCGCAATCAAATCCAATTTTCACGCTGTACAAACCGGGTTATATACACAGTATATACATTTTTTTCTAGGAATCTTATGATGGAAACTGCAACTCAGTTGACAGTTTTGCAAACTAAAAGGGATATATTTAACCACTTATTTCCCCAGTGACCAGTCACCAGATCACTGCCCCTGGCCTTAACAGCAGTTGTGCAACAAGAATACAGAGAACAGCTGTAAAGAGCAATTATGTGGTGGTATGGACTACTACAGAAGAGATTACTAGTCAACAAGATACAGTATGACAATATGGAGTATCACAGGATTTGGATTTTGTTACGACTCAAGTGCATTGTGAGGCACCTTCAACCACCCGAGACGCGACAATCTCTCACACGGGAGCGTATTATATAAAAATGGCCCACAGGTGCTGGTATATTGCTGAGCTTAGTAATTAGTCCTAAACTATGATTATACTGAGGTATCAACACAAGGCATACAAACTTCAGCCAGTCCACTTTCAGGTTTAGTTCCATCCATTTGTGTAGCTGATATGAATTTTTTTCACAATTTAGAATGGAAAATAAAAAAATTGCTGATCAGTAGTTTTGCAAAGTGCACCACTGCTAATGAATTCTGAAAATGCATAACTGTTGTGAAGAATGAATACCAAAACAAAAAGTTCTGAACAACACATTTGTTTAGTTTTACTGTGCAATACTGGGATTATACGGTGGCTCCCCAATTGAGTTTTAAAAGGAAATAATGAGGTTCAGAAAGTTAGGTATTTCAGACCTGTGCTGTTGTGTGGAAAAATACAGGTCATGTGATTGTATTACTATTGGATTTAACAATATTTCAGCAATACGAGCAATGGCACGCTTTCTAAACATTCCCATTAAAAAAAAAACTATAAATGTACAAAACTAATACAGCAAGTAGTGGAATGTGACAACTTCTCTTTGAAATACTAAAGTGCTTTTCTTTCCCTAAATAATCTGAGACTTTTGTGCAATTTTGGCACAATACTGACCAGGAAAGGAGGGGGAGATGCAACAACCAGAACACAGAAAAATGCTATCAAAGACAACAAAATCCCCTTACAGCCTAATCAATCATAGTTACCTAGTGTAACCTTTGTACTTTGTTCACTTTTAAGGATAAAGAAAGGTACAATAAACAAAAAAAAAAAGCCAGCATTCAATGTATAGCACCAGATAACTTCAACAGAAGGGCTTAAGGCACAACTGCAAAAATGACACAAAGGCACTACGATACTAGAAAGCATATAGCGAAGCAGTCTAAATTTGTGGTGATTTGCATATACATCCCATGATGCTGTGCATTATTAGTGGGATAACTACGAGTGGCTTCGTATAGTGGCACGTGCATATTAGTAAAGAAAATCACAATCAATTCCTTTTTCTTTTTGTTACGCATTATCATGATCTCTTCTCCTAAACTCAAATGCAGAGGGGAAAAAAATGACATTTCGGTAACTATTTGGCAATACTTGTTTCAGCTCAGTTCGTTCACTGGAGGGTTGTAATCTGGTAACAGCTAACTGCATTGAAGTGTAACAGCATGTGGAAAGAGATTTTATGTAGTCTCCATTTTTATTCTGCAATTTCATCTCTACTTCCCAGCATGAGAAATGCTTAGGCAAAATAATGTACTATAGTGCACATTGCAGGTGGGTAGATTTATTAGAAGCTTTTTTTTGTAGTTTGCTGTTCTGTTCACTTAAAGGACAACTGTGTATTAATGCTACTTCGATCTTCGTTTATGGCTGTTGCTGCTGGGGTAGCTTCACAGGAGGAAGTCCTAGTAACTTGAAATAGGATACCACCTGATTGGGTACTTCGGCAAGCACAGCTTGAGAAAGAGCTTCCCTTGGTGCCTGTCCAAAGAAGAAGAAAAAAAATGTATAAGAAACACAAGTCCCAAAGTTAATGTTATGCTTTTTAACTGTCTGTTTCCACCCGGTTTCCTGGCATTCAAACACTGTGATGCGAGATTTTTATCTACAGCTGCCTCAGGAGTAGAAACATCTATTTACGTTATGACCAAAAAAGAGGTTACTCACCTGTAACAGGAGTTCTAGGAATGGTATATGTTGTTCATCCACACTTATTGGCAGGTATCCTTGCCGCTTTAAATCTTGCCGGAAGGTCTTCAAGCTGGCTCCTCCCACCCACCTGGGTGGTAAAACTCTCGGCTCCGCCCCATGACGCCAGATCTGGCCCGCTGGAAGCTCAGGTTGTGCGTCGAAGGCGGGAAGTCGGGTGGGTCGTGTGGATGAACAACATATACCATTCCTAGAACTCCTGTTACAGGTGAGTAACCTGTATTTTCTAGGGACATGGATATGTTGTTCATCCACACTGTCTGGCAGACTCCTAGCAGTTCTCCGGGAGGGGGGAGGCAAGACACACACCCCCGATACTTACTTGGGAAATAAAGACTGGAGAACCGAGGCCCCAAAACCAGCATCCTGGCGTGACTCAAGTTCGATGTGGTAGTGGGTAATGAAGGTGTGTGCTGACTTCCAGGTAGCAGCCCTGAAGATTTCATGGATAGGGACGTCCCTGGAAGCAGCCACCGATGCAGCAGTATGGTGAGTAGAATGAGCTCTTATCCCTCTGGGAGGCTCCATATCCGCCAACTTATAGCAGAGATTTATGCAGGAGGTGACTCATCTGCCCATCGTCCGCTTGGCTGCAGGTCTGCCAGGTGCGGCTTCAGCGTAGGTGACAAACAGCTGGAGAACCTCTCCCCGAATTCCAGCCGTGCGCTCCTTATAGTAGGCGAGCGCCCTTCTAGGGTCCAGAGTATGGTGCCTATATTGGCCTCGAGGTGTGATTGGGGTAGAACACGGCAGAGTCAACACCTGGTTAAGGTGAAACTCCAACACCACCTCTGGAAGGAATTTCAGGTGGGGGCGCAGGACAACCTTGTCCCTGTGGAAGACCAGGTAAGGAGACTCGATGGAAAGCGCCTGGAGCTCTCCCATCCTTCTGGCTGACGTGATAGCCACCAAGAAGGCAGTCTTCCACGACAGGTGAGAGAGATCACACCTGCACATTGGTTCGAATGGCTTGCCCATGAGCTTTGCCAATACCAGCAACAGATCCCACGGAGGTGGAGGTTCTCGCACCGGAGGGGAAATGTGATCAAGGCCTTTGAAAAAGCGCCAGACCACCTTTTCCTGCGTCAACGACTGCTCTCGCCCACCGTTAAGCAGAGATGGCTGCCAGGTGCACCTTAAGGGTCGTCCACCTAAGCCCTTGCTGAGAAAGGGACCACAGGAAGTCCAATATGCTCGCCAAGGAACAGGAGGGAGGGTCCAGGCCCTTGCCCCGACACCAAATGGAAAATCTCTTCCATTTGAAGGCGTAGCATTTCCTGGTCGATTCCTTACGGGAAGCCTCAACTACATTGAGGACCTCGTCGGAGAGACCCAAGGCATGGAACTCTAGCCGCTCAGGAACCAGGCAGTCAGGTGCAGGGATTGAAGGTCTGGATGGAACACCTTCCCCTGATTGACCGAAAGCAGGTCCGGGCGAGCTGGAAGCTGCCTCGGGAGCCTGGAGCTGAGGCTGAGATCATCTGGATACCAGCATTGGCGGGACCAGTCTGGGGCTACCAGAATCACCTGCGCCTTGTCCCTCCTCGTCTTGAGAAGCATCAAGGGAAATGGGGGGAAGGCGTAGAAGAGGCCCGGGGTCCACGGCCTCGAGAAGGCATCCCCCTGCAGCAAGCTCTGCTGGGGGCGGGCATGGAACAGCCTCAGCTTCGCTTCTCCCTGGAGGCAAACAGGTCCACCTGAGGGGTGCCCCAATGGGAGAACAGATCTTGTACTACCTCGGCAGGAGAGATCACCATGGGACACAGTCCCTATCCGATTAGGGCATCGGCCAGGGTGTTGGGAGGCTCCTGCCACATGAATGGCTAGGAGATCCGCCTCCAGGCTGTGCACAAGTGACCAGATGCGGAGAGCTTCCTTGCATAGAAGCATGGAGCGCGTCCCGCCCTGGCGGTTTAGATAGTACATGGTCGTGGTATTGTCCGTCTGGACCCGGACCACTTGACCCCGAAGAAACGGAGCGAAGGCGGTGAGAGCTAGGCGGACCGCTCGGAGCTCCAGCAGGTTGATATGGCATCGGGACTCCCGCAGGGACCAGAGGCCATGCGCTCGGTTTTCCCCTAGATGGGCACCCCAACCCATCAGAGGCGCATCGGTTGATAGAGAGACCGTCTGCTTGGGGCGGACAAATGGGATGCCCTCCTGCAGGTGCGCTGGAACGATCCACCACTGGACAGCATTCCACATCCCCTGGGTCACCGTCACTCGCTGGTCCAAAGGACTGCAGCGTTTAGACCACTGGCCAGCCAGGCCCCACTGAAGGGGGCGCATGTTCCAGCGGGCCCAAAGGACCATGCTGGTACAGGCTGCCATGAGACCCAGGAGGCGCAGGAAGTCCCAGGCAGGGCGCGATTGCCCAACCAGAAATGATCGGGCAAAGGAGGAAAGAACCTCGGCCCTGTCCGCCGGGAGCCGTGCTCTGGCTTGCAGAGAGTCGAGCTCTGCCCTGATGAATTGTATCGCCTGCTTTGGCACGAGTTCAGACTTGGCCTCGTTGATGAGGCAGCCGACTTGAGAGCAAACCTGGAGGGCCAGATCCCTGGACCGCTCCACCTCCTGCTTGGAGGGGGCTGCTATCAGCCAATCGTCCAGGTGAGGGTTAACCCGGACCCCTCGGCGCCGCAGGAATGCTGTTACCACTGCTATGCATTTGGTGAAGACCCTGGGAGCTTGAGACAAGCCGAAGGGCATGGCTCAGAACTCGAAAAGGGATCCCTCCGCTCGAAAGCGAAGCAACCTCTGATGCGACGGACGTGAAAGAACGCGTCCTGCAGGTCCAGAGAGCAGAACCACACGCTGCGTTCCAAGGATGGTATTATCTGAGGCAGAGTAACCATCCTGAAGGTTCAAGACCTTAGGAACTTGTTTAGGTCGTGAATGGGGCGCCAGCCCCCCATCCGTTTTGGGACCAGAAAGTACCTGGACACAACCCCCGGGTCTGAGGGAGGGTCCGACACCTCCCTGATCACCTCCTTCTGGAGGAGGAGAGCGATGTCGGCTCGGGCGAGCCGACAGTGAGGCTGCGGACCCCGAGGTGCGACAGCTCTGAAGGGCGGGGCCTGCTCGAACTCCAGAGGCAGGCCTTTTCCCACCACCTCCAGTACCCATCTGTCCGTGGTAATAACGGACCAGGCAGAAAGGAAGTGACGGAGCCGTCCCCCCCACGGGGGGAACCTAGGGTAAGGCGACGAGGTTGGGGGGCGATGCCCTTCAACCCATCACTGGGCAGGCTTGGAGGAGGAACCGGCAGAGGGACCTACCAGGCCTTTACCTCCTTGCTTCCTGGAGGAGGAAGCCACGGGCTTGGGTTTGGGGTGCCAAGCACGAGCCTGCTTGCCCCGATGTTGCTGGGCCGGACGTGACGCGGGCGCAGCAGGACGAAAGGGTTTAGGCTGTGGCCTGCGGCCTTTGTCCCTTTGTGTGGAAGAGACCGAGTCCAGGGTAGCATTGGACTTCTCGATCCTCTGGAGGTGACCTTCCACTCCAGGGCCGAAGAGGTCGGTCCCCAGGAAGGGGACATCTGCCAACTTGTGCTGGGTATCCGCTGTGAAGGTGGATATCCTCAGCTATGCCCGACGGCGCATGGCCACTGCAGCCGCGACTGACCTGGCGCATGAGTCACCGATGTCCAAAGCAGTCTGAAGTTGCTGCTTGGCCACTGCCCAGCCGTGGTTCTGCACCTGCTTAACCGTGGTCTGCAGGTCGGCCGGGAGATGAGGGACTACCTTGTCCAGGGAGCCCAACAGGGCATAAGAGAAATGTGCCATCAGCACGGCCGAGCTGGCCTGACGAAGGCTGAGGGAGGACGCAGCGTAGACTTTTCACCCGGCATAGTCCAATTTCTTGGACTCCTTGTCAGGAGGTTTGTCCACGTCTCTAGCATTTCCGGCACGCCGGAAAACGCTGTCGGTAACTAACCCCTCGGCTGAGGGGTGTTCCGAATAACCGGACAGGGAACCGGTAGGGACTGCATACTTCCTGGCCATCCTGGCCGAAGGCGCAGGGCAGGAAGCAGCACGCTGCCAGAGCTCCAAGGCCAGACCCACAATGGCCTCGGCTACCGGGAAGGCCTCCGAAGAGGAATCCACTCGGTCCAGTATCTCCGTGAGGGGATACCTGGCCCGCTTAGACACAGGTTGGAGCTTCATCCCGGTGGACTCCGAGATGAGTCGAAGCAATCCCAGATAGGACGAAGAGCTATCGTCCATCGACTGACCTCCAGAGGACTCCAAGTCTACTCGCCTGGAGAAAAGGGAGGAATCGTCGTCAGACTCGGAAAAGTCCGCAAAGAGCTGCCTCGGGCCTGAGCCACCCTCCACCTGCCGAGGTAGATCGGGAGTGAGGGTAACAGACAGCCTATGGGTCAGGCCCTGAGCCAACTGAGAATTCTTGGTCGGAGCCCCAAATAACGGCTGTGGAGGCGGAGGTTCCACCGGAATCGGTGGAGCAGCTGGTTTTGGCCGAACAACCGGCCTGGGAACAGGCTCCTCGGGTAAGTCGAGGGGTTGTTTCGGCCGCTCCGGTGACAGCCACTTAATGGCCGGGGAAGGTGACGGCGTCGGCTTGTTCCCAGTCAGAAGGAGCTGTTGCCACATGAGGCCCTCATATCATCGACGTAACTTACATCGAAGCCGCCCCTCGTCCGAGGATGAGGACGAGCGGCGGCGCCGCTTACCACAGTGCCGAGACCGCCTATGACGGTGGGATCGGCTGGACCGCTAAGAGGGACAGACAAAGCTCCTTAAAGGAAGCTGTATAAGAGGAACCCAAGGAGAGCGGGATAAATACCGCGGCCGAGGAAGATGCGGCCCGCGCCACCTCCTCTTCGAGGGCGATCATCTGCTCTAGCTGATCCGCCGAGCCCACCACCGCGGAAAACCGGGCCTCTTTTGACTTCACCGGAGGAAAATGTTTCTTGGGACGCCCCAGTTGTAAACTGGCAGCACGGTCTTTGAGGATGTAGGCCGAGAAGGAAGAGCACAGGTTGCAAGCCTGCGGGTCGTGCTCAAGGCCTAAACAGTAGAACACGTGAGTCGCGGATCCGTCCGAGACATATTCTGCCATGAAGGGCATCTCAAAACCGGTCGATTTTCCATTGCAGCCGCAAGGATAGAAGACAAGAAGTCTAGAAATGCAAAAACTGGGCGGACTGAGGTTTACCACCCAGTGGGTGGGAGAACCAGCAGAAGACCTTCGGCCAAAATTTAAAGCGAGGGATACCTGCCAATAAGTGTGATGAACAATATATCCATTTCCCTAGAACAGTAGTTCTAGGAGTGGTGTATGTTGTTCATCCAAGCTTCTGGCATGTCCTTCCCTTTAATTCTTGCAGGAAGGTCTTTCAACTCCTACAACATTAATCTGCCCATGATAAATCTTTGTGCTGCAAGTGGTTGCGCGGCGGGGAGGTTGGGTGGGTCAGTGTGGATGAACATACACACACCACTCCTAGAACTACTGTTACAGGTGAGTAACCTGTTTTTCTAGGGACGTGGATATGTTGTTCATCCACATTTCTTGGCAGAATCTTGGCAGGTCTCCGGGAGGAGGGAGGCAAGCCACACACACCCTACTTTGGTAACAGAGACTGGAGAACTGAGGCCCCAAAACCAGCATCCTGGCGTGACTCAAGGTCGATGTGGTAATGGGTGATGAAGGTGTTTGCTATCTTCCAGGTGGCAGCCTGACAGAGTTCCTGGATAGGGATGTCCCTGGAAGCAGCCACCGATGCAGCGGTATGACGGGTAGAATGAGCCCTGATCCCAAAGAGAGGCTCCTTGCCTGCCAGCCTGTAGCAGAGATCAATGCAAGATGTAATCCATCTTGCGATTGTCCGCTTGGCTGCAGGTCTGCCAGAAGCGGCTTCGGCGTAGGTGACCAACAGCTGGCAAACCTCTCCCTGAATTTCCGCTGTCCTCTCCTTACAATAGGAGAGAGCTCGTCTTTGGTCCAGAGTATGGAGCCTGTACTATGCATTCGAGGTGTAGTTCGGGTAGAACACAGGTAGAGTCAACGCCTGGTTAAGGTGAAACTCCGACACCACCTTCGGGAGGAATTTCAGGTGGGGGCACAGGACAACCTTGTCCCTGTGGAAGACCAGATAAGGGAAGTCCACCGAGAGCGCCTGGAGCTCCCCTGTCCTTCTGGCAGACATGACAGCCACCAGGAAAGCAGTCTTCCACGATAAATATGAATTCACACTTGTGCATTGGTTCGAATGGCTTGCCCATGAGTCTTGACAAGACCAGCAGCAAATCCCACAAAGGTGGAGGTTCATGCACTGAAGGGGCTATGTGATCAAAGCCTTTGAAAAAACACCAGATCCCCTTCTCTTGTGCCAGCGTTTCCTGCACAGGAGCCGGGAGTGCATGCCGCCCTGCTTGTTGAGGTAATACATGGTCATGGTACTGTTTGTCTGGACTTGAACCATCTGACTCCGAAGCTGCTGAGCGAATGCTATCAGTGCCAGTCTGACCGCTCTGAGCTCCAACTGGTTGATATGGTAACTGGACTCCTCGGGGGTCCAGAACCCGTGGACTCTGTTGTCCCCCCCCCTCCAATGTTGAGAGACGCATCGGTCGTAAGGATGACCGTCGGCTCGGGCAGACAAATGGGATCCTTTCCCACAACTGGTTTAGGACAGTCGACCACTGGAGAGCATCCATCTTCTGGGTCACAGTGATCACCTGGTCGAAATGACCTAGGCACCAAGTCTACTGGGCGGTCAGCTCCCATTGAAGGGGGCGCATATGCTACCAGGCTGAACGAACCACGGTGGTACAGGATGCCATGTAATCCAGAAGGCACAGAAAGTCCCGGGCAGGGCGCAATTGCTCAACCAGAAATGATTGGGCAAAGGAGGAGAGAACCTCTGCCCTGTCTGCCGGGAGCCAAGCTCTGGCTCGGCGAGAGTTGAGCTCTGCCCCGATGAAGAATATCATCTGAGATGGCACGAGCTCCGACTTGGACTCGTTAATCAGGAGGCCAAGCTGAGAGCAGATCTGGAGGGCCAGGTCCTTGGACCTCTCCACCTCTCACTGGGTGGAACCTGCCAAGAGCCAATCGTTAAGGTAAGGGTATACTCTCACTCAATGCCTGAGATGGGTTGCCACCACTGCGATGCATCTGGTGAAGATCCGTAGGGCCGATGACAGGCCGAATGGCATGGCTTGGAACTTGTAAAGGGTACCCTCTGCTCTGAAGTGGAGGAACTGTTGGTGAGATGGATGGATTGGGACGTGAAAGAACACGTCCTGGAGATCCACTGAGCAGAATCACATTTTGCTCCAGGGATGGTATGATCTGGGAAAGAGTTACCATCCGAAAGGTGCGTGACCCGAGATACTGATTCAGGTCTTGCAGCTCTAGAATCGGGCGCCAGCCCCCAGTCCGCTTTGGGACGAGGAAGTATCTGCCACTTGAACCACTGCCTGGAAGAGGAGCTGGGCTATGTCGTCTCTCAGAGCCGACCGAGTGTTAGCTGATACTCTCTCCTTCCGTGGGGCGTGGGTTCGGCTGGGCGGATACTGCTCGAATTCTAGAGGCAAACCCTGACCGAACACTTGTAGGACCCACCTGTCTGTGGTAACAGCGGACCAGGCATTAAGGAAGTGGCGGAGCCAACCCCCCACGGGAGGAGCCAGAGCTGGCGTGATGGGGATAGGGGTGGCAACCCCTATCCAGTCACTGGGCAGGCCTGGAGGAAGAGGGTCCAGGGCCTGAACCCTGACCTCCTCTGCGGGCCTGGGGAGGTCCACGCTTGGGCCAGAGCGCCAAGCCTGTGCCTGCTGTTGCTGTCCACCCTGGAAGGAGGACTGCTGGGCCGCAGAAGCAGGGTGCCGAAAAGGCTTCTTCTGCTTTTTAGAGCCAGAGGCACTTGGAGCAGAAGTGGCAGAGTCCAAGGTGGAACTGGACTGTTCAATTCGCTGAAGGTGACCATCCACACCTGGACATAAGAGATCGGTGCCCAGGAAAGGAACATCAGCAAGTTTGTGCTGGGCATCTGCCGTGAAGGTGGAAAGCCTCAGTCAAGCCTTGCGGTGTGAAGCAACCACTGATACCACCAAACAGGTGCATGAGTCCCCGATGTCCAGAGCAGTCTGAAGTTGCGGCTTGGCAACAGCATGGCCTTGGTCCCGGACCTGCTTGACCGCGGTCTGAAGGTCCGCAGTAAGATGTGGGAAAACTTCATACACGGAACCTAGAAGGGCATGGGAGAAGTGCACCATGATGATGGCCAAGCTCGCCTGACGGAGGCCTAAGGAGGAGGAGGCCGCATAGACCTTCCTGGCAGAGTAGTCCAGTTTCTTGGACTCCTCCGGGTGTCTATCGGTGTCGGAAAAACTGCCTGTACATCTGAACACAGAGGCAGTCACAAGGCTCTCCACTGAGAATGTTCTGTGAACCCCGAAAGGGAACCAATTGGCACAGCATACTTGCGGCCCATATGGGCAGACTGAGCTGGGCAGGAGGCAGGATGCTGCCAGAGGTCGAAGGCCGTCCAACAATGGCTTCAGCCACAGGAAAGGCTTCTGTCGGGGTATCCCCTCTCGTTTCTGAATAGGATCCAGGGCATCCCCGTGGATTCAGAGAAAAGGCGGAGAATCCCTTGAAATGACAAAGGGCCTTCCTCCATCGAGAGATCACCAGCTGACTCACCATGCCGCGGGAGAGAGTGAAGGTTGGTGTTATCGGAATCCAAAGAATCCAAGTATAACAGTCAACCGCCAAGGTCACCCTTCACATGCCTGGGGCGATCAGGCGTGTGGATGACCGAGATCCTGTGAGGAAGACCTGGGGTTGTCAGAGCTTCCTTGTGGGAGACCCTCCCAAAGGCTGTTTAGGCGGCAGCTCCACCACTGTCAGTGGAGACACCGATATCTGCCGAACTGGAGAGGTTTTAGCCAGCTCTGCGGGCGGGGGAACTGATTTCACCGGTTCCAAAGGAGTCTGCTTCGGCCAGAGTAGAAACAGAGGTCGTCTTCTGTCTGAACAGGATCAACTGTTGCCACATCAGATCCTCGTAGCGTCGGAGTTTCCTCCAAAGCCTCTCCTCATTCGAGGAGGATGAGGATGACCGATAGTGTTGCCTCTTTTTTGAATGCTTGTGCGCCTTCCTCGGCCTGTCGGTTGACGGGGTCCGAGATCTCTACCTCGATCGGACTGGCTGAGTCAGTCGCTCGCGAGATGCTGGATGGACTGGTGACTTCCCGGATCAGGGACCAGTTCCTCGATGGGCTTCCCAGCTGGCTGGGTCTCCTCATCAGGGAGAAACAGGACCAGAGTCCCATTAAGAGAGTAATCGCCTGGATCGGCCAACGGATCAATGGGATCGAGACCGATCTCAACCTTGTCGATCGAGACCTTGGTTGACTGGCCAGATGGCAGGGCCGAGAAGGCAATTTTGACCAAAGTTGATACTGCCCGCTCCTGGGACAGAGATCGCTCACGATCCCAAGAGTGTCTTCACGAGACAAAGACTGATTCGGATCCTTCACTCTCTCTTTCGGGACAGAGAGGAGCGTGAGCCTGCAGATCCCTCATCCTTAGTAGGGAGAGACTGACACAGCTCTCGGAAGGAACCCGAAAAAGTAGAGCCCAAGTTGAGAGGAATGAACAATGACCGAGAGGAAGACTGCAGCTCGTGCTGCCTTTTCGAAGGTCTGCATTTTCTCCAGCTGCTCGACTGATCCCGCAGCAGCAGAAACCGCCCACCAGGCCTCTTTTGATTTCACTGGAGGATTCCATTTTTCAGGCCTGCCCAATCTGAGACGTGCGAGGCGATCGTCGAGGACATTCGGCTGGAAAGCGAGACATCTTGCAAGTCAAGGTGTCATGGTCGACACCCAGACAGTAGACGTCAAGTGGCATGCGGATCCATGCGCGACATTTTTTGGCAGCACTGGCAAAAATCCAGGGAAGATTAATCTTCCATGACAAGGCGATAAGAATCACTGTGGCTAACTTGAACGAGTCGCAGTTTTGGAAGAACCGAAGGTTTAGAAGTCAGGGCCTACAAAAAGTGCAAGCAAAGTGGAGGCCACCTGTATCTTCCAGCGGAAAAAAATCTGGCATCATGGGGCGGAGCCATGGATTAAACCACCCAGGTGGGTGGGAGGAGCCAGCTTGAAGACCTTCTGGCAAGAATTAAAGGGGGAAAGGGACATGTCAAGAAGTGTGGTTGAACAACATATCCACGTTCCTAGAAAAAAAAAAAAAGATTCAAAGTTGATTTCTTCTACTGACAAATGAGAAAATGGAAAACTTATCAATGATATGAATGTTTATGGTCATAAGCTAGTGAGCTACAACCATGAACAATGTAACGTTAACCTATATTTTGAACAAGTTTAAGCAAAGACAAGTTGAAATTTGTTAGTATTCAAAACACACTAATCACGGCACCTTCTTCCAGTTATGGAGATTGACTTTTTTCTTTTCATATGGCTGTTTACTTATTGGACTTTGTGCCACCTCTGCCAGTCTTTGTGACAGGGAGCTCCTGCCACTCAAGGACCAATCTTTTCTTAAATCTGCTGCAACAATTCTATTTCTTAGCCTAATCTATCCTTTACAATTTCTACTCCATAAGGTTGGCTAACTATTGGCACCCCCTTCCCTTTCTTGACAATGCTACAGTGTCTTTAATTAAGCAATAATGCACGACAGGCTGTGGGATGTGTTGGGATAACCTCACGCCTGAGTGGTTAGGCACAAGGCCGCAGGCCGAGTGCGTCCAATGTCCCAGAAGTGAGGTTATCCCAGCACAACACACACCCTGGAATGCATTATTGCTATTATACAATGGCTCATTGTTATACAAAATAAAAAAAACAACAAGAAAAAATGTTTTTAGTAGATGTTTAGTGTGGCAGTAAATCTCAGTTTCTTAAGTGTATGGCATCCAACTTATCATCCAAGGCATCCAAAGCAATACAGCGAGGTTGTGCTGGGATAACCTCACTGTGCCAGGGACACACTGACCAATCGGAGACCAGGACATTTTCTTGCCATTGTATAATTTTCCTTTTCCCTCTCAGGTCCTCGTAAAGGGAGGTTATTGTGGTGACCTCCAAGCATATGTAAAACAGGTTGTATTTATCATTGTTGGATTTAGTATGCAATAGCACTGTGTCATAAAATACCTCGATGTATATACCTCATGTTTATGAAACCTGTAAATGTTGAAACTAACCATGGCACTAGGTGTTTCTGATAATGGTAAAAAGTACTAGGTGACTATTCTAGAAATTAAACTGAAAAAGTCTGAAATGTCTTGGTGATTTGCATATATCCCATGATGCTTTGCATTATGGAAGTATGTATGATGTTGCATTTCTTTGAAATTTGATTTGTTGCTAATGAATGCCCTTTGGGGTAACCCTTTTTTCAGTGATTCTGCATTGAGGTTCTTTGTCTACAGCTTTTTTTTTTTTTTCCTTCTCTCTCTCTGTCTTTTGAGCCCCCACTACCCAAGCAAATAGGGCCCACATAGGGGTGGAGGCTAAATCGCAACTGGTAAGCAGATCAGGGTCAGTAGGTGCTGGCTAAATGCAGAGAAAAGACATACATAGCCTGTTGCTGCAAACTGATGTACTGAAGAAGGAATATACCTTTGCTGACGCGCATGTCCTGTATTTTGAGTAAACATCACACAGAGAATGCGTGTTGGACCAAATACCAAATTGCTGATTTATCTGTTATCCCACAACCCCTCCACATTCTTCAGGCCAAGCCAATGGGGATCTACACAAGGCAAGGCCCAAGAGTACCAGTGGCTATTGTGGAGGCAGCCCAGGAGAGAAGAGGCTTTTCTTGTTTTTGTCCCCACTCCTAGCCCTTCCACTTACCCTGGGGAATACCTCAATAGCTCTTGCATGCCCGCAGTGATGCAGCTGTGACATACTCCCATACCATCACAGGAGTTGTAGCGGTAGAGGAACCAAAGCACTGTTCCTCTTTGGCAGGGAGCATGGCAATGCCACTCCATCCCCCCCAACTCAGTTCCCAGAGTCTGCTCCTGAACTCAGGCCGCTGGTGTGGCAACACATTGTGCTACCCACTGGGCCATTAGGCTGCCCTGGAGATTCAGGATTTTTTTTTTTTTTGGAGTCATCTTTTTACTTTTCTCCTACATTCCGGCCCCCACCTCTCCAAGTCCTTCCTAGTATCTACACTCCTGGCGATCCTCTTCCTGAGCTCTACCCTCTCCACATATAGCGGCCGACCCTCCGAGTCGTCCCGGAGTAACCCATCTCCAGGCTGGTCCCACTCCTTCGAGGGGGAAGGTATCAGGGGGCCGGGAAACCCGAGTGCTCTATTTTTTTCCTTACAGGCTTGAGAGTGCCGCTACGGAGGGGCAGGCTCCCGGAGGTTCCGGGGCTGTCATCCTGTAGGAGCCAAAGTTGTTTTCCGGCTTTCGGATTGTCCCTCCTGCTCTGCTGCACGTAGTACCCCTGTTCTCCACTGGGGGTCACTACAAGAGTGAGACTACCCTCCCAATCCACCCCAGGAGAGGAAAGCAGTCCTCCGGATGCTCAATCCTCTCCTACCCCAGCCAGACCCCGATGACCAAAGTCAGTTCCCGAACCCAGGTCGCCGGCGTAGTTCGAGGTGTGGCGTCAGAGATTCAGGATTTTGGGGGCATTTCAAACACACCTGAGACTAGCTGGGAAGTTAGAGAGGCACCCAACTCGAGTGCACAACTTTCCCACAAATTCTGAATATGCAGCCATTATTTTCTTTAAGGAGATATACATATATAGTTCAGTAGTGAATTTATGTCCCTTACAGAAATTGCTGGAAGAAAACAGCCCCTTGGTTCATCTAATCTGTCCGGTCCTACCAACCTATCTAGTGTGGAATGTGAAAGGCCTAGTGACTTCACTCCTTTTCCACTCTCCCCTTCTGAGAGAGTGTTTACCTAGCCTATGTATCTGTCCCACTCATGTCTGAAGCCCAGCATTGATTTTGCACAAACCATTACTTCTGGCAGCTTATTTCACCCCTTCACCACCCTATCTGTGAAAAAATACTTTTTTGGTATCTCTCAAATTGGCCCTTGCCAGCATCTAGTTACCACTGGTGTTTGTCTACCCATTCAATCTGAACAATTCCTATTTACCTACCTGCAGAGACAGATGTCAGAAGCAGGCCTTATAACTTCATCTTTGGAATAAACCTGATCTGTATATGAAGTGTAAGGGGAACAGCTGTATTTACGTCCATAGCCTAGAAACTAGCTCCAACTCTGCATCTTTCCTGGACAAAAATTTTGTAATAAATAAGCCTTATAACCCCATCCACGAGAAGACCCTCTGCACATACAGCAGGTTGGAGCATTACTAGCCCAGGGTGATGCACCCCTACACGTGCAATCAGGTTAGGGGACATTGATGGAGGACCAACCCTCTGAAATCCTCATCAAAGAATATGTGGTGTGTGGGGTCCAAGGATTCCACACAGACTACACAAGGAGGATCACTGCCTTAAGTACCATGCACTTAAAAGTGCATCTGTTTAAACAAGCTTTTAATTTGTAAATCGGTATTTTAAACTGGTGTTTATATTTATTATGAATGCGTTTTAAACTGACAATTATTGAACTGTGCTGTTTGAGTTTTCCACCTTAATGTAAAGTGCCCAGAGCCTCTGGGACTGAACGCTAAATAAATAAAGCTTACTACACTCCAGTGTTGCAAGCACCAATGGCACTTTTGGACACAAATGGTCCCCATCTCCAACAATACCAGCATTCCCGGACTGCCCAGAAAGACTGTCATGCAAACTTCAACATTTTTGCTTATTTTACAAAATGTGTTTGCCAGAAGTGGATACAGCAGTCCTCAATGCTGCATCCCACAATCCCCTGCTCCATTCAGAGCAAGGGATCAACTGTATGACCAGCACCCCGTGTTTACTGCAGCAAAGTGGACCTACATTCTGCGGCAGGACCTCATACTTTTTGTGGCAGAACAACTGCTGATTCTACGGCAGATAAACTGTGGCTAAACAGCATACCATCAAATGGATTAAGACTTGGCTAACCCTTTGACTTCCTTCGTGCCACCACTCTGCTACACTGAAAGTAGAACAGCGGGTCATTTAACAGTATGTAGTTTTAGCACAAAAATTAAACAGTAGCAACCCAAACCAGGCACAGCCATGGGCAGTGTTCTCTTTTAATGCATTTTCCCTCCTATCCCGAATTTGAAGGCTCATCTGTTCTTCTGGAAATTGGTGGCCTTTGCTGTTCTAGGTTATAATCAGAGGAGCACATACACACTTAGCTAAAACTATACAGAAGGCAAAACCTGCTTGAATTTTTTCTGGTTTATATTTACAGTTAGCAGATATAAGGAGAGACTCCAACTTGAAGGCCATATTTTTCTGATTTTGATCATTGTTCTTTTAAATTGTTTTTCTAAACTAGGAATATTCCAACTGTCTTGCAACAAACGTTGAGTGCAGTGTACAAATCTGTGATTTGAGGGGGTGGGAATTGTCTTCCTATAATAGCGATGGAGGGTGTAACTTGCAGTGACTGCAGGATTTGTTGACTCCTGATTTTTCTTTTTTGGGGGGGGGGAAGAGAACACTAAAAAATGCAAGCAAGTCATTCTTATTAAGCTGGAGTAACCTTGGTTAGCATGTTCTCTTCTCCTCACAACTCAAGGGGTGGTGGTGTTCTTCAGTCAGTGACCCTCATTTCACTTATGTATAGCAGCAATCAAACTCTCCATTCCAATTTTTTTCCACACCTGTTTGCTCCAGTTCTAGTATACCCTGGTCCCCAACTCTGCTGCAGCTGGGCAACTTGACCCTCCTTAAGAATTGAGCTTGAGGCCACCACTTAGGCTGCAGGTTCAAATCAGCCAAGAAATTACTCTTATACTTGCAGGTACAGAACTGCAGCCCACAAATCAAAACTATGATAGATGTCCACCAGTGGGGACCGAGTCCTCTGCTCAGTCTGCTGCCAGCCCTATGTTTCTGCAATCAGCTCCTCCTCTGATACCTGTCACCACACCAAGATCAGTTCCACCTCCATGGGTACCACTGAATCTTCTCACTTCTTGACTACAGCTTGCCTTCCAGTTCTTCCTTCCAAATTCATCTTCTAAGGATTCAGCATGCACCACGAGCAGCCTCATAATGAAAAATTAACATGGCTAAGCTACCGACACCTACACAGCAGCAAATCATAACTGCCGTGGACCTAATTGAGCTCTGCTACTCTTGCGTCAGTCGCCCCCCAAACACACACACACACACACTACTGGCTGGAAGGAGTTATGTAACAAGAGCCAGCACGAGTCAAGATGCCATACAGCCACTAACTTTCAGCTTTGTAGTGGACAGCATCAGTTTGCTGCCCCTTCTAATGAGCATGTGTGCCATGGCATACTTCACACATCAACAGCTATGCTCTTGCCTTGCGTGACTGCATAGCATAGCTAGCATTTCTACGGCTGAGTGGCTGGTTTTCTTGATTTCTGCAGCCACTGTTGCAACCGCAGAAATCGCAGAAAACACGGGGCCCTGTGTATGACAGAGCTGGGCATTTGACTGGATACCCAGTGTACAGCCCTGCTTAAATCCCACGTATGCCAGCCTCACTGTGCATCTGTCCGTTGGTAATAATAGGATTTAAAGTTCAGTTTTGCAACAGAGTTTTGCTGATGCAAAAAAAAAAAGGGAGGGTTACTCGCCTGTAACTGTAGTTTTAGGAGTGGTATACTGCGTGGTTCACATCTACATGTCAGTTATTCCTGAAGAGCTGCTTCATCAGAACGTCTTTCAGCAAGCTCCTCCCACCACCCAGGTGGTATATCCTCGGGTCTGTCCCATGACATCAGATCTTGCATGCTGGAATTTAGGGAACCATATGCCATTTGCCAGTGGAGGTTGGGTGGATGGTGTAGATGTGAACCATACACCAGTCCAAGAACTACAGTTGCAGGTAAGGAACACATTTTTCTGGGAGCATAGATATGATTCACTTATCCACACAACGGCAGACTTCCAGTAGTTCACTGGGAGGAGGGGGCAAAGCGAGCACCACTACTTGGCAAACAAGTATTAGAGACTCGGGGTCCCAAATGCAGCATCCCAACAAGACTCCAGGTCAATGCTGTAATGGGAGATGAAGGTGTGTGTGCAGACTTCCAGGTAGCAGCCCTGCAGACCTCCCGGAAAGAGGTGTTTCCTTGAATCAGTCAGAGACAGCAGTATGTCTAGTGGAATGAGCTCTGAGCCCTATGGAGGGCTCCCTATCAGCAAACCTATAACAGAGGTTAACGCACAGCATAATCCACCTGCCAAGCATCTGCTCAGCTGCCAGGCTTCAGTGTATGTGGTAAAGAGCTGGTGAGTCTCATCTCGTAGTAGGAGAGCACCCCCAAAGTCCATCATATGAAGCCTGCTGTCGGCCTCCAAGACAACCTTTGGAAGGAACTTCAATGGGGGTGAAGGACTACCTAGTCCCTGTGGAAGACCAGATAAGGAGGCTCCACTGAAAATTACTGCCGTTCACTAATCCTTCTGGCTCACGACGACCACCAAGAAGGCAGACTTCTACAACAGGTGTGACATTTCACACCTGTGCACAGGCTCAAATGGCTAGACCATGAGCACTGCCAATACCAGTGATTAGTACCAAGGTGGTCATCGTTCACGCACTGGTGGGGACAAGTGGTCAAGGCCTTTATAGCAGCACCTGACCACCTCCGGTACACTAGCCCATGGCCAGTATATAAAGATGGCTGCCAGGTGCACCTTCAGGGTCATCAACCAGCATGAGGTACCAGAGGTACTCAAGGATACAAGCCACAGGGCAGGAAAAAGGATCCGCTCCTTGCCCTGACACCACATCTTGTCCATTTAAAGACACAGCACCAGCAAGTTAACTCTTTCAGGGAGGCCTCAACAACATGGAGCACATTCTCCAGAAGACTCAAAGCCTGGAGCTCTAACTGCACAGGAACCAGGCTGTGAGGTGCATGGACTGAAGATCCGGGTGCAGGACCTTCCTCTGTTGTCTGGTCAGCAGGTCTGGGTGAAGAGGCAACTGCCACAAAGGTATACTGCTGAGGCTGAGGAAATCCGGGTGCAACAGGCAAGTCCAGTCCAGAGCTAACAAGATCTGTGCCTTGTCCACCATATGCTGACCACCACCTTGTGGATTAGAGGACAAGGAGGAAAGGCATACACGAGGCCTGGGTATGTCCTGGACTGTGGGGTGCAGGCACAAAACAGCCTCAGATGTGTGTTCTCTCAGGTGTCGAACAGGTCCACCAAAGATGTGTCCCACAAGGAGAACAGGTGGCTTGCCACCTCCGGATGCAAGGACCACTCATGCAACATCTTGCCCACCCAGCTGAGAGCATCTGCCAGCTGACTGTCTGCTCCTGTGTCATTAATCACTAGGAGATCTGCACCCAGGCTGTGCATGAGGTTCCAAGTGTGCAGGGTGTCCAAACACAATAGAAGGGCATGTGTGCCACTCTGTCTATTCAGATAGAACATGGTCGTAGTATTGCCTGTCGGGACTTGTATGACCTGACCCTTAACTAGAGGAGCAAACTCTATCAGCGCTAGCTGCACTGGAAGGAGATCCAGCAGGTTGATGTGGTGATGGGACTCCCGGGGTGAAAAGAACCCATGGGTCCTGTGGACCACCAGCTGCACTCACCACCACACTAGAGTTCTGGGCGGACAAATGGGACTCCTTCCTCCAGATGTTCTGGGATCAGCCACCAAAGAATGACATCCCACATCAACTGAGTCACCGATCTGCCAGTGAGCCCACTAAACCATGCAGGTACAGGATGCAATGTACTGCAGCAGCCACAGGAAGTCCCGGCTAGAGTGTGAACGCCCAACCTGAAATGATCGGCCAAAGGAGAAGGTAACGTCAAATGACCTGTCTGCAGGGAGATCGGCCTTGGCCTGTAGGGGGTCCAGCTCTGCACTGATGACCTGAATCACTTGAGAAGGGCTCAATTTGGACTCTGCCAGTTTGACCAAAAGGCCCACGTCTCTGCAGGTCTGGAGGGCCATATCCCATGACCGCTTCATAGCGTCTTTGGATGACCTGGCTATCAGCCAGTCATCCAAGCAGGGGTAAACCCCGATGCCCTTGTGCCACGGGAAGGCTGCCACTGCACTTGGCATGGATGAGAGACCAAATGGCATGAGCTGGAAATGACAGAGCACCCCCCTTCTGCATGGAAAGTACAGTTACGTAAGAACTTACCGTAACAGTAGATCTTCGAGAACAGCTCTTGCAGCAGGTTACACCATTAGGACTGAAGCAGTCAGGTGCCAGGACCCCACGGAAATGTTCTAGCTAGCAGTATTCAGCGGGGACCGCCTCCGACGTCTGTCCCGCCCCAGATGTCAGGCGTAGTACATAAGGAGGCAGTCCCCCCCACAATCCCCAGTTCTCCCGCCGGAGACTCCCAGCTGCTGGATGACATCAGAAGGGGAGACCGAGGATCCGCCACCAGATGGCCAAGGCTAAAAAAGAACTTCCCATCTCTAAAGATGGATGTTTAGCTACTACCTACCTCCACAACAAAAGGGGGAATAGTGGGCGGGCAGGTACCTGCTGCAAGAGCTGTTCTCGAAGATCTACTGTTATGGTAAGTTCTTATGTAACTGTACTATCTTACTTCGAGATGCAGCTCTTGCAGCAGGTCACACCATTAGGACTGATTCCCAAGCAACAGCAGCAATCTTATGCCACAGGGAGGAGGAAAGGTAGGGAATCACAACCCTACTCAAGCCTAAGATAGAAGTCCCTGAAGGACGGCTAGGCCGAAACCTGCTCTTCTCCTCGATGCAATGTCCAGGCTATAATGCCTAACAAAGGTATGCACCGAGCTCCAAGTGGCTGCAGCGCAAATAACGGAGGTGGAGACATTCCTTAGCGCTGCAAAGGAAGTGGCCACTCCTCTCGTGGAATGACCCTTAACCACCCCTGGTAAGGGTTTATTGCGCTTATCATAACAAAAAGAGATATACTGGATGAGCCACCTCAAGAGAGACTGTTTAGAAACAGGAGCTCCCAACAGCAAAGGAGACAAACAGTTGATCAGACTTTCGAAACTGGTTCTAGTCAGATAATACCTGAGGCACCTGTGTACATCAAGGGTGTGAAGAAGGGCTTCTCCTCGGTTGGTGTACTTAGGAAAATACACTGGTAAGTCGATATCCTGATTAAGGGTGAGAGCTGAAGCCACCTTAGGCAGAAACTTTGGGTTTGTCCTCAGGGATACCCTATCCTGATGGAAAACTAAATAAGACTCTTTGCACATTAGTGCATGCAATTCAGAAATCCTCCTTGCCGAAGTAACTGCAACTGAAAACAACGGTTTCCACCACAGAAAACTTAGCTCGCGATCTGCGGCTGGTTCAAAGGTGGCAGCGTAAGCTGCTCCAAGACAAAGGGCAAGTCCCAAGGAGGGATCGGATCCTTGATAGGCAACCTGAGGTGGAGAACTCCCCTTAAAAAGGCGTGAACTGAGCCGGCTCGTCGGCGCAGCGGTTGGATTTCCGCTTGCGATGCCGGCGACCCGGGTTCGAGAACGGACTCGGGTCGCTGGAGAGCCGGCTGGGGTGGAGTAGGTTCGAGCGTCCCACGACTGCTCACCTACTCCAGGGGGGCCGGAAGAGTCACCAGGACCACTGCATGGTACCCCTGGCGGAGGCCGGGGGTCCAGTCGCAGCGAGCCTGGACGTTGGGGGAGGGCGGTGAACGTTGGCTACGCTTTGACGTTCGTGACACACCATGCCCCCAGAGAAAAGCGGAAATACCAGCCTCCGGGTTCGCCGGATGATGGCTGCCCGCTCTCGCTGACCCGAGGGGTCCTGTGCCCTCCGATCCCACCTCAGCAGCGCCCAGGGACTGACGCCTAGTACGCTGGGGCCCCCCCCCCAGTGTCTTTCCCCTCAGAGGAGGGGGACCCACTCGGCAAAGGGATATGCCGGGCCACCCCTGGGTCGGCTGCGATGTGAGGTGAGGGGAGGGGGGACAGGACGAGGGGGTCACGAGTGGCAATATGCAGCCGGAAGGAGTGGCAAACCCGGAGGCACGACCGGAGGAAAAAAAAAAAAAGGCGTCAGTAGTGTCCAATTGGGCCACCATCCGATGGCCTAGGGGGGCATGGTAAGTCGAAATTGCACAAAGGTGCACCTTGATCGAGGAGTAGGCCAGTCTGGACTGAAAAAGAGAAAGCAGGTAATCCAGAACCAGCTTTTCGGGACAATCTAATGGTGAGAAACCGCGTGCTTCAGCCCACAAGCAAAATCTACGCCATTTCATGGCGTATGCTGCATGGGTTGCCAGTTTTCTGGCGGCAGAGTACATCTGCCACATCTTGCGAGACCCTGTATCGCAACATGGCTATGTCTCTAGGAGCCAAGAGTGCAGGTTCAGAGAACGCAAGTCTGATGGACTAATGAACCCTCCTCCTGAGACAGAAGATGGGAGCCGATTGGCAAAGGTAGTGGCGGTTCCCGAGAAAGCTGATGCAGAAGCGGGAACCAAATTTGTCTGGGCCAGAAAGGCGCTATCAAAATGAGCATCGCCTGCTCCTTGCGAAGTTTTAAGAGGACTCTCTGGATCAACGGGAAAGCAGGGAAGGCATAGAGGAATCTGCCCGCCCAGGAGAGGGACAACGCGTCTCGCCAGAAAACACCAGGCCCTGGATCTAGCGAGCAAAAATTGGTCAGTTTTGCGTTGGATGGGGACGCGAAAAGGTCTAACTCTGGAGTGCCCCATCTGTGAAATAGATCCTCTGCCACCTCCTGTAGAAGTTCCCACTCGTGGACTCTGGCCTGAGAGCGACTCAGGCTGTTTGCAACGGTATTGTCCACTCCGGGGATGTGTACTGCAATTAGGTTTGCGCCGTGTTGCACTACCCACTCTCACGGCCTCCCTGCAAAGCGGGCAGGAGTGAGTGCCTCCTTGCTTGTTGAGTAAATTCATCACCGCAGTATTGTCTGTCCGTAACAGGAAAGTACCCAGTGGAATCTCCGACTGGAAAGCTTGCAGAGCGTAAAGAACCACCTTCATCTCCAAAATGTTGATGTGGAGATGAGATTCCTGGTCCGACCATGTGCCCTGAGACCTCACCCCATCTAGATGCGCTCCCCACCCGAGCCCTGAGGTGTCTGTGGAGAGGGTCACAGTCGGAGACGACTCTACAAAGGGGACCCCCACGGAGAGATTCCCCAGATCTAGCCACTATTGCCAATCCCGAATCGCGGCATTCGTGATTCAAATTGACTGCTGTAGATGGTCTTGCCTTTGGTCCCATTACACCCTTAGCATCCACTGAGTTACCCGCATGTGGAGCCTTGCCATCGGGACTGTTGCAATGGCCGCAGCCATGAGTCCAAGCAGGCGAAGGACCAATCTGGCCGGTATGGTCTTCTTCACCGACAGGTCCCTGATGAGGGATCTGATGTGTTCCGCTCTGTCCGAGGGAAGAAAAGCTTTTCCTCCGACTGTGTCCAGAGCTGCTCCTATAAACTGCAGTTTCTGGGATGGTACCAGGAGTGACTTCTCGTAGTTGATGAGAATACCCAGTGACTGAAAGAGGGCCTGGGTACGATGAATGGCCGTCATCAGTGCCTCCTTGGAGGGAGCCATGAGAAGCCAGTCGTCCAGGTACGGGAACACATAGTGGCCTTGTCTCCTCAGAGACGCCGATACGACTGCCATGCACCCCGTGAAGCGAGGTGCCGGATGACAGTCAGCGAGCGCTTGAACTGATAATGACGGCTCTGAAACTCGAAGCGCAGGAACCTCCTGTGCACTTGAGCAATTGGGATGTGCAAGTAAGCGGCGTCCTCTGCATGTCTAGTGATGCCAGAAAGGCGTACCGTTTCAGCATGGGGATTAAGCCCCGAAGGGTCACCATACGGAAGCGTTTGTAGACCGACACATTGAGGTCGCTGAGGTCCAGAATTGGATGGAGGTCCCCTGTTTTCTTTGGAACCAGGAAGAAGTGTGAATAGCCTAAACCTCTCTGGTTCTCTGGAACGTGCTCTAAGGCTTCTTTCTCTAGAAGCGTGAGCACTTCCTGCTGTATAAGCAGGGCATGCTGACGTGAGTAGCGGGAGGCAGGAGGTCTTGTGGGTGGATTGCCTCTGATTCTATATAGTGGCCTTTTTGACCAATTGCAGCACCACCTGTCTGTGGTGATCGACCGCCACCCTAGCAGGTGACGTGTGATGCGACCCCCGACCTTCATTTCCCGTTGATCCTGAGGAGGGCGGGGCCGAAGGAGTCATGCTGTGGCAGCGTTAGATCCCACAGGTTGGGCAGACTTTGCGACTGTGACCTCTACCTGGGGATGACTTGGCCTGGCCTTTTCGGGAAAAGGAGCCCCTCTGCTGTTGACCGGAACGCGGTTGTTGCCTTTGTGTCCGGCCACGAAAGCGACTCTGGTTCCTACGAAAGGAACTAGGTCGAGATCTGCACATGGCCTGGACAGATCAAACTGCCTTCCCTGCATCCTGAAGTTTGGTGATCACCTTCTCAGAGGCTTCACCAAAACGACTTCCCGTTGTAAGAGCGTCCATGATGCTCTTCTGGAGCGTCCGGGCAAAACGAGCGGAGCCAGAAGCGAGTCCAGCAGAATCATGGCTCTGAGCACCTGGTCCCACATCCGAACCCATACGGAGGAGATTCAGAAGCTCTTCCTTTTGACCACCGTCAGGCATTTTCTCAACCAGGTCCTATCCCTGTTCCCACAATGCGTTCTGGAATTGAACCATGTGGGTGGAAGTAATTAAGGGACCTGATGGCGCAGGTATGACGCGTCGTCATCGCCTAGGACATACGAACTGCTTGGATTCGGGTCCGGTGGCTGTGTGCTCAAGTGCTGGGGTCTCTGAGACTGGTCATGCGAGGCCGTGATGACCAGGGAATCAGCCAGAGGATGGTTTGCCAGATACTGGTCCTCCCTCGGGGCCTTGTATAGGCGGTCAGCCTTCTTCCGCACTGCCGGAGTCAAATGCGGACACTTCCATGCAGCCTTGGTGACGTCCGAGAAGGTGTCCACCAAGGGTGGTACTACCACAGGCTTTGGATCTTTCTGCGGAAGGTAACGGAGGCGCTATCTCTCAGGGTCCAGTTCTTCAGCATCCCACCCCATATTCTCCTGAATGTGCCTCATGATTTCAGCAAACGAGGGGTCATCCGGAGGAGACCTGGGAAGGTCGTGTGGGTTTGGGGAGGGAATGCTGATGGGAGAAGGAGATCTGGAGCGCCCTGAGGTGTCAGATCTAGAATCCTCAGCGGACGAGGTGTACCGGCGTCTTCTGGGTCTCTTAGGGCTGGGTGACCCTGAAGTGGATCTTGATGGAGGTCTTCTCCTATCTGAGAATCTACCCCTAGGAGGATTTGCTGGCTCCTTGGGAGTCGGTGACCGTCCTACAGACCCCTTGGATGGAGGAGGGGGCGTAGGCGTTGAAGGAGTAGGTGGAGGCAGAGCTGAAGTAGGAGGAGGGTGTGTTGCGACCACATCCTTCCTGTTGGTGTCGCACCAGAAGGTGAAGAACTCCTTCACCTCTGTCAAATTCAGGCCAGACGGGCCGGGTGCCGGTGGTCCGTCGCCGGGGTCGGGCCCCCGGGGGGGGTGTGTGTGTGTGTGTGTCTCCCGCACCAGGGAGGGTTCCCGTGGGAGCTCGATGGTTCCAGAGTCGCCCGCCTGGTCCTCGGGCTGAGTGGTGTCCTCCTCCGAAGATACCTTCCGACCGATGTCGGTAGGCGACGGTGGTGCGGTCCTCCCCTCTGGAGTAGCTGACGTCGATTCCCTGGCCGACGCCCTGGGAGGTGAATGCCTGGCCGGCGACGGGTGTCTGACTGTAGCCGGCTCCTGGGAGTGCCTGCGATGCTTGGCCGACGTTGGGTCCGGCATCCGTTTCAGGGACGTCAGTTCTTCAGTCTTAAGCAGGACCAGGTCCGACCCATGCGGAGGCTGGTACACCGACTTGTCGGAGTCCCGACGGCAGGAGGAAGACTTGTGGCGCTCCCCAGACTTGGACGAGGCCTTAGAAGGGGTGGATGAAGCCAATGGCCTTGAAGTCTTAATAGGCAGCAAAGAGAAGCCGCTGGAGGCTCTGACTTGAACCGGGGGAGGCTGAGATTGAGCTCTGGAGGGAGAGCGGTCTGACCTCAAGCCGGAGCTGCGGGAGTCCGAGGCCCTCGACGGGGACCTTGGCCTTTCCTTCTCCCGGTGTTTATGGGTCTTCCCTGACGACTCCCCCCCGGAGGAAGGTTCCCTATCCATAACCTTGAGTTTCTCCTCCAAGAGAAACGCTTGAAGGGCCTTCTGGCAGCGGATCCTGGTGCGACTGTTGAAGCCCTGGCAGAAGGAGCAGGCCTTGGTGTCATGTTCCGGGCCTAGACAGCACACACAGGCTGAGTGAGGATCCTTGAAGGGGATCTGTTTGCCGCAGGCATACTTCGATGGGTGACCTTCCAGAGAGGTGTTTGGAGAGGACATCAGATGAATCCAAGTTCGGAAGAAAAGAAGGAGAACGTCGTAGTTCCTAGTCGTCGCACGCTAGAAAGTGACCAAGAGGCCAATGCTTGCGATGTCGATGGCGGGAAAAGAACTGGGGATTGTGGGGGGACCACCTCCGTATGTACTATGCCTGACGGAGGCGGGACCGACGTCGGAGGTGGTCCCTGCTGAAGACTGCTAGCTAGAAAATTTCCGTGGGGTCCTGGCGCCTGCTGGCTTCAGTCCTAATGGTGTAACCAGCTGCAAGAGCTGTTTCTCGAAGTAAGATCAGTAGTTCTAGGAGTGGTATATGTTGTTCATCCACACTGTTTGGCATGTCTCCTTCCACCTTAAATCTTGCTGGAAGCCTTCAAGTTGGCTCCTCCCACCCACCCGGGTGGTATATACCTCGGCTCGAGCCCATGACGCCATATCCAAGCCCACTGGAAGCAAGGTTGTGCACCCAAAGCCGGGGAGGTCGGAGGGTGCGTGTGGATGAACAACATATACCGCTCCTAGAACTACTGTTACGGGTGAGTAACCTGTTGTTCTAGGACCGTGGATATGTTGTTCATCCACACTGTTTGGCAGACTCCCAAGCAGTTCTCCGGGAGGAGGGAGGCAAGTCGCACACCCCCTACTTAGGAAACATATATTGGAGAACGGAGGCCCCAAAACCAGCAACCCGGCGTGACTCAAGGTCGATGTGGTAGTGGGTGATGAAGGTGTTTGCTGACTTCCAGGTAGCAGCCCGACAGATTTCCTAGATAGGGATGTCCCTGGAAGCAGCCACCGATGCAGCAGTATGGCGGGTAGAATGAGCGCTTATACCTCTGGGAGGCTCCTTGACCGCCAACTCACAGCACAGACCTATGCATGATGTAATCCATCTTGCTATGGTCCGTTTTGTTGCAGGTCTGCCAGAAGGGGCTTCAGCATAGGTGACAAACAGCTGACAAACCTCTCCCCGAATTTCCGCTGTCCTCTCCTTGTCGTAGGAGAGAGCACGTCTCAGGTCCAAGGTATGGAGCCTGTACTCGGTGTCCAAAGTGTAATTTGGGTAGTATACCATCAAAGTCAATACCTGGTTAAGGTGGAACTCTATGGCACCACCTTCGGAAGGAATTTCGGGTGGGGGAGCAGGACAACTTTATCCCTGTGAAAGACCAGGTAAGGGGAGTCCACCAAAAGCACCTGGAGCTCCCCTGTCCTTCTGACTGACATGATAGTCACCAGGAAGGCCGTCTTCCACGACAAGTGTGAGAGCTCACATTTGTGCATGGGTTCGAATGGCTTGCCCATGAGCTTTGCCAAAATCAGCAACAGATCCCATGGAGGTGGAGGTTCATGCACCAGAGGGGATATGTGATCCAGGCCTTAGAAGGAGCGCCCGACCACAGTCTCCTGCGCCAATGGCGGCTGACCGGTGCACCCCAAGGGTCAATGACCGCAGACAACCTTTAGAGAGTGACCAAAGGTAGTTGAAAATGTTAGCCATAGGACAGGATAAGGGGTCCAGACTCTTACCCCGACACCAAATGGAAAACCTTTTCCATTTGAAGGCGTAACATTTCTTGGTCGATTCCTTTCAAGATGCCTCCACCACTGTGAAGACATCTTCGGAAAGACCCAAAGCCTGGAACTCTAGCTGCTCTGGTCCCAGGCTGTGAGGTGCAGGGATTGAAGGTCCGGATGGAATACCTTCCCCTGGTTCAGAGATATAAGGTCAGGGCATGTACAAAGCCGCTCCGGGGGCCTGCAGCTGAGGCTGAGGAGATCTGGATACCAGAACTGGTGTGGCCAGTCTGGGGCTACCAGGATAACCTGTGCCTTGTCCATCCTCATCTTGAGGAGCACCTTGTGGATTAAGAGAAATGGAGGGAAGACGTAGAGGAGGCCTGGGATCCACGGCCTCGAGAAGGCATCCCCCTGCAGTGAACCCTGCTGGGGGGGAGGCGGGCACGAAAGCCTCAGCTTGGTGTTTTCCCTGTAGGCAGAAAGGTCCACCATCGGTTTGCCCCAATGGGAGAACAGGCTGTAAACTACCTCTGGATGGAGAGACCACTCGTGGAATGTCTGGCCTAATGGTTCCTGCCACATGGAAGGCTTGGAAATCCGCCTCCAGCCGGTTCACAAGAGTCCAGATGCGGAGCACCTCCTTGCACAGCAGACGGGAGTGTGCCGCCCTTTTTGTTGAGGGCGTACATGGTTGTGGTATTGTCTGTCTGGACTTGAACCACTTGACCCTGGAGCAAAGGAGTGAAAGCTGGCAGTACCAGTCTGACTGCTCTGAGCTCCAACTGGCTGATGTGGCATCGGGACTCCTCGGTGGTCCATAGCCCGTGGGCCCTTTTGTCCCCCATGTGGGCTCCCCAGCCCATGAGAGAGGCATCTGTCGTGAGAACAACCGTCGGCTCGGGGCAGACAAACGGGATCCCTTCCTGCAACCGGTCTGGGGTGGTCCACCACTGGAGAGTGTCCCACACCATCTGGGTTGCAGTGGCCAGCTGGTCAAATTGACTGTGGCGCCGAGTCCACTGGATGGCTAGCTCACACTGAAGGGGGCGCATGTGCCACCAGGCCTAACAGACCACCGAAGTGCACGCTGCCATGTAACCCAGAAGACGCAGAAAGTCCTGGGCAGGACGCAACCGCCCAACCAGAAATGATTGGGCAAAGGAGGAAAGAACCTCTGCCCTGTCTGCCGGGAGCCGAGCTATGGCTTGACAAGAGTCTAGCTCTGCCCTGATGAAGCCCATCACCTAAGAAAGCACGAGTTCCGACTTGGCCTCGCTGATTAGGACACAGAGTTGGGAGCAGGTCTGGACGGCCATATCACTGGATCTCTAGACCTCCTGTAGGGAGTGACATGCTAGAAGCCAGTTGTTGAGATTGGGTAAATTCTAACACCCCCAGACACTGTAGATGGGCCGCCACCACTGCAATGCATTTGGTGAAGACCCATGGGGCTGATGACAGGCCGAACGACATGGCTTGTACAGGGTCCCCTTGACCCTGAAGTGGAGGAACCGCTGATGGGACGAATGGATTAGGACATGAAAGAATGCGTCCTGCAGATCCAACGAACAAAACCACATTTCGCTCCAAGGATGGAATGATCTGGGACAGAGTGACCATCCAAAAGGTGCAAGACCTGAGATATTGATTCAGGTCATGGAGATCTAGAAAGGGGCACCAGCCCCCCATCCCCCCCACTTGGGCACCAGGAAGTACCTGGTGAGAAATCCCGGGTCTGCTGGAGGATCTGCCATGGAAGCTATTGCCTCCTTGAGGAGAAGACGAGCAACGTCGTCTCAAAGAGCCGACTGAGTGTGAGCGGATATCTGTGCCTCCCGAGGGGCTTGGCTTGGCTGGAAGGGCACTGCTCGAACACTAGAGGCAGTCCCTGACCGACCACTTCAAGAACCCACCTGTTCGACGTGATGACGGACCAGGCGGAAAGGAAGTGATGGAGCCGGCCCCCCATGAGAGGACCCAGAGCTGGTGTGACAGGAGTAGGAGTGGCAGCCTCCACCCTGTCACCGAGCAGGCTTGGAGGAGGAGGTTCCAGGACCTGAGCCTCAGCTCCTTTACGGCCGAGGGTGCCAAGCTTGAGTCTGCTGCTGATGTTGCTGTCCCCCTTGGAAGGACGACTGCTAAACCACAGTGGAAGAGTGACGAAGAAAAAATTACTCACCTTAGTAATGTTGTTTCTTCTAATGGAGTCTTGCTATATTCTGACAGTACCAGTCGAGTCCCAACCTTCGAACTGCCCCGGTGATGAGATTTAAGTTTCCATGCCAGGCATCGAACGCTGAGCTCGAGCTCGGTTGAGACTGTCTGATGCTGTTTAAACTCAAACCGTCAGATCTTACGAGCTAAACTCACTAAGGCCCTGTGTGGAAGCTGTAAACCTACACTAGCCAACTGGCTACTAAACATAAAACACATTTTTTGGTCCCAAAACAAAGACTCAAGTCAGGAGACCCAAAAAATGAAAAACAGAACACCAACTCAACCCAAAAAAGAAGGGGGTGAAAACAAAAAGGTGGGCACCTACTGAGTGCCAACACTGCACTGCCCACTCACATCCCAAAAACAGAGGTTCTGAGAGGGGCAGGCGGGGAGGGTCAGAATATACAGGTTACTCACCTGTAACAGGAGTTCTAGGAATGGTATATGTTGTTCATCCACACCTGTCTGGCAGGTTCCTTGCCGCTTAAATCTTGCCGGAAGGTCTTCAAGCTGGCTCCTTCCACCCACCAGGTGGTAAAACTCCGGCTCCGTCCATGGCCTCAGATCTGGCCGCTGGAAGCTCAGGTTGTCGTCTCAAGCCAGGAGGTTGGGTGGTCGTAGGATGAACAATATACCATTCCTAGAACTCTGTTACAGGTGAGCAACCCTATTTCTAGGGACATGGATATGTTGTTCATCCACACTGTCTGGCAGACTCCTAGCAGTTCTCCGGGAGGAGGAGGCAAGCGCACACCCCTACTTAGGAAATAGAGACTGGAGAACCGAGGCCCCAAAACCAGCATCCCGGCGTGACTCAAGGTCGATGTGGTAATGGGTAATAAAGGTGTGTGCTGACTTCCAGGTAGCAGCTCTGCAGATTTCCTGGATAGGGACGTCCCTGGAAGCAGCCACCGAGGCAGCAGTATGACGGGTAGAATGAGCTCTTATCCCTCTGGGTGGCTCCATGCCCGCCAACTTATAGCAGAGATCTATGCAGGAGGTGACCCACCTGCCTATCGTCCGCTTGGCTGCAGGTCTGCCAGGTGCGGATTCAGCGTAGGTGACAAACAGGTGACAAACAGCTGGCAAACCTCTCCCCGAATTTCAGCCGTGCGCTCCTTATAATAAGCGAGTGCCCTTCTAGGGTCCAAAGTATGGAGCCTGTATTTGGCCTCCGAGGTGTGATTGGGGTAGAACACCGGCAGAGTCAGCACCTGGTTAAGGTGAAACTCCGACACCACCTTCGGAAGATATTTCGGGTGGGGGCGCAGGACAACCTTGTCCCTGTGGAAGACCAGGTAAGGAGACTTAATGCAGAGCGCCTGGAGTTCTCCCATCCTTCTGGCTGACGTGATAGCCACCAAGAAGGCGGTCTTCCACGACAGGTGAGAGAGATCACACCTGTGCACTGGTTTGAATGGCTTGCCCATGAGCTTTGCCAGTACCAGCAGTAAATCCCACGGAGGTGGAGGTTCTTGCACCGGAGGGGAATGTCATCAAAGCCTTTGAAAAAGCGCCAGACCACCTTCTCCTGCTCCCCGGCCCGTGCCCGGTAAGCAGAGATGGCTGCCAGGTGCACCTTTAGGGTCGACGACCTAAGCCCTTGACTAGAAAGGGACCATAAATAGTCCAAAATGCTTGCCACAGAACAGGAGAAAGGGTCCAAGCTCTTGCCCTGACACCAAATGGAAAATCTCTTCCATTGGAAGGCATAGCATTTCCTGGTCGACTACTTACGGGACGCCTCAACAACATTGAGGACCTCGTCGGAAAGACCAAGGCCTGGAACTCTCAGCTCAGGAACCAGGCCGTCAGGTGCAGGGACTGAAGGTCCGGATGGAACACCTTCCCCTGATTGACTGAGAGCAGGTCCAGGCGAGCTGGAAGCTGCCTCGGGAGCCTGGAGCTGAGGCTGAGGAGATCTGGGTACCAGAACTGGCGGAGCCAGTCTGGGGCTATCAGAATCACCTGCGCCTTGTCCCTCCTTGCCTTGAGAAGCACCTTGTGAATCAAGGGAAATGGGGGAAAGGCGTAAGAGAGGCCCGGGGTCCACAGCCTCGAGAAGGCATCCCCCTGCAGCGAGCCCTGAGGGGGCGGGCATGAAACAGCCTCAGCCGCGCTCTCCTGGAGGCAAACAGGTCCACCTGAGGTGTGCCCCAGTGGGAGAACAGATCTTGTATACTACCTCCGGCAGGAGAGACCACTCGTGAGATGCAGCCCCTATCCGGCTCAGGGCATCGGCCAGGGTGTTGGAGGCTCCTGCCACATGAATGGCTAGAAGATCAGCCTCCAGGCTGCGCACGAGTGACCAAATGCGGAGAGCTTCCTTGCATAGAAGCATGGAGCGCATCCCGCCCTGGCGGTTCAGGTAGTACATGGTCGTGGTATTGTCCGTCTGGACTCGGACCACTTGACCCTGGACAGACGGAGCAAAGGCGGTGAGAGCTAGGCGGACCGCTTGGAGCTCCAGCAGGTTGATGTGGCATCGGGACTCCCGTGGGGACCAGAGGCCGTGCACTCGGGTGTTCCCCCAGATGGGCACCCCAACCCATCAGAGAGGCATCGGTCGACAGAGAGACCGCGGCTGGGGCGGACAAGCAGGATGCCTCCTGCAGATGAGATGGAGCGGTCCACCACTGGAGAGCGTTCCACATCTCCTGGGTCACTATCACTAGCTGGTCCAATGGATCGCAGCGTTGAGACCACTGGCTGGCCAGTCCCCACTGAAGGGGCGCATGTGCCAGCGTGCCCAACGGACCACACTGGTACAGGCCGCCATGAGACCCAGGAGGCGCAGGAAGTCCCGGGCAGGATGCGATTGCCCAACCAGAAATGATTGGGCAAAGGAGGTAAGAACCTCGGCCCTGTCCGCCGGGAGCCGTGCTCTGGCTCGAAGAGAGTCGAGCTCTGCCCCGATGAACAGGATCACCTGCTTCAGCTCGAGTTCCGACTTGGCCTCGTTGATGAGAAGGCCGACTTGAGAGCAAACCTGGAGGACAAGATCTCTGGACTGCTCCACCTCCTGTCTGGAGGGGGCTGCTATCAGCCAATCGTCCAGGTAAGGGTACACCCGGACCCCTCGGCGCCGCAGGAATGCTGTCACCACTGCCATGCATTTGGTGAAGACCCTGGGAGCTGGAGATAAGCCGAAGGGCATGGCTTGGAACTCGAAGAGGATCCCTCTGCTCGAAAGCGAAGGAATCTCCGATGTGACGGATGGATAGGGACGTGAAAGAACGCGTCCTGTAGGTCCAGAGAGCAGAACCACACGCCGTGTTCCAGAGATGGTATTATCTGCGCCAGAGTGACCATCCTGAAGGTTCGAGACCTTAGGAACTTGTTCAGGTCGTGTGGTCGAGAATGGGGCGCAGCCCCGTCAGTTCGAACCAGGAAATACCTGGACACGAACCCGGGTCTGAGGGGGTCCTCTACCTCCTGATCACCTCCTTTTGGAGGAGGAGGCGATGTCGGCTCGACGAGCCGCCAGTGAACTCGGACCCAGGAGGCCCCCCAGTGCGGCGGCTCTGAAGGGCAGGGCCTGCCTAATTCTAGAGACAGGCCTTTTCCCACCACCTCCAGTACCCACCTGTCTGTGGTAACAGCGGACCAGGCGGAAAGGAAGTGTCGGAGCCGTCCCCCCATGGGGGAACCAGGGGTGAGGTGACTGGGATGGGGGCGACACCCCTCAGCCCGTCACTGGGCAGGCTTGGAGGAGGGACCGGCCGAGGGACCTCCTGGGCCTTTACCTCCGATTCCTGTTGGAGGAAGCCGACGGCTTGGGTTTGGGATGCCAAGCTCGAGCCTGCTGGCCCTGACGTTGCTGGGCCGGGCGCGCCGCGGGCGCAGAAGGGCGAAAGGGCTTAGGCTGTGGCTTGCGGCCTTTGTCCTTCTGAGCGGAAGAGACCAAGTCCAAGGTCGCACTGGACTTCTCGATCCTCTGCAGGTGACCTTCCACCCCAGGGCCGAAGAGGTCAGTCCCCAAAAAGGGAACATCCGCCAACTTGTGCTGGGTATCCGAGGTGAAGGTGGATATCCTCAGCCAAGCCCGACGACGCATGGCCACTGCGGCCGCCACAGACCTGGCACATGAGTCCCCGATGTCTAAAGCAGTCTGGAGCTGCTGTCTGGCCACTGCCCTGCCCTGGTCCCGCACCTGCCTGACCGCAGTCTGCAGATCCGCGGGAAGATGAGGGACAACCTCATCCAGGGAGCCCAACAGGGCATGAAAAAATGTGCCATGAGGAGGCCAAACTGGCCTGGCGAAGGCCGAGAGGGCACAGCATAGACTTTCACGCGGCATAATCCAATTTCTTGGATTCCTTGTCGGAGGTCTTCACATCCTGGCGTTCAGTAGCGGAAAGCGCTGGTCGGTAACCAACCCTCAGCAGAGGGGTGTTCCGAAAAACCGGACAGGGAACCGGTAGGGACCGCATACTTCCTGGCCATCTGGGCCAAAGGCGCAGGGCAGGAAGCATGGTGCTGTCAAAGCTCCAAGGCCGGACCCACTATGGCCTCGGCCACCGGAAAGGCCTCCGTAGGAGAATCCCCTCGGTCCAGAATCTCCGTGAGGGGATACCTGGCCCGTTTAGAAACTTGTTCGAGCTTCATCCCGGTGGACTCCGAGATGAGCCGAAGCAACCCTAAGAAGGACGAAGGGCTATCATCCACTGACTGTCCTCCTGAGGACTCCAAGTCCATACGCTTGGAGAAAAGGGAGGAATCATCCTCGGACTCGGAAGAGTCCTCAAAGAGCTGCCTCGGGCCTGAGCCACCCTCCACCTGCTGAGGTTTATCGGGAGTGACGGTGACAGACAGCCTATGGGGCAAACCCCAAGCCGACCGAGAACTTTTGGTCGGAGCCCCAACTAACGGCTGTGGAGGCGGAGGTTCCACCAGAATCGGTGGGGCAGCTGGAATTGGCCGAACAACCGGCCTGGGAACAGGCTCCTCGGCTACAACGAGAGGTTGTTTCGGCTGCTCCGGTGACAGCCACTTAATGGCCGGGGAAGACTACTGGGTCGGCTTACTCCCGGTCAAAAGGAGCTGTTGCCACATGAGTTCCTCATACTTCCGACGCAACTTGCGCCGAAGCCTCCCCTGGTCCGAGGAGGAGGAAGAGCGGCGGCACCGCGGGAGACCGAGATCGCAGTCTCGCTAGGCCGAGGACGTGCGGGAGGTGTCGGGAATCGCACTCCTCGGTTCGGGCGACTAACCAAGGCTCCGGAACCGAGGCACAGACGAGCCGACGGGATCCTCAACTCCCACCGGGGGAACCGGGGAGAGGGGATTCTCAGCTTCTCCAGCCGACAACCCGTCTAACGGGTCGAGAAAAATCTTGACCGCGTCGACGGGAGTCTCGGTCAACTGGCCTGACGGGGACACCGTGAAGCCAGTGGCCGAAACTGAGGGGTCGACTGAAGTCGACTGTCGACAAGAGGGAGGGATCTTTCCCGCTCCCAAGAGCGTCGATGGAGAGACTTACTTTTGCTCTTTTTGGACCTGGAAAAAGGTCCAGAAGAAGTTGGACCCTCACCTTTTGTAGAGAGGGTCAGACAGAGCTCCTTAAAGGAAGCCGAATACGAGGCATCGAGAGAGAGCGGGACAAATGCCGCGGCCGAGGTAGAAGCGGCCCGCGCCGCCTCCTCTTCGAGGGCGATCATCTGCTCAAGCTGATCCGCCCGAGCCCCCGCGGACACCGCCAACGGGCCTCTTTAGATTTAACAGGAGGAATTCTTTTCTCGGGGCGCCCCAGTTGTAAACGGGCAGCACGGTCTTCAATGACGAGGGCCGAAAGGAAGTCGCGGGCCTGCGGGTCGTGCTCAAGGCCCAAGCAGTAGACGCACGTGGAGTCGCGGATCCGTCCTAGACATCTTCTGCCCGCAAGGGCACCTCCGGAAACCGGGAGTCGACGATCCATCGTGAGCCATAAGGGAAAGGAAGACCAGTCTTTTAGCAAAAACTTTTGATTTCAAATTTCAAGAATTGGAACCAGTCTTATACGCAGGCGTTAAGGAGGAACCTGAGCTTCAAGCGGTAAGGAAGATCTGGCGTCATGGGGCGGAGCGAGGTTTTACCACGCGATGGGTGGAGGAGCCAGCCTGAAGACCTTCCAGCAAGATTTAAAGCGGCAAGGAACCTGCCAGACAGTGTGGATGAACAACATATCCATGTCCCTAGAAATAGCAAGACTCCATTAGAAGAAACAACATTACTAAGGTGAGTAATTTTTTCTTCAAACAACATGAAGTCTTGCTATATTCTGACAGTAAGCAAAACAAAGCAGTACCTCCATGGAGGAGGGACAGAACCTACTTAGGATATAGGCTCTGAAGCACTGTACTGTGAAACCAAGCATCACTCCTAGCCTAGATGTCCAGGAGTAATGGCGTAAAAGTGTGAACTGTTTTCCAGGTAGCTGCTTGACATATCTCTAGAATAGGGATGTCCCTGGCAGCAGCCAGGAAGCAGCTGTACCTCTGGTAGAGTGAGCCCTCAGGCCTGAGGGAAGAACCTTACCCAGTTTTTCATAACAAAATTGGATACAAGAGACAATCCACCTGGCAATGGATCTTTTAGTGGCAGGTTTCTCCCACTACTCACCCATAAGTGAGGAACAGTTGGAGGGAGTCAAACCTGTGACCCTTGGGTACGTCTATGTAGTAGCTAAGGGCTCTTTTCACATCTAAACTGTGTAGCCTCCTCTCGCCAGAGGAGGAATGGTCAGTGAAGTACACTGGGAGAGACAGATTGATTAAGGTGGAAATCTGAAACCACCTTAGGCAAGAACTTCCTGATAGTCCTGAGGACCACCTTATCTCTATGAAAGGAGATAAAATCAGGCTCAACTGACTAAGCTTGTAATTCACTTCTGTGTCTGGCAGAAATGATGGCTACCAAAAACACAGTCTTCCAAGTCAAGTACTTAAGCTCTGCTGAAGACAAAGGCTCAAAGGGGCGTTGCATAAGCTAAGCAATGCAAACATTAAGGTCCCAGGCAGGGGCAGGGTCCCTGAATGGGGGGTTGGTGTGAAGCAATCCCTTGAAAAACTTGGAGAATACAGGATGAGCCGAAAAAGAAGAGGGCTTAACTTCTGAAATAAAAGCAGACACAGCTGCTAGATGCACTTTCAGTGTAGCTGGTCTCAGCCTCAGCCCCAAGCTATTTAAATGGACCATATAGTCAAGGACTGTGGACAGATCAGCAGATTCTGGGGAAATATGCCTGCTAGAGCACCATATGGAAAATCTTTTCTACTTAGAATTATAAATAGCCCTGGTGGAAGGTTTTCTAGAAGTCTTCAGGATATCCATTACACCTTGGGAGAGGTGTAAATCAGCAAACTCTAACTCTTCAAGAGCCAGGCCTTGAGATTGAGAGATTTGAGGTTCACGTACCAAACCCTCCCCTGAGCACAGGTTAACAGATTGTGATTCCTGGAAAGACACAGGGGAAGATGGACTGCTAAGGACAGTAGGAGTGGACACCAGAGCTGTCTGGCCCAGTCTGGAGCAATCAGGATCATCTTGCAGGGTTGAGATCTGATTTTGACTAGCACTTTGAACAGGAGAGAAAAGGGGGGAAAGCATAGAGAAACTTCCCTTCCCAATTGAGAACTAAGGCATCCAGGGGGACTGAGCCCAACACTGGGGGCCTGCAACAAAAAAGGGGAAGTTGGTGATTGTCTGGGGCTGCAAAAAGATCTATCTGCGGGGTGCCCCATCTGGAAAATATCATCTCCAAGACCAGCGGGTCCAGAGACTATTCATGATGGCCCTGGGAAATCCTGCTGAGAGCATCTGCCGGACATTGTCCATGACTGGGAGGTGAACTGCCGTGAGGGAGGTGTTCAGGGATAAAGCCAGAAACCACAACTTCATTGCTTCGCTGCACAAGGCCATAGACAGAGTGCCTCCTTGCTTGTTGATGTACCACATTGTGGTAGTAGTGTCTGTTCTGACCTGTATAACTTTGTTCTGAACAGATTTGGAAAAAGCCTGAAGTGCTAGAAATACTGCTCTGAGTTCCAATAGATTGATGTGAAGCAGAGTTTCCTGAGGGGACCACAACCCCTGGGTGGTCAGGTCGGCCATGTGGGCCCCCCACCCCAAGAGGGAGGCATCTGTAGTAAGGATTAAAGAGTGAGACTGAGTGACAAAAGGAACCCCTTGTCTTCACACTGTTCTGATCCTGCCAACACTGTAGGGCCTGGATCAGGGTTCAAGTTACTGGGATCCATTTGGTTAGAGGGTCCTTCCTTTGAGACCAGAAGGTTCTCAAATGGAACTGAATGTCCCTCATCTGAAATCTTGCTCCTTGCACTACTGCTGTAGAAGCAGCCATGTGCCCCAGGAGCTGTAGAAAATGCCTTGCTGGTCGAGACACCTGCAGGGTGAATGAGGAGGCCAGGGAGACCAGGGTCCTAGCCCTGTCCAGGGGAAGGAAGGCTCTGGCCTTCTGTGTCTAGCTCTGCGCCTGTGAAGGTGAGGAGCTGGACAGGCTCTAGAACTGACTTTGGAAGATTTAGAAGGAAACCCAAAGAGGTGAGCAGTTGCTGAGTTATCTGTAAGTGTAGCCTGAACTTGGTCTGGGGACTGGCCCACTATGAGCCAGTCATCCAGGTAAGGGAAGATGGCAATCTTTTGCCTTCTTAGAGAAGCAACTACCACCGCCAGGCATTTTGTGAACACCCTTGGAGCAGAGGTGAGGCCAAAGGGCATTGCTCTGAACTGGTAATGGCCTGAGGGCAGCTTGAACCCGAGGTACTTTCAATGGGAGCTTCTGATGAGAATACGGAAGTAGGCATCCTTGAGGTCCAGGGACGCTAGCCAGTCCCCTGGCCTTAGAGAGGGTAAAATAATTCCCAGAGTCACCATTTTGAATTTTGGTTTTAAAAGGTGCTTGTTTAGGTATCTGAGATCCAGGATGGGCAGTCATTCTCCTGTCTTTTTTGGGGTAAGGAAGTACCTGGAGTACAATCCTTTGCCCTGATGTAGGGGGGGAACCCTTTCCACGGCTCTGAGAGCCAGAAGGGTACAGACCTCTGCCTCTAGGGCAAGTGCCTCTGATGGATTTGCAGGTGGAAAGGATCTGGTTCTCATCTTTGGAAATTTTCTGAAGCTGAGAACCAGTCCCTGGCTTACTACTTCCAGGACCCACTTGTCTGATGTTAGAGACTTCCAGTCCTGGACAAAGTAAGCCAGCCTGCCCCCTACAGGTAGTGGAGAATCGGCCCTGGCCACCCCATCAGGTGCCTGTTTGGCAGGGGCTTTAGGCCGAGGGTGGAAGCAGGTATGCTCGTACCCCGTCTGCCTCTCCCTCTAAAGAACCCCCTCTGGGCATAAGCTGAAGAGGAGGCCTGGGCTTCGTAAAAAGGCCTATGAAAAGGCCTGCTCCTGCCCCTGGAAGGCTGCCTTTGAGGAGTGGCCTGCCTTTCCTTGGCCTGTGCACTCCTATAGGTGGTCCTATACTCATCCATTTTCTTCATGTAATTCTCTGTCTGCTCCCCAAACAGAGAATTACCCACAACAGGAAAATCCATGGCCTTAGCCTGGGTATCCTGTGACAGGCTAGTACATCTGAGCCAAGCCATTCTGCGAAGAGCCAAAGATGTAGCCATGACTCTTGACACATCATTAGAGTCCACTGAAACATGGACTTGCACCTTGGATGCCTCAATACTATCAGCAGCCACCTGCTCCAGCTCCTTGGCAAGCTGGCCAGGGACCTGCTTTGCTAGAGCCATAACAGTATCCCATCTGGATTTCTGGTATCTAGCAACATAAGCCATATAGTTTGCCTGTCTGAGTCCCAAAGATGCTGCCATGTCATCAATCCTCCTGGAGTCCTTGTGAGGGGGGTGTGAAGCCAAGGGAATATTAGCCTTGTCACAGGCTGCAGCCTGCACTACCCCAACATGGCTGCATTGTTGTGTAAGGAACTCCATATCAGAGCCTGACAATGTGTACCTCTTGTCCATTCTCTTATCTACAGGAGGTATAGTGTGAGGAGTTTTTAGAATTTTTACTGTCTGTTTCCCAAAAGATTTATGCAAAGGAATAGACAGTCTCCTAAACTCTGGGATATCCATCATTTCTACATAGTCAGGCTCCTCTTGATTATCCACAGCTTCCTCCATAAGGAGCTGGAGGGTTCCAGCCACTTTTTTATAAAACATAAAATGAGAAGGGGACTCAGAAAGCCTAGGAGGAGACACTCCTGAAGGTCTGTCTGGGGAGATGTCCAGTTCAATGGGCACATCCAGACTTTCAAATCCACATTCACTCTCCTCATACTCCTCTTCCCCTTCCTCCAGTTCATAAAATTCCTCTAAATCATACTCTTGAACCGGTGGAACCGAACGAACCAGCCGCTATTTGATGGTGCCGGTTCGGTCGGAACCGGGAAAGCGATTGGACAATTTTAATCGCTGGCTATTTCTTCAGCGGTTGAGAGGAAAGTTTTGGTTCCACACCAGCCGATTTCCTAGTCCTGTTTGCTGGAACCGACTCCTCTGAGTCGGCTCTCCTTTTGCCTGAGGAAGTCTCGCCCTGGTCAGAGGGCATCCCCTCCGGTTCGGTTTCAACCGAACCGGGCTGGCCATCCGGGTCAGCGGACTTTTTGGCCTCCCTTTCCCTGAGCCTACCAACTCTTTTCCATGGTAGCTGCAGGAAAATTTTTGCATATCTGGCAGTCTGCATTGAGGTGGTCAAACCCCAGACAATAAACACAGGTGTTGTGGGGGTCAGCCTTAGCAAAGACTTCCCCACAGACACTGCAGTGTTGAAACCCAGTGGGCCCGGTTTTTCTTTTGGGTTTCTCAGACATAGTGCCAGTCCTAACCAAACTTGCCCGTTTATGGCAATCTGCCAAGCAAGACTCTCTTATCGGTTCCCAACAGTGTCACGGGTCGTGGAAAAAAAGGTAATTAAATCAGTTTTTTTTTTTAGAACCAATAAGAACCGGGAACCGCACTCTAAAAGATAGATTAATATATTTTGAACAACCTGATCGGTTCAAACCGAACCGATAAACCGTTTACAAGTTCCACACAGAAAGTAAATGTAAAACCTATCTAGTACTTACAAATACCACAGACAGAGCTTGAACCGACCGGTTGCGGTTTAAATTCGGTCAACAAAAACGAGAAAATAATCTGAGCAGAAGGAGAAATCTCCGGAGCAACTGTTCAGTGAGGCAGAGTAAAGAATCTGACAGTTTGAGTTTGAAGAACAACAGACAGTTTTCAACCGAGCTCGAGCTCAAAGTTCCAAGCCTGGCATGGAAAATTAACTCTTTCACGTCCGGAGCAGTTCGAAGGTTGGGACTCACTGCATATATCATAATATAGCAAGACTTCATGTTGTTTGAAACAAGTTCCACACAGAATAGAGTAAATTATAACCTATCTAGTACTCACAAATACCACAGACAGAGACTGAACCGACAGGTTACGGTTTAAATTCGGTCGAAAACAGAGAAAAGCGGTACTTTAACCGACAAATTGAACCAAGCAGAAGGAGAAATCTCTGGAGCGACTGTTCAGTGAGGCGGAGTAAAGAATCTGACAGTTTGAGTTTAAACAGCAACAGACAGAGTCTCAACCGAGCTCGTGCTCAGCGTCCCATGCCTGGCATGGAAACTTAACTCATCTCCGGGGCAGTTCGAAGGTTGGGACTCACTGCTACTGTCAGAATATAGCAAGACTTTATGTTGTTTGAAAGGGCTTCTTCTTCTGTTGGTTCTTGCCCAAAGAACTCTTAGCAGAAGTAGCGTCCAAGGTGGCACTGGACTGCTCTATGCACTGGAGGTTACCGGCCACTCCCAGGCCGAACAAGTCAGTCCCAAGAAAAGGCACATCAGCTAACTTATGCCGAGTATCCACCGGGAAGGAAGAGAGCCTCAGCCAAGCCCTGTGGTGAGAGGCAACTGCGGCAGCCATCGAGTGGGCACAAGAGTCTCCAATGTCCAGGGCCGCCTGGAGCTGCTGTTTAGCCACAGCTTGGCCCTCCTGGTCTTGGACCTGCTTGACCATGGTCTGCATGTCCGCAGGGAGATGTGGGAGGACTTCGTCCAACCTGAGAATGGTGTGAGAGAAGTGTGCCATGATGACAGCTGAACTTGCCTGACAAAGGGCAAGGAGGAAGCCGCACTGACTTTCCTTGCCGAATGGAACAATTGCTCGGACTCTGTCTGGAGGTCGGTCCGTATCTGCAGAACTGCCAGTATGCCTGATCACAGAGGCGGTCACCAGGCTATCAGCTGAAGGGTGCTCTGTGAACCCCGCAAGGGGACCCCATGGGAACCGCGTACTTGCAGGCCATACGGGCCGATGGGGCTGGACAAGAGGCAGCACGCTGCCAGAGTTCGACTGCCAGACCAACAATGCCTCTGCCACAGGAAAGGCCTCCGTCGGGGTATACCCTCTTTTAAGGACGTCCTTAAGAGGGTACTCAGTCTTTTTCTGGATGGGTTCCAGGGGCATCCCTGTGGACTCAGATGAGACAAAGGAAGGATGTTCCTCCATCCCTTAGGTCAATGGAGGACATCATCCCCAGGATGACAGTGAAGCCTGGTGACGTCCGAATCACAGGAGTCTGGAAACAGCGGCCTGCCGCCCAAATCACCCTCGACACGCCGAAGGTGGTCCGGGGTGACCGTGACCGACGAACGTCGGGGAAGCCCGGTGTCTGGTCAGTCTTCTTTGGAAGGAGCCCCTCCCACAGGCTGTTTAGGCGGTGGTTCCACCACGATCGGTGGAAAGACCGGCTTAGACCAAACAGGTAGTCGCGCAGGCCTGGGAACTGAAGGTTTCGGCCCCGAAGGGGTCGGCTTCAGCCTAGGAGGCGAAAGACAGGAAATGGCAGCAGTAGGAGTCGAAGTCAGCTTGTTCCCGGACAAGATCAGCTGTTGCCACATGAGGTCCTCGTAGTGCCAGAGATTCTGCTGGAGCCTCTCCTCATCCGAGGAGCACGAGGACGATCGATAGTGTCGCCTCTTTTTGGAGTGCTTATGGCTCTTTGGCCTTCCGGACGAGGGGGTTCCAGACCTCGACTAAGATCGGGTGGACAGACTCTGTAGCTCGGGAGACACTGGCGGGATCGGTGATACCCAAGGGTCCAGAACCAGGTCTTCGATGGGGACACCAGCAGGCTGGGTCTCCTCATCAGGGAAGACAAGGACCGGAGTCTTCTCTAATGAGTCATCGACAGGGAGTCGATTGGGTCGAGAACAATCTCGAACTCACTGGCCGTATCTTCGGTTGGCTGTCCCGACGAAAGATCCGTGAAGCCAGCGGCCCGAAGCGATCTCCACTGAAAGTCGAGACCTCATGCTCTTGGGACTGAGACTCTCGGTCCCAAGTGTGCCGCTGGAGACTTGCTTGGTTCTCTTCCCACTTACAGGACCGGGAGGGAGAAGTAGTTCGCGGGTGCCTCTCCCCCCAGGGTGGGAAGAGACTGGCACAACTCCTTGAAGGAGCCCGAGAAGGTGGAGCCCAGGATAAGCAGAACGAAGAAGCTTTGAGAGTCTGCAGCACGAGCGGCTTCTTCCTCGAATGCTTTCATGTGTTCCAATTGCTCAGCAGATCCCGCAGCCACGGAAACTGCCCTCCTAGCCGCCTTGGACTTCGGAGGGTTCCTCTTCTCTGGTCTCCCCAGTTTCAAACGTGCAAGACGGTAGTCCACGATGTTGGGATGGAAGGCCAAGCAGAAGCTGCAGGACGAGGTGTCATGGCCGACACCAAGGCAGTAGATGCACGTGAGGTGGGGATCAGTGCATGACATTTTTTGGCCACAAGGACACAGGCAAAATTCGGGGGAAGATTTCTCTTCCATAATCGAAGATATGAAAAGGCGATGGACAACTCGAACAATTTTTAATTTCGTTAAAACCAAAGTTTTGAAAGCCAGGGCCTACGAAATGCATAAGTACGAGGGAAGCAACCTGAATCTTCCAGTGGAAAGGAAGATCTGGCATCACAGGGCAGAGCAGAGGCATACACCACCCGGGTGGGTGGGAGGAGACAGCTTGAAGACTTTTGGCGATTCTTAAAGGGGAAAGGGACATGCCAATAAGTGTGGATAAACAACATATCCACGATCCTAGCACACGTTTCACTCCAAGGATGGTATGATCTGGGACAGAGTGACCATCTGAATGGTGTGAGACCCGAGATACTGATTCAGGTCGTGCAAATCTAGAATGGGGCATGGGCGCCAGCCCCCCATCTGCTTGGGCACCAGGAAGTACCTGTAGACAAAGCCTGGGTCTGCTGGAGGATCCGCCACTGGAGCTACTGCCTACTTGAGGAGGAGCTGAGCAATGTCGTCTCAGAGAGCTGACCAAGTCTAAGCGGATACTCTTTCCTCCCGAGGGGCGTGGGCTCAGCTTGGAGGGTACTACTCTAATTCCACAGGCAGTCACTGACAGACCACTTTGAAAACCCACCTGTCCAAAGTGACAACGGACCAGATGGAGAGGAAATGGCAAAGCCAGACCCCCATGGGAGGACACAGAGCTCAGGTGATGGGAGAGGGGCTGACAGCCCCCACCCCGTCACTGAACAGGCTTGGAGGACGCTCCAGGACCTGAACCTTGGCCTCCTTTATGAGCTTGTGGGGGCCTGGGCTTGGGCAGAGGACACCATGCTTGAGCCTGCTGCTGTTACTGGTGCTGCTGTCCACCTTGAAAGGAGGACTGCTGATCCGCAGGGGAAGAATGGTGAAAAGGCTTCTTTTTCTGCTGCTGGTTCTTGCCTGAAGAATCCTTGGCAGAAGTAGCATCCAAGGTGGCATTGGACTGCTCAATGCGCTGAAGGTGACCAGCCACTCCCGGACCAAACAGGTCGGTCCCTCGGAAGGGCACGTCAGCTAGTTTGTGCTGGGTATCTGCCAGGTAGGGGGGATGGCCTCAGCCAAGCCCTGTGACGAGAGGCAACTGCGGCAGCCATCGAATGGCCACAAGAATCCCCCAATGTCCAGGGCCATCTGAAGCTGCTGTTTGGCAACAGCTCAGCCCTGATCCCGGACCTGCTTGACTGTGGTCTGCGGGGAGATGTGGGAGAACTTTATCCAGAGACCCTAGAATGGCGTGGGAGAAGTGTGCCATGAAGACGGCCGAACTTGCCTGACGAAGGCCCAAGGAGGAAGCCGCACAGACCTTCCTGGCTGAATGGTCCAAATGTTTGGACTCTTATCAGGTCGGTTGGTCGGTATCGGCAGAACTACTGGTACACCTGAACACAGAGGCGGTCACCAGGCTCTCCGCGGAAGGGTGCTCTGTGAACCCTGCAAAGGACCCCATGGGCACTGCATACTTGTGGGCCATGCGGGCAGACAGAGCTGTACAAGAGGCAGGGCGCTGCCAGAGTTCTAGGGCCGGGCCAACAACAGCCTCGGCCACAGGAAAGGCCTCCGTTGGGGTATCCCCTCTCCTAAGGATGTACGAAAGAAGGTACTCTGCCTTTTTCTGGATTGGCCCCAGGGGCGTCCCTGTGGACTCAGGGATGAGGTGAAGAATGCCCTTTAAGACGAGGGACCTTCCTCCGTCTCTAAGTCAACAGCTGATTCATCACCACCTGGATGAAAATGCAAGCCGGTGATGTCCACATCCGAGGAATCTGGATAGAATGGCAGACCGCCCAGGTCACCTTCAACTCGCCGAGGGCGGTCCGAGGTGACTGTGACCGACAAACGCCTGGGAAGCCCAGTGTCTGGCCTGTCTTGCATGGAAGGAGCCCCTCCCACAGGCTGCTTGGCAGTGGTTCCACCACAATCTGTGGAGAGACCGTTTCTGGCCTAACTGGGGGTTTTACCAGCGCCGCGGGCTGGGGAACTGACTTAATCTGCTCGGAAGGAGTTGGCTTCGGCCTTAGAGGCGAAAGTCAAGTAATGGCCAGTGTGGAAGCTGGAGTCGGCTTGTACCCGGTCAAAATAAGCAGTTGCCACAAGGTCCTTGTAGCGCCGGAGTTTCCGCCAGAGCCTCTCCTCATCAGAGGACGACGACAGATGGAGTCGCCTCTTTTCAGAGCGTTTATGGCTCTTCCTCGGCCTTTCGGTCAAGGGGGTCTGAGACCCTGATCAAGATTGGGACAAGCAGACTCAGTTGCCCGGGAGACACCAGCGGGACCGGTGATTTCCCGGGGTCGGGGACCACTTCCTAGATGGGAGTCATAGCAGGCTGGGTCTCGTCATCTGGGAAGACTAAATTAGGTGATCAATCGAGGGAACTGTCGACTGGAGTCGGCGATAATGGATCGATCGGGTCGATGACGATCTCCATGTCATCAATAGACAGTTCGGTCGACTCACCAGATGGCAAAGTCGAAAAGCCAGCGGCTGAAGAAGCAATCCAGACCAAATTTGTGACTACATGTTCTTGAGACAAAGATCACTCCTGCTCCCAAAAAACTTCTCCATTGAGATGAAGACGATCCCGGATCCTTCTCCCGCTTACAGGATCTAGAGGAGTGCGAGCACGCAGGCGCCTCTCCCTTGGTCAGGAGAGACTGGCACAACTCTCAAAAGGAACCAGAGAATGTAGAGCCCAGCTTGAGCGGAACGAAGAAGCTCAGAGAAGTGTCTGCAGCGCGAGCCGCTTCCTCCTTGAACGCCTGCATGTGTTCCAAATGCTTGGCAGATCCCGCAGCTGCGGGAACAACCCACCAAGCTTCCTTGGATTTCACTGGAGGGTTTTGTTTCTCCGGCCTCCCCAGCTTCAGGCATGCGAGACTGTAGTCGAGGAAAGGCGAGACACATATCGGATTTCGAGGTGTCATGGTCGACACAGGCAGTAAACACATGCGGTGTGGGGATCGGTGCATGACATTTTCTGGCCGCAAGGGCACCGACAAAATCCGGGGGGAGACTTGTCTTCCATAATCGAAGCATTAAACTCATGGTCGCCAATGCAAACGAGAAGAATTTTCGGAATAATCTAAGGTTTTTGAGCCAGGGCCTACCTACAAAATGCATGAGCATGAGGGAGGCAACTTGAATCTTCCAGCGGAAAGGAACATCTGGCGTCATGGGGCGGAGCCGAGGTATATACCACCTGGGTGGGTGGGAGGAGCCAGCCTGAAGACTACTGGCTGATCTTAAAATGGAAAGGACATGCCAAAGAGTGTGGATTAACAACATATCCACGCTGTTAGAAAAATCCCTCTCTCCCCTGCTGGCATTCTGGAACCCTGGTCAGCTGACTGGAGACAGTTCTGAGAGGATGAACCCGAGACACATAGGCAATAGCAAATATGGGGCGGAGAAAAAAAGTAAATAAAATAAAAAAAAAGAGAAAAATAGCTGTTTAGATCGCTGTCTAGGGATGTCTGAAGCATTTAAGGAGTGAACACCGTGCCTTTATGTACATCAGAAAGTTATTTACCAATAGCTCTTTTTGGTCTGTTTTTCCCACTCTGTGCCATCTTAACCAGGGATATACTCTAATCAGGGATCTACCCTGCTTAGGATTCTATGAGCCACCAAACTGACAGCAGGGAGCATCTTAGACTCTCTTCTCCACGGGTCTTCCCTCCACCCCTGTGAAATGAGTGGTGCCTTCATCGGTCTTAATGCCACAGCATCCCTACAGTCAAAAAGCAAGGTCCCTGGCCCAGCCACAGGGATCCCTGTGGCGCCAGAACTCGCAGTCAACCTCTTCGACTGAGGCACACTGCTGAGTGTTAGCTTCCTCATCCAGGCCAATCCCCCAACACAGCGTCCCAGCTCCTGTCCCTAACCTGGGTTATCTGTGACTCAGTGCAGTACTCTGGGTCTTTGGGGTGGCCTACCATTAAAGGAAAACTACTTTAACACGTGTTGTGCATTGTTTTTTTGTTTATCTGATGGTCCCTAGCATTCCATTACCCGTGTCTGTAGCAAGGGTTTTCTTTTACTTTTCTCTGCAAGTTTTCTTAGCCATTCATGCTTCCTTCGTTGCTTTTGATCTGTTGCCATGTCCCCAGAATGCCTCTGGGAATGATACAAGTTTGTTTATTTCAGAAGTTTCACCAGGAAAGACATACTGAGCTGAATAGCAGCTCATTTCTGGATGTGTCCGGGGTGGAAGAGGCAAAGGAGAAAGGAGGTGACAATGTATACAAAACAGAGCAACTCATAGCAATACAGATTAAAATATACAAATTAGACCTTGCATTAGAACCAGGAGCCCAGTATCCTACTTATAATCTAGTCACACCATCTAACTGCAACTGCTTGTGAAAGTTCACTGCTTTGAAAAAGTGTCAGCTCTCCCTCCCCAGCCAAAGCCAGATTTTTCTAAGCACCAACTGTTATTCTGGATGGGTGGCAATTTTCTTTGTAAAGTGCTGTCACTAGATAATAAAGCCAAAGCTCCTTTCAAGAACTTGGCTCTAATGCAAATCATTCCCAGAGGCATTCTGGGAAAATTCCCAGAGATCAAAGATAATGAATGAAGCCTACAAGGCTATCCCTAGAGTCCATAAATTTAAACCAAGCCCATAGGGAACCAGAACTTATGAGCATCAAGGTGCCATGCGCACCGCAACATTAACTATAGCACTGTTTTTCATATAACTTCTCTGTCACGTAGACTGCATTAGCTATTCATGTTACAAGATTTTTTCTGTGCAGTTACTTGTGATACCTTCACTAAGCCTAGTTTGTTTGCTTCTCCGACGCAGACATACTCTTCTCTGGGCTCAATTACAAGTGACTGACTGGGGCCTATTTCTCCACATCTTCTGGTTCTCATGCAATGGTCAGACTCATAAGAATACGGTCTACTCGTAGATAGAGCTTCCGAGACACCCCCAAGTAATGAGGAGCACGTGACTGAGCTGTCGCTTGAGGCCTGAGAACTACCAAGATCGCTTGACATCTCATCAATGTCCATGGTTTGACAGGGTGTCGACGTAAACGATGGCTTCAACATTGGTGCTTGTATCACATGCAGAGTCCTCAATTTCCACGCCTTGATGTGAAATTAATGCAGATCAAATAGCAGCAGAAAAGAGGGTTTTGGTTGTGCTCAATATACCACTGTTATGCCGAATGGTGAAGTACAGTGGCTTTAATCATCGTAGCTGTGGTATATTGAGCACAGCCACATGAAGAAGCACAGTGGCTTCAGTAGTTTTGACTGTGGTATATTAAGCACAACCCACGAACCCTGGAGTGTGTTGCAGCATTTACAAAAATGAGAACTGCTCTTTACAAGTTCATGGTAATAAAAAAAAAAAAAGACAAAGGGGTTACAAACTATAGACCATTTTGAAACCTTTAAATTTTACTTTACAATTTTTTATTAGACTTTCTTCATATTTGCAACACAAATATACAATTATAATGAAACTACTTACCAGTTCCTACATACACATGATTACGTAACAGCAGCAAGTTGCATTCTAGTCTGAAAACCACTCTGAAACATGAAAGCAACATCTGTATTCCTGCTACTGGTCTTGAGACAGCGGCAAAGGTGGCGTGCTTTTGTTGGGGTTCCTTAAAACTTTCAAAGGAACCCTAATGAAAGTGTGTGGTTGAGCAGTGTAAGGGCTCTCGATCAATCAGACGGCAGGATTTTTTGGAACCTACTTTTCAAGGTGCACACGATAGTTGGGGTCTCTATGGAGGAAGGTAAGAACAACAGAGGCTGCCATGGATGACTGTACTAGTCTTTTAAGAGCAGTCAAGGTCAGTTTCCAAACATTATATTGGGTGTGATGAAGCTGTGGAGAACAGGACTGACTACCCCACAGGCAACCTCACAGGAGCCCCCAAAATGATCAGACCAACTCCTAACGCACCTAAAATGCAGCACTGCAACAGCAACATAATTGGTTTTTAATAGCTCTGCCCAGTTGACTTGGCAGCAGCGTGTTGCTCTGTAGTGCGGGATAGGACTGGAATTGATAAGGACCTTGAGTCTCCCACAAACTAGGCTTGGTGGAGCCGGGAGGTTTTGGAGGTGATGTGCTTGAGCGTTTGGTCAGATCTTAAGAATACCCCTGTCCAAAATGAGTGCTAATCAGCTTAATTTGCACTAACATCTGGCACAAAATGTGTGTGATACACACACACTCAAGCACATGCAGCTCAAGAAACTGGCATCAGGTTTTTTTTGTTTTTTTTTTAAATAAACTAACACCGATTGAGGGGTTGTGCAACAAACAAATGGTGCAAAGTGTCTATTTTGTACTAAAAATAGGTGCAAAATGGCACTCAAGTATAAACATTGGAATGTCCAATTCCAATTAATTTTACCCCCCCCCAAAATAAAAAAATTCTGATTTTATGGAAAACTGTGGGCTCTACTGGTAGTAATGTGCTTTACTTCTGGTGTAGAAAAACTAGGCTACAGGTGGGACTTGGTGTTTCTTAGAAGACCTCTGCTGTCCACACCTCTTGTGGCAAAGGGCTGCCACATAATGTGGGCAGAAGCAAAGGGGTGGAGTGGAAAGAAAACTACTCAGAACCACCTGGGGTGACAAGGTCAGACTGCAGCAAGATTTCCAAGATGTTCCCTGTCGAATCGATCTCCGCAGACCTACATGGTCACTGGCAACCTTCCCTGCTCCATGTCTTTTTTTTTTTTTCTTCCCAGCTTGCTATAGCTTGGTCTGCTGCCACCTCGCTCCATCTCCCGGGACTTATCTGCTGCCCACTGGCGTTCACCCTGGATTGCCTCCCAGGGTGGGGCAATCTGAGGAGCCACCCCACAACTCCCCGAATGGTGCCATGTAGTTAGTCCAGGGGCTGAGTGCCTTGGCTAGCTGTGTGGGGCCTGGTGGGGACAGACATCATCATACCATGGCCAAAGTTTTTCCCTAGTTGTTCTTGGGAGGTGTGGCATGCAATGACGCAAGCATTCAAGCGCCCACATCTGGCACACCTCCCCAGATACTGCACACATTGGCTGCGACACCCCACATCTGGCACATCTCCCCAGATCCCGCAAGCATTGGCTGTGACACCCCCGGCCTCCGCCATGGGTCGGTCAAGCAACAAGAGCTACTCCTCCAATTCCCCTGGCTTGCATCTGAACTCAGGTTGTCGACATCACAAGCGGAAATCCAACTGCTGCACCGGCAGGCCAGGCCCATGCCTGTTTTCTAATACAACCTTGTGTAAATCTGTTGCTTTGTGATCTCACAGATACCCCACGCTTGAACTGTATAGAATTTTCAAAAATCGTTTCACTTACATTTTGAAATTGTCTGTAAGGTACAAACTGCACAATATCTCTGGCAACAGGTTCTCCTGTCAGAGATTTCAGAACACCATTATCCCCATCCAGGAATTCCATTGCTTTGAAGTCTGCACTGCCAACACCGATGATTACAATGGACATGGGTAGCTTAGAAGCATTAACAATTGCATTTCTGGTTTGATCCAAGTCTGTAATTTCACCATCCGTGATTATCAGCAGGACAAAATATTGCTGTATTAAAAAAGGGGAAAAAATTGTTTTTATTCACAGGACAAAATGTGTACCACTGGCTTTTTAAAGAAAACTGCAGAAATCGTAAATCTACAGGATGACTGTGTACTTCTACACACACTGAGCAGCAGAAGTGCATGTAACATCCAGAGATGGCGGTGGGGAGCTCTGTCTCTTGCTTCTTATAGAGCTGCAGGTTATTTGCTTCCTGTGTGTGGGCCACAGCATATGTCAGCATCAAGCACACACACTATTCCCCACTGTAGCAGAAGCACACACCCCAGCCCAGTTGCTGGGTTTGCTACTGAGCTGGAACTTGCTGTCAACTTCCCACGCCGAAAAGCATTGTTGCGCAGCAGCTGTCTTGGTCTAGCCCGATCCCTGATGCAACACATTAAGTCAAGTTTCAGGACCCAGTTTCTTTGCATGGCAGTGCAACATACTGCTGGGCTATTAGTGATACTGAGCAATTTTGAGGATAGCGGGGGGCGGGTGGCTATTTACGAGTTGTGCAGTTTTCCTTTAAAATGCAGCCCACATGACTAAAATGTTAGCACAATTCTTGACTTAAATAATCAGAATGTAACTAGTAGGCAGTACATGTTATAGTGTTAAAGAATACTCTGCAGGACCAGAAATAATGTCAACGTTTACCAGCTGAGATGCATTATACTGTTCTCATCAGCATCTTGCTTTTATCAATTTTTAATGCTTGGCGAACTGAAGCACCGAGAAGTGAAGTGACTTTCAGAGGCTGGCCTGCCAGTGCTGCTGCTCACAGTGCTCCAAACCTGGAGAGTTGGAGGGCTGGCACGAGGAGAATCAAGGGTCCCAGAAAACACACTCCTCCTCAGGGGATGGTAACGTGACTTGTCCCACAGTAATACCGCCACCTTGGTGAAGTGAACACAGACAGTACTTCAGCCGACAGGTAAGGAGTGGGAAGAAGGATGCTGGCTGCCTCGGAGTGAGCACACTACGTTGTGCATGCCTTTTGGTGAAGTGCCATTGGCATCCTTGTTGCTGTGGACAAACTGTAGGAAAAAGGATTTCCCGCACTCCGGGATAACTGTTCTGAGCACTCTAGTGACTACGCCTGCACTGACCACCAACAAAACTACTCTTGTCCCAAAAGGACAAGTGATGAGAGGGGCCAAGGTATAACTGAGTTTTTGGCCGGAGACAAGTTTGTCGGGGCTTGGAAGCTGCCCAGTAAAGATCAGACTGGGATACATGGGATAAAGGGAGAAGAGAAGTTTAAAGGGTACCTAAACAAGCAGTTTTTTTAAAACTGCAAAGTACAAAATCTAGCTTCATAACAAGGTAAAGTAGAGGCTACTGTTTACATTTATGTTAAAACTACATTTATGTAAATAATATAAATGCCGTTTCATAGCTTTTGAAAAATGTCAGCATCAGCCTTTCACTTTCAAAAAACAGCCTTGGTTTCTCCCTAAGATGGCTGCCAAGTCTGTTAAGTGATGAATCATGATGACATCATCTGAGCCAAAGCCAGAGACCCACATGTATTTCTATAGTGCTTACTAGTTCTTCTTTCCCTCTTTGTTTTGAATTGTTGTACCAGAATGATCAACACCATGTATTAACTCGTGGATTATTTTGATCAGTACACGTTAGGTTATGATTTTGTTCATTTCATTTGCTTTAACTTGTGGAAAATGTTTTGCAATCCAGCTGACTTTTTCCTTGGCAAACTGCATTACAGTACAACACTTCAATTACCTGATGATTGAGTGGTGATGTGATGCACTGAATTTTGTTTTTTGTTAGCCAGGAGAGAGACACTAATCTGAAAGCTTGTTTCCAGGTGTGGCCTGGGAGCACAAGGAAGTGTAATGACTTGCTCAGGGTCACAGAGCAAAGTACTGGTCTGGTTCAGTTCCAAAGCCCATGCTCTCTTGTTAATCCACAAATAAGGCCTTCTTTTTCCATGTGAACCCCCTGCACCTAACCTGCCTTTTGTTGAACACCCCACCATCCATACCCTGTCCTTAGTACTGCCTGGTGCCGCATATGTGCTTACGGTCTCATGAAGAGAATTATAATTCCTCAGATTGTAATCTTGTACCTCAAAGAGTTGTGCACACCTATACCAATATGCATCATCAGCTGGGACTGTTAAAAAATGCCTCCCAAATCACTCTCCAGTCCACATTCTCAGTGTTTGACTTCTGCTCCCACAGTAAACATTGTGTGGATCACCACCCTTCTGCACAGTGACGGTAGTACGTACAGTTCCCCTGTTGTGGTTTTTTCCCACCTCATTAACTAACAACCACGTCTTCCTGGAGGGCCAAGCAATAAGCATTATGACCCATCAGAAAAACTGCTGTTCATGCCCTCATAAGGGCTACAGTAAGAATGGGTAATGATTTTAGCAGGAGAGGCATACTAATACCTTGAGCAAATCCACACGACTTCCACTGTCTTTAAAATAGCCACTGTGGACAAATCAAGGGCACTTCTCAATCAGTGGCTGACAATTGGACTCCGTGGCACTGCAGATTGTTGCGGGTATAGATTACACATCCACCTCCTTTTTTCCTTGTGCGGTCCAGCCTATGCAGATTGTAGCCAGGTATGGAAACTGCAGAGTCAGGTGTGCGCGTCGTGAGCCAAGTCTGTGTTAATGCAATGATGTCAGGCTGGTTAAATGTCACCCAAGCCTCAAGCTGTGTCAGTTTGGCTAGGAGGCTGCATATATTCATAGCCACAATCCTTAGTTGTCCATTATTAGCTGGGGTCTGGGCTGATTAAGCCAGTGGGCCTGGATTGGGGTGGATGTTTTCAGACATCAACAGTAGCATTAAAATGAGTTTCCTGCTTATTTTTGGGAAGAGGAACTTTACATTAGACTTCTGGTGATCTTGCGAGTTGGAATTAATAGCTGGGGTTCTAACTGCCGGGCTTAAGCTGGGGAACAGCCATAAGGTCAGGAATGAGATCCCTGCAATAGTAGTGGATCAAGACGACTGTTGCAAGGGGTGAGCTTGGGGGAGTGCTCTGATGCTAGTCTCCCACTGTGAAGACTTTTTACTCTGTAGGACAGGATAGTCAGTGTGGCAAGTGGCGTTAGTAGAATCATGGTGTTTTTGTCCCAGGATAGTTACCAGAAGGAGCAGCTGCAAGGGGTACCCCTTGGAATGTAGTGAACGCTCTCTTTGGTGGTCATTACTAGGAGTAATAATATGTAGCCTCCCTTGCTGTGGAAGCTTTATAGTCTTGAGCTGCTAGAAATTTGTGCCGTGCAGGGTGGCGGGCCTTTTTATATAGATTCCTTATGCTTTTGTGCTCCTGACAGCGCCGCCTTATTAATGAGATAAGCCTCCACAAGCTCTTCTGTTACGGATGGGTCCCTGTTATTTTAGAGTGAGGATGGCAGTCTAGTCCTGAGCAGATGATAGTGGGAGAGACAGATAAGCCTACAAGCAGGAGAGAACTATGGAGTTGAAAATCGTGCTCTAAGGGCTATTTAGTTCTCCGTTTATTTAGGAAGGGCAGAACTGTCCTTAAGCAGGAGCACGCTAGGGAATTGTCCTCAGGCAGGAGGGCATTAGGGAACAGTTACCAAAGTCATGATTGTTTTGGGGGTGTGGGGGGAGAGTCTAAGATTAATAGACTACTACTCTAGAAAAATGCAAAGACTAAAGGGTTGATAAAGATAAGGCAGCAGCAATGTTTGTTAAATTTGAGCACGAGAGAGGATCACCCCTTTATTTATTTATTTATTTATTTGAACATCAGTTTAACAACCTTTAAGAAGTTGCAGGAAAGGAGAGCCCCTTTAAGAAGTTGCTGTAACTGACTAGTACGAGGCCTCAGGGGGTGGGGATCACTGGGGAAGTGTATTTAATAAAGGAGGGAGGGCGAAAAAATGTCCAGAGAGTAGTACAGCAAGGCAGTGGCCGAGCTGTGATTTGAATAAGGTGCCTTGGGCACTTGCTTTCTCAATGGGGATCTGCAGCATCCAATCGGGAATCGGTCACAGTCCCCAGGAGCCAGTCCAATTACCGGGATTGAAGCTTGGCAGCTCCGAGCTGCTAGGAGCTAACCGATCATACCTGCTTTCCTTGGTCAGGGGGTGGTGGGCTGGATGCAGAGGTCCAGCCGCCGGCAGGTAGCAGCACCAGGGCCGCTCGGCTGAAGTGGAGAGCTTGATTTGGGCTTGTGGCTAAAAAAAGGGCAGAAAAAAAAAGCAGGGGCCATTAGTTAAACAATAAAACAAAACAAAACACAAAGCTCAAGTAAATTGGTGGAAGGGCCCTGGGAAATTTAGTGCTCAGGGCAGAAGTAGGTGCAAATAGTGGGAGAGAAAGGGTTCCTGCAGAGAGGTCTGGTCAAAGGTGCCAGGTGGGACTTCAGCAAAACAAAAGGCTGTTTCAGGAGGTTGACTCGGGGCTTGAATTGACCAGGGACAGCTGGAAGGAGGCATGTGGTGGTGAGGATTCAGGGTAGTCTGGAATGGGTAGAAGATGGCCAAAAGTGCCGGGCAATATTTACAGAATATGCTGATTCGGGGGGGGGGGATGTGTCTGAAAAACAGCAGGCAGTTGCTCAAACTAACCTACAATATTGGGCAAACTAATTCAACAGTAAAAATTCAGTAGTACAAGTAGTAAGCTACATAGAAGTAAGGCAGTCAGTTAAGGTTCCCTACAACTCTGCTAAACTCAGGAAGGCAATTCCTACATATACAATGCAGTAGTTTAAAGGTAAAAATGTTTAAGCAGTAAAAATATTCAGCAGTACGAGCCATAAGCTATTCAGAAGTTAGGCCTAGCTAGTACAGCAGGTTAAACAGCAGAAAATTCCCAGAAGAAAACAAATTTACACAGTAGCAGTAAATTCAGCAAAAAAACGTCCATAGTAGTACAGCAAGGCAGTGGCAGAGCTGTGATTTGAAAAAGGTGCCTTGGGCGCTTGCTTTCTCAATGGGGATCTGCAGCATCCAACTGGGAAGCGGTCACAGTCCCCTAGAGCCAGTCCAATTACGGGGACTGAAGCCTGACAGCTCCGAGCTGACCGATCTACCTGCTTTCCTTGGTCGGGGGTGGTGGCCTGGATGCAGAGGTCCGGCCGCAGGCAGGTTAGCAGCGCCAGGGCCACTCGGCTGAAGTGGAGAGCCCGATTTGGGCTTGTGGCTGCTTTCCTTGGTCAAGGGGGTGGTGGGCTGGATGCAGAGGTCCCACCTCCAGCAAGTAGCAGCGCCAGGGCCACTCGGCTGAAGTTGAGAGCCTGATCTGGGCTTGTGGCTGCTTTCTATGGTCAGGGGGTGGTGGGCTGCATGCAAAGGTCCGGCCACAGCAGGCAGCAGCGCCAGGGCCACTCTGCTGAAGTGGGGTGCCTGATTTGGGCTTGTGGCTGCTTTCCTTGGTCAGGGGGTGGTGGGCTGGATGCAGAGATCCAGCCATTAGCAGGTAGCACCACCGAGGCCGCTCGGATGAGGTTGTGCAGATCTAGAATGGGGCGCCAGCCCCACAATCTGTTTCGGGACCAGGAAGTACCTGAAAATGAACCCTGGGTTGACAGGGGAATCCGCAATGCTGACCATTACCTTCTTGCAGAGAAGTTGGGCAATGTCATCTCTGAGAGCCGACCGAGTACGGGTAGATACCTTTTCCTCCCGTGGGGCTTGGCTTGCAGGGTACTGCTCGAATTCCAGAGGTAGACTCTGGCCCACCACTTCCAAGACCCACCTGTCTATTGTGACAGTGGACCAGGTGGAAAGGAAGTGGTGGAGCCGGCCCCCCATGGGGGGACCCAGAGTGGTCATGATGGTATGGGGGTGGCTACCCCATCCCGTCACTGCGCAGGTTTGTAGGACGACGGGCTGGCAGAGGGGCCATCAGGACCTCTCCCTCTGGGCTTATAGCTCGCCGAAGCCCTGGACTTGGGCTCAGGGTGCCAAGATTAAGCCTGCTGCTGCTGCCCAGTTTGATACTGGGGCTGCTTGGCCGCAGGAGCAGAAGGCCGAAAAAGCTGCTTCTTCCGTTTCTTAGAACCCTGGGTTTTTTTCTGGGTGGAAGTAACAGAGTACAAAGTGGCACTGGACTTCTCGATACACTGGAGGTGACCACTGACTCCTGGACCGAACAAGTCAGTACACAAGAAGGGGAAAGTCAGTCAGTTTGTGCTGGGTGTCTGCCGTGAAGGTCAAGACTCTCAGCCACGCCCTACTGTGCATGGCGACTGAAGCTGCCACTGAACAGGCACAAGCAACAGCATGGCCCTGGTCAAGGACCTGCTTGACCTCAGTCTGAAGGTCCGCGGAGAGAGGAGTTAGCACCTCATCCAGAAAGAGCCCAAAAGGGCGTGGGAGAAGGGTACCATAATGACAGCCAAGCTTGCTTGTTGGAGGCTGCGCGAGGAGGCAGCACAGATCTTTCTGGCTGAATGGTCCAACTTTTTGGAGACTCTGTCCGGAGGTCTATCCGTATCTCCAGAGTTGCCAGACCGCCGGAACACAGACCGTCACCAAACCCTCAGCCGAGGGGGAGCCGATGGGACCCGCATACTATGCCGGCCATACAAGTGGAAGGCGCAGGGCAGGAGGCTGCATGCTGCCAAAGCACCAAGGGCGGACCAACTAAGGCCTCGGCCACTGGGAAGGCCTCAGACAGAGAATCCCCTATTCTGAGGATATCAGTCAGGGGGAATTCAGCCCGTTTTTTTGACAAGCTCCAAAGGCATCCTCGTTTATTCAGAGAGGAGACAGAAGATGCCCAGAAAGGATGTGGAACCTTCCTCCGTTGACAAACTCTTGGAATCATCATCATACGGACATGAATGCAGGTCTGAATCCTTGGACCCCCGAGTCTGGGTACAGCAGCCCACCACCAGAGTCACTCTTGACCCACTGCGGACAGTCGGGAGTAAGGGTGACTGACAGCCTGCTCAGGAGACCCTGAATGGGCCGAGACTCCTTGGTAGGAGCCCCTGAGGGAGGCTGCTTAAGTGGCAGCTCAACCAAAATAGGGGGAGAGGCCAGCTCTGGCCGAGCTGGGAGGGTCTTCAACGGCACTGCAAGGGGGAGGGACGACATCGACCAGCTCCGGAAGAGTCAGTGCTGGACTGAAAGGCGACCGCCAAGTTATGGTTGGGGTATAAGCCGGGGTTGACTTCGGACCAGGCAGCATGAGCGGTTGCCACATGAGGTCTTCGTAGCGACGATGCAGCCTGCTTCGAAGCCTCTCCTCACCTGAGGAGGACAAGGATGAATGGCGGCGGCGCCGCTTCTTGGAGTGCCGCTTGTGAGACTTCCTCGGCCTATAGGTTGAGGGGGTCAGATATCTAGCAGATGACCGTTGGGGGAAAGAGATGGGGCTTCTCAGAAGGGGCCGGGGAGAACAGTGGCTCCTCCAGATCGGGGACCGAGACCACAGGTGGAGCCCCAGCTAATTGGGTCTCCTTGTCAGTCGGTAGGACCAGAGTCCTAAATAAGGAAATTTTCTGCCTCAGTCAACAACAGGTCGATTACAATTTCGACCTGGTCGTCCCCCCGCATCTGAGCCAGCTGGCCTGATGGGGGTACAGTGAAGCCGAGGTCGAACTTCGACCAAAGTCAACTCTGTCCCAAGAGCACTGACGTTGTGAAGACGTCTCTCGGTCCTCCGTCGTCCTTGTGGGACCAGGTGTGCGCGAATCAGACGGGCCCTCTCCTTTCGTAGGGAGAGACCGGCACATCTCCTTGAAGGATCCGGAGAAGAAAGTGCCCAGATTGAGTGGGGGAAAAAACAGATACAAAAGAGGATTGTTCAGCAGCATGAGACACCTCCTCCTCAAAGGCTTTCATCTACTCCAGTTGGTCAGTGGATCCCACAGTCGCGGAGATCACAGGACGGACATCTTTAGATTTGACCGGCAGGTGGCATTTCTCTGGTCATCCAAGCTGCAAGCATACGAGGCGATCATCCAAAACTTGCAGATTAAAGGAGTGACAAAAATCACAGGCCTGGAGGTCATGTGCATGGCCCAGGCAGTAGACGCACGTGGAATGTGTCAGTACGGGAGACATTTTCTGCCCGCACGGACACCGGCGAAACCCAGGTGAGGACATGTCCTCCTTTACAGTCGCAATCACGAATTTACATGGAGAAACTCGAAAGAGTTTTATTTTTGGTAAACTAGCCGGTATTAAGCGCCAGGGCCTACTCAACGCAGAGCGGTAAGGAGGGAACCTGAATTTTCCAAGCAGCAAGGATGATCTGGCGTCAAGGGGCGGAGCAGAGGCATATACCACCCGGGGGTGGGGGGCCCAGCTTTTAGACAATCCAGCAAGACTTAAAGGGAAAGGGACATGCCAACAAGTGTGGATAAGAACATATCCACATCCCTATCCCTAGAATATTAATAGTCAATGAAGGACTGAAACATTTTTCTTATTCCTCCTTTGCTGCCTTCCTGCACACTCCTGCAGCCACTCCACCTTGACAGATTATGCCACCCCTAGTCCCTCTCTGCATTGGCTTGCTCTCGCTCTCACCTATCCTAGCACCTCCCCCCCCTTGTGTTCACTCATACTCTCCTCTTTCCCCTTCCCATGTCAACCCCTACTACACCCCCTATGCACCCAGGAGTTTTACGCTCCCCCTTGCTAAACCTAGAAGACTTTATCCGCATCTGCTGCCCCTACCTTCCCTCCCACCACCCCTCAATCTCCCAACATCGTAAAGGAGGAAAAACCATTCCTCCTCCTCCCTCTACTTTTTTACTATTGCTCCTTATCGGCGATAGAGAAGCTAACGCAGGGCCACCTTCCCCATCCCCCCTCCTGACCTACTAAAAGACAAAAATATTCCATTTCAATGCCAGGAGCCTTCTCCCCAAATTGGATGACCAGAAAGTTTGGTCTACCCAATACTCCCCAACATACTCTGAATATCAGAAGCATTGGCTGTCCTCCAATGTACTGGATTCCACCTCACCCTTCCGGATTACAACCTGTTCCAGCAGGACAGGGGACAACGGGGGCTGCCTTTATATTCACCAATCCTCTCATGCACCATCTTCCTGCAGGAACTCTCCCTACTCCCACGAGTTAATCATAGTCAAGCTTGTTATCAGAGGCACTCTCCCACCTCCCCTAGACTCTCCTTTGGTTACATGCATCTCTTCCTTCACCATGCACACATTCTCCGGGGAACTGATCCTGCTTGGTGACTTCCATTTAAACTGGCTCTCCCCATCCTCCAAGCACACATCCCATAACATTCAGCTACTAAATCTTACACAGCTCATCAAGGAACCAATGCGTCTAAACACACGTTCACCAAATCACTCTTTACTCGACTGGGTACTTTCCTCTCACTCCCACCATATTATTGCCTCCGGCATCCTCTCAAACATTTTTAGCAACCACTGCATGACCTACTGTGTCAGGAAAGTGCGTCCCTCCAACGCTGTCCCCCAGATACATCTGGCATCATTCCACAGAGCTCTTGACACCAACACCCTTTACTAGACCTGTTCAGCGCATAGTGGATCCATATTTTCTCAGCCTCCAACGCTGATACAGCACTCGGCGCATTTACCAGCATCTTCACCAGAGTATGGAACACTCATGCTCCCCTTAAAAAAGCATGTGTCAAATGCATCCACCACCCCTGGGTCAACCCACCCTACCCACCCAGTGCAAGCTGCTAGATGGTGCATAGGCTACTTACAAATCCTCCCTGACCCAGACCCACCTCCAGGTATATAGGTCATTAAGAAATAAGTGCACAAAGACTACCCGCACAGCCAAGGCAAACTATTTCAAGGAATTCCTCCACACCTACCCAAGCCTCTCCTCACAACTTCTGGAAGACCATTTATTCACTCACTGACCCCACCACACCCATTTAACCACCCAGTCCTTTTGTTAGATGGAAAGTACAGTTACGTAAAAACTTACCGTAACAGCAGATCTTTGAGAGAGGCTCTTGCAGTAGGTAATTACATACAGGACTGACGCCGGCAGGCGGCAGGACCCCATGGAAAAACTTCTAGCTAGCAGTCCCTGGTGAGGGACCGCCCCCACGTCAGGTGACCGGTGTCAGGAGACATCGGTATAAAGGGGTGCTACCTGATACCGCTTTCCAGTTCTTTCCCCTCCAGGCCAAAGGAGGCGGACGGAGGAGGTGGATATTTCCTTCCATGGAAAAGGAGCTGAAAAAGCTTAGGGGATGGAGGGCGGGAAGGTATTACCTACTGCAAGAGTCTCTCTCGAAGATCTACTGTTACGGTAAGTTCTTACGTAACTGTACTATCTTACTTCGAGAGGGCTCTTACAGTAGGTAATTACATATAGGACCCAGTCCCAAGCAGTCTGGAACAAGAAGCAGCACACGGGAGGAGGAAATCTACTCCAAGTAGAACCTCTAGCTGTGCAAGCCTCAAGAGAGGAGGCCTTGCAGGACAGCAAGCCCAAAGGCTGCTCTACGCGAGAGGCAATATCCAAACTGTAATGTTTTGTAAAGGTATGGACGGAGGTCCGAGTGGCGGCAGCAGAGATGTCCACCGCTGACACATTCTTGAAACAAGCCACTGAGGCAGCAACTCCCCTGGTGGAGTGGCCTCTTACTTGACCCAGGAGGGTTGTCTTGTACTTGTCAGAACAGAAAGTGATACAATGAGCCAACTATTTAGATAGGCATTGCTTAGAAACAGCATTGCCTTCCCTTTTGGGTGCAAAAGAGAAACAGTTGATCAGTCTTCCTGAGATCCTTTGCCCTGTTAGTGTAGTATCTCAGAATCCGGTGAACGTCCATAGTATGGAGTAAATACTCCCCTTAATTGGAGTACTGCGTAAAAAAAGGTGGGTAACTCTATGGGCTGGTTCAGAGTAGACTCTGCTACCACCTTAGGAAGAAACTTAGGGTTAGTGCGCAGAGCCACACTTTCCTTGTGAAAAATCAAGTATGGAATTTTACACATCAGGGCCTGGAGCTTGGAAATTCGCCGAGCGGAAGTAATGGCCACAAGGAAGAGAGTTTTCCATGAAAGGAACTTCAAGTCTGCGGAAGCTGCCGGTTCGAAAGGAGGCAGAGTAAGTTTCTCAAGAACAAAGTTCAAATCCCAAGGAGGGGCCGGAGTACGTATAGGAGGTCTCAGATGGAGAACCCCTCTGAGGAAAGTCTTAGAGACCACCAGTTGAGCAAATGTCCTGTCTGCAAAGGGGACATGATAGGCCGAGATAGCCGCCATGTGAATTTTCAGAGAAGAGTGACTAAGACCCAGGTCAAAAAGATGGCGTAGGTACTCCAGCAGTAGCCCAGCCGAACAGGAAAAGGGTTCTATGTCTTTCCAAGCAGCCCAGATAGTGAACCTTTTCCACTTCATGGCGTATGTAGATCTAGTGGAGGGTTTTCTGGCCTCCACCAAAATCTCCGCCACTTGGGGAGAAACCTCAAAGTGACTGAGCTATGTCTGTAGGAGCCATGCATGAAGCTGAAGTGACCTGAGACCTGGATGGACCAGAGTCCGCTGATCCTGGGTCAGCAAACCTCGTGATAGAGAAAGAGGATGATCCTCAGAATATTGTTGTAGAAGAGAGAACCAAACTTGCCTGGGCCAGAAAGGAGCAATGAGAATCATCTGTGCTCCTTCTGAACCTAGTTTCTGTAAGACTTGTGGGATCAGAGGAATTGGGGGAAAGGCAGACGAATCTGTCCTTCCAGTTTAGAGAGAGAGTCTCTCCAGAAAACGACTCGCTCTGGAACGAGCGAGCAGAAGTCGGGAAGCTTTGTGTTTAGAGGAGAAGTGAACAGGTCGACCTGTGGTGTTCCCCAGTGTCGGAAGACACCGTCTAGAACCCCTTGGTCCAGTTCCCACTCGTGAGCCAGAGCAGATGAGCGACTTAGCTTGTCTGCCAAGGTGTTGTCGATTCCCCGAACATGAACTGCCGTGAGGTGAAGGTCGTGTTGTGCGGCCCAATCCCAAACCCTCACTGCTTCCCTGCAAAGAAGGTAGGACCGAGTCCCCCTGTTTGTTGATGTACCAAACTATGCACATATTGTCCATCTGGATGGCTAGGTGGCCGGGAAGAATGTACAGGTGAAGGGCTTGGAGAGCATACAGAAAGGAAAATTACGTACCTACCGTAATTCTTGATCTTCTCTTGTATCTTCACCATTCATTACTTCCTGGGTGTAAGCCGGAGGCGCGCACCTGTCACGGGAGCTTTTTTTTTTTTTTTTTTTTAAAGTTTTATCGGCCCCACCCTCGAGAGCGGCGCCACGTGTGAGGGGGCGCCGTTAGTAGCGATCGACTCCTCCTCCAACTCAGTTCTGTGAGCCGAGAGGCAAAAATGAAAGCAGAAAATATAGATAGCGAGGCAAGATAGCCGAGGGATAGCAAAGCAAGGAAGAATGAACTGAAAAAGGAATAAGCCGATGGAGGAAGGACAGAGGAGATAAGAACATCCTAGCCTAGGGAGTGCAGGGCCTCCTTACCTGGGCGAGCTCTAGGAGGAGAGATGAGTAAGGAAATGAGAGAAAATAGAAAAGAAGAAAAGAGAAGAGAGAGATGGGATGTTGAAGGGACCAGAATGCCCAACGAGCATAGTTAGCTTGTAGCTGAAGGCTCGACTAAAGGGGAAGCAAGAATCCCCGGAGATAGAGCTGACGAGAAGGTTCACCGAACCCGCTAGACAGGCTCAGGAGGGCATAGTCCTCATTTTCAACATGCCATTGTTCTTGACACCCACCTCGGGCTCCTGGCCGCGGAAGGCCTTTAACTGGAGGACAGCCGAGGAGGGAAGAATAAAACCCCAGCAGCATGAGAGCGCTGCTCAGGGGTTTAGAAATGGAAAATGTAAGCCTTCAGTATGCCCAAGATAGAAACGGACTCAGACTGACTGGCTAAGGCCGGCCAAGGCTTAGGCTGGCTAAGATTGGATTTGGTCAGCAGAGCTCTACTGTAAAAATTGTCCAGGAGGACACTTAAAGGGAGAAACCACTTAGCAAAACAGCGAGAAGGATAGCCTACCTTCTCATTTGCCTTCTTGTTTGATTTCTCCTCTTCCTTTTTTTTTTTTTTTTACAGATAGAAAAAATTTTTTTTTTTTTACTAGATGCATGACCCAGATACCAAGATGCCTATAGCAGTCGGAGAGAGTTCCCTCAGCATTTTTTTTTTTTTTTTTTTTGAAGAGAAAGGAACAGACGTACTCGTTCCTCTGCTCTGCAAGGCAAGAATAGAGGGGGGGATTAGATTTCAGGGCAACTACCTGAACACGGGATTGCAGGATCAAAACTGAATAGCCTGAGCCAGGCCAAACAACCCCAGAGGTATCTTGCCATAAGAATAGCAAGAGATAGTTGTGCAGTCTGATCGCCAATGCAATCCACGAGATGGCCCATGAATCTTAGAGTAAATAATTTTTCTGGATTTTAAACCCCCCAAGAAGATTTTTTTTTTTTTTTACTTTTGTTTTTTTGAAAATGAAGCAATTTTCCTATATTTTTATATAATGCAGAGAGAGGAAGGAGACGGAGGTGGAGAAGCCACAGGAAGAGGCCACTGAGGGATGGTGGTTGGCGAGTAATGAATGGTGAAGATACAAGAGAAGATCAAGAATTACGGTAGGTACGTAATTTTCCTATCTTCCCTTGTCAATCTTCACCATTCATTACTTCCTGGGTGAGTATAAGCCCTCTTCCCAGAGGGGAAGAGGCCATACCTGAGGGAACAAGACCCCAGCCTTCTGCTGGTGAGAAACAGAAGGAGAAGACCCTGGCTTATTCAGAAAGCCTAAGGGGAGAAGAGCTAGGAGGTGCCTCCCGAGGACGAGGGAGACGGAGGGAGCCCTGTAAAAGTCTCCTAGCTCTGGATGAGAAAAGACAGGTCCCCGGAGGCGGAGCGCATCACTCACTCGCCGCCAGGGGTGACAACCTGGAGAGAGCCATGCCGTCCGCCTGATGCAGATCGCTGTCCCCGCAAGCCTGGAAGCCACCTCATTGGCGTCATAAGATGCCCTTGCTTGGTGTCTTGCCAGCTCCAGGCCTCCGCGGAGAGGGCAACGGCTTGTCTGGTTTGCTCCGTGTCAGGCATAGATGCCAGCAGCTGGGACATCATCGACCACAGATGCCGTTGTAGGCAGCGTGGTGAGCCTGATGTGATGCAATACATGCACTCGTACGCCGAAGAAGAGAACACTCTTCGCCCCAACGGTCGAACTGGAGAGAGTCCGAATCCGTGGGCGGTCGTATGCCAGGCACGGCGCCCAGAAGGAGTATCCAGGTATACCAAACCTGAGGACGGGTTGGGAAGGAACCTAGAGACTCAGAGGGGCACAATACCACGCTGGCAGTCCGCCGGGCTGGGAAGAAACGGCAGGAACTGCCAGGACCGGATAGACGCCTCCTGGAAGGGGATAGGCCAGGAAGGTACCACCAGATGCTGGGCACTGAATTCACCAAGGAATTCATGGCCACCCGCTCGTATTGTCTCTCCAACGTGGGAAATCAAGATCCCTCACCATCCTCGAGAGAAACGCTGATATTCTGTGAAATCAGCATCGGAGGACAGATGAGAGGGTTCCTCTCCTCAGAGGAGGGAGACGAGGATGATGGGGAACTGGAATGTCCAGAGGATTCCTGCGTGGGTGGGGAGAGTCGAAGACCCGCTCATGCATGTAACTAACATATGAGGGGAAGGCACGCCAGAGAACCCTGAACTGCTCCCAGGATAACGGACCCGTAGGGACCCACATGGCCTGGGAGCGGGGTGGTGAAGGCAGAGAGATGGAGAGGGGCACCTCGAGGAGGCAACTGTCTCTCTGCGAGGGCTCTGGAATCCGGGAAGGGAGCTCTAGTAGGAGGGATCCCGGATATCAAACCAGGCCGCAGAACGGAACTCTGGGGAAGCGGAACCTGGAAGAGCCTGGGGAGAAACTCCCTGTGGCCTTGAGGACTGCATGGATCCAGAAGGGCAGTCCGCTGCGCCAAGAGGACACCCTAGAACCTGGGGAGGGCGGGGCTCTGCGCTCGGCTCCTGGCCACCCCTGAGGTGGCCAAAGAAGACCGAGCAGCAGGACGCCGCCCTCAACCCTCGATTCCAGAGAGGGCCTCCTCCCGACTGCAACGCTCCCCAACCCCAGAGGAGGTAACAGCACCCGGGGTAGCTGTCACGACCTCCAGAGAGGGAGCCTCCTCCGTCACCCCCACGCCTGCCCCCGGGACTTCGGCCACCCCAGCCGAGGAACCCTCAGGAGACGACGGCAGGGGAGAGAGGGGCCCGCCGCGCCCGCCTGGTACCCCAGCCACCGACGCACCCAGATTCCAAGAATGGGGATGCCAGATGGGTCCACATCTGAGTCATCGCCTCCGAGGAGGACGAGACCAGCAGGACCTCGATGCTGGCCACCCCAGGGGTCCTCGAGGCCACGGCCGAACGCCCCTGCACGAAGCGCGACGCCGCTGCCCCCAGCACGCCGGGCAGCATGAAGGCTCAACCCCACACCCCAGCGGCTCCGCAGACCCGGCACCGCCGGAGGAGGGAGGTTGCCGACGCCGCCGCGGCGTTGAGGCGAGCGGTACTGCCGGCGCGCCGCCAGGGCTCATCGGCACCGCGAACGGCGCCTGAGGCCAAAATGGCACCGCCAACGGCGCTGGGCTTGATTGCCGGCGCCTGCCGAACGGGCGCCGGGATCCAAAGCGGGCGCTGACGAACGGCGCTGGGCTTCATCACCGCACCGTGAGCGGCGCCGATCTGGAACAGCGGAACGGCGCTGCTATCACCGCACCGCCGAACGGCGCCGATCCAAACGGCGCCACAGGCGACGCCGAGGGTCCACCGAGCCGGGCCCAGCCAAGGGCCTCGACACGGGGAGCTTCTGCACCTCCGGAAGAGGTGACTGCCGAGGCGGTGTCAGTGCTGCGCCCGAGGGCTACGACGCCCCAACACCGCTGGAAGGGGCCTCCCGCAAGAAGGGAGAGAGACCCTCCTCCTCGATCAGAGAGTCTGGAGGGGACCCGGGGAAAGGCTCTTCGGATCTCGCTCGAGATTCCCCGCTGAGCGACGCCCGTCTCCGAAGTCGGGCGGGCCTTGCCGAGCTTGTACGCTGCTGACTTCGAGGACGCCGACGGTCCATCGAGAAACAAGCGCCGCATCAATCCATATTATGGTTGGTCCCAGGCAACGAAGACAGACGCTGCGCCGTCCGAGACGGAGAAATGCCGCCGCAGGAGCACCGACACGATAGGGGCACGCCCGTTTTAGAAGAACGTTTACCCAGAACCGGACATAACGCGAAATAAACAAGATTAAACACAGTCGGAAATACACCCGCGCCTGCAAAGGAAAGAAAGGAACAGTCTTACTGTGAGGGCGCCGAGTGTAGAAAAGGAGTCGGATACGCACTTTTCGGTTAGCTACCGCAACAGGTGCTGCCTCGACGGCGGGAGAAACAGAACTGAGTTGGAGGAGGAGTCGGGTCACATTAACGGCCGCCAAGATGACGCCGCTTCTCGAGGGTGGGGCCGTTAGGCAACTTTAAAAAAAAAAAAAAAAGCTCGATGGTGCGCATCCGGCTTACACCCAGGAAGTAATGAATGGTGAAGATTGACAAGGGAAGATCTGCCCGAAGCTCTAGCACACTGATGTGGAGTGTCCGTTCGAGCTTGGACCAAGAGCCCTGGGTCCGATGGGGACCAAGATGGGCTCCCCAACCTTCGCCCGGGGCGTCTGTGGTTAGAGTCTGGGAGGGGGGAGGAAGGAAGAAAGGAACTCCCCGAAGCAGGTTCTCTCGAACCATCCACCACTGCAAGTCTCGGAACATCGGTGAGGAGACTAGAACCAGGTGATCCAAGTCGTCCACCAACTGATCCCATTGGGAGCGGAGCATCCACTGAGAAACTCATGTGGAGCCAAGCGCGAGGGACTGTTGGGATAGCAGCTGCCATGAGCCCGAGGTGGCAAAGGACCGATCTTGCACTGACCCGCCTGTGGCTGGACAACAGACTTACTTGAGTCTGAAGAGTGGACTCCCTGTCCTGTGGCAGGAAGGCCCTGCCAATGGTCGTGTCTAAAATCGCCCCTATAAAATGTAGTCTCTGAGATGGGATCAAGTGAGACTTAGAATGGTTGATGGTAATACCCAGGCAGACAAAAACCTGCTGGGTAAGGGCGAGGCAGTGCAGGAGTTCCTCCCTGGATGAGGCCACCAGAAGCCAATTGTCCATGTATGGGAAAACGCGCCCCCCCCCCCGTACGCAGGTAGACCGCCACCACCGCAAGGCATTTGGTAAATACCTGGGAGCCGAGGATAGAGCCAAAAAGAAGTGCCTTGAACTGGCAGTGGTCCCCTGAACGCAAAACGAAGATATTTGCGGTGAGACGGGTGAATGGAAATGTGCAGGTCAGCATCCTGCATATCCAGAGAGCGCAGCCATTGGCCTGAACGGAGGAGGGGCAGAAGGCTCTGCAAGGAGAGCATTCTGAACCTTTTGTACTCCACAAAAAGATTCATGGAACTGAGATCTAGAATGGGTCTTGGATCTCCTGTCTTCTTCGGGACCAGGAAGAAGTGGGAATAGTAACTCGTCCCCTGAAGATGAAGAGGGACGGGTTCTATCGCTTCTTTCAGCAACAGAGCTGAAATCTCTTCCTGGACAAAGAGAAGATGTTCTCGAGAATACGACTAACCTTTTTTTTGGGGGTTCTGTAGAAACCTAGTGAGTGTCCTTCTGCGTATAGCTGGAGCATCCAAGAATCTGATGTTATCCTCCCAGCCCGGAAGGTGGAGGGAAACCTCCTCCTACCAGTTCCTCCAGGGAGTCCGAGGCTGTGGGAGGGAGAGGAAAGGAGTCGGGTGGTGGGGCAGCGCCGCAGCCAAAGCACCTGCTGCTTTTTGGGCGGGTGGGGGCTTAGCAGCTGTGGGGCCGGCGTTTAGTGGCCTGCTTCCGGAGGTTTCGCCAGGTCGATTCAGTCTGGCGAAAGGGACAGGCCAAGCACTGGTGGGATGGTACATGGAGTCAATGGACTTAGTGTCATCCCTTCAAATCGGTGATGATGTCCTTGATCGCACTTCTGGGACCAACCCTGACACACTGAGCCAAGCGTGATGACGCAAGCCTACGGCGAAAACTGAGCTCCATCCAGCAGTGTCCACTGCATCGAATGTCGCACGAAGCATGTGTCGACTGGCCGAACGTGCAGAGTGGACAAGGTCAGCCAACTCCTGCTCGACTTGAGAGTCCGTCAGGGAGTCCCAATTTGGCTTCCACCTGAGTAAGAACTGCCTTCTGGTAATCCCCCATATGACTGACATAGTTCAGTGCCCTGATCCCCAGCATGGAAGAAGCAAAAATCTTCTTACCATACTGGTCCAGTAGGCGGGATTCTTTGTCAGGTGGAGACGAGCCAATGTGTTTGGGTTAGCTGACTGGCTGTGAGCGGCGCTAATCACTACCGAGTCAGGGCGAGAATCTAAAGTCAACACCCTCGGGAGCCTGGTATAACCTGTTTGACTTCCGAGGAAGTGGGGCTAGAGCCAACGGCTGTTTCCAAATGGTGGTAACAAGGTTGGCATGAGGCTCGATCCACGGTGGCCCCAAGGTAGGAGCTGTCACGGGCAGATCCAGATGCTCGGTGAGTTTCATCTGCTGAGGGTCTCGTTCCAAAGATTGCCACTCAAGTACCGCCTGGATTTTGCGTAGCAGCTCCGTAAAGGAAGGATCTTCCGGAGGAGACTTCGGAGGAGTCCTTGGCCTGGGCTTTGACGGAGAGCGTGGCTCGTCGTCCCTTTTGGAGCAGCAGTCGAAAGAGTCCGAGGGGGAAGAAGACGACTCCCTTTCCCATCCTGGGGGAGGAATGGACCCTTGGGAAGGTGTCCTGCCCCTCTGTGGATCCAGAGGGATTAGCACTGGTGTCCGGAGGTGGTGAGGGAGTGTGTCGCCGTGGATGTACGGGAACTGGAACCATCGTCGGTAGACAATTCTCCACCTCTCTGGTGAGCTGAGCCTTGGCCTCAGGCCACCAGGAGGCCAGAGTCTCCTGCAAATCCACCGGCGGCTGAGGGGGCAGTGGAGGAGGAGGGGGATATGGGTATGGACTATATCCATAAGGAGAGTATCCAAAACCCGGTGGCGGAAAACCAGGCGTCGGGTATTGTGGCGCCAGATACTGTGGTCCTGGGTACGACGGCGTCTGATACAACTGGGGGTACCTGGGAGCCGGAGGAGCTGCCAGAGCAGACGGCCCGGCTGGAGGCCTCACAGGCGGGTCCGGGTTGGAAGGCCCAGAGGGCCCGGCGTCGGGGCGACATCCGGGAGCAGGATGTTGGCTGGAGTTGGTAAAGCGGGCGCGTCAGCAGGCGTCAGGGAACAGACGTCAGATCCGGTGGACCCGTAGATAGGCGGTCTGACAGAGGCGGAACCCAGCGCGCCGGGGATTGGGGGGATTCCCGGGTTGGGCTGGTAGACTCTGGGTCCTCGAGGGCAGAGAAGGCTGCAGGGAGCTGGGGACGACGGACTTGGGAGGGTCCGGCATCGGTTCTTCCGCGGTACGGATGTCAGATTATCAGCGGGATCCGGAGGAGCTGGCGTCCGACTTACTGGACCCATCGCCGGTGGCGGACCATGACGGAGAAGCGGCCTGGTCCGACAGAAAAGGGGCCGCGCGCCGCTTCGAAGGGTCATGCGACTTACCAGCCTTCTCTGTGCGGGCGGCCAGAGAGCCAACGCCTGGCTTACCGGAGCCGCCCATGCCAGCAGGCTGAAAGCTACGGCCATTCTGGAGTCAGTGAAGCCCAATAGCCTCAGAGGTGCCCGGGCAGCCAGAGCAGACGGGCGGCCGCCAGAAGCTCTCTGAGGTGGTCATTAAGGAGTGGTCCCTGGAGGGACGCTGCATTTGTAACACGGTGACTTTAGGGAGTCTCGTGGGTGGAGGAGGCCCTTGCCAGGGTGCTTCTGTCTTTTTTCTTCCGATGGCCTTCGGGGAAGTGGACGCCTGCCGCATTTTTTTTTTTTTTTTTTTGAGTTCCTTCACCATGGAGCTCATCTTTTTCTTGAGAATGTGGGCTTCCAGGGACTGCTGCCGCCTTTTCCAGGTAGCTGCGTTAAAACTGAGGCAGTGCTGGCACTTTTCTACCAGATGATCGGGGCCTAGACAAAACAGGTACAGGGAATGGCCGTCCTTGTGCGGGAGTTGGGCGCCGCACAAGTCGCACTTGATTTTCTGCTTGGAGGGTGTAGGGAGCGACATACACTGACAGATGACTGACGATTTTATCAAGAAAAGTGAAAATACTTGGTAAAACACCGACGAAGGGAGTCTGACGAGCGAAGAACTTTTCCGCAAGGCACTGCACGAGACAACAGCGGGAAAGAAGTGGAAGGCGGGGACTGCTAGCTAGAAGTTTTTCCGTCGGGTCCTGCTGCCTGCCAGCGTCAGTCCTATATGCAATTACCTACTGCAAGAGCCCTCTCGAAGTAAGATCTACTGTTTCTGACTCTGTGGCATACACCCTAAATAAGTACTTCATCTCATGTGCAATCCCTGATATCTCTGCCACTGCCCACCCTGACCCAGACATGCTCTCTTCTAGTGGGTTCCACTTTCCCCTCTCTCCCAGCATGAAGTATATAGTGTTTTGTCACTAACCCCCAGCCAAAAGCAGCCTCTGACGGCACTGACCCAAGTTCCTCTGCATCTCCTCCCCTGCCATTGCCCTCCCCCTCACTCACCTGTTAAACCTCTCTTTCCACTGAAGTCCCCCTGGCATGGAAATAGGCTAAAAGTCATCCTCCTCCACAAAGGTGGTGAGCCCTTCCAGCCCTGGGAAGAAAAAATTACTTGCCACAGTAATCTTCTTTCTTCCCAGTGATGCTCAGACATTCATAACTTTGTGCAGTCAGCCTGGTGGGTTGGACTGCCCGGAGAGATGGAACACATGCAAATGATGGAATTCTTTGCACGTGAGCATCTTTCAAATACTTCCTCTACCAACTGTAGTGTTCTAAGCCCTTCAGAGTTGTAAGAAGCTTGGAAGTCAGGCAACATGGAAAAATCCGACAATTAAGACATTTTTTAGGATTAGCCTAATAAAACAACTTACTTCAAAAAACCTCCAAGGAAGGGACTATATCTATATATAATAATGGTGTTCACCATACAGTGAGAAAAACTATTGAGAGAGACAGAAAACTCTGTTAAAACCTATCTAGCATAGGGAAGTGTACCCAGAAGGGTATAGCTATGTGGCACTAGCATGCAGAATGCAGAGGCTGAAGTTCTGGAAGGGGAGGATGGGAGGGAGTTATGAATGTCTGAGCATCACTGGGAAGAAAGAAGATTACTACGGTAAATATTTTTTTCTTCTAACCCCAGTAATGCTCAGACTATTCATAACTTTGTGCAGACTACCAAGCAGTACCCCCAGGTGGTGGGCACAGAACTTATTTTGGAAACAGACTTTGTAGGACTGCTCTGCCAAACTTGGCATCACTTCTGGACAAAATATCCAAATTATAATGCTTTGTAAAGGTGTGTACTGATTTCCAAGTAGCTGCTTTACAAATATCCAATAATGGCACCTCCCTAGCAGCTGCAATAGTGGCAGCTGTTCCTCTTGTTGAATGAGCCCTCAGCCCAGCTGGGGACTCTCTACCTGCTTTAGTGTAGCAGAATTCAATACACTGGACAATCCACCGAGAAATGGATCTTTTTGAGGCTGGTTTGCCCATTCCAACATCCCCATATGTAAGGAAAAGTTGTTTCTTGTCTTGCCTATGGCTTTTAGTAGCGGTCATGTAGTAGCTGAGAGCTCTTCACATCCAGACTGTGAAGCCTTCTTTCACCAGAGCTTGTATGGTCTGTGAAGAAGACAGGCAGAGTGACTGATTGGTTCAGATGGAAATCTGAAACAATTTTGGGAAGGAACTGTCTGTCTGTTCTGAGGACTACCTTATCCCTGTGGAAGGAAATGTAGTCCTGCTCAACACAGAAAGCCTGAAGCTCACAGATTCTTCTTGCTGAGGTAATTGTTTTCCAGGTAACATACTTTAAATGGGCTGTAGCCATGGGCTCAAAAGGAGCCCGCATCAATCTGGCTATACATACATTAAGACCCCAAGCGGGCACTGGTGCCCTGTGGAGGAGGATGCAAATGCATCAGGCTTTTAAAAAATCTTTTGAAAATGGAATCTGATGCTACAGACACCTTTGTCCTAGCAGAAATGTATGCAGATACTGCTGCAAGCTGAACTCTTAAAGAACTGGGTTGCAGATCTTGTGAATGTAAGCGAGTCAGATAATCCAACACCACTGAGACCCCTGCATAATTTGGGGTGAAGTTTCTACCAGAGCACCAGAAAGAGAATTTTTTCCACTTAGCAGAATAAGTTTTCTTAGTGGAAGGCTTCCTATAACCTTTCAAGATGTTTAACACAGCTCCAGAAAGGTTCAAGCCTGCATACTCTAATTCCTCAAGAGCCATGCCTTGAGGTGGAGGGACCCGAGATTTGGGAACGGCAATGTTCCCTGATTGGAGGTTAGAAGATTGTGCCTGAGAGACAAGCTTATCGGCTTGCTCACTGACATGGAGAGCAGAAGAGAGTACCATGGCTGCCTGGGCCAATCTAGAGCTATCAATATCAGAGAAGCTGAGAGGGATTTGAGCTTCAGTAGTACGCTGAAAACTAGAGGAAAAGGGGGAAAGGCACAGAGAAACTTGCCTGACCAATCCAGTACCAGGGCGTCCAGAGGGATTGTGCCTTGGGCTGGTGGCCTGCAACAATACTGAGGCAACTGGTGGTTCTGGTGGGATGCAAACAAGTACCTCTGGAACGCCCCACCTGCTTGTTCAGTGTCCATTCGTGATGGGACTGATTGATCCCACTCAGTGTGTCTGCCAAGATACTGTCCTTTCCTGGCAGATGGATGGCTTGCAGGGACACCTTTAGAGAATATGCCAGAGTTCAAATTCTCATGGCCTCTGTGCATAGGGGACCTGATCTGGTGCCACCCTGCTTGTTTATGTAATACATAGTGGTGGTATTGTCCGTTCTGACTTGTACCACTTTGCCCACTACCAGTGTAGAGAAAACTTTTAGTGCTAGCCGCACTGCTCTGAGTTCCAGCAAATTTATATGCTGGAGGGACTCTGCCCCTGACCAGGTACCCTGAGTTGTGTGCTCCCCTAGATGGGCACCCCAGCCCAGAAGGGATGCATCTGCTGTGAGGACTAGTGAAGGATCCTCCTTTTGGAAGGGGACTCCCTGCTTAGGTTGGATTCCTTTTTCCACCACAAGAGGGCTTGTTACAGAGGCCTTGTCACTGGAATGAGTTTTGAAAAGGGATCTTTTTTCTGACTCCAATGATTCCTGAGGTGAAACTGGATGTCTCATGTGAAACCTGGAACCCTGCACTGTGCCTGTGGATGCAGCCATATGACCCAAGAGCTGTAGGAATTGCCTGGCTGTTTTTTCACCGTGCAACTTGAAGGAGTTTGCTATGGCCTGAAGGCTTTGCACCCTGCCTAGTGGTAAAAAGGCCCTGGCCTGCAGGGTTCTGATCTCTGCCCCTATGAACTGTAAAGTCTGTGTAGGGGTGAAGACAGATTTTTTTCTGGTTTACTAAGAAACCCAAGGACTCCAAAAGATCCTGTGTGAGCTTTAGAGAGGTTGTGACCTGTTCTGGTGATTTGTCCACCACCAGCCAGTCATCCAGGTATGGGAAGACAGTCACTCCCTGTCTTCGAAGAAATGCCACCACAGCTGCTAGGCATTTTGTAAACACCCTTGGTGCCGAGGAAAGGCCGAAGGGCAGGGTTGCAAACTGATAATGACCTGATGGGAGTCTGAATCTGAGATATTTCCTGTAAGATTATTTTATGGGGATGTGGAAATAAGCGTCCTGTAAGTCCAGAGATGCCAGCCAGTCCCCTTTTTGGATTGTTGGCGGAATCCGACCCAAAGTGACCATTTTGAACTTTGGCTTTTTCAGGTGCTTGTTTAAAGCTCTGAGTTCCAAAATTGGCCGCCACTCCCCATTTTTCTTTGTTGTTAGGAAGTATCTGGAGTAAAAACCTCTTCCTCTCAGGGTTGCAGGGACTAGTTCCACTGCTTTGAGCTGAAGCAGCTTCTGAACCTCTGCCTCTAGCAACGAAATTTGTGCTAGGGGTGAGGAGGTGGAAATCTGTTTTTTTTTTGTTTTTTTTCGAGGAAGAAATTTGAACTGCAGAGACAGACCTTTGCCCACTACCTCCAACACCCACTTGTCTGTAGTGATGGCTGACCCGAGGGGGAGGAAATGGGACAGTCTGCCTCCAACAGGTAGGGAGGAGGCGGACTGCATCTCAGGGGTTCTGTTTAGGTTGAGGTTGTAGCTGAGCCCCTTGCCTAGAGCCCCTTCTACCCCTACCCTTTGAGTAGCCCTGTGGGAGGGGGGGGTGTACTGCTGTTATTGGGGCATGGCTACTGGATGGAAAAAGGGTCTTAAGAAGGAACGACCCCTAGCCCCCCTTCCATAGGGCCTGGTGGATGAAGAAGCTCTGTCTCTAGCACAGTTACTTCTATAAGTAGCCTTATATTCATCCACCTTTTTCATATAGGCCACTGTGGACTCCCCAAAAAGTGCATTTCCTTCTAATGGGAAGTTCAGGGCCTTTGACTGGGTATCCTGAGTGAGGTTTGTGGCCCTAAGCCAAGCAAACCTCCTCTGAGCCACTGTATTAGCCATCCATCTGGCTGCAGTGTCATTTAGATCAGCAGCCATTTGGAACTGGTACTTGGCGGCCTCTAGCCCAAACCTGGCAGTTTCCGACAGGTCATCTGACAAGGGTGAGGTGCCCTTCATGGACATTGCCAGTACCGACTGCCACAGGGATTTCTGATACTGGGCAGCATAAGCTTGGAAAAGTAGCCTGTCTCATGGCCAATGAGGCTGACAAATAGCCCTTTTTGGCCATACTGTCCAATTTTCTGGAGTCCTTGTCTGGTGGATGTGAGGACAGTGGGACTTCAGCTTTATCACAAGCAGCTTGCTGTATTACCCCTTGATGATCAGGATGGGAGAAGAGGAAGTCAGCTCCCTCCCTGTCCAGCTGGTATTTTTTATCTATTCGCTTGTCAATTGGAGGAATAGAATTTGGGGTCTGCAGGAGCTTCATAGCAGCCTTCTTGAAGAATTTATATACTGGGAGGAGGAGGGCCTTTGTGGGTGTTAAACCCATCATACTGAGGTACTCAATCTCCTCCTCATCCTCCACTTGTTCTGTTGTGGCAATATCCAGAGCATCTGCCATTTTTCTTTTACGAAAGAAAAATGGGAGAAAAAATCCTCAGACACTCTGGGAGGCGAGCCAAATTCCTGCTCAGGGGACACCTCTGGGGGGATAGGTTCGTCCTCCTCGTAAGGCTCCTCATCCTCTTCGAAACAGTGTTGCTCCGGAGGGGGGAGCAACACAGTAGCAGCAACCTGGGGGCCCTGGGATGGGGCAGGAGGCTGAGGGATGATGCTCTGCAGAGCCTGAATAATTTTAAATGCCTGAGCTATGTCCTGAGCCGAAGGCATTACAGGCTGCTGCGCAGAAGTCCCTGGTTTAGCAGGAGAGGGTTCTGCATGTTTGAGCTTCTTTAATTTCTTTGAGAGAACCGGGGAAGTCAGCCGGTTCTTTCCCTCTTTTTGCCCCTTTTTCGACCATATGAGGGGCAGGGGTAGAAGCACTTGTTAATTCAACCACAACAGACTGGGGTGTCAGCTGGTCAGAGCCTGGGGGACCCCTAGGAAACTTTTTATTAAGCCTTTCAAGGCGCTTTTCAACAGTTTTTTCTGGGAATGTTTTACTTATCTCACATTCCTGGTCCAAATGTTCAAAACCCAGAGAAGCTACACAAAGTGTGCTTGTCTGCCTCGGCAAACACATCTCCACACTTTAAACAGTTTTTAAACCCGGGCTTCCCGGTTCTCTTCTTAGGTTTCTCAGTCATGGTGAAAGATAAAGTGAAAAACCCCAACCGCTAAATGCCAAATGTTACTGCGGTTATTTAAACAGCTTAAAAAGGGTCCCCCCCCCCCTTTTTTTTTTTGGTGTGGTCGGTTCAGAACCGAGGAACCGAGAGAGGAGATGAAATATGAACAGTTCAGCGGTTCTGTAACCGATAAAAGCGGTTACAAGTAAAGTTTAAGGACCAAAATTTAGCGATAATGAACAGGTTCTTCAGTTAGAGAACCGAAATAGAGTTAAAACTAACTCGGATCCCTCATGGTTATGCCAAACCGCAAGGAACCGAAAAAACAACAATTTAAATAATAAACTAAATGTAAACCAACAATTAATAGAGGCAGTAAAAGAAATTAAATATACTTATGTTTTTTGATTTTTTCTTTCTTCATGCGAAAGAGGGCGACAGAGACTCCGAGCGACCAGACTTTCAGGCGGAAAGAAAAATCTGAAGGGCTTAGAACACTACAGTTGGTAAAGGCAGTATTTGAAAGATGCTCACGTGCAAAGAATTCCATCATTTGCATGTGTTCCATCTCTCTGGGCAGTCGAACCCACCAGGCTAACTGCACAAAGTTATGAATAGTCTGAGCATTACTGGGGTTAGAAAGTACAGTTACGTAAGAACTTACCATAACAGTAGAGCTTTGAGAGAGCCTCTTGTAGTCGGTATTCACAAGTAGGACTAAGCCGCCAGGCGTCAGGACCCCATGGAAAAATCTCTGGCTAGCAGTATCTGGTGGGGACCGCCCCCACGTCAGGTGACCGATGTCAGTATAAAGGGGCGGTCCCTACGTCCACCCTCCAGTATTTTCCTGCCAAGCATCAGAGGGCTGACAGGAGAGAAGAGGATATGGTCCCATATCTGAAAGAGAAGAAAATGAGGGAATGAAGGGAGGAAAGGTGATACCTACTGCAAAAGCCTCTCTCAAAGATCTACTGTTATGGTAAGTTCTTATATAACTGTACTATCTTACTTCGAGAGGGCTCTTGCAGTAGGTATTCACAAGTAGGACTGAGTGCCAAGCAGTCTGGAACAAAAAGAAAGTGGGAGGAGGAAAAAAAACTTCTACAAAGGCTGAGCTTCTACACAGGGATCATGAAAGGATTCCCTGCAGAACAGCTAGCCCGAAGCCTGCTTTGCGGCGAGAGGCAATGTCCAAACTAATGTTTCGTGAAGGTATGGATGGAAGTCCAAGCTGCGGCTACACAAATCTCAGCCGCTGACACATTCTTGAAGCAAGCAGCAGAGGCCGTGACCCCTCTAGTGGAGTGGCTTTTGACCTGACCCGGAAGGGTCTTGTGATACTTGTCGTAACAGAAAGTGATACAATTGGCCAACCATTTAGAAAGACACTGTTTGGAAACATGGTTCCCTTCTCTCTTGTGAGCGAAAAACAGAGTTGGTCTGTTTTCCTGAGATACTTAGTCCTGTGAGTATAGTATCTCAGAATTCTATGTACATCCAGGGTATGGAGGAGATACTCCCCCTGACTGGAGCGCTCCGTGAAGAAGGCTGGAAGCTCGATGGACTGATTCAGAGTAGATTCAGCTCCCACTTTTGGAAGAAATTTAGGATTAGTATGCATGGCCACCCTATCCTTGTGGAAAATCGAATAAGGGATTTTACACATCAAGGCTTGCAACTCAGAAATCCTCTGAGCTGAGGTGATGGCCACTAAAAACAAAGTCTTCCAAGAAGGAAACTTCAACTCTGTCTCCGCTGCGGGTTAGAAGGGAGGCAGAGTAATCTTCGAGAATGCAGTTCAAGTCCCAAGGAGGAGCAGGGTTGCGGATCGGGGGTCTTATGTGCAGGACCCCTCACAGAAAAGTCTTTGAGACTTCTAGTTATGCAATCATCCTGCTCTCAAAAGGGACATGGTGCCGCAAGGGCTGCCATATGTAGTTTCACTGACGAGTAACTAAGGCCCCAGACATACAGGTGCCTAAGGTAGTCTAGAACCTTACTGGCTGGACAAGAAAAAGGTTTGATGCTTTTAGAACCCATCCAGATGGTGAGGCGCTTCTACTTCATGGCGTTAGTGGACCTGGTGGAAGGCTTTCTGGCCTCCACCAGGATGTCAGCAACCACGGGGGAAAATCCAAAATGAGCTTTAGCTACATCTGAAGGAGCCACGCGCGAAGGTGAAGAGACTCGAGGCCTGGATGAACCAGGGTTCCCTTCTCCCGGGTCAGCAAATGTTGCAACAGTGGTAGAGGAAGAGGAGGTTCCTTGGAAAACTGTTGCAGAAGAGAGAACCAGGCTTGCCTCGGCCAAAAAAGAGCGCCAAGGATCATTCTCGCTCCTTTTGACCCAAGCTTGTTGAGTACCCTTGGGATCAAAGGTATCGGAAGGACGGCATACACAAATCTGTCCTTCTAGCACAGAGAAAGCACATCCCAACAAAAACCGTCTCGCCCTGGAGCGACGAGCTGAAGACAGGAAGTTTGGCGTTGTCGGTGGAAGCAAAGAGGTCCATTTGAGGAGTCCCCCAGTGCTGGAAGAGGTCGTCTAGCACGACCTGGTCGAGTTCCCACTCGTGAGACTTGGCTGAGGAGCGACTTAAGGCGTCCGCGAGAGTGTTCTCAATCCCCGGCACGTGAACGGCCATCAGATGAAGACTGTGCTGGGATGCCAAGTGCCAGACTCTCATGGCTTCCCAGCAGAAGGGACAGGAACGAGTTCTTCCCTGTTTGTTAAGGTACCAGGCAACACACATGTTGTCCGACTGTACAAGAAGGTGACTGGGAACAACAACCGGGAGGAGAGCCTGTAGGGCATAAAGGACTGCCCTCAGCTCAAGGACATTTTTATGGAGCCTTTGTTCGAACCGAGACCAGCTGCTCAGAGTCCTACAGGGCCAGAGATGGGCACCCCAACCTGCCCCGACGCATCCGTCATCAGGGTCTGGGTGGGAGGGGCCGTACAGAACGGGATCCCCAGTCTGAGATATTGTGGAACCGTCCACCATTGCAAGTCCCTGACCATAGAGTCTGACACCAGGATTTCATGATCCAGGTCGTCCTGAGACCGGTCCCATTGAGCCCACAGGGTCCACTCAGAGATCCTCATGTGGAGATGAGCGAGGGGGACGGTCGGGATGGCAGCTGCCATGAGGCCGAGAAGACGAAGCCTTTCCTGACCTGACCTTTCTGAGACTCGGAGAGGTTTCAGCTTGGTTTGACAGCTGCCTCGGCTCTGGTCCGGGGTAAGAAAGCCTTGCCCAGAGTCATGTCCAGCAGTACCCCCTATGAACTGCAGCCACTGGCAAGTGACCAGATGGGACTTGGCAGGGTTGACTAATACCCAGGTTGGAGAATACTTGAAGGGTGAGGGAAAGGGAGCCCAAAATTTCCTCCCTGGACGGGGCTGCCAGAAGCAGTCGTCCAAGCAGGGGAAGACTTGGACCTCCTCAGTACACAGGAAGGCCGCCACCACCACTAAGCATTTGGTAAATACTCGGGGGCAGAGGACAGACCAAAGGGAAGGGCCTTGAACTGGTAGTGGGAACCCTGAAAACAAAAACAGGGGTATTTGCAGTGGGACGGGCAAACGGGAATATGGAGGTAGGCATCCTGCATATCCAGGGCACATAGCAACAGTCCCAGACAAAGCACGGGGAGAAGGCTCTGGAGGGAGAGCATTTAAAACAGTTTGTACTCCACAAACTGATTGAGGGAGCTGAGGTAGAGAATGGGCCTCAGGTCCCCGGTTTTCTTTGGTACTAGAAGAAGTGAGAATAGTAACCTGTCCTCTGAAGGGGGACGGTTTCTATTGCTTCCTTTAGCAGAAGAGAGTGGATTTCTTCCAGTACCAACTGCAGATGAGTGTGGGAGTATGAGGAAGGAGGTTTTTTTTTTTTTAATGAACTCTATCGACTGTCCTGCTGCAATCAGCTGGAGCACCCAGGCATCTGCTGTTATCCTCTCCCAACCCGGTAGATGGGAGAATCTCTCCCCTGCCAGTTCCTCTGAACTGGGCAAAGACAGTGGGAGAGGCAGGGGGCAGAGTAGCGGCCGAGGCCCCGGGAGCTTTCCTGCTGGGGGTGCCTTTGGCAGCTGACGCGGCTTTGCATTTCCTGGGATGTCGAGGTTGCGTCTGCTTAGGCCTTTGGTGGTTGGGACGCCAAAAGGACAGATTCTGCCTCAGAGTTTATACATTGTCTGAACAGACCTTAATGCCAAACCCTTCTCCTGTAATTCGGTGATTATGTCCTTGACATCACTGCCAAACAGCACAGACCCTCTGAAGGGAGCATCATGGATGGCCGACTGCACTTCAGGGGCCAAACCCGACACTCAGAGCCAGGCATGACGCTGTAAGGATACGGAGAAGGTCGAGCTCCTGCCTGCAGTGTCCACCACGTCATGTGTAGCACAAAGCATGTGTCTACAGGCTGAGCGCGCGGAGCGGACAAGATCTTCCAGTTCCTGCTTTGTTTGCAAATCTGGGAGGGAGTCCAGTTTTGATTCCATCTAAGGATAGCCTTCTGGTAGTCTCCCATGTGGCCGACGTAATTCAGCGCCCTCACGCCCAGAGTGGAAGAAGCACAGACCTTCCTCCCACACTGGTCCAGAAGATGGGACTCCTTGTTTGGTGGGGGAGAATGAGCCAAGACGCTTAGACTTGGCTGACTGGTCATGTGCGGCACTAATCACGACCGAATCGGCTATAGGGTGAACGACGAGAAAATCCTTCCCCTCAGGAGCCTGATATAGCCTGTCGGCCTTCCGAGGAAGGGGGGGGGGCGCTAAGGAGTAGGGTTGCTTCCAAACAGTGGAGACAAGATCCTCGTGAGGCTCTATCCAGGGTGGAATCAGGGTGGGAGAAGTCTCCGGGAGGTCCAGATAGGCCGCAAGCTTCTTATGCTGGGGCTCTGGCTCCACTCATTGCCACTCGCAGGCGGCCTGGATTTTCTTCAGCAGCTCCAGAAAGGAAGGATCTTCAGGAGGGTACTTCGGAGAACCTTGTGGCCTGAGTCTATCTGGACTGCAGGGCTCGTCCTCTAGGTCAGAGCGTCCGGAGTCCAGATCGGACTACGAAGACTCCAATGAAAAAGAATAATAATCCTACCTAGGAGGAGGAGGATCACCCTCAGAGTTCCCCAGGCAAGTGTGTCCTCCCTGGCCCGAGAACCAGATGGTTCAGCTCTGGTATCAGGCAGAGGTAAGGGAGTCTTCTCTCCAACGCAGGGGGTCCGGCGTCGGTAGACATTTCTCAACCTCTTGGGTGATCTGTGTTTTGTTTCAGCCCACCAGGAAGCCAAGACCTCTCTCACGTCCACCTGAGGCCGCGGGTAGGTGGAGGGGCTCGGATACGGGTAACCTGAGAACCCGTAATAGGAGTACCCATAACCCGACGGTGGGAGGACCGGCGTCTGGTATTGAGGCGCCGGGTACAGAGGAGCCAGATACTACGGCATCAGGTATGCCGGCGTCTGGTATCCTGGCGCCAGGGGCTCCGACAGAGTCAAAGGTCCTGGCATCGGCCCTGCAGGTGGACCGGACGGGTTGGGAGTCGGCTTAGAGGGCGTAGGGCCCAGGAGCCCAGATGGCGCTGACTGTGTATCCCGAAGTCAGCGTCCCAGACTCCTGGACCCCAGCCGGGGAGGAAGGATTGAGCTCCTCGGGAGGAGACGCAGGAACCTCAGTGGCAACGCAACGGGTGTGCATTGTGGCTACTCTCCAGCGTCAGGCATGGAGGAAGAGCTTGTCAACTAATCGCCGCTGGGCAGACGCCGGTGGGACCGACACCCAGCTTACAGACGCGCCTGACTGGTAGGGCCTGGGTTTAGAGGTCAGAAGTGAGTGTGGGCCTCCTTGCCCCGGGAGGCTCCCGCGGCCTGAGCGCAAGTCAGACGGCGGGGGCGATGCAGGCTTAGAAACCACTAAGGCAGCTAACAAAGGATGATCCTCGAGGGAAGTTACCTGAGGGCCGCTACCCAGCCGGTCGAGGGAATGGCTGTCCTTATGAGGGAGCTGGGATCCACACGAGTCGCACTTGTTTTTATGACATTCAGATGGCGTCAGCGACGACCTGCACAACGAGGTAGTAATACACAATCATCAGAATAATGTAGAAAAACTTCAAAAAGACTTATATTTATACAAAATGGCGAGATAAGTGAGCACTGTTCTTCCGAAAAGTATTACTGCAAGCAGACAGTGAGAAAGAACTGGAGGGCGGGAGTAGGGACCGCCCCCTTTATACTAACGGTCACCTGACGCGGGGGCGGTCCCCGCCAGAGACTGCCAAGCTAGAGGAGCTAGAGAGTTTTCCGTGGGGTCCTGACACCTGGCGGCTTAGTCCTACTTGTGAATGCCTATTGCAAGAGCCCTGTTGAAGCAAGATCTATTGCCCCATTTCCTTCTGCCCCTTCCTTGCAAAGCTCATAGAATCCCTAGTCTACTCCAGGGTCTCGGAATTCCTCACTGCCTCCAACATCCTCTCACCTATACAAGCTGGTTTTATGAAGAATCGCTCTACCACATCTTCCTTACTGCGTGTCACAGATGCCATTCTCTCTGGAATGGATTAGGGTCACATCAGTGTTGCCATATAAATCGACTCGGCAAAAGCATTCAACTCTGTGTCCCACCCACTCCTGCTCGCCTAGCTTCCCCAGTAGTGAATTGCTTCAGTACCTACTTTACAAACAGGTGTCAGTCAGTCCCGATGGGCCCAGTCCGGTCTTCTCCCCTCTCAATCCATGGCTGGGGTTCCCCAAGGCTCAATCCTTGGCCCAGTTTTATTCTCCCTCTTTACAAATGACCTCCCAGCAGCTTGTTCGCAAACTCAAATCCATATGTACGCCGACAACACGATCATCTACTTTTCTGGACCCTCAACACTTGATGTGATGGCCCTCCTCCAAAGTGATTTCGACAACGTGTTAAACTGTTTCCAGGCCAATAAATACAGGTTACTCACCTGTAACAGGAGTTCTAGGAATGGTATATGTTGTTCATCCACACTTATTGGCAGGTTCCTTGTCGCTTTAAATCTTGCCGGAAGGTCTTCAAGTTGGCTCCTCCCACCCACCCGGTGGTAAAACTCTCGGCTCCGCCCCATGACGCCAGATCTGGCCCGCTGGAAGCTCAGGTTGTGCATCGAAGCCGGGGAGGTCGGGTGGGTCATGTGGATGAACAACATATACCATTCCTAGAACTCCTGTTACAGGTGAGTAACCTGTATTTCTAGGGACATGGATATGTTTTTCATCCACACTGTCTGGCAGACTCCTAGCAGTTCTCCGGGAGGAGGGAGGCAAGGCGCACACCCCCTTAATACTTACTTGGGAAATAAGGACTGGAGAACAGAGGCAACAAAACCAGCATCCCGGCCTGACTCAAGGTCGATGTGGTAATGGGTAATAAAGGTGTGTGCTGACTTCCAGGTAGCAGCCATGCAGATTTCCTGGATAGGGACATCCCTGGAAGCAGCCACCGATGCAGCAGTATGACGGGTAGAATGAGCTGTTATCCCTCTGGGAGGCTCCATGCCTGCCAACTCATAGCAGCGATCTATGCAGGAGGTGACCCACCTGCTTATCGTCCGCTTGGCTGCAGGTCTGCCAGATGCGGCTTCAGCGTAGGTGACAAACAGCTGGCGAACCTCTCCCCGGATTTCAGCCGTGCGCTCCTTATAATAAGCGAGCGCCCTTCTAGGGTCCAGAGTATGGAGTCTATATTCGGCCTCCGAGGTGTGACTGAGGTAGAGCACCGGCAGAGTCAGCACCTGGTTAAGGTGAAACTCGACACCACCTTCGGAAGGAATTTCGGGTAAGGGCGCAGGACAACCTTGTCCCTGTGGAAGACCAGGTAAGGAGACTCGATGCAAAGCGCCTGGAGCTCTCCCATCCTTCTGGCTGACGGATAGCCACCAAGAAGGCGGTCTCTCCACGACAGGTGAGAGAGTTCACACCTGTGCATTGTCTAATGGCTTGGCCCATGAGCTTTGCCAGTACCAGCAGTAGATCCCACGGAGGTGGAGGTTCTCGGACCGAGGGGAAATGTGATCAAGGCCTTTGAAAAGCACCCAACCACCTTTTCTGCGCCACCGACTGCCCTCTGCCCGCGCCCGCAAGCAGAGATGGCTGCCAGGTGCACCTTTAGGGTGCCGACCTAAGCCCTTGACTAGAAAGGGACCATAAATAGTCCAAAATGCTTGCCACAGAACAGGAGGAAGGGTCCAAGCCCTTGTTCTGACACCAAATGGAAAATCTTCCATTTGAAGGCGTAGCATTTTCTGGTCGACTACTGACGGACGCCAACAACAATGAGGACCTCCGCCGAAAGACCCAAGGCCTGGAATCCTAGCCACTCAGGAACCAGGCCGTCAGGTGCAGGGATTGAAGGTCCGGATGGAACACCTTCCCCTGATTGACAGAGAGCAGGTCCGGGCGAGCTGGAAGCTGCCTCGGGAGCCTGGAGCTGAGGCTGAGGAGATCTGGGTACCAGAACTGGCGGGGCCAGTCTGGGGCTATCAGAATCACCTGCGCCTTGTCCCTCCCTGCCTTGAGAAGCACCTTGTGAATCAAGGGAAATGGGGGAAAGGCGTAAAAGAGGCCTGGGGTCCAGAGCCTCGAGAAGGCATCCCCCTGCAGCGAGCCCTGCTGAGGGGGGCAGGCATGAAACAGCCTCAGCTTCAGATTCTCCCTGAGGCAAACAGGTCCACCTGAGGTGTGCCCCAGTGGGAGAACAGATCTTGTACTACCTCTGGCAGGAGAGACCACTCGTGAGAAGCAGCCCCTATCCGGCTCAGGGCATCGGCCAGGGTGTTGGAGGCTCCTGCCACATGAATGGCTAGGAGATCCGCCTCCAGGCTGCGCACGAGTGCCCAAATTCGGACAGCTTCCTTGCATAGAAGCATGGAGCGCGCCGCCCTGGAGGTTCAGGTAGTACATGGTCGTGGTATTGTCCGTCTGGACTCGGACCACTTGACCCCGGAGAAACGGAGCAAAGGCGGTGAGAGCTAGGTGGACCGCCGGAGCTCCAGCAGGTTGATGTGGCATCGGGACCTGCTGGGACCAGAGGCCGGCACTCGGTGTTCCCCAGATGGGCACCCTAACCCATCAGAGAGGCATCGGTCAGAGAGACCGCCGGCTCGGGCGAACAAATGGGATGCCCTCCTGCAGATGAGATGGAACGTCCACCACTGGAGAGCGCCCACATCTCCTGGTCACTATCACTAGCTGGTCCAATGGATCGCAGCTGCCAGGACCACTGGCTGGCGAGTCCCCACTGAAGGGGCGCATGTGCCAGCATGCCCAACGGACCACGCCTGGTACAGGCCGCCATGAGACCCAGGAGGCGAGGAAGTCCCGGCGGGAGCGATTGCCCAACCAGAAATGATTGGGCAAAGAAGGTAAGAACCTCGCCCTGTCCGCGGCCGAGCCATGCTCTGGCTCAAAGAGAGTCGAGCTCTGCCCCGATGAACAGGATCACCTGCTTTGGCTCGAGTTCCGACTTGGCCTCATTGATGAGAAGGCCGACTTGAGAGCAAACCTGGAGGGCCAGATCTCTGGACCGCTCCACCTCCTGTCTGGAGCGGGCTGCTATCAGCCAGTCGTCCAGGTAAGGGTACACCCAGACCCCTCGGCGCTGCAGGAATGTTGTCACCGCTGCCATGCATTTGGTGAAGACCCTGGGAGCTGGAGATAAGCCGAAGGGCATGGCTTGGAACTCGAAGAGGGATCCCTCCGCTCGAAAGCGAAGGAATCTCCGATGTGACGGACAGATAGGATGTGAAAGAACGCTGGCCCTGTAGGTCCAGAGAGCAGAACCACACGCCGTGTTCCAGAGATGGTATTATCTGTGTCAGAGTGACCATTCTGAAGGTTCGAGACCTTAGGAACTTGTTCAGGTCGTAGGTGAGAATGGGGCGCCAGCCCCATCCGCTTCGGAACCAGGAAATACCTGGACACGAACCCTCAGTCTGAGGGGGGTCCTCTACCTCCGTGATCACCTCCTTTGGAGGAGGAGATGTCGGCCTCGACGAGCGCCAGTGAGGCTGCGGACCCCAGGCCCCCGAGGTGCGACGGCTCTGAAGGGCGGGACCTGCTCGATCCCAGAGGCAGGCTCCCACCACTCTCCAGTACCCACCTGTCCGTGGTAACAGCGACCAGGCGGAAAGCGAAGTGTCGGGAGCCGTCTCTAATGGGAACTAGGGTGGGCAGGACGGGGATGGGGGGCGATAACTCTATAGCCTGCCACTGGGCAGGCTTGGAGGAGGGACCGCCGAGGGACCTCCTGGGCCTTTTCCTCCCTGCTTCCTGTTGAGGAAGCCGACGGCTTGGGTTTGGGATGCCAAGCTCGAGCCTGCTGGCCCTGACGTTGCTGGGCCGGGATGCTTATGGCGAGAAGGATGAAAGGGCTTAGGCTGCGGCTATGCCTTGTCCTTCTGAGCGGAAGAGACCGAGTCCAAGGTAGCACTGGACTCTCGATCCTCTGCAGGTGACCTTCCACCCCAAAGTCAAGAGGTCAGTCCCCAAAAGGAACATCCACCAACTTGTGCTGGGTATCCGAGGTAAAGGTGGATATCCTCAGCCAAGCCCGGACGACGATGGCCAACTCGCGCCGCCACCGACCTGGCACATGAGTCCCTGATGTCTAAAGCAGTCTGGAGCCGCTGTTTGGCCACTGCCCTCCCTGGTCCCGCACCTGCCTGACCATAGTCTGCAGATCCGCTGGAAGATGAGGGACGACTCTCCAGGGAGCCTAACAGGGCATGAGAAAATGTTATGAGGACGGGCCGAACTGGCCTGACGGGCCGAGAGAGCATTTAGCATAGACTTTTTCGCACGGCATAATCCACCTCTTGGATTCCTTGTCGGGAGGTTTGTCTCATTCTCTGGCGCTCCTGGCACTGAAAACGCTGTCGGTAACCAATCCTCAGCAGAGGGTGTTCCGAAAAACTGGACAGGGAACCGGTAGGGACCGCATACTTCCTGGCCATTCTGGCTGAAGGCGCAGGGCAGGAAGCAGGGCGCTGCCAAAGCTCCAAGGCCGGACCCACTATGGCCTCGGCCACCGGAAAGGCCTCCGTAGGAGAATCTCCTCGGTCCAGAATCTCCGTGAGGGGATACCTGGCCTGTTTAGAAACGGGTTTGAGCTCCATCCCGGTGGACTCCGAGATGAGCCGAAGCAATCCTAAGGACGACGAAGGGCTATCGTCCACTGACTGTCCTCCCGAGGACTCCAAGTCCATGCGCTTGGAGAAAAGGGAGGAATCATCCTCGGACCCGGAAGAGTCCTCAAAGAGCTGCCTCGAGCCTGAGCCACCCTCCACCTGCCGAGGTTTATCGGGAGTGAGGGTGACAGACAGCCTATGGGGCAAACCCATAACCGACCGAGAATTTTTGGTCGGAGCCCCAACTAATGGCTGTGGAGGCGGAGGTTCCACCAGAATCGGTGGGGCAGCTGGAATTGACCGAACAACCTGCCTGGGAACAGGCTCCTCGGCTACAACGAGGGGTTGTTTCGGCTGCTCCGGTGACAGCCACTTAATGGCCGGGGAAGACGACTGGGTCGGCTTATTCCCGGTCAAAAGGAGCTGTTGCCACATAAGTTCCTCATACCTCCGACGCAACTTGCGCCGAAGCCTCCCCTCGTCCGAGAAAGAGATTACGGGCGGCACCGCCTACCGTGTGCCGAGACCGCCATGGCGCGGGATCGGTCGGACCGCGAGGATGTCCGAGACCGAGAGTCTTGACTAGGCCGGGGAAGGCGAGGAGAAGTGTCGAACGGCACTCGGCTCGGGCGGTCTCACCGAAGGCTCCGGACGGAGGCACAGACAAGCAGCGGGATCCTCAACTCACCCGGGGAACCGGGAGGAGGGATTCAGCTTCTCAGCCGACAACCCGTCTAGCGGGTCGAGAAAAATCTCGACCGCGTCGTTGGGAGTCTCAGTCAACTGACCTGACGGGGACACCGTGAAGCCAGTGGCCGAAGCTGAGGGGTCGACCAAAGTCGACTGTCGAAAAGGGGAGGGGGATCTTTCCCGCTCCCAAGAGCGTCAACGGAGAGACTTACTTTTGCTCTTTTTGGACCTGGAAAAAGGTCCTGAAGAAGTTGGACCCTCACCTTTCGTCGAGAGGGTCAGACAAAGCTCCTTAAAAGAAGCAGAGTACGAGGCACCGAGAGAGAGCGGGACAAATGCCGCAGCCGAGGTAGAAGCGGCCCGCGCCGCCTCCTCTTCGAGGGCGATCATCTGCTCGAGCTGATCCGCCGAGCCCACCGCTGGACACTGCCAACCGGGCCTCTTTAGATTTCACCGGTGGAATTCTCTTCTCGGGGCGCCCCAGTTGTAATCGGGCAGCACGGTCTTCAAGGACGTAGGCCGAAAAGAAGAGCACAAGTCGCAGGCCTGCGGGTCGTGCTCAAGGCCCAGGCAGTAGACGCACGTGGAATGCGGATCCGTCCTAGACATCTTCTGCCCGCAAGGGCACCTCCGGAAACCGGGAGTCGATTTGTCCATCGCAGCCACGAGGAGAAGACGACCGAAGTCTTTTTAGCAAAAAACTTTTGATTTCGAACTTTCCAAGAATTAGGAACCAGTCTTAATCGCAGAGCGTTAAGGAGGGAACCTGAGCTTCCAAGCGGTAAGGAAGATCTGGCGTCATGGGGCGGAGCCGAGAGTTTTACCACCCGGGTGGGTGGGAGGAGCCAGCTTGAAGACCTTCCGGCAAGATTTAAAGTGGCAAGGAACCTGCCAATAAGTGTGGATGAACAACATATCCATGTCCCTAGAACTTATGGGTAAATATGAAGAACAGAGTCTTCATGACCTTCGGGTCAAGACAAACTCTCAACTCTGTCTCCCCTGTCTTCACCACCCCAACGGTTGCCCCCTCGGAAATATTTCCGCATACAAATACCTCGGAGTCTGGCTAGATATCTAGATTACTCAGTCCATATAGACAGACACCTTGCATGCCAAACTCTGCCCAAAGCTAGGTGTAATGTACCGAGATAAAGACTGCATTTCTCTTTCCGTGCGTCACGAGTCTCTCACTAAAACCATTTTCCCAGTGCTTTATTATGCGGGCATTCTTTACGGTACTGCACCCACCTCCTCCCTCGCCAGACTGGATACCTTCCTAAATTCCTTTTGCCGTTTTGCTATTAACTCCCCATTTCGCATTCACCACTTCTCCCTCTACTAGTCACTTTCAATCCCCCTCCTCTCCCACCGCCGCCAGACACACTCCCTTGCTTTTATTGCCAAATACTGGTATGGTCAACTGCCCCATCTTTCCTCATGCCTATCTCCAGCCAGTCCCTCCCCCTACCTTCTCCACTCTAAGGTGAGCCAATCTTTCTCCCTTTCCCACCCTCACGCCAAGGCTGGTCAGTCATCATTCTCCTACCATCTACCCGCTCTTTGGAATTAGCTTTCACCTCCATTCTAGTAAATCACCTCGCTCCCACCATTCAAGCACCTGCTCCATAGTGCTTCGGCAGCTCCATGCCTCTACCCCTAGCCTCTTTCCACATTAGCTCTTGCTTTTCTGTGCTCAGACTCCCTTCTTTCATATGCCTGTATCAACTGTAATGGCACATTTGTATTTTGTGAACTAGACTTCTGTATATGTATCTGACTGTACCCATTTTGGTCATTTATACAGTAAAGTTTGCTTGTTTATTGTTCCTATGATTTCCCCATCCCCCAGGGCGCACCTGTAAACAAGCCCTGGCTCAGTGTGCCTTTTCCAGTTATCAAAGGTTTAAATAAATTAAACAAAACATAAATTTCCTACTTAACTCAGAATGCTCAATCCATCTTTCTAGTGATGAAAGCTGTCATTTTTCTGTCTCTTGCTTACATAGAAACATAGACTTTGATGGCAGATAAAGACCGCTTGGCCCACCTAGTCTGCCCATTTCCCTACTACTGGATAAGCTGCAGAGCCTAGTTAACCAACAGCCTATTTCTTCCTACCCCCCACAAGAATTGCCTTATGTCTGTCCCATGCATTCTTGAAATCTCCCACAGTTTTAGACACCACAACCTCCTCAAGAAGGCTGTTCCATGCGTCCACCACCGTCTGTGAAAAAAATACTTCCTCACATTGCCCCTATCTACCCCCCTCTATCTTCAAATTGTGTCCCCTTGTTTTTGCACATTGCACTCTGAAAGATGCTACCCTCTTGGACTTTGATTCCACTGAGGTACTTAAAAATTTCTATCATGTCCCCCAACCTTTCCTCAAGGGTATACATGAAAAAATTACTCACCTTAGTAATCATGTTTCTTCTAATGGAGTCTTGCTGTATTCTGACTATTGCTGTTAGCCGCAGCTTTTAAACTGTCCCAGAGAACAAAAGGGTCAACTTTCTACGCAGAGCATAGAATGCTGAGCTCGAGCTCGGTTGATGTCTCTGTCTGGAGCCCTTTGAAATCCAACTGTCAGATTCTTACAAGCAAAAACTCACTAACTATCCTATGTGGAAATTGTAAACATTTTTACTAGCCAACTGGCAACAAAAAGTTTTGGATTCCCAAAAGAAGACTCAAGTCAGGAAACCCAAAACCAATCCAAATAATAATAATAATAATAAAACAAACACCCAAACAAAAAGAAGAGGGTGTAAAGGAGCATCCCTGGGTGCAACACGGCACCTGCCACCCACTTCCAAAACCAGGTTCTGAGAGGGGAGGCAGGTCAGAATATAGCAAGACTCCATTAGAAGAAACAATTACTAAGGTGAGTAATTTTTTCTTCAAACAACACTAAGTCTTGCTGTATTCTGACTATTGCAGACTACCAAGCAGTACCTCCATGGAGGAGGGACAGAACCTACTTAGGGAATACGCTCTGAAGTACTGCTGTGCCAAACCGAGCATCACTCCTACCCTGGAAATCCAGAGAGTAGTGCTTGGTAAAGGTATGGACTGTTTTCCAGGTGGCTGCTTGACAAATTTTTAAGAGGGATATCGCTGGCACCAGCCAGGGAAGCAGCTCTACCTCTTGTAGAGTGAGCCCTCAGGCCTGAGGGTGGAATCTTTCCCAGTTTCTCACAGCAAAATTGTATACAAGACACAATCCACCTGGCAATAGTTCTCTTGGTGGCAGGTTTGCCCTTTCCCACTTCTCCATAAGTAAGGAACAACTGGAGGGAATCAAACTTGTGACCCTTGATACGCTCTATGTAGTAGCTAAGGACTCAACATTTAAACCGTGTAGCCTCCTTTCTCCTGAGGAAGAATGATCAGTGAAGAAAACAGGGCGAGACAGACTGATTCAAGTGGAAATCTGAAACCACTTCGGGCAAGAACCTTCTATTGGTTCTAAGGACCACTTTATCCCTATGAAAGGAGATAAAATCAGGTTCCACTGACACGTCTGGCAGAGGTAATGGCTACTAAAAACACAGTTTTCCAAGTCAAGTACTTCAGCTCTGCCGAGGACATAGGTTCAAAGGGAGGTCGCATAAGTTGAGCAATGCAAACACTTAAATCCCAGGCAGGTGCAGGGTCTCTAAAGGGAGGATTGGTATGAAGCAATCCTTTAAAAAATTTACAGAACACAGGATGAGATGATCATGAGGAAGACTTCCCCAATGACAGAAAAGCAGAAACAGCTGACAAGTGTACCTTGAGAGTAGCTGGTCTGAGGCCTAGGCCATTAAAATGGACCATATAATCCAGAACTGTAGGCAATTCAGCAGTGTCCGGAGAAATATGCTTCTTGGAACACCAAATGTTGACTCTCTTCCATTTGGACTTATAAGTCTTTCTGGTGGAGGGCTTTCGAGAAGCTTTGAGAATATCCAGAACCCCCCCAACACAGATGCAAATCTTCAAACTCTAGCTCTTCATGAGCCATGCCTTGAGATTGAGAGACTGAAGATTGGGGTACCAAATCCTCCCCTGAGAGGAGGTTAACAGGTTGTAATTCCTGGGAAGAGACAAGGGAAGATGGACTGCTAGGGACAGCAACAGGGGGTACCAAGGCTGTCTGGCCCAGTCTGGAGCAATCAGAATCACTTTGCAAGGTTCTGACCTTATCTTGACTAAAACTTTGAACAAGGGAAGGGAAGGAAGGCATACAGAAATTTTCCTTCCCAGTTCAGAATCAGAGCATCCAGGGGGACTGAGCCCAAGACTGGGGATCTGCAACAAAAGAGGAAGTTGGTGATTGTCAGGGGCTGCAAAGAGATCCATCTCTGGAGTGCCCCACCTTGAAAAAAATCACCTTCAATACTAGAGGGTCCAGGGACCATTCATGATGGCCCTGTGAGATCCTGCTCAGTGCATCTGCTAGCACACTGTCCTTCCCTGGAAAGTGAACTGCTATCAGAGAGGTTTGCAGGGAATAAGCCAGGGACCACAACTTCATAGCTTCTGTGCACAAGGCCGTAGACCGAGTGCCTCCCTGCTTGCTGATGTACCACAAGGTGGTGGTGTTGTCTGTTCTGACTTGAACCACCTTGTTCTGTGCTGACTGAGAGAAAGCTGGCAGGGCCAGAAACACTGCCCTGAGTTCTAGAAGATTGATATGGAGAAGGGACTCCTGAGAGGACCACAGTCCCTGGGCAGTGAGGGCCCCCAAATGGGCTCCCCAGCCCAGAAAGGAAGCATCCACGGTAAGGACCACTGAATGAGGCTGAGTGGCAAATGGGACCCCTTGCCTTAAATTGTCCTGATCCTGCCACCACTGAAGGGCTTGGATCAGGGTCCAAGTCACTGGAATCAGTTTGATAAGGGAATCCTTCCTCTGGGACCAAAAGGCCCTCAGATGGAACTGAATGTCCCTCATCTGGAATCTTGCCCCTTGGACCACTGCTGTAGAAGCTGCCATGTGGCCCAAGAGCTGGAAGAAATGCCTTGCTGGTCGAGACACCCGAAGGCTGAAGGAAGAAGCCAGTTCTATAAGAACTCTTGCCCTTTCCAGGGAAAGAAAGGCTCTTGCTTTGACAGTATTCAACTCTGCCCCTGTAAAGGTAAGGAGTTGCACTGGCTCGAGAACCGACTTGGGAAGGTTGAGAAGAAATCCTAGAAACGTGAGCACTTGCTGGGTCACTTGCAGGTCTGACTTGATTTGGTCTGGATACTGGCCCACTATTAGTCAATCGTCCAGATACGGAAAAATGGAAATCTCTTGCCTTCTTAGAACGGCAACTACTACTGCCAGGCACTTTGTGAAAACCCTTGGGGCTGATGTTACACCAAAGGGCATTGCTCTGAACTGATAGTGGCCTGAGGGCAACTCGAACCTGAGGTACTTTCTGTGGGAGCACCTGATGGGAATGTGAAAATAGGCATCTCTGAGGTCCAGGGAGGCTAGCCAGTCCCCTGGCCTTAGAGAGGGAAGAATTATTCCCAGAGTTACCATCTTGAACTTTGGTTTTAAAAGATGTTCGTTCAGGTATCTTAGGTCTAGGATGGGTCGCCACTCCCCTGTCTTTTTTGGGGTAAGGAAGTACCTGGAGTACAGACCTTTGCCCCAGTGTAGGGTAGGCACTCTCTCTATGGCTCTTAAAGCCAGAAGAGATGAAACCTCTGCCTCTAGGGTGAGGGTTTCTGAGAGACCTGCAGGTGGAAAAGATCTGGCTCTCATCTTCAGAAATTTTTTGAAGCTGAGAACCAGTCCCTGGCTTACTACTCCCAGGACCCACTTGTCTGAGGTAACAGACATCCAGTCCTGGACAAAGTAAGCCAGCCTGTCCCCTACCAGAATAGGAGAGTCGACCCGGGCAGACCCATCAGGGTGTCTGCTTGGCAGGGGCCTCAGGCTGAGGAGTGGACGCAGCCCTGCTCATCCCACTTCTGCCTCTCCCTCTGAAGAACCCCCTCTGTGAAAAGGGAGAAGAGGCCTGTGCTTGGTAAAAAGGCCTGCCCCTGCCCCTAGACTGCTGCCTCCGAGGAGTTGCATGCCTCTCCTTAGCCTGAGCACTCTTGTAAGTGGTCCTGTACTCGTACATTTTCTTCATGTAATTCTATGTCGGCTCCCCAAACAGAGAATTGCCCACTACAAGAAAATCCATGGCCTTAGCCTGGGTACCCTGTGAGAGGCTAGTACATCTGAGCCAAGCCATTCTCTCAAGAGCCACAGATGTAGCCATGACTCTTGACACATCATTGGAGTCCACAGCAGCATGAAACTGTACTTCTGATGCCTCAATCCCATCTGCAGCCACCTCCTCCAGCTCCTTGGCTAGCTGCGGGAGGCCTGTTTAGCCAGTGCCAGTACAGTGTCCCACCTGGACTTCTGGTACCTTGCAGTACAGGCAATATAATTTGCCTGCCTGAGTCCCAAGGAAGATGTCATGTACTGTTTTTTTTGCCATGGCATCAATCTTCCTGGAGTCTGTCTGGGGGGTGTGAAGCCAAGGGAATGTTTGCCTTGTCACAGGCAGCAGCCTGCACTACCCCAACATGGCTGCATTGCTGGTATAAAAACTCTGTACCTGATCCTGATAGTGTATATCTCTTGTCCATTCTTCTATCAACAGGAGGTACAGAATTGGGAGACTAGGATTTTTTGTGTCTGCTTCCCAAAAGATTTGTGAAGGGGAATAGACAGTCTCCTGGACTCAGGGATGTCCATCATTTTCACATAATCAGGCTCCTCTTGATCCTCCACTGCCTCCTCCACAGGAAGCTGGAGGGTTTCAGCCACTTTTCTGTAAAACATAAGGTGGGAAAGGGATTCAGAAAGCCTAGGAAGGGATACACCCAGAGGTCTGTCTGGGGAGATGTCCGGTTCCACAGGCACATCCAGACTTTCACAATCATCATCATCTTCGAACTCCCCCTCCTCCTCAAACTCCGGTTCATAAAAATCTTCAGGGGTATAATCTTGAACCGGGGGAACCGACCAAACTGAACCCCTGCCAAAAGGTGCCAGATCGGTCAGAACCGGGCAAAGCGATTCCACAATCTGAATCACTCTGGCTATTTCCTCGGCAGTTGGAACATTAACTTCTGGATCCGAACCAGTTGATTTCTCTTTGCGTTTTCTTTTTGTTGGAACCAATCCCTCGGGATCGGCTCTCCTTTTGCCCAAAGAAGTATCGCCCTGCTTCTGGTTCGGTCAGAACCAAACCGGGTTGGCCATCTGGGTCAGTGGACTTCTCGGCCTCCTTTTCCCTCAGTCTACCTAATCTCTTTTCAAGGGCAGATTTGGGAAATTTTTTACATATTTGGCAGTCTGTATCGAGGTGTTCAAACCCCAGACAATAAACACAGGTGGTGTGGGGATCGGCCTTAGGAAAGACCTCCCCACACTTACTGCAGTGCTGAAACCCAGTGGGCCCGGTTTTTTCCTTGGGTTTCTCAGACATGGCCAACCTAACCATCTTACCCTTTTTATGGCAACCACCAGGCAATACTCCCTCATCGGGTCCTAACCGTGTCATGGGTATTGGAAAAAAAAACGTACAAAACAATTTTTTTTTTTTTTTTTTTTAGAACCGATAAGGCCCGGTAACCACAATACCTAAAGAAAAATACAAGGATTGATTGACAAATGATCGGTTCAGTAGAACCGATCTAACACTTTTACAAGTTCCACACAGAAAATCAGAGCAAAACCTATCTAGTACTCATGGCACCACAGACAGACTGAACTGACTATGCGGAAATAAATTTCGGTTTAAAACCGACACTTTAACCGACTTTCGAACTGAGCTATGGGAGAAATCTCCGGAGCGACTGTTCAGTGAGGTGGAGTAAAGAATCTGACGGTCGGATTTCAAAGGGTTCCAGACAGAGAGATTAACCAAGCTCAAGCTCAGCGTTCTATGCTCTGCACAGAAAGTTAACCCTTTGTTCTCCGGGATAGTTTAAAGGCTGGGGCTAACTGCAATAGTCAGAATACAGCAATACTTCATGTTTGAAATTAGGCTTCTTTAGTCTCTCCTCGTATGGCTTCTCTTGCAGACCCTGCACCATTTTAGTTACCCTCCTCTGGACTGCCTCCATCCTGTCTATGTCCTTGTGGAGATGGGGTCTCCAGAACTGAACACAGTACTCCAAATGAGGTCTCACCAACTGTCTGTACAGAGGAATAACTTCCTGTTTTCTGCTGGTGATGCCTCTCCCTATACATCCCAGTATCCCCCCAGCCCTCCCTACTGCCTTCTCACATTGCTAACCAAGGTCCCTTTTCATTTTTGTTACTACCCCCCCCCCCACACTGTGTACTCTTCCCCTTGGTTTTTGTTTCCCAGGTGCATTATTTTGCACTTCTTTGCACTGAATCCAAGCTGCCATACTTCTCACCGTTCCTCCAACCTTGCCAAGTCCCTTCTCATCCTTTCCACGCCTCCTTGTGCATCAACCCTGTCGTAGATCTTTGTGTCATCTGCAGAGAGGTGTACTTTTCCTTTCAGTCCCTCGGCAATGTCACTTATAAAAGACATTAAAAAGGACTGGACCCAGTACTGAACCCTGCGGTACCCCACTAGTAACCCCCCTTTCTTCAGAGTGAACTCCGTTTACTATTACCTTCTGTGTCCTGTTGTCCAGCCAATGTTTCACCCAGGCTATCACCCTGGGACCCACTCCCAGGCTGGCTAATTTGTTTATTAATCTTTTTGTGTGGGACTGTGTCAAATGCCTTGCTAAAGTCTAGGTAGGCCACGTCCATAGCCCCTCCCTGGTCTTCTACTTTGGTCACCCAGTCAAAGAAATCGATTAGATTTGTCTGACATGACCGTCCTGCTGTGAACCCATGCTGCCTTGGGTCCTGTGCCCCACTGGCCTCTAATCAACAATTCTTTTCTTCATAAGTGATTCCATCACTTTCCGTACCACAGAGGTCAAACTGACAGGTCTGTAATTTCCTGCCTCTGTCTTGCTCCCACTTTTGTGAAGGGGAATCCCATCCGTCCTCCTCCAGTCCTCAGGTACCACACCATCTTCCCATAATTTGGGGAAAAGGGTAGTCAGTGGTGTCACTAGTTCTCCCCTTAATTCTTTTAGCATTCTGAGGTGAATCCAGTCAGGCCCCACTGCTTTGTCCACCTTCAGTTTTAAGAGTTCTTTCAGAACCCCTTCTTCTGTGAAAGGACTGGGATCGACACCCTACCCAGAGTGCTTCTGTTAATTGGATTAGTTACCTCCTCCTCCTCTTTTGTGAATACTGAGCAGAAGTATTCGTTCAGTATCCCTGCTTTTTCACTGTCCCTCTCTGTCCGCCCACCGTCCATTATACTCAGCCTCACTATCCCTCCCTTTGTCTTTCTATGCTCCCTAATGTACCTATAAAAAGTTTTATCCCCCTTCCTAACCGAGTGGCTATCTTTTCCTTAGTTTGGGCCTTTTCTATTCTGACTGCCTTCCCTGCTTCCTTCTGCCTTAACTGGTATAGTTCTCTGTCCTGCTCCTTCTGTGTTTCCTTGCACCTCCTAAATGCTACCTTTTTCTCCTTAACCTTCCCCACCACCTCTTGAGAACCATAGTGGCTTTTTCTTTCATTTTGATTTGTTTATTTGCTTCACACAAAGGCTTGTTGCCTCTGTGATGGCAGTTTTGATGTTTCCCCATTGTTACTTCACCCCCCCCGCCTTGCCTGTTTGCTAATGCTTTTCTAAGACACACTCCCATCTTGCCAAAGTCAGCCCTCCTGAAGTCCAGTACCCTCACTTTTGTATGGCTTGGACTCTGCAGTTGAGTTTATCGTGAACCACACTGTTTGGTGGTCACTTGTTCCCAGATGGCTACCCACTTCTAGATCCGAGATCCTCTCACTGTCCCCATTTGAGTGTATGAGGTCTAAGATTGCTCCCTCACGAGTGGGTTCAACACTAGCTGTCTGAGGCATGCCCCCTGTAGGGCATCGAGAATGGCCCTGCTCTTGGATGTGGCTGCAGCAAAGGTGCTCCAGTTAACATCTGGCATGTTAAGGTCCCCCATCAACAGTATTTCCCCTTTCTCTGCCATCCTAAGGATGCCTTCTATCATATCCTTGTCCATTCCCTCCCCGAGATGGGGGTCTGTACACAACCCCTGTGTGGATTGTGATGCCCTTTCCAGTCTCTGAGGTGACCCACAATGCCTCCTGTCCTCCCAGTTTACTCTTTTGTTCCGTTGCTTGTAACCCTTCCCTTACATAGAAAGTTACTCCTCCCCCTCTTCTACCCTCCCTGTCTCTCCTGTAGGTTGTGTACCCTGGTATGTTAACATCCCAGTCATGGTTCTCTGTGTACCATGTTTCTGCAACTGCCACGATATGCAGGCATCCCTCTTCCAACAAGGCTACGAGTTCAGGGAGCTCGTTGCCTAGACTACGGCATTGGTACTCATTACCCCCCCATTTCTTGAGGGCCTTACCCCTTTTTGCCCCATCCCTGTCCTTATTGCCTCTGTCGTTTTCTCCATTTACCCCTGCCCTTCTCCCTATCGACGTCTCTATCTTGGTGTTTACCTCACTTACTACCCTGATTTTGTTGGAGGGGGTGCTAGGATTTCCCTGCTTCTTTTCAGTGCCGTCCCCCTTGACTTGTTTAAATGCTTGCCAATGAAGCACTGAAGCATTTAAACCTATCACCCAGAATCCTGGTTCCCATCCTGGACAGATGCAGACCATCACGCCAGTATAGGCCTGCATCACTCGGGTGGACCCCCAGTCCCCAGTGAAGCCAAACCCCTGAGCTCTGCACCAGTTTTTCAACCATTGATTGAATCCCATGGTGTGCAGCACCCTAGTCTCACCCATGTCACAGACAGGCAGCACTCCAAGAAGGATACCATGTGTGCCAATTATGTTAGGCCCCTTCCCAACTCCACAAACTCTTCCTGCACTGCTCTGATCCCTTTCCCAGCCAGGTCATTTGTCCCTAGGTGGACAATGACATCCAGCTCCCTCCCCTGTGCAGCTGCTCCCGCGATCCTGAGGATTCGCTCCTTGTCCCTCCAGGCCATGGCGCCAGGCAGGCACCTTACCTCCCTCGCGCCTTCTTCTACCACCAGTTCTACCCACCGAACAATGGAGTCCACCCACCACCAGAAGTTGTTTCCTTCCCCTGTGGGGTCCCATGCCACCCTCCTGTGGGTCTCCTCTGTGGAGGTTCCCAGCATCCTTCTCGGTCTCCACTGCGGGTGCCTCCATAGAGGAACCACACTTTGCCAGAATAGCATATGAATTGTGGAGAGATACAACTGGAGGGATGTGCCTCTGTTCTACCACCCTCACCCTCCCTGAGCCCACTGTGGTCTGCCCTTTAAGTTCCTGATCTTCCTGCTCTGAAACAAGAAGTTCCCATATTTCTCAGTAGTCTCCTTACATGCTCAGAGTCAGACTTCCAGCTGCTGGGGTGGGTTGGGGGGTGAACGGGGACAGAGCTACCTTTCCTTCTAGGATGGTGAGTCTTTTGTGGCTCTGTGATCACTCACGTCCTGCCCCCAAACAAGAAGTTCCTGCTGTGTGTCAAATCCTGTGTCTATAAAAGTAGAACTGGCTAGGGAGGGAAGGAAGGCAATATAGCCCCAGTATCATCTACCTGCATGTAAGGATATATTCCCATATTCTCACTTACTCAGAATTTGAGGGCCTGTGCTCCACATTTACACAATGAAAAGTACTGTATGAACAGACTGTTCTTTTCCACATCCACGTCCCCCTCCCTCACCAAACATTAAATATTAACACAATATCATTTAAAAGTTTAATTCAGAGAGAGAGAGAGAGAGAGACTGGTTTCTCATTTTACTGAACTGCTTTTGATTGTCATTAATAGAATGCACTATCACACCCTGAGCCTGGACTCCACGGATTTGACTACATGGATTACAATGTTTGCTTGCTTAGAGTTCCTGGAAGTGTAGCCTCTAGTTGTCTGCACGTGGGTATCCTATTGTCATTAGGAAGCAGGGCCACCTCTTGATCAAATACCCATGTAAAAACAATTATCTCAATGGGCCCACCTGACCTACACAACCAAAGGTCAATCTATCAACACTTAGGTCCCCTGGGTAGACTACTTCACCACTGACTCAAAGGTCATCAATGAACGTGACCCCCCTCCATGCCGGGAATGGAAGATGAACACTACTTCAAAAACGTAAACATTTGGGGGGGGGGGTCTTTATACTTACAGAAGCAGTTTTCTGCTGAGCTGCAGCTGCAGCAAACCTTGCCACATGGGTTATAATCGGTGAGAAGTTGGTGGGACCATATAGTTTGACCTGCGGTAGACACTGACGATAGGCTTCCACAATGCCCTGCACACCTGGTAAAGCAACACAATGATTTACTCTTCCAAGCACATCTATTTATTGAAAATTATTTTTTAAAATTGTATTTACAGTGTTTCATGCCTCACCAATGACTTTTTAACTGCAAAGAATTTTACTCATTCCACTGACTTCCCATTTAATCCCTGTAAAGCCATCCATGTGCTATCCATAAATAGCAGGATCTTGCTATGGAGGGTGATCAGAAACAACAGCAGCAGCACCCCCTTAAAGATTTAAACCAATCCCTCCATTCAGGCAGAATTTAGTAAGTTTTTGTTGACCCGGTAAGTGCACTAGACAAATTCTGCCAATTTTCAGGCACGACCCCGGGGAGGGGGAATACAGGTGAATGTCAACTGACCTGGAACCAGATTAAGCTGTTGGTGGTATTTTTAGTGAATGGGGGGAAATTTGGCCAGGGACAGTGTGGCCTAGAGGATAGAGCACAGAGCTACGAACTTGTAATGTACAGAGAAGAACAGCAGGCAAATGTAACACCAAGCCAGTAAACAAGAGAAATTGATCCCTATGGGAAACACTGAAATAAGAACTGTGTAGAACCTGGAAAGAACAGTTAGCATAAGCACTTACCATAACAGCAGATCTTCAAGGGGATCTCTGTCATCAGGTCACACCATAGGAACTTCAGTCGGTGAAGCAGGATCCACATGAAAGGTTTTCCAGCAGTACCACTGGGGCTGCCCACACCGATGTCACCAACCCTATTGAGGCATTAGAAGCCCCGCTACCTCTTCAGCTTATTCTCCGAGAGACAGAGAGAGAGAGAGAGAGAGAGAGAGAGAGAGAGAGAGGGTGCCCAGGCCAAAATAAAAGGCTGGATACACCAGTCAGCCAATTCTGAGAAAAGAAACCCACAACAGTGGGATGGTGAGAGGGAAGGTAGACCCGATGACGGCGATCCCCTCAAAGATCTACTGTTACGGTATGTTCTTTCGTAAGTGTTCTATCTTCTTTGGGGGTTATCTCAGTCATCAGGTCACACCATATGAAGGAGTCCCAAGCAGTTACAGGTGCAGCAAAACAGTCTGGGAGAAAGGGCAAAGAAAGTCTAGGACACGCGACCCTGCAAGACAGCCCGACTGAAGCTTGCTCGGGCTCTAGAGGCAATGTCCAGACTGTAGTGCTTAATGAAGGCATGGACGTTACCTCCAGGTGGCAGCAGCACAAATGTTAGTGGCTGAGACCCTCTTGAAACAGGCCACAGAGGTAGCCATGCCCCTTGTGGACTGGGCCTTCACCGCCCCGGCAACCCTTTGCCATGCTTGCTGTAGCAGAACACAATACAATGTGCTAACCATCTGGACAAACACTGCTTAGAAACCTAAATGCCCTCTCTTTCTGTGGTGCAAGAAACAAAAAGCTGCTTTGACTTTCTGCAGTCCTTAGTTCAGAGCAGAGATTTCAAAATTCTGCGCATGTCCAATGTATGGAGTAGTGGTTCCCCTGGATTAGCACGCTTGGGAAAATAAACTGGAAGGTGGATAGATTGGTTTAGGTAAACTCAGGCACCACCTTTGGGAGAAACTCAGGATTCATGCACAAAGACACCCGGACTTCGTGAAAAATCAAATAAGGCTCCTCACACCCAAGAGCCTGAAGCTCGAAAGTAATAGCAACCAAAAAGGAAAATTATGTACTCAGTGTAACTGCAGATCTTCCTGATTATCTTCACCCTTCATAAGTGGTGGGTCTTAGCTGGAGGCACCAGACCCTCGCAGAGTGTTAGCTTTACAAAATGTTTGGGCTAGAGGAGCCAACATAGAAGACCATACCACCAGTAAGGCCATGTTATGTGGCGCTTGCAGACTGGCTAGTAACAGACGCAGACTCCCTCCAGCCCTCAGTTCTGTTCTCCACAGAGGGGAAGAAAGCAAAGAGAAAGAATATGAAGCAAGGAAAGCAAAAACCCAGAGGGATAGAATAAGGAAGAGAGAGAATATGTGAGAGAGAGAGGGATATTGCTGGAGGGCTTGGGGTAGGGAAGGGACCAGCACCTCTGGGGAATCCAGGACAACACAATAGGGAAGGAAGGACAAGATGGAAGGGAGACAGAGAGGGATATCTGGCTCTCCTCAACTTGTTGCAGGAAGAGTAAGAAGTCCACAAACAGGCTTCTGAAAAAGCAGAAGCAGGAGTGCAACACAGACTCCAAGATAGTCTGCAGGGAATGGGGCAGACAAGAAAGAAATTGTTGCTGCTTCTGTGCCAGAGGTGTTTGTTGTCCCCCTCTATGATATCACAGATTTAATATATACTAACATACTAAAATGCCAGCAGAATAGGCCTAATGGTCTTTCGTGTCTGCTCGTTTGGTCAGCCCCCACCCTGGGTGCTGACCTTGCTGTCCCCCTCGCCTTCTCTGGCTTCTCCCTTCCCAGTTCCGGATATTCTTGCTGCATTGGATTTTGCTTCCTGAACCCTTCCCCTGTACCTGTCCCACCCCCTCTTGAACCCCTCCACTGTCTCTGCCTCCACCAGCCCCTAGGTAGTGCATTCCATGGCTCTACCACCTCCCAGTGAAGTAGCACCTCCTCCTTTCTCCCTGAATCTTCCCCTCCAGCTTCCACCCATGCCCTCAGTGGCCCCTTCCTCCTTCCTTCAAGCACCCTCACTGTTCCTCCCCTATTTACCCTCTTCATGTACCTGAAGATCTCTATCATGTCCCCGGTCCCTCTCTCTTCTAAAGTGTACATATTTAGCTCTTCGAGCCTCTCCTCATAGGTCCTGTCCCCAAGCCCCAAATCATCTTGGTTGCTCTCCTCTGACCCTCTCCAGGAGGTTAATGTCCTCTTTAAGTGCGGCTCCAAAACTGCACGCAGTACTCCAGGTGCGGCCTCACCAAGAAGTTATACAGAGGGAGTATCACTTCCTCCTTCTGAGGTGATCCCCTAGCAATGCATCCCAGCATCCTGTTGGCCTTGGCTGCTGCCCTCCTACAAGTCTCAGAGTTGTTCATCTTGACATCCACCACCACCCCAAGGTCCCTCTCAGCCATTGAGACTTGTAGTCTCCGGTGTACACTTGGCCTGGGTTTCTGGCCCCAGGTGGAGTACCTTGCATTTCCTGCATTAAACCTCAGCTTCCACTTTCTAGACCATCTTCCAGAGCCTCCAGGTCCCCTGCAGGGCCACCTCCTCCCTCCTCCCCATCCACCACCGCCTCAGTTTCGAGTCATCTGCAAAGAGACTCATCTCACTCCGATTTCTGTCTTTATGTCAGATACGTAGGCATTGAACAGAAGGGCCCAAGGACTGATCCCTGTGGGACCCCACAATGACCCTCCTGGGGAAGAGATTATCCCACCAACTACGACACCTCTGGGTCCGGGTCCTGGAGCCAATTGCCTCATCCATCGGATCATCTGGTTTCCACCTCCATTTCTCCTAGTTTATCCAACAGGCCCACGGAGGAACAGAGTCAAATGCCTTGCTGAAGTCTAGAAAGAGGACATCCACTGGTCTACCCAGGTCCAAGGCACTTGTCACCCAGTCATAGAACTCCACCAGGTTTGTCTGACACGATTTCCCGGATGAATCCATGCTGTCTATCGTCCAGGCACCCTGACTTATCCAGGGCCCCCAGCCTCCTTGACAATGCCCTCCATCACCTTGCCCACCACTGATGTCAGGCTGACAGGCCTGTAGTTCCTGCCACCTCCCTTGATCCCCCTTGTGGATAGGCACTACATGCGCCACCTTCCAGTCTTGGGGCACCCACCCTGTCCTCAGAGAGATGGTGAAAAGCTCTGCCAGGGGTTTCGCCAGGACATCTGCAAGTTCCTTCAGCACTCTAGGATGTAATTTATCCGGCCCGGTGCTTTCTCCGTCTTAAGGGAGCTGAGGGCTTCCCTCCTCTCTGCTGTGATTTCCACTTCCAGTACCTCTTCTCCTGCTTAGCCCTCCCCACCTGCCAGTGATGCCCCCTCCCCAGACCTGCCGATTGCAGGGGCCCCCATCTCATTATCTCTGTCTCCTCCCATGTATGATGCAGCATCCCCATTTTCCTGGTGAAAACTGAGGTGAAGTACTCATTTAGTACTCAGCCTGCTCCTCTGGGTCTTGTGCCCATCTCTCCCTGATTTAATCCTGCTAATCTGCCCTTCACCCTTCGGCTTTCCCCAATGTATCTAAAGAACCCTTTTTCCCTCTCCTAATTTCCCTGGCCAGGTTCTGCTCCTTCCTTGCCTTAGCCGCCCTCACCACTCTAGTGGCCCTTCTAGCCATCAGCTCATACTCCCTCGATCCTCTACTCCTTGAGCACTTGACTTGCTTATAGGCTGCTTTCTTTCCCCGCACCACCTCCTGGACCTCTGGTCCACCAACAGGGTTTTTGGGCCCACCGATTTTGCCTTACTTTGCACAGGTGCTGGTAGCATCCTGCACCCCTCCTGATGATTTCCCACCTACTATCAGCCCATGTCTGACCCAATCCCATCCAAATGCTCAAGGATCCTTCCCATTTCTTAAAATCACCCCTGAAGTCGGGTTACCTAGTCTTGTGCAGCCTTCTACCCCTCCTAGGTCCAGGCAGAACCAGACCGTGGCATGGTCACTCCCGCCAATGGGTCCCTTCCTCCAGGCCTCAATCTGGTCACTGTCTGCCAGGACCACATCCAGTACCATGGCCTCCTGGTCGGTTCCTTCACCTGCTGAGTTAGGAACGCCTTGAAAGACATCCAACAACCTCTGTTTCCTGGTCACAGAGGATGTCATAGTCTCCCAGTCTGTTCCTGGCATGTTTAAGTCCCCAACACCACCACCTTCCTCTGCCCAGTCTGCAGTGTCTCCTAACATCTGCCACCAGACTGTCCTCCAGCTCCTCCGCCAGGGCAGGGTCTATACACCACTCCTATTTTTACTCTATTGCCCCCTTGTTATCAAGGTGACCCAAATCGCCTCCACGGTTCCCTCCTCCGCCTACTCCCCATGCCAATGCAGTTTTTACTATCATTGCTACCCCTCCTCCCTTCCCCCCCTGTCCTTCCTGAACATAGTGTAACCCTCCAGGTTCAGGTCCCAGTCATGTCTTGCAGTGGCCCAAGTCTCAGTGACCGCTGCCACATCCACTGCTCCCTCAGTTAACATCGCCTGGAGCTCAGGCATTTTATTGCCCAAGCTCCTGGCATTTAGCAGGACTACCTTCCACCCTTTCCCTATAGTTTCACTTCCCCTGCTCATGTTCCCATGGGGATTCTGTTTTTCCCCTGGTCTGCACTTTGCCAGTTGGCCTTTTCCTGCAATCCTCCTGGTCCCCAGGGGGGTGGAGACAGAGTCCCTCCTTTATCGGCACCCTCTTGACAGCCTTTTCTCCCATCCCACCCCCCTTCACAAGTTTAAACCCCACTTTTCACCAATGAACCCCTCTATTTTCAACTTAAGGATTCCTCCCTCCAAATTGAGATGCAGTCTATCTCTAGCATACAGCTCCTTATCCTCCCAGGTCTCCCCAATCCCCCATCAACCCATACCCTCTGGCCTCACACCACCCCTGAGCCACTGGTTTATCTCCTAATTTTTCTTTGTGTTCCTCACTAGCCCTTGGCACTGGCAGGATTTCTGAGAAGGAACTGTGCATCCTATGTCATGACAGACCCAAGTAGCTCCCTGAATCTTGCCTGTATCTCTAGCTCGCTATTTCCCTCAATGTCATTTGTGCCCAGGTGGACCACTATGTCTGGGGAACCCCACAGTCCTTTGCCAGCTGATATACCGTGCTTAGCCCTGTGCACCGTTAGTCCAGGGAAGCATCTTGTTCTAACTGGGCCAGGCTTCTCCTCCCTATCCCATTTGATACCCCTGATCATAGAATCCCCAGCAGAGCACTCTGACCACCCTTTCCTCCATTCCCCTTCCATGTCCCTCATCCTTTTCTACCGCCTCCACCCAGCTGGCCCTTGTTCCTCCCCATCTGGATGCCACATGCCACCCGCCTCCTTATTTACCATGGCCACCCCTCCCTCCAATCCTATGCCTCCTCCTCCTGAGTATCCTTCTGTACCTTGTTAATTCCCCTCACTGCTCGCAACTGGTCCTTCTCCCCATCTGCAAACTAGCCTGGCTCATCCTCCCTTCCTTCCTGTCTCCATTTAGTTCCTCCTTGCTCGCCTTGCCCCTGGCCTAACCTCAGCTCTCTTTACTGAACCTCCTTGTACTTCTGGTCCTTCTTACCTTTCTCCCAACTGGTCCTTCTCTCATGCTTCCTCCTCTCTCCCCTGCTCCGATTCACTGCTCCCCATTCTCCTGCATTCCAGGTCCCCCTGTTCTTCCTGCCATCTGGCCCTGCCCCCACTCCCACACCCTTTCCGTCTCTAACCACCTCTGTCGTGGTTACATCCCCCCATCCTTGAGCAGAAGAAGAGAACTGAAGCGTGTTACTAAGTATAAGGTCTGATCCACCTCCTCCTGCCTTGCTTCCTCTGTCCAGCACTGGCTATCTGCCTACTTCCCTGAGAATGTTGTCCTCCGTCCCCTTTTGAGGGTCCCCAGTTACCTGCCTGCTTCCTTGGTAGTGTCCTTTGGGCCCTCTGCCAGGGTCCTATGTGACCCTGAGTATTCTCTGCACTCCTTTCCTATACCCCACTCCCAGTGCTTGGTGCAACCCTGTGGAGATTTCCAGCCCCTTCCCCAACCATACCACCCCCTTCCCCAGCTTTCTCCTCATCCCGCAACCTCCTCCCTAAGCTGTGCTAGCTGGTAGCACACTGGGCAACCACCAAACTTCAAGCCCAGTCCAGTATCATGGCTGCTCCACACCCCTGTGCACACCACCACCCTCCCAAAGATGCCGGCCCTAATGATGTGTGGTTCCATCCCCTTTCAAATAGTTTTCCTTGGGTGAGCCACAAGGTTCCCCCTATTCCAGGATACCCCTACTGCCTAATCAGGTCACCCACTAATCCTAGAGACAGTCCCACTGTACACCAGTAACTCTGTTACTAGGTGCAGTACGACACATTAAACATGTAAGGAAAATGAACTCCCCCCTAAGCTCCTCTCTCCCGCCTTAAATCCAATCCCCAGTGGCTAGAACTACATGAGCTGCACCAGCAGCCTTTCCTCCAATTGCAGGGCATGTCTTCCCTATAAATCTGCAGACTTCTGGGGAGGGAGGGGTGGGGAGGGCGGGTCTTGGGCAGACACCTGACCAGAGAGTGTATCAGCCCAGTGTCTCCTCCAAGCCCTGCAGCTAAAGAACCAGGCCCAAGCAAATCCCACCAAACCGTTTTGAAACAGAAGAAATAGGTCTCTAACTCAGCTGCTGTTACAAAGTGAAACATCCACAAAAAGAGCCCCACTACAGCCACTAAATCAGTTTACAAACATCCAGGATCCCCAGAACAATACCCTGCTAGCCCCTTAGAAGCAAGAAAGAAAAGAACTAACTCTACCAAGTAAAATCCACAAGAACCCTGTGAAAACAGCAGCAGTACTGTCCTGGAACACAACTGACCTGCCCTTCCAGTTCTTTTCTGAGAGATATATATATATATATATATATATATATATATATATATATACACACACACACACACACACACATATATATATATATATATATAATAATGTGTGAGTATATATATATATATATATATATATATACACACACACACACATATATATGTACATATATATATATACAATATATATATGTATGTATATGTATATATGTGTGTGTGTATATATATATATCATACATACACACACACACACACACATATACACACACACACACACACACCTCTCTACGCAATAGGTGTGGACATAAATCCTACATGATAAATCTGAGCTACTACATGTATAAATGTGAAATCTCCCATTTGTACACATAGTAGACGTAGCATCACAGATTTATACACGTAGTAGATATGTCACAATCACTCCGAAACTCATTTAGAATGTTTGGCCTCAGTACCAGTACTAACTATATTCAAATACCTTTAAAACAAAAAAAAGATAGCATAGTACTGTGAGCATGAAAGTTGTTCAACACAAAATTATCTACAAAATGAGTGGCATTTCATTTATAGATACCTTATAGATTTATTTATAAACTGGCAAAGAACAGCACAAAATTCAATTTTTATCCACTTTTTTGACAAGCAAATGCAAATAACTTTAAAATGAAAAAAGTAGCATGGTACTGTGAGCATGCCATTTGTTCAGCACAAAGTTTTCTACAAAATGAGTAGAGTTTCATTTAATAGCAACCACTACGCTAGGTGGACATACACAAGAAAAGTTAACAAAAAATCCCAGAAATGATCATTTATTAAAACAAGTTACTCACCTGTAACAGTAGTTCTAGGAGTGGTGTATGCTGTTCATCCACACTCTTTGGCATGTCCCTTTCCCTTTAAATCTTGCCGGAAGTCTTCAAGCTGGCTCTTCCCACCCACCCAGGTGATACAACCTTTCGCTCCACCCCATGACGCCAGATCTTAGCCCACTGGAAGCCAGGAATAGTGCATCCGCAGCTGGGAAGGTGGGGTTGGTCCAGGTGGATGAACATCATATACCACTCCTAGAACTACTGTTACAGGTGAGTAACCCGTTTTTCTAGGATCGTAGATATGTTGTTCATCCACACTCTTTGGCAGACTCCTAGCAGTTCTCTGGGAGGAGGAAGGCAAGGTGCACACCCCCTACCTAGGAAACAGAGATGGAGAACTGAGGCCCCAAAACCTGCATCCTGGCGTGACTCAGGGTCGATGTGGTAATAGGTAATGAAGGTGTTTGCTGACTTCCAGGTAGCAGCCCAGCAGATTTCCTGGACAGGGATGTCCCTGGATGCAGCCACCGATGCAGCAGTATGGCGGGTAGAATGAGGCTCCATTTCTGCCAACTCATAACACAAACTGATGCAGGATGTCAGTTTTGCTGCAGGTCTGCCAAAAGCGGCTTCAGCGTAGGTGACAAACAGCTGGCGAACCTCTCCCCGAATTTCTGCCGTCCTCTCCTTATAATAGGAGAGCGCTCATCTCAGGTCCAAAGTATGGAGCCTGTACTCTGCCTCAGAAGTGTAATTAGGGTAGTATACCGGCAGAGTAAACACCTGGTTAAGATGAAACTGACACCCCCTTTGGAAGGAATTTCGGGTGGGGGTGTAGGACAACCTTGTCCCTGTGGAAGAACAGATAAGGGGAGTCCACCGAAAGTGCGTGGAGCTCCCCTGTCCTTCTGGCAAATGTGATAGCCACCAGGAAGGCAGTCTTCCACAACAACTGTGACAAGGCACACTTGTGCATTGGTTTGAATGGCTTGCCCATGAGCTTTGCCAGTACCAGCGGTAGATCCCACTGAGTTGGAGGTTCACGCACCGGAGGGGATATGTGATCCAGACCTTTAAAAAAAAGCACCTGACCACAGTCTCCCTGCGCCAACGGCGGCTGACCGGCTCGTGCCCGGTAAGCAGAGATGGCTGCCAGGTGCACCCCAAGGGTCGATGACCACAGACCCCCTTTGGACAGAGACCAATGGTAGTCGAGAATGTTAGCCACTGGACAGGACAGAGGGCTCAGACCTTTGCCCCGACACCAAATGGAAAACCTTTTCCATTTGAAGGCATAACATTTCCTGGTCAATTCCTTCCTGGATGCCTCCACCACGAAGAGGACATCCTTGGAAAGACCCAAAGCCTGGAACTCTAGCTGCTCAGGTACCAGGCTGTGAGGTGCAGAGATTGAAGGTACGGATGGTATACCTTCCCCTGACTGAGAGAGATCAGGTCCGGGTGTGCTGGAAGCCGCTCCGGGGGCCTGCAGCTGAGGCGGAGGAGATCTAGATACCAGAACTGGCGCGGCCAGTCTGGGGCTATCAGAATCACCTTCATTTTGTCCCTCCTCACCTTGAGGAGCACCTTGTAAATCAAGGGAAATGGAGAGAAGGTGTAGAGGAGGCCTGGGGTCCACAGCCTCGAGAAGGCATCCCCCTGCAGCGAACCCTGAGGGGGGCGGGCATGAAACATACTCAGCTTGGTGTTTTCCATGGAGGCAAACAGGTCCACCATCGGTTTGCCCCAGTGGGAGAACAGGTTGTAAGCTACCTCTGGATGGAGAGACTACTCGTAGGATGTCTCGCCTAAGTAGCTGAGAGCATCCACCAGATGATTTGAGGCTCCAGCCACACGGATGACTAGGAGATCCACCTCCAAACGGCTGACGGGGGTCCAGATGCGGAGCGCCTCTCTGCAAACTAGATGGGGTGGTGCCGCACTGTTTGATGAGGTAGTACATGGTCGTGGTATTGTCCAGCTGGACTTGAACCACCTGACCCCGGAGCTGAGGAGCGAAAGAGGACAGTGCCAGTCTGACTGCTCTGAGCTCCAACAGATTTGATGTGGTATTGGGACTCATCGGGGGTCCAGAACCCATGGGGCCCTTCTGTCCCCCCTGTGGGCTCCCCAGCCCATGAGAGAGGCATCGGTCATGAGGACGGCCGTCAGCTCGGGGCAGTCAAATGGGATCCCTTCCTGCAACCGCTCTGGGGCGGTCCACCATTGCAGAGCATCCCACATCATCTGGGTTAAAGTGATCAGCTGGTCGAAATCACCATGGCGCTGAGTCCACTGGGCGGCCAGCTCCCACTGGAGGGGGCGCATGTGCAACCGGGCCCAATGGACCACTGAGGTGCCATATAACCCAGAAGGCACAGAAAGTCCCGGGCACTGCACAACTGCTCAACCAGAAATGAATGGGCAAAGGAGGAGAGAACCTCCGCCCTGTCTGTCAGGAGCAGAGCTGTGGCTGGACGAGAGTCGAGCTTTGCCCTGATGAAGCACATCACCTGGGAAGGTACGAGTTCCGACTTGGCCTCGTTGATCAGGAGGCAGAGTTGGGAGCATGTCTCCACCTCTTGTTGGGTGGGACCTGCTAAGAGCCAATCGTAGAGGTAGGGATAAATCCTGCCCCCCACCCCAAACGCCTGAGATGGGCTGCCACCACTGCAATGCATTTGGTGAATACCCATGGGGCCGATGACAGGCCAAATGGCATGCTCGGAACTCATATAGGGTCCCTTTGGCTCTGCAGCGGAGGAACCGCCGATGAGTTGGACGGATCGGGATGTGAAAGAACGCGTTTTGCAGATCCAGTGAACAGAACCACGTTTCGCTCCAAGGATGGTATGAACTGCGACAGAATGACCATCCGAAAGGTGCGTGACCTGAGATATTGATTCAGGTCATGCAGATCTAGAATGGGGCACCAGCCCCCCATATGCTTGGGCACCAGGAGACAAAGCCTGGGTCTGCTGGAGGATCCGACACTGAAGCTACTGCCTCCTTGAGGGGGAGCTGAGCAATGTCGTCTCAGAGATTCAACTGAGTCTGGGCGGATACTCTCCTCCCGAGGGACGCGGGCTCAGCTTGGAGGGTACTGCTCGAATTCCAGAGGCAGTCCCCGACTGACCACTTTCAAAATCCACCTGTCCGTAGTGATAACGGACCAGGCGGAAAGAAAGTGGTGGAGCCGGTCCCCCAACGGGAGGATCCAGAGCTGGCGTGATGGGAGAGGGGGTAGGCAGCCCCCACCCCGTCACTGAGCAGGCTTGAAAAAGAAGGATCCAGGACCTGAACCTCAGCCCCCTTTATGGGCTTGGAAGGGCCCGGGCTTGGGGTGCCAAGCTTGAGCCTGCTGCTGCCCCCCTTGAAAGGAGGGTTGCTGTGCTGCAGGGGAAGAGTGCCAAAAAGGCTGCTTCTGCTGTTTCTTGCCTGAAGAACCTTTAGCAGAGGTAGCATCCAAGGTGGCACTGGACTGCTCAATGCACTGAAGGTGACCAGCCACACCTGGGCAGAAAAGGTCGGTGCCCAGGAACTGCACATCAGCTAGCTTGTGCCGAGTATGAGTCTCAGCCAAGCCTTGCGACGAGAGGCCACTGCGGCTGCCATCGAGCGGGCACAAGAATCTCCAATGTCCAGGGCTGTCTGAAGCTGCTGTTTGGTAACAGCCCGGACCTGCCTGACAGTGGTCTGCATGTCCGCCGGGAGGTGTGGGAGGACTTCATCCAAAGACCCCAGGAGGGCATGGGAGAAGTGTGCCATGATGACTGAGGTTCTGAGGTGCTGTCTTTCGGATGAGATGTTAAACTGAGGTCCCATCTGCCTGTTCTGGTGGATGCTAAAGATCCCATGGCACTTCTCGAAAAGAGTAGGGGAAGTTTCCCTGGTGTCCTGGCTAAATCTCCCCCATTCACTAAAAATACCACCAACAGTTTAATCTGGTTCAAGATCAGTTGGCATTCATCTGCATCCCACTCCCCCGGGTCATGCCTGAAAATAGGCAGAATTTGTCTAGTGCACTTACCCAGTCAACAAAAACTAACTGAAAATAAACAAATGATGGATGAACTTACCTGATGAACGCCTAGAGATGAAGCCGCATAGACCTTTCTAGCCGAATGATCCAAGAGTTTGGATTCTTTTTTTTGGGAGGACAGTCAGTGTTGGCAGAACCGCCAGTATGTCTGAACACAGAGACAGTCACCAGACTCTTGGCAGAAGGGTGCTCTGTGAACCCCGAAAGGGACCCCATGGGCACAGCATACTTGCGGGCCATGCGGGCAGACTGAGCTGGACAGGAGGCAGGGCACTGCCAAAGTTGTAAGGCCGGGCCACCTATGGCCTCGGCCACAGAAAAGGCCTCCATCGGGGTATCCACTCTCTTGAGGATGTCTGTGAGAGGGTACTCCGCCTTTTTCTGGATAGGTTCCAGGGGCATCCCTGTAGACTCAAGAGATGAGGTGAAGAATGCCCTGAAAAGACGAAGGACCCTCCTCCGTCTCTAACCCACCGGCCGATTCACCATCCCTGGGATGAGAATGAAGGCCAGTCTCATCTGAATCCGGATACAACGGTCACCCGCCCAGGTCACCTTCGACCCACCGAGGGCGGTCCGGGGTGACAGTGACCGAAAGATGCCAGGCAAGTCCGGTATCCAGTCTATCTTCCTTAGAAGGAGCCCCTTCCACAGGCCGCTTGGACGGTGGTTCCACCACAAATCGGTCGAACCGGAGGTTTTGCCGGCTCCGCGGGCAGGGGAACTTACTTAATCAGCTCTGAATGAGTCTGCTTCGGCCTGGGAGGCGAAAGCCAAGTAATGGCCGGGGTCAGCTTGTGCCCGGTCAAAATCAGCTGTTTCCACATGAGGTCCTTGTAGCACCAGAGTTTCCACCAGAGCCTCTCATCTGAGGACAACTGATGGCTTCACCTCTTTTTAGAGCGCTTGTGGCTCTTCCTTGGCCTTTTGTTCGAGGGAGTCCTGGACCTCGATCGAGATCAGACAGGCCAACTGTCGTTCGGGAGACACCGGTTGGACTGGTGATTTCCCAGAGTCAGGGACCACTTCCTCGATGGGATTCCCAACAGGTTGAGTCTCCGGCGGGGAAGGAAAGGACTGCAGTCCGACAGAGAATCGTCTACCGGAGTCTGCGATAATGGGTCGATCGGGTTGATTATTTCAATCTCGTTGATCGACACTTCGGTCTACTGGCCAGACAGCAAAGCCGAGAAGCCAGTGGCCAAAGAAGCAATTTTGACCGAAGTCGAGACTGCCGGTTCCTGGGACCGAGATCTCTCCCGATCCCAAGAGCGAAATGATCCCAGGCCCTTTTCCCACTTCTGGGACCGAGAACAGTGCATGCCCGCAGGACCCTCCTACTTAGGAGAGACTGGCACAACTCTTGGAAAGAACCCAAGAAGGTGGAGCCCAGGTTGAGCGGAACAAAGAAGCTCCGAGAAGAGGATTCCCCGGCACGAGCCGCTTCCTCCTCAATGGCTTGCATGTGTTCCAATTGCTTGGCGGATCTGCGGCTGCGGAAACAGCCCACCGAGCCTCCTCAGATTTCACCAAAGGGTTCAGTTTTTCCAGCCTCCCCAACTTCAGGCGTGTGAGACGGTAGTCGAGGACGTCAGGGTGAAATGCAAGACAAAAATCGCACTTTGAGGTGTCACGGTCGACACCCAGGCAGTAGACGCACGAAGTGTGGGGATCGGTGCGCGACATTTTCTGGCTGCACGAACACCGGCGAAATCCGGGTAAGACTGGTCTTCCATAATCGAAGGTAAGTAGTCACGATTGCTACTGCAAACTAGACAAAGGTTTTGAAGCCAGGGCCTACAAAATGCAGAAGCATGAAGGAGGCAACCTGAATCTTCCAGCAGAAAGGAAGATCTGGCGTCATGGGGTGGCGCTGAGGGTTATACCACCCGGGTGAGTGAGAGGAGCCAGCTTGAAGACTTCTGGCAAGATTTAAAGGGGAACGGGACATGCCAAAGAGTGGATGAACATATCCACGATCCTAGAAAAAAAGATAACCAAAAGCAAATGTCCCTGCACTGACAGAAAGCATCCCTACTGCATAAATGAAATATACAATGGTAAGCTGTCAGACAAATGATTCATCTACACTTGTGCTGTCTGACCTCGGGACATCTCACTTGTGGGCTTACGCCACTCATGAGGTTACCTGAGGTCAAACACTTGTGCAGATAAATAGTTTATCCGACAGCTCACCACTGTATATCCTATTTCTACATATACACATTATATACAAGCAGCGGTAGAAAAGAAGGAAATGAGATGTGTTGAAATGGTCAAAGTCCAAATTGAAGACTACTGCCACTGCTTTAGGAGAGTAAGTGGTAGCCTTGCAGACACCCCAGAGGCGCAGTGCCATCTTCATTTATTTAAGATTGGGATTTATACCTTTAATCCAGGGAGCTCTTTTACAAAAAGGTTTCCAAGTCAATTTACCACAGGACAATATATATGGTACAGCCAAGTTCACACAGAAAACAAGTCAGTAATAAACAGAGATCCAGATAATTGTCAGTTACAAAGTGCACGAGGCATACAGGAGCACAATAGGTGCGTACAAAGCTTGTTAGGTACAGTACATAGCTTAATTAAGAACACTGGAAATACACAAGTGCAAGGTACATAGCAGCAAGATACTGCAGTATAGTGTGTGGTACAATGCTTGTTTAGGTACTTGTGTGTTAAACAGGCACTAGTTAAATAAAGCAGGAGCACAGTAGCAGGAACTGTAAAACTCTTACAGTAGTAGGAGCAGTACATTTCATATAGATGCGGATCAAGTAGTGTACATTCCAGTACTAGGTGGGTTGACTTAGGAGTAGTAGAAGGAGAGATTTATCAGGGGCACTGGTGGCTGACTTGGTAATGGGGGTGGTGGCATCCAGAGATGGATTTGTCAGGAGGAAGGGTAGCAGACGGGACAGCGATGAGCCAGGTGGCAGGCGGGGGAAGTGGGGATCTAGGTACGAGCTTGGGAGGGGGGTCATCTGTATGGTTGAGCAGGAGCCGACCATAGTTAGGTGGAACAATCTGTTTTTTGCCCATCTGTGGGATTACTATTCGGATGGAGTGTTCTGCAGGTGGCAGTATGAAGTCAGAGATAAATAAGGGTCCGTGCCCCCCTCTGTCTCCCAATCGTAGAGGAATATGTCCTGAGCCTCCCTCTTGAGGCAACAGGGCAACTCCTTCCTTCGCTTCTCCCGTTCATTTTTTTTTTTTTGACAGAAAGGAAGAGAAAACGGGAGTTTAAAAGTCTCCCGAACCTCCTCAGAGAAACCGTTTTTCTCAAAGTGGGAGAAAACAAGGTGGTCCCAAGGCCCGAATCAGACCCAAAGACAAAGGGCATAATAACCCCCAAGGGTGGGGGGAGAGAGAGAGAGAGACAGAAATACAGGTTACTCACCTGTAACAGGAGTTCTAGGAATGGTATATGTTGTTCATCCACACTGTCTGGCAGGTTCCTTGCCGCTTTAAATCTTGCCGGAAGGTCTTCAAGCTGGCTCCTCCCACCCACCTGGGTGGTAAAACTCTCGACTCCACCCCATGACGCCAGATCTAGCCTGCTGGAAGCCAGGTTGTGCGCCGGGCCGGGAGGTCGGAGTCATGGTGGATGAACAACATATACCATTCCTAGAACTCCTGTTATAGGTGAGTAACCTGTATTTCTAGGGACGTGATATGTTGTTCATCCACACTGTCTGGCAGACTCCTAGCAGTTCTCCAGGAGAAGGGAGGCAAGGCACATCCCTACTTAGGGAATAAGGACTGACAACTGAAGTCCCAAAACCAGCATCCCGGCGTGACTCAAGGTCGATGTGGTAGTGGGTAATGAAGGTGTGTGCTGACTTCCAGGCAGCAGCCCTGCAGATTTCCTGGATAGGGACATCCCTGGAAGCAGCCACCGATGCAGCGATATGGCGGGTAGAATGAGCTCTTATCCCTCTGGGAGGCTCCATGCCCGCCAACCTATAGCAGAGATCTATGCAGGAGGTGACTCACCTGCCTATCATCTGCTTGGCTGCAGGTTTGCCAGGTGCGGCTTCAGCGTAGGTGACAAACAGCTGGCGAACCTCTCCCCGAACTTCAGCCATCCGCTCCTTATAATAAGAGAGCGCTCTTCTAGGGTCCAAAGCATGAAGCCTATAGTCGGCCTCCGAGGTGTGACTGGGGCAGAACACCGGCAGAGTCAACACCTGGTTAAGGTGAAACTCAGACACCACCTTCAGAAGGAATTTCGGGCAGAAGACCAGATAAGGAGACTCAATGGAAAGCGCCTGGAGCTCTCCCATCTTTCTGGCTGATGTGATAGCCACCAAGAAGGAGGTCTTCCACGACAGGTGAGAGATGTCACACCTGTGCATCGGTTCGAATGGCTTGCCCATGAGCTTAGCCAGTACTAGCAGTAGATCCCACGGAGGTGGAGGTTCTCGCACCGGAGGGGATGTGTGATCAAGACTTTAGAAAAAAGCACCCGACTACCTTCTCATGCGCCACCGACTGCTTCCTGGCCCGTGCCCAGTAAGGAGAGATGGCTGCCAGGTGCACCTTAAGGGTCGTCGCCCGAAGCCCTAGCTGAGAAAGGGACCACAGGTAGTCCAGAATGCTTGGTCGACTCCTTGCGGGATGCCTCAATGACGTTGAGGACCTCATCAGAAAGACCCAAGGCCTGGAACTCTAGCCACTCAGGAACCAGGCCGTCAGGTGCAGGGATTGAAGATCTGGATGGAATACCTTCCCCTGGTTGACTGAGATCAGGTCCGGGTGGGCTGGCAGTCGCCTCGGGAGCCTGGAGCTGAGGCTGAGGAGATATGGATACCAGAACTGGTGGGGACAGTCTGGGGCTACCAGAATCACCTGCGCCTTGTCCCTCCTCGCCTTGAGAAGCACCTTGTGGATCAAGGGAAATTGGGGAAAGGCGTAGAAGAGGCCCGGGGTCCACAGCCTCGAGAAGGCATCCCCCTGCAGCGACCCCTGCTGAGGGGGGCGGGCATGAAACAGCCTCAGCTTCGCATTCTCCCTGGAGGCAAACAGGTACACCTGAGGTGTGCCCCAGTGGGAGAACAGATCTTGTACTACCTCCGGCAGGAGAGACCATTCGTGGGATGCAGCTCCTATCCGGCTTAGGGCATCGGCCAGAATGTTGGAGGCTCCTGCCACATGGATGGCAAGGAGATCCACCTCCAGGCTGCGACAAGGGACCAAGTGCGGAGAGCTTCCCGCACAGAGGCATGGAGCTTGTCCTCCTGGCGGTTTAGGTAGTACATGGTCATGGTATTGTCCGTCTGGACCTGGACCACTTGACCCCGTAAAAACGGAGTGAAGGCGGTGAGGGCTAGATGAAGCGCTCGAAGCTCCAGCAAGTTGATGTGGCATCGGGACTCCCGAGGGGACCAGAGGCCGTGCGCTCTGTGCTCCCCCAGATGGGCACCCTATCCCATCAGAAAGGCGTCGGTTGATAAAGAGACCGTAGGCTCGGGGCGGACAAACGGGATACCCTCCTGCAGATGAGCTGGAACGATCCACCACTGGAGAGCGTTCCACATCTCCTGGGTCACTGCCACTGGCTTGTCTAAAGGACCGGAGCGCTGTGACCATTGGCTAGCCAGTCCCTATTGTAGGGGACGCATGTGCCAATGGGCCCAACGGACCATGCTGGTGCAGGCCACCATGAGGCCCAGGAAGCCCCGGGCAGGGCGCAATTGCCCAACCTGAAATGATTGGGCAAAGGAGGAAAGAACCTCGGCCCTGTCCGCTGGGAGCCATGCTCTGGCTCGCAGAGAGTTGAGCTCTGCCCCGATGAATTGGATCACCTGCTTTGGCACGAGTTCCGATTTGGCCTCGTTGATGAGGAGGCTAACCTGAGAGCAAACCTGGAGGGCCAGATCCTTGGACTGCTCCACCTACGGTCTGGAGGAGGCTGCAATCAGTCAGTTGTCCAGGTACGGGTACACACGGACCCTTTGGAGCCGCAGGAATGCCGTCACCACTGCCATGCATTTGGTGAAGACCCTGGGAGCTAGAGAAAGGCCGAAGGGCATGGCCTGGAACTCGTAAAAGGACCCCTCTGCACTGAAGCGGAGGAATCGCTGGTGGGACAGATGGATTGAGACGTGAAAGAACGCGTCCTGGAGGTCCAGAGAACAGAACCACACGCCTCGTTCCAAGGATGGAATGATCTGAGCCAGAGTGACCATCCTGAAGGCTCGAGACCTTAGGAACCTGTTCAGGTCGTGCAGGTCTAGAATGGGGCACCAGCCTGTTTCGGTACCAGGAAATACCTGGACACAAACCCTGGGTCTAGTGGAGGATCTGCCACCTTCCTGATCACCTCCTTCTGGAGGAGCAGGGCAATGTCGGCTCGACAAGCTGACAGAGAGGCTGCGGACCCCGTAGCCCCCCCCCGTGGGGCGACGGCTCGGAAGGGTGGGGCCTGCTCGAACTCCAGAGGCAGACCCTTTCCTACCACTTCCAACACCCAGCGGTCCGTGGTGATAGCGGACCAGGCGGAAAGAAAGTGGCGGAGCCGTCCCCCCTCAAACCGTCACTGGGCAGGCTTGGAGGAAGGACTGGCCGAGGGACCTCCTGGGCCTTTTCCTCCCGGCTTCCTGCTGGAAGAAGCTGCAGGCTTGGCTTTGGGGTGCCAAGTGCGAGCCTGCTGGCCCTGATGCTGATCCAGATGTGCCACAGGGGCAGAAGGTTGAAAGGGTTTATGTTGCTGCCGGCGGCCTTTGTCCTTCTGGGCAGACGTGACCGAGTCCAAGATGGCATTGGACTTCTCGATCCTCTGGAGGTGGCCTTCCACCCTGGGCTCGAACAAGTCGGTACCCAGGAAGGGGACGTCTGCCAGCTTGTGCTGGGTATCCGCCGTGAAGGTGGAGATCTGCAGCCAAGCTCTGCGGCACATGGCCACTGCGGCCGCTACTGACTGGTCACAGGAGTCTCCAATGTCGAGAGCCATTTGGAGCTGCTGCTTCGCCACCGCCCTTCCCTGATCCCGCACCTGCTTGACCGTAGTCTGGAGGTCAGCTGGGAAATGAGGGAATCACCTCATCCAGGGAGCCCATAAGAGCGTGGGAGAAGTGCGCCATCAGTACGGCCAAACTGGCCTGACAGAGGCCGAGGGAGGACGCAGCATACACTTTACGCCCGGCATAGTCCAGCTTTTTGGACTCTGTCAAGAGGCTTGTCCACGTCCCTGGTGTTCCCGGAACACCAGAAAACACTACTGGTAACCAGCCCGTCCGCAGAGGGGTGCTCAGAGAAACCGGATAGTGACCCGGTGGGGACCGCGTACTTCCTGGCCATCCTGGCCGAAGAAGCAGGACAAGAAGCTGGCCGCTGCCATAACTCCAAGGCTGGGCCAACAATGGCTTCAGCCACCGGAAATGCCTCCGTGGGAGAATCCCCTCGGTCCAGTATCTCCGTGAGGGGATACTTGGCCCAAGCTGCATCCCACTCTGAGATGAGCTGAAGCAAACCCATGAACAAGGATGGGCTCTAGTCCATCGACTGTCCCCCAGAGGACCCCAGGTCAAGGGGCCTGGAGAACAGGGAAGAGTCATCAGACTCAGAGGAGTCTGCCAACAGCTGCCTAGGGCCTGAGCCACCCTCCACCTGCCGAGGACGGTTGGGAGTGAGGGTGACCAACAACCGGTGGGGCAGTCCCTGACCCGACTGAGAATCCTTGGTCGGAGCCCCAGATTTAGGTTGTGGAGGCGGGGGTTCCACCACAATAGGTGGCGCAGCTGGTTTTGGCCAAACAACCGGCGCTGATTTGGGCTTGACAACTGCGAGGGGTTGTTTCGGCCTTTCAGGTGACAGCCACTTAATGGCCGGGGAAGGCGACGGCTTGTTCCCGGTCAGAAGGAGCTGCTACCACATTAAGTCCTTGTAGCGTCAACGCAATGTAGGCCGAAGCCTTTCCTCCAAGGAGGAAGATGAGGATGAGCGGCGCCGCCGCTTTCCTCGGTGCCGAGACCAAGACCGCCGGTGTCGGTGGAATCAGCTGGATCGAGAAGAGGTCTGAGACCGTCGGTGTTTCCGAAGGTGGGTCTGGGAAGGAGCGGGGAAACCCGTTCCTCCCTCTGCTCGGGAGCCTTAACTGGGGACTCCGGCACAGGAGGCGCAGGCAAGTCCTCTGTTTCCACCGGGGAAGAAGGGTTGTCTGCTTCTCCAGTCGACAGCCCGTCCGATGGGTCAAGAAATATCTCGACAGCGTCGACATGTGCCTCATCCGGCTGACCTGACAGGAACACCGTGAAGCCAGCGGCTTAGCCGCAACCTCGACTGAAGTCGAAAGTCGACTGTCCGGGAAAGGGGACCTCTTCCGCTCCCACTAATGCCGACGGTGGGACTTATCCTTCGAGTTCTTCTTCTTGGACAGAGAGGAGTGTCCTGATGGACCCTCACCTTTCGTGGAGAGGGACTGACAAAGCTCCTTAAATGAAGCTGTATGGGGGATCCCAAGGAGAGCGAGATAAATGCCGCGACCGAGGAAGACGAAGATGCAGCCTGGGACGTCTCCTCCTCAAAGGCGATCATCTGTTCAAGTTGCTCAGCTGAGCCCGCCGCTCCGGAAACCGCCCAACGGGCCTCCTTTGACTTCACCGGTGGAATAAGTCTCTCGGGGCACCCAAGTTGAAGCCTGGCAGCACGGTCTTCGAGGACATTTGCCAAGAAGGACTTACACAAATCGCAGGCCTGCGGATCGTGGTCAAACCCGAGGCAGCAGACGCATGTAAAGTGCGGATCGGTCCGAGACATCTTCTGCCCACATGGGCACCGCCGAAAACTGGGAGTCTATTTATCCATCGCAGCCGTGAAGGAAGAAACAGACCGAAGTCTTGTAAACTTTAAAATTAGTTTCGGGTTAACCGAAGAGTTTGGATCCAGTCTAAACGCAGAGCACTAAGGAGGGAACCTGAGCTTCCAAGCGGTAAGGAAGATCTGGCGTCACGGGGCGGAGCCGAGAGTTTTACCACCCGGGTGGGTGGGAGGAGCCAGCTTGAAGACCTTCCGGCAGGATTTAAAGCGGCAAGGAACCTGCCAGACAGTGTGGATGAACAACATATCCAAGCCCCCAGAACTTCCCCTATCGCCTGACTGACCTGACTCCAGAAGTGGATCATGCTTGGGCGCCACCAGAACACATGGAGGTGGGAGGCTCTAGGTTCCTGGCATTCCCTCCAGCATGAGGAGGGCTGTGTTCCATCCCACTTGTTCATCATCGGGGTGATGAAAAAGAGTTCTCACCTTCCACTCAAGTTCTCTCCATCATGGAGAGTAAGTGGTTTTATTTGCTTGTAGGAATATTCTTTCACCATTCGTTATCTGTCAGCCTCTCCCCTATCTCATCCTCCCATCTTTTTTTAAGTGACTCCGAGTGAGTGGCCCCCCTTTCTCCAAGAGCTCCGTATAGGGCTGAAACATAGCCCTTAACTCTTTGGTGTGTTAGTATCTTTATCATGATATTCTTCAAGTTGCCTGGGGTTGGGTTCCAAGTCTCCTGAAGCCTTAGTGTGTTTATGTAGGTCCTAATTTGTAAAAATCTAAAGTAGTCAGTTTGTCTTAGGTTAAAGTTTTCTTTAAGTACACTATTCGTCCTCCACTCTCCATGCCCGCCGCCCTTTCTCCCCTGCGCCATTACAGTTGTCAACTTACCAGCACCAGAGAGCGCTGGGGATGGTACGTGAGGGAAGGAGGGGGTTTTAAGGTGTGTGGACAGTGGAGGCCGAATGAGCGGGAACATCGGACTGGGGTTGTAGGGACCCGGAAAAGTCCTGGGGCGAAATGGATTCTAGAGCGAGATTATCCTTGTCTAGTTCCCATACCCAAGGGCACCACTACTATTAATGGTACTGGGCAAGTGGTCTGTTCCACTCCAGTGGCCCATCCAACCAGAGCAGTGTTGTGCAATGCCAGATCCATTAGGAAGAAGACTGCAGTTATTGCAGATCTTGTGGAGTCTGTGGATCTGGCTTGCATTACTGAGACCTGGCTGGATGGTAATGCTGGTCCAGTTTTGGAGGCAGCAGTTACAGCTGGGTACTCAGTGTTACACCGCGGGGGGGGGGTGCGGTCTGTTTCAAGACCAAACTGGGACTCACAGATGTACCAATTGAGGAAGCAGAGTCCTCTGAGTGCACCATAGTGGCAGGTGTGGGTTGTAGAATCATTCACGTCTACCGTCCACCAGGGGATGAGAAATGTTTTCTACAGAAGTAGCCGACTTCATCCTTGACATGGCATTTGAGTCTCCCAGGCTGATGGTCCTGGGTGACTTCAATGCCTGGATCGATGATGAACATTCGCACTTTGGACAACACTTCCTCCAATTAATGACATCTTTGGGTCTCACACAAGTGGTTACTTCTGCCACATATAAGAGAGGTCACTCTTTGGACTAAGTTTTCCTCCTGGGGATTGAGGCTGCTGACGTGAGGGTGGAACCCATCAGTTGGTCGGATCACTACACTGTGGGCTTCAGTTTTTGCCCCCCCCGCCCCGTAGAGATGGTTAAGTACTGCTCTTTACAAGATATTAGCTCTGCAGGCCTGGCAGCGGTGCTTAACATATCGGAGTATTCTGAAGTGAGCAATGATCCTGATGCCCTGGTGCTGGCCTATATTCTGACCATCTCCATGACTCTTGAGATCAAATTGCTCCTAATAAATCCAAATCCTCTCCCGGCCGACCTCGATCTCCATGGTTTGATGGGACCTTGAGGGAGATGCGGCAACAAGGACGAAGATTGAAGCGTTGTTGGCGGAGAACTGCCCTTGATGCTGACCATCTTAGATTGATGGAACATTACCAACTCTATCACTCCACAATCTCTTGTAAGAAGGCAGAATTCCTGTCCAGAGAGATTGTGGCTGCTCAGAACTGACCAGCTCAGCTTTTTCGAACTGTTGACAGACTGTGCAACCCAGCCTGTCTCCAGGTTCGAAAAGCTTTTTCACAAATAGAGTATGATGAGCTTGCTCACTTCTTTGCGGATAAGGTGGCCGACATCAGGGCAGCGCTCCAACCTGCTCCCTCTATGGGAGAAGCCTTTAAATCAGAGTTTGGTTGCTCCCTCCGGTCTTTCCTGGAGTTCCTTCGACCGGCCTGAGTTCATTGATGTCATGAGGATTGTCCATAGTATGCGCCCTACGTGCTGCAGTTTAGATCCAAGCCCGACTTCCCTGATAAAGGGTTGTCTTGATACTATCGACCCAGTTCTAGCACGGATAGTTTGTTGCTCTTTGGGTATGGGTGAGGTTTCCTAGCTCCCTGAAGGAGGCAGTGGTGACACCCCTCCTGAAGAAAACTTCCTTGGACTCCGACTGTCATGCTAACTACAGGCCGATCTCTAATCTTCCCTTTGCTGGGAAGATTATTGAGAAAGTGGTGGCTGCACAATTGGAGAACCATCTAACCATCCATAACATCTATGAACCCATCGAGTCTGGTTTTTGAAAAAGGCATAGTACCAAGACAGCGCTGGTTCGGATGCTCAATGATCTCCTGATGGCTAGAGATCAGAAGAATCGTTGCATTCTCATTCTTCTTGATCTCTCATCAGCCTTTGACAGTGTGAACCATGGGGTACTTCTCGGACGCCTGGAGTTTATTTGTGGTCTGTCGGGGACAGTCTTCAGCTGGTTTAGATCTTTCCTCACTGACAGAACTCAGAGTGGTGTCCGGATTAAATTCTTCCTGCCCACTCTCTCTGTCATGTGGGGTTCCCCAGGGCTCGGTGTTGTCCCCCATGTTATTCGCAGTGTATATGCTGCCCCTCGAAGACACTGTAAGAAGGTATGGGCTGACGTTTCACTGCTATGCAGATGATACCCAGCTCTACCTGTCTTTTGCACCCGACCAGGATAGAACTCTCTCAGTCATTAATAGCTGCCTCACCAAAATCCAAGGCTGGATGAGTTCAAGCTGGCTGAAGTTGAACTCGGAAAAGACTGAGGTAATGGTTGTGGACCCAGGTCATAGGGTAGAGGGGATGGGAGCTGGTTTATCCTCAGGAGGTATCCAGCTCCCTACCTCTGAACGGGTGCGGAACCTGGGGGTGATTTCTGACAATGAACTGACACTGTGTTCACAGGTGTCGGCAGTGCACCTTGTTCCGCCCGCTGACCTCCCTACGCTGGTCCATGCTTTTGTGACCTCATGCTTTGATTATTGCAACTCCATTTATCTAGGGCTTCCTGGGGTTGATATCTGCCGCTTGCAGCTGGTGCAGAATGCTGCGACCCGGTTATTGACGGGTACTCCCCGTGCCTGTCATATTTCGCCGGTACTACGCGATCTGCACTGGCTGCCATTCAGTGGCGGATCCTTTAAAGTTGGTCTTTGACCTACAAAGTTCGTACACGATCAGCGCCCAGACTACTTGGAAGAGCTTTTGTTCCCTACTGCTCTAGGCAATCTCTCCGCTTGACGGACGAGGGGTTGCTAGAGATTCCAAGGGTCTCTTTAAAATCATCGGGTGCTTGTGCTTTTATGTTTGCTGCTCCGACCCTCTGGAATTCTCTACAGTCTGCTTCGTCAGTGTGCGACCATGGAGGAGTTTAAAAAGGCCCTTAAGACCTATTTATGGTCAAAGATTAATTTTAATTAATGACTGTGAATTGGAGCTTAGATTTATGGACTTGTACTAATTTATTGTTTTTAAATTACTGTAAGGCGCCTTGGTTTTAAGAAAGGTGCCATATAAATAAAGTTTAATTTCATTTAAGTTGACCAAATGTCAATATATCATTTCCATCCATGAATTGTTTAAGGGTAGTCAGACCCAGCCTCTCCCGCCTTCTAAAGGTTAGATCCTGAGTTGATGGGCCAAAATCTGGATCCCAAACAAACCACCTCAGTGGCCATAACTCATTACTGAGTTTATATTTGGTCCACAGTCTCTTCATGGCCCACAGTGCGTTTCTCATCGTCATTAGGACTATGGTGTTACCCTGTTGTGTCATGTTGGGATTGGCAACCCTGGCTCCCAATGGGGCTCCCTCTGTGTTTACTATCTCTACATTTTTCCAATAAGCTGCATAATCCTGAGTCTACCACAAGAGGGCATTTCTTAAGTGGGTGGCAAGGTAATAATCCTCGAGATCTGGCACTGCTCTTCCCCCATGCTTTTTAATAATAAGCACGGCTGCATTTTTAATTGTGGGTCTTGTTTGCCCAGATAAATGTTGTAATGATGTTCTGCCAAATTTGTAGTCTGTTGTGGTGTATTCTGATGGGGAGGCACTGAAAGAGGTATAAGAACCTGGGCAGTACGTTCATTATTACGGTTTGTATCCTGTCAAAGGGGGAGGCTAAGAAGGTCCCAGCCTTCCATGTCTTTCTTAATTTGACTCGCCAGGGGCTCAAAGTTATTTGTGAATAATGCAGTAGTATTTTAGTAATGATAGTAACAAGGTATTTTAATTTCAGAGAGTTCCAATTCAAAGGGGTCAGTTGAGTAATCTTTGGGAAGGAGCTGTAGTAGAATTTTAGTATCTCTGTTTTTTGTTTATGAAGAGCACATCCCGAGTAGCCCCCATATAAGTCTAGAAGATTCCACAGTTTGGGAAGAGAGTCCTCCGGTTTGGACATGTAAAGTAGGACACCGTCCGCACAGAGGGAGACCCTGTGTCCTGTGTCTCCAACTGTCACCCCATGAATCCCCTTATCCTCTCCAATGGCTTGGACCAAGGACTCAATGTAGATAGCAAAGGGGACTGGTGAGAGCGGGCACCCTTGTCAAGTACCCCTCCCAAGCCTGAACCTCTGGGAAATACCCCCACTGACCCTAACATATGCATGTGGGGAGGCATATAAACCTTTAATAGTCCCTATAAATGTCTGGGGGAAGTCCAATCGTTCCAAAACTGCCAACAGGAAGCTCCAAGTAACCCGGTCAAATGCCTTTTCGGCGTCAAGGCTTATTATACATGAGGGGATGTGCTGTCTGTTAATTTTATCTATTATATTAGTAGTTAGTCGGACCCCTTCGGTGGCCTGTCTGCCCTCTATAAAGCCAGTTTGATCCAAGTGTTTTAGTCCTAATAATAGGGGATTTACGTGAGCTGCTACAATAGCTGTCAGAATTTTATAATCTACAGTTAATAAGAAAATGGGCCTATATGAGCTACATTTTTAGAGTCTTTCCCCTCTTTCGGTATGACCGTAATTGTGATGTAGTTCCACAATGATATTGGGGGGGGGATGACAAACTACCTCTCCTTCCAGCCAGACCAAGTTGAAAACGTTTTTTAATAGGGGCACTGTTTCTGCTTGGAATGTTTTATAGAATTCGCTACCGAAGCTATCTAGGCCCAGGCATTTCCACACTTTCAGATTCTTTATAATTGACCCTAATTCTGCCCCTAAAATTGGGGTCATCAAGATTGTTTGTTGTTCCTGATTAAGTTTGGGAATCTTTAGTTGCCTGAGGAAGTGGTTGGCTTCCTCCGGATACGTTTCTTTCTGTGGATGATAAAGTGCCTTATAATAGGTAACAAAAGATTCTGCTATCCTTTCCCATTTATGGGATACATTTCTCTGGGTTGGATGTCTGATAGCTGTAACATTGGATCGGGCTGCCCTTTAAGTCTGTAGGCCAGTATCTTGGTGGTCCTGGACCCCCAAAAATAGAAAAATTGTTTTAAGTATTGGAGGGCCTTCTCAGTTTCCATTTTGTTAATATTTTGTATTTTATTTTTAATGTTTTTCATCTCTGTTTCTCTGTCCTTACTCCATTTTTGTTTTTATAATCCTTCAGACTTTCTAAGCTGGTCATGCAACGTATCCAGCTGTTTCCTTCTTTCTTTTCATGTGTGCCTATGGATATTATTTTCCCCTCACCGTTGTTTTGTGTCCCACAGCATTTGGGGCATTGTCCCTGGTCTATCATTTATTTCAATTGTTTTAGAACTTTAATTTCCTCCCTAACTTCTTTATCTCTGAGTAAACTAGTGTTTAACCTCTGCTGTGTTGGTTTCCTCGGGAGTTCAAATTCGACCTCCAACATCACCGGCTGATGGTCCAATAGGGTGGCTGTGCCCACTTGCATCGAACTGAACATCGTTAGGTCCTTATTGTAAGTACAAAACATATCCACCCTTGAGTACATTTTAATTTCTGGCAGAATAGAATGTGTAGTCTCTGGCTGACAGGTATTTGGCCCTCCATATATCCGTCATTCCCATGTCCCTCAGGGCTCTGATAAAACCCTTGGCCACCCTGCCCTCTGTTGTGGGGATGCCCGATGTGGAGTCAAGTTTCCTGTTCAAAATACCATTCCAGTCTCTCCCAGCAATGAGAACACCTCTAGCTTTCTCAGCTATAATCTTAAGGAGGTCTACATAAAAAGTGACTGGTGAGCCCAGAGGGGCATAGACACTGACCAGAGTGACCTGGACATCTTGTATCTGCCCTAGAACCAATACATATTGAGCTCCAGGATCCACCACCACCACCTCAGACTCCTCAAAGGGTAAGGAGGCTGACAGTAAGATTGCTACCCCCCGCTTTCTACCTTTATCCAGTGAGGCATGATATAGTTTAGGGAACCCTTTTGTTTTCAGCTTTAATACTTCTGTGGGGTTTAAATGGGTCTCTTGGATACAATTAATATCAGATTTCTGGTCCCCAAGAAATTTCTGCAGCTGCTTCCTCTTAATTGGAGATTGATTCCATTAATGTTGTAAGATAATATTTTAGTGTTAACTGAAGCCACTGTGCTTTCTAAGTTTTCTTCTTTTGGGCATATTCTGTGTCTCTCTTGCAGTAAGATCTCTCCCCCCCTTTCTGAAACTCTAACTTTTAGTAAAATGGAGAAATCCAGCCAACAAAATTTGTCTCTCTAATAAGGGTTTTGCTCCTTGTGTGCATACATCTTAAACTGATTTCTGTGCTTCCAATACTGATACAACAACGTTATATTATACAAAAGCTGAAATGTGAACTGATTAACCATGTTAACTTCTTCCCAACTGTCCCCAGTAGATGGGGGTATAACCATAAACAAACTCTTGAACCCTGTCCCTGTCTCTTTACACGAACAACAGTAGCGTAGATGTGCTGTAAAATTCCCCACAGAGTAAGGCTGGAATCTTGTTTCCCACCCATCTCCTCCCAAGCTGTTTCAGGTCCCAACTGATCAGAGTATCCGAACCTTTTCTCAGGGTGGTCTAGTTCAGAAACTATGACATTAAGGACTCGGTCCGAAACCCCAATCATACCAACTATTTACATCAATACTTCCTAGGTCAGCCCCTGTTAATGTCAGTAGGCTGGTCTGAGCCATACTAATGGCACCGGGCCCACTATGATGATATCGGGCTTGCCCAATCAAGGGGGTCTTTAGAGTGAAGCACTCTTCCCCTAGGCATGGCCAACATCAGCAGCGTGGATATAACTAAGTGACGTTTAGTGATCATATTAGAGATGCATCTCTCCCCCGGCCCCTTACTGAGTTCCTTTGAACAAAAGGAAGAGGGAGGACCCCTCAATCAGAGAGCCCCTCCCCCCCCAAAGAGGCATGAAGCAGGGCATCCACCTTTACTGTTGCATTGTTAGTTTCCTTTGCAAGTGTAGTCGTAGTTAATATATCTGCCCCTTCACTTAAATTTCTCATTCCTTCCCTTCTCCTCATTAGTATTCCCCCTATGCTGTCAAGTGACCAATCAGTTTACACCAAGCCTGGTACCAGCTCTGATCAGAAAGTTATTATGTACTGACCCCGAATCTGGTGCCAATATTTACCAGCCTTCCATGACCATAACTGGTACTTTTGATTAGAACATACAAGCAAAAACAATGAGTTTAAGTTTCTACCCCTTCCCCCAAAATCAATCTGCAGTTCCCCATCAGTTCGCATTCTTAGTGTTATTATATCCCCCAGTATTAGTCCTGTTCCTTCAAATTTTGGGAACCCCATGGGGTCCTCAGGTCCTGTTCAAGTTGCACTCTTCAGACAGCCTCTCGAGTGACCCAGAATTAGTTCAGGCAGAGTCTCTGAGGTGAGCATTTTCCCTCTCCCCATGGTCACAGAGAATCTGCCCTCACTGCTGTGAGGGCAGCAATATCAGGAAACTTTACCTGCAGTCCAGCCAATACAGCTCTCACAGAGGGGAAGAGAAGGGTCACAGTGTCTCTGAAGGTCCCTTACTTGCCAAGTCATTGTTCGGAGCCCCTCGTATCACATTCCGCTTCTTCTCAGGAGTCCACCATTTCTTGGCTGTCCTGCGACGTAATTCCTTCAATAAGGACTGGGGATCTACACTTTTTTTTTTTTTTTAAAAGTGGTGCAGATATCCGCTCTCAGCATGGTGGCTTGTGCTGATAGAGTGCGCTGCTGCTTCGGTGCCCCTTTACGTGCCACCGCCCAGGCAGACTGTAATAACTCCTTCTCTAGGCGCTCCTTAACTAGTTGTGGAACAGTAATACCTATACTCTCCAAGAATCGAGTCGCTGCTACCAGGTCCTCGTAGATTCCGATTCCCTGGCCTGTTTCAACTTTTAGTTGTGCTCGGAAGAGAATTGTGCTTTAACGTTCTTGGCTCTTAGTCGTTTCAATACTGGCCACATGGTACATCTGCTCTCCTGCACTGTGGTGGTATAATCATTATCAATAGAGATATGATGTCCCTCAAAAGAAACTGCCTGCAGTCTCCAGGCTCTCTGAAGTATCTTCTCCTTTGTGCTGTAAGTCATTTTGGCAAGAACTGACCTGGGTTGGGCACCCGAGTTGTTAGACCGCTGCACGAGTGAGCGATGGGCCCTGTCCATTGAAAGATCGAAGTCGGGTGGCAGTTTCAGTGATTCTTTCAGGATTTTCTGAAGGTGTAGGATCATGTCTTGAGATCCCGATTCTGAACCCTTCAGCACGCCATAAACCCTAATATTCTGCCGCCTGCTCCTGCCTTCTAGATTGCCCAGCTTGTTTATCAATTCCCTTTCCCTGGCGAGGAGGAACAGCAGGAGTCTGTCATGTCTATCGGCTTGGTCTGTGACATTTGAGAGCCCAAGTTCGAGCTGATTGGACCAATGTTCGATTTTACAGGTATCAGCTTTTAATTCAGTGACTGTGGCATCAATTTTAGACCGTCTTGGCAGCTTGTAGAATCAATGCCACTAATTGTTTGCGCTCCTCCTCCGACATGGTCGGCAGCATCATTTGGGCCTCGTTCTCCCCGGGTTCAGACACTGCGGAAATTTTTTCCAAGTGCAGCATTTGTTGCAGTTTTTGAGCCGGCGTGTGGACGTTCTTTGTGAATAGTGTCTTCCATCTGGTAGATTTTGCGGGCGATTGCATGGTAGATAATGATGGATGCCTTTAGATTTATCTTGGGGCTCAGTGGAGAGAAGATTTAAGCCACCATCTCGCTGCTGACGTCACCGGAAGTCCAGCAGGCCTAGGTTTGATTCCCACAACCTCCACTTGTATATTGAGACACTGAGCAAGTCACTTAAAAAGACAAGGTCATCTTTTTAACCCATTTTTAGTGCCCTTGTACTTTTTTGTGCCTGCTAACAAAGCTTTAGTCCGTATTTGCTCAGATTCTGCTTAAAATGCCTAATTGCCATTTTTAATCTGTTATTTCTGACAAAACACACTTTTGGTCATCCCGATCAAAATTCCATAGTCTGCTCCTTATCACGTTTCCAATATTGAGATGGCACTGAATGACAGAACCCTTCCAATCCCGTGCAGGGGTCCCCCTCAGTGTTCTTTCTCCTCAGTGGATCCTCACCACGGACGCCTCAGGCCTGGATGGGGAGTTAATTTAGCCATCAGACCCAGGGCAGTTGACCCAAGTAGGAGCAGCATCTCCACATCAATATGCTGGAGATAAGAGCAGTTCTGTATGCTCTGCAGGCCTTCCAGACCCACATTCTTCCCGGCCCACCACTGGTTCAGATGGACATGTCCGTAGTCTTCTACATCAACAAACGGGGGCACTCATTCTTACCCCCTTTGTTGGGAGGCCATGAGTGTCTCGCATTGGGCCATCGAGCACGGCCCAAAACTCAGCCGTCCATGTTTCAGGCATCCAAAACATCCTGGCCGACGGCCTAAGCTTGTCCAGGTGAAGGATGACCAAGTAGGAATTTCTGTCTTCAGTAGTTTACCTCGTCGACAGATGGGGACGCCCAGAGTTGGACCTTTTGCGTCCCCACTCAACGTAAAACTACCACTTTTCTGCTCTCTCAATCCCGGGCCTGGAGTTTTCTGGCATAACCTATTGTCCCTCTCCTGGAAATACAGGTTACTCACCTGAAACAGGAGTTCTAGGAATGGTATATGTTGTTCATCCACACTGTCTGGCAGGTTCCTTGCCGCTTTAAATCTTGCCGGAAGGTCTTCAAGCTGGCTCCTCCCACCCACCCAGGTGGTAAAACTCTCAGCTCCGCCCCCATGCCGCCAGATCTAGACCGCTGGAAGCCAGGTGGTGCGTCGGCCGGAGGTTGGTGGGAGTTAGGTGGATGAACAACATACCATTCCTAGAACTCCTGGTTACAGGTGAGTAACCTGTATTTCTAGGGACATGGATATGTTGTTCATCCACACTGTCTGGCAGACTCCTAAGCAGTTCTCCAGGAGGAGGAGGCAAGGCGCACACCCCTACTCAGGGAATAATGACTGGAGAACCGAGGCCCCAAAACCAGCATCCCGACGTGACTCAAGGTCGATGTGGTAATGGGTAAGGAAGGTGTGTGCTGACTTCCAGGTAGCAGCCCTGCAGATTTCCTGGATAGGGACGTCCCTGGAAGCAGCCACCGATGCAGCGGTATGGCGGGTAGAATGAGCTCTTAACCCTCTGGGAGACTCCATGCCCGCCAACCTATAGCAGAGATCTATGCAGGAGGTGACCCACCTGCCTATCATCCGCTTGGCTGCAGGTCTGCCAGGTGCGGCTTCAGCGTAGGTGAAAAACAGCTGGCGAACCGCTCCCCGAACTTCAACCGTCCGATCCTTGTAATAAGCGAGCGCTCTTCTAGGGTCCAAAGTATGGAGCCTATATTCGGCCTCCGAGGTGTGACTGGGGTAGAACACCGGTAGAGTCAACACCTGGTTAAGGTGAAACTCAGACACCACCTTCGGAAGGAATTTCGGGTGGGGGCACAGAATAACCTTGTCCCTGTGGAAGACCAGATAAGGAGACTCGATGGAAAGCGCCTGGAGCTCTCCCATCCTTCTGGCTGACGTGATAGCCACCAAGAAGGTGGTCTTCCACGACAGGTGAGAGATGTCACATCTCTGCATCGGTTCGAATGGCTTGCCCATGAGCTTAGCCAGTACCAGCAGTAGATCCCACGGAGGTGGAGGTTCCCGTGACTGAGGAAATGTGATCAAGTCCTTTGAAAAAGCACCCGACCACCTTCTCCTGCGCCGACTGCTTCCCAGCCCGCGCCCGGTAAGCAGAGATGGCTGCCAGGTGCACCTTAAGGGTAGTCGACCAAACCCCTTGCTGAGAAAGGGACCACAGTAGTCCAGAATGCTTGCCAAGGAGCAGGAAAAGGGTCCAGGCCCTTGCCCTGACACCAAATGGAGAATCTCTTCCATTTAAAGGAATAGCATTTTCTGGTTGACTCCTTACGGGAAGCCTCAACAACGCTGAGGACCTCTTCAGAAAGACCCAAGGCCTGGAACTCTAGCCACTCAGTAACCAGGCCGTCAGGTGCAGGGATTGAAGGTCCGGATGGGCTGGAAGCCGCCTCGGGAGCCTGGAGCGGAGACAGAGGAGATCTGGATACCAGAACTGGCGGGGCCAGTCTGGGGCTACCAGAATCACCTGCGCCTTGTCCCTCCTCGCCTTGAGGAGCACCTTGTGGATTAAGGGAAATGGTGGAAGGCGTAGAAGAGGCCCGTGGTCCACAGCCTCGAGAAGGCATCCCCCTGCAGCGAGCCCTGCTGAGGGGGGCCGGCATGAAACAGTCACAGCTTCACATTCTCCCTGGAGGCAAACAGGTCCACCTGAGGCATGCCCCAGTGGGAGAACAGATCTTGTACTACCTCTGGCAGGAGAGACCACTCGTGGGATGCAGCTCCTATCCGGCTTAGGGCATCGGCCAGAATGTTGGAGGCTCCTGCCACATGGATGGCAAGGAGATCCGCCTCCAGGCTGCGCACGAGGGACCAAATGCGGAGAGCTTCCCTACACAGAGGCATGGAGCGCGTCCCGCCCTGGCAGTTTAGGTAGTACATGGTCGTGGTATTGTGTCTGGACCTGGACCACTTGATCCCGTACAAACGGAGTGAAGGCAGTGAGGGCTAGACGAACCACCTGAAGCTCCAGCAGGTTGATATGGCATCGGGACTCCCGAGGGGACCAGAGGCCGTGCGCTCTGTGCTCCCCCAGATGGGCACCCCAACCCATCAGAGAGGCATCGGTCGAAAGACAGACCATCGGCTCGGGGCGGACAAACGGGATGCCCTCCTGCAGATGAGCTGGAACGGTCCACCACTGGAGAGCGTTCCACATCTCCTGGGTCACTGGCTGATCCAAAGGATCGGAGCGCTGTGACCACTGGCTGGTCAGTCCCCATTGTAGGGGACGCATGTGCCAATGGGCCCAATGAAGCACGCTGGTGCTGGCCGCCAGGAGGCGCAGGAAGTCCCAGGCAGGGCGCAATTGCCCAACCTGAAATGATTGGGCAAAGGAGGAAAGAACCTCGGCCCTGTTCGCCGGGAGCCGTGCTCTGGCTCGCAGAGAGTCGAGCTCTGCCCCGATGAATTGGATCACCTGCTCTGGCATGAGTTCCGACTTGGCCTTGTTGATAAGGAGACCAACCTGAGAGCAAACCTGGAGGGCCAGATCCCTGGACCGCTCCACCTCCATTCTGGAGGAGGCCGCAATCAGCCAGTCGTCCAGGTAGGGGTACACCCGGACCCTTCGGTGCCGCAGGAATGCTGTCACCACTGCCATGCATTTGGTGAAGACCCTGGGAGCTAGAGAAAGGCCGAAGGGCATGGCCCAGAACTCGTAGAGGGACCCCTCTGCCCTGAAGCGGAGGAATCGCTGGTGGGACGGATGGATTGGGACGTGAAAGAACACGTCCTGGAGGTCCAGAGAACAGAACCACATGCCTCGTTCCAAGGATGGAATGATCTGAGCCAGAGTGACCATCCTGAAGGTTCAAGACCTCAGGAACCTGTTCAGGTCGTGCAGGTCTAGAATGGGGCACCAGCACCCCGTCCGTTTCGGGACCAGGAAGTACCTGGACACAAACCCTGGGTCCGTTGGAGAATCTGCCACCTTCCTGATCACCTCCTTTGAGGAGCAGGACAGGGAGGTTGCGGACCCCGTAGCCCCCCGTGGGGAGATGGCTCGGAAGGGCGGGGCCTGCTCAAACTCCAGAGGCAGACCCTTTCCTACCACCTCAAACACCCAGCGATCTGTGGTGATAGCGGACCAGGCGGAAAGGAAGTGGCGGAGCTGTCCCCCCACGGGGGGAACCCAGGGGGGAGCGACGAGGCTGGGGGCAACACCCCTCAACCCGTCACTGGGCAGGCTTGGAGGAAGGACCGGCTGAGGAACCTCCTGGGCCTTTTCCTCCCTGCTTCCTATTGGAAGAAGCTGCAGGCTTGGCTTTGGGGTGCCAAGCGTGAGCCTGCTGGCCCTGATGTTGGTGTTGCTGGGCCGGACGTGCCGCAGGGGCAGGTCGAAAGGACTTATGTTGCTGACGACGGCCCTCATCCTTCTGAGCGGACGTGACAGAGTCCAAGGTGGCATTGGACTTTTCGATCCTCTGGAAGTGGTCTTCCACTCCAGGGCTGAACAGGTCAGCCCCCAAGAAGGGGACGTCCGCCAATTTGTGCTGGGTAACGCCGTAAAGGTGGATATCGTCAGCCAGGCTCTGCGGCACATGGCCACTGCGGCCGCTACTGACCGAGCACAGAAGTCTCCGATATCTAGAGCCGTTTGGAGCTGCTGTTTCCTGATCCCGCACCTGGTTGACCGTAGTCTGCAGGTCAGCCAGGAGATGAGGGACCACCTCATCCAGGAAGCCCATGAGGGCGTGGGAGAAGTGCGCCATCAGTATGGCCAAACTGGCCTGACGGAGGCAGAAGCGTGTACCTTGCGCCCGGCATAGTCCACCTTTTGACCCTTGTCGGGGCTTATCCACATCCCTGATGCTCCCGAGCTCCGAAAACGCTTATCGGTGACCAACCCCGCAGAGGGTACCAAAACCGGACAAAGAGCTGGTAGGGACCGTATACTTTCTGGCCATCCCGGCCGAAGGTGCAGGACAGGAAGCCGGCCGCTGCCAAAGCTCCAAGGCTGGGCCAACAATGGCTTCAGCCACCGGAAAGGCCTCCGTGGGAGAATCCCCTCGGTCCAGTATCTCTGTGAGGGGATACTTGGCCCGCTTGGATACGGGCTAGAGTTGCATCCTGGTGGATTCCAAGATGAGCCGAAGCAGACCCACGAACGATGATGGGCTCTCGTCCATCGACTGCCCCCCCCCCCGGAGGACTCCAGGTCAAGGGGCCCCGGAGGACTCCAGGTCAAGGGGCCTGGAAAACAGGGCGGAGTCGTCATCAGATTCCGAGGAGTCTGCAAAGAGCTGCCTGGGGCCTGAGCCACCCTCCACCTGCCAAGGACGGTCGGGAGTGAGGGTGACCGACAACCAGTGGGGCAGACCCCGACCCGACCGAGAATCCTTGGTTGGAGCCCCTGATTTTGGTTGTGGAGGCAGAGGTTCCACCACAATCGGTGGGGCAGCTAGTTTCGGCCGAACAACCGGCCCAGGCTTGGGCACCTCGACCACCGCGAGGGGTTGTTTCGGCCTTTCCGGCGACAGCCACTTAATAACCGGGAAAGGTGTTGGCTTGTTCCCGGACAAAAGGAGCTGCTGCCACATTAAGTCCTTCTAGTGTTGACGCAATTTGCGCCAAAGCCTCTCCTCTTCCGAGGAGGAAGACGAGGAGCGCCGCCGCTTTCCTTGGTGCTGAGACCGCCGATGTCGGCGGGATCGGCTGGACTGAGACGAGGTCCGAGACAGAGACCAAGACCCTCGGTGTTTCTGAGGATGGGTCTGGGAGGGGGCCGGGGACACCCGCTCTTCCCTCGGCTCGGGAGCCTTGACCGGGGACTCCAGCACAGGAGGCGCAAGCAAGTCCTGTTTTTCCACCAGGGGAACTGGTGATGAAGGGTTGTTGGCTTCACTAGTAGACAGCCCGTCCGACGGGTCGAGAAAAATCTCGACCACGTCAACGGGTGTCTCGGCCGGCTGACCTGACGGGGACACCGTGACGCCAGCAGACTTAGCCAAGAATTCCTCACCAAGTCGAATGTCGACTGTCTGAGGAAGGGGACCTCTCCCGCTCCCATGAACGTCGACGGTGGGACTTACCCTTCGAATCCTTTTTTGACAGAGAAGAGTGTCCCGATGGCCCCTCACCCTTCATGGAGAGGGATTGGCAAAGCTCCTTAAAAGAAGCTGTGTAGGAGGATCCCAAAGAGAGCGCGATAAATGCCACGACTGAGAAAGATGAGGATGCGGCCTGGGCCGCCTCCTCCTCGAGGGCAATCATCTGCTCGAGTTGCTCAGCCAAGCCAGCCGCCGCGGATACCACTCAACGGGCCTCCTTGGACTTCACCAGCGGATAATGTTTCTCGGGGTGCCCAAGTTGTAGCCGGGCAGCACTGTCTTCAAGGACGTTGGCCGAAAAAGACCTGCACAATCCGCAGGCATGTGGGTCATGGTCAACCCTGAGGCAGTAGACGCACATGGAGTGCAGACCCGTCCTGGACATCTTCTGCCCGAATGGGCACCGCTGAAAACCGGGAGTCGATTTGTCCATCACAGCCGCAAGGGAAGAATTTAACCGAAGTCTTGAAAACTTTAAAATTATTTTCGGGTGAACTGAAGAGTTAGAATCCAGTCTATACGCAGAGCATTAAGGAGGGAACCCGAGCTTCCAAGCGGTAAGGAAGATCTGGAGTCATGGGGCGGAGCCGAGAGTTTTACCACCCGGGTGGGTGGGAGGAGCCAGCTTGAAGACCTTCTGGCAAGATTTAAAGCGGCAAGGAACCGGCCAGACAGTGTGGATGAACAACATATCCATGTCCCTAGAAAGGGAAGTTTCTGTATGCATTCCCTCCCTTCCCACTTCTGCAAAGGGTTCTCCTCATACTTCAGTCAGAGGAGGCAGAGATGATTTTCATTGCTCCCTACTGGCTGCGTCAGAGGGCAGTGGAACCTCGTTTCTTTACCCCTATGCACCAGCTTGCTCTACCAAGAGAAGGGCACCCTAGTTCATCCAGACCGCAAGTCTCCATCTCCATGCGTGGCTCCTGCAGACATAGCTATCGCCCGGTTTGAAAATTCTTCCAGGGTTGCTGATGTCTTGGTGGTACCAGGAAACCCTCCACGAGAGCCACTTATGGTATGAAGTGAAAGCGCGTCATCATATGGGCAGACACTCGCCACCTGGATCTTGTCACCTGCCCAGTGAATCTGATTCTGGAGTACCTCCTTTCCCTTTTGGACTCTGATCTGGGGTACTCTTCGCTTACGGTGCACCTTTCCGCCATCTCTGCGTATCATGCACCTATTGAGGGCAAAGGTGTTGCCCAGCTGGAAGTGTCTCACACATTTTTTATTACTATTTACTCCTCGCCGCAGGCTCCATGGGGCTATGCCCCCCCGCCCGAGGTACATCCTCCCACTCTACCCCCAAGCTCGCCTGCCCCCCAGGTTCCCCACGGATTCTCCCTCCGCAGCAAGGCCAGGTGCAGGGGTGCCGGCGGTCCCCCGCCACCCGGTATGTCAAATCTGGTGGCGGGGCAGACTTCACCGGTGCGGTCGGGCCATCACGGGTATTTGGAGCCCCAGCCGCTTTCAGTTTTCTCCGTTCCCTTCCCTTCGACGTAAGCACACCGGCTTCTGAGCCACCTGACCCGTACTGCCCTCCAGCCACTGCTAGAAGACAGTCAGCGGGCGGGACGACTAGTCCCCTTCCCTGGAGAGCAGTCCTCCGGACGCTCAATCTTCCCTCCCCCCTGCTGACCCCCAGCGGCTCTGGCTTGCTCCCGAACCTGGGTCGCCGGCATGGTACGAGGTGTAGCGTCAAACGCCTCAACCCTCAGTGCCACCTGGCCAGCTATCCCGCACATTCTTGCGGGGTATCCTGCATTTGAAACCTCCCATCCAGGACCCTGTCCCCTCCATGGGACCTTCTTTTTATGTTGGAAAGGCTCACTCTGCCTCCCTCTGAGTTGGTCGTGAGTTGCGAGCTGCGCTTCCTGTCACGGAAAGCATTATTTTTAGTTGCTCTTACCTCAGCTCGACGGATTTCAGAGCTTCAGGCTCTGATGTGTAAAGAGACTTACTTAGTTTGTCTCAAAGACAGGGTGTCTGCACACTAATCCTAACTTCTTCCTAAGGTGGTGTCTGAGTTCCCACTAAACCAGTCCATCCACTTGCCTGTTTATTTCCCTGAATATGCTAATCAGGGTGAGGCCTTACTGCATACTCTGGATAGTCACAGGGTGCTACGTTATTACATGAATCGCACCCAACCGGTTTGAAAGATGGATCTCGCACATTTGTATTACTATTTACTCCTCGCGGCAGGCTCCACAGGGCTATGACCCCCCCCCCGTTCCCCCAAGAGAGAAGGGGCACCTGTTTCGAAATGGTGTTTGTCCAAATGGTTGGCAAATTACATTGTGTACGGTTACCATAACCGAGTCCTTACCTGGGAGCAGTTAAGGGTCATTCCACTAGGTGTATAGCCACTCTACTGCCTGCTTCAGAAATGCATCTGCTGCAGACATCTGTGCAGCTGCCATTTGGAGTTCGGTTCACACCTTTGTCCATTACAGCCTGGACACTGCTTCCAGGCATAGAGCCAATTTAGGCCTAGATGTTCTTCAGTGCCTTCTTTCTTTAACAGCCTCCTGTTGCCATTTGCCTCCTCCCAGCTGACTTACGGTCACTTGCCTGCTGCAAGAGCCCCTCCCCCCCCAAAAGCAAGACAGTGTAGTTACATAAGAACTTACCATAACAGATCTTCGAGAGGAGCTCGTGCAACACGCACTGCTTTCCCTCCCTCCTTCCCCAATACCTGCTTCTCCTTTGCACTGGTTATCCCTTTCCTTGGCTCTGAGGAACTGCCTCGGTTCTCCTTTCCTTGTTTTGTGCGCCGGGCTCTCTGGCGGGAGAAATGACGTAGATCTGGGGGACCACCATTTTTATAGGATAGGTGGACGTCAGCGTGACGGTGGGGCGGTCCCACACTGTAGACTGCTACCCAGAAGTTTTCAGTGGGGTCCTGGCACCTGGAGACTTAAGTATTTATTTTTATTTCTTGAGAAGTATCGGAATTACAACCTTTGAGTCCGGGACTCTTTTGCAAAGGCTCCATGTCAGTGTTATATACAGAGCAAACAAGTAACATAACAGCAGAAATTTACAACGGAAACAGGTTACAGAGCTGAGAGTGGAAATACAAACCCTCAAGTCACATAATAAGTAACAAGCAGCATAACAGCAGAAATGAACAACAGAGACAGGTTACATAACTGGGGGTGGAAATACAAACCCAGAGTCGATAAAAGTTACAATAATCAGTACTAATGGTGTTGCTTGCTTCAGGAGGTCCTCTCAAAGGTCTACTGTCATGTTAAGTTCTTGCATAACTGTACTGTCTCCTTGGGAGTGATTACCTGAGGAGCCCCGGAAGTTCTCAGACAAATTGGAAGAGGAGTAATCTTCCCACGATGGTTCACTATCCGGAACCGGCATAGAGGAGATGGTCTTCTTTGTGCTGATCAGAAGACCCCTTGTAACCCCCAGAAGATATAGTAGTACGGGTGCCACTGGGACCTACCTGACCAGTCTGAATCTCGGGGAGGGGGATCCCTGGAAGTAGAAGGGGAAGCGTAGCATCTACAAGCTTCCTTGTCCTTCACAAAGGTCCACCAGGCTGTAAATAGGGCATTACAATCCACTGGTGGAGGTGGAGGATATGGTGGATAAAGGTACTGGGGAGGAGGGTATGTATACGTCTGTGGAGGAGGCGGCATAGGGCACCCTGGTGTAGGATCAGCAAGTGCTGGCTGGGGATTCCTGGGAGGGTCAGTAGGCATTGGTTGAGGCTCAGGCTGAGGCAGACGTGACGACAGCCGAGAAGTAGACGACCTGGCGAAACAGCAGATATAGACCCCTTGAGGTGAGGCTGGTGCCTGGGGGTACCCATCTGAGGTAAGGGCAGAGGCATCACCTGTGTAGAAGCGGTGGCGAGCACCTGCTCTGGGCGATGCCTGTTAGGGCTAGCACCAGCCCTGGAGTTGGGTACCGACGGCAATGCCTTTTTGGGGGCGCGCACCACTGGAGGAGTCAACCCTGGTCAAGCCACCTGGCTGAGGACCTGTGGGCACTAAGGGTCTGAGCGTCAGGGGTTAGGTGGCAGGGGACCAAGTCTGCTACTCTGAGAAGCCACTGACCGTAATGGCAATGAGGGAGGGTGGCTGTACCACCGGCAACCTGGAGGGAGTGAGGGTTGCCGAGGAAGGAGGGGTTAACCCCCCACGGGAGGAAGACCCGAGGCAGAAGCTGATCTATGCTATGACCGCAAACGAGAGGCTGACCATGGACGGTCCCAGTCCTTGCACTTCCTGCTAGACCTCTTCTCCTGCAGGGAAGGAGAAGAGGAAGATGCCCCGGAGGCTGGAAAGTGGAAGAACTTCTAGCCTGAAGCTCCTCCTCCATTGCAGTTAGTTTCTGCTAAAGCAGTCGCCTCTGGAGAGTCTTCAAATGGAGTCTTCCTGTGGCCTGGTTGAGTTCTGGCAATGCTTGCAGGCCACGGTGTTGTGGTTGGGGCCTAGGCAGATCAGGCAGGAAGAATGGCCGTCCTTGGCGGGAATATGCGTGCTGCAGGCACACTTCGTCGGCTGGCTGGAAGACGAGGCCTAAGAAGACGACAAACCTGAAACTAGAAACACCAAAAATCTATGTTAACACTGAAAAGGAAGAAAGAAATCAATCGCAGGTAAATGTGAGAGTAATGGCAGTCAACTGAAGCAGGCGTCCGTGGAGATCGGACGTGCGTGTGTTGACGTTGGGAAAAGAACTGAGGTAGGTCTGGGGAACCGCCCCTTTTATAGTATAGGTGGACATCAGTGTTCTGACACCGGCGGGGGCAGTCCCCTGCTGTACACTGCTAGTTAGAAGTCTTCTGTGGGGTCCTGGCACCTTCAGTCCTACCGGTGTTACCTGCTGCAAGAGCCCCTTCGAAGTAAAACTGATCTTTCAAATAGTCTAACAGCATGACGTTTTACAAATCTTTGCAGACGTTCACTAAAGAATGTCCACTGCTTTCAACAGATTTTTGTTTGTGGGTCCTAAATTGACCTTCAATGACCACGCAGACCAGACAATCAGGCGCACAAATCAGAAACTGGGATTTCCAGTCTTCTGCCATTTCTGGAATAAGCAAGAGAGGTGGAATGGGCAGCGAACACCACAGTACAAGGTCACACTGATGTTTAGTAAGGAGAAACTCTGCACTATGTTTCAACAGAAAAAAAACCACTGCCATATACACTTTTGCCTAGCATTATCTGCACCAGATAAAAAGATGTGAATTGACATGGAACTCCATTGTCTAACAAGTATGTCCATGACCTCTACCTCTTCCTGTCTGAACAATTTACTCTGCAGGCCTGCACAATCCTACCAATTAAGACCTCAGAGAAAGGATTCATTTCAAGAGTCAAGGATACATAAAGATTGGTGAGAAGGCCTTCCTTACCCACCCTTTACTTCTCCCATCAGCTGGAACTCCCACCTAGACATCATAAAATCCACCAGAAATACGTAAGCAATAACCCACAACATTGCATGGGCTTCTAGAGAAATACTACACGCCCCGGATGAATTGCAGAGCACAAGACCATTGGCCGAGTGATTTTTTTTTTTTTTTTTTTTTTAAACACACCAGGGAAGTGCATTAATTTGTGGGGAAAAAAGTGCCCAGGAATGGTTTATTGTGCTTATAAAAATGGGAAAAAATTGTTTTCTTCCAGTGGAAAAAGATTTTTTTTTCTTTAGTTAGGTTGTTGCCAGGTAGAACAGACGAGTTTGGTAATAAAGGTTGGGTACCTTTGGATGAACTCAGGAAATGCATTTAGTTTGGAAAAATCTATGCCTTATTGTGGGTTTTTGTGATTAAAATGTGGAAACATTTTATTTAATGGAAAAAGGTTTCATTGCCATTTAGTTAGGTTGCTGTTAGGTACATTAGGCCAGGTTAGTTACGAACTGTGCAGTTTCTAGCTAAATATCAACCGTCATATGCTGTATTTTAACCGGTGAAGTTGTTTGATTTCGTCAGTTTTTACAACCCATTTTGTAATGCTCTTTAAACAGGCCATGCACAATTGATTCTGCAATCCATGTACCTTTCCCTAGATTATCTAACCTCTATTTAACTCACTGACAAAATCTTCCCCTTCTATCAAACTTTCTTCCAGACTCCTTAACACTAACACTACCTCCCTCCCCACTCTCCTAACTACATCCCTTCACTAACATCATCAAATTAAAGATGTCACAAAACGCATGAGCATACGGGTGGAGCAATGGTGAACAAGAAAGAAGGGGACAGGAATGGGCGGCCAGCTCCTAAGAGCAAGTATTATGATCTCTGCCCTTACTAAGAGATAAGGGCAACTAAGGTGGGTGGTGGGCTGCCTTGTCGATCGTGCGAGAGTCTGCACAGATTCTTCTTCCTCCTGGTCCCCCGAGGGTACCGGGCGCAATTATACACCTTATGCATGCGGAAGCACCCAAGTGCCAGTGTCAAGTGGCTGACCTCTCTTTTCTGTATGTCACCTGGCCTTCACCAGGTGGCAGTCTATGAGTAGGACAGTGTATCCCTCCCCCCAGGAGTACAGCTGTACTTGGGATGCTTAATCCTGCCCCAGCCAGCCCCGAAGTGATACCAGAGTCCATTCCCGAACCCGGGTCACTAGTACAACGAGCACTGTGATGCAGGTCTGACTTTTTTTTTTTTTTTTTAACTGCACGGCTGGTTATAAGACTGAGGTGGAGTGGAGAAGTTAAAGACTAGCTGTGTGTGAGTGGAGGGCTAGACACGGATTGTTTTTTCTGCATCGGGAACTGGGAAAGCTGACATTTTTGTAATGTTCCTTTCTGCAAAGACACTTGCACAAGTACATTAAAACAGTTCTGCCATGGACTGCAATTTCTCTGTATCCCATTCCCTTCTCAGGGGGATCAAACAGGTCTGTGAGGCTTGTGGTTAGCTGCTGTACTACGATAAGCTGAGGAGATCCCCAGCAGTAAGTCCAAGGTAGGTGATGAGAACCTCTTTTGCCATGCCTAACTTCTTACACTTATACTTGAAAATGGATCTTACCTTGACAATAAGGGTTGGTCGGGTTAAAGTTGAGGGCGAACTCGTGCGACACCTGAAATACAACAGCACTGGTAAATTACCGAGTTTTACTGAAAAGTTAACTTTAATATAGATTGCGCACCACTAGGGTGTGCTGCTACCACATGCATTCAAGATACTGATTCAGGGGGCATCCACTGCATTTGTGACTGGGGTTCACCCTCCAACCACAGGTGAAGCTACATCTCAGCCAGGCCTCCCAGTGGCGGAGTGTGACTCCACAGTAGGAGGCAGAGAGAAAACCAGGGAGTTTTTGCATGTGTGCAGCTTGTAACCACCACAGCAAGACACGTCTACCTCAGCTCCTGGGAACTGCTTATCAGATCTGGAAAATAATGATTTTATAAAACTCTGGCTTTTTTTTTCCCTTTTCACTTTCAACAGTATGTTCCGAGTTTAACACTGCAGGATTAATTTCAGATATTTATCTCTGTGCGTCACAGACCCACTAGGTAATTAAAGTGTTCAACCAAGCACACGGACAGATTCATAAAACAGCAATTTAAAACTGTTGCAACAATATAAAGGTTGACCCCAAGGTAGAAAAGGTGGGTCAAAATTGAAAACTGTGTGGCAATTGTCCCAGTCCCTCCTGAAATGAACACAGACACTGTGTGAGACTTCGGATCAGATCCAACATGGGACCACCAAGCAAAGCTGGCAAAGACACTTGGGGACAGCATGGGCAGCAGTCTATTACAACTGAGCCCATGCGTGCAGAGGTCTTCTGGCGATGACTGCTCTTAACAGTCCAATCATTGGACAAAAAAGTAATCAAGTTTTTTTTCTTGCCTATACTATCTTCAACCAAGATCACAGTGGCCAAGCAAGCCACGGTAACCAGCCAACATGCATCAGCTGCAGCAGCCAGTTTCAGTAAAGAAAACAAGCTGCTGAGATATAAACCCAAAAATGTGGAAAAACAAACCATGAAGCCAAAAATGAAACTTGCATACTTATTGTTGATCTTCCAGATTATCTTCATCACTGATTCAGATTCATGGGTCTTGGGCCAGAGGCACTAGGACCCTGTGGGAGCAAATTCTTTGTAGGGAGAAAGCTGTCGTTAGCTACTGATGGCGCCTGCACACCTCATGTGGTGCTGTGCGGGCCAACTAATAACCGTGGTCTGCTCCTTCCTGCACCTCAGTTCTGTTTGCCAGGTAAGAAACAAAGTGCAGAGAAATAACAAAAGAGAATTAGATACTTTCTAGCCCAAAGAGATAGGGAAAGGATATAGGAAATTATCAACAAAATAAAATCCAGCTACCGATACAGAACCTAAAAGGTTGGACATACCAGGTGGCACAAGTGTACTGTATCTGCAAAGAGACTTATCACTAGACAGCGTGTGGATGGTGATAAGACAACAAGACAGCAGCAGCTCTGATTAGATGGCTCTGGCAGATGTAGCAAATGGGAAGTCCAAATTGGATCCCCTTGCAAATGAGATGGCAAATGTGCCAAAAATGGAAACTTGACAACTGGACTCCTAAAAAAGAATAGTTCCACATTACCAGGCAAGAACCGAGAGTTAACCCATATCACTCTTTTCTAAAGACAGCTGTGAGAGAGAAAAAAAAAAACTAGGATAAGGAGCATAGGAGTTGTAGGACTAGAAGTCCTAGGCAGTCAAGATGTTATTATCTACTCTGGCATACTCCAGGTAGAGTGAAGTCGAAAGCAGACACGCCAGTAAAAAGGGATACCAGCCACAAATTCGAACATGGGCAGAAGAACATGCCCTGCTTCTCCCTGCAACTACAGGGATGTAGCCAGACTAAAGTCAGTAAACTGATCCAAAGTAAATTGCAGAGTAACTCTCAACAGATCATCTGCTCAGTGGAGTTAGACTGGACAGTGCTCAGGGTGCGTGTTGCATACAACAAACAACAGGGATATACCCCAGGCAGGGAGAAGGAGGACAAAGAAGAAAATGGAGGGAAAGGGGCCACTGACCCACACCATAGGAAAAAAAAAGCAGTTTTTATTTGTGTTGGTGGGGAGCCACAAGTGACCCACACCCTCTTTTTGTTTCTTTTTTGTGAGGGCTGGCACATTTTACAACAAAAAAATAGCCACCACAGAAGGGCCATGGCAGAGGAGATATAATGCAGGTAATATGCTGCCAATACTCACAGGGTGAGCTGCCAGAGGCTCTGGCTCTTAGCTGAGCAGGAGATGGTGCACAGACGTGTCAATCAATGGTGAAGCTAGCCTAGAAGATCAACAATTACGTTAAGTACAACCTTTTCATATCTTCCTAGAATCAGTCTTCACCACCGATTTATTCTCATGGGTCTGAGTACCACATTTCCCAAATAGGGAGGATGTGGCTCACCCTGAAGGTAAGAGTGCCTTCAGCAGTCTGCATGGGGAGAACACCGGAGGGCAGAGGCTCCGTACAGGTCTGGCAAGACCTGAGACCAATCAAGGTCACAGAGAGGCTCAGGAGCAGGAGGGCATCATGACAACTATTGCCTGACCCTGCGGGGGAGAAAAAAATAAATAAAAAATGAGCTGCTTGGAAGGGAGAGTTTAGCACCTTTCGCTGGGCCAGCCTTACCAACTAACTCCAGGTCCTTGGCAGAAAGGTAGATGGCTTGCCTGACAAACTATGAAGGAAGCATGGCAGCTAGGAACTATCCTAGCCGTGCCCACAGGTACTTGTTATAAGCAGTCTGGTGTGCCTGATGTGCAGCAGTGCACATCATGATGCGAGCCAAGGTAAACACCTTCCTACCTATGGCATATGCCTGAGCTGAATCCACCTCAGGTTGTTGGTTATGCACCAACAGCAGACACCCTGCTGGGGCCTACAGGATCTCAATCCCTGAAGCAGAGTGAGACACAGCCGCTACAGAGCCAGCGGGTGCGCAGAAATTGCAGCTGGACATCCCTCAGTGCTAGCAGGCATGCGAAGGGACGTCTTCAGACTGACCTTGAACACTCTATGAAAGACCTGGGCCAGGTAGGGATGACAGAGTTGGTATCGCCAGTATCTCCAAGAAGTCCCAGCTATAAGTTCACGGTACTGCTGTTTACAATAGTGCCTACATCTAGCACCCGCAACATGTCCACCAGGAACCTCTTGTACAGAGAGTACTCAGAGGCAGGGGACATTATGTATTTAGTTTTCTTTAACCAGGTAGGTGCACTAGACAACAAAATGCCTATTTTTAGGCAAGACCCAGGAGATAAGAAAGAACAGTTACATACTTAACAGTAGAGCTTAGAGAGAATCTCTCATCAGGCCACACCTATGGAACTATAGCCACCAGGTACTAGGACCACATGGAAACTTTTTGCAAGCAATCCACTAGGGGTCGCCCATGATGACGTCCTATGTCGGCACTTCCCATATAAATGTTGGTGGCCCCTCCCCTCCACAGTTCCCCACTGGAGATCATGCTCAGAGGACCTCCCTCCAGGGAACCAGGAGAGAACCTATGGTTCCACTTACCAGGCGAGGCAGGAAAAAGTACAGTTACGGAAGAACTTACCATAACAGTGTATCTTTGAGAGGAGCTTTTGCAGCAGGCTATTACCATTAGGACTATGCCACCAGGCACTAGGACCCCTCGGAAACCTTCTAGCTAGCAGTCTCCAGCAGGGACCGCCCCAGACGCCTGCTCCACCCAGCCAATGGTATATCAGGGGGCGGTCCCCAGCCCCAACTCAGTTCACCAGTCAGAGACCCATTGGTAAGGCCGGCAGAGGGACCGGGCGGAAGCTTACCGAAAAATAAAAATATGCAGAAACTCACCAAGGGGAAGGAGGGAGGGAAAGCAGCGCCTGCTGCAAGAGCTCCTCTCAAAGATAGCACAGTTACATAGGAACTTACCATAACAGTACATCTTCGAGAGAGGTTCCTTCAGTAGGTCATTCAGGGCTAGAAATTCATTTTAAAAAGTGGTATTCCACATGGAATACAATTTCCCAAGACTTAATATTCCATCTTGAAAACTGGTATACAACCCCCTTTTTTTGTATACTGCTACTAAAAGTATGATTCGGTAGAAGTCTCCCAGGTTGGCTGCCTATAGGAGTCGGTTGCAGCAGGAACATTCTCTTTTCTTGTGGAGAAAAGGTCTGATGCCCTTGACAGGGAGCAGGGCAGGATCTGGCAGTTTAGCACCAGTAACACAGGGTAAAAAGAGGGGCTCCTAGGAAGCTGGACTGGGCAAGGATCTTGGCACATGCAGAGGGCACAAAAAAGTAACAAATAGTCGCATATAAAACAAATGTTTTTTATTTAAGGTGCTAATATTACACCTGATAAAAATACAGCAGGAGATCATCCACTCAGTCTGAGTGGATGATGTCATGGTGTATAATTTTATGGTGTGTAATACTTGCATCTTCAAAAGCCTTGTTTTATATGTAACTGTTGGACATTTTTTGTGCAGTCTGCATGTGCAGAGATTCTATCTTGCCCAGTCAGCTTCATAGAAGCCCCTCTTTTGTACCCTAGTGTATTACTGGTGCTAAACTGCCAGATCCTGCCCTGTTCCCTGTCACAGGTATCAAACTAAAATATACCTTGCTCAAGGCTGAGCACCTAACTTTGTCCCACATGTCTGACCCAGATTCAAGAAGGCTCTTATCCCTGTGGCCGACTCAGTTTTCAGCTAGTGAGCCCAGCCCACTGACAAACGTTCCTGCACTCCAGCCTTGACTTTAACCAAGTTTGGGTCAGGAGCCAGGGGGACAAGGAGGGTCTTGGATAATTAACCATTTCCCCACTACCCCAAGCAGCCAGGGGCTTGTTTTTAATCCCACACGCCCATGAGAACCAGAGTCTGGCACCAGCTGCTCTGATCCTCCTCATGCACTCTGGAAACAGCCATCATTTGCATAGATGCAACTATTTTTTTGCTAACACTCCATTCACTTAAACTCACTGTGACGTTCTCCTTCAAGCAAAAAATTAAAAATTTAATTGTGTGTGAACAGTCCCAACTGCCAGGCAACTTCAGTAAAGGGAACTCCCCAAGTGGCTGGCCCAATCGCAGAACTTCCAGCTGATAGGTGTGACCAAGAACATCGCTGGTTGGAGGAAGTGCAAAAGAGTTGAGCATGCTGGGGGCTGTAGTCCTGGCGTCATTTGGTAAGTTCCCTGCAAATCTTAGGAAAATGCAGATTTCCATCAATTGAACCACAGAATAGCACTTGGGGTACTCTAACTACTTTTCAAAAATTGGTATACCCGACGGGTTACTGGCAGGCTGATTTTGGTGTTCCGTGCATGATGTTTGGTGTGCACGGAACACTACATGAATGGGAATTTTGAGCCCTGTCATTACATATAGGACTGGTACCACCTGGCGCTGGGCCGCATGGCAGACTTTTCTAGCAAGCCCTGACGGGGACCCATCCGCCAGCATGACCGATCACATGTTGGTCAGAGCACAGGCAGTCCCCACGCCTGTCCTCCAGTTCCTTCCGCCGGAGCCAGGAAGATGCCTGACAGCAGGAGCAAACCGGATTTGGAGTCCCTATAAGAAATAACATGAGGGGAAGGAGGGAGGAAAAATATGACCTAATGAAGGAACCTCTCTCGAAGATCTACTGTTACGGTAAGTTCCTATGTAACTGTACTATCTTACTTCGAGAGGGTTCCTTCAGTAGGTCATTACATACAGGACAGAGTCCCAAGCAGTTCCTACAAAGAGAGACCAACAGAACAAGAGAGGAGGAGAAAATAACTCCAACAGAAACTGGGAACCAGAATGGACTTGGCCTAAGACAGCAGGCCCTGCAAGACAGCGAGGCTGAAGCCAGCACTCTGCCTAGAAGCAATGTCCAGACTGTAGTGTTTAGTAAAGGTGTGGACAGAACTCCAAGTGGCTGCGGCGCAAATATCAGCCACACAGACGTTCTGCAGAAAAGCAGCAGAAGCAGCCATGCCCCTAGTAGACTCGTACTTTTGATGATAATACTGAATACAGTTGCATAACCATTTGGAAAGGCACTGCTTTGAAACTGCTTTGCCCTTCGACCTAGGGCAAAAGAAACGAAAAGCTGATCGCAGCTACGGAATTCTTTGGTTCGGTGTGTGTAGCACCTAAGGATCAGATGGACGTCCATGGTGTGCAGGAGTGCCTCACCTCTGTTCGAAGGGGACAAAAGGTAAACTGGAAGCTATGCTGACTGGTTCAGTGTGGCTTCTGACACCACCTTGAGTAAAAAACTTAGGATTTGTCCTGAGGACCACCCAGATCTTGTGGAAAATAAGAAAAGGCTCTTTACAAACCAGAGCATGAAGCTCTGAAATCCTTCGAGCTAACGTAATGGCAACCAAAAACAAAGTCTTCCAGGAAAGGAAGCACAAGTCACAGCTCATGGCTGGTTCAAACGGTGGAAGAGTGTGCTTCTCCAACACAAAGTTCAAATCACCAAAGTGAAGTTGGGCTGCAGATGGGGGGTTTCAGATGGAGGATCCCTTTCAGAAAGGTTTGTGAAGCCGGCCCGGTGGCGCTGAGGGTTGAGGCGCTGGACGCCACACCTCGCGCTACGCCTGCAGCCCGGGTTCGGGAACGGACTCGGGCGGCTGGGGGTCGGGAGGATCGAGCATCCCAGCGGATGCTCTCCTCCCTCAGGGTGGTGACCAAGAACGCCTGTGCTGCATCCCTCCATAGCCGTGGAAGCACCAGCAGTAGGAAGGGATGGAGGCGGCTTCGCTCGTCGGAGCCAGGGAGGGGGGACGTCGCGGCGCATGAGGGCTGGCGTGCGTCAGCATGTCATCACTCGGGATGTACATCCCAAGTGCAAGGCGTCCCAGGGGATGTGGGCGTAAGGGGAGAAAACCAGAAAAAAAAACCCTTCCGGCTGCCCTAGATGAAGGCCGCCCTAAGTCTACCCGGACCACCTACAGGACAGACCCCAATGTGCAAAGGGAGAGGAGGAAGGGCACTCTAGGGGCAGATCCTTAAGGTAGGTAACAGGGGGACATGAGCGGACGGAAGGAGGGGGCACCGGAGGTAGGAAGGAGGAGGATAAAGACGAAAATAAAAAAAAAAAAAAAAAAAAAGAAAGGTTTTTGAGACTTCCAACTGACCCATGGGTTTATCATCCACCAGTTCATGGTATGCTGAAATTGACGAAAGATGGCGCTTCAGGGAAGAATATGACAGACCTGAGTCTGACAGATGAGAGGCATTTCATGACTTGTGGGGCAGAACAAGAAAAAGGGTTCCAATTCTTGGTAGTTGCCCAGATGGAAAAACATTTCCATTTCATGGCATAAGTGGAACGAGTAGAGGGTTTTCTAGCCTCCAAAATAACCTGAGCTACTCGAGAGCAGACTCCAAAGTGAGAAATCGCTACGTCTGCAGGAGCCATGCATGAAGATGCAGAGTCCTGAGCCCCAGATGAACAAGGCGACCTTGATCCTGAGTCAAGAGTTTGTGGGTCATTGGAAGTGGAACCAGTGGATCCCTCGACAGCCGTTGTAGCAGCGGGGAACCAAATTTGTCTCGGCCAGAGAGGGGCAATGAGAAGCATGAGAAGGACCCCCTGGAGAATGGGAAACGGAGGGAAGGCGTACAAAAATGTCCTTGTCAAGAGAGAGAGAGAGAGAGAGCGCGCATCGTGCCAGAAAGCACCATGCCCTGGAACGAGCTAGCAAAAACTGGGAAGTTTTGCATTGTACTGGAAGGCGAAAAGGTCAATTTCCGGACGCCCCCATTTTAGGAAGAGAGATTCCGCCACTTCCTGGTTTAATTCCCATTCGTGAGTTAGGGTCCAAGACCTGCTGAGACTGTCCGCCAGGACATTTTGGACACATGGAACATGCACAGCCACTAGGGCCAGATCGTGCTGGACCGTCCAGTTCCACACTCGCATCACCTCCCTGCATAGGGGGTACGAGTGAGTTCCTCTTTGTTTGTTGAGGTACCAAACTACTGACATGTCCATTTGGACTGGCAGTGATCCCTTGGGAAGGAGAGTCTGGAAGGCCTGTAAGGCATACAAGACCGCCCCTCATCTCCAGAACACTGATGTGTAATGATTCCTCCAAGCTGGACCACAGTCCTTGTGCCTGGTGTTCCTATAGATGTGCTCCCCATCTCATGTTCTATACATCTGTAGTTAGGGATGCCCGAGAAGCTGGGTTCCTGAAAGGAAGACCCACAGAAAGGTTGCAGTGGTCCCTCCACTATAGCAATTCTTTCTGAACTGCAGATGACACCAGGACCAGAAGGTCCAGGTCGTCCAGGAGTTGATCCCACTGCACTCATGTGGAGCCTCACCAAGGGAACAGTAGTGATGGAGGCTGCCATCAGGCCAAGAAGGCGTAGGATCTCCTGGGCCGGGATGGTCCTGGACGAAGTCACCCACGAAGCCCGATGGATCGTGGTCTCCACTCTGTCTGGAGGGAGGAAGGAAGGAAGGCTCTGCAATTGGACCGTATCCAGAACCGTCCCAATGAACTGTAGTCTCTGGGACGGAGACATGGATGATTTGGGAATACGGACAGTAATCCCTAGTCTGCCAAAGAGGTCCAGGGTAAAGGGGAGAGCCTCCAGTAAAGAATCCCTTGACGGGGTGGAGATCAGCCAATCGTCCAAGTAAGGGAAGACTGCAATACCCTGGCAGCTTAAAAAGGCCGCCACCACCACCACCACCAGGCACTTGGTAAACACCCGGGTTGCCGAGGACAGACCAAAGGGGAGTGCCTGAAACTGGAAGTGCTCCCCTTGGAATTGGAACCGCAGGAAACGGCAGTGGCTGGGAAAGATCGCGATGTGCAGGTAAGCATCCTGCATGTCCAGAGCGCATAACCAGTTATTCTCCAGAATAAGTGGAAGGCGGCTCTGGAGCGTGAGCATCCTGAACTTTTTGTACTCTACGAAGAGATTGAGGCTGCTCAAGTCGAGAATGGGTCGGAAGTCTCCCATCTTTTTTGGAACCAGGAAAGAATGGAGAACCCCTTCCCTTTGCAGGAGGGGAATGCGTTCTATTGCTTCCTTGAGCAAGAGGCTTTGAATTTCTTCTCGGACGAGAACAGCCTGATCTCTGCAGTAAGAAGACCTTTTTGGCGGAGAGTCTGGAGGAACTTCCAGAAACTCTATAATATGTCCGACGGACACCAACTGCAGGACCCATGCGTCGGAGGTTATCGCCTTCCATTCCTATGCATGGTGGGCGAACCCCCCCCCCCACCTGCTCCTTCTCATCGGTGGGGACAGGGAGTCAGGAAGTGGCAGGACGTTGAGGGGGAGGACCCCCTGAACGTGTCTGGTTCTTGGAGGCCGGAGGAGTGGCTGAACCCGTGGCCTTGCGTTTGCCCTGGCGCAGAGCCGGAGCCTGCTTTCTCGGCTTTCAGGTCCTTTCCAAAGGGCTGTTGTCGCTGTAGAGTGCCCGACGGGTACATGGACCTAACTGATCTTAGGGCAAGACCTCTGTCCTGAGATCAGTAATGAGGTCTCCTGGGTGTCTCCACCAAAGCACCGAGCTCCAAGAAGGGGGCGCCCTGAATCGCAGACTGAACCTCGCATGCAGGCCAGAGACGCTGAGCCAGGAATGCCGTGATTAAGGCAACGCGGAAGGCAAGGCACGAAAGTGGGTCATAAGTGGCTAGCACAGTATGCCTACAGGAGAAGAGGAGGCACCAAGATCCTTGGCAAGCTCCTCCTCGAGGATTCCATAGACTGGACTCAGGCCTCTCCCCCCGACTAAGGTAGCCTTTTGGCGGGACACCATGTGGGCCATATGGTGGAAGCATGAACTTTTCTGCCGAACTTGGCCATCTGCTTCGACTCTGTCTGGAGGAGAGGTGCTCATGTGCTTGGGTGCAGCACAGCGATCATGAGCAGCTGAAATGACGACAGAGTCCGCCTTAGGATGCATCTTCAGAAATGGAGCTTCCTTCGGCGCCTGGTATATCCTGTCTGCCCTCTTGGGGAGAGCCGGGAGAGAATGAGGCATCTGCCAGATTGTACAGGTGAGGTCCTGGTGAGGCCCGATCCAGGAGAAATGGGGACCGGAGACAGAGACTCTTAAGTCTAGGTGTTCGGCTAGTCTCCATCTCATGGGGTCCTGATCCTCTGACTCCCAGTTGAAGAAATCTTTCATGGACCTCAGAAGAACGGAGAAGGCAGGGTCCTTGGGGGGGTGGGCTTGGGGAAACCTTGCCTTTTGGACCCTCAGGTTCCTCCAAGCATCCTCCTCCTCCTCCTCCTCATCATCAACCCCCTTGTCAGGAAGATTACGGATGTCCGGAAGGGTGATGTCCTGACGTGCCGCCCCCGAGACATGTACCATGGACGGAGAAGAGCTTCTTGGGAATGCAGACCTTGGAGAATGTGGAAGTGGGAGTCTTGTCTCCAGGTCTGACACCAACTCCGAGCGCGCCCTCTGTCACCAAGACTGGATTAAGGTATTGAAGTCCAGCGTAGCCAGAGGAGGAGGTTTTGGGGGTGGGGAGAGAGAGGAGGTTGTGGCTGAGGGGAGGAGGAGAAGGCATTACCGGGTGGGGGGGGGTAATAACCCTGGTATCCCTGAAAATGGTGGTAGGGGCTATAACCAGGGTAGTACTGTACAAAGGAACTCCATTCAGGAGGAGTACAAGCCAGGAAACGGTCCCCAGGATACCTGAAGGGGTAATGTGGGACAGTGTGGGGTCTAGTATAAATCCCAGTCATCAGATCTGACGGAGGGGGCGCACACGTCGGACACGCTGTAGTATAAAATCGGCAGGGGGTCCGGTGTCGGGATAGCGAATGTCAGGGGGGCAGACATTGGGACTGGCACCACCCGATCCGGTGCAGAAGGGGATCCAGTGTTGGAGGGGCTGACATCAGGGCCGGACGAAGGGGCCAGATGGCGGGACCGGGTCTGGTGCCAGAGCCCAAGGCTGGGGCAGACCACAGGGCCCTGGCTATGGAAGTCTCTGAGTATCCAGTATTGGGGACTGGATTTGCCGGTTGGATCGGGGCCGGGAAATTCTTCTACTCCGAAGGGATCCCACCTGGGGGAGAAGGAGAGGCCTCCACTGGAAGGCCAGACGGCAGAGGAAGAATCTCCTTCCCCATGACCCCGTCAGGAGAGTGCGGGACAGACCCCAAGGAATCCACTACGTTGAGGGATTCCGCGCGGTCTTCGCCTGAGCTACCCACCCGAGAAGGGGAGGGTAAGGGCAAAGGGGGGGGGGCATTCTCCCCCTGGTTCTGCCGGGCGTCAGGTGAGGCGCCATAAGGCCCAGACAGGAGAACCATGCTTGAGCGACTGTCGGAGATGGGAGTCTTATCAGATGGAGTCCCCGGCCCACTTATCGGCTAGTGCTGGATGGGTCCCCGATGGCTGGGGAGCCGTCTTACCAGCGCGTATGCTCCCCGGAGAAGCTGGGGCCAACTTAGCGGCCATAGCGGTTTGGCCATCGGAGGAACCGACGATCGACTGACCCGAAGATTTTCCAGACTTACCGTCCGGAGAGTCGTCTTAGGTGGCGGCTGAGAGGCGGCCTTGCTTGTCGAGGGCCGCGAGGCCTCAGGTTGGTCCATGGAGCGCTCCCACTCTCGAAATTTCTCCTTGTGGTGCTTCTTGGAAGGAGAAGATTTCTCGGAGGAGGACTCTCTAATGCGGTCCATTTGCTTCTCTAATGAAGCTAAGCAGACTTTTAGAAGGTGGGCCTCCAAAGCCTGCTGTCTCCGCTTCTTGGTGGCCTGATTAAATGACACTGAGAGCAGGATGAGACAGGGTGGTCTGGGTCCAAACAAATCACGCACTTCAAATGACCGTCCTTATGAGGGGATCTGTGTGGCACAGGATGAGCACTTCTTCTTGGGTGAAGACATTAAGTAAATGTAGAATCGAAAGGAAGGATTTAGCGAAGAAAAAAAATATATATATGATGCAGGAACCAACGACGATTGCTGTATGGAAGTCTGCAATGCTACTGACATTAAGTGACGGCAGGAAAGAACTGGAGGGCGGGCATGGGAGCCGCCCACTGTATACGGCCACGCTGACGTCGGTCACGTGACATCGGCTGGACGGTCCCCTGTCAGGGATTGCTAGCAAAGTCAGATGCCAGGTGACACCAGTCCTATATGTAATGACCTACTGAAGGAACCCTCTCAAAGTAAGATCTACTGTTTCGGTAAGTTCTTACATAACTGCACTATCTTACTTCGAGTGGGAGCTCTTGCAGCAGGCTATCAGCATTAGGACAGAGTCCCAAGCAGTCCCGAAAAAAAGGAAAAAGGTAGGTCCGAGAGGAGGCTGAAATGCAACAGTGCAAGGAAGGCATCCAAGATAGGAGGCCTTGAAGGACCACCAGGCCGAAACCTGCCCTTCTCCTAGAGGCAACGTAGTGCTTAATGAAAGTATGCACTGAGCTCCAAGTAGCCGCTGCACAGATGTCTCCAATGGAGACATTACGCAAGGATGCAAAAGTAGCAGCCACTCCCTTGCTAGAATGACCCCTAACCGAGCCTGGTAGGGGTTTGTTGTACTTGTAGCAGAAGACTATGCAATTTACCAGCCACTTCGATAATGTCTGTTTAGACAACGGAGCTCCTGACAGCAGAAGGTGCAAAGGCCACAAACAACTGTTCTTCCACGGTGGAACAGTGCGGCAAGATAATACTGTAGCGCCTCTGTGACATACAAAGTATGAAGGAGCGCCTCTGTTCGAAAGTGATCAGGGTTAGTACACTGAAGGTTAATGTCCTGGTTCAGTGTAAGCTCGACACCACCTTAAGCAAAAACTTAGGATTCGTTCGTAAGGACACCCTGTCCCTAATGAAAACTAAATAAGGCTCCTTACACATCAGGACCTGAAGCTTGAAAACTCTCCGGGCAGAAGTAACGGCAACTAAAAATAACTCCTTCCAAGAAAGGAAGCGAAGGTCGTATTCTGCTGCACGCTCCAATGGGTGAAGAGTCAGCTTTTCGAGCATAAAAAGGAGATACCAGGGCGGTACTAGATCTCCGATGGGAGGCTTACTATGCAGTATGCCCCGTAGAAACGTATGGGACACGTCCAGTTGGGCAAGGGTTTTTCTTTCCATAGGTACGTGATAAGCCGAAATTGCAGAAAGATGTACCTTTATGAAGAAGTAGCTCAAGCCTTGATTTAATAAGGAGAGGGGATACTCTAATATAGACTTCACTGGACAGGTTAAGCGGGTCCAAATGACAGGATGAAGCCCACAGGCAAAATCTTTTCCACTTCATGGCAAAAGTGGATCTAGTTGAGGGCTTTCTCACTGCAACGAGAACATCCGCCACCTCCTGGGAAACCCCATACCTAGATATGACAGTCTGCAGGAGCCAGGCATGAACGTGCAGGGATTTCAGGTCTGGGTGGACCACGGTTCCCTGATCCTGTGATAGCAAGTGCGAGCTCAGTGGCAATTGTATTGGAGGCTCCACTGCCAGCTGCTGTAGTGGTGGGAACCAAATCTGCAGAGGCCAAAATGTAGCGATGAGGATCATCTCTGCTCCTTTGGCCTGTAGCTTCAGAAGAACCCACTGAAGAATGGGAAAGGGAAGGAACGTGTACAAAAACCTCCCTGTCCAACAGAGGGACAAAGTGTCTGGCCAGAAAATACCAGGTGCGGGACCCCTCATACCAGGTTGGAGGGATCTAACCATCAGGAAAGAGTCCTTCATACTGGGTCGGAGATCCTGACTGGCTGATCCAGGTCATCTGACCTCTGGTCCCACTGTACCCTAAGCCTCCACTGTGGGACTCATGCGGCGGTGGGCCAAGGGAACTGTGGCGATGGCCGCCGTCATGTGCCCCAGATGTCTGAAGGTGGTCCTGGCTGGGACCTGTGGATCCATGGATACCGTCCGGGCTACGCCTCTTAGACGATCTCCCATGTCCTGTGGGAGGAAGGCCATGCCCTGAACTGTGTCCAGGACCGCAACAATAAAGAATCGCTGGCTAGGCCATGGGGATGACTTTGGAAGGTTCAGGGTGATCCCCAGCTCTCGGGAGAGAGAGTAAAGGTGTCTCAGAGTGCGAAGCAGCTGAGTTCTGGAAGGAGCTGTCAGAAGCCAATAGTCTAGGTAGGGGAACACGTAACAGCCCTGGCGACTGAGTGGACAACCATCCAGAATTTTGATGATCTGTCTAAGTTATACTGGAGACCAGAGACAAATAATTCTGCCAGGCTGATCTGATGGTCTTAGTGTGGGCATTACTGAGCACAGATCCTCCTGTGAGCCAGAGGCCTATGCAGGCATCTCTCTGGCTACTAATCAACTCCGCTAAACCCAGAGGATATGGAGGCTGAGATAGGGAACTAACTATACTGTAGAGATCAACCAACACTGGATCTGAATGACCTGAGAGTGATTTTGGGTAGTGCGTTTTACACAACAAACTGTTCAATAGTTGTGAGATCATCTCGGAGGGTACCAGCTTCCGAGATACTGTGGCAGGAGATGACTCCATTAACAAGTGCCTGTTCGATCTTGTTAAGTTGCACCTGATCATCTCTGAAATGAGTTTGAGGTTCTGTAAGTTCTGTGGAGGGGGGCAAGTCCAGGTTAGTACTGCAGTTCATTTATTTATTTGAAATTACTTCAACTGAAAACTCCATGCGATGCAGCATCTCAACTGCACGGGGGTCCTAGATAGTCCAGCAGGAATAGTTACACACAAGCTAAATTATACACAGAAAAAACAAACTAGCTCTAAAGTACATCCAAACAGTAATGGCTGGAAAGACTGGACCTGAACAGCTGAAAGGTAGAAGCATTCCTCAGGTGGAGAGGGAGTTTGTTCCAGGTGTCTGGTGTGGAAAGTAGAAAGTACTTTCTACAAATTTACTCTTCATCCTGGGAAATGAGAGGTGCTGCTACTGAATTGAGTAGGCAGGCACTGCTTGACCGCATGAGGAGGGCTAGGAGATACTCCGAGGCTTTTCCTTGTGCACAGCTGTACCACAAACAAAGTCAGTGGTAGTCACATCTGCTTGACAGATTGTCCAGTTAAGCTGGTCATACAGCAGACAACTATGGGCAGACCAGTCACAGGAGAGGATGAACCTGCACATCTTCCTGTACAAATGATCTAGGGGCAGCAGAATGGTTTTGTTCACTTGAAATTAGGAGTTCACCGTTAGAGACTAAGGAGATGAAGGAACAGAGAATGCCTATGAAAAGTATTCAGCTTAGAGCCAGGGCACTGTCACTCAACAGTCTGCACTCCCAACTAGGGCTGGTGCAGCTCAAGACAGGATTAGTCCATGAAATCCCACAAAGAAAACCAGCACATGGATTTTTTTTTTTTTTGCTCCTTACTTGCCCCTGGCCTGCCTCTCCTTCCGGCTGCTCATGACTCCTCCGACCCCCTCGCCCTGACCCCCCTCCTCTCACCCCAGATCGCAGCCGACCAGGGGTGGCCCGGCGTAACCCTTCGCTGGATGGGTCCCTCTCCTCCGAGGGGGAAGGCACCAGGAGGGGCAGCCAGCGCACTAGGCAATCAGTCCCCGGGCGCTGCTGAGGTGGATTCGGGGGCATCAGGGCATCTCCAGTCGGCAGGAGCTTGGCAGCCATCATCCGGCAGACCAGAAGGCCAGGATTTCTGCTTTTCTCCCCGGGGGCGTGGTGTGCCATGAATGTCTGGGCAAAGCCGACGTTCACCACACACCCCCATATGCAGTAGGGCTCACTGCTGCTCTCCCCGGCCTTCACCAGGAGGCAGCAGACAGTGAGCCACGTTCCCTCCCTCCCTCCCAGAGTAGGCGAGCAGTCGCAGGACGCTCAAGCCTACTCCCCCCGCCTGGCTCTCCAGCGACCAGAGTCTGTTCCCGAACCCGGGTCGCCGGCGTCGCAAGCGGAAATCCAACCGCTGCGCCGACGAGCCGGCACACACTGAGTTTTGATCACGTCTGATAGGATGGCTAATACCCCAGTGCTTTGCCTCATGTTCCAGCTCTGTATGGGGGGGCGAGTCATGCACAATGCTCGGGATATTTATACAGCCATATTTAAAGTGACAATGTGCATTTAAAGTTCAAGGAAATTACTGTGCAATTCCTTAAGGTAAACCACACCTATTAAGATAAGGAAGGAAGGTAGGAGGGGAGAGAGGAACCAAAAACAATCTCTAACTTGATGCACAGGATACCAAACATAGCCGTCCACCCCTTCAGTTTGTGGACAACACAGCCATACATAGTCAAGGTCACTAAAACTGGGGGAGAGTCAGGATATTAAAGATTATTTTGTACTGGGAGAAACCCCATCTCTATTGTTCTCAGAGAAACATACCCTGTATATTGTCATTTCTCATTAGTCCCTGCAGCTTTGGTTTCAGTTTAACTATGACTGCTCCCCACCACCAAGTACCGTCTTGTGCCGTGTGTGTGTGCGCGTGTGAAGAAACACAAAAAGGATAATTACCTGCCAGTTCGGAGGGACCTGAGCGCCAAATCCAAATGCAGGAAACAGCTTATCTCTGTGTAAGGGGGGAATAAAGGAGAACAATTATTAAGATGGAGCCTAAATTGTCATTTGGGGGACAGCAGAAAATGAAGTTTATTTTCCTGAGGTAGCCTGGGCCCTCACAACCATGACAGTGGGTGAAGTGGGTACTGCATCTCAGGGCAGACCTCATTTTATGGGTGGGATGATCATTTTATAAAGCAGTGATGCATTGGTTGTAGAAATGTAAATTGTTTTTTGCATGTTACAGACATCTCAAACATGGCACCAGCTCCTGTCACATGCCAATGGGTGTAAACCAAAAATATAAACCAGTAATATAGAATTCGTACGTATCATAATCCTGGACAATGTTGCCGACAGACCAGATGGCGATCAGGTATTCGTTCTGTCCATTCGGGCTAAGGTAGTGCAGGGAGTCTGGTGACCGTGGATCACCATTAGAACCAGTGAAATCAATGCCAACCTTAAAAGGATTAAAAGAATAAAACGTCATGTTATATGCTACATTCTGTATCAGCAGAAAATACTTAAACTGTCAAATGCACTAAAAGATAGGTTACACATCTGTAACCGTTGCTCTAGTATACAGTTCACATCCACACACTTACATTCCACTGCAACACGCTTTCCATCAGACGTCTTTAAGCTAAGCTTCTCCCACACCCAGGTGGTATATCCATCTGATTCCACCCTGTGATGTCAAATCTTTGCATGCTGAAAGAGGGGATCTGTGTGCCATTTGTCGCCGGAATGTCTTCAAGCTAAGGTCCTCCCACCACTCGGGTGGTATATCCCTCGGCTCCACCCGTGACTTCAGATCTTGCACACTAGAAGAAGGAATCCATGTGTCATTTGCTAGGGGAAGCGGAGTGGGTGATGTGGATGTGAACTATACAGCACTTGAACTATGGTTACAGTGAGTAACCCATTTTTCTTAGGGCGTGGATATAGTTCACTATCCACACATTAGCAGACTTCCAGCAGTCCTCCGGGAAGAGGGGACAAGGCACACACCCCTATCTGGCGAACACAGCCTAGAGAACAGAGGTCCCAAAAGCAGCATCCCAGCTAGACTCTAGGTTGATACTTAATAGAGACGGTGTGTTCCGACTTCCAGGTGGCAGCCCAGCAGACCTCCTGGAAGCAACCACTGAGGCAACAGTATGGCTGGTGGAATGAACCCCCCAAAAAAAAGCCCTATGGAAGGCTCTTTACTAGCCAACCTACAGCAGAGGTTGAGGCATCCACCTGTCGATCATCCACTTTATTTCTGATCTGCCAGCCGTGACTTCAGTGTATGTCACAAACAGATGGCGAGCCTCACCGTGAACTCCAGATGTGTGTCCCATATAAGAAGACAGCACCCTCTGTAGGTTCAGAGTATGGAGCCTGCGGTTGGCTTTCGAAGAAGGGTTGGTAAAATATACTGGGTGGTTCATCACCTGGTTAGGGTGAAAGTCTGACAGGAGCGTCTGGTGGGGGTGAAAGACGACCCTGTGCTTTTAGAAAACCAGGCAAGACTCCATACCGAGACCGTCTAGAGCTTGCCAAGCCCTCTGGCTGACATGATGGCCACAAAGAAGGCCATCTTCCATGACAGATGCGACATCCCCCACCTGTGCAGAGGCTCAAAAGGCTTGCCATGAGCACAACCAGTACCAGCAGTAGATTCCATGGTGGTGGTTCATACACCAGAGAGGAGAGGTGGTCAAGGCCATTGAAAAAGCACCTGACCACCTTCGACATACCAGCCTGCACCAGGTATGCAGAGATGGCTTTCAGGTGCACCCTGAAGGTCGTCGCTTGCAGCCCCTAGCTGGGAGAGGGACCAGAGGTACTTGAAAGTTCCATCCACAGGGCAGGCAGGGAACTAATGCCATGCCTTGACACCAAATGGAATGCCTTTTCTATTGAAAGGCGTAGCACTGGTGAGTCGAGTTTTCGGGAGGCACAATGTGGAGAACATCCTCCAAAAGAACCACAGCCTGGAAATCTAGCTGCTCAGGAACCAGGCTGTGAGGTCCAGGTGCAGGACCATCCCCTGTTGTCTGGTCAGCAGGTCTGTATGAAGACGCAACTACCACAGAGGACTGCTGTTGAGGCTGAGGAGATCCAGGTACCAGAACTGCCATGGCTAGTCTGGGGCCACCAGGATCACCAGTGTCTTGTCCTTCCGGGCCTTGCTCACCACCTCAAGGATCAAGAAGAAGGGAGGAAAAATGTATATGGGCCTGGGGTCCAGGGCCTCATGAAGGCATTAACATCAGTGTCCCAAACTGCTGCGGGGGTGGCGCGCGGCAGGCACAAAACAGTTTCAGTTTAACGCTTTCCCAGGAGGCAAACAGATCCACCACAGGAGTGCCCAATCGGACAACCCCATCCGCACAGAACAAGAGGTACCAGTAGTGGGACAAACTGAATTGGATGTAATGTATCCCAGAGGTCCAGGGTGCAGAACCACATGCCTGCTCCAGAGACAGAATGAGCTTACTAAGGGTCATCATCAGGAACTTGCAGTGCTGCAAAAACTGGTTCAGATAGTGCAGATCCAGTAAGGGGCGCCAGCCTCCCCATCCATTTCGGAACCAGAAGTACCGGGACAATTAACTCTGAGTGGTAAGAGCTTCTGGAGCACACAGGCTATAGCTCCTTTCATGAGCTGCTGAGCGATATCCTCCCAAAGGGCGGACATGTTCTGTTGACACCGAGCTCCTGAAGAGCATGAAGTCCATAAAGCAGGAGAGGCTTGAAGCCTAGGGGCATAACTGACACCTGACAGAGTCCAGACAAGGACAGGATGGGTGGAAGGACAACACCCCTGCCGTCCCTCACTTGGGGCCCTGGCCACCGAACTTGGCTTTCGGGCACCAGGCCTGGTATTGCCCTTGCTGGGGCTGCTGCCGAGAAGGCTGTGGCTGAAAGGGCTGGCAATGAAAGAACAGGTTACTCACCTGTAACAGTAGTTCTAGGAGTGGTATATGTTGTTCATCCATACTTCTTGGCATGTCCCCTTCCACTTTAAATCTTGCCGGATGTCTTCAAGCTGGCTCCTCCCACCCACCCGGGAGGTATATACCTCGGCTCCACCCCATGACGCCAGATCTTAGCCCACTGGAAGCAAGGTTGTGCGCCTGAAGCCGGGGAGGTCGGGTGTGTGTGTGTGGATGAACATATACCACTGCTAGAACTACTGTTACAGGTGAGTAACCTGTTCTAGGACCGTGGATATGTTGTTCATCCACACTTCTTGGCAGACTCCAAGCAGTTATCCGGGAGGAGGGAGGCAAGGTGCATACCCCATACTTAGGAAATAAAGATTGGAGAACCGAGGCCCCAAAACCAGCACCCCAGCGTGACTCAAGGTCGATGTGGTAGTGGGTAATGAAGGTGTTTACTGACTTTCAGGTAGCAGCCCGACAGATTTCCTGGATAGGGATGCCCCTTGAAACAGCTACCGATGCAGCAGTATGGCGGGTAGAATGAGCTCTTATCCCTCTGGGAGGCTCCTTGCCCGCCAACCCATAGCACAGACCTATGCATGATGTAATCCATCCCGCTATGGTCAGTTTGGCTGCAGGTTTGCCAGAAGCGGATTCAGCGTAGGTGACAAACAGCTGGCGAACCTCTCCATGAATTTCTGCCGTCCTCTCCTTGTAGAAGGAGGGAGCACATCTCAGGTCCAAGGTATGGAGCCTGTACTCTGCGTCCGAGGTGTAATTAGGGTAGTAAACCAGAAGAGTCAACACATGGTTAAGGTGAAACTGACACCACCTTTGGAAGGAATTTCGGGTGGGGACACAGGACAACTTTGTCCCTGTGAAAGACCAGATAAGGGGAATCCACCGAAAGCTCCTGGAGCTCCCCTGTCCTTCTGGCAGACGTGATAGCCACCAGGAAGGCAGTATTCCATGACAAGTGTGAAAGCTCACATTTGTGCATGGGTTTGAATAACTTGCCCATGAGCTTTGCCAAAACCAGCAGCAGATCCCACGGAGGTGAAGGTTCACATACCGGAGTGGATATGTGATCCAGGCCTTTGAAGAAGCGCCAAACCACTGTCTCCTGCACCAATGTCGACTGACCGGCCCGTGCCCGCTAAGTAGAAATGGCTGCCAGGTGCACCCTAGGGGTCGATGACCGTAGATCCCCTTTGGAGAGAGACCAAAGGTAGTCGAGAATGTTAGCCACAGAACAGGATAAGGGGTCCAGACCCTTACCCTGACACCAAATGGAAAATTGCTTCCATTTGAAGGCATAACATTTCCTGGTTGATTCCTTTCTGGATGCCTCCACCACAGTGTAGACATCTTCGGAAAGACCCAGAGCCTGGAACTCTAGCCACTCAGGTACCAAGCTGTGAGGTACAGGGATTGAAGGTCCAGATGGAATACCTTCCCCTGGTTGAGAGATATCAGGTCCGGGCGTATACAAAGCCACTCCGGGGACCTGCAGCTGAGGCTGGAGAAGATCTGGGTACCAGAACTGGTGCGGCCAATCTGGGGCTACCAGGATCACCTTCGCCTTGTCCCTCCTCACCTTGAATAACACCTTGTGGATCAAGGGAAATGGAGGGAAGGCGTAGAGAAGGCCTGGGGTCCACGGCCTCGAGAAGGCATCCCCCTGCAGCGAGCCCTGCTAACGAGGGCGGGCATGAAACAGCCTCAGCTTGGTGTTCTCCCTGTAGGCAAACAGGGAGGACCCAAAGCTGGCGTGACAGGTGTAGGGGTGGCAACCCCCAACCCGTCACTGAGCAGACTTGGAAGAGGAGGAGGAGGCTCCAGGACCTGCGCCTCGACCTCCTTTATGGGGCTGTTGAGGACCCTGTTTGGGTAGCAGACGCTAAGCTTGAGCCTGCTGCTGCTGACCTCGATAGGAGGGCTGCCTGACTGCAGGGGAAGAGTGCCGAAATGGCTTCTTCTTTCTCTTCTGCTGGTTCTTGCCCGAAGAACCCTTGGCAGAAGTAGCGTCTACGGTGGCACTGGACTGCTCTATGCGCTGAAGGTGACCGGCCACTCCTGGACCGAACCAAATCAGTCCCCAGAAGGGCACGTCAGCAAGCTTATGCAGAGTATCCACCGGGAAGGAGGAAAGCCTCAGCCAAGCCCTGCGGCGAGAAGCCACTGCAGCTGCCAGCAAGCGGGCACAAGAATCTCCTATATCTAAGGCTGTCTTGGAGCTGCTGTTTTGCGACAGCACGACCTTGGTCACGGACCTGCCAGACTGTAGTCTGCATGTCCAGTGGGAGATGATGGAGGACTTCATCCAATGACCCTAGGTGGGCATGGGAGAAGTGTGCCATAACAGAAGCCATGCTGGCCTGACGAAGGCCCACAGAAGAGGCAGCATAGACCTTGCAGACAGAGTGGTCCATATTTTTGGACTCCTCATGCGGGGGGTCAGTCAGTGTCGGCCGAACTACACGTACGTCTGAACACTAAGGCGGTCACCAGGCTCTCAGCCAAAGGGTGTCCAGTGAACCCCGCAAGGGACCCCATGGGCACCACGTACCTGCAGGCCATGCGGGCAGATGGTGTTGGACAGGAGGCAGGACACTGACAAACGGCCACTGGAAAGGCCTCCATCTGGGTATCCCCTCTCTTGAGGATGTCAGTGAGAGGGTACTCCGCCTTTTTCTGGATGGGCTCCAAGAGTATTCCGGTGGAGTCTGAGATGAGGTGGAGAATGCCCTGGAAGAAGGAAGGGCCTTCCTCCAACCCTGCGCCGACCGTCGACTCATCATCCCCGGGATGTGAGTGCAAGCCAGTGACGTAAGAGTCCGAGACGTCATGGTAGAGCCGTCTACTGCCTAAGTCACCCTTGATGTGTTGAGGGCGGTCCAGGGTGACTTACCGACAGACGTCTGGGAAGCCCGGTGTCTTGTCGGTCCTCTTTCAAGGGCGCCCCTCCCTTAGGCTGTTTAGGCAGTGGTTCCACCAGAATCAGTGGAGAGACCGGAATAGGCCGAACCAGTAGATGGGCCAGCCCCACGGGCAGAGGAACCGGTGGCTTCGGTCAGGAGAGGTCGGCGTCTGCCTAGGAGGCGGATGCCAAGTTACGGCCGGGGTGGGTGGCGAAGCCGGCTTCTGCCCGGTCAATACCAGCTGTTGCCACATGAGGTCTTCATAGCGCCAGAGTTTCTACCGGAGCCTCTCCTCATCCGAGGAGGATGAGGACCTGTGGTGACACCTCTTTTTAGCGTGCTTATGTCTCTTTCTTGGCCGTTCGGCCGAGGGGGTTCTGGACCTCGACAGAGATCAGGGAGGCCGACTCGGTCGATCGGGAGACACCGGGGTCGGTGAAAACAGAGGGTCCAGAACTGGGTCCTTGATGGGGACACCAGCGGGCTGGGTCTCCTCATCAGGGAAGACAAGGACCGGAGTCCTTTCCAAAGAGTCGCTGGCCACGGCCGGTGACAAAGGGTCTATCGGTTTGAGGATAATTTCGTCGTCGGCCACTGCCTCAGTCCCCTGGCCAGACAGAAGAGCCGTGAAGCCGGCAGCCAAGGTTGCGACCTTGACCGAAGTAGAGTCCGCATTTTCCTGGGACTAGGACCTCTCTCGGTCCCAGAAACGTCTTCGACGAGATGAAGACACGGGGTCCTTCTCTCTCTTCCGAGAGCGGGAGGAGTGCGAGCCCGAGGAGAGTCACCCCGGATGGGGAGAAACTGCCACAACTCCTTGAGGGAGCCCAAAAAGGTGGAGCCAAGGTTCAGAGGAACAAAAAAGCTTCGACTGGCCAAAGCGCGAGCTGCTTCCTCCTCGAATGTCTTCATCTGTTCCAGCTGTTCGGCGGATCCTATAGCCACGGAAACCACCCACCTCGCCTTCTTCGATTTCACTCGTGGGTTCCTTTTCTCTCGTCTCCCCAGCTTCAAGCGTGCCTTGCGGTCGTCCAGGACGTTGGGATGGAAAGCCAGGCAAAATTGCGTAAGGGCGTCATGGCCGACACCTAGCAGTAGACGACGTGAGAGAGGATCGTGCACGACATCTTCTGGCCGCAGGGGCACCAGCAAAATCCGGGGGAAGATTTTTCCTTCATGGTAGATGCGACAAAAGCTAAATCGCTAACTCGAACGAGTTTAAATTTTCAGTAAAAACCGACTGTTAGAATCCAGGGCCTACGATATGCTGAGAGCACGAGGGAACCTGCATCTTTCAGCGGAAAGGAAGATCTGGAGTCTTGGGGCAGAGTAGAGGTATGTACCACCCGGGTGGGTGGGAGGAGCCAGCTTGAAGATTTCCGGCAAGATTTAAAGTGGAAGGGGACATGCCAAGAAGTGTGGATGAACAACATATCCACGCTTCTAGAAAGACTTTTCCTTAGGCTTCAGTTTCTGGTCCTTCTTGGAATGACGCTACAGAGTCAAGGGTGGCGTTGGGCCTCTATGCACGTGAGATGTCCTTCCACCCCAGAGCCAAAGAAGTCTGTGCCCAAGAAAGGGACACAAGCCAGTTTGTGCTAGGTGTCCACAGTAAAGGTGGACAGATGCAGCCTGGCCTTAAGAATGCATTGAGAAGGCTGCTACTCTGGCACAGGCACAGGAATCGCCCATGTTCGAGGCCATCTGGGGCTGGTGTTTTGCCAGTGATTGACCTTGGCCCCAGACCAACTTCAATGGCAACTGCTGGTCGGCAGGGAGGTGAGGGAGGATCTTGTCAAGGACTCCATTTAGAGAGTGCACGAAGTTGGCCATCATGATGGAGTAACTTGCTTGACAGAGACCCACGGATGCCATAGCGTACGCCTTTTTCATTGCATGGTCAATCTTTTGGATTCCCTGTCTACAGGCATGTCCACATCCCTTTGGCCTCTGCATCTGTGGAAGGCAGAGTTGGAGAACAGTCCTTCGGCCGAAGGGTGGTTTGAGAAGTCTGAAAGGGACTGCATACTTGCAGACCATAGGAGTGGAGGGTGTTGGGCAGGATGCTGGACACTGCCAAAGCTCCAAGGCCAGTTCCAAAATGGCCTCAGCCATGGGAAAGGCAACCCCCAGGGATCTGTCCCAGACTAAGATGTCTGTGAAAGAGTACTTGGCCATTTCTGGACAAGCTCCACAGGGACATTCATAGACTCTGATATGTGGCGGATTAGAGCCCCAAATGACACCGGCCCACCGTCAATGTTCAGCTCTTTGAATGAGCCCTAGTCCAGGATACGAGTCCAGGAGGAAGCCATGGGCGACTAATCAGTCGTCCGAGGACTCCTGGAAAATGGCAGTTTCTCGCCACGGACCACCCAAGTATCCTCTGACTAGGCGATAGCCATCAATAAACTGACCTGGCAAGCCGGCCACCAACTGGGCCTCCTAGGTCAGAGCAGCCACCTTTGGTTGTGGTGATGGCAGGTTCACTCTCGGGGTGGAGAAGCAGTTGCAGAGAGCACCTTTATTGTATGGACCAGTGAAGGCATAACTGGTGACCACCAGCTAACCAAAGGTCCAGAAGGTAGGGCCCTATCTAACACCCTGCAATGGCCCACTGTTGCCAAAGGAGCTCCTCGTAGCACTGGCGCATCTTCTGTTGTTGCCTCTCCTCACCTCAAGATGAAGTGGTCAAGGAGCATTGATAGCGATGCCTCCCAGTAAAGCAAGATCAAGACCATGGTCTTGACCATCAACCCCCACAGTCAATGTCCAGGAGAGCCCTCCGGCTGGTCATGCCTTGCCACAGTAAGCAGGAGAGGCTTCTGGGGATCTACCGCCAGTAGAAGCCGCTTCCGATGTGACACAATTGTGGACACTGACTGGGTCACATTCTCCTGACTGGGAGGACCAGGGCCTGAGAGACTGAATCCTCGATCCCATCTAACAGCCGGTTGACAGGCTCGAGGAAGATCTCCACGGCCTGCTTAACTAGACTTGAGGTCGGCATGCTTGACAGAGGTACAAAGGAGCTCTCAACCGAGGAAATCTCGACCACCGTTGAGCAGTTGGAGTTGTCGAGGGATTGGGAGGACCTTGATCTCTCTCAGTCCCACAACCAGCACTGGCAGTGCTTGTGTTTCGTGCTGTGATGGGTAGGGCTCTGGCCTAAGCTCTGGAGGGCCATGCAAATCTCAAAGAATCCCTCCATGAAGGACCTCTGATGCTGGCTCTAGTCAGGAGCGGCACAGAGACCAAGGAGGTGCCACCACAGAGGCCACCACTTCCTCCTTGAAGGCGGCCAACTGTAACACAGACCTAGTAGTTGCCGAGGCCTGCTTGCAGTCTTTAGACTGGGTCTTCGGATCCACCTCCGCAGGTTGGCCGAGGGTAAGCTGGTGCTTCCTGCCTTCCCAAGATTCTGGAGACATGGAAAGACAAAGTTCGCACCTGGGCATGCCGTACTTCCCGCCCCAGCAGTACGGGCACATGTTGTGCTGGTTGGTGACCAACATCCTGAAAATCTAAACCCAGACTTCCATGGCTCGTTATTTTCCAATGACAGGGGGAGTCTAAAGTTGAGAAACACTGTGGAAGAAACTTCAAAGAACTTCGAAAGAAGAATTTGCTGATGGCACAATATCCAAAGCAAGAGCTGCTAAGGTGACCTGTTCTTCCAGTGGAAAGAAATATCTGATGTCACACGGCAGAGTCAGGGGACAGACCGCCCAGGTGGTGGGAGGAGCTCAGCTTAAAGGCATACAACAGAAAGCCCGTTTCAGAGGAAATGCCAAAGTGTGGACAGTGAACTGTGCCCATGCCCCTAGAACAGTAATTTCTGCACTCAAGAGAAAGCAAAAAAAAAAAAAGTCTTCCCCACATTAAAAGGCTGAACACTACCAAGAAACGTGTGTGTGTATGTGTGTATATATACACATATACACAGTTACTCAGCAAGGAGACAGTGCGCAGTAAAAGTTTTGTTACTGTGCACCTGTCCACTAAAGAGCTACCGACGCCTCAAAGAAACTTTAAAAAAAACATTAGGTACAATTCTGCTTGCATTCATATTTTATACATATATTTCTCCTCCCCACAATTTATTACTAAAGAAATGTATACGAATACAGGGCTGTTGTCCCTCAGAATTCACTCAGTTAATCTGCCTCTATAGCTCATTCCCTACCTTAAGTCGTAATCCTCAGTTGTGACATCACAGTCTGCTGCCATGGAAGTAACTGTGAGGTCACAAGCAGTGCTCTATGATTTCAGGTAAGGAGAAAGCAGCAGGAATAGATAAACTCTTCAGGAGTAAAGAAAGGGGAGATTTTGTTGATGGGGGACCTGAATATGCCAGATGTTAACTGGAGCACCTTTGCTGCAGGCACATCCAAGAGCAGGGTCATTCTTGATGCCCTACAGGGGGCATGCCTCAGACAGCTAGTATTGGAACCCACTCGGGAGGGAGCAATCTTAGACCTGGTACTCTCAAATGGGGATGGAGAAAGAATCTCAGATTTAGAAGTGGGTAGCCATCTGGGAACAAGTGACCACCAAACAGTGTGGTTCACGATAAACACAGCCATACAAAAGCAAGAGTATTGGACTTCAGAAGGGCTGACTTTGGGAAAATGAGAGAGTGCCTCAGAAAAGCACTAGCAAACAGGCAAGAAGGAGGGGTGGAGGAACAATGGGGAGTGATCAAAACAGCCATCACAGAGGCAACAAGCCTTTGTGTAAAGCAAATCAATAAAACACAACGAAGGAAAAAACCACTATGGTTCTCAAAAGAGGTGGCAGGGAAGGTTAAGGTGAAAAGGACAGCATTCAGGAAATAAGGAAACACAGAAGGAGCAGGACAGAGAACTTTATCAGTTAAAGCAGAAAGAGGTTGGGAAGGCAGTCAGAATAGCAAAGGCCCAAACCGAGGAAAGGATAGCCAATTCTGTTAAGAAGGGAGATAAGACCTTTTATAGGTACATTAGGGAGCAAAGAAAGACCAAAGGAGGGATCTGAAGCTTAATAAAGGGGAGGGAATATGGGTAGAGGGTGACAGTGAAAAAGCAGGGATACTGAACGAATATTTCTGCTCAGTTTTCACAAAGGAAGAGGAGGGGGAGTTACCTAAACCAAACAAGAGAAACACTCTGAAGATGGAGGTCGATACCAGTCCATTTACAGAAGAAAAGGTTCTGAAAGAACTAATAAAATTGAAGGTGGACAAAGCAATGGGGCCTGATGGGATTCACCCAAGAATTCTAAAACAACTAAGGGTAGAACTAGTGACACCGCTGACTACTCTCCAACAAATCATGAGGATGGGGTGGTACCCGAGGACTGGAGGGCACATGTGATTCCTCTTCACAAAAGTGGGAGCAGAACAGAGGCAGGAAACTACAGACCAGTTAGTCTGACCTCAGTGGTAGGGAAAATGATGGAATCACTTCTGAAGGAAAGAACTGTTGAGTACCTAGAGGCCAGTGGGGCACAGGACCCAAGGCAGCATGGATTCACGATGGGAAGGTCGTGTCAGACGAATCTAATAGATTTCTTTGACTGGGTGACCAAAGTAGTAGACCAGGGAGGGGCTGTGGACATGGCCTACCTAGATTTTAGCAAGGCATTTGATACAGTCCCACACAAAAGATTAATTCACAACATAGCCGGCCTTGGAGTGGGTCCCAAGGTGGTAGCCTGGATAAAAAATTGGCTAGACAACAGGACGCAAAGGGTAGTAGTAAATGGAATACACAGTGAAGAAAGGAGGGTTACTAGTGGGGTACCGCAGGGTTCAGTACTGGGACCGGTCCTTTTTAATGTCTTTATAAGTGACATTGCAGAGGAACTGGAAGGAAAAGTATGTCTCTTTGCAGATGACACAAAGATCTGCAACAGGGTTGATACACAAGATGGAGTGGAAAGGATGAGAAGGGACTTGGCAAGGTTGGAGGAATGGTCAAATGTATGGCAGCTCAGATTCAATGCAAAGAAGTGAAAGGTAATGCATATGGGAAACAAAAACCCAGGGGAAGTGTACACAGTGGGTGGTGAGATACTGGCAACAGTAAAAATAGAAAGGGACCTGGGGGTAATTATATCAGATGACCTAAAGGTGGGCAAGCAATGTGAGAAGGCAGTAAGGAAGGCTGGGGGGATACTGGGATGCATAGGAAGAGGCATCAATAGTAGAAAACAGGAAGTTGTTATCCCTTTGTACAGACAGTTGGTGAGACCCCATCTGGAGTACTGTGTGCAGTTCTGGAGACCCCATCTCCGCAAAGACATAGACAGAGTGGAAGCTGTCCAGAGGAGGGCAACCAAAATGGTGCAGGGTCTGCACAAGAAGACATACGAAGAAAGACTAAAGGAGCTTAATATGTATACCCTAGAGGAAAGGAGGGAGAGAGGGGACATGATAGAAACTTTCAAGTACCTCAAGGGAATTAAAGTCCAAGAGGGTAGCATCTTCCAGAAAAAGAGATGTGCAAGAACAAGGGGGCACAATTTGAAGATAGAGGGGGGACGGCTCAGAGGAAGTATTTTTTCACTGAGAGGGTTGTGGATGCATGGAACAGCCTCCCTGAGGAGGTCGTGGAGTCAAGAACAGTGGGGGACTTCAAGAATGCATGGGACAGGCATAAGGCAGTCCTAGTGGGGGGTAGGAGGAAGTAAGCTGTTGGTTAACTAGGATTTGCAGCTTATCTGTTAGGTAGGAAAATGGGTAGACTAGGTGGGCCAAGTGGTCCTTATCTGCCGTCAAATTCTATGTTTCTATGTTTCATGAAAATAACCACACTACTAAATAATGGGGAGGAGGAATACAGAACCAATGGAAAATACAAACTGGACAGTGCCTAAATACTGTGTCTTGCTACAGTTCTCCTGAATGTGTCACCAGCTCTTTAAATCAGTGTTTTTTTTTTATTTTTAACTTATAAAGTCATATTCAAGCATTCTCCTGTTTAAGCAAGCTGTTTGGAACTTGTGTCAAATGTCAAAGGGCTGGATAGAGTCCCTTTCCACGCTGCAAAGGCAGCACTGGCTGGATGGCCCTCTAGCCTTTGCAGGTTTCCTATGGTGTCACATATTGTGGGTCACTTCATGGGGTTGTGACATGGAGAAGAGTGAAGGAAAAAGTACGAAGGAGGGTCTGAACGGAGCTCTACTGAATGTTCCTACAAGACAATTCTACAATCCAACTGTCCATGCTGGATTGCGCCCATCAATTGGCAAAGGATAATAGCCTTGCCACTAAAGCGACTGCCTCGTCACAAACCTGCCTGATCTCAGTGGGTCTATACGTCTTAACACTGCCCACAGCCACATCTGCTGGAGCAAAAGAAGCTCAGCTACGGAAAATCAGTTCAGACCAAGGTTAGATCTTCTACCTAGCCGATACTATTGGACGTCACAAAATGGTTTGTGACCCTGTGGCTCCTTGTCCTGAGGGACCGTCCGCTTCATTTCAGAGAAACTTGCTTAAGCTTAGCTCCAAAGAGGAGGTCCCCTTGAAAAGGCACGTTCAGAAGAAGATATGCTTTGAGCTGACCCGTGGTGCAGAGGGCGGCTGGTGCCTTACCTCATGGCATGCCGGTGACCTGGGTTCAGAGCGATCCTCGGCCTCCAGCTTGGGGGTTGGAACGAGATCGAGCTATGGCTCTCCTTCCATAGGGTGGATGCCCGCTCTGCCGTAGTCCCGCTCCCACCGGGCGGAGTTCCAGTGTGTAGCGCAGGCAGTTAGGAGCGGCAATGCAAGTCTGGGGAGGGGCAGAAGGGGTGACCAGATCCTGGCATGTACCTCCACGCACATACACGCATGTGTACGCCATGGGGAGATAAAACAGAAAATAAAAAAAAATATGTATGGGAAAAAAAAAGAAAACATGCTTGGAAAAAATGTCCACCAAACTCCTGGCCATAGCTGAATAAACCGCAGATCTTGCGGAGAACTTGAGCAACACATATGATGCATCCTCCAGGAGACCCATAGGGAGCATGGGCGTCCTTGGGGGTGTCAAAGGATAAGGAGTCCAGTCAACAACATATGGCCCTACAGACATAGGCAGATGCAAGACCTGCCTTCATTTTTATACTGCCCTACAGACATAGGCAGATGCAAGACCTGCCTTCATTTATGTTCCTGCAACTTCATACACCTTTTTTATTGCTGACTTCCTTTAAAGCAGTTGTCCTCTGGACAGTTTGGGTGGTCTTTTTAATAGCCACATTGATGGAGGCATCCACTTGTGGGACAGAGACACAGGCTTTTAAGGATTATTTTGTCCAGCATGTACATTCGAGAATGGTATAGGGTCAGTAAGAGACACTGAGGTACATTCCACTCATCTTCCACTAGTCAGAAATTTGTAAGGCTCACTGAGATTTCTCGAATCACTTGACAGGGGCTGGATTTCTTCGTGTCTTGAAAGGCCTCATCCTGCATTTACAGGCTGCTGCAAATCTGTTTTGTAACGGTGTTGAGAATGCCTTAAGAGAGGCTGGGATAAACATAGGGGGAAGGTAAGGCTCATGGGTAGGGAGGATGGAAGGAGGGGAGGGAAGGCAGGGACATTAGCTCAAGCTGTGGACCTTGCAATACGAGCAGACTTGACAGACCAAATGGCCTTCTTCTGCTGGCTTCTTTACATGTCCATACTGAACACCATGCATGCTCCCTCCCTGGGACTTTCCTTGTCCAAGGAAAAGTATACACTCTCCTCTATACTGAACAAGGCATCTGAGCTGAAGTTGGTAAGCAATGTGTCAAGGATACTCTGGAAGTTGTCAACCGCTCATCTGCTTGCCTGTGCCCAGAGCCTTGGTGTCTATAGTGGCAGCTCAGACCACTTGCCCTGCAGATCCTTGTCTCTTGCCCATCTAGCATGTGTGTGTGTATGTAGGTTGGTGTGATGTCCCTTGGCCATCTTGCACGTGGGTGTTGGGGTGTGTGTGAGAGACAGACCTTCTGTTTTCACTTTGAGAGAGGTTTCTGCATTTTGGAAGCAAGTATGTTAATGGCTGAGCTTAGTTTGCTAAGCACCGGTCCAGCATAGCTTCAGCACCAGAATGACTGACTGGTGATTAAGCTCTTGAGGTGGTCAGAGACTCTGTAAGAGGATACAGAAATAGGAATCTAGAAACTCACATATGTCAGTATAGTGTTGGCACTGCCCTTCAAAGTTCCTTTTGGGATTTTTGTTCCCTCCTGCTGCTTGGGGCTCTTGTCAAAGTTAATGGCCTTTAAATGTACAGTCCACAGTGCATAAAGAACAATATGGGCCTTTGCCAGTTGCATGCAACCTAAAACCACTACCTTTAGACCTGGATTTGGTGTGGGTAGGCCAGGCCATTAACAGGATAGCTTATCTGGGGTGGTGAGAGAGATAAATGTGACACAGGCCTTTGGCAGAGGATTCTTCCACCGCTCCCCTCAACACCAAACAAGTAACCCTAAACTGAAGGGGTTGGGTACGCCATGAAGTGTTTATATATATATATATATTTTTTTTTTTAATGGGAAGCACATCTATGGAGGTCTGGACTGGATGCCAGATCAGACAAACAGTGTTGCCCAGGACAACAGTACGATGGCAACATTCTTTAGTGGGGATAGAAAGTAAATTATATAGACTCCCCGAAGTAAGGTGCTGGACTGCTACAGAGTTGTTCACCTGCTGCACTGCACGAAGAACACACTCAGAAGACGTACTATTACAGAGCAGTCTACAAATAAAAAACATTCCATCTCTGACAGGGAGGAAACCTCTGGCAAACTAGAGAGCTATAATGACCATCAGGGATCTCGTGTGGGAAATCATAGCTCTAATCTCTAGCCTGCTTCAGCAGACAGCAAAGCTACCCACTACTGACAAGTGATAGAAGCACCCTTTCTGTAGACGTAGGCAAACCAAGGGAGGCTTGAACCTACTGCCTTGCTCTCACTTGCCCATTAAGTGCAACTGAAAGCCAAGGGCAAGCTTAGCCAGTGATCAAAGCAAACCTCTGTGTTGGTCTGAGCAGTTACTGCAGTGGCAGCAATTTTCAGCTCCTAACAGGCAACTCATAAGACACTGTCAGTATCCTAGAGATCAGCCAGCAGCAGCTTTGGCTTTGCTATAGGTGAAAATTCCTGGCTTGCCCACCTACCTATACCTCTGCCTATACACTGCACAACATTAATGAAATAAAAAAAAATCTCACTCACTGTAAAATTCAACTGGCAGCCTCCCATAATGTAATCCAGAAATGAGTATTCAACGTTGATCTAAAGAGAACACATTAATAGTCACATGTGGCCCCTTTCTCATTACTGTTTTTATAATAATTCTATGCAATGTATTAAAGCAGGTTGCTTTACCTTGCAAGACTTCACCCTCACAACCCCTGAATTTTTGTAACTTTTCTTCTTTTGTTTTTTCTCGGGGTGGATGCATTCAAACTCTATCTGCAGGAATAAAAAAAAAAAAAAAATCAAGCAAATGTTAACATTGCTGTTTTATTTCCCCCAGGACCATTTTGCTAACTAGTTGCTACATCTAAAATGAGGCTATATTGTTGTGCAAAAGTTTAAAGTTGGGATGAAAACTGGGCCGGCCTGGTGGCGCTGAGGGTTGAAGCGCTGGATGCTACACCTCACGCCACGCCGGTGACCTGTGTTCGGGAGCAAACACGGGTCAACGGGGGCTGGCAGTGAAGGAGAGGGACTGAGCACCCGATGGACTGTTCTCCCTCTCCGGGGTTGGGGGTTCACAACGGTCGGCGTCCGGCTGTTCCCTGGCAGAGGCTGGGGGTCAGTGACACACCGTACAAGGGGGTAGAGTCGGGGCAGACTGTGTGGCTGACGACGACGCACCGCTGGTGTCATGGCACGCCACCGACTCAGGGCGAAATAATACAGGGGAAATGGTGGTACCTGACGCAGCTTGATGGCCATCCGCGAGTTCGCTGGGCGCTGGCACCCGAACTGGATCCGTTGGGGTGGGAAGTTAGGGGGCTCCCTTTCACCCCGCGCGGGGGGGTAAGCTGCAGGGGTTCCTGGGTGCCAACGGTCCCGGTAGAGACGGAGGGTGGCCAGATACCCATAGGTAGGGCTGCGAGGCTACAGGGAAGCATCTGGGTGGCCAGAGAATAAACAATAATAAAAAAAAAAGTTGGGATGAAAATTAAAATAAGTATGCTTTGTTCCCTTGGGCTTATAGACGCATAGAGGAACCCTGCTACAATACAAGCCTGCAATGTAAAGACATTTGTTTAGATCCCCCAGTGAAAGAAAGTTTAAGGCACAATATTTTTGTCACAAATTTTATTCTTTAACAACATTTTCAGATTCATACAATCTACAGATAATTACATTCTCAAACTAAGAATGATCCCGATATCTCAACTGAATACTGAGAATCACAGATAGGTGTACATACACAGGATACGCTGCCCTCACCTAGATCTATTGTATATTCTATACAAGTATAAACAAATTACCAGCAGATGTGTAGTAAACCTTCCTTGAAGGAGTTGGGGGAATGGTTGAGAAATTCTCCCACTTAAATATAACCATTAATGAGGTATGACAAAACTTACACATGAAGTCCTATGATATCTGCCCAGGTACCCCTTAAAATCTAGTGGGGTAGCCGGTTAAATAAACAGAACATCCACCTTATAACCCATACATGTGTAACAGAACACTAATACAAATGTTTATGACACCTCACATTAAACAGGAAAAATATATCACTGACAGTACTGAGGAACATAAACGTACCAGGATATTTAGAGACCAGCTCAAACAGGAGCTTTATTAATACAAGTTTATAAAACGGGAAAGAAAAATCCAGCATGCTGATTGGCTAGTACCTGTGCATTAGATCCATCTAATGCACAGCTAAAACAAGTGCAGACAATCTGAAAGCAGCCCAACAAATCACATATAAATTTATTTATTTGGTTGTTTAACCAGGTATAGCACACTAAGCTGAAAGCTTTTTTACAGGAGTGACCTGGGAGCACAAGGAGGTTAAGTGACTTGCTTAGGGTCACACGGTATGCAAGTGGAAGCTGTGGGATTCAAACCCAGGTCTGGTCTGCTGGATGTCACCAGATTTGCAGCTCAGAACCTTAGACCACTGCGCTATACTGCCTCCCTGCATTTAGAATGTTAACAAATGTTAAGAATGTTAACAACCGCCATTTTCTTTGCTTTTTTAGACTGAGTAAATCCCAAAAAATTGTCAAAAATACTTCCACAGTGCCCTGTTTTCCAGCAAAACACACTTATGGCCAAACTCTATTTTTCTAAACTTTCCTTTCTCTCATATCACATACATCTCAGCAAACTTGCGATCGCTGCCAGCCCCCGCCTCCCACTAGTGGCGGGACTCCTTGACGTCCGCTGACCGCCTGTGCCCTTCATCTCTTTCAGATCTCCACAACCCCTTCAATTTCAACAGGGACCTCACATTTCTGACACCGAGCAGAAAAACAGTAAGTAGCGCTCTGAATCCTACACAATAATTTCTCAGCCGCTGAATATATTAACTTCCTTCGGTTCTCCTCAACATTTTAAAAATCACTGTGCTCGTGGATTTCTCCCGCCAGCCCGCCCGTCCGCTCACTCAATCTGCTGCTCATTCTTTGCCAGCATGCCTTCCTGCCGACTCGCTTACACCATTTCTTTCCTCCGATCCCAATTACACAAATCATGTCTGGCAGACGACTGTACCTCACAACCAGAGATTGTTTCTCTGTTAAACACACAGCAGTAGAACATGAATCCTCCTGTTTTATGTTCAGTACCAGGAATTGATGTTTTCTCCTGTCTGCAGAGCCACAGTTTCATAGAGTCTGTCAGCTGCTTGCTTGGTTATTCACCAAGGGCTTACGACTTACAAATGTGATTCTGCAGTAACCCCATAATTGCCAGTACATTTTTGAACATTTTCAGTGTTTTTTTCAATGCTTGTTGTATAGAAACTATACTATGCAAATGCAGCATTGCAGGCGGAAGGACTATTTTAACTAAAAATTCACACAACATGTAACTATTTTATATTAAACCTCTGAATTTTGATTGTCACACTTATGACAAATACAGGTTCCCATTTTAAGCGCGCAATAAGACACTCCGGGGGTGTGATTAGACATTTCTAACACACGGTCACGGGCTAAACGCTCTCGGCCTGCAGCCTCGTGCCTTATTACGCCCCTGACCGTGCATTAGAAATGTCTAATGCACACTCCCTCGTGTCTTATTGCTTACTTGTATTATTTCAGCAAATTGACATAAAAGCAAATTTAAACCACAGCAAGACAGATAACCCCTGAACACCTTAACATGATTGTGGTGAAGAGACAACAACCACCCAAAAGAGCGAATATAAAAATCTCAAATGGTGTTTCTTAGTAAAACGGAAATGCATATGTAAAGACTGTAAAGGTCGTTCTAATTACTTTATACGCAACACAAAGCCAATGAACAGCAGGACTCTGTTTGTGCAAAGTTCAGTTTGCCAAACAAAAAGTTAGCATCAGGAGAAAGAAATGTCTTCATACTTGCCGTAATTTCCTTTTCTGTTAGCTCGAACATTGTCAGTGGGATTCATTACTGATGGGTTATGTGCTCCCCTACTATGGAAAATGGCACAGCCCAAAGCTGTGATCAGGATCGAATCCTAAGCACCTGAACATTTCGAACAGCAGCAACTTTCCAGTCACTATCGTCCATGCACTGCCTCGAAATATGGAAAAGAGTAAGGGATCAAGGCTCGTCTTCCAATTCTCCAATGTCTTGGAAGGTCCTGCAGCAATGAGTCAACTAAAACGGACTTTATTTTTTTTTTTATTTAAACAGCAGTTTGGAAAACCTTTGAGCCATAGGCTCATTTACAAGGTACCTTGTCACAGTAAGACAAACCAAAATACACAGTATAGCAGTACAACACATAGGTATAACAGTAAATTAAGACATAGATACAAACAAGCTGGTACAGGTAGGATGGATGCAAACAATACCCGAGTTATGTTGTCCTTAGCAGCTTAGTAATAAGCTTTGTCATAAGTATTGAGTACGGCTTTGACTAGCGGCAGTTACAGACCAAAGGAATTAATGTAAACAGATAACTCTGGGACAAGGACTGCTCACCAGTAACAAAGGAGACACCCTTATTTATCGTAAAATGTGAACCCGTTAAGTCTGTGCGACAGTAACCCACACTCCAATGCGCAAGTGCTCTCCTTTTTTTCATATATATATATATACACACATATATATACACACATACAAGTGCAGCAGGTAAACTATAGAGGCACGTCCAGACAGACTTACAATCAAGTGTTCACAACAAAACGACAAACATCCCGAAGTGCTGGCATACCAGACAATATTCTCCTGCAGCAGCAAGACTCCCAGGAAGGCCCCACTGACAGTGCTGGAGCTAACAGAGAAGGAAATTAAGTATGAAGAAATTTCTTCCTTCTGTAATGCTCCACATTGTCAATGTGATTCATTACTGATGGGTTCTTACAAGGAGTAATGCGAAAGGGTGGCCCCGTCATGTATGGGTGCCCTGGTCTAACCTTAACCCCACCCCAATGTGTGTTTGGGCAGCTTTAAAATAAATTAAATATGAAAGCGTTTCTGCAGCCCCAGAGATGCTGTAACTGGGGCTGCCTGTAGAAATAAATCTTATGTGGGTAAAAAGGGCCAAATAAAAAGGCCCTACATGTTAAAGCATGGGAAAATATGGAAACTCCCCATTATGGTATGTTACAGCCTATGGAAACTCCCCATTATGTAATGTCCCAGCAAATGGGGATTCCCCCCAAAAGTGTGATGTAATCCCTAGGGTACAGATAGGGCTCACCACTAGGGGAAAGTTAGTCGAGTCAGTCTAGTGCTGACAAGTGCACAGAGAAGGATCTACTTGTGGAGTATGCTGTTCTCACACCAGAACTGAGAAGTGTAAGAAGGGACTACACTTAGGCTATCTTGGCTGAAGTAGAAGTAAAGCTGCAGCCTCTGTTGACGGAAGCAGAGGACTGAGTTATTGTGTTTTACTAACTGTTTTTATTTCTGTATTTTGTTATTTTTATTTATCGAAAATAAATTGATAAATGCACTTGTGTGTTTTTTCTGCATTTCACCTTTGACTGCTGTGTCTTTGTATCCCACGCCATCACAAGTACCCATGAAAACTGTGTGGGGGAGAATACTGCCCCACATGTCAACTGTGAGACAGGAAACAAACCTATCTGCCAACTGCTGTTTGCAAAACTCTGCGACCAAAAGCCGAATCAGCAGAACTTTGAGCATCCAATCTGTAGTGCTTGGTGAATGTGTGGACGGAGGACCATGTAGCTGCCTTACACAGTTCTAACACTGATGCCGTGCCTTTCTCTGTCCAGGAGGTAGCCACAGCTCTGGTGGAGTAGCCTGACAAGAGTTGGAGGCCTCTTCTTTTCTGCGATATAGCCACTGGCAATGCATGCCATCATTCACCTAGCCAGGATGACCTCGGAGGCTTGTTGTCCTCTTTTATTGGCCACTCTGAACAGAAAGAACAGTTACATACGAAAGTGGCGAGCGCACTTTCCTTTTGAACTGGCAATTACTAAGCCCAAGAAACTGTGCTGTTTTCTGGACTTTGTATCTATGGAGCTGAACTAAGTGGGTTGATGGTGGGAAGAGAATTGAGATAGCACCAGGTGCTGCCCCCTTTATGCCACATCGGACATTGGGCAGAGCCCTCAGGGGCAGTCCCCCACTTCAGACTGCTAGCTACAAGATTTTTCTGTGGGGTCCTAATGCCTGGCGGCATTAGTCCTATTGGTAATACCTGTTGCAAGAGCTCCCCCTCAAAGTCAGATCTACTTATTTCAAACTCTTCCAAGTTTACTTGCCCTCTGGACATAGTGCCATTGTGGATTCTCCTATTATATTATTTATTAAAAAACTGTAAGTTGGGGTGGGGTGTTTTTACTTAGTGTGTGATTGTTGTGTGTGTAAATTAGGAAACAATTTTCTGTATTAGGGTGGATGCTGATGTATGTTGAAACATAGATCTGAAATAATTTATTAAGTTTTATTATTTATGTTGTGTGGGTGATATGAAAGTTTTATTAAGGGTATTAGTGCAATAGGGGCTCTGGTTAGTGCCAGGGATGTGTAGGAGCCATGGACCCCTCCGCATTGCTTACGCTGCATCTCAGCTGCGTCACCTCTGCCCCTTTACTGACCTCTCCATTTCAGCTACAGCAGCAAGGCACTGCAGGGAGGTGGGGATCACTAGGGAGCGTGCAGGTTGGCGGTGGGACACAGTGGGCTCAGCGGAGGTGAAAGTTATCAGGATGGTTAGGAGCAGAAGACGCCCTGGGGCTAAAGGAACCAAGAGAGAGGCCAGATTTATTTGGTGTCCATTCCCAGGGTTCTCACAGGACTGCTTGGGCAGGCAGCTGGTGGGCCTGCAGCATCCACCAGTCCCCTTCAGGCTGGGCTATGTAATGCCAGATCAATGAGAAACAAGACCGCAATTATGGCGGACTTGATTTCATCAGATGATCTGACATGCATCAGAGACATACCTGGATGACGACACCGGGCCAGTTTTGAAGGCAGCTGTTCCCGCAGAGTACTCTGTAGTGCACTGCCCAAGGAGGAACGCAGGGATGGGGTGTGGCCATCTACTTTTGATCCTGCTTGAACTTCACCGTGCACCCAATGGGTTCTATCACGTCCGAGTGTGTGATGGTGCATCGGGTTCCAGGATTCTCCTCGTTTACCACCCTCCAGGGTCAGGGGGAGATTTCCTGCAGGAGGTAGCAGACTTCGTCATCAACAGAGTGTTGGAGTCTCCTGATGGTGTATTCTGGGGGGGACTTCCAATACCTAGATCGATGATGAAGTCTCACAATTTGGTTATGGCCTCCTCCAGCTGATGACATCACTGGGTCTTACACAAGTAGTTACTTCTGCAACCCACCATCACGGACATGCACTGGACTTGGTTTTCTCGCTAGGGCTTGAGGTCATGAACCTCAAAAGACTGACTGGGTCATTTGGTCCGATCACTGCACAGTGAAGTTCTAATTTCGTGGCGCCCCCCCCGGTGAAATGATCAGCTATTGCCCTTTAAGTGAACTGTCCCGAAAGGGACTGCTGGCTGTAGCCGATTTATCTGGTGTGACTGTTTCATGTGTGATTGGCACAGGCAAGGTGGTGGCCACCTATAATAAGGCTGTATCGGGGACACTTTATGCCTATCGCACCAGTCCGTATACGACCCAGATACTCTCGCTTGAGATCAAGGGTCGGAAGTTGGAGCGTTGCTGGCGAAGACCCATTCCAAGGACGAAAAGCTGGTCTGCGTGATCACTATCATGTGTACCAAGGGGCAACCGACCATAAGAAGGCAGAGTTCCTGTCCAGGGAGATTGCCACAGGGAGGAACAGACCATCTCAGCTTTTTTGGACTGTGGACAGACTACTTCACCCAGTCTGTCTACAGCCAAAAAAGCTTTCTGAACCGCACTGTGCTGTGAGTTTGCTCAGTTCTTTGACAGTGTCCTCCATCTGGTCGGGGATCTTGTCAGTAGGGCAAGCCCTGCCTCGCAGTGATCAGCTGATTAGGAGTGAAGGCACTCCTATTATTTGGGAGGAGTTTAGACCAGTGGAGGTGGCCAAGGTCATGGAGGTGCTCTCGAAGCTGAGGCATACTTATTGTGAACTGGACCTGGCCCCGATGAGTTTCTTGCTGGGATGTGTCAAGACCGTTGCTCCAGTGATCGCCAAGATTATTTGGTGTTCATTGATAGAGGGAGTCTTTCCAGATGCCTTAAAGAGGCATTGGTGAGACTCCTCTTGAAGAAGCCATGGCTCAATCCTGATGTCCTGGCGATTTATCGCCCAATCTCCAACCTTCCATTTTTAGGAAAGGTTGTTGAGAAAACAGTAGCGAAGCAGCTCGAGGCACACCTCATGGCCTTTGACATCTATGAGCCATTCCAGTCTGGTTTCAGGGCTAGGCATAGCATCGAAACAGTGTTGGTTTGGGTGCAAAATGAACTCCTTAGGGCAAGAGACATAGGAGACAGGTCAGTTCTTGTTCTCCTAGATCTCTCTCTTCAGCATTTGACACCGTGGATCCCTTTGTGCTTCTGGATTCACTGGTACTGTCACCAACTGGTTTGAGCCCCATCTCTCGGGCAGGAAGCAACAGGTGGTGATGGGGAATTTCTCCTCCTCCCCGAAGCTCCTGCCGTGTGGAGTCCCTGAAGGCTCGATCTTGTTGCCAATTGTATTCATGGTGTACGTGCTACCCCTGGGTAACCTCATTTGGCGCTAGTCTCGGTTTTCACTGCTATGCAGATACCCAGCTGTATATGTCCTTTGCCCCTGGAACACAGACACCGTGGAAGTGCTAAACTACTGCCTGACGAGATCAATGACTGGATGTCCTCAAATTGCGACTGCACTCTGACAAAACAGATGTCCTACGGATTGAGCCAAGTCGTGGGCACGATGGGAGTGCCTCTGGAGTGGTGACAGGACTGGTCCTGGGATCCACTCTGTTGATGGCTTCCCCTAAGGTGAGAAATCTTGGGGTCTTCCTGGATGACAGATTGACACCTGACACACATTACTGCAATGTTCTGTACTTTGGGGTTTGTGGAGGGACCCTCGACAGCTGCAGCTGGTGCAGAATGCAGCAGCCAAGTTACTGATGGGCCTGTCTAGGTCATGTCACGTGACCCCAGTCCTGCAAGCTCTGCACTGGCTGCCTGTCAGGTGGAGGCTCATCTTCAAGGTGAGCTTGCTCACCTGTAAGACCCTATACAGACTGGGCCCTGGATACCAGACCTCAGTCCATCTCTCCGCTCCTCCACCAGGGGCCAGGTTAAAAACATCTGGCGATCAAGCTTTTGAGGTCACCGCACCGGCCCTTTGGAACTCGCTTCCCATCTTTGTTAGGGAGGCCAAGAAGGTGGAGGCTTTTAAACGGGATCTAAAGACTCATCTCTTTAAGTTGGATTACCCAGAGTAACCAGAGCTGTTTAAATGTCCTTAAGACTATATTTATTGATATTAAATCTGTATTATATGTGCATAATGTATTTTAATGCATTTATTTCTGTAATTTATCTTGTTTGCATTACCCTGCCAGTTTTTATGTAGGGCACCCACAGCATTCGGGATTGGGCATCATATAAATAAATGCTACCTACTTACAGTAGATATTGAGGGGATCTCAGTCATCAGATCACACCGTAGGAACTTCACAGTCAGTGAAGCAGGATCCACACAGATTTTCCAGTAGTACCACTGGGGCCACACATGCAGTCATCACCAACTCATGAGCGGCCCCCGCTCCTGTCTCAGTTCTTTTTCCCTGGAGTCTAAGGGAGCAAACTCGTGCCATGGGGACAGAGGAGAGAGGTGCCCAGGCCTAAATAAAAAGCTGGATACACCATGCAGCCAGCCTGAGTAGAGGACACCAAGAAGGGGGACGGTGGGAGGGAAGGCAGACCTGATGACTGAGATCCCTTCAAAGATCTACCATTACAGTAACTTCTTACATAAAACTATTCCATCTTCTTTGTGGGTACCTCGGTCATCAGGTCACACCGCAGGAATGAGTCCTAAGCAGTTACAAGTGTAACAGAACAGTCTGGGAAGAAGGCCAACCAAAGCCTAGGACAGGAGGTCCTGCAAAACAGCCCAGCCAAAGTCTGCTCAGGCTCTAGAAGCAATGTCCAGACTGCAGTGCTTGGTGAAAGTATGGATGGTATTCCAGGTGGCAGCAGCACAAATATCTACAACCGAGACCCCTTTGAAACAAGACACAGAGGTAGCCATGTACCTTGTGGAGTGGGCTTTCACCGTAGCGGGCAACTATTTACCATGCTTGTAGCAAAACACAACACAATGGGCCAACCATCTGGACAAACACTGTTTCGAAACCTTAGTGCCCGCTCTTCCTGGGGCGACAGAAACAAAATGCTACCTTTTTCTGCAGTCTTTAGTAAGAAGTAGACAGTATTTCAGAATTCTGTAAAGAGCTAAAGTACAGATCAGTGCTTCCCCTGGATTGTCAAGCTGAGGAAAATAAACTAGCAGGTGGATAAACTGGTTCAGGGTAAACTCAGACACCACCTTGGGAAGAAAAAAAACAGGTTACTCACCTGTAATAGTAGTTCTAGGAGTGGTATATGTTGTTCATCAACACTCTCTGGCATGTCCCTTTCCCCTTTAAGAATCGCCGGAAGTCTTCAAGCTGGCTCCTCCCACCCACCTGGGTGGTATTACCCTTGACTCCGCCCCATGACGCCTGATCTTAGCCTGCTGGAAGCCAGGTGTTGTGCATCCGCAGCAGGGAAGGTCAAGTGGGTCCGTGGGGATGAACAACATATATCACTCCTAGAACTACTGTTACAGGTGAGTAACCTGTTTTTCTAGGATTGTGGATAATTTTCCCTCATCCACACTCTTTGGCAGACTCCTAGCAGTTCTCTGGGAGAAGCAAGGCAAGGTGCACACCCCCTATTTAGGGAACGGAGATTGGAGAACTGAGGCCCCAAAACCAGCATCACAGCGTGACTCAAGATCGATGTGGTAATGGGTAATGAAGGTGTTTGTTGACTTCCAGGTAGCAGCCCGGCAGATTTCCTGGATAGGGATGTCCCTGGAAGCAGCCACCGATGCAGCGGTATGGCGGTTAGAATGAGCTCTTATCCCTCTGGGAGGCTCCATGCCCGCCAACTCATAACACAGACTAATGCAAGACGTAATCCACCTTGCTATAGTCCATTTTGCTGCAGGTCTGCCAGAAGCAGCTTCAGCGTAGGTGACAAACAGCTGGCAAACCACTCCCCAAATTTCCGCAGTCTTCTCCTTATAATAGGAGAGAGCACGTCTCAGGTCCAAAGTATGGAGCCTGTACTCTGCCTCCGAGGTGTAACGGGAGTAGTACACCGGCAGAGTTAACACCTGGTTAAGATGACACTGACACAACCTTCGGAAGGAATTTTGGGTGTGGGCACAGGACAACCTTGTCCCTGTGGAATACCAGATTAGGGGAGCCCACCGAAAGCGCCTGGAGCTCCCCTGTCCTACTGGCAGATGTGATAGCCACCAGGAAGATAGTCTTCCACAACAAGTGTGACAAGGCACACTTGTACATTGGTTAGAATGGCTTGCCCATGAACCTTGCCAGTACCAGCAGTAGATCCCACGGAGGTGGAGGGTCACGCACCGGAGGGGATATTTTATCCAGGCCTTTGAAAAAGCGTCTGACCACCGTCTCCTGTGCCAGCGTCAGCTGACCGGCCCGCGCCCAGTAAGCAGCGATGGCTGCCAGGTGCACCCTAAGGGTCAATGACCGAAGACCCCCTTTGGAGAGACCAAAGGCAGTCTAGAATGTTAGCCACCAGATAGGACAGAGGGTCCAGACCTTTGCCCTGACACCAAATGGAAAAACTTTTCCACTTGAAGGCATAACATTTCCTGCTCAATTCCTTTCTGGATAGCTCCACCATGGTGAGGACATCCTCAGAAAGACCCAGAGCCTGGAACTCTAGCTGCTCAGGTACCAGGCTGTGAGGTGCAGGGATTGAAGGTCCGGGGTGGTATACCTTCCCGACAGACAGATCAGGTCCGGGCATGCTGGAAGTCACTACGGGGGCCTGCAGCAGAGGCTGAGGAGATCTGGATACCAGAAATGGCACAGTCAGTTTGGGGCTACCAGGATCATCTTTGCCTTGTCCCTCCTCATCTTGAGGAGCACCCTGTAGTTCAAGGGAAATGGGGGGAAGGCGTAGAGGAGGCCTGGGGTCCACGGCCTCAAGAAGGGATCCCCCTGCAGCGAGCCCTGCTGAGGGGGGTGGGCATGACATCCTCAGCTTGGTGTGTTCCCTGGAGGCAAACAGGTCCACTATCGGTTTGTCCCAGTGGGAAAACAGGCTGTAAGCTACCTCTGGATGGAGAGACCACTCGTGAGATGTCTCTCCTATGCAGCTGAAAGTATCCGCCAGATGGTTTGAGGCTCCTGCCAAATGGATGGCTAGGAGATCCGCCTCCAAACGGCTGACGAGGGTCCAGATGTGGAGCACCTCCCCTGCAAAGCAGACAGGAGTGTATGTTGCCCTGTTTGTTGAGGTAGGACATGGCTGTGGTATTGTCCGTCTAGACTTGAACCACTTGACCCCGGAGCTGAGGAGCTAAAGCTGACAGTGCCAGTCTGACTGCTCTGAGCTCCAACAGGCTGATGTGGTATCGGGACTCCTCAGGGGTCCAGAACCCATGGGCCCTGTTGTCCCCATGTGGGCTCCCCAGCCCATGAGAGAGGCATCGGTCGTAGGGACAGCTGTCGGCTCGGGGCGGAAATGCGGGATCCCTTCCTGCAATTGGTCTGGGGCAGTCCACCACTGGAGACCGTCCCATATCTTCTGGGTTACAGTGATCAGCTGGTTGAAATGACCGTGGCGCTGAGTCCACTGGGCGGCCAGCTCCCACTCGAGGGGGAACATGTGCAACCAGGCCCAACGGACCACTGAGGTGCACGCTGCCATGTAACCCAGAAGGAGCAGAAAGTCCCAGGCAAGGCGCAATTGCCCAACTAGAAATTATTGAGCAAAGGAGGAGAGAACCTCTGCCCTGTCCACCAGGAGCTGAGCTCTGGCTTTACCAGAGTCGAGCTCTGCCCCAATGAAGCACTTCAACTGGGAAGGCACGAGTTCCGACTTGGCCTCGATCAGGAGGCAGAGCTGGGAGCAGGTCTGGAAGGCCAGATCCCTGGACCTCTCCACCTCCTGTTGGGTGGAACCTGCCAAGAGCCAATCGTCGAGATAAGGGTAGATTCTTATACCCCCCTCCCTGAGATGGGCTGCCACCACTGCAATGCATTTGGTGAAGACCCGTGGGGTCGATGACAGGCCGAATGGCATGGCTTGGAACTCGTACAGGGTCCCTTCGGCTCTGAAGCAGAGGAACCGCCAATGAGACAGACGGATTGGGATGTGAAAGTACGCGTCCTGCAGATCCAGTGAACAGAACCACGTTTTGCTCCAAGAATGGTATGACCTGGGACAAAGTGACCATCCGAAAGGTGCGTGACCAGAGATACTGATTCAGGTCGTGCAGATCTAGAATGGGGCACCAGCCTCCTGTCCGCTTGGACGCCAGGAAGTACCTGGAGACAAAGTCTGGGTCTACTGGAGGATCTGCCACTGGAGCTACTGCTTCCTTAAGGAGGAGCTGAGTAATGTCGTCTCGGAGAACTGACCGAGTCTGGATGGATACTCTTTCCTCCCAAGGGGCGCGGGCTAGGCTTGGAGGGTACTGCTCGAATTAAAGAGGCAGTCCCTGACCGATCACTTCGAGAACCCACCTGTCCGTGGTGACAGAGGACCAGGCGGAAAGGAAGTGGCGGACCCGGCCCCCACGGGAGGACCCAGAGCTGGTGTGACAGGAGAGGGGGAGGCAGCCCCCGCCCCGTCACTGAGCAGGCTTGGAGGAGGAGGATCCAGGACCCAAACCTTGGCCTCCTTTATGGGCCTAGGAGGGGCCCAGGCTTGGGCCAGGGGCGCCAAGCTTGAGCCTGCTGCTGCTGTGCCGCAGAGGAAGAGTGCCGAAATGACTTCTGCTGTTTCTTGCCCGAAGCATCCTTAGCAGAAGTAGTGTCCAAGGTGGCACTGGACTGCTAAATACACTGAAGGTGACCAGCCACACCTGGGCCGAAAAGGTCAGTGCCCAGGAAAGGCACATCAGCTAGTTTTTGCTGAGTATCCGCCATTAAGGAGGAGCATCTCAGCCAAGCCCTGCGACAAGAGACAACTGCGGCTGCCATCGAATGGGCACAAGAATCCCCAATGTCTAGGGCTGTCTGAAGCTGCTGTTTGGCAACAGCTCGGCCCTGATCCTGGACCTGCTTGACCACGGTCTGCATGTCCGTGGGGAAGTGTGGGAGGACTGCATCCAAAGACCCCAAGAGGGCATGGGAGAAGTGTGCCAAGTCGACGTCCGAACTTGCCTGATGAAGGCCTAAAGAAGAGGCCGCATAAACCTTCCTGGCCGAATGATCCAAGAGTTTGGATTCTTTTTCGGGAGGTCGGTCAGTGTCTGTAGAACTGCCAGTACACCTGAACACAGAGGCAGTCACCAGGCTCTCGGCCGAAGGGTGCTCTGAACCCTGAAAGAGACCCCATGGGCACTGCATACTTGCGGCCATGTGGGCAGACAGAGCTGGAAAAGAGGCAGGGTGCTGCCAGAGTTCTAAGGCCAGGCCAACAATGGCCTCGACCACAGGAAAAGCTTCCGTCAGGGTATCCCCTCTCTTGGGGATGTCCATGAGAGGGTACTCCGCCTTTTTCTGGATTGGTTCCGGGGCATCCCTGTGGATTCAGATGAGGCGAAGAATGCCCTGAAAGGACGAAGGACCTTCCTACCATCTCTAACCCACTGGCTGATTCGTCAACCCCGGGAGAATGTAGGCCGGTCACATCCGAATCAGAGGAATCCAGATACAATGGTCGACCGCCGAGGGTGGTCCAGGGTGACAGTGACCGAAAGACTCCGGGGAAGCCCAGTATCTGGCCTATCTTCCTTAGAAGGAGCCCCTTCCATAGGCTGCTTGGGCGGTGGTTCCACCACCATCGGTGAAGAGACCGTTTAGGTCAACCGAGGTGCCCACCAGAGTGAGGGGAAACAGACTTGATCGGCTCCAAAGGAGTCGGCTTCAGCCTAGGAGGCGAAAGCCAAGTAATGGTCAGGGTAGAAGCCTCGGTCAGCTTGTGCCCAGTCAAAATCAGCCGTTGCCACATGAGGTCCTTATAGCGCTGGAGTTTCCCCTCATCCGAGGAGGACGACCCATGGCGTCACCTCTTTTTAGAGCGCTTGTGGCTCTTCCTCAGCCTTTTGGTCGAGGGGTCCTGGACCTCAATCGATATCGGAGAGGCTGATTCGTTCGATCGGGAGACACCGGTGATTTCCCGGGGTCGGGGACCCCTTCCTCAACGGGATTCCCAGCAGGCTGGGTCTCCTTGTCTGGGAAAGAAAGGACCAGAGTCCAATTGAGAGAATCGTTGACCGGAGTCGACGACAATGGGTTGATCGGGTCGATGACTATTTCAACTTTGTTGATCGACACTTCGGTTGACTGGCCAGACGGCAAAGCCAAGAAGCCAGCGGCTGAAGAGGCAATTTCAACTGAAGTCGAGACTGCTGGTTCCCGAGACAGAGATCTCTCTCAATCCCAAGAACGTTTTCACCGAGACGAAGACGATCCTGGGTCCTTTTCCCGCTTTCAGGACAGAGAGGAGTGCATGCCCGCAGCACTCTCCACCTTAGTCGGGAGAGACTGGCACAGCTCTCGGAAGGAACCCGAGAAGGTGGAGCCCAGGTTGGGAACAAAGAAGCTCCGAGGGGAAGACTCTGTAGCCCAAGCCGCTTCCTCCTCAAAGGCTTGCATGCGTTCCAATTGCTCGGCAGATCCCGCAGCCGAGGAAACCGCCCACCGAGCCTCCTTAGATTTCACCAGAGGGTTCTGTTTTTCCGGCCACCCCAACTTCAGGTGTGTAAGATGGTCGTCGAGGATGTTAGGATGAAATGCAAGACAAAAATCACACTTCGAGGTGTCATGGTCAACACCGAGGCAATAGATGCATGCGGTGTGGTGACCGGTGCACGACATCTTCTGGACGCAGGAACACCGGTGAAATCCGGGGGAAGACTTGTCTTCCATAATCGAAGGCAAGTAGTTGTGATCACTAATGCGAACTAGACGAAGTTTCAGAATGACCAAAGGTTTTGAAACCAGGCCTACAAAATGCAACAGCACGAAGGAGGCAAACTTAATCTTCAAGCGGAAAGGAAGATCTGGAGTCATGGGGCGGAGCCTAGGGTAATACCACCCGGGTGGGTGGGAGGAACCAGCTTGAAGAGTTCCGGCGACCCTTAAAGGGGAAAGGGACATGCCAAAGAGTAAGGATGAACAACATATCCATGATCCTAGAACCTAAGTTTCATACACAAAGACACCCAGTCGTTTAAAAAAAAAAAAAAAAGGTCAAATAAGGATTTTCACACCAGAGGGCCTGAATCTCGGAAATCCTTTAAACAGAAGTAAAGCAACCAAAAATAATGCTTTCCAAGAAAGAAAGTGTAGCTCACAGGTCATGGGTAGCTGAGATGGGGTCAATTTTTTTCAAAATAAAATTTAAATCCCAATCCAGAAAGGGAACGGACTGGAAGCTCCAGGTGCAGGATGCCTCTGAGAAAGGTGCAGGACACAGCTGAGCCACGGTACGGCTGCCCATGGGCTCGTAAAAGGCAGAAATAGCCGAAAAGTAAACCTTGAGGGAGGAGCACTGGAGGCCAGAGTCTGACTGTGATATCAGGTAGTCCAGAATCTGGCTCACCGGACTAGTAAAAGGGTTAAGACAATGTTTGGCAGCCACATGGCATATGTGGCTCTAGTGGAGGGCTTTCGAGCTGCCACAGGGACACCCGTCAAGATACTCCAAACTGGGCGATGGATATGTCTCCAGGAGTCAGGCATGTAGATAAAGGGACTTGAAATTTGGATGGACCAGGGTCCCCTGAGCCTGCATAAGCAGGCCCCTGCAAAGGGGCAGAGGAACTGGAGGTTCCTCCACCAACTGTTGGCAGTAACGGAAACCATATCTGCTGGGGCCAGAATGGTGCGATCAGGATCATGCTGGCCCCCTCCATCTGCAGCTTGATCAGCACCCTCTGAATCAGAGGAAATGGAGGGAAGGCATAAAGGAACTCCCCTCTCCAAGAAAAGGACAACGCGTCTCACTAAAGAAAGGCGTCGGGGCCTGTGCCCGAGGGTCCGGCGTCAGGGGATCCGGTTACAGAGGAGGGACACCTGACGGCAGCGTACCGACGTCCAATTTATCGACCAGGGAAAGAGGTCTAAAATCCCCAGGGTCCAACACGGGAGACGCTGGGACCTCGAACTCAGTATGGCGCTGCGGCGAGCCGGGAACGCGCATCGGTCCGCATTGGCTCTTTTCGCCAAAGCGATCGGAGGGGCTGACTAATATCTTTACCGGCGGGATCTGGGCAGTCGGAGGAGCGGCGTCCGACTATCAGAACTCGGTGCCCGAAGGCCGCAATGGAAGGGCGGCCTTAGCGGGTGGCTATGGGGCTGTGCGTGCCCCCGAAGGGGTCGACGACTTTATCAGCCTTGTCCAGGTGGACATCTGTGGCACCGGCGTCCGTCTTAACGGACCCGCTTGACCCAGAGGGCCACAGGTATCAGCTTTCCCAAGAGCAGTCGCCCTTTTTCCCCGGAGGCTCCCCTGGCCGTGAGATCGATGTCCGACGGGAGGGATGCCACCACCTTGAAGCTTCCAAGACAGCCGTCAAGATCGGTCTCTGGGGTGGGGGACGACATTACCTGCAGTACGGCGACTCCAGCCGAAGTCGTAGAAGTGGAGTCCTGGTGCTTCTTTTTCTTGTGGTGACCCTCAGGCGAAGTGGAGGCCTGCCTTAGCTTCTTCAGCTCCTTCTCCATAGAAGCCATCTTTTTTTTTTTTAAATATGGGCCTCCAGGCCAGCCCGGTGGCGCTGAGGCACTGGTGCCTTACCTTGCGCTACGCCAGCGACCCGTGTTCGGGAACAAGCACGGGCTGTCGGGGGTCGGCAGGGGAGAAGGACTGAGCGTCCGAGGGACTGCTCTCCTCCAGGGAGGGGGGATCCTGGTGGTCGGCGCTTGTTTGCTCCTCCGAGGAGGCTGGAGGACAGGGTGCCGTACAAGTAGGGGAGGAGTCGGGTCAGACGTCTGGAGAGAGTGCGTGCGCGCTCCCCTCCGCTGACATCACTGCACGGTCCAGACTCCTGGGAGAACAGGAGAAAAAACACTGCTGTACAGGATGGCGGAGAGCACCTCACAGGCTCCACCCCAGCTAGCCACAGCGCTGGCCAACTAAATCCGGTCCTTGGTGGGGGAGTGCGGGACCCCTGCCGACCCCGCCGGGGGGGACAGAGAGCCCTGGGGTCAGGCCAGCGTCGGCTGGTGGATGCCGGGACAGGGCTGGGGTGCCCTCCTGAAGATACAAGCCGGCAGTAGGGAGAAAAAAAAAAAAATATATATATAGGCCTCCAGGAGACTGCTGCCTCCGTCTACGGGTGGCGGCGTTGAACTCAGGCAGTGCTGGCACGTCTCCATGGGGTGATCCGGGCCTAGGCAGAAGAGGCACAGGGAATTAACGTCCTTATACAAGAGCTGGACACTGCACGAGTTGTACTTATTCTTATGCGAATCGGATGGTGTAGGGGACGACACAGACATTTTACTAAGAATAAATCATAAGGCAATTCTGGGGGGTTGGGGTAGGAAGAAGTAGGTTGCTGGTTAACTAGGATCTGCAGCTTATCCAGTAGGCAGAGAAATGGGCAGACTGGGTGGGACAAGCGGTCCTTATCTGCCGTCAAATTCTATGTTTCTATGTTTAAATCGAAAAAACGAGAACAAAATTTGGTTTGAAAGACCGACGATTGACTGACGAGCAGTGGAACTTAATTGTGAGGTGCTATGGCAAGCAGAAGGTAGGAAAGAACTGGAAGGCGGGCGTTGGGGACCGCCCCTTTATACGGACGTTGCTTGACGCTGGTCACCTGACGTGGGGGCGGTCCTCCGCCAGAGACTGCTAGCTAGAAATGTTTCTGTGGGATCCTGGAGCCTGACAGCTTCAGTCCTATATGTAATTACCTACTGCAAGAGCCCTCTTGAAGTAAGATCTGGAGGCTCCTCCACCAGCTGTTGCAGTAATGGAAACCACATCTGCTGTGGCCAGAATGGTGCGATCAGGATCATGCTGGCCCCCTCCATCTGCAGCTTGATCAGCACCCTCTGAATCAGAGGAAATGGAGGGAAGGCATAAAGGAACCTCCCTCCAAGAAAAGGACAATGCGTCTCGCTGAAAAACTCCAGGTCCTGGATCTAGCGAGAGGAAACTGAGCAGTTCTGTGTTGAGTGGGGACACAAAAAGGTCCAACTCTGGACGACCCCATCTGTAGAACAGATCTTCTGTAACAGATAAGAGAAGTTCCCATTCTTGCATTCTGGACTGAGTCCAGCAAAGGCTGTCAACCAGGGTGTTCAGCATGCCTGGGACATGGACTACCGAGAGGACCAGGCCGTGGTCCAGTGCCCAGTACCAGACTCTCATGGACTCCCTGCACAAAGGGTATGAATGCATTCCCCCTACTTGTTGATGCAGAAGACAACACTGAAGTTGTCTGACTGGACCAACAACTGACCCAGAAGGAGATGGTTCTGAAAGGTCTGCATGGCATACAGGACCGCCTGCATCTTGAGGACGCTGATACGCAGAGATGTCTCAATCTGGGATCATGCCCCCCCAGCCTGAAAAGGACCAAAGTAGCATCCCAACCCGAACCAGAGGCATCCGTAGTGCTAATCTGCTGGGGAGAGAGAATATCAGGAATGGGACCCCTTACTACAGGTTCTTGAGGTCCATCCACCACTGGAGCACCTTGTGGACTGGAGAGGAGACCAGCACTGGCTACTCCAGGTCGTCCATGTGTTGGTCCCACTGCACCCAGAGGGTCCACTGGAGCACCCACATGTGCAGTCTGGCCAGGGGAACCGTGGCAAAGGCCGCAGCCATGAGGCCTAAAAGCCTCAAATACACCCTCATGGGGACATAAAAGCTCTGGGTGACTACCTGAGCCTGGGAAATGGGGCACTTCTCCCTATTTTGGGTCAGGAAGGCCCTGCCTAGAGTCCAGGACTGCCCTATATACTGCAGTCTCTGGGACGGAATTAAGACAGACATGGGCAGATTGACAGTTATGCCTAAGGTGTGAAACAGCTGGTGGGTCCTCTCCAGGGTCTAGAGGAGCTGATCTCTGGGTGGAACTTTGGGAAGCCAGTTCTCCAAGTAGTGAAGACGTACAGGCCTTCTCTCCAAAGGGCAGCAGTTACTGCTGCTAAGCATTTTGTAAAGACCTGTGGCGCAGAAGATAGGCGAAAGGGCAATACACTGAACTGGTAATGTTTGCCCTGAAAAAGAAACCGAAGAAACTGTCTGTGCTGAGGACAAACCAAGATACGCAAGTAAGCATCCTGCATATCCAGACAGCACAGCCAATCAAGCTGCTTGAGTAGGGGTAGCAGGCATTACAGAGTGATCATGAAGAATTTTTTGAACTGGATATAAATTAAAGATTGAGCTCCTTGGGCCGGCCCAGTGGTGCTGAGGGCTAAGATGCTGGATGCCTTACCTTGTGCCATGCTGATGACCCAGGTTCGGGAATGAGCACGGGCCATTGGAGGTTGGTGGCGGGGGGCGGAGCTGCATGGAGCTGCCGAAAGGCGGCTCTCCTCTCTGGGGAAGGAAAGTGACACCCCTCGGCTACTGTCTGCCTCCTAGTGGAGGCCAGGAGACAGTTCAGGCTAGAGAGTGCATAGGCACTAGGCCAACGGAAGGCGAAGAGGTTATTACTGGGCGGTGTTAGTCTGCATGTGCTCCACGTCAGCGTCAACTTCTCCTGGGGCCCTGGTAAAACTGGAAGAGAAAACATTCGTGGCAGGATGACGCTAGACTCCCACAGACACCGCTTCCGGGCCGAGCGTAATTCCGGTGGCCAGAGCCGGGGGAGGCGGGTCATCTGTCAGGCTGAAAGGCAGGCCGTAGAGGAGTATAAATAGTTGTAAAACAAAAAAGATTGAGGTCCTTGAAATCTAGAATAGGCCTCTGATCTCTGGTTCTTTTGGGGACCAGGAAAAACCTAGAGTAGAAAACCCTGTTCTTCTGGCGCCTAGGCACTGGCTCAATGGTGTTTTTCTAGAGAAGGAACTGTACCTCTTCCCAAAAAAACCATTACATGGGTCTGCGGGTATATGGTGGGCATCCGAGGAGTCTCTGTGGCTGTTCTATAAGCTCCAGAGTGGGACCCTGTTCTACAATCTGAAGACTCCAGGCATCTGAAGTTATGGTTCTCTATTGGTTGAGATGGAGAGAGAACAGACCTCCGACCACCACCACCTCTTGGTCGGAGACCATAAGAGGGGGAGTCTGGCAAGGAGTCAAGCAGAGGCGGATCTGGCCACTGGGGCTGATCCATTGCCTCTAGGGTGCTTTGCAGCTGGGCCCAAGGAGGAGGGAGTAGGTAGGGCCGAGGAGGCTTTTCTTTTTCCCTGGGGATGGGAAAGTACAGTTATGTAAGAACTTGCCGTAACAGTAGATCTTCGAGAACAGCTCTTGCAGCAGGTCACATCATTAGGACTGAAGCTGGCAGGCGCCAGGACCCCACGGAAATTTTCTAGCTAGCAGTATTCAGCGAGACGCCCTCAGGCGTCAGTCCCATGACGTCAGACACAGTACATAAGGAGGCAGTACCCAGAATCTCCAGTCATAACTCGTCAGCATCGCCTTTCGGTCTCTACCCAGGACGACAACTTAGACCTTTCCAAGTAGTTTTACAAACTAATGTCCTCTCCAACTCCTTCTGAGAGACACCTTTCCAAGTGTGCCTGCGGAAAACAGATCCCTTTCAAGGATCCTCATTCATCCTGCTTGCAGTGCTTAGGCCCGGACCACAACACCAAGGCCTGCTCCTTCTGTCAAGGGTTCAAGAGCCGCACCAGGATCCGCCATCAGAAGGCACTTCAGGTGTACCTTTTAGAAGAGAAACTTAGCAGGATGGACAAAGAACCTTCCTCCAGGGGTGATTCTTCTTCCAAGGCCCATAAGCACCGGATCAAACACTGGGAGAAAGCAAGGTCCAGATTCCCGAACCCGGCCTCAGGTAGCTCAGGCTCCACCCGATCTGACCGCTCTCCCTCCAGGGCTCGTTCTCAGCCCCCTCCGGTCAAAGTCAAGGCTACAGACAGTTCTTCGACTTCGGTTCAGCCCATTAAGACTTCTAGGACCTCAGCTTCCTCCACTCCCTCTCGGGCCTCTTCCAAGTCTTCCGAACGCCACAAGTCTTCCTCCTCTGCCCGATGTCGGGACCCCGACTCCAGAACGGTCTCCCAGCCTCCCAGGGGTCCGGATCCACCACCCAGGAAGACAAAAGACCTGACATCCCTAAAGCAGAAGACGGACCTGACGTCTGCCAAGCACCCATCAGCCAGATGTTCGCCGGAGCTGAGGACATCGGCCAAGCACCAGACGCTGGCCGGGCGTTCGCCGGACCTGAAGTCTGTCAAGCAACTGACATCGGCCTCACACTCACCGGAGCCGAAGACCGCCCGCCCCCAGTCACCGGTGGACACCGGTCGCAGGGACTCCACGGACCGACATTGCCTGAAGACCAGGCGGGCGACACAGAGGATGCCAGGACTCCGAAGGAACTTTCGCCCACCCTGGAGACACCTGCGGACCCAACGCCCGACGAGACCACCAGAGCCAGGCCCATCGTCTGGCATGAACATACAAGAGGTAAAGGATCTCTTTACTTTCTGGTGGGACACCATTCAAAAAGATGTGGTCCCTGTAAAACCTCCTCCTCCTACTCCTTCACCTCCTATGCCCCCTCCTCCACCACAGAGGCCAGCAGGATGACCACCAACCCCTAAAGAGCAGACTCCACCTCCTAGGGGTAGCTCCAAGGATCAGAGAAGGCCTCCCTCAAGATCTCCTTCAGGGTCTCCCAGCCCCAAGCGACCCAGACATCGGTACACTCCGTAATCCAGATCGGATACCTCAGAATTCTCCAGATCTCCATCTCCATTCAGCATCCCATCACCTGACCCACATGACCTACCCAGGTCTCCTCCGGATGATCCCTCCTTCTCTGAGATCATGAGGCACATCCAGGACAACATGGGATGGGATGCTGAAGACCTCGATCCCGAGAGACAGCGCCTTGCCCATTATCTTCGGCAGTCGAGGATTGGGAGCGCCACCGGGAGGTGCAGTCCTGATCACTGTCTTTTCTGTGACGCCCCTCCAAAAGGACCTGTTTCAAGCCTTCGAAGCCTGGGAGCTTAACCAACACACCAGCGATTGGGAAGGTCAGACCCCGGAGGACCCCTGCCCACAACTGGCTACTTGCTGCTCCATGAGGAATTTCTTCAAAGCCTTAAGGGTTGTAAGATTAAATTTTTGGCAGAGCTCACAGTCAGAGATGTCGTGGTCAGGCCAAAGACAGAAGATACAGAGACTGTGGTCATCTGAAGAAGCAATCTTCTTTCCGCAGAGACAGCAACATGAGATGTGGAGGGAGCAACTCTCGACATAAGCAAGGTAAAGGGATCTCTTGTTTAAGAGAGGTTCCAAAATCTAGGGTGAAGGAAAAATAGGCGAAAATGGCGCGCACTGCAATGGAGCTTCCGCGGAGGCTCATGCGAACAGTCTCGTTGGTGGGAAAGAACTGAGAAGGAAGCGGGTCTGCTCACACCTTTATAGGGTTGGTAACGGCGTGGGTGGCCACAACTGTACTGCTGGAAAATCTTCCATGTGGATCCTGCTTCACTGAAGGTGAAGTTCCTACGGTGTGACCTGATGACTGAGATACCACCGAAGAAGATCAAACCAGTTATCTGATTTCCAGAACTCTGCAGTCCTTCTAAGGTACGTCCTAATGGCCGGTCACAAATCTAACTTGTGCAACAACTTCTTTGGGTAAGTAGGTTGTGGACAGAAATATGGGAGACAGATTTCCTGGTTCACACTGAAGGCCATAGGGCCCTTCGGAATGAAAGATGAAACTGTTCTGAGCACCAACTTGTCCTTATGCATGACAAGGTATGGTTCTTTGTGGGACGAAACCTGGAGCTCACCAATCCTCCTGGCTGAGCACACAGCAACTAAAAAATACACCTTGTAAGACAGCACGTCAAACTGTACCGAAACTGGTTTGAAAGGCTCTTTACAAAGAGCATTCAGGACCAGATTCGGATCCCATGGAGGAAGAGGAGACTGGAACAGAGATCTACTCCTGCCAACAGCTCACAGAAAACAAATAACCACCCAGTTAGTCCCGAAGGATGATTCCAAGGAGGCTCCAAGGGCCAACACCCAACCTCTCAGGGTGCTCAAGGCCAAATTTTTCTCCACCACTTCTTCCTGCAGGAAATCCAAAGGGTGCGGAACCATAGCATTAGAAAGCAGGATATTTTTCCCTTGGCCCAAGCAGAAATGGTGGTCCATACAAGAGCATAAGCTGCAGACATGGAATTCTTCCCAGGAGCCGTCAGGGTGTCCGCCACCTTCTCATCGAAACAGTTTTAGGAGTCTCTGCCTTTAAGAATCCAGGCCGTAAGCAGCATCACTCCTGGACTTGGAAGTGGAATGGGACCTTCAGAGAAAAGGTCCCTCCCCCAAAAGGCAAAACGATGCACGCTGAGCTAGGTTCACAAAGTCAGAGAACCACAGTCTTCTGGGCCACTCTGGAGCTACTGGAATAAACTTTCCTTGGGTGCTTGATTTTGCATATGACCATGGGGAGGAATGGCAGAGGAGGGAAGGCATGCGCTTTGCCAAAATTTCATGCTTGTGACAGGGCGTCCACTGCCTCCGCCTATGGACACTGGTAGCAGCTGAATTTGAGCATTCTGGCTGGAGGTGAACAGGTCGATCTGAGGATGATCAAACCTTTTACACAGAAGTTCGAACACCTCTGGGTTCAACATCCACTCCCCTGGATCGACATTTTCACAGCTTAGCCAATCGGCCTGAATGTTCAACTCCCCTGCTGCTGACAGAGTGAGAACATTCTCCTCTACCCACAGGGGAAGATCAGTAGTTTCTTTTAGTATCTCCCTGCTCTTTGGGCCCCCTTGTTTATGTATGCCATCACCAGAGTGTTGTCTGACCATACTTTCATGGCTTTTGACTGCACCCGACTTTGAAAATGAAGAAGAGTGAATCACACAGCCCTCATCTCTAGAACGTTTATATGTAGGTGCTGTTCCTGCACTGACCAAGTCCTCTGAATGGGAACGTGGTCCAGGACTGCTGCTCCCCCACCCAGACAGGCTGGCAACAGATGTCAGAATCAACTCTGAGGAGACTTCCAAGGGAGACCCCTTGCTCAGATTCTCCAAACTCACCTGCCAATTCAGACTGCCGCAGGAGTGGTGAAACTGGGATCCTGGCCTGATAATCCTCTGAGGTTGGATCCCAGGCTGAAAGCAACTCTATCTGTGAGGGGCCACATGTGAAGGCGAGCTCACGGAATTAGTTCCATCATCACAGTCATGAGGCCCAGAATCCGGAGAAGGCTATGAGCTGAGGCAGACAACTGGCTCCTCAGCCACTGAACCCCTCTCAACAGGGTCTCCTTCCTGGCTGCTGAGAAGACCTTACCTTTGCATCCTTCTTGAAAACCGCTCCTAGGTGCTCCAGGGTCTGTGACAGCTCAAGAGAGCTCTTTTCCCCGATCCACCACCCAGCCATGGGACTCCAAAACCTCCTGAGTCCTGGTGACTGACATCCTTGCCAGTGGCAGACAGTGCTTGAATGAACAGATTGTCCAGGTAGGGACAGACATGATGTCCTTCCTGTCAGAGCTGAGCCACCAGGACAATGAGCACCTTCAAAAAAAAAAAAACCCTGGGGGCTGCTGCCAACCCAAATGGGACTGCCCAGTACTGGAAGTGCTGTCCCAGGACAATGAAACTGAGGAACCTCTGATGAGACTGTCAGATGGGGAAGTGGAGGTATGCATCCCTCAGATCTATGGATGCTAGAAAATCCCCCAGTTGGACAGTTAGGATGATTCAACGTGAGACTCCATCTTGAAGGACGTGCTGGTAAAAAAAAAAAAAAAAAACTTGTTTAGGGGTTTCAGATCCAGAACAGGCCTGACCCCACCCTACCCCTTGGAACTACAAAATAAACAGAGCAGAATCCCCGACCTTGCTCGCTGGGAGGCACCCGAACAACCACCCGGATCTGTGTGAGGTGGTCCAGTGTCTGTAATACTGCTCATCTCCTCACGGGATCCTTTGGTACCGGGGACGGCAAAATTGTTTAAAATTATATTGCATAACCTAAAGCCAGAGTTTCCAGAACCCACACATCTGATGTTATCTGGGCCCATTTTGTGTAAAAATTGTGCAGTCTTTCACCAAGGGAAGGGAGGCAAAGATGGGCTCACATACCCTCATTGCAAGATGCCCACTTTTCACCCTGGACCTCTGTAGCGTCTTCGGGCAAGGGCTCCTCTACTAGTATTGCTCCTGAAACCAGAATAGGCTCTTTTACTCCTCTAGTTCCTGAAGATTTTTTTTTTTTTTAAATCTTACTTTTTCCCCTCCTACTACCTGTCAGCCCCGACCCTTCAGAGGCACCCAAGGGTCATCCTCTTACCCTTGCTTTGATACTTACCTCCAGTCCCATGGCCGGCTCCCGAGCAGGGATGAGGATGGGGACCCCGTAAATCTAACTTTCGTCGGGTCTGGAGGTAGTCAGCGAGCAGTGATACATCGGAGGCATGCCCAGGAAGCCAGTCTTCTTAGGGCAGACAGGAGTTTTCCAGCTTTTCTCCTCCCCCGCAGGCATTAGCCACAGCGTCAAGGCGCTAGACGCGGACGTCTGCTGCGTGCCTGGGCCGCCCATCTCCCTTCTATTGGGTGCTTTTATTCCCCCGAGCCTCCGCTCGGAGTCGCACAAGAGTGGTGGGCATCAACCCTCCCTGGAGGCTGCGAGCTGTCGTGGACGCCTAAGCCAGACTCTCTCACCACTCAACTAGCGACCCAAATCCTTCCTGAACCCGGTCGCCGGCGTGAAGTGAGGTGAAGCGTCCAGCGCTCAACCCTCAGCACCACCAGGCTGGAAAGTACCTGAAGTTCTGAAAGGGATGAAACCCCACTCGATACTACCTCTGTTGGCTGCCTCCTTGACCTTTTGAAATTGAACAGGCATTTTGCTGTTGCTTTGACACTGGAAGGTGGCCCTTTTTATCCTGGATATCCTTCAAAATATCTTCCAGACCAGAACCAACAACAAGCCTCCCTCAAAGGCTGTTTTTTTTTTTAGGACATTTGTTTATCTCCTTTGGAGCCCTCAGGCTCCCAACTCACCTGCCGCTCTACGGCCCACTGTGACCTCCGCCTTCTCAAGGACGTTACTTTCTCCCTCATGGATGCCCCCGGCCCAAGGTCCATGAGGGAGATCAAGGGGGCAGAGGAGGAGGTCCAGTATCAGGCGTGTGGCGGCTAGGCACTGTGGGGCTGTCGCCTATCTGGGCCAGAGGGGGTTTCGGCTTAGTTCCCAGTGGCCCCCTCCCCAGGCGTGGCGTGCCATGGCGCTGTACGCCTGACATCTACCACGCTCCCCACACTTTCATCCTCCACCCTGCGCCGCCCCAGGTCTACATCGAAGTGGCTAGAACGCGGACAACCCTGCCCCTGCCCCGGGAGAGGAGAGACAGCAGTCCACTGGATGCTCAGACCTCTCCCTCCCCAGCCAACCTCTGGTGACTCGAGCTCGCTCCCGAACCCTGGTCGCTGACGTGGCGCAAGGTGTGGTGTCCAGCGCTTCAACCCTCAGTGCCACCGGGCCAGCTAAGGCCAAGTTAAACACCTTGGTCTTCGAAACCTGACAAGTGGCCCAACAGTGAAACCACATGCCTAGCATAGCAGAGACAATGTAATAAGCAGTGTGAGCCGGCATGCGCAAGTTCTCCACCATGGCATCCCCCAAGAAGGTGGAGGCCACGAATACCAACTGCAAAATGCTCGTCCCCTCTGAATCTGGAGGAACGAAGCTGCTCAGGATTATAACCAACAAATTTAAGGCTCTGGGAAAATAAAGAAGGCACAGGAGGTGCAGAGATTTGTGCCACTGGAGGCGAAGGCTCTTCTGCACGCAGCATCCACTTGCTTGTTATGCGAATCCACCAAGGCCAAGGACCCTTTCAACAGGAATAGTGGTGTGTCTGATGGAATTATGAACCACCTTGTCCACCAGAAGAGGGGTTTCCCACTTGCAGATATTTTCTTCCAAAAAAGGGAAACCACAATTTAGGTTTTGGCAAATATTTTCTTTGGTCCGCACCTGTCCATTCTTGTTCAATAATCTGGCCACAGTGAATAAAGTCTGGAAAACACTTCGGAGAGGAGAAGGCCACGGACAGGAAAGGGTTGACATCTAATGCCTTCGTGGATTGCACCTCCTTCAGATGTAATGTTCTACACCTCTGTTGTCGGATAGGACAAGGATATTGTATCAAAGAGGAGTGGGAAAGGAATCCTCCTCTTAAGCTCCATCCGCAACCCTTCCTCCTCAGAAGGTACATCTTCGTCGTCACTGTGTAACTTTTTTTGATCAGGATCCCCCCAAGAGCCTCGATATCCTCACCCTGACCCTCTGTATGTAGTAGTAAATATTTATTTGTTTGACTGTTGCAGTCTTTATAAAAAGCAACATTACACATACATATTCAGTACATTCAATCATCAATATAATCAGTTTAAAAATCTATCATTTAAAATCCATAAAAATTTGAAACACACACAGATCAGCAACTTTCAATGTCCATCAATACTGCAGTTGTACTAGATCTATAAACAGTGATCTAAAAAATAGCACATATAGATTCCCCCAGTAGTAAAGTACAGTTATGCAAGAACTTACCGTAACAGTAGATCTTCGAGAAGAGCTCCTGCAACAGGCTATTACCATTAGGACTATGCTGCAGGCATTGGGACCCACTGGAAAACTCAGCTAGCAGTACTCAGGAGGGGCCACCCCAGACATAGGCTCCGCAAAGACGTTGACTATAGTACAAAAAGGGGGCGGTCCCAGACTCCACCTCAGTTCACCCGCGGAAGACCCGGGAACAGGTTCTGACAGGCGGAGCATGCCGAACAGATGTAGAACTCTCCAGGGAGAAGGAGGGCAAGAAAGCAGCACCTGCTGCAAGAGCTCCTCTCGAAGATCTGTTACAGCAAGACCTTATGTAACTGTACTATCTTACTTCAAGTGGGAGCTCTTGCAGCAGGCTATTACCATTAAGACCAAGTCCTGAGCAGTCCCGTGAGAAGGTGCAGAAATCATCCCCAGGAGGCAGCTAAAGATGACAAGTGCTGACCAACTAGGCACACTAAGACAGCAGACCTTGGGGGAACGTTAGGTCGAAACCGGCCCTGCGCCTGGAAACAATACCCAGGCTAAAGTGCCTAATGAAGGTGTGCACTGAGCTCCAAGTAGCCACTGCACAGATGTTTCTGACTGAGACGTTCCTCAGTGATGCAAAGGAAGTAGAAACCCCTCTAGAAGAGACTTATTGTATTTGTTGAAGCAATAAACAATGCAGTGGACTAGCCACCTGGAAATAGTCTGCTTCAACACCGGTCTACTGAGCTGTTGTGGCGCGAAGGCCACAAAAAGCTGCTCCCGACTAAGGTGAGGAGCCGTGCATTTGAGATAATACCTCAGCGCCCTGTGGATGTCCAAAGTGTGCAGGAGCACTTCCCCTCTATTAGAATGATCAGGATAGTAAACTGGAAGGTCAACATTCTGATTCAGAGCTCACTCTAAATCAACCTTAGGAAGAAACTTAGGATTCATACGTAGGGGAAACCCTTTCCCTGTGAAAAATCAAATAAGGTCCCTTACGTATCAGGGCCTGAAGCTTGGAAACTCAGAGTAGAAGTAACTGCAACCAAAAAAGAAACCTTCCAAGAAAGATAATGCAGCTCACAATCTGCGGCAGGTTCGGAAAGGAGGAGGGTAAGCTTCTCCAGCACAAATAGGAGATCGGGGGGTGGGGATTAGATCTCTAATGGGAGGCTGTACGTGCAGAATGCCCCTCAAGAAGGTTCGGGACATGTCCAGCTGGGCCAAGGTTTTTCCTTCCAACACAGCATGGTAGGCAGAACCGCAGACAAATGCACTTTAATGGAAGAGTAGCTCAAGCCTTGGTTTAATAAGGAGAGGAGATACTGCAAAACTGAGTTCACTGGACAGGTAAGGGATTCTAAGTGACGAGAAGAAGCCCAGAGGCAAAAACACTTCCACTTCATAGCATAAGTGGACCTGGTAGAAGGCTCTCTCGCCGAGACAAGCACGTCTGCCACCTCCTGAGAGACCCCGTACCTAGACTTGACTAGGTCTGCAGGAGCCATGCATGACGATGCAGGAACTTTCTTTTTTCTCTCAAGTATTTTTCCCTCCCATCGCTGCTGGCTGGGCCCCCTATCGGTCGACCTGCCTGTTCCCCTCCTACCTGAGATCCTCCCAGCTGTGCCTCTGTCATCCTTCACCCATGCACCCGTGAAGCGACAGCCTTCTGCTCCTTGGCACTTTCTTCTGGTGCTCCTTCCAGCAGAGGTGATTGGCAGACTAGGTCTGCAGTGGGCAGGGTCCAATGATGGAGGTGGGGGCAGAAGACATCTTCCTCCCAGCCAACGGGAGTTTTCTTTTATTCATGAGTGCGGCCCCCCCAATTAGGAGCCCGGATGTGCAATGACGTCCAGTGCGACCAGGCGCACTCCCGCACCCTTCCCGAGGACATCCACCGAGGCTCCTCCCTGTACCAGCGTGATCCCTGGCTGTTGCACTCCCAGCCTCTGCTGAGAGTTGCTCATGCCGAGTCATCCATCCACCCACCCATCCTCCCTCCCCAGGAGTAGAGAGCAGTCCTCCAGACACTCTATCCTCCCCCTCTGATCCAGAGCTCGATCCCAAACCTAGGTTACTGGCGTGGCATCCAGCGCCTCGACCCTCAGCGTCACCAGGCTGGTCAAGGTGCAGAGACTTGAGATCCGTATGGACCAACATGCCCTGATCCTGTGACAGCAAGTGCAAGCTCCAAGGCAACAAAACCGGAGGTTCAGTGCCAGCTGCTGAAGTAATGGGAACCAAATCTGCTGAGGCCACAACGGGGTAACGAGAATCATTCGTGCCCCCTTGGCCTGCAGCTTCAAAAGAACCCTCTGGATCAGTGGAAAGGGAGGGACGACGTACAGAAACCTCCCTGTCCAACAGAGGGACAATGCGTCTGGCTGAAAAACACTAAGTGCGTGCTCTCACGAGCAAAAAAAAAAAAAACTGGCAGTTTTGCACTGCGTGAAGATGCAAAGAGGTCTAGCTCTGGAAGACATCACACATCAAAGAGCTGGGCCGCTACAGACTGGAGTAGCTCCCATTCGTGTGCCTTGGACCGTGAACGGCTTAGACTGTCAGCCAAGATGCTCTGGATGCCTGGAACATGCACTGCGGCGAGGGATATGTGATGATCCAGAGCCCAATACCAGATTCTCATCGCCTCCCTGCACAAGGGGTAGGAGTGAGTTCCCCCTTGTTTGTCGATATAGAAGACAACCGCCATATTGTCCGTCTGGACCAGAAGAGAGCCCGGTAATAAGTCCTCTCGAAATGCCTCGAGGGCGTTAAGGACCGCTCGCATTTCCAGGACACTGATATGAAGTCCACCCTCTTCCGGAAACCACGTACCCAGAGTACGATTGCTCACAGATGCATTCCCCAACCGAGCTCGGAGGTGTCTGTGGACAGGATCCGGATCGGTGGCTCTTGATGAAAGGGAACCCCTTGTTGCAAGTTTGAGGGGTTCAGCCACCAAGTAAGGGTCCTCCTGACTGGGTCAGAGATCCGAACCAAGCGCTCTAGACCGTCGGACCTTTGGTCCCACTGCACCCTGACAGCATCCACTGCAGGACCCTCATGTGGAGGCAGGCCAAGGGAAAGTACAGTTACGTAAGAACTTACTGTAACAGTAGATCTTCGAGAGGCGCTCTTGCAGTAGGTAATTACATATAGGACTGACGTCGGCCGGCGGCAGGACCCCGCGGAAAAATTTCTAGCTAGCAGTCCCTGGCGGGGACCGCCCCCACGTCACATGACCGGCGCCATACGACGTCGGTATAAAACGGCGGTCCCGGACGCCCACCTTCCAGTTCTTTCCCGCCACAGGCCCGGAAGGCTCGGACGAGAGAGAAGCAGATATTTCCCTCAATGGAAAAGGAGCTGAAAAAGCCTAGGGGGATGGAGGGCGGGAAGGTATTACTTACTGCAAGAGCCTCTCTCGAAGATCTACTATTCATGTAAGTTCTTACTAACTGTACTGTCTTACTTCGAGAGGGCTCTTGCAGTAGGTAATTACATGTAGGACAGAATCCCAAGCAGTCTGGAACAAACGAAAGGCACCGGGAGGAGGAACTACTCCAAAAGGCAGAAAATAGTCTAGCCGGTCTCAAGAAAGGAGGCCTTGCAAGACAGCTAACCCGAAGCCTGCTCTACGGCGAGAGGCAATGTCCAAACTGTAATGTTTAGTAAAGGTATGGACAGAAGTCCAAGTGGCGGCAGCACAGATGTCTGCCGCAGACACGTTCTTGAAACAAGCCGCAGAGACTCCACGAGTGGAGTGACATCTCACTTGATCCGGGAGGGTCTTGTTGTACTTGTCATAACAGAAAGTGATGCAAAGGGCCAACCATTTTGATAGGCACTGCTTAGAGACAGCACCGCCTTCTCTTTTGTGAGCAAAGGAGATGAACAACTGATCAGTCTTTCTGAGATCATCCATGGTATGGAGCAGGTATTCTCTTTGATTGGAGTACTGCGTGAAGAAAGCAGGTAATTCAATAGACTGATTCGAGGTAGATTCTGCTACCACCTTCGGAAGAAACTTAGGATTCGTGTGAAGAGCTACTCGTTCTTTGTGAAAAATCAAATAAGGGATTTTGCACATGAGGGCCTGGAGCTCAGAAATTTTGCAAGCAGAAGTAATGGCCACCAAGAAGAGCGTCTTCCACAATAAAAACTTCAAGTCTGCGGAAGCTGCAGGCTCAAAGGGAGGAAGGGTAAGTTTCTCGAGGACAAAGTTTAAGTCCCAAGGCGGAGCTGGAGCCGGACAGGGGCCTGAGATGAAGGACCCCTCTGAGGAAAGTTTTGGATACCTCCAGCTGGGCAAATGCCTTCTCTGCGAAAGGGACATGGTAGACTGAAATAGCTGCCATATGGACTTTCAAAGAGAAGTGACTGAGACCTAGGTCGAAAAGATGACGTATGTACTCAAGCAGAATGGTCACAGGGCAGGAAAAGGGCTCCACATTCCTGGACGCAGCCCAGATAGAAAATCTTTTCCAGTTCATGGCATAGGTGGACCTAGTGGAGGGCTTTCTAGCCTCCACCAGAATCTTGGCCACCTTGGAGAAAGCCAAAGCAGCAGAGCTAGGTCTGTAGGAGCGATCGCGTGAGTTGAAGGACTTGAGTCCTGGATGGACCAGGGTCCCCTGATCCTGGGTCAGCAATCCTTGAAATAAAGGAAGGAGGAACCTCCTGAGTATTGTTGTAGAAGAGAACCAGATTTGCCTGGGCCAGAAAGGAGCGATCAGAATCATTCTCGCTCCTTCTAAAGCAAGCTTCTGAAGCACACGAGGGACCAGAGGAATTGGTGGAAAAGCATAGACGAAATCCGTCCTTTCAGCTTAGAGATAGAGCGTCGCTCCAGAAAGCACCTCGCTCTGGAGCGAGCGAGCTAAAGATTGGAAGCTTTACATTTTGGAAGGAAGCGAACAGGTCTATCTGAGGAGTCCCCCAAATCTGAAAGATGCTTTTTAGAACTTTTTCGTCCAATTCCCACTCGTGTGGAAGAGCCGACGAGCGACTGTCTGTCTGCGAGGACATTGTCGACTCCCGGAACATGGATCGCCGTGAGATGGAGGTTGTGGAGAGTTGCCCAATCCCAGACCCTCACTGCTTCCCCGCACAGCGGGTAGGACCGAGTTCCTCCTTGCTTGTTGATGTACCACACCACGCACATGTTGTCCGGTTGGACAGCTAGGTGACCGGGAAGGATGTATTGGTGAAGGGCCTGGAGTGCATACAGCACTGCTCGAAGCTCAAGCACGTTGATGTGGAGAACTATCTCCAACTTTGACCAAAGGCCTTGGGTTCGGTGAGGACCCAGATGGGCTCCCCAACCTTCACCTGAAGCGTCCGTGATCAGAGTCTGATCGGGGGGAGGATGAAAAAAGGGGACCCCGAAGAGGTTCTCTCGAACCATCCACCATTGCAAGTCTCTTACCATCGGCGAGGAGATCAGAACCAGATGATCTAGGTTGTCTACTCATTGATCCCACTGAGATCGAAGAGTCCACAGAGATTCTCATGTGGAGGCGTGCGCGCGGAACCGTCGGGATGGCTGCCGCTATAAGCCCCAGTAGACGGAGCACTGACCTCGCCGGAACCCTCTTGTGTTCCGATAGGAAGGAAATCTGTGACTGGAGGAGGCCCCTGTCGGAGGCAGAAAGGCCTTGCACAAAGTTGTGTCGAGAATTGCCCGATGAACTGGAGCCTCTGTGAAGGATCCAGGTGAGACTGGAATGGTTGATGGTAATATCCAGGTCAGTGAAAACCTGCTGGGTGAGGGAGAGAAATGCAGGAGTTCCTCCCTGGACGGGGCCGCCAGGAGCCAGTCGTCCAGGTAGGGGAAAACCTGAGCTCCCAAGAAGCATGGGTGGGCGCTACCACCGCCAGGCATTTGGTAAAGACTCGGGGGACAGAGGAAAGACCAAATGGGAGGCGCCTGGAATTGGTAGTGGACCCCTGGGCATGCAAACCTGAGGTAGCTCACCGATGCGAAGGCGAATGAGGATGTGCGAGTGCATCCTGCATATCTAGTGCACAAAAGCCATTGGCCCAGCGGAACAGGGGCAAAAGGGATTGAAGGAGAGCATCCTGAACCTCTTGTACTCCCACATACAGGTTCAGGGAGCTGAGATTGAGAATAGGTCTGAGATCTCCAGTCTTCTTTGGTACAAGGAAGAAGAGAATAGTACCCGTCCTGTAGAGGTGAGGAGGGCGGGCTCTATAGCCTGTTTATCAGGGGCTGAGATTTCTTCCCTGACCAAAGGAAGATGGTCCCTTGAGTAAGTGGAGTTCGGGGGAGAGCAGGGCGTGGAGGTTTCTGTAGAAACTCTGGAGTGCCCTCTCTGCTATGATCTAAGCACCCATGAATCGAGCTATCCTCCCAACCTGGAAGGCGGAGGAGAACCTCCCTCCTACCGGTTCCTCCAGGCGTCCGGGACGTGGTGGGAGAGGAAAGAGTCAGGTGGTGTGAGGCAGCGCGCAGCTGGGGCACCGTTGCTTTGAGGCGGCGGGGCCTGGCAGCTGTGGGGCCCGACGTTTAGTGGCCCACCTTCCCTGAAGTTTCGCTTGAGGCCGGCTGCGTCTGAGAAAGGGACGGTACATTGAATCAACGGATTTAAGGGCCGTCCCCTTCTCCTGCAAATCAGTGATGATGTCCTTGACATCACCACTGAAACACAGAACCCCTGAAAGGTGCTTCTTGGATGGCTGACTGCACCTCAGGACCAGACCTGACACCCGGAGCCATCGTGGCCTTGAGGCAGTGAGCGCCAGAGCTCAGATCCTCGATGTCCACTCGCAGTGAGTGGGTCCTCAGAATGTGACGACTAGCCGGGCGGACCAGGTCGGCCAACTCCTGCTTGAGTTGAAGTCAGGCAAAAGTCTATCTTGGATTCCGCCTGGTGGAGGCTGGCCTTCTGGTAATCCCTCATATGCACTACATAGTTCCAGGGCCCTAATCCCACTGTGGAAGAAGCGTAGATCTTCCTTCCATACTGATCAGGGCGAGATTCCTTATCCGGAGAAGCGAGCTCAAGTGTTTGGGTGTGCTGACCGGCCGTGGCGGCCTAATCTACAGGAGTCTGCTGGGGTGAGAGTCTAAAAGTCTACACCCTCCGGGCCTGATACAGCCTGTTCGACTTCCTGGGAAGTGGGGCTAAAGCGACTGAGTTGTTTCCAAATAATGCTGAAGCTAGGTGGGCGTGAGGAGGCTCGATCAGGGTGGCACCAAGGCAAGAGCGGAGGGCAAGTCCAGATGTTCGGCGAGTTTAACCGCTGAGGATCTGGTTCTAAAATACCACTGATGGACTTCCTGGATCTTCCTGAGCAACTCCGTGAAGGAAGGATCCTCCGGAGGAGTCCTCGACCGGGGCTTGGACGGAGATTGTGGCTCGTTGTCTTTCTCGGAACATCCATCGGAAGCATCCGAGGAGTCCGAGAGAGATGGGGAGGAAGAATCTGAAGCAGAGTAAGACTCCCTAACCCGTCTAGGGGGAGGAACGGGTTCCTTGGGAGGGATCCCAGAATCGTGTCCTGCCCTCTCTGGATCAGAGGGCAAAACCGGGAATCGGAGGAGGAGAGGAGAGTGCCGTCTAGGGTCACCAGGCAGGGGGTGGCACCATCGCCGTAAGATGGCTCTCGACTTCCTTGGTGAGCGAGCCTGGCCTCAGCCCACCAAGAGGCAAGAATCCAAGATCCACCGGCGCCTAGGGGCGGTGGAGGAGGAGGGAGGATAGTTGTGCAGGAGGAAATCCCATGGGAGGTATCACGTAAGCCAGCTACGGGTATCCCAGAGTCAGGTGCGGGCACAGGATACTGGGACCTGGGAGAGACAGATTGTCGGATACTACGGCGGATACCCAGGCACTGGAGGAGCTGCTGGAGCAGGCGGCCCGGGTACTCCACAGGCGGATCAGCCGGATAGGCCCGTGGGGTGGAGGCCCGAGGAAGAGAGAAAATCCCTGTCGGCGGAGGCGGCGGCAGAAACCCGGCGTCAGATCTAGTTCTTCAGGAAGAGGATCGGACGGTGCCCATGGTCCCGAGCCTCGTCCGGGGCGGAGGGAAAAATCCCGGGGGTCAGGCAGAGCGCTGGGGCTCCCCTGATGGCAGCGAAGGCTGCGGGAGCCTGGAGCAAGCAGAAACAGTAGGGTTCGCCGTGGGCTCAGAGGCAGAGTCCCGGCGGGCGCCAGAGGCCCAGCGTCCGGCAGGGGGCCCTCATCGAGGTGGGCCGAGGATGAGAAGAGCCCTGGTCAGGGGACACTGCAGGCGCCGCCCGAAGGGTCGAGGCTGCTTAGAGGCCTTCTCCCAGCGTCGTCCGGAGGCAGGCGTCCGGCTAGGAGGTGCCGCAGCAGTAGGCCGAGGGCCCTTGCGGGCGCACTGGGGCTGGAGTCTCCTTGCCCGGAGATACCCGGTGGCTCGAAATCCGAACCCGTCGGCGGGCCGGCGCCTCCTCTAAAGCCTTGAGGCTGCCGTCGGGCGATCCCGGAGGGATGTTACCTTGCCACCGACTCCAGCGGAGTCGCAGGAAGAAGGCCTTCTCCGGTGCCTTTCCTTGTCCCACTTCTTGTGCCCTTCAGGAGGCGGCGCCTGCGAAGTTTTCTCAGCTCTTTCTCCATCGCAGACATCTTCTTTTTGAGGAGATGGGGTTCGAGGGACTGCTGGCATCGTCTGTGGGTGGCCGCCTTGAACCGGAGGCAGTGCGGACACTTGTCGACCGCATGGTCGGGGCCTAGGCAGAAGAGGCAGAGGGAGTGACCGTCTTTGTGAGGCAGTTGGGTGCCGCACGAGTCGCACTTATTCTTTGAAGGGGACGACATATACTGACGTTCACCTGACGAAAGAGGAATAAAATTCTGAAACTGTTCGGAAAAAAACGACGAAGTAACAGGACTGAGCGATAAGAACTTAACCGTGAGGCGCTGCATGAGCTGACGGCGGGAAAGAACTGGAAGGTGGGCGTCTGGGACCGCCCCTTTATACCGACGTCATATGACGCCGGTCACCTGACGTGGGGACGGTCCCCGCTAGGGACTGCTAGCTAGAAATTTTTCCGTGGGGTCCTGCCGCCGGCCGGCATCAGTCCTATATGTAATTACCTGCTGCAAGAACCCTCTCGAAGTAAGAGCTACAGGAATGGTCGCGGCCATGTGCCCCAGTAAACTGAGGAAAGTCCAGGCTTGGACTTGAGGGGTCATACAGACTGATCGAGCCACCTCTCAGACGATCCCCCCTTTCCTGAGGGAGGAAGACAATGCCCTGTACTGTGTTCAGGACCACTCCTATGAAGAAGAGTCACTGACTGAGCTCTGGGGACAACTTTACAAAGTTCAGGGTGATCCCCAGCTCTTGGAATAGTGTATAGGTATCTCCGAGAGCTTAAAGCAGACGCACCCTTAAGGGAGCTGCTAAGAGTCAATCATCCAGGTAAGGGAAAACGTAATGTCCCAAGCATCTGAGAGCCGCAGTTACCACAGCTAGGCACTTGGTGAAGACTTGAGGAGCAGAGGAGAGGCCAAATGGCAGGACCTGAAACTGATAATGCCTCCCCTGGTAGTGGAACCTCAAACTTCTGGTGGGGAGGGTAGACCGCTACATGCATGTACGCATCTTGCATGTCCAGGGAGCAGAGCCAGTCCCCCTGGTGCAACAGGGGAATTAGACCCTTCAACGTCACCACCCTGAACCTTTTGTATTCGATAAAGAAATTTAACGAACTGAGGTCCAGAGTGAGCCGAAGGCAGTTTGTCCTTTTGGGAACCAGGAAGAAGTGGGAGTAAAAAAACCCCGTCCTGCTGCCCGAGGCACTGACTATCGCCCTTTTTTTGTAAGAGGGCCTAAATCTCTCCTTCTAGCAAGGGAATATGGGGAGGAGGACAGCGGTAGGACCGTGGCAGAGATTCCAGAGGAATTTCTGTGAACTCCAGAGTATGTCCTCTCTTTATGATGTCCATGACCCAAAGGTCTGAATTTATCTTGCTCCAGCCCTCCACGTAGGGGGGAGAAACGACTCCCCACTGCCTCCCCCTGCACCTCTGGTGGAGGAGGGAGAGCCAGTGAGGAGTCATTGGGCGAGTAAGGGGGTAAGCAGAGAGGCCTGGGAGGACTTGGGGCCTTTCAAATGGGTCCTTCCAGCTTGCTGGGAAGTAGCCTTCCTTTTGAAGCCTCTTTGCTGCTGTTGGTCAGTGCTGGTGTTCTGCTCTGAGGACTTACGAAAAGGAACACTTCTTATTGCATCCTTGATCCCACTTAGAGTTATCGGATGGACCAAATCCACCTCCTGGAGACGTGAGATAAGTTTCTCCGTCTCCTCCCCAAACAGCACCGAACCTTGAAAGGGAAGGTTCTTGATGCCGGACTACAGGTCCTGTGAGAATCCTGAGACTCTGAGCCAGGCATGGCGCCTAAGGCAAATGCCGGAGGCTGCAACCCTAGACAACATATCTGCAGTGTTGCACGAGGCATACAGAACATGTGTGCCCACATCCAAATACATCTTAAGAATCTCCAGGAGCGTGGTCTCCTAAGCAGAGTCTGGCAAGGCACTGGCTACCCCTTGGCCCTTCTCCCATAACACATTCTGGAATTCTATCATGTGAGTTAGGAAGTTGAGTGACCTAATGGAGCAGGTGGAGGCAGAATAGACTTTCTTGCCCACCTGGTCCAAGTATCTGGACTCTGGATCGGGCTGCTGTGAACTCTGGTGTGTCGGCTGCTTTGACTTATCGTGAGCAACCGCAATTTCCATGGAGTCAGCCTGAGGGTGTTCCGCCAGAAATTACTCCACCCTCAGCATTCTGTACAGCCTGTTTGACTTCTTTGGAACTGCTGGGGTAATCGCTGGATGCTTCCAGGTAAGCCTGGTCAGGTCCTGGAAGGTGTCCACCAAAGGAGGGACCACTAGAGGCTTGGGCTCCTTTTGCCTCAGGTATTTGGTCAACCTCCAGCGTGCTGGATCCAGGTCCTCCATCTCCCAACCACTGGAGGCCTGGATGTGCCTCATGACGTCCATAAAAGTGGGGTCATCAGGAGGCAAGCAGGGGGTCTCTGTCATCCGGGGAGACCCTATCTCGTGAGAGACTGGTCTGAGGAAGAGGACGACGAGAGGCTCTAATGAGAGGAAGGTGACCTCGACCTGGATTGGCCCCCATCCTCTAGACCATAAGCATTGGGAGACTGACATCTGCTAGGAGACGACAACGGTTAGAAGACAGACGGTCCCGAGACTGGTGACGGCTGCAGGACTTGCTCCGGGGTGATCGACGGCGGCTAACAAAGCTGGATGAATGTTGCCGGCATCTGTCCTTAGAACGGGAGCGGTACCCGACTGCAAAGGGGGGGAGCGGGACCTAAAAGTGATAGACCACTCAACCGGCAGAGGTTTAGAGGGCAGTTCTGAAGGGTTACCCCCAGGTACAGGAGTCACCGCCGGGTCAGGTACTGGAGCTAGGTTTGGCTTGGGAGGAACCATGTCCCTTTTAACCTGGCTCCATCAAAATTGGAAGAGCTCCTTAATTTCTTCTTTACAGAAAATACTCGCTGCCATGCCCACCGAAGGGTTCAGCAAGGCTGGGTCCTGCTCAGTGGGTGATGCCGGAAGGTCAGGGAGGTCCTGTGAAGAGGAACTCAGGGAGCCGCCTTCAGGAGTGGTGGCCTGTTCCACCGGCGATGGGGCCCGGGCTGGCACCTTCTGCGCTGAAGGACAGCCGACACCGGTCCCAGACATCTTTCTGGTCCAACAGCTTAGTCGGGGTCTGGTCAGACTGGGCAGATTTCGAAGGGCAGGGACCTGACAGAAGCTTCGATGAGGGTTCGTGAGCCTTGGATGCAAGCTTACCCAGAGCCCTGGGTAAAGCTGAACCTGAGGCTTTCTTCGGCGGGGCCAAGGCATGCGCCGATAAGGAGGCCTTTGGGACATCGCCAGAGGTGGGGGGGGCACTGCTGTGTCCTTCACCTTCTCGGGTGGCTTGCCTTCGAAGATCCAGAAGGTCAACTCTGGTCTTGAGTGTGTTTGGAACGGTGACAGTGGTCCAAGCCACTGGAGCTGGAGGACAAGGCTTTCTTATACAGCAAGCGGAAGTTAGGACGGGACCGACCTCAGTCCTTGTCCCAGGACTTACAGGACTTCTCCTTGAGTTTAGTCTTCTACCCGGAAGAGCTCTGTATAACTGCCACTTGTTTTTCCAATAAATGGGCCTTCAGGCGTCTAATCCTTGTCCTACTGGTAAAGCCCTTGCAGATGTCGCAGGTCTGGAAGTCGTGGTCCGGGCCAAGGCAGAAGACACAGGCCTTCGCGGGAGTCTTTGGCCGGAATTTGACGGCCACAGGAACATAGTCTTCTTGGGCCCGTAGGAGGACATCGATGATGGAGAAGACGACATGCGATGAAGAAAAAAATTACTAGAAATGGGAAGGAAACCTGAGAAACTTCACTGAACTGCTTTACAATGAGCTAAGGTCAACTGCTGAGAGCGGGTCTGCGGTGGGAAAGAACTGAAGTGGAGCCAGGGACCGCTCCCTTTTGTACCATGGCCGTCAGGGGGTGGCTCCTGCTGGGTACTGCTAGCTAAGAATTTTCCAGTGGGTCCTAGTGCCTGTGGCATAGTCCTAATGGTAATAGCCTGCTGCAAGAGCTCTCACTTGAAGTAAGATCATAAATTCGACTGGGGGCACAAATGAAAGTTTTTAATCTAGCAGATATAGCACTAGGAAGAAAATCAATAGCAGATGTATCAAAGTACTGGCAACTGCAATGAAAGAATCCAAGATAATATAGCCATATAATTATATCACATCTTTAAATTCCATGCCAGGGAAAGGAACAAGATCAAAAGATGGTTCTGGATATATGAAGTACTAAGAACTAAAGGAAAAAATATTTAAGTTTAAATGCATTAAATGCTAACTCTAGTTCAAAACCTAGCCGAGCATTTCCTACACTATATAAACCAATTTGTGATTCCCCCCTCCAATTTCTGAGATTACTGTAAAATATACTACCATGCCAGCAGAATAGGCCCAATGGTCTTTCGTGTCTGCTCTTTTGGTCAGCCCCCACCCTGGGAGCTGAACTTGCTGCCCCCCTCGCCTTCTCTAGCTTCTCCCTTCCCCATTTCGGATATTCTCGCTGCACTGGATTTTGCTTCCAGAACCCTTCCCCTGTACCTGTCCCACCCCCTCTTGAGCCCCTCCACCATCTCTGCCTCCACCAGCCCCCTGGGCAGCGCATTCCATGGATCCATCACCCTATCAGTGAAGTAGCACCTCCTCCCTTCTCCCCTGAATCTTCCCCCCTTCAGCTTCCACTCATGCCCTCTAGTTGCCCCCTCCTCCTTCCCTCGAAGCACCCCGACTGCTCCTCCCCTATTTACCCCATTCATGTACCTGAAAACCTCCATCATGTCCCCCCGGTCTCCTCTCTCTTCCAATGTGTACATATTTAGCTCTTCGGTCCTGTTCCTCAAGCCCCAAACCATGGTCCTCTGGACCCTCTCCAGGAGCCCAATGTCTCTCTTCAAGTGTGGCCTCCAAAACTGCACAGTACTCTAGGTGCGGCCTCACCAAGCAGTTATACAGAGGGAGTATCACTTCCCTCCTTCTGGAGGTGATCCCCCTAGCGATGCATCCCAGCATCCTGTTGGCCTTGGCTGCTGCCCTCCTACAAGTCTCCAAGTTGTTCATCTTGACATCCATCACCACCCCCAGGTCCCTCTCCGCCATAGAGACTTGTAGCATTCCCCAGGGTGTACACTTGGCCAGGGTTTCTGGCCCCCAGGTACAGTACCTTGCATTTCTCTGCATTGACCCTCAGCTTCCACTTTCTAGACCATCTTTCCAGAGCCTCCAGGTCACCCTGCAGGGCCACCCTTCCCTCCTCTCCATCCACCACCGTCCCCAGTTTTGAGTCATCCGAAAAGAGACTCATCTCACTCCTGATACCTGTCCTTATGTCAGAGACATAGGCATTGAACAGGAGGGGCCCAAGGACCGATCCCTGTGGGACCCCACTAATGACCCTCCTTGGGGATGAAACTATCCCGCCAACTACGACCCTCTGGGTCCGGTCTAGGAGCCAACTGCCTATCCATCTGTTCATCTGGTTCCCATAATCAGCTAATCTTTTTTATATATATCATTTAACATTTTCTCCTCTGCAGCCACAGCCCTGCTCTACATCCAGCCACCGCTCCACTCCGCTGCTGACCCCGAAACTCATGCCCGCTGGCTGAGCCATAACTACCTGCGAAGGGGCCCGTGCCTGGCGAGGAACCAGTACCGCACATGCCTCCAGGCATCGGTGGGCGGAGCTACGGCTATCAGCTGCCTCAGACCAGTGCTGCCATTTTCCCTGTTCTGTTTCCCTATTGGGACCATGGATGTTCAATGACATCCGTGTACCTACAGCCAGGCGTCTGCCATGGCTCCCCCCCGTTACACACACCGCTGCCTGCGGTACCTCAGGGGGTTGCCGCGAAAGCGTATGTAAAGTCCCCATCCCACCCCAGGACCAAGAAGGCTGTCTAGCCAACACTCAATCCCAGTACTCCCCTGCCGACCCCCAACGCCCCGAGCTCGTTCCCGAACCCGGGTCGCTGGTGTAGCATGGGGTGTGGCATCCAGCGCCTCAACACTCGGCACCACCGGGCCGGCATAATCAGCTAATCTTTTAATTGTATAGTCTTCTGAATGTATTAATATATTGGTAAGGAGCAATTTATCCAGATCACTCAAGTTCTGCAAGTATGGAGCAAGCCAATACAAGAGAGCTGACGCTCTGTATAGTCAGGGTCAGGGTCTGCCTGCAGATCTGTATGGGCAGCTGTGTCCTGCTCCAGTGCAACCGGACATGCCTCTGTGGGCCCACCCGACCTCAGGGGCCTGGTCTGGGGTCGGGTGCATCTGATGGGATGTCCTGCGGAACATCAGGGCCCAAAAGCTCTCCTAAGAGCAACAACAAAGATTTATGCAATTCTGCTTTGCCACTACCAGCCAGTACACCAAGTGCACCCTCACCCCAACTCAGAGGTCCAACTGGGGATGGGGTGGAACCACAGGAGACATATTAGCCAGAGTAACACAATGGGGGCAACAGGAATCCAGAGGAGAGTGTCGTATTACCCTTTTGCATGTCCTACATTATTTTAGCATAAGAGGTCTCTGATAACAGATGGTACAAAAAAAAATATATACTAATTCTGTAGATGCCCCCAAGAGCAAAACTAAGTTACATAAGAACAGGTTAGATAAAATGACTGCCACGATCCCCACCTGCAAACGTGGGGAAAAACGGCCAGAGTACAAAGAGACTGATGTAGCAGCCGGTTTGGCTAGATAAAGACTGCTCGCAGTCAGTCAGTCAAGCTGAAAACACTAGAAATACAGAGCCACCGTGTTTATCACTTGAATGTGCAGGAGCGTGCATATACTCATGTGGGGCAGTGCATGACACTGACACATCGGGGAGATGGCACCTGAGCACAGGCGTCCAAGCGCACTTAGGCTACAGGAAGCCTGAGGAGAAAAGGGTATGGTCCAATGGACGGGCAGTAGGAAGAAGGCGGGAAGCCACCACAGCTCAACAGTGTCGTTGAGAAGAAAAAGCGCCACAAGCTGTAGCCAGTGATGCCCCACAAAAGTAAATAAAGATCAAGAAAAATCAGATCTCACCCTTGTTGTCTGGTTCCCCTCCCTGTTTTGCTTTTCATAAAACACCAAAAACTGGGAAAAGAAAGTTTAAAGGGGAAAGGTCCCCTCAAACAACTGATTCCAGAATTAAAGGGGCAACCCCCCCCCCCAAGTAAAAAACAGAAACACCACCTAAAAATACAAAACAAAAAGCAAGACAAAACAGGAGCCACCTTAAGCTGGGGGCCAAATGCCCAAAAAACGGAGAGGGGCCACAGGGACACCCTGACAAAAACACTAAAAAACAGGTACTTACCTGAGGCACTTTTTATTCCTTTTTAAAAATGGAAAATCAGAGACCTGCTACAAAATCAGCAAGCACCCCTGAACCATTGTGGTAGACGTGGCCCCTAATCCATGCAAAGGCAGTGGAAATGGGGGAAAACAAAGGAGTCAGTTAGCCAATTTGAAAGCCGCAGCTCAACAGGCACAATTTTAATTTAGGGGTGCTCCTTGAGACCAGGCAGCCCCAATCTGCTATGCAGAATTGCAGCCCCAAAGACTTGATCGTCAAAAAGTAATTCTCTTCTTTAAGAAGAAGCCCAAGTTGCTTCCCCTTTGATGGCACAGCAAAGACTGGAGAGTTGCTGCTGTCTGGAATGTAGAGGTGCCCCGGATTCTATCCGGATTACAGCTTTGGACTGTGCCATATCCCCTAGCAGGGGTGCACATAACTCATCTAATAAATCCCATTGACAATGTGGAGTGCTACAGAAATAAGGTTACTTACTTGTAACCATAGTTTGACAACTAGTATTCAATTCACATCAACACTTAGGCAGCGTTCCATGGAACATGATCAGTCACCGGAACAGTCTTCAAGTTCGACTGCTCCTACTACCCAACCATATGACCATCTGCATTCAGATCTGTATGCTGGAAGCAGAATCCACAGCAAGCCTTGCCAGGGGAGGTCAGGTGGATTGTGTGCATGTGAAATGAAAACTAGTAGTAGCACGATGGTTAAAAGTAAGTAACCTCTATTTCTAACTACCTAAATTCAGTTCACTACCCATTCTTAGTAAAATTCTTAGCTCTCTTCAAGAGGAGGGGGCAAGGCACACACTCTAAATTAAGCAGAGAGAGAAAGACTGGAGGACTAAGGACCTAAAAGCAGCATCAAAACAACTAAGCAAGTCGATACTGTAATGGGCCATGAATATGTGTGCATTCGACAAGGAAGCAGGCCTACATATTTCAGAAATGGATATGTACCAAACAGCAATAAAAGAGGCAGCACTATATCTGGTGAGAGTGCCTTCAACATCTCACCACGGAATCCGGCTGTACGCTCTGGGCAGAAAAGCATAGCACGACCAACATCCAGCATGTGGAGTATTCACTCCCCCCTCTGAAGTGTGAGGTTAAAAAAAAAGTTGTTAGGAGGAGTGCCTAATACAGTGAAACTCAGACTACCTTGGGTGGGAACTTCACATGAGGGAGTGAAGCCCTTGTGGAACAGATACCTCAAACAGTGCCTGGAGCTCCAACACCCATCAGGCCAAGGTGATGGTGACCAAAAAGTTTCATTACTTACCAGAAAACAGTAGATCGTTGTTAAAATCTCCACCATTAGGCCACACCTCTGGAACTGTAAGCTGCCAGTATCAGGACCAGTCTGAAGCTTTTGCATAGCTGGGGCCACCGATGATGATGCACATCATTTGGGCCTATATAACATGGGTGGGCCCATACCACTACAGTTTTGATGCCAGAACTGGTGCTGGGCAAGCTCTCCAAGTATTTTCACTGTTATTACATCACTGCTCTGGATGAATAACTTGTTTAGGACTAGATCTTCCCCTACATCCAAGACTAGCTTGGAGCTGTACCATACCAAAAGGAAACAGGAGTCTGGAACCTCAACCATACAAACACAGAATCTGATGGCAGATAAGGACTGTTTGGCCCATCCAATCTGCCCATCTCTCCCTATCTACACTATTACCGCAGACTATGTCCAATCTACAGCTCTTTCTCCCTCTCCCCCTTTTTAATGCAACTCCCTTGTGCTTATCCTATGCATTCTTGAACCCCACCGTTTTCACCTCCTCTGCTGGAAAGCTGTTCCAGTAATCCACCACTCTTTCTGTGATGAAGTACTTCCACACATCTCTCCTAAACCCCCCTTCCAGCTTAATGTAATGTCCCCTTGTTCCCGAGTACTTTTCTTCTGAAAAATACTTCCCTCCTGTATCTTATTTACCCCTGGGAGATATTTAAAGGTCTCCATCACATCCCCCCCCCCCCACTCCTCTGTTCCAGGGTGTACATACTGAGGTCCTTTAGTCTCTCCTCGTAGGTATTTTGATGCAGACCCTACACCATTTGAGTTGCTCTCCTCTGGACTGCCTCCACACTGTCCATATAGTTCTGGAGATGTGGTCTCAAAAACTGGACATGGTGCTCTAAGTGGGATCTTATCAGAGATCTACACAGAGAAAACCCAACTCCCTCTTTCTGCTGCTAACAGCCCTCCCTATGCACCCCAACATCCCACTAGTCCTCTACTGCCTTGTCACACAGCCTGGCCACCTTTATGTCACCCAATATGATTACCCTCGGGTCTCTTTCCTGCTTGGTGGTCATCACTACCACTCCACCAATTTTGTTCTCTGACCCTGTGTTTCTGTGTCATAAGTGCATTATATAGCACTTTTTCGCACGGAAACCCAGCTGCCATACGCTTGACCACTTTTGTTTTCTCGCGCCTCTGCTCACCCTTTCCACCTCCCCTGGACTATCCACCCTACTGCAGATTTTGGTGTCATCCACAAAGAGGACGACCTTCCTTTACAGCTCCTCTGCAATACCACTTCTGTGTAGTGGAGGACTTTGCTATAGATCCCCCTTGAGTACATCAAAATACAGAATTTCTCAACATATAAAAAACAAGATATGGGAAGCAAAATGATAATGGGAGATTTTAATTTTCCTAACAAACTAGGGCACAAAACAGGGCAGTACACAAGCTCAAGGTTTCCCCCAAAGCATTTATGCATGGCGTGCCTCCATCCTCTCATTCTGAATCCATATCCTTTTACAACACCCCTATGCTTCCTCCCATATTTAAAGAGCCCTGGGGCCCGATATTCAGACATGCACAAAGCACAGTGCAAATGTTTGCGCTGCGACTTGCTACTGCCCAGGAGTCCAAGGATGCTATATTCAGTTGGGTGCTACCTGACTGAATATAGGGCCAATGTCGGCAAAGTTCTAAGTCAAGAAGCACTTCACAGACATGGCGCCTGAAGCTGGGCTCAGGAGTTGGTAATGCCAGAGCAGTACTTACAGTTTTCAAAGGAACCTATGCAAGTGAGCCCAATGCACATGCAAGGTGCTAAGGGGCATTTGCATGCCCAATTATGGACTTACGTGCATGAGTAGCAGAGGCAGGTAGTGCAGCACCCCCCCCAAAAAAACCAGGCCAGTATAGCTGTAGTTATTCCTGCTGCTAGTTTCCCACCCACCCTCTAATCCCCAGTCCTGTATTAGTAATATAATTCCCTGGTGCTAGTGGTCCCCCGCCTCAATACCCAGACCACTAGTATTTATATAATTCCTGGTGCTAGTTGTCCACCCCCACCCTCTGACCCCAGTTTTACATCGTTCCTGGTGCTAGTGGACCTCCCCACCCTCCGATCCCATGCCCCATATTAGTAGTATCATTCTTTTCTGCTAGTAGCCCCCCCCACCACAGACACACACCAAACGTATCACAAATATAAAAGATCTAGCATGTGAGGATAGACTCAAAGACCTGGATATGTACTTACTGGAATACAGAAGATTATGAGGGGACTTGTGTCTGTTTTTTAGGGCACATAAGGAAGGTGATTTATGGGAATGCACTGGACTGACAAATAAGGACAAATGTAGAGACACAAGGTATCATGACCTTTGGCTAAAAGGGGATAAATACAGGACAAATCAATGAGGAGTTTGGTTGAACCAGAGGGTGGTTTCAGTATGGAATAGCCTTTCTGACCACACTGTACACAGTACAAATACAAATCAATTCAAAAGTTCACTACATAATAAATTAGCAGAGGGATTACAGGGTATATCCATCGAGAAATGGCTAGTCACAATGACTCCTACAAATCCTATAAACTTGCCCTTCAGTTTTGGAGGGATTGGCCAGGTGATACTGCTGAAACTGCTGGCTCTGTTGCTGAACATGTGCACTCCAATGGTACCATCGAAAGGAACAGGAGTCTTGCAGTATTGGCTTGCGCTGTTACTTGGGAAGAGTGAGAGGTCGGAGTCATGGGTTATGCTGGACCTCTCAACAGGAGTGAAATGTTCCATGATCCCTGGTTCAAAACAAATCCATCCTCATAAAGGATCGTTCCAACTTCCATGTTGTATTTCCTATATGAATGGCAAAATCTGCTGCCAGGTGCACTGACAGACACAACTGCAGCCACTGCCTTTGCATGTTAACTGACTGTAGGGCCACCTGGTAACCTACTGTAAAAGCTCCAGATTGTGGACCTCCTGCAGATCAAACTGATTCTTCGGAGGGAGCTGTTCTGCAAAATTGGAGAATATCTCAAAGAGCTCATGTCCAAATCTGCCCATCAAAATCGCACTGTTAGCTTAAGGAATGACTGGGGACACAGCTGCATATGTCTTTTGGCCAGTAAAGTCCTACTTCATCGAGTCCTCGTCCTATTTGCTCTGCATCTTTGTCCTGTGAAACACTGTCTGCCACTAGGTCCTCCGATAAAGGATGCTACAAGAAGCTAGACAATCCACCCAGGGGGACTGAATACTTGTGGTTCTTAAGTGCAGGGGAGCTGGAGGCTGGCAAGAGGATGGGTGTTGCCATACACAATGCTGGGCCTAAAACGGCAGAAGCAACAGAAAAGGCTGCCAAGCCGGGGATCGATATCCTTACCTGGACACCAAAGCACAAACCTCTCCCACTTAAATGAATAAGTTTCTTTTAAGAGTCAAGCCATTACACCTCCACAAAGTGGAAAACATCTTCTGAAAGACCCAAAGCCCGGAACTCTAGCCACTGATGTACCAGTCCGAGGTGCATGGACAGAAGGTCCGGGAAACTGACTGCTCCCCCTTGTCTTCACATCAGGTTCAGGCGGAGCTGCTGCAGAGGACATTCTGGTACCAGAGCTGTCTGAGCCAGTCTGGAGCAATCAGGATCAGGTCTGCTTTGTCCCAACAACCTCTCAGCACCACCTTGTGGACAAAGGGGAAGAAAAGAAGGTGTCAGAAGGTCCCAGTCCAGGCCTTACAGATGGCCTCCACCAAGAGCGTTCCTGTTTGGGGGCACAGAACAGCCTCAGTTTTCCATTCTCCAACAAGGCAAACAGGTCCACCAGAGGTGTGGAGAAAGAAGGTGCGCCAGCACTCGAGAAGTCCACAGCAACAAATGGCAGCATACAATCAAAGATTGCAAGTTTAGAGTGTATTTCCTGTGAGAAATACATACTCCAGCTGGGAACGCAGACCAAAGCCCTGGCACTTCAACTTGAATGGTCTTCATCAGGGAGCATCAGCCAACTTTTAAAGTGCTTACTTAAAGGTGCAGTATCAGTCAAACTTGGTGCAACACGTTAAGTGCAAATACATACATAAAAAAATGTACAAAGTGATGTAGTGACTTCTATATAAACACCAAGTATTCTGGCTAATAAATACAAAATCTTTTTACGATAAATGCCATGAAAGATTAAAAAGTGTTCACTAGAAAGGGCCAGATAAAGTGCAAACATGGCATTTTTCTAAATTTGATCACATAAGAGACATTAACAATGAGGGAATACCCTTGGATATAAATAAATTGATCATCGAATGACTAAATAATGTTCATATATTATGTCAAAACTGCATAGATGAATAAATGACCAAGTTACGTTGATGCCTTACTTGAGAGATTAACAACAAAAAGAAAAGAAAGATGACAAAAAGTAGAGCAGCCTGGTTGTAAGGCTGATGTTTATAACACCCAAGATCCAGGGCTGAGACGGCATCCCACCTACAGTGTCCCCGACTGAGGGGAGCAGGCAGAGACCAGCCTCAGTTGTCTGTCCTCCCATGAGACAAACTGGTTCACCAAAGGTGTGCCCCAGCAAGAGAAGAGCTGCTCTACCATGTCCTGGTGCAGGAAAGAACAGTCACGTCAGAACTTACCGTAAAAGCAGATCTTCAAAGGAATCTCATCAGGTCACACCTATGGAACTTATATGACCACACAGAAACTTTTCTCTAGCAGTCTAGTAGGGGTCGCCCACACCAACAACATACGTTGATGTCTCTGCATTTATAAGTATGGGCGGCCCCGCTCCCTCCTCAGTTCACAGACAGAGACCATACTCACCGAGCCTCTCTCTTGGGGACCAAGGAGAGACAAGAGGTGCCCGGCTATGAGCAAAGCTGAAGCAACAGGAAAGTCATTCTGGAGACAGAATAGGGGGAAGGAGGGTGGGATGGCATGACCTGATTGATGAAAGAGATTCCCTCGTTAAGTTCTTACGTTACTGTTCTATCTTCCTTGGGGATAGCTCTTTCATCAGGTCACACCTATGGAATGAGTCCCATGCACTTCTGACAACAAGACAGTCTGGGTGGCAGGAGGCCAAAAGTCTAAGGAAAGGAGGCCTTGAAGCACAGCTAGGCCAAAGCCTGCCCTCCTTCTAGAGGCAATGTCCAAACTGTAGTGTCTCTTAAAAGTGTGGCCTGTACTCCAAGCAGCAGCAGCACAGATTTCTTCAGCTCAAACAGGCAACAGATGTGGCCATGCCTCGGTCTGAATGGCTATGAACTACAACAGGAAGTCTCTTATTGTACTTCCTATAACAAAAAGTAATACAGCTGGCCAACCATTTGGACAAACGCTGTTTAGTAACTGGACTGCCCCCTTTCCTAGGGGTAAAAAAAAAAAATGAGGGAACTTTCTGCAAGCCTTCGTACATTGTGTGTAGTACCTGAGAATTCGATGCACATCTAAAGTATGGTGAAATGCTTCCCCTGGAATGGCATGCTCTGGGTAATAAACAGGCAGGTGGCTAGTTTGATTTAAAGTAAACTCAGACACCACCTTAGGGAGAAGGTTAGGGCTAGTATGCAAAGACACTCAGTCTTTGAGGAAAATCAAAGAAGGCTGCTCGCACAAGAGGGCCTGTAACCCTGAACTCCTTTGAGCAGAAGTAATAGAAACTAAAAACTTGCAAGATGCGGATGGCTCAAAAGGAGGCCAAGTCGGCTTCTCTAGAACAAAATCCAGGTTCAAAGCTGGGACTGGATTATGGATAGGAGGCTTCAAGGGTAGAATGCCTCACAGAAAAGTATGGGCCACAGTATAGCCATCAACGGGCACATCGAAGACTAATATAACAGACAGGTGCACCTTAACAGAGGAGTGTTGGAGTCCTGCATCAGGCAAGGACAGGAGATGCTCTAGAACCTGGTGAAAAGGGTCCAGGTGACGGGAAGTGGCCCATATAGCAAGGTGTTTCTACTTCATTGCGTAAGTGGTCCTAGTGGAGTGTTTCCTAGCAGCCACCAGGACATCAGTCACTTTGAGAGACTTCAAACTGAGCAATGGCTATGTCTTTAGGAGCCATGCATGCAGCCAGAGGGACATAAGGTCTGGATGGACCAGGGCTCCCAGTGCCTGTCAGCAGATCCCTGCAAAGGGGCAAGAGAACTGAAGGTTCCACAGCCAACTGCTGCAGTAATGAAAACCATATCTGACAAGGCCAGAATGGCGACACCAGAACACCTGAAGTTTGATGAGCACCCTCCGTATCAGAGGAAAGGGAGAAAGCGTAGCAAAACCTCCCTTTCCAGCACAGGGACAAAGCTTCTCACCAGAAAACTCCAGGCTCTGGATCTAGAGTGTGAAAATGCAGCAGCTTTGCGCCGCGGGGGGATGCAAAAAGGTCCAACTCTGAACAACCCCGCCTGTGGAACAGGTCTTCTACCACTGAAATCAGCAGCTCCCACTCGTGCATTCTGGACTTTGACTGGCTCAGCCTGTCTGACCGGACATTTTGGATGCCTGGCACATAGACAGCAGATAGTTCTAGACCGTGGTCTAGAGCCCAGTGCCAGACCCTCATCACTTCCTGACACAGAGGGCAAAGACTGGGGGCTCCCCTTGTTTGCTGATGTACTGCACTACGCGGAGGTTGTCCGTCTGCACCAGCAGATGAGCCGGGGACAAATGGGTTTGCAAGGTGTACAGAATAGTTCATCTCCAGGACGCTGATGTGGAGCTCCGCTTCCATGTGGAACCACGTCCCTCAAGTCTGATGAGGCACCAGATGCCCCCCCAGCCCTGCAACATCCGTGGTGAGAATCTGCCGAGGGGGAGGGGTTAAGGATGGGGACCCCTTTCAACAGGTTGCAGGGTTACATTCACCATAGCAGCACCTTTTTGACTGGGGAGGAAACCAGAACTTCTTGTTCTAGGTCATTGGTGCGCAGATCCCACAGGACCCACAGTGTCCACTGGGGATCCGCATCTGCAGCCTGGCTAGGGGGGACCATAACAACAGACCCAAAGCCTGAGAAAGGATCTGGCTGTAACTTATCTGCTGTTGTACAGCAGAAGCGCCTGGGTCATCAGGCAGTCTGCCATGCTCTGTCCTGGGGTAGGAAGGCCATCTCCTGAGCTGTGTCCAGTACCACCCCTATATACTATAGGCACTGACTGGTTCAAAACTGACTTGGACAGACTGACAGTGATCCTGGAGCAGGTGCTCCTTGGACTACGCCTGAGAAGCCAATCATCCACGTAAGGAAAGACAGAGACCCTCCCTCCTGAGGGCTGCTGCTACTACTGATAAAGCACTTGGTAAACACCAGAGTTGCTAAGGACAAGCCAAAGGGCAAGGCTCGGAACTGTAAATGCGCTCCCTGGAACTGGAACCTGAGGTACTGTCGGTGGGAGGCACACACCTTGATATGCAGCTATGCATCCTGCATGTTGACCGAGCATATCCAGTCTCCCTGATGCAGAAGGGGCAGCAGGCCATGAAGGGTGGCCATTTCTAACTTTTTGTACTAGATGTAAAGATTCAGATTTCGAAGGTCCAGGATGGGCTTCAAATCCCCTGTGCAATTTGGGACCAGGAAGAAATGGGACTAGAACCCTCTGTTCCTCTTAACCTTGGGAATCTGTTCTATGGCCCCTTTGTATAACAATGTCAATCCCCCCCTCCCCAAACACTACTGGGATATGATTTGGGGGAGGGGTAATTGAAATGAAATAGGGGTTGCTCTGGAGGCCACTCCAGAAGGTCTAGAGTGTGGCCGTGGTCTTTGAGCTGTAGGACCCAAGCATCTGTGGCAAGCTCCCACCGCCTATCGAGGTGTAGAGAGAACTGACCCCTACCACCACCTATCAAGATGTAGGGCGAATCGACCTCCTACCGCTGCCTGCAGCAAGGCCGGGGGGGTCAAGCAAGTCATGCTGAGGTGGCGGCCAAATCACCTATGAGGTTTTCCCAGTGGCAGAACTGGGGGTAGGCAGGGCTGCTGCCACTCTACACTAGCCCTGGGGTTTGGGTCTGTGGGTGGCACGATGAAAGGGCAACCTCTGTCTGATCCTGGTTTGGGTGTGGTATAGGGAGTGGACTGACCCCAGCATCTGTCCGGAGGCCAGAAAGTATATCCTGCACATCCACTCTAAAGAGCTTGTAGCCTCTGAAGTGGGCATTCAGGTTGAACTGCTTGACATCCTGAGCAAAGCCTAAAACCTAAGTCAGGAATGTCTATGAAGGCAAATGCCGGCAGCAGCTGCCTGGGCGGAAGTGTCAGCAGCGTAGTAAGCAGAATGGAGAAGGTGCTTGCCAACATCAGCCCCAGACTGAAGAACTTGGAGCACCTCCCATCTTTGGTTGCCCTCTGGGACAGCCCTGGTCACCTCTTTGGCCTGTCTCCAGAGCCAAGTTTGAAATCTGACCACGTGGGCGATGTAATTCAAAACCCTAATGGTCAGCATAGCAGAGGCGAAGGTCCGCTTGCCAATCAGGTCCAGTTTTCTGGACTCCTTGTCCAGGGGAAGACAGTGGAGAAGTTTAGGCTTCTTAGTTCTATCGTGAGCAGCATTAATGACCATGGGTTGTCAGCCTGTGGTTGCTTAGCAATGAATGGCTGCCCTGCTGGTGTCTGGTACAACTTGTCTGCTTTCCTGGGCATGGCTGGGACCAAGTTGGTTCTATACCAGGAGGCCATAGTGGCATCCTTAAAAGGCTCTATCAAGGGAGCAATAATGAAACAAGGGGAGTCCAGCAATTTCAAACAGTGCGTCAGGCGATGCCAGGCAGGGTCCTGCTCCTCCACCCAAAACCCCATGGCAGTTTGTAACTACTGCGTGGAAGAAAGAAATTACAGGAGGCGGTCGAGGAGGGACTTGAAGGATATACCATGGAAATTCCTCGGCCCCGGAACAAACTGTGTAGTGGTGGAGGCGAGGGGGCTGCAGCCCCATCGTCCCCTCATCTGGAAGAAGGTGGTCAGGGTGTGGAGGGGTTGTGAGATAACAGATGGACCAGACACCGAACTTCAGGTTCAACACACAATCTCTGTGTGATGTTTATTCAAAATACAGGAAATAAGCTTCTGCAATGCCATATTCCTTCTTCAGTACATCAGTTTGCAGCAACAGACTATGTATGTCCTTTCTCTGCACTTAGCCGGCACCTACTAACACGGATCTCTGATCCAACAACTTTTCAGTGAAAACCCTTCATTCCCATGTGGGCCTTGTTTGCTTGGGTAGTGGGGGCTCAAAATGGGAAAAAAAAACCCAAAACAAACCAAAACAGCTATAGACAAGAACCTCAATGCAAAATCACTGAAAGAAGGGTTACTCCAAAGGGCACTGACAGCAAATCAAGTTTCAAAGAAATACATCATCATACATACTTCCATAATGCAAAGCATCATGGGATATATGCAAATAATAACATTTCAGACTTGTTCAGTTTACAGCAATTTATATGCATTTTAAATGGCACAACTAACTTAATTTCTAATAGTCACAGAGTACTTTTTACCATGATCAAAAACATCTAGTGCCATGGTATTTTCAACATTTACAGGTTTCATAAACATAAGAAATATACATCAAGGTATTTTTATGATATACCGCTATTACATACTAAATCCAACAATAAACAACCTGTTTTACATATGCTTGGAGGTCACCACAATAACCTCCCTTTACGAGGACCTGAGAGGGAAAAGGAAAATTAAAGAGGACACCATAGCATAGTCAAGAAAGGGGAGAAGGGTGCCCATAGGTGGCCAACCTTATGAACCAGAAGAAAAAATTATTCACCTTAGTTATGTTGTTTCTTCTAATGGAGTCTTGCTGTATTATGACATATGCAGTGAGTCCCAACCTTCGAACTGCTCGGGAGGTGAAAGAGTTAACTTTCCATGCCAGGCATGGAACGCTGAGCTCGAGCTCGGTTGAAACTCTGTCTGTTCTTCAAACTCAAACCGTCAGATCTTTACGAGCTAAACTCACTGAGGTCCTGTGTGGAAGCTGTAAACTTACACTAGCCAACTGGCTACTAAACAGAAGAACACATTTTTTGGTCCCAAAACAAAGACAAGTCAGGAGACGCAAAAAATGAAAAACACGACACCAAGTCACCCCAAAAAAGGAGGGGTGAAAACAACAAGGTGGGCATCTACTAAGTGCCAACACTGCACTGCCCACCCACATCCCAAAAACAGAGGTTCTGAGAGGGGCAGGTGGGGGAGGTCATAATATAGCAAGACTCCATTAGAAAAAACAACATTACTAAGGTGAATAATTTTTTCAAACAACATGAAGTCTTGCTATATTATGACATATGCAGACTACACAGCAGTACCTCCATGGAGGAGGGACAGAACTCACTTAGGAAATAGGCTCTGAAGCACAGCTGTGCCAAACCGAGCATCACTCCTAGCCTGGATGTCCAGGGAGTAATGCTTGGTAAAAGTGTGAGCTGTTTTCCAGGTAGCTGCTTGACATATCTCTAGAATAGGGATGTTCCTGGCAGCAGCCAAGGAAGCAGCTGTATCTCTGGTAGAGTGAGCCTTCAGGCCTGAGGGGGGAACCTTACCCAGCTTTTCATAACAGAATTGGATACAAGAGACAATCCACCTGGCAATGGATCTTTTAGTGGCAGGTTTCCCTTTACCAACCTTACCATACGTGAGGAACAGTTGGAGGGAGTCAAACCTGTGACCCTTGGTACGCTCTATGTAGTAACTGAGGGCTCTCTTCACATCTAAGCTATGCAGCCTCCTCTCGCCAGAGGAGGAATGGTCAGTGAAGTACACTGGAAGAGATATAGATTGATTAAGGTGGAAATCTGAAACCACCTTAGGCAAGAACTTCCTGTTAGTCCTGAGGACCACCTTATCTCTATGAAAGGAGATAAAATCAGGCTCCACTGATAAAGCTTGTAATTCACTTATGCGTCTGGCAGAAGTGATGGCTACCAGAAACACAGCCTTCCAAGTCAAGTACTTAAGCTCTGCTGAAGACAAGGGCTCAAAGGGAGGTTGCATAAGATGAGCAATGCAAACATTAAGATCCCAGGCAGGGGCAGGGTCCCTGAATGGAGGGTTGGTGTGAAGCAATCCCTTATAAAACTTGGAGAATACAGGATGAGCTGAAAGAGAAGAGGGTTTACCTGCTGAAATAAAAGCAGACACAGCTGCCAAATGTACTTTTAGGGTAGCTGGTCTCAGCCCCAAGGTATTTAAATGGACCATATAATCCAGGACTGTGGGTAAATCAGCAGATTCTGGGGAAATATGCTTCCCAGAGCACCATATGGAAAACCTCTTCCATTAGGAATTAAAGGTAGCCCTGGTGGAAGGTTTCCTAGAAGCCTTCAATATATCCATTACACCTTGGGAGAGGTGTAGATCAGCAAACTCTAACTCTTCAAGAGCCAGGCCTTGAGATTGAGAGATTTGAGGTTGGTGCCAAACCCTCCCTGAGCACAGGTTAACAGGTTGTGATTCCTGGGAAGACACAGGGGAAGATGGACTGCTAAGGACAGTAGGAGTGGATACCAGGGTTGTCTGGCCCAATCTGGAGCAATCGGGATCATCTTGCAGCATTGAGATCTGATTTTGACTAACACTTTGAACGGGGTGGGGGAGCATAGAGAAACTTCCCTTCCCAATTGAGAACTAAGGCATCCAGAGGGACTGAGCCCAACACTGGGGGCCTGCAGCGAAAAAGGGGAAGTTGGTGATTGTCTGGGGCTGCAAAAAGATCTATCTGCGGGGTGCCCCATCTGGCAAATATTACCTCCAGGACCAAGGGGTCCAGTGACCATTCGTGATGGTCCTGGGAAATCCTGCTGAGAGCATCTGCCAGGACATTGTCCTTGCCTGGGAGGTGAACTGCCGTAAGGGAGGTGTTCAGGGAGTAAGCCACAGACCACAACTTCATTGCTTCGGTGCACAAGGCCGTAGACCAAGTGCCTCCTTGCTTGTTGATGTACCACATTGTGGTGGTGGTGTCTGTTCTGACCTGCACAACTTTGTTCTGAACAGATTTGGAAAAAACTTGAAGTGCCAGAAAAACTGCTCTGAGTTCCAACAGATTGATGTGGAGCAGAGATTCCTGAGGGGACCACAATCCCTGGATAGTGAGGTCGCCCATGTGAGCTCCCCACCCCAAGAGGAATGCATCTGTAGTAAGGATTAAGGAGTGAGACTGAGTGACAAAGGGAACCGCTTGTCTCAGATTGCTCTGATCCTGCCACCACTGTAGGGCTTGGATCAGGGTTCGAGTTACTGGGATCAATTTGGTTAGAGGGTCCTTCCTTTGAGACCAAAAGGCTCTCAAATGGAACTGGATGTCGCTAATTTGAAATCTTGCTCCCTGCACTACTGCTGTAGAAGCAGCCATGTGCCCCAGGAGCTGTAGAAAATGCCTTGCTGGCTGAGAGACCTGCAGGGTGAATGAGGAGGCCAGAGAGACCAGGGTCCTTGCCCTGACCAAAGGAAGGAAGGCTCTGGCTTTCTGTGTTCAGCTCTGCGCCTATGAAGGTGAGGAGCTGGACAGCCTCTAGAACTGACTTTGAAAGATTCAGAAGGAAACCTAGAGAGGTGAGCAGTTGCTGAGTTATCTGTAGATGTAACTTGACTTGGTCTGGAGACTGGCCTACTATGAGCCAGTCGTCCAGGTAAGGAAGATGGCAATTTTGCCTTCTTAGGAAGTAACTGCTACTGCCAGGCATTTGTGAATACCCTTGGAGCAGAGGTGAGGCCAAGGGCATTGCTCTGAACTGGTAATGGCCTGAGGGCAGCTCGAACCTGAGGTACTTTCGATGGGAGCTTCTCATGAGAATATGGAAGTAGGCATCCTTGAGGTCCAGGGACGCCAGTCCCCTGGCCTTAGAGAGGGTAGAATAATTCCCAGAGTCACCATTTTGAATTTTGGTTTTAAAAGGTGCTTGTTTAAATATCTGAGATCCAGGATGGGCCACCATTCTCCTGTCTTTTTTGGGGTAAGGAAGTACTTGGAGTACAATCCTTTGCCCTGGTGTAGGGGTGGAACCCTTTCCACAGCTCTGAGAGCCAGGAGGGAAGAGACCTCTGCCTCTAGGGCAAGTGCCTCTGGTGGATTTGCAGGTGGAAAGGATCTGGTTCTCATCTTTGGAAATTTTTTGAAGCTGAGAACCAGTCCCTGGCTTACTACTTCCAGGACCCACTTGTCTGATGTCAGAGACTTCCAGTCCTGGACAAAGTAAGCCAGCCTGCCCACTACAGGTAGCTGAGAATTGGCCCTGGCAACCTCATCAGGGTGCCTGCTTGGCAGGGGCTTTAGGCTGAGGGGTGGAAGCAGGCCTGCTTGTACACAGTCTGCCTCTCCCTCTAAAGAACCCCCTCTGGGCGTAAGCTGAAGAGGAGGCCTGGGCTTGGTAAAAAGGCCTATGAAAAGGCCTGCCTCTGCCCCTGGAAAGCTGCCTTTGAGGAGTGGCCTGCCTTTCCTTGACCTGTGCACTCCTATAGGTGGTCCTATACGCATCCATTTTCTTCATGTAATTCTCTGTCTGCTCCCCAAACAGAGAATTACCCACAACAGGAAAATCCATGGCCTTAGTCTGGGTATCCTGTGACAGGCTAGTACATCTGAGCCAAGCCATTCTGCGAAGTGCCACAGATGTAGCCATGACTCTTGATGACACATCATTAGAGTCCACCACAGCATGGAAATGCACCTTGGATGCCTCAATACCATCAGCAGCCACCTGCTCCAGCTCCTTGGCAAACTGGTCAGGGACCTGTTTTGCTAGAGCCATAACAGTATCCCATCTGGATTTCTGATATCTAGCAACATAAACCATATAATTTGCCTGTCTGAGTCCCAAGGATGCAGCCATGTACTGTTTCTTTGCCATGGCATCAATCCTCCTGGAGTCCTGGTCGGGGGGGGGTGTGAAGCCAAGGGAATATTTGCCTTGTCACACAATGTGTACCTCTTGTCCATTCTCTTATCCACAGGAGGTATAGCGTGAGGAGTTTTTTAGAATTTTTACTGTCTGTTTCCCAAAAGATTTATGCAAAGGAATAGACAGTCTCCTAGACTCTGGGATATCCATCATTTCCACATAGTCAGGCTCCTCTTGATCATCCACAGCTTCCTCCATAGGGAGCTGGAGGGTTTCAGCCACTTTTTTTTATAAAACATAAAATGAGAAGGGGACTCAGAAAGCCTAGGAGGAGACACTCCTGAAGGTCTGTCTGGGGAGATGTCCGGGTCACTGGGCACATCCAGATTTTCAAATCCACATTCACTCTCCTCATACTCCTCTTCCCCCTCCTCCGGTTCATAATATTCCTCTAAATCATACTCTTGAACCGGTGGAATCGGCCGAACCGTACGCTTACCTGATGGTGCCGGTTCGGTTGGAACCGGGGAAAGCGACTGGACAATTTTAATCGCTTTGGCTATTTCTTCAGTGGTTGGAGAGGAAAGTTTTGGCTCCACACCAGCTGATTTCCTAGTCCTTTTGCTGGAACCGACTCCTCAGAGTCGGATCTCCTTGCCGAGGAAGTCTCGCCCTGGTCAGAGGCACTCCCTCGGTTCGGTTGGAACCGAACCAGGCTGGCTATCCCGGTTCAGCGGACTTTTGCCTCCTTCCCTGAGCTACCAACTCTCTTTCCAGGGTAGCTGCCGGAAAATTTTCTACAAATCTGGCAGTCCTGCATTGAGGTGGTCAAACCCCAGACAATAAACACAGGTGGTGTGGGGGTCAGCCTTGGCAAAGACTTCCCCACAGACACTGCAGTGTTGAAACCCAGTGGGCCCGGTTTTTCTTTTGGGTTTCTCAGACATAATGCCAGCCTAACCAAACTTAACCGTTTATGGCAATCCGCCAGGTAAGACCCTCTTATCGGTTCCCAACCGTGTCACGGGTCGTGGAAAAAAACGTAATAAAATCCGTTTTTTTTACAACCGATAAGAACCGGTAACCACACTCTAAATGACAGATTAATATATTTTAAACAACCTGATCAGTTCAAACTGAACCGATAAACCGTTTACAAGTTCCACACAGAATAGAAATTAATGTAAAACCTATCTAGTACTCACAATACCACAGACAGAGTCTGAACCGACCGGTTGCGGTTTAAATTCGGTCGAAAACCGAGAAAACAATACTTTAACCGACAAATGAACGAAAGAGAAGGAGAAATCTCCGGAGCGACTGTTCAGTGAGGCGGAGTAAAGAATCTGATGGTTTGAGTTTGAAGAACAACAGACATAGTTTCAACCGAGCTCGAGCTCAGCGTTCCATGCCTGGCATGGAAAGTTAACTCTTTCACCTCCGGAGCAGTTCGAAGGTTGGGACTCACTGCATATGTCATAATATAGCAAGACTTCATGTTGTTTGAAATATAAAAGGATAGATTAAGCTTAGAAATAGAACTATTGCAACAGATTTAAGAACAGGTCGGTCCTTAAGAGTGGTAGGAGCTCCCTGTCACACAGAGTGGTACTCATCATCATCGTCCCCAGGCTCAGAAACGGGGACTGACAGTGTCAAAGACTGAGGGAGAGCAGGATGTGGCGCTGGGAAAGTTAAAGCCATAGGGTTAGGCTTAGTGAGCCCGAGGCACCAGCCCGAGGGGGCACCAAGCTTTGCATGATGTCTCAGAGGGAGCAAAGCACAAAAAGTCCACTGAGATCGGCATCAGAACACCGACTGGTGCTGGCCAAGGAGGCAGAGGGGCCAGTGCCTGCTGCGAGGCCAGGGAGGGCGACGGAATGGGCTGGGGCCACAGCGTCAGCGAAGGGGAGGACAACTGAACAAAGGCCAAGGGGGGGGGGACTAAGGAAAATGGGACCCTGAGGCCAATGCGTGGGCAGAGGAAAAGGGCGAGGACTGTGCTAGAGATCAGACCGGACCCCCGGAAGAGCCACACCAGCTCCGGCCAAGGCCAGAGCAGCGGAGCTCCCTGTCTAATAGCCTGTGGAGAATAGGGGCCTGAACAGTCAGGGCTGGTAGGTCGGCACACAAAAGGAAGGGCCAGATGCCAAAGATCTGACGCCCACCAGGGGGGTGGATAAGAGGGCGTGGGTGGCAGGTGGGACCACCTAAGTGGAGAATGACCTCATCGTAGCCGTCGCCCCAAGAGGCAACCGTGAACGAGCCAGGGAGTACCTGTCCTTGGTCTGGTCCTTATCCTGGTGTTTGTGCTTCCTGGACAACTTGTCTCAGGCCTTGGAGGAATGGGAGCCTGTGGACGGGGCCAGGGAAGTGGAAGAGCTCCTTGCCTATAGCTCCTTCTCCATGCAGACAACCTACTGTTTAAGCAGGAAGGTTTCTAGGGCTTTCTGATGGCACCTTTAATCAGAGATCTAAATAAAATAAACCTCCTGGTAGCCTGGTTGAAGCAGCAGCAAATATCGCAAGCTTGTATGTCATGATCCGAGCCTAAGCAGCAGATGCAGGCATCCTGGTCATACTTCTCAGGGAGCATCTGCTCGCCATCACAAATTTGGACAAAGTTTCTCCCTATTGGTAATCGGCATAAAAGAATGACGAAAATCACTATTTTTAAAGTGATGGCCGGCCTGGTGGTGCCGAGGGCTGAGGCGCAGGACGTCTTACCTAGCGCAACACCAGCGTCCTGTGTTCGGGAATGGACATGGGGCACCGGGGGGTCAGCAGGGGAGGAGAAGGACTGAGTGTCCGATGGACTGCTCTCCTTCTCTGGGGAGGGGGTCCTCAGTGGTGGGTGCTCATTCACCCCGATGGAGCTAGGGGACAGGGCGTTGCGCTTTGGTATGGGGAGGAGTTTGGGCAGACGCCTGGAGGGAGCGTGTACGGACGCATGCACGCTCCCCTCCGCTAGCTTCGTTGCATGCCCCCAGCTCCTGGCAAAACACCAGAAAAAAAGCACTGCCGTAGCACAATGGTGGCGGGCGCCTTGCAGGCTCTGCTCTCAGCCAGAGGTGGCGCTGGCCCACTGGATCCGAACTTTGGTGAGGGTTCAGGAACCCTGCAGAGGCAAGCCCTAGGGCAGGTCAGTGCCAGGTGGACGGGGCTGGGGCGCCCTCCGGAAGATGGCGGCAGAGGAGAAAAAATAATAATAATAATACTTAATTTATAATGCGCCTTTTAAAATACCAAGGTGCCATTACAAAACAATTAAACAGCAATGCCATAAATACGTACTATAAAATGCTGGTAAAAACACAGTTTAGTCACTGAGAGTATGCCCGATTCCACAAAAAGGTTTTAAGGGCCTGTTTAAATCCCTCCACGGTCGTGCACTCCCGTAGCTGACAGGGTAGAGAATTCCTGAGGGTTGGGGCTGCATGCATAAATGCACGGGCCCAGAGGACTTTAAACAAACCCTTAGAATCTCTAGCAACCCGTCAGTCGAGCAGAGCGATCGCCCAGGGTGGTAAGGAACCAGAAGTTCTTTCAGGTAGTCTGGGCCCTGTCCATGTACGGCTTTATAAATCAGAAGTCCGACCTTGAAGGTGATCCGCCACTGTACAGGCAGCCAGTGCAGCTCACACAGTACCGGGGAAATATGACAGGACTGAGGGGTCCCAGTCAATAATCGGGCTGCAGCATTCTGCACCAGCTGCAAGCAGCAGATATCCACCCCAGGTAGCCCGAGGTACAGGGAGTTACAATAATCAAGACGTGAGGACACAAAGGCATGGACCAATGTGGGAAGATCGCCAGACGGAACAAGGTGCCTAATCCTGGAGATGTTCCTTAGATAGCAGAGAGAGGATTTGACGACTGCCGACACCTGCGATCGCAGTGTCAGCCCCTCATCAAAAATCACCCCCAGGTTACGCACCCGTTCAGAGGCAGGGAGTGGAAGGCCCCCTCAAGAAAAAGTCCTAAGGGCGAACCCACCCCAACCCCTCTATCCGGTGCCCCTAGTCCACAACCAACACCTCAGTCTTTTCAGAGTTCAACCTCAACCAGCTCAAATTCATCCTATCTTGAATCATGGTCAGAGCAAAAGAAAGGCAGAACTGGATATCATCAGCATAGCAGTGAAAAAATCAGCCCGTACCTTCTTACAATGTCTCTGAGGGGAAGCATATACTCTGCAAACAACATGGGGGACAACACAGACCCCGGAGGAACCCCACAAAACAGAGGAACTGGGTCAGAGGAATAAATCCCCGACACCACCCTCTGAGATCTTCCAGTGAGGACAGATGTAAACCACTTGAGGACTGTACCAGACAGGCCACAGATGGCCTCAGGCAGTCGAGAAGAACCCTATGGTCCACAGTGTCAAATGCTGATGAGAGATAGAGAAGAACCAAGATAGAACGGTTTTTCCGATCTCTTGCCAACAGGAGATCAATGAGCACCCGAACCAGCGCCGTCTCCGTACTAGGCCTCTTACGAAAACCAGATTGGAGAGGTACATAGATGATATGGATGGTCAAATGGTTTTCCAGTTGTAAGGCCACTACTCTCACAATCACCTTCCCTATACAAATGGTTCTCCAGTTGTAAGGCCACTACTCTCTCAAATCACCTTCCCTATAAAAGGAAGGTTTGTGATTGGTCTGTAGTTTGCATGGCAATCTGGGTCCAAAGAAGCTTTCTTTAGAAGGGGTGTCACCACCGTCTCCTTCAGGGAACTAGGAAACTCTCCTGTTTTCAAGGAGCACCAGATTATCCATGCTAGGACCGGACCAATGATGTCACTACAGCCCATAATTAGAGCTGTTGGTCCTGGGTCCAAACTACAGCATGTAAGGCGCATACCCTGGACAATTCGCATGACATCCATGCACTCCTGCTGGTCAAAGGAACTCCAGGAAAATAAATAAATAAAATTGAGGGACTGTGACCAAGCGCAGATCAACATCAACACCTATAGGGAAGGCCTGGTGGCGCTGAGGGTTGAGGCGCTAGACGCCACACCTCGTACCACACCGGCAACCCGGGTTCGGGAGCGGACTCGGGTCAATGGGGAATGGAGCAGAGGGAGAAGGATTGCGCGCCCAATGGCTGCCTCCTTCTCCGGGGAGGGACTGAGAGACTGCACTCTCCACTGCAATACCGCCACCTGTTGGGGAACTCTGGGTGGTCGGTGCAGCTGAGGGACACCATGATGTGAGGGTAGATGCTGGCAGAGGACCCGGCATGGAAGGCATGCGTCTCCACGCACGCCAGCAACCTTGTTCCGCCTTGCACGCCAACGCTGGGGATTCATACAACTCTGAGGAAAATCGTCCCTCCAGCCGCCAAGATGACTTCCTCCGGAGCCAGTCTCGCCACTCGCCAACCGAACAAGGCAGACCCCGCTGTGCAGCTCACCTCAGGGAAGAAGAGGGAGGTAAGGGAGGGAGATCTCTCTCGCCCGTCCAGGGGTAATCTGGGTTATCAAGGGCCCCGATGGGGTGTAGCACTCTAGGGCAGACTCTGTGAGGATCGGGGTGTCACTCCTTGGAAGCCTGAATGAGTGGAGTTGGGGTCAGTAGGCACAGAAAAGAAAAAAAAAAAGGGCAACGCCATACAGTGCTGCAGGTTGGAGCGCATACAGATAGCCAGCTTAGCTGCAAAGAATAGAGAGCCTGTCAGACTTACTTATGGAAAAGTTTAGAATCTGTAGACAGACTGCTGTGCTGCTCTGTCCACAGTTTGAAAGAGCTGAGCTGGTCGGTTCTAAGCAGCCGCAATCTCTTCAGACAGGAACTCTGCCTTCTTACAGGCGATGGTGGATTGATAGACTTGATAATATTCCATCAATCTAAGGTGGTCGGCATCAAGAGCGGATTTCTGCCAGCAACACTCTAATCTTCATCCTAGAAGCCGCATCTCCCTCAAAATCCCATCAAACCAAGGGGATCGAGGGTGAAGGGAGGACGACAAACTCTGACAGGAGCAATGAGATCCAGGGCCGCAGAAATGGTCTCATTATAGGCCGTCACTAAGGCCTCTGGGTCATTGTTTGCCACTGGAAAGTCCAATGGGTTAAGCACCGCTGCCAGGCCTTTGGAGCTTACACCTCGTAAAAGGCGGTACCTGACCATCTCCACAGGGGTAGGCCAACGAAGGGGGGTGCAGACACTGAATCCCACGGTGCAGTGATCGGACCATCCGACAGGTTCCACCCCCAAATCGGATGCTTCGATCCCCAGGAGGAAGACTAAGTCGAGAGAGTGACAGTGTCTGCGAGTAGTAGTGGTAATCTGTGTGAGGCCCAGAGATGTCATTAACTGGAGGAAGTGCTGTCCAAATTGCGACAGGTCTGTCATCGACCCAGGAGTTAAAGTCACCCAAGACCATCAGCCTGGGCAACTCAAACGCCATGTCAATCATGAAATCCGCCACTTCCTGAAGGAAGCGCTTCTCATCTCCAGGACGACGGCAGGAGGGTGATCCTACAACCTACACCTGCTACTACAGTACACTCAAAGGACTCGGTCTCCTCAACTGGTACACTCGTTAGGACCAGTTCAGTCTTGAAATAAACAGCAAACCCCACCAATCCAATCTCGAGCGGTGTATCACAGAGTACCCGGCTGGAGTTGCGGCCTCCAACATAGGGCCAGAATTCTCATCCAGCCAGGTCTCAGTGATACAAGCCAGATCCACTGTCTCAACAAGATCTGTGCCTGCCCACCTATATCGGTGGTGCCCTTGGGTATGGAAACCAGACAAGGAGGACCCCGATCTAGATTCCACTTCGCCCCAGGGCATCTTCTGGATTTAACAACCCCGATGCAGTGAGCCCGCTCATTCACCCTCAGTTCACATCTCCTACAAACAATACCCAACACACGACAGCATTGGTAAGTTGTAAACTGGGGTGGGGGGGAGGTAAAAGGGTGGAGGGTGAATAGTGCATGACCATGGGGGCAGGTCTCCTACACATTTTGGAAGCAACAATGAAATATACCAGCCACTTAAAAAAAAAAAAGATTCAATAACAAAACAACCCAATCAAAACCAACTAATAAAATAAATAAATGAAAAGAAAGAAAGAAAATAATATTCCCTCAACTTTCACTTGGGGGAGAAATAAAGAAAATGACAAAAGAGTAAGAGACTATCAAACTAAAGAAAATATAAACTAGCCTCAAAACCCTAACCTAATAACACAATGAACTAAAATAAATAAAATGTCTGTCAATAAATCCAAAACAACAAGTCTGGGTGGATCGAACAGCCGGGCATATATCGTCGTGGAGTCCTTCAAGTAATAAACTAAAAATGCTGCTTGAAAATCATAAGGGAAGACAACTTCTTCCGGAACTCAATGGCCTCTCACTACCAGAGGAGACCAAGTAGCCCCCAGGGACTCTCGCTCTCTGGGCAGACAAAAAGTTAAGTGTTTCAAAGATCACCCCGATCCCAAAATACTCTCGCCATCAGGGGGGTTTTATATGACCAAGTACTTCGCTATCCTGCAGCACTCTCACTGCCCCGTGAATAAAGAAGAGAAAGCACTCTCCTTGCCTTCTTAAGCAGAATTTAAGATATAAAATGAAAAGTCTGACCATGCTTGAAGGAAAGTCCAGGATAGTTCTGTCTCCGTAGAATGATTGCTCTGAAGCCAAAGCGGGCCCCAAAATATGCAAACTGGGAGGCCAACCACAAGCCCACAGCCACTAGTACGGGTCCCCACCCAGGCCCACCTACCAGTAGGCCCCGTGGATAATCCCACAGGGACACCAGACCAAATCACCAACTTTGACAATGGGACACAGGACCCCCGTGAAGCCGCAAGCCGATAGCCCACCCACAGGATCAGGCTGCTACTCACAGCTCCAGATCTGAGCCAATTTCTCATATGTCCACCAGCAGCCAACAAAGTCCAAACTTAAATAATCCACTAGAACTGCTGTCTTCTCTCATGTCCACAATCTTCTCTTGTAAATAACAAAACCCCTTCTCAACAATTCACCTTCCCGACTCCAGACCTCCCAAAATTTTCATTGGATCATTGTCAGAATAAATAAGCCAACAATACAGCAACTGTGGAACCCACGTCCGGGGTCAAAAGGGGGTACAGTTAAGATCCCCCAGAGTCCATGTAATGTGCGGACAGCAGGCCCGGCAAACAGACTACACTGGGGCGGCAGTGGAGCAGACACGAGACGGCCCCAGTGCACACTTCAAGGCGGTCCTGAAAACACCCCAGCACCGCTCGTAGGACTCAGACTCCACCGCCAAGTTTGCTCCCACGGAGCTCAGGAGAAACACCAAAAACAGGAGAAAGGGGAACAAGGCAGAGCAAACAGAAGGTCCATACAGTTACTAAAATGTCAGTACTAGCAATAGTGATAAGGACAGAACTGCGACTAACAAAACAAAGATTAAAAAGCACCAGGATGCCGCAGCAGCTGATGACACGCCCAGCCCGGCAGCCATTTTTCATCATCCTGTCCTCAATCAGAGGTAGATCTCAGAGAGAAAAACTGTCAAGAAAAAAGTAATTAAAAAAAAAAATTAATAAAGTGATGCACTAACTAGGGAGAGAAGGAGGAAAATCTAAGAAAATGAAGATTTGGTAGTCGACCAAAGCTGGCGGGGTGTCTTATGGAATCCAATGTGTGATGGCTGATGGTGGGAAAAGAACTAAGGAGGCTTAGTGCCTGGTGGCTGTAGTTCCATAGATGTGGCCTGCTGCAACAGATACCATCAATAAAGATCTCATTGCTTGAGATGAGAGTTTCTTGCTGTCCGTCCTTGATTAGTTGACGCAGTAACCTGCAAGATGAGAGGCAAACTAGCAATCGAAAATGTATTCAAAAGTCGGAATTTCATCAAATATTAGTGCTTGAAAACTGGATTCCTTCTGCTGCAGGAGCTACAAAGGGATCCGTCCATTCCAGCAGAAAGATCAGATGTCAATGATGCAGAGCCAGGGGACAACACTACAGGTGGTGGGAGGAGCTTAACTTGAAGTTGACCAGTGACTGAACTGATTCCTATCAACTGCAAAAGTGTGGCTAGGGAACCGAATCCAAGTTGGTAGAAATCTGTCTCTTCTGATCAACTGTACTTTTAATTTTGACTTTTGTACAGTACAATATCCAGTGCTAATTTTAAAGGGGGCAACTGCATCATGCACATCCTTTTTTAATGTTCCCCCTTTCCTCCACCACCGCCCACCCAGTTGCACCCTTTTTCAAGTTACCCAGGTAGCTGCCAACACTGCTCCAACGACTGCCAGCAAGGTGGTAGAGTTGAGAATGCTGGGTAGCCCAAGCCCTCCCTTTCCAGGAGTCAAGCACCTCATTTGCATGGCAGCATCCTCTGCCCCACTGTGGGATTCTGGGGCTTGCATGTGAACTCTGGTCTGCCAGGTGCTGTCATGCCACTGGTTCAGCTCTTCCTTTGAGTAGGTGGGTACACAATTTTATCATCCACATCTGAAACTCAAGCCAGATACAGTGTGACTCTGAATGAGAATGAAACATTTATAGCTCCTGATGCTCTTCCCTGTATACCGTCGGTACAAACCCACATTTTGCTCTGCCTTTTCAGTGCTACTGAGGCAAGGAACAATTGATAACGCTTGCCACAAAAGGAAAAAAAATAATTGTTGAGTAGCTCTGCACTGAGACCATCTTTACGCTTGCCACCAAGAAAAAAAAAGTATACAGTAGCTCTGCACTGACATCTTACTAGTCTGCGTTAGTAACAAAAAATGCTACTTGGCTAGTGAAAAGAAAAAAAAAGAAAAAAGAAAAAAAATGTTAGCAGCCAGTAGTTGTATATTATTTTTAAACATAAGCATGTAAGTTTGCACTAGCCAACCAGTGCCTTACTACGCATTTCAGTACATAGCTAAAAATAGTACTGCTCAAGTAGACAAACTGCAATTGCAGTTCTACAGGCTGCAGATCAGACTCTGTCATTTGGCTAAAAAGTTCAGGTGACAAGTACCCAAATTTCTATAGCGCTGTAGACTTCCACTTTAAACACGGATATGATAAACTGGGGTTATGACTGTTTTCTATGGCCAGTATCCTACTCCTAAGTTCTAACACTGGCCAGTGGCTACAGGCCCCATATGTTAGCAAGCAGCTCAGAGAGCCAGCTTGCTTAGTTAAAAGGAGGTCGTTTACTTCGGTTTAGTAGTTACAGCACCAGCTGGGGAACCATGAGATTACAGGTTCAAACCCCACTAGAGTTAAAAACAGTGGCCACTTCAGTTAGTCCCTTACCGTCCCAGTTCTCCAGCCAACCCAGCTGTGGAAATGGGCAGAAACAGGACCCACTGAAAACATGCTGCATCTCAGCTGGGCCATCCTGGGTAAACAAAATGTGAACGATATGAAAGGCAGTACAGTTGCGCAGTGGCACCTGCAAGTTCTGAAACTGCACAATGATGCTGGCTGTGGGGACAAAATGCAGTGCAGAGGTGAGGAGTCAACTCCCAGAAATAGAGCGTGGGGCCACTAAGCCTCTGCACACTCTACAGCAGTCCATCACGAAGCGGTATTGGTGTCTATGAAGGCAATTACTTGCCCATGCCCAACGTTCTGGGTGCAGGGTGCGGTACAGTGGTACTGGCTTCAACTGTGATGGTGTTCCACAGAATCGAGACAGCAAAAATAAAATCAAAGGGGGAAAACAAATAGAGCAGTAACAGATTCCCAGAAGTTCCCACAGGTGATTCTTATTCTATTGTAATAACTGGTGACCCCTATAATGGTCATTGCAAATACCTTTAACACGGGTTTTACTGACCTCAGTACTGTTCTACCACCTGATTTCTTCACAGTCAGTCACACCCCCTATAACACACCCCGCACTCTGTCAAACTACCCTCATTTTTACTTCAGGAAGATTAAGATGAATGAAGCTCGCCACCACATTGCCTCAGCCATCTCCACTTCCAGAATCAGCAGCGACAACCCGGACCTTAAGCTGCTATCACTTACACTTGACGAGGCCCTCAGTCCCCTAACTAAAATTCTTAAACTCTCTCTCCATACCAGTACATTCCTGAAAAATGGAAAACTGCCACTGGGAACCCGGTCCACAAAAGTGGGGACAAGACCTGCCACTCTACCACCCTATCTCCATATTGCCACTACTATCCAAGGCCCTAGAGCATATTGTTGTGGACCAGCTCACTGATTATTTGGAAAATATATTCTGTGCGCACAACAGCACAGTTTTAGAAAGGGCATAGTACCGCCACTGTCCTGCTTGAATTTACCGGTGCAGTGCATAGTTCCCTTGATAAAGATCTTCTTACTAGGACGGTCTTCATCAACCTCTCGAAGGCATTTGACAAGGACCTTCATCGGCTGCTGTATGACCAACTACTCCTTGCTGGCCTCGCACTGGACTCAGCCCGCTGGTTCAGAAGCTACCTTGACAACCACTCTCAGAGAGTAAAAAATTGCCAATGCTATCTCAGACACCTTGCCTGTCCGCTTTGGAGTCCCTCAGGGGTCCATACTAGGCCCTCTCCTTTTCAGCCTGGTTTTTAAACTCTGTACCACAATCCTGCTCAGAGCAAGTCATCCTGTATGCGGATGATGCTGTTATTTCTACGCACTAGGACCTTTCACCACTTCAGCACAGCCTCCAACCCTGATTCAGTGCCGCTGAAACATTGTTCTCCAATCATAAACTGGTCCTCAATCACATGAAAACCAAGTCATTGCTATTCTGCAGTTCACATAACTGTTACAAGCAACACCCCCTTGCCATCTCCACCAAGCAGGGGACTGTCCTTGAACAAGTTTACTCATTCAAATACTTAGGGATTCTGCTTGACCCCAATCTCTCCTATATGGCTCACACGGACAACGTGGCTAAAGCTGCCAACACACGCCTTGGATTACTCTACAAGCACAGGCAGCACCCTCACCCCAAAAGATTGCCATCCAGAGCTCTGTGGTGTCAATTATTGATTATAGCCTCATTATCTATGGCTCCGCCACGACGTCCGCCCTCCAACATATAACTGCACTTAAAGCATGCCGACTCAACTGGTGCCCACCGCCTCACCCACACCTGTACCCTTTATGAACAATCCGGATGGCTCCAACCGTATAAAACATCTCACATGTGCTATGGCGGGAAGAATCAACCTTGGCCTCACACCCCCCTGGTGTTACTGCCTTGTTGCATCAAAACACCAACAGACAGAACATCAGGAGCTCGACAACCCAGATTCTACAAGCTCCTCGCTGTCGAGCTACGCAGGGCCAACGCTCCTTCGCCTATAGGGCTCCTCTATGGATGAATGGTCTCAGCCACACCAACTCCTCTGCCTCAACACTAGGTCTGTTCAAAACCAGGCTCCGGGTCCATCTCATTGCCTCCAGCTCCTGTGACTGCCTCTCCTAGATGATGACCTACACAGCTTTAATCCTAACTTATATACTGCTTAACCCCAGTCCCCCGTCCCCATCCCCCAGCTTCTGAAGCGCCACTTCAAATCTCAGGTCTTCATACCACCTCATTAGTCTCTCCTTGTCCCATTATAGCACTTATCCCCCAAACCAAACCCCTTTTTCTTTTCCATCACTCCTTCCCATTTATTTTTCGACAAATGCCTCTGGCTGTATCTTCATCCTCCCCTCTCCTCTCATCCCCATTTCTCTGTCACCGCTGGGCGCCTGACCCTACCCATTCCTTGTGGGCATATGCATCCTAGCTGTGTTCACCATTTTACCATAGCTGCCTCTGTTAATTACCTACACTTCTCCTCTACACTAGAGCCTTGGCTCAAAGGTACTATTAATCCTAGAATAAATAAATAAAAAATAAAATAAATAAAAATAATGGCTGGGTATGCATTCCTGATAAATGCTGTAATAACTCGCTGAATTCCTAACTCAATAGCAGGTGATATGGCAGTTTCCTCCTCGTGCTCTCCACTTCACTGTATTTGTGCGAGTACAGTGGTTGCTCAAGTGCATACTCGCATGCACAGATACAGCTTAGTTTTCCTCTCTGTTGAAACCTTGCACCAGTTATTATAAAAAATGCCCGTGCAAGATTTGTTTCAGAAGGATTTTTCACACATCCTTGGTGTGTGATAACCTCAAACCCCTTGAGCTTCGCTCTCGGGGTTTTTAAACAAACGAACAGTAAAAGAAGAGGACAAGACTTTCTACAGATACATCCATGAAAGGAGAAAGTCCAGAGGGGGTATTGCTAAGATCAAAGGGAATAAGGGGGAATGTGTGGAGAAGGACCAAGGAAAAGCACCTTTCCCAAAAAGATACTTCTGTTCAGTATTTACTGAGGAGAAGGCGGGGCAGGGCCCACAGCTCAGCACCATGGACACTGGGTGGGGGGAGGGAGGTGTGCACAAGTCCCTTCACAAAAGAAAGGGTCCTACAAGAGCTTGCTAAGCTCAGGGTGGACAAGGCAATAGGACCTGATGGCATACATACCAGAATACTAAAGGAGCTAAGGGTGGAACTAGCAGAGCCATTATCAGAACTATTTAGTGAGTCTCTGAGCACAGGAGAGGTCCCAGAAGACTGGAGAAGGGCTCATGTGATCCCGCTCCACAAGAGTGGGCAGCAGGGAGGAGGCAGGGCACTACAGACCAGTCAGTCTTACCTCAGTAGTGGGCAAGATTATGGAGGCACTCCTTAAGGAAAGATTAGTGCAACACCTGGAATCCACAGGAGCACAGGATCCAAGACAGCATGGGTTTACAACAGGAAGGTCCTGTCAAACTAATCTCAGATTTCTTTGACTGGGTAACCAGAGTGGGGGACCAAGGGGGTGCAGTTGATGTTGCCTAACATGACTTCAGCAAAGCTTTCGATACTGCTCCACAAAGAAGATTGATAAGCTGGGTAGGCTCGGAATGGGTCAGAGGTTGGTCAACTGTGTGGCAAACTGGATGGCTGGCACAAAACAGAGTGGTGGTAAATGGTATACAGTCAGAAGAGATGCAAGTCACAAATGAGGTACCTCAGAGATCAGTCCAGGGGCCAGTCCTCTTCAATATCTTCATCAGTGACACTGAAGATGGACTGGAGAGTATGGTTTGTCTGTTTGCAGAGGACACCAAGACTTGCAACAGAGTAGATCATCCAGATGGGGTGGGCAGAATGAAAAGAGATCTGGATAAACTGGCAAAATGTTCAGAAGAGTGATAACTGGGGTTTAATGCAAAGAAGTGCAAGATCATGCACATAAGGAAGAGAAACCCTGAGGCTACCTATAGGTTGGGAGGGGAGTTGCTGGCAGTCACAAGGGAAGAAGGGAACCTGGGCATCATCACAGATGACCCGAAATCATCCAAGCAGACCACTAAAGCATTAGGTAAGGCTAGAGGGATACTGGGGTGTATTAGTAGGGGTATCACAAGTCATAAGAGGGAGGTAATAATCCCTCTTCACAAGACACTAGTTAGGCCCCATCTGGAGTACTGCGTGCAGTACTGGATGCTGCACCTGCACAAGGACATTAACAAAATGGAGGCAGTCCAGAGAAGGGCAACTAAAATGGTGCAGGGACTGCATCAGAAAATACCAACAAAGCATAATATGTATGCCCTAGAGCAAAGGAGGGAGAGAGGTGATATGATTGAAACATTCAAACATCTTAAGGGCATTAACAAGGTGAAAGAGTCTAACATGTTTCAATATAAGAAAAACAGCAGGACAAGAGGATACAGTATGGGATTAGAGGGAGGCCAATTAAGGGGTAATGTGAGGACTATTTTTCACAGAAAGGGTGGTGGATGCATGGAACGGCCTACCTCAGGAAGTGGTGGATATGAATACAGTGCAGGGATTCAAACAGGCATGGGATAGGCATAAGGGAGCAATACAGATGAGTATGAACAGATAGGCCATTGACAGAGTAAAGGCCTATGGCACATTCATAAAGTAGAAAACAATGGGCAGACTGGATGGGCCTTGCGGTCCTCATCTGCCATCAACTTCTATATTTATGGATTATCACACCCCTCAGGTGTGTGAAAAATCTTCATAACACACCTGCACAGACATTATTCTCTATATATCTGAGTTACGAAAAGTGAGAAATAGCTTACCGGTGTACCTCCTTCTGCTTTCTGCAGCTGAGACAAGTTAGTTTCAAAAATGCCTATCAGGTCATGAGACCCATCACTATCGTAATCAGAACAATGCACCTGAAAGGAAAGAAACAGCAGGGCATGGGAATGAGTACATTTTTACAGAAATATAAATGCTCACCGCTTGATCCTTTGATTCCAACAGCTGTGCGGTGGTGCAAGTGAACTCTCCTATCAAATCAGAGGAAGTGTCTTCATCCTTATCACTACAAGAAACCTGACAGTGAAACAGACACCAGAGTGAATCATTTACCCTTCCAAATACACACACACACAGATATCAAACCTTTCCATGTGCAGAAAATGTAGATGCTTTGGCTGATAAGATACCATATGGGTGGTACTCTGTTTCTTGCAGTCGATTTAACTTCACACCAAAAAAATTGCATCCCCCACTTAAAACACTGAACATGTTTAACAAGTACTTCAGTGGGTAAAATACAGCTTAAAAAAAATGTGATCAAGAGATTCATCTTCCTACCAATTAAATAAAATGCCTTCTGCTAACCAACTACCAGTGTTGCTTTGATTTGCACTAGAAAAACTCCACTGTCCAAAAAAAATTCCACAGATTCTGCAATCACCCCAATTATTCCTAAAATACTGATGTAGCAGCATGTGTGAAGTGATATGGGTACTTGGAGTGAGTCTATCCTGAGACGGTCACACTAGCTTAGCATACATAAAGTAAAGATCCTGGATCTTCAGTCCAATGCTAGTTGAAAGGAACATTAATCTTGTTTCCCGTTTCTTTACTCTGCTGGAGTTGCCTTAACATGTTACTGAGCTTACCCGTTTAACTCACTTTGAATGCACAGGACCAGTCTTGAAATTACTCATTTGGTTTTGTGGATAAGTGTTATACTACTGCATTACTTGTTAGGAGACAGTGAGTACTTGCTAAATCTTTGAACCCCACCTTGCTGACAATTTGCTGAAAAAACATACTACAAGATTAATTTTAAGAAAACCTTATGGGAGAATGAAAAGAGCTAAGCAGTGCTGAAAACTGCAGCGTAGGTACATCTTTGATGGCATCGCAGCTTTTCAGGACACTCATTATCTCCTCACTGGCATGACGGGACATTACAACAGCCTGCCTGTTTAAAAAAATAAAAATAAAAAATGCAGTGCTGTTCCCCATTTTAATTGAACCTCCATAACTGAGCAAGGCAAACACTGAGATTAACTATAACCTTATGCCCTTTTATTAGTCACATAATGAAGAAAAATAATTCCAATCAGCATCTCAGATTTAAGTAATATTTTATCATTCAAAACAGATGAACTCAAAAAGCAAGATCTGTCATCAAGAATGCATTTAAAAAACATGCAGCACTGTTAAGTATCGGTCATCAAGAATGCTTTTTAAAAGTGTGCATTACTGTAAAGCAAAGAAGCACTGTTATATGTTCTGCAAACAAACTGCATGGGCGGGCAGATGGTTTTCAAACACAGCACAAAAAGAATCCCATTTGATTATTTCTGGTTGCTAACCATTCTTTATTGGGGGTATAAATGACAAATCCCAGCTGGCATGTCAGTCCTGAAATCCACACACACTGTAAATTATGCCAGTTTTACTTTAGATCACATAATTCATTACCAAATAATCAGAGGTGTGGCAATCTCCTTTGTAGCATGCACCCCACTGGCCAGCAATGAAACTAAAGCCAGAGTGGTCATGTCTTCACATACGAAAGAGAAAAGAATGAGATCACAGCTAATACTGGTATGTTAAAATTGAAAAAGTAGGTACCTGTCCCACCCGGCTATTACTGCCCTCGTTTTCATAATGCGAACAGATGATGCTGGCACATAATCTCCCTTTTTCATAAGGCCCTGATAGACACTACGGCCGACAACAGAATATGTGCTGCAGAGGTGGGGGAAGGAACTTGGCCAGCCTATCTGAGTGGAACAGGGCAAAAGTCTTGTCAAATATTCTCTAAAATTACTCGTTTCCACCAGTGGTGGGAATATGCATGGGAGCACCAGATTTGGGTCAAACACCTGTTAGATCGGCCCATTACCACACAATTAAGGATGCAACCTGTTGGAGGCACAGCAGGGACAACAAAGCCCACCAAACCTACATAATGTTGGCATGCCTCATTTTACACCCCCTCTTTTCAGTCACTCCAATCGCAACTGGAGGGAGCTGTAGAGCAGGCCAATGCTTTTGTCTGCCGAGATGTTCCTATTATGTGCGCTTCCACATGGCCCACATGACCCCCACTCCAGATACTTTTTAGGTATCTCGCTTATGGCGGCAAAGAAGGCAATCACTAAGGCACAGCTCACACCTCGAGTTCCAACCCTGGCAATGTAGAGAACCACAGCCAATCAGATTTACAGGATGAAGAGGATTATGCACACACTGAATGACAGGGACGAACTCTGCTCTGAGACAGAAGGGGTGGATCCTGCACATGACGACTTAAGATCTGGACTTTGGCCCTTGATGGTAACATGGGAATGGGGCGCAGACCTCTTCTCTTCCTAGTGTAGAAGAGCACAATGACACCACCAGCTCATGGGAGCTACACCTAGTGATTCTGCTCAAGCACAGTGACTGGTCCTGTTAAGACGCTCCCTTGCACCCCCCAGGCAGGTGTCCCGGTCCCTGTGACTTCCGCTCTACACATGGTACCCTTAAAACTGATCCTGGGTTCAGGAAGTTGCACACAGACATCACGGCCCCCTCCCCCTGTGCTGTGCCTAACGGGAGGAGGACATAATACTACTACACTGTAGGCCCGGAATGTTTAAAGTACTTCTGAATTGTGATAGCACACCGAGTTGTATGTACTATTTCATCATTATACTTAAGGATAACGCAGAATTTGAAAATACCAAACAAAAATTATATTTACAAGGAGGAGTAGGTACCTAACCTGTAAAGGGGTCACCTTGTCATTGGTGGTCAGGCTTAACACAACTTGACCGATTTATAAAACTAAGAACCGCTTTCAAAATCATGGAATGAAGAAAGAAAACAGAATAACTTTCAAACTGTTTGCTGGCTCCTTTGAGCGTTGTTTTTTTGTGGCGGAGGGGCACAGAGTACTGCTTGTTTCTAATATTGGCCACACACCAGTGACACCCTTACAAAATAAAAAGAAAAGGCTAAGAAATGATATAACAGTTCAGTGGATGAACCAGGATTAAACATGCTATGCCCTTAAGCTGGCTGTCAAGGTTGCTGGGCTGTATAGGGAGGGCTTTCGATAGTAGTAGAAGCGAGGTGATACACCTTATAGAGATCCCTAGTGAGGCCTCATCTACAGTACTGTGCTCAGCTCCAGAGTTCGCATCTGAGGGTGGCCAAGATGATCCAGGGACTGTAAGGCAGATGTGAGGAACGGCTGGTAGCCTTTAATCTGTACCACTGGAGGCCAGGCATGGGGGGGGGGGAGAACATGACAGAAAATACACCTTACTCACCTGTAACAGGAGTTCTATGAGTGGTATATATTGTTCATCCACATTTACCGACAGGTTCCTTGCCACTTTAAATGTTGCCGGAAGGTCTTCAAGCTGGCTCCTCCCACCCACCCGGGTGGTAATACCCTCGGCTCCGCCCAATGATGCCAGATCTAGGCTGCTGGAAGACAGGTTGCGCGTCGAAGCCGGGTAGGTCGGGTGGGTCATGTGGATGAACATATACCACTCCTAGAACTCCTGTTACAGGTGAGTAACCTATATTTCTAGGAATGTGGATATGTTGTTCCGATCCACACTTACTGGCAGATTCCTAGCAGTTCTCCGGGAGAAGGAAGGCAAGGCGCGCACCCCCTACTTAGGGAATAAGGACTGGAGAACCGAGGTCCCAAAACCAGCATCCCGACGTAACTTGAGGTCAATGCAGTAATGGGAAATAAAGGTGTGTGCTGACTTCCAGGTAGCAACCCCTTATAATAAGAGCGCCCTCTTCTAGGGTCCAAAGTATGAAGCCTATATTAGGCCTCAGAGGTGTGACTGGGGCAGAACACCGGCAGAGTCAACACCTGGTTAAGGTGAAACTCCCGACACCACCTTCGGATGGAATTTCAGGTGGGGGCGCAGGACAACCTTGTCCCTATGGAAGACCAGATAAGGAGACTCGATGGAAAGCGCCTGGAGCTCTCCCATCCTTCTGGCTGACGTGACAGCCACTAAGAAGGCGGTCTTCCATGACAGGTGAGAGATATCACACCTGTGTATCGGTTTGAATGTCTTGGCCATGAGCTTAGCCAATACCAGCAGGAGATCCCACAGAGGTGGATGTTCTCACACCGGAGGGGATATGTGATCAAGGTCTTTGAAAAAGCGCCCGACCACCTTCTCCTGCGCCACCGACTGCTTGCCGGCCCGCGCCCGGTAAGCAGAGATGGCTGCTAGGTGCACCTATGTGCACACCAGTTCTAGCTGAGAAAGGGATCACAGGTAGTCCAGAATGCTAGCCAAGGAACAGGAAGAAGGGTCCAACCCCTTGTCCTGATGCCAAATGGAGAATCTCTTCCATTTGAAAGCATAGCATTTTCTGGTCGACTCTTTATGGGACGCTTCAATGACGTTGAGGACCTCTTCGGAAAGACCCAAGGCCTGGAACTCTAGCCGCTCAGGAACCAGGCCATCAGGTGCAAGTACTGAAGGTCCGGATGAAGTACCTTCCCCTTGCTGACTGAGATCAGGTCCGGGCAGGCTGGAAGCCGCCTCGGGCGCCTGAAGCCGAGGCGATCTGGGTACCAGAACTGGCGGGGCCAGTCTGGGGCTACCAGAATCACCTGCGCCTTCTCCCTCTTCACCTTGAGAAACACCTTGTGGATCAAGGGAAATGGAGGGAAGGCGTAGAAGAGGCCCAAGGTCAACGGCCTCGAGAAGGCATCCCCCTGCAGCAAGCCCTGCTGAGGGGGGCGGGCGTGAAACAGCCTCAGTTGGAGGCAAACAGGTACACCTGAGGGGTGCCCCAGTGGGAGAACAGATCTTGTACTACCTCCGGCAGGAGAGACCACTCGTGAGTTGCAGCGCCTATCCGGCTGAGGGCATCGGCCAGACTGTTGGAGGCTCCTGCCACATGAATGGATAGATCATCCGCCTCCAGGCTGGTCACGAGAGACCAAGTGCGGAGAGCTTCCTTGCACAGGGGCAAGGAGTGTGTCCCGCCCTGTCAGTTGAGGCAGTACATGGTCGTGGTGTTGTCCATCTGGACCTGGACCACTTGACCCCGAACAAACGGAGCGAAGGTGGTGAGGGCTAGTCGGACCACTCGAAGCTCCAGCAGGTTGATGTGGCATCGAGACTCCTGAGGGGACAAGAGGCCTTGGGCTTTGAGCTCCCCCAGATGGGCACCCCAACCCAGAGGCGCGGTTGTCAGAGTGATCATCGGCTTGCAGCGGACAAACAGGATACCCTCCTCCAGATGAGCTGGAATGATCCACCACTGGAGAGCGTTCCCCATCTCCTGGGTCACCGCCACTGGCTGTTCCAGAGGACCTGAGCGCTGTGACCATCGACGAGCCAGTCCCCACTGTAGGGGATGCATATGCCAGCGGGCCCAACAGACCACGCTGGTGCAGCCTGCCATGAAGCCCAGGAGGTCCCAGGCAGGGCGCAACTGCCCAACTAGAAATGACTGGGCAAAGGAGGAAAGAACCTCTGCCCTGTCCGCCGGGAGCCGAGCTCTGACTTGAAGAGAGTCGAGCTCTGCCATAATGAATTGAATCACCTGCGTTGGCACGAGTTCCGACTTGGGCTCGTTGATGAGGAGGCCAATCTGAGAGCAGACCTGGAGGGCCAGATCCCTGGACCGCTCCACCTCCGGTCTGGAGGGGGCTGCAATCAGCCCATCGTCCAGGTATGGGTACACCGGACCCTTCGGCGCTGCTGGAATGCTGTCACCACCGCCATGCAATTGGTAAAGACCCTGGGAGCTGGAGAGAGGCCGAAGGGCATGGCTCAGAACTCGTAAAGGGACCCCTCCACTCTGAAGCGGAAGAATCACTGGTGGGACGGATGGATTGGGACGTGAAAGAATGCGTCCTGGAGATCCAGAGAACAGAACCACATGCCTCATTACAAAGATGGAATGATCTGTGCCAGAGTGACCACCCTGAAGGTTCGAGACCTTAGGAACTTGTTCAGGTCGTGTAGGTCTAGAATGGGGCGCCAGCCCCCGTCCGTTTCAGGACCAGGAAATACCTGGACACCGACCTTGGGTCTGGTGGAGGATCCGCCACCTCCCTGATCACCTCCTTTTGGAGCAGCAGAGCAATGTCGGCTTGACTAGCTGACAGAGAGGTTATGGACTCACAGGCCCCCGTGGGGAGACAGCTGATAGGGTGGGGCCTGCTCGAATTCCAGAGGCAGACACTTCCCTACCACTTCCAACACCCAGCGGTGATAGCGAACCAGGCGGAAAGGAGTGGCGGAGCCGTGCCCCCACGGGGGGAGTGATGAGGCTGGGGGGTGACACCCCTCAACCCGTCATTCGGCAGGCTTGGAGGAAGGACCGGCCGAGGGACCTCCTGGGCCTTTCCCTCCCGGCTTCCTGCTGGAGGAAGCTGCAGGCTTGGCTTTGGGGTACCAAGTGCGAGCCTGCTGGCCCTGATGCTGGTGTTGCTGGGCCAGACGTGCTGCAGGGGCAAAAGGCAGAAAGGGGTTACGCTGCTGCTGGCGGCCTTTGTTCTTCTGGGTAGATGTGAGAGTCCAATGTGGCACTGGACTTCTCGATCCTCTGCAAATGATCCTCCACCCCGGGACCGAACAAGTTGGTACCCAGGAAGGGAACGTCTGCCAGCTTGTGCTGGGTATCTGCCATGAAGGTGGAGATCCGCAGCCAAGCTCTGCGGCGCATGGCCACTGCAGCCACTACCGACCAGGCACAGGAGTCTCCAATGTCAAGAGCAGTTTGGAGCTGTTGCTTTGCCACCGCCCTTCCCTGATCCCGCACCTGCTTGACCGTAGTCTGGAGGTCAGCCGCGAGATGAGGAATCACCTCGTCCAGGGAGCCCAAAAGGGCGTGGGAAAAGTGTGCCATCAGTACAGCTGAACTAACCTGACGAAGGCCTAAGGAGGACGCAGTGTAAACTTTACACCCGGAATAGTCCAGTTTCTTGGACTCTATCGGGTGGTTTGTTCACGTCCCGAACGTTTCCGGAGGGCCGGAAAACACTGTCGGCCACCAACCCCTCCGTAGAGGGGTGCTCTGAGAAACCGGAGAGTGAGCCGGTGGGAACGGCATACTTCCTGGCCATCCTGGCCAAGGAAGCTGGACAAGAAGCCAGCCGCTGCCATAGCTCCAGGGCCAGGCCAACAATGGCTTCGGCCACAGGAAAGGCTTCTGTAGGAGAATCCCCTCGGTCCAGTATCTCCGTGAGGGGATACCTGGCCCGCTTTGACACGGGTTCAAGCTTCATCCCAGTAGATTCTGAGATGAGCCGAAGCAATCCCATGAACGAGGATGGGCTCTCGTCCACCGACTGTCCCCCAGTGGACTCCAGGTCAAGAGGCTTGGAGAACAGGGAAGAGTCATCAGACTCAGAGGAGTCTGCAAACAGCTGCCGAGGGCCTGAGCCACTCTCCACCTGCTGAGGACGATCGGGAGTGAGGGTGACTGACAACTGATGGGGCAACCCCTGACCCGACCAAGAATCCTTGGTCGGAGCCCCAGTTTTTGGTTGTGGAGGCGGGGGTTCCACCACAATGGGTGGTGCAGCTGGTTTCAGCTGAACAACCAGTGCCGGCTTCAGCTCCTCGATGACAATGAAGGGTTGTTTTGGCCGCTCAGGTGACAGCCACTTAATGGCCGGGAAGGCGACAGAGTCCGCTTGTTCCTGGTCAAAAGGAGCTGCTGCCACATCAAAACCTCGTAGCACCAACGCAACTTGCGCTACAGCCTATCCTACAAGGAGGACGATGACGAGTATGAGCGGCACCGCCGAGACCGCTGATGGCGGGATCGGCTGGACTGAGAAGAGGTCCAAGACAGAGACCTTCGGTGTTTCCGAGGGTGGGTCTGGGAGGGAGTGGGGGAAAGATGTAGTCCCCTTATACAAAAGTGGGAACAAAGAGGAAGCGGGGAACTACAGACCAGTCAGCCTCACCTCGGTAGTGAGGAAGATCATGGAAGCACTACTGAAGGAGAGATTGGTGGAACATCTGGTTGTCAATGGACTACAGGACCCAAGGCAGCATGGTTTCACCAGGGGAAGGTCATGTCAGACCAACCTCATTGAATTTTTTGACTGGGTGACTAGGGAGGTGGATCAGGGGAGGGCAGTGGACATGGCCTATCTGGACTTCAGCAAGGCCTTTGACACTGTGCCACACAGAAGACTATTGCACAAACTGGGGAATATGGGTGGGCAGGACAGTAGGCGTGGGTGGTAGGTAACTGGCTGGGCAGCAGGACACAGAGGGTGGTGGTAAATGGCTGTCACTCCACAGAGGGAAGAGTGACCAGTGGGTACCACAGGGATCAGTGCTGGGACCGGTACTATTCAATATCTTCATCAGTGACATTGCACAGGACCTAGAAGGCAGAATTTCACTGTTCGCTGATGACAGAAAGCTCTGTAACAGAGTAGACACACCAGAGGGTGTAGACAGAATGAGAAGGACCTGCAAAACTTGAAGAATGGTCAGGGTGGCAGTTGACATTCAATGCAAGGAAGTGCAAGATAATGCATATGAAAATAATATATCAGTTGGGGGGTGAGGATATAGCATGCACCAAGCAGGAAAGGGATCTTGAGTTATCTCTGATGACCTCAAGGCAGGGAAACAGTGTGACAAGGCAGCAGGTAAAGCAAATAGGATGCTGGGATGCATAGGCAGGGGCATCACCAGCAGGAAAAGGGAGGTCATAATTCCACTATACAAGACACTAGTGAGGCCGCAACCTGGAGTACACTGTGCAGTTCTGGAGACCTTACCTACGTAAGGACATAGACAGGGTAGAGAAGGTTCAGAGGAGGGCAACAAAGATGGTGCATGGATTGCATCACAAGTCCTATGAGGACAGGCTTGAAGGCACTGAACATGTACTCCCTGGAGGAGAGGAGGGAGAGAGGGGATATGATAGAGACATACAAGTATCTTACAGGGAGGAACAGGGTGCAGGAATGCACTATTTTTAAGCGAAAAAGATGTTCCAGGACTAGAGGGCATGGGATGAAGTTGGAGGAGGACGATTCAGAGGAAACGTGAGGAAGAATTCTTCACAGAACGGTGGTGGACAAGTGGAACACCCTGCCAGAGGAAGTGGTGGGGGCTGAAACAATCACGGGATTTAAGAATGCATGGGATAGACATAAAGGAATTCTGGAGGTCAGGGGTAAGGGGCAACAGACTTCCTGGAAAACATAAACTGAACTTACAAACTTAAATGGGCAGACTGGGTGGGCCATAGGCCCTTATCTGCCGACACTGTCTATGTATCCATGTAAACCCATTCCTCCCCCGGTTCTGGAACCTTATCCGGGGAACCCGGCACAGGCAAGTCTTCGGTTTCCACCGGGGAAACTGGTGGTGAAGGGTTGTCGGCTTCTCCAGACAGCCCAGATGGGTTGAGAAAAATCACTGGCGCCGGGCAGGTGTCTCAGCCGGGCTGACCGGACGGGACATCAGAAGCCAGCGGCCTTAGCCGCAACCTCGACCGAAGTAGTGTCTCAACTATCCGGGGAAGGGGACCTCTCCCGCTCCCACATACATAGACGGTGGGGCTTACCCTTCGAGTCCTTTTTCTTGGACTGAGAGGAATGTCCCGAACGCTCCTCTCCCTTAGTAGAGAGGGACTGACAAAGCTCCTTGAATGAAGCCGAGTAGGAGGAGGCCAAGGAGAGCGGGATAAATGCCACGACCAAGGAAGACGATGATGAGGCCTGGGACGCCTCCTCCTCAGAGGGCGATCATTTGCTCAAGTTGCTCAGCCGAGGCCCCCCACCGGACACCGCCCAACGGGCCTCCTTCAACTTTACTGGAGGAATACGTCTCTCGGGGTGCTCAAGTTGAAGTCTGGCAGCACGGTCTTCAAGAACGTTGACCAAGAAGGACTTCCACAATTCACAGGCCTGCGGATCGTGACAGAGTCCAGGGTAGTAAACGCATGTGGAGTGCGGATTGGTCCGAGACATCATCAGCCCACAAGGGCACCGCCGAAATCCGGGAGTCGATTTGTCAATCGCAGCTGCAAAGGAAGAAAAAGACTGAAGTCTAATAAATTTATATATGAGTTTCGGTTTAACCGACTGGTTAGGATCCAGGCCTAAAACGCAGAGCGCAAAAGAGGGAACCTGAGCTTCCAAGCGGTAAGGAAGATCAGGTGCCATGGGGCAGAGTCAAGAGTTTTACCACCTGGGTGGGTGGAAGGAGCCAGCTTGAAGATATTCCGACAAGATTTAAAGCGGCAAGGAACCTGCCAGTAAGTGTGGATAGAACATATCCATGTCCCTAGAACATAAGTTTCTGAGAAATATAAACAGGGTGAATAGAGAGGACCTGATCCTAAGGAAAAGGAACACAGTCACCAGGGGCATGAGTTTAAGTTGTTGTTTTTTATATACATATAAAATGTGATTTTTCTCCCCTACTCAACCAGTCCCTACTGATCCAGTGCTCCACCTAGCCCAGTCACCTGCTCTCTCTGGGACTTGCCTCTTTTTTGCTGGTTCCCCATATGAAGGCCTGCCGGTGGTGGTGGTGGTGGGGGGGGGGTGGTAAGCTGAGCTTCAGTTGTGAGGAGAGAGGATCTCAGTTGGCGGTGCGGGGCCTGCAACAGGAGGTGGACAGCATCCAGCAACAGTGAGGTTCTTATCAAGTTTTCTAGTCCCACCCTCAGACATCAGGAAGGCTTTGCTGAAGCGCTCCGGTCATGCTGCCACTGCCCTCCTCTGATGGCTCCTGCTGCACAGCCACCTGTGGTCACCCAGGTGGCGGTACTGCAGCGGAGACCATACTCCATCCCACCCCCCGAAGAGGTGAGCATCCATGGGCTGCCCAGACATTCTCCTCCGGACAGCTCTCAGACGACCTAGACTCGTTCCCAAACCCAGGTCAATTGCATTGCAAGCGGCAGCGCTACCACTATGCCATCAGGTAAGTTTGAGAGACACATGAGGAAGTTTCACTTTACAGAATGAGTGCTGGAACTGTAACAGACTGCAGGTGGAAGTGGTGGGGGCAACTATACCCTAAACAGGTTTAAACACAGCTGCGAACGGGCAAGGAGACTCGCAGTTCATTTTTGGGGTGGGGGTGGGATCAAGAGAAGAGGAAGACAAGCCACTAGTAAAGTAAACAGATGGGGTGAGGTAGTGTAGTAGGGGCTTACCGGATGGACCCTTGAACGCCTTCTGCAGTCAGATTCTATATATTTCTATAAACACCAACCTAGTTTACCATTTTATTGTGATGAGGTTTTCTTAACAGGCAGCAAAGCTCAGCCATTTGATTCAATTTGCATCCATGGGACCAGACTCCTGAAGTGACTCAAGAGATCTGCTTGTGTGCGTAAGAGCTATGTTACTCCATAATATGTCAGTTAGAAGCCAGCGGGTACCTATTCAGTATTTGACCCCTGCATTGCTGCCGATTTGCTGAAAGCCCTGTTGCAAACTACATTTTAACAAAACCAGCAGAGAGAATGAAATGAACCAAGCACTGCTAGAAACTGCAGTGAAGGTACGTCTTTGATGACATCATAACTTTTCAGGACATTCTGCATCTCCCTGCTGGAATGATGGCACACTAAAATTTAATGGCCTTCGTGTTTAAGAAAACCTGCATCGCTAGTCCCAGCTTCAAATCAGCCCTCTAATAACAAGTAAATTAGAAATCAGAATTACTTATAACCCCCAGCCCCGTTCATTAGCATCATATTGAAGATAAAAATCATTCCTATCTGTGTCTCGGATTTCAGTAACATAACACTGTATTAGGAATCAAAAACAGATCATCTCAAACAAAGCTTTTTAAAAGCTTTTAGCACCAATGACACAAAGAATTACTGTTATATATGCTGTCAAAAAACTGTGTGGGTTTGCTAATGGTTTTCAAACGCAACATAAAAATAATCCACTTTGATTATTTTTGCTTGATAACTATCCTTTTATTGGGGTATAACTGACAGACCCCAGCAGGCAAACAAGTCCTGAATACCCCACTTCTGGGAAAATTATGCCGATTTTAATTTTGATCGCATATTACAGTAATTCCTTGCAAGTTTGCTGTTCTGATCCGAGCTTCATCTGTAAAAAAGTTGGCAAACATGCATCACAAAACCTCTGGTGGGTATCTGTTCCAGTACAGAACTGATGCAGCCTTTTTTAGACGGTTGCAACCGGTGATCCTGCAAAGCAAACTTTTTGTAGTTATATGGTGCAAAATATACAGTATTGACTAAATCATGCTAACAAGTCAGCAAAAACACATGACTAGGTGGTGGCTGTGCTGAAATAAAGCACAGTTATGGGTGCTGAAGCCACGAGATGAAGCTGATTCGCTTCAAGCATCCGTTATCGTGTTTACTCCAGCGTTACCTAGAAATCCTGGTGTGGGTTATTGCTCTTATAAAATGGGTCCCCAAACTGCCAAAACAAGCATAATTCTAACAGGAAATACTAATTAAATAAATAAGGAGATGCTCACAGAATAACTAGCAGCACTAAATTCCATGGTGTGACATGTTTTTGTTGGATTCTGTTTAACAAAACAAAATATATAACATGGATGGGACCTATTGCCCACAGGAGCCCATTATCGTGCATTTCCCTGTATACCTCATCAATTAAACCTGCATTCCAAAGAACTTTTTTCTTAATTTATATTTTTTGATGCTCAAGCCCCCTTGGTCTCTGACTAGCCCTCCAGCACGCCACCGTGGAACCACGGTTTATTCTCTCGTAGAAGCAAGGGCAGCTGGCTAGCCCCGCCACATCCACCTCGTCGAGGCCTTATACAGGCAGCAGCTCTGAAACCAGTCAGGGCTGTGCTTATTTTTGAGGTGTTTTTCCCTGAATGGGGCGGCATGCAATGCGCCACGGTGGAATCCCACCCAGCGCCTGCACACCTCCCAGCTACAACCTAGGCCCCCACCCGTAGTCACCCAGAGCCACCACCGAGGCTTGAATCCCTCCTGAAATGGAGATTGTGCAACTGCCACCAATCAGTCCCCCACCCCCGACCTTCCAGATTCCTGGCCTGCTCATGAAACCTAGTCACTGGCACCGCAAGCAGTGACTCCACCACTGCGCCCGGCTCATTCGAAACAATTAAAGCTGTATACCTCTGCACCAAAACCTGAATACGGATTTTTTGGGGGGAGACACCCACAGACATACATTATGACCACCAAAACAAACAACTTAACCAATTAACACGTTAATTAAGACACTAGCTGAATTAAACTTAATGACCAGTAAACACATTAATACCAGCCAAACCAATTAAGAACAATTCCCATGCTACTTATCACACCTAATAAGCCCCAAAAAAAAAAAAAAAAATTTTCTACGAAAAACAGTACCTAAACCCCACTAACAAAACCTCTTACAAAACAACTGCCCTACTCTCACCAAACAGCAATGTCCCTCGACGTCCCACAACACACACCAGATGCCATGCTTTCCATGATGCAACAGCCAGACCCACTTTCTCTTCTCACATGATGTCTGAGACAGCATCCTCACAGTCCCCCTCTGGAACGCCGACTCCAGCACCTGGTGCCACACACTGCTCTCAACTGAAGACACCATTCCTCACTGCACACACAAGCTGCACACCACAGGAACTAAAGGGAGAAGTGGCCGGGTCATGTCCCCTTAACTAAGGGGACCCTGAACTACAGGAATAGAACAGGGCCGAATAGCAAAGCCCTGAAACCAACCCTACACTACGTAAAACCATAGGGCAAATTCATGGCCAAACCAGGAAATGAACCTTGAACTAACTGGCTGACCAAGACAACAGGACAGGACTAACAGGTACCAATAATGGCACCATCACAATGTATTGTATAAAACAAATGCTAAGCAACTGTGGACTACAAGGCTACCCACCTATCCTGGGGGCTAATTAGGACAATAATGCCACTCACCCTTCAGACTCATGACTAATGAGCGTACATTTCCCTGTATACCGCTAATTATTGTGTATTTCCCTGGATACCTCACTAATTAAAACTACATTCCAAACAATTAAAGCTGCATACACCCCAATTCAAGCTGTATACCTCCACAACAAAACCTGTAAACCGTGGGGGGGTGGGGCGAGACGACGACACACGCACACACAGACCAACATAATGATCACTAAAACAAACTTAATGACCAAGTAAATCAAATACATCAATGAACACACCAGCTAAACCAATTAAGACATTTCTATGCTAATTAGCACACCTAATAAAGCCCCGTGACAAAAAAAAACCAAAAACACAGCTTTGTCTAATAAGCTACCTGGCAAAAACACAGCCTTCAGGTATAAATACATTAAAATAAAAAAAAAAAATTTAAATAAAAAAGGGTGCCATCCTCCATGTATTATAGAAACATAGAAAAAACAGAACCTTGCCAGCAGAAAAGGACCCAATGGTTCATCCAGTCTGCCCATACCCCCCTCACCTCCATGCCATTTCTTGCCTTTTATTTAGCCCGATGTAAATGCTAGGTAACTGGAATACAAGGCCACATACTTATCTCATGGGCTAATTTGGGCAATAATGCGGGGTACAGCCCCAATTAGCCCCCTCTATAGGTATAGATCTTTGTATACCATAGTTGCCTACCATTTATTCTATAGACATATCCTGTTTGCCGGTAGTGGGAAACTCCTCTGGCGTAGTGGCAACCCAGGCTCATGCTCCAAACCAGGGACCTTAGGAGCAGTGGCCGGTAAAGAGTTGGAGAGCATTAGAGTATGTTGTGGAAATTGCAAAAAGAATAAACTACATGAGACACTAATGTTGCTGCTTGCTGCTTCCACATGGGGGGGAAAGTACAGTTATGTAAGAACTTACCGTAACAGTAGATCTTCGAGAGAGGCTCTTTCAGTAGGTAATTACATATAGGACTGACATCAGCAGGCAGCAGGACGCCACAGAAAATGTCTAACTAAGCGCACTCTGGCGGGGACGCCCCCACATCATGTGATCGGGCGCCAGGAGATGTCGGTATAAAGGGGCGTCCCCACTGGAAAAGGAGCTGAAAAAGCTTAAGGGGATGGAGGGTGGGAAGGTATTACCTACTGCAAGAGACTCTCTCGAAGATCTACTGTTACGGTAAGTTCTTACGTAACTGTACTATCTTACCTCAAGAGGGCTCCTGCAGTAGGTAATTACATATAGGACTGAGTCCCAAGCAGTCTGGAACAAGAAGAAGCACATGGGAGGAGGAAAGCTACTCAAAGCAGATCCTCTTAGCTATGAAGGCCTTAAGAAAGGAGGACTTGCAGAACAGCGAGCCCAAAGCCTGCTCTACGGCGAGAAGCAATATCCAAACTGTAAGGTTTTGTAAATGTATGGACAGAAGTCCAAGTGGCGGCAGCACAAATGTCTGCCGCTGACACATTCTTGAAACATGATGCTGAGGCAGCAACCCCTCTGGTGGAGTGTCCTCTTACTTGACCCGGAAGGGTCTTGTTGTACTTGTCACAACAGAAGGTGATGCAATGAGCCAACTATTTAGACAGGCATTGCTTGGAAACAGCATTGCCTTCTCTTTTGGGAGCAAAGAGACAAACAGTTGATCAGTCTTTCTGAGATCCTTTATTCCGTTAGTGTAGTACCTCAGTCTCCGGTGAACGTCCATAGTGTGAAGTAGATACTCCCCCTGATTGGAGTACTGTGTAAAGAAGGCGGGAAACTATGGACTGGTTCAATGCAGATTCCACTACCACCTTGGGAAGAAACTTAGGATTGGTGCGCAGAGCCACACGTTCCTTGTGAAAAATCAAGTATTGGATTTTACACATCAGGACCTGGAGCTCGGAAATCTTCCAAGCAGAGGTAATGGCCACTAGGAAGAGCGTTTTCCATGAAAGGAACTTCATGTCTACCGAGGCCGCCGGTTCAAAAGGAGGCAAAGTAAGTTTCTCAAGAACGTAGTTCAAATCCCAAGGAGGGGCAGGAACTCTGATAGGGGGTCTCAAGTGAAGAACCCTCTGAGGAAAGTCTTAAGAGACTTCCAGTTGAGCAAACGTTCCATCTGCGAAGGGAACATGGTAGGCCGAAATGGCCACCATGTGTACCTTCAGAGACGAGTGACTAAGGCCCAGGTCGAAAAGATGTCGCAGGTACTCCAGCAGTCGCCCAACCGAGCAGGAGAAAGGCTCAAAGCCTTTGGAAGCAGCCCAGAATGAGAATAGTTTCCACTTCATAGCATAAGCAGACCTGGTGGAGGGTTTCCTAGCCTCCATCAAGATCTCAGCCACCTGGGGAGAAACCCCAAAGCGGGCCTGAGCTATGTCTGTAGGAGCCACGCATGTAGTTGAAGGGACTCGAGACCTGGATGGACCAGGGTCCCCTGATCCTGGGTCAATAAAATTCGTGACAGCAGACGAGGAAGAGGAGGTTCCTCTGAGTATTGTTGCAGAAGAGAGAAGCAAACTTGCCTGGGCCAGAAAGGAGCAATCAGAATCATTCATGACTTTTCTGAGCAGAGTTTCTACAAGACACACAGGATCAGAGGAATCGGGGTGGGGGGGCAGGAGAGAAGGCATAGACTAATCTGTCCCTCCAATCTAGAGAGAGAGTGTCTCTCCAGAAAATGCCTCGCTCTTGAACGAGCGAGCGGAAGTCGGGAAGCTTTGCATGTAGAGGTGAAGCAAACAGGTTCAACTGAGGAAGATATTGTCTAGGACCCTGTGATCCAATTCCCATTCGTGAGCTTGAGCAGACGAGCGACTTAGTTTGTCTGCTAAGGAGTTCTCGACTCCCAGAACATGAATTGCCATGAGGTGAAGGTCGTGTTGTGTTGCCCAATCCCAGACTCTCATCACTTCCCTGCAAAGAGGGTAGGACCAAGTCCCGCCCTGTTTGTTGATGTACCATACCACACACATATTGTCCGTCTGGACGGCTAGGTGGCCTGGAAGAAGATGCAGGTGGAGAGCCTGGAGAGCGTAGTGCACCGTCCCAAAGATTGTTCGAGCTTGGACCAAGAACCCTGGGTCCGAGTGTGGACAGAGATGGCTCTCAACCCGCCCGAGGCGCCTGTGTTCAGAGTCTGGGAGGGAGGAGGGAGGAAGAATGGAACTCCCTGAAGAAGGTTCTCTCAAACCATCCACCACTGCAAGTCTCGAATCATGGGAGAGGAGACCAGGACCAGGTGGTCCAAGTCATCTACCAACTGATCCCATTGAGAGTGAAACGTCCACTGAGAGACCCTCATGTTGAGCCGAGCACGAGGGACTGTCGCGATAGCAGCCGCCATAAGCCTGAGGAGGCGAAGAACTGACCTTGCACTGACCCGCTTGAGGGCGGACAACAGGCTTACCTGAGTCTGGAGTGAGGCCGCCCTGTCTGGTGGCGGGAAGGCCCTGTCTAGGGTGGAGTCCAGTATCACCCCAAAAAACTGTAGCCTCTGGGATGGTATCAAGTGAGACTTGGAATGGTTGATGGTAATACCCAGACAGGCAAAGACCTGCTGGGTGAGGGAGAGGCAGTGCAGGAGTTCCTCCCTGGAACAGGCCACCAGGAGCCAATCATCCAGGTACGGGAAAACCTGTACCCCCGGGTACGCAGGTAGGCTGCCACCACCGCAAGACATTTGGAAAATACTCGAGGAGCCAAGGAGAGGCCAAATGGAAGTGCCTTGAACTGGTAGTGGTCCCCCTGGAAAGCAAAACGGAGATATCTGCGGTGAGACGGGTGGATAGATATGTGCAGGTAAGCGCCCTGCATATCCAGAGCGCACAGCCACTGGCCCGAGCGGAGGAGGGGCAGAAGGCTCTGCAGCGAGAGCATCCTGAACCTCTTGTACTCCATGAAAATGTTCAGGGAACTGAGATCTAGAATAGGTCACACATCCCGTCTTCTTCGGGACCAGGAAGAAGTGGGAATAGTAACCCGTTCCTTGCAGGGGAAGGGGGTCGGGTTCTATCGCCTCTTTCAGCAAAAGTGCTGAAATTTCTTCCTGGACCAGAAGATGATGTTCCCAAGAGTACGACGACCTTGGGGGAGGGTGACTAGGTGGTTTCTGCAGAAACTCTATTGAGTGTCCTTCTGCGATTAGCTGGAGCACCCATGAATCTGATGTTATCCTCTTCCAGTCCAGAAGGTGGAGGAAAAACCTCCCTCCTACCGGTTCCTCCGAGAAGCCCGGAGGCTGTGGGAGAGGGAAGGAGTCGGGTGGTGTGGGGCAGCGCCGCAGCTGAAGCTCCCGCTGCTTTTTTGGGCAGGGGGGCTTGGCAGCTGGGAGGGGGGGCCCGATGTTTAATGGCCCTTTCCCCCTGTGGTCTCGCTTAGGCCGATTCAGTCTCATGAAGGACTGGCTCTGCGAGTGATGGGGATGACACAGAGTCCACAGACTTTAGTGCCATCCCCTTCTCCTGCAGGTTGGTGGTGATGTCCTTGACATCACCCCCGAACAACACCGAACCCCAGAAGGGCGCTTCCTGGCGGAGGGTGTAGGGGACGACATACACCAACGAATACCCGACGGATAAGAAAAAAAATCGAAAATACTTGGTTAAAATACCAAAGGAGCCTGACTACCAAAGAACTTTTGCACAAGGCGCTGGCATTAGCTAACGGCGGGAAAGAACTGGAAGGCGGGCCTGAGGGACCGCCCCTTTATACCGTCGCCTGATGCCGGTCACCTGACGTAGGGGCGGTCCCTCGCCAGAGACTGCTAGCTAGAATTTTTTCTGTGGGGTCCTGCCGACATCAGCCCTATATGTAATTACCTACTGCAAGAACCTTCTCGAAGTAAGATCTAGTGCTTTGAGTCATTTACAACGTCCTACCACTGAAGATGCCAAAAACCCTCCTGGTTTGCAGACAAGTTTTTTTTTTTTTTATATTAACAAGTCAACTGCTTGCCTTTAGGTATTCCAATGAAGAGTAGCGCTGTACAATAAAGCTGCCGACTTGTACCAATTTTCCTATCAGCAGCTGGTGGCGCAGCGAAGGTACCAAGATGTGAACAGGAGCGATAAAAATGGCCGAGCGCACATCTTTCAAACTTCGCTAAACCACTCAGTAATAGAAACGTTTACACAAGTTTGTGGCTCTATCAGTTGGTGGTTCATCGAGGTTAGAAAACTGTGCTCCTGAGCATTTCTGTCGTAATGTTTGCGTGCACATCTTGGCACCCTCGCTGACCTGCCAACTGACAGAAAAGTCTGAGTTGGTGACTACGGTATAGCATTATTAATCTGCATTGGAATACTTTAAGGCAAGCAATTCTTAGTATAAAAAGAACTTGTCTGCAAACAGAGTGGGTTTCTGGCAGACAAGTCATGGTGATGGTTGAAGGCATAGGGATTTTCTGTGGCACTTGAGTTTGGATGTCGAAAAAAGTGCTGAAGTGTGGTTTGTGCTGTATTAATGTGGAACCTTTGGAAAAAAGCACTTGCTGCTCAAAGGTGCATCTCCAAATATCACATAAATAAATCAACATTGTTTAACCAGACTGCAAGATGTTTTTGCAACCATTTTATACAAACGTTTAAATCACACACAGCTTTTAGAATTCACAATTCGTCTCCATCATGTTTAATGCATTTCTATCTAGGAGAAGGAAAATGGAAAATCTATGCAGACGAAAAAAAAAGGGGGGTTAAAAAAAACGCAATTCTTCAAAACAGAAAAAAAATAAAATAAAAACAAAGAATCCATTACGCGAGCCTCACTTACTGGGTACAACACTCAAATTCTTGACAGAAGGAGGCTTACTTGCCCATTTAGTTCATCCCCCACTTCCCAGTGGTAAAACCTATCAACTGAACCCTAAGGCACATGCTTATCCTAAATTTATCTTACATTTGTTTAGCTTTTCACACTTCACTAACCACTCAGGAGAATGTTCTAGAGACCCACCACCCTCTATGTAAAAAAAAAAATAACTTCCCATTATCTACCCTAAATTATCAAAGAGACTCCCTCAGCTAGTGACATGCACCACGTGTTGTGGCACACCTTGCCTCACTGAAACAGCATCCGTGTACAGCTACTTAAATTTTCTTCACTAGTTCTGAAGAGGAAGGGATTTCCATTTTTGCTCTTCCCCCAGATCCCTTCCACTTCCCGCCCCCAAATGCTCAGGCACTTAATGACATGAACCAGGGAGGCACCCATAGAAATCAATGGGTCAATTTTTACATGTTTATGGACAAATATGGCCAGGTGGAAAGCAATCATGGCCAGCTCGACTAACAAAGGCCTCATTAGTCAACCGATGGCCAAGATTGCTCTTCACCTTGTCATATTTGTCCATAAAATGTACATAAATGATCCACTAATTCAATGAACACGTCTCGGTCTCCCTGGTTTATGTATCAATGCCTGGCGGTGGAAGCCAGGGTGCCTCATCAAACCGGAAATGGAAGGGATCTTGGGAAGAGCAAAACTGAAATTACATACTTACCATAATTCTTGATCTCCTTGGACGCAGTCTCCACCAATCATTTAGACAAATGGGCCCATGCCGGAGGCGCTAGGACCCTGTGGGAGTAAAAAGTCTTCAGGAGAGCTGGCACCGGGCTAGGACCATGAATGCATGAGACTAGCTCATGCCTGTATAGGCTATCTCGGCGTCGACCCTCCCACCGCCTCAGTACCTTTTCGACTGAGGAGGTGCAGCGTAACTAATAAAATAACTTACCCTAACCTCTGGACATGTGAAGGCCCAGATGACCCATGCAAGAAGGGTCAATTAAACAATGTCTTCACAGCCCAAACAAGGCAGTGAAGACCAAGAAACAAAACGAGTGAGCCCGGGGGATGGTGGGTGGGCATGTGAATGAGTGGTGGAGACTGCGTCCAAGAAGATCAAGAATTACGGTAAGTACGTAATTTCCATATCTTCCTGGACTCAAGTCTCCACCACTCACACACTAATGGGATGGGAGAGTACCAAGCTAAAACTAACCCACCCTGAGTAAGGCAGTCGGAGATGGGGCTCACTCAGAAGGGAAATCCAAAGGACTGTCCTGCCAAGAAAAGAGCTGTCTGGAAAGGACATCCAGAACATAGTGCTTTACAAAGGTATGCACTGAGCTCTAACTCATGCCTTGCAGAAGACTGCAACGGACACATTACAAATCTCCACCAGGAAGCCGCAACCAGTCTGACAAAGCGGTGTGAACTCAGCCTTTCAATTTGGCCTGAGATAAGGATTAGTAGAGTCGAAGACTTGCTACTAACCTAGCTGGAAACATCTCGGGGCAAGAAGCTGACCCAGCTGTGGCATGCTGAAGCTACAAAAATTGTTCGAAAGTGTAGCTCTTTATTCTATCAATGAGAATCATAGAACTGTCCTACCATTCAGAGAGTGAAGGGAGCGCTCCCTTTCCTTCTGGAGTTAAAAGGGGAAAAAAAAAAAACTTGACTAACGGTAAGAGCCAGAGGCAATGTCTACTGGTTCAAGCTAGACTGAAAAAGTGCACGTGTACCTCCACTACCAAGTATGGCTGACCTGTGAACGACAGGTCCAAGAGGCACTCAGACATCTTACTTGGTGGGTAACCAAAAGGTCCAGGTGGGATCTGCCCATCAAATGGAGAAGGGTTTCCACTTAGCCACATAAGCCATCCTGGTGGAAGGCCTATGCATGACTTAGAAGACATCTGCGATGGTTTGGGACAAACTAGAGCCTACCCACTTCCATTTCGATGAGGAATCATTCTGCCCCTCCCATTTGCCTATACTCAAGCAGCACTCTCTGAACTAAGGAAAGTGTACAGGAGAAACTTCTTTACTGCAGTAATGTATCCTGACAGAAGACACCAGGGTCTGGATTTCTGAGGCAGAATAAGGGCAGATTTGCGTTGAGACGGGACTCTGAAAGGACCAGGTTCAGGCTGCTCCACCCGTTGAATGCGACTGCAGAGCGACTGAAACCGACAACATGCTCAAGGCACCACTCACCATGGCCTTCCTGTACAGGGGGTTAGGAAAGTGCTCCACTTTGCTTGTTGATGAAAACATCACAATTTTGTCATCTGCCCGAAGTGGAATAACTTCGTGACAGAGGGCCTCCCTCACCCTAGAGATATCTAGGGGAGCTCCTAAGAGAAGGAGCTGCTGGGAAGGTGAAACTGACATTCCCCGAATCAGAAAAAACCCTCCTGGAGAAACGAGAGGGAAACTGAGGCAACTGCTTCCAAAGAGTCCAGCCCGGAGCAGCTGGCTTGGAGACAAATGTCCAGGAACTGAAGGTCTGAATACCGAGAACTCCTTCCTGAACAAGTACCTACTTGACCTTTCAAGTTCGAGAAAGGGAGCATGCAGTCTTATCAAGCAAGGAAGTTGGAACCTATGTTCAGACTCACTGTGGAGCCACTTCTACTGCTCAGAGGCCCCGATTCAAGGAAAGTGAGAGACAGGGAGGAGGGGGAAAAAAAAAAAAGACTGGGCTGCTGCCTAGGTCTAGGAAAAATCTCTGAATTAAGAGGGAATCTCTCTCGCAAAATCCTGATGACCCATACCTCCGCTGGATTGAACTTCCCCTAGTTAGTAGAACAAATCAGGTGCCCTCCACCATTGTTGAGAAGTAACCACCTCAGGCAGCCGAGGTGTGACCTGAGCCGGATCCAGAAGGATGGTATTGGGTGCTTTCCGGCCTAGGCCCTCTGCTGTGATTCCTGACAAAGGCTTTCAGGCCTGACTGCCTATTACAAGAATGACGATGATGTAGTCCCTCTGAGGGGCAGTAGGAGCCTGAGTGCCCTCCATAACAATCCAAGACCCGAACCAATAATCACAGTTGAGAGATGTTAATCACCTGTTGCCAATGGTAGCCCGTAAGGACAGTGTCACGGTGGCATATATACCCCATCAAAGGAGTGGAAAAGTCCAGAAGGCTCTCGACCATTGAATTAGTGCGTTCCACAGGGTGTACTTGTACTGACAACCGAAAGAAGTCCAGACGCAGACGTCTCTGATCCACAGAAGAAGCCTGAAATTTTATGGTGGACCCTATATCCCTGAGGAAAAACTGAAAAGAAAATCTTCCATCACAGACTCTGCTGATGCAGAAGGCTTACATTCTAAACTCTAAAATGAGTCATCTGCTGCATCACCGACAAGTAGGACAGGGAGAGACTCATCCAGATCCGCTTCTAACCCAGAACCACCTCCAAAAGGAGGTCTCGGTCAGAATCACTACAGACTCCGCCACCTGGAATGATGATGAGGAGGAGCTCGACGTCACTTCATGGAGCCAGCACTAGTGCTGTGCGGAATGTGGAATCCGCCGGCAGAAAAGCACGGACAAACAATTCTAGCAGAAATACCACCGGAATTTTACTGCCTCCTCTGTGGATCTCCACACACACTAGGATCCGCGGATTAGAGCAGCACTTTATTCCATGGAAACCCACTCCACAACAACTTTCGGGACTAGTCCCTATCTAGCAGGGACCTGCTTAGCTAACAATATATATAGGCTGCATCTTTCCTAGCTGCTACTGTGTCATGCCTTTGTAACTTTGCTACCCCCCCCCCCAGCTTAGCCAACTTTCTCTATAGGTCATATCCCTATAAGTCTCCTCTATGTATTATCTACTGAAACTGTGCTCCCCCACTTTCTGTACCCTACCTTAATGTTAATCCTTGTATCTCTGTAACCTGACGTTGAGCCTTTGGAAATGAGTCTTTGACTCAAAGGTTTGTAATTCCGATGTACAAATAAATAAAAGAAGAGATTCGTGGAAAAATGAAACTCTGCCAGCTTGTTCCACCGCACAGCACTAACCGGCACCCCTCGTGGTGACAGGACGGCACTGCGCAGGGTCGACGGCACCCGCAGCGCTGTAGACCTGAAGAAAAGCAGGGAAGAAAGAAAACTGTACTGCACAGCCCCCACAATGAAAATGGGGGTAGGAATGAGGGGTCGGCTGGCGCTGGTACTAAAGAGGGCACCACGCACATCCTGGCCCAGTCGAACTGGCCTTGGTCCAGCGGCTCAGAGGCCCGGAGGCCCCAGAACCTGGTCCACTGGCCAGGAAAACTGGCCAGATGCCAAACCCCCTGCTCCAAAGGAGCAGCCAAGAGGTGAAACTGCTCACCAGAACCCCATTAAGGACAGAGATGGGATCAGGTGTTAAAGAACGCAGCTGTTAAGAGCGGGGCTAGAGGGGAACCCACCAGAGTCGGTTCAGGCCTACCGCCCCCACCACCAACGATCCCCACGCAGATGTACCAGATGGCGACCTTGAGCGTTACAGATAAAAAAAGAACACTAAAAATGTTAACTTAAACGAATACTGAACAGCTAAGCTGCTTTCATGTAGACGAAGACTTGACTCCAGCAGGCAAGCAACATCGAAGCACACAGACGGCGGGAGAAAAGGAATGGAGGTGGTTGGAGGGTCAATGCTGAGATGCCTATACAGGTGCGAGCTAGTCTTGCGGTGCCGTGCATGTGTGGTCCTATCCTGGCGCTGGCCCTCCTGAAGATTTCTGACTCCCGCGGGGTCCTAGCGCCTCTGGCCTGGTCCCATTAGTGTTAATGAGTGGTGGAGACTTGAGTCCAGGAAGAGTTACAATTTCTTCCACTTCAAAACTAATTATGAAAATTTAAGTAGCTATACATGGGCGTTTCAGTGAGGTAAGGCACCACGATATGTGGTGCAACTGACAAATGCATTAAGCTTGGCAGTCTCTAAGTAGCAAGCTGGTATCTGTGACCTCTTAAGATATGCATCTGGGTCTTTAGTGACATACCTAATTCATCTAAAAGTGCTTGGTCATTTATTATTTGTATACAGTTAAAGCAGGTCGCCTCTTAGCTGCCTCCTCTCAAGGTTAAAAATAAAGACTTGGCTTCCCAAGCATTCCTCGTAAGACTGGTCCTTCAAGTCCATAGACAAGTTAAATCATTCCGCTGCACAGAACTAAATATTCAGATTTCTCCCCCTATATCCCCACGGAAAAATGCCAAAGAACACCCCCGGCCCCAATTACTTATCCTCTCAGGTTACAGAAGAAAAAATTATTTACCATAGTTATATGTTTTTTTCCAGGGGAACTCTCACTATGCTTGACTAATGCAAAAAGCACATCAGGTCTTGCTGCCCCAAAGCACATGGAACGTATGTAAATTTCAGAACATAGAACACTTTTCAAACTCTGACCGCGAGGTGCTGCTGTGCTCTGCTGCTTAATGGCAGATCTATTTCGAAGGCCTAGAAGGCAACAGCTACAAATCTACTATCCTATCTTATACTATATAGTTAACAAGAACCAACAAAGATTCGGTCCTTCAGGCAAAGCTATGTAGACTAATAGAAAAACTACACTAAAATAAACTGATTGTGGGCAAACAACAAGTAATGCTCAGGCAGTGAAAACTCAACACCACTGATTCTTGTGGAACCTTTTCCAGGTTCTGGAAGGGGAGGCACGGTGGGAGATTCAAATATAGTGAGGGATCCCCTTGAATAAACATTACCATGGTAAGTAATTTTTTTCTTCAAGCCCCAGAAATCCCTCACGATGCTTGACTAATGCAGACTTCAAAGCAGTACCTTGGGAGGCTGGGTACAGAACTTGTCTAGGGAAAAAGTCCTGCAAGACAGCAGTGCCAAACCTGGCATCTCTTCAGGACTGCACATCCAAACAACAGTATTTTGTAAAAGTTTGTATAGTTTTCCAGGTATCTGCTTTACAAATTGCTAGCAAGGGAATATCCCTTGCAGTTGCCACCGAGGCAGTGGTACCACGAATAGAATGTGCCCTAAGGCCTTGCGGTGGCTGCTTGCCAGCATCAGTGTAGCAGAATTAGATGCAAGACACTATCCCTCGGGCAATGGTCCACTGGGGAGCTGACCTACCCTGACCCACTTCATCGTATGCGAGGAACACTTGTGAGTGAGAAACCCTGAAGTCCCTTGTGCCCTCCAAATAGTAGCAGAGTGCTCTTTTAACGCCCAGACTGTGAAGGCTCTGCTCACCAGAGATGGACTTTGCTGTGAAAAAGACTGGAAGAGAGATGGACTGGTTTATATGCAACTCTGACACTGCCATGGGGACAAATTTCCTGTCAAGTCTTAAGGGCTACCTTGACCCTGAAGAAAATACTGTAGTATGGTCTGTCCAGAGAGGCTGCAACTCACACCCTCCTTGCGGAGGTTATAGCTGCCAGGTGAATTGTAATCCAGGTAACATACTTCAAACAGCAGTAGCCATGGGCTCAAGGAAACTCCATGAGACTGGCTATGCACAGATTCAAATCCCATGGAGGGACTGGTTCCCTAACAGGAGGAGACAAATGCAGTAGATCCTTGAATTTCTTGAAAATGAGGTGCAAAGTCACCATTCTCCCATTACCTGCCAAAATGTTGGCAGGAACAGCTGCCAGGTGTACTCATAAGACTAACACACAGACCCAAGGTCTGCAAGTGAGCCCTGTAGTCCAGAGGTATGGGCAGAACTGCCTGCAAAAAAGACTGAGCTGCTTTGCAGTACACCACAGGGAAAATCTTATTTCCATTGGAAGCATATATCTTTCTGGTAGCAGGTTTCTGGAAACCCTGACAACTTCATCTGAAAAGAAGAAATCTGAGTACTCTAAACTCTTCAAGAACCACGCTCTGGCGCAGCGACTTGAGGTTCAGAAAGGCTACTCCGCCCAGGGACATGTTCAGTAGATTGTGTGTCTGTGACAGATGAATGGGCTGCTTGGTGGAGAGGACCAGGAGCAGGGAATACCAGGGCTGTCTGGCCCAGTCTGGGGTCATTAATATTATGGTTGCAGGCTGACTCTTGAATTTCAGGAGAACCCTTAATAGTAAAGGGAGTGCAGGGAAGACCTAGAGGAACCTCCTAGACCAGTCTAGGACTAGGGTGTCCATGGAGGCAGAGTCCACTGCTGGAGACCTGCAACGAAAGAGAAGGAACTGGTAATTCTCTCTGAAAGTGAACAGGTCTTTTTTTCCAGTGTACCCCATCTCCTGAAGACTGTGACCAGCGCCTGCTCGTTCATGGACCATTCGTGATGCTCCTGGCTGATCCTGCTGAGGGAATCCGTCAAGACAGTGTCTTCTCCTGGAAGATGGACTGCTGATAGCTGCACATCCCTGCAATAAGCTAGATTCTGACTCTTCATAACTTTAAGGGTCTTGTGCCGCCCTATGTGTGGATACAATACATGGTAGTGTTGTTGTCCGAACTGATTTGGACTGACAGACCCCTTTATCTGTGAAGCAAAGAGCCGGAAGGTAAGAAAGATTGCCCTTCGTTCCAGGAGGTTCATATGCTCTCTGGGGTCCCGAGTGGACTACACAACACTTATGGTTAGATCACCTAGGTGGGCTCCCCAGCCTAGAAGGGAGGTATCTGTTGACTGGAGCACTGCGGTGAATTGCTGCTGAAAGGGCATTCCCTAAGGTTGTTCCTTTCTGACAACCAAGCCAAAGCGTGTAACAAAGTTTTTGTTATCAGCACTAGCTTTGATAGGGGTGTCACTTTTGGGACAAACGGGCCCTTAAATAATACTGGATATCTCATCTGAAATCTCATCTGGCACCACGGCTGCAGTGGAGGCCATATGACCCAGGAGCTGAAGGAAATGCCTTGCTGGCCTGGGTGGCCCAGGATGAAAGGTGTTCACCCGGTTTAGAAGGCTTTCCATTCTCTTTTGAGGTAGGGATGCCTTGCCCTGGAGGGCATCTAGCTCTGCTCACATGAGCTCTACCACCTGGACTTCTGAGTATTTATGAGGAATACCAGAGTCTCCAATGTACTCTGGGCTCAGCCGGAGAGGATGCCTGGCCTGCCTGTGTAACTTCCCCGTGACCAACCAGTCATACAAATAAGGGCAAACCCTCTTTGCCTCCCAAGGTGTGCTGCCACTACAGTTAAGTACATCGTAAACACCCTGGGAGCAGATGAGAGGCCAAAAGGAGGAGCTGCGAACTGGTAATGACCAGAGGGTAATCTGAACCTTAAATACTTCCTGTAACTGGTCCTGACTGGTATGTGGAAACGCACTTTCTTCAGATCCAAGGATCCCATCTAGTCTCCCTGTTGCAAGGATGGAAGCACTGTGACAGGGTGACCATTCTGGATTTCTCCTTCTCCAACTGCTCAGAAATCAGAGCCAGGCCAGGCTGGGGCGCTGTGGAGCCCGAGCTTATAGGCAGCATTCTAATATAGCTCTCCATCTTGAGCGCTTAAATTGTAAAATACCTAAATTACATCAGAGATGGATTTAAATAAGTATTACCAATCGACAGAGGGACTTCGCAAGTATAATATGGGGAACCCTCGAAAGGATAGAGGTACCAGTTTGAGTGCTAAAGCGTCTGGGTCATCGCAACCGCACCACGATGCTCAGGCCGTGCCTCAACGAGAAGCAGAGGAGACCATGGCTTCAATAGGGCTAAAACTGCAACGACTGATTTTATCAGTCTCTGATTTGAATACCCAACTGGATTCATTCAGTACAAGAGTTACAGTGGTGGAAAAAACTATGGAGGGGGCTTCAAACTTGTGGACTTTCAAAGGCAATCTGATTCAGCTACCACCACTACTGCATTTGGTTAAAGAAAATACGCATTTGAGGGCCCGACTCAAGACCCTAGAAAATCAGGCTCGAGCAGCCCACATCAGAGTTTTAGGTCTGCCTGAAGGGACTGAGGGTGATCACCCTTTGATGTTTATGCAGGAGTGGCTGGCGGATAAACTGGCCCCGAAAGACTCTGAGGTTACTTTTGGCCTCCAAACAATTTACTGAATTACCCCTCGAGGATACCGTGAGGATTCTGAGAACCCTCGTACTCTGCTTATAGTTACTGACGGAGTGGGTACGAGAGACAAGATCCTACATTTAGCTCGGCAAAACAGTCCTATTCTTCAGGATAAGAACACAGTATACATGCTTTCTGACTTGAGTTATGCCACCCGAATGAAGCAAAAACAATCTGATGGAATATGGAAACAATTGAAGGAAGCTTCAATTCCACATGCCATAGTATTCCCGCACGTCTTCGAATTGTGTACAACAGCAAGGTCTGGGTCCCCCAACTCTTCTGAAGCGAGTAAATGGGTCCTCCGTTTCATCGATAGAAGCAGAAGCCGCCGGGAACATAGAACTGAGGGCAGCGATTCTGAAAGCCAAGAGGACGTCTGAGAGGATTATGGCAGTGATATAAGAATCTAATTTATGGTCTTGAAAATCGATGCTCCTACAAGATAACCTTTGGCCGTTTGTGTTTTTCGGGTTCCTTATAGTTAAGTGACTCACTGGACTCTAGTTAAATTAGATAAAATATCCTGTTTGTGGTTATCTATAATTAATCCGGTTCCATACAGGTAGTTTTTATAACTCCTTAAATAAGGATCTCATAGTGGGTTCTATGAATAGAGTCCTACACTTGTTAATTAGAGCTCCAGGAGAAATAAAAACATGGAGGTATATTAAAGTTTAGAAAGGAGAGAGTTACCTAGGATGCTTTATTTTAATATTTCTACCTTTAGGTATATAGTGTGATGCCAATAGCCCCTATTGGGGCGAGAAATTTTTGGGACTTAATTTCTGGACTTCTAGTATAACCGAATTGTATCACACTGCTCATGGGCTTATTTTTTGCAGCTATCTTAGCATACTTCTTCTTAGGTATATTTCTGAATTCCCCTCGATGTGGTATCTTAATATTGGGGACGCACCAATCTTAGGATTAAAGGGGGGACTGTTTCTCTCTCTGGTATGTATTGACAAAGTCTGATATGTCTCACATATAGAAATATCTGTATGATAATGGATAATAATAAAATAAAGTATAAAAAAAAAAAAAAAAGGAAATCAGAGCCAGAATGGGTCACCACTCCCCATTTTCCTTGTGAGTGAGGAAATATCTTGAACAGAGACCACCCAATCTCCTCAGCCCCCAGGGGGGTTTCTGCCTAACTTGAATGCAGCAACTTTTTGACCTCCAACTCCAGCAGGATCCTGTCTGTTGAAATGGATGGTTTGAAGATCCTGCTAACCTGAAACTGTGGAATCTTCTGAACTACAGTGTAAGCTCCTGGCTTACCACTTCCAGTGGTGGTGTTCTCACTCTTGGAAGAAGTGAACCACCTTCCTGCCACTAGCAATGGGCGGCAACCTGGACAGACCAGTCAGGGATCCTGCTTGGGCGAGGCCCTCTGGGCTGGCTTTAGATCAGCCCACTTGGAAGCTCTTAAGCCCCTGCCCCTAATGTAACCTCTTGTCTGAGAGTAATCATATAGCACAGGTATGGGTATGAAATTACAAGGAAGATGCCACTTATCCATACCCCCCCTTCCATAATGCCTGTAAGAAGTGGGGGCCTTTTCTTCCTGAGAGTTGCTCTTGTAGGTGGTTTTATACTCGTCCATCTGTTTCATACAAGCCTGTCTTGTCACTAGATGGGGAATTGTTTTCACAAGGGAAATCCATGGCTTTTGCCTGGGTAACCTCAAAGAGTTCAGTGTCTCTTTAGCCAACTGAATCTTCTTAAGAAGAGGCATGTGAAATATGCATTTGGTAACCTGCAGGGCAAATTTTGGCAGCATCCGCCAAAACTTGCTCTAGGACCCCAAATGCCCTCTCACCCATGGCCAATATGGGGTTCCAGAGGGGTTCTGGTACCGTATGATCCCATATATGTAGCCTGTCTCCGAAGTAAAGAAGCAGACACACACTTTCTTCCCCCTACTGTCCAGCTTATTGGAATCTTATCCAGAGGCTGCGCAGGATGTGGGTGCACATAGAGGTGCTCAGTAATGTGTGTCGAGCTAATACTTCTTTCCAACTTTCTTGTTGATCCCCAAGCAAAGGCAGAGTGGGAGGAAAAATCCTCCGACCTATAAGAAGGGGAACCAAATTACTGTTCAGGGAAGCCTCAGGTTCAATGGGCTCCCCTTCTTCCTCTTCCTCCTCCTCATTACAGATATTAAAACTAAAAACTTGGTTCCCTGGACATCAGGAACTGAGAGGGGAACAGGAACAGCAGGGGGAAACTGGCTTGCTCATAATGGAACCCATGGCTTGAAAGCCTCTTAAGATTTTGCCAGGTCAGTCATATCCTCCACAGAGGGCCACTTTTATTGTGTCTACTGATGGCTCCTTTGCTTCTTCAGCAGGAGAGGCAGTGACTGCCCTCCCTCCCTTCCTCCAATTATGGAACCTGCTTAGAAATCAGAAGAATCTTTGGGGAGGATCTTTCCTTATGCTTGCTATGAGGGAAAAGACCCTCCTCAATATGTTTGGTGACACACAGGATACAAAAGCAGATTGGTGCCCCTTTTACTATTGTTTTCAGGCAAAACTCTCACAATCAGATAAAGTATGTTGAGGACCTAGGCACTTTAAAGCACAACTTGAGGCTGTCTGCCATCACCAAGAATTTAAGACAACTCAGCCAATTTTAAAACCAGTAGGTCCTGTATCTTTCTGGGTCTGACAGACATGCCAATACTAATGCAGACCCTGAAAATGGCTCCCAGAATTAAAAGTATACAAATGCGGTCCGATCCGTAAACATACCAGGACTGCTATTAAAAAGGGAACAAAGCTTCGTTCTGCCTTTTTTTTTTTTTTTTTTTAAGTGAAGTAGTAAAACAACAAGCAGCTTGCTACCACGACATCAGGAACCGGGGAGCAAACTCGAAAACATGCCACTAGAAAACTTTGTAAGAAGAGCGCACACACACAAAAAAATAACACACGCAATTTAAAACAAAATCGCTGTAACTTCTCCAGTTTCTGGAACTGCAATGGAATTGGAGATGTAGGGAAAAAAAACGCCTAAAAAAGACTCTGAATTGACTTCTATTGCGACAAGCAGCAGCACGAAAGGAAAAAGTGAAAACTAAGAAAAATCTCTGGAAAATGAAGCAAAACTGGAACTAAGCAGGAAAGAATTCTCAGGGCGACTTGCTTGTTCAGGCAGAAAAATAGATCTGCCATTAAGCAGCAGAGCGCAGCACCACCCCGCAGTCAGTTTGAAAAATGTTCCACATTCTGAAATTTACATACGATCCACACGCTCCAGGGCAGCAAGACCTGGCAGGCTTCTGAATTAGTTAAGCACAGTAAGGGATTCCTGGGGTTTGAAACCAATATTTCTAGCATTGTTGGAAAAATATATATATATATATATATATATATATGTGTGTGTGTGTAGCCATACGGCACTAGGTGACCTGGGTTCTTGCCCTGCATGGAAGATAAAGGAGCATCTGGATTTTTTTTTTTTTTTTTTATTTAGTTGTTTAACCAGGAGTAGCACACTAAGCTGGAAGTTTTTTTACAGGAGCGACCTGGGAGCACAAGGAGGTTAACTGACTTGCTCAGGGTCACACAGTATGCAAGTGGAAGCTGTGGGATTCAAACCCAGGTCTAGTCTGCTGGATGTCACCAGATTTGCAGCTCAGAGCCTTAGACCACTGCGCTATACTGATTTAGTGTGGTGGTGCCAAGTATTAATGCACCTGGTGGCATGGAAGTACAAATACAGTTAAGCACAACACATGAAAGATGTGAGAAGCGAGAGCAGCGAGAAAATGGGAATCTACATGCTTCAGCACCCCACAGGACAATCTCCTATTTTCCTCCCACCCCCGCACCATTCCTCCACATTTACGAAGTGTCTTCTTTTCCTGGTGGAAGTATGGCAGCCACAACAAGAAGAAAGTCTGGAGGGCACTCAAGGGCACAGATAAACAGAACCAAAAGCAAAAACATTCATCTTTTTGTTTTATTTTCCAACACTGTTCTACTTAGCCACCAAATTGGTAGCCATTTGAATTTCTGTTTGGCTGTCTAAAAAAAGAAGCAATGGAACTTAACACACCATATTAAAATGAAAACATTTTGGCTACATGAGATTTTGTTTTGGCTAGATTTTGATTGTTGGGTGAGGTCACTCAAATGTTGCGCAGTAGTGCAGCAGCTCTTACCTTAATTGGTTTATTCAAGTCACTGTTACAGAATGTCTGCAGTGGGACTGTAAACTTCCTCCAACATGGATTGAGATTATTCTTAACCACCTGCAAACAGCAAAAGCACACATGGGCTACAGGCAATATTCACCCCTTCCTTCACAACAAAAACAAAATTAATTGAGAACACAGCCCTTCCTACCAAGTAAACAAGCTTTCTGGTGCTAAACTTCCACCAGAGGTTCAGTCTATACTTTCCCCTCACTGTGCCACCCGCCTTACCAGGAGTTCTGAAACACTATTCTTTACAGCTCCCCACTGCCGGACCACTCAGGGGCAGTGCTTCTACAAAGGCCCCGTCCACACTACACCGCTCAGACCCCGTAACGGACAGAAACCGTTACAGCCGGGGAGCGATACAGTGTGCCCACACTGCAGCGGTGACCGGTACAAGACTGGTACTGACAGTCCACACTTCAGGAACCGGGCGACCGTTACTGCGGCGCCCAATCCCACAATGCAGCTCGTGCTGCGATACAGGCCCTGCAGGGGACCATTACCGCACTACCGCCGGTAACATTACCGAGGCGGGACCAGTTTCATAACCGTTGTTTAAACCACCTCATACATGGTTTCAACAACGGTTACGAAAACTCCTTCAGTAACGTTACAGGTGTAAACGCAAACCATTGTGGTAACGGTCTGAGCACTCTGTTACAGAGGCGTAGTGTGGACAGGGCCAAAGCTAGGGCCTCTAACTGGTTCACCACACTCCCAGTGGATATCACCAATGCACCGAATCTCAGCTCCTTTAAGCACAAACTATGACAGCACTTGGTGGCCAGTGCCTACTATGACTGCTACACTTAAATTCCCTACTCACCCTCCTGGCCTCTGCATTACTTGTGCACTCTCCTCACACCCCACTCCCTCCCTATTAACTCTTTCCAATATCTCACATCAGTCACCTCAGCCTCCTCCCTTGCTCCCCCCCAGATTTCACTCCTCCCTCTCTCCACTCCCTCTCACATCCTTGTCTCTCCCCATCACCTATTACCGCCTTAACCTCCTAGCTCTCATATTCTCTCTCCCCCAGCCCTCAACTCCCTTCTAGTCCTCATTTCTCTCTTTCTCCTCCTTGCCCATCCTAACTCTTCTCTCCTTCCCCCACCGATCCTATTACACCCTTACATCTTCCAACCCCTCTCCCCTCCATCACCACCTACTAATCTCCTTCACCACCTACCTTATCTCTCCAATCCCCCACCCCTCGGTTCTTGCCTGTCCCCTACTACCTTGTCTTCTAGTCTGATCACTATTTCAACTGTAACCGTCCCAGGCTCTCTTTGTATAATGTCTGGCGATACTGCACCATTGCTTCTGTCCACGCTGATCCTGACAAAGTCTTTGGCAGCTCATGCAATCTGTAATGTTTTACCAGCTAATTCTATTGTCTTGTCTTACCTGGACAAAGCCACTGGCAGCTCATGTACTGCAATTATATTAACTTCTCTACCTGCCTGTTCTTGTCTATACTTGTCCATTGTCCATGACGTGGAACCTTTGTAAAAGAGCACCGTTTGCTCAAAGGTGTTATCCGAAATTTTCATAAATAAATGCATAAAAACTGTATACTTCAGTGCACTTACAGTTCAGATTTTTTTTTAATTCAGCGGCTAAATATACTAAAAATCCTGTAGTCTCCACATCCGCTAATCATTTTAAGTACAATGTATTTCAATTTCTGTACATGTATTGATAAATATTTTTTTTAATTTCCCAGCTGCAACACATTTCAACTTTTGTCATATATTGATAAGTACTTTTTAACCCCCCAGCGAAGTCACCATGAAGTAGCACAACACAAATGAGGTCTTAACTATAAAAAAACAATAGAAGTCCATTTTTTACAACCAATATATAAAAACACACCCAAACTACTCCGTAGGTCAAACAGAGGACTGTGAGCTTCTCATGCACTTTCTATCCAACACAACTGCATTATAACACCCTTCCCCATCCTGCCCAGACATGACTAGGCTGCCATGTGATCCACACTTTACGACAAAATTACCCGGAGGCAGCCAGGAGCCTTGTCACGTCTTAACCACTCACATGCCTCCCATAGGCACCCAAACGGACCCGTGCAACAGTATACATCACTGTCTTCTGCTGACCCTGAAGTGAAATCAGGAAGTCCCTTCTACTTTACAAGATCGCATGGGGATACTTTGATCATGCCACCCATGTTTGGTGCTGAAAAGATCAGGCGGTTGGGGATACCCTTTGACTCAAGAATCCAAACTTCACTAGACATCAGGAATGTTTGTAACTCAGAGCTGCAAGAGAAAAACAAGGACCCGGGGCAGAGTTAATCCCTTCAGGACCTCTCTCGGAGAGCCAACAGCACGGTCTCAATGTCTGCTAAGGATTTCAACTCTCTCACTGGATTACTGTATTTGTACTTTTTTTGCTACACAAAGAACGGATATTTTGTCAGGTTCCATGCTGGTTTTAGTCATTACAAAAAAAAAATATCAGCAACTGACTGATATACCTAAAAAGCAAGGGCTCTACCCTTAATAACCATGTAGGCGGATATTATTTTCATTCAAGGGTAGTAATATAATTATATTTTAAAAATAGTGCATTCTTTAAAAACAAAAAAAAATTACTCACTTTAGAATTGTGTTTCTTCTAATGGAATCTTGCTGTATTCCGACATATTGCAGTGTCAGTGGCTCAGTAGGTAGAACGCTCGCCTCTGAGGCCAGGAGATCAGAGGGCTGTGGGTTCAGTTCCCACATCTGGCACTTGGGTTAATATCCCAGTACTGACACTGTAGTGCAGCATGAGAGGGGTGCTGCACTTCTGAGGTGCCATCTTTCGGATGAGATGTTAAATCGAGGTCCCATTTGCCTGTTCTGGTGGTAGCTCAGGTGGATGTTAAAGATCCCATGGCACTTATCGAAAAGAGTAGGGGAATTTCCCCGGTGTCCTGGCCAAATTTCCCTCATTCACTAAAAATACCACCAACAGCTTAATCTGGTTCAAGGTCAGTTGGCACTCATCTGTATCCCCCTCCCCCGGGTCGTGCCTGAAAATAGGCAGGATTTATCTAGTGCACTTACCCTGTCAACAAAAACCAAATAAATAAAAATAAATATGCAGTTAGCCCCAGCACTTGAACTGCCCTGGAGAGGAAAGAGTTAACTCTATGCAGGAAGCATGGAACGTTGGACTCTAGCACGGTTTCAAACTTGTCTATAGTGCGTCAGAGTGTAACCGTCAGTTTCTTACCAGCTACTACTAACTACACTCCTATAATGGAAATTGCAAAGGAACATACAGCCAACAGGCAACATACTGGGTCCCCCAAAGACTCAAGTCGAGAACCCAAGACAAAAAAAAAAAAAAACAGGTAGTGAACCAATATTAAGTAAAAGCATAACAATAACCAATGCCCCCTTCTAGAAAGGAGGGGTACCAAGTACACCCCTGGGGTGCAACACTGTACCTGCCAGCCCACTTCCCAAAAAACAGGTTCTGAGAGGGGAGGCAGGGAAGGAGATCAGAATACAGCAAGACTCCATTAGAAGAAACACAATTACGAAGGTAATTTTTTTTCAAACAACATGAAATCTTGCTGTATTCTGACATATGCATACTACCAAGCAGTACCGCCAAGGAGGGAATAGGCTCTGCAGTACTGCTGTTCCAAACCGAGCATCACTCCTAGCCTGGATATCCAGAGAGTAATGCTTGGTGAAAGTATAGACAGTTTTCCAGGTGGCTGCTTGCAAATCTCTAGCAAAGGTATGTCCCTGGCACAGCTAGGGAAGCAGCTGTACCCCTAGTCGAGTGAGCCCTCAGGCCTGAGGGAGGTGTTTTACCTACCTTAGTATAGCAGAATTGTATACAGGAGACAATCCACTTGGCAACAGTTCTCAGTGGCAGGTCTACCCTTCCCCATTTCACCGTAAATAAGGAACAATTAAAGACATTCCTTCCTATGTGCTTTAGTGTGCTCAATGTAATGGCCAAGTGCCCTCAACATCTAAACTGTTATCTTCCTTCCCCTAAAAAGAGTGATCAATGACAAACACAGGAAGAGACATGGACTGGTTCAGATGAAAATCTGAGACCACCTTGGAAAGAAACCTCCTACTGGTTCTGAGGACCACCTTAACTCTATGGAACGAGATAAAATCTGGCTCCACTGACAGGGCCTGCAATTCACTAATACACCTGGCAGAAGTGATAGCTACCAGGAACAGTCTTCCAGGTCAAATATTTGAGTTCGGCTGAAGTCAGAGGCTCGAAAGGAGGTCACATGAGCTGAGCAATGCAAACACTGAGATCCCAAGCAGGAGTGGGGTCCCTAAAGGGAGGGTTGATATGAACCAGACCTTTAAAGAACTTACAGGAGACAGAGTGAGATGCCAGGGAAGACTTGTTCCCTGCTGACAGAAATGCACACACAGTTGTTAAATGAACTTTTAAAGTGGCTGGCCTGAGGTCTAGGCCATTAAGATGAACCATATAATCCAGAACTATAGCAAGATCAGCAGTATCTGGTAAAATATCCTTATGGGAACACCAAATGCAGAATCTCTTCCATTTGGAATTATAAGTTTTTCTGATGGCAGGTTTTCGAGAGGCCTTAAGAATATCCAACACCCCCTGAGACAGGTGCAGGCCTGCATACTCTAACTCTTCATAAAACAGGCCTTGAAGTTGAGAGACTGGAGATGGGGTACAGATCCCCGAGAGGTGGTCAGCAGACTGTGCCTCTTGGGAAGAGATGGGGAAGATGGGACTACTAGGGACAACAGAGAATACCAAGGCGGTCTGGCCCAGTCTGGAGCAATCAGGATAACCCTACACGGTTGCGACCTGATCTTGACCAGGACCTTGAATAACAGGGGGAAGGGAGGAAAGGCATAAAGAAATTTGCCCTCCCAATCCAGAACCAGAGTATCCAAGGGGACTGTACCCAGGACTGAAGGCTTGCAACGGAAGAGAGGAAGCTGGTGATTGTCGGGGGCTACAAAGAGAGCCATCTCTGGAGTGCCCTACCTGGAGAAGATTACTTTCAGTATGAAGGGATCCAGGGCCCATTCGTGGTGGTCCCGAGATATTCTGCTCAGGGCATCTGCTAGCACATTGTCCTTCCCTGGTAGATGGACTGCTACCAGGGATGCTTGCAGGGCATAAACCAGAAACCATAGCTTCATGGCTTCTGTGCACAAGGCCGTAGACCAAGTGCCTCCCTGCTTGTTGATGTACCACATGGTGGTGGTGGTGTCTGTCCTGATCTGAACCACTTTGTTCCTCACAGAGTCAGAGAAAGCATGGAGGGCCAGGAATACTGCCCTGAGTTCCAGGAGATTGGTCTTTCAGGAGTCTCTACTTCATATCAGACACCTTGTGCTGTAAGGGCTCCTAGGTGGGCTCCCCAACCCAGGAGAGAGGCATCTGTGGTTAGTACCAATGAATGAGTCTGGCTGATGAATGGGACACCTTGCCTGAGATTGTCCTGATCCAACCACCATTGGAGAGCTTGGACCAGAGTGAGTCACTGGAATCAATTTGGTTATAGGATCTCTTTTCTGGGACCAAAAGGACCTCAGGTGGAACTGAATGTCCCTCATTTGGAATCTGGCTCCCTGTACCACCGCAGTGGAAGCTGCCATGTGGCCCAGGAGCTGAAAAAAATGTTTTGCTGGTCGAGACACCGGAGGGCGGAAAGAGGAAGCAAGATCTGTAAGGGCCCTCACCCTTGCCAAAGGGAGAAAGGCCTTTGCCTGCACCCTTTCCCCTATAAAGGTGAGGAGTCGCATTGGCTCGAGAACAGACTTTGGCAGATTGAGAAGAAAACCTAGAGAAGTGAGCAGCTGTTGAGTAACCTGTAGAATTGATCTGACCTGGTCTGGAGACTGCTCCACAATGAGCCAGTCGTCCAGGTATGGGAATATGGAGATCCCTTGCCTCCTGAGGAAGGCCACTACTACTGCTAGGCACTTTGTGAACACTATTGCAGCTGATGTTAGGCCGAATGGCATTGCTCTGAACTGATAATGGCCTGAAGGTAACTCGAACCCGAGGTACTTTCTGTGGGAGCACCCGATTGCGATGGGAAAGTAGGCATCCTTGAGGTTCAGGGAAGCTAGCCAATCTCCTGGCCTTAGAGAGGGAAGAATTACTCCCAGAGTCACCATTTTGAACTCTGGTTTTAAAATGTGCTTGTTTAGATACCTTAGGTCTAGGATGTGTTGCCACTCCAGTCTTTTTTGGGGTAAGGAAATATCTGGTATATAGATCTTTGCCCCTGTGCTGAGTAGGAACTCTCTCTACAGCCCTGAGGGCTAGCAGAGAGGAAACCTCTGCTTCTAGAGCAATGGTCTCAGAAAGGTTTGCAGGTGGAAAGGATCTGGCCCTCAATTTTGGGAACTTTGAGAAACTGAGGGCCAGTCCCTGGCTTATTACCTCCAGGACCCACCTGTCTGAGGTAACAGACTTCCAGGCCTGGAAGTAGTAATCCTGCCTGCCTCCTACTGGGATTGGGGAGTCAACCTGGACTGACAACAGGGTGTCTGCTTGGCAGGAGCCTTGGACTGGGAGGAGGATGCAGCCCTGCTCATCCCCCTCCTACCTCTCCCTCTGAAGAACCCCCCTCTGTGGAAAGGAAGAAGAGGCCTGAGCTTGGTAGAAAGGCCTGTGAAAGGGCCTGCCCCTAGACTGCTGCTTCTGAGGAGTTGCCTGCCTTTCCTTGGCTTGCGCACTCCTGTAGGTGGTCCGATATTCATCCATTTTTTTCATGTATTTCTGTCTGCTCCCCAAACAGAGAATTACCCACCACAGGGAAATCCATGGCCTTAGCCAGAGTGTCCTGTGAGAGGCTAGCGCATCTGAGCCAAGCAAACCTCCTAAGAGACACAGATGTAGCCATGACTCGTGAAACTGCAGCGAAGGAGCAATCTCCAGAGTGACTGAACAGTTAGGCGGAGTAAAGAATCTGACAGTTACACTGAAGCACTACAGACAGAGGTTTGAAACCGAGCTCGAGCCCAATGTTCTATACTTCCTGCATAGCGTTAACTCTTTCCTCTCCAGGGCAGTTCAAGTGCTGGGGCTAACTGCATATGTCAGAATACAGCAAGACTTCATATTGTTTGAAATGACTGACATTAAATTAGAACATGCCCCTGATAGTGAAAGGGTTAAGAGTCAAAGATAGGTTACTCACCTGTAATTATTGTTCCAAGAGTGGCATACAGTTTACATCCATACACTGCCAGTTCCACTGTAAACACAGGTTACTCAGCTGTAACAGTAGTTCTAGGAGTGGTATATGTTGTTCATCCACACTTCTTGGCATGTCCCTTTCCCCTTTAATTCTTGACGGAAGGTCTTTAAGCTGGCTCCTCCTACCCACCTGGGTGTTATAACCCTTGGCTCCGCCCCATGACACCAGATCTTAGCCCACTGGAAGCCAGGTTTGTGCATTGCAGCCGGGGAGATAGGGTGGGTCAGTATGGATGAACATATACCACTCCTAAAACTACTGCTACAGGTGATTAACCTGGTTTTCTAGGGACGTGGATATGTCGTTCAGCCACACTTCTTGGCAGACTCCAAGCAGTTCTCCGGGAGGAGGGAGGCAAGGCGCACAACCCCTACTTATGGATAAAGACTGGAGAACCGAGGCCCCGACCAACATCCCGGCATGACCCAAGGTCGATGTGGAAGGGGGAAGCCGGTATATGCCTGCTTTCAGGTTGGAGCCCTACGAATATCCTGAACAGGGGAATCCTTGGAAGCAGCCACCGATGCAGCGGAAGGGCGGGTAAAATGAGCACTTATCCCTATGGGAGGCTCCATGCCCACCCACCTATAGCGGAGATCTATGCAGGAGGTGACCCATCCGCTCGTCGTCCGCTTGGCTGCAGGTCTGCCAGGTGCGGCTTCAGCGTAGATGACAAACAGCTGGCGAACCTCTCCCGAACTTCAGCCCTATGCTCCCTGGGAAGGCGAGCGCTAAATAGGGTCCCAATGGATCCTATATACGGCCTCCGAGGTGTGAATGGGGTTGAACCCCAGCAGAGACAATACCCGGTTAGGGAAAAAACTCCACAGCCTCACGGAAGGAACTTGGTGGGCGCAGGACAACCTTTGTCCCTGTGGAAGACCAGATAGGGAGATTCAAAGGAGCACCTGGAACTCTCCCGTCCTTCTGGTTGGCATGGTAGCCCCCAAGAAGGTGTTCTTCCACAACAGGTGGGGAAACTCACACTTGTGCAAAGGTTCGAACGGCTTGCCCGTGAGCTAAGTCCATACCAGCGTAAGATCCCACAGAAATGGGGATACTCTCCCCGGAGGGGAGGTGTGATCAAGACCCTGGAAGGCGCCAGACCACCTTTCCTGCGCCGACTACCTTCCGGCCCGTGCCAGGAAGACAGGAGCACCTTGAGGGTCATCGACCGAAGCCCTTGTTCAAGAAAAGAGCTGACCACAGGTAGTCCGGAATGCTCGCCGAGGAGCAGGAGAGGGGACCAGGCCCTATCCTAACACCAAATGGAGAACTCTTCCATTTGAAGGCGAGCATATCTGGTCGACTCCTGGCAGGATGCCTCAAAAATGTCGAGGACCTTGCCGGAAGACCCAAGGCCTGGCCACTAGCCGCTGAGGGACCAGGCCGTCAAGTGCAGGGATTGAAGGTCCGGATGGAGTACCTTCCCCTAACAGAGATCAGGACCGGGCGGGCTGGAAGCCGCCTCGGGAGCCTGGGGCTGAGACTGAGGAGAGCTGGATACCAGAGCTGGTAAAACCAGTCTGGGGCTACCAGAATCACCTGCGCCTAGTCCCTCCTCGCCTTGCCTGGGGGTCAAGGGAAATGGCATCCCCTACAGCTAACCGTGCTAAGGGGGCGGGCATGAGACAGTCTTGGCCTCGAATTCTCCCTGGAGGGAAAAACAGAGGTCCACCCGAGGTGTGACCTAGAGGAAGAAAGATCTTGTGCTACCTCCGGCAGGGAGACCACTTGTGAGGCGCAGCCCTTAATCGGCTTAGGGCATCAGCCAGGGTGATGGAGGCTCCCGCCATCGAAATGGCTAGGAAACCGCCTCCCGGCCGCGCGGAAGACCCAATGGAGAACCTCCTTACGCAGAGGCAAGGGGCTCATCCGACCCTGGCGGGTTAGGTAGCACATGGTTGTGTGTTGTCCGCCTGGACCTAAACCACTAGACCCCGCACAGACGGAGCGAGCGGTGCAAGCTAAGCGGACCGCCTGGAGCTCCAGCAGGTAGGAAAGACATCGGGACTCCCGAGAGGACCAGAGGCGGTGCACTCTGTATTTCCCTTGATGGGCACCCCCACCCATCCGAGATGCATCGGTCGGAGAAGACCATCGACTTGGGGAGGACGAACGGGATGTTCTCCTGCAAATGAGCTGGAACGGTCCGAAGGAGAGCGTTCCCTAACCCCTGGGCTGTTGTCACGGACTGGTCCAAAGGAACGCAGCGTTGTGACCGCTGGCTGGCCAGCCCCCATTAAGGGGACGCATGAACCAGCGGATCCAAACAGACCACGCTGGTGCAGGCCGCCGCAAGGCCCAGGAGGTGCAGGAAGTCCCGGGCAGGGCGCAACTGCCCAGTCAGACCTGACTAGGTAAGGGAGGAAGAACCTCGGCCCTGTCCGCCGGGAGCCGAGCTCAGACTCCGGAAACACAGAAACATAGAAGTTGACGGCAGATAAGGACCGCAAGGCCCATCCAGTCTGCCCATTTCTTTTTCTACCTTATAAATGTGCCATCGGCCTTTGCTCTGTCAGTGACCTATCTATTCGTAGTCATTTGTATTGCTCCCTTATGCCTATCCCATGCCTGTTTGAAGCCCTGCACTGTATTCATAGCCACCACTTCTTGTGGTAAGCCATTCCATGCATCTACCACCCTTCTGTGAAAAGAATTTCCTCATTCCCCTTAATCGGCCTCCCTCTAATCTCATGCTGTGTCCTCTTGTCCTGCTATTTTTCTTATATTTAAACATGTTAGACTCTTTCACCTTGTTTATGCCCTTAAGGTGTTTAAATGTCTCGATCATATCACCTCTCTCCTCCTTTGCTCAAGGGTATACATATATTGAGCTCCGTTAATCTGTCCTCATATGTCTTTTGATGCAGTCCCTGCACCATTTTGGTTGCCCTTCTCTGGACTGCCTCAATTTGGTTAATGTCCTTGTGAAGGTGTGGCCTCCAATACTGCACGTAGTACTCAGATGGGGCCTAACCAATGTCTTGTACAGAAGGATTATTACCTCCTCTTACGACTTGTGATACCCCTATAATACACCCTAACACCCCTAGCCTTACCTACTGCTTTAGAGGTCTGCTTGATGATTTTAGGTCATCAGTGATGATGATGCCCAAGTCTCTTTCTTCCTTTGTGACTGCTAGAAACTCCCTCCCAGCCTATAAGTGGCTTCAGGGTTTCTCTTCCCTATGTGCATGATTTTGCACTTCTTTGCATTAAATCCCAGTTGCCACTCTTCTGACCATTCTCTGCTAGTTTATCCAGATCTCTTCTCATTCTGCCCACCCATCTGGATCATCTACTCTGTTGCAGATCTTGGTGTCATCTGCAAACAGACAAGCCTTACCCTCTAGTCCATCTGCGAGGTCACTAATGAAGATGTTGAATAGGACTGGCCCCAGGACTGATCCCTGAGGTACCCACTTGTGACTTGCATCTCTTCTGACTGTATACCATTTACCACCACTCTCTGTTTCTGCCAGTCAACCAGTTTGCCACCCAGTTGACCAACTTCTGACCCAACCCGAGCCTACCTAGCTTATTTATCAATCTTCTATGTGGAACAGTGTCAAAGCTTTGCTGAAGTCAAGGTAGGCGACATCAACTGCTCCCCTTGGTCCACCACTCTGGTTACCCAGTCAAAGAAATCTATGAGATTAGTTTGACAGGACCTTCCTTTGTAAACCCATGCTGTCTTGGATCCTGTGCCCCTATGGATTCCAGGTGTTGCACTATCCTTTCCTTAAGGAGTGCCTCCATAATCTTGCCCACTACTGAGTAAGACTGACCCGGTCTGTAGTTCCCGCCTCTTCCTGCTACTACTCTTGTGGGTGGGATCACATGAGCCCTTCTCCAGTCTTCTGGGACCTCTCCTGTGCTCAGAGACTCACTAAACAATTCTGCTAATGGCTCTGCTAGTTCCTCCTTTAGCTCCTTAAGTACCCTGGGATGTATGCCATCAGGTCCATTGCCTTATCCACCCTGAGCTTAGCAAGCTCTTGTAGGACCTTTCTTTTGTGAAGGGAGTGTGCTCACCTCCCTCCCCTGTGTCCATGATGCTGAGCTGTGGGCCCTACCTTCTCTTCAGTAAATACTGAGCAAAAGTATCTATTTAGGATAGATGCTTTTACATGGTCCTCCTCCTCACATGCTCCCTTTTCTCCATTAAGCTTAGCAATACCCCTCTGGACTTTCTCCTTTCACTAATGTATCTATAGAAAGTCTTGTCACCTTCTTTTACTGTTCGTGCTAGTGTTTCCTCAGTTTGGGACTCCTTACTGCCTTACCTGCTTCCCTTAGGGCAGTTTGGTATGCCTCCCCTATCTTCATCCCGCTGTGTTCCCTTATATTTTCTGAAGGCCAGCCTTTTGGCTCTGACCTTTTCTGCTACTGTATTTGAGAACCAAAGTGGTTTCCTTCTTCTTTTACACTTCCTTTTCTGTCTAACACAATGGGATGTTGCTTCAAGTATTGTATCCTTAATGCTTGCCCACTTTGCCTGTACCTCCTCACCTGTGTTTCTTTTTGCCAGGGCTAGCTTAACTCTGTTGGCCATCTTATCAAAGTCAGCTCCTCTGAAGTCCCATATTTTTGCCTTGGAATGGGATGATTTAGATGTAGTAGCTAAATTGAACCATACCATGTGATGGTCACTGGCCCCCCATCCATCCATCTCTCCCATCCAGTTGAGATAGTCTGCCAGTCGACTGTTCACTCCTGCGACATGTATTGCCAGGAACTCTGTACCCAGTGGGGCTCGAGGGTTCAGGCATGGAGGGACTCCCAACACAGGGGAAGGGAGAGAGTTCCACCTTACTAGTTTACATAAAACATGGTTGTGGTGTTGTCTATCTGGACCTGTACCACCCGACCAACGGAACAAATTTTGGGAAAGCCAGCCACACCGCATGAACTCCACCAGGATGATGCGACTCCCTGGGTGACCAAAGCCTCTGGGGTTACCCAGGTGTGCTCCCCACCCCATCAGAGGTGCATTCATCATAACAGTGAGTCTGCTCTGGGTGAACAAAATGGATTCCTTCCTCCAGAGGTTGAGGGGTCAGCCACCACTGGATGGCATCCAACATCGGCTGGGTCACTATGACTGGCTGGTCCAGGTGACCAAGGCCCTGGGACCACTAGTGACCCAGCCCCCAGTGCAGACGGCGCATCCACCAGCGTAGCAACCCTGTTCACAGGGAGGCAGGTCCCAGCCTGCAGGTAGTCTACTTCTGCCCTGATGAAATTGATAAAACTGCAAGGATATAATTTCGAACTTCTCCAGGTTGACAAACAGACCTAAGTTTCCTGCAGGTCTGGAGGGCCAGGTCCCTGGACCGCTCTTTCGCCTCCTTGGACAGCCCCACTATCAGCCAGTTGTCCAGGAAGGGATACAACCAGACACCTTTGCGCAGCAGGAAGGCTGCCACCAGTGCCATGCACTTGGTGAAGACCCTGGGCACAGATGGCCAGAGAACCTCCTCTGCACAGAACTGAAGGTACCAGCAGTGGAATGGACACACTGGGATGTGTAAGAAATGTGTCCTGGAGATCCAGGGAGCAGAACCACATGCCCTGCCTCCAAAGATGCTATAATCTGGCTCACAGTGACCATCCTGAACTTGCGCTTCTGCATGAACTGGTTCAGATAATGTAGATCCAGTATGGGGCAACCCCCCACCCCCACCCTGTGTGATTTGGGACCAGGTTGCGTGTGCACTTTTAATTTTTCAATTAAGTCACCCCTGTTTCCTAACATGTGGAAGAAAACAAGTTATTCCTGTTCATACGGGAGGTTCAAGTGGTGACTTTAATCATTATAGGCACATGTTTTCAACAGTTTGTAAGATTATGGAGAAGCTGGTTGCTACCCAATTACTTAGCTTTTTAAATGAAAATTTTTTTTGATTAGTATCAGTCTGGATTTAGGACGGGGCACTCAATTACTGCTGCAGTGTTGAGGGTCTTGGACCATGACATTCCTGTTACAGATAATGGTAGAATGACTGGATTAATCTATATACATTTGTCCAAGCCTTTGACACTACGGATCATGAGATTTTAATATCCTGTTAGCTGGTATGTGAATTGGTTCGAGTGCTTTGGCATGGTGTTCTAGCAAACTTTCAGATACAAATCAGAGAGTGAGAGTTGCAGTTGTTGATTCTGGGTCTCTTGATTTCAAGGGGGTCCACCAGAGGTCAGCTTTGGGAACAGTTACAAGCTTGGTTTTTGAAAATTCAAGCCTTTGAGACTCTTATAAAACTTATATTTCATGAGTCCACGGCTAAAATAATATTCTGCCCTCAAGCTAGATTTGGCAGTAAGACGACGGGGGATGAGCTGTTGATTTTTTACTCAAAATAGCCAATGTCAGGAACAGGTCCAAGCTTACAACTATCTCAGCATCTGATTGGATTCCTTGGCAATCTGGTGACTTCCATTGGTACTTTATCATTTGCCCCTAAGAAAAAATTACTCACCTTAGTAATGTTGTTTCTTCTAATGGAGTCTTGCTATATTATAGACATTAGCACTTTGTTCCAGCTCTAGAACTGCTCCGGAGTGAAATGGTTAAAACCATTCCAAAATAGAATTTTGGCACGAGAGCAGCTCTATCTGTGTCATTTCAAACTTGAACTGTCAGATCTTTACGAGCCAAACTCACTAAGGTCTGTGTGGAAGCTGTAACCTACACTAGCCAAATGGCTACCTAAATAATAACAACCATTGATGGTCCCAACACCCAAGACTCAAGTCAGGGACCAGAAATACTTACACCATTCTAATAATATGAAAATGGAACATAAGTATAATAAAACACACACACGGTACACATACACACCCCCAAAGTCCCAAAGGGGACAAAATGCTAACAGGACATAAGTAGTGCCCACACTAAGCTGCCCACACCCCACCAAGTAGAGGTTCTGAGAGGGGCAGGTTGGGGGGGGGGGGGTCTATAATATAGCAAGACCCCATTAGAAAAAACAACATTACTAAGGTGAGTAATTTTTTCTTCAAACAACATGAAGTCTTGCTATATTATAGACATTAGCAGAATACACAGCAGCACCTCCATGGAGGAGGGGCAGAACCTACTTAGGGAATAGGCTCTGAAGAACAGCTGTGCCAAACCGAGCATCTCTCCTGGCCTGGACATCCAGGGAGTAATGCTTAGTAAAGTGTGTACTGTTTTCCAAGTAGCAGCCTGGCAAATCTCTAATAAAGGGATATCTCTGGCAGCAGCTAGAGAGCAGCTGTATCCCTGGTAGAATGAGCCCTCAAACGGGGGGGGCGGGGGCTCTGCCACTTTCTGATAACAAAATTGGATACAAGAGACAATCCACCTGGCTACTGATCTCTTAGTGGCAGGTTTGCCTTTCCCAACTTCACCATAGGTAAGGAAAAGTTGGAGGGATTCGAACCTGTGACCTTTGGTACGCTCTATATAATAACTAAGAGCTCTCTTAACATCCAGGCTGTGCAACCTCCTCTCACCCGAAGAGGAGTGATCAGTGAAAAATATTGGAAGGGAGATAGATTGATTAAGATGGAAATCTGAAACCACCTTAGGCAAAAACTTCCTATTAGTCCTAAGGACTACCTTATCCCTGTGGAAAGAAATAAAGTCAGTCTCCACTGACAAGGCTTGCAATTCACTTATGCGTCTGTGCAGAAGTGACAGCCACCTAGAAAAACAGTTTTCCAAGTTAGGTACTTAAGCTCTGCAGAAGACAGAGGGTTCAAAGGGGTTGCATTAACTGGGCAATGCAAACATTAAGGTCCCAAGCAGGGGCCGGTTCCCGAAAGGGAAGATTAGTATGGAGTAACCCCTTAAAAAACTTGGAAAACACAGGATGAGAGGAAAGAGGGGATGACTTTCCTGCTGACACAAAAGCAGACAGCTGCCAAATGAACTCTCAGGGTAGCTGGTCTGAGACCCAAGGAATTAAGATGTACCATGTAATCTAACAAAATGGAAAATTCAGCAGATTCTGGGGAAATATTTTTCCCAGCACACCAAATGGAAAACCTTTTCCATTTAGAACTATAAGTAGCCCTAGTGGAAGGCTTTCTGGAAGCCTTTAGGATCTCAAGAACACCCTAGAGAGGTGTAAATCAGCAAACTCTAACTCCTCAAGAGCCAGGCCTAGAGGTTGAGGGATTTGAGGTCCGGATACCAAACCCTTCCTGGGCAAAGTCAACAGATTGTGATTCCTGGGAGGCACAGGGAAGATGGACTGTCAGAGACAGAAGGAGTGGGTACCAGGGCTGCCTGGCCCAATCCGGGCAATCAGAATCACCCTGCAAGGCTGAGATCTGATTTTGACTAGTACTTTGAATAGGAGAGGAAAGGAAGCATAGAGGAACTTACCTCCCAATCCAGAAGAAGGGCATCCAGGGAACTGAGCCAGCACTGGAGGCCTGCAACAGAACAGAGGAAGTCTGTGATTGTCTGGGGCTGCAAAATATCCATCTGAGGATGCCCCATCTGGCAAAACTATCCCCAGCACTTGAGGATCCAGGGACCATTTGTGATGGCCCTGGGAAATCCTGCTGAGGGCATCCTAGGACATTGTCCTTCCCTGGAAGATGAACTGCTATGAGGGAAGTGTTCAGGGAATAGGCCAGAGACCACAACTTCATTGCCTCAGTGCACAAGGCCGAAGACCGAGTGCCCCCTGTTTGTTGATGTACCACATTGTTGTGGTATTGTCTGTTCTGACTTGTATCACTTATGCGTGGACAGATGCAGAAAAAGCTTGAAGAGCTAAAAAGACAGCTCTGAGTTCCAGCAAACTGATGTGGAGCAGAGATTCCTGGGGACCAAACTCCCTGAGTGGAAAGGTCGCCCATGTGGGCTCCCAACCCAGAAGGAAGCATCTGTAGTGAGAGTCAAAGTCGTGAAGGGAAATGAAGGGACCCCGGCTCTTAAATTGCTCTGATCCTGTCACCACTGGAAGCTAGGATCAAGGTTGAGTCAGTGGGACCAACTTGAAAGGGGTCTCTTCTCTGAGACCAAAAGGTTCTCAAGTGAAACTGAATGTCTCATCTGAAATCTGGCTCCCTGCACAAACAGCTGTGGATGCAGCCATGTGCCCCAGGAGCTGCAGAAAGTGTCTTGCTGGTCGAGAGACCTGCAGAGTGAAGGAAGAGGCCAGAGCCACTAAATTCCTTACCCTTTCTGGGGAAGAAAGGCTCTGGCTAGCTTTGTGTCCAATTCTGCCCTATAGAGGTGAGTACCTGGACTGGTTCCAGAACCGACTTTGGTAGGTTTGGCAGAAAACCCAGGGAGGTGAGAAGCTGCTGGGTGACCTGCAGGTGAGATTTTACCTGTTCTGGGGACCGGCCTACAATGAGCCAGTCGTCTAGATAGGGAAAAACAGCAATCCTCTGCCTCCTTAAGTGGGCCACTGCCACTGCTAGACACTTTGTGAATACCCTTGGAGCAGAGGTAAGGCCGAAGGGCATTGCTCTGAACTGGTAATGACCTGAGGGAAGTTCGAATCTGAGGTACTTTCGATGGGATCTTCTGATTAGGACATGGAAATAGGCATCCTTGAGGTCCAGGGAGGCTAGCCAGTCCCCTGGCCTTAGGGAAGGTAAAAATCATTGCCAGAGTTACCATTTTGAACTTTGGTTTCAAAAGATGCTTGTTCAGATATCTGAGATCTAAAATGGGCCGCCATTCTCCTGTCTTTTTTGGGGTAAGGAAGTATCTGGAATACAGACCCCTGCCCTGATGCAGGGGAGGAACCCTTTCTACTGCTCTGAGAGCTAACAGGGATGAGACCTCTGTTTCCAGAGCGAGGGTCTCTGAAGCACTTGCAGGTAGAAAAAGTCTGCTTCTCAACTTGGGAAACTTTTTGAAGCTGAGAACCAGACCCTGGCTTACTACTTCCAGAACCCACTTGTCTGAGGTTAAAGAAGCCCAATTCTAACTGAAGTAAGCCAGCCTGCCCCCCACTGGTACAGGAGAATCGGCCCTGGGCACCCCATCAGGGTGCCTGTTTCGCAGGAGCTTTAGGCTGGGGGGTGGGAGCAGGTCTGCCCACCCCTCGTCTGCCCCTGCCTCTGAAGAAACCCCTCTGAGCAAAGGCAGAGGAGGCCTGAGTCTGGTAGAAAGGCCTGTGAAAAGGCCTACCCCTACCCCTGGGGGCATGCCTTTGAGGAGTGGCTTGCCGCTCCTTAGCCTGGGCACTCTTGTAAGTAGTCCTATATTCATCCATCTTCTTCAAGTAATTCTCTGTCTGCTCTCCAAACAGAATTTCCCACCACAGGAAAATCCAAAGCCTTAGTCTGGGTATCCTGTGACAAACTAATACACCTGAGCCAGGCCAACCTCTGAAAGCTACAGATGTGGCCATGACCCTAGAGGAAACATCATTAACATCCACAGCAGCATGAAACTGAACCTTGAGGCTTCATGCCATCAGCAGACACCTGTTCTAGTTCACTAGCCAGCTGGCCAAGGGCCTGCTTGGCCAATTGCATAACAGTATCCCATCTAGATTTCTGATACCTAGCTACATAAGCCATATAATTTGCTTGCCTGAGTCCCAAAGAGGCTGCCATATACTGTTTTTTTTTTTACCATGGCATCAATCTTCCTGGAATCCTTATCAGGAGGATGTGAAGCCAAGAGAATATTAGCTTTATCACAGGCAGCAGCCTGAACTACCCCAACATGACTGCACTGCTGAGAAAGGAATTCTTTATCAGGGCCTGACAATGTATACCTTCTGTCCATCTCTATCTACAGGAAGCACAGAATTAGGAGCTTTTAAAATTTTAATTGTTTGTTTCCTAAAAGACTTATGTAAAGGAATAGACAATCTCCTAGACTCTGGAATATCCATCATTTCTACAAAATCAGGCTCCTCTTGCTCATCCACAGCCTCTTCTAAAGGAAGATGGAGGGTTTCAGCAACTTTTTTATAAAACATAAAATGAGATGGGACTCAGACAGCATAGGGGAGATTCTAAGCGTCTGTCTAGGAGCTGTCCGGTTCAATGGGCACACCAGACCTTCCAGCCACATTCATACTGTTCATAATCCTCCTCCCTCCTCTGGTTCATAAAATTCCTCAATATCATAATCCTGAACCACTGGGACCAGACGAACCGACCTTTTACCAGATAGTGGTGGTTCGGACGGACCCAGAGACAGTGACTGGACAATTTGTATGGCTTTTGCTATCCCTGCAGCAGTTGGAGAAGGAATTTGGACCCAGACCTCCTGATGTTCTTGTTTTCTTTACTGGAATTGGTTCCTCGAACCAGCTTTTCTTTGCCGAGGAAGTCTGGCCTGGTCAGAGGGCACTCCTCCTGGTTGGTTGACACCGAACGGGCTAGTCATCGGGTCAGCGGACTTTGGCTCTCGTTCCCTGAGCCTGCCCAATCTTTTTCCAGGGTGGCTGCAGGGAAATTCTACATACCTGGCAGTCTGACTGAGGTGGTCAAACCCAGACAATAAACACATGTGGTGTGTGGGTCAGCCTTGGCAAAGACTTCCCCACAAACATCACAGTGTTGAAACCAGTGGGCCGGTTTTTCTTTTGGGTTTCTCAGACATAATGCCAGCTCAACCAAAAACTTGCCCTTTTAACGGCAGTGCCAGGCAAGACACCCTTATCGGTTCCTAGCCGTGTCACGGGTATTGGAAAAAAACGTAATAAATCCGTTTTTTTTGAACCGATAAGAATCGGGAACCGCACTCTAAAATAGTAACTTTTAGTTTTAAATGAGTTTTAAACCCACTGATCGGTTCAAAACCGAACCGATAACTTACAAGTTTACACAGACAAAACCTTCATTTACTTACGGTTACCACAGATAGAGCTTGAACCGAACGGTTTTGTGTTAAAATAAAACTATTCTCGGTTAAATCCAACCGAGAAAACACTTTTTAAACCGAGAAATCAACCGAGCAGAAGGAGAAATCTCCGGAGCGACTGTTCACTGAGGCAGAGTAAAGAATCTGACAGTTCAAGTTTGAAATGACACAGATAGAGCTGCTCTGCCAAAATTCTATTTTGGAATGGTTTTAATCATTTCACTCCGGGGCAGTTCTAGAGCTGGAACAAACTGCTAATGTCTATAATATAGCAAGACTTCATGTTTGAAAAGTGTATTTTATATAAAAAAAAAAAATAGAGATTTTTGGGGGGGGGGGGCGCTGTTGAGCCCAAGCTGTGTGCAGCAAGTTTTTGCAGCTCCTTATAGCCTAGAGAGAAATTTGCCTCATTTCTCCTTTGGGACACTGTATATCATCTTTCTGACCTTACCAGTGAAAAGAATGACCCAGAAAACATCAAGATGGCTAACCCCAAGAAAGAGAAATTCTCTGGAGGAGCAGGGAAAGGTGAGGGAATTGGAGGATCCGGGAGAGCGGAGGACACCATAGCTATAGAGAGGCCTGCTTCGGGACAGACTACTGCCACCCTGGGTCATAAACGTCAGACCCTTATTGCATCTGTCTACACCCTCAACCAAACGGTGGACGACTAATGGCCGGGTGGTAATCTTAGAAGCGGCAGTGGAACACATTAAAGGAGACTTACGAGAGGTGCACAAGCAGGCCGATGCTTCTACTGCAGCAACCACGCTCCTGATTACAGAGAGTCAGCACCTGAAGGTAAGATTGGAGGCACTCGAGAATCAAGCCAGGGTGGCAAATGTTCGGATCCTAGACCTCCCTGAGGGCTTAGAAGGTGATCATCCAATTTTAGGCATCCAAGATTGGCTGACTGAAAAAACAGCCCAAGAAAATCCAGATACCAACTGGGAGGTGAAAAAAAAATACAGGTTACTCACCTGTAACAGGAGTTCTAGGAATGGTATATGTTGTTCATCCACACTTATTGGCAGGTTCCTTGCCGCTTTAAATCTTGCCGGAAGGTCTTTAAGCTGGCTCCTCCCACCCACCCGGGTGGTAAAACTCTCGGCTCCGCCCCATGGCGCAGATCTGGCCGCTGGAAGCTCAGGTTGTACATCGAGCCGGGAGTCGGTGGATCTGTGGATGAACATATACCATTCCTAGAACTCCTGTTACAGGTGAGTAACCTGTATTTCTAGGACATGGATATGTTGTTCATCCACACTTATTGGCAGACTCCCAGCAGTTCTCCCGGGAGGAGGAGGCAAGCACACCCCAATACTTACTTGGGAAATAAGGACTGAGAACCGAGGCCCCAAAACCAGCATCCCGACGTGACTCAAGGTCGATGTGGTAATGGGTAATAAAGGTGTGTGCTGACTTCCAGATAGCAGCCCTGCAGATTTCCTGGATAGGGACGTCCCTGGAAGCAGCCACCGATGCAGCAGTATGACGGGTAGAATGAGCTCTTATCCCTCTGGGTGGCTCCATGCCCGCCAACTTATAGCAGCGATCTATGCAGGAGATGACCCACCTGCCTATCATCCGCTGGGCTGCAGGTCTGCCAGGTGCGGCTCGCGTGGGTGACAAACAGCTGGCGAACCTCTCCCTGAATTTCAATAGTCCGCTCCTTTATAATAAGCGGCGCCCTTCTAGGAGTCCAGAGTATGGAGCCTATATTCGGCCTCCGGGTGTGACTGGGGTAAAACACCAGCAGAGTCAGCACCTGGTTAAGGTGAAACTCCGACACCACCTTCGGAAGGAATTTCGGGTTGGGGCACAGGACAACCTTGTCCCTGTGGAAGACCAGGTAAGGAGACTCAATGCAAAGCGCCTGGAGCTCTCCCATCCTTCTGGCTGACGTGATAGCCACCAAGAAGGCGGTCTTCCACGACAGGTGAGCGAGATCACACCTGTGCACTGGTTCGAATGGCTTGCCCATGAGCTCTGCCAGTACCAGCAGTAAATCCCACGGAGGTGGAGGTTCTCGCACCGGAGGAAATGTGATCAAGGCCTTTGAAAAGCGCCGACCACCTTTTCCTGGCGCCACCAACTGCTTCCCTGCCCGCGCCTGGGTAAGCAGAGATGGCTGCCAGGTGCACCTTAGGCTCGCTGACTAAGCCCTGACTAGAAAGGGACCATAAATAGTCCAAAATGCTTGCCACAGAACAGGAGGAAGGGTTCAAGCCCTTGCCCTGACACCAAATGGAGAATCCCTTCCATTTGAAGGCGCAGCATTTTCTGGTCGACTCCTTACGGGACGCCTCAACAAAATTGAGGACCTCGTCGGAAAGACCCAAGGCCTGGAACTCTAGCCGCTCAGGAACCAGGCCATCAGGTGCAGGGATTGAAGGTCCGGATGGAACACCTTCCCCTGATTGACTGAAAGCAGGTCCGGGCGAGCTGGAACCTGCCTCAGGAGCCTGGAGCTGAGGCTGAGGAGATCTGTACCACAACTGGCGGGGCCAGTCTGGGGCTATCAGGATCACCTCGCCTTGTCCCTCCTTGCTTTCAGAAGCACCTCCAGAATCAAGGGAAATGGGGGAAAGCATGCATAAGAGGCCCGCTGGGTCCACAGCCTCAGAAGGCATCCCCTGCAGCGAGCCCTGCTGAGGGGGCGGGCATGAACAGCCTCAGCCTGCTCTCCCTGAGGCAAACAGGTCCACCTGAGGTGTGCCCCAGTGGGGAACAGATCTTGTACTACCTCCAGCAGGAGAGACCATTCGTGAGATGCAGCACCTATCCGGCTCAGGGCATTGGCCAGAGTGTTGGAGGCTCCTGCCACATGAATGGCTAGGAGATCCGCCTCCAGGCTGCGCACGAGTGACCAAATGCGGAGAGCTTCCTTGCATAGAAGCATGGAGCGCGTCCCGCCCTAGCGGTTCAGGTAGTACATGGTCATGGTATTGTCCATCTGGACTCTGACCACTTGACCCGGAGAAACGGGCAAAAGGCGGTGAGAGCTTAGGCAGACCGCTCGGAGCTCCAGCAGGTTGATGTGGCATCGGACTCCGCGGGGACCAGAGGCGTGCACTCTGTGTTCCCCAGATGGGCACCCCAACCCAGAGAGCATCGGTCGACAGAGAGACCGTCGGCTCGGGGCAGACAAACGGGATGCCCTCCTGCAAATGGAATGGAACGGTCCACCACTGGAGAGCGTTCCACATCTCCTGGGTCACTATCACTAGCTGGTCCAAAGGATCACAGCGTTGTGACCACTGGCTGGCCAGTCCCCACTGAAGGGGGCGCATGTGCCAGCGGGCCCAACGGACCATGCTGGTACAGGCCACCATGAGACCCAGAAGGCGAGGAAGTCCTGGGCAGCATTGCCCAACCAGAAATGATCGGGAAAGGAGGCAAGAACCTCGGCCCTGTCCATGGGAGTCGGCTTGGCTCAAGAGAGTCGAGCTCTGCCCGATGAACAGGATCGCCTGCTTTGGCTCGAGTTCGACTTGGCCTCGTTGATGAGAAGGCCAACTCGAGAGCAAATCTGAGGGCCAGATCTTGGACGCTCCACCTCCCGCCTGGAGGGGCTGCTATCAGCCAATTGTCCAGGTAAGGTACACCCGGACCCCTCGGCGCCATAGGAATGCTGTCACCACTGCCATGCATTTGGTGAAGACCCTGGGAGCTGGAGATAAGCCAAGGGCATGGCTGAACTCGAAGAGGGATCCTCCGCTCGAAGCGGAGGAATTCGAGTGACGGACGGATAGGGACGTGAAAGAACACGTCCTGTAGGTCCAGAGAGCAGAACCACACCGTGTTCGAGATGGTATTATCTGCCAGAGTGACCATTCTGAAGGTTCGAGACCTTAGGAACTTGTTCAGGTCGTGTAGCTCGAGAATGGGGCGCCAGCCCCCCGTCCATTTCCGAACCAGGAAATACCTGGACACGAACCCCGGGTCTGAAGGGGGTCCTCCACCTCCGTGATCACCTCCTTTTGGAGGAGGAGAGCGATGTCGGCTCGGCGAGCCTCCAGTGAGGCTGCGGACCCAGAGGCCCCCCGAGGTGCGACGGCTCTGAAGGGCGGGGCCTGCTCGAATTCCAGAGGTAGGCCTTTTCCCACCACCTCCAGTACCTGCCCTGGTAACAGTGGACCAGGCAGAAAGGAAGTGTCTGAGCCGTCCCCCATGGGGGGAACCAGGGGTGAGGTGACAGGGATGGGGGCGACACCCCTCAGCCCGTCACTGGGCAGGCTTGGAGGAGGGACCGGCCGAGGAACCTCCTGGGCCTTTACCTCCCTGCTTCCTGTTGGAGGAAGCCGATGGCTTGGGCTTGGGATACCAAGGTCGAGCCTGCTGGCCCTGACGTTGCTGGGCCGGGCGCAGAAGGACGAAAGGGCTTAGGCTGTGGCTTGCAGCCTTTGTCCTTCTGAGCGGAAGAGACAGAGTCCAAGGTAGCATTGGACTTCTCGATCCTCTGCAGGTGACCTTCCACCCCAGGGCCGAAGAGGTCAGTCCCCAAAAAAGGAACATCCGCCAACTTGTGCTGGGTATCCGAAGTAAAGGTGGATATCTCAGCCAAGCCCGACGACGCATGGCCACTGCGGCCGCCACAGACCTGGCACATGAGTCCCCGATGTCTAACGCAGTCTGGAGCTGCTGTTTAGCCACTGCCCTGGTCCCGCACCTGCCTGACGGTAGTCTGCAGATCTGCAGGAAGATGAGGGACAACCTCATCCAGGGAGCCCAACAGGGCGTGAGAAAAATGTGCCATGAGGACGGCCGAACTGGCCTGACGAAGGCCAAGAGAGGACGCAGCATAGACTTTTCGCCCGGCATAATCCAATTTCTTGGATTCCTTGTCGGGAGGTTTGTCCACATCCCTTGCGTTCCCGGCACGCCGGAAAACGCTGTCGGTAACCAACCCCTCGGCCGAGGGGTGTTCCGAAAAACCGGACAGGGAACCGGTAGGGACCGCATACTTCCTGGCCAACCTGGCCGAAGGCGCAGGGCAGGAAGCTGCCAAAGTTCCAAGGCCGGACCCACTATGGCTTCGGCCACCGGAAAGGCCTCCGTAGGAGAATCCCCTCGGTCCAGAATCTCCGTGAGGGGATACCTGGCCCATTTAGAAACGGGTTCGAGCTTCATCCCGGTGGACTCAGAGATGAATCAAGTAACCCCTAAGAAGGACGGGACTATCGTCCATTGACTGTCCTCCCGAGGACTCCAAGTCTACGCGCTTGGAGAAGAGGAGGAACCATCATCGGACTCAGAAGAGTCCTCAAAGAGCTGCCTCGGCCCTGAGCCACCCTCCACCTGCCGAGGTTTATCAGGAGTGAGGGTGACCGACAGCCTATGGGGCAAACCCAAAGCCGACCGAGAATTTTTGGTCGGAGCCCCAACTAATGGCTGTGGGGGCGGAGGTTCCACCAGAATCGGTGGGGCAGCTGGAATTGGCTGAACAACCGGCCTGAGAACAGGCTCCTCGACTACAACGAGGGGTTGTTTCGGCTGCTCCGGTGACAGCCACTTACTGGCCGGGGAAGACGACTGGGTCGGCTTATTCCCGGTCAAAAGGAGCTGTTGCCACATAAGTTCCTCGTACCTCTGATGCAACTTGCGGCGAAGCCTCCCCTCGTCCGAGGAAGAGCAGCGGCGCCCGGCCATGAGTGCCAAGACCCTATGATGGCGGGATCAGTTGGACCGCGAGGATGTCTGAGACTGAGTCTCCGACTAGGCGAGGAAGGCGAGGAGAGTGGCCAGTGACACTCCCTCGGCTCGGGCGATCCTGAAGGCTCCGAACCGGAGGCACAGGCGAGCGGCGGGATCCTCAACTCCCCACGGAGGAACCGGGAGAGGGATTCTCAGCTTCTCCAGCCGACAACCCGTCCAGCGGGTCGAGAAAAATCTCGACTGCGTCGGCGGGAGTCTCGGCCAACTGGCCTGGCGGGGACACCGTGAAGCCAGTGGCCCGAGCTGAGGTCGACCAAAGTCGGCATGGCAGACAAGAGAGGATCTTTCCGCTCCCAAGAGCGTCGAGAGACTTACTTTGCTCTTTTGGACCTGGAAGAAGGTCCGAAGAGATTGGACCCTCACCTTTGGTGAGAGGGTCAGACAAAACTCCTTAAAGAAGCCGGTAAGAGGCACACCAGAGAGCGGGACAAATACGAGCCGAGGTGAAGCGCCCGCGCCGCTTCTTCAAGGACATCATCTGCTCAAGCTGATTGGCCAGCCCGCCGCCGACACCGCCAGTCGGGCCTCTTTAGATTTCACCGGTGGAATTTTTCTTCTCGCGCCCCAGTTGTAATCGGGCAGCACTGCCTCGGGCGACATAGGCCGGAGCGAAGAGCACAAGTCGCAGGCCTGCGGGTCATGCTCAAGGCCCAGGCAGTAGACGGACATGGAGTGCGGATCCGTCCTAGACATCTTCTGCCCGCAAGGGTACCTCCAAAATCCGGGAGTCGATTTGTCCATCGCAGCCGCAAGAGAAGAAGACCGAAGTCTTTTTGCAAAAACTTTTCAATTTCGAACTTTTCGAAGAATTAGGAACCAGTCTTAAGCGCAATGCGTTAAGGAGGGAACCTAAGCTTCCAAGCGGTAAGGAAGATCTGGCGTCATGGGGCAGAGCCGAGAGTTTTACCACCCGGGTGGGTGGGAGGAGCCAGCTTGAAGACCTTCCGGCAAGATTTAAAGCGGCAAGGAACCTGCCAATAAGTGTGAATGAACAACATATCCATGTCACTAGAAAAAAAATTTATAGAGTAACCCTGCGTGGCTGTTCTCAGAACATGGAGGAGCCGCGGACCCTCATGCTGGTGACCTCAAGCGTGGCAGCCCGGGATAAAATTCTTAAATGTGCTTGAAGAGTAACGCTGCTATTTCAAGATGACCACCAAATTCACTTTTTCCAGATATCAGTTACTGTACTAGATAGTGCTGTAAAAGGTTCGATGGAGTGAGGCAAATCCTACAGGGATTGGGGGTACCACATACCACTATTTTCCCCGTCAGACTTCGTGTCGTACTTCAAAGTAAGATATACTTGCTTTCGGACCCTACTGAAGCTGGCAAGTGGGCAGATCTAAAGGTGGCTGAATCCCGTAGGAGGACAGACGAAACGAATGATGAGGACGACGAGGCAACACCCTGAAGGATATCTTAAGGATGTAGAACTTTACCTTTGTGGTAATTTTCCTGAATAATGCCCTCATAATGCTTGTTTTTGGTTAATTAAATTTCAGATCAATTGTTACCTTTACTGAGACAGGGCCTACAGTCTCAGTCTCTCTCTTTTTTCTGTGCACCTAAAAACTCTCACTTTTGATCTGATTAGAGATATTTCAGCGGCGTTGGTTGTTAAATAGGGGGTCACTAGTTTAGTTCTATGCTCCCCAGGGTTCACATGTTCTGCATTAGTTATGAGGCAGATAATCCTATTTTTTTTTTTTTGTTTTGTTTTTTCTTAGTTTACACTGACAAGCTGCATAACTTGCTGTATTTTACTAGCAATGTTTCTTTATTACATTTAGGTAGTAACATGGCACCAATAGTCCCTCTTGCAGGGGCATGGCTAAGTTTTGGACTGGAACTGCTGGACAATTTAATAACATTGGATTATGCCATGTAGCTCTTGGGTTCGTCTTTCAGCACAAATCTGAATACATTTACCATTTTAGTACATTTACTGGAATCTCCCACATGACGTATCAATATATAGTGGATGCATACAGCTTCTATGATTAAGGAATCTGATGTTCCCATTGGTGACGTCTAATTTTAATGGACTGTAATACGAGAAATGCTTGTTATGTCAATAACAAAATGAAAAACTAAAGTATAAAAAAAAAATTCTCTCAAGAAATCTAATCAGGTTTGATTCATGATTTTATTTCCCAACTAATAGATTATGGGGATCTTTCCCAGGACAGCGCTACTAAATTACATTTGCATACATTCGATATTTTAACTGAACTGGGTTGGTAATGACTATGAGGTAAATTCTGCAAGCAGACTAGGAATCTGCAATCAAAATCTCAGATTACTAACCAGTTCAGTGGAGTGGAGGGCCAAGATGCTGAATGCCTCACCTGCAGCCAAGCGAGCAACGTGTCATCCCTGTGTCTTAATGCAGGGAGTCAGCGACACTGCAGTTATGCCAATACAGGAGGAAGGGTGAGGAAGAAAAACTCAGCAGAAAAACCTCTGGCGGCAGAATGATGGTGATACCCCCAAAGACCCCACACCACCTTCCAAAGCACCCACCAATGCAAGTCTCAGGTGAAATGGGTAACAGGGCTAGGAGTGGCCGCTAGAAGGGAGCTGCTACAGTGGAAGGTGACGGAAACAAAAGAAGGGGGAAATCTTATGATTACCAACTGGTTTGTAAATTCAGTACCTAAACTCAAAGACTGTTTTATACAGTCAACTGATCATGTGTTCTTACAGCATTAATTGTTGGAACTCTTGTTAGTTCATATTTGACTTTTCTGAAATTTTGGTGGTTTTGATTGTACCTGCAATTTTGTATGTAAACGATTTTACTGTCTGTAGCTTTTATGCCAACACTTAGGACACCACTGTAAATGAGCCTAGGCTCAATGGTCTATCCTTAATAAAAATGAAATGGATCCAGGTGATTAAAGTCTTTGAAAACCCTCTTCAACACAGGGTGATCTGCAAAGGATTTTCAACTGCCTGCAGATCTGAAAGCAGAAACTGCTGTCAAATGCACCTTAAAGATACTACGTTTCAAAGCCTTAGGCCTGCAAGTGTCCCAATTAGCCTATAACTATTGATACACCCACTGTTTTTGCAGGGACATCAAGAATCATACATTTTCATTTTGAAATATGTTTTCCTCACTGATGACCTTCGAGCAACATCAAAAACTTCCAGGACCTAATTTGAGGGGTGCCAGTTAGTATACTGTAATTACTCAAGGACCATGCTCTCAAATTAAGGGATCTGCATGAGTTACCCAACCCTGAGACAGAGTTAGCAGATCCTGTCTCAGTGGCAGGTCTACTGGTATTATCTGTGACAGTAACAGCATCAATGAGTACCAAGACTGCCTTGCCCAGCTGGTGCTATCAAAATCACTGAAGTAGTCTCAATTCTCATTTTCAACACCACTGAAAAGGGTACTGGAGGGGTGGCATGTGCGAAAAAGCAGGGGGAAGGTTTGATCAAACATGGGTGGGACACATACATGGCCCTGGTGAAGACATTATCAAAAGGACAGGAGGAAGAGTAGCAAACAGCCACTGGGACTCTTGCATTCCGCATTTGAAACACAGAACTGGGGTGACATCATGGGCTGATGAACCTTTTTCTGCCAGCAACTTTTACGTTTCTAGTGTCAATGCACGTGACAAAGACACGTCTTGGGTGTCACTGCTGACACTTCACAGTCGACGGCATCATACCAGGGACCCAGGCATGTCAAGCAAACATCGTATGGGTCAGTCAGGGACATCTGAACTGCATTACTTGCAGAACTCAAAGGCTGAATTGGCTGGGCCCACTATGTCACTGTAGTCTGAAGTGTAAACGCCCCAAAGAACCATCCGAGTTTTGGTCGATGTCAAACTTGTGACAAAGCTCTAGCAGAGCAATGGTAGTAGAAAACCAGGACTTAAAAAAAAAAAAAAAGGAAAAAAAATATATAGTCTTGAATGTCGAACTGGCAGGAGGCAGCAAAAAGGCAACCTCACTTTTTCAGCAGATAAAAAGACCTGGAAATGGGAGAACAACATGCCTTCTGAAAGGGAGGCACTAAAGTTCTAGCCTATGGGTTTTTTGAGGATTTTGGATATCTTGAAGACGTGCAAGTATAACCAAGTAGAAGGAATTCTGGTAGTTGCAATGACCATTTCTCTTCACGTGGACATATGTATCTATATTTCTTGATTTACTACACTTTGCTGTTCCAAAAAGTATGGAATTTTTTGCAACAGTTACGGTTCAGATTAAACAGAGAAAAGTAGGGAAATGTAATGTTAGGGTTTCAAATCCCAACACCCCTACCCCACCCGTGGCAAATGAGGAGTGGAGTCTTCCTTAGAACTGTAAACCCCAATGCTCACCCCATTCTATATAGTCATTCAACATACACACCTGTCTCCATCACATCTCAGGTTTTGTGTCACTGCAACGGGGTGAGCGTTAGGGTTACCAACGCCAAGATGACGCCACCCCACATTTGCCTCAAGGGTAGAGCAGGGGTGTATGACATTTCCCTACTTTTCACGGGTTAATCTGAACACTGTTGCATTAATGCAGTTTTTTGCAATTTTTTTTTTTTTTTTTTTTTAATTTAGTACACTGTCCCCTTCAAATCTTACCAGCCTCCACAGTAGCCAGCCGCTCCATCCAGCCCCGTCACCCACCATCTCCGGGACTTACCCGACTCCAGTGTTTCCCCAAGCATGCACACCCCCCCCCGAAAAACATTAAGTGTCAGTGTCTGGAGTTCAAGCCAGATTGGCGATGCAGGGCCTGAGATGGGTGGTGGTGGCACTGTGCACAATCATGGGATTTTCCACTCTGCGGTACCATCCCAAAGTCATTGGGAGGCTCTGACACAAGCATGTTGGGTGCATCAGAGCACCGATATCCCTCTACCAGAGTACTGGCTCCAGTTTGCACTGCCATCTGTGGTCACCCAAGTGGCAGCGTCTCAGCAAAGACCAGGTGCCCTCCCAGCCTGAGAAGGCAAGCGTCTGCTGGGACACTCAACGATCCCCACCAGGCTTGCCATTCGATGACCCAAGCTCGTTTACAAACCCAGGTCGCCAACATTGCACAAGGCCATATTTTAAAATTTATTTTAATTCTCTTCTAAACACAGTGTATTTAGCAATTTCCTTTTTTTTTTTAATCTCATTTAAATTATTGTGCCTTTAATTTCTATCTACCCTATGTCTCACTTTCTACTCAGTTGTATTTTGTCTCTCTCCCCCAGCCACAAGTATACAACCTAAAACTTGGTTTCAGTGTAAACTGAAAGCGATAAAGAGATGGGTTTTGTTATTTTGGGATTTCACCATGTAGGACACTCCCCTTCCCTCCCTCAGTCAAGTACCAAGTCAAGAATACAGATATTTAGTCACTGAGTTAGCATATATTAGGGGCAGTTTCCACGAACAATGTCCATGACCCTTAAAGGATACAAGGAGAGAACACAAGGCCAAACAGTTTGGTTTCTACCAGTCTCACTCCCAACCACACATCATGTGCCTGCAGTAGCTATACACAAGCAATGGAGATGTATGCACTAACTGTCTGCTAGTTAACTATGTGTGTGTAGAGATAGACAGACACACACACACACATATCCACCCACACACCTCCCACCCACCCCCACACTCTGTAGTAATCTGAAGAAACAACAAACCTCTGTCCTGTGTGTAAGCTGCCATTTGCCATCTTCTCCTTGCTTAAAAAATTCCAGAAATGGATCAGATTTGCCCAGAAAGTCCTGTTGGTGTAGAAGTTGAACAGTTATTTCGTTCACTTTAGTTTGGAGATTAAAGGCTGTAGTCCATTATTTCCATGTGATCAGAATTCTACCAAAAGCTATAACCCCCCAATTCCCTACCTCCACCACAGAAGCTAACAAAAACAAAAACACAAACACCTGTGGGAGAACAGAAGTCTAAAAATAAGCAAATGTTTGACATTATGGTTCAAAACACAGACTACCCTGCAAACTTCACAGTACTGAAATAACAATTACCTTTTTGTCCAGGTTTTTTGCTTCAATTTCAAGAGTCACAGCCCGGTTATCTTTAATCTCTTCAGCAACAATCTGTGAAGAGCAAACAAGAACGCCTTCAGATGCATTTAAATTGAAATCTGTGTGAAAAGTAACACAATGTATGACACAAGAATACAGGGTGTGCTAAACAGGCTGTTACAGGGGAGGGAATGTACAGTATGGTGAGCACTTTTTTTTGTTTTGTATTGGGGAAGACCACTGTTGCTTCAACATTTTGTTCTCCGGTCAGTTGAAGTATAAGACAACAGCAGACTCTCAGAATGCATACGGTTGTCATGCAGGGGAACAGTACAAGTCCCAACCCTCAAGTCTCAGCTCAGGACAGCAGAGAGCCAGAAATGCAGTCCAATGGATATACCCTGCCTTCATGGGAGAGCTGGCAACACGGGACATCGCATGGCTGCCCTCAGTGGCTCAGGTGGGAAGAAACCCATGTTGGTAGGCTCTGACTTGACGCATTCCCCAATGCCAACAGGGAATACATCTGCAAATGTGTCTAACATGTACATGCGCAGACACTTTCACCTCTCGTGATTTTCTACTAGAACTGTCCATTCTGCTCTCTGGGCCAATAAATACTTCTCCCTGAGATGGTCTGCCTTAGGAGCCCACCGCTAAGACTGTTTAGATGTGGGGAGGCGGGGGTTTAAAAAAAAAAAAAAAGAAAAGGGATATCACCACCTCTTAACACTTCCAAGAATCACACAGGCCATTTTTGTCTATTTTAAGCACAAGGTGTGTGTGTGTGTCGGGGGGTTGGTTATAGTATTACCACAGAATGTAATTATATGGGGCTCACTCAAATAGCAGAGCAGCTGGCAATAAACTGCCATGCTGACAATCCAGATTCAAGTCCACAAACAAACTTCCGTGTGGGCTAAGAGAAGAGCCTCGTGTCCCACAGGATGTGCTCTTTCTCTGGGCGGGAGCCTCCACTGCAACCCTAGCCTCTGGCATTCTAAGAGATGATAAGCAGACCAAAGCAACTGTGGCGGTGGACATTCAGAATGGTGCCTGCACGCTCAACCCACCTTCATCAGGGTTAGCCCACACTTGGTCACGCCTCCACCAGGGCAAGCACGCCATGGCACTTCATCAGGAACATGCCACACTTGATCCAGTCTCCATCAGTGATGGCCAAGACGTCTTGCTTTCATGTTACCTAAAACTGCTCACACTGAATTTGAAGTTCTACTCCAACCGTCGGGAGGGAGGGTCGGCAACACAAAAAGGGATGGGCTCTGGGTGTCACTTGCGAGTGCTACCTGTATGCAGAGATCCAAGTTTGGGACCATTCAAATGGGATGCTGAGCTAGCGAGTGGATAAACTGGGTTCTGAGGCTGCTTAAAAAAGCAGGAAATATAAAACTTAAAACAAAAAGAAAGGGAGGGTAGCGCAGAGGTCATCATACTGCAGTTGCATTTGGTGTCTTGCAATGCTGCAGAGTATGGCATCTGTAACAGACATTAGCTCAGTCATTCAGTAGCCCTAAATTACATGGTGGTTGGCAGTCAGTGTAATTAAAGCTGGTGAAAGAACACTTACATACTTGCCGTAACAGTGGATCTTTAGGAGAATCTCCTCCATTAAGCCACACATTTGGAACTAAAGCCGTCATGTGCTAGGAACACACAGTAACTTTTGGTAGCTAGGGCTGCCCATGACGACATACCATGTCTGCATCTATATAAACGTGGGCAACCCCATCTTTCCTCAGTTCCCTGCCAGACCTAGACTCTGAGGACCTCCAACTGTGGGGAACCAGGGGATAAGACCAGCGCCAGACATACACAAGGAGAGGCATGTGGCTTGATACAAGATGCATGGAGTAGATTTAGGCAGATCATCGGATGTAACCCTCACTGAAGCAGAAGGTGAACGAAGGAAGGGACAGCATGGCCTGAAGGAGGAGTTTCTAAGATCTACTATTATGGAAAGTAAGTAACTATTCTATCTTCCTCGAGGATATCCCCTCCATTAGGCCACACCTTTGGAACGAGTCGCAAATAAAACCGAGGATGGTACAGTCTGATGTATATTCAGGACAAAACACCTTGAAACACAGCAAGTCCGTATCCACCACATCTATGAGACTACGTCCAGGCTGTAATGTTCAGCAGTGAAGGTGTAGATAGTGCTCCATGTAGCTGCAGCACAAATGTCACCAGCAGAAATATTTCTGAAAGAGGCAACAGATGTGGCCATACTCTTCTGGAGGTACCACAAACAGCACCAGGAAGTTCCTTACTGTACTTCCTATAACAGAACGTAATACAATGTGCCAGCCACTTGGATAGATACTGTTTAAAGGGTCACCCTTTTCCCCAGGGGCGAACAAAAAGCTGAGAGGACTTTCTGCAGTTCTTACTGTGAGTAAAGGACAGTTACATACTTACCATAACAGTAGCTCTTTAGGAGAATCTCTCATCAGGTTACGCCTATGGAACATCAGCCGTCAGGCTCTAGGACCACACTTGAACTTTTCTCAAACAGTACCATTACGGGCCCCCATGACGACATCTGATGTTGACGTCCCTACATAAATGTGGGCAGTACTGTCTCTCCTCTGTTACCCACCAGAGATCAAGCTCGGAGGACTTCCTGCAGGGAACCAGGAGAGAAACTATAATTCTGCAGAGTAGTCAAGGCAGAAAACAGTAAAGAAGCCTAGAAGATTAAAAGGCAGCACTGGTATGGCCCTAATGACCCAAGAGAACAGGCTCAGAGGGCCGTCTCTAGGAAACCAGGAAAGTACAGTTAAGTAAGAACTTACCGTAATAGTAGATCTTCGAGAGAGGCTCTTGCAGTGGGTACTGACAGGACTAAGCCGGCAGGCGTCAGGACCCAACAGAAAATCTTCTAGCTAGCAGTTCCTGGCGGGGACCGCTCCCCGCATCAGCATACCAACGCTGAGGCGCAAGGCCAGATAAAAGGATGGTCCCACGCCTGCCTCCAGTTCTCCCACTGAGGCCCAAGGGCGTGACAGGAGAAAGAGAAAAGCCCCTAAAAACAGGAGAGAAGAAACTCAGGGGGACGGAGGGAGGGAAAGCGGTACCTACTGCAAGAGCCTCTTTCCAAGATCTACTGTTAAGGTAAGTTCTTATATAACTATACTATCTTACTTCGAGAGGGCTCTTGCAGTAGGTACTAACTGACAGGACTAAGTCCCAAGCAGTTCTGAACAAAGAAGCCAGGGAGAAGGACATTTAAAAAAAAAAAAAAAAAAACTGTCCAATAAAGGCCTGGCAGGGAATGTCTTATGACAAGATGCCCTGCAGAACCGCCAGGCCAAATCCCGCTCTGCGGCGAGGCAACATCCAAGCTGTAGTGCTTGGTAAAGGTATGGACGGAAGTCCAAGTAGCAGCAGTGAAAATCTCTGCAGCTGAGATGCCTCTGAAGCATGCGGCCAAAGCCGCCATGCCCCTAGTAGAATGACCCTTAACCTGGCCTGGAAGGAGTTTGTTGTATTTGTTGTAACAGAAGGTAATAAAGTTGGTCAACCATTTGGAGACACATGGTTTGGAAACTGTGTAACCCTCTTTCTTTGGAGCAAAGAAAACAAACGGTCCATTTTCCTTTGGTCCTACTTCAGTCGGTGTAATACCTCAAGATTCTATGCACGTTCAGGCTATGGAGGAGGTGCTCTCCTCAGTTAGAATATTCCAGGAAGAACACCAGGAGCTCAATCGATCAAGAGTGGATTCCGTCACCACCCTGGGAAGGAACTTAGGGTTAGTCCTCATGACCACCCTGTCCCTGTGAAAAATCAGATAGGGGACACGGCACAACAATGTCTGGAGCTCAGAAATTCTCAGAGCGCCCCCGGCGTCAGGTTCCAACAGCAAACTTGTAGCTAGCAGTCATCAGTGTGGGCCACACCCGACGTCAGGCCAACTATAAAAGGGGTGGTCCCGCATCCGCCCTCCAGTTCTTTTCCACTGGAGACCTAAAGAAAGGTAAGTAGAAAGGAAGGAGTGAAACTCCTAGGACCATGCTTCCTATCTAGACCCACGGGCTAGGCAGGATGAAACATAAAGGAAACATTCCAGGAGCTGGGGAAAGGTGGGTGGGAAACTAGACCTACTGCAGGAACCTCTCTCGAAGATCTACTGTTACGGTAAGTTCTTACGTAACTGCAATATCTTACTTCGAGAGGGTTCCTACAGTAGGTCTTCACATATAGGACTGAAGACCCAGCAGTCCAAAAGAAAAATTCGGAGATAAAAGTTCCGGGAGGAGGAACTGTTTGCCAAACCGAGTACTGTCTTAGGACAAAAGACAATACATGACCGCGAGGCCAAATCCAGTCCTGTGCCTAGAGGCAATGTCCAGACTGTAATGCTTAGTGAAGGTGTGGACAGACGACCAAGTGGCCGCTCTGCAAAACTCTGCCGTGGACACATTCCTGAAAAATGAGGTAGAGGTAGCAACACTCCGAGTGGATTGACCTTTAACCACCCCCACAGAAGGGACTTTCCATGTTTTTAATAAGTGAAGTGGATGCAGTTAGCCAACCACCTAGATATAGTCTGTTTTGAAATAGCCTTACCCTGGTACTTTTTTTTGGGGCAGAAAGGCCACAAAGAGCTGATTGGACTTACAAACCTCTTTAGTCCACTTTGTGCAATACCTCAAGATCCGGTGCACATCTAAGGTGTGCAAAAGATATTTCCCCCCGTTAGAATGTTGAGGGTAATAGACCGGCAAATTCCAAACTTTGGTTTCCGAAACCACCTTTGGAAGGAAGCATGGGTTAGTCCCAAGGACTCCTCTGTCCCTGTGAAAAATCAAATAGGATTTCTTGCAGACGAATGCCTGAAGTTCTGAGACCAGTCTGGCCGAAGTTACAGCAACTAAAAACAAAGTCTTCCAGGAAGGGAAGCGCATGTCACAATTTGAAGCCGGTTCGGGGCGGGGCAAGTTTTTCTAACATAAAATTAAAGATCCCAGGGAGGACAGGGGTTCCGGACTGGAGGTTTTAATTGGAGGATACCTTTCAAAAGGTTTTGGCGACCTCCAGTTGAGCTAGAGTTTTGCCCTCCACCGGGAGGTCGTAGGCCAACACCGCAGAGAGATGGACCTTGATGGAGGAATAACTAAGGCCCATCTCCGATAAATGCATAAGGTATTCTAACACCTGGGTGACCGAGCACGAAAAGTGATCCAAGCTCTTGGCTACGGCCCAGATCGAAAATCTTTCCCACTTCATGGCGTAGGTGGATCTGGTAGATGGTTTTCTGGCTTCCACCAAGATATGGGCAACCTGGGAGGAGACTCCGTAGCGGGAAGCCGCTATGTCCACAGGTGCCACACATGAAGGTGGAGCGACTGAAGACTGATGCACCAGGGTGCCCAGCTCCTGTGTCAGAAGGTCGTGAGACAATGGCAGGAGTATCGGAGGTTCTAGCGCCAGCTGTTGCAACAGTGAGAACCAAATCTGACAGGGGCCACAGAGGTGCAATCAGAATCAAGTGTGCTCCTTCTGCCTGAAGTTTCAGCAGAACCTTCTGAATGAGAGGAAAGGGAGGAAAAGCGTATTGAAACCTCCCTGTCCGAGAGAGAGAGTGCGTCTCGCCAAAAAGTACCACACTCGGGAATGAGCGAGCAAAAGCTGGGTAGTTTTGCGTTGAATGGGGAGGCAAATAGATCTACTTCCGGCCGACCCCATAGAAGAAAAAGGTCTTTGAACACCACCTGCTTTAACTCCCACTAGTGAGCCCTGGCCACTGATCGACAGACTGTCCGCCAAGAGGTTGCTTACACCTGGGACGTAGACTGTTGTCAGGAAAAGGCCCTGCTGAATTGCCCAATACCAAACTCTCATTGCTTCCCTGCAGAGCAGGTACGAGAGAGTTCCTCCCAGTTTGTTGATATACCAGACTGTGAACATTTTGTCCATCTGGATAAGAAGTGATTCCGGCAGAAGTGGTGACTGGAACACCTGGAGAGCACCGAGGACTGCCCTTGTCTCCAGAACGTTGATGTGGAGCAGAAGCCCCTGAGTGGAGGTGGGGGATATGGGTAATGTGGGTACCCATCGCTCGGGAAGCCCAGCGTCAGGTAATGCGGAGTCAGGTACTGCAGCATCTGATACTGAGGGGCCAGGTACTGCGGCACCAGGTATTGCGGTGTTGTATACCCTGTCGCCAGGGGCTCCGACAGAGCAGAAGGACCTGGCAAAGGCTCTGCTGGCGGGCCGGATAGAGCATTGCCCCCCCAGGCCGGCGTAGCTATACTGTCGAGCGGGTCCGACGGCCCTGACTGAGGAACGGGTCTTCAGTCAGGCAAAGGGACAGCGTTGGTCGGCAAGGATCCAGCGTGGGGGAAGGAGACCCTGACGGCAGCGCCCCAAAGTCGGTCTCAACCAGGAAAGGAGGGTTGAAATCCCCGGGTGTAAACTGAGGGGACTGGGGACCTCAGTAGGAAATGGGGTTATCCATTACAGAGAGCCTGGGACGTCAAACGTGACATCAGGGTCTGGCGCAGGCAGGTTGACTGGGTAGTCGGACGAGCCGGCGGCTGTCTTATCGGCAGTGTCTGGGCGGATGTCGGAGGAGCAGACGTCCAACTTACCAGACTCCCTGTCCAAGGAAGGCTGTGAAGGAGTGGCGGCCTTGTCGGAAGAGGGTTGGACTGGGCAATCACCCAAAGAGGCGAGCGGCTTAGCAGCCCTGTCCAGGCGGGCATTGGTAGGGCTGACCTCCAACTTACCAGACCCGCTCAAACCGAAAGGCCACAAAGGAGGAGCGGCCTTAACGGGAGCAGAGGCCTCCTTTGCCCTGGGGGCTCCCAAAGGGCCCAAGCACGAGCCCGACGGGAGGGGAGACACCTTCTTGGTAGCCACCAAGACGGCCATCGAGGAGCTATCCCCCGGAAGGGATGTTACCTTTAGGGCCATGACTCCAGCCGAAGTCACGGCTGCTGTGGAAAACAACTCCCACTCCCGGTGCTTCTCCTTGTCACGCTTCTTTTTGTGGCCTTCGGATGAAGTGGACGCCTGCCTAAGCTTCTTTAACTCTTTTTCCATGGAACCCATTTTCTTCTTGGGGAGATGGGCTTCTAGGGACTGCTGCCTTCTCTTGTGGGTAGCAGAGTTGAACTTCTGGCAGTGCTGGCACTTCTCTACGGGGTGGTCGGGGCCTAGACAAAAGAGACACAAGGAGTGGCCGTCCTTGTGTGGAAGCTGGGAACCACACGAGTCGCACTTGTCTATGCGATTCGGAGGGCGTCAGGGACAACACAGCAGATATTGTAAGAAAACTGAAGAAAACGAGAAAAAAGGTACAAAAAGTTGAAAACTTTAGGACTGACGAATGAACTGATGAGCGCTGTTCTACCACGAGGAGCTTTCACAAGTGGACGGCTGGAAAGAACTGGAATGCGGGCGCCTAGCTAGAAGTTTTCAGTGGGGTCCTGACGCCTGGTGGCTTAGTCCTATATGTGAATACCTACTGCAAGAGCCCTCTCGAAGGAAGATACAGCTTTACAGTTGAAGGCACCTCTAGTTTGCTGGCCCCAGGGTTGTTGCCCGGAGCACCGACGAAATGGCTGGCGATGACTTTGCTTCTGGTGAGACCTGTACATGGTATGGACAGATCTGACAGCCTTGCTGGATACCTAAAGGCGAGTTAGAGTCTTTTCTGATTCCTCGCCATAGAAGACTGAACCCTTAAAAGGGGCATCCATAACGCTCGCCTAAACATAAGAAAGTGAAACCTGAGACAGATCCAGGAATAACGGCAAATGTAGATGCCGGTGGCCACTGCCCTTGCTGCTGAATCTGCATCATCATAGGAGGAATGTAGGACATGAGTGACTACATCCGAAACAGATTTCAAAATATTTAACAGCTCAGTTTTCTGATGGCTATCCTGCAGAGTCTGAACAAGTTCCATGGCCTTCTTCCACAGGGCGTTCTGATAATGGATCATGTGGGCCAAGAAATTCAGGGAGCAGATGGCACAGGTGGCCAAAGCATACACTTTCCTGCTGAGCTGGTCCACCACTTGGAATCTCTGTCCGGAAGCTGAGTGTCAGGGCCTTCTGAACCAATCATGGGTCACGATAATGACCATGGAGTCTGATCAGATTCTCTCAAAAGAAAGGCTCATCTTGAGGAGCATTATAGAGGCGATCAGCCTTCCTGGAAACAGCCGGGGTAGTAGATGGACGTTTCCAAGCAGATCTGGTGACATCCTTAAAAATGGATGCACCAAAGGGGGAGCCACCACAGGGTTTGGATCCTTTTGGTGGAGGAAAATAGCCAAACAGTGCCTCTCACGGTCTAAGTCTTCGTGTCCCAGCCTATACCAGACTGGATGTGCCGCATGATTCCATAAAAGTCAGGTCATCAAGAAGAGACCTTGGGGCACGGGGGGGGGAGGAGCGCGCGCATTCCAGAGTCAGATGACACAGAGGAAGAGGAACGCCAGTCCAACTCCCCCAAAGAGGAAGATCGTGAGATCGAATGACGGTGTCTACGGCCATGTGACCTACGTTGGTGCCTGTTCAAAGACCTGGATGATAAGCAACAGCACTTTCGACCGTGATGCTTAAAGAGGTCCCTGCCAGTATCATCTGGTTGCGGGGTGGGCTCTTTAGGTGTTGGCGTAGGCTACAGAGGAGGAGCCTGAGGTGTCACCCTGAGGGATAAGGTTCATGCTAGCAGGATCGAGCGTTGGCTCTCCTCTCCCGGGTAAGGGGTGTGGTTGTCCACCCGTAGTCCCACCATCACCAAATAGAGGTTTGGTGCCAGCACAGGGGGTCAACGGCGCGACTGGAAGGGAGGGGCATCCCGAATGGTGTGCACGCAGGTACCCTTGCATGCATGTGCTATGTCGGGACGTGTGGGTGTAGGGGTCCGGAGAAACCCCGCAAAAAAACAGAAATTACATATAAAAAAAATATATAATTAAGCCGACAACTGGTGCTGCTGTCTTGTCAGAATCTGAAACTCAAAGACAGATTAGCAGAAAGAGTTTGAGGAAGGACTGATCACAGTATGATGCACAGTCCATACAGATACTGCTGTAACTATCTTGGTAGCCACATCAGCTGCCAGTGCACAGATAACCCCGACGCTTATGCCTCCCCCCCACACAAAGAGCCTAACCTGTACCAAAATTTCCTGTAGTGAAAAATAAATGCATTATCCCTCACGTTAACCAGTTTTCTGTCCCTTGTATCACCTAGTTCCCCATCCACCACCTCAACGTTCCATTCTGCTGCGACTGCACCCTTCCTGTCAGGAAAGCAGTTGCCTTCACAGCCAACCTCAATGCCATGCTCTGATCGACTGGTAGGGAATGTATGTTAAGGCTTAGTGACCCACACCTTTCCTGTTTGGCAACTGAGCCTCACGGTGGGATTCTGGGGTTCACACTCCAACCCCGGTCTCACAGGTAGCAGCACCATGCACTACTGTTGCACCACTGAACTAGCTACTTGTGTATCTTAACAGGACAATGGTACCAGCCCAATAATGCAGTGATGAGTCGTTTGCCATGGCAAGCACAGAGCTGCCGAGCCTCACGGAGTACTACGTACAGTACTGGCGTCCATACTTAAGGAACGATGTTAAATTACTAGAGAGGGTCCAGCACAGAGCAAGAAGGATAATCTTGGGATGGGAGGGCAAACCCTATGAGGAAAGGCTAAGGGAACTGAACATATACTCCCTGGAGAAGAGAAGGAATAGGGGTGATACAAAAAGCACTGGACTGGACTGGCTTCCCCTAGAAGGGCCTTTCACCCCAAAAAAGTCTGTCCTTCCACCACAAAATTCATATGAACAAACTACTACCCAGTGTAACATATCTGTTCCCAAATCTGCTCCTACCCGCCTGACCAGAGGAGCCACTAGTAATGTCTTCAACATCCCTTTTCTTCCACACCTCTCTTGCTCAAAATTCCCTCGCCTATAATGGCACAAAGCTCTATAACAAACTCCCTCCCGTACTATTGGCCTGCAGCACTACCACACCTTTCAAAGATCCCTTAAGTCACCTCCTTTCAACAATCACCTGCACTTGTTGCTCCATCTCTGGTGGTTCCTAACTTCTGATCCTCACTCACCCCTTCTAAACACCACATCTCTCCCAATCTTGGCCCTCCATTTCCCTCCCCTATTCCCTAATCCTTTATGTCTTTGTACATTTAGCCCTGCTAACCATTATAGGATATCTTGACTTTGCTACCGCTTATGAATTCTTATCACTTTTGCTGATTCTGACTTGCCAATCATTACTGTACCTTGCACCACTGTTCCTCAATGACTTAATTACTGTATACATGATTTTACTAAACACTATGTACTCATGTAGGTGTGCTTGTATGTAATTCTCTCATGACTGATTGTCCCGTTGTATCTGATGCTATCACATATTGTATATATTATGTATTTTGTATATTGATTCTTGTATCTTTGATACTACTTGTACAACTGGACATTTCTTGAAACGGGCATTTTTGCTCAAATATTTTTCTAGTATAAAATAAACTTGATTGATAGAAACGTCAATATGTGAAGGGTATTAAGAGTGGTACAAAAGGGATTCTTAAGTTAAAGAGAGGGAGGGACATAAGGTGGCATGGTCTGAGACTGGAAGGTGGAAGAATCAGGAGAGAAATGAGGTGGCACTTTTTCACGGCAAGGGTGGTGTCTAGGTGAAATGCGCTGCCTGAGGTGGTGGTTTCCTGGAAATCAGTGGGCACTTTTAAGAGGGGGTGGAATAAAGTGAGAAGGAGGGTCATAGTTAGGATCGGGGAGGAAGTGGCAGCTGAGGTATAAGGGGATGGCTAGCTGCACACTCGAGCAGACCTGATAAACTATATGGCCTTTATCTCTTGGCAGTTTCATATGTTTATAGGTATGGAACCCTGGCCAGGGAAAAAGAGTGGACAGGAAGAAAAAAAAAAAAAAAAAAAACACACACACACAGGGACATGAGGTGGGCAATCTGGAATAGGACACTCCCATGTTTGAGCCTGCCTCCTCTAGGGCCCACTAAGACATGCAGCCTGAGCGTCTCCACTTCCTCCCTGGTTTCAACTTCGTCCCACTGATCTAGCTCAGGAGGCTCTATCAGAGGGGAAGTTCCAGGTGTACATGGGGATTGCCACAAGGATACTGAAGGCAGAGGCTGGTTCCTCCACAGAGGTTGGGTCCAGCATACGAACATATCGAAGGGGGCTTGGGTAACTGGGGAGAGGGGGATAAAGAAGCCGGCATCATTATCTCAGTATTTTACAGTTCCACATTATTTCCCCTTTCCTCTACAGCCAATACACATTTAGGCATTAACATCCGTTGAGCTATACTGATTTTATCAAGGTGGCCATAAAACAAGCAAAATGTTACCCTTGGCAGTTGGTAGGATTCAGATTTCTCAGTCCCCATTCTATTAACCTGCTAAATAAACACATGAAGTTGTAACCTCCATACAGTTAGGCAGTTCTTTCACTGGTCGATTATATTACTTACAGTAATCATGCCTTTCCCTGCAGGCTTTCCCTTCTTCAGCTCCAGTGGTCTTGTGAGCTTTTTACTGGATACTATCTAAAAAAAAAATAATTACCTGAAATGGATATCAATCTAAATCTTTATTTTGCCAGGCAGAACATCACAGAGACAAGCTCATTTACAAGACCCGGGGCAAAACAACTGCCAACAGGATTAAGACATAACAGGTTGAGTGAACGTACTCAACAATTACATAGTAATAACAACAACTTAACATACAACCATCACATGTAACAAAATACTTCCACCAGAACATAGCAATAGGTTCAACAGGAGGTGGTGCCATTTAAATACGATTGCATAGATACAAATATATGGACGCAAGGTAATGAAAATGAGCTTAAGTTTATACAGTAAACATCATTGGAGAAGTCATAATGAGCAGGGGGGCAGTTCCTCTAGCGTCAAAGTGCGAAGAAGATTGAGATGTAAGAGTCCTTTGATAAGCACTGTAGGCATGGCCTGGCAAGTGGGGTGGGAAGGGGAAGGGGGTATAGGGAGTGGGGAGGGCAGGTCAGATGAGATAGGAGAGGGTTGGACATGATGGCCTAGGGAGGAAGGACTGTTCTAAGGGAGAAACATGACAGATGCCACAGGCACTGGTTGGGGTTTAAGTCCAATATATGAAGCAAAGACAGATCGTGGGGCTGGGACCTTGATTTGGACAATGACAGAAGGGAGGACTCAAATGATGCCTCAGGCAATGGTTCAGGTTTAAGTCCAGAATTTAAAGTAGTAACAAATCGTGATGTTAAGACCTTGGCAGACCTCTGAGAAGGTCCTCAGGAACAAGGATTTGAAGAGGGAGAACGTGACAGGGGAAGTGAGCCTTAAGGTTTTCTGGATCTTATTCCAGAACATAGGAAGAGTGAAGCTTATTGAGGCTCTACCAAAAACACATTTTAACTTTAGGGATAGCCAGAGATAAGATGGTAAGACATTTGAGAGAATAGGCACTAGGGATGCAGGGAGTTAAGCAACTTGTGAGGTACTGAGGTAATTTATGAGTGATTGCCTTATATGTCCATAGAATAGCATTCTTTTGCCTCCTGAAGCTAAGAGAGCTCCAGCCTACGGAAGAATAGAGGATGCAGTGTTATGTGTCATAAGGGGCATCCAAAATGAACCTAAGGGCTCTGTGGAATAGGGTATCAAGCTTGGAGAGAGCTGTGCTAGTACCATGGCCATACAGGAAGTCCGCATAGTCTAGGAGAGGCAAGAAGGTAGCTTGGACTAGGAGATTTCTAGCCTCCTGGGTTAGTGAGTGCTTGATCCTGAAGAAAATACTGAGCCTTTGACACAGTTTCTTAGCGAGTTCTTCAATGTGATCAATGAAGGACAATTTGTAGTCGATGCACACCCCCAGGTATTTGAATTGTTCCACGAACTCCAGGGTTTCTCCCAAAAAGGTGCTTATGTGAGGAACCTTATCTGGGTTTGTTTTTTTTGAGATGAGGGGCCAGTGGAAAGAAAATCATGGCCTTAGATATCTGTTCAGATGTGCCATAAACAGACACTTCTCCTGTGTTAGTGATTTTATGGATGCTCTAAGGTTTCACGGAGATGAGCCAATTATAAGTATGATCAGCTCATAGACTTGCACAGGATTCTGTAGTCTGTGTGAACTGGTCAAATACTAAAGCTGCTGTAAAGAAAAGGTAATTACTCACCATAGTAACATATTCTCTTCCAACAGATTAAAGCAGCCAGTCAAACTTGAGCACCATCCTCACAAGGTGAATGGCACCCCAGAACACAAATATTTTTCAAAGGATGTTCTATGTATTATACTGGTCTGGATCCCCCTAGCATTCTATCCCCAGATCTAAACAAAAAAACTGTAGGACTTGAAGCCTAATTTAGAAAATATTCCAATAACAGCTATTGGCAAAATTGAGATTTTGCTTTGTGAAACCCCCCAAAAGATTCAGAAAAAAAAAACAATTTCCTTATATGCCTCAGATTTAGAAAAAAACTAATTTCCTTATACGCCTCACTCGAGTGGCTCTCCCCCAGTCCCATTGTGACCTCAACATGGGAACACTAGTCCACAAATCCCTTAATGCAGGAGCTACATCCTCCCTAGCCACATTTCTTAATTTTAAGCAGGGCACTAGAGACTTGAGGTCATCCTCTGTACGCCTACTACACTACCCCCACTCCTCCATAGATATGGGAGGGAGAGCTTTTTCTGCTGCTGCCCAAAAACTGTGGAATAGCCTTCCTACCCCACTCCTCTCTATGGGCTCCACATCTACCTTTAAGTCGAACCTGACAAGTTTTCTGCAATTAACTACAGCCGGCAAGTGCCCTCCCTAATTTTGGAACACTCACTCCCCGATTCTTACCAATCCTGTTTATTCAAATTGAGCCTTGGCTCTAGCAAGTCATCACTATGGACCCTTAAACAGTGCTGTATAGGCTATTACTGAGCCTAACTTTGTTTATTAGGGCTGTGATAGACCTCTGGATAGTTACTTTGCCCACCAATTCCCGCAATTGTTGTTACTCTGTGTTACTGCACATCTCTCCATTATCTTACCCTCAAAATGCACTGTATGTTACTTATTACTCTTGTATAGTTTCCCCCCTCATGTTAGCACTCTGATGCATTGTATTGCACTCTACATACCAGCACTTGCCTGCGCTGTATGGTCTCTCTATTCATGTCCTGTTTCTTTTTTGCAATTGTATATGCCTGAAAACAGTCCCTGGGATCAGTGTACCTACCCAGTCAGTCAACAAACAAATAAATAAATGGGGAGGTAATGTAGTGTTAGTTTAACTCGCTGTTCTAATCCACTAGAAAATATCCTACAGCACTGAGTAACTTTACCGTCTAACTACATGAATTACAACAGCAGAGTCAGTGTATACTCTAAGAAGTGCTTTGGGCTGGAGGTTTTGGGATTACTTCTGACATCAGGGTGGGTAAAGGGTGTGAGATGAGTCTCTTCACTGACGATTCCAAAGTGGGAGCAGTAGTTGAGGGGGAGGAGGGGAGGTTGACCCTGCAAGGGGACCTGGATACCCTGGAAAGTTGGGCTGTCACATGGAAGTTAAATTTTAATACAACCAAGTGCAAGATATTACATCTTGGGTGGGGATACCCCAAACACAGGTACACCCTGGGAGGAGTGGTGCTGGAGGCCTCGTCTGGGGAAAAAGACCTGGTGGTCATGGTGACTGCGTGTATGAATAACTCTGAGCAGTGCAGGACAGCGGCTAGCAAAGCAAACCGGATGTTGGGGTGCATTGTAAGGGGGATCACCTCTAAGAGCAGGGAAGTGATTCTGCCACTGTACAATGAGCTGGTGAGGCCTCACCTCGAGTGCTGTGTACAGCACTGGAGAAAAAGAGGGACATACAGCTCCTGGAGAGGGTACAGAGGAGGGCTACCAGGATGATTAGAGGACTTGGGGGAGTTGAAGTACGAGGATAGACTTGAGGCGCTTGGACTGTTTACTTTGGAGGAGAGGAGAGAGGGGGGGGACATGACTGAGGTCTTCAAGTACCTCAAGGGAATAAATAGGGTAAACAGGGAGGGGATCTTTAAACTAAAGGAGAGAGGTATCACCAGAGGGCATGGTTTGAAGTTGGAAGGAGGAAGGATGAGGGGGGGAAAAGGGGAGGATGAGGTTTTTCACAGGGAGGGTGGTGGATCCTTGGAACGCACTGCCTGGCGAGCTGGTCCAGATTTCCAATGTGGACGGCTTCAAGAGAGGGTGGGACAGATACAGAAAGAGGTATCGGAACACTGGGGGTGGGGTGGCTTCAGTCCCAACAGGGATCTGAGGTTCGAGCAGACCAATAGACCATAAGGCCTAATCTGCTGGCATTTAGTATATTAGTATTTTGGGAATTGCTTCTTTGCAAAGATTGGACAAGTTCTTAGATGTCTGGGAACCATATGTAAATTGTCCCCTCTCTAAATACTTTTATCTTATGCATTAGAAAACATTCTGTTTTGTCGGCTAAGGAAACTCTACATTGTGTTATAGATTACCGTATCTTAATTACTTAATATACTTTATATTATGCTTTTTTTATGTTTGTTTTCATTAAGTCTTATTTATTATGTATATCCAATTGTTTAAAACTCAAAAAAACTTTGAATTACAAAAAAAAGGGAATTGCTAATGAAGTACATAATAAACCAAGACCTACAGCCTTCTCTCTTTCTTGTGTATCAAAGCAATAGTGAGATGATAAGTGGACGGTGTGCAAGCAGAGGATAATGAAAGGACTTGGTGCCTTGAAAAAAGGCTACGGGACAGCAAGAGGCCCCCGGGTATTGAGGCATCTCAGGGAACTACTAAATGCATTGCTTGAAGCCCTGTTCAACAGCTCACTTGAATCAGGTGCGATTCTGGAGGACTGGAAAAGGGCAGATGTTGCACCTCTGTACAAGAGTAGCAGGGAGGAATCCAGAAACTAGAAGCCTGTCAGCCAAACCTCAAGTGGTGGGAATGCTGATGGAGACCCTACTAAAGCAAAAAGACCGAGTACCTTGAATCCAATGCGCTGCAAGACTACAGGCAGCATGGGTTCACGGGGCGGGGGTGTCATGCCAATCAAATCAGACTGATTTCTTTAACTGGGCGACCCAGGAGACTGACCGGGGAGGGCAGTAAATGTGGCCTATCTGGATTTCAGCTAGGCCTTTGACAGTGCCACAGAGTTGCTAAGGAAGCTTACCAATTTGGCAGTCGGGGAGAAAATGGTGAAACTGGGTGCACAGTTGGCTAAACGATAAGAGGTAGAAGGTAGAGGTAAATGGCTCACACTCTTGTGACAAATCGGGGAGTGTGACCAGTGGGGTACTGCAAGATTCGATGCTATTACCAGTGCTCATTAGTGTCTTCATAGGGGACATTGCAAAGGAACTTGAAGGGAAAGTCTGCCTATTGGCAGATGACACTAAAATCTGCAATACGGTAGACACCAGCAGGGAAAAGAGACAATGCAGTGGAATCTGGTGAAACTAGGGAGCGTTCAACGACATGGCAACTAGGATCCAATGCCAAGAAGTGCAAAATCATGCAACCAGGGCACAGAAACCCCACAGCTTAACATGACAAAGGAACCTGGGGTTGTTATAAGTTATAACCGAGGACCTCAAGGTGGCAGCTCAATGCAACAAGTCCATGGGCAGGCCTAATGGGATGCTGGGTTGTATGGGGGAGGGGGAGAATCACACGCCAGAAGCGAGGCTGTACTACCATTGTACTGATCTCTGGTATGCCCTCACCTGGAGTACTGTGTACATTCTGGAGGCCACAACTCCAAAAGGACACCGACGGGTCCAAATAGTCTAGAGAAGGGCAACAGAGATGGCGCTGGGGTTGCAGGGTATGAGTAGAGTCTTAAGGACCTCGACATGTACATTCTGGAACTGGAAGACAGGAGAGCGAGGGGAGACATGATCAAGATCTTCAAGTATCTCACAGTGGTAAAAAGGGTACAAGGGAAGGGCTTCTTACAAGTGAGGACGAGCACCAGGAGAGGAGGGCATGTGATGAAGTTGAAAGGGGGCAGGTTCAAGAGGGACAAGAGGAAATACTTTTTCACCGAGAGGGTGGTGGGAGCATGAAATCAACTGCCAGCCGAAGTGGTGGAGGAAAGAATGGTGTTATGCTTCAAGCATGCATGGGACAGACATATGGGCAAAGAATACAAAAACTGGGAGAGACGGTGGGGACCTACTGGGGTCTGCAGACATACAATAGGTAGGAAATCTCTGGGCAGACTGGGTGGACCATAGCAGTCCTCTTCTAAAGACCATTACTATTTAACAGTTTTATAAATCTGTACCAGTGGCACATTCCTTGTAGTAACTACTGATGCTGCTGTACCCCCAGTGGAGTACTGCTTAATGCCCTGTGGGGGGTATGTTTCCAGCCTTAAAGAGCACCTTTCTTGGTGCTTTAGAAAACAAACAAGAAGCTCCCTTACCTGCACAGGAGTTCCTCCATAGCAGTTTAAAACAATCAGTTGTGCCCCCTAAAGAAGGGAACGGATTGTATTTTGCCCTGAGGGAGCTAGCAGCTCGATCGCTTCCACTTCCTGATCACTGACACCATCCTCGTGCTTTGTAGTTTGCGATGTCACCACAGGACCAGCGCAGGGACATGCTCCATGCAAGTCTATGGAGCGCAATTTTACAAGTTATTTTCACCATTTTAATTGGACTTTTGATACAGGATTCAGGTAACAAGGCTAGCCAGCAGGTCGGCCTTGAGGCTGAGCGCAAGGGTCCAGATGTGGAGAGCTTCCCCGGACAGAGGTAGGGAGTACGCCCTGCCCTGCCTGTTGAAGTAGTACATGGTCATCATGTTGTCTGTCTGGACCTGGAATGGATGACCTGACCCTGGAGATGACAAGCAAAGACTCTCATGGCCGGGTGAACAGCCTGAAGCTCCAGCAGGTTGATATGACATCGGGACTCCTCAAGAGACCAGAGGCTGTGGACCCAGTGTTCCCCCAGGTGGGCACCCCACCCTATCAGGAAGGCGTCGGTCGGTTGGAAAAGTGACCATCAGCTCCAAGCGGACAAACAAGACTCCTTCCTGTACATGTTCTGGGGCCAACCACCACTGGATGGCATCCCACATCTGCTGGATCACCGTGACTGGTTCGTCAAGGTAACCCTGACGTGGAGATAGACGGGCCACAGCCACTGCAGGGAATGCATTCTCCCAACGGCCCAACGGACCACACTGGTGCAGGCTGCCATGAAGCCCAGGAGGTGCAGGAAGTCCATGGCAGGATGCAACTGCCCAACCCGAAATAATCGGGCAAAGGAGGAAAAATCCTTTACCCTGCCTGCTGGGAGCCAGGCTCTGGTTTGGCAAGAGCCGAGCTCCACCCCCCCCCCCCCCAACACACCTGCAAGGGGATGAGTTTCGACTTAGCCTCACTGACAAGGAGGCCAAGGCTTAAGTAGTTCTGGATGGAGAGGTCTCTGGACTATTCCACCTCCACCATAGAGGGGCCTGCAGTCTGCCAATCGTCCACGTACACCAGATCCCCCGGCACAGCAGGAAGGCTGCCACCACTACTATGTATTTGGTGAAGAGGCTGAAGGGCATAGCCTGGAACTCGTAGAGGGTCCCCTCCGCACGGAACTGAAGGAAGGTGGGAAGGATGGCTGGGGACGTGGAAGGAGGAGTCCCACAAGTCCAGGGAGCAGAACCACATGTTCTGTTCCAGGGACTGAATGATCTGGTTTAGAGTGACCATTCTGAAGGTGTGCGACCATAGAAACTTGTTCAAGTGGTGCCCTGGATCAGCTGTTAGGTCAGAGATGTGAACTACCACCTCATTCTGAAACAGCTGGGTGACATCTTCCCAAAGGGCAGACATGTCTGCAGACACCACATCTTCCCGTGGGGCTTGGGCACAGCTGGGCGGGAGAGAATCAAACTCCAGAACCAATCCTTGACCAACCACTTCCAGCACCCACTTGTCCAGGTGGAAAGAAAATGGCAGAGCCAGCCCCCGCAGGAGGATCCAGGGGAGACAGGACAGGCAGAGAGGGGGCACCCCTCAACCCGTCACTGGGCAGGCTTGGAAGCAGCGGCAAGGCCAGCTGAAGACACTGCTGGACCTCAATCACCAGGCTTCCGGACCACAGAAGCGAAGACTTAAGACCTGGGATGCAAGGACTGCTGGTGTCCAGTCAGGATCTGGGGAATCTTGCCCACAGGGACCAGGTGGGTCCAAAAGGACTTATTTTGGGTTTGGAGCCCCTGTCCTTTTGGGCTGAGGTCCAAGGTGGCATTGGACTTCTCAATCCTAGTGAGATTACCATCCATGTCTGGCCCAAAAAAACTCGGTACCCAGCAAGGGGACATCCACCAATTTGTGCTGGGTATCTGCCATAAAGGTCAAGATCCACAGCCAAACCCTGCAGTACATAGCCATGACCACTGCCACAGTCCTGTCACAGGAATCGCCCATGTCCACGGCCGTCTGGAGCTGCCGTTTACCCACTGAATGGCCCTGGTCCCGGACTAGCTTGATCATCAATTTACAGTTGGTGGGGAGCCAAGGGAGCACCTCGTTAAGGGTGCCCAACAAGGCATGGGTGAAGTGGGCCTTCATCTGGGCCGAAATAGCCTTCCTGAGGCAGAGAGACGAGGCAGCACATTTTGTCAACACCCCCAGTAACCCCAAGAGGGAAACCAGACCACATACTTGCTGGCCATACGAGTCAATGGCATAGGGCAGGGAGGCTGGGCACTGCTAGAGCTCCAATGTAGGCTCAAGAATGGTGTCGGCTACCGTAAAGGCAACCCTAGGGGAGTCATCCTGGTCGAGGATTTTGGTGAGGGGATACTTAGCCCATTTCTAGATGGACTCCAGCTGGATTCTCATAGCCTTCCATAAATCAGGCAGAGCATGGCCAAGAAGGAAGTAGGACCATGGTCTGTTGACAAATCCTCGCCAGACTCCAGGTTGACCAGCCTGGAATACATGGAGGAACCCTCCACTTCAGAGGATTTGTCAAAGACCGGCCGACCCCTCGAGTCCCTGCTAACCTTGCAGGGCTCGTCGGCCCGAGTGACTGTGACCGACAGCTGCCGAAGAAGCCCAGAAGTAGTACTGGCATCCTTGGATGGGAGACCATCCTTTGACTGAACTGGCAGGGGTTCCACCGGAATGGGTGGAGATGCCAGAATCGGCCAAGCTGGAACCAGTTCAGGCAGAGGGGTGGCAGCAGCCAAAGAAGTGCAGGGGAAGGTAGTAGCGCCAGCTTAGGCCCAGCACTCAAAAGGAGCTGCTGCCAGAAAAGCACCTCATGGCGCAGTCACAACTTGTGGCAGAAACAATCCTCCCCGAAGAGGAGGAATAGCAGCAACACCACTTTCCCTGAGTGCTAAAAGCATGACCGCCGACTTCGGCAAGGGCTACTCGACCTTAAGCTACGGGTCCTCGACCGCCGGTGGACCGGACAGCAGGGAAAGGCTAGAACTGGTGAGGGACGCCCAGGGTCCCCGCCAAGCTCTGTGTCCCGAGGATCAGAGTCCCACAACCAGCGACAGGACTTTCACTTTTCGCCTTGGAGTCTTTCTTGGATTTTGACCCATGGGAAGAGCCCTCCCAGAGGGTAGGAAGGGAATGGCAGAAGTCCTGGAACACCCCAGTAAAAGAGGTGCCAAAGCCCAGTGGGACAAGCACAGACACCATGGAACAGCACACGGCCACCTGGGCGGCAGCTTCCTCAAAAGCCACCAATAGTTCAGCGTCCACCACAGCTGTGAGGACTGCCCGGCGGGCGTCCTTGGACTGCACGGAAGGCTCCTACTCGTCTGGATGACCCAGCAAAAGTTGTGTGTACCGGTCCTCCAGGGTGGAGGGATGCAAAGTGTGGTACAGTCCACAATCCTGGGAGCCTGCAGGCTTATACTGGCGCGATGGTCTGCATCTGTCCGGGGAGGGGGGGGCCAGGATCATAGGTGACAGGTTTAAATGCTTAATTGGCAAGCATTTAAACTAGCCAAGTGGGGAGGCACTGAAAAGGAGCAGGGTAATCCCAGCCTCCCCCCACAAAACACAGTAATTAAGAGAGGTAAACACCAAGGTAAAGAAGTCAGTGGGGAGCAGGACAGGGATAAATGCAGAAAAAGGCATTAAGGACAGGGATGGGGCTAAAAGGGGTAAGGCCATGAAAAAATAAATGGAACGTAATGAGAACCAATGCCCGCAGTCTGTGCAACAAGCTCCCTGAACTAGTGGCCTTGATGGAAGAGGGACGCCTGGATACTGTGGCAGTCACTGAAACATGGTACAGAGAACTATGACTAGGATGTCAACATACCAGGATACACAGTCTACAGGAGGGACAGGGTGGGTAAAAGGGGAGGAGTAGCTCTCTATACAAGGGAAGGGACTAAAGCGTAAACAGGAAGTTGATGAGACACTATGGGTCACCCTCGAGACAGGAAATGGCACCACAATCCGCATGGGAGTTGTGTACAGACCCCCATCTCAGAGGGGAGGAAATGGACAAGGAAATGATAGACGGTATCCTTAAAATGGCAGAAAAATGGGAAGATATTGTTGATGAGGGACCTGAATATGCCAGATGTTAACTGGAGTACCTTTGCTGCAGGCACATCCAAGAGCAGGGTCATTCTTGATGCCCTACAGGGGGCATGCCTCAGACAGCTAGTGTTAGAACCCACTCGGGAGGGAGCAATCTTAGACCTGGTACTCTCAAATGGGGAAGGAGAAAGGATCTCAGATTTAGAAGTGAGTAGCCATCTGAGAACAAGTGGCCACCAAACAGTGTGGTTCACAATAAACACAGCCATAGAGTCAAGCCATACAAAAACAAGAGTATTGGACTTTAGGAAAGCTGACTTTGGGAAAATGAGAGTGCCCAGAAAAGCACTAGCAAACGGGCAAGAAGGAGGGGTGGAGGAACAATAGGAATAATCAGAACAGTCATCGAGAGGCAACAAGCCTTTGTGTGAAGCAAATCAACAAAACAAAACGAAGGGAAAAAAACCACTATGGTTCTCAAAAGAGGTGGCAGGGATGGTTAAGGAGAAAAGGATAGCATTCAGGAAATAAGGAAACACAGAAGGGACAGGACAGAGAACTTTATCAGTTAAAGCAGGAGGAGGCAGGGAAGGCAGTCGGAATAGCAAAGGCATAAACTGAGGAAAAGATAGCCAACTCTGTTAAGAAGGAGGATAAAACCTTTTATAGGTACATTAGGGAGAGAAGAAAGGTCAAGGGAGGGATACAGAAACTTAATAAAGGGGAGGGAATGTGGGCAGAGGGTGACAGTGAAAAAGCAGGGATACTGAACGAATATTTCTGCTCAGTATTCACAACGGAAGAGGAAGGGGAGGTACCTAAACCAAACAAGGGAGAAACTCTGAATGGGAGGGTCGATACCAGTCCATTCACAGAAGAAAGGGTTTTGAAAGAACTCTTGAAACTGAGGGTGGACAAAGCAATGGGGCCCGATGGGATTCACCCAAGAATTCTAAAAGAACGAAGGGTAGAACTAGTAACACCACTGTCTACTCTGTAACAAATCATGGGAGGATGGGATGGTATCTGAGGACTGGAGGAGGGCAAATGTGACTCCACTTCACAAAAGTGGGAGCGGGGCAGAGGCAGGAAACTACAGACCAGTTAGTTTGACTTCAGTGGTAAGGAAAATGATGGAATCACGTTCTGAAGGAAAGCACTGTCGAGTACCTAGAGGCCAGTGGGGCACAGGACCCAAAGCAGCATGGTTTCACAGCAGGAAGGCCATGTCAGACGAACCTAATAGATTTCTTTGACTGGGTGACCAAAGTAGTAGACCAGGGAGGGGCTGTGGATATGGCCTACCTAGATTTTAGCAAGGCATTTGACACAGTCTCACACAAAAGTTTAATATACAAGTTAGCCAGCCTTGGAGTGGGTCCCAAGGTGGTAGCCTGGATAAAAAAACTGGCTGGACAACAGGACGCAAAGGGTAATAGTAAACGGAGTCCACAGTGAAGAAAAGAGGGTAACTAGTGGGGTACCGCAGGGTTTGGTATTGGGACTGGTCCTCTTTAATGTCTTTATAAGTGACATTGGAGAGCACCTGGAAGGAAAGGTATGTCTCTTTGCAGATGAGACAAAGATCGGCAACAGGGTTGATACACAAGGTGGGGTAGAAAGAATGAAAAGGGACTTGGCAAGGTTGGAGGAAAGCTCAAATATGTGGCAGCTCAGATTCAATGCAAAAAAGTGCAAGGTAATGCATCTGGGAAACAAAAACCCAGGGGAAGAGTACACAATTTTGGGGTGAGTTAACAACAACAAAAATCAAGAGAGACCTAGGAGTAATTATATCAGATGACCTAAAGGTGGGCAAGCAATGTGAGAAGGCAGTAAGGAGGGCTGGGGGGATACTGGGATGCACAGGGAGAGGCATCAACAGTAGAAAACAGTAAGTTGTTATCCCTCTGTACAGACAGACAGTAAGAACCCATCTGGAGTACTGCGTGCAATTCTGGAGATCCCACCTCCGCAAAGACATAAGCAGAGTGGAGGCTGTTCAGAGGAGGGCAACCAAGATGGTGCAGGGTCTGCACCAGAAGACATAGAAGGAGAGACTAAAGCAGCTTAATATGTATACCCTTGAGGAAAGGAGGAGAGGGGGCACATGATAGAAACTTTCAAGTATCTCAAGGGAATTAAAGTACAAGAGGGTAGCATCTTTCAGAAGAAAAGATGTGCAAGAAAACAAGGGGTCACAATTTGAAGATGAAGGGGGACAGCTCAGAGGTAATATTAGAAAGTATTTTTTCACAGAGAGGGTTGTGGATGCATAGAACAGCCTTCCTGAGGAGGCTGTGGAGTCAGGAACAGTGGGAGAATTCAAGAATTCATGGGACAGGCATAAGGCAACTAATGGGGGGTAGGAGGAAGTAAGCTGTTGATTAACTAGAATCTGCAGCTTATCCATCAGGTCGGGAAATGTGCAGACGAGGTGGGCCAAGCAGTCCTTATCTGACATCAAATTCTATGTTTCTATGTCATGTTCCTGACCCTGGCAGTACATACACATGACGTGAAGGTCCATGTGCAACATCTTCTGTCTGCACACACAAAGCTTAAAACCAGGTGCTGACTTCAAAGTCATCGAGTCCATGATGCCAAATATGGTAAAACCGCAAAGCAACCTGAAGACCATTTAAGTTTTTGAAAACAAAGATACGGCCTACACAAATGCAGATCGCTATTGTAGGAAACCATCTCCTCCAGCGGAAAGGAAAATCTGGCAACACAGGGCACTGCCAAGGAAGATACCACCTGAATGGGTAGGAGGAGCCTGCTTGAAGACCTTCCGGCAAGTCTTAAAGGGGAAAGGAATTCTGCCAGAAGTATGGCTAGTACACCATATCCACATCCTTAGAAACTGTTGTTCCCTCAGCCTTCTGTGGGGACACACAGACAGATAGGGGCCCCTTACGGGCCTGGCAAGGCCCGAGGCCGGTCAGGGGCACGCAGAGGCAACCGTGGACTGGAAGCAGAAACGCACTCCGCAAGTTCATGCCTGGCCCTGTGGAAGAAGAAGTGGGCCCCCTGAAGTGTAAGGCAACCACCCTACACCAGACCAAGAGTGACAACCTAGAAAGATGCAGCCACGCTGTCTGCCTAATGCAGACTACAGCTCCCACTAATCTGGAGGCTACTTCACTGGCGTTGTAGGACACCCCTGCCTGGTGTCTAGCCAGCTCCAGGCCCTGCGCAGAAAGGCGTTATGGCTTGTCTGGTTTGCTCACAGTCCAGCACAGATGCCAGGAGCTGTCCCAGCGTCACCCTCAGGTGCCTGCTATAGGATACCTGGTATGCTTGGTGTGTTGAGATGCACAACATGGTGCATGCCGCTGCGAAGCCTGTTCAACCCCAGGCATCAAACTCAGCCAAGTCAGACTCTGGGGGATGGCTGCGCCAAGAGCTGGACCCCAGAAGTGTGGTGTGGCATGGCTCCTGGAGACCCCTCAGGTGCGCAATACTTGTGCTAAGTGCCCCTTGAGGCTGAAGAGGAGGCAGCAGGCCAGAGACAGATGTCTCTTGATGCCTCTCCAAAAGACCTAGGCCATGGAGGTATGACTGTACTCCCCAAGGAAAGACAGTGTCAGACATGCAGGATTGCGGCCTGAGAGGTGGAACAATCACAGCTCCCTCTCCATCTCCAAAAGAAACTGCTGGTAACATGGGTAGTAAGCATCGGAGAATAGAGGAAGAGTCCTCTTCCTCAGAAGACGACGACGGACACGAAGAGGAGCCGGATTCAGGCGGTGGTGCCGGGGTCTCAGGCTGGAAAACAGACTGATCTAGTGCCATCTGAGATAAGTTGGGAAGGCACTCGCCGAAGCCCAGAATTGGCCCCAGGTCAATGGCCCCACAGGACCCGAAATGCCCAAGATAGGAGGAGGAGGAGGAGAGTTGTAGCAGACAAGGTCAGGTCCTCTACCAGGGTTACAAAAGGATACAGGGGACCTTACCCAACCAACTCATCCACCTGGGAACACCCAACCATACAGGGGCGGGCAAGCCCAGGTGATGCCCGGGGGCCTCACTCAGGTGGGGAGATCAGAGCAATAAAGGTCCCACAGAGTGGCCCCTATCCCCACTTACAGCAGGCCCAGACAGTTCCAGAGAGGCTAAAGAACCAGAGACAGCACTCAGACTCCTGCCAGAGCCACCAGCAACTCTGGTTGTGAAGCATGGCACCAACCAGACCCTACCAGCCCCCACCTCACTGGAATGGGCTCTGCCCCTTGGGCTAGGCCTAAGGACAGAACCAATGCTGACAACCTGAGCTAAGGGGGAGCCGGTGCCACAAGCAGCAACAGAACCCCCCCTCAGCACCACGCAGGCTGAGTCAGATCCAGCACCAGAACCCGGCACGGCACTGAAGGCAGAGCCAGAACCTGACCCATCTCCTGGTGCCGGAATTGGCACCAGGACTGTCTCTGGTGCCATGAGCGGTGTCGTGAAACAGACAAGGGGTAGCGCAGGGGCCAGCACCAAGCTGAGAAACACCCACAGATGACACCAAGGACATCAAAGGCCTAGGACTAGACCCAGAAAGGTTTCCTTCATTGTCTGGGCCTGGAAGCCTGCCAGGATCATCCCAGTCCCCATCCCCTGGGTCATCAGATCACTCAGGGGCCAAGATCCAGAAGATCTCCACTGGATCCAGAATCCTTTCCTCTCCTAGTGCTGCAAGGGGCATAAGGAGGGGACCCGGCCGCGGGCGGTGCCACTCTGCTCACCGGCACCGGGCCGTGATCTCAAGAAGTCAATCAGTGTAGGTCCAGCATATAACTCCAACCTCGCCATTGAGAGTCCCGTCTCCTGGGTGCCAAACTGGGAGGATGCGACAACCGGTCCCTTGAAGGGGGCCGGCAGTCCCACAGACCCCCCTCAGCTCTCTACTGGTGAGACAATGACCAGAAGATACCTGGTCTCCCTCAGTACATACAGTACTGGGAAGGGACTCAGGGGAAGAGCCCAGGTACCTTACCTTGGGAGTCCCTTGTGCAACGTCTGCCTCCAAAAGTGACCCCACTTCACTGCATAGATCACTAGGGTGCAGAAGTCCTTTGAGAAGTAGGCATCGCAGTGGTCCATACCGTGTTCCGCTTCAAGGCAGGTCCAGCAGTGGTCCCGACAGTCTCAGACTGACATGTTTCTCCCACAGGGGCACTGACGCATGAGGGGACTCAGTCTTCTTAGATGTCTTTGGTGACCGGGACCTGGACCTGACAAGACTACTGAAAATAACAAAAAGGCTGGGGGGCCCAGCATCGTAAAGGAGAGGAAACGTGGGGAAGAATTTCTTCACAGAAAAGGTGGTGGACAAGTGGAACACACTCTGCCAGAGGAATTGGTAGGGGCTGAAACAATCACAGGATTTAAGAATGCATGGGATAGACATAAGGTAATTCTGGAGGTCAGAGGTAAGAGGCAACAGACTTCTAGATGAACATAAAGTGAACTTACAAGCTTAAATGGGCAGACTGGTGGACCATAAGCCCTTATTTGCCAACAGCGTCTACATATCTATGTAAGAAAGAGGTGACTGATAAATATTGAGAAGAAAGGTTACAGTGTCAAGCAAGCGGCAATGAACAGAACTACACAGTTGTAGATGGTGAACACTTCCACGGAGTGTTACCTCAACCGTGGGAAGAACTGAGGTGAGGAGGGGGCTGGCATCTGTTACTGGCAAGCCCACGATCCCCTGCCACATCACACCTTTGCTTCGTGGGCAGTGCCATCCCCGACAGCAGTCCCCTAGCACTAACATTTTAATACTGTTTGCTTCCACAATGTCCTAGCACCTCCAGCACAGACTCACTAATAATGAATGGTGAAAACCGATTCCTGGAAGATCAGCACTCTGCCTGGCAACAGACCTATTTAGCTCTGTTCCTCCCATTACATCTTCAGCACTGTGATCTCACTGCTACTCAGCAAAAGTCAAAGCAAGAAAAAAATTACCACAGTAATCGTCTTTCTTCTATCTAAGGGGTCCTTTAGCATCAGTAACTTTAGCAGTTAGCTGGCTAGATGCAACTGCCCCGGTGAGCCTTTAAGAGAAATTTAAATGAGCTTAGGGCCATATCCAAACAGGAAGGGTAGTGAGTTGAGTGAGAGCTGTTAAAGGCTTCAGAATTTTTGAGGGAAAAACGAGGACACATGCCCAGAGAAGAATCGACAGGATTCAAAAAATATGCAAATGTCCACAAAAGTGGAAACCGAAACAATGACACGAGTTAAAAACTCATCAATAAGAAACCTCCAATCTGGTAAGAGATGCGATAAAGAGCCCTTCTCAGACAGGCGAACCAGGGAAGAAGGGTGGGAGCTTACTGATGCTAAAGGACCCCTTAGAAAAAAAGATTACTGCGGTGAGTAATTTTTTCTTCTTACCCCAGGAGTCCTTTAGCATCAGTAACTTTAGCAGACTACCAAGCAGTACCAAGTGGGAGGTGGGCAGAGAACCTACTACGAAAGAGGTCTGCACATCCAAACTGTAATGATTCACAAAGGTGTGTACAGATATCCAGGTAGCTGCTTTTCAGACATCTAGAAGAGGAATGTTGCTTGCTGCTGCAAGCAAGGCTGCCGTACCCCTGGTGTAGTGGGCCCTGAGCCCCACTGGAGGTTGGTGACCAGCTTTTTCATAGCAGAATCTAATACAACAGACCTACCACAGGAAAAGTTCTCTTGGTAGCTGGTCTTCTCCTGCCTACATACCCGAAGGTGGGGAACAACTAACAGGAAGAGTCTCTGGACTGTCTAGTACGCTCTAGGTAGAAGAAGACTGCTCGGACATCCAAGCTGTGGAGCTTTAGCTCACCAGGAGCGGATTTCTCAGTAAACAAGACAGGCAGAGTAATGGACTGGTCCAAGTGGAACTCTGAAACCACCTTTGCAGAAATTCCTATTTGTCTTGAGCCCAACTTTATCATTGTGAGGGAAGATGTAAAGTGGATCAGTGCACTGGCCTGTAGCTCTGAGAACCTCCTGGAAGACGAAGTGGTTACCAAGAAGCTGGTCTTCCAAGTTGCAAACTTGATGTGGGCAATGTACATAGGCTTGAAGGGTGGATTCACGAGCCTGTCTGTGCAAAGGTTAGGGCTCAGAGGAGGAAAAGGCTCCCGGATTGGAAATTGGGGGTGCAAGAGGCCCTTGAAAAACTGTTTAAATATGATGTGGGGAAAAAAATATATATTTTTTTTCTTTCCCGCCAAAAGGTAGGCCGAAATTGCCGCCAGGTGTAGCTTGAGGGAAGATGGTTTCAAGCTGGACACCTGTATGAGCACCAGGCAATCTAGCAGCTGAGGGTCTGAAACTGAATGGGATTCGACCTTTTTGCCCTTGCACCAGAGGGAAAACCTTTACATTTGGCTGCATAAGTTTTCTTTTTTTAACCACCCTCAGTATCCTAAGGACCTGTTAAGAGTACTGTCAGGATGCAGACTCTAACTGTTCCAGAACCAGGCCTTGAGGTGGAAGGAGTGTATGCCTGGATACTGCACTCCTGTCTGAGGAAGAGTCAGCAGGCAGTGAGTTGGAGGCAGGCAAATGGACTGCTGCAGGGCATTAAGAGAAGGAGAGGGTATCAGGCTTGCTTGAGCCAATTCGGAGCCACCAGAATCCTAGATGCAGGCGGCTGTTAAGAGTTTCAGAAATACCCTGAGAATCAGGGGAAAAGGAGGGAATGCATGCAAGAACCTCCCTAATCAGACCAGGATCAAGGCGTATAGAGGAGGCGATCCCGGGACTAGAGCCTGCAACAGAAATAGCAGTTACGCAAGAACTTATCGTAACAGTAGATCTTTGAGAGAGGTTCCTGCAGTAGGTCTTCACATATAGGACTGCGCCCACTGGTGTCAGGTTCGAAATGCAAACTTGTAGCTACCAATCATCAGCGGGGACCACCCCCCCAGCGTCAGGTGACACGTCAACCCGACCATAAAAGGGGCGGTCCTGCGCCTGCCCTCCAGTTCTTTTCCACTGGAGACCTAGAGAGAGGAAAGTAGAAAGAAAGGAGTAACAACTCCTGAGACAGACCCTGTGCCCTGGTAGGACCCGAGGGCTAGGCATAATAAAAAAGTAAAATATCCAGGAGTTGGGGGAAGGTGGGTGGGAAATTAGACCTACTGTAGGAACCTCTCTCTAAGATCTACAGAGTTCTGAAGTAACTACTGTATCTTGCTACGAGAGGGTTCCTGCAGTTGGTCTTCATATATAGGACTGAATTCCAAGCAGTCTAAGAAAGGAGAAGGAATCTGAGACGAGGTCCTGGGAGGAGGAAAAACGTCTGCCAACTAAGGGTCTGCCCTACGACAGAAGGCCTTGCAAGACTGCAAGTCAGAAACTATCTCTACGCCTAGAGGCAATGTCCAAACTGTAATACTTAGTGAAGGTGTGGACGGAAGACCAAGTGGCCGTTGCGCAGATCTCCGCGGTGAACATATTCCTGAAAAAAAGCGGTAGAGGTGGCCACGCTTCTAGTGGAGTGGCCTTTAACTGCCCCCGGAAGGGTTTTCCAATACTTCTGTTAAGTGTAGTGAATACAGCTGGCCAGCCACCTAGAAACAGTCTGTTTAGAGATGGCCTTGCCCTGGCACTGGGAGGCAAGGCCACAAAGAGTTGGTTTCAAACCTCCTTAGTCCGGAAAGTATAGTACCTCAAAATCCGATGTACATCCAAGGTGTGCAAGAGATATTACCCCCTGTTGGAATGCTGAGGATAATAGACAGCCAGTTCAACGCTTTGCTTAAGAGTCGTCTCCGAAACTACTTTCGGAAGGAAGGACGGATTAGTCCTTAGGACCACCTGGTCCTTATGGAAAATCAAATAAGGCTCTCTGCAAACAAAGGCCTGAGGCTCTGAAACCCTTCAAGCTGAAGTAACTGCAACCAAAAACAGTGTCTTCCATGACAGGTAACGCATATTACAACTTGCTGCCAGTTCAAAAAAAGGGGGCTAAGTAAGTTTCTCCAACATAAAATTAAGATCCCAGGGAGGACAGGGATTCCGCACTGGAGGTTTGATGTGAAGGATACCCTTCTAGAAAGTTCTAGAAACTTCTAGTTGTGCTATGGTTTTACCCTCCACCGGAAGGTGGTAGGCCGACACTGCAGAAAGATGGACCTTAATGGAAGAATAACTAAGGCCCAACTCAGAAAGATGTATGAGGTACTCCAACACCTGGGAAGCTGAGCAAGAAAAAGGGTCCAAGCATTTGGCTGTGGCTCAAACGAAAAATCTCTTCCATTTCATGGCGTAGGTGGATCTGGTGGAGGATTTTGTGGCTTCCACCAGCACCTTAGCAACCCGAAAGGAGACCCCATATCGAGCCACCGCTATGTCCACAGGTGCCACGCTTGAAGGCGGAGAGACTGAAGGCTTGGATGTACCAGGGTGCCCTGCTCCGGAAAAAGAAGGTCATGAGACAGTGGCAGAAGGACCGGCGATTCCAGCGCTAGTTGTTGCAACAGTGGAAACCAAATCTGCCGGGGCCACAGAGGAGCAATCAAGTGGGCCCCCTCTGTCTGGAGTTTCAACAGAACCGTCTATATGAGAGGAAAAGAAGGAAATGCATATAGACACCTCCCTGTCCAAGAGAGAGACGGTGCATCTCGCCAAAAAGCACCATGCCCAGGATTGAGCGAGCAAAAGTTGGGTAGTTTTGTGTTGGAATGGGGAGACAAACAGATCTAGATCTGGCCGACCCCATCAAAGAAACAGGTCTTCAACTACTTCCTGCTTTAGTTCCCACTCGTGAGCCCTGGCCACTGATCAGCTGAGATTGTCCGTCAGGGTGTTGTGTACGTCTGGGACATGGATTGCTGTCAGAAACAGGCCGTGCTGAAGAGCCCAATATCATACTCTCATTGCTTCCCTGCAAAGTGGGTACGATCGGGTACCCACGTTTATTGAGGTACCAGACAGTTGCCATGTTGTCTGCCTGGACCAAGAGTGTTCACGGGAGTAGTAACGACTGGAAGGCTTGGAGAGCACAGAGAACTGCTCTGGTCTCCAGGATGCTGATATGAAGGTGCTGCTCCCGAGGAGACCACGAACTTTGAGTTCTGTGGTCCCCCAAATGGGCTCCCCAACCCATATCGGAGGCATCCAATGTGAGGGTCTGGCAGGGAGCCCGAGAGTGTAAGGGAGCTCCCACCAACAAGTTAGTGAGGTCCTGCCACCAGAGAAGGTCTTTCTGAAGGCTGCTGGATACCATGACCAGTTGGTTCATGTCATCCACTCGTTGATTCCACTGGATCCGAAGAGACTACTGGGTAACCCTCATGTGCAACCTGGCCAGGGGGACGGTAGGAATGGCCACTGCCATAAGACCTAAAAGACTGAGCACACAGTGCGCTGGGGTCCATCGAGCTTTGGCCACCAAAGTAGCCTGAGAAGCCAAGGTCTCTGCTCGATCCAGCAGCAAGAAGGCCTTGCTCTGGACTGTATCCAGTACCACTCCAATAAATTGGAGGCACTGAGAGGGTACTAGCTGGGACTTGGGGAGACTGACAGAGATGCCCAGCTGGACAAACCGATCCAGAGTAAAGGAGAGAGCCTCCTTCATGCTGGTCGGAGATGGGGCTGAAAAGAGCCAGTCGTCCAGGTATGGGAACACATATATGCCCCTGCGGCAAAGAAACGCCACTACCACCGCAAGGCACTTGGTGAAAACCCAGGGCCCTGAGGACAAACCAAAGGGAAGTGCCTTGAATTGGAAATGGTTCTCCTGGAAGGAGAATCAAAGGAAGCGGCGGTGGGCCGGAAGGATGGGAATATGAAGATAAGCATCTTGCATATCCAGGGAGTACAGCCATGTGTTTGACTGGAGCTGGGAAAGGAGTCCCTGAAGAGTCAGCATGCGGAACTTCTTGTACTCCACATAGAGGATGAGCGTGCTGAGATCCAGGATAGGTCGTAGATCCCCAGTCTTTTTTGGAACTAGGAAGAAATGGGAGTAAAATCTCCTTCCTAGTTGATTTTGAGGGACGGGTTCTATGGCCACTTTCCGTAGCAGGGCCTGAATCTCCTGGTGGAGGATGGGGATCTGATACAACGGGTAAAAGGACCTTCCCAGAGGGTTTGGAGGTGGGATCTCCAGGAACTCGGGAGTGACCTCTTTGTATGAGTTGAAGCACCCATACGTTTGCGGTGACAGCCTCCAGGTAGAGGCCGAACGTCCCGCCTACCGGTTCCTCCAAGGGAAACGGGGGGGAGCAGGAGGAGGGGGAGTGAGTCAGGACGCAGTGCGGAGCAGAGCCTTAGACCCCGAGGCTGCTTTGGCGAATTTAGCAAATGGGGCTTGGGCTCCAGAACCAGTGGCGTGTCTCTTCCCTTGACGCTTGTTCTGGTTCTTGTTCCATCTTCTCTGGCGACGAAAGGGCTGTTTCTTTTGACCCGTCTGGTACATAGAGCTTAAGTCTCTGAGGGATCGACCGCTCTCCCGCAGCCCTGTAATATCATCTTTTGCTTCTCCGCCAAAGAGGACGGAACCCCTGAAAGGTGCGTCCAAGAAGGATGATTGAACATTCTTTGTCAAGCCTGCGAGGCGCAGCTATGCTAGGCGCCGAAGGCAGACTCCAGAGGCCGCAGCCCGGGCCACAGAATCCACAGAATCATAAGTGGCTTGGAGGGCATGACGGAAGGAAGAGTTGTTCATGCGAACCTTGTCAAGCAGTTTCGCCCCAAGATTTTCATCAGGGATGTCCTGAAGGTCCCTCTCCAGTTCTGAGAGAGAGGACTTCTGAAAAACCACCATATAGGATACGTAATTCAACAACCGGATGGCGCAGGAGGTGGATGAATAGATCTTCCTACCAAATTGGTCGAGCTGTCTTGAGTCCTTGTCTGGTGGGGAGGAACTGAAGTACTTAGGCTGAGCTGAGCGATCGTGCACTGCCTTAATGATCACAGAGTCTGCTTTAGGATGGTTGGTGAGGTGAGAGATCCTTCCGGGGAGTAGGTTCTGTCAGTCTACCTGGAAACAGCCAGGATGAGGGCTGATGACAGACTGTCGTGACAAGATCCTCGTGTGGATCCATCGGGGGTTGGGGGAGATGGGTAGAGGGTCTGTGGTGGACAAATCCTAATGTTCCGCCAGCCTTTTGCACCGAGGATCAATTTCCTTGGATGGTGAGCCCCCTGCTGTTTGAATGGTTCTCAATAGGTCCTCAAAAGAAGTATCCTCCTGGGGACATTTTGGGGATTCTTCAGGATGAATTTCAACTGGTGAACAGGGTTCAAAGTGGTCGACAGAAGAGTGCGAATCCGAGGGCTCCGAGCCACTGGGAATGGAAGGGTCCAACCAGGTGTCACCCACTGGGAGAGAACCCACAATACGTCCCACAGGAACTGGAGGGGGAGGTGGTGTTCTGGGTAGAGGAATTCCTCTGATCGGCTGGGACTGCCTAAGTTTGGTTAGGAGTTGAGTCCTAGCACCTGTACCAAGTGTCTGATAAGAAGGGTCCGGCGGAGGGCCACCTGGCGGCTTACCGGGGGAGGTGCCGAGGGACCACTGGGCAGCGGCAAGTGGTCAGGCATAGTCCCAGAGGGTCCTGAAGGCGGGTCCATGCCTAAAAGATCCCGGTCCGGAGACGGATACCTGGGAGGGTAGGAATCCGTAGGCGGAGAAGACCCAGGCGAATGAGGGAGCTCTGGAAGAGACCCCAATGACAGGTCCAGTAACGATCCAGACGGAAGGGAAAGGTCGGGAACGGGTAGCGAATCCCTGGGGATAGATATCGGCAGTGATGAAGTGTCCCATACGAGCACACTCGTCCCAGGGTTGGGGTCCTCAAGGGAGCCTGACTGGAGAGCAGATGCGTCTGTGCGGTCGACGGGGGATCTGTCGTCCGGCTTATCAGATGCGACCGGGCTGGCTGCAGAAGGATCACGGTCAGGCTGATCAGTCTGTGCCGTGCGCCCTGCAGCAGATCCGGAGGGCAACTTATTGGCAGCGCTACGAGTGGGAAAACTGATAGAAACCTCGAGAGGCAACCCTCGTCTGCCCACACACCTCGGCAGGAGGGGGAGAAGGCGTACAGCCCGCAGAAGCGGACGGAGTGCTGGCACTCGCGGTTTTTGAAGTGGAAGGTCTCCCTTGCGGTGACTAGCTTCTCTCCCAGCGCTTCTCCTTGTCCTTTTTCTTTTTGTTTTTCTGGGGCCGGAGAAGACGACCGCTCCATAAGCGCCTAGAGCTCCTTTTCCATAGAAGCTAGCCTTTGGGCGAGAAGGAGGTCCTAGAGGGTCCACTTGTGTCAGGTCCGCATGGCCTGGTTCAACCCCTGGCAAATGGCACACTCAGTAAAACACAAAAAAACTCCGGCACCACCCACTGCAGTCTAGACAAATGGACCCACAAACATATAATCAAACAAGCTGCTAAGCATATAAAAAATAATGCTTTATTCAACACATTCATAAACACAAAAGCAGCCAAAAAGCACTTGCATCCTGCTAAAATGAGAGCTCACAGAGAGACCCACCACCTCCTACCGGTTTCGCTTCAGAGCATCATCAGGGAGTGTTCAAACAGGTGGTGCACTCTACTTATAAAGGTGGATCTTAAAATGGCAGTGTAAAAAACAGTGTCCCACCCTAGAGTGACTCACACCTATAGTACAATACATAAAACATACAACACATGGAAAACATTACAGAACAACAAACCCACTACAAGTGCAGATGAATACTACTACAACAATGCGTAAAACACCAAAAAGAAAAAAAATAGTAAAATAATCCAATATAGATAAATATCTATATTTATTTGCATATGCAGGCTCTTGATGTAGTTTTTCCATGTTTTGTACATATATTACATCAAGTGTTAGGTTTATGGAGTTTCTTGAGCCTGCATTTGGAAAAAAATATTTTGACTGGCCTTTGCATATCAGTGATATGTGCTTTTACATACATATTCACATACAGATATTTATGTTGGATTATTTTACCATTTTTTCTCTTTCGTGTTTTATGCATTGTTATACTTGTGTTCATCTGCACTTGTAGCGAGTTTGTTCTGTAATGTTTTCCATGTGTTGTATGTTTTATGTATTTCACTATAGGTGTGTGTCACTCTAGGGAGGGATACTTAAGCAATAAGGCACGACAGGGTGTTATCGTGTAATAACGTCACTCCTGGGGTGGGTTGAAGCACGAGGCTAAGTGCTTTTTGGCTGCTTTTGTATTTATGAATGTGTTGAATAAAGCATTATTTTTATATGCTTAACAACTTGTTTGATTATGTGTTTGTAGGTCCATTTGTCTAGACTGCAGTGGGTGGTGCCAGAGTTTTGTGTTTTGCTGGCTGTTGCTCTCACTGGCACACCTGGCCATTTGGGGCTGCTTTTTTCCTTGTAATGGCACACTCGGCAGAGTTGTGCTTAGGCCCCAGGCAGGAGGCGGCAACGGGAGTGGTCATCCCCGTGCGGGATTTGGGCTCCACACTTAGTGCACTTCTTTTTGAGACGAGAAGACATACACTCAATCAAAAAAATCGTGAAAATTTAGAGGAATGACACGAAAAACACAGAGTACTAAGCAGGCGACTGATTGCTGTTCTACCACATCTGTCGAACGAACTGAGAGACGGCGGGAAAGAACTGAATGGTGGGCGCGGGACTGCCCCTTTTATGGTCGGGCAGACATCGTGTCACCCGACGCTAGGGGGGCAGTCCCCGCTGAGGATTGCTAGCTACAAGTTTGCCATTGGAACCTGATGCCAGGGGGCGCAGTCCTATATGTGAAGATCTACTGCAGGAACCCTCTCGAAGTAAGATCTGACCGTTCCCCTCCATCTCTTGCCCTGTGGAAATCATTTTGCACCCAGACTAAACGCTGTTGCTGTGCTATGCTTCCTCCTAAATCCGGACTGGAGTGGCTCATAGATGTCAAAGGCCATCAGGTGCCCCTCAAGCTGCAAGGCCACCACTTTCTCCACGACCTTCCCCAAGAAAGAAAGACTGGAGACACGTCAGTAATTCACTAGGATGTCCGGGTCGAGTGATGGTTTCTTCAGTAGGGGCCTCACCACGCTTCCTTCAAGGAATCATGGAAGACCCCGCCTGAGAGTGAGCACAGAGCAATCTCAGCAAATACTGGACCAACAAACTCAGCACATCCCACTAGGAGACGTGTCGGGCCCAGGTCCAGTTCACAAAAACTGGGTTGCAGCTTCGAAATTACTTCAATGACCTCAGCCACACCCCACTGGACGAAACTCATTCCAGACAACCGGAGTGCTTCCGATCCAAACAGGCTCAACACTGTGGGGCCGATCAAACTCCACTGGAGATATCCCGGTACTAATGGACAACAGCCTGCCAGAAAAGAACTCAGCAAATTCTTCGTACTGTGCAACTTGAACTTGATCTTTTCGACTGCTGACAGGCAGGATGTAGCCTGTCTACAGTCTGAAAGAGCAGAGCTGGTCTGTTCCTTACTGCAGCAATCTCCCTGGACAGGAACTCTGCCTTCTTACGGTTGACTGCCCTTTGATATTCACTGTAGTGAATTCTCAAAGCCAGTTTGTCATCCAAGGCCCTGGTCCTCCTCCATCAATGCTCCAACTTCCGACCCCTGGTCATCTCCTGGAGAGCCCCACCAAACCACTGGGATCTCAAGTGAGGACCTGGGTCGTATACAGATCGGTGCAATGGCATCAAATGCATTGGTGACAGCACTGTTATATGCTGCCACTGCCTCATTCAACCCCATCCCACATAAAGCACTTACACCACAAAAATCCACCACTGCCAACAGTCCCTCCAGGGATAAACCCCTCAAAGGGCAGTAGAGGACCATCTCCACAGAGGAGGGACTAGCGGGGCGCAAAAGTACAGTTACGCGACAACTTACTGTAACAGTAGATCTTCAAGAGGAGCTCTCGCAGCAGGTAATACCAATAGGACTAAGGCCGCCAGGCGTTAGGACCCCATAGAAAAGTCTTCTAGCTAGCAGTCTGTGGCAGGGGACTGCCCCCAACGTCGGCTCCGCCCGATGTCAGACATGTTATAAGGGGGCGGTCCTTCGGTGCCATCTCAGTTCTTCCGCCACAGAGCCGGCTGACAACAGAATGGAGAACTGAGAAGGGTCTCCCATACCCACAGAGAAGGAAAATAATCTTGTTTCTGGGGGTTTGAGGGTGGGAAAGCCACCTGCTGCAAGATCTCCTCTTGACGATCTACTGTTACGGTAAGTTCTTACATAACTGTACTATCTCACTTCAAGGGGGAGCTCTTGCAGCATGTAATACCAATAGGACAGAGTCCCAAGCAGTACCCAGAGAAAGACCTAGGTCAAAGGGGAGGACGATAAGCTGATGGCTGACAACTGAAAAGTTGGAGCTTAGAAGAGGAGACCCTGAAGGACTGCTAGTCCAACGCCTGCCCTCCTCCTAGAGGTAACATCCAGACCGTAGTGTCTGATGAAGGTATGGACTGAGCTCAAAGTGGTGGCAGCCCAAAGGCCTGCCGAAGATGCATTCCGCAGAGAGGCAAAGGAAGTTGTCATGCTTCTGGTAGAGGACCCTTAACCGATCCCAGTAAGGGTTTGTTGTAGTGTTGATAGCAAAAATTGATGCAGTGCACCAACCATCTGGTCAGTGCTTGCTTGGTGACAGGAGCCTGTCTTCCAATAGGTAAAGGAAACAAATAGCTGGTCCGTCTGCCGCATGGAACTAGCTCTGTTGAGACAATACCAGAGTATCCTATGTACATCCAGAGTATGCAACAGAACCCCCCCCTTTATTACAATACTTTGGAAAATAAACTGGAAGCTGGATGTCCTGGTTTAGGGTAAGTTCAGACATCACCTTCAGTAAAAACTTAGGTTTAGTACGGAGTGCCACCCTGTCCCTATGGAAAACAAAGTAAGACTCTTTACACATCAGAGCCTGTAGCACAGAAACTCTCCGAGCAGAAGTAACGGTAACTAAAAATAACGCTTTCCAAGAGAGAAAGCGAAGCTCACATGTCGTGGCTGGCTCAAAAAGGAAGCAGTGTGAGCTCCTCTAAAACAAAAAGAAGATCCCATGGAGGGACAGGATCCCTCCTTGGAGGTCTTATGTGCAAGATTCCCCTGAGGAAGGTTTTGCACATACAGAGTTGTGCCAGAGTTCTCCCACTCATCGGTGCATGGTAGGCTGACAAGACACACAGGTGCGCCTTAATGGATGAGTAGCTGAGACCCAAGTCCAAAAGATGGAGAAAATACTCCAGCACATATTTCACCAGATGATGAAAGGGGTCCAGGGAATGGGGTGCTGCCCATAAACAAACACACTTCCACTTCATGGCATAGGTTGCCCTGGTGGAGGGTTTTCACACTGCTACTAGGACCTCCACCACTCTATGTGACGTCCCCAATCTTTCCTCAGCTAAGACTGCAGGAGCCAGGCATATAGGTACAGAGCCTGCAGAGCTAGGTGAACAAGTGTCCCTTGTTCTTGAGAGAGCAAGTGAGAGGAGAGGGGCAACCACACAGGAGGATCCATAGCCAGTTGCTGCAACAGCGGATACCAGATCCATCAAGGCCAGAGAGGAGCTACCAGAATCATCCTGGCTTGCTCCGCTTGCAATTTGAGCAAGAGACTCTGAAGGAGAGGGAAGGGAGAGAGAAGGCATATAGAAACCTCCCTGTCCAGGAGAGGAACAATGCATCTCACCAGAAAAACACCAGGCCCTGGATCTAGCGAGCAGAAATTTGGTAGTTTGGTGTTGCACGGGGACGCAGAGGTCCAACGCTGGACAATCCCATCTTTCGAAGAGGTCTTCTGCCACTTCTTGCTGCAATTCCTACTCATGATTCAGAGATCGAGAGCAACTTAGACTGTCGGCGAGAACATTCTGGACCCCTGGTACATGAACTGCCGTGACGTCCAGACAATGTTCTACTGCCCAGTGTGCCACACTTTCATGGCCTCTCTGCATAGAGAGTAGGAGTGAGTGCCCCCTTGCTTGTTTAGATGAAACACTACCAGGGTGTTCTCACTGAACTAGGAGTGGGCCCCGGGTAGAGCTGGTCTTGGAAAGCCTGGAGGGCATACAGTACAGCTCTCATTTCCAGAATATTGATGTTAAGAGACTGTTCCCCTATATTCCAAGAGCCCTTTGTTCGGTGTGCATCCAGATGGGCACCCCAGCCTAGACCTGAACTGTCCCTAGTGAGGATCTGCATCGGGCTCGGCCTCTGAAAGGGAACCCCTACCTTGAGGTTAACCGGATTTAGCCACCAAAGAAGAGAATGATGGACCTCCTCTGATATCCAAATGGGCTGGTCCAGTTCGTCTATGCCCTGGTCCCACTGAACTCTGAGGTGCCACTGTCGAGTCCTCATGTTCAGCCATGCCAAAGGAACCGTGGCTATGGCAGCTGCAATATGCCCTCGAGGTTGCAGGATCACTCTCGCTGTGACTAGACCCGAGGTCTGCACCTTTTGGGCAACTCCTCTCAGCCGATCTGCTCTGTCTGCTGGCAGAAAGACCATGTCTTGAATGGTGTCTAGGACCATCCCAATATACTGAAGTCTTTGGGAGGGCCAAGGGTGTGACTGACCAGTTCAGAGTGATGCCCAGGGCCTGGAACATCAAGGTTGTGTCTTGCAAGGCATTGTTCAGCTGGTCTTCTGACTGGGCAGAAATAAGCCAATCATCCAGGTTAGGGTAGACAAAGTGGCCTTTCCTTCTCAGGGCCGCTGCTACCACTGCCAGGCACTTTGTGAAGACTCTTGGCACTGATGAGAGGCTGAATGGGAGTACCCTGAACTGATACTGCCGACCTTGAAAAACGAAGCGCAGGGACTTCCTGTGCAAGGGTAGGATTTTGATGTGCATGTATGCTTTCTGCATAACTACGGAGCACAGCCAGTCTCCTCGATGAATCATGGGCAATAGGCTTGCTAGGGTCACCATTCTGAACCTCCTGCACTGGATATATTCATACAGTTGACTGAGATCCAAGATAGGGTGGAGATCTCCTATTTTCTTGGGAACCAGAAAAAAATGCGGATAGAAGCCTTTGCCCTGTTGGGTAGGTGGACCCTGAATGGATGCCTTCTGTGGGACGGCCTGAATTTCTGCTTTCAGAAGAAGGGCGTGACTGGGCAAGCAATGGGAAGGGATAGGAGGATTGTCTGGAGGGCAGCTCAGAAACTCTAGGAAACAGCCCATCTCTACTGTCTCAAGGACCCACTGATCCAAGATGATACTGGACCACCCTGACAGAGTGAGAATCTCCCTCCTACAGTCTCCCCCCAACAGCATCTGCGGATGGGGAGGGACAGCAGGGAGTCATGCTGTCTTTGGGGGGTTGGGCAAGGGGGTTCAAGGCGCCTTGGGCGCCGGAAGAGACAGGGTGGTTGAGTCTCTTGAAGGCTCCTTTGTCCCTGTTGTCCTTGGTTTCGGCGAAAAGGACAGGAGGTCTGCGGCTTGGATTTGTACATCTTGTGCACATCAGCCACTGCCTTACCAGAATCCTGACGCCCCAGAATGACTTTCTCCACCTCTTGCCCAAAAAGGATGGAGCCCTGGAAGGGAGCATCCAGGATGGCATCCTGCAAGTCGGGGGAACCCGATACTCTAAGCCAGGTGTGCCTCTTCATGCAGATGCCGGAGGCTGCAGCCCTGGCCGCAGTGTCTGCTGAATCGTAGGAGCACCTGAGCACGTGCTTATCTACGTCCATGCCTGACTGAATACATGTCATGAACTCATTTTTACTGTCAGAGTCTGGCTGAGCCTTCGCCAGGTCCTTGGTCTTCTCGCAAAAAGACTTCTGGTAGGTCACCATGTGGGCTAAAAAAATTTAGAGAACAAATAGGCCCAGTGGCTGATGTATAAACTTTCCTTCCCATGTGGTCCAGCTTTTTGGACCCGGGGTCTGGACGCTGGGCATCATATTTGGGTTGCTGAGCTCTTCCTTGAGCTACTGCGAGCACCATGGAATCTGATTTGGGATTCTTCCCCAGGAATGGCTCCCATTTCGGTATTCTGTATAGTCTGTCTGCCTTCCTTGGCACTCCAGACGTAGTGGAGGGGGAGCTGCCAGGCGAGCCTGGTAACATCCTGAAAAGGCTCTACCAAAAGGTGGGATGACCAAGGGTTTAGGGTCCCTGGATCCCAAAAATTTTGCCAAGCGGCACCTCTCTGGGTTAAGGTCCTCCGTGTCCCACAGGTAGATTGTCTGAATGTTTATTTTTTTATTTATTAAATTTTGGTGACCAGGTAGGCCCATTGAGCCCCGAAGGTCCCTTTTTCAGGGGCAGCCCGAGATAACAATACAAGTTATAAGAATGAACAAGGACATAAGGAACATTTGAGACACTGTGAGTTACATCATGAGGTGGTTACAGTAATGAAAAATAGTGGATACAGTCATGGTTACAGGCATGGTAAAAGAAAAGCAGTGGATACAGGCATGGCTTACAGGCACGGTAAAAGAAAAGCAGTGGATGCAGGCAATGGGTACAGGCATGGTTATCATCATGACATGTAAGCAATTGGTAGTACTTTGCATATAGTTTTTCAGGTGTTACCCGTGGCCTCTGGCGAGCAGTCTGTACAAGGCAGGTAGTAGGAAGGTTAAGCTAGGACATGGGAGTTGGAGAGGAGGGGAGTACCTTAGGAGCTTTAAGTGCCACGATGGTGGCATGCGCTGGAGGTCAGCAGATGGGACTTAAGCCTGGTGCGGAAGTTCATGAGTGAGGAGGAGGCCTGGACCTGGGAAGGGAGCTTGTTCCATTGGCAGGCTGCTTGAGAGGAAAAGGATCTTCCGCCAGTGTTTGTCCTTACCCTAGGGACTTCTAATAGCGTTCTATCTGAGGTCCTTAGGTTTCTTGGGTTGTGTTTGAGGGTTATGGTCCCGGCAATGCTTGGTGGAGCGTGGGGTTTGAGGAGCTTGTAGGAGGCGGGCGACCAATGTAGGCCAACGAAGATTGGCCAAAGTGTCACAGTGGTGACGTCTCGGGTGGTCTAAGGTTGCAAAACGAGCTATTTTATTATATAGGGTTTGCATCCTGGTAATCTCTTGTTTAGCCATGCCCTGTATAATAGGGGCCGCAAAGGTTAGGCTGGGTAGAAGGATGCTGGTAGCTATGGAGAGCCTGGCTTCAGGGATGAGTTGGTCCCTGAGTCGGTACAGGGTACCAAGTTTCCGATATAGGGGTCCTGGTGACCTGGTCCACGTGTTCCTTGTATGTGATATTCTGATCCAACGTGAGGCCTAAGTATTTAAGGGAGGGGACCACGTTAATGGCTTTATCAGGGAGTGAGGTTAAGGAGAGGGATGAGGACCTGTCAAATCCCAGGGATCTTGGCCCGAATAGCATTGCCTTGGTCTTGTCAGCATTTAGTACCATTCTGTTCTTACATAGCCAAGTCTCTAGTGAAGTGACATCCTTTTGGATTAGAGGGCCTAGGGCAACCACGTCACGCAGGGGTCGGAAGATGACAGTATTATCAGCGTACTGCACAACCGAGCTCTCCCCGCAGTGGGTACGCAGGTCGTTGGTAAACAAGGAAAACAAGAGGGGGCCTAGAATTGAGCCCTGAGGTACACCCTGGTTTAGGGGTAGTGGGTCAGACATGGTCCCTTTCCATGAGACCCTCTGTGCCCTGCCTGATAAGTAGCTCCCAAACCACTTCAGGGCATGATTGTCTAGGCCTATATTTTGCAGCTTCTGCAGCAGCAAGTTGTGGTCGACGAGGTCGAACGCCTTGGATAAGTCTATAAAGACTGCACCAGTGGGTATCCCTTTGTCCAGTGCCCTGAGAACTTCATCCATGAAGTTAATGAGGGCAGTGTCAGTACCATGGTTTGTTCTAAATCCATGTTGGGAGGGGGCAAGGAGCTGATGAGCTTCCAGGTAGTCCCCGAGTTGATTGTAGATGACTCTTTCTTGCACCTTAGCAAGTGAGCAGAGGAGGGAGACGGGCCTGTAGTTTTTGAGTTTTTCCCCGAGCCCCTCTTTGTGAATAGGGACAACACTGGCATGTTTCCACGGGTCAGGGACTGCTCCTTCCCTCAGTGATCGATTGAGGAGCATGGTTATAGGCCAGGCTAAGGAGGTAGCTCCTGCCTTGAGTAGCCGAGGGTTGATACCGTCAGGTCCTCCTGACCCTTTCAGTTTCAGGTTCCTTAAGAGGTTTAGTACTTCAGTGCGTTTAGCCAGTCTCGGGTGAAATGGGGGTCTTTCCATGTGAGGTGGTTCATCTGAGGTAGGGGGGGAAGAGTCTGGGGAGACAGGCAGGTCTTGTAGGCCTCGAGGTCTGAGAAGTGCCTGTTAAGGGCAGCCGATATTTGAGAAGGGTCAGTTGTGAGCTGACTGTTAATCTCCATGAGACAGGACTCAGGCTTTTTGCTGCCCTTGATCAGATCATTGATATGATTCCAGAATTGCTTGAGGTTGCTCAGGCTGGTTTTCTGGAGGTGTGTTAAGTAATCTCTCTTAGTGAGTTTTATGGCTCTCTTGGCTCTGTTCCTCAGGGCTTTGTATTCAGCGAGATCTGCCGGGAAGGAGGAGAGCCTAAACTTTTTCCAGGGGCCCCCCTCCCCCGCCAAGTAGCCATTAGGGCTTTGAGGGAGGGAGAGATCCACTTGTAGTAGCTGCCTTTAGCCCTCATTCTCTTCACTGGAGCAAAGCGGTTGGCCGCTGTGGTTAGTTCGTCCTGGAAGTATTGCACAGCCTCAGTAAGAGTAAAGAGAAGATTTATGGGGTTCCAGTCCAGACTACCTAGGTAGCGACTGTATTGTAGTTCAGAGAACTTGAAGTCACGGGCGGAGAGAATTCTATTTTGGGCCTTGGGTGGTTTGTTTTTCCATATACAGAAGATTGGGGAATGGTCACTCAGGGAGTCTGCCATTTTGCCCGCACTCTGTATATTAGTGGGGTTAGACACCAGAGCCCAGTCAAGGGTGGTGTGGTTCCCAGTTTTGTAATTAAGTCTGGTTGGTTCAGAGATGACCTGCGTCAGACCTGCTTCATGGGTAAGTGACTTCGAGGCATGACCAGGGTCCTGGGCCCAGTTAATGTTGAAGTCACCCAGATTAGTTGCTCCGTTGTTACCTTGATAGCCGTATCGTTTGTGATGGCTTAAAGGGATTTGAGGGCTGATTTTGGTGGGTGGTAGACGCTGCCAATTGTTAGCTGTTTGGCGTGCCCCAGGGTTATCCAGATGTATATGCTCTCTCCCTCAGCAGTAGGATTAGTCTGCAAGGGTAGAGGTGACACGAAGAGGTCATCCTTAGCATAGATTAGGACCCCACCCCCTTTTTTGGTTTCTCTGTCATTGCGGTAGCTATTGTAGCCCACGACCTGAATCTCGTGGTCATGGATGTGGGCTTTTAGCCAGGTTTCAGAGATGGATAGTAAGTCTGGTTTGTAGAGGTCCAACCAGGCCTGGACTTTGTGTATTTTTTGTCTAAGACTACATATGTTCATATATGCTATCTTCAAACCCTTGGTGGCCGCCCACTGATGGTCCTGGGGGGATGCTACCAAGGTATAGGGTACGTATGGGCAGGGTTAGGTTGGATATCACCTGATAGGAGAAGTAGCAAGACTAGTAACCTGAGCAGTTTAGTGCTAGGTATTGAGATGAGGTATCTTCGACACGTCCTGCTCATATAGTAAAGCAGGTCATAGCATACACTCTTTTTTATGATCTCATGCTCTGTCAAGAGACTAGATATACTTGAGATAGGGTAGCTGCTAAGAAAGTTGTGTGGGGGGATATTATGTAGATTGCTCACTGGTTCTGGGGGGGATGGGTCTATGAGCCTGTCCACACAGAGCAGGGTCAGTGAGTAGATTATGGCAAGTAGTATACCCCTATTAGGGGGAGGGACACTTGGGTTCCTAGCACACCAAGGAGGGCGGAAGGAAGCACATACTAAGTAAGGCATTATTACTGGACGATGTCAGCATAGCGTAGGTAAGAATAGGGTGCTCAGAGTCTATCTGACTTGAGTCTGAAGGGTGGATGGCAGACACTGAGGGCTTCCTGTTTTCAGCTGCAGAGCTGTCACACGGGCAGTTTTAAGGAAGTTGTCAGCCTGTTCAGTGAAGCTTAAGGGAACCTCAAACTACAACCTCCCCTTGTAGCAGCACCGGGAAAGAAGTAGAATGATAACGCAGGCCATATTGCCCACAATTGAGTACAGTGATTTGTGTAGAACAGGAGTTCTCACACTGTCATAGTAAGCCTCCCCCAAGCCTTGGAAAAGATCTTCAGCCTCCCCCAAATATAAATATAATTTTGGGCCTCCCCATAGTTAAAAGAACTATCATACTTTTCACATTACAGGAAAAATACAATGAAGTGCATTTGAGTAGTTGAGTTTATTCTCATTTTATTGATGCTGTTATTCTCCCTCTCTATAACCCCCCCTTCCCCCGTCAGCCTACTCGTTCCACGCTTCTGAGTGTTGGCCCTATTTACCCCTCTTTGCAATACCTCCATGAGTCAGACTGTTTTCTTTGTCAGTTTTACCATGCTCTTAAACACCATCTAGGGGACCATTTTGCTCCCTCCTGGACTTGCTCCTAGTATTTCTCTGCTTAGCCTTTGTATTTGTGCTTTTCTGCAGCCAGTATAATGGGTCAATTGTTATCTTGTTCCTATTCATTTGTATTCATTTGCATTTTGTTTTGCATAGTTTCCAAGAATTATATTTCCTCCATTCACCTTTCCCCCAATGTCATACCAGGAAATGCGTGTTTTTTGAGTGCGTTTTCCTGGTAACCATTTTGTACATAAATTCACATGCCATTATTCACTTTCAGTTTGCTGCATCCATTCACACAAAGCATCCAAAACTTGACATTTAAATATAGTACGTTTTAAGGCTTGCTTGAGCCTCCCCTGGAACAGGTTGGGGCCTCCCCAGGGAGGCTGGCCTCACCATTTGAGAAACCCTGTAGAAAGACCAAGAATCCCTCTAGTGGCAGGTCTGTATAACCTGCTAATGGAAAACTAGCCAAAAAAAAAAACCTTCTATTACACTGTTGAAATGTGCTTAGTTCTATCGAAACTATTTGTAAACAGTGCCAGGTGGCTGAAGCAGAGGAAAAGTCTTGGCCAATCAGAGCGGGTTTGCTGGAAGCACCCATGTTCCGATTGGCTGCGCTGTCCCGTACCTTCCAAGGAGCTGCAGGCGGGCGTTCTGGTCTCGGTCGGTGGCTGGCTGGGTGCCGGCCGACCTTGGGGGAGCTGAAGCAGCCCTGTTCAAGGCAGGCAGCTAAGGAGCTGCAGGCGGGCGTCCTGGTCTCGGTCGATGGCTGGCTGGGTGCCGGCCGACCGTGGGGAGCTGAAGCAGCCCTGTTCAAGGGCAGGCAGCTTCCAAGGAGCTGCAAGCAGGCGTCCTGGTCTCGGTCGGTGGCTGGCTGGGTGCCGGCCAACCGTGGGGGAGCTGAAGCAGCCCTGTTTAAGGGCAGGCAGCTTCCAAGGAGCTGCAGGCAGGCGTCCTGGTCTCGGTCGGTGGCTGGCTGGGTGTCGGACGACCGTGGGGGAGCTGAAGCAGCCCTGTTCAAAGGCAGGCAGCTGGAGAGAAGAAAAAAGAGCAGGTCTTAAATAGCATAGAGGTTAGGATGGGTTAGATCTCAGCAGTTTAGTAAGACAAAAGGTAGTTAGACTTTTCGGCGCCAAGGCAGAGTGCTTGGATTGGGGGCTGCAGGAGGAGCACTGAGACAGAAGAGGTGCAAGCACTTTAAAACACTAGTAAAATTGCAATCCAGATAATACAGTTGAAAACTTCTATTACACAGTTGAAATGTGCTTAATTCTATCGAAAATCTATCTGTAAAAGTGCCCAGGTGGCTGAAGCAGGGGAAAAGTCCTGGCCAATCCAGGTAGGTTGCTAGAGCACCCGTATTCGATTAGCTGCGCTGTCACGTACCTTCCAAGGAGCAGCAGGCGGGCGTCCTGGTCTCGGTTGGTGGCTGGCTGGGTGCCAGCCGACCGTGGGGGAGCTGAAGCAGCCCTGTTCAAGGGCAGACAGCTTCCAAGGAGCTGCAGGCAGGCGTCCTGGTCTCAGTCGGTGGCTGGCTGGCTGCCAGCCGACCGTGGGGAAGCTGAAGCAGCCCTGTTCAAGGGCAGGCAGGGACCTAGGTGAGCCTCTTGGACTAGGGGAAGGGAGTGGAGTGGAAGATCTCCAGAAGAATAATCAGAGGATGAGTCCCCTGTGTCGTCGCCAGAGGATGACGATGGACGACTGCTTGAAGAAGGCACTGAAGACGGGTGTTGTCTTTTTTTCTCTACTGGACTGGGCGGCAGATGACAGCACTCATCAGGTGCCTGGCCACCAGAGAGTGGAGGAGGGGCTGCAGGAGTTTCCTTTGGGGAGGCCTCTGGAGGCCTACAGAGCAAGTCCTCTTTGACAGTGTTCCACCACGAGGTGAACACAGCGCCGACGTCCGCTAGGGAGATGATCAGGGGTGCGGGCGTCTGATGTGAGGGGTGGGGTGCCGGGCCGATAGGACCTTCTGGGACAGGCGTCCGGTCAGGAGACTCCTCTATTACAGTACTGGGTTGCAGGTCCGGCTCACTATCAGGGGCAGATCTATCGTCCAACCTGGCGTTCAGCTTCCAATGAGAATCATCGGGTGACTGATCCCCAGGAGTACGGGCAGGCCCCTGATCCTTGGTGGCCGATGGCCTCTCATCGGCTGGTGGCACTTGGTCCTGGCCAGAGGGCAAGCTAGCCCAGCTTTCAGGTCATGTGTCATCCGTGGGAGACTTCCCCTTTGCAGGGAGTGGAGGCACGATGCCGGACGGTCTCCCGGCATCTGATGGGAGTCATCCGAGTGTTTGCACTTGTTGGACAAACCACTGGACTTATGGCCTGCTTCTGAAGACCTGCCTGAAGACCCCTGTCCCTCTTGCATCGACCCTTGTAAAGGCTTGTGGAGTCGGTGGGCCAAGGGGAGCACCCAGAGGAACAAGACTCCTTACTCTCTTCCTGGGATGAGAAGGATGTCTTCTTTGGAACAGTTCGAGAGGCAGCCAGAGGGACCGACCCCGACCTCCTACCGGAGGCCGAGGAAGTGGAAGCTCTATGTTTTTGGGGGCGGGGATTTAGGCGGGACTCCGTCCTGGCCCCATCTTTCTCCCTGTGATGGTGATGTTTTCCTCCTGATGACTTCTCTTTTGGGGCTCTCTAGCTGGGGATGAAGAACTGCGTCCCGATGACGATTTCTGCATGGCTGCCATCTGCTTTTCTAGTAGATAAGTCTTCAGGGCATTGGCTCTTCTGATGCGGGTCTTTTGATTAAATTTCTGGCAGCGTGGGCAATTGTCGGGCCAGTGGTCTGGGCCTAAGCAGATCAAGCAAGCCGCGTGGCCTTCCTTTGCCAGGATCTGCTTCCCACACTGACACTTCTACGTGCACGCGTAGGAGAAGGCGAAGACATCCAAATCCGTTGAATGACTTGACAAGACTGGACACTACTGAATTTAAGCATTGAGGAAAAAAAGCACGGTTGACTGCGAAGACTAGGCATCCATGGAGCTGAAGTAAGCAGGTCGACGGCGGGAAAAGAACTGAGATGGCGCCGGGGGACCACCCTCTTTATACCACGTCAAGTGGAGCTGATGTCGGAGGCGGTCCCCTGCCACAGACTGCTAGCTAGAAGAATTTTCCATGGGGTCCTAAAGCCTGGCAGCCTTGGTCCTATTGGTATTACTGCTGCAAGAGCTCCCTCTCGAAGTCAGATCAAAAATTCCACCGTGCGGTGATCCGACCAAGAGACCAGATCAATCTTGAGATCAGTCATCGCAAGCCCCAGTGAAAATATTCAGTCCAAGTCGTGGCAATGGGTCACTAAAGCAACTGCTTGTGTGAGGCCCAGTGACATAATCTGGAGAAGTCCTTCCCAAAATGCGAGAGTTCGTCGTTGACCCAGGCATTGAAATAGTCTTCCTTGTTCACACAGATCAGCCCAAATTTTTTGATTTTTTTAAAATGTTTGAGAATTTAATGCTTCTATTGCTGCCCTGCAATGCAAGTTGTTTAAATGGTACTGTGTACCTATTTATTGTAATCTACTGTTGTGTACCGCTGCATTGCTTTCTTTTGCTTAACTGGCCTGCCCATGTCGGAAAACACACCTTTGGTACAGTACAGCTTTACCCAGTTAAAAGCAATGAAATGAAAATACTGGGCTTATAAAGCAGCTTTCTTTGTTGCCCTTTTCTGGCTAGACAACTGGAATGGCCCAGTGCTCTTTAGCCAGGGGCAGGTCAAGTGCAAAAAGAAAAAAATGGGTGAGAGGGAGAGAAGAGAGAGGGGGAATTTCAATCCGTTTCATTTCTTGGCCTACAGCACTCCACAGCATTTTATCCTTCAATTCAGAAGCAGAGCTCCTAAAGTTATGTGATGGGAACTATCTGCTCCTGTGGCAGATTCCATCCTGTAAACCACCCTGCTTCAACCACCGAAATGCTCTTCATATTCACCTCACCCATCTGAAGCGGATTTGTCATTCCACCACCTTTAATCTGATCTGCAATAAGCGCCCTTACTTGAAAACCCTTTTTTTCAGGATACTAGGCTTGTAATCCTCAGGGTATTTTCTCGCTCCTTTTACAGGTGCTTACCTACTCCCACTCTAGCCAGCCAAGGACTCTTATCACCACTCCTACAAGAGTTGGAGCCAACATTTTTCACTCCCCTCCACTCTTATTAGAATGCTCATACTCTCCCTATTCATTTTCTACTCCCTCCTCCACAGTCCTACCCTCTCTATTTCCCCTCTTACTCCTCTCCCCCAATATCTCTCAGTATACCTATCCAGGATGCCTCCCTTTGTGCCCCCCTCCAACAACGCCACTTGCCCATCTTTCTTTACTCACCCCATCACCCTCACGCCCCCCTCCCCATGATCTGACTTTTCAATACTACATTGCCTAGCCCTATGTCTCTCTCTCTCATGGCACATCCCAGTTGCCCACACCCCTCCCCCATACACCAATGCACCCTAGTTTACTTTTTGTTCTCACTAAATCTTGAGGCCCTCCTCTGCTCCTACCCAACCATGCACCCCAAGAGATCAAAGTCTGTCCCCCTTCCCCAATTTTACCTCTTCCATCTCCTACTACTCCTCTCCGGAGATACTGAATTAAACACATCTCCCCTCCCCCAGTACTGTCCAAGGTCCTATGCATTTTCCATCTAAACACTAGAAGTCTTCTTCCTAAAATGGACGCCCTCATAGTCTGGGTCACCCAGCATTCCCCAGACATTCTGTGTGTATCCAAGTCATGGCTCTCTGCCAGGATACCAGACTCATCTACTTCAATACCCAACTTCAACCTAATCAGACAGGACCGTGGAAAGCACGGGGGTAGTGGGGCAATCTTCACCAGGCAATCCCTCTAATGCTCTGTACATTACCGTGCTGCCTGCCCCTCCTCCCATGAGCTCCTCATAACTCACCTCTCCCTTCCCTCCTGTCTCCCAATCTTTACTGGTGTTCTATACTGCTCCCCAAAGCACCCCAAAACTCTATTGTAAAGTGCATCTCTGCCATCGAGTTCCTCACAGCACAGGGTGAGCTCATCCTCCTTGGTGACTACAACCTTTACTGGCTTTCTCCCTCCTTCAAACCCTCTATCCTCAAAAATCTAATCACTAAACCTCTCTCAGCTGACCACAGAGCCAACTCGCCTAAACCCCAGATCCTCCAACCATTCTCTCCTAAATTGTGTGCTCACCTCCCAAGCTCACCGTATCTCAGCAGCTGGTATAATCCCCGATGCCCTTAGTGATCAGTGCATCACATTCTATGTTAGAAAAGCCTTAATCTCAAACTCAGCCCCCAAATATATATGGTATTGCCCCCTCTGCACTCAGAACTCTATCTCCCTTCTCCATGACCTTACTTAAGCGGACTGGTCTCCTATAAACTCTATCCCGGACGTTGACATGGTACTCCAGTCTTTCTCTGACACCATAACCAGCATCTGGGACATCCATGCCCCCCTATAAAAAGACCAGAGTAAAGCAGCACCACCACCCCATGGATCATCCCAGATCTCCTCTCCCTCTATAGAGCTAGGGACAAACTCTGGGCCAAATTTAAGGCTACCCTCTACTCTCCCTGCTCCAACTTTAGAAATTCCACAGAAATGCCTGTACGAAGGCCATTAGAAATGTCAAAGCACATTTTTTCAAGTCACAGCTACAGGCAAATTCCAGGTCGTCTTCTACTTTCTGGAAAGTCCTCCACTCTCTCCTTGACTACCCTGCACTGCAGGCTCCCCATACCCAAATGTCAACTGCTCAACAGTATCTGATCCTGCACAGATCGCCAATACCTTTAACACATTCTTTATTACCTGTGCCTTTCCTCCCCGATCACCCCTCTGGACCGCCTCCCTCCCAACCCGACATGGGCTTTAACCCCCCCCCCCATAAGAGGTTTACAAAGCACTCATGACACTCAATCCTACTAAATCCAGTCGATGGCTTCCACCCAAAAATTCTCCAAATATCCATACCTGCATTAGCCTCCCCCCTCGCCCATATCCTTAACCTCGCCATCTCCACCAGCTCAGTACCCCAAGACTGGAAACCGGCTAAGGTGCTCCCCTCCACAAAGGCAGTGATCCCACTTCCCTTGGCAACTACAGACCCATCTCTCTCTCTCACCTGCTCTCGCCAAACTCCAGGAGTCATTCATCTACTCCAGATTCCTGGAGCATCTCTCAAACTAACGGTCTCATCTTTTCAGGCTTTAGGAAGCAACACTCTGCAGTCTTTTCCTTGCTTTGTGTCACCAACTCCACTCAATCTGCTATGGACAAAGGCCAGGTCACCACTGCCATCTTCACAGACTTGGCAAAGTCCTTTGTCTCTCACCACCTCCTAATCCAAAAGCTTCACTCCTCCAGTCTTGCCCCTCCTGCCTCAGACTGGTTCAGATCCTATCTGCATAACAGACTACAATCTGTACAAGTTGGAAATGCCACCTCCCCCCAAAGCCGGTGTCCCCCAAGGTTCCATACTTGGCCCAATCTCTTTCCCAATCCAGAAATGATCTTCACTGTATCTGCTCCCCCTTCAATATTCATATGTATGCAGATGATACTGTGCTATACTTTTCCAATCCCACAGCTGCCAATGTAACCTTCCCCCTACAAGACTCTGACGAAGCGCAAACATGGTTCTGGCAAAACCAGTTGAAACTGAACTCAAAAAAGACTTTGGCTATGTTCTTCGGAACAAGACAAAGACTATCCAAATACAAGAGACCACCCTCTTTTGCCACCCTGGACGGTACACCCCTAGACACAGTCAACTCTTAAATATTTCGGAGTCTGGTTAGATAGTAACCTTGACTTCTCAGCCTACACTATCTGTGCCAAGCTATCCAAAACTCTGATCCCTCTACAGTCACAAGGACTGCCTCCCCATCTACCCACCAAGACTTAGTCACCAAAACCATTCTTCCTGTATTCGATTATATACCCTGTCTAGCCACTATCCAACACAATGTGATGTCACGGACATCAGATGTGGAGCTGGGAGGGTGCACTGAGAAAAAAGAAAATTTATATGAAAATCACCACAAAAGGTGATTCTGCAGCGACGTACACATTCTGTGGCTGGCAATTTCTATAGCTGCAAAACAATACTGTGAGGGCCTCGTTTAGAAATACATGAAAAGTGGGTCTTTTTTCCCCTTTCAAGTCACTTAGAGTGGAGGCTTATTTAGGAAATGAAGTCACAGCTCCCTACTTGTGACACCACAGCCTGCTGTTGTGGAAATGACTGATGTAACAAGCAGGGTATCATGACTTAAGTGCCCAATCAGCCTCAGCTGTACAAAAACCATAAAGATACAGGAATGAAGAACAGGACGACTTAAAATTCAAGAGTTTTGGAAAGTACTGCAATCAAGCTCTGATGCCAACTGTGGTATTTTGTTGCAGATGGCTGGAGCCTCTCTTGAAGGTGTAACTGCACTTCCTAATCATTAAGGCACAACCAGGGGATGGATTAACGTCTGTTAATCTAACCTGAGGGAGGTCAGGAGACACAAGGCACGGCCAAGTGTCTTATGCCCCTAGGGTTAGATTAGGTAACCAAACCCCTGGAGTCCCTAAATACTATTACTAAACTAAAATGTTTTAAAATTCTAACTGTTCTATTGTACATGAGGGGTTGCAGCACTGACGGGGAGGGGGGTGTTAAAACATGGGCCACACTGGACCCACTGGTGTTAAAAAACGTGGGTCTAAAGAGGAATTCACTGGGTCAAAACATAGTAAATGACAGATTTTGAGCAGTTCACATTCCCTTCTTTTAGATGCTGTTATTAGAGTAGGTGCATCAGTTTGGACCCGTGGCAAAGAAAAGAGGGATAATTTCTGGGCAGGATGCAACTTTTTCCCCTTTTGGTGCTTGTTAGCAATGTCCCTGGGTTGCAGCCGTTAATGTAATCTGCTAGAATGGAGTCAATCAGATGGGATACTCCATTTCCAATCATGGTTTTGTAAAAGTGTGTGTGTGTCTCTCTCTATGTGGCCCTGTCCACACGGACATATAAAAAAACACAACAGTTGCCACAGGGTCCACACTGCCCTCTGACACCATGCTCACTGCTTGTATTCCCAGGCATGACTGCGGCAGTACAGCAAAGCACTTCCGGTGTCACAGTGCATGCCGGGATACTCACAACTGGGCGTGGTAACAGGTTCAGTGGGGGAAAAAAAAAAAACATGCACAATTTTGTTTGGGAGCTCACTGATAGCTCGAGGATATAAGTAATCCTCCCCTTTTCGTTTGGCAGTATTTAAAAAGCCACAGAAATGCAACGGAGGTTGCCTTAAACCATGTTACTGTTAAGCACGGTCTGCACCCACACTACTGTTAACACTGTTTAAGGCTATCATGTTGGTCTAAAAACTGTGCTAAAGCCCTGCACTGATCAGGGATTTAGCACAGTTTTTAAACACTGTTTGTAGCACGGTTGTAGATGCAACATTTTTAAACTGTTTTAAACAGAGTTAAAACAGTTTAAAACTCAGTAAAAAAAAAATGCTAGTGTGGACAGGCTGTGTTTGTGTGTGTGCGCACTTGTCTTAAGTGTCAAACATTCAACCACTCTCGTGCTACTCAATTATCACGTAACTTCTAACAGACAACATTAATACATAAATGTTATTCATTTTAAATATTTCCTGAAACAGAAGGTGAATCTCGTTGTCATAATCAAATCAAATAATCTATTGACCTCACTCACAGGACACAAACTACTAAAATATTTATGCAGCCGGCCCGGTGGCACTGAGGGGCTTGAGAGATATATAATATATATATACATACATACATACATACACAGACACAGACACACACACACACACACACACACACACATATATCTCCAGACATTTCATTGTTATACCTCACTACCACCAGGAAAAAAAAAAAAAAAAAAAATTCCCCACACACAGTTAAGGTCACTTTTTTCTGGAGCACTACATTAAAAAAAATTGTACTTTTTTTTACTATCTGTCCTAATGTGCATTCAAATCCTCCTAAAAAGTCATCATCACTCAAGTTCACAGACTTATTGTCAATATCATAAACACCAAACTTCAGCTTTTGGACTTGTTCAAAGTAGTAATCAATCCGGAGCTTTTTGGCAAAGTTGGGGGACTCATCGTTTTTCACCTTCTCCGTTCGATCTAGCTGTGAGGTGAGAGAGAAAGAGGGAGAAAAAAAAAAACAAAAAAACTTTTATACAGGTTTCCACCTTTTTGCCTAGCTGCCTACATCTAGTCACACTCCAACTCTATCAACTTACCCTAATAGTCATTCCCCACAGTTCCCACCTCAACACACCATGATGAAGCCTTCAAGGATGCTCCCCACTCTGGAACAGGCTCTAGTGTAGTTAGGAACTGGCGCAGGGCCCAAGAGTGCCTGGACCATAATCCTAGCATCAGAGGTTTCCTCTGTAATCCCTCTCCTTGACATTACATTCTAGATGAGGCAGCATGCAAGAACTAGTTAGTAAACTCTTCATTGAACCTATCAGGTAGCAGTGTCAGTGGCTTGTTTTGAAGGCCGGCAGTTCGGAAGCTCACCGGTTCTAGTTCCACATCAGGAACCTGTACTAATTCCCAACACACACTGTAGTGCAGCACTCAGGGGAGCTGCACTGCTGTGGTATCATCCTTTGAACAGAGGTCCCTTCTGCTCATCTTTGGTGGCTGACCAAGCTGAAGTTAAAGACACCATGGCGCAAGCCTTAAGAGTATGGAATTTCCCATCATTCTGGCCAACAATCCCCCACAAAACTGGTCTGTGTAACGCACCCACAGGACGTAACTGTAAACAAGCTGTCACAGCACAGTGTGTCATTCCTGATTTTAAAAAGACAATTACTCACCTGTAATCGTAGTTCTAGGTGGGATACATGGTTCACATCCACACACTGGCAATTTTTCCTTAAAAGATGATTCACCGGACCATCTTTAAGCAAAGCTCCTTCCACCACCTAGGTGGTACATCCTTCAGCTCCACCCCATAATGTCAGATCTTCACACGCTGGAAGCACAGATCCATGTGCCACTTTCCAGAGGAGGGCCGGTGGGTGGGTGTGGATGTGAACGTGAACTGTAGACCACTCCTAGAACTACAGTTACAAGCGAGTAAACACAGGTTACTCGCCTGTAATAGTTCTAGAAGTGGTATATGATGTTCATCCACACTTCATTGGCATGTCCTTTTCGCTTTAAAAGATTCGCCGTAAAGTCTTCAAGCTGGCTTCTCCCACCTACCCGGGTGGTACATCCCTTGGCTCCACCCCACGACGGCAGTTCTTGCCTGCTGGAAGCAGAGTGTGAGCGCCAAAGCCGGGGAGGTTGGGTGGGTCCGGGTGGATGAACATCATATACCACTCCTAGAAAGTACGGTTACGCAAGATCTTACCGTAACTGTAGTTCTTCCAGGAATGTCTCTTGCAGTAGGTCATTACTTCTGGGAGATTCCCAAGCAGTTATATCCTAGTGAGGAGGACAACTGTGGCATTGTGCCTTATAGAACAATGCGGCCAAATGACCAGTAGTTGTCTAAAGGCGTTACCCAAGTTATACTGTCTGGTAAAGGTCTGGATAGTGTACCAGGTGACCGCATTATAATGTCGGTGATAAAATCATTGGTAAAACAGGCCAGAATGGCCAATAGTGGTTTTCTCCTGAGGAGCGAGTCTGATCAAGACCCGATAAGGGTTCACTGTATTTATTATAACAATAAGTCATGTGATGGATTCATCCTTATAATGGAGTGACCAGTAGGTCTCGGTGGCCTGTACCCAGGGATATGGAAGTTGAAAAAGTCAGATCCCATGGTGGAAAGGGTCCGAATAGGAGGTTTTAAGTAGAATATGTCCCAGAGGAATATTCTTGTTATCCAGTTTCTGGTACATACATGGTAGAAATGGACAATTAGCCGAGGTTTTTCAGCGAATAATTTGGTGAAATAGTACAAGGCTCTTGTGAGAGTAGGCAGTAATATGATCCCAGGGTTTAAAATCAAACACAAATTATACAAATGTGTCCATTTAGAGTGTTACTTAGTAGCTTTGTCAGGGAAGCAGCAAAGAAATGTCTGCTAAGCTGTCATAAATGATATAAATGTATCCATTTAGGATTGTATGTGTTACTTAGTAGCTGTCAGGGAAGCCAGAAATAAGTTGTCTGCTATGTTGTCATGTATTTGTAATTTCATTTACAAGGGAGTCCTTGGGCGTTAAGCCTGCGGATTGCAGACCCTTCAGGCTGTGGTGTTCTAGGGTTTCTCCCTTTGCATCTGAAGTCTGGTTTGGGTATTAATTAGACTGTAATGGCTACTAAGTGTTGTAGCCTATAATGCCAGATCTGTCGAGGCCATGTATGGGCCAGTTCTCTCACTGGTCCATTAATATTCTGTTGATTTTGAGAGATATAGGATCGACAAAAGAGAATCTTGTCCAGGGTCAGGATGTGGCATTAATGAATTTTTTTTTTTTTTTTTTTTTTTTAAGGGATATAAATAATAGTTCTAGTTCAGGTATTTTATATGAAAAACTGGGATGGAGATCTAGTTATTTGTTCTGTTGGGTAAACTGATAGAGTAGGGGTTCTGGATGGCGGGTAGGCATAAGCCACACAGCAACATCCAAGGCAAAAGATTAATACGAGATTGTGCAGTGGGGTTAGTCCACGTGCCATGTGTCTGATTTGGTGTTCCCTTTTTTAAGAGTTGCATCTGTTAATTGCATTTAATGTTGTAATAGGCCCTGGATGAGGTTGGAATCAGTGTCCACCACAGAAAGGCACTATATGATGCAGGCGGGATCCAGATGTGATAGTCTGAGTGACCCATACTTGGTCTCCGCTTTAAACTGTCCACTGTTCAGGACATTTTTTTTTTTTTGGTAAAGCCTCTTTGTGTCTCAGAGTATAAAGGCAAAATAACCCCCGTTTCACTGAAGCCCTATGGAGGCGCAGGGGTTCAGATATGTGAAATCATAGAGGTGTAGGCACTGTTGTCAAAATGAAAGGCCGAGTAGGCCCAGAGGTAGTGAATGCGCCTCTCTAGTTGTGATAGTTATTTCTCATTATAAGTCATTTATATTGGTTATGTTATTTGCACTACGGTTTTTGTATTGCACACAACAGTCTGCCTGAGGCTTGTAAGTCATCCAGAATGGCTTGTGTTGCTGGACCAAAACAGTTTATTGCCTGAAAACAGGGAGTTAACCGCTTTATGCTGTATAGCATGTATAAGGCCGGGAATTGTGGACCAGGCCTGATGTCTTATAGAAATACTTGTGGCAAAGTATCCATATGTCATATGCCGGTCTTAAGGGATGTCGGTAAAGGCATTAATTCTAGGCATTAGTTATTCCTTTTCAGGTAAAAGAGGCGTTAAGAATATCCAAAATATGCTGGTATTTAGCATATGGCCCATACTATTCAGTATCCGAAATACCTGGGCAAATATTCTCCATGTAATTAAGGCTTCTAGAGTTTTTGTCTAGGGTTGCTGACCCTATTATTTCTGTATTTCTAAACAGAGAAAATAATCAGGGGTGAGGTAACCCTGGAAGGCTGAGCCTCGTCATCACAAAAGGACGTTGTAAAACAAGGGGAGTGTGCCTCCTTAAAGTCCATGTTAAGAGCCCCATCATAATACATCTCCTCTGAGAGGTCCTTCGTTCTGTGTGGTTTGTTCACAGAATAGTATTCCTCCATAGGTATCGGAGGTGATAAGGAAGGAGACAGTTTTAGTTCCGTTTTGTGTCCTCTTTGTATGAGGGGGAGGTATAGTGTGAGAGGTTTAGGTGGATCGGGTGTATGATCAACCCCCAAGGATTATTTTTATTTATAGGCTCAATATTAGGTACCTGTAAGGTGGCAGGTCAGTAATTCTGTGAGCCCATCATGATTACTATTACCCGACGGTAGTGGGCGTCACTGAGGATGAATGTATGCCTCCTAGTAGTATAATCCTGCACTCCTTTGGTGAGGTTTTTTTTTTTTTGGTCATATAATGAATGTGGTATATCCATAGGGGTAAAATGTTGGTTTGCCCCTTTTTCTCATGAGGTGTGACCTCATAATATGTGGTGAGGTGTCCTCATGGGTAAATGCAGGAAGACGAGGCATCTTTATCAAGTTCAGGCCCCCGAGGGGCTGGCGTCGAAATAATAGTCTCCGCTGATGGAGAAATAGCCTCTATAGGTATGATTTCATGATGAAAAACCTGCTCCGTCAATGGTGGAATCTGGTCAGTCGACGGGGGAGTATAAAATAGGTGCTCCGTCGACGGTACAGGCACTCCCATTGACGGGAGGGTCATAAAAGCAGGTTCCAGCGACGGGGAAGGCAGTCTCATAGTGGAATTCATGGTCTCAGTCGACGGGGGTGGGTGGGGGTGGTAGCCCCATTGATGAGTGTGAAATCCATGAGCTCAGTCGATGGGGGAAGGCAGTCCCATCGACGGGAGAGGCATTTTAAGAGCCTCTGTCGACAAGGGAGTGTGCCCCATAGACGATAAGTGTTTTGATCTGGCCGTCGATGGAAGGGTTGTCTCCATTGACAGGGGAGCATAGAAATGATGTTCCGTCAATGGGGAAAGCACTCTCTTGTATGAGGAGGCTGGTATTATGTGCCCCATCGACGAGAAGACAGAGTATAGTGTATAAAGCTCAGTCAACGGGGAAATCACTCCATGTATGAGAAGACTGGAATCATGCACCCCGGTGACAAAGGCTGAGTATGTGCCCCGTCGACAGGGAAAGCACTCCTATGTATGAGGAGGCTGGCTGTAGAAGTCCTGTCAACTAGAAAGACAGAGTATAGGTATGATGTTCCGTTGACGGGGAAAGCACTCCCATGTATGAGGAGACTAGGTTCAAAATGCCCCGTCGACGATGAAGATATAGAAATGCCTGCCGTCAGTGGGAGTATTTCCCCCATCGATGAGGAATGTCTGATGACAGTTTTTGTTAAAGTTGCTGCTGGAGTGCGGCATTGCAGGACTTGGGAAGAAGGCATTTCCTTCCCCTTTTTTGTTTTAGAAGATGACTCAGTGGATCTGGAGCCCTTGGTGCGAGCTCCCCGAGTCTGTAACATAGTATTTTGTCTTCCATGAAGAATTTTTTTTTTTTTTTTTTGTTGTTGTAACCTTCCTTTTGATTATAAAGTTTTGTTTCTGGCATAAAGCACAGGAGTTGGTGCCATGTATGAAGCCCAGGCAACCTCAGGCTAAAAAGGTTCAGTTCTCGACAATGACCGCTCACGCAGAAGACTGAGCTAGCTGTTGTGCGAGCTGAAGCCGGCGGGAAAATTGAGAGTACCAGGGACCACCCAATCTTATAGGCAGAGCCAGGAAGTGATGTCGGGTGTGGGTGGTCCCTACTAAGAAGACTGCTGGAAGAAGCTGCTGTGCGACACCGCCACCTGCTGGAACCTCCCAGAAGTAATGACCTACTGCAAGAGACCATTCCGTAGAAGATCTACTGTTACAGATGAGTAACTTGTGCTTCTAGGGACGTGGATATGATGTTCATCCACACTTCACTCTCAGACTCCTAGCAGTTCTCTGGCAGAAGGGAGGTAAAGCGCACACCCCCACTTAGGAAAAAGGGACTGGAGAACTGAGGCCGCAAAACGAGTATCCCGGCGTGACTAAGTCAATGTGGTAAGGCGAAATGAAGATGTGTGCCGATTTTCAGGTAGCAGCCCTGCAGATTTCCTGGATAGGGACATCCCTAGAAGCAGCCACCAACACAGCTCTATGGCAGGTGGAATGAGCCCTTAGCCCTACAGGAGGCTTCCTACCTGCCAACCTATAGCAAAGATAAAAGCAGGATGTGATCCACCTGGCTGCAGGTCTGTCAGGTGCAGCTTCAGAGCAGGTGACAAACAACTGGCAAACCTTGCTCCAAACTCCAGAAGTGCACTCTTTGTAACAGGTGGGAGCTCACCTCGGGTCCAAAGTATGGAGCCTGTATTCGTAATCCGAAGTGCGATTAGGGTAGAACACCAGAAGAGTCATCACCAGATTTAAGTGAAACTCCCACACAACCTTCGGGAGGAATTTCGGGTTGGAGCGCAGGACAGCCTCAAGACCAAATAAGGAGACTCAATAGAGCACCTGGAGCTCCTCAATCCTTCTGGCTGATGCGACAGCCACCGAGAAGGCAGTTTTCTACAACTGTGACATTTCACACTTGTGCATTGGTTCAAATGACTTACCCAAGGGCTTTGCCAGTATCAACAGTAGATCCCATGGTGGTGGTTCACGCACTGAAGGGGATATGTGATTGAAGCCTTTGAAAAAGCACCAGACCACCATCTCCTGTGCCACTGACCGGTCTGCACCTGGTAAGCAGAGATGACTGCCAGGTGCACCTTAAGGGTTGTCAACCAAAGTCCCCCTTGGAGAGAGACCACAGACAGTCTAGCATGCTAGTCACTGGACAGGTCAAGGGGTCCAGCCCCTTGCCCTGACACCAAATAGAGAATCTCTTCCACCTGAAAGCATAGCACTTCCTGGTTGACTCCTTCCTCGATGCCTGCACGACAGTGAAGACATCTTCAGAGAGACCTAAAGCCTGGAACTCTAGCCGTTCGGGAACCAAGCTGTCAGGTGCAGGGATTGAAGGTCCAAGTGGAGTACCTTTCCCTGACTGAAGAGTGGGTCTGGGCATAGCGGAAAACACCTCGGGAGCCTGTTGCGGAGGATGAGGAGATCAGGGTACCAATACTGGCGGGGCCAGTCTGGAGCCACCAGGATCACCTGTGCCTTAAGAGGCCTGGGGTCCACAGCCTCAAGAAGGCATCCCCCTGCTGAGGGGGGCGGGCACAAACAGCCTCAGCTTCACGTACTCCCTGGAGGCGAACAGGTCTACCTGAGGGGGGTGCCCCACCAGGAGAACAGACTAACCGCCAGCTGACTGGAGGCTCATGCCACATGGATGGCTAGGAGATCCGCCTCCAGTCTGCGCACAAGAGTCCAAGTGTGGAGAGCTTCCTTGTACAAAGGCTGGGAGTGCGTCCCGCCTTGACTGCTGAGGTAGCACATGGCTGTGGTGTTGGCCACCTGGACTTGAACCACTAACCCTAAACAAAACTGAGCGAATGCAGTCAGCGCCAGCAAAACCACTCTGAGTTCCAGCAGGTTGATGTGGCATTGGGACTCCTCGGGGGTCCAGCGCCCGTGGACTCTGTTCCCCCAGATGGGCACCCCAGCCCCTGAGAGAGGCGGTAGTCAGAATGACCGTCGGCTTGGGAAGGACGAACTGGATTCCTTCCTGCAGATTCTCTAGGACAGTCCACCACTGGAGAGCATCCCACATCTTCTGGGTCAGTGTGACCAGCTGGTCAAAGTGACCTTGACGCTGAGACCACTAGCTGGCCATGCCAACGAACCCATCAGATCATGCTGGTGCAAGCCGCCACGTGACCCAGAAGGCGCAGGAAGTCCCGAGCAAGGCGCAAGTGTCCAACCAGAAATGATCAGGCAAAGGAGAAAAGAACCTCTGCCCTGTCCGCCAGGAGCCACGCTCTGGCTCAGCAAGAGTAGAGCTCTGTCCCGATGAAACTGATCGCCTGCAAGGCCACAATTTCCAACTTGGTCTCATTGACTAGGAGGCCAAAGTTGATGCAAATCTGGAGAGCCAGGTCCCTGGACCGCTCTACCTCCTGTTTGGAGGGACCGGCTATCAGCCAGTCATCCAGGCAGGGATACACCCAGACCCCTCAACTCCTCAGGTAGGTGGTCACCGCAGCAATGCATTTGGTGAAGACCCTGGGGGCCGAGGAGAGGCTGAATGGCAAGACCTGAAACTCGTAGAGGGTTCCCTCGGCTCTGAAGTAGAGGAAACTTTGGAGAGACGGAGGGATCGGGATGTGAAAGAATGCATCCTGAAGATCCAGAGAGCAGAACCACATGTCCTGCTCGAGAGATGGTATGATCTGGGACAGAGTTACCATCCTGAAGGTGCAGGACTTGAGCAACTTGTTCAGATCATGCAGATCTAGAATGGGGCTCCAGCCCCCCCATCTGTTTCAGCACCAGAAAGTACCTGGAGAAAAACCCTGGGTTTACTGGAGGATCCGATACTCTGACCACTACTTCCTTTCAGAGGAGTTGGGCTATGTCGTCTCAGAGAGCCAACTAAGTGTTCATGGATACAAAGTCCTCCAATGGAGCATAGGTTCGGCTTGGTGGGTACTGCTTGAATTCCAGAGGCAGATTCTGGCCGACCACTTCCATAACCCACCCGTCCGTGGTAACATTAGACCAGGCAGAAAGGAGCCGGCTCCCCTACGGGAGGACCTAGGAGAGGTGTGACGGGCATGGGGGTGGCAAGCCCCATCCAGTCACTTAACAAGCTAGGAGGACTCTGCCATGGAGTTACCGTGGCCCTTCCCTTCGGGCTTTCAGGGAACCGAGGCTACTGACTTTGGCTGAGGGTGCCAAGACTGAGCCTGCTATTGCCCAAACTGATACTGGGCTGGTTTTGCCACAGGGGAGGAAGGCCAAAAAGGCTGGTTTCTCTACTGCTTGTAGCCTTTAGGGTCCTTTTGGGCTGAATCAACGGAGTCCAAGGCGGTACTGGACTTCTCGATGCACTGAAGGTAATCATCGGCTCTGGGACCGAACAGATTTGTGCCCAAGAAGGGAACATCTGCCAGTTTGTGCTGGGTGTCTGCCATGAAGGTCGAGACCCTCAGCCAAGTCCTACAGTGCACGGCGACTGTGGCTGCCACCAAGTGGGCACAGGAGTCTCCAATGTCCAGAGTCGTTTAGAGTTGCCATTTGACCACAGCTCAACCCTGGTCCTGGACTTGTCTGACCATAGTCTGAAGGTCCGCAGATGATGAGGAAGCACCTCATCAAGATAGCCCAAGAGGGCGTGGGAAAAGTGGGCCATTATGACAGCCGAGCTTAACAGATGGAAACCAAGCGATGAGGCAGCATACACTTTCTTGGCTGAATGGTCCAACTCCTCACCTGGCGGTTTATCGGTGTCTCCTTGGTTACCGAAGCGCCAAAACACAGACTCAGTAACCAACCTTTCAGCCAAGGGGCATTCCAAGAACCCTGAAAGGGAGCAGATAGGTACCGCATACTTACGGGCCATTCAGGCCAAGGGCGCAGGGCAGGAGGCAGGTTGCTGCCAAAGCTCCAGGACCAGGCCGACGATGGCTTTGGCCACTGGGAAAGCCTTCACTGGAGAATCACCTCTGTCCATGATATCTGTGAAGGGATAGCGAGTCCGCTCCTGTACGAGCTCTAGAGGTATCCCCATGGATTTGGAGATGAGATGGGAGGCCCAAGAAGGACATAGGTCCCTCTTCTGTCGAAAGGCCCCCACCAACTCGTCGACAGGACGAGAGTGCAGTAAGGAGTCCTCTGATTCCGAAGAATCCAGAAAGATCGGCTGAGCACAGAGTCGTTCTCCACTCACCGTGGGCAGTCGGGTGTGAGAGTGACCGACAGAAGATAAGGAAGGGCCTTAACAGGCCAAGGTTCCTTTGTCGGAGCCCGGGAAGGCAGCTGCCTGGGTGGCATCTCCACCACAATCAGCGGAGAGGCAGTCTTTGGCAGCGCCGGGAGGGCCTTCACCGGCTCTCTATTTTATTTATTGAGGATTCAGAAAATACCTTTGAGTCAGAAACTCTTTTTCAAAGGTTCCATGTCAGTACAGGCATAACATGAGAGACCAGTACAGAGCAGTACAAAAAAGGGACATTAGCAAACAGGCATGATACAAGAGATACAATAACAGACCAACATTTATAATAATAATACATTCAAGGTATTAGTCTCAATGTGCAGATACATATTTAAGCTCCCTTGGAAGCTAGTTCAGAGTGTTTCAGATTGAAGGGGGCACCGTGAAAGCTCTGCAGGCGGAGGGGCAGTGTCGATCAGCTCCGGAGATGTCTGCGTCAGCCTAACGGGCGACAGCCAAGTAATGGCTGGTGTGGGAGCCGGGGGGTCTGCTTCAGACCGGCCAGGACCAACCGTTGCCACATTAGGTCCTCGTAGCATCAACGCAATTTGTGCCGAAGCCTCTCATCAGAGGAGGACGAGGACAAACAGCAGCAGTGCCGCTTCTTGTGATGCTTAGAATGTTGTCGAGATCTGCTCAACCTACTAGATGAGTATGACAGACAGTCAATTGGAGAGGGGGGTTGGGGAGAGAGACAATGGTGGCGCTCGGATGGTACTGGGGAGTCCCACGGTTCCTCCAGGACTGGGTCGGTGATTGGAGGGAAGGTCTCGATAGGTTCAGCTCCCTGCATTGGTCACCGGTAGGACCAGGGTCCTAAACAGAGAGTTGTCCGCCTCACTGAGCGACAATGGGTCGACTGGGTTGAGAAACTTCGCCAGTTTTCGTCCTAATGCCTTCACTGGCTGGCCTGACGGGGGCACCATGAAGCCAGTCGAAACTGAAGTTTCCTGAGACAGAGACTGCTCTCAATCCCAAGAACGACAACAGTGAGTCTTCTCTCTTTCTCTCGATTCCTTTGGCTCCTTTTCCCTCTTCCGGGAGCACAAGCTGTGCGAGCCCAAAAGGACCCTCTCCCTTGGTCGGGAGAGATTGGCATAACTCTTTGAAGGAACCTGAAAAGGTAGAGTCTAGTTTTAAAGGAACCAAAGCAGACACCGAAGAGGACTTATCGGCAGCCCAAGCTGCCTCCTCCTCGTAGGCCTTCATCCTGCTCCAACTGCTCCAGCAGACCCACACCCCGGAGACCACCCAAAAGGCATCTTTAGATTTGACCGGCGGATTCAGTTTCTCCAGACGTCATCGAGCGAGGCGGTCTTGAAGAACATACAGTTGAAGTGACCCGCAAATGTCACAAGCATGAGGATCATGCTCAGGGCCTAGGCAGTAAATGCATGAGGCATGCGGGTCTGTACGCATCATCTTTTGCCCACAGTGACACTGGTGGAACCTGGGTGAGGACTTTTCCTCCATCATGGTCGCGATCGAAGATCACTGTGAAGAAAAAAAACTGACAAGTTTTAGTTTTGGAACTAAATCCGAAGATTTGAGCGCCAGAGCCTACTCAACGCAAAGCGGTAAGGAGGGAACCTGCTTCTTCCAGCAGAAAGGAAGATCGGCGTCATAAGATGGAGCCGAGGGATATACCAACCGGGTGGGTGGGAGGAGCCAGCTTCAAGGCTTTCCGGCAGATCTTAAAGGGGAAAGGACATGTCAATGAAGCATGGATGATCACCACATCAACATCCCTAGAACCTATTTTTCTAGGGGCATGGATATGGTTCACTTATTCACACACTGGCAGACTTCCAGCATTTCTCCAGAAAGAAGGGGCAAGACATGCACCCCTATTTGGCAAACAGAGACTGGAGAACTGAGGTCCCAAAAGCAGCATCCAGACAAGACTGAAGGTCGATGCTGTATTGGGAAATGAAGACATGTGCAGACTTCCAGGAGGCAGCCCTGCAGATCTGGATAGGGATGTCTCAGAAAGCAGCCACCAAGGCAGCGGCATGTCTTGGGGAATGAGCCCCGAGCCCTACAGGAGGCTCCCTTCCAGACAACCTGTAAAACAAGTCTCTGCAGGATGTAATCCACCCACCAATAGTCCTCTTAGCTGCTGGTCTGCCAGGCACGGCTTCAGCATATGTCACAAAGAAATGGCGAGCCTCACCTCAAACTCCAGCCATGCACTCTACATAATAAGAAAGCGACCACCACAGGTCCAAAGTATGAAGCCTGCAGTCATTCTCAAAAGATGGGACTGTGAAGACGACTGGGAGGTTCATCACCTGGTTAAGGTGGACCTCCAAGACAACCTTCAGGAGGAACTTTCGGGAGTAGGCAGATGACTGCCCCTGCGGAAGACCAGGTATGGAGGCTTCATCAAGAGTGCAAAGAGCTCACTGATCTTTCTGGCTGACGTGATAGCCTGTCTTCCAAGACAGATGTGACATCCCACACCTCTGCACAGGTTCAAAAGACATGTCTATGAGCATAGCCAGAACCAACAAAAACTCCCAAGGTGGTGCAGGTTCACACACTGCTGGGGACAAGGAGTCAAGGCCTTTAAAAAAAAGAAAAGAAAAAAAAAGCACCTACTACCTTCTCTTGTACCACCGCTGGCATACCAGCCAGCACCCAGTATGGACAGATGGCTGCCAGGTGCACCTTAGTGGTCGTTTATCACAGTCCCAGTTGGGATAGGGACCGGAGGTACCCCAATATACTAGCCGCAGGACAGGCAACAGGATCAAGCTCCTAACCTTGATACCAAATGGAGAACAGTTTCCACTTAAAAGCACAGCACTGGAAAGTCAACTCTGACAAGCCCCCCACAACATGGAGCACATTCTCTGAAAGACCCAGAGCTTGACATTCTTGCTACTCAGGAACCATGCTGTGAGGTGCCAGGATTAAAGGTCCAAGTGCAGAATCGTCCCCTGTGGTTGGGTCAAAAGATATGGGCAAAGATACAACTGCCATGGGAATCTATTGAGATTGAGGAGATGCAGGTACCAGAACAGCTAATATTTTTCCTAGTCAAACTATCTCTTGTTGGGAGCTGCAATACTGAACATAGGATTTGCAAGAAAGTGAGTTGTGCTCACAACAGAGGGAGGGGAACCTTTCAATTGTCTTTGCTTTGTAGCAGATATACTGCAGGTGGAGGCTGCTTCTAACTGAAAGGTGAAAGAAGGAATTTACAATTATCAGGAAAAGACAGTCTTGTTACAATTCTTAAGATTTTCAGTGCAGGAAGAGTTCAAAGCACAGCTGACTTATTTTGGGGCTGACTGCTTTCACAGCACAAACCACCAGGCTGTTTTGGGGCTGGGGAGGTTTACCTGTGTCTGACTTGGATGTCTGGATTTTTCTCTGTTTGATTAGTAGGGGATTTTCTCTGTCAAATTGTTGTGTATAGTATCTTGCAGGCGGAAGGCACTCATCATGGCGGTGGGTCAGAGCTCTTAGCTGATTGTTTTGTGAGGGCACAGTTTAGGCCCAACCCCTTCCCACCACACCCCACCCACCCCTGGAAATAGTTCCTTTATACCTAGGGTTCTGACATCTTTCTCAAGAGTGCAAGGTGCATATCAATGTCATATCCTCTCTAGCACACAGCACTGAAAATATACGACACATTGTATTATATATATATATATATATATATATATATATATATATATAAAACAAACCAATCACTCACACAGCACACACAAAAAAAAGTACATAGTCATGTGGGAGTAGTGCAATGTAATGGCTGTGGGGCAGCAGTCTTCTGGGAGTCTTTCTGGAGGCTGAGATGCTGCCCTATTTGCAGACAACTCTCTGCCCTGAGGGAGGCAGTTGCCTGCCTTCAGGCCACACTGGACAGCAGTAAGAAACCTTCCCCAGGCCAGACTGGATGGTAGGAAGGACCCCCCATCCAGGGAGCACCAGAGCCACCACCACTACCTCAGAGGTTGCAAAGAAAGCACAGCAGTTGGACCACAGTGGGCTCAGGGAGGGTGAGGAGGGTGGAACAGAGGCACACCCAGTCAGTTATTCCACCCACAATCCATACACCATTCTGGGGAGCACAGCCCTTATGGATGCACCCAGGGAGATTAAGGAGGCTGAGGACACCCGTCACAAGGGAGGCCCACAGGAAGGAGGCAGAGGATGCCACAAGGAAAGGAAGCAGCTCCTGGTGGGGGACTCAATTATTAGGGGGATAGAACTGGGGGGAGCAGGGAAAACTGAAGTAAAGTGCCTGCCTGGTGCCATGGCTTGTAGGGACAGGAAGCGCATCCTCAGGATCACGAGAACACCTGCACAGGAGTCTGAACTGGATGTCACTGTCCACCTAGGGACAAATGACTTGGCTCAACATGAGCTTAGAGCAGTGCAGAAGGAATTTGTAGAACTGGGGAGAGGCCTAAGACAAGTAGCACACACAGTATCCTTCTCAGAGGTGCTGCCTGTAAATGGCATGAGTGAAGCAAGGGTACTTTACACCATGCAGTTTAATGAGTGGTTGAAAAAATGGTGTGGAGCACAGCAGTTTGGCATGACTGGGGTTCCACCTGAGGACACCAGCCTATACTGGCAGGATGGTCTGCATCTGTCCAGGAAGGGAACAAGTCTTTTGAGCAATCGGTTTAAATGCTTCATTGGCAAGCTTTTAAACTAGTCAAGGGGGGAGGCACTGATAAGCAGCAGAAAAATCCCAGCCTCTCCCTACAAAACAGGGTACTAAATGGGAAAAAGACCAAGGTAGAAAGGTCAGTGGAGATGCTGCAACAGAGCAAAGCCATCAAAAAATGGAGAGCAATGGTACCAATACCTGTAGTCTGGGTAACAAGCTTCCTGAATTAGTGGCCTTGATGGAGGAGGAACATCTGGATATCGTGGCAGTCACAGAAACATGGTACACACAAAACCATGACTCGGATGTAAACATACCAGGATACACTATCTACAGGAGAAACAGGGAGGGTAAAAGAGGAGGAGGAGTAGCTCTTTACATAAGGGAAGGAATCAAAGCAACAGAACAAAAGGGTAAACAGGGAGGAGAAGAAGCACTGTGGGTAAATTTGGAGACCGGCAATGGCACCACAATCCGCACAGGGGTTGTATACAGACCCCCTTCTCAGGGGGAGGAAATGGACAAGGAAATGATAGAAAGTATACTTAGTATGGCAGAAAAAGGGGAGATATTGCTGATGGGTGATCTGAATATGCCAGATGTTAACTGGAGTGCAGTTGCAGCAGCCACTTCAAGAGTGGGGTTATTCTAGATGCCCTACAGGGGCATGCCTTAGACAACTAGTATTGGAGCCCACTAGAGGAACAATCTTAGACCTGGTTCTCTCAAATGGAGATGAAGAGAGATCACAGATGTAGAAGTGGCATATCTGGGAACTAGCGACCATCGAACAGTATGGTTCACAATAAACACAGCAATAGAGTCAAGCCATACAAAGACAAAGGTACTGGATTTTAGGAGGGCTGACTTTGTCAAAATGGGTGAGTGCCTATGAATGCAGTAGCAAATGGGCAGGAAGGAGGGTGGAAGAACAATGGGAATAATAAAACTGCCATCACAGAGGTAACAAGCCTTGTAAAGCAAATAAACAAACGAAACGAGGTAAGAAACCACTATGGTTCTCAAAGGAAGTGGCAGTGAAGGTTCAAGAGAAAAGAAAGCATTCAGGAAGTACAAGGAATCACAGAAGGAACAGGACAGAGAACTGTATCAGTTAAAGCAGAAGGAAGCTGGGAAGGCAGTCAGAACAGCAAAGGCCCAAACCGAGGAAAAGATAGCCAACTCGGTTAAGAAGGGGGATAAAACCTTTTATAGGTACATCAGGGAGCGAAGGAAGACCAAGGGAGGGATAGTGAGGCTTAATAAAGGGGAGGAAGGGTGGGCAGAGGGTGACTGTGAAAAGGCAGAGATACTAAACAAATTTTTGCGCTCAGTATTTACAAAGGAAGAGGGGGAGGTACCTAAAACAAACAGTAGAAACACTCTGGATACAGAAGTTGATACCAGCCCATTTACAGAAGAAAGGGTTCTCAAAGAACTCTTAAAACTGAAGGTGGACAAAGCAATGGGGCCTGATGGGATTCATCCCAGAATTCTAAAAGAACTAAGGGTAGAACTAGTGACACCACTGACTACCCTCTTTAACAAATCATGGGAGGATGGGGTGGTACCCGAGGACTGGAGGAGGGCAGATGTGATTTCCCTTCACAAAAGTGGGAGCAAGGCAGAAGCAGGAAACTACAGACCTGTTAGTTTAACCTCAGTGGTAGGGAAAATGATGGAATCACTTCTGAAGGAAAGAATTGTTGAGTATCTAGAGGCCAGAGGGGCACAGGACCCAAGGCAGCATGGATTCACAGCGGGAAGGTCATGCCAGACAAATCTGATAGATTTCTTTGACTGGGTGACCAAAGTAGTTGATCAGGGAGGGGCTGTGGACATGGCCTACCTAGACTTTAGCAAGGCATTTGACACAGTCCCACATGAAAGATTAATATACAAGTTAGCCAGCCTGGGAGTGGGTCCCAAGATGACAGCCTGGGTAAAGAATTGGCTGGAGAATAGGTCACAGAGAGTAATAGTAAATGGAGTCCACTCTGAAAAAGGGGGTTAGTTAGGTACCGCAGGGTTCAGTATTAGGACCGGTCCTCTTCAATGTCTTTATAAGCGACATTGCAGAGGGACTGGAAGGAAAAGTATGTGTCTTTGCAGATGACAAAGATCTGCAACAGAGTTGATGCACAAGGTGGAGTGGAAAGGATGAGAAGGGACTTGGGCAAGGTTAGAGGAATGGTCAAATGTATGGCAGCTTAGAGTCAATGCTAAGAAGTGCAAGGTAATGCACCTGGGAAACAAAAACCCAGGGGAAGAGTACACAATGGTGGGTGAGCTACTAACAACAACAAAAATGGAAAGGGACCTGGGGGTAGTCATATCAGATGACCTAAAGGTGGGCAAGCAATGTGAGAGGGCAGCAAGGAAGGCTGGGGGGATACTGGGATGCATAGGAAGAGGCATCACCAGTAGAAAACAGGAAGTTATCCCTCTGTACAGACAGCTAGTGAGACCCAATCTCCGCAAAGACAGACAGGCTGGAAGCTGTCCAGAGGAGGGCAACTAAAATGGTGCAGGGTCTGCACCGGAAGACATATGAAGAGAGACTTAAGGAGCTTAATATGTATAGCCTCGAGGAAAGGAGGGAGAGGGGAGACATGATAGAAACTTTCAAGTACCTCAAGGGAATCAACAAAGTCCAAGAGGGTAGCATCTTTCAAAAAAAGAGGTGTGCAAGAACAAGGGGGCACAATTTGAAGATAGAAGGGGGGCGGCTCAGAGGTAATTTGAGGAAGTATTTTTTCACACAGAGGGTTATGGATGTATGGAACGGCCTTCCAGAGGAGGTTGTGGAGTCAAAAACAGTGGTGGAATTCAAGCATGCATGGGACAGTCACAAGGCAATTCTAGGGGGTGGGGGTAGGAAGAAGTAGGCTGCTGGTTAACTAGGACCTGCAGCTTATTCATCAGGTAGGGAAATGGGCAGACTGGGTGGGCCAAGCGGTCCTTATCTGCCGTCAAATTCTATGTTTCTATGTTTCTAACCAGAGAGGCCAGTCTGGAGCTATAAGGATCATCTGTGCCTTGTCCATCTGTACCTTGACTACCAACTTGTGGATCAGAGAAAACTGAAGAAAAAATTACTCACCTTAGTAATTATGTTTCTTCTAATGGAGTCTCGCTGTATTTTGACATATGCAGTTAGCCCAAGTGCTTGAACAACCCAGGGAGGAAATGGTTAACACTATGCATAGGTATGGAACGTTGAGCTCGAGCTCAGTTTTCAAACCTCTGTCTGCCGTGCTTCAGAGTGTAACAGTCAGTTCTTACGAGCAAACTAACTACACTTTAGTGTGGAAACTATAAACACACAAACCAAAGGGCAATAACTTGGGTCCATAAGACACAAGTTGAGAATCCAAGAAAAAACAGGTAGTAAACATAGCATGTATATAAAATATAAAAAACACACTACACCAACTACCCCACCTTGGAGTAGAGGGGTATAAGGGTACACCCCTGAGGTGCAACACTCTACCTGCCAGCCCACATCCCAAAAACTAGGTTCTGAGAGGGGAGGCGGGGTGGTCAGAATACAGCAAGACTATCAGAAGAAACACAATTACTAAGATGAGTAATTGTTTCTTCAAAACACATGCAGATTACCAAGCAGTACCTCCAAGGAGGAGGGTACCGAGCCCATTTTGGGAATAGGCTCTGCAGTACTGCTGTACCAAACCTAGCATCACTCCTAGCCTGGATATCCAGGGAGTAATGCTTGGTGAATGCAGATCTCTAACAAGGGTATATCTCTGGCAGCAGCTAGAGACGCAGCTGTACCCCTAGTCGAGAGCCCCACCTGGTAAAGATTACTTTCAAGATGAAATGATCCGGAGTCCATTCATGATGGCCCTGGGAGATTCTGCTCAGAGCATCTGCTAGTAGAGTGTCGTTCCCTGGAAGGTGGACCGCTACTAAGGAAGTAGGCCAGACACCAATTTTCATGGCCTCCATGCACAAGGCTGTGGACAGAGTGCCCCCTTGCTTGTTGATGTACCACATGGTAGTGGTGTTGTCTGTCCTGACCTGAACCACCTTGCCCCTTACAGATTCTGAAAAGGCTTTAAGGGCTAGAAATACTGCCGTAAGTTCCACAAGACTGATATGAAGGAGAGACTCCTGAGGAGACCAAACACCCTGAGCTGTGAGGGCTCCCTAGCCCAGGAGAGAAGCATCTGTGGTTAGAACCACTGAAGGAGTCTGAATGAGGAATGAGACACCCTATCTGAGACCGTCCTGGTCCGACCACCATTGGAGAGCTTGGACCAGAGTCTGAGTCACTGGAATCAATTTGGTTACAGGATCTTTTTTCCGAGACCAAAAAGACCTCAGATGAAACTGAATGTCCCTCATCTGGAACCTGGTTCCCTGTACCATAGTAGTGGAAGCTGCCATGTGGCCTAGGAGTTGAAGAAAATGTCTTGCTGGACAAGAAACCAAAGGATGAAAAGAGGAAGCAAGATCCGTAAGGGCCTTTACCCTTGCTAAGGGGAGGAAGGCCTTTGTTTGTACAGTATCTAACTCTATTCCTATGAAGGTGAGGAGCTGCACTGGTTCGAGAACTGACCTTGGCAGACTGAGAAAAAAATCCTAGAGAAGTGAGCAAGTCTTGTGTGACTTGTAGAGCTGACTTGACCTGGTCGGAGGACAGGCCTACAATGAGCTTGTTGTCCAGGTATAGGAATAAAGAAATCCCCTTTCTCCTGAGGAAGGCCATTACTACTGCAAGACACTTTGTATACACCCTTGGAGCTGACGTAAGGCCGAAGGGCATGGCCCTGAACTGATAATGGCCTGAAGGCAACTCGAACCAGAGGTACTTTCTGTGGGAGCACCTGATAAGAATGTGGAAATTGGCATCTTTGAGGTCCAGAGATGCTAACCAATCTCCTGACCTTAGAGAGGAAAGAATTACTCCCAAAGTCACCATTTTGAATTTTGGTTTTGTATGGTGCTTATTCAAATACCTCAAGTCTAGGATGGGTCGCCACTCCCCTGTCTTTTTTGGAGTAAGGAAATATCTGGAGTACAGACCTTTTCTCCTGTGTGGAGTAGGAACTCTCTCCACAGCTCTGAAAGCCAATAGAGAGGAAACCTCTGCTTCCAAAGCAGTGGTTTTGGAGATGTTTGCAGGTGGAAAAGGATCTAACCCTCATTTTTGGAAACTGTTTGAAACCGAGGGCCAATCCCTGGCTTACTACCCCCAGGACCCACTTGTCTGAGGTAACAGACTTCCACGCCTGGAAGTAGTAAGCTAGTCTGCCTCCTACTGGAATGGGGGAGTCGACCCAGGCTGACCCATCAGGGTGTTTGCTTGGCAGGAGCCTTGGACTGGGAAGAGGATGCAGCCCTGCTCATCCCCCTCCTGCCTCTCCCTCGAAAGAATCCCCCCCTGTGGGAAGGAAGAGGCGGCGTGGGCTTGGTAAAAAGGCCTGTGAAAAGGCCTGCACTTTCCCCTAGACTGCTGCTTTTGTGGAGTGGCTTGCCTTTCCTTGGCCTGTGCACTCCTGTAAGTGGTCCTGTATTCATCTATTTTCTTCATGTAAGCCTCTGTCTGCTCCCCAGAGTTACCCACCACAGGGAAATTCATGGTGTTAGCCTGGGTGTCCTGCAAAAAGCTAGTACATCTGAGCCAAGTAAATCTCCTGAGAGACACAGATGTAGCCATGACTCATGATGCCACATCACTTCAGTCCACAGCAGTATGGAACTGTACCTTGGATGCCTCAGTTCCATCGGCAGCCACCTCCTTCAGCTATCTGGCCTGCTGGGGGGAAGCCTGCTTAGCCAGTTCCAGAACAGTATCCCACCTGGACTTCTGGTACCTGGCTGCATAGGCCATATAGTTCACCTGCCAGAGTCCCAAGAAGGATGCCAAATATTTTTTGGCCATGGCGTCCAACTTCCTAGAGTCTTTATCTGGGGGGTGTGAAGCCAAAGGTATATTAGCCCTGTCACAGGCTCATTCTTGGCATTTCCTTCTGTAAGAGCAAGAGCTGCTGCTTTGGTAGTCTTTCACATGTTATTCTGATACTTTATGTGGGTCTGGCAGTTTGCAATACGAAGGCCTAGTCAGAGGACTATGTACACCTGCCCATCAAATCTAGCCTCAAGGATTCTTCATCGGGGGGCAAAGAACTCACATGTTTAGGTGCCTTGGATCTGTCATAGGCAGCCATGATAACCACAGAATCTGTTAAAGGCTGGTTAGCATAATAAGACTTGACAGTAGGAGCAGGGTACCGCTCATCAGCCTTTCCAGGTACAGCAGATATTGAATTTGGCCTGTACCATGCAGCAAATGTGGCATCCTCCAAAGCAGGATAAATTGGAGGAACAATGATTGGTGAAGTACATGGTACCCCGAAATCCATCAGGTTCTTTTTAGTGGAATCCTCTTCTCCACAGCAAAGTCCACTGAATTCTCCATTTGCTGCATCAGTTTGGAAGGTAGGGTCTTCAAGAGGCTGTCTGGGTGTGTACACCTTAGAATCCTCACTGTAAGACGACAGAGTGGAACTAGAACATGCTACATATTGTTGTTCTCCATAACCACCCTTCTCTTCATAAGCCTCCTCTATTAGGAGATCTAGATCAAGGGTGCCAGAGGTAAAAGCTGAGGGGGCTGAGAATCAAAAGGGCACTTTTGAGGGTACAAAGGGCATTTTCTCTATACTAGTTTTTGCCACACAGAAATAAAAAGTGGAGTGGCTACCGCCTTCTGCCCCCTGCCCGCACCTATGGTCTGGATTATATTCCTCCTCTCGCCGACATCCCTTCAGAGACAGATATTGATGACCTGGCTGGTGACGCAGATGGTCACTGCCCAGAAGGTATATGCTGTGAACCAACCGATGATGCTGATGGGGCCTGCGATGCAGAACACCCGTCGACGGCAGTACAGGCTGCATAGGTAAGCCTGGAAGTATGCACTGCATTATATCTGAAAACTACGCCAGTACTGCCTCCACGTACACGACGCCCTGGCCAGGGCCCATGACCCATCAACGACGACAATGTGCCATTTGTAGTAGGTATGATAGTGCCTGAGCCAAGTCCCAACTTTGGTGACTAGTTGGTGGCTGGTTGTGGGGTGCAAGTGTTCCCGCCACCGGAGAAGACGATGAAGGTGAAGTACCTGCAGATTGCAACAGTGACCTAGACCTCACCAGAGAAGCCAACTTATCTTTGTCCCTAAGTTTATGTTTGTGTCCCGATGACGGGCCTTTTATCGCAGCCTTTCATTTTCGATGACTGTAAATCAGCCAATGGGGGATGATGTCAAAGCCACTTTCTGAACCTGGGCTTCTTCCATGGCCGCTAGAGTTTTTTCCAATAAAAACTTCTCTAGCGCCTGATTGCATGATTGAAGCCCTGAAGGAAGCTGGGAAGGCAAATCTCACAAGTCTTGACATTGTGAGAGAGGCCTAGACAGCAGACACACACTTCATGTGTGTTGTTCTTATAAATCTCTTCCCCACACTCAGAGCCGTAACAACATTGTTGGTTTTGGCAGCATGCAGAAGTGGCGATCTCACTAAAATTTAGTGATTTACTTAAATATAAAATAATAAAATAATGAAGGACAATGGCTGGTTAGTTGGCGTTTCCACAGTATATCCGACAAGTACGATCCACAGCGGGAAAAGAACTAAGGAGAGATGGGGCCGCCCAGGTTTATGTAGACGCTGACATATGTCATTATGGGTGGCCCCTGGCAAGCTAAAGTTTCCTTATGGTCCTAACACTGACGTAGGTACAGTTTCAAAGTGTAGCCTAATGCAAGAGAGGGATATCCTGGAAGATCTACAATTTAAATGCAAGGAACTGCATGGATGAATGCATTTTCTTTCATTTATTTATTTTTAATTATTTTGCACATTTGTTGTAAGATGTATTGCTAGGTGAATGCTCTTTTATCCACTGCAGCTGTAACCTGTGTATGTCAATTTACGCTACTTCATAAAGTTCTTGAAAGCATTAACATTTAAAAGTAATAAATATTTCCTAAGAAGGAATATAGCTATTTTTTTTTGTAGTCAAAATGTTTCCTTGGGCCAGTTAAAGTTACCATGAGACTACTGGGCAGGGAAAACCCTGCAAACCGATTGGTAAAAAAAAAATGCTGGCAATCAAAACAGAGAACAGTTACAATATCAATGCCCTTTTCAAACATTCCTGATTGTAATTACAAACATGGCTGCCACCTTTACTCACTAAAAAAATCATTCATGCCCTAAAATTAAACTTCCCTCAAAATAAAAAGGGAAGGCGTTCTACACTGTTCCACATATGAGGCTTGTGAACAAGCTGGGTCGCCTGGGTTTGGGTCACAGGGTGGTGAACTGGGTTGGAAATTGGTTGAAGGATAGAACACAAAGGGTGGTGGTAAACGAGTAAGATCTGTGGAGGGGAAGGTGACCAGCGGGGTGGCAGAGGGATCAGTTCTGAGGCCCATCCTGTTTAACATCTTCATTAGCAACATGGCAGAGGGGCTGGAAGGGAAGGTGTGCCTCTTTGCAGATAACACCAAGATTTGCAATAAGGTGGATACTCCAAAGGAGTGGAAAAAAATTAGGAAGGACCTAGGCAAACTGAAACAATGGCCCAGAGTATGGCAGCTAGGATTCAACGCAAAGAAGTACAAAATCATGCACTTGAGGCGCAAGAACTCTGGGCAGGATTACACGTTGGACGGGGAGCTGTTAGCAGCCACCAGGCAGGAAAAAGATCTCAGGGTGATCATATCTGATTTATTTATTGAAATGTTTCACCAGGACACAAGGAAGGTACACTGAGCAACAGGTTGCTCATCTCCCAGTGCGACCCCGGGTGGTAGTACAATAGGGATGAGATATTTTACATTCAAGTTACAAAGATCAACATAGCATACAATTAAGGCAGTTGTTACAAACAGTGCTGCATACATATGTAATTTGTGAGAACATTTAATAAGTGCAATGATAATAAGTCAACAAATACTATCGTGAAAAAAGGGGTGAAGGAGAGCAAGGATGAGGTGACAGTGCAGAGCAGAGTTGTGTCCCGAAGAGACCCCTTCAGGATGCGGGGAACCCTGCAAGGAGACAGGGGACTGGAGTAGGGGGATTAGAGAGGGAGGGAGTAAGTGTGATTAACACCTAGGAAGGGAAATAAGGCCAGACCAAAAAAGAGAGAACCCTTCAGGGTGCAAGTAACCCTGCAAGGGGGCAGGGACGTTCAAGCGATTGTAAACCCTCCTGTGGTTAGGCGTTGTAATTATAGAGGGATAGTGAAGGAGGGAATGAGAAATAAACACCTGGGAGGGGATGAGGCCTGACCCAAGTAACCCTCCAGGATGCTGGGGACCCTGCATGGGGATCCGGAAGGCCAAGGATAGGTAGATGGGGGAAGAAAAGGTGGCAATACTATAGAACCCCTTCTGGATGCTGAGAACCCTGCAAGGGACACGTGAAGGCTAGGGGAAGGGGGGAGAGAGAAGAGATGGGGAAGGGAGAAGGGTACGAGAACTAGCACCTAGGAGGGTCTAGAGGCAGCAGAGTCGATAGAGGCATTGGGAAAATTCTGAAGGGGGACAAACTGTAAGAAGCAAGACTAAGGAAATTAAGGCAGGCCATAACCGGAACAGTTAGGTACAAGATAGTTGGAGAGTGCAGTGTTGATGAAATACAGGGAGAAGTGTCGGATTTGGGGAAAGGAGTTCCATATTTTACAGAAACGGTGGGAGTACCCAAACTGGCTGGAGAGGGTGGAGCAGCGGGGAACAGTTAATGTGCGAGTGTCATTAGATCTGAGGTAGTGGGAAGCAGAATGACCATCTGATGACCTAAAGGTGGCCAAACAATGTGCCAAGGCTGTGGGGAAAGCCAGAGGGATGCTGGGGTGCATAAGGCAAGGTTATCACCAGCAAAAGAAGAGAGGTTTTGATGCCACTGTACATGTCATTGGTGAGACCTCCTTTAGAGTACTGTGTCCAGTTCTGAAGACATCTCCAAAAGGACAGACAGGGTAGAGGTAGTTCAGAGAAGGGCAACAAAAATAGTGCAGGGCCTGCACCAAAAGTCATACAAGGAGATGCTGGAGGCACTTAATATGTATACCCTGGTGGAACGAAGGGAGAGGCAGACATGATAGAGCCCGTTAAATACCTAAAGGGAATAAATAAGGTACAAAAGGGGAGCATCTTTCAGATAGAGAGTCACTCTAGAACGAGAGGGCATGATATGAGATTGGAAGGGGTAAACTAAGGGGCAACGTGAGAAAGTACTTCATGGAAAGGGTGGTGGAGGCACGGAATAGCCCACCAGCAGAGGTGGTGGGGGCAAAATCAGTAGGGGAATTCAAAACTGCATGATCCGCGCCTTCGTAACCTCCTGCCTGGGCTACTGCAATGCCCTCTACCTAGGGCTACCGGGGGTTGATATCTGCCACATGCAGCTGGTGCAGAATGGCGACAGTCAGGCTTACTGACTGGTACTTCTAGGACCAGCTATAGAATGCCTGTGCTCCACAGACTGTTCAGGCTGCCAGTTCAGTGGCGGATCACTTTCAAGGTCGGGTTACTGACCTGTAAAGCCCTACATGAGCAGGGACCTAGTTACTTGCAAGATCTCCTTTCACCCTTACTGCCCCATCCACCCTCTCCGATCTGCTGACAAGGGATTGCTGGAGATTCCCAGGGTTCGCTTACAGATATCTGGGGCCTGGTCTTTTGCTTCTGCAGCCCTGACCCTGTGGAATTCTCTACCCAGTCAGGTACGAGAGTGCCCAACCATCCAGAGTTCTAAAACAGCACTTAAGACACATTTATTCAGCCTGGCATATCCACATTCCTTGTAGATTAGGTCCGATATTTACTGAGCTGCAATTCTATAGATTTTAAATATTTTGATCTGTCATGATTGTCATGTCTTAGATTATGTACAAGCACCTTGGTTTTTAGAAAGTTTTTTTTTTTTTTTTTAAACAAATAAAGTATGACCGATTGATTGCATGGGACAGCCATGGGGAAGTATATTAAGCTAAAAGGGGAGGAAAAGCCGTGGATGAAATAGGATCTACGTCTTTTTTAGTAGGTAGGGAGGGGGCAGACAGGATGGGCCTATCGGTCCTTATCGGCCATCAAATTCTGGGTTTCTATGTAAATTGATTAAATGTTCTTTTCTTTTATAGTCCCCTCCTTACACACATACACAAATTAAAAAAAATTAACACCCTACTCTAAGTTTTTGGGAACTTCTTTCCTGACCATGAAAAATTCCTCTCTTATCCTTACCTGCCTACCAGGGAAATATCTGCCGTTTGCTCTGCCACAGATGATACTGAATCAGAGCTTTTACTGAGGCCTTCTGGTGTGTGTGCTTGTGCTAGGAGAGGTGAACACTTACCCAGTGGTATTCAGCAGAAGTTTGAATTCATTCCTGCATTCCACGATAAAGATGTCCATTGAATGTGTGAATAGACAGATGGCTGATAGCTGGGAAGGGACTACTTTTTACTAGTTATATTAAAAAAGAAAGAAAATAACTTTTTAATAAATGTTTTTTCAGTTAAGCCATTTTAAAAGAGCAGTAAGACACTTCAAGGTGTGCACTATGATGATCTACATGTACTGCAGGCGCTCAACCTGCAGCACATGCCGGACTACACACCTGGGCCTGCGGTTACATCAGCATAATGCACAACTCAGTCATGTCTTACTGCTTACCAAGAATGCTACTTGCCTGTAAGAGTGCTTTCACACTGGATGTCATCCTATCATGGCACAAAACCACTTCTACTCTGACCCATGTATAATACAAACCTATTCCAACAATTCTGGAATGCTTTCTACCCTGAGAGGGAGAAGGCGCAACTTACCTCAACCCATTTATCATTTCCAGTGCTCTGCAGTAATACGCAGAGAGGATCAGACTTGGAGCCAACATCCTTGTCCAGCAGATTTTCACATGAAATTGACAGTTCAACTTTGGTTACGCACTGAGCCATCTGAAAAGAAAATGGTTACGATAATTAGGTAATACAAAAAAGCAAGACAGCTAAAACAACCTGAAACAAAATTACAGCACGTCCCAAACATTTTTTCACCTAGTGCGGTTTCTTTTTCAGTTCTCCCTCCATCAAAACTAAGCTATTTGTGAGTAGTCTTGGCATACAGTTTCCAACTACCCACCAGTTCAACTGCTGCCATGCTCCCCCCTACATATAAACATGGGTACCACAAAAAATAACTTCATCCAGAAGACTGGGCAAAGGGTCCATCTACCGGTGCTACTTTACAAACTGGCCAGTACCTGCATGCTGCAGCCCCCTTCCAATGACGACGTACTCACCCCCTCTACCAATTCAAAACCCAGACACTGAAGTCTGTTCTTGAACTCGGCTCTTTTCCATTGTAGCTGATCTACTGCTACTGCCACTGCCACAACACGGATCAAACTGAAATAAAACCATGAGATTGGGAACAAAGGCTGCTCTTCGCCAGCTAAGAAGAAATAAAAGCTCTCATTTTCACCAGGAGTATTCAAACAAGCTTTCATACTGCTGATCAGAAAGAAAAAAAATTAATCACCTTAGTAATTGTGTTTCTTCTAACGGAGTCTTGCTGTATTGACATATGCAGTTAGCCCCAGCACATGAACTGCTCTGGAGAGGAAAGAGTCAGCTCTATGCAGCAAGCATAGAACGTTGAGCTCAAGCTCTGTCTGCAGCACTTCAAAGTGTAACCGTCAGATTCTTACAAGCTATTACTAACTATACTTCTATGGTGGAAACTGTAAAGGAACATAAGCCAACAGGCAACAAACTGGGTTCCCCAAAGACTCGAGAACCCCAAAAAAACAACCAGGTAGCGAACCAACATATAGCTACAAAAAAAAAACAAAAAAAAAAAACAAGCACCACCACCACCTCCCCCCTTCTAGAAAGGAGGAGTGTCAAGTACACCCCTGCAGTATAACACTGTACCTGCCAGTCCACTTCCAAAAAACAGGTTTTAAGAGGGGAGGTGGGGAGGTCAGGATACAAGACTCCATTAGAAGAAACACAAATTACTAAGGTAATTTTTTCTTCAAACAACATGAAGTCTTGCTGTATTCTGACATATGCAGACTATCAAGCAGTACTGCCATGGAAGGAGTGGGGTACCAAACCTATTTTGGGAATACGCTCTGCAGTACTGTTTTTCCAAACAGAGCTTCACTCCTAGCCTGGATATCCAGAGAGTAATGATTGGTGAAAGTGTGGACAGTTTTCCAGGTGGCTGCTTTGCATATCTCTAGTAAAGGCATATCCCTGGCGGCAGCCAGGGAAGCAGCTGTACCCCTAGTCGAATGAGCCCTCAGGCCTGAGGAGGTACACTTTGCCTAGCTTTTCATAGCAGAATTGAATACAAAAGTCAATCCACCTGGCAATAGTTCTCATAGTAGCAGGCTTACCTTTCCCCACTTCACCATAAGTGAGGAACAATTGGGGACATTCATACCCAAGTGCCTTAGTATGCTCAATGTAGTAGCTAAGTGCCCTCTTAACATCCAAACTATGTAATCGTCTTTCTCCTGAAGAATAATGATCAGTGAAGAACACAGGAATAGACAGACTGGTTCAGATGAAAATCTGAGACCACTTTGTGTATGAACCTCCTATTGGTTCTAAGGACCACCTTATCTCTTTGGAAGGAGATAAAATCTGGCTCCACTGACAGAGCTTGCAATTCACTAATGTGCCTAGCAGAAGTGATAGCTACCAGGAACACAGTTTTCCAAGTCAAATACTTGAATTTGGCTGAAGCCAAAGGCTCAAAAAGGGGGTTGCATGAGCTGAGCAATGCAAACATTAAGATCCCAAACAAGGGTAAGGTCCCTAAAGGGAGGGTTGGTATGAACCAAACCTTCAAAGAATTTACAGGAGATAGGATGAGATGCCAGAGAGGGAGCCTTCCCTGCTGACAAGAATGCAGATACAGCTGCTAAATGAACTTTTAAAGTGGCTGGCCTGAGGCCTAGGCCACTAAGATGAACCATGTAATCCAGAACTGTAGCCAGATCAGCAATATCCGGTAAAACATCCTTATTGGAACACCGAATACTAAATCTCTTCCATTTGGAATTATAAGTTTTTCTGGTGGCAGATTTTCGAGAAGCTTTGAGAATATCCAGCACCCCCTGAGACAGGTGCAGACCTGCATACTCCAACTCTTCAAGAGCCAAGCCTTTAGGTTGAGAGACTGAAGGTTGGGGTACCAGATTCTTCCCCGAGAGGAGGTCAGCAGATTGTGCCTCTTGGGAAGATGGACTGCTAGGGACATGATAGGATACCAAGGTTGTCTGGCCCAGTCTGGTGCAATCAGGATCACCCTGCACGGTTGTGACCTGATCTTAACCAGGACCTTGAACAACAGGGGAAAGGGAGGAAAGGTATAAAGGAATTTGCCCTCCCAATCCAGAACCAGAGCATCCAGGGGAATTGTGCCCATGACTGGAGGCCTGCAACAGAAGAGAGGAAGTTGACGATGTTCTGGGGCTGCAAAGAGATCTCAGGAGTGCCCCACCTGGAGAGGACTACTTCCAGTATGAAGGGGTCCAGGGCCCATTCGTGGTGGCCCTGAGATATCCTGCTCAGGGCATCTGCTAGCACATTGTCCTTCCCTGGAAGATGGACTGCTACTAGGGATGCTTGCAGGGCATAAGCTAGAGACCATATTTTCATGGCTTCCATGCACAAGGCCATAGACAGAGTGCCTCCCTGCTTGTTGATGTACCACAGGGTGGTGGTGTTGTCTGTCCTGAACCACTCTGTTCCTCACAGTCCGAGAAAGCTTGGAGAGCCAGGAATACTGCTCTGAATTCCAGAAGACTGATATGAAGTAGAGACTCCTGAGGAGACCAGACACCTTCTGCTGTAAGGGCTCTCAGGTGGGCTCCCCAGCCCAGGGGAGAAGCATCAGTGGTTAGTACCACTGAATGAGTCAGACTGATGAATGGGACTCCTTGTTTGAGACTTTCCTGATCCAACCACCATTGGAGGGCTTGGATCAGAGTGTGAGTCACTGGAATCAATGTGGTTAGAGGATCTTTTTTCTAACACCAAAAGGACCTCAGGTGGAACTGAATGTCCCTCATTTGAAATCTGGCTCCCTGTACCACCGCAGTGGAAGCTGCCATGTGGCCCAGGAGCTGAAGAAAATGTTTTGCTGGTCGAGATACCAGAAGGCAGAAAGAGGAAGTAAGATCTGTATGGGGCTTCACCCTTGCCAAGGGAAGAAAAGCCTTTGCCTGCACAGTATCCAACTCTACCCCTATGAGGGTGAGGAGTTGTACTGGTTCGAGAACTGACTGACAGATTGAAAAGAAAACCTAGAGAAGTGAGCAACTGTTGTGTAACTTGCAGGTCTGACTTGACTTGGTCTGGAGACTGCCCCATGGTGAGCCGGTCGTATAGGTATGGGAAAATGAAGATCCCCCCTCCAAATCTCCTGAGAAAGGCCACTACTACTGCTAAGCATTTTGTGGACACCCTTTGTTAGGCCGAAGGGTATTGCTCTGAACGGATACTGGCCTGAAGGCAATTCGAACCAGAGGTACTTTCTGTGGGAGCACCTGATTGGGATGTTAAAGTAGGCATTCTTGAGGTCCAGGGAAGCTAGCCAATCCTCTGGCCTTAGAGAGGGAAGAATTATTCCCAAAGTCACCATTTTGAATTTTGGTTTTAAGATGTGCTTGTTTAGATATCTTAGGTCTAGGATGGCCCACCACTCCCCTGTCTTTTTTTGGGGTAAGGAAATATCTGAAATACAGACCTTTACCCCTGTGCTGAGTAGGAACTCTACAGCCCTGAGGGTTAGCAGAGAGAAAACCTCTTCTTCTAAAGCAGTGATCTCAGAAAGGTTTGCAGGTGGAACGGACTTGGCCCTCAATTTTGGGAACTTTGTAAAACTGAAGGCCAATCCCTGACTTACTACTTCCAGGACCCACCTGTCTGAGGTAAGAGACTTCCAGACCTGGAAAAAGTAAGGCAGCCTGCCTCCTACTGGGATTGGGGAGTTGACCTGGGCTGACATCAGGGTGTCTGCTTGGCAGGAGCCTTGGACTGAGGAGGATGCAGCCCTGCTCATCCCCCTTCTACCTCTCCCTCAGAAGAATCCCCTCTGTGGAAAGGGAGAGGAGTCCTGAGCCTGGTAGAAAGGCCTGTGAAAAGGCCTGCCCCTGCCCCTAGACTGCTGCCTCTGAGGAGTTGCCTGCCTTTCCTTGGCCTGTGCACTCCTGTAGGTGGTCCGATATGCATCCATTTTCTTCATGTAATTCTCAGTCTCCTCCCAAAACAGAGAATTACCCACCACAGGGAAATCCATGGCCTTAGCCTGGGCATCCAGTGAAAGGCTAGTACACCTGAGCCAAGCAAACCTCTTAAGAGACACAGATGTAGCCATGACTCGTAATGCATCATTCAAGTCCACAGCAGCATGAAATTTAATTTTGGATGCCTTAATCCCATCAGCAGCCACCTCCTCCAGCTCCTTGGCTAGTTGGGGGAGGCCTGTTTAGCCAGCTCCAGAACAGTATACCATCTACACTTCTGGTATCTGGCTGTACAGGCCATATAATTCGCCTGCCTGAGTCACAAGGAGGATGCCCAGTACTGTTTTTTTTTTGCCCATAGCATCCACCTTCCTAGAGTCTTTATCTGGGGAGTGTGAATCCAAGGGTATGTTAGCCTTGTTACAGGCTGCAGCCTGCACTACCCCAACATGGCTGCATTGGTGGAACAAGAACTCTGTACCTGATCCTGAAAGCATACACCTCCTGTCCATTCATTTTATCCACAGGAGGTAAAGAATTTGGAGTTTGAAGAATTTTCTGTGAGTTTCCCAAAGGATTTATGGAGGGGGAATAGACAATCTCGGACTCTGGGATATCCTTCATTTCCACAAAATCAGGCTCCTCTTGTTCAACAGCTTCAACCAAGGGAAGCTGGAGGGTATCAGCCACTTTCTTGCAGAACAAATAGTGGGATGGGGACTCAAAGCCTGGGAGGGGAAACACTGGAAGGCCTGTCTGGGGATATGTCCGGTTCGATGGGCTCATCCAGACCTTCACCACCATTATCCTCATCATCACTGTCTTGTTCTTTCTCCACCTCCGGTTCATAAAATTCATCCGGAACATATTCCAGAATTAGGGGAACCGACCGAACCGAGTGCCTACCAAGAGGCGCCGGATCGGACGGAGCGATTCCACATTACTTATCGCCCTGGCTATTTCTTCGGCGGTTGGATGATGCGGTTCTGGATCAGCAGATTTCCTCTTGCGCTTCGATGGAACAGACACCTCCGGGTCGGATCTCATCTTGCCCGAGGAAGTATCACCCAGGTCAGTGGGCACTCCTTCAGGTTCAGTAGGAACCAAACCGGGCAGGCCATCCAGATTAGCAGACTTCTCGGCCTCCTTTTCTGTGAGCCTACCCAACCTCTTTTCCAGGGTGGCCTTCGGGAAATTTACAAATTTGGCAGTCTGAATCAAGGTGGTCAAACCCCAGACAAGAAACACAAATGGTGTGAGGGTCTGTCTTAGCAAAGGCATCCCCACACTCACCACAGTGTTGAAACCCAGTGGGCACGTCTTTTTTCTTGGGTTTCTCAGACATGGCCAGGCTACAACTTACCCTTTACAGCTTATTTAGCTAGGTTCCTAAAAAAATTGGTTACCAACCGTGGTTATTGGTCGTGGAAAAAAACTTGTAAAACCACGTTTTTTGAAACCGATAGGAACCGGTACCTCACACTACAGAAAAAATAAGAAAAACCCTAAAACAATCTGTTCCTAGCTGGACCAATCCACAGGTTTTCACAATGTCCACACAAAAATACAACAATTTTATCCTATGGTCCACTATCTACAACACTTACTATACCTCAGACAAGGATCTGAAGCCGAAATAGACGACAAATCTGTGATTAAACAGACAGATTCTAAACCAAACAGACTGTTCAGTTAGGCAGAGTAAAGAATCTGATGGTTACACTTTGAAGTGCTGCAGACAGAGGTTTGAAACCGAGCTCAAGCTCAATATTCTATGCTTCCTGCACAGTTAACGCTTTCCTCTCCAGAGCTGTTCAAGTGCTGGGGCTAACTGCATATGTCAGAATACAGCAAGACTTCATGTTTGAAGAAAATTAGCAACCTTATCGATTCCTGGAAAGCTAGACAAAAATATTGATTTGGGAAACTGAGAGCAGGGGGTTATCTACACTCAGGAATTAAATCTGTTTTACAAGACTGATCTCTGGAGATGATATACTTAAGGTCACATCGGCGGCCGTTCGGAGGAAGAGGAGCCTGCTTTTTTTGCAGTGGTCAGCGGCGAGGAGAATTTGACATCGGCGGTCGGGCAGCCAGAGGGAGCAGTGGACACAGGCAGCAGTCGGCAGCTGAAAAAAAGCAGCGTGGGGAGCTGCTTCTGTGGGGAGGTTTTCTTCCCGACCAGCCTTCCTGACCCAGCCTCCATTAAATGACGGAGTAAGGAGGAGCAAGGAAAATACGGAGGAGTCAGCAGAAGGAGTGGCCAATGGTCTTAGACAGCAGCTTGAGGAACAGCGAGCCGCACATGGATCTCACAGCTGGGCAAAGTAACACTTCTTCATGAAGGAGCTGTAATTGCTGGATCGACTGGGACTCTGCAGGAGAAGATACTCCAAGAACTGGACAAATTGGGACTTGTGTGGTAATTATGGACAAAGAGCTACTGAAAAGTGTCACCTAGAAGTCAAGTACTGCATAAATACACTGACCTGAGTGGGAGGATAGTTACCCATAAAATTAAGTGCGGTTTATATATCTGCCTTGAATTAGAAACTGAAGTGGTAGAATTGTACCTGCAAACTAAAGTGCTGATTAAAAGGGACTAGGATTCTGCTCAGAGTGGTGGAAAAAGCTGGAGAAGTGAAGTACTTGAATAAGGAAAGCTCAAATTGTTGCAAGGCAAATTTCCGGTCTAGCAGGCAACGATATGAATAGGCAGCGCAGCTGGAGGGGCAACTAAGGGAGAGGCCTCTTTGATAGGATGGTGGGGTGTAGTGGATGTGGAACAGCCATAGTACTAAATTGGGCTTGGAGGTTTGGTGGTTGCATGGTGTGTAAACAATTCACACAGTTGAAGGAGGAAATAGGGTAGCTAAGGTGGGCACTGGGCAGGAGGGAGGGAAGGGGGGGTGAGGTGGGAGTGTCAGTTATAAGACGGGATGGAGAGGGATGTGCCAGGAGCCCGGGAAAAAGGACTGAGAATACAGGGGCTTTGAGACATTCGAACACCTTAAGGGCATTAACAAGGTGAAAGAGTCTAACATGTTTCAATATAAGAAATATAACAGGACAAGAGGACACAGCATGAGATTAGAGGGAGGCCGATTAAGGGGGAATGTGAGGAAATTCTTTTTCACAGAAAGGGTGGTGGATGCATGGAACGGCCTACCTCAGGAAGTGGTGGCTATGAATACAGTGCATGGCTTCAAACAGGCATGGGATAGTCATAAGGGAGCAATACAGATGAGTATGAATAGACAGGCCACTGACAGAGCAAAGGCCAATGGCACATTTATAAGGTAGAAAAAGAAATGGGCAGACTGGATGGGCCTTGCGGTCCTTATCTGCCGACAACTTCTATGTTTCTACGTAAAGGAGGAAGGAAGGGGGATTAGTGGATACAACTAGGCACGGGAAGAGAAAAATAGCAAATTTAGAGGTGAGAAGAGGAATCTGGAGGAAGGAGACAGCTAGGGAAAAGGAGGCGTGGAAGTCAGTAGGACCAGGTAAAAGAAGGCAGATGTCTGCGATTAGGGGACAGACTTCAAATAAGGCCTCAAATGGCAGCAAAAAAGGTAACATGGGAGCAGTGCAAGGTAACAGATTTACACCCCTCGATCCACTAGAAGTAGTAGTAATAATGGAGGAGAGAGAGACTGCGAGGAGCCATCAGAGGTGGGAGCAGGCAGTTTTCACATTTACCCGGACACTACTAACACTCCAGGACCGCTTTTTCCCTGTCACCGCCAGAAGGGTCAGAGGAGGGTGCTCGCGCTGGGTCTCTAAAGACCTCATAACCCTTATGAAGGCCAGAGACCGCGCCTGGTCCACTTTCAAAGCAACCCCCTCTCCTGCCCTCTGGGATGCTTACAGGCACATGAGAAACAAATGTGAAACAGGCCACATTTTTGAAAACAGATCCACTTCCACAATCTGCAAAAGGCCAACCTTGGAGACCCTCGAAAATTCTGGGACTCAATCAGCTCCCTCCTAAACCCCCGCCCCAGCTACGCTGCGCCACATCTCAACTCCCAGGACGGGCTGCTGACCGACCCTTATGATGTGGCCAGTGTCTTCAACTGTAAGTTCATCAACTTATCCATGTACCTAAATAAGCTGCCAACTGCCCACCCTCAAAGCTCAGCCCTAATACCCAATACACTGCCATCCTCCTCCAGCTCTGCCACTCACCCACCCACTAATACCACCATTCTATTTTAAAGCCCTCTCCATATACGACACAGTGAAGCTACTCAAAAGTCTACCTAATCACGGCTCCTCCAGATCTGATGGGCTATCTCCAGTCTTCCTTAAGCTGATCTCTCCAGCAACTGCCAGGCCACTCACCTTCGTCTTTAACATTGCCCATTCCACCTCATCCATGCCTGACCCATGGAAGATAGCTAAGGTTATCCCCAGTCTTAAATCTGGTGATCCCAAATCCTCCGATAGTTACCATCCAATATCCATCTTCCCTCATCTCAGTAAACTACTCGAGAGAGCAGTCCACAATCAGCTCACTGAATACATAGGCAAATACACCCTCCTATGCAACCAACAGCACCGCCCCCAAGAATCATTCCACTGCCACTGCCCTCGCCCTTCTGACCGACTACATCCTCTCTAACATGGATAATGGTAAAGCCACCCGGGCTGTCTTCATCGACCTCTCAAAGACTTTTGATGTGGTTAACCATGCTCTCCTTACCTCCAAGCTTAGCCTCCTTGGTTGTTCTCAGAAAGTCACAAGCTGGTTCACTAACTACCTTACCGATCGCTCACAATGTGTGTGTAATGGTCAAACCTGCTCCCCCACCCTGCCAGTCTCTGTGGGGGTCCCTCAAGGCTCAATCCTGGGTCCCCTCCTTTTCTCCTTATTCGTTAATGCACTTCCCTTCGACTGCCTCAACTGTCACTCTCTCCTGTACGCCAATGACCTTGTCCTCTTCCACAGTGACAAATCCATGGCCGCAACCTCCTCAGTTCTCTCGCACAACTATGCTGCTGCCCACAGCTGGTTCTCAAAAAACCTTCTCTTGGTAAATGCCAGAAAAACTAAATCCATGCTGTTTGGATCTATGCCCTTTCTGCCCAAAACTAAAAACCATGCCCCCTTACATTCTCACCCCAGACGGCCCAGCCCTGGAGGATGTCAACACCTACAAAGACTTAGGAGTACTGCTCGACCCCTCCCTCACCTTCACTGAGCATGCAAATTCCCTTGTCAGAAGATTCCATTAAAAGTTAGGTGCCGCCTATAAATTCAGGCAATACCTAACCCCCTGAAGCCAGACTAGCCATTGTCCAGGGTAATCTTCTCCCTATTCTTGACTACTGCTCCCCTATTTATGCCAGGAATTCAGCTACTGTCATGGCTAAACTCTCCACTGCCTACAACAACGCCCGTCGCTTTATTTAATTTTGGTAACCGGGTAAGCCCGCTGAGACCAGTAATAGTCCCTTTTTCAGGGGCTAGTTGCATATAGTACAACAGGATAAAACATTTACAATAGATCCAACAACATAATTATTTTCATTTCATGAGAGACGGCAAACATATTATGAACTACTTAAAGTTACTAGTGTTGGTTCTCATATACATATTAGGTACGGTGAATTGTCATATTCCAGGATCATGCAAACAACAGAATAGTTGAGATTCAATGATTACAGGCCAGTGTTCCCCATTCATTGTTTTAGGGCGGTGGGCCACCACCCTATATTTTTTTACCACCACCTTATATTTTTTTTGTCACCACCCTATATTTTTATCCATTTTTTTATAAAATTCTCAAAAATTGTTTTTTATTGACATCCTTTATTGCAATACTACCCATTTAATACCAGCACACTATATGTTACTTAAAAGCTACTTATGCGCATGTACAGTGCATATAGGAGGTCTCGAAAAATAATGCACCATTTGACCCAATCACCACTGCCACCACCCTATATTTTCAGAGAGTGGGGAACCCTGTAGGCGCATTGGTTTAGTTCCAGCAAGCGTGTTTTAAGTCCCTTTTTGAAGCCCCCTAGTGATTCACATTCTTGGAGATTAGGTGGAAGAGAGTTCCATATGGGAGGGATGAGAAGGCCCTGGAATCTTGGGAGGACTGCGTCCGGGGAACCATGAGGAGCTGTCTGCTTGAGGACCTTAATGTCCTGCTGTTCATTTTAGTTTGTAGTACCTCTGCCAGACTAGGCGGTGCAGTAGCCAGCCTGAGTTTGTAGGCTAGGCACAGTGATGGATATTGAAGTCTACCTTCCAAGGTGGGCCAATTAAGGGCTTGCAGGACATGACAGTGGTGTTCTCTTTGGGGTGCCCCCAATGCAAATTTGCTGATCCTACTGTATAGGGTCCTAAGTTTATTCATCTCTGTTTTTAACAGAGAGGAGCACGGGGAGCCATAGAGTAGTTTGGGTATCAGGGTACCAAGGGCAATCTTGGCACGTGACCCCAGGGTAAGGTAAGGTAAGGGCTGAGTCTGTACAGGAGACCAATCTTCTGGTTCAGTGTTTTAGATAGCTGATCTGTATGGGTCTTGAAGGTGAGGTCTTGGTCTATGGTGAGACCTAGGTATGTTACTGAATCTACTACATTAACCCTTGCCCCGGACAAAAGAGAGAAGCCTAGTATATTCAATCTATTAGGTCCAAGGCTTTTAGGCCCGAACAGCATCCCTTTGGTTTTTCTGCTGTTCAGTACAAGTTTATTTTTAGACAGCCATTCTTCCAGGTTCCACAGGTCTTTGGATAGCATTCTATTTAGTCAGGATCGTCAGCTGACCTGTAGATAACTATGTCATCAGCGTAGAGGATGATCCTTGCATCTTTGCTGAAGGACGGCAGATTGTTAATGAATAGGGAAAACAGCAGTGGTCCCAGGATAGATCCCTGAGGGACACCATCTCTTATTCCGATCTTGTCAGATAAGGTGCCTTGCCATCTAACTAATTGGAACCTATCCAGGAGATAATCGTTAAACCACTGAACTGCCAGGGAGTCAAGACCAATCTGTTTCAATCTGGCTAGGAGTAGTTGGTGATCTACCAGATTGAATGCCTTGGTGAGATCAATAAAAATTGCACCAGTGAGCAATCCCTTATCTAGGGCAGAAAAATATATCAGAGGTAAGGTTAAGCAGGGCAGTGTCCGTTCCATGGTTCTTTCTGAATCCATGTTGGACCGCGGTGAAGATATTATGTATCTCCACATAATCCATGACCTGAGAGTACACCACCCTCTCCAACACTTTACTTATTGTTGAGAGTAAGGATACTGGGCAGTAGTTTTCCACGGACTCTGGCTCCACCTTTGTTGACTGGTGTAACTATGGCCACTTTCCAGAGGGAGGGGACTTTCCCTTCAATGAGCCACGCGATTGGGGTAGCAATAACTGGGGCCACAATATTGATTAGTTCGGGTTCCATTTCATCATAACCCGCTGTTCCATGGGTTTTAATCCCCTGTAGTAGTTTCTGGACTTCTAAGCTGGAAACCAGTTTGAAATGGAAGTCTGGGATGCTAGGACTACTTACATTGGGAACTTGTGGTAAGTTTGTGTCAGGGGGTCTTGAACATATCTAGTTCAGTAAAGAACTTGTTGAATGCTTTGGCAACCTCGGCTGGGGTTGTGTATTGGGTACCCTTTGTTATAATGCCCCCCCTTCTAGTTTGTTGTTCCCCTTGATAAAGGAATTAATTTGCTCCAAACATTTTTTGGTGTTTGATAGATTCTTATCTTGGATGTATCTAAGGTGATTCCTTTTGGCTTTTTTTTTTTTTTTTTTTTTTTAAAACACTCGATTTGCATTTATTCCTGAGTTCTCTATACTTCTGCCAGTCGGTGGTTTGATCTGAGAATTTAAATATTCCCCAAGCCCTGTCTCCGAGTCTCATGAGCTTCCTCAGGTCTCGTGTGAGCCACCTAGCTTCCTGTCCTTTGGCTCTCTTTTTTCTTGGGGCATGCTTGTTAGCGGCAGACAAGAAGTTATGATTGAATATTTCAACCGCAGTGTCCAGGTTGGATGCTAGTTTTACTTGCTCCCAGTTGCCCTCAGTAAGGGTTCTGAGAAAGGAACCTGAATCAAAGTTTGAGAAGTCCCTAGTCCAAAAAGTACAGGGTTTTTTTTTTTTTTTGGGGAGAGATAGGGAAGTCATTCTTCCATACCCCAAACGTGGGCGAGTCTACAAAGGTGGCAACCATTTTGAATCTATCTGGATTTGTGGCCAGGATCCAGTCCAAAGTGGCACGATTGTCAGTTTTTGTATTTAGTCTTGTGGGTTCCTGAATTAGTTGGGCGAGTTCCACATCTTGTAAAGAGCTTTTTATTTAGTCTGTGATATGGGTCCTCCCGTGAACACTGAAATCCCCCAGAATTATGCCCCCCCTCCCCAGTAGGGCGGGGATAGTGTTTAGTAGAGATTTTAGTGATTCAATGGGCAACTTGGAAGGGCTGTATTACGGCCCCAACTATTAGTGTCTTGGTACCACCTAGTAGTAATTTTATAAATAGAGCTTCGCAGTCTGATTGGGTAGAGACTATTGTCGGAATAGGGGAGGCATTAGTGATGGATTTTTATATAGATCATGACCCCTCCTCCTATCTGTTCTAAAGAACAGATACCCAATTAGATCAACCTCATGGTCAGTTATGTAGGGTTTAAACCACGTCTCTGTAATAGCAATGACATCTGGTGCATACAAGTTCACCCAGGCCTGCAGCTCATGTATTTTGGGCCTAATACTGTTTATTTATATGCATTAGCTTTAATGCCTTGTAGTTATCCCATACGTGTGTAGTAGAGGTGGTTACCTGCATATTGGCTACTGCTGGGCCTGGGTTTGCCTCAATGTCTCCTGATAGCAGTAGTTTTAGCAAGTGAGCAAGCAGGGTAGAGCCTGAGGCACTGTGGGACTTTTTTTTTTTTTGCAATGTAGGGCATTTATGTATGCCGTTAGTTTGTACAGGTTACCATGTTTCCTGAGACCATGGAGCTATATTAAAAGGGTCACAGAGAGTATCCAAGGGAGTTTCTAATGGCCTCTTAGAGCACAGCCTATCACTATCATGCCCGATATCATGGCTTATCTGATTAAATACTGGATCAGAGCCAAGGATTATCAGGATATATAGAGACGTATATACTATGCCCTGGTTCATTTTGCGGTTTATAAATTCTACTTTGCTTTAGCAGATTTATTTAGGTACATTTTAAGGGGCTGCAGATCTGCGTGTGCGAGTCAGGCATATGGGGGTTTCTATAGGTAGTAATATCAAACAGGAGCGGTGCTTTAATTTCCCCACAGTAAGTTCTAGCATTTAAGAAAGAGTAATCCCATAGTTAGTGTGCATTACTATGTTTTAGCGTTGCAATCAGCTAGAGACTGCGATTCCTATGTAGGAATGGCAGGGTGGACCTCTGGTGGTTAAAGGAGATAACCTGCTAATGGGAATGTTGGCTGTTTTGGGGAGAAACAAGCCTGGTCACCTGATTGCTCATGCAATCAGCGAATTCCTATATCAAAGAGCTCACCAAGGGTGGTGAGGGAGCTGCCCACAGCAGCAGCGGGTCAAACATGCACCACGGGACAGATCACACCAAATGCCCTGCCTTCCTCGTACCTTTACTGGGGATTCAGCAGCTCGGGGAGGGCTTCGGTGCAGCCCTCAAGACCCAGGGACCAGCAGCTGTGGAGAGAGGAGAAGACAGGATGCCGATTAAATATGGAACAGATCAGGTATGTAGGGGGAAGTACAGAGGTGGGGGAGAGAGAACTGCTACAGAGTTGGATCCTAAACCTGCCTTAATTTCAAACCGAATTTCTTTCTCGTAGCGCATTTAATTAACAAGAAGGGAGCTGTATTTCACTCCACTTTGGGACACATAAGCACAGTGGACCCCAAATAGATTAAATCTACTGAAATAAGGCTAACAGCATTAAACACAGGAAAGCATGAAAAAAAGGGAGGAAAAAAAAATATTAAAAAACACACGCACACACACACACACACACATTCAGGCAGCCAGCATGAGTCAGTGTTTGAACAAGATATGGTCAGTATCAGTGCTCCAAAGGGTTGAATCTGCTCTTGGCACCAAAAATATTCAAACATGCACCACGGGGACAGAAGCACTAAACGTCTGCCTTCCTCGTACCTTTACTGGGGTTTCAGCAGCTCGGGGAGGGCTTCGGTGCAGCCCTCACGACCAAGGGACCAGCAGCTTTACTGGGGATTCAGCAGCTCGGGGGGAGGGGTGGTGCGATCCAGCAGCTCAGGAAAGGCTTCGGTGCAGCCCTCACAACCCAGGGACCAGCAGCTGTGGGCTTTATTGGCCCCATTCTCCACCCACCACTCTACCCTCTATAATACCCTTGGATAGCTACTGCTACAAGGTTGCTTTGACCTAGTCCTCTGCTGCATGGTAGACAATGTCATCTGCATGGCTCCAGAATCCCCCTTAACTGCCCTTCTGAAAACCAGACCACTCCTCTGCAACCTCCACTCTAATGGTACTCCCCCTCTAGCTGTTCCTAGGGTATCCACCCACATGGGTAGCAGAGCTTGGTTTGCAGCTGCCCCTTTTCAGTGGAACAAACTACCGGCTGAACTCCGTTCCACTGACACACACTCCAGTTTCAAGTCCCACCTTAAAGTCTGGTTCCTGGCAAACTCATCCTGCCGCTGCTCCCTGGGGTCTGACACCAACCCACACTAGTCAACTCCCCAGCCCAGGGGTTACCCATCTATCCACACTAGTAAACTCTCCTGCCTAAAACTGTTGTATTGCATTTTCCAAAGCAATATTTTACATTCTTGCCTGTACGTATTGTGTAATATATATATATATATATTTTTTTTATTATTTTTATTGAGTATTCTGTGTATTACTTGCTCACTGGACGATGCAATCACACATTGTACACTGTGCCTACGATTTGTTTTGTACCAAATCTCATGTCCGACATTGAAACCTTGTATTCACTGTTCTCAAATGGACCTAGGCATCAAACCTGTATATTGTGCTTACTATTGTTGCTTGTATCAAATTCATTTCATGTGTATTACTGTTACCTTGTGCTCAACTGTCATCCTCCGCCATGTGTTATGGCCCGGGTCGTGCCTGAAAACGGTCCCTGGATCAGTGCATTCACCCGTTATCAAAGTAATAAATAAAATAATTAAAAAATAAAAGGATGGCCCTGTTGCTGTGTAGTAAAGTTATATACTGCTTTCCCCAAGTCTCCTAGTTTGATTTGGGGGGGGGGGGGACATTGCTGTGCAGCAGTCTTGAATACGACTGAGCTGTGCACGTCAGCGCAAGAATGATGGCGCTCCTACTGCTGAGTGTCAACGAGGGACTGCAGCGCTCAACGGGAAATTCTATCGTCGACGGGCAACTGGGGCAGTCAAGAAGTCTGACATCGGCGTGAGAAGACTAGCGCTGATGAGGGGATGTTTTTTCATTGTCTTGTTCTACCCCCTCACGAGTGCAAATCAGACCTTGGTCCCTGGCCTGATAGAGACCTCTTGCTCAGAAAACCGCAGGAAAATGCGCCGCAGAGGAGTGGGCCTGTCTGTACAGCTTGTGCAGCTGAGATGGGAAACCACTCAGGAACAGTAAGAATTCGCTCCAAATAATGTCCTTTGCTGTCCACGAGGAGAAAATGTCCCGAGAAGAGAGAATATCTGACCTACAGTCTGCTGTCTTCAGATATGCCACTGGTGACAGCTCTGCGTGCAGAGTACCTGCTCTGGTGAAGGCAGGAAGCAAACTGGAGACAATCAGATGTGGAGGCAGTGACAGCGCTAGGGGTTTTAAAACATGGGTCAAATTAGACCCATAGGTGTAAAAAATGTGGGTCAAAATGAGAAACAACTGGGTCCAAACCTAATCGTAAGTAGAAATTTCACTAGTACAGAAGCTTAAATTTGTTGAGTGAAAATAATTTTCTACTGTTTAGTTTTCCATCTTTCAGCTATTGTTAGAAACAGGTGCACCACTTTGGACCCACTGTCCTGTGGAAAGTGGGTCATTTCTGGGCAAGCTGCAACTTTTTCCCTTTTTGCCCTATCTAGCGCTGTCTCTGTGTGGAGGGCTACTTGTCCCCCTGCTGCAGAGTTTGAATCCTGCCTCCATCCAGTATCAGGAGGTACAGCCCAGGTGCAACGGAGACCTGATTAGGAGAGAGAATGTGCCTTTTACTCCCACAAGTGTGGTCTCAATTAACATATGCCACTGCTAACCTACTAGTCATCGGTTTGGTTTACTTTAGAATCCCAAAACCTACACACTCAAGGAGTGCCTCCAGGTAAACCAGTCTGACGAGTTCTAGCTAGTTGAGGCAAGAAATAAAAGATTACAACTGTACATATTCATACAGCACAGTGGCATTCTTTGTAAAGGGATGGGAAGACCTGTAGCATTCCCGATTCATATGCTTAGCACCCCCAGATCTCTTACTGTAGGTCTCATTCCCTCCACCACCACCCTTTAAAACCAGCTGTTTATTTTTCACTCATTTCATTCTTGGACATACACTTTTAAGCCGGAAGTTCGTTTACAAAGGTTCCACATCACTACAAATAAGCACAGTGCAAATACATGGAGATGGAACTATGAAGTCAAGAAGTGTTTATACATATATATATATATATATATATATATATATATATATATACACATACATACACACACACACACACACACACACACACACACACACCCACCCACCCTTACACATACATACACACACACACCCACATACAGTGGTTTGCAAAAGTATTCAACCCCCCCCTTGAAAGTTATCAGATTTGTCTGGAGTACAAATGAGACTTACATATATT